>JADMNL010000022.1:183510000-186010000 GCA_016271365.2 Neoceratodus forsteri
CTCAATGTGCACGTTCGGCAGAAGGCATTTAGCCCTATATTTCTATTCGAGCATTGTTCTCCGACTAAAACAATTGTTTCATGTGCACATACCTTCAAGCTGAATTGGGTCATTGTGTGTTGTTTTGGGCACTGATGAAACAAGTATTTTTTATTCCTCTCAGTGCTTAAGAATCCAGGATTCTAACTGCTGCAGCCCTTTCTTAGGAGCTGACTGGCCACAAACTGAGTCCTTTTATACTACTGAAAAGGAGGTGGTGCTTTCAGATGCCAGAACCTCGGTGTGAATCTTTTAAAGGTATGAAATCAATTTCAAAGATTGTGTATGTATAGTTACACTGATTTAAAGGGATATTGTTGTTGTAAGTAAAATCATCCTTTTGTAAATAAAAATGAAGTTTAACATAAGGTACAGGGGTGGAGCTAGGTAGTCACCTGACCCCCTGTGTTGTATATAAACTGGGTACCTGAAACAGTTAGTTAGATAGTCTGGGAGGTACAGACCTAGTCTGACCTTGAAGTGTGTTACACTAGCCCATCCTGGTGTTTCAAGAGAATGTTCTTATATATTCTGAATTACTGATTTTTTTTTTGTTTTGTTTTGATGTTTCGCTTAAAGTCCGGATGGTCTTAATTTTGTTAAATAAATTTCTTCTGATGCATCTACAACTACGAAAGCATCCTCTTTTAAATCCACACCTCACACGTGGTGGCAGTGGTGGGATGGAATAATACTGTCCTGAGTATTTGGAGGGCTCGCATGTCCCAGAGGAGAGACCGCTGGAGTGTTGACGAATGATGGCAGACAAACTGGGACAACCTTTGATGTCCAGTTTACCAGATGTCAGATGCAAAACCACAAAGCTGGAGAAGATGGTGTGATTGCTGGGACCTTGGAAGCCGGTGAAGAAGAGGAGGTGGAAAAATGTCCCCCTAGTGGAAATGCCCAGGATTTGCTACAATGGTTGTGCCTTCAACAAGTAGCCTGGGAGAAGCAAAGAGTAAGGGAGATGCAATGGAATGAGGCCAGATGGGCGGACACCTTGAGAGCTATCCGGGATCTGGGTACTGGCAGGCCACCACTATCAAGTGATAACCCCAAGGACATCAAGCTTACAAAATTAAGTGAAACAGATGATATAGAAACTTACTTGACTACATTTGAACGGATTGCCCAAGCTTGTCAGTGGCCCTGAGGACAATGGGTGATCGTCTTGCCCCTATCTAACAGGAAAAGCTCAGCTGGCCTATGGTCATGTGGACAGCTCCATGAGTGAAGATTATAATACTGTAAAGAGGCTATTTTGAAGCGGTATGACATATGCTTAGAAACATATAGACAGAGGTTCCGAGCCCTAAGGTTCCTGTCTTCAGATACCCCACAGGATGCTTATACAAGGTTAAGGACCTATGCAGCAAATGGTTACAACCCTCAAAAACACCAAAGAACAGATGTTGGAGGCTGTTGTTCTTGAACAGTTCATCGTATATTACCACAAGACACTCAGATGTGGGTTCAGGAACACTGCCCAGAGTCAGCTGAGAAAGCAGTACAATTGGCAGAAGATTATCTAGCTGCAAGGCGAATAGACATAAAGAACATTCCGAACTGGCTACAACCCCCTACGGTAAGATCTTCATCTTCTACAATAACTGTATCCAGTGGAACTGTTAAAAACACAAATATTCCTAGACCCCATAGTTCTGAGATCGCCATTTCTGTCAAGGGAAAGGACATATTGCTAGGTTTTGCTCAAAGAAAACTACCCCTACTCACTTAGTCCTGGCTAATTGGGGTCAGTATATTGCCCCAGTTAAAATCAATGGAAAAAACATGATTGGAGAATTAGATTCTGGTAGTCGGCAAACCTTAGTCAAAGCCTCTATGTTACCCAATACTTGTGAGTCGCCAGATGAGACACATGTGACTTGTATTCATGGTGATACCCATATATATCCGATGCAACAAGTTGATGTTCAAGTACAGTCCAATAATAGAAGTATGAAGGTTGGTGTGGTATCTCAGTTACCAGTACCTGTTATAATAGGACATGACCATCAGATTTTACCCATCTATTAGCAACTGCTACAAACCTAGGTGCAACAACCACTAGAGCCCAAGAAAGAGAGATGTCGAACTACAACGTGTATTTTCATTTGATGATGATCTATTTGGGCCACCTGGTAAGACAAGAAAGTCTAGGCATGAAAACGTCAAGATAAACAGACATGGCAACAAATCCATCAGAACTCTAAAGACACTGTCAGTTTAGAAAACTTTAAAGTACAATCAGATTTTGGGTTAGCTACAAGTAAATGATGATTCTTTAAAACCTTTCTTTTACAGGTGGGTGATAAAATGATAAAGGACATAAATTGGTATTACATAAGGGACTGTTATATGAGCAATGTGAAAATTCAAAGACCGGGAATGTGCTACAGTTGATGGTACCTATTGTTTACAGGAGCAATTATTATCTCTTGCACATGATATACCATTTGATGGTCATCAAGGAAGGGGCGCACTACTAGAGATTGTTATATAGGTTTTATTGGCCCGGTATACAGGACCAAGTAACTGAATATTATTAAATCCTGTGTACAATGCCAGAAAGTTGCCCCAGTGGTAAGGAAAGATAAGGTACCCTACAGCCTTTACCTGTAGTAAACACCCTTCGAGCGTGTTGCCATGGATATAGTAGGTCCCCTACCCAAAGCACAAAGGAAATCTTTTATTCTAGTTCTTTGTGATTATTTACCAAGTACCCTGAAGCTATACTTATGCGTACAGTTACTGCTGAAAAGTAACTGAAGAACTGGTGAAGGTCTTCTCTAGGATGGGTATCCCTAAAGAAATTTTGACCGATAGTGGCAGTAATTTTGTTAGCAGATTTTACAGCGTCTCTATCAGACTTTAGGTATACATTCCATATACGTCCCTTACCATCCTCAAACTGATGGGCTGGTGGAGCGATTTAATAAAACATTAAAACAGATGTTAAAAAGATTCACACAGGACGAAGGTAAACAATGGGATAGATATTTACCCTATCTTATGTTTGCCTATTGTGAGGTTCCACAGTCATCTACAGGATATTCCCCGTTTGAATTATTGTTTGGGAAAACCCTAGAGGAATATTGGATGTGGTAAAGAGAACTGGGAAGGTACAAAACAAGACACTATACCTATACCCTTTCTAGAATATGTTACCACACTACGACAGAAATTAGTAAGATATTCTAAGAAAACCAACATAGTAATAATATAGAACATCAGAAAGTCCAAAAACAACATTATGACAAAGGGGGCACTAAATCTTTTCAACCAGGGATAGAGTTCTTCTCTTATTACCATGCACTGAAAATAAGCTACTGATGAAATGGCAGGGACCTTACACCATACATAAACAAGTTGGTCCAGTAAATTATGAGATCATATGCCCAGAGAAAAAACAAAATATGAAATCTACCATGCTAATTTGTTAAAGTTATGGCATGATAGATGTCGTCAGCATTTTTGTCCACCCTGAACTAGTTACAAGTGAACTAGATGAAGCTTATGAACGTCTGGACACAAAGGTGAGATGGAAGACATAAAATCAATGATAACTTAAGTTTTGAACAATTAAGGAATTGGAAGATGCATTAAGTACTTTTCAAAACAGTTTTACAACAATACCTGGGAAGGTTGAGGAATTGTACACGTATAAATTAAATTCTACTGTACCAATTAGACAAAAAGCCCTACCGGTTACCAGAGCGTTTAAGAAGAGTAATCGAGGAAATAAAAATTGCAACAATTAGGGTAATTAAACCGTCCATAAGTCCGTGGTGTTTTCCCATGGTAGTAGTTAATAAAAAGGAAGGTGGAATAAGAGTCTGTATAGACTTCCGTAAACTTAACATAATTTCCCAATTTGATGGGTATCCGATGCCCCGTATTGATGATATTATAGATCGCCTCGGTAATGCACAGTATATAAGTACATTAGATTTATCAAAAGGGTATTGGCAGATTCCCCTAGATCCAGAGTCACAGAGTAAAACGGCCTTTAGTACCCCTTTGGGATTGTTTCAGTTTACTAAAATGCCTTTTGGTCTGCATGGTGCCCCGGCAACCTTTCAGCGATGCATGGACCATTTATTACATCCCTATATGGAGTACAGTGATGCATACCTGGATGATGTCATCATTTTTAGCCCATCCTGGGAAGAACATATGGTACACCTAAAAAATGTGTTAACTACTATAAAGGAGGCAGGCTTAACCATAAATCCTACCAAATGCTCACTGGGTATGCAAGAAACTAAGTACCTGGGGTTTATAATTGGACAAGGCAAAATAAAACCTGCAATTGATAAGGTTGATGCTATAGCAAATAGCCCACAACCGCAAACAAAAAAACAAGTAAGAGCTTTTTTAGGAATGGCTGGTTATTATCGTCGTTTAGTGTCCAATTTTGCAGACATTGCTAGTCCATTGACTGAACTTACAAAGAAAGTTAAACCGGACAAAGTCTGTTGGACTAAGCAATGTGAAGAGGCTTTCACATTATTGAAAGCTAAATTATGTTCTCACCCTATTTTACGTAGTCCAGACTTTCAAAAGCCCTTTATAGTACAACGGATGCTTCAAATCAAGGTATTGGGGCTGTTTTGTCCCAAATGGATGGAGAGGAAGAACACCCCATCATATATATTAGTCAGGCTGCATGAAAGAGAAGCTAAGTATTCCACAATAGAGAAAGAGTGTTTAGCCATCCGGTGGGCCATCAATGCCCTAAAATTTTATTTATGGGGTAGAGAATTTGTAGTAATTACAGATCATAATCCTCTGTGTTGGCTACACATTATGAAGGACAAAAACCCTCGTATTTTGCGATGGTATTTAAACCTTCAACCCTACAAATTTACAATACAACACAAATCAGGCAAAAAACACTTTAACGCTGACTACTTATCATGTTATGGTGCAGACAATAGTTTTAAATTGATATCAGACTCCAGGGTGAAAGAAGTAATGATCAAATAAATTCTATTTTTTGTTTTATACATAAATATATAATTTATGTATAAACTATATATGGTTTATATATTTAAAGGGACCCTGGAGTGGAGTTTTAAGAGTGGGAGGGCTAAAACTCCATCTCCCTTTGTATCACAAGGGAGATCTGATATGTGTTCAACATTAAAGCATCAGGAAACCAATAATAACTAAATGATATTGGTTCCCTCTTGAGGGGGGAGGAGTGTAAAGGAAAAAAAAAGAAGAAAGAAAACATCATGTATATCAGACCATAATTTTATTGAAGTCTGTTGCAACAGCTCGTTTGTTTGTCTACCCCCTTTTTTATCCCTTCTTCTTTCTAAACTTTATATAGGCTGGCCACCTATACTCTCCCTCTAACTTCTTTCTCCTAACATGGTTCTGATATATACATATGTATTGTGAAACCCCCCAGATGATGCAAATGAACATTAAAATTGATAAGAATAAATTGAACTTAAAAATACGCTGACAATAAATACTGACAGAGTGTAGGCACTGCAGAGCGCTGCTGTTTGTATAAGCTATGGAACACCATTGTCTATTGTGCCTCCGATGGGTTCATTGCGCGGTTTAAAGGATAATAAATCTTGTTGAGAACCTTTTGGTTCCTTTCCCCGATATTCCGTTTTGCTTAGCCAGAGGAAACTCTTCCAAAACATTTATTTTACAGAAGATATGCCGCTAAGTGCCTGCACGAACGGAGAAATACGTACGCAGGAAACTTACAGCCTCCTCGAATGTGCGCACGTTCGCGAAGGCATTTAGCCCTATATTTCTATACGGAGCGTTGTTCTCCGACTAAAACAATTGTTTTCATGTGCACATACCTTCCGAAGCCAAATTGGGTCATTCGTGTGTTGTTTTTGGGCACTTGATGAAACAAGTGTTTTTTTTTTTATTCCTCTCAGTGCTTAAGAATCCAGGATTCTAACTGCTGCAGCCCTTTTCTTAGGAGCTGACTGGCCACAAACTGAGTCCTTTTATACTACTGAAAAGGAGGTGGTGCTTTCAGATGCCAGTACCTCGGTGTGAATCTTTTAAAGGGTATGAAATCAATTTCAAAGATTGTGTATGTATAGTTACACTGATTTAAAGGTATATTGTTGTTGTAAGTAAAATCATCCTTTTGTAAATAAAAATATAAAGTTTAACATAAGGTACAGGGGTGGAGCTAGGTAGTCACCTGACCCCCTGTGTTGTATATAAACCGGGTACCTGAAACAGTTATTTAGATAGTCTGGGAGGTACAGACCTAGTCTGACCTCGAAGTGAGTTACACTAGCCCATCCTGGTGTTTCAAGAGAATGTTCTTATATATTCTGAATTACTGATTTTTTTTTTGTTTTGTTTTGATGTTTCGCTTAAAGTCCGGATGGTCTTAATTTTGTTAAATAAATTTCTTCTGATGCATCTACAACTGCAAGAAAGCGTCCTCTTTTAAATCCCACACCTCACAATATCAAGTGTCTAACAGAAGATTATCAACTGTATTAGCTGGATTGTAATTTCTACTAGTGTTTGAAAGCGCTTACACCTCTTTTCTTTCACTGCTCCTCCTGCACCCCACCTTCCAGGCACTCTGTCTTGGCGCCGAAAAGTCTAACTCTCCTCTGTCTTGCTAAACTACTCTATATAATTCCATCCTACCCCTATGCTATTTAAGGCCTGCTTCTTTTTTCTTCTCTCCGGCTGCCTGCCCTTGAACAGGGCTGCTTCAGCACTCCCTCGGTCACCCAGCACCCAGTCAGACACTGACCGAGATGAATATGTCCACCTGCAGCTCCTTGGAAGGTACGGGACAGCTGCAGCCAATCGGAACACCGGCGATTCCAGAAAACTCACTCTGATTGGCCAAGGCCTTTCCCCTGCTCTGCTACCTCGCACTTTTTACAAATAGTTTTTAGATAGAGCCCAGCTCATTTCAAGAGTCTAACTGAAGTTTATCAACTATATTAGCTGGAATGTAATTTGTACTAGTGTTTTAAAGTGCTTACACCTCTTCTGTTTCTCTATTGCTCCTGTACCCCCCCATCCAAACACTCTGTCTTGGTGCCGAAAAGCCTAACTCTCCTTTGTCTTGCTAAACTGCTCAATCTAAACCCATCCTACCTCTATGCTCTTTAAGGCCTGGTCTTTTCTCTTCTCTCCAGCTGCCTGCCAGTCAATGGGGCTGCTTCAGCTACCCAATGGTCGGCCGTCACCCAGCCAGCCACCGACCGAGACCAGGACGCCTGCCTGCAGCTCCTTAGAAATTACGGGACAACGCAGCCAATTGTAACACATGCACTTGCAGCAAACCCGCTGTGATTGGCCAGGACATTTTACCTTCTCTGCCACCTGGCACTTTTTACAAATAGATTTTAGATAGAACTAAGCACATTTCAAGAGTCTAATACAAGTTTTTCAACTGAATTAGCTGGATTGAAATTTCTACTAGTGTTTTAAAGTGGTTACACCTCCTTTGTTTCACTACTCCTCCTGCACCCCCCATCTAAGCACTCTACCTTGGCGCAGGCAGCCACAGACGGAGACCAGAATGCCCGCTTGCAGCTCCTTGGAAGTTACGGGACAGCGCAGCCAATCGGAACATGGGAACTTCCAGCAAACCAATTCTGATTTGCCAGGATGTTTCCCCTGCTCTGCCACCTGCCACTTTTTACAAATAGAATTTAGATAGAACTAAGCACATTTCATGTGTCTAATAGAAGTTTATCAATTGTATTAGCCGGATTGTAATTTCTAATAGTGTTTTAAAGGGCTTACACCTCTTTTTTTTCACTGCTCCTCCTGCACCCCGTCCAAGTACTCTGCCTTTGCGCTGAAAAGTCTAACTCTCAATTGTCTTTTTAAACTGCTCAAACTGCTCCTCTTTCTTCTCTGCAGCTGTCTGTACTTGAATGGGGCTGCTTCAGCTTCCCCAAGGTTGGCCGGCACCCAGCCAGCAATCGACCGAGACCAGGGCGCCCGCCTGCAACTCCTTGGACAGCGTAGCCAATCAGAACATGGGTGCTTCCAGCAAACCCATTCTGATTAGCCAGGACTTTTCCCGTGCTTCTGCCATCTGGCATTTTTTACAAATAGATTTTAGACAGAACTAAGCAATTTTCAAGTGTCTAATAGAAGTTTTTCCACTGTATTAGCCGGATTGTAATTTCTACTCATGTTTTAAAGAGCTTACACCTCTACTCTTTCACTTATCCTCCTGCATCTCCTCATCCAAGCACTCTGCTTTGGCGGCAAAGCTAACTCTCCATTGTCTTCCATAACTGCTCAATCTAAACCCATCCTACATCTATGCTATTTAAACCCTGCTCATTTTTCTTCTCACCTGCCGCCTGCCCTTGAACGGGGCTGCTTCAGCTCCCTCACAGTTGGATGGCACCCAATCAGCCACCGACCGAAACCAGGATGTCTGCCTGCAGCTCCTTGGAAGGTACAGGACAGAGCAGCCAATCAGAACACCGGCGCTTCCAGCAAAACCACTCAGTTTGTCGAGGACTTTTCCCCTATTCTGCTACCTGGCACTTTTTACAAATAGTTTTTAGATAGAACTAAGCACATTTCACGTGTCTAATAGAAGTTTATCAACTGTAATTAGCTGGATTGTAATTTGTACTAGTGTTTTAAAGTGCTAACACCTCTTCTGTTTCACTACTCCTCCTGTACCCTCATCCAAGCACTCTGTCTTGGTGTGAATAACCTGACTGTCCTTTGTCTTGCTAAACTGTGAATCTAAACCCATCCTACCTCTATGCTATTTAAGCCCTGGTGTTTTCTTCTCTCCAGCTGCCTGCCAGTCAATGGGGCTACTTCAGCTACTCCATGGCCGTCCGGCACCGAGCCAGCCACCAAGTGAGATCAGGACGCTTCCCTGCAGCTCCTTGGAAGGTATGGGACAGCGAAGCCAATCGGAAGACAGGCATTTCTGACAAACCCGCACTGATTGACCAGGACATTTCCGCTGCTCTGCCAAATGGCACTTTTTACAAATAGATTTTAGATAGAACTAAGCACATTTCAAGTGTCTAATAGACGTTTTTCATGTGTGTTAGCTGGATTGAAATTTCTACTAGTGTTTTAAAGTGGTTACACGTCTTCTGTTTCACTGTTTCTCCTGCACCCCCCAACCAAGCACTGTACCTAGGCGCAGAAAAGTCTAACTCTCCTTTGTCTTGCTAAACTGCTCAATCAAAACCCATCCGAACTCTATGCTATTTAAGCCCTGCTCTTTTTCTTCTCTGCAGCTGCCTGCCATTAAACTGGGCTGCTCACCACCCCCACGGTCGTCGGCACCCAGCCAGCAATCAACTGAGACCAGGAAGCCACCTGCAGCTCCTTGGAAGGTGCAGGACAGCGCAGCCAATCAGAAGATGGGTGCTTCCAGGAACCCTGCTCTGATTGTCCAGGACCTTTCCTTCTCTGCCACCTGGCACTTTTTCAAATAGATTTTAGATTAAACTAAGCACATTTCAAGTGTCTAATAGAAGATTTTCAACTGTATTAGCTGGATTGAAATTTCTACTAGGGTTTTAAAGTGGTTACACCTGTTCTGTTTCACTGCTTCTAATGCACCCCAACCAAGCACTCTTCCTGGGCGCAGAAAAGTCTAAGTCTCTTTTTTCTTGCTAAACTGCTCAATCTAAACCCAAACTACTTCTATGCTATTTAAACCCTGCTCTTTTTTCTTCTCTCCAGCTGCCTGCCCTTGAACGGGACTGTTTCAGCTCCCTCACGGTCGGCCGGCTCCCTGCCAGCCATCGACCAACACCAGGACGCCACCTGTAGCTCCATGGAAGGTATGGGACAGCGCAGCCAACCGGAACTCAGGTGCTTCCAGAAACCCGCTCTGATTGGCCAGGACTTTTCCCCTTCTTCTGCCACCTGGCACTTTTTAGAAGTAGATTTTAGATAGAACTAAGCACATTTCAAGTGTCTAATAGATGTTTTTCAAACATATTAGCTAAATTGTAATTTCTACTAGTGCTTTAATGTGCTAACACCTCTTCTGTTTCACTGCTGCTCCTGTACCCCCCCATCCAAGCACTCTGTCTTGGTGCCGAAAAGCCTAACTCTCCTTTGTCTTGCTAAACTGCTCAATCTAATCCCATCCTACCTCTATGCTATTTAAGCCCTCGTCTTTTTTCTTCTCTCCAGTTGCCTACCCTTGAACATGGCTGCTTCAGCTCCCCCATGGTCGGGTGGCACCCAGTTAGTCACTGACCAAGACCAGGATGTCCGCCTGCAGCTCCTTGGAAGGTACGTGACAGCGCAGCCAATCGGAAGACGGGCACTTCCTTCAAACCCGGCCTGATTCGCCAGGACTTTTCCCCTGCTCTGCCACCTGGCACTTTTTACAAATAAATTTTAGATAAGTAAGCAATTATCAAGTGTCTAACAGAAGATTATCAACTGTATTAGCTGAATTGTAATTTCTACTGGTGTTTGAAAGAGCTTACACCTCTTTTGTTTCTCTGCTCCTCCTGCACCCCACCTTCCAGGCACTCTGTCTTGGCGAAAAGTCTAACTCTCCTCTGTCTTGCTAAACTGCTCTATCTAATCCCATCCTACCTCTATGCTATTTAAGGCCTGCTTCTTTTCTTCACTTCAGTGGCCTGCCCTTGAACAGGGCTCTTCAGCTCTCCCTCAGTCACCCAGCACCCAGTCAGACACCGACCGAGATGAGGATGTCCGCCTACAGCTCCTTGGAAGTGCAGGACAGCGCAGCCAATCAGAACACCGCGGTTCCAGAAAACTCAGTCTGTTTGGCCAGGGCCTTTTCCTGCTCTGCTACCTGGCACTTTTACAAATAGTTTTAGATGAGCCTAGCACATTTCAAGTGTCTAATAGAAGTTTATCAACTATATTGGCTGGATTGTAATTTGTACTAGTGTTTTAAAGTGCTTATACCTCTTCTGTTTCTCTATTGCTCCTGTACCCTCATCCAAGCACTCTGTCTTGGTGCCGAAAAGCCTAACTCTCCTTTGTCTTGCTAAACTCCTCAATCTAAACCCATCCTAACTCTATGCTAGTTAAGCCCTCATCTTTTTTCTTCTCTCCAGTTGCCTGCCCTTGAACATGGCTGCTTCAGCTCCCCCACAGTTGGGTGGCACCCAGTCAGCCACCGACCGAGACCAGGATGTCCGCCTGCAGCTCCTTGGAAGGGACGTGGCAGCGCAGCCAATCGGAAGACGGGCGCTTCCTGCAAACCCACACTGATTGGCCTGGACTTTTCCCCAGCTCTGCCACCTGGCACTTTTTCCAAGTAGATTTTAGATAGAAGTAAGCACATATCAAGTGTCTAACAGAAGATTATCAACTGTATTAGCTGGATTGTAATTTCTACTAATGTTTTAAAGTGCTTTCACCTCCTCTGTTTCACTGCTCCTCCTGCACCCCCCCCATCCAAGCATTCTGCCTTGACGCCAAAAAGTCTAACTCTCCTTTGTCTTGCTAAACTGCTAAATCCAAACCCATAGTACCTCTATGCGATTAAAGCCATGCTCTTTCTTCTTCTCTCCTGCTACCTGCCCTTGAATGGGGCTGCTTCAGCTCCCTCACAGTTGGCCGGCACTCAGCCGACCATCAACCGTGACCAGGACGCTGCCTACAGCTCCGTGGAAGGTACGTTACAGCACTGCCAATCGGAACACTGGCACTTCCAGCAAACCCACTCTGATTGACCAGGACATTTCCCCTGCTTCTGCCACCTGGCACTTTTTACAAATAGATTTTAGATAGAACTAACACATTTCAAGTGTCTAATAGAAGTTTTTCAAATGTATTAGCTGGATTGCAATTTCTACTAGTGTTTAAAAGTGCTTACACCTCATTTGTTTCACTGCTCCTCCTGCACCCCGCCTTCCAAGCACTCTGCCTTGGCGCCAAAAGTCTAACTCTCCTCTGTCTTGCTAAACTGCTCAATCTAAACCCATCCTACCTCTATGCTATTTAAGAACTGCTCCTTTTTCTTCTCTCCAGCTGCCTGCCCTTGAACGGGGCTGCTTCAGCTCCCCCACGGTCGGCGGCGCCCAGGCAACCACTGACAAGACCAGAACCGCCTGCAGTCCCTTGGAAAGTGCGGGGAACGCAGCCAATGAATTATAGGCACTTCCAGCAAACCCGCTCTAATTGGCGGGGACGTTTCCGCTGCTCTGTCACCTCACTCTTTACAAATAGAATTTAGATAGATCTAAGCACATTTCATCTGTCTAATACAAGTTTATTAACTGTATTAGCTGGATTGTAATTTCTAATAGTGTTTTAAAGGGCTTACACCTCTTTTGTTTCATTGCTCCTCCTGGAACCCCATCCAAGTACTCTGCCTTTGCTGCCGAAAAGTCTAGCTCTCCTTTGTCTTGTTAAACTGCTCAAACTAAACCCATTCTACCTCTGTGCTATTTAAGCCCTGCTCCTTTTCCTTCTCTCCAGCTGCCTGCCCTTCAATGGGGCTCTTCCAGCTCCCCAAGGTTGGCGGCACCCAGCCAGCAATCGACCGAGACCAGGGCGCCCTGTAACTCCTTGGAAGGTATGGGACAGCGCAGCCAACTGGAACATGGCCCTTCCAGCAAACCGCTCTGATTGGTCAGGACTTTTCCCTGCTCTGCTACCTGGTACTTTTTACAAATAGTTTTTAGATAGAACTTAGCACATTTCAAGTGTCTAATAGAAGTTTATCAACTGTATTAGCAGGATTGTAATTTGTACTAGTGTTTTAAAGTGCTTACACCTCTTCTGTTTCACTACTACTCCTGTACCCCCCTATCCAAGCACTCTGTTTTGGTGCTGAAAAGTCTAACTCTCCTTTGTCTTGCTATACTGCTCAATCTAAACCCATCCTACCTCTATGCTATTTAAGCCCTCGTCTTTTTTCTTCTCTCCAGTTGCCTGCCCTTGAACATGGCTGCTTCATCTTCCCCACAGTTGGGAGGCACCCAGTCAGCCACCGACCGAGACCAGGATGTCCACCAGCAGCTCCTTGGAAGGTATGTGTTGGCGTAGCCAATCAGAAGATGGGCACTTCCTGCAAACCCGCACTGATTGACCTTTCCCCTGCTCTGTCACCAGGCATTCTTTACAAATAGATTTTAGATAGAAGTAAGCACATATCAAGTGTCTAACAGAAGATTATTAACTGTATTAGCTGGATTGTAATGTCTACTAGTGTTTTAAAGTGCTTACACCTCATTTGTTTCACTGCTCCTCCTGCACCCCGCCTTCCAAGCACTCTGCCTTGGCGCCAGAAAGTCTAATTCTCCTCTGTCTTGCTAAACTGCTTTATCTAATCCCATCCTACCTCTGTGCTGTTTAAGCCCTGCTCCTTTATCTTCTCTCCAGCTGCCTGCCTTCCAATGGGGCTGCTTCAGCTCCCCAAGGTTGGCGGCACCCAGCCAACAATCGACCGAGACCAGGGCGCCCACCTGTAACTCCTTGGAAGGTATGGGACAGTGCAGCCAACTGGAACATGGGCACTTCCAGCAAACCCGCTCTGATTGGCCAGGACTTTTCCCCTGCTTCTGCCACCTGACACTTTTTACAAATAGATTTTAGATAGAACTAATCACATTTCAAGTGTCCAATAGAAGTTTTTGAAATGTATTAGCTGGATTGTAATTTCTACTAGTGTTTTAAAGTGCTGACACCTCTTTTGTTTCACTGCTCCTCCTGCAGCCCCCTATCCAAGCACTCTGCCTTGGCACCTAAAAGATTAACTCTCCTTTGTCTTGCTAAACTGCTCAATCTAAACCCATCCTACCGCTATGCTATTTAAGACCTGCTCCTTTTTCCTCCTCTCCAGCTGCCTGCTGTTCAACGGGGCTGCTTCAGCTCCCCCACAGTCGGCCAGTACCCAGCCAGCAATCGATTGAGACCAGGACACAAGCCTGCAGTTCCTTGGAATGATCAGGACAGTGCAGCCAATCGGAAAACTGGCACTTCAGGAAACCCACTCTGATGGGCAAGGACTTGTCCCGTGCTTCTGCCACTTAACTTTTCCAGAAAGATTTTAGATAGAACTAAGCACAATTCAAGTGTCTAATAGAGTTTACAGCTGGATTAGCAGGATTGTAGTTTCTACCAATGTTTTAAAGTGCTTACACCGCTTCTGTTTCACTGATCCTCCTGCACCTCCCCATCCAAGCACTCTGCCTTGGTACAGAAAAGTCTAACTCTCCTTTGTCTTTCTAAACTGCTCATTCAAACCCCATCCTAACTCTCCTCTATTTAAGCCCTGCTCTTTTTAATTCTCTCCTGCTGCCTGCCCTTAAACGGGGCTTATTCAGATCCCCCACAGTCAGCAGCACCCAGAAAGCCACTGAATATGACCAGGGCACCCACCTGCAGCTCTTTGGAAGGTACGGGACAGCGAACCCAATCGGAACACATGTGCTTCCAGCAACCCCGCACTGATTGGCCCGGACTTCTCCCCTGCTTCTGCCACCTGGCACTTTTTACAAATAGATTTTGGATAGAACTAAGCACATTTCAAGTGTCTAATAGAAGTTTTTCAACTGTATTAGCTGGATTGTACTTTCTACTAGTGTTTTAAAGTGCTTACAATTCTTCTGTTTCACTTTCTCCTGCAGCAACCCATCCGAGCACTCTGCCTTGGCGCAGAAAGCCTAACTCTCCTTTGTCTTGCTAAACTGCTCAATATAAACCCTCCTACCTCTATGCTATTTAAGACCAGCTCTTTTCTTCTCTCCAGCTGCCTGCCCTTGAGCAGGGGCTGTTTCAGCTCTTTCACTGTCGGCTGGCACCCAGCCAGCAATCGATTGAGACCAGGATGCCCGCCTGCAGCTCCTTGGAAGGTACGGTACAGCGCAGCCAATCAGAACACGGGCGCTTCCAGCAAACCAGATCTGATTGGCCAGGACTTTTACCCCTCTTCTGCCACCTGGCACTATTTACAGATAGATTTTAGATAGAACTAAGCACATTTCAAGTGTCTAATAGAAGTTTTTCAAATGCATTAGCTGGATTGTAATTTCTACTGGTGTTTTATAGTGCTTACACCTCGTCTGTTTAACTGCTCCTCCTGCACCTCCCCTTCCAAGCACTATGCCTTCTCCAAAAAGCCTAACTCTCGATTGTCTTGCTAAACTGCTCAATCTAAACCCATCCTACCTCTATGCTATTTAAGCCGTGCTCATTTTTCTTCTCTCCAGATGCCTTCCCTTGAAAGGGGCTGCTTCAGCTCCCACAGTCGGCGACACTCAGCCAGCCATCGACTAAGACCAGGATGCCCACCTGCAGCATCTTAGAAGGTACAGAGACAGCGCAGCCAATCAGAACCACGATGGCTTCCAGGAAACCGCTCTGATTGGCCAGGACTTTAACATGCTTCGCCATCTGGCACTTTTTACAAATAGATTTTAGATAGAACTAATCACATTTCAAGTGTCTAATGAAGTTTTTCCAACTGTATTAGCTGGATTTTAATTTCTACTATTGTTTTAAATTGCTTACACCTTTTGTTTCATTGCTTCTCCTGCACCCCCTCTAAGCACTGTGCCTTGGCGCGAAAAGCCAAACTCTCCTTTGTCTTGCTAAACTGCACAATCTAAACCCATCCTACCTCTATGCTCCCTAGGCCCTGCTCCTTTTTCTTCTCTCCAGCTGCCCGCCCTTGAACAGGGCAGCTTGAGCTCAACCACGGTTGGCCTGCACCCAGCCAGCAATCGACTGGGACCAGGACGCCCGCCTGCAGCTCCTTGGAAGGTACGGGATAGCACAGCCAATCGAAACACGGGCACTTCCAGCAAACCCACTCTGATTGGCCAGGACTTTTCCAGCGCTTCTGCCTCATGGCACCTTTTTCAAATAGATTTTAGATAGAACTAAGCACTTTTCAAGTGTCTAATAGATGTTTTTACACTGTATTGGCTGGATTGTAATTTCTACTCATGTTTTAAAGTGCTTACACCTCTTCTGTTTCACTGCTCCTCCTGTACGCCCCATCCAAGCATTCTACCTTGGCGCAGAAAAGTCTAACTCTCCATTGTCTTGCTAAAGTGCTCAATCTAAACCCATTCTACCTCTATGCTATTTAAGCCCTTCTATTTTTTACTCTCTCCAGCTGCCTGCCCTTAATCAGGGCTGCTTCAGCTCCACCACGGTCGGCCGGCACTCAGCCAGCCATGGACCGAGACCAGGATGCTCGCCTGCAGCTCCTTGGAAGACGTGGGACAGAGCTGCCATTTGGAACACGGGTGCTTCCAGCAAATGCTCTGTAATTGGCGGGGATATTTCCCCTGATTCTGCCACCTGGCACTTTTTACAAATAGGTTTTTAGATAGAACTAAGCACATTTCAAGTGTCTAATAGAAGTTTTTACACTGTATTAGCTGGATTGTAATTTCTACTAGTGTTTTAGAGTGTTTACACCTCTTCTGTTTCATTTCTCCTCCTGCATCTCCTCATCCAAGCACTCTTCCTGACACCGAAAAGCCTAACTCTCCATTGTCTTCCTTAACTGCTCAATCTAAACCCATCCTACATCTATGTTATTTAGGCCCTGCTCATTTTTCTTCTGTCCATCTGCCTGCCCTTGAACATGGCTGCTTCAGCTCCCCCACGGTCAGCCGGCACCCAGTCAGACACCGACCGAAACCAGGATGTCCGCCTGCAACTCCTAGGAAGGTACGGGACAGCGCAGCCAATCAGAACACTGGCGCTTCCAGAAAATCCACTCTGTTTGGCCAGGACTTTTCCCCTGCTCTGCTACCTGGCACTTTTTACAAATAGTTTTTATATAGAACTAAGCACATTTCAAGTGTCTAATAGAAGTTTATCAACTGTTAGCTGGATTGTAATTTGTACTAGTGTTTTAAAGTGCTTACACCTCTACTGTTTCACTACTGCTCCTGTACCCCCCATCCAAGCACTCTGTCTTGGTGCCAAAAAGCCTAACTCTCCTTTGTCTTGCTAAACTGCTCAATCTAAACCCATCCTACCTCTATGCTATTTAAGCCCTGGTCTTTTTTCTTCTCTCCAGTTGCCTTCCCTTGAATGTGGCTGCTTCAGCTCCCCCACAGTCGGGCGGCACCCAGTCAGCCACCAACCAAAACCAGGATGTCCGCATGCAGCTCCTTGGAAGGTACGTGATGGCGCAGCCAATTGGAAGACGTACGCTTCCTGCAAACCTGCACTGTTTGGCCAGGACTTTTCCCCTGGTCTGCCACCTGGCACTTTTTACAAATAGATTTTAGATAGAAGTAAGCACATATCAAGTGTATAACAGAAGATTATCAACTGTATTAGCCGGATTGTAATTTCTACTAGTGTTTTAAAGTGCTTACACCTCTTTTGTTTCACTGCTCCTCCTGCACCCCACCTTCCAAGCACTCTGTCTTGGCGCCAAAAAGTCTAACTCTCCTCCGTCTTGCTAAACTGCTCTATCTAATCCCATCCTATCTCTATGCTAATTAAGGCCTGCTCCTTTTTCTTCTCTCCAGCTGCCTGCCCTTGAACAGCGCTGCTTCAGCTCCTCCACGGTCGGCCAGCACCCAGTCAGACACCGACCGAGATGAGGATGTCCGCCTGCAGCTCCTTGGAAGGTACAGGACTGCATAGCCAATCGGACCACCGGCGCTTCCAGAAAACTCACTCTGTTTGGCTAGGACTTTTCCCCTGCTCTGCTAACTGGCACTTTTTACAAATAGTTTTAAGATAGAACTTAGCACATTTCAAGTGTCTAATAGAAGTTTATCAAATGTATTAGCTGGATTATAATTTGTACTAGTGTTTTAAAGTGCTTACACCTCATCTGTTTCTCTATTGCTCCTGTACCCCCATCCAAGCACACTGTCTTGGTGCGAAAGAATCTAACTCTCCTTTGTCTTGCTAAACTGCTCAATCTAAACCCATCTTACCTCTATGCTATTTAAGCCTGGTCTTTTTTTCTCTCCAGCTGCCTGCCAGTCAGCGGGCTGCTTCAGATTCCCTTCGGTCGGCTGGCACCCAGCCAGTCCTAGCGAGACCAGGGCCGCTGCCTGCAGCTCCATGGAAGGTACCAGGACAGCACAGCCAATCAGAACAGGTGCTTCCAGCAAACCAGCTCTGATTGGCTGGGACCTTTCCCTACTTCAGCCACCTGGCACTTTTACAAATAGATTTTAGATTGAACTAAGCACATTTCAAGTGTCTGATAAAGTTTTCAACTGTATTTGCTGGATTGGAATTTCTACTAGTGTTTTAAAGTGGTTACACCTCTTCTGTTTCACTGCTCCTCCTGCACTTCCATCCAAGCACTCTACCTTGGTGCAGAAAGTCTAACTCTCCTTTGTCTTGCTAAACAGATTAATCTAAACCCATCACACCTCTATGCTATTTAAGCCTGCTCTTTTTCTTCTCTCCAGCTGCCTGCCATTCAGCGGAGCTGCTTCCAGCTCCCATATGGTCGGCGGTACCCACCAGCCACCCGGCCGAGACCAGGACACCCGCCTGCAGCTCTTTGGAAGGTACAGGACAGCACAACCAATCAGAACACTAGTCGCTTCCAGCAAATCCCTCTTATTGGCCATGACTTTTCCCCTGCTTCTGCCAGCCGGCACTTTTTACAAAAAGATTTTAAATAGAACTAAGCACATTTCAAGTGTCTAATAGAAGTTTTTCAAATGTATTAGCCGGATTGTAATTTCTACTAGTGGTTTAAAGTGCTTACACCTCTTTTGTTTCACTGCTACTCCTGCATCCCCCCATGCAAGCACTCTGACTTGATGCCGAAAAGTCTAACTCTCCTTTGTCTTGCTAAACTGCTCAATCTAAACCCATCCTACCTCGTTGCTATTTAAGACGTGCTCTTTTTTCTTCTCTCCAGCAGCCTGCCTTGAACGGGGCTGCTTCACCTCCCCATGGTCAGGTGGCACCCAGGCAGCCACCGATCAAGACCAAGCGACTGCCTGCAGTTCATGGAAGGTACAGGACAAGCAATCAATGGAACATGGGCTCATCCAGCAAACCAGTTCTGGTTGGCCGGGATTTTCCTGCTTTCCACCTGGCACTTTTACAAATAGATTTTATATAGAACTAATCACATTTCAAGTGTCTAATAGATGTTTTTTCAAATGTATTAGCTGGATTGTAATTTCTACTAGTGTTTTAAAGTGCTTACCTCTTTTGTTTCACTGCTCCTCCTGCAGCTCCCTATCAAGCACTCTGCCTTGCCACGAAAGATTTAACTCTCCTTTGTCTTGCTAAACTGCTCAATCTAAACCCATCCTACTGCTATGCTATTTAAGACCTGCTCCCTTTTTCTTCTACTTCAGCTGCCTGCTGTTCAGCAGGGCTGCTTCAGCTCCCCCACGGTCGGCCAGCACCAAGCCAGCAATCGATTGAGACTGGGATGCATGCCTGCAGTTCCTTGGAAGATATGTGACACCGCAGCCAATTGGAACACGGGTGCTTCCATCAAACCCACTCTGAATGGCCAGGACTTTTCCCCTGCTTCTGCCACCTGGCACTTTTTTGCAAATAGATTTTAGATAGAACTAAGAACAATTCAAGTGTCTAATAGAACTTTTTCAACTGTATTTCCTGGATTGTAATATCTATTAGAGTTTTAAAAGTGCTTACACCTCTTTTGTTTTTCTGCTCCCCCTGCACCCCCCCATCCAAGCACTCTGCCTTGGAACCAAAAGGTCTAACTCTCCTTTGTCTTGCTAAACTGCTCAATCGAAACCATCCTA
This sequence comes from Neoceratodus forsteri, assembly GCA_016271365.2. NCBI lineage: Eukaryota > Metazoa > Chordata > Ceratodontiformes > Ceratodontidae > Neoceratodus > Neoceratodus forsteri. The sequence goes on from JADMNL010000022.1 coordinate 183,529,734, forward strand.
CCTCTATGCTATTTAAGCCCTTCTCTTTTTTCTTCTCTCCAGCTGCCTTCCCTTGAACGGGGCTGCTAGAGCTCCCCCGCGGTCGGCTGGCTCCCAGCCAGCCATCGACCAAGACCAGCATGCCCACCTGCAGCTCCTTAGAAGGTACAGGACAGCGCAGCCAATCAGTACACGGGCGCTTCCAGCAAACCCGCTCTGATTGGCCAGGACTTTTAGCCTGCTTCTGCCACCTGGCACTTTTTTTACAAATTGATTTTAGATAGAACTAAGCACATATGAGGTGTCTAATAGAAGTTTATCAACTGTATTAGCTGGATTTTAATTTCTACTACTGTTTTAAATTGCTTACACCCCTTTTGTTTCACTGCTACTCCTGCACCCCCCTTCCAAGCACACTGCCTTGGTGCTGAAATGTCTAACTCTCCTTTGTCTTGTTAAACTGCTCAAACTAAACCCATCCTACCTCTATGCTGTTTAGACCCTGCTCCTTTTCCTTCTCTCCAGCTGCCTGCCTTGAATGGGGCTGCTTCAGCTCCCCATGGTCGCGCCGAATAGCCAACCACCGACCGAGACCAGAACGTGACCCTGCTGCTCCATGGAAGGTTCTTGACAGCGCAGCCAATCGGAACACAGGCGCTTCCAGCAAACCCGATCTGATTGGCCAGGACTTTTCCCCTGCTCTGCCACCTGGTACTTTTTACAAACAGATTTTAGATAGAACTAAGAACATTTCAAGTGTGTAATAGAAGTTTATCCACTGTATTAGCTGGATTGTAATTTCTACTAGTGTTTTAAAGTGCTTAAACCTCATCTGTTTCACTGCTCGTCCTGCACCCCCCCCCGATCCAAGCACTCTGCCTTGGCGCCACAAAGTCTAACTCTCCATTGTCTTGCTAAACTGTTCACTCTAAACCCATCCTACTTCTATGCTATTTATGCCCTGCTCTATTTTCTTCTCTCCAGCTGCCTGCCCTTTAACGAGGCTGCTACAGCTCCCTCATGGTCGGCCGGCACCCAGTCAGCCTTAGACCGACACCAGGATGCCGCATGCAGCTCCTTGGAAGGTATGGGACAGCGCAGCCAATCAGAACTCAGGCACTTCCAGAAACCCGCTCAGATTGGCCAGATCTTTTCCCCTTCTTCTGCCACATGGCACTTTTTACAAGTAGATTTCAGATAGAACTAAGCACATTTTAAGTGTCTAACAGAAGTTTTTCAAATGTATTAGCTGGATTGTAATTTCTACTAGTGTTTTAAAGTGCTAACACCTCTTCTGTTTCACTGCTCCTCCTGCACCCCCTAAACAAGCACTCTGCCTTGGTGCAGAAAAGTCTCACTCTCCTTTGTCTTGCTAAACTGCTCAATCTAAACCCATCCTACCGCAATGCTATTTAAGCCCTGCTTTTTTTTTCTTCTCTCCAGGTGCCAGCCTTTCAACGGGGCTGATTCAACTCCCCCACGGTCGGACGGCACCCAGCCAGTCATCGACTGAGACCAGGATGCCCACCTGCAGCTGCTTGGAAGATATGGGACAGTGCAGCCAATCACAACACAGGTACTTCCATCAAATCCGCTCTGATTGGCCAGGACTTTTCCCCTGCTTCTGCCACCTGGCACTTTTTACAAATAGATTTTAGATATAACTAAGCACAATTCAAGTGTCTAATAGAAGTTTTTCAACTGTATTTGCTGGATTGTAACATCTATTAGAGTTTTAAAAGTGCTTACACCTCTTTTGTTTCACTGCTCCTCCTGCAAACCCACCCCCATTAAAGCACTATGCCTTGGCACCGAAAAGTCTAATTCTCCTTTATCTTGCTAAGCTGCTCAATCAAAACCCATCCTACCTCTATACTATTTAAGCCCTTCTCTCGTTTCTTCTCCCCAGCTGCCTGCCCTTGAATGGGGCTGCTAGAGCTCTCCCACGGTCGGCCGGCACCCAGCCAGCCATCGACCAAGACCAGGTTGCTCACCTGCAGCTCCATAGAAGGTACAGGACAGCACAGCCAATCAGAACAGGGGCACTTCCAGCAAACCCGCTCTGATTGTCCAGTACTTTTAGCCTGCTTCTGCCACCTGGCAGTTTTTACAAATAGATTTTAGATAGAACTAAGCACATATGAAGTGTCTAATAGAAGTTTGTCAACTGTATTAGCTGGATTTTAATTTCTACTACTCTTTTAAATTGCTTACACCCCTTTTGCTTCACTGCTCCTCCTGGCCCCCCCCAAGCACTGTGCCTTGGCACCGAAAAGTCTAACTCTCCTTTGTCTTGCTAAACTGCTCAATCTAATCCCATCCTACCGCTATGCTATTTAGGCCCTGCTCCTTTTTCTTCTCTTCAGCTGCCCGGCCTTGAACAGGGCAGCTTGAGCTCTCCCACAGTTGGCCAGCACCCAGCCAGCAATTGATTGGGACCAGGACGCCCACCTGCAGCTCCTTGGAAGGTACGGGACAGCGCAGCCAATCTAAACACAGGCGCTTCCAGCAAACCCGCTCTGCTTGGCCAGGACTGTTCCCCTTCTTCTTCCACCTGGCACTTTTTACAAGTAGATTTTAGATAGAACTAAGCACATTTCAAGTGTCTAAAAGAAGTTTTTCAACTGTATTGGCTGGATTATAATATCTACTAGTGTTTTAAAGTGGTTATTCTGCTTCTGTTTCACTGCTCTTCCTCCAACCTGATCCAAGCACTCTGCCTTGGCGCCTAAAGTCTAACTCTCCTTTGTCTTGCTAAACTGCTCAATCTAAATCCATCCTACCTCTATGCTTTTTAAGCCCTGCTCTTTCTTCTTCTCTGCAGCTGCCTGCCCTTTAAAGGAAAACTACACCCAAAACCTGAAAAAATATATGTTGTGCAGAGTGTTTTAATTTGTATGTGAAGTTCTAGTGTTTCCTTCCCTCTGACTGGTATTAGGAGTTTTTCTCAAATTAGCCTGCTAGCTTTATGCTAGTTTTACGACCCCTGGGGATCTCCATACCTGATAGTGTAATTGTATTTCTGGTTCCCACAGTGCATTTTGTCTCATGTGACTTTGATGTAGAGAGACCCAACATTCAGCACACATGCCAAACAAACTAAATATCTTGGAAGCTTTACAAGCTGCACAAAATTACCAGCAGCAAAGATTTTCAGGACAGTAAAACCTTTAGGATGAGGGTGGTCACCAAGCTGAATTCTACAGATTTTAAAATATAGCCATCTCTGTTGTTGTGAACTGATTGTAATGCAATGCTTTCTGCTGGATTTCTGGTCTCTGCTACATCACCATTACATGAAACAAGGTGCACTGTAGGACAAAGAAATGCAATAAAACTATTTGATATGGTGATCTCCAGGGTCGAAAACTACTCCTAAAGCTAGCAGGCTAATTTAGGAAAACTTCTAATACCAGTCAGAGGGAAGGAAACACAAGAACTTCACATACAAATTAAAACACTCTGCACAACATATATTTTTTCAAGTTTTGGGTGTAGTTTTCCTTTAGCGGGCTGCTTCAGCTCCCTAATGTTAGAGCCGGCACCCAGCCTGGCGTTCACTGACACCAGACCACCTGCAGCTCCTTGAAAGGTACGGGACAGCGAGCTGCCCAACACAAGCACTTCCAGAAACATGCTCAGATTGGCCAGGACTTTTCCCTGCATCTGCCACCTGGCACTTTTTACAAATAGATTTTAGATCGAACTAAGCACATTTCAAGTGTCTAATAGAAGTTTTTCAACTGTATTAGATGGATTATATTATCTACTAGTGTTTTAAAGTGCTTATACCTCTTCTGTTTCACTGCTCCTCCACAAACCCCCCATCCAAGCACTCTGCCTTAGCGCCGAAAAGTCTAACTCTTGGTTGTCTTGCTAAACTGCTCAATCGAAACCCATCCTACCTCTATGCTCTTTAAGCCCTGTTCTTTTTTCTTCTCTCCAGCTTCCTGTCCTTGAACGTGGCTGCTTCAGCTCCCCCACGGTAGGCCAACACCCAGCCAGCAATCGATTGAGACCAGGACGCCCGCCTGAGGCTTCTTGGAAGGTATGGGCCAGCGCAGCCAATCAGAACACGGGCACATCCAGCTAACCCGTTCTGATTGGCCAGGACTTTTCCCCTGCTTCTGCCACCTGGCACTTTTTACAAATAGATTTTAGATAGAACTAAGCACATTTCAAGTGTCTAATAGAAGTTTTCAACTGTATTAGCTGGACTGTAATTTCTACTAGTGTTGTAAAGTGACAACAGCTCTTCCGTTCACTGCTCCTCCTGCACTCCCACATCCAAGCAGTCTGCCTTGGCGCATGAAAAGTCTGTCTCTCCATTGTCTTGTTAAACTGCTCAATCTAACCCATCCTGCCTCTATGCTATTTAAACCCTGCTCTTTTTTCTTCTCTGCAGCTGCCTGAACTTGAACGAGGCTGCTTCAGCTCCCACGGTAGGCCAACACCCAGCCAGCAATCGATTGAGACCAGGACGCCGAAATGCAGCTCCTTGGAAGATACGAAATAGAGCAGCCAATCGGAACTTGGGCACTTCCAGCAAACCCGCTATGATTGGCCAGGACTTTTCCCCTGCTTCTCCCAACTGGCACTTTTTACAAATAGATTTTGGGTAGAATTAAGCACATTTCAAATGTCTAATAGAAGTTTTTCATCTGTATTAGCTGAATTGCAGTTTCTACTGGTGTCTTAAAGTGCTTACACCTCTTCTGTTTCACTGCTCCTCTTGCACCCCCCATCCAAGCGCTCTGCTTGGCACTGAAATTCTGACTCTTCTTTGTCATGCTAAACTGCTCAATCTGAACCGATACTACCTCTTTGCACTTTAAGCCCTGCTCTTTTTTCTTCTCTCCAGCTGCCTGCTCTTGAACTGGGCTGCTTAAGCTCCCCCACGGACGGCGGCACCCAGAGATCCACCGACTGAGACCAGGATGCACGCCTGCTGCTCTTTGGAAGGTACGGGACAGCGCGGCCAATGGGAAATCGGGTGCTTCCAGCAAACCCGCTCTGGTTGGCCAGGACTTTTATCCTGCTTTTGCCACCTGTCACTTTTTACAAATAGATTTTAGATAGAACTAAGCACATTTCAAGTGTCTAATAGAAGTTTTCCAACTGTATTAGCTGGTTTATGATATCTACTAGTGTTGTAATTTGCTTACACCTCTTCTGTTTCACTGCACTCCTGCACCTCCCATCCAAGCACTCTGCCTTGGCTGAAATGTAACTCTTCTTTGTCTTGCTAAACTGCTCAATCTAAACCCATTCTACCTCTTTGCTATTTAAGCCCTGCTCTTTTCTTCTCTCCAGCTGCCAGCCCTTGAACGGGCTGCTTCAGGTCCCCCGGTCCAGCGGCACCCAGCCAGCCACTGACGAGCCGAGAGCCAGGGCCCGCCTGCAACTCCTTGGAAGTGCAGGGACAGCGCAGCCAATCGAACATAGGTGCTTCCAATAAACCCGTTCTGTGATTGGGCAGGGACGTTCCGCTCTGCCACCTGGCACTTATAACAATTAGAATTTAGATAGATCTAAGCAATTTAAATGTCTAATAGAAGTTTATCAACTGTATTAGCGGGATTGAAATTTCTACTAGTGTTTTAAACTGCTTACACCTCTTTTGTTTCACTGCTCCTCCTGCACCCCCTTCCAAGCACACTGCCTTTCCTCAAAAGTCTAACTCTCCTTTGTCTTATTAATGCTCAAACTAAACCCATCCTAGCTCTATGCTGTTTAAGCCCTGCTCCTTTTTCTTCTCTCCAGCTGCCTGCCCTTGAATGGGGCTGCTTCAGCTCCCCCACGGTCAGCGGCACCCAGCCAGCCACCGACCGAGACCAGAACTCCCCCCGCTGCTCCTTGGAAGGTACAGGGCAGCGCAGCCAATCGGAACATGGGCACTTCCAGGAATCCTGCTGTGACTGGCCAGGACGTTTCCCCTGCGTCTGAGACGTGGCACTTTTTACAAATAGATTTTAGATAGAACTAAGCACATTTCATATGTCTAATAGAAGTTTTTCAACTGTATTAGCTGGAATGTAATTTCTACTAGTGTTTTAAAGTGCTTACAATTCTTCTGTTTTACTGCTTCTCCTGCACACCCATCCAAGCACTCTGCCTTAGCGCAGAAAAGTCTAACTCTCCTTTGTCTTCCTATACTGCTCAACCTAAACCCATCTTACCTCTATGCTATTTAAGTCCTGCTCTTTTTTCTTCTCTACAGCTGCCTGCCCTTGAACGGGGCTGTTTCAGCTCCCCCGGTCGGCCGACACGCCAACCAGCCACCTACCCTGGCCGGATGCCACCTGCAGCTCCTTGGAAGGTCTCGGGACAGTGCAGCCAATCAAAGCACAAGCGCTTCCTGCAAACCTGCTCTGATTGGCGGGACTTTTCCCTGCTTCTACCACCTGGCACTTTTTACAAATAGATTTTAGATAGAACTAAGCACATTTCAAGTGTCTAATAGAAGTTTATCAACTGTATTAGCTGGATTGTAATTTCTACTAGTGTTTTAAAGTGCTTACACCCCTTTTGTTTTACTGCTTCTCCTGCACCCACCCATTCAAGCACTGTGCCTTGGCTCCGAAAAGTCTGATTCTCCTTTGTCTTGCTAAACTGCTCAATCAAAACCCATCCTACCTCTCCGCTATTAAGAACTGCTCTTTTTTCTTCTCTCCTGCTGCCTGTCCTTGAACGGGGCTGCTTCAGCTCCCCCAGGGTCGTCCAGCACCCAGCCAGCCACCGAACGAGACCAGGGTGCCTTCCTGTATCTTCTTGGAAGTTACGGGACAGTGCAGCCAATCGGAACACGGGAGCTTGCTGACAGCCCGCTCTGTTTGGCCAGGACTTTTCCCCTGCTTCTGCCACCTGGTTCTTTTTACAGATAGCTTTTAGATAGAACTAAGCACATATTAAGTGTCTAATAGAAGTTTATCAACTGTATTAGCTGGATTGTAATTTCTGCTAGTGTTTTAAAGTGCTTACACTCCTCTTGTTTCACTGCTTCTCCTGCACCCACTCATCCAAGCACTGTGCCTTGTCTCCGAAAAGTCTAATTCTCCTTTGTTTTGCTAAACTGCTCAATCTAAATCCATCCTACGTCTATGCTATTTAAGCCCTGCTCCTTTTTCTTCTCTCCAGCTGCCTGCTCTTATGCGGGGGCAGCAGGCTCTGATTGACGGCCAGCACCCAGCCAGCAATCGATTGGAAACAGGACACCGCCTGCAGCTCCTTGGAAGGTACGACAGTGCGGCCAATCAAAATAATGGGCACTTCCAGCAAACCCGCCTGATTGGTTAGGACTTTTCCCTGATTCTGCCACCTGGCACTTTTTAAAAATAGATTTTTGATAGACCAAAGCACATTTCAAGTGTCTAATAGAAGTTTTTCAACTGTATTAATTGGATTATAATATCTACTAGTGTTTCAATGTGCTTACACCTCTTCAGTTTCACTACGCCTCCTGCACCTCCCTTCCAAGCACTCTGCCTTGGCGCTGAAATTCTAACTCTTCTTTGTCTTGCTAAACTGCTCAATCTAAACCCACCCTAACTGTTTGCTATTTTAGCCCTGCTCTTTTTTCATCTCTCTAGCTGCCAGCCCTTGAACGGGGCTGCTTCAGCTCCCCCATGGTCAGCAGCACCCAGCCAGCCCCTGAAAGAGACCAGGATGCCCGCCTGCCGCTCCTTTGGAAGGTACGGGACAGTGCAGCCAATCGGAACATGGGTGCTTCCAGCAAACCCGCTTTGATTAGCAAGGATGTTTCCCTAGCTTCTGCCACCTGGCACTTTTTACAAATAGATTTTAAATTCAACTAAGCACATTCCAAGCGTCTAATAGAAGTTTTTCAACTGTATTAGCTAGATTGTAATTTCTACAAGAGTTTTAAAGTGCTTACAATGCTTCTGTTTCACTACTGATCCTACACTCCCCCATCCAAGCACTCTGATTTGGCGCTGAAAAGTCTAACTCTCCTTTGTCTTGCTAAACTGCTCAATCGAAACCCATCCTACCTCTATGCTATTTAAGCCCTGCTCTTTTTTCTTCTCTTCAGCTGCCTGTCCTTGAACGGGGCTGCTTCAGCTCCCCCACGGTCGTACGGCACCCAGCCAGCCACCGACCGAGACCAGGACGCCCGCCTGCAGCTGCTTGGAAGGTATGGGACAGCACAGCCAATCAGAACACAGGCGCATCCAGCAAACCCGCTCTGATTTCCCAGGACTTTTCCCCTGCTTCTGCCACCTGGCACTTTTTTACAAATAGTTATTAGATAGAACTAAGCACATTTCAAGTGTCTAATATAAGTTTTTCAACTGTATTAGCTGGATTACAATATCTACTAGTGTTTTAAAGTGCTAGCTCCTCTTCTGTGTAATGCCCCAAAGGTGGTCATTACAGAAAAATAAAATTAAATTAAACAAAACAGAATACACAGGAGCTTAGGTACCTGCTGCAGTGGTAGGCAGCAGGGTACTGTCACGAAGGGGCCCCTAAACATAAAAGTCAACCTCCCTACTCACACAAAACACTGTAAATAATAGAAAAAGTGCACCTGTGCACTTACAGCTGGTCAAAAGATAGATTTTGTAAGCATTCCATGTCATAATGGCTTGGATGGAATGCTGTGCTGAGTGGCTCATGCACAGCATTCCAATCCAGTCATTCTAGAACCCAGTCAGTTTTATCTTTTAAAAATAATTCTATAACAGTTCAGTTAGTTGTTGCTGTGGGACTGTGGAGTAGAGAGGATCACAGGAGTGCAACAGGGACATGTGGCTTACCTGGTGGTTGTGAAGCCAGTCCTGTTGACTCCTTGGTGAGTCCCCTCCTCCAGTCCACCGAAGAATCCTGCGCTGCAGTAGTGCCGTGGTAGGTGGTGCCATCAGGGCACCACGAACAAAAACGCCATTCCCGACGCGCTGTGTGGGCTTAAAAGCCCTCTGTTTACTTGTTTTGCCCGCCGGTTTATTATTTTTAGCCCCTGAGTTATTTTAAAAGTTTTATTCGGTCCCACGTCGGCAGCAAGCAAGCTGCATCTTCAAGTCAGCTGTCGGAGGCCCCCCTGGAGCTGTCCCTCTTTCTGCCTGCCATTTCTCCCTCCCACTGCAGCTCGCGTCCTGCCTCCCAGAGCAGCCAAGAACCCCGGAGACCGCAGAGCAGTGAGTCGGCGGCAGCACACGTTGTGCTGACCGCCAGTTTAACAGAGGAGAACTGTATTTTGTTGTAAAAGTGCATTAGGCACTTGGAAAAGGCGGCCGAGCACCGCAGGGAGCATCGGGTCATTAGGACCCGCTTTTTTTAAATATTCATAAGGAGGGGGTTAGCGGCGCCCATGGGGAGGGCCAGCATATGGCCAGAGTAAAGGCCAATGAATATTCATTATGAAATTTGAACAGGCGGGGCTTTAGCCAGATAAATGACAACAGGCACTGGGAGCCACAGAATTTAAAGGAGCAACTTGAGATTTAAAAGGGCAATTCCAGCCCAAATATAAAGAAAGGCATTAGACCCATTATAAAATGGGGCATCAGGCCCAAAGTGTTGACGGGCACCAGGCCCATTGTAAATTGGGGCACCAGGTCCAGTACAAAGTGGGGCACCAGGCCCAGTACTTCGAGGGGCACCAGGCCCATTGTAAAGTGGGGCACCATGCCCAATCTAAGGTGGGGCACCAGGCCCAAACTAACGTAGGGCTTCAGGCCTGAGATAATGGTAGGGCATTAGGCCCAAGGTAAAGCCTGGTCTAAAGGGAGGCCCCGGCCTAGCAGAATAGGGCAAGCCAGCCTAGTGGTACTAAAGGGAGGCCCTGGCCTAGCGGAATAGGGCAAGACAGCCTAGTGGTACTAAAGGGAGGCCCCGGCCTAGCAGAATAGGGCAGGCTCAAGCTAACGTAGGGCTTCAGGCCTGAGGTAATGGTAGGGCAATAGGCCCGAGGTAAAGCCTGGTCTAAAGGGAGGCCCTGGCCTAGCAGAATAGGGCAAGCCAGCCTAGTGGTACTAAAGGGAGGCCCCGGCCTAGCGGAATAGGGCAAGCCAGCCTAGTGGTACTAAAGGATTCCCTAGCCACAACGTACAGTAAGGGATCCTATCCCAGAATACTCTACCTATAGAAACAGGGGTTCATTTGAGAGTGCTTGATTTGCCTATACTGTGAAATTACTGTAATTACTGTACTGCTTATGCTGTACTATTGCCCTAAGTACCTGAACTATTGTCCGAGGTACCTGAACTATTGCCCTAGTACCTGAACTATTGTCCTAAGTACCTGAACTATTGCCCTAAGTACCTGAACTATTGTCCAAGTACCTGAACTATTGCCCTAAGTACCTGAGCTATTGTCCTAAGTACCGAACTATAGTCCTAAGTACCTGAACTATTGCCCTACATACCTGAACTATTGTCCTAAGTACCTGAATTATTGTCCAAGTACCTGAACTATTGCTCTAAGCACCTGGACATTGGCCCTTAATAGTAACAATTACCCTGAAGTTATAATTTGCCCTCCTCTGGCAAATTATTGTATCATTCCACAGTTCTTTGGGCATTCTTCAGTTATATGTTTACTACTGTACGAAGACAGTCTCAATCTTCTACCACACTGCAGTCTCATAGTGTGGTCTGTAACACCACGTGCTCAGAATCAGTCTCTACTCAGAAGAAGACATCCTTCCAGCATTCTTCACTCCAGGAAGATCATCCATCAACTCATCCCATCCGTTTGTGTCGTCCACCAAAGTCGAGTCCGTCGTCAGTCGTACCAGTCGTACCCGCCGTTTTCTTGTTTTCACAGCTTGAAAGTACGTCCGCCGAAACGCATCACGACAGCCGTGCCAGTGTCGTTCCGTATGGTTCCTGTTCCAGATGTCCCGAAGTTGGTCGCCCTCTACAGAAGAGAGAGCTCATCCTGGAGAACCTGTTCTGCGCCCCACCTGGTCGTTCGCCGAAAGTCGAGTCCGTCGAAGCCCAGTCCGGGACGCAGCCACCGTTTTCTTTGTTTGTGTTAGTTCCTGAACCGAGGATTGCAGAGTCAACCATCATCTCTTCAGATTCTTATGGTTCCTGGTCCTGTCAGAGTTTCTTCCCAGTCCAGCTGGCCCTTGAGTGCTGCAGCATCAGTCGGATCGTGGTAGTCCTCCATTGGATTCATCGCCATGCAGATCTTGGTCTTTCTTCATCCTTGCAACCCTAGAAGTGGGTTTGGCAGAGGAACTTCTTGCTTCAGTGTGTGTTATTTCAGGAACCAGTTGCTTTGGTTCTACATTCCAGCAGCCTCGGGAGAGTGGGCTTTGCGAAGATTATATGGTCTGTTTGCAAAACCTCTCACCACCCCAGTGGCCTTATCTAGGTCTTGCTGGGAATTGAGATTAGGGTTCCACAGTTCTGTTTTGTTTCCTTGTAGCTACCAGCGAAGAATGGCAGTGTACAAGGCGCCGGATCTCTGGACTCTTGTAAATCTGGACTCTTTTGTAGATGTGTGATGCTGATCACTCTAATGTAGTGCTGAGTAGCCTATGTAACTGGATTCTTGTTTAGAGTATAGAGGTACAGTATAAACTAGTATCAGAATAAGACTGGATTCTTGTTTAGAGTATAGAAGTACAGTATAAACTAGTATTAGAATAAAATTGCCAGTGAGGCTAAAAGTTTATGTATGTATGGTAACAGTAAAAGTGGTAGATAAAAAGTATTGTAGTATTTCCCTGTTCCATCGGTTAGGGTTAGGTTAGGTCGGGCTAAGGTTACGGTTAGGGTTAGCATTAGGATTAGATTTAGGGTTAGGGTTAGGGCTAGATTTAGGGTTAGGGTAGGGGTAAAGGTTAGGCTATGGTGAGGATGAGGGTGAGGGTTAGGGTGAGGGTGAGTATTAGGGTTAGGGTTAGTGTTAGGGTAATGGTGAGGGTGAGGGTTGTGATTAGGGTTCAGGGTTTAGGTTAGGATTAGATTTAGGGTTAGGGTTGGGGTGAGGGTCAGGGTTTGCATTAGGTTGAGGGTTATAGTGAGGGTTAGGGTCAGGATTAGGGTTAGGGTTAGGGTGAGGGTGAGGGTGAGGGTTAGGGTTAGGGTCAGGGTCAGGGTTTGGGTTGTAAAGCTGGGGTGAAAGGTTAGCAGTGGTCATTAAGGCCACTGAGGTCATAATTTCATTTTTACTAAAACTGGGTTCCAGGTTATGTATGGAGAAAGGTTAAAAGGTCATTTATGTCACCTGACGAGATATTTTTATTTTTTTACTATAAATTGGTTTCAGGTGATCTACGGAGCCAGATTCAATGTTCCTCAGTAGTTGTTTAGGGCACCTGAGGTGCAATTTATATTTGCCAAAAATGGGTGTCTGGTGATTTATGCAGCTCGGGTGAAAGGTCTGAGGTTGTAGCTTAGGCCAGCTGAGGTGATGTATTTTTAATTTTGCCAGAAATGCAGTTCAGGTGATTCATGGGTTTGGGATAAAAGGTTGGCTGTGGTCATTTAGGCCACCTGAGGTTAAAGGTAGGTGGTGGTGAGTAGGCCACCTCAGGTGATAACTGTAGTTTTGCCAAAAATGGGTTCCATATAATGCATGGATCCAGATTAAAAGATCTGCAGTGGCTGTTTAGACCAGGAGAAGTGACATTTTTATTTTTACCAGAAATTGGCTCTAGGTGATTTATGGAGCCAGGATGAAAGGTCTGTAGAGGACCTTTAGGCAACCAGGGATGATGTTTTTATTTTTTGCCAAAAATGGGTTTCAGCTAATCTGTGGAGCTAGGGTGAATGGTATGAGTTGGTGATTTAGGCCACCTGAGGTGAAATTGTTACTTTTGCCAAAATTGGGTTCAAGGTGATCTTTGGAAACATTGTGAAAGTTCTGAGGTGTTTGTTTTGGGCACTTGTTGTGACATTTCTTATTTTTATCAAAAATGAGTTCCAGGTAATCTACAGATCTGAAGTAGAAGATCTGCTGTGGTCATTTAGGCCACCAGAGGTGTTGTTTTTATTTTTACTAAAAATTGGTTCCAGGTGATTTATGGATTTGGGATAAAAGGTCTGCAGTGGCCCTTTAGGCCATCATGGGTGATATTTTCATTTTTGCCAGCAATGGTTCCAGGTGATCTCTGAGCCAGGGTGAATGCTATGCAGTTGTCTTTTAGGACATCTGAAGTAATATTTTTATTTTTTTTTACCAAAAATGGATTCCATGTTATGTATGGAGCAAGGGTAAAAGGTCCATTATGGCACCTAAGGTGATATTTTTTTTTTGCCATCAATGATATATATTTGCATTGTTTACTATACATTATTTTTGGCAAAAATGGGTTTCATGTGATTTATGTGGTAAAAGGTAGGCAGTGATCATTTAGGCCACCTGGGGTAATTTTTTTTTGCCACAAATGGGTCCCAGGTGATCTATGGAGTCATTGTGAAAGGTTGCAGTGGTTGTTTAAGCCAGCTGAGGTGACATTTTCATTTTTGCATAAAATCATTTCCAGTTGATAGCCCTAGTTTGGGTGAAATGTCCATGGCAGCTGTTTAAGACACCTGAGATGATATTTTCAGTTTTTGAAAAATTGGTTTGTAAGTGACTAATGAAGCTGGTGTAAAAGATCTGAGAATCTTTATCCTCAGATAGCATAAACGACCAGTGCAGACATTTTACATTGCCTCCACAAATTACCTGGAACCAAATTTTGGCAAAAATAAAAATATTACCTCAATTAGCCTAAATGGCTAATGCTGACCTTTAACCTCAAGAAGCATAAAACACCACTGCTGACCTTTCACTTTGCTTCCATAAATCAGGTGATCTATTGATATCGGGAGCTGAGGTGAAATGTAAATGGTGGTCATTTAAACCACCTGGGGTTATTATTATTATTTTTGTCAACAATGGTTTCAAGGTGAAATTATGGAGTAATAAGTCCAGTGTGGTCATTTAGGCCACCTGAGGTGATATCATTTCTTTACCAAAAATAGATTCCAGTTGAATTATGGTGCTGGGGAAAAAGGTCCACAGTGAATAAAAATGTCACCTCAGGTGGCTTGAAGAACCACAAAGAAACCTTCAACCAGGCTCCATATATCACCTGGAGCATGTTTTTGGCAAAAACTAAAAATATCACCTCATGTGGCCTAAATGACATCCACAGATGTTTTACTCCAGTGAAATGTCTGCACTGGTCGTTTATGCTATCTGAGGCTAAAGATCCAATTTTGGCCACCTGAGGTGATATTTATATTTTTGACCATTGATCACTTGGAACCATTTTTGGCAGAAATGAAAATATCACCCCTGGTTGCCTAAACATCCACTGCAGACCTTTTATCCATTTGCCATAAATCATCTGGAACCAATGTCAGGCATAAAATGCATAAAAATGTCACCCCAGGTGGCATAAATGATCACCACAGAACATTCACCTTGGCTCCATAAATCACCTGGAACCAAATTTTAGTAAAAATTAAAACATTACCTCTGGTGATCTAAATGACGACTGCAGATCTTTTACTCCAGATCCATAAATTACATGAACCCATTTTTGGTAAAAATAAAAATGTCACATCAGGTGTCCAAAACAAACTCCTCAGACCTTTCAAAATGTTTCCATGGATCATCCTGAACCCAGTTTTTGGAAAAATAAAAATTACACCTGAGGAGGCCTAAACAACCACCTTCTACCATTCACCCTTGCTCCACAGATTACGTGGAACCCATTTTTGCAAAAAATCAGAATGTCACCCCTTGTGACTTAAAAGTTCACTGTGGACCTTTTCCCCAGTGCCATAAATCATTGGAACCTATTCTTGGTAAAAGAAAAATTATATCACCTCAGGTGGCCTAAATGACCACACTGGAGGATCTTAGTGGAGACAGGTGCTGATATTGACTGTGACAAGTGACCATGGCTCAGGCATGCAGAGGAAAAGCCCACCCTGCCGGATATGGGGCAGGCCAGTGGCACCATTGGTTTAGAAACAGTGGGGTTCCACCATGCCTGACATTTAGGCCAGCTGTGGTGAAATTTTTATTTTTGCAAAAAATGGTTTCCAGGTGATGTCTGGAGCTGAGGTGAGATGTCCATGATATTCATTTAAGCCACCTGCAGTGAAATTTTTAGTTTTTCAAATAGTGGGTTGCAGGTAATCTGTGGAGCTTGGGTGAATGGTACGAGGTGTTTGTTTAGGCTACCTGAGGTGAAATTTTTATTTTTGCCAAGACTGTGTTCAATTGATCTATGGAAACATTTTGAAAGGTCTGAGGAGTTTGTTTTGGACACCTGATGTGACATTTTTATTTTTACCAAAAATGGGTTCCAGATAATTTATGGATCTGGATTGAAAGATCTGCATTGGAGATTTAGGCCACCAGAGATGATATTTTTATTTTTACTAAAAATTGGTTCCAGGTCATTTATGGAGCCAAGGTGAAAGTTCCTCAGTGGTCATTTAGGCCACTTGGGGTGATATTTTTATTCATTGTTTGCCAGAAATAGGTTCCTTGTGATTTATTTAGCCTGGATAAAAGATCTGCAGTAGACCTTTAGGAAACCAGGGGTGATATTTTAATTTTTGACAAAAATGGTTCCAGATGATCTATTGAGCCAGGGTGAATGGAATGCAGTGGTCATTTAGTCAACATGAGGTAATATTTTAATTTTTACTAAAAATGGGTTCCAGGTTATGTATGGAGCAAGGGTAGAAGGTCATTTATGCTACCTGAGGTGATATTTTAATTTTTTGTCATAAATGGATTTCAGGTGATCTACGGAGCCAGATTCAATGTTCCTCAGCAGGTGTTTAGGCCACCTGAGGTCAATTTACATATTTGCAGAAAATGGGTTGCAGGTGAGCTAGTTTTAGGGTTAGGGTTAGTGTTAGGGTTAGGGCTAGGTTTAGGGATAGGGTTAGGGTCAGGTGAAGGTTAAGGTTAGGTTTAGGGTTAGGTTTAGGGTTAGGGTTAGTGTTAGGGCTAGTTTTAGGGTTAGGGTTAGGGCTTGGTTTAGGGTTAGGGTTACTGTTAGGGTTAGGGTTAAGGTTAGGGTTAGGGCTAGGGTTTGGGTTAGCATTAGGGTTTGGATTAAGACTACGGTTTGGGTTAGGGTTAGGGTTGGGGTTATCGTTAGGGTTAGGGTTTAGGTTAGGGGCTAGGTTTAGGGTGAGGTTAAGGGTTAGAGTTTGGGTTAGGGCTAATGTTAGGGTTAGAGTTAGGGGTTAGGGGTAGATTTAGGGTTAGGGTCAGGGTCAGGGTTGCAGTTAGGGTTAGGTTGAGGGTTAGGTTGAGGGTTAGGGTTATGGTTAGGATTATGGTTAGAGTAAGGGTTAGCATTAGCAGTAGTGTCAGTGTTAGGGTTAGTGTTAGGGTTAAGGTTAGGGTTAAGGCTAAAGCTAGGGAAAGGGTTTGGGTTAGGGTTATGGTTAGGGTCAGGGTTAGGGATAGGGCTAGGGCTCAGGCAAGTGTTAGTGATAGAGTTAGTGTTAAGGTTAGGATTAGGGTTAGAGCAAGGGTTAGATTGAGGGTTAGGGTTAGGGTTTAGGTTAGGGTTAGGGTTAAGGTTAGGCACAAGGGTTAGGGTTAGAGCTAGGGCAAGGGTTAAGGTTAGTTTTAGTGTTAGGTTTAGGACTAAAGTTAGGGTTAGGGTGAAAGTTAAAGTTAGGGTTAGGGTAAGTTTTAGGGTTAGGGTTAGGGTTCAGTTTAGGGTGAGGGATAGGATTAGGGTTAGGGTGAATATGAGAGTGAGGGTTAGGATTTAACTTTGGGTTAGGGTTAGGGGTTAGGGTTAGTTTGAGGGTTAGGGTGAGGGTTATGGTAATTGTTAGTCTTAGGTAAGGGGTTAGGGTTAGTGTTAGGCTTAGGGCTAGGGTTATGTTTATGGTTATGGTTATGAGTTAGCAGTTAGGGTGAGGGATATGGTTAGCATTAGGGTTAGGGCTAGGGCTAGAGCTAGGGTTAGGTTTAGTGTTAGGGTTAGGTTTAGGGATAGGGCTAGGGTGATTGTGAGTTTGAGGTTTATGGTGAGAGTGAGGGTTAGGGTTATGGTTAGTGTTAGGGTGCTGGTGAGGATGAGGGTTAGGGTTAGGGGTTAGGTTTAGGATTAGGGTAAGGGTTGGGGTGAGGGTCAGGGTTAGCATTAGGGTTAGGGTTAGAGTGAGGGTTAGTGTTATGGTTAGGTCAGGGTAAGGGTTAGGGTTAGTGTGAGGGTGAGGGTCAGGGTTACAGTGAGGGTTAGGGTTAGGGTTAGGTTCAGGGTCAGAGTTAGGGATAGGGTTAGGGTTAGGATTAGGGTCAGGGTCAAGGTTTGGGTTAGGTTAAGAGTTAGGGGTTAGGGTTAAGGCTAGTTTTAGGGGTCAGAGTTAGGGTTAGGGCTAGGTTTATGGTTAGGGTTAGTGTTTGGGTTAGGGTTAGGGTTAGTGCTAAGGTTAGGGTTATGGAGAGGATGAGTGTTATGGTTAGAGTTAGGGGTTAGGTTTAGGGTTAGAGTTAGGGCTAGTTTTAGGGTTAGGGATATTGTTAGGGTAAGGGCTAGGTTTATGGTTAGGGTTAGTGTTAGAGTTAGGGTTAGCGTTAGGGTTAGGGCTAGGGTTACATGTAGGGTTACGGTTAGGGTTATTGTTAGGGTTAGGTTTAGGGTTAGGGTTAGAGTCAGGGTAAGGGTTAGGGTTAGGTTTAGGGTTAGGGTTAGAGTCAGGGTCAGGGTTAGGGTTAGGTTTAAGGTTAGGGTTAGGTTTAGGGATAGAGCTAGGGTTAGGGTTATGATTAGGGTTAGTGGTTAGGTTAGGTAGGGCTAGGTTGTGCGGTTAGCATTAGGGTTTGATTTATGGTTAGTATTAGGGCTAGGGCAAGAGTTAGGGTTAGGGTTAGGGTTAGGTTTAGGTTTAGGGCTACGGTGTGGGTGAGGGTGAGGGTAAGGGAGAGGGTGAGTGTTAGGGTTACGGTTAGTGTTAGGGTTAGGGTGAGGGTTATTGTTAAGGTTTTGGGTTAGGGTTCGGATTAGATTTAGGGTTAGGGTTGGGGTGAGTTTGAGGGTTAGCATTAGGGTTAGGGTGAAGGTTAGGGTTAAGGTTAGGGTCAGGGTCAGAGTTAGGATTAGGGTAAGGGTAAGGTTCAGAGTCATTGTCAGGGTCAGGGTCAGGGTCAGGGTTAGGGTTAGGGCTAGTTTTAGAGTTAGGGTTAGGGTTAGGGCTAGGTTCAAGGTTAGGGTTAGTGTTAGGGTTATGGCTAAGGTTAAGGTTAGGGTTAGGGTTAGGGTTAGGGTTAGGGTTAGGGTTAGGGTTAGGGTTAATGCTAGGGTTAGGGTTAGAACTAGAGTTAGAGTTTGTGTGAGGGTTAGAGTTAGGGTTAGGGATAGGATAAGTGTTAGGGTCAGGGTTAGGGTTAGGGTTAGGTTGAGGGCTAGGATTGACGTTAGGGTTAGGGTGAGAGTTAGTGTGAGGGTTAGGGTTAGCCTTAGGGTTAGGGTGAATGTGAGGGTGAGGGTTAGGCTTTGAGTTAGGGTTAGGGTTAGTGTTACTGTGAGGGATTGGATTAGGGTTATTGTTAGTGTGAGAGTTAGGGTGAGGTTTAGGGTAAGGGTTATGTTTAGGTTTAGGGTGAATGTGACGGTGAGCTTTTTGCTTTGAGTTAGAGTTAGGGTTAGGGTTAGGGGTAAGGGTTAATGGTTAGGGTTAGTTTGAGTGTTAGGGTTAGGGTTATGGATAGGGTTAGGGTTAGTGTTAAGGCTAGGATTAGAGTTAGGGTTAGGGTTAGGGTGAGGGTTATAGTAAGGTTTAGGTTTAGGGGTTAGGGTTAGAGTTAGGGTTAGGGTTAATGCTAGGTTTAGGGTTAGGGTTAGGGTTAGGGTTAGGGCTAGGGTTAGAGTTGTTGTTAGGGGTTAGGGGTTAGGGTTAAGGTGAGGGCTTGGGTTAGGGTTAGCAATACAGTTAGGGTTACAGTTCAGGATATGGCTATGGCTAGCGTTAGGGTTTGGGTTAGGTTTAGGGTTAGGGCTAGGGTGAGTGTGAGGGTGAGTTTAAGGGTGAGGGTTATGGTTATGGTTAGTGTTAGTCATAGGGATAGGGTTAGGGTGAGGGTGAGGGTGAGGGTGAGGGTTAGGGTTAGAGGTTAGGGTTAGGGTTAGGATAAGGGTTAGGGTTAGGGAGAAGGTGAGGATTAGGGTTAGGGTTAGGGTTATTATCAGGGGGTTAGGGTTAGGGTTAGGGTTAGGGTTAGGGTTAGGGTCAGGGTCAGGGTCAGGGATAGGGTTAGGGCCAGTTTAAGGGATAGTATTAGGGTTAGGGCTAGGTTTAGAGTTAGGGTTAATGTTAGGGTCAGGGTTCAGGTTAGGGTTAGGGTTAGGGCTAGGGTTAGGATTGGGGTTAGTGTTATGGCTTGGGTTAGGGTTAGGGTTAGGGTTGGGGTTAGGGTTAGGTTTAGAGTTATGGTTGGGTTAGGATTGGGGTTAGGGTAAAGGCTAGGGTTAGGGTTAGGGTTGGGGTTATTGTTAGGGTTAGGGTTAAGGTTAGGGTTAGGGTTTGGGTTAGGTTTAGGGTGAGGTTTAGGGTTAGAGTTAAGGTTAAGGTTAATGTTAGGGTTAGGGTTAGGGGTTGGGGTAGTTTTAGGGTTAGAGTCAGTGTCAGGGTCAGGGTTAGGGTTAGGTTGAGGGTTAGGGTTAGGGTTATCGTTAGCGCTAGGGTCAGGGTTAGGGTCATGGTTAGTGTTAGCATTAGAGTGAGGGTTTGGGTTAGTGTTAGGGTTGAGGTTAGGGCTAGGGCTAGAGCTAGGGAAAGGGTTAGTTTTAGTGTTAGGGGAGGGTTTGGGATAGGGTCAGGTTTAGGGTTAGGGTCTGGGCTAGGGATAGGGTTGGAGTCTAAGAGCTGGGCGAGGGTTAGGGTTGGGTTAGGAGTTAGTGTTAGGGGTTAGGATTAGGATTAGAGTAAGTTAGGGTTAGGGTCAGGTTAGGGTTTGGGTTTGAGGTTATTGTTAGCGTTAGTGCTCGGGCTCAGGATTAGGCTTAGGGTTGGGGTTGAGAATTAGTGTTGAGAGCAAGTTTTATGGTTTGGGCATTAGGGTTCACGGTTGGGGCTGGGAGCAAGGGTTAGGGTTAGGGTTGAGCTTTGAGTGTTAGGTTTAGGACTAGAGGTTAAGGTGAGGTTAAAGTTGGAGTTGGGGTTAGGGTGAGAGTAAGGGTGATGATTAGGGTTCGGGTTAGGTTTAGGGTTGGGGGAATGTGAGGGTGGGGGATAGGCTTTGAGTTAGGGTGAGGGTTAGGGTTTGTGCTATTGTTAGGGTTAGTGTTAGAGTTAGGATTAGGTAAGTCCCTAGGGGTTAGGACCCTATCGGGCAGGTGTCCTTGTAGCCTAAGAAAGTCCCAAGAGGGTAGGACCCTATCTGGCATTGTGCTAGTAGCCTAGGTAAGTCCCTAGGGGGTAGGACCCTATCAGGTAGTGTGCTAAGGACTTACCTAGGCTCCCTCCCTCCCTGCCTACCTGATAGGGTCCTACCCCCTAGGGACTTATCTAGGCTGGTGCCTGCTACCCAGCAGGTCCTACCTCATAGGACTTACCTGAGCTACTAGCACACTACCCATCAGGATCGTACCCTGGGACTTACCTGTGCTACCGCACTGCCTGCCCTATGGGGTTCTGCCCAGTGAGACCCGCCTGGGCTGGTTCCTGCCGCCCGTGGAGTCCCCCCCTAGGGACTTACTCTGCCGCTAGACCCCTGCCTGATGGGGTCCCTGCCCCTAGGGACTTTCCTAGTCATGCCCCTGCCAGATTTGGTCTAGCCCCTAGGGACACCTAGTACACCATGCCTACCTGATAGGGTTCCCCTTGGTAAGTCCGTAGATATCAACCTTCCTAGGCTATAGATGATTGATGGAGCTCTATGGGTGATCTGTGCAACAGGGTGAATGGGAGCAGGTCATTTAGGCCACTTGAGGTATATTATTTTTTGTCAGAAATGGTTCAGGTGATCTATGGAGTCATTGTGAAGGTCGGGTAATGTCAAGTGGCCATTGAGGGCCTGAAGGATATGTTTTGTTTTTGCCAAAATGGGTTCAGGTGATCTATGGAGGTAAAAGATTCACAGTGAGCTTTTAACAACTGGGGTGCTATTTTTTTTTGCAAAAATGGGTTCAAGGTGATCTATGGAGACAAGGAGAATGTGATGCAGTGGTCGTTTAGGCCCCCTGGGGTGACATTTTTATTTTTGCAAACAATTATTTGCAGTTTATTTATCTTGCTGCTTCCTGATGTAATATATATATTTTTTTTTAAAGGGGTTTCGGGTGATTATTTGGTTAAATGGTGGCAGTCATTTTAGGCCACCTGATGTATTTTTTTTGTGCCAGAAATGGTTCAGGTGATGTATGGAGTCATTGTGAGTTGTCAGTAGTGGCTGTCTGCCAACTGAGGTAAAATATTTATTTTGCAAAGTCAGTTCAATTGTTCTCTGGAGTTGGGGTGAAAGTCAATATCAGCGTTAAGATACCTGAGGTGATTTTTGTTTTCAAAAGTGGTTTATGACTAATGGGTTGGTGTAAAGTTATGAAGCTGTCATTTAGGACACCTGATGTTATATTTGTTTTTTGTAAAATGGGTTCTGGTAAATTATTGATCCAGAGTAAAGATCTGCGGTGTTTGTTTAGGCGTAGACATGATATTTTTATATTTTTAAGTGGTCGGGTGATTTATGGAGCTAGGGTGAAAGGTTCATGAGGACCTTAGGCTTGATGTTAGATGTTTAGGATGATGTTTTCGGCTTTTTTGAAAATGGGTCCAGCGATCTATCAGACCTTGTTAATGGTACATGGTGTCCTTTAGCCTCCTGTGATATTTTGTTTGTAATAATGGGTTCCAGGCTATGTTCCCCTAAGGTGTCTTGTGTATTTTTCCGCACAGCAGTCGAAATAACCCGCACACAGCTTGTGGTAGCTACGCAGTTGTTGAGGGATCTCACGTTCCTTAGTAGTGACTAGTCACTCAGATTTAAGACTCAGACAGCAGGACATGAAAGTAGTGGGAAAGAAATATTGTATGTACCTCTGAGGCCTGGCTCATTAGCTTTTAATGTCAGTAGTTGCTAAGCAAGACTCTTTCTCGTTCCACTTTTGAACAATGGAACTGCTCCTAAAACCAATTGATTTGCAGTTACAGCAATGTTTTTGGCTTGACACTTCTTTCAGTAAAAGCACTTGATGACAGTTTCCTGCTGTTCGCAGAAATGCTTATTTGTTGTTTGGTAGATTCCAACAATGCCAATGCGATCTCTGACATAGGGTGTATTATATTTCAGTTTTAAAGTTGCACAACTCGTAATCTGCCTCTCCCCTGCAGCGTCTCACATACAAAAGTGTTTATATTGGTTTAAAGCTCACCATTGAAAGAGTGTTCATTTTTTTCAGTACAAGATTGTACATATGTTTAAGAGATGATTCTTCTTTAAAACAGGGTCTCCATATACACATTTGAATTCATGATCAGTTTGTAATAAATTGCCTATTGGTACATGGGGATGTGGTCTAAAATGGACAACAAGAATAGTACAACAAATCCTTTTATTTTTTATAAATTCAGACTGCTCTTAGTGTGAATCCGGAATGGAAAGAATTCCAGTCTCTAAATGCATCCTCTCTCATCCACTGACTCACTCACTACATCAAAATACATTTTAAAACCCAACTGAGCTGATGATACCTAGTATATTGTGTAAACCATACCTAGGTGTATGACATCACAATTTTGCATGCATCCATCAAAGATCCCATTGCTGGTACTGTTCAGGCTGTCCAGCCCGAATACCGCATTGCTATAATAGTATTAAATTATGTACTTTGGGTTGGAGTTGTCCAGATGTTTGCAGAGAGGTCTAACAAGTTGAAGCTGTACAGATTGCTAGGGCAACATAAAAAAGTCTGTAGCAGTACCTGGGTGAAACTGTTATTGGAGCCCACCAGTAAACTGCTTTTGGCTAATTGGACAGCTGAATAGCACAACAGATTTTTGCATCATTGGCCTGTTATGACCATCTGACAGCTGATTTCCTGGTGAACTTTCGACTGATCTGTCTTTGATTTTGCAACAATGCACATTGCAGCTTTGATTTGGCTTATCAAATATTGAGACTGTGCAGCAAATATCAGGACTATTTATTTCATCAATGGACCAGGCAGAAATAGGCCAGCAATGATCGATTTACGTTCCTGAAAAATAAAGGTACGACTTTTAAAACTTTTACTGACATGATCCGCTTTTCTTTGACTGATGTGTGGTACAGCATAGTGGTTAAACTATTGATGTATGTGCATTCCAACTAAACATGAAGCTATCATGTATAAAGTTCCTACACAGTCTTATCCTTCCCCAGAAGATTCTTCGATAGGGAGGTGCACAGTGAGAAGGCTCTTATAGCACAGAAAATTATTGGGGGGATAGAGGTCGTATAAGCAGAGAGAAGTATCGCTGAGTAAGATTATAACTATCTTGGTTGGAGGTTTCTCCTGGTTCTCATAGAAAAGAAGATGTTGTTGCCTGGAAAGGCATTAGATTTTATCTCCAGAAACATAGTGGAGTCCATGAAGTTATGTGGAACCCTGAGCCCCTAACACAGATTGATATTACATTTAGCTCCCTCATAAAGCTAGCAGCTTGTTTTCTCTGGTCAGCAAGCTGGATTGTTTGAATACATTTGTTTATGTGTTAGACTTGGGTGAAGGCTTTTCATGGTTTAAACAGACTAAGGATATTTGAAATCAATCTAGAGAATAGTCTTTGATTGACTTTGAAACCCTGGTGACTCTAATGCCACCACCATGACAGTTATTGATTCAGTCTGGTAAATGCAGCCTGTAGATAATATCAACAAATGAACCTGAATGCCAGCTAGATTTGATGGGGAGCTGGGATTGAGATGTGGATGCCCTCATATTTCATGGACATTGAGGCATCCATCTTAAAATAATACCCTGAAGTAGTGAGATTGGATAATTTTTATATTGGACTGCAATACGGGTGGTAGAGAAAATGTTAACTCCCCAGATTGGTTGATAT
This sequence comes from Neoceratodus forsteri, assembly GCA_016271365.2. Classification (NCBI taxonomy): domain Eukaryota; kingdom Metazoa; phylum Chordata; order Ceratodontiformes; family Ceratodontidae; genus Neoceratodus; species Neoceratodus forsteri. The sequence goes on from JADMNL010000022.1 coordinate 183,553,706, forward strand.
TCTGTCTTACCTGCAGCAACTAAGATAAAAAGTTTGGAAGATTGAAGGGGGGTTTTTTATCAAAACTTTGCTAAATGTTCAATCACTAGCATTTACTAAGTCAGGGTATTTTGCGTGCTGATTAGCAAGGACAAGAATTATTCTCTGCAATATATACTTGCCCCTACACTAGAGCTACTGATCCTGACCTTTCATGCAGTATGTAAATGGCACTTGATGATGTCAGATAAGATTACATCATCTTATAATTATTTTGGGAGATTTTAATCCCAAATTCCTTCTCATTTCTTGAGGATGTATATCAGATATGATCCATAATATCTATAATTAATCAAATATCTCATATACTAGAATGCTGAGGATCTAAGCTCTAACCTCAAGTAAGGAGTTAGTAGGGGCTTATGGGAGCTTTCTGTATTTTAAATGGTAGAACTCAGGTCAATCTAGTCAGATCTTACTGTGTAGAGACCTGCTGCTCTTCAACCACTGATTAGGTTTGGACCAATTTGAAAGTAGTAAGCGATCCAAAATTGGAGTCTTGATGAATTGGAATCAGCTTGCTGTGCCATTGTGATTAACATCAAATTCCTTTTGAACTTTTTGGGTGAGCTGGTGAGGAGAGATTAGAAGTCATAAATTAGAAGATTTGATGGTCCTCAACTCAAGCTAGTTTCAAAGAAATTGTTAGTACAGGAGTCTTAGTATTCAGAGTTGGTCTGGACAAAAGTGAAGTTTATTAATTTGGAGAATTGGGAACTATTCATTCTTCACTTGACTTAGATGTAAACAATGTACCATCCTATGTCCCTTTATAAAAGTTTTAGTTTAATTCGGTATCCCACAGGCAAAGAAAAAGTTTGGAAAGATTAAGATAGCATAAGAAGAAAGAAATAAGTCTGCAGCAGTTTTAAATTGCTAAAGACTGAAAGAAAAAATATAGGAAAATTCTGAATGGGAGAGACATAAACATACCAGGGACTTTGGGAAAAACTGAGGCAGGCTGTTTTGGTTGGGATGGAGGCGTTTTGGAATATTGTTGTCTGGGGATATACTAGATATGCCAATAAGTTGAAGCCTATATTCCACCTGAAGTTCGGGCATCTGATTTCTCCAAGCTCTATTATTTCAAGAGGCAGAACACCTGATCTTTCAAATACAGAGGATGAAATTTTTCCAAGACCTATCTTGATCACAGATGATGAAATTGGATGGCACTGATTGGCCTTAAGGCGCGAAAGCACCAGGGCAAGATGGGTCTAGGTGATCTCTATGGGTTTGCCAACTGATGGATTCTTTTCTTTGCTGTTTAATGGCCTGGTTCAGAGTACTCTTACCCTGCAAGTTGGTATTGTTATCTTCCAATTTTTAAAGAGGATCCGAATGACATAAGGATGTATAGCCTATTAGTTTACTAGATGTTTCACAGAAGATTTGTCTAGGGATAATTTTGAGATTACTGTCATGGGTCAAGGAAACCTAGTATGAATGTGATGCAGAATGGTTCCTGAAGGACTGCTCTTCAGTACAACACTGTGCTTCTTTTCCTGATCTGAAATATATTAATGGAGAAAAACAATTATATATTGGTGTTTTGTGGACTTCTCTCGGCCGACAGCAATAGTAGAAAACTTTGGGCTACGTTAAGGAATCTGGAATTGAGGCCCATTTGATATCATTAATAGACCTATGAAATATGGGCAAGGTCCAGTATAATCAATATGGTCATCAACTGATAGATTTGAGACAAATATGGGGACAGACAGGGTGCATTTGGCCCCCACTTATTTAACATCTACATCAATACAGTCTGGATCATTAGGTAACCCAGATTTCCATTGCATGAATTAATGATCAAAGTTAATGTTTAGCATATGCAGATGATTTAGTCTTGCTCTCTATCAATCTTACGTCTTAAAAAACTGGCTCACTTTGAATCTCTGTTCTCAGAAACTAAACGTTAATCTCGCACTGGCATTGTAGTTGGCTCTCAAACCAAGAATACAGTAGCTTTAGGCTAAACGGTAATCATGAATGCTGTTAAGTGTTTGACTTTTAGGTGCCCATTTTGCCTATAGCTATCTTGGACTGTTTATTTGGAGGCTATTCAATTTAAATGGGATCTTCTGTAAATGCCCTCAAATATTTAAAATAAGATGGGGTTATCGGTGAGCTGGGTATTAAGAGTTGTTAATGCCAAATAAAACAATCATGTTATATGCTCTGAAATCTGTGGTTATACTAAGTTAGAAATTAGAAATAATTTGAATAAACTCTTAGACACATCTTAATATTTTATTGGAACTACAAGCTGTATTCTTTCCTTGGAGGTAGGAGACGTTCCTTGACTTCTCCTCTGTGGATTGACAGATTTTTGTCTGTTGAAACTTTTTTTTTGCCCTAGAATGTCCCAGAATGTGTGTGGTGGAAGCCATCAAATTGGCCACATTGGGATATGTATATTCCTATTCATCTTAAAGGAACAATAATGGCAGTCGGATTGTGCCACCTCTTATATCAAACACACAAGACCATTTGAGATTAGCAGATGTCAAATTGAGGCTTATTGACTTAAGACAAATTCTTTGTGTTCCGCTCTCCGCTCTTAAGCTATATGGGTTTTATAAAAAAGTAAAGATTTCATGGGGATGAGCCATACACAACTTGTTGACCCTTGGAGAGTGTTACATCCAAATGTAAAATAATTACCTATAGGCCACAGTGCAACCAGTCAGGTTCCAGAATAGATCAGATTTACTTTTCCCAGTGATTTTTTAACTAGAATTGTTCTAGTAAATATAGAAAGCCTAATAATCTCAGATCACTACCCAATATCAATGCTTTTCAAGACCTCTGTCAATCCTACCCAAACTCACAGGTGGAAACTAAATAACTTTTACTAGAAAACCTTGAATCACTTGGAAAATAAAAAAACAATAAAAGACTTTCTAGATTTTAATGATCCATTTGACACCTCATGGAGTACTAACTGGGATTGTTTAAAATGTTGTATAAGGGGTCTCTTGATCAGTGAAGCTCTGCCTTAAAAAAGTGAAATCTTGCTAAACAAAAAAAAAACCTGGTAAAACTTAAAGAACTAAAGGAAGCACTACTAACCTGCAATAATCAAAGTAATTGGTAGGAGTGGTCTAAAAAAAGATGGAGTATAATGAGTCCATAAGAAGCTGAGCAGTTTTTGCTATTAGGAAGTCCAAAATAAACAGTGTTGATTCAGGGCCCAAGGCTGCCAAAATATTGTCCATAAGGCTGTGCCAAAACAATGGGTCCACAAATATGACATTAGTCAAATGTAGGGGGGGTGGCTTAATTGTATCAGGGTACAAGCAGATTACAAAGATTCTAGAACTTTTACGAGTCACTATATACAAAAGAAGATAGCCCTAATAATAATAATACATTGGAGGCATTCTGTACTGGTCTCCACATGCCAACTGTACTGAGATGTCCAGAACGTGCTTTGGGCACGATAACAGTAGATGTGATACTACAAGCAATTAGGCAAAGAAAAAAGCCCCTGGAGCAGATGGATACTCCTCCAATTTTATAATAAACTTGGCAAATGAACTGGCCCCAGTTTTTCAGAAGTATTTATGAAGCTTTGTTGAGGGTTGTGTGTCTAGGAGATGATCAAAGATCTCATAACTCTTATTCACAAACAAGGGAAGGATCCTTGAATATGGCAGTTATAGATCAATTTCATTAATTAATTAAGATATTAAGCTATTAGCAAAGTTCCTCTCCAACAGACTAGAGGAAGTTATACACTCCTTATATCCAGACAACAAAAGGGGTTTATATGAGGAAGGATTTCAGCAGATAACACGAGAAAGCTATTTTATGTAAGACTCACAGCCAACAAGAGTATCAACCTGCCTAATAGCCAAAAAAGTCTCTTTAAAACTGCTTCCATCTGGGGTTCAGAACCTGCTGTCTCTGCCTTTGAGGAACAGACTTCCCAGAAGCTCCACCTGTTAAGTTTTCCATGTATTAAGATGTCAAGACTGCTATGGCACAATGTGCGCTTCACACTGTGCAACCTCTGATAAACGCGCTGCCTCCTGACATCTCAAGCACACCAACGACTGTATCTTTTAAATACAGACTGCGCCAGCACCTCTTTGACTTGAGTAACTGTATGTGCTCCTGCTAAGGCACTGCAATCAGCAGTAGACCGCAATCAGCACTTAATCCTCGCCATTGTCTGTTCTGGATCTCCCAACCACAGCACTTCTACTAGGACCCTACCCCTATCCTTCCTGCTTCTCACCCTGTCCCATATGCCCTGCCCCTGCAGCCCTCCCTCCCACTGTATTCACTCCTTCTCTGTCTGTTTCTCATCTTGATGCAGGCATACAATGCACAATGCCTCAGCACACTTTACCCATTGCCTTATGTTTTTAATTGCTTGTACCTTGTGGGTAGAGATATTCAAAGGGGTTGCACCTGGCACAACAGAGTTGCACCAACACAACCCCAAAAAATGCACTCTGGGGCAATATTCAAAAGGTAGAATTGTGCAGTGCAATTCTTGATGCACTGGGGTGCAAAGAAAATGTATGCTTCACATCTCCAGGGGGCATGCCATGCATATGCAGCACATCCCGATATTCAGCTCGGCACATCCCAGAGATGTGCCACATACCTGGCATAAAATGAGCCCATAAAAATGGTTTAAACTGCTAGCCACCCACAGGCATGCTGCTGTATTGCAATGCACAACACAGCAGCCACCAGCCGTGGTGGCTACCCCAGAACACCTTTCACAAGCACCCAAATATTTCTCTGGTGGTTCAGGAGGTTCTCCTCCCCATCCCATACCTCCAATCACTGCAAATAAATACTTAATGGTCCCTGAAATGAGTGAGCTTTCTTCTCGCCGGTGGTCTTATCACCATCGTTAAAAACATTTCCCCGGCACTGCGGAACCCCTCGTGGCCTTATCACCTGGGTTGCTGTTGGGGTTCACTCCCCTGCGGTCCAGTTGACCCCTTATTTCTCACTAATATTAGACCTCTTCCAGCTCATTTGAAGCCCCCCCATCATCGATAAGCAGCAAAACCCTCCCCATGCCTTCCGCGGCGCCTGGTCGACGACAGCATATCAGCGCAGGCCTCGTTGTTCACACTGTGGGATCAATGGCTTGCAGTGCATGCTGTAATAGTCATTCACAACTTTGTGAATGGTCATTCATTCACAAAGTTGTGAATGACTATTACAGTATGCACTGCAGCCCATTGGTCCACAGTGTGGACCAGTGGGGTTGCAGCTGATACTGTAGTTGTCATTCAGCAGGCAGCCACAGAGGTATGTGGGTGGGTTTGCTGCCTGCCGATGATGGGGCTGGGTGGGCTGGGGTCCTATGTGGGTGAGGGGTGCCACTGGACCACCAGGGAAGTAGTTTAACTAGCTTGTTGGGTGATCGGGATTACCAGCAGGGAGGGGAGTACCACTGGACCACCAGAGAAGCATTTTAACTAACTTGATGGGTGATCGGGGTTACCAGCAGGGAAGAGGTTACCACTGGTCCACCAGGGAAGTATTTTAACTAACTGGACAGGTGATCGGGGTTACCAGCAGGGAGACGGGTACCACTAGACTACCAGAAAATTCATTTTATCACATTATGGGTGCTCAGAGGTACGGAAGGTGAGGGAGGGTTCCACTAGACTACCAGGGATCATTATACTATTTTATTATGGTGATCGGTGGTACAGGGTGGGGAGGAGCGAACCACTGGACCACCAAGGATCTGTAAACAATAGTATTTCGGCAATTGAGGTTACAAGTTGGGAGGGGGTACTACTGCGGCCCCTGGTAGAGGGACTGCATGCTGTGCAGGGTGCCAGGTGCATTTCGCTGGCCGGCCCTGCACAACACATGCAAATAAGGCCATAATGACATGCTAATGGCCCCATTTGTACCTTGAATGCATAATAGCCCCATTTGCATATCCAGGTCTGAATATCTGGAAATTGTGCCTGGTGCACCTACAGTTGCACTGGAGCATTCCCATTCCTGGTATTTAGACCTGTCTGAGGGATGCACCGAGCACTGTATTTGTGTCATGAACATTATTTGCTATATTCAGACACGATGCGCCATGGCACATCTCTTTTGAATATATCCCTTTGTTGCTCCATGCGTAGCACTCACCACTCGCGCCTTTACAGGGCGCAATTCTGAATATCGGGCCTCATATGTATATTGTCTCCAGTCTTTGTATCTGCTGTCTTATGTAACTAAAGTGGAACCTTTGATGAGCATCTGCTCACAGGTGTTTTCCAAGATCTCAATAAATAAAAATAAATAAATAAAAAGACTCAGGCTCCCAGTGGTTTGCTTTCTCTGGATGCGGAGAAGGCCTTCAACAGGTCTCTTGGAAACACATCTTTAGTACACTTAGGATATATGACTTCCCTTAAGCTTTCATTAACTGGGTATGACTTCTATACCAAAACTCAAGCTCTACAGTGGTGACTCATGGAGTAATCTCTCTTTACATTGAAATTGCCATGGGAATAAGGCAAGGTTGCTCACTGTCACCATTATTATTCATTCTTTCACTTGACCCCCTGATAAGAAAATTCCTGTCTGAAAAGAAAATTAAGGGGATTTGGGTGGGACAGGAAGAGTATCTCATTGCGGCTTATGCGGATGATATTCTACTTCTGATTTCAGAGCCATCCAAATCTTTAACCACTATTTTACAAACTATTAAATCTTTTGGGGAGCTCTCAGGTTATAAACTGACACCAGTAAGACCAAATTCCCACCTCTAAATAGGTTCTGCCAGAGAAAAGTAGTCATTTCAGAGGGGCTGGCCTGGGCAATGAATAGTATAGAGTACCTAGAATCAACATCTTTAGTACCATACACAAAACACTAGCAACAGATGATTCTGCCATCAGACTAAAGGTGGTAAAGGACCTCTTCAAATAGAATAAATTACCAGTGGCGGGCCAGAGGGGGCTGGGGGCAGTCGCCCCTCTGGCTGCCCAGTGTAGTAGTGGCACCCTGCCACCATCTTTATTCACTGTTTAGTGCCCATTGTGGAGCCTGTCATTGACTGAATGGCCCTCCTGGCTCCCAAATGATCCCAAACCTGGCTCTGTTACTGTAAATTACCCTTGGGATTATGGGAAGATTAGAATCTATAAAATGAATCTGTTGCCAAGAGTATTATATTTATTTATAATGATTCCATGTAGCTTGAATAAGAAATGGATACAATCTGTATCGTCTCAGGTAGCCCAGTTCATTTGGGCCTCACAAAAGACACAGAATGGCATATACCAGATTGTGTATGCCTAAAAACAAAGGGGCCCTTAAGGCTCCTGATTTTTACTTACATTTTCTAGCTGTAAGATTGGTCCAACTGGCAAATTGGAAACATGCAGAATCTGTCCAACAGTATACTCTTGATCATGAGCTATAGAGAAGGAGATTGTGGAGGAACAGGCTTGACACTGAGAGCCTTATTATATGCAAACCCACTGTGTCTTGCAAAACAAGATTATGTTAGATTCACTTAGACAACTGAGACAGGTTAGTAGCCTACTGAATCTAAATGTGAATAAAGTAATGGCCCAAACTATCTAGGGAAACTGAACTTTACACACAACGGCATTCATCTCCAAAATGCAATACAAAAACACAAGGGAATTGTTATGGTAGGAGATTTTCTATGGAATGGAACTTTTTTACCTTATAAAAACTTCCCTTAACTGATAGTCTTTTTATGTTTGCTTGTGCACATGCGCAAGAAACATCATACGGCAGCTTAGGAGAGAAGCGGGTTGTGGAGGTGCAGCAGTGTGGTAGCCAATGCCAGCACTGCATTTGTGGGCTTGGCGGTGTGCACCCAATGCAAGCCCAGTGTCCTGATAACACTGGTTCTGCAGAAGTGCCACAAACTTGAAACGATTTATGCCGCTGCAATGAGGGGCCACCTCATCATTGCAGCGTCAGCAATTCCGCTGCAATGAGGGAGCAACCCATCATTGTAGGGCGGTACCTTGCCTGGTGTAACATTTCTGTGAACATGGCTGTAGCTCTATGCTGTTGCCTCACAGTCAATGTAAGCCGATGGGGAGGCAATCCTCCTGTCAGCATACCAATGATCAAATTCATTTGCCGGACGGGAGCCCATACCCCGTCGGCATACTGTCCCCCCCATTTGTTGTGTGCCGAGGGGGTGCCCAATCTCCCTTGGCATCATGCCCCCACAAACAGTCTTTATTTGCCAATGGGGGCCCAATCCCCATTGGCTTAAGTCCCCCCCTTCCCCAAAATGCAGGTGGCACACTGGGAGCCCACACCAGTGTGCACAAATGAAACCTAAAAAACTTCCCACAACGTCTTTTTATCATTTTTGTCCCTGAAATAAATGAAAACAGTCCCTCGTGGTCTGTTGTGCCCCCTTCCCCAACCTGCACCCTGCACACCCAGCTCCCCAACTCCCACCCCATACTTTCCTCCGAGCCTGGTTCAATGATCTTGGTGGACCAGGAACACGCCTGCACTCTTTCAAAGCTGACCGCAAACTGAAGAAATAACTGTAAGCTGTATAATGGCATAAATAGGGTTTTTTAAATGTACTTGTATGTGGATATCTTGGCCATTTTTTGGACTTTTGCCACCAAATTTTCAACATGGGTTATTGGTTCCCCTCCTCATGAATACAGTCACTGTCATGGCATTATTCAGTCCCGAAAGGTGATTTTGCAGTCACTGTGTGGAGTCACCTTCAGGACCGATTAATGAAATGACAGTGCCACTGTTCATGAGGCGGGCTCTCAAAAGCCTATGTTACAAATTTGGTGATAAAAAATCCCAAAATGACTGTTTTACGAGCGTATGTTGTGTAGTTTCCACGCTCCCTCGTAACTTTGCAAACTTGTAATATTTTCACTCCAGATTTTCAACACTGGCATTTTTTCAGACCTCCTTATGAACAGTATAGCTGTAATTTTTCACATCCTGGCTGAAATGTGTTTTCACACTTCTGGCACAGAATAGTGCAGTCGCTGTGGGAAATCAGTGTTCGGGACACATTATGAATATTCCAGAGACACTGTTCATGATCAGAGGTGCTAAAATGCCTATGTTGAAAATTTAGTGACAAAAGTCCATGAAATGACTGTTACAAGCATACGTTGCACAGTTTCCACTCACCCTCGTAATTTTGCACATTTGTAATATTTTCACTCCAGATTTTCAACATTGGCATTTTTTTCACACCTCCTTATGAACAGAACAGCTGTCATTTTTCATATCCTGCCTGAAACGACACAGAATAGTGCAGTCGCTGTGGGAAATTAATGTTCAGGACAGATTAAGAAAATCATAGTGACAGTATTCATGAGCAGAGGTCACAAAATGCCTAAGTTGAAAATTTGGTGAAATAATTCCACTGTATGACTGTGTTACTCACATGCATTGTGTAGTTTCCACTTACGCTTGAAAGTTCGAGCATTTTTAATATTTTCACTACAGATTTTCAACATAGCCATCTCTCCACACCTCCCTATGAGTGGTACAGCTGTCATTCTTCACATCCTGCCTAATCTGTGTTTTCGTACATCTGGTGCAGAATGGCACAGTTGCTGTGTGTGGGAACTCAAAGTTCGGGACATATTAACAAAATCACAGTGCCACTGTTCACGAGAAGGGGTCCCAAATGATTTCATGAGGTGTGGGTCACAAAAAGGCCATGTTGAAAATTTGTAGTGCAAATACCAACAAATGCCCAGGTCATTAGGGTTTCTAACCATAACTTCCCACCCTGTACAGACTGACTGGCATCAGGGGTGTGCCTTTGGGTTGCCAACTGTAATGCTCATGCCATTCTACCCCCCCACCCTGCAGCCAGTGACAGGCATTGAGGTGTGCCTTGGACTCTTTGGCCCTAGAGTTCATCCCATTCTCCTATACTGCACCCACGTCAGCGTATGTTCTTATGGAATGGAATGACTGTAAAGCCGAACACCGGAAGGCACACCTCAACACTTGTCGGTGTCTGCAGGATAGGGTGAGGTGAAATGGCATGAATATTATGGGCAATGACCCAAATGCATACCCCAATGCCTGTCCCTCTCTGCAGGGTGGAGGTGGGGTTGGCGTGAAGTTCAGTACTTCACTGCCATTCCTATTCTGCATCGGTCTAACTCCTGCATTCCCAATGCTAATACCAGCAAGCAAACATTCTGCATTGACAAATGCTTATTTATATACTGTAAGTATTAAACATGCTATATGAAATAAGATAGACTGATCTGTTTCCCTGAATGACAATACTAGAACAATGTCTGATTGTCTTAGGATGACGAGCTCCATATCTTCCTTATATGGCTTATTAGTGGGCCTGATCAAAGGCTCTGCTTCTAAAATGGTGCAGTGGTGGTCTCATGTGCTTAAAACATCCATAGCAGAGTGAGATTGGGAAAGGATACAGGTTCTCCACTTCCAAGTATTTAACTCAGTAGACTTAAAGCTGATCCAGTTTAAAATTATGCATAACTTATATTACACTCCATACTAAAGATTTAAGATGGGCTTGGCTACCTCCCCAACTTGCTATAAATGTAAGGATGGACAAGGTACTTTGTTATACTTGTTCTGGGACTGCCCTTTAGTTTAATCCTTATGGGAAACAGTAACAAACTTATTCAAGAATCACCCTATGATCTCAAGTCATATTTGGTTACCCACTTGCATCCTGGGACAGTTTGGAAGAGATATGCTTTGGTCTTATGAACAACGACAAACATTGTTATTATTAGGAGCATCAGTTGGCTATGTCTTATTGCAGTACTGGTTAGAAGACACTGTCCCAGTGGTGCAAGAAGGGAAAACAAACTGGTGGAGATAAGCAGGACAGTGAAATTAGCATTGCCCCTAAGAGACCAATCAACTTAGTTTAACAAGAAGTGGGATACTCTATGCAAGGTAGTGTTGACAACACACAGAGTTGGCCCACTAGGCCTACAGACAATATTGTGGATTTGGTATCCCTGGCATTCTAGCTTGATAGTGATTCTCTGAATCATCCCATATGGTGTCACCTGGCCACACTCTACCCTCTACCTTACCTACTTTCTTTCTTCTCCTTGTTTTCTCTGTCTCTTTCTCCCTCCTACATTTGTATTGATGTGTAAGAACATAACAAAGATGGTATCTAACCAATATTAATATTTCACTATCTAGTGATGCAGAAATACATTATAGGCTCATTAATGTTTAACACTTCCCTGACAGGGATACAATTGTGATTAGTTATCACAAGTTGATGGTAATTAGCAAAATAAGAATACTATGGTTTAAGATCAATTTAATTTAAAGAGTGGTAAAAGGGCAGTTATTAGCTGAACTATGTTCAGTCTCATGATATTTGAATGCTCTAATGTTTTTGTGATTTTAAACTATTTGTAAATATTTTACAAGTAATGTAATGTATTACCTATATACAATTTTTTCCTTTGTATTTTCCATTTAAGATTGCTGTGTATGCTATATTTTATATAGATGTATCTGTTTGGATAATAACTTCAAAACCAATAAAAACATATTGATAAAAAAAATAACCTGCCACTCAGGCCTACCTTAGATAGGGAGTAGTTAACTCCTTCTTTTACCTACCTCCACAGACCTACCCCAGATAGGGAGTAGTTTAAATCCCACTTCTACCCTGTCCCCTCTGGTCTATCTTGTTACATGCGCTACCTCTTCACCCCCTCTTTCCAGTAATTTTCCAGCCTCTTACAGCTTCCCAGCAATCCCTTACCTCCCCACTTATCTCATCCATCTTGGGCAAAGCCCCCCTGCAGGCCTGCAGTCTCTCTGTGTGAAATCCATGCAGACATCCCAAGAAAGATGCTACACTCCTGCTTTGTGATGTCCTGCAGATGCCTTTACACTCTGGCTTTTGTGACATCCTGCAGATTGCCCTAGAAGATGACACACTCCTGCTTCATGGCATTAATACTTAGAGGTCACACATGCTTCAGGGTTGCTCAGTCCTTCCCTGAATTTATACCTGCTTGAAAGCCCCCTACCTTGCACACTAATTAACACTCAGTGACCCTACTTTCTCTGAATAGAGATGTTGCAAAATTGATGCAAAATCGACAATTTCTATGCACAAAAATGTTCATGAAATTGCTTGTACAAGCATGCACTCATTCTTTGAAGCAGTCAGTTGGCTGCCAGCCATGAAGGTGAGTGGAGGGCTATGATGGTGACCCAATTGGGGTACTGGGGGGAGCAGAGTGGGCACTATCTGATGACAGGGTGGGGATTCCACTAGACACCAGGGAGGGGAGTGGGGATTGAAATTTTTTTTAGGATTGTAGGTCCAAGGGACCGGAAAATAATCAGTTAACTGGGGATGCTTGATTTATTCACTTTGGGCCAGTGATCGCAGCGGGGGGACCATTAAGCACCAGGGAGAATGAATTTTAATGGAAATTTGAGCTGATGAGTGGCCGGGGAGGGGTTGGGGTCCACTAGACACACAAGGGAGTGTGGATTGAAATTGTTTTTAGGATTTGGGGTCTGGGGGGATAGAGGAAAATAATGAGTTAATTGGGGGAGCTTGCTTTATTCACTTTGAGCCTGTGATCAGCCAGGGGGACAACAAGGCACCAGGGAGAATTAATTTTAATGGAAATTTGGGCCAGTGAGCAGTCGGGGAGGGACCACTAGACACCAGGGACACCGATGCACTATATTCACCTTTTCCTTCACTGAGGACAGGTTCTTAGCCCTGGCCCTCTTTCTTTCACCATGGAACTTTAACAAAATCCCTTGGAAAAACCCTCCTCAGCAACACCCCTGCCTGATCAGGGTAATCCACTGTTCATGCCCCCACTATCTCCTGTTTTATTGGTGTTCTGGCCAGCACAAAACCCCATCGTAATACCGTTTCCGTTGCAATGTCCGTTCCACCCATAGTTGGAATGATATCCCCCCTGCTTCCAGAACCCCACCCCCTGTTCCCAAAATTCCCACCTGTAGCACCCTTCCCGCTTGACCCCTGAAAGGGTGGTTCATGCCCACTTGCACCCCCAGATTGCTCAGAGGAGATCCTGCATTTTAGCACTGGGTGCGTCTCCCACACTTGAGCAAGTATGTTGAACTTGCAATTTCCTAGGTGCATGCCACTATTTTTGTGCCAGCATGAATTTAACCTAGCTATTCCCTGACCAGCAATCTTTTTGCCCTTCTGTTGTCACCCCCACCTGGGTGAACAAAGTCCTGACCCACAGCTATGAATGCATGCAATACCATCTCAGATACCCCCTTGATGCCATCTGCTGCCTAAATGCTTTGTCATACTCCAACCATCTTATGCCTTTCTGCTTTATATGCATCCCTAATTATGGCCGTGTATGTTAGCAGGGGGATTGCTAGTTCCAGCTGTTTTTCCAATAAAATGGCACTATATATTAAAAAACCTGCTTGCCATGTGTCCAGGTTTTTTCCCTTATACGTGACCTCTTCTTCCTTCTGTCCCACTACGGCTAGTGCCACTGCCATTTCAGATTTTCCAACTGTTTTCTTCTGCTCATATTTCTTTGCCATCTTTTTGTCCAAAAGGCCAAATATGTCCACGTGCTCCCTCTTCCAAATCTTGTCCTTTAAGGAGGCTGGTACGTCGTCTTCCAAAGAGAAACCAGGAGAGGAGTTGTATAGCTTCCTGCCCCTAGATATGTCTCCCTCCACCCCCTTGGTCTTCCCTTCCTCCTTGTCCCTCTTAAGCTCCTCCAGAATATTTCCATAGAACTCATGCCCTTGTCCCCATTTCTCTAGCAATCCCTCCACATATTCTTTAAGCTGCTTTCATCTGTGGGAGCCCCTATCCTTACTCCTATCAGCTTCCAAGTCTGTCGGTTCCAGTGTGGGCTCAGAAAGGGGTGTGGGCTCCATGTCCGGTGCTGATTTTCTAGGGTGCTTACTACTGGCCCCTTTGCCCCTTGGACCTGCTGGCTGCTTTCTCTTTCTCTGAGCCACTTCCTCTTCCTCCCTTTTCGCTGGCTTATCGATCAACTCAGACATCTTGGACATCAATGCTGCTGCTTCTGATCTCAATTGGGCACTAGAAGCTGGCAGGGTTACCTTCTTCGGCATCATGAGTTGGGGATGAATACTTAAAACAAAAGGGAGAAAAATTAACGATCATAACTGGTAGTGGAAAACAAAATTGCATGGCCCAGCTGTCGTGGGTTGTCCTGCCCCCCCTTGTAAGAAAACTGTCAGCACACCCACGGTTCTCTGCTATCCTCCCCTATTTCCCAGTAATTGCCCCTCCTGCTCAGAAGTGGCCATCACCTGGTCAGGGTATTACCGATGACCTTCCAAAGTGTAGCGAGTACCATCTTACCCAGGCATGGGGCTTTCTCCCCCATTCCTGGTGTGAATCTGGGCTGACTTAAATGACCTTTTGTAGCCAAGCCCTTCTTGGGTAGTCCTACTGCCTTCCCAAGGGTATGCTGTGTTCCACCTGTAAAGCGCAATAATTGTACTTGAAAAACAGTCTCCACTCACTATCCAATTGAGCAGCTGAGTGCAAGACCACATCAGGACAATGACTGTGGAACTGATCCATATTATCAAATAATGAATTGTACCAGCAGCTGGCTTAATTCAGTCTCCTGCTCCCACCAGCTGGAGCACTACTCCCATATTGCCTCTGTAAGAGCTCCTGTATAACTACTGACGCTGCCATCCCCTGTATTACCAGGATCTGTTTCTTTTTACCCCACAAATTATTATTCAATTTTTTTTTGTAATTCTTGAAATGTAACCGTTATCCCCCCTTTTCTTGCCCTTGCCAAATGCCACATGCACACACGTTTGGCCACCAGGGATTTCTGCCCCCCCCGGAAGCCCATCCTCCAGGGTGTGGGCCCAGCCTCGGCAATCACCATGCACCTCTGGGAAGCCCAAATGGCCAATCATCCTGCTGCCTCTCGTTTTTCCACCTGCATCTCTCTCCTCTTCCAGCCACCTTCCTTGTAAGAGAAAATCCCAAAAATGCTGAGGAAAACTTTGAGCCCGAGCCGCCAATAGGCATCCTGAAAACACCATATTCCATACCATAAACCAACCAAGCCCTCTTCCAAGGTTCCACATGTTCACTGGCAATGAAACAAACATTTCCCCTAAATGTGATGCCAAAAACACTTTCTCCCAGCCCCCAAAGCATCCCAAGCAAAAGGAAACTGCTTCCAGCCCTGTCCTTCCCATGCGGCTTGCATTCGCACCCCCAAAGCTGTCACCGAGACCCAGACCTTCTGCCATATCCCAACATGAGTAGCCTGGGCCTCCTGCCATCCACCACCATCCCTCTTTCAGAAATTCTGTCCCCAGATGGGCCTGGATGGCCCCTACCCACAGACTGCCCGACTGGTGGCTCGGTGCAAATGCAAAATATTGTCAGAGCCTGCAAGTGTTGCAGACCCTCCATCGCCCTAAGTGCTCCATCCCCCAGGGTGTCTGCCTGTATCCTAGGTAAGGGCTGAAGGCTCTTCATTGTCCCCCCCATGAACCGCGCAGGCGATGATGACAGACACCATGCAGCACGGCCCGTTCCTTATCCCCGCATCTCCATATGATTTTTCTTTTCCTTTTCTTTTCTTTTTTTAAATTAACCACAGGAAAATGTTGCCACTGTATGCAAGCATTGTGGATCCTTCCTCGCATGAAGGGCCCTCAGCCCAACAGTGTCTGCCCTTACACTCGCTAAGGGCAGAAAGGCCTCTTCCCCAATCACCACCAAAATAGCTAAGATGCAATATCTCATTTTCATTGGAATCCTGTTTTTACACATTTTTATGTTTGCTTGCACGCATGTGCAAGAAACATAGTGCCATCATCCGAGTTTTTGTAGGTGTTGCACCCTGTCTTCCAATTCAGTCAGTGTGTTTGCAGGTGAGGCCACAGTTCACCAATGAATGCTGCAGCTGTCTATGATAGCAGTTGAAAATGCAGTGTCGTACAGTTGAAAGGGAGAACTCCGCTTCAGTGAGCAGCGATAAGATAGTGTTGATTAGCATATTGCTGGCAATCCTGCTTGCATACATCTCTGCTTTCTCTTCCTGGAACATAAATTCAGTTTGAAGTAAACTTTTCCTTGGACTATCTTTCCGGGTGGAGGCGATGGTGGTGCTCAATTCCCCGTTGGCTCAATTTGGGCCCCCCCAAAAGAAACAGACTTCCAGTTGCCAAGCTGGGAGCCCACCCCAGCGTGGCACACATCTGTATGGCCGACGGAGTTGCCCAATCCCCTGTCGGCTCCACTGCACCCCCCAAAAAATCTTTCAGCTGCCACACTGGGAGCCCACCCCAGCATGGCACAAGTCCCGCGTCATCATCCTCGGCTCCACGGAACCCCCGCAAAAAAAAAATCTTCCAGCTGCCATGCTGGGAGCCCAATTTGCTTGTGGTACAAGACCCGTGTCGTCCTCCTAAAAAAAAAAAAACACCTGAAAAGAAAAATGGTCCCTTGTTGATTGTCTTGCCCCAACCCATGTGCCCACCCTCTTCACATCCACCTCTCCACACCTCCAGCTCACCCCATACTTACCTCCAGAGGCCAGCGAGACAGTCTTCGGTGGACCAGGAACACGTCTGCACTCTTCAAAGCCGACCGTGAACTGAAGAAATGCTGGTAAGCTGTATAATGGAATAAATAGGGTTTTTTCAACTTTGATGCATATCTCAGGCATTTTTTGGAATTCTGGCACCACATTTTCAACATGGAGTTTTTGGGACCTCTCCCCATGAATTCTGGCACTGTCATGGCATTACTGGGCCCCGAAAGGTGATTTCGTGGTCATTGCGCAGAACCACCTTTCTGGACTGATTTACAAAATGACAGTGTCATAGAAACATAGAATTTGACGGCAGGTAAGGACCACTTGGCCTACCTAGTCTGCCCATTTCCCTACCTAACGGATAAGCTGAGGATCCTAGTTAACCAACAGCCTACTTCCTTCTTACCCCCCACTCAAATTGCCTTATGTCTGTTCCATGCATTCTTGATTTCCCCACTGTTTTGACTCTCGACATCCTCAGGAGGCTGTTCCATGTATCCACAACCCTCTCTGTGAAATGCTTCCTCACATTACCTCTGGGCCCTCCCCCCTCTATCTTCAAATTGTGCCTTCTTGTTTTTGCACATCTCTTTTTCTGAAAGATGCTACCCTCTTGGACTTTGTTGATTCCCTTGAGGTATTTGAAAGTTTCTATCATGTTCCCCCTCTCCCTCCTCTCCTCAAGGCTATACATCTTTAGTTCCTTTAGTCTTTCTTCATATGTCTTCTGATGCAGACCCTGCATCATTTTGGTTGCCCTCCTTTGGACAGCCTCCACCCTGTCTATGTCTTTGCGGAAATGGGGTCTCCAGAACTGTACACAGTACTCCAGATGTGGTCTTACCAACTGTCTGTACAGAGGGCCAACAACTTCCTGTTTTTACTGTAGATGCCTCCATATGCATCCCAGTATCCCCCAGCCCTCCTTACTGCCTTCGCATTGCTGGCCCACCTTTAGGTTGTGTGATATGACTACCCCCAGGTCCCTATCCATTTTTGTTGTTGTCAGTATCTCACCCCCCATTGTGTACTCTTTCCCTGGGTTTTTGTTTTCCAGGTGCATTACTTTGCACTTTTTTGCATTAAATCTAAGCTGCCATACATTTGACCATTCCTCCAACCTTGCCAAGTCCCTTTCATCCTTTCCACCCCACCTTGTGTATCAGCTCTGTTGCAGATCTTTGTGTCATCTGCAAAGAGACATACTTTTCCTTCCAGTCCCTCTGCAATGTCACTTATAAAGACATTAAAAAGGACTGGCCCCAGTACTGAACCCTGTGGTACCCCACTAGTAACCCTCCTTTCTTCACTGTGGACTCCATTTACTATTACCCGCTGTGTCCTGTTGTCCAACCAGTGTTTTACCCAGGCTACCACCCTAGTCACAGTTCATGAGGTAGGCCCCCAAAAACCCTATGTTGAAAATTTGGTTAAGAAATTCCAAAAATGTCTGATATACGAGTGTGCGTTGTGCAGTTCTTCACATGCGCTCGTAGAAGTTCACAAATTTTAATTATTTTCAATCCAGATTTTCAACATTGCCATTTTACCACACCTCCTTATGAGCAGTACAGCTGTCATTTTCACACCTCACCCAAAATGTGTTTCCGCGATGTAGCGCATAAATGGCTCAGTTGTGTGCAAAATCAATGTTCGGACAGATTAAGAAAATCACAGTGACACTGTTCATGAGCAGGGGTTTTAAAATGGCTATGTTAAAAATTTGGTGACAAAAGTCCATAAAATGACTGTGTTAAGAGTGAGCATTGAGCAGTTTCCACGCACCCTCATAAGTTCATGAATTTGTAATATTTTCAGTCCAGATTTTCACCACTGGCATTTTTCCACACTTCCTTATGAACAGTACAGCTGTCATTTTTTCACACCATAGCTGAAATGTGTTTTCGCACTTTCAGCACAGAAATGCATAGTCGCTGTGGGAAATCACTATTCGGGACAGATTAAGAAAATCATAGTGACACTGTTCATGAGCGGAGGTCCCAAAATGCCTGCGTTGACAATTTGCTGTAAAACTCTAAGCTAATTACATTAGGGTGTGCGCTGGTACAGCTTAATGCACTATGACTTCCACCAGTTTTTAATATTTTCACTGCAGATTTTCAACATTGCCATTTTTATGCCTCCCCATGAACAGTACAGCTGTCATTTTTCACATCCTGTTTGAAATGTGTTTTCGCACCTGTGGTGCCAAATGGCGTAGTCATTGTGCAAAAGCAGCTTTGGCTATGAACTGATATTGCCACTGTTCATGAGATGGGGTCACAAAAACCATGTTGAAAATTTGGGTGAAAATACTAACAGAACGCCTGAGGTTAGGCTTCCGACTATAATGTCCCACCCTGTAGAGAATGACAGGCATCAGGGTGTGACCTGGGATTGTCGCCTGTAATGCTCATACCATTCCACCCCCACCCACACCCTGCAGCCAGTGAGAGGCATTGAGGTGTCCCTTGGACTCTTTGGCCCCAAAGTTCACTCCATTCTCCTATACAGCACCCATCTCACCATATTTCCTGATGGAATGGGGTGAACATAAGGGCCAAAGACCCCAAGGCACACCGTGACACTTGTCGGTGTCTGCAGGGTAGGGTGTGGTGAAATGGCATAGCCATTATGCCTGACGACCCAAAGGCACACCCCAATGCCTGTCAGTATCAGCAGGGTGGTGGTGGGGTTGGCTTCAGTTCAATACTTCACTGCCATTCCTATTATGCAGTTATATAACTCCAACACTACCAATGCCAATATCAGCAAGCAAACATGCAGCATTGACAAATGCTTGTTTAAAATGTATTTTACTAGGACATACCAGATGAGATGCAATATATTTTTTTCACTGAGGTCCAGCTTGTACACAGTTTTAGACTTTACCCAGGACTGGAGACAAAATACATTGTTTTTAATATGGGTCCCATTCTCAGCCATTTGCACAGTGTATTTAGCCAGGATATCCTGGATGAGATGAAGTATCTCATTCTCAGTGGGATCCTGCTTTATAACAAAGGTTTTTCAGGACAGGCCAGCTTACGTGCATATTTTCAGTGGGGGTCTGCTGTATGGGGAGGGGGGTGCTTTTATACGTTTTTACAATGTCTTTAGCCAGGATAGTACAGGTAAAATGCAATCTAATTTTCATCAGGGATGTAATTTTACACATTTTAGACCGTATTTACCTTGAACAGCACATTTTTGCAATAGATAGTATTTAGGCAGGCTAGAACAGCCAAGATGGCATACCTTGTTTTGTGTGGAGTCCCACGTTTACCTATTTTTAAAATATATTTTACCAGGATAGTCCAGTGGAGTGCAATTTCTTAGTATAAGTGGTGTCATGCTTTGACACATTTTATACTGCATTTATCCAGGATTGCACAGAATAAATGAAATATCTTGTTTTCTGTGTGGGTTCAACTTTTACCTGTTTTACAGTGTATTTACCCAGGACAGCCATCCTGAGGGGCAATTTTTGAACTTTTGTGGTGTCCAGCTTTTACAATGTATTTTTACCAGGATAGAGCTGCATAGATGTGCATTTTTTCAGTGGGTTCTACTTTTACACATTTTTACTATTTCTCCCAGGATATACCAGATGAAATGGAAAATCTCATTTGCAATGGGGTCCTGTTTTTATGCATTTTTAAACTGTGTTTATCCAACATAGTAAACATGAGATGCAATGTCTAATTTCTAGTGGGGTCCTACTTTTACAATGTATCTTTTCCAGAACAGATCTGCACAAATGTAGCATCTCCTTTTCAGAGGGTTACTGGTACAGGGTCCTGCTTGTACACAGTTTTTCAAAATATTTACACAGGATAGCTCAGCTGAAATGCAATATCTTATTTTCAAAGGGGCCCTTGCTTGATAGCAGTTTACACTGTACTTAACCAGGATGGTACAGCTCAGATATTTTCACTGGGGTCCTGCCTTTGCCTAATTTTATACACTGAACTTTCTAAGTGTAGCACAGCAAGGATGCAATATCTCATTTTCGATGGGACCCTGCTTTTGCCCATTTAGTATAGAAGTATAGCACTCATGGAGCAGGCAGTTTTTCATCAAAAGACATCTAGGCAATCTGTTTATTGCAAGTGGATTTATTAAAATAAGCAAAATGCTGATGAAGCACAGAGGAAAAACACTTGGTTTAAATGTCAAAGCCACAGCATTTTAACTCATAAGCTTCATTAGGGGCTGGCTTCGAGCGACTATTCCTTCTTTACATAGTGCCCAGGTGACTTGCTAAGCCAGTCATTTTTAAACTTTTCTGCAAATGCTTTTGTTGGTGGCCATCATGGCTACTAGAACAGAGGGAGTAGTACAAATGCAACATAAACAGTCAGCATTCATGAGAGTGCCAGCAGTTTGTGTTAAAACAAGAACACAAAAAATTCAGACATTAGTTACATAGCAAACAAAAATAAGCCGCATTAACAATGTCTAATAGAGTGAGCAATTTAATTTGTCTGTCAAATTTATACAACATGTTGGTCACATGTATTATACAACATATTGGTCATTGGAAAGATGGAGGCAACTAACCAGAACCAAATGCAGGTACAAATGAGTTAGAGAGAATCACATCAAAATTAGTACATGGGGTGGGCAGGGCAGGGGAGGAAGGGGCTGGGGGAAAGGGGTAGATTTTGGTCAGAGTTGGTGGAGGAGTGGCATTTGGAGTGGTTGGGAATTAATGTGGGGAGAGTGTCAGTGCTCATTTTAATCTGATTATCTCCATAATTCGTTTCTATCTGTATTTGGTTCTGATTGTGCTATTCCCTCTATTCTAGTAGCTACTGTGGTAACCAACAAAAGTATTTGCAGCTCACTTTCAAAATGTCAGGCTTGGCAGCTCACCAAAGCACTATTTAAAGAGGTGATATTCAACACATAAACCAACTCCCCTGACCGAGCTTACATCTGAAGCATCAGAGCTTTGGGTTGAACAGTGTTTTGTCTTTTTGCTATAGGAGCATTTTGCTGTTTAAAGTAATACACTTGCAGTAGGCTTACTGCCTCTGGATGTCTTTTTTGGTGAAGTACTTGGCTGTCGTATAAATGCTCTACTTCCCTGTCTGCCTGGCTTTGCTTTGGGAGTAGAGAATCCTTATATCTGCACCAGCCCTGCATCACTGTGTACTCATCTTCTTATTTGCCTTGCTTAAATCATTTGGTGGAGTAGCCTTGGGCATTATTGATGTGGAGCTTAGTGAGAGCAGAGGTTGCTTGCTGCAGCACCTGATAACAAAACACTCTGTCAATTACTCACTTCAGGAAAGAGGAAAATGGATTCTACCTCAAAGAGCATGACTGCCCAGAATTCTGATCTTGAATTAAATGTAGTGGATGCAGAAAAGCCTCCAGCTTGCATTAAGTACATAGGAAAACTAGCTACAAGGAAATAAAAAGCCAAGAACAAGCAGAGTAACCTGCTTAGTGTGGCTAACAATTCAGATGAAGGCAATATAACAGTGGTGATCTCCCCTGGTATTTTCCTCTCTTGAGATTCACTGAATGGAATATGATTTACAACATAATAGCATTGTAAACTTAGGTAGAGAAAAATCAAGAAACCACAGGGCTAAGGGTCACAAAATCCTTCTGGAGGCTTGGATGCATTTCATAATAAAGATGCTTGGGAAACAGCAGCACTTGAATGTGTCAGTAAAGTAATTGGTTTAGAAGAAAGAGGATGCCTACCAATATAAGGAAACAACCACTAAAATAGTGAAGAAATAAATTTGCTCACATTTAAAGACCATCAAGACAGATAAATTAAATAATGCCATGCTTTTGATTGCTAACATCTTCCTAGTGTATTACTTAAGAATCTCTAATTTTCCCCTTTCTAAAACACAAGTTGGGAAACACCTTATAAGATTTATAGGCTAAATGGCTTTTTCAAAGAGTGCAACCTTCAAGTGTAACATTCCGTGGAGTGGACAAACACAAATCATGGGGTTGAGAGTAAAAATAAGATCCACTTTTATTAGCTGTGTTCACCTTCAAGCTTTGCCGTATTTATCAATTTTCAAGTACATAAGATGCAATATTATTATAATATTTTTGTACATTTTCTGTGGTGTATATGTGCTAATGCGTATTCCTGTCTGACTAGCTATATAGTTAGCTATCTACTGAGATAAATACTGGCCCTTTCATTTTGGTAGCGTTTGACAAAAGCTGGAAAAGGGATCTATAAATTAAAAGTGTGTGTGGGTGTGTGTGTGGAGGTCAATACAGAGTAAAATACTAGCATTTGGTGGAAGGGGGCTTGGAGGAAACAGGGCAGACAGATTATTTAATGCTTTTCATTTTATTGACAGGAACAGTTGCCAACAGGAGGCAGGGAGTATATATAATCTAGTTAGTAGCATTTTTATGTTTGCTTGTGCACATGTGCAAGAAACATTTTTTCACAGCTTAGGACAGAAGCATGTTTTGGAGGTGAAGCACTGTGGGGCCAATGCCCCCAGTGCCTTTTGAGGCTTGGCCTGCTTTTCCCAATGCGGTGGCACGCTGCTGCTGACACTAGTTCAGCCAGCAAGCCACCACCTTGAAACAAATCTGCTGCTGCAATGAAGGAGTGACCCATCATTGCAGGGCAGTGCTTTGCCTTGTGTAACATTTCCTATAACATGGCGGTGGGTGGTGGCTGTCGCCGCCCACCTCAGAGTGCCCATGAAAGCCAACTTGGGAGTTCCCAATCCCCCTGTAGGCATGTCCACATCCCCAGTTCATTTGCCAATGGGGCAGCCCAATCCCCGTTAGCATGATGTGCCCCCTCATTTGTTATGTGCTGAAGGGGTGCCCAGTCCCCCTCGGCTCATGTGTCCCACTCCCCCCCCACCACACTGTATGGCTGATGGGGGTGCCCAATCCACAACAGCTCAAGTACCTACATCCCCAACAAATACCCGCCAGGTGGCATGCTGGGGCCGCCAGCATGCCAAAATAATCATGATGTCTTTTTTGTTTTAAATCTATAAAAAGAAAATGGTTCCTCGTTGAGCCCCATGCCCCTTCCCCCAACCCGCTCCCACCTGCTGCATACTCTACCTCTGCACACACCCTCATCCCATACTTACCTCCAGAGCCCGGCACGACGATCTTCGGTGGACCGGGAACACGTCTGCACTCTTCAAAGCCGACCATGAACTGAAGAAATGCCGGTAAGCCGTATAATGGCATAAATGGTTTTTTTTTTCAACTTTGGTGCATATTTCGGCCATTTTTTCAAATTTTGCCACCAAATTTTCAACATGGTTTTAGACCCCACTCATGAATTTAGTCACTGCCGTCTCATTATTCAGTCCGGAAAGGTGATTTTGAAGTTACTGCGTGGAATCACCTTTACTGACTGATTAACAAAATGACAGTGTCATTATTCATGAGGTGGGCTCTCAAAAGCCTAGGTTGCAAATTTGCGAAAAAATTTCCAAAATGATCATGCTATTTAGTGTGCATTGCAAAGTTTCTATGCATGCTCGTAACTTTGCAATTTGTAATATTTTCACTCAGGTTTTCAACATTGGCATTTTTCCACACCTCCTTATGAAAAATATAGCTGACATTTTTCACATCCTGGCCAAAATGTGTTTTCGCACCCCAGTGCAGAATAGCGTGATTGCTTGTGGGAAATCATGTTCAGGACAGATTAAGAAAATTACAGTGACACTGTTCATGAGCAGAGGTCCTAAAATGCCTATGTTGAAAATTTGGTGACAAAAGTCCATAAAATGACTGTGTTACAAGCGTGTGTTGTGCAGTTTCCATGTACCCTCGTAACTTCGCAAATTTGTAATATTTTCACTCCAGATTTTTAACATTGGCATTTTGCCACACCTCCTTATGAAGAGTACAGCTGTCATTTTTCATATCCTGCCCGAAATATGTGTTTGCACATCTGGCGCACAATGGTGAGGTCACTGTGGGAAATTAATGTTTCGGACAGATTAAGAAAATCATAGTGACAGTGTTCATGAGCAGAGGTCACAAAATGCCTATGTTGAAAATTTGGTGAAATAATTCCACTAAATGACTGTGATACAAGCATGTGTTGCACAGTTATCTCTTATGCTTGGAACTTCATGCATTTTAATATTTTTACTACAGATAGCAGGCATTTGATACAGTCCTGCACAAAGGTTAATAATCAAGTTAGCCAGCCTGGGAGTGGGTCACAGGAGGTAGCCTGGGTAGCAAACTGGCTGCACAACAGGACACAGAAGGTAATAGTGAATGGAACTCACTCTGAAAAAGGGGTTACCAGTGGAGTACCTCAAGGTTCAGTACTGGGTCCACTCTCTTTAACGTCTTTATAGGTGACATTGCAGAGGGTCTGGAAGGAAAGGTATGTCTCTTTGCAGATGACACAAGATCTGTAACATAGTTGATACACAAGGGGGCTAAAGAGGATGAGAAGGGACTTGGCAAGGTTGGAGGAATGGTCAGACGTATGGCAACTTAGATTCAATACAAAGAAGTGCAAAGTAATGCACCTGGGAAACAAAAACCCAGGAGAAGAGTACACAATGGCAAGGGAGACACTAACAACAACAATAATGGAAAGGGACCTGGGAGTAGTCATATCAGAAGACCTAAAGGTGGGCAAGCAATGTGAGAAGTCAGTAAGAAGAGCTGGGGGGATACTGGGATGCATAGGGAGGGTCATCACAGGTAGAACAAGCATTTGTCAATGCCGGACGTTCGCTTGCAGGTATTTGCAGTGGTGTTTGGCACGTATGGTGCTTTACCCTAATGCCCTGTGCGACTGCTGGTATTTGCACTACAAATTTTCAGCATGACCTTTTTGTTACTCCCACCTCATAAAAGCATTTGAGACCTCTGCTTATGAACAGTACCACTGTTATTTTGTTAATCTGTCCTGAACGTTAATTTCCCACAGTGACCACACCATTCTGCTCCACGTGTGCAAAAACACAGTTTGGGCAGGATGTGAAAAATGACAGCTGTAGCATTCATAGGGAGGTGTGAAGGGATGGCAATGTTGAACATCTGGGTGAAAATACAACAATTTCTCAAACTTCTGACGTACACATGGAAACTGTAATGAGCGCTCATGACACAAGTCATTTGTGGACTTTGTCACCAAATTTTCAACGTAGGCATTTTGGGACCTCTGCTCATGAACAGTGTCAGTGTGATTTTCATAATCTGTCCTGAGCATTGATTTGTCACTCTGATCACACCATTGTGCGCTGGATGTGCAAAAGCACATTTCAGCCAGGATGTGAAAAATGTCAGCTGTACTGTTCATAAGGAGGTGTGAAAAAATGCCAGTGTTGAAAATCTGGAGTGAAAATATTTCAAATTCTCGAAGTTATGAGTGTGCGTGGAAAGTGCGCAACGCACTCTCGAAACACAGTCATTTTTTTACATTGTTTCACCAAATTTGCAACATAGGCTTTTGGAGACCTCTGCTCATGAACAGTATCACTGTGATTTTCTTAATGTGTCCCATACATTGAGTTTGCACACCGACTGCGCCATTGTGCGCTACATGGGCGGAAACACGTTTTGGGCAGGATGTGAAAATGACAGCTGTACTGCTCATAAGGAGGTGTGGTAAAATGGCAGTGTTGAAAATCTGGGTGGAAATATTGAAAGGTCCATGAGCTGCAGTGTGCGTGGGAGACGCTGCGCAGCGTGGCTCATGAAACAGTTATTTTTAGGAATTTTTTCACCAAATTTTCAACATAGCCATTTTAAGATCTCTGCTCATGAACAATGACACTGTGATTTTCTTACTGTGTCCCATACATTGAGTTTGCACACCGACTGTGACATTGTGTGCTACATGGGCGGAAACACATTTTGGGCAAGATGTGAAAAATGACAGCTGCACTGCTCATAAGGAGGTGTGGTAAAATGGCAATGTTGAAAATCTGGAGTGAAAATATTGAAAATTCACAAACTTATGAGTGTGCATAGGAACTACACAATGCACACTTGTAAAACAGTCCTTTTTACGTTCGCTTGCGCGCATGCGCAAGGAACATTTTGGGAGAGTAGCACACTTTGGAGGTGTGCCTCTCCCTTGCAATCCACTGCTCAGTTGAGCAGGCATAGCAGTCCTGCACCAATGGGTGCGGGAGTTGTGTATGACAGCGGTGGTCTTCGCTTCAAAGCCACACTGTCGCCTAAAGCTACCATTTACGCCACCCCGCATGGCGCTGCCCCCCAAAGCTTTGGTGCCATGCTGAGGCCCACCCCAGCATGGCAAATGTCCGTTGTTAATTGTAAAAAAAAAACCCTGTAAATTAAAACCGTCCCACGCAGTCTCCGCCCCCTCCCACAACCTGCACCCACCCACTGTGCAATCAGCCTCCCCATACCCCCTCACCCCATACTTACCTCCGGAGCTCGGTGCAACGATCTTCGGTGGACCGGGAACACGTCTGCACTCTTCAAAGCCGACCGCGAACTGAGGAAATGCCGGTAAGCTGTATAATGGGCTAGATAGGGGTTTTCAACTTTATTGCATATCTCAGGCATTTTTTGGAATTTTTGCACCAAATTTTCAACATGGGGTTTTGGGACCCCTTCTCATGAATGATGTCACTGTCATGGCGTTATTCGGGCCCGAAGGGTGATTTCGCAGTCACTGCACAGTCACTGTCGAAATCACCATTGGGCTTGAATAATGCCATGTCAGTGACATCATTCATGAGAAGGGGTCCCAAAATTCCCACGTTGAAAATTTAGTACAAAAATTCCAAAAAATGACTGTTTTTCGAGCATGTGTTGCGCAGTTACTACGCAGGCTCGTAAGTTCGCGAATTTTCAATATTTTCACTCCAGATTTTCAACATTGCCATTTTACCACACCTCTTTATGAGCAGTATAGCTGTCATTTTTCACATCCTGCCCAAAATGTGTTTCCACCCATGTAGCGCACAATGGCGCAGTCGGTGTATGAAATCAATGCATGGGATGTATTAAGAAAATCATGGTGACAGTGTTCATTAGCAGAGGTCTTAAAATGGCTATGTTGAAAATTTGGTGAAAAATTCCTAAAATGACTGTTTCTACGTGCGTGCGCAGTTCCTACGCATAGTCGTGGGTTAATAATTTTCAATATTTCCACTCCAGATTTTCAACATTGCCATTTTACCACACCTTCTTATGAGTAGTACAGCTGTCATTTTTCACATCTCACCCAAAACATGTTTCCGCCCATGTAGCACACAATGGCGCAGTTGGTGTGCGAACTCAATGTATGGGACACAGTAAGAAAATTACAGTGACACTGTTCATTGGCAAAGGTTTTAAAATGGCAGTGTTGAAAATTTGGTGAAAAAATTCCTAGAAATGACTTTTTTACGAGCATGCGTTGCACAGTTCCCACGCACGCTCGTAGGTTTGCGAATTTTCAAAATTTTCACTCCAGATTTTCAACATTGCCATTTTACCACACCTCCTTATGAGCAGTGCAGCTGTCATTTTTCACATCTTGCTCAAAATGTGTTTCCGCCCATGTAGCGCACAATGGCACAGTCGCTGTGCAAACTCAGTGTATGGGACACATTAAGAAAATCACAGTGTCACTGTTCATGAGCAGAGATCTTAAAATGGCTGTGTTGAAAATCTGGTGAACAAATTCCTAAAAATAACTGTTTTACGAGCGTGCGTTGTGCAGTTCCTACGCACGCTCGTAAGTTTGCAAATTTTCAATAGTTTCACTCCAGATTTTCAACATTGCCATTTTACCACACTTCCTTATGAGCAGTACAGCTGTCATTTTTCACATCCTGCCCAAAACGTATTTCCGCCCATGTAGTGCACAATGGCACAGTCGGTGTGCAAAATCAATGTATGGGACACAGTAAGACAATCACAGTGACACTGTTCATTAGCAGAGGTTTAAAATGCCAATGTTGAAAATTTGGTGAAAAAATTCCTAACAATGACTGTTTTATGTAGCGCGTTGCACAGTTCCAAAACGCGCTCGTGGGTTTCTGAATTTTCAATATTTCCCTCCAGATTTTCAACATTGCCATTTTACCACACTTCCTTATGAGCAGTACTGCTGTCATTTTCTACATCCTGCCCAAAATGTGTTTCCGCCTATATATAGCGCACAATGGGGGTAACAAAAGGTCATGCTGAAAATTTATTGTGCAAATACCAGCAATCGCACAGGGCATTAGGGTAAAGCACCATACGTGCCAAACACCACTGCAAATACCTGCAAGCGAACGTTCGGCATTGACAAATGCTTGTTAGGAATTTTTTCACCAAATTTTCAACACAGCCATTTTAAGACCTCTGCTCATGAACAGTGTCACTGTGATTTTCTTAATGTGTCCCATATATTGAGTTTGCACCGACTGCGCCATTGTGTACTACATGGGCAAGAAACGCGTTTGGGCAGGATGTGAAAAATGACAGCTGTACTGCTCATGAGGAGGGTGTGAGTAAAATAGCAATGTTGAAAATCTGGAGTGAAAATATTGAAAACTTAGAAATTACAATATGCGTAGGAACTGCGACACACTCATAAAACAGTCATTTTAGAATTTTTCATCAAATTTTCAACATAGCCATTTTAAGACCTCTGCTAATGAACAGTGTCACTGTGATTTTCTTAATATGTCCCATCATTGATTTCACACCGACCTGCGCCATTGTGCGGTACATAGAGGAAACACATTTGGGTGGATGTGAAAAATGACAGCTGTACTACTCATAAGAAGGTGTTGTAAAATGGCAATGTTGAAAATCTGGAGTGAAAATATTGAAAATTGCGAACTTCCGAGCCTGTGTAGGAACTGCAATGCATGTTTGTAAAAGGTAATTTTAGATTTTCCACTAAATTTTCAAAATAGGCTTTGAGCCCACCTTATGAATGTAGTGTCATTTCATTAATTGGGCCCAGTGATTTCATACAGTGGCTGTGAAATCACCCTGCAAACCGAATCACGCCATAACAGTAACATCATATGAGGGTCCCTAAAAACCCCAGGTTAAAATAACAAAAAATACCTGAGATATGCAACAAAGCTGAAAAAACCCTTCTACCCCATTATACAGCTTACCGGCATTTCCTCAGTTCGTGGTCGGCTTTGAAGAGTAAAGACGTGTTTCAGATCCACTGAAGATCATTGCACCAGTCTCCAGAGGTAAGTATGGGTTGAGGGGGGTTGTGGGGAGGCAGGGTGTGCAGTGGGTAGGTGTGGGTTGTAGGAGGGGGGCCAGGGAGAAGCGCCGTGGGACCGTTTTTAATTTACAGTTTTTTTAAACAAAAAAAGACGACGCGGGACGTTTGCCACGCTGGGGTGGGCTCCCAGCATGGCAGCAGGGAAAGCTGTTTGGGGGGAAGTGGAGACGATGGGGGATTGGGCACCCCCGTCGGCCAAAACAAGATTTGCCACGCTGGGGTGGGCTCCCAGCATGGCACCAAAGCTTTGGGGCATGAGGCGCTGGCGAGCACAGCGGTGGTTTCTCTGAAGTGAAGACCACTGCTGTCATACACAGCACCCGCATCCATTGGTGCAGGACCACCACGCCTGCTCAACAGAGCAGTGGATTGCAGAGGACAGTCACACCTCCAAACTGTCCTATTCTCCCAAGACGTTCCTTGCGCATGCGCGCAAGCGAACGTAAAAAGGGAAGTGCTTATCCCTCTGTACAGACAGTTGGTGAGACCCCATCTGGAGTACTGTGTGCAGTTTTGCAGACCCCATCTCTGCAAGGACATAGACAGGATGGAGGCTGTCCACAGGAGGACAACTAAAATGGTACAGGGTCTGCAACAGAAACCATATGAAAAGAGACTGAGAGAGCTTAATATGTATACCCTTGATGAAAGGAGGGACAGGGGGAACATGATAGAAACTTTCAAGTACCCCAAGGGAATCAGCAAGTCCAGGAGGGTAGCATCTTTCAGAAAAAGAGGCATTATACAGAGGAAGGATCCCTCCATCCTCTTGGACATTATTCCCTGGGCTATGCAGCTCAGAATCCTGTTTACCTTTGCCACAAATCTTCTGCAGTTTTCAGTGTTGTTCATTCTGGTGTCTACCACCACCCCCAGGTCCCTTTCACTCATTGTAGCTTGCAGTGAGAGCCCTCCTAGGGTGTATACATGACCTGGGTTTCTGACCCCCAGATGCAGCACCCTACACTTCCTTGGATTAAACCTCAGTCCCCACCTCCTTGACCAACCCTCCAGGGTATCCAGATCCCTCTGGACTGTTTCTCTTGCTTCCTCCCTGTCAGCCAGTGCTCCCAGTTTTGAGTCATCCACAAAGAGCTCATTCTATTCCTAACCCCCCTCCCTATATCAGAGACACAGGCATTGAACAGGAGTGGCCCAAGTACCGAACCATGGGGAACCCCACTGAAGACCTTCCTGGGGGGGAGGAGACTATCCCATCAACAAATACCCTCTGTGTTCTATCTGTAAGCCAGTTTCTACCCATCTAAGCAACTGTCTTCCACACCCATCCCCAACTTTGTCAACAACCCAATGTGGGGTACTGAGTCAAACGCCTTACTGAAATCCAGATATAGGACATCCACCGGTATTTGTCGGTCCAGGGTCCCTGTCACCCAGTCGCAAAAATCTATGAGGCTTATCTGGCACGATCTCGCCGGGACAAAACCATACTGTTTGTCATCCATGTACCCCAGCCTTTCCAGTTGCCTCCTGAGCCTCTCCTTGATGAAGCCCTCCATTAGTTTGCCTACCACCGACGTTAGGCTGACAGGCCTGTAAATTCCCATCTCCTCCCTAGACCCCCCCTTTGTGGATAGGCACCACATGGGCCACCCTCCAATCCTGAGGCACCCATCCTGTCTGCGGAGAGGTGTTGAAAAGTGCAGCTAGTGGAGCTGCTAGTTCATCCCCCACTTCTTTCAGAACTCTCAGATGCAGCCCATCCAGTCCCGGTGCCTTGTCAGTTTTCAGCACCCGTAGGGCCTCCCTCACGCTGTCCTCTGTGATTTCTCCTTCCCTAACCCCCCTTAACAAAGCACCCAACCCCTTCTAGACCTGGCCCACCCAGTGCCCCAGCCTTATCTGGCCATCTCATCTCCATCTGTCCTCTCCTCTCCTCTCAGCTGTCTCCCCCCCCTTTTCCAGCTGACTGGATCTCCTATCTCCTTCCATAAATACCGAGGCAAAGTACTTGTTTAATGTGACACACTGGCAGCCAGTTCTCAGTACACTATGATTTTTTTTGTAATATAAAAATGTGTTATGGACTGTCTTTCATGAGAGATGCTGAGACAGCATGTGAGATAACACACACACTCCCACGTTTTAGCTACAAGGTGTTACCTGGAAGGCCAAGAGCTAATTATAGACTAGAACAGGCCTTAATCAAGGGATCTCCTGTTTATCTAAGTTAAATATAGCTTGAACTGCTAAGAGGGAAATCAATATCCATTTTATGATGTTAGAGGAGGAAACCAGGTTACAGTACACTGGTGCGAAATCATAAATGCTTTCATATCTGTGTGAGAGAGGATACTGCTTATAGATGAAAGGAAATGTACAGACTTGATTGGGGAAGTCACATGGGGAAAGGAGTTTCTGCTGATGTAACCTTAATTATCTTACTTTCTAATATGTTAAAATATCCTGGGTGTATGATTTTTCATAAACAGAGGAGGAGCTAGGTGACCTCACACAAAGGGGTTGGCAAAGACAGTTTTTTAAACAGATTCTGTTTTCCCTCAGAGACATTTTTATCTACACTCTGACAAAGAAACATCTTTGAGCACTTTAAGCAAGTATGCAGGTAGAGAGAGACAAAATCTAAGTACTGTAGTAGGAATTGCACTGTTAAAACCATGTTCTTTTAAAATATTGTGTGGTTATTGTGGCATATGGTTCTGTATTTGATGTTTTACATACTTTTATCTATTTTAGTAAAACTCTATTTTTAGAAACCTACTTGGTCTGTCTTTGAATTTCTTTCTTTAACAAGTGAAGTATATATGGCTAAAGCAGGCACTGTGCATAAGCTTGAATGGTGATACCGAACTGGAAAAGTAAGAGTAATCTGAGGTCTTTATTAGAGATTTTAAGGGTTAATTTTGTACACCTGGTTGGGTGCCCGTGAGGCAAGATATCTGGCCCTGAAGACAGAATTATTTGAGCCTGTGCCTTGGAGTACGTAGCAAAGTTCACAGTTTGAGTCCCTCAGAACTGAGCCCAAAGGTTGATTCAAACCCACAAAACAGACAGGAGGGTTACCTGTTTCTGTTAACTGTTCACAAGACTGCACTCAGAGGTTGGCACTTTGGGAGTAGAGGGCCTGGCATGCTGAGTGGGTTTGTGACATTTAGTACCTCTGCCTGCTCCCGCCTCCTGAGCCCATCACTCCTCAGTCCTAATCCTGGAGATCTGTGCTCTCCTTTCCTTTTTCCCCTATGTATCTATAAAATCCCTTTCCACCCTCCAGATATCCCTAGCCAGGTTTTGCTCCATCCTCGCCTTGGCCCCCTCACCACTCTTGTGACCCTTCTGGCTGTCAACTTGTACTCACCTCTCTCTCTGTCCCCCCTGGAGTGCTTAAAACATGTGAAGGCAGCTTTTTTATCCCTCACCGCCTCTTGCACCTCCCTGGTCCACCAGCACAGCTTGTTAGCCCTACCATTCTTATGCCTTACCCTTGCACATGAGCTAGTAGCCTCCTGCACCCCTTTTTTAATGGTCTCCCACAAGCTACCAACATCCATATCTGGTCTAATCTTATTCAAGCTCCCCCTCAGAATCCTGTCCATGCCAACAAAGTCTTCCCCCCTGAAGTCCACTACTACTGTGTTTGAGCAGTTGTCCTTCCCCCCTAAATACAGGAGAAACCATACCGTGGCATGGTCTCCTCCTGCCAGCAGGCTACATACCTCCAGACCCCTTATCTGGTCACTGTCTGCAAGGACAACATCAGTATCCTCCCCAATGGGTTCCCCAGCTGTTGGACCAGAAAGGCATCCTGAAACACATCCATCAGTCTCTGCTCCTGGCTACCGCTGATGTCATAGTGTCCCAGTCTGCCCTCAGCATATTTAGGTCCCCATGACCACCCTACCTTTCCACGGTCACAGTGCCCCTTGATGCTCTCAATCAATTTTCCCTCAGGTCTTCATCCATTAGCATGGGGTCTGTACACCACCCCTACTTTCAGTCTTTCGCCTCCCCTCGATTGCAGGGTTACCCAAATTGCTTTCACTCCTCCATCTGCCTCCTCCACTCCACTAACCATTATGCCACTATCAACTGCTACACCCCTCCTCTACCCTTTCTATATCCCTCCTGAATATTGTGTAGCCCTCCACGTTTACGTCCCAATCATTCTTCTGGGTGGCCCATGTTTCTGTAATCGCTGCCACATCCGCTGATCCTCTGACTGCATCGCCTGGAGCTTGAGCATTTGTTGCCCATGCTCCTGGTGTTGATCAGGACCATCCTCCACCCCATTCCCCTACCCAATTGACTCAGCCCTGCACTCCTGTTTGCCCTTTCCTGCACAGCTCTTGCTTTGTTTACGTCAGTCACCTGCCTCATTTTCCGCCCTAGACCTGGGACCTAGGGCAGCCCTCTGACTCCATTTCTTCACTAATCCCCCCTCTTACAAGTTTAAACACCACTTCTTGTTTATGAATCCAGCAAGTTTCAGTTTTAAGATCTCCTTCCCCTCTAGGTTAAGATGTATCCTATCTCTAGCATATAACCCCTTATCATCCCATGTGTACCCCCAGTCCTCCACCAGCCCATACCCTTCTGCCCTGCACCAGTCCCTGAGCCACTGGTTCACACCTCTGAGTTTGTGCTTGATCTCCCTGGATGCCCTAGGTACTGGCAGAATTTCCAAGAAGGAAATTGAATTTCCTATAGAATGGCAGATTCTGGCCAGTTTCCGGAACCTCACCTGGATTTCCAGATTGCTGTTCCTTCCAAATCATTTGTGCCCAGATGTATATGAAATCTGGGGATCGCCCGCATTCCAATGCTAATGAATATATGGCCTTGTGAACGGATAGGCCCGTCATACATTTAACTCTGACCGGGTTGCTTTTTCCCTGCCCTACCCCCTCCCACTGGATGCCCCTAGTCATGGAGTCCTCCAGCAGGATCACCTTCACCCCCCAACTTACTGGCCCTTTTGATCCCTTTCAGGCTCTTTCTTCTTTCATTGACCCCCAGCTTACTCCTCCCACCCCTTCAGTCCAGGGATCTCTAGTCTGTGCATGTCCTATCATGCTCTTTCTTCTGCTTGTGGTTCCCAGTTTACTCCTCGCCTCCGCAACCTCCTGGGAGGCACTGCTGGCCTCCCTGATCCCCCTGGACTACCTTTTGGGTCAGAATCCTACAGGTCCCCTGCCCAGACACCCTTCTACTGCTTCCTCCTGCCTCCAACCCCCACGGTCTTGTCTCCCATCCCATCTGGCATATTTCTCCTACCCTCCTTCCTCATCAGATTTCTCCTGCCCCAATGCTGGCCTTTCTAGAGTACCCATTACTACCCCACTCTCCATGGCTGACTTCCCCAGCCTGAGTGCCTGCTCAACCCCAGTTTCCCCCCCCCTCTGTCCCCATCACCTCCCTTGTCCCCAACCCCCCCGGCTTGCTAGTCACACCCTCACTGCCTGCCTGCCCTCCCTCCTGTTCCACTACCTCTCCTGTCCCCACTCCCCCGGCTTGCTGATCAAACCCTCTCTCACCACCTGCTCCCCCCTCCCACCAGCCTCATCCACCTCCTCTCCTGGGTACAGCATGGTGTATCTATTGCTAAGTGTGATGCCTGCCCCTGGCTCATTTTCTCCTACCCCTCCCTCCTTTGCTCCCGCTGATTGGCCCCCCCTTCTGTGAGGTGTTTTCCATCCATTGCTTGTATTGCGCCCTACCCCTCTGGAGATTCCATAGGGCCCATGTTTACCTGCTCCCTAGGATATGCTGTAGTGGCCCCCCCTCCTTCCATGGGACCATTTCCACTCCTTCCCCCCTTCCTCCCCTCTCATGCCTTCCAGCTCTCTTCTGATCCCCTTGACCTCCTCCCTAAGTCCTGTCAGCTGAAAACACACTGGACACCCTCCAACCTCCATGCCCAATTTAAGATTATTGTTGCCCACCCATACACTCAATCACCATGCCGAAGATGCCTGCTCTGCCAGCCCTGAATCCATCCTCATTTTGGTGTGAGCAGTACCAACCACTTTCAGAACCAATTTAGTTTTCCCACCCCACAAGATCAAATAACAATAAACAATTCAGCACAGTCATCACAGTTCACACTTATCATATCCTGCAGCCGATATATAGTAGGTAGTCAATGGTGCCTAAGCAGCCACAGCATACAGTCCCCTTTCCTGCAATCTGCCACAATCCAGAACCAATTCTGTTTTTGCCACCCACAAAGATCAGTAGCAATAAACAATTCAGCCCAGTTATCAGTTCCATTTATCATATCCCTCAGCTGTATACAGCAGGTAGTCAATGGTGCCCAAGCAGGCACAGCATACAGTCTCCTTTCGTTCAATCAGCCATAGTCCAAGACACCTCTCTCAGCTTGCTCTTTGCAGATGATTGACGCGCCCATGCAGAGCATACAGATCCTTTTCCAATCAGCAGTAGTCCAGAACACCAGTCAGCAGAAGCAGTCCAGAACACCCACTCACAGCCTTCCCCCCTCCAAGGTTCCACCCCCACTGACTATTTATAGAGGTCGGGGCAGGGGTGGGTGGTGTGGGGCAAAGAACACAGCAGCAAGTGACTGGGTTAATGGCTTTTGTAGCCCAGTCACACAGACAAAGTTTGTTCGCTCAGTGCTGATTGGCCTCACCGCTCCTTGATCCTCAGTGGCAGCGGCCCTACGATCGCTCTCTCTCCTTCGATGTGACTCCTTACTGCCCCCAGTCCTCCTCTGACAACTGATGTGGTCCCTTTCTTTCCCGCCACCAATGCGGCCCTGGAGTCGCTTGCCCCATCTCCCCACAGCAGCTCCAGCATCAATATATTCTGTAGATATATTGTTTATATATATATATATATATATATATATATATATATATATTTTAAATATATATTACAGCAGGATAGTTGCAATGTTGTCGTAATTTTACCTGGTTCACAGGTAATTTACCCCACTGGGTAATATATCTAACCTTGTCCTTCTTTCATCTCCTAGATGGTGAAGGCCAAGAAGTGTGTCTCCTGCAGTATCACTTTGATGCCCCATAACCCAGGTCCTCAATGCCCAGCTTGCCTACACGAGGACGAACTGTCAGCGGGGGGGTCAACTCCCTAATACCGAGTTGGATGATCAAGGGCCTGGAGTTTCCAGCTGGATGAATCCAGGAGCGCTTCTTATCCAAACCCAACAAGTGATGGTGGCTATGATGGAGAGCCAACAAAACTTCATGCTCAAGGTCATGGAAAACTAGAGTCGCTAACAAAGACAAGGTCACCACCTGCACCCATGCCACTTCCGACTGCAGGTCCAAGCACCTCTCCTCAGCTGGATAACAATGAGGAACCTTCTACTCCTCTATCAGGTGATGGGGATACTGGTGGGGCACCAGATGATGGTGAGGATGTTGAATCAGGCAAGGAGGATATGCACATCTTACCCAAGGCACCTTCCCTAACATTGAAATTTTGTTCCTTCGATTTAGTCCCAGGCCTAATGCAGACCATAAAATCTACAATGGGGTTCTGCATAGAAGCATCCAAGCTGAGTCCAAGCTTGATCCTATTATACAGCAGAACCAGAAGACTAGGGACACCTTCCCTAGCTGTCCCACTATTGATGATATTTTTGCAAAGTGGGAGGCAACAGAAGTGGGTCATGTCCAAGAAAAGAAACCTAGACAGAATGTAACCAGTGCAAGAGGACAAGGTCAAGTTGTGGTGCACAGCTCCAAGTATAGACCCTCAAATCACAGCATTAAGCAAAAAGACAGTGCTACCTTGTGGCACCATTTCCCTTAAGGACCCCACTGACAAAAGAGTTGAAGAAATGCTAAAGAAACTCTTCAAATTCTCAGGCATGACAACTAGAGCTGGGGTCACAGCGG
The DNA here is from genome assembly GCA_016271365.2 of Neoceratodus forsteri. Classification (NCBI taxonomy): domain Eukaryota; kingdom Metazoa; phylum Chordata; order Ceratodontiformes; family Ceratodontidae; genus Neoceratodus; species Neoceratodus forsteri. Next base: position 183,591,388 of record JADMNL010000022.1, read on the forward strand.
TGTACTCCGCCAGGGCAAAGATCCACTGGTTGGAGGAGCTGTTAGAAAAGCTGACCCCATGTCCAGGGAAGCAGAGCTACTGGAATGTACCCTTGATACAGCTAAGTATCTGGGGGACATGGTAGTAGATACCCTAAAATTAGAAGCCAGATCTGCTGCCCTGACAAACAGATCCAGATGAGCCCTATGGCTCAAACTTTGGGAAGCAGACAATGGGTCAAAGAACCTTTTACAGAACCTGCCTCTGAAAGAGGACAATGTGTTTGGCAAAGGCCTTAAAGAGTTCCTGAAACAAAAGGAAGAGGGCAAGGATCTTGTTAAAGACAAACAGAGAACCACTTACTTGCCGTCTGCTCGGCACGGTTTCGGAGAATAACAGGTTTCAACAGAACAGAAGGCAGAATTACTTGAACAATTCCTTTTGGGGTAGAGAACACAATAACAACAGCTTCAGGAGGTGCCTCACAGGGCAGCTACTCAGCACCCAGAGGAAGGAACCTGTGCTTTGGAGGCAGAAGCAGAGGTGGAAAACCAAAGCAGTACTGACTATTCCCCCCCCCCACCGACCTCCCGGAAGCCAACACTTGGACTATCCCCTGTGGGTCAGAGACTGCTGTCATTCCATCAGCAATGGCAGCAAACAACATCGGACAGATGGGTCCTAGAGATCATATCCCAAGGTTGCTCTATAAAGTTTTAAGCAAACCTTGCAGGGTCAGAATGATAATGTCCCCATCTCAAAAAGAGTGCCACTGCCCACCAGGTCCAGGAGATCATACATTAGTTTATCATCAAGTACTGCATCTATTTTACTTTTAAATGTAACTGCTGTGGCAGTGAGAGGGCCACTTCTGGACATTTACAAGGGTTAGGTGAGAGCTACCCTTGTTACAGACTTTGAAGATCCTGAAAAAAAACCAAAAAAAAAAACAGTTAACATATTTCTTTGAACTCTAATAAGTTATTTAGAGTTGTGTCTGTTTTCATCTTGGTTTTGTCTGTTGATGTTGGAGTTTTTAATCAAGGTTGGGTGGGATTGTTATTTGTTTGTTTGAGTTATTCTGTTTTTGGGTGGGTTACTGTGGGTCTATAGTGGATATGTGTGTGTGTGTGGTAATTGAGTAATTTAAATTACCAAGTGGGTTTAGAAATGTGTTAGGATTTGGAGTCCATAAGGCACAGCTACTCGGGTGATGACCTCCGGGGACTTCATCCCTTCAAGCTTCCAGTACTATCATCAGAAGCCTACTTTAGATGTGGGGCTTTGGGATAGCTCAGAGTGGAGGGCCTGGCAGGATGTCCCCCGAATGGCTGCCATTGAGTCTGGGATTTGGCTGGTGAAGTCGAGGAGACACCCTGGGGTGAGGGCGGGGTGAGCCCTGTATAGTCAACCATACCCAAGGGCTCCACCCTAGAGGGTGGGCAGATGACTGGTCCAGCTGCCTTACCTCATCCTACTCGGGTTGTGATGTGCAATGCCAGATCGATAAGGAACAAGACAGCTATGATGGTGGACTTGATATCCTCTGCCAATCTGGCTTGCATCACGGAGTCCTGGCTGGATGAAAATGCTGCTCCAATTTTGGAGGCGGCAGTACCAGATGGATACCACGTGACACACAGCCCGAGGAAGGATCGTAGGGGTTGGGGGGGTGGCCATTTGTTTTAAATCTAGCCTGAAACTCACGCTGCTGCCTATGGATCCTATAGGGTCCTTTGAATGTGTGGCTGCCCAAGGAGGTACGGGTGTGGGCTTCAGTGTCCTTCTGCTCTATCACACCCCAGGTAGCAATGGGGATTTTTTGCAGGAAATTGAGGAGCTCATCGTGGACCTGGAATTGGAGTCCCCAAAGTGGTTGATCCTGGGGGGATTTCAATGCCTGGGTAGATAGGGGGCTATCAAAATTTGGTAGAGATCTTTATTATGGACCTTATTGTTGATCTGGTGGTTTGGTCAGATCATAGCACTGTGGGGTTCAGGTTTAGGGCCCCCCCAGATTGTCCTGCCCCTATGGAGACGGTTCAGTACCGGTCTTTAAGGGGGGTTTCCCCAGAGGACCTTTTGGTGGTGCTGGACCTATCAGGTGTTGGGGCAGCTTGTGCAACTGGGTCAGAGGAGGCAGTAGCAGCCTATAATGGGGCAGTTGGGGTGGCCTTTGACTCAATCGCACCCTTACATGTCTGACCCCTGTCTACTCGTCGGAGATCTCCTTGGTACGATGAGTCTCTGCAAGGTTAAAAGACTAGGAGTCGGAGGTTAGAGAGGAGTTGGAGGAGATCTGGTTTGGTGGAGGACAAATTGGCCCTGAGGTCACATTATGTGTACTATCAGGGGGGCAATCTGCTGTAGAAAGGCAGAATTTTCAGCAGTGTCAGTGGCTCAGTAGGTAGTACACTCGCCTCTGAGGCCGGGAGGTCAGAGGGCTGTGGGTTCAGTTCCCACATCTGGCACTTGGGTTAATATCCCAGTACTGACACTGTAATGCAGCATGAGAGGGGTGCTGCATTTCTGAGGTGCTGTCTTTCGGATGAGACGTTAAACCGAGGTCCCATCTGCCTGGATTGGTGGTAGTTCAGGTGGATGTTAAAGATCCCATGGCACTTATCGAAAAGAGTAGGGAGTTTTTATTAGCAAAATAAACATGTACAACAACACTTAGTCATGAAACAACAATGAAAACTTAAGAAAAGAAAAAAAGAAATGTTTCATTTGTATACATAATTAATAGATTTAACCTCAAATAAAATAGATATTACATAATTATTATCTTAGACCATATTTTAAATGTTAAGTCTGCTATTTTCATTTATACTTTATAAAATGAAAAAACCTTTCCACAATTTTCTTAAAGCTCCTGGGGACACTCTTAAAGCATCTATGGTATAGATTTTATCTAACTCTTTGTGTATTAGTTTACTAACACTAACATATGGCATTTTCTTTTGGTATAGAACCCATTGAATTCTGGCTTGCCATAAGTAATATCTTAAACAACCTAAAAATAAAGTCAATGTCTCATTATGTAGTCCTAATGAAGCTGTAGATCTCACCCTAAAATTAGAATTCATATGACATATTCAGCATCCACTTGAATTTCCATAATTTAGCTAAATAATCCCATAACCCTAAGGCATAAGTACATTCTAAAAGAAATGTTCCATCGATTCTTCCCTATTAATGCATTCAGGATAGGGACATAATCTTTCCTGTAAGGCTTTATATTTAGCATTCCTCTAACATTTAATCTTCCATAAAATATTAACCACTGTACTTCCCATTGATTTTTGGCATCCTTGTGTTGTTTAATTGTGCTAAAATTGTAGAATTTAATACTAAAGGGCAATTTTGAAATCTGGCTCTTGAGGATATATCTTTAACATTAAATAATGATACAAACCCCTTGTATTATAAGTTAGTACCGTCTGTTTCTGTAATTCCATTTATATAATTTCTGAGCAGGGCCTGAAATGCTCAGGAATGTGTAAATATCTATTGAGTTTAGGAGCTAATGAAGTCTAATTCTTAAAATATTTACCCATTATTTTTAAATTCCACGAGTTCTCTGCTCTCAGCTCCATTTTAAACCCTCCTTGATAGAGTTTGATATGAAACAGACATGGGCATATACTACAGGGTCTATCATTCCTAATCCAACCCTTATTCTTTTTAAATATGTAAAACCCTTTAACTGGGTTCAAACAGGTTGCCCCAAAGCATCTGGAAAAATAAACTATACATCTTTGTTTCAAATTCTGTTGGTAGTGGAAAACCATTGCTACAAATTGTATGATGGGAAGAAGAAATTGCTTAATTATATGAACTCTTTTAATTTAGGCAACCTCCACTGCTTCCACCTATTCACTTTTTTAATATTCCCAATGACATTCTCCCAATTATCTCTGGGTAGGTTTTGAGGTCCAAATTTGATCCCCAAAATTCTAAGCGGGTTTTTGATATATGAATTCCTTCTAGCCATGATTCAGTGATCCCACTTGCCCTTATTATCAATCCTTTTGTTTTATTGATGTTTAATTTTGCATTAGAAACTTTAGCAAAGTTCTCAAAGCACCCATGAAATTTTTAATGGATGAACTATCCTCCAAATAAATTACTAAATCATTCATGACGCTTGATTTTTAACGGAAAGTAACTACTTTCATTAAAGGGAATGCCCTTCCATTTTGAGAAACTAACACAGTCTGCAGAAAAGGATCAATTGCAAAGGTATATAAAAGGGACTAAGAGGGCACCTTGTTGAACTCCGTGGATAGTTGAAACCCTTCATCAGCCTTACATCCTTTCACAAAGGGAATACCAACCTTCATTATATAACTTCGATTAAATTCACCAGCTTATTATTTACCCTATAATGCCTCAGAGTCATGAAAAGGAATGGTAAATGAACTCTGTCAAAAGCTTTATCTAAATCTGCAGCCACCAAACAACCTGTTAACCCCATCTCTCTGAGAGATGATCAATAACATCTCTTATTAACATAAGAGCTGACTGTATCCTTCTATCAGTCAAACCACAATATTGATAAGGTGAAATTACCTCTCCTGCATATTTTTAAGCCTGTTATTCAAAATTTTGGCAAATATTTTATAATCTGTATTTAACAATGTGATTGGCCTCCAATTAGCTAAATTATGCTTGTCACCAGATTTAAATATATAAGTTAACAATCCTTCTGTGAATGAGGGTAAATAATGTTTTCTAAAAATATTGAAACAAAAGACCTAGACATTGACTAAATTCCTCTGGAAAGATTTATACAAATTATTTGTCAGGCAGTCTAAACCTGGGGAAATATTTAGTTTTAATGCCCTAATGGACTCCAAAATTTCTGTATGAGAAATATTTTCCCATTCATCCATCTTTTAGCCTTTTAAGTGAGACAGGCATCTGTTTTAGATACTCCACTATATCTGTTTGGAAATATTTTTCTTTAGAATTTAGAGAAATAAAGTACTCTTTAATAACTTTTTGCAGTTCCATCACTGTGGTCGCAATACTTCCATCAGACTTTTTAACTCTTCCAATCCCATGGAATCACTAAGTTCTTTGCACATCTCAAAAGGATCCCTATGGGAGATTTTTAACACCATTAATTAATATGGCCTGCATAGTTTTACTTCTATCGTATTGGTATTCCTCATTTTGTTTTAATAAGGAGATTTGATCTGTATAATCCCTCCTTGTTGTATAAGCTATAGTTAAAAGTCTTTGTAGTTGTTGTCTCAGGCTTAAATAATACAGAAATTTATGATTTTGAGTTTCTTTCCATTATTTTTAAACATATTTCTTAGGTCAGATTTTGTGTCCAACCACCACTCGCTTAGATCTGAATACAAAAAGCAACTGATAGTCTAGCCTTCAACAAATTCCTTGTTCCTACCTGAATATAAGTCAGATCAAGTAAAAATTATTTAGTTTCCATCTTATTTGCCTTGATTCTTGCTTATCAGAAAGAAAGAAAGTGCTTAACAAAGTGAATGATCTGAAAATTCACAGGAAGTATTTTGAATGATTCAATTAGCATATTTGGGAGAAAAACATATGGTCAATCAAAGAAAATAATTTTCCTTTTTAAATGAAAACGGTTTCCACAGTTTGACTGGCTGTTACAATTTACAAAACCTGCTTCTTTTTAACAATTTTACTTAAGGCATTAGAATCAATACACTTTCTTGCTATTATGTTGCTTTTGGGAAATAGCTGGGACTATGCAATTAAAATCTCCTCCCCATAACACTCTGGCTGTAGTGAATAAAAAGGCTGCACCATCTTTAGGCAGTTCACTCTGCCTGATTTAGTTTGTGGATTATAAATATTGATGAAACGAAACCATAGGCTAGCCATTTCCATCCACAATTAAGACTCTCCCAGGTATCAGATCAATTAAGTTATGTAACTGAAAGGCATATGAGTTAAATATTATCCCACACCATCTGCAGCATCCTCTCCAAAGGACCAAAAGGATGGGCCCACATCCACTCCTTTTAAATGCTACCATCTGTTCAATTGAAAACATCCAAGTCTCCTGTAGGAACCAAACTGAAAGGGAACTCATGAATATAGTTAAACATGGCCTGTCTTTTGCTTTATTTAGTAGGCTATGAGCATTCAGGAACCCCAAAGCAACTTCATTGCCCTTTTAAATATTCAACATCTTTTATTTTTCTCTTTTTCTTTTTCTTATCCTTATAGTTATCAATTACCTGCATTTTAGTTGAGAGGGAAGATTTTTGAGAATCTGAGTCATCCCTTCCATGGTATCCCAAGAGGAAAAAGAGCTGCATATGTGTTACTGGTCTCAAGTGAATGTCTGGGGGGTTTGGGATGTAGATTTCTGGTTGATCTTCTCTGAGGTATGACTACAAAAGATTCATTTGACTTGTTAACTGTTTCCCTTTCCCTATGTTTCGCCTGAGAAACAAACTGGAGGAAAACTTAAAATGTTAGAAGGGCCTATTGCATCCTTCCTGTCTACCTTCTTATTTGAGACTTCATCTTGTATACTTATCTTATTTTCAGGTGGAGCCTTTTTTTCATTTGCAACAATATTCAAGACGGGATTTTTTTTTCCTTCTACCATTTTTCCCACCTCAGAGTGTTTTGCTTGTGTGCTAGGAATAGGAGGGGGTTCCACCTGTGAGGGAGAAGTTTGTACAGTAGCCTCCTGCGCTTTCTGTATATAAATCTCAGAACCAGAGCAATCTGTCAAGTTATGTGCAGCCCAAGGACAAAACTTGAAAACATGGCCTTTTGCATCACAAATCACAAACAGATTGATTACAACAAAACATTGTTAAATGCCCTACCTCCCCACAATTATCACATCTGGGTTGATCATACACTTGAAAGATGTGTTTGGCTCCACATTTATAGCAGGCACAGGCTGTCCACTATAAAACAAACTCCCCTGTCTTTCCCTAACAAAAAGGAGTTAGGTATATGCTCTATCCCTGCTTCACTTTGTCTCAACTTAATTTTGTATTTCCACCCTCCTGTCCAAAACTGTTCTGTGTCTACAATAGGCTCAGGTTCACTCAAAACCTCACACCTGTTCTTTAACCAGAATGTGATATCCTCTACCCAAACCCCTTCGTTCCTAAACATCACAGTAACAAATTTTACCAAAGGCTTAGATAATGGAATAACCATGAAAGGGGACCAAAGTGGAGAAAATTTAACTTGCCCATATCTTGTCCAAAAGAGGTCAAGAGCATGTTGAGATCAAGCTTACATCGAAATTATCTTCTCCTGAAATGTTTATGAAGGCATATACATCCTTAGGAGAAAATGTAATGAATCCTTTAATAAAACTTTCCCAACATAATGTCTGTCAGGTCTTACTTCCAAACCACCTTTATATCTTAAACGTACTGCATTCCTTCTGGAGCAGCTTCTCTGTGTGTATTTAAAAAGTTCAGACATTAAAGGTTTATTAGCTGGAATATTTTGGGGTACTTGCATATCAACAGAGGGTTTTGCTAAAGCTTCCTTCATCTGAAAATCTTTAGATAGTGTAGTCAAATCACTTAGATTACCATCAGGACTTGAAATCAGACACTCTAATTTGTTTTCTCCCTCAAAGTTACCTTATCCTGCTGTTGTACCTTAGGAGCCCATTCAGGTGAATGCTGTGTTAAAGTTAACTGAGAGTTCCATGTAGGATCAGGTTTCACACTCCTGTGTCAGACCTGATCCAACCAGCCCACTTAACGCTTTTATCTGTTGACCATGAATCTTGTCCTCTTCAGTTGCAAAATATTCTGATTTTATACCTAAACCATTTGGATTTACTGGGGAATTTCATTTTTCTTATTTTTCTCAACAGGAAAAAAATTCTGTAACCTCTACTTGAGATCCTTCAGATGATTGAAAATTACCTCTTGAGCAGCTAATGATTCACCCTGTTTTATATTTTAAAAACAAAACCTGTTACTTTATCTAAAGGAGCTACAAAGTCCTTAAATCCAACAGTGCAAGTGTTACTGCTCTTTGTTCCCAATGATTTTGGAGTTGAAACAGGCTGTTCAGCTTTCAGTCTATTCAATTCACTCTCATCTCTGTTGCAGCTGTGTGCTTCAAGCTCTGCTCATTACAAACACAACCTCTCTCAGTTTTAACTGGGCTTGTTTTACGCCGTTTCAATGCACAGAGTCATGCTGTCCTTCTGACTAAAACAGGGCTGATTTCAGAGGGCAGTTCATCATTTTTAGAATTCATTTTGACAGTGGCAGTGTTTTTTAAAATAAGGTTCTCCACTGTTAATGAAATATCAGGATTCACAGTACCTGTTTTAATTCTGGCGCCATTACCCTGTGGCTCCTCTCATTAGTCAGTTGCCCTTTCGTTGTCGTCCCAACCAAAGTTGCTCTTCACTTTCTTGATCCATTGTCTCCCTTCCATCGCTGCATCCTCCATCGCTTCCTCCGATGTTTTCCACATTTACACCCTTAGCTGTTCCCAGGTTCGAGCCCCGCTGCTGTATAGAAGGGATTTCTCCTTCAGTACAAAACTGCTTGGAAATATCCAGATGGTCCTCCTTGTTTGCTGAAGATGCCAAAACTGGCAATATATCTTCATTCATATTTGCTTTCTTCAGTAGCTCCATTTCATAGCTGCTTTTGAAGCTTTATATCAGCAATAAAATCAGCCTTAGCAATAGCTGCAGCCTCTAGCATACCATGAGCAGGAGGAGGCTATCTCTCCCACTCTGTAGATGTCCTCCTCCTTCCTGGAATCACTTGAGTGGCCATTTTGAAATGACCAGCCCCTACTGGCAGCCCAACAGCAGCACAGTAGGGAATTTCCCTGTGTCCTGGCCAAATTTCCCCATTCACTAAAAATACCACCAACAGCTTAATCTGGTTCAAAGTCAGTTGGCATTCATCTGTATCCCCTCCCGGTCGTGCCTGAAAATAGGCAGGATTTGTCTAGTGCACTACCGGTCAACAAAAGCTAAATAAATAAAATTTCTTTCTGGGGAGATTGCTACAGCAAGAAACAGATCAGCTCAGCTCTTCTGCAATGGACAGACTTTTACATCCTGCCTGTTTGTGTGTTGGAGGGGTAAGTTCAAGTGTAAGGTGTGAGGAGCTGGCTCTGTTTTTTGGTGACAAGGTGTCCTCCATCAGGGCTGAGGTCTCATCGAACGTCTCTCGAAAGGGCTCTAGGGTCTGGCCTGAGTTGAGTCAGAGCACTCCTCCAGTGTGGGATGAGTTTGAGCTGTTTGGGGTTGGGGAGGTCGTAGAGATAATCTCAAAGCTGTGGCCAGCCTACTGTGATTTAGATCCAGGTCCAACTCGCCTTTTGGTGGAATGCTTGGACCTGATTGTTCCTGTGATTGCTGGGGTAGTCAGGAGTTCTTTAGGGAGTGGGATCTTTCCTTCAGCCTCTGTTGAAAAAAACATCTTTGGATCCAGACTGCCTCAGCAACTACAGGCCTGTTTAGAACCTCCCATTTTTAGGGAAGGTTGTGTAAAAGGTGGTGGCCATTCAGCTGGAGAGACATCTCACTGCTTCCTCCACATATGAGCCTTTCCAATCTGGGTTCTGAGCAGGGCATAGTACAGAGACGGCCCTGGTGAGGATGCTTAATGACCTCCTGATGGGAAGGGATAGAAGGGACCATACCATCTTGGTCCTCCAAGACTTCTCTGCAGCATTTGATACCGTGGACCATGAGATGTTACTTGACCAACTGTGGTTCTGGTGTGGCCTGTCCAGAAATGTCATCAGCTGGTTTAGGCCACACCAGAAAAGAGTGCAGAGGTGACCTTGGGAATTTTCTCATCAAACCTGAAGCCTCTGGGCTGTGGTGTTCCATGAGTGTCAGTTTTATCACCTCTGTTGTTCACGGTTATATGCTGCCACTGGGGACATTATCAGGTATGCGGGCTGTGTTTTTCACTGCTATGCAGATGACACACAGCTGTTTCTGTCCTGTACTTCCTATAGTCAGGTGTCAGACTCTGTATTTAACAGCTGCCTTGAGGAAACCCAGACATGGATGACTCAAAATTGGCTTAAACTACACCCAGACAAGACTGAGGTACTGATGGTGGAGTTGGGTCGTCGGGACGGGGGTGTGACACTACCTCCTGAACTTGTGTTGGGGTGTGCCTTTAGCCTCTCTAGGCAGGTGAAGAATTTGGGTGTAATTCTAGACTGTGGCCTGACACTTGAAGCACAGGTGTCAGCCGTGGTGAGAACCGGGTTTTACCATCTCAGGAATATTGCCTGAATTCGAGCCCTGATCCCGCCTGATGATCTGCCCACACTGGTACATGCACTTCCAAGTTAGACTATTGCAATGCCTCTACCGAGGGATATCTGGAGGCAACCTCTGCAGACTGCAGCTGGTACAGAATGCGGCAGCAGAATTATTGTTGGGGGTGAAAAGAGGTGAACATATCACCCCAGCATGCGTGAACTGCACTGGCTGTCAGTTCGGTGGAGGATTGTCTTCAAGATAGGACAGTTAACCTATAAATTCCTGCACTTGAGGGGTTCAGTCTATCTGCAAGAGCTCCTTGTGCCATACTGCCTGGCCTGGGCTCTCCGTTCTGCTGGGGATGGCCTCCTTGGAGTTCTCAGGGTTAGGCTGTGGCATTCTGGTGATCGGGCATTTGCAGCCGCTGCGCCTACCCTATGGAACTCCTGCCTGGTTATCTTAGGGAGGCTGCCACGGTGGATGCCTTTAAGAAGGGCCTCAAATCATATCTATTTAATAAGGCTTTTTACTGAAGGGGTTTTATAAAATAGTATATTTGTGATGGTTAGTTAAGCTGTTGTTTTTAGGTATATTGCCATAGTTAGTTTTCAAATTGCATTATTGTATGGTATATGTCATATGTGTTATATTGTACAGCACCCAGAGTCTCTGGAGATGGGTACTATATAAATGAAATATCTATCTATCTCTATCTATCTATCTATCTATCTAGCTGTCTATGTGTGACCTGTTACAAAACAATGCAAATCGACAGTACCAGGCTCCAAGGCTGGCACAGGGTCTACTCTATCTTCTTTCTGGTCCCAAAGAAGAGCGGAGACCTCAGACCAATTCTGGATCTAAAATTTCTGAACCATTTCATATCCACCCCACGGTTCAAGATGGAGACCCTTCGGTCAACTCTGAGGAACATATGGGTGGGGGACTACCTCACGTCCGTGGAGCTGAAGGATGCGTACAAACACATCCCAATCATACATAGATACATAGACAGTGTCGGCAGATAAGGGCCTATGGCCCACCCAGTCTGCCCATTTAAGTTTGTAAGTTCAGTTTATGTTTTTCAGGAAGTCTGTTGCCCCTTACCCCTGACCTCCAGAATTCCTTTATGTCTATCCCATGCATTCTTAAATCCCGTGATTGTTTCAGCCCCCACCACTTCCTCTGGCAGGGTGTTCCACTTGTCCACCACCCGTTCTGGAAGAAATTCTTCCTCATGTTTCCTCTGAATCGTCCTCCCTCCAACTTCATCCCATGCCCTCTAGTCCTGGAACATCTTTTCGCTTAAAATAGTGCATTCCTGCACCTGTTCCTCCCTGTAAGATACTTGTATGTCTCTATCATCCCTCTCTCCTCCTCTCCTCCAGGAGTACATGTTCAGTGCCTTCAACCTGTCCTCATAGGACTTGTGATGCAATCCATGCACCATCTTTGTTGCCCTCCTCTGAACCTTCTCTACCCTGTCTATGTCCTTACGTAGGTAAGGTCTCCAGAACTGCACAGTGTACTCCAGGTGCGGCCTCACTAGTGTCTTGTATAGTGGAATTATGACCTCCTTTTCCTGCTGGTGATGCCCCTGCCTATGCATCCCAGCATCCTATTTGCTTTACCCAGCCATCAATGTTTCCTCTGGTTCCACATACCAGGCCAACACTTCAATATCAGGCCTTACCCTTCGGACTCACTTGGCACCCAGGTGTTTACAAAAGTGTCCACTGTCTTAATAGCCTGACTCACGAGAACAGGGCGGATATCATTCCTTACCTGGACAACTGGCTGATACGGGCGGCAGCAGTGTCAAATGACAAAGGGACACAGACTCAGTCCTGTCAGCTCTGTCCCAGCACAGTTGGGTGGTCAATCGGGAGAAGAGCTCCTTACTGACCATCACAGCGCATAGAGCACCTCAGAGCAGAGATAGACTCAACCAAAGGGATGGTGAGACCTTCACAAAAATGGATCGACACAGTGATATCGATAGTTTGGACACTGCAGTCCACAGCCGAGCTGATGATTATTGGCGGCACAGGTCCACAGTTATGGCGTCTTGTTTAGACTTGGTCACATGGGCAGGTGGCAATATGTGCTCCTGCAGAACTGCATATTGCAACAAGGCTCTCCTTCGGAGGATGACCTCAACAAAGTTGTTTACCTGCCAAAGATAGTCAAGGACTCCCTGGGGTGGTGGACACACCACCAGAACTTCGAGAGGGGCTGTCCACTGGAACTGTCATACGAGGTGACAGTGGAGACCGATGCCGGCTTACTCGGTTGGGGAGCATACATGCACAATTCCACAGCGCAGGGCAAATGGATGATGGCAGAGACATGATTGTCCATAAGTGTCCTGGAAATGAGGGTGATGCTCCACACTCTGAGAGCATTCAGGGACAGCATCCCTGGCCAGGCAGTCTTGGTAAAATCAGACAACCAGGTCACTGTAGCATACATAGTAAAACAGGGCGGAATGCGCAGCAAAGCCATGCTCAGAGAGGCTGCCAAGGTGTTAAACTGGGCCCAATCCTACCTCATTCACCTCAATGCTGTTCATCTGGTGGGAAAGCTGAATGTCAGAGCAGACTGGCTACAGACAGCAGGTGCATCCAGGGGTGGCATTCACCTGGATTTATTCACCATGATACAAAGGAGGTGGGGTCATGTTCCAATGGACCTGATGGATCCAAGATGAATGCACAGGTCAAGGCATACTCTCCCAATGCAGGAAGAAGCAGGACCTGGGAATAGATGCCCTGTGTCTGACATGGAACCAGGTTCATATATCTTCCCGATTCCATTGTTTCCCAGGTGCTGGCGAAGATCAGGCTGTTCCAACTTCAGATCATTCTGATCATGCCTTACTGGCCACTAAGGGCATGGTTTGCATCTGCAGTATCCATGACACTGGACAGATGGGCCCTCCCATATCGGAAGGACATGCTGTTCCAGGAACCAATGATTCACCCAGCCCCCCCATACCCTAAAACTGTCGGCTTGGCTCCTGAGAGGCAGAAACTGTTAACTGCTGGGTATCATGAGTCGGTCATATCGACCATCCTACAATCCAGGAAGCCATCCACCACAGCCACCTATAGCAAGCAGTGGAACATTTTCTCCAATTGGTGCAAGTCTGCACATCTCGATCCAATGCAGGTGGACATGTCTGTGATCTTACTGTACCTGCAGCAGGGCCTAGACAAGGGGCTATCCACTTCTTCCCTATGAGTGCAGTTATCAGCCATAGGAGCAGCCATGAGGAGGTTGGGCTTCATGACCAGCGCTCATCCAGGCGTCAGGTTCTTCAAGGTGGCACAAATGTTTCTCTCACATATGAACGCCAGTGACCCCATGGGATTTAACCATGGTGCTTGATTGCCTCAGGGAAGGGCCCGTTCGAGCCCAGATGTCAGTCACCACTTTACTGGTTGGGTTTGAAAACTTGTTTGCTGGGGGCAATCTGCTCCACTTGCAGAATTAGCGAACTAGGAGCCCTGTTGTGCAAGGAACCCTACACCATTTTCACTGCTCAAAGGGTCTTTATGAAAACAGTACCAGCATTTTGCCCCAAAGTCATGTCCATGTTTCATACGGAACAAATCCTAGAGTTACTGACATTCCACACACAGCTGCAGCAGGGCGAGTCTGGAACTCCCCACCCCTGGATGTAGGGAGTATCATATCACAATATATTACACGGACACAGAGAATCCGCGGGTCTGAAAGGCTCTTTATCATAGCTCAGGTCACAAGCAAGGAATGGCTGTCTCAAAGACCACCATCGCTAGCTGGCTAAAGAGGACAATACAGGAGGCATACAAAGCAAATGGCATTACGCCCAGAGGGGATAAAAGCCCATTCAACAAGGCAGTGGCCACCTCCTGGGCAGAAAGAGCCAGTGTGTCCATGGAAGACATATGTAGAGCGGCGACATGGATCTCCGTCCACACTTTCACAAAACATTATAGACTTGAGACTTTATACAGACAACTGAATTTGCCAGAAAAATTTTATCTTCAGCGTGTCGCACAAGCTGTCTGCCAGATCGCCCTGTCCCACACTGATGGATGTTTGAACTGCTTATTATAATAACCCATGAGGAAATGTCTGGAGTGTCATGGATACAACATAACACAATGGGTGTTTACTCACCAGATAAAGGTGATTGTGTGACACCAATCCATGAAACTCCAGACCCACCTACAGCAGAGATCTTCACGCTGGACATGTTACAGTTGACAGACTTTGTGTATTTCGAATTTATTAGTATTCTGTTCTGAATACAATTAATTACACAGAAACATACATAGAAACATAGAATTTTGACGAATAAGGACCGCTTGGCCCACTCAGTCTGCCCATTTCCTATCTAATGGATAAGCTGCAGATCCTAGTTAACCAGCAGCCTACTTCTTTCTACCCCACCCCCTAGAATTGCCTTATGACTGTCCCATGCATGCTTGAATTCAACCACTGTTTTTGACTCCACATCCTCCTCTGGAAGGCCGTTCCATGCATACACAACCCTGTCTGTGAAAAAATACTTCCTTACATTTCCTCTGAGCCACCCCCCCATCTTCAAATTGTGCCCCCTTGTTCTTGTTCTTGCACACCTCTTTTTTTGAAAGATGCTACCCTCTTGGACTTTGTTGATTCCCTTGAGGTACTTGAAAGTTTCTATCATGTCTCCCCTCTCCCTCCTTTCCTCGAGGCTATACATATTAAGCTCCTTTAGCCTCTCTTCATATGTCTTCTGGTGCAGACCCTGCACCATTTTAGTTGCCCTCTTCTGGACAGCTTCTGTCTTGTCTATGTCCTTGCGGAGATTGGGTCTCCAGAACTGCACACAGTACTCCAGATGGGGTCTCACCAGCTGTCTGTACAGAGGGATAACAACTTCCTATTTTCTACTGGTGATGCCTCTCCCTATGCATCCCAGTATCCCCAGCCCTCCTTACTGCCCTCTCATATTGCTTGCCCACATTTAAGTCATCTGATATGACTACCCCCAGGTCCCTTTCCATTTTCTTGTTGTTAGTATCTCACCCCCCATTGTGTACTCTTCCCCTGGGTTTTTGTTTCCCAGGTGCATTACCTTGCACTTCTTAGCATTGAATCTAAGCTGCCATACATTTGACCATTCCTCTAACCTTGCCATGTCCCTTCTCATCCTTTCCACCCCACCTTGAGCATCAATTCTGTTGCAGATCTTTGTGTAATCTGCAAAGAGACATACTTTTCCTTCAATCCCTCTGCAATGTAACTTAATAAAGACATTGAAGAGGATCGGATCCCAATACTGAACCCACGGTACCCACTAGTAACCCCCTTTTTCAGAGTGGACTCCATTTACTATTACCCTCTGTGTCCTATTATCCAGCCAATTCTTTACCCAGGCTATCATCTTGGGACCACTCCCAGGCTGGTTAACTTGTATATTAATCTTTTGTGAGGGACTGAGTCAAATGCCTTGCTAAAGTCTAGGTAGGCCATGTCCACAGCCCCTCCCTGATCTACTACTTTGGTCACCCAGTCAAAGAAATCTATTAGAGTCATCTGGCATGACCTTCCTGCTGTGAATCCATGCTGCCTTGGGTCCTGTGTCCCTCTGGCCTGTAGGTACTCGAAAATTCTTTCCTTCAGAGTGATTCCATCATTTTCCTATCACTGAGGTTAAACTAACAGGTCTGTAGTTTCCTGCTTCTGCCCTGCTCCCACTTTTGTGAAGGGGAATCACATCTGCCCTCCTCCAGTCCTCAGGTACCACCCCATCCTCCCATGATTTGTTACAGAGGGTAGTTAGTGGTGTCACTAGTTCTACCCTTAGTTCTTTTAGAATTCTGGGATGAATCCTATCAGACCCCATTGCTTTGTCCACCTTGAGTTTTAAGAGTTCTTCAGAACCCTTTCTTCTGTAAATGGGCTGGTATTAACTTCTGTATCCAGAGTGTTTCTATTGTTTGTTTTAGGTACCTCCCCCTCTTCCTTTGTAAATACTGAGCAAAATATTTGTTTAGTATCTCTGCCTTTTCACCGTCACCTTCTGCCCACCCTCCCTTTATTAAGCCTCACTATCCCTCCCTTAGTCTTCCTTCACTCCCTGATGTACCTAAAAAGGTTTACCTCCTTCTTAACTGAGTTAGCTATATTTTCCTTGGTTCGGCCTTTGCTGTTCTGACTGCCTTCCCAGCTTCCTTTTGCTTTAACTGATACAATTCTCTGTCCTGCTCCTTCTGTGATTCCTTGTACTTTCTGAATGCATTCTTTTTCTCTTGAACCTTCACTGCCACCTCCTTTGAGAACCACAGTGGTTTTTTACATCGTTTTGTTTTGTTATTTGCTTCACACAAAGGCATGTTACCTCTGTGATGGCAGTTTTTATTATTCCCCATTGTTCTTCCTCCCCTCCTTCCTGCCCATTTGCTAGTGCCTTCCTTAGGCACTCACCCATTTTGGCAAAGTCAGCCCTCCTGAAGTCCAGTACTTTTGCCTTTGTATGGCTTGACTCTATTGCTGTGTTTATTGTGAACCATACTGTTCGTTGATCGCTAGTTCCCAGATGGCTACCCACTTCTACATCTGTGATCCTCTCTCCATCTCCATTTGAGAGAACCAGGTCTAAGATTGCTCCCTCTTGAGTGGGTTCCAATACTAGTTGTCTAAGGCATGCCCCCTGTAGGGCATCTGGAATAACCCCACTCTTAGAAGTGGTGGCTGCAACTGCACTCCAGTTAACATCTGGCATATTCAGATCACCCATCAGCAATATCTCCCTATTATCTGCCATTCTAAGTATACTTTCTATCATTTCCTTGTCCATTTCCTCCCCCTGAGAATGAGGTCTGTATACAACCCCTGTGCGGATTGTGGTGCCATTGCCTGCCTCCAAATTGACCCACAGTGCTTCTTCTCCTCCCTGTTTACCCTTTTGTTCTGTTGCTTTGATTCCTTCCCTTATGTAGAGAGCTACTCCTCCTCCTCTTTTACTCTCCCTTTTCCTCCTGTAGATAGTGTATCCTGGTATGTTTACATCCTAGTCATGGTTCTGTGTGTACCATGTTTCTGTGACTGCCACGATAGCCAGATGTTCCTCCTCCATCAAGTCCACTAATTTAAGAAGCTTGTTACCTAGACTACGGGCAGTGATACTCATTGCTCACCATTTTTGATGGCTTTACCTTCTGAAGCAGCATCCCCCACTGACCATTATACCTTGGTCTTTTTCTCATTTAGTGCCCTGTTTTGTAGGGGGAGGCTGGGATTTTCCAGCTGCTTATCTGTGCCTCTCCCCTTGACTAGTTTAAAAGCTTGCCAATGAAGCATTTAAACTGATTGCCCAAAAGACTTGTTCCTTTCTGGACAGATGCAGACCATCTTGCCAGTATAAGCTGGTGTCCCTCTTACAGTCAGTATCATTAGGTTACGAATTAGAATTGTACTTATAGGGAACAAACTAAGGTGGTGGTTATACTAGCCTCATTTTCTGGTTAAACCATATATTTATTTATTTGGTTTTGTTGACCGGTAAGTGCACTAGACAAATCCTGCCTATTTTCATGCATGACCTGGGGAGAGATATAGCTGAATGCCAACTGACCTTGAACCAGATTAAGCTGTTGGTGGTATTTTAGTGAATGAGGAAATTTGGTCAGGACACGGAAAATTCCCTTACTCTTTTCGATAAGTGCCATGGGATCTTTAACATCCACCTGAACTACCACCAATCCAGGCAGATGGGACCTCGGTTTAACGTCTCATCCAAAAGACGGCACCTCAGAAGTGCAGCACCCCTCTCATGCTGCACTACAGTGTCAGTACTGGGATATTAACCCAAGTGCCAGATGTGGGAACTGAACCCACAGCCCTCTGATCTCCCGGCCTCAGAGGTGAGTGTGCTACATGGGGTAAAGGTGGGAGTCACGGAAAGAGGGTTTTGGCCTAAAGCATTTGCATTTCAACAATTGAAGAATTGAACTGGAGAATGGAGACTCCCGGGACCTGGGTATGCTGTGAAATTTGATCTGGGTCACATGTGCATCACCAGCTTATCAGGTGGGTTGGGAACCCATGAGGTAATGTCTGGAGTGTCATGGATACAACTCACACAATCACCTTTAGCAGGTGAGTAAACACCCAGTACCACGTTTGATGCTTGCAGTCTGACTTATCACAGATAGTTTTATAAATGAGTTTAGTACTTTAAATCAGCAAATCCTGCAAAAGTATAACATGATGGTAAGCAGATTAATTCTGCAGTATGTTTGTTAAACAGAGGAAATAATAACATTTAGAAGCTTTACGCAGAGGATATGCAATTGTCTAGTAACTCTAACTCTCCATCACTAGTGATTATTTATTCTTCTGAAAGCATGCAGATCTCATGTTCCAGCAGATTGTAAATAAGTTCTTTGAGGTTTTAGTATTAATTAAGTTATGTCCTTTATCCTGTGTGGGTGGGTTTGTGAGCTCACCTCAAATGACTGAAGTTTGTTTTAACAATTGGTTGCGTTTTCTAATATGTTGTAACTGACCATGATAGAGACTTAGGAATAGCTTATTTTTTCCTGGAAGGGATAATGATAGTTTAGCTACAGCTTTGGAAAAGTTTGAGGAAGAGGAGTGCAGAACCATAGTTTATTGAATGAACTGAATGAGCACACATACATCATTTTCAGGACTGCCCTCAGGCTAAGGGAGATGATCACAGTGCTCTTTTTTTCTTACTCTAGCTAAAAACTACCAGAATAAGATCAGAAAATACCTCAGTGTATAGGTAACATGCACAGGCTCTTCCCCTTCCCCACAGACAGACATGCCCCCACACTCCTGTACATTTTACAACAGATTACAGTCCACTGATATGTCTGTAAATCAAACCAAACTCTTTTTTATTATTATTTACTTCCACTCATCTACTCACACACTCAGTAGTGCCATGCAAGTAATTCAGTCGGAAGGCAACATGGGAGGGGGTATCAAAAGAAAAACAGAAAAACAAGAAAATAAATTGATGGGTGAGGCAGATGTGATAATTACCTTTGACTAATGTGCACATCAAATAGCCTAAGGGGTGACATAGTGCAAAGCTGTCTTTCAGTTCTGAGCTATACTAAATAATGTTATTCAACAATAGTCCACTTTCAGGAACTAACACGCTTGGTGTATTCAGCAGGACAAAAGTAAAAATAAAAATATGTAAAAAAAAAAAAGACCTATTAGTTGAGCTTTGAGAGGGGGTTGCAGATTTTAAATAAATATAAGATGGATTCAGAGCTCCATTCTTTATTGATTTTTTTTAATGACAGAATTTAGATTGCTTGCAGGAAAACTAATGCAAGCTGGTTTTCTTTGCAGTAATCTCCCATGTTTCCTAAATCCTTTGACAATTATTTAGGATTTAGGTTTTAGAGTGAAGTGGCTGGGGTTTGGTTGCTGAATGATCGCTCCCAGAGGCGCTGAGGCAGTGGATCTGAGATCAGTTTTACACTTGTCTTGCAACTCCAAACTGAATTGTCTGTGTTCAGGGTCTGTGTGCTCCTGTAATTACAAAAGGGTGCAGAAACTGGGGCATGGGACATACTGGTAGAAAGGCTGATTTAGATGGCATTCACTGTATCCTGATACCCTGCTTCCTAAAGTCTGATGGCATTCTCTGTAGGCGACACCATGCTTCAATGATCTCATGAGACTAAGGTGAGATACATCCTCTTTGAGTCAGTACTGCTGCTGATTGCTTATTTATTCATTGTCAGCCCCTTTTGTTTGGTAGTACTTGTGCTTGTGTTTGTTAAAATTTGTACAAAACAAACAAAGCTGTCTCAGTTGTGTACAGACGAAGTTGGTGAGAGGTGTGAAACTTGTCATTCTACAGGTTCTTGTAGACTGTCATACAGTGGGGTTGGTGGAGGAGAGGATGAACGGAGTAAAAATTAATAATTCATCAATGCATATTTTTATTTATTGGCTTGCTTAGTTTTAATTTATGCAGACAGATAACCAGTGTCAGAACTGAACTCTTGTCTCTCAGTTTGTGTTTTTTATGCTACGTGCATCTGAAACCAATCTCTCTGCCTCCCAATACATAAACAGATGCATGAAAACACGAAGTGAGCTCATTAGAGTGATTGAGAAGAGTAAATGAGAACCCAATTTTGACATTGTAGACTGGGGGAGGGGGGCAGTTTTACTATATGTTTGCCCAGAATAGACAGGATAGAGATAAAACATCTCATTTTCCATATGGTTCTGCTTCTACACGTTTTGTGCAGCATAATTACTCTGGATAGCACAGCTAAGGTGAACTACCTCATTTTCAGTGGGGGCATCCTTTTACCCATGTTAGACAGTATGTACCTGGCATAGCACAGCTGACATGCAATATCTTGTTTTCAGTGGGGGGTCTTGTCTTTGCACATTTTTACGATGTGCTGTATTTTTGCCAGGATAACACAGCTATGATGCAATATCTCATTTTCATTGGAATCCTGTTTTTACACATTTTTAAAATGTATTTATTAGGACATACCAGATGAGATGCAATACATTTTGTTTCAGTGAGGTCCAGCTTGTACATAGTTTTAGACTTTACCCAGGACTGGAGACCAAATTCCTTGCTTTTAACATGGTTCCTGTTCTGAGACGTTTTTACAATGTATTTAGCCAGGATATCCTTGCTGAGAGGGAGTATGTCATTATCTATCGCACCTTCTTACAACACTCCGAGTCTCAACACATGGGTAGTAAGCGCTCTCCTCATAGGCTGATGCACAAAGGAATCCCAAAATTCAAAATCCGATCCCTCTCCTTCCTTGCTGTTCTCAGAATCCTCAGTTTTTCTTTGTGCATCTTCCCAGGCTGGTCACATTTTCATTTGGCTCTGTGCCAAGCCTCTAAGGTAAACTAAATATTTCCCATTTTATAATGCTGTGTTACAATCCCAGACAGAGTTACAGTGCCTATAAAGGCAGGCAGTAATCTTGCAATTTCCTTTTACTAAAGAGGACCAACAAGAGTTTATAATAAGCAACTACCTATTCAGAAAAAGGTCTAAATAATGTTAGATTCAGGAGAGTCTCCATGGCGAGGGCTAGAAGTAGACTTGAAAAGATTTCAACTTTAAAAGGCAACTGAATTGCTCCATCCATCTCAGAGTTTTAATGGCAGTGCCTAACAGTTTTCATCCTTCCCCCTCAGTTCACCTCGTTCTGCTGAGGAGGGGTAGGAAGTGCTAAACCATCCACTTAGCACACTATCAGAGCTTCCTTTGTTGGCTTATCTCATTCAGCCGACAAAGGGATGAGGCCAGTCAGCAATGCATGAAGTGGTTCTGAATGCACGGGGGGACGCGATTTACCTTGTTGAACCACAACCGCCTCAGGGACCTCCCTAAATTAAAGGACTTTTACAGGAATTCAGCTCTGAGAAAAGAATGTTTTTTCCCCTCTTACTGGAGGAGCCGCGGCGAGCTTCCAGTCTATCCTTACAGTGGTGGCTTCCCCTGCTACTGTGAGTGCCAGGATCCCTCCAACTGGGTTATTTGTTTCAGCTCCCCTTTTCCCCAGAGGAGGCCTTCTCTTTCCCCAAGCTACAAACACCATATTGTTTAAAGTGCAGAGATTATCAAGCGAAAATCTAGCAGCCTTTAGAGCGAGATTTTAGGTAAGGATTACCTTTCCCAAATGGCGGTGCCATCCTCCCAAACCTAAGATGGCTCGCACTGTGACCACACTCCTTAAAGGTGCAAGCACCTCCTTAGGTGTACTGCTCAGAAAAATTTAAAATTAAAAGAAAAAGACCCCAGCGATTCACAAGGGGACGCTAAACAAAGGTCACACATGTTTTTTTAGGGCTATTCACCAGTATTCAACCACCTAATTAATCTCTAAGGAGATAATAGACTGCAAGTTAGGGCATGTAGTTAAATGAACAGAGCCTGATGTATAGCCTCAGCGCTCTTAAAGGCCCAGCCAAGGGACAAACACTCATTATTTATTATCAGCTCAATTAATATGACATTTTTCAGACATGACCCTGAGCAAGTCCAATGCTATTATGTTTTTCAGAACCATGGCCACTGTCAGAAGATTGTGCAGAAAGTGCCCCAACATCTTACTTCCACCTCAGACCGGGGAGTTCTGCTCTCTATGCATGAGTGGATTCCAAGCCTAGGGATTTCACCACAACTCAGTATCCACAGGCAGGGATCCCTAAATGATAACGTCTCCACCGCTTCTCAAAGCATGGTGCTGCAGTTATTTCAAAAGCTCCTGGACAGAATCGACTCCCTGGGAGAAAAAAACAAAAGACCCAGGTCACCCAGAAAAACCCCACACCCTAAGTGCCCCAGGGGCAACCCAAACTCAGGTGACATGCCAGATGTGTCAGAAGATGAACACTCCAAGGAACAGGAGGAGGAGCAAGAGGAGGATATCACTGCATGACTATGCCCCTTCAACACCATCCCCAAGCTCATAAGAGTCGTCTGTCAGACACTCGGAATGGATGAACTGGTGGAACAGCTGGACAACAGACTAGATCCACTAGTTAGGGACAGGAAGCAATCCTATGCTTTCCTCCCAGTATGCAAAGCGCTACAGAGCATTCTAGCCAAGGAATGGGAGGCACCAGATCCTATTAAGACTAGGGAAAAGGGAACCTTCAAGAGAAGGTATCCACTACCCGCAGACAGAGAAAACATTGGGCAACTGCCCCCAGAGTAGACGAGAGGTCGCCTCCTGAGCAACAAGACCGCCCCTACCCTCAGAGTCAGCTTTGCCTGAAGGATCCCATGGACAGAAAGGTAGATGAAAGTGAGGAAGGTCCATGATATGATGATCATGAATATGAGAGCTTCCATGGCAGCCACCTATTCGGTGAGGGCCATACTCAGATGGTTGGAGACAGTCCAACATGATGTCCCCGAAACCAGTGCCCACGGAGCCACCATGACTATGTCATTCAAGCCATGAAGTATGTAGCCAATGCCATGATCGATAGTTTTAAGAAGGCATCCAGGTCAGCAGCTTCCATTAACAGAGCCAGGAGACAGGTATGGCTCAAGCTGTGGAATGCAGATCAAGAGTCCAAATCAAGGGTTATGAAACTACAGTTCTCTGGAGACAAGGTGTTTGGGCCTGGCATAGAAGAGTTCACAGTAAAGAAAGGGGATGACAAGGATCAGGAGGGCAAGCTACTCTACCAT
Source organism: Neoceratodus forsteri (assembly GCA_016271365.2). NCBI lineage: Eukaryota > Metazoa > Chordata > Ceratodontiformes > Ceratodontidae > Neoceratodus > Neoceratodus forsteri. Next base: position 183,614,830 of record JADMNL010000022.1, read on the forward strand.
CCTTTGAAACAACACATTTGACATTTCGGGCAGAGCCAAGAGGGTCAAAGTCACCAGGGCAAGATAGATGAACGTTTGGATTCAAAACAAATTTTTTCAACAGGCAGAACTTTCAGGACAACGGGCAGAGGCTCCTACTACAATGGTAAACAGGGGTATAAGATAAACAAATCGAACAGGGGATTCCACCAATGAGAATCTGCCGGTCCTGGGCCAGACGGATGCAGTGGGTGGAAGACTACAGCAGCCTGAACCAAATCAATCAAAGACAAATGGGTCAAGGAGATCATCTCACAGGGCTATGCCATAGAATTCAACTCAGTCCCAAGGTAGGACAGATATATAGAATCTCATGTCTCAAGGGACAAAGTGACCTCGCAGCAAGTATGGGCTATTCTACACCATCTGCTACACAGCAGAGAGTCATAAAGTCCATCCCATTCAGGAGAGATACTTCGGCATCTACTCCATGTTCTTTCTAGTCCCAGAAAAGACCAGAGACCTCAGACCTATCCTGGACCTAAAGTTTGTCAACAAATTTGTACAGCACCAGAGGTTCAAGATGGAAACCCTAAGGTCCACCATTGCAGCTATACACAAGGGCGATGTTCTAACTTCCATAGACCTCAAGGATGCCTACCTACACATAGTTATCAGACCTTCCCACCAGAGGTTCCTCCGATTCAGCATACAGGGTTACCACTTCCCGTACCAATGCCTACCATTTGGATTGACATCGGCCCCACAACTGTTCACCAATGTCATGGCACCCCTAGTGGCAAAACTACACATGGAGGGCATTCATGTGATCCCATACCTAGACAACTGGTTGATATGGGTGAGAACAGTGGACCAGTCAAGGACAGCAACCCTCAGAGCCCAACAACTGCTGACCAAGCACAGCTGGCTTATCAACAAAGCAAAGAGCCACCTAACACCTACCACATTGTTAGACCATTTGGGGCAACATTCAACACAGTGACAGGCACAGTAAGACCATCATAGACATGCATCAGCACGTCGACAGTGCACTGCAGAACATTTATGCAGAAGAACTCGACAACACTATGGCACCTTATGCAACTACAGGGTCTCATGGCAGCATGCATAGACCTATAGAGACTGGGCCAGGTTACACATGAGGCACTTACAACGCCTACTCCTGGACAACTGAACTACAGTCAACAGAATTACAATCAGAAAGTGGCAATTCCAACATCAATAAAGAAATCACTAAGATGGTGGGCAGACCCACACCTTCACGCAAGAGGCACAATTGGAGAGAGATACAACAAGAACCTCGAAACAGATGCAAGCCTGCTAGGCTGGGGTGCTGTACTGGACAGGCAGTCCATTCAAGGAAATGGACAAACCAGGAGTCAAAACTCTAATCAACGTATTAGAGACAAGAGCCATCTGGCTAGCCCTCATACACTTCAAAGCTCAACTCCAAAGACACCACGTAAAAGTGCGCACTGACAGCCAAGTAGCGATGGCATACATCAACAAACAGGGAGGAACAAGAAGCAGAGCCATGGCTTGAGAGGCAGAAATCTTACTGCTATGGGCAGAAAATATCACTCAGTCTCCAGTAGTCCACCCGCAGGCAACCTAAACACAAGGGCAGATTGGCTGAGCAGGCAAACACTGCAACAAGGGAATGGCAACTCCATCCAGGATTTTCAATGAGATCCAGAGGAAATGGGGTCCCTTGACATCAACCTCATGGCTTCAGTGACCAATGCCCAACTTCTGAACTATATGTCCAGATTCAGAGACAAGAGAGCAGTAGGAGTGGATGCCATATCAACCCCATGGAAATTCAAAAGGCATATGTATTTCCCCAATATCCATGCTACCAGCAGTACTACAGAAAATCTGGGACACAGGCAGCAGCGTAGTACTCATAGCCCCAGACTGGCTGAGGAGAACCTGGTACACCCTAATCAGGAAAATGCTGACAGACAATCCTATGAGGTTACCTCATCACCAGAACTTACTCAGACAAGGCCCGATCTGGCACGAAAATCCTCTACCACTGAAACTGATGGCTTGGCCACTCAGAGGGCTAGATTGTTAGGGCTAGGGGAATCAGGTAAGGTGGTGAACACCTTGGTACAAGCTAGAAGGGAATACACCAACAGAACCTATAACAAGCACTGGTGGGCTTTTGCTTCATGTTGCAAGAACCAGGACTTAAAGGCATCTCAATGTAGTATTGTAAATGTATTTGAGTTTCTGCAAAAAGAGTTGGAAAAGGGGTTATCAGGCGCATCTCTGTGGGTACAGATGGCCGCCATAGGGGCTATAAGGGGAGAAACCGATGGACATCAACCTGGAGCCCACCCTTTGGTTCAATCATTCCTAAAGGCCGCAAACCTTATCACACACACCCCAAGACCCTTAACAGCTCTGTGGCACCTAAACGTGGTGCTTGAAGCCCTCGTCAACTCAGCATTTGAACCCATTGAATCTATTCCCTTATCCTTACTCACGATGAAGACCGTATTCCTAGTAGCGATCTCTTCAGCCAAGAGAACTAGCGAATTACAGGCTCTGTCTTGCAGAGAGCCATTTATCTGCTTTTTCCCAGATAGGGTCGTACTCCGACCCATCCCGTCTTTTATTCCGAAGGTGGCCAACGCCTACCACATGTTCCAAGAAATCACAGTCCCTACCCTCGATCACCAATTAGGGGACCCTCACAGGGAAACCCTACTCGGCCTAGACCCAGCCCGAGCAATCCGGACCTACCTGGCCAGGACGGAGAGTTTCTGTCAGACAGACAGGCTGTTCGTATTGATCCAAGGCAATAAACAGGGTCTAGCAGCAATCAAATCCACAATTGCTAGATGGCTATGAAAGCTATCGAGGGCCTGGGAGGCGGAGAAATACCCTCCAGCAAACATCAGAGCACACTCCACAAGAGCAGTAGCCACATCTTGGGCGAGCATAATTCGCATCTGTCAGAGAGATTTGCCAGGCAGCGACCTGGGAGGCCCCACACCTTCCTCAGCTACTACCGGTTAGACACCGGCCTAATGGGAAATCAGAGTTTGGTCGCAAGGTGCTCCAGACAGCCTTGATTCAAGTTTCTCCTCCCACCCAGGACAAAGTCTAATACTGCTGTACAATCATTCCATGTGTTGAGACTCAGAGTGCTGTAAGAAGTGCAATAGATAATGATACTTTACTCACCTGGTAAAGGTGATTATAGAGCACCTTCTTACAGCACTCCATATCCACCCATTGCAGAGGAACATATATATATATATAGTGATAGAGATTAAGAAAAGCATCTAGAGTGATCCACCTAAGAATGTATGTGAAACGTTCGATCACTAACTGTATCACGGTGATGGGACACATGCTCCAGACAGTCAGTAGCTATGTAACATGTTATCGGATGCTTATAAATAACAGTACATAGGAAAGAATGTCTCTCAACATAACATCAACTTGTGTTGTGTATTCTTCTACAACGGCCCCTCATGGGACCAACAGAGTAGTGTGTTTTCCTTCTTGGTTTTTAACAGTTTAATTTGAGGAGGAAGTGAGCTCTGGAAGATATCATACTGAGATTCTGGAAACAGCAAGGAAAGGAGAGGGATCGATTTTGAATTTTGGGATTCATTTGTGCATCAGCCTATGAGGAGAGCTTACTACCCATGTGTTGAGACTGGAGTGTTGTAAGAAGGTGCTCCTATAATCAGCTTTACCAGGTGAGTAAACTACCATTCTCAGTATGATCTTGCTTTCATAACAAAGGTTTTTTCAGGACAGGCCAGCTTGCATGCATACTTTCAGTGGGGATCTGTTGTATGGTGGGGAAAGCTGAGTTTATACATTTCTGCAATGTCTTTAGCAGCATAGCACAACTGGAATGCAATGTAATATTCAGTGGGGCTGTCATTTTACCTATTTTTAGACTGTATTTACCTTGAACAGCACAACTGAGATGCAATATTTCAGTTTCAGTGGGGGTTCTTTATAAATGACATAGATATTACTGAGCATTTAAAGTCGTTAGTACATTAGCTCGCCATTTATATTTTATGAATACCCCTTGATGTCCCTACTTATAATATATTTGTCAAGCTTCATCTTTAATTCTAACATTGTCTTACTATCCACAACCTCATGTGGTAGGGTGTTCCAGATCTCAGTCACTCTAATACTGAACCAATATTTCCTTTTGTTGTTCTAAATCTACCTTTAACCAGCTGGAAGCTATGTGCTCTGGTATTATATGACTGGTCTCTTAGCACCAGACCCAAAAGATCCCACAGATGTGTATCAGTCAGGGCCCTGTAGATCAGGCACATATCCCCTCTCAGTCTACAATATTCTAAGGAATACATGTCCAAATATTGTAACCTTTGCACATAGCTCTGTCCTTCAGTACCCTTAATCCCTTTGGTAGCCCTCCTCTGGATTCTCTCCAAGGGTCCAATATCTCCTTTTTTGTAAGGAGCCCAAAACTGCACACAATACTCCACATGGGGGCTCACCAATGCTGTATACAAGGGGATCATAGCCTTTCTATCCCTACATTAATATGCTTTTGAATGCAGTGCATTTTGCTATTTGCCTTTTAATAGTTTTATTGCACTGCATGCTAAAATTAGGTCAGCTACTAATACATATCCCCAAATCTATTTCATCTTTGACAGCCTTTAGTGAAGTACCCCAGGTATATTAGAATTGCTTGTTATTATTACCAATATGCATAACCGTACATTTATCAATATTGAAAATAGATTTTTTATGCAAGGCCCTGCCTCCAGTTTATTTAAAAGCAGTTTGTAGAATAAGCTGATCTTCTGCATTGTTTACTGGACATCCAATTCGGGTATCACCTGAAAATTTTGAGAGCAGACCCTAACTGTACCTGCATCGATGATATATATATTAAAAGACAGGGTCCCAAGACAGAACCCTGAGATGTCCCATTAGTCACTCATGACATGGCCAATATTCCCTTTTTATACAAACCCTCTGGCTTCTTTCATTTAACCATGTCTCTAACCACTGAGAGATCCAGATAGAAACCTAAGTCCATTAAGGCCTTTACCAACTCCTCGTAGGGAACTTTGTCAAACGCTTTGCTAAATCCAGGAAAATAATGTCTACAGAATTACCCGTGTCCATGGATTTGCTAACCTTATTATAAAATTCCAGAAGGTTGGTTTGACATGACCACACTGTAAACCACCATTGTTTTATATCATACTGATACTGATATGGCCAAAATGTGTTTTTGCACTTTCGGCACAGAATAGCGTGGTCGGTGTGGAAAATCAATGTTCAGGATAAATTATGAAAATGACAGTGACACTGTTCATGAGAAGAGGTCCTAAAGTGCCTATGTTGAAAATTTGGTGCCGATACTCCATAAAATGACTGTGTTACGAGCGTACATTTCGCAGTTTGCATGCACGCTTGTTAGTTTGTGAATTTATAATATTTTCACTCCAGATTTTCAATATTGCCATTGTTCTGCACCTCCTTATAAACAGTATAGTTGTCATTTTTCAGATCCTGGCCGAAATGTGTTTTCGCACTTCCAGCACAGAATAGCACGGTCGCTGTGGGAAACCCATGTTCGGGACACATTATGAAAATGACAGTGACATTATTCATTAGCAGAGATCCTAAAATTTCTATGTTGAAAATTTGATGATGAAAGTCCATAGAATGACTGTGTTATGAGTGTGCATTGTGCAGTTTCCACGCACCTTGTAACTTCGCAAATTAGTAACATTTACCACATTTCAACACCAGCATTTTTCACCTCCTTATGAACAGTACAGCTGTCATTTTCATCCTGGCTGAAATGTGTTTTCGTTCCGCGCAGAATACCGCAGTCGCATCGAAATCAGTGTTTGAGACAGATTAGGATCAAGGAGTGAGAGGTGGAGGATCGAGTGCAACGGAGCTCTTTGGGACTGCTGCAAATTTCTTTGTGGGCAGGAAAAGGTGCCAACGCAGGCAGGAGCCCAGTACAAAAGTGCAGCCTGCAGCTCTGGGAGACACAGAATGAGCGAGTGAGGCCGGGGGAGTGAGTGAGCTCAACGGAGCTCTGTTGGGACTGCTGCAGGTTTCTTTGTGGGCAGAAAAAGGCAGCAATCCATGCAGGGGCCCAGTACAAAAGGGCAGCCTGCAGCAGCGGAAGAAACAGAAAGAGCGACTGAGAGAGGGGGAGTGAGCAAGCTCAACGGAGCTCTATCATGACTGCTGCAGATTTCTTTGTGGGCAGAAAAGGGTGGCAATGCAGGCAGGAGCCCAGTACAAAAGGCCAACCTGCAGCGCCGGCAGAAACGAAACGAGCGAGTGAGAGAGGGGGAGTGATCAACAGAGCTGTGTCGGGACTGCTGCAGATTTCTTTGTGGCAGAAAAAGGCGACAATACACAGAGGCCAGCTAAAAGGGCAGCCTGTAGTAGCGGGAGTAACAGAGCACGTGAGGAGAGGGGGGAGGAGCGAGCTCAACAGAGCTCCATCGTGACTGCTGCAGATTCCTTTGTGGACAGAAGAAGGTGCAACGCAGGCAGGAGCCCAGTACAAAAGAGCAGCCTGGAGCGGTGGCAGAAATGGGATGAGCCAGTGAGAGCAGGGAATGAGTGAGCTCAACGGAGCTCTGTCAGGACTGGTGCAGATTTATTTGTGGGCAGAAAAAGGCACCAACAGAGGCAGGAGCCCATACAAAAGGGCAGCCTGCAGCACCAGGAGAAACAGAATGAGCGAGTGAGACAGGGAGAGTGAGCGACCTCAGTGGAGCTCTATCGTAACTGCTGTGGATGTCTTTGTGGTCAGAAAAAAGTGGCAACGCAGGCAGGAGACCAGTACAAAGGCCAGCCTGCAACACTGGCAGAAATAGAATGAGTGAGTGAGAGGGGGTGACCGAACTCAACAGGGTCTATCATGAGCTGTGGATTTCTTTGTGGGCAGAAAAAGACAGCAATGCATGCAGGGGCCCAGTACAAAAGGGCAGCCTGCAGCGGCAGGAGAAACAGAACGAATGAGTGAGAGAGGGGGGAGTGAGTTAGTGAGCTCAACGGAGCTCTATTGTGACTGCTGCAGATTTCTTTGTGGTCAGAAGAAGGTGGCAACACAGGCAGGAGCTCAGTACAAAGGCAGCCTGCATCAGCAGGAGACACAGAATGAGTGAGTGAGAGAGGGGCATGAGCGAGCTCAACAGAGCTGTGCGGGACTGCTGCAGATTCCTTTGTGGGCAGAAGAGTTACCAGCGCAGGCAGGAGCCCAATATGAAAAGAGCAGCCTGGGCGGCGGCAGAAGCGGAGACGGCGGTGGGCCCGGGAATGAGTGAACTCAACAGAGCTCTGTCAGGACTGGTGCAGATTTGTTTTGGGCAGAAAAGGCACCAGCAGAGACAGGAGCCCAGTACCAAGGGCAGCCTGCAGCACCAGGAGAAACAGAATGGCGAGTGAGACATGGGGAGTGGCGACCTCCATGAGCTCTGCTCGTAACTGCTGTGGATTTCTTTGTGGTCAGAAAAAGGGGCAAAGCAGGCAGGAGCCCAGTACAAAAGGGCCAGCCTGCAACGCTGAACAGAAATAGAATAAGTGAGTGAGAGGGGAGTGAGCGAACCAACGGAGGTCTATCGTGACTGCTGCAGATTTCTTTGTGGGCTGGAAAAGTGGCAGCAGGCAGGAGCCCAATACAAAAGCCCAGCCTGCAGTGCTGGCAGAAGCGGAACAAGTGAATGATGGAGGGGAGTGAGGACCTCAACGGAGCTGTGTCAGGACTGCTGCAGATCTTTTGTTGGCAGAAAAAGCCTCCAATGCAGGCAGGAACCTAGTACAAAAGGGCAGCCTGCAGCAGTGGGAGACACAGGACGAGTGAGAGAGTGAGGGAGAGTGAGTGAGCTTACCGAAGCTCTGTTGGGACTGCTGCAGATTTCTTTGTGGGCTGAAAAAGACAGCAATGCATGCAGGGGCCCAGTACAAAAGGGCAGCCTGCAGTGGCGGGAGAAACAGAACAAACGAATGAGAGGGGGAGTGAGTGGCGAGCTCAATGGAGCTCTATCGTGACTGCTGCATTTTTCATAGTGGGCAGAAGGGTGGCAATGCAGGCAGGAGCCCAGTACAGAAAGGTAGCCTGCAGTGCCTGCAGAAATAAAACAAGGGAGTGAGACAGTTGGAGTGGAGCAAGCTCAGCGGACTCTGTCGGGACTGCTGAAGACTTCTTTGTGGGCAGAAAAGGTACCAACAGAGGCAGGAGCCAAGTACAAAATGGCAGCCTGCAGCCCAGGAGAAGCAGGAATGAGCCAGTTAGAGGGGAGCAGTGACCCACCTCAATGGAGCTCTATTGGGACAGCCGCGGATTTCTTTGTGGACAGAAAAGGGTGCCAATGCAGGCAGAAGCCTAGTACTAAACAGCAGCCTGCAGCACTGGGAGAAACACAACGAGTGACTGACAGAGGGCCACTGAGCAAGCTCAATGGACCAATACAATCAACATTCGGCATTGACAAATGCTTGTTTGTATTGAGATTAAGACTGCATTCTGTACTCCAGGTGGGTTTTGAGCAGGTCCTTGAAAAGCGGCAGGATTATTCTCCATGATGCTGGTCGGTCACTCCACTTTTGATGCACCCCAGGAACAAACCAAAATAGGCATCTTGAAACCTTTATATTGTGGAACTCTGATTTTGTGGACTCATGTAGGGAATATCTGCTTATTGTGATATCCCAGTCTTCCTATCCACATTTCATGGGAATTTCACTCTTGAGAGAGGTAGAGATAGAAGGAATTCATTACATTTTTATAGTGATCTTAATACACATTTACCTGTATTCATGCATGCTTGGTATTCACAAAATACGTATTTTAGCTTTATTTTACCCTGCTATTCATGAAGTACTTGTGTGTAAATTTTTCTCTATTTGTTAGTATTTTACTCTTGTTGTTAGGTGTCAGCGTAGCTCAGTTGATGGCACATCTGCCTCTGTACCAGGAGTTCCTGGGCTCTAATCCCATACAAGGACTCAGGCTCTCACCCCAAATGCTGGAACTCCAGTGTAGTACAAGGGCATCTTGTACTCCAAGGTGTAGCATCCTTCAGATGAGATGAGATGTGAAACTGAGATCCCTTCTGCCCATCTCTGATGTTGTCCTAGTGGGCATCCAAGTGGAACTTAAAGAACACAAGGCAATTTTATAGAGTTAGGGTTTTTCCCCAGTGTCCTATCCAACATCACTGTGCCACAAAACTGGTTCAGGCAAGTTTTTATGTCTGTGTGTGGGTGCTGATGTGTGAATTGATTGCTAGCACACTTTTAAAGTCACTTCACTGCCTGTCTCTCTCATTGCTTGGAAATGCCATGAGATACAATTTGCATGAAAAGTGCTATTTAAATGTACATAATGGCGGGACTAGGATGGCAGGTAAGTCCCAGTGGATGTATGGGTGATGGGGCTGGAGCACGGGTCAATGGGGTTTGGCTGGGGGGGGGATTGAGCATCCAGAGGAGAGTTCTCTCTCAGGCGGGGAGGTAGTTTATCAGTTCAAACCTCTGTCTGCCCCTGGGAGTGGAGGCCTGAGAAGTTCTGGCAGCTACAGCAGCAGGATGGGAGGGGCCATGAGTTATGTAGCATGTGCACGCCTTCACATGCATGCACCCTATGTGCTGCCACAGCTGGGAAACCAGGGGAGAAATAGAAAATTAGTTGGTGCGGGCTACATGGAGCCCTGCCCACCTACCTCCATCCCTGCACAGTCACCCATTTCTGGCCAAACAATCTGGATGTGGTTCTCTGAGTGGGAAGGGTGGCCCTCCCAGTCCACACAGGGGCAAACTGTGGGGGATCTAGGGTTCATAGACCAGGAGAGACAATTGCCAGGCATGAGGAGGTGTGGACAGGACTGAGAGCCCACCTGTGCCTACCAGCAGGGGGAGATGGGAAAAAAGTTATTCTGTGAGTGATGAGGCCACATTAAAGTATTCTGTTAAGCTGGAATAAATGGTCAAAGGGCTAGTTATAGCAATCTTTCTGTTTCTCTCTCTCACATCTTCTCTTACTTAGTGCAGTCTTACAGTGTGTGTTGGAGGAGACAGATCTGCTGTTCCTGTGGCTTACTTTTGTAAACCAAAAGCCACATTTCAAAACCCTTTGTTCCATTACTTTTTATATACGTGTTTTTTGTTTTTGAAGTGCCTGTTGATTTTTGTGGTATTTTTCAGCAATATAATTTTTAGTTTATTGACATTTTAGTTGCTACAAGTATGAATCACTTATTTGTTTGTATGATGGTGAGTGATAAGGGGAGGAAAACAGCCTTGTGGCCGACTGTAAAATGGGGACCATGATGTGTGCATTTGTAGTTGGAGCAGTCTAGATAAAGAATTACATATATTCATGCTTTTCATCATTTGAATCCTATCACTGATGAGTTTGATCAAGTTCAACTGAAGTTCTGTCTAAATGTGGTTTGAACCACTCCTTTAAAAAAGGTCCTGCAGGGTGGTCTGTTCACATATTCCATGAGGAGATTCAGCAAGTCTTGTATATGTTTCTGTTTTGTTGTCACTTAACAGTAATCAGATTGTCCATTTTATAATTGCTGTTCTGCAGAAAACACATTTAATTGTTTCAGAAGTCACTTTGACGGATTTAACAAGGACTTTCTTAAAAATGAGATTACTTTCACTGACTGAGAAAGAGGAAATTTCACTAGCTCAGGCCTGCTGTCTTTCTTATACAGAGCCCAGACCTTATCCCATCCTGGGCACCATAATACAGCTGTGTCTCAAACAGAAGCCTCACAATGTCATTGTTTATTAAATAGCCACTGGAGTTCTTTCTTCATCCAATAATCTGGGGTTCAGTTAATTTTGGTGGAAGTCAAAACCTTACATGGGCTCATTCTAGTAATTTTGGAAGTCAAACTACTTGTCACTCATGTCTCAAATTATAGAAATCAGGATTTTAAGGAAGAAAATGGTTTGGAAGCTAATGCAAAATATATACCATAGAATAATGTATGGGGAACCATACACAGAAACAGACAATTGCAGCAGAAACAGACCAAAGGTCCAACTAGTCTTCATAGATTTTCCTGTCTATCACAGGACCTATTGTCCATAAGGAGTTTATTTCTCCCTGTTCTCCCCCCTGCACCTCTTCCTACTACTACTATCAATCTGAGCAATGACCAGGCCCTTCACCCTGTCACAGCCTTTTTTGAAACCATTTACAGTTTTGGTGCCCACCGCCTCTGCTGGCAGACTGTTCCATGGCTGTCACCCTCTCCATAAAATAGAACTTCCTCACATCTGTCTTAAACCTTCCCCCAGCCAGTTTCAATTCATGACCTCTGGTTCTTGACTCTGTATTGCTAAATAGTTACCCACAGATCACCTTTTTTTTCCTTTCAGGAACTTGATGGTATCTATCATATCGCCTCTCTCGCCTGGTCTCCAGTGAGTACATGTTCAGTGCCTTGAGACCATCTTCATAAGATCTGCTCTGTTCATTCTGAGTCATCTTGATCACCCTGAGTTGCCCCATCTCTAGCCTGTCCCTGTCTTTCCTTGGTTAAGGACTTTAGAAGTGAGCAAAATATTCCAGGTATAGCCTCACCATTGACCTATATAGAGATATCAGTATCTCCTTCTTCCTGCTGTCAATTCTCTTTCGATACACTACAGCATTATATTAGCCACTATAGGCATGTTTCACTGGCTGATTGTTTGAATGAGTCTTAATGATGACTCCTGGGTCCCTTTCCTGCTGTAGTGCTCAGTTTAACCTCTCCCATCCAGTACTCTGTCCTGTTTTTTTCCCTTGGGTGCACAACCTTGAAATTTTTGCTATTGAATTTCAACTGAAAAACCTTAGCCCACCTCTCTAGCCTTTGTAGACCCTCTGCATCTCTCTGATCCCTTCATAGCGATCTACCTAACCACAGAACTTCATGTCATCTATAAAGAGACACCACTGGCCAATTCCCTCTCCAGTGTCACTAGTATGAGCGTACTGATTGGAACAGGACCCAGGACAGATCCCTATAGCACCACTCCTGACCTCCTCTCTTCGATTTGACCCACCACCCTCTGCTGTCTCTCCTTCACCCAGCTTCCTACCCATCTGACAATGTCCTAAGCTTCACCCAGTTCCTCCAGCTTCTTCAGCAATCTTCTGTGCAGAACATTGAAAAGCCTTGCTGAAATCAAAGTAGAGTAAAGCCACATCATGGCCCTTACCTACTACCTTTGTTACCCTTTTGAAGCAAACGTTCAGGTTGGTCTGACAACACCTCCTGCCATAAACCCATGCTGTTTACTATCACTGCAGACCATTGCCTCTAGGTAGTCTACAAGGTCATCTTTGATCAATGACTCCAACAGTTTACCCACTGCAGAAATAAACTGACAGGTCCATAAGTCCTTAATTTCTCCATCTCCCTCTCTCCATGTGTGTGTAGCAGGACTACACCCATACACTCCAGTCTTTTTAGAGCTGCCCTTGTTTAAACTTCTGAGCTACTGAATAGCCCTAGTAGTAGTTCAGTTGGTTTCACAGTCAATTCTTTGAGCACCCTTGGGTGTCCTATCCATCCCTGGAAGGATGCTCGAGGGAGACAGTATAAGCGAGAGGTTTAGGGCTCTGAGCTGCAAACCTGAGACCTGGGTTTGAATCCCACAGCCCCATTTGCATACTGTGTGACCCTGAGCAAGTCACTTAACTTCCTTGTGCTCCCAGGTTGTACCTGGAAATAAGCTTCGACTTAGTGCACCTTTCCTAGTTAAACAATTTCTCCTTTCCCTTTCCCTTCCTCTGGGCTTTTTCTACCTTTAGGGTTTCAAGCCCCTTCAGGACTCTTTCTCTGTTAAATACTGGCTGCCTCATTTCAGGAATGCTCCTGGCAGGTGCCTTGATGCCATTTTCAGGCAGGGACCTGCTCTTTTCCCTTATGAAAACAGAGCATAAGTAATTGTCAAGGACAACTGCTTTTTGTTCATCTTCCTATAGAACTCTTCCCTCTCTTGTAGCCTAACAATAGCCCTCTCTGCTTCCTTTGTCCTTAATATATCTGAAGAATAGTTTTTCTCCCTCTGCAGTATGCAGCTCTGGTTCTGTCTTTGCCTGCCTGACCATCCTCTTTGGTTCCATCATTTTTATTTAGTATTCTCCCCATTCATCTTCCTACCATTTTTCCTTGTACCTGGTAAAAACCTTTTTCTTGGCCCTCACTGTTTCTCTGACCCTTTTCAAGAACAATATTGGACTCTTTCATTTGTTTCATTTTGTAACAATTCTTGCACATGACTTTGTTTCCTTGAGAATTGTCCCCTTGACTGCCCCCCCTTCCTCTACTCCTCCGATGCTGTCCATCCTGGTCAATTTGTCTCAGACTAGCTCCCATACCCTTAGAAGCCTGCTCTTCTGAAATCTAGGACTTCAGCTTTTGATAGGGGCATTCTGGTCCTGAGGGCCAGCCTGAACCAAATGGAGTTATAGTCATTGGACCCCAGTGACCCCTACCCCCACTGCACTCAATATCTTCAAGTTGGTGAGCACCAAACTGAGAATGGCTGTCTGTCTAGTGGGTTCCTTAACCAGCTGCACCAGCAGGCAGTCCTACAATGTATCCAACAGGGCCCGATTCCTGGTGTACCTGGGTGCCAGAATGTCCCTGTTGATATCCAGTAGGTACAGATCACTCACCATCACCACTTCCTACTTATTCACTCCCCTTGCCAGTTCTTCCCTGAGATCCCTATCTCTCTGTACCCCTTGTCCTGGTGGTCTATAGATCACCCCACCCATATTTTCATGTGAGGGTGCTATGAACACAACAAGGCTGTGTTTTCTTCAAGTGGTGAGATGACATCATAGACCTCAAGAGTGACACTGAAGAGGTGTCTGTTATGTCATCTCACCGTGATTTAGAAATATCAGCCTTGTTGTGTATGGTTGCCCATCCATTATTTTGTATAATTTGTTTTAATCCGCTTACTGTACCTTCTTTCTCTGTCTTGAACTGTGGTCAAATAAAGAGAAAACAGTAAAGAGCATGAGAAGATTAAAAAACATTTAATGTGATTTAAGTAACAACTTCCTGAGTTAGCAAGGTTTCTATTAGTTCATCTTTTAACAAGCAGTTCACTTGGGTTGTTTTCCCTCTTGCTGCTAAGTTCATTATGAGGATTCTGCAGTGTAGGTAAGCATGAGGAATCTTAGGCATAGGATACTACAATGTTATACCACAAAAGTGACACATTGTAGTTATTGTCATACGACAGCATTTTGGCGTCTCTACTGTGGTACAACATCATCAGTAAGCGTATGGATTTTTATACACAACAGCACTGAACCATGTATATTACAGGTAAAAAATGCTGTCTTTCAGAAAAATTAATCATTTAACGTCTATGGCTGTAAAATTGTATTTCACATTCAGTAACTCTTTTTTTTCTCTTAAGGTAGGCAAATACTCCCTACCATATTCTTTAAGTGTTTACCTTTTTTTGGAAGACAAATGCTTCCAAAATGAAATATATGGAAGCTCTGACAATAATTCTAGTTCCCTAAATTCTAAGAAAATATTTTTTCTATGACCCACTGTGTCAGGTAAACTTAGCTAACGCTCCTAATCACCTGTTGTCTGGGGCTGTTCCTTGCTTTGTGTGCCTTGATACCATACATTGTTGCTGAGCCAGCTGTTCCAATGACACTGTACTTAGCTCTGCAAGGAATCAGCAACCCCTTGAAAAGATGGAGGAAAGGTATGCAGCACTGTAAACTCAGTGGATGTGGCACAACTTTACAACGCAGCATAGCTATTGGTCAGCTTCATGTCACAATTATTTTTAGTTTGCTTGCAATTAAAAACAATTAATTGCTTAACAACAGTGAGACAGACACTTGGAAATTGTTTATCTTCAGTAAAGCAACAGTTCTTGTTAAAAATGAAAGAACAAACAAGCAGGGGCACTTAAGAAAATTCATCTTGCTACAGTATTTGATGCAGAGCAGAGATTTTTTAAAGTTACTTTAAATTAGTGTTCTCTCAAGAAACAGTTTGGCTGCTTCTTGCTTTGTTTGTCTTTTCAAGTACTGCCGCCCTCTCTCCAGTACATGCATGCTGTAGAAACAGAACATCCACATCTTAGTCATATACTGTAGCACAGTACTGGGTGGTTATGAAGACTTTGTAGTACTGGTGCTCAATTGCAACTAACTTATGATACATGCTCATTGGGGATCGCAACCTCTTCCCACACACTCACAAAAGTCATTGTGGGCAGATAGGAAGGGGGGGCAGGGACCTAAGGGCAACTATGTAAATTACTTTGCAGGACCATTCTTCATGGCATGGCAGGCCCTCCTGCATTGGCTGCACCTGCTGCCTTCACTTGAAATTATTGACTATTAAAATCATTTGGTAATGTGGACAAATGGCTGGCGGTGGGTGCACCATGTGGAAAACAGACCCAGAGTTGAGATGTTTTGGGGAAATCACCAGGCCACCAGGTGAACCAGGGTGCTAGGACTGAGGAGAAGGGGAACAACTGAAGTTCAAGAGAAATCAGCACTAGGGGAAGCAGGTGGGAGGGGAGGTCTACTGGATTGTCTGGGAGGACAATCACAGGTTGTTAGAGAGGGAATACCACTGGACCCACCAGGGTTATCCTGGAGCAGTGTAAGGAGATGGGACACATCCAGCTAGGGTATTGTGTTATTGCAAACTTTGTTATATTAAGTGTTACATTTTAAATTAAGATGGTGCATGTTTTTCAGGCCAAGACAGTATTAGAGTTCTAGCAATTGTTATAGTACGTTTGCTCAAGTGTGTTGCATCATGTCATGCTTACTAACAATCTTGGCTGTTGTACCAAACCTGCTTTCTAGTTTGCATTTCTGTATACCCAAAAAGTTTATACAAAGCCTGTATTCTTCTTAAACCATCACTAAAAATAACATGAATCGAAAACAGAATTCTTTGGTGCCACCTTTCTTCTGTACTGATTGTCTATGTATGTTCGCTGAGAACTAAATTGTGTGTTTCTTTAGATTAATATCAGTTCTAGTACTGGGGTACCTTTTGTACTTTACATATTTTCCAGAAAAGGAAGCCATATAGGTGTGCTTGTACCTTTGTTGTCTAAGCTGGTGTTATCCTGCCATACTAGTTTACTTATACTGTACTGTATCTATGCATTCTGAGAACAGTGGGGGTTTAGGGATCAACCATGTTTATGGAATGACTTTGAATGTAGCCGCAATGATAATGTTAAATATGTAAATGTCTTGGTCTGTTACCTCAGGTGCTAACCCAGTACCAAGGAGGATGTTGGTTTAGCCAACACCATCACCAGCACTACCATTACCATGATGCAGCTTTAAGTACCACTTTATGAACCAGTCACATACTTCACAATGCCTTGATGTGTCATAGTCATGGCCGCACACCAGGACAAGGAATTAGTTAGCGACTCCTACCCCTGGGTTCTGTGCTGACTGAATGTCCCAGTTTCAGATGGCAGTTCATGTTTGCTGGTGCAACGTGCCTGTTTTGAACTTTCTGGACTATATCAGGGAATTAGGCCAACAGAGTTCACATTAAAGCAATTTTGTTGAAATAGCCCAATATGTCTGAATGATATAACTGTCTTAAAATGTCACAGTGACATAGCAAAGGGACAGCATTTAAAAAATGCAAGAAAACCTGCGTTTCCTTGCAGTGTCTCACTGCAAGACCCATATGTTTCAAGATGGGATTATGATCAGAAAAAAATATCCAAACAGGTGGTGCAGTTTAAACTATAATTTATTTGTATTTAGTTGTGGACTAGACACACACATCATAGCCTGCAGGCTTTGGCCTCCAAAAACTCATCCCTTCCCCTTCTCAAAGTTAAATCAGGGCCATCACAGATTACGAGGGGGGGGGGCATTCACCCCTCCCCCAGATTCCCATCAAAGTAGTGCTTTTTGGGCTTTAAAAGGATGCAATAAGTGTAATTGTTTCTTTACATCCAGTTTTATTTTTGTGACAGCCCTCCCAATTCACTTGGCATGATGTCCCTGAGTCAAATAATCTCCTCCCAAACCAACAGAACACCCTCACCCTTACAGTTGCTCTTTATCCTAGGCAGAGAGGGCACATACAGATCAATAAACAGATAATAAAGAAGCTTCCCATGGGGAAGTCATTTATCTAGCATAATGCAACAGTCTGCTACCAAACAACACATTACAGGTGTATCCCTTTAAGTGATACACATGAATTTAGCCACTAGATAGCCCTTAATCAGTAACCATCAAACTGCTCAATGAGATTAAATAACTGAGAGAATAAATGTTAATTCAGTGTGTTAGAAGTCTGTAAGGTTCCTTAGAAACCTATTTTGGCAAGGTTCTCATTAGCACAATCTTTCACAAATGGTACTGCATACTACGCACTACTGTTGAATTTTATTGCACTGTTGTTACGCTTGAGTCCAGAATTGTGTGTCCAGTGAGGCTTGCTCTGCCATTGCCAATTACAACCTCCTTTAACTGCCTGGCTGTGGTGCAATTCTCTTTCCCACACAGCTGACCAAGAAATGACAAGGTTCAAAAGGTATCTAATAAAATGTGATGTTTTGCACTAGCAGCTGACAGACTGACACTCCATTGTGCAATTTACATAAGCCTGAACTGGCTACCACTAGAAAAAAACTGGAGCACCTAATGGACAGTTTTACCTTTAAGAGTTACAGCACTGGTTCCCCTGACTGCATAATCACAATTCTCAGGTCAAATGGCAGACAACTAGTTATATGATCCACTGCTCACTGCCAGCTAATTGTTCCCCTCTACAAAACACACATGTGGCAACAATCATTTGCTTATGTGGTCCCCAGTTTCTGGAACTTTTTGCCACTTCTTGAATGAGGTTAGACCACATAGACTTTAAAACATACTTTAAAGAATAACCTACTAACAAACTTTAAGTGTACATGTGATATGTGACAATGTTTCCCTGCATGTAGTAGTAATTCTGTTATTGATTGATAAGATGCCATTTCAAAAGAAGTTAAACAATGATAAATTACAATGGAATACAAACAGACAGTACTTTTCTAGTTTGTAGGAAAATGAAGCAATTCTTTGGCACTCCACTGCAAAAGAACGGTTTGGAGTTTTGGGCTGAAATTTGGAGGAGCATGACCGACATCTCACAGATGTGCCTTTCAGTGTTTGTTGAAAAACTATTACATGATGGCAAAGTTACAATACTCAAATTTATGCTTTTTCATATAGGATAACATACTGGAGTTGATGCATTGCATCAATTGTTTGGCGCCCTGCTGCAAAATAACGGTTTGGTCTTTTGGGCTGAAATTTGCAGGAACACAGCCAACATCGCACAGATGTGCCTTTCAGTGGTTTGGTGAAAATATTACAGGAGAGCAAAGTTATGGCAGTCTGAACTTCTGTTTTTCCCGAGGGATAACATTATGGCGTTCGCCGTGCCTTTCAGGGCCCGTATCACGAAAACAGTGCGAGATACAGACTTTTTGTTAATATTTCTTAGCCTTAATGGGGACTACAAGTACAAAACTAGCCAGGAAAGTGATAATTCATATGACTTTTAAATTTTTTCTTTTGTCATACTGGTTACTGAGATATAAGCAATTTACTATTCCAAGTCCTCATTTTGTGTTCCGAGAGTCATTATTTTCCATACATTCTTTATACTCACGCTCTTTTCTCTATACAGCTTTTGGGTAAAAACCAGCCTGTGTGCTTACATTACTGTTACATTACCGTTTCTCCTTGCGGTTCCATTACCCGTTTCAGTTACCATTCACGTTACGCCACCATGTCGTTACCCTTTGCTGTCTTTCATTTTGTGGTTGCGCTTGAGTAGTTTTTCACATTTCTGTTCACAGTACTGCTTCTCTTTCTGCTTTGCTTTATACACCATGCGTGATGATAATTTATGTTTATGGCACAATGTTACTATGTGACAAGACATCCCACCGCCACATTACATTACTATTTCTCATTATCATTCTCGAAGGAAATTAGAGGCAAAAAACTCCATTTAATGCATCAGTTGAGGTTGTTCCACAGCGACAAAAGGAGAATTCGATGTTAGAGTTGAAACCCCTTTGCCCCCTCAGCCCACCCCCAAAATGGAGATGAGGTGTGCATTGGTTCATCGGTCCCAACTGTCACCCCATTCACCTATTCCTCAGCTTTTTCCACATGTGATGGGGTTACACTTAGGGCGATGACCCCAATGTGCAGCACAACACTGAAAGAGCACATCTGTAGAGGTCAGCAGTGTTCTCTCAAATTTTTAGGACATAGCACCAAAGTGTTTTTTTGTATCAGGGTGTCAAAAATTGAACCATTTCCCACAGCCCAGAAAAGTACTGTCAGCAATTTGCGAAAGGTTTTGCAAACATTTTGACACTTTTGTGAGTTAGACAGTACTTTGCTAAAGTACTTTACAGAATTTGAAAAGCACCGTTCCATAGTTAGCATTGAAGAGCCATTTACATGTTTAATACAATATTTTGAAACTTTATAACTTTGCAACCGTTCAACGGATTTGCCTGACATTTTGAATACAGAATCAAGACCCATACACCTGTTTACTACATTAGTTAGGGGTTGAAACTGAAAGTGACAAAAGTGAGTGAAATTGAATGTTAGGGTTGAAGTACCCACTGGAACCCACCAGGGCATATGCTGTATTATGTCCAGGAGGACAGAAAATAAAACTGGAGATCAAATTGTGCATTGGGGTCATCGGTTCTGTCACCCGTTCTCCTATGCTCAGCTTCTTTCCACATGTGATGGGGTGCAGTTAGGGACGATGACCCCAACTGCACAACACAACACTGAAAGGCACATCTGTGAGAGGTCGGCAGTGTTCCTCAAATTTTAGGACAAACACCAAAGCGTTCTTTTGCATCAAGGGTGGCAAACAATTGTTGCCATTTTCCACAAGCCTAGAAAAGTACTGTTAATTTGTGAAAGGTTTTGCAAACATTTTGACACTTTCATGGATTCGACACTACTTTGCTAAAGTACTTTTCTAGAGATTTGAAAAACATCGTACCGTGGTTAGGGTTGAAGCTATTTACATGTTTAAATGCAGTATTTTGAACCTTAATAACTTGCAACCGTTCAGCGGTTGATCTGAAATTTGGAATACAGAATCAGAACCCATACACCTGTTTAGTTCATTAGTTAGGGTTGTATCACAGTGACAAAAGTTAGGAAATTAAATGTTAGGTTGAAGTACCCATTTTGAAAGCCCTCAGACCACTGTGCTGTATTATGTCCAGGAGGACAGGAAAAAAATTTATAATTCTTTGTGGCCAATTCAACATTGTCCATGGGTCTTAAGTTTAGAGTCTCCTGGATCTGTTTAATGGCTGTTTGTGTAGGGTATACATTAGCTCCACAAAGGAATGTGGATCTTCTTGGTTAGAGGCCTGCTTGGTTGACAGTACTATCTCACTTTTGTCAAGGAGGTCCTTAATATGACATATCTCACCTTCAGACTTCATTAGTTCTGTGAGTAGTTGGAAGGAGTTGTTCTAGCTATTAAGATCACAACTTCAGCTTTTTAAGTCCATTCCCACTTCAAATCGTGCC
Source organism: Neoceratodus forsteri (assembly GCA_016271365.2). NCBI lineage: Eukaryota > Metazoa > Chordata > Ceratodontiformes > Ceratodontidae > Neoceratodus > Neoceratodus forsteri. The sequence goes on from JADMNL010000022.1 coordinate 183,635,462, forward strand.
CTACCCAGTGGTGCCAGAGTTGTAGGAGATGTTTAACCCTCAAGTGGGTTTCTGGTGAAATGTTACTCCCAGCACCCTTTGTTTTAAGTGAGTTAAGATGTTGATTGATTAACAGGCAAGGAAATAATTTTCATTGGTGGACTAGCCATTTATAATTACTGTCATGCATAAGCAGCACTCATTACAGCACAGCACCTCATATTGTTTCTGTGTGAGGAGAGGGGTTCTAGTAGTAGTCTATAACTTTGTATGTTGCAGCCATCCACTGGTCTTGTATATATGGCTCCTACAACCCACTTTACCCACCACTTCTCTCTCCCATTCTACATCCCACAAAAAACACATCTACACTACATGACACCCCCTCACTTCTTTTGTTGAACATTCCTACAAATAAACAGTGATATAGTAATCAAGATGATAAAGTGTATAGGTCTCTAGGGGCTGTGGGCTCCTTCCCACCCCTTACTATTGCCTTAAAGTGGGTCCATCTTTGATGTCTGTCTCTCCCTGTCTTCCCAGACACGCTGATAACAGTTGGTTTCAAGTGTGATATTTTGCCAAGTAAGGTCATAAAAGTCCCTTTAATTAGTTGTTATACCTAAATGTAGAACTATTACTTTGAAACTATAATAGCTACAGTGTAAGGGATAGACCAATAATCTACCATCCAGTTGCTCTTGGTCAAAATTAATCCTTAAAACTGCAAATCAGCGGTATTGTGTTTTACAGTATTCAGAAGCATGAACACATTTCCTTTTCCGTGTGTGGAGGATATCACAGTTTTAATCCAGGAACATTTAGAGCCCTTTCAAGAAAATAAAAATCCAGGTGACAGAACCACACCCAAGTAGGTGTATCTGATAAGTGTTCTGATTTACAAACTTTATTTTGTTATATATTTATAGATAGATATGAACAGATAGACAGACAGGCGAAGAGAAGGCTATGGACCTGAACATCCTTCTTCTGCTCCAGCTCACCAAGGAGAATACTAGAACTGATGGCTGAAAGTGGCCTCAAAACAGCGAAGAAGGTTATCCCCAAATGGGATTATTGAATATTACCACCAGCAGGTCAGGTAGGCACTGGAGCACCAATGGCAGACAAAACAACTGGGCCTCATAGGGCTGTATGCTACCGTGCTGATGGAGCTGGCTGAGGAACTGGCTGGCCTCTTGGCTTATTGTTTAACCAGATTGCTACAGACATGGGAGAAATGATGGGTGACTGCAGGAGAGCAGGTCTGGTACCACTCATCAAGGGTGGAACATGGGATGAGGGGCAATTACAGACCAGTTAGCCTCAATTTAGTCATGGAGAAACTTATGGAGACCCTGATGAAGCAGGACCTCATGGAATACCTGGAAGGGAATGGTCTTCAGGATGGCAGACAACATAGGTTTATGGCAGGTAGTTAAGTTTCTTAGGAATTAGAGGACATTTGTAAGTCAATGTATGAACAGCTAGTCCACATATTGAACACTGAGTTTATAGTACAGAATAGGAAAACAAATGCTGGTAAACAGTGTGATGGGTGACTGCTTTTCTATAGCACTTGCTGTATCGTAAGTAAGCAGCCACAGTAAATGATGAATGATGTACATCAGGGTGTACATGTCTCTGATTAGGAATAGTCCAGTTAGTACAGTTGCCTTTTAGAATTGATTCAGGAAGCCAATGTGTTGCAAATGTCACAGTAGGTAGTACATTGTAATTGTAGATGCAGATGACAATTCAGAGTAGGCACATTTCAGTGAAGATACACAACACAGTTGAGTATGTGTACATCTATGCCACACATGACTGAACACAGAGAACTGTATTTACATTTGTTAGATTTGCATGGATTTAGGCAGCTACAGCTGCTGCCTCCCAATATTTGTACTGCATTATGACTGGTTTTCTATAGAAATGATATGGAACTGGAGATCCATGGCACACCTCTGTAATTCTAGGTATAATTTACTACCACAGTTGGGAGTTGCAGAAGCTAGACAGGAATTGAAGTACACATAGCAGTGACTGCATCCTAAGTGTATAGTCAACATGATGCATACTGTTGGAGTGCAGATGTGCGGTACCTTGCCACAGTAATTAGTACATGATGACTGTATAGGCAGAGGAAAATTAAGTACATTGCTGAGTTTTACACACTGTTAGGAATTATGGAAAGTGTGATATGCAATGTGGCACATTGTTGACTATGTTGTGATATTGACTGGACATCATAGCTTCAAAGAAATTGATGGAGATATAGTTGTTGCACTATTAGTTAACTTTGGTTTGCATGCTTAAGTGAACACACTTATTTTTAATGTTGTAATGCTTTTTAAGTAAAGACTCAACACAGGTGGTTATGCTTTAAAAAATGTATTGCCAATTTGTTAAATTGAGAAAAAGGGCCAATCACGACTGTAATTTTTTCTTAACAGAAGCAATCTCCAATACAATCTTTGTATGTGTGTAATCATTGCTCGCTATATGTAAATTGTGTAAGAATAATAACAATCTATATTATATGAATTGCAGGAAGTATGTGATATTATAGAGAAACTATAGAAAAGGTAGCATAAGGAAGTAATTTGTTCAATTGATTGTGATAGTTTTACATGGTACACATATTGAGGTTAGGTATTTGCTATCATTGCAGTGTTGTGCCATCTTTTCCTGTCAGGCTTGTTATCTGCCTTGTATGCATATATCTGCTTCCTTACTAGGTGATCACTGTCTTTAATTAGGTGTTGTGTGTTTCCAGTGATGTTTCAGTGTTCACTACTCTTTATGTGAAGAAGTACTCTTGACATTCCTCCTGAACTTCTGATACTCAAGCTGAACCTGTGATGCTTCATTATATATTTACTATTGAATGTGAAGAGACTTTGTTTAAAAATTAAAGTATTTTTAAAGGTTGTATGTCGTAATTATGTGTAGTGCATTACTTGTGTGGTATGATTAATAAGGGTATGTCAGTAGCTTGTAAACAGTGATTACACACATGATACAAGTGTTTCGTTGTTATTGTGTGACTGCTAATGTGGATGTTCCTGGGGGCGAAAAACCATATGCTAACTGTTAAAGTAATACAATATTAAAAATGTTACTTCAGTAACATTTGATTACTAAATTTAATGATATGTCACTGACTAGTGTAAAATGGAAAATTCCCACCGACCGCCTCTCAATTAGAAGTGATCATAAATATTGTCAGGAACAGGTATGCAGTGCGGTTGTGATCAGTAACAGTGTCGGATTTACAATTCTCAACATTTTTACATAGGTTAAGAATTACTTATATGACAAGTACACAAAAAAGAATATTCTTACAGGAAAAATAAATTTTTTTCAATTGTTATATTGGATTATATGTTGATTATTAACTACAAAATAAAAAACTGTGTATGGTATGCATTTTGATCAAAGAACTGGTTAATTATATGTAATCAGTATAGTGATGTATTATATGTTAAACATTCATTTGTACTTTAGTCTTATACTAATAGTTTTAGTACAACTATTAAAGTAGTTAGTAACAATGTCAAGTTGAATAAAATGTAAATATTATGTACAAGTTATTACAAAGACATGCCAAAAGTCAGTTACTAATATAATACAATTGTTTAGTATTTACAGTTGCATAATTCAGCTTCTTGCATTACTCGATAAAAGGCTGTTATTTCTACATATGTACAGTTTTAGTATTACAAATGAAGGCAAGATAGTTGTACACTGTTGCATGGTGAATGAATGATGTTGTTGTCTACATAGCAAGGAGTCATAGACAAATACAAGTGTTGATAGACAACATCGGACAGAGTGCAATGTTTGGTGGATGGTAGAAGTGTTCCTCAGTTATTTCCGATGATAACTGAGAACTTATCTTTATTTGCAAAGAGTAACAGTTTAAAACTGATAGGACGTTGTTGTTATGTATGATTATGATACATTAACAATGAAAGATATGTACAGAGAAGGACAGCAGTAAGGCCTCAGTTTTGAGATGTACAATCTTTGATAGACATTAAGCATGGTTTCTCTAGTGACTGTGAATATTGTTGGCGTCGATTGAAGCCACTGCAACAATTTCCATGTAGTCACTGATCCACACAAGTTCTTAGATGTCATAGTGCATGGAATGTATCTGTCAGAATAGCATTTTGTTGAAATGCTATGGTTTATTCAGAGTCGTAGATTAGAGACAATTGTACTGACATATGAATGTTTCTGTCACAAAGTAGTCATTTTAAAACCTCAACATGTTGCGTCCTATTCTTCTGAAATATGAAGGTCATCATAATTCTTCAATATTAGAAGATATGCATTTTTTAAGTGTCGTGGCAGTCTCTGTTTAAAACTGCTTGTAGAGTCGTCACACTCTACCCATCCACTTCTGTACCTTAGTAAACAGGTGTAATGGCCAGAATGCATGGATTGGCCATGGTAATAGATTATACTGTGAGTGTCAAACACTGATTGGTTGAAGACTATTCTACCAGCTGTGTAATCTGTGATAGAGTATCAACTCTGAGCCCGTTGAGTCAAACCTGTGCAAGATAAGCAATAGATATTGAGATGAACTCCTGAGACGTATGGACTGAGTGCATCTGCCTCCACACCTTGCATAGGCATGCCCACATTGAGCATTGGTGAATAGCTGTTGAAATTTGACACTTTTGGTTTGAGGGACAAAGAGAGTAATCCACAGCATGTCTTCTGTGGTTTCACGCTGTGAATGGCCACATGAAACACCTATATATTTTGTTACATATGTTACTGTGAAGTAGTCCGATAGGGTGCCGCTCTTCATCCAGGTTGTTTATGACAGCCATCATAAACTCAGTAGTCGTCTTGCTGTATGTCAGCAGCAAATACTACATCCATTATATGTACCTAACACCCGTCATAGTGGTGTTAGTGACTGTACATTGTTAGACTGGTCAGAAGTTCATAGTTGACAATCTGCTTCAAAGCCGCTTGATAGGGTACTGTCTTTGAAGCAGATATTGCTCGCACAGCGTGTAATGTAGAAAACTTGCATGCTGAGTTAGCATAGCAGTTCACTCTAGTGCTATTGTCAAACACTGGTACAGCAGCTACACCAACTGGATTTCTGATGAATTGCTGGCTGTGAATGTTTACAAGTTGTGACCTTTGTTGAACTCTTTTGAGTTGAATCACTTCTGGAAGCTTGTGGCTGTTTGTTGACACCTGTAGATTTGACTGTATGATGTGAGACAGCCAGATATGTAGGCAGTGGTATTAAAGACATTTGTGACTGATGTAGAGTACGTAACCTGTTGTACTCAAGAATACATCGTTTGTCAGCTCGTATTTTCTGAGGTGCTAGAGTAATAATGTGCAAACCAGAAAGGCTGCGGACATGTGAAAGTGCTATGTAGCTCATGCCATCCTTGAAAATGTCTGTACCTATGTCCACCATTGCTGAATCCAAACTCAAGCCCTGAGATTTGTGAATGGATACAGCATATGCAACACATAATGGAAACTGTTTCCTGTTTACATAGATATCCTTAAAAACCTGGAATTTTACACAGGTGCGTTCTATGTGTACAGACTGTTCCATGTTGTCAAAGTGAACTACAAGTGTCTCGATATATGTCTTCTGGACATTGTAAACAAAGTCAGTGATGTTTCCCATGGCACTGTTTACCATGCCTCATTCTACATTTAGATTACTTCGCAGCATGATATGTGCATTCTTAGAAACTGTGAGAACAGCTTCTAGGTCAGCTGTGCATGAAACATCTGACTTGAGTTCACTTAGTTGTTCAGTCATCTTTGCTACTAGGTTTCAACTAAGAATAACACCATCAACTGTATCAACAGCATGCAGAGTTACAATCTCTTGGTTTTCTCTCTGCAGCATTAGATTGTTGAATTCAGTGCATTTCTTTAGTCGTGGCATAAGACACACTATGTGTCTCCCTGTAGAGTATACATTGCTGAAGACATTACATGCTGTTTCTATGCATGCAGTATCTACTGTGATTCTCCGATCTTTTAAAATACAAACATGTTCTGGTGATAGAGAACCTGTACGAACTTCATCTAAAAGTGATTTGTAAGCTAGATCACCACTTTGGCGCATGTTCTCAGACAACACAACATAGGTAAATAATTCCCATAAGTTATAGCCTGCAATGCAACCGAGGATATTCTTAGCTTGTTTGGCAGTTAGAGTTGTAAATACATGCTCTGCATTGACTGGTGCAAGCAGTAAAAGGTCTCCCAACACAAGTATACTTTTGCCACCAAATGGCACTCCATCATCAGTATCTATGATCTGCTGTAGACGTAGATGAATACAGGCAAGCATGACATTGGAGACCATGCTAATTTCATCAATGATGAGTAACTTCATCTTTGTGAACATGAAACGGAGCTGAGATGCAACCTCAAATGACAGTTTACGATACTCTCCAGTTCTCCCATGTTCCACTGACAACATAAAGAGACGGTGTAATGTAACTCCACCAATGTTGTATGCCGCTAGTCCTGTGGGAGCAGTAACAGCAACAGCCATTGAAGACCCTGTCAGGCTCTGTACTTCAGCAGTGATGGCTTCAATAAGGAAACTCTTTCCTGTGCCAGCTGAACCGCTAACAAAGATCAGTAGTGGCTTATAGTCACGACAGTCACATTGTTTTGTTTCATGTTGTAGGCCATGTTGGACAGCTTCAACTTACTGATTTAGTCTTTCTCTCAAGTCAGCTGGGTTGACAATGGAGTGTGTGCCATGTTCCATGGTTGTCTCAATTTCTGACATTAACAGTTCTGGGGCATTTAAGGGCAGAGGTTCACCTAGAACAGCTTGTCCTTCTGGATCAAGGTTGTCTTGTGAACTAACAGGAGTGTCTTCCTGAAGCTGCTTCTCTGCCTTCTCAAGCTGTTCTTCTCAGCCTCTAGTCTCTGTATGTATGTCTCTGCGTATTCAGTTTTAAAAGTCTCATAACTGAGATTGAACTGTTCTTCGAATGTGTCACAGTCACCTTTTAATTCAGACTCACTCTTCCAGGGTCTAAATAGGAATGGGAGAGTGAAGTAGTAATGTTCTCTGCCCTCTGATGTGCCTAGATGCAATTTACAGTGGTCTATGAGCCATGGCCTGTGTCTCTTTATGAGACAGCCATCTACTCCATTCACCTTGTAAATCTGGTGTGTTGAGTCAGGTGATACATCTGCCTTGTAGTCATACCACTTAGCCACCTGAAAGAGACACATATCATTCATGTCATTGTGTCTACGGGGGTAGTATGTGTCTATCAGGTTATTCTTCAAGATATGTTTTGAAGAAGGTCTATTGGCAGCGAGCTCCCTCAATTTCAGCATGAGGAATCAGTATCACGCTATGCTCTCGTGTAGTTTACACTGAGAAACCGTACAGCATCAGACTTCCCGTGACAGATGTGTACCCATTAAATGGTCACTGGCTTCATAAACCCACATTCTTGTGTGAAAGAGTCTTCAAGCCCAATGACCAGAGCTGAGATGTCAGGCTTCTGCTTGAACTGGCAATATCTTCCCAAAGATCTTGCAAGCTAGTCTGCTCATGTTTGGTTATGTACGAAGTGATGTACTGCACCAGAGCCAGTGAGTTATCAGCCACAAACTGAACATCTATGTTTGCTTGCCACATTAGGAGAAGATTTGGGTTGTAGTCATTGATGTACACCTCTTTCTCATCTATGGGTAACTTGTATACCCTCTTGGTTGATTTTGCCTTCAAGTGGTGTCACATTGCTGAGAAAAGGTCATTCATGGCACCATCCTAACAAACTCGTTTAGGAAATCCAAAGCGACATTGTGTGTACCAATTAGATTTGTTCTTTACTACTCACCGGCAGTATTTTGCACAAATATGTCACTGGAACTTTTGCACTAACTTCCATAGTGTAGGACTGTCATACTTGTCTGGAATGTGACAAGTGATATATTTCTTGATGAATGCCAGCACTTCTGCTGCTTCATGTTCACCAATGCGTTAAGCATCCTTGATCCACAATAACATATGGATATGAGGGGCACCCCGTGCTTGATATTCTGTCCTCCAAAAGTAATGTTCCACAATACCAAGAGGTGGATTGTCCTTTGACAAGATGAAAGTCAGAATGTCATGGAACCACTTGTGAAAATGTCTTGTGACAGACACAGGATCAAGTGAACACATTTCTCCTACAGTCATTGATGAAATGCCGTCAACATCAGAATTTGCCCACTTCAACAGTTCAATGAGCTCATCCCAGGCATATTCAGCACAACTAAGTGTGACAAACCATGTGGCTGCACCATACTCTTGCAGCATTGTCATCACTTCAGAGTGTCTGCGATACCAATATTCTTTGGTGCCACGAAGACTTGAAAGTATGGAAGACAGATTCACTTGCACATTTTCATCTTTCTGCTTTAATTTCTCTAGAAATTGAGCAGCTGTTATTCCATCTAGTGGACTTGTGAGACGAACAGTATGTGCTATAGACGCAGGCAGAATGCTAAGTTCACTCTCCCAGAGTAGATGGAACAGGTACTGTATGTTATGTCTGAATTTGCTGTCTTTGCTGAGCAGACGGCTAGTGCGGTACTCAGTACCCTGTACATGCACTTCTTTTTCATCTAGGCATCCACCTGACCCTTTTGGAAATAGGTCTGGGAAACAGTGTGCTTCTACTGTTGCCTCCCAAATGCTGACAGGCTCACCTTCCACCTGCTCCATTTGACAGATATCAATGTTGTCTCCTACTGGATCTCTGCCATGTAGTGGGTGAATTGTGTACTGTTCATACACATTGTCACTTGTCTGTCCACTGACCTTCTTAATGATTGGTTTACTTTTTTCTAATAGATCATGTTGGACAGAGAGACTGGCCATCTGATCTATGTCAAGGTCTGTATAAAAGGGATTGTTACACTTTAAATAAGTAAGAGCAAGCTTAACCTTTTGCACACTCACAACATCTTGCGAGATGACCTTGGTCTTTGTTGGAACACCATTAACAAGAATCACCAAACTATTTTCTGTTGAGATTGCTTGAACATTTTCCTGTAGAGGAAGTGGTAGATACATCATGGAACCCTTTAGAGATCTAACAAGCTCTTTCTGTGGAATGTTCAGTGTCTTTGTGTTCAGACATAGAATGGTTTGGAATGGTTTCATTGTCTGAATTAGAATGCGTTCAAACATATTCAGTGTTGAAATCTCACTTGGTCTAACATCTGCCTCCATATTATTCAGCAGTGACCTTGCTGGCAAAATGTTAGACTTCAGTTTGGAGAAACAGTGTTTGCATAGCACAATGGTGTCTTGTAAGTGAAAGTCAGATTTCAGCAGCAAGAATGCTGAGAGACGGAACCACATGTCACTGTATGGTGACAAGATTTCTAGGTTGACTGTGACTGTTTGTTTTGTGTAGCACAAATGGTCACATGAGACACATACATAGTCAAACTTCTGAGACTTTGTCAGCTCAAACTTGACAATTTCTTTGCCGTACTGTCTCAGTATGTCACTTTCTAACACTGAAACAGATGTTTCTGCAGAAGTGTTACACTGAGAAATTGTTGTGTCTGGTACAGAAGTAATGTGTTGCAATTTTTTGAGAAATGTGATGGCACCTTGCATGTCACCTGACTGCAGTAACTCATTTAAACAAGTGTACTGATGTACAGCTCGCCGTACTTCATATACTCTGTATACAAAGTTTCGCATGCCTGTTTCATGCACTCCAAGCATCCGGATGTTGTGAAAAATACTATCACAAACACCACTATCAAGACATGCTAGTGAGTGACTCATGAGTCCAGTATGTGGATGAATTTCACAATGGTCAATTGTGTTAAACAGTTTATGTCTGTCTTTGCTATCTGTTATCACAAATAGGTTGACAAACTGTTCAACTTTTTCAAATGACGATTGCCTACGGTTGCAGGTATCATCACATGCCCATGCCAGACAGTGCCGTTTATTGAAGACTGTGTTTGAATCACAGTCATCATCTGTATCCATTGCATTGTCATCACAGATACTGAGGACATTTACTAGTTTGCCGTACTCATCAATGGTGAACTTGTTTTCTTTTTTCAGGGAATAATAAGAGTCTTCCCAAAAATATGCCTCTGAGTGCTGTGTGTGCATCCACTGACCTGTGAAAACATCACAGAAGTTGTCGACAGTCAAAGAAGGATACTGTTGTAGCCTTTTTTTAATGGCATACACAACTTTCCTGAATTGTTCAAGCACATGAGACATCTTACGCCAAAAGCGCTGCAGTACAAACATTGCTCTGTTGACGAAAGTGCGCACTTTGAGACGCAACTTCATCAGAGACAGATAACTCTTAGTCTTTTTGCGGGTGTGTCTCATCACAGCAGCAATAAGTCTTTTGATCTTAGCTTTACTTGATAGTGATCGGAAATACTTTTTCTTTCTCAGTTGCAAATCAGCAGGTGTGAGTCTACGGCGTTGTTTTGGAGGTTTGTTGATGGTTGCACTTACAATAGTTGTGTTTCATCTGAGAGATCTACACAACTTTTGTAGAGGTACCCCTTTTTTCTTTGCAGTTGAAGCATTTGCTTTTGCTGTGCAGTGAGTTGCTGTAGGGCTCACTGTTGCAGTAAAGGTGTGTGTATGTTCATTTTTTGATGTTACTTTACTGTTTTTTTTTCGCCCTTATACAACAGTGCAGTACTATTATACCTCTCTCGTTTTCCTATACATCTACATCTGTATTTGGTTGGCATGTTTTGCTATTATGGTTCACAGTGGCAGTAAGCAATCTTACAGAAGTATCAGGCACCTATATGAAAGACAGAGAAAAAAAACAGTGCTAGAATATGCCACTGTACGTATCTTATTACACTGTGCATTGACAGAATTGTGAGTTAAGTATCACATAAATATGAGCATGACATTTGAAATGTTTTTATCACATAAGCATGACATTCTCACATAGAATCTTTTACAATTTTTTTATGATTTCTCTGTACAGTTAGCAATACTTATTATTATTAAGAAAAAATAATATAGCTTATGGTGTGACAGTTCTGCAACACAATTACTTTATTGGTAGTTGCTCTGTGAATTACTGACACATTCGTCATTCAACTTTGTACACATACTTCAAGTTACTGCAGTTTTTAATATTTACATGTAACATTTTCTTTTTGCCATTTAACTACAACCATTTTTGCTGTTGTACAGCAGTCATTTTTCGCATGGTTGCTGATTTACTTTTATGTTGGTTGCACGCATGTGCAAGAAAATAGTGACATCATCTGAGTTTTCGGAGGTGTGGCAGCCCTCTTACAATTCAGTCAGTGTGTTTGCAGGCATGCCCCTAGTTCTCCAATGCCTGCTGGAGCTGTCTATGACAGCTCAAAAATGCAGTGGAGTACAGTTGAAAGGGGGAGCTATGTTTTAGTGAGCAGTGATAAGATATCGACTGCTCATGCACACTCCCTCTGCGCACACACACACACACACTGCTGTGCTCGCTCACCCTCCCACACTATATAACCAAAGGGGTGCCCAATCCCCCGTCAGCTGTGCTGCACTCCACCCTCCCTAAAACAGAGTTGGACATGCCACATGGGTGCCCACCCCAGTGTGGCAACTGATCGTATAGCCGACGAGGGTGCCCAATCCTCTGTCGGCTCCACTGTCTCCCCCCCGAGTATACGGTACCACGCTGGGAGCCCACCCCAGCATGGCAAAGCTTGTTATGGCCAATGGGAGTGCCCAATCCCCCATCAGCTCCAGCCCCCCAAACAGCATTTCAGCTGCCATGCTAGGAGCCCACCCCAGTGTGGCAAACATCCCTTGTCATCTCTAAATAAAAAAACACCTGTAAATAGAAAAACTGTCCCTCGGCACTTCTCCCTGCCCCCCCACAACCCGCACTCCACCCACTGCACACCCTGCCTCCCCACACACACACCCTCACCCCATACTTACCTCCAAAGTCCAGCGCAACGATCTTCAGTGGACCGTGAACATGTCTGCAGTCTTCAAAACCGACTGCGAACTGAGGAAATGCTGGTAAGCTGTATAATGGGATACATAAGGTTGTTTCAACTTTGTTGTATATCTCAGGCATTTTTGATATTTCAGACCAAATTTTCAACATGGGGTTTTTGGGAACCCTCCTCATGATTTCTTGCAGTGTCATGGCGTTACTCGGGCCCAAAGGGTGATTTCGCAGTCACTGCATGAGATCACCTTACTGCACTGATTAATGAAACGACACTGCCAGTATTCATAAGGTGGGTCTAAAAAACTGTATGTTGAAAATTTGGTGCAAAAATTACTAAAAATTACTGTTTTATGAACGTGCATTGCGAAGTTCCTATACACGATCGTAGGTTTGCGAATTTTCAATATTTTCACTCCAGATTTTAAACATTGTCATTATACCACACCTCCTTATGAGCAGTACAACTATCATTTTCCACATCTCACTCAAAACGTGTTTCTGCCCATGTAGGTGCAATGGCGGAGCCGGTGTGTGAAATCACTATATGGGACACATTAAGAAAATCACAGTGACACTGTTCATGAGCAGAGGTCTTAAAATGACTATGTTGAAAATTTGGTGGAAAACATCCTAAGAATGACTGTTTTACGAGCCTGTGTAGCGCAGTTCTTATGCATGCTCGTAAGTTTGCGAATTTTCAATATTTTCACTCCAGATTCTCAACATTGTCTTTTTACCACACGTCCTTATGAGCATTACAGCTGTCATTTTTCACATCTTGCCCAAAACATGTTTCTGCACATGTAGTGTGCAATGCCGCAGTCGGTGTGTGAAATCACTGTATGGGACACATTAAGAAAATGACAGTGACACTGTTCATGAGCAGAGGTCTTAAAATGATGATGTTGAGAATTTGGTGGAAGAATTCCTTAAAATGACTGTTGTACGAGCCTGCGTAGCACAGTTCGTATGCACGCTCATAAGTTTGCACATTTTCAATATTTTCACTCCAGATTTTCAACATTTTCTTTTTACCACACCTCCTTATGAGTAGTATAGCTGTCATTTTTCACATCTTGCCCAAAATGTGTTTCCGCCCATGTAGCGCGTTATGGTGTAGTCGGTGTGTGAAATCACTGTATGGGCACATTAACAATGTCACAGTGACATTGTTAATGATGAGAGGTGTTAAAATGGCTATGTTGAAAATTTGGTGGAAAAATTCCTACAAATGACTGTTTAACTACTGTGCGTTGCGCAGTTCCTATGCGCGCTCGTAAGTTTACAAATGTTCAATATTTGCAGTCCACTGAGTTCGAAATACCTACACAGCACATACGTGTGTTTATTATTGAAAATTTTGCTATTTTGCCATAAAGGCTGAAATTGTGGCAACAAATAGGGACTTTTGGAAAATTACTGTCAAATGCATGACAGTGTCGCAAATAGTACTGTCGTGCATTCGACAGTGTCGCAAATTGTACTTTCGTACGTTCGACAGTATGCTGAAAAGTAATGTCGAAGTTCAAAACTGTCGCAAAATTTACTTTCATGCATGCGAAAGTGTAGCAAAAAATACTGTCACCAGTGCAAAAGTGTCGCAAAATTACTTTTGTGCGTTTGAAAGTATCGCAAATTTTACTCTTGGGAGTGGCAAATGCATTCATTATCAAATCAGATTTGAATTTGTTTGACTGACTGCTGGTTCTCCTCATGTAATGCAAGATTTGTCAGGCCATCTCAGACAACCAATCAGAGATGGACAACACTGAAGAAGAAGTCAACAGCAGCCATCTTAGTTCTAACTGAGACACGTCACTTGCATAACTGTAAGTAGAGTATATTTTATAAATCATTTTTTATAGTATGATAAAAAATGTTACCAGCATGTAAATACTATTAATCAAAACGTTTTTCAATGCTGAAGTTCATTATGTTACTTGTTATTATCTAACATGCTGTATTATTTAGAAAAAACAGTTTAAAGTCGGATAGCATTTTAATACTAACTTGTACAGATACAGCTGCAAATAGAGGGAGATAGGAAGGTGCACATGGACCCCTAAGAGAAGAGGGAACCAATCAGACATGTTTCTGCTGTTGTAATTGTTTAAAACTGCCTATGCAAAGGATGCATTTTTCCCACTTCTCAATGTTTGCAGATTTTAGCTGGAGCAGAAGTCTAGTAATAGTTAGTGCATGACTTACATTGGTTAATGAAGCCAGAGCAGTAGCCAATGTTTATTTTTCATTTGTGTGTTATGTCTCAGCCCAGTGAAGCTGGCTTGAAATAAGGAGGGGAAAACATCAGTTTTACTTTCACTACTGCCTAGGCACTGCAGGGTGAACACTGACTTTCTTGGTAGCTCTCTGTACACTTCTGAGTGTAAAAACTTAGAATGGCAGAAAATTGCAAAAGGACTTTGTGGATAGTTGGAAATAGTATCGTGAGACGAGCAGCTGAGTATGCTGTTCATAGTGATTTTGGGAGGAACCTGCAGCTCCCAGATTGCTATGTAAGATGGTTTGGTAGGGGTGGCATGAGATGGGAACATCTCATGCCAACCATGCACAGACTTTTGAGAACTCACTCTCATCCTGACATACTGCTAATACATCTTGGAGGCAATGATTTGGGCACAAAACGCTGGGTAGATTTAGTTACAGAGGCAAAACTGGACCTTGTTTCTATCATGAGTATGTTGCCTGCCTGTATAATCATTTTTTTGGATATTACAGAGCGTAGGGTCTGGCAAGCAGAACATCATATGTATCTGATTGACAGAGCTTGAAGAAAAGTCAACATACAAATATCTGCTTTTCTACACATGCATGGAATGTATACTATACATCACCCACAAATTAAGTATTGTAATGATTGGCTATTCCTACCAGATGGTGTACATTTCTCGCATGCTGGTAATTGCCATTTCCTGGGAGACCTTCGAGATGCAATCCTCAAAGTCCTCTAAGATTGTCAGACTGTTTGAGCAAATATTACAGGGTGCACAAAGGTTCTTCTCAGAACCCTATAAATGTGGTCAAAAAAATAGATCAGCTGCAGGCATCAGTCACACATATGTCACACATATGGGTTGGGAATATTCAGATTGTGGCATGCCGTGTAACAATACTGGGGAGAGAGCAATAGCAATGCATCGTGTTGTTCTTTGTACACAATTGTATGATGTTGTTATATGTTTACATTTTTATATAGTTTCAGTCTGTAAAGTTAATGTAACATTTACTGTGGGATTACAGTATTGTACCTGGAACAGAATGGTAGGGGTGTAACAACAGTGAAACACAGTGGTAGAGGTTTATGTATAGCTTTATTTAGTGTTATTTCTGCAAATAGAGCTATGTTGAATGGAACACATATGTTAAGTGTTTTTTTTCCCATTTTTTCTATTTTTGCTCCTGTTGCCTCCGTCAGCCATCTGCTCCAGTCATGGACCCCTGGTGCCCCCACCTCCGGATATGTAGCTGACTCCCCCGGTCATCCCTGGCTTACCCCCCAGAGAGCGGGCCATGGCTCCGACCCCCGGAATCGGGCCGTGGAACTGTAACTAGTAGGGGGATCAGCTTCCGGAGGCTGATCAGGGCACCCAGGGGCGGAGCGCCATTGAAATGGCAGGCACAGGATTTTATCCCCCTGTTTCTTTAAACAGGATGGGGACATGCAATGATGACCTGCGTCTGCCCCATCCTGACTTCCTGTTATGCGCTGACGTGGTGCAGCCACCCAGCCTCCGCTAGGTGCCGCTACCACGCCGAGAGCCACCTTGCCCTCCCCCCAGAGAAGGAGAGCTGTCTGAGGGATGCTCAATCCTACCCACCCCGGCCGGTCCTCCGATGACCCGGGTCTGTTTCTGAACCCGGATCGCCAGCGTCGCAAGTGGAAATCCAACCCCTGCGCCGACGGACCGGCACGATGTTAAGTGGTTTTTATGTGTGCTTGCACAAATGTACAAGAAAATAGTGGTATCATGTGAGTTTCTGCAGGTGTGGCAGCCCTGTTCAAATTTAGTCAGTGTGTTTGCAGGCACGTGCACAGTTCTGCAATGCATGCTTGAGCTGTGTATGACATCAGTTAAAAATGCAGTGCTCTATAGTTGAAAGGGGAAGCTATGGTTCAATGAACAGCGGTAGGATAATACCTGTTCATGCATGCTACCCACCTGCACACACACACATACTGTGTGCTGGCCCCTCCGACACACTGTATAGCTGAGGGTGGTGGGCAATCGCTCGATAGCTGTGGTGCGACACCCCAGAACAGAGTTGTACATCCCACACTGTGTGATCACCCCAGTGTGGTACACATGCATAGATGATGGGGGTGGGCAATCCCCTGTTGGGTGCACTATTCACCCCCCCCGAGAGTACAGGGTGGCATGCTGGTGGCCCACCCCAGCGTGGCAGCAGATGTTGTCAGTGACGGGGGTGCCCAATGCCTTGTTGCGGCTACATACCACAAACCAGCTGTCTTTCTGCCATGCTGAAGCACATTTCAGTCTTTAATTCCATAAGTACTAAATGGAATTAATTGAAAACAATCATTAATACTGGTAGATGATAGTAATGGCAATGTTTCTTTATGCTTCTATTTCAGAACTGAATAAGAAAGAAATATGAGGCAGTGGACCTTGCGAGAGGTGTGTGCACTGCTTGAGGCAGTCCAAGCCAGGTGGAATGCCCGCATTCTAATGCGGAGCACGAACCGGAAGCTGGATTTGATGTGGAGGCACATCAATTGCTTCCTGCACGTTATCCTCAAAGTAAAAAACAAGACAATCATGCAGCTGAAGCAGAAGTGGAAGCTGTTGCACCAGCGATTCTATGTTTTGAAACAGCGTGAGGGGATACCGGACAACGACACGTGCTGGTACTACCTCGCTTATGAGCTGTGGGAAGCTGCTGGCAAGCCAGCTGCGGGGGGAGCACCTTACTCATCATAAGTAACTCAGCAGAAGTTTTAACAATGCATGTGCATTTATTCAGATTTTGTAACAATTGTGGCAGACAGTATAATACTTAATACTATATGTAAGGATGTACCATGAAAACATGTAGATAAATTGTTGTATTTATTAAATGTGGTGTTGTTGAGTCACAAGGCAGAGGCTAGTGACATACCCATACCACAAATAGTACATCCATCCATATACCCAGTTCCTATCATAGTATATTGTTAGAAAACAATATTTAACTATTTATTTAGTGTAATGTAGTGCTATCAAAGTTGGAACAGTGTCATACTGTGTATATATAAAAAAGTTTGCTTGCACGCATGTGCAACAAACATAGTGCCATGATACAACTTTTCAGAGTTGTGCCTGACCTGTTCCAATTCAGGGACTGTGTTTGCAGGTGTGGTCGCAGTTTTCCAATGCCTGCTGGAGCTGTGTATGACAGCTCCAAAATGCAGTGGCATACAGGTAAAAGGGGGAAGTATGTTTCAGTGAGCAGTGATAAGATATTGCCTGCTCATGTGTCCTCCCCCCTACACACACACACACACACACACACACACACACACACACACACACATAGACACACAGACATGCACGGACGCATACTGTGTGCTGCCCCCCAACCACACACTATGTAGCCAATGGTGTGGTGGCCCCCCAAAAAAATCCAAATGCCACAGTGGGTGCCCACCCCAGCATGGCAACTTGTCATATAGCGGGTGGGAGGTGGCCAATACCCCGTCAGATCCACTGTCTTAACTCCCCCCACCCACACACAGTACAGGGTTGCACGCTGGTAGCACATCCCAGTGTGGCAGCAGATGCTATGGCTGACGGGGGGTCCCAATCATCTGTCAACTCCACACCCCTCAAAACCAGATGTCCTTGTTACATGCTGTGAGCAGACCCCAGCATGCAAAATGTCCTGTGTTGTTATTTAAAGAAAAAAAAACTACTAATTACAAACTTTACCTTGGCGTTTCTCCCTGGCCCCCTCCCAGAACCCACACACACCCACTGTGCACCTTGCCTACCCACACCCTCCCTCATGCCATACTTTCGTCCGAATTTCCGCATGATGATCTTTGGTGGAACAGGAACACATCTGCTCTCTTCAAAAGCAACCATGAATTGAGTAAATGTTTATAATCTGTATAATGGGATAGATAGTTATTTTTTTAGTTTCCTGCATATGTCAGCCATTTTTGGAAAAAATTGACACCAGATTTTGAACAGCTTTTTTTTGGAATCCTTTCTCATGAATGCTGTCATTGCCATGGTGTTATTCAGTCACAAAGGGTGCTTTTGCTGTCACTGTGCGAAATCACATTTCGGGACCAATTAAGGAAATGACACTGGCAGTGTTCATAAGGTGTGCTCTCAAGAAGCTTATTTTGAAAAGTTGGAGAAAACATTCATAAAAATGACTGCTTTGTGAGTGTGTGTTGCGCAGTTCATACGCATGCT
The DNA here is from genome assembly GCA_016271365.2 of Neoceratodus forsteri. Taxonomy (NCBI): domain Eukaryota; kingdom Metazoa; phylum Chordata; order Ceratodontiformes; family Ceratodontidae; genus Neoceratodus; species Neoceratodus forsteri. The sequence continues at coordinate 183,653,892 of JADMNL010000022.1, forward strand.
TCTGAGTTCACGACTTTTAATGTTTTCTGTCCTGATTTTCAACATTGCCATTTTCCCACACCTTCTTCTAAGTATGACAGCTGTCATTTGTTAAATTTCATCCAAAACGTGTTTCTGACCATGTAGCGCACACTGGGACATTCATTGTGCTAAATCAATGCATGGGACAAATGAAGCAAATCACAGTGACACTGTTCATGAACAGATGTCTTAAAATAGCTATGTTGATAATTTGGTGACAAAATTCCTAAAAATTACTGCTTTATGAGCGTGCGTTGCATAGTTGGCACGTGCACTCGTAAGTTTGTGACATTTCAATTTTTTCTATCTAGATTTTCAACATTACCATTTTACCACACCTCTTTATCAGAAGTACAGCTGTCATTTGTAAGATGTTCCTGAAAATGTGTTTTCGCCCATGTAGCGCACAATGCCGCAGTTGCTGTGTGAAATCAATGTATGGTACAGATTAAGAAATAAAAAGTCATATTGTTCTTGAACAGAGGTCTTAAAATGGCAATGTTGAAAATTGGGTGAACAAATTCCATAAAATGACTATCTTATGAGTGAACATTGCGCAGTTTCCACGCAGCGTTGTAAGTTCAGTACTTTGTAATGTTTTCAGTACAGATTACCGCCACTGGAATGTTTTCACACACTTCTTTATGAACAGTACAGCTGTCATTGTTGGGAACATGGGCAAAATCTGTTTTCACAGTTTCAGTGCAGAGATACATGGTCACTGTGCAAAAGCATTGTTGGGGACAGATAAATCACAGTGACATGGTTGTGTACAAACCACCAATCTTAATTTAGAGCAGTGCTGTAGTGCTCTTCAAACATTATATTTTAGATCAATTGTACTTGTTATTGTAATATGTGGCCACAATGCTTGTGTTGTGTATAATGAGAAGCAATGTTACCTATGTGATGCATGTTTTACTGTTGCTGCAAGTGTTTGAAACATGTGATGTTATTCACATTTAACACTTACATGTATCTTTCCTTTCTGTTTCATGACAGGACAACAGAGGTCTCCCCCGGCTTCCTGCGAGGTAGCACCGGCACAGCATGAAGCTGTGGAGGGTGGTCAGTCGGACACAGAAAGTGTCATTATCGTTGAGTCTGATGGTAAGATTCTGATAGAAATAATTGTAGTATGTCATTTGGGTGCTATGAGGATATAATGTTATGTGTGAGCTGCAGAAGTTAAGGTCGTATTTTTTTGTAAATACTATTTACTGATTAAGTATTACTTGAACCATGTATGTATTCTTTGTAGTTGTGGAGTGGGTTGAAAACATTGTTTTAGATCATTGAGTAAGAGAAAGAAAGAGCCAGTCTGTCATCTGGCAACAGAGACCACTTAAGAATGAGTCTGTGTGTCTGCATTGTGATTAGGTATCACATCCTTGGTGGAACAGAATATTTGTTTCATGCAGCGATGTTTCTCTTAATTTATCTCCTTCATGTTCCATTGTACAACAGGCTGCGTGATGATACGATAGATAAATATTACATTGACTACTGAATGTGTTGCAACACTGGAGGTGTATGAGTGTTGACAGTCACAGATAACATTAGATACACCTGTTGCACTGGTTCCTGAAGTTTAGATGTGTGGTGTACTCTGAACAATACACAAATTGCAGTAACCTGCTAAGTGTGTTCTTTAAGTGTAATACAGTGGTTGACAGCGAAGTAATAACTGCTGTTATGCTTCTACCACATTTCTGATGTGTGAGAATTAGTAGTTCAGCACCCACCTGATTGTCTGCTGTGTGTTTACTGACACCAGTGGGACAGATGTATGTCTATAATAACAGACTGTTAACGTATGGTGATGCAGCACATATTATCAAAGAAAATGGAAAGATGTCAATTGAAAAATGAAAATATGTCTAATGTGTACTAAGATATGAGTGTGATACCATTTTTCATGTATGTGACAATGGATGTACGCCCATAGGACTACTTGACGGTCCATGTGGGCTGGTGGGGGGGTAGCTGTTGTCCTCCACTACTTTTGGTAGTGGACTTTCATGTTCAATGAATCATCCATTAGCAATTGGTATGTTGATGGTGTGTTACCGATATTCAGTAGTTGTAGTGTGTAATTATGTGTTGCTGAGTACCACATGCCCCTAGATGGTTGTTAAGTGATCATTTATATATCTGCTGGGAATGTCTTATTTCTACTATTTAAATATATGTTAATGGACAATATGGACACTGTCTACATGTTCGTTAATAAATGAATAACGTAAGTCTTTGACAATGTTTGTACTTGAGCAGTAACCTGGAAATGGTCACACCCTTGGTTTTATTAAGGTCTAAGACATTAACAAGGGTTATTTAAATGCTGTGTTAATAACCCTCTAGGGGTATAATGTTGAATAACACATAAACAACTGTCATATTCTGGTAGAGGGTGAGTAACTGAACCGTAACATGATACCTTTGACTGCCTTCCTGCTATTATAATTACACATTTTTTCAAACTGTGTTAAATGCAGTTCATCATATGGTTATGTTTACATGTATTTTAATAAAATATACACATAAGGTTGTTAGAATGTTTGAAGCAAAAAATAAAGCTGCATTCTCAGAGTCTTGTTATTATTGCAATTAATCGGTAGGTATTGGGTGTTGTGCACTGCATACTAGGAATTATAGATTTCTGTTTTTTTTTTTTAAACTGTAATTGGACAGACATGGTCAGGGAACCACCAGAAAAAATAGGATTGTTTTATATAAAGTCTGTTCAGGATTGGATGAATATTTCTGTTGGAAGACCACAGACACAGGCTTTCATTATTTGAATTTAGTGTTCCTTTGGGCTGTGGCCACAGTAATGTGCTGCACGTGCTTTGATGTATAAGGGTTGCTGACTGTCAGTATGGCAGTGGCAAGTAATGTGGTATATTGTTCCTACCATAGTGACAGTCAATGGGGTGGACATCAGTGAATAAATATATGGACATCTACAGCATTGTACACTCATGGTGTAACAAGCACAGTACATCGTACAATCATGGTGTGTCAGAAATTTTTCTAATTATCCATTTCATTCTTTATACTGTTCTTGTAAGGTGCTTGATCACTCTGCAGATGAGAAGGGTTGCTGTATGCATGTTATAGTTCCTTAAGAACATAAATCCATCTAAACACAGAACTGTTTTTGCAAAGAGACATGTGTTCACATGTTTGCCCTACACAATGATGGAGTATTAGTAATGTAGCTTCTTAAGAAATATAGTTGTAACTTGATATTTCATGTATATCTGATCATGTTTTTCACTCGTTTTCTTCCTTAGAGCCAAGGGAAGCTGAACGTGCAGAACCAGTGGAGGTGAAGCAGGAGGCCAGCGCCAGCTCAACATGTAAGTGGAATCTCAAAATGTTTTCAAGCAAGATGTAGTGTCACAGTATCGTGAACTCAGAATATATGTTATTATGATTGTGTCTCTGTTGAGCAGTTGTGTAATGACATATCATTTAGTAGGAGTGTTTACCTTTTTTTCATAATGTCACATAATAAATTTTTAAAGTTTCTTACTGCTGTACCACATCCTCTTTAACACTTCTACCCTGTGTCCATGCACCAGCACACTGCTCACCACATTACATGGATCCAACACTGCACTAATGAAGTAAATCTGCTTCTTTTCCCCAGATGTTCCCATACTCTAGTTGCAGTATTAGCTTAGTCATCTGCATTTCTTGAAGTCATGCTAACTGCCAATCTCTTATTTATCCTCTTCCTGTACCTGAAGATGTCTGGAATGTCTGTTGAGTACATTTTGTCTGCTAATGTGTACATATATAGGTTGGTGAGTGTACATATAGGCCGTGTTTTGCAAGGCACACATTGTTTAAATTTCCCTGTTGTGGGCGGTTCCCAGAACTTAAGTGTATGTCTTTCACTGTGGCATCTGAAGCTGCAAAGACTACTTTAGATGTGTTATCAGACTGTGAGTTAGGCACATGTGTAATATTTTCACATGTTCTGGAGGCAGTCACACTGGTGATGCATACAGCATCCTGTTGTCCTTATCTGTTGCCCTTGTACAAGTGTCAAGGATGTTTGTCTTAACATAGAAGAGAACAGCTTCAAGTCCCTGAGAGCAATAAAGTGTTGTACTATTTAATCCCCCCCACCATGGATGAAGACTTACTATGCGTTTGTCTGAGTGATGTGCACTACGTCGCAGTTCACTACCTTTTTTGTACAGCACTGCCTCTTCTACATTTACCTGTTGGGACAGGTCAGTCTGTTGATCCAGCTGGCCGTTCTGCACATACACTAATGATGACAGTTTACAGTAATCTGTAAACAGAGCAATATTTGTGATGATAGCGACCCTTATGTCACACATGTAGGTGGTGAGCAGAAGGTACCCAGGTATTGATACCTGTAGAAAGTACTGATTAATCTCCTTGTCAATTAACCTATCCTACCAATTATTAAGCTGTGGGCTCATTGGTGGAGACAATTCACTATCCAGCTGATGTGTCACTATTCCCTGAAGTGTATTTTCTTTTTTTATGTGACATTGGATTACAATACACAATTATTGTGTTGTAGATTACAGTTTTAATTAGATAGAGTGATCATTTATTTTACATAAATACAACTTTCTGACATAGCAGGAACATTCCGTTACTATGCTGTCCATGGTGTAAACTTGCATTTCTTGCACACTACTTCTGAACACTGCTCCTACTATCTATTCATATGCTGTGTGAAAAATGTATTATAGTAAGTAGTTAGGTAACTTACTAAAGTCTTGAATACTAAATCTGTGAGATGGTCTCAAGTATTAGAAAAGACTGAAACAGATTCTATTGACAATTTTATTAACATTAAAAAACTGGTAATAGGAATGTGTTACAACAAACTATTGTGAACTACATTCTATGGTGAAATAATTTTAATATTGTTACTAAGTTGTTTCATTATAAAAAAGAAGTAAGAAACTTTCAATGATGTATTGCTGGTCAGTTAATCATGAGATAGGACATTTTGGATTTTGGTAACAGTCTCTGTAACCATCCGGATGCGCAGGATGTGAACATGAAATACTAAATGACAGCTTGTTCATGGTTTTTCACTGAATCAATGTAATATCAGTTACTAAATTATTTGAAACATTTATGTGTGTAGAGGGGTGAATTAGAACTTGAAAGGTGTTTCTTTTCAAACAATTATGAAAGTGATCATGATGATGTATACATAAAAGTATCTTATGATAGTGTTTTTGTGAAGGTAGTTTCATATTCTATTGCAGACATGAGTAGACATTATAGCCAAAGATGGTAGTTTCGATTCCCACACATGATGAGGATCTACTTTTACTGTATGGGACTGTACTGTTTATTATGCTAAAGCATCTAGATACTGAATATTACATAGAAACATAGAAACATAGAAGTTGACGGCAGATAAGGACCGCAAGGCCCATCCAGTCTGCCCATTTCTTTTTCTGTCTAGTGAATAAAATGCAAGAATAGCATACTAAACCAAAAGTTCCTACAAGTTTTTTGATGCTGTCAACTAATGACATAATATAGTTAATAAAGTATTATACCCAAACAGACAAGACAACAATGTACATTTGCATCAGACTTCTACATAGTATCACTAGTGCCAAATGAATGTATAAATGATACTGCAGTAGCTAGCAAATATTTAACGTTGAATGACTGAAAGTCCATCACTGCTTTTTTAGTCTCCTGTATTGATTTATTTATTTTGACTCTTTGTAGGGCGCCAGCTATAAAGAAAGACCATGTACTGGCCACTGCTGCTGTTATCGCAGGCTCGAGCGCGTGGTTGTCGGTCTGAAGAAAGACAATGTTGCACTCCTTGAAGGACAGCAGAAAATGCTGTCCTTCTTGGAAGCACAACAACAGACCATCAACCTCATGCTTGAGCCTGTGGTAGCAGCGGCTGATGGCACTGTGGCCAGTACTAGTGCTTCGCCTCCACCAGCACCACCTGTTCCCGCCAGCTTCCCTGGGACGAAGTGACCACCCTTCACAGCAGTCCGGTATCTCCTCTGGAGCGCGTAACAGCTTCCACTTCCTTTGCGCCTCCATATCGAATCCAGTTTCTGGCTTGGATTGCCTCAAGCAGCACACACACCTCTCGCAAGTCTTGGCTGAAGACTTTTTGTGTACAGATTTTGTGGACTATTTTTTTCTTCCTTATTTTTTTATTTAACAAAAGAAAGACTTTTTTTGAAGAAATATTTATTTTTGTATGGAAACAATTGAAAGTGTGAAAGAGGTATATTTTTGTTTTTTCTTTTCATTGAAAATTGAAATATTTAATATTTTGTATGTTTTTCATAAAAATAAATTTATTTTTGCTGAGATTTGGTTTTAAATATCTTTTATATTTTTATACTAATAGATACATACTTAATTTATACTATTTTGTGTTTGTTGTGTTATTGTGTTGTGGGGATGTTTATTTGCAATATTTGTGAGAAAGATTTGCACAACTGTTATTTCATCATTTTCTGAAACATTATACCACACTCATGTGCTATTACACTTGTGGTTCTGCATCCAAGTTACTGAGATACCTGACAATGGTCCCATGCACCATCGGAGGCATTACTGTGGCAAAATGCCATTGTTTCATATGCCTAGTGCTACAGTATGCCTCTATGTGCATGAGTATGTCCCCCCCAGTAAAACAGTGACAATTCCCTGGTGGTCCAGTACACCAATCACTGCGTGATTGTACCAATCAGTACCTCACAAAATACTCTAAGACCCTGGTGGTGTTGTGTACTCCCACCCCAGTCATCCAGTGAGCCCCACTGACCCACTCATCAGCTGGTTGGTGCCACCACCCCACCTGGTTGCCACCCCAACACCTATCAAATGACAGGTCAGTAGAGTGACATACCCATTTGTTCACAGGATGACCTAATGGCCATCCAGCTCATACCATACACTCTATTCAGATATGTTAATTAATTCATTTACATATCTGTAGTGAGTAGTAGGGCATGGGCTGCATGCCCATTGGTTGATGCTGTTAAACAATGGTCGTTCAGCTCTACTGACCTCTTAGTTGGTGGGTGGCAGGGTGGAAGCCGGGTGCACTACTGCCATCTGTCAAGTGTTGCAGAGTAAATAATGGTGTTAGGGTTCATTGTCAGGTGTGCTCTGGTGTACACTACACCATCAGGGTTTTAGGGATATTTGATGAGGTACAGATGTTCATGATCAGCCATCAACCTGCCCCCCTGGATCACAAACAATATTGTACTTTGGAGTAATCTATTAAAGATGACTGCGATTGGGCTCACTGCACTACACTACACCAGGAGGACTATTGCACTTTTGGGGGGTGGATTAATGATGCCTATTATTGGGTCACAGCAATACACTGAACTATGTGGCATATTGCATATTTTTCTGGGTGTTCATGAATCCCTGTGACTGGGGTGCATACAGTGTTGTTCCTTATGACTGGTGGCTGTGAGGGCACCAGCCACAACTTTGTCAGAGAATGGTACTTCTGCATGCTAGTCACATGCAAATCAGGCTGTAATGAGATTTAAATGTTTCTCTGTGTATCTTGCAGAGATTATGAACCCATTTGGATGTCCCATTGTGAATATGTGAGGTGCAGTGCATGGTGCAATGCCACTTCCATTAGCGCATCTGCATAATACAGTCTGGACACTTGCGTTGGAGCAGTACTACTGCGCCATGCACACTTAGAGTGCCAAGGCTGTAATATTCAAACTACTACACCATAGAGCAGGTCTGTCAAATGTCACCAGGACACACCCCTGTGCAAGCAACTTCTGGTGCACCCAGGCTTGTGTCATAGCCTGGAACACTTTGAATATTCGGGCCATACAGTACTACATTCATCATGTGTCTGAAGAGTAGTTACACTGAATGCACAAAGAAAAAGAGTAAAATGCTGCAACATTAAAAATAAATAATGCAATAACAGTGGAAAGTGAAAATTTATAGATTAATATAAAAAACAATATGGTTCACATGGAAGTACTGTTAGTGTTAATAACAGAAAATAGTACTACAAGAGTTACAATATTCCTCATCTTGGTACATTTTCAGTATGTATGTGCAGTACTCTTAGAACAATAAATCATATACTATAGTTAGTAATAATTCTCAAAAAGACAGGATATTTATGGCAAAAAAACTCCATTTAATGCATCAGTTAGGGTTGTTCCACAGCGACAAAAGTGAGGAAATTCGGTGTTAGGGTTGAAAACCCTAACTCCGAATTCACCCCCCTAGCACCACACACACACACACACACACAGACACACACACACACACATGCAAGTACGGGGGAGGACCAAGGCAACACGACCAATGACAGACATACAGCAGCAGGTGACAGAAATAACAAACAATTGTCTAAATGTACTACAAGAGATCCCCACCCACCTGACAGGTACTGCATGCTCAGTGGAGATCAACAGCAAAACTGAGGCCATGTACACCAAATGTACACATCCCTGATTGCAGCTGCACACAACGTACCACACTTAGTAGTTGCATGGCCTTACCTACTGATGCCCCACACCACACCAGACCTGGTACTGTGCCGTTAGTCAATATAAATGATGAAGGTGCATGATCACAGTTGTACAAAGGTTTTAACACTAGTGAGTATACATTGATCACAAGAACTACATACATTAATTACAAGAGACAGCCATGGTCAAGATAAAAGTAGTGTTGCATTTAGTATGTGATTTACATAGTAGTACATTTACTGCAACTGTTTACTGAAGATTGAGAGGCTGATGTCAACGTATGAAAAAGCATTGCCTGTTCAACGCTGTGAAATTTGTACTGCCAGTATCAGATGCATTCTTACTGATGAAGGTGTACTGCTGATGTACATACATATACCTTCAGTGTGTTTGAATACTAAAGATGCAGTAAGTATTCTTTGTAAGAAACAGTGTAATTGCGTGGATCAGATCAAGCAACTTCTAAATATCATAGCACTACTGAGGCAACAATGACGTAGCTGTATCGGAGATGCCTATAGGATAGATTTTCCTGTGGGCACTTACTGAGTATGTTGTACCTGATAAAGACAATGTCATTGCATCTGTGATGACTAACTTATTGAAATAGTGATACATTTACTATTGTTGCAATGAGTGATCTATGCTACTTATGGACAGAGCCTAATTTTTTTAACAGTTGTTTCATACTCAGTCTGTATTCCTAGTGTTTGGGTTTGCCACAATTCTGTCACTGATACTATCAAAGTGATAACTATGTTAATTATGCTACAACAAGAATCAAGTAGGTATACTGTAGATATAAATAGAATGTCTTTCAGTATTGATTTAACACACAATGGGATAAGTGTAATAGGACAGCAGGGGTTATTCTCTATCACTGACTCTGTCAGTTATAATCACACTAAGGTTTCGATGACTGTAATGATCAAGTTACACTGTTCAGCTTCATGAGTTCATATTCTCAACCATTCTCTAGTAACTAGACATTGGATGGTGTAATTGGGTGGGACACTGTGTTGCAAAGCTCCTGCAGTGCCTAGCAGAGGGAGAGTATCTACACATGAAGATAATTAAGCAATAAGGCATGACCAACGGTTATGTTAAATGGTCTGTTAATCACCCTCAAGGGGTTTAATGTTGAATGAGGCGTAGCCGAGTGCCACATGTTGCTAGACAGTGATAAACTGACCATTAACATAATACCTGGGAGTGGCTTATTGCTATCATAATAAAACTGTTTTTTTAAGCAGCATTAAACCGTGTTCATCATATGGTTAGGCTCTACATGTATCTTAATAAAAACTAAACATAAGGCTGTTAGAATGTTTACAGCCAATCAGAAAGCTGCATTTCTCAGACCCTTGTTATAATCAGAGATATTATACCTGTACAACTCTTTGGTTTTGCTCAACTTTATTGCTCATGTGGCCCACCACATGTGGTGTGGTGTGGGGCATCGGTAGGTAAGGCCATGCAACTACTAAGTATGGTACGTTGTGTGCAGCTTCAATCAGGGATGTGTACATTTGGTGTACATGGCCTCAGTTTTGCTGTTGATCTCCACTGAGTATGCAGTACCTGGTCAGGTGGGTGGGGATGTCTTGTAGTACATTTAGACAATTGTTTGTTATTTCTGTCACCTGCTGCTGGTTGTCTGTCAGTGGTCGTGTTGCCTTGGTCCTCCCCCGTACTTGCATGTGTGTGTGTGTGTCTGTGTGTGTGTGGTGCTGGGGGGGGGGTTAATTCGGAGTTAGGGTTTTCAACCCTAACACCGAATTTCTTCACTTTTTGTCACTGTGGAACAACCCTAACTGATGCATTAAACGGAGTTTTTTTGCCATAAATATATATATATATGTATATAAAAACTATGATTTTTTGCCTCTGCTCTCAACAAGCACCAGTGATCCTACCAGCTACAAATTCATAATCATCATAATGCCCCTCTAGAAATGGTGCAATGCTTCAAGTATCTCGGTGCTGGACTGCACCCTATCTTACATGCAACACATAGATTAAGTTCCCAAGGCAGCTAGTGCCAAGCTGGGCCTGCTGTGCCACAACAAGCATTGCTTAACTTCTGAATCCCTAAATGTAGCTGTTACTAGCTCTGTGTTGACCACTATAGACTACGGCCTAGTGGTTTATGGGGCAGCAATCCCAACGGCTCTTAAACGAATAAAAAACACACTAAACAAGACCTGTAGACTAGTACTGAGTGCAGACAGGATGCCCCACACTTGCTCACTGTATACATAATCTGGATGGCTAAATTTGGATAACAGAGTGAAATATCAGACCTGTCTTTTAGCCAAGAAATCCACCCTGGGCCAAACACCTCTAGGGGTGAAAAACCTCCTTACTCTGACCAACCCCTCTAGACATACCTGGAGCAATAATTCCTGGTCACATAAAATCCCTTTTTGCCGGACTGTGCAAGGCCAGTGGTCCTCTGTTTACCATGCCCCTCCCTGGCTAAACTGAGTAGGAGATGATATCCACAAGGAAACTAGGCTTGGACCATTTAAATCTAAACTTTGGGCACTCCTTGCTACTACCAGTGGCTGTGACTGCCTAACCTAATTAAGGCCAGCCCCATTTCTTCTTACTGAGCCTATGGCTTCAGCCTTCTTCTCTCTTCTCCCCCTCCTGCCCCTTTCATTTGCCTCCTCCTTTTCCTACTACCCCCTACACTTTTCATTTGTCCCCTCCTTTTTCTATTACCCCCTCTTTCTCTGCCCACCTATGGTCCTCTGTGACTTTCTCCCCTTTCCCATCCTCCAGATCCCGCATCCTGCTGCTTTTCCCTTCAGTCTTTTCCCTTCTCATTTTTCCTTTTCTCTTCTATTCCCCTCTTCCCCTCTTCTGTATCCTTTATCCACCCTCCTCCTCCTAGTTCTACTCCCCCTTCCCTTCACGATTCCCCACTATGTCTTCTGTCCCTACCTCCTACCCCCTCTGCCCTCCTTTCTCACTTCTTCTTAACCCCGACCTGTGCCCCTCCCTTGACTCCTCTATCCACATCTCCTCTTTTGCACTTTCCTAATTCACCTCTTAGCTCTCATGTCGTGTCATTACTTGACCAGTTCCACCTTCCCCATTCCTCCTCTCCAACTCCCCTCCCTAGTACTTTTCCTTACACTCTTTCAAGGCCCTCACCCCCTTTCTGACTCCAACAGCTCTGGTTATTTTTTTCCTCCTTTCCTCTTTCAGGATATCTTATTTTTTGTCTGTTGTTACAAATTTTCCTGCATGTTAAACTCATGTTTATCATTACTGTAACATGTAATCTCTCTTATCAGCCTTGTTAGAACAAACTGCTACTAATAGTATTATTCTCTGTTTTACGTCACCTTGTATTTATTATTACGTACTTGTTTGTCTACTTGTTGTTTTGTCTTTTGATGTGGAACCTCTGTAAATGAGCCCCTGGCTCAAAGGTCTAGCTGATTACCTCAAATAAATACATAAATAAATAAATAAATAAATAAGAAATAAAGTATAGTTAGGGTTGAGTAGGCACTTTAATGTTAAACTCCAAATTTTGCACATTAATAACTTTGAGTCGTTCAATGGATTTGCACAAAATTTGGAATACACAGTCTCATATAGTAGATCTCTTGATTTTCCAAGTGGGTTTTGGTCGTACCTACAATTTTTGTGCAGCAAAGCACTGGAAAATGCATTTTTAGCCACTTTTGACACATGTTTTTTCCCATCATGCTATGACCACACCATTTGATGCTTTGATCTGAAATTTGGAACATAGAAAGAGTTTGGGTTAAAGAACAATCCAGTGGTGGTTTGGTTAAAAAATATTAGAAAATGGCTTCAAAAAATACAGACATCTGATTGGTTGATATGGCACCAAACCTTGGCAATTATTTTTCCATAATGCCCACAAAAAATCAAGTCCCACAGCATGGCAACAGAGGTGCCACATCACCCAATCAAATCAATGACATAAATAAAACATTCCTTCACTCAGACACTGTAATCAGTGCAAAGCGCTGATTCTCTAACTCGCCTCACAAGACTACAGTGACCAACGCAAATGACAGTGCCAATTGTAAGCATACCTGCTATAAACTTCAACATGATGGCAGATGAAGATCTTGACGACTTATTCAAGGCACCATCTGAGGGAGAGGAGTCGATGAATGACGAAAACCTAGAGAAAACAAAAGAATGTCGCGCAGTAAAACAAAACGTCACATCACAGTGACTACCACTCAGCTGACAGAAATTGAAGCAAACCACGAAGAAATAAATACAAGAAAAACCACAACCTGGGCAGTTTCAGTACTTCATGACTGGCAAAAAAAAGTGGCATTACCAAAAATTTGCAAACGGATAGCCCGACTACACTAAACGACACCTTCCATAAATTCTACGTGGAAGTAAGAAAAGCAACCAGCGAACAATACTCTACAAGCAGGGCTGAACAGGCACCTAAACAACCATCAATGTGCCGCAACATTAACCTAGTAACAGACCCGCAATTCAAAACTAGCAACAACGTGTTCAAAAGCATCCTAAAGCAGTACAGAAAGGAAAAAAAAAGATCAAGCAGCATACCACCCAACGATCTCCAAAACTGACCTCACAAAACTGAGAAAATCAACTGCACTGTCTGTAGACACTGCACCAGGCTTGCTCAACCACATCTGGTTTGAGATCCAATTACACCTAGCCCAGCGCAGTAGAGAAGGCCTCCGAGAGCTCACCCCCTCCTCCTTTCGACTGCAAAAAGATCAGCACAACCAAGAATTCCTCACCCTGGCTTACAACCCCGAGAGAAAAAAACACAAAGACCCCCTAGAAAGTAACAAAGAATTCCAGAGAGGCTGCATGTATGCTGATCCTGACAACCCCAAATGCCCATTCACGGCATTCAAAAAATACTTAAGTAAACTGCCTCCCAACCCCAAAGCACCCTCCACCTGCAACGAGCTCCACAAGAGTTCCTAAACAGCCAGGCAACATGGTACACGCAGGAACCACTGGGTAAAAACTACCTCAGTGAAATTATGAAAAAAATCCACAAAGCAGTGAATCTGAGCCACATCTATACAAATCACAGCATTCATAGCTCTGCGGTCCAAATCTTATCAAATGCAGGTCTACAGTCTTGCAAAATTATGACCATCACTGGTCACAGATGTGAACAAAGCCTGAAATCTTACTGGAGGCCAAAGGAAGAAGACAGAAAAAACTGGAATGCCCTCCTCTCCATAAAATCTGCAACCAGCACCACAAGCAACCAAGAGAGCACCAGCAAACAAGAAGCAAATGAAGCGACGCCATCTAGTGGAATAACGACAAGACAGAGCTCCTTCAACCTAATGAACTGCACCTTCTCAGGTCCAGTAAATTTCATTGAAAACAAAAAATAAATATCCAATAAGAGCTGCAATTCTTTCTAAATGTTTAAATGTTTAAAAAGTTTAAAACAGTTTTATTATTAAAAAGTTTTAAAAAACAGTTTAAAACACTTCTATTCTAAAATGAAAGCACTTTTCTTGGGCACTACTTTTCCTCTCACAGTATTTATTGATACAAAATAAAACTTAACATTTTAAAAACAATAATTTCTTTGTCTATTTTTCAAAATACAGTGAAGCCATTTTCTAAGCGCAATAATTGCCTCCAGGGTGGGCATTATTGGGAAATACCAGACTACCCAGGGGCTATAAGGCCCTCTGCCTATGGTGTCGGGCCTCATTATGCCCCTGGGCAGTCCGGTATTTCCCAATAATGCCCACCCTGTCGGGTATTATTGCTTACTTAATCCATGCCAAAGTTATTTAATTTTTAATTCTTGGGTTCTGAGCATGCTTTGTTCACTCCAAGATTTATATGTATTTTTTGCAAAAGAGGATTGGGCACACGGTCAAGAATTTTGTCAGCTCACAAAAGGAGATTTAAAAAATCCCAGTCTGTGAGGAAAAATTATCCTTTCACAAGCCTCCATCTTGTTTTCATTTTTTCTCCCAAACAAAATGTTGTAGCTTCCTCCATGGGTGACTTCTTTTTGTAATAAGGCATGGGTTTTGTTCATGGTGACACCCTCTACAAACCTATACCTTTGGTTTGCTTTTTTTGGGCAAAAAAATGGCCATTTCAAATTTAGAAATTCTTCTTTCGTGAGTCTGCGACTCGCTTCCGATACCCTTTCCAAGCTGACAAAATCCCAGTCCATGAGCTGATCCCTTTTCATGAGGTAGAAAAATCCTTGACTGTGACTTTGTGACCAGATGGCTCTTCTCGTGGATAAGGATTGACTCACGGCCAAGGATTTTGCTGCCTCACAAAAGGGGATAGGCTCGCGGACAGAGATTTTGTCCAGCTCATGAAAGGGGTTTGGTTTTGAATCCTTTCATAGGCCGACCGTCACCAGTCTGCGAGCTGACAAATCCTAGTCCACGAGCAATCCTTTTATGAGGTAGCAAAATCCTTGACCGTCCTTATGGACCAGGCGGCCTGGGCAGTTGACTCGGTCAAGGATTTGGTGCATCATGAAAGTTGGCTCCACGACTGAAGTTTTGTCAGCTTCGAAAAGGATTGGTTTTTGAATCACCTTCATGAGCTGACAAAACTTGTTCAAGTGAAGAATCCCATTTCGTGAGGTAGCAAAATCTGACCGTCACTTAGGGACCAGATAGCCTAAATCTGATTGTAAATGTGGGAAGTAAGGAAGTCCAAAACAGTGTCAGGATGCCAAATAAAAGATTTATTATTACAGCGGCATAAACAAAAAATGGATTGGATTCGTCAAAGAAAACAAACTTAAAGGTTTTCAAAGTCAACAGTAAGAAGACATCCAAATAAAGGCATAACTGGTTTTATATGGCTTAAAATAAATCCACCTAGAAATGAGTTAGGGGACAGATAAGATCAGCATCCTATCACCAACTGAACTCAGATTTGTCAGACATGGTCATGTTATACAGATCTAGGGTCATATGATCTAATAGGCACCATCCCTTTTGTTACATGAACAACCAAAATAAAAAAAACATTTATTTTACAGCCTTACATCTTAAAATAATCTTCATCATGTTTTTCTATTGTAACAACATAAGTAAAACCCAACATGATTAAAAAGGAAACCTTGATGTAGGAATATTCCAAAGGAACAGGCTCCTCCCATCAGACTCAGACTATAAACTGCTAGAAGGAATGGCTGGCCGGCCCTATAGATGAGTCAGAAGGCTGGAGAGGGATCTTGGCTGCAAACAAAAATACCAACGTGCACCAAAATCAGGTACTGCAATAATTGCTTATAGTTTGGTTTTCAAGTACTATCAGCCATAGGCCGTAAACGGACTTGCCACATCAGTGGAGATACTCCCAATTTTTTTTTCCTGCATGTGTTCGTCTAGCTTACGTTTAACATTTCATAGTTGTCTACAAGCTCAGGAAGCATAGCCTGTGTTTGAGCTTGCCACCCGAGGGTGGATTAGATTTATATGTACTCAAATTTAGAGTTCCCCAAGAATGACTCTAACTGTTGTTTAAACGTTCTCATAGACTTACTTTCTACAACTGTGACTGGTAGTGTGTTCCATACGTTTACCACTCTTTGGGAAAACCATTGACATCTTTTTCTGGTTCTACAGTTTGCCCCACTTAATCTTAAGTTATGGGATCTTGTTTGTGTTATAAAGTTCTCCATTGTAGGAGTTTCCACCACATCAGATGGCAGCCTATTCCATTCTCCAACCACCCTTTGATTGTACCATCTCCCCCTTCTCTGTGTTCTGTATGTGTCTCCTAAAAATTGATATGAATGTTGTCTAGTGGCCCTAATTGGTACTTCTTTTTTTCTAAATCCAGCACACTCCCATAGTATCTCCTCATGGAAACATCTGTATGTATAACACAGGTCTCCTCTCAGACAATGGTATGCCATTGAGTAGATGCCTAACTTGTGTAGTCTGTCTTTATATTCCATGTCTTTTACAACATATATTTTCTTCGTGTATCTACGTTGCAGTCTTTCTATTAATTTACCAGTTCCCACGTCCTGTGGGCAAATGAAAGGTACTTTGCATTCGAAAATTGGCCTTACCAGGGTTCTGTACAAGGGCAACATGACTTTCTCATGCCTACTTTTTATATTTCTCAATGTGTTCCCCATTACTCCATTTGCTTCTTTTACCATTTCCATATTATGTTTACTGAATGTTAGTGTGTCCATTATTATAACCCCCAGGTCTCTTTCAGACTTTGTACTGGCAATTGCTACATTATTCAGTTTGTATTCTGCCCTTTTGTTGTTTGCTCCAAGGTGCATGATCTTACTCTTATTCACATTAAAACTCAGATGGTGGTTTGCAGCCCAGAGTTCTAATTTGGACAATTGGTCCTGAAGACTATCTATTGCTTCCTGGTTGTTTACCACAGCTCCCACCTTTGTATCATATGTGAATTTGCAGATCCATGTACCATCAGTGACCTGCATGAAAACAATGAATAATTTAAACAGCAGGGAACCCAGGACAAAGCCCTGGAGTACCCCACTAGTCACTTTTCCCCATTCTGAAAGCAACTCCCTAAGTTGGACCCGATGGGTCCTATCAGTAAGCCAAGCCTTTATCCAGAAGCCTAGATGCCAATGTACTCCCAGATCTATTAAGGTCTGTATCAATATTCTATGAGAGACAGAGTCAAATGCCTTTGCATAGTCTAGATACAGAACATACACTGGTAGTTCACCATCCAACGCCTGACTTACTGATTCAAAGAAATGAAGCAAGTTGCTTGTAAAAGATTTACCAGCCTCAAATCCATGTTGACTAATATCCAGTACCTGGAGATGCAATAAATTCTGCTCCAGTAAGTCCTTGACACAAGTCTCCATTACTTTCCCCACCACAGAAGTAATGCTGATAGGCCTGTAATTGTCTATTTGTGTTCTTTTTCCAGACTTATATATAGGTGTTACATGTGCTACTCTCCACTCATCAAGCACTATACTCTCTCTTAGTGACCTATTAAACAGCACACACAGTGGTCCAGACAGTTAATTCACTAGGGTCTTTAAAAACAGCAGGCAGTATCCATCTGGTCCACTCGATTTAGAACTCTTTAAGTTTCTTAACTTCTCTTTAATCTGCTTTTCTGTGATTTGTGACTCTGGATGATCCTTACGTCTTACTTGTGGCCCTACATCAGGCTCCCTACATGGTATTTCCAGTCAAAAAACTACTAAGAAATGTTCATTAAATGCCTCTACAATTTCATCTTCTTTTACCAAGATGCTGTCACCCACGGTTATATTTATTTGGTTATTACTTTTCTTTCAACCCCCAATATAGCTATAAAAACTTATGTAATTATTTTTATTACATTGTGCCAGTCTTAGGTCTGCTTTAGCACTAGCTCTCCTTATACTTTGTTTACACTTCTTTGATATTTGCATGAATTGTTTTTTTTCTGATGTCTGAAGGATCTGCCCATTTTTTTTGTAAACTTTCTCCTTTTTTTTTTTACCAGTTTACATATACTTCTGTTGAACCATGTGGGTATATGACCTTTACTGTTATATTTCTCTGCTTCTGGTTCATGTTCTTGTATGCATTCCTGCAGTTTTTTGTTTATTATATCCCAGGTTATGTATAAGTCTTTTAGTTCTAACTCTGCTTCCCAATTCTAAGCCTGCAAGGTCTGCTTTATTCCTAGATAGTCTGCTTTAGTATAATTCAAGAACTTTGTTTTTCCTTTTATTCTGTCAACCTTGGTATTCATCTTACAACTGACCATGTTGTGGTCACTATTGGCCAGAGGTGGGGCTATCCTAATATCCTCTATCACGGTATTATCACTTCCAAAAACAAGATCCAGAATGTGGCTTCCCTTTGTTGGCTCATATACATGCTGGTTTAACCCATTTGCAAAACATAAATCCCAAAATCTTTTATCAAGGCTACTTTTTCCTTGATTTGTTGTCCAATCAATAGTAGGCATATTAAAATCACCTTTGTGTAGCCGAAAATCATTCTTTGTGTAGCCGAATTATTTAACCTCATACTGGCTATAATATTGCATAAACACAGTATATGAGTAGAGGTTTCTGCAAATGTCTTTAGGACACCATTTTAACCATTTTGTTGCTTTTCACAGAGGCAAAAAATAAACAGAGCATTGGGCTGCAATTGCTTGAGCAGTCCAAGACACTGTTTTCCAAGCATAAAGCAATGAGAAACTAATATGCGAAAAAGATATGCAACCTGACACAAATAATGTTTAAACTGCATGAAATGTTGGATGCATAACTATACTGCAGGCACATTATGCAAGCAGTGCAGAAAATGAAAATTTTCACCAAGCGCCCTAATTAGCGGGACTGATGCTTTTTCTCAGAACTAGTGGTGCGGTTTCAACTGCACTATCTCTACACTGTAAGTGACTGTTTTTGTGTTTTTCTTTAGAACCTATTTTAGCTCTGCACAACCTAAAGGAGTCCATACTGTGTGTTATAGTACAGGAACATAGGATCGGTAAGTATCCTCTGCATGTTCGTGCAGGTGAACGTGCGCGCGGTTGTGCGGGCAGACTTGCGCACCTTTGAGCAGGTCTCCACTAGTACCTGGACTCCAAGGCAGAAAACAAGGAGCTTGGCTGTAGATACAACCACAAGGCATTAGAAAAGAAAAGATTAGGGATTCAAAGGACAACTACAGGCTGCCTTCCTGCAAGTTGGAGAAATAGAGAAGGAAAAAAAAAGGACAAAAAAAATTAAATTCACAGCGATGGGAGAGTAAAGTACTGTTGCAACAGATTTTAAAAGACAGAGAAAGAAACCTTGTTTGTCCTAAGTACAGATAGCCCCTGTTACAAACTCCTCCCCACTTTGAAGGAAACCCACAGGGGTTTTCTTTTTTTTTAATTCCTTTTTATTTTCTGGATCATTTCACTGGCTTTAATACAGACAGGATAAGTAGATCTCTCGAAAGGAGAGATGGAGCTGCAGCCCACCCAGTCCCAAAGCTCCACCTTAGGGTCCCTTTAACTCATAAAAACAAAAGTCAGAGGTTACCAACTGATTCTTTCTCAAACCTTCCTTGTGGTCTACTCCTGTCTGTAAGGTTATATCTGCTCCAAAACGAGACATGCAATCTGCAATACCATTTGCAGAACCAGATCTGTGTTTCATCAGAAATTTGTATCACTGTAAAGCCAGGTACCACCTCATAATCCTCAGATTCTTTTCCTTCATAATCTGAATCCAACAGAGAGAATTATGATCGGTCCATACTTCAAGTTCTGTACCCCATAAATAGTATTTTAGAGTTTCCATTGCTCATTTCAGGGCCAAACATTCTTTTTCTACTGTAAAATATTTGGTTTCCCTCTGATGTAATTTTCTACTGACATAAATCACTGGATGTTCTTCTCCATCATGTATCTAAGTCAACATGGCCCCAATACCAGTGTTGGACACATCAGTTTGCACTACAAAACCTTTGGAAAAATTAGGGCTTTTCAGTATTGGAGAAGAACTTAAGGCAGCCTTAATGGATCAAAATGCCTCTTCACAATCTGGGGACCAAACTACCTTTGTGGGGTTACATTTCTTGGTTAGTTCTATCAAAGGACAGGCTATGCTAACAAAATTGGGTATAAAACACCGGTAATAGCTGGCCAATCCTAAGAAAGACCTAACATGTGTTTTAGTGGTAGGTCATGGACTTCTGGCTGTGGTGTCCACCTTCCCAATTTCTGGTTTTACTCATCCTTTTCCAAGTACAAAACCTAGGTACTGGGTTTCTGTCATTGCCAAAGAGCACCTGGACAGATTTACAGTGAGACCTACATGAGCGATAGAGTTCAAAACTGCGCTAAGATGGTTAAGATGTTCTTCCCAGGTGGGACTAAATATTATCACATTGTCCAGGTAGGCAGCACTGTAAGAAATATGTGGTCTAAGAAATCCTGTCCATTAACCTTTGAAAAGTGGCAGGGACTCCATGGAGGCCAAATGGCATCATTACAAATTGGAATAAGCCAATGGGGGTACTGAATGCAGTTTTCTCTTTGGCCTCATTCTCTTTTTTTTGTACTTTCTGTTTATTCAGTTTAAAATAAACACAGTTACAGATCCATATATCAGACTTCATAACAGCATAAAGAGAGATCATCAAATGATACAAGGATTCATAACCTAGACATATAGTTTATGGATAATGGAGGTAGTCCATAGTTAATCGAATGTCCTGACAAGTAATATATAGAATAGCTGCACTCTACAAGAGCTGCGGTCTGTCCAAGCTCAAAAAAGAAAAGTTCAAGTATAAGAACTCAACATCCAGTGTTGATGAGACCATCTCTCCAATCAGAGTCAATCCTAATATGTTTACCATCCCTCCAAAAAGGTGACAAACACATTAAAGTTTAAACACTTAGCAGCTCTGAGCCTTAGATAACATCTAGCTTAACTGATTACATTTTTATATGCTTTTAAATCCCTATAATTAGCAGTACCTTAATATTACTTGAAAAAGCAGCGCTTTGCAAAACAGCAATATAACTTATAAATCAAAATCAGAATCAGAAAGCCCCCTAAGATTCACCAAAGTCCCAGTCCACTACAATATTTAAAGAGGAAATAAAACCTCAGGAATGAATGTCTCTTCAAGTATCTGAGTCATCGTCAGTTTCTGCTTCTGGCAGCAACCTAGCCTGAGAGGTCTCGAATTCTGCCTCAATCTTTTCCACTCTCTTTCTGGCTTCCAGTGGGTCTGTGAATTGCAGTGTATGGCCTCCATAAAAAGTTCAGAGTCGGGCCGCCGGCATTAGCAGTGAGTGCGCAACACCCAGGTATCTCAACCTATTTCGAATGTAGTCAAACTTCTTATGGCGAGCCCTTGTCGCATAAGCCAGATCTGGAAAAATATGTAGAGTCTGCCCCTCGAAATGTAGATGATCAGTGGATCTTGTCACCTTCTTAATAGGCTCCTTGGTGGTCACACTGTTACTAACTAGGAGCACTGTGTGGGGTAAGTCCTTTTGAGCTTCTGCTGATCTAGGGGAAATTCTATATGCCTTTAAGAATCTTTCTCCCAGCCCCACATCTAATTGCAGCACTGTCAGTAGCCAGGTTCTCAGAAAAGAGAGCAGATCAGGAGTTTCAGTACCCTCCAGGAGGCCAGCAAGTTGTATATTGGAGCCCTATTTGCATTCTCTTGTGCCTCAAGATGATAGCGAAGCTGGGTATTTTTCTGGACCAATTTCACTGAAGTATTCAGGGCTTGAGTGGTGTTAGATTCAGCCGTAGATGCCGTCTTTATTGCGTTCTCAATTTTTGCATCTTGTTCCCTGAAACACTGTAATAGCATTTCTACTTTCAGATCTATAGCCATCATAGATGTTTGCAGCGTCTTCCACGGAAGTTCAGCACTTGATTCAGAAGGTGCTGGGCCCAAGACCTGTTGCACACCAGGAGGCTGAGATTTTGAGCTGCCAGATAGGTTTTTCTGTGTCTTCCCCATACTTGCATTTGGTATCAAACCAAGCTGGTCGATGTAATATATCTAATTCTGTTGCTGCAGTGTATCCAAAGTTTTAGAATTTTTCCAAAAACAAGCTCCTTTATCTGTATTTGTCAGAGCTCTAGAGAAATGCGTCCACTCAGTAGAGTGCTCAGCAGCACCCCCCCGGCCTCATTCTCTAATGGAATCTGCCAGTACCCTCTTGTAAGGTCTAAGGTACTGATGTACTGGGCCTGTGCTATGTGATAAATTATATCATTGACACGGAGAATCGGGTATCCATCAAATTTAGATATGGAATTTAATTTTAAAAATCCAAACATATTCTAACCCCTCCCTCCTTTTTAGGGACAATTACCATTGGAAACCCCCACTCACTATTGGCCTCTTCAATCACTCCCATTTTCTTTATCTTTTTAATTTCTAGTACAACATCAACTTTTTCCTTCTCAGGCAGTCTATAGGGCTACACTCGGATAGGTGTATCCTGTGTCACCTGGATACGGCGCTCTATTTCGCTCGCCCTCCCTGGCATACAGGTAAAAGTACTCCAAAACTGCTGTACTAGTGTGTCTAGTCCTGCTCTCTGGTCATCTGTCAATAAAGGGCTAATTACTATAGGAACTTGGCTGCTTTCTGCTTCCGATCTTTTGTAGGCCAGTTATAGTTCATTCTCCTCAGACTGAATATAGCACACATACATGTTTGAAGGCACCTGAGGTACCAATCGTTAACACCATTTTTTTAGTAAATTAACATAGTACACTTTCAACTTCTTTTTCTTGTCTGGAACCTCTATTTCAACATTAACAGGCCCGGTTTGTCTCTGTACAAAATATGGACCGTGCCATTTCATTGTAAGCTTATTGTCAGAGGAGGTTAATAGTAACAATACTTGATCCCCTGGCAGGAACCGTTTATTACCCACCCCCTGGTCAAACTTTTCTTACTGATATTGTTGTTTTATTTGATTCTGGGCCTGTGCTAACTGAACATAGTTAGCTACTCTTTTGCACATCTGTGTTACATATTCCAGTGTGGTGGATGTTTCTGCCAGGTTACTATCCTCCCAGTGCTCCTTTGCCACATCCAGAAGGGCCCTAAGGTTTTTACCATACAATAACTCAAATGGTGAAAAACCAGTAGACGCCTGGGGTGCTTCTCTATAGACAAACAGAAGCAGTGGTAGGTAGAGGTCCCAGTGTTTTCCCTCAACTGTTACACATTTCTGGATCATTTTCTTCAGTGTTTTATTGAAATGCTCTACTAAACCATCTGTTTGGGGGTGGTACAGGGAGGTGTACACTGCTTCCACCCCCAAAGCTTGATATAGACATTTTAGTAATAGAGAACAGGAATTTGTACCCCTATCTGTTAGGTTCACTTTGGGTATCCCAACCTTGCTGAAGAACTTTAATAGTTCTGCCACCACCTTGTCTGCTGTGTCTATAGTACTTTGTACTATAGTCACAAATTAATAGAGCAAATCGGTTGCCCTTAGTACTTTTTGGTAAAGGGCCTATGAGGTTCATGGCAATCCATTCCAATGGAACAGAGATCAGTGGTAAAGGTTGTAGAGGAACTTCATCCTTTTTATTTAGTAGTGCTATCTTTTGACACTCGTTGCAACTCCTGCAGTAGTCTGCCACCTGGTCATGAATACCAGGGCAGAAAAAACACCATAGTAGCCTACTGAGAGTCCTGCCCTCCCCGCATGCCCTGCACAAGGAACATCATGGGTCAAATACAGTAAGTTAGCTGTCTACTGAGTAGGAACCATCAACTGATCCACACATTCCCCGGTGTTTGGATTCATACATTGACGGTACAGTTTTCCCTCTTTAATTTTAAAAATAGGAGTTATGGAATCATTCTCTTTATGATCTACCTATGAAAAGAAAGGGGTTAAAGAGATATCTTTTTTTGAACATCAACAAATGATTTATATTCAGAACATTTTCATCATCATCATCAAATCTTTATTTATTTAGGCGAACATCATTGAGCAAGGCTCATTTACAAGATGGACCTGATAAGGTCAAGGTTCAATAGTTGATACACAACAGATACATCATACACTTATATAAGACAGTTATACATACAGGGGAAAATAACATTTATAAACACAGTGATGTACAGTAAATTCACATGATAAAAATCGGTTACAGGAAAGTTAAGCTAATATTTACAGTATGTACAGTATATACATATCCCAGTGGAGAGGGGCCATGGCAGACACTCAACATAATGTAATACTAGGATGGTGAAGGTATTACTGGGTGCCATAAGATGGGGTGTCTGCCTGGAAGGATTTATGCCATATATGGTTAATTTTTGGGAGGGAGATTGTGAGATGACAAAGCTAGCTTCTAGCGGTAGCAACTGCATTTCTCATTGAAGAAGACTGTACAATGCTGTTTAAAGGATGCAAATGGAATGATATTGGACAGTTTTAAGGATTTTTGTAGGGTGTTCCATGCTATAGCTAGAGAATAGCTGATTGCTGCCCTCCCTAGCCTGGTGTTGAATTTGGGCAATTTGAGCAGGATGATGTTGTTGCTTCTTTAGGGCATAGGAGCTAGGAGAGGTCTGGGTGAAGCAGTCCAGGATATAGTTTGGACATTTTTTTTGACAACGCTCTGTAAATCCATAGTGCTGCATTTCTGTTCCTTCTGAGGTGAAGGAAAACCCACCCAACTGCAGCATAAAGAGAGCAATGATGGGTATTAGATGGCAGATCTGTAATGAACCTTATTGCTCTATGATATAAGGTATCCAACTTGTGAAGGTAGGAGATGGGGCAGTGACTATAAAGGAAGTCTGCATAGTCAACAACTGATAGAAAAATGGCCTGGACTAACCTCATCTTTGAGTCTCTGTTTAGGAAGGGTTTTAATCTATAGAGAAGGCCAAGCCTTTGCGAAGCTTTTTTAACAGTTCTTCTAAATGATGAGAGAAGTCAAGTCTGTTGTCAATCCACACACCTAGGTATTTGAAGTTTTCTACATACCTAGATTTTCTCCAAGTATAGTGCATAGCTGGGGGAGAATGATTGAAGAGGATGTGCTGGTGGAGCTTTGATTTGTGAACATCATTGCTTTAGTTTTCTTTGCGTTTAACAGAAGCTTTTTTCGAGTAGCTGATATTGTAGCAAGGAGAATTCTGTTTGTAGGATTTCATGAGCAGCTGCAGGCGAAGGGTTGCTGACATACAGAACAGTGTCATCAGCAAAGAGGTGTACAGATGAATTGGTAAGGGTTGAATCAATGTTATTTATATAAATGGCAAAAAGGATAGGACCCAGAATAGAACCTTGGGGGACTCCTCTTGACAGTGGTTTTAATGGGGATAGGTCACCTTCAGTTTTTACCTGCTGTGACCTACCGGTGAGATAGCATCTGAACCACTTAAAGGAGGGTGGATCTAGGCCAATGGAGTGCAGGGATGAAAGTAGTAGCTCGTGGTCCACAGTATCGAATGCTTTTCTCAGGTCCAGGAATACTGCACAGACAGTATTCTTTTTATCTAACTTGGATTGCCAGTCATTTGTGACCTTGGCTAGTGCAGTGATAGTGCTATGCTTGGCCCTGAATCCAGATTGAGCTGGATTTAGGAGGTTAGCAGTGTCAAGATACTCCCTTAACTGGTTACTCACTAATTTCTCCAGCATCTTGGATAGCACTGGTAGAATGGAAATGGGCCTGTAATTATTAAGATCCATAGGGTCCCCTGATTTAAGAAGGGGAACCACTTGGGCTGTCTTCCACAGTGTGGGAATAGAGCCAGAGTTTAGGGATAGGTTAAAGAGGTGTGTTAGGGGGACTGCAAGTACATGGTATGCAATTTTTAGAAAGTAGGGGTCCGGAGAGTCTGCCCCTGCACTTTTTTTGGTATCCAGTTGCCATAATAGATCCTCTACTTGTTTCAACAGTATAGATTTGAAGCTGAAGGAAGAGTCAACTCTCTGATCACCAGTGTAATGGGAGCTTAATTGTTCCCTCAGCAGGTTAGCTGGAGAGGTGTCAAAGGCAAGGCCAGCCGTTGTGAAGTGGTTATTGAAGGCATCCAGAATTTCCATTTTGCCAGTGATAGGGCCATAACTGTTGTGTAATTGAGTTGGAAGGGGGGGGTGTTAGCGTCCTGCCCCACCATACCCTTGATGGTGCCCCAAAACTTAACAGGATTATGGTAGGAGGAGTCGAACTCAGCCAAGTAGAAGGCAGCCTTTGCATCCCTAACTTTCTTGGTGCATCTATTCCTGGCTTTCCTAAAGATTATCCAGTCACTTGCATTCTTGGTTTTTCTTGCCATTTTCCAGAGTTTGTCTCTCTCCAGCAGTGCAGCTTTGAGGTCAGCTGTAAACCAATGACAGGATTTGTTTTTTATTCGGATACTAGAGATTGGGACATGGGTGTTAAAGGGCATTTATTATAATGCTATTTAGCACCTGCTGAGCTTTTTCAACAGAATGGGTAAGATAAAACTCTTGCCAGTGTGGAGGTAAGCTAGATCATGCAAATATCCTTCAATATTGATGTTTTTCTTGGATCTCCTCATGAGGAATTTTGCAGGGCTTGTTGTTATGCTGGTGGATCTTACCCCTGCGATGGGGCAGTGATCACTTATATACAGAGAAGACGCAGCGTGTGTGAATAGATGTGGTTTATTCACTAGCATGATATCAAGTAGTATGCTGTTATTACTATTCCTTGCATTAATTCTTGTTGGTTCATTAATTAGCTGTGTGAACCCATATGTATCACAGAATGATACCAGAGGTGCAGCTGCCTGGGTAAGCCAGTTGAAATTCGGGTCACCTAGAATAATGACTTCTTTGATGCTGGGTTTTAGCAGGTTCCCCAGGTGGGATAAGAGCTTGTGTTCAGCAGAGGGGGGTCTGTAGCATCCAACTAGCTGAAAAGCTGCTGTATTGGGGAGAGAGACTTTTAGGGATAGGCATTCAAACTCCTTGGGCATAGATGTTGCAGCAATACAGGATAGAGCTATACCGGATTTTGCATAGATGGCTACTCCACCTCCCCTTGTTTGGTGATCAGCTCTGAATAGCTGGTAGTTAGGTAGGTTAACATCCCTGTCTGCTGTGGTGGGTTTGAGCCATGTCTCAGATACCACGAGAAGGTCTGGCAAGGTATGGGCAACCCAGGCTTGTATCAGTGTGAGTTTTTTCAACAGACTACATACATTAATATGCAGGAAACTGAGGCCTTTAATTGAGGTTAGGTCTGATGGAGAGGTGATACATTCAGGGGGGTCCAGGGTTGATTTCCATGTTACCAATACAGAGCAATAGAAAGAGCAGGAGTTTCGTGAGGGCTGCCAGTGATAGGGAGAGGGGGCTGTCTTTGGTCCTCCTTTTATTCTGTTGCCACTCTTTTGGGGTGCTCCCTGTGGGTTTAAGAGGTTGTGTCGAGACACCAAGAAGCAGTTTGGTGGTTAGGCTTAGGGGGGATCTGTATATCCAGCAGTGGAGCCTTGGTTGAAATACATGTGTGGTGGTATGTGTCTCTTTATGGTGATCACACCACTGTAGTCAATGCAGCAATGGTAGAGCATATTTGAGGGTTTGAGCATCAGCCAAAAGGGGATGATTCAGAGAGACTGGGCAGATGGATCACCCTAGTTTGTGTGACAGGGAAGATTCTTTGTGGAACCCCATGGCTGACAGTGAAAGGATTATCAGAAGTAAACTCCCCATTATGAGAGAGATATTGGTAGTTGGCTGTCATGGGAGTAGTGAAGTTGCTGATTGGTTGGATCAGCAAGCCGGTGTGACAGTCTGTTGGTTTAGAATAATGTTGAGGGCGGGGAAGAGATTTCGGTGGGTAGATGCCTATAAAGTAACACACAAGAGGGGGGTGGGCAAAAATTTTGCTGCTTTCCCGAGTCCTCCCTCACTGTCCCTCCCAGCCTCGTGGTTTTAACAATGTCTTATCATGCATTAAGTCTCTTTTTAAAGTCCATTGATTTTTTTTGTCCTTCCTTCCTTCTCTCCTGTTTGGACTTTCGGGTTTTCCCAGGCATATCATACAGTTCTTCATCAAAAGGAAATTCCTGTGAAATATACCATTCTTATTTGGCCTGGGCCTGGGTTGTGACAGTGCATACTATTGTGGCAGACAATGAGTTCTGGAAAGAAGGGAAATCATATCCCAAGATAACAGGCAATGGCAGACGTGGCACCAACCCCACTCTTATCTGTTGAGGTTGGTTATGCACAGTTACATTTATCTCTTGAAAGGGGTAAAAGTGCACGTCCCCATGGATGCAAGTAACACCTGTTTTTTGATTTACAGTATTGTCTGGTTTTACCAAATCAGTCCAGACTAGGGGTTGCCTGCTCCCTGAGTCAACCAATCCCAATACTTCTTTCCCTTCAATGATAACAGGTGTCATGTATTGCCCCAGTTGGCCAATGCTACATATGTGGGATCACTCTTTCTTTTAGGGCAGAATCTTGTGATATGTCCCTTAGCCCAACACTAATGACAAATAATGCCTGGATTATAATGTCTTTCTGGGCTTCTCTGTCTTAATAGTACTGGCATCACTAGACATTTTGTTAAAGGAAGTAGAATGCATAGGTCTTACCGTGGGTAAGTAGGTATTGGTCCAGGCATGTCCTTTCTGGCATGAGGGTAGGGCAGTCAAGAAGTCCTCGGCCAGGTTAATGGCCTTCTCAGCCATTTTGGGATGGTGCTCCCTCACCCACATTTCCAAATCGTGTGGCAGTATCTTGATAAATTGTTCCAGTATAACAGCCCTAATCACTTGGTCCATGGTTTTCACAGAGGGTTGCAACCATTTTTTACACAGGTTCTGCAGCCTTACAAAGGCCTCCTGTGGGGAATCTGCTGATTGATACCGGAAGGTTCTAAACCTCTGGTGGTAGGTCTCTATACTAATATCATAGTGCTTCAAAATTGCTTGGTGCACGTGGTCATAGTCAATGACATATATGGTTTCAACATGACTGTAAGCCAATTGGGCTTTTCCAGTGAGATATGGGGCCAATTGAATCACTCATTGGTCTCGAGGCCACCTACTGGCAGTTGCCACCCTTTCAAATGTTTTTATATATGCCTCTATGTCATCATTGTCTGCCAGTTTAGAGAGCTTAATGTCTCTTGGGCCATCATTAGGAGGATTCTGGTGATTAGCCCCTAAGGCTTGAATAGCCCGCAATGTGTCCACTCACCTTGCTTCACTTTGGAACCGATCTCTCTCTCATTGTTTCTCCAAGTCAATCTGCTTTACACAGAGCCATCTCAACAGGTCCTCCATCTTAGTAGGGGTGTCTTTTCTTCTTCTTCAAAAACACCAGAGATGTCTCCCCCTCCTGTAGCTCCTTCTGCATTCTCTTTTTTCTCCTTCTAAGCCTCTTGTCTTCTTACATCTCCCAGGCCAGGGTTCAGGGGAATCTGCAACTGCTCTGTCATTGTCCTTGTCAGAACACCACTGGCTGTGGGATCTGCTGCCTTGTCCCACTGCATCTGGTACCTCCTGGATATTTTTGGACAATATCCACCGATATCCCACTTCTCACACCAAATGTAAACATGGAAGGTAAGGAAGTTCAAAACAGTGTCAGAATGCCAAATAAAAGATTTATTATTACAATGGTATAAACAAAAAGTGGACTGGATTTGTCAAAGAAAACAAACTTAAATAAAGGTTTTCATAGTCAAGAGTAAAAAGACATCCAAATAAAGGCATAACTAGTTTTATATAGCTTAAAAAAATCCACCTAGAAATGAGTTAGGGGACAGATAGGATCAGCATCCTATCATCAACTGAACTCAAGTTTGTCAGACATGGTCACTTTATACAGATCTAGGGTCATATGACCTAATAGGCACCACCCCTTTTGTTACATGAACAACCAAAATAAAAAAAAGTTTATTTTGCAGTCTTACATCTTAAAATAACCTTCATCATGTTTTCCTATTATAACGACATAAGTAAAACTCAAAGTGATTAAAAAGAAAACCTTGATGTAGGAATATTCCAAAGGAACAG
Source organism: Neoceratodus forsteri (assembly GCA_016271365.2). Taxonomy (NCBI): domain Eukaryota; kingdom Metazoa; phylum Chordata; order Ceratodontiformes; family Ceratodontidae; genus Neoceratodus; species Neoceratodus forsteri. The sequence goes on from JADMNL010000022.1 coordinate 183,683,971, forward strand.
GCTCCTCCCATCAGACTTGGACTATAAACTGCTAGAAGAAATGGCTAGCCGGCCCTATAGATGAGTCAGAAAGCCAGAAGGCTGGAGGGGGATCCTGGCTGCAAACAAAAATACCAACAAGCACCAAAACTAGGTACCGCAATAACTTTTTGTGCAGCCAAATTATTTAACCTCATACTGGCTATAATATTGCATAGTATATAATTAGAGGTTTCTGAAAATGTCTTTAGGGCACCATTTTAACCATTTGTTGCTTTTCATAGAGGAAAAAATAAACAGAGCATTGGACTGCAAATGCCTGAGCAGTCCAAGACACCTGTTTTCCAAGCATACAGCAACAAGAAACTAATATGCAAAAAATATATGCAGCCCAATACAAATAATATTTAAACTGTACAAAATGTCAGATGCAAAACTATACTGCAGGCACATTATGCAAGTGGTGCAGGAAAAAACAATTTTCACCATGCGCCTTAATTAACGGGACTGACGCTTTTTCTCAGAACTAGTGCTGCAGTTTCAACTGCACTATCTCTACACTGTAAGTGCCTGCTTTTCTGTTTTTCATTAGAATCTATTTCAGCTCTGCACAACCTAAAGGAGCCCATACTGTCTGTTATAGTACAGGAACATAGGATGAGGAAGGATCTGCCACACTTTCACACAGGCGAATGTGCGCACGGTCATATGGGCAGACTTGCACACCTTCGAGTGGGCCTCTGCTCATACTAGACTCCAAGGCAGAAAACAGGGAGCTTGGCTGTAAATGAAACCACAAACTATTAGAAAAGAAAAGATTAGGGTTTCAAAGGACAACTGCAAGTGGCCTTCCTGCAAGTTGGGGAAATAGAGAAAAAAAGGGGAAAAAAATTTAATTCACAGCGATAGTAGAGTAAAGTACTGTTGCAACAGATTTTAAAAGACAGAGAAAGAAATCTTGTTTGTCCTAAGTACAGATAGTTCCTGTTACACTGATGTTTAAGGATTTCTCATGGATGGCAATTTTAAAAGCTCGAAAACGGGGATTGACCTTGTGGTCGAGGATTTTTCTACCTTGTGACCTGGAATTTTAAAACCTTTGCCACTGCACTGTAAATAGACTGTTTGGTCTTTTGACTTGAAATTTGCAGGTTATTAAGGGGATGCCCCAGAGATGTAAATTATGCTATTTAGGTGTTGAAAAGTTAATCGGTTCTGTATATATGCTATCATGAAGTTTTGATTTTTCCCATAGGATAACATTGTGGCACCCATAGTGACTTTTAGCGTCTGTATCTCGAAAATGAAGTGAGATATGGATTTTTGGTGACCTAAGCCAGGAAAAACAAATTTTTAAATCATAGATTACACCTGCAGTAGAATTTTTTTCCTAGGTTGTACAGTTACTGAGATATTGGCAAATTAATGTTCTAAGGGTTCCTTTGAGGCCCATTGGGCTACTGTATGTCTCCGAAGTTATGTATAAGTGGTAGTATAGGGCCTGGAGGGCCTGCACTCCCACAGATGCATGTCATTATGCACAAATGGGCAGTTTGGGAGTGCAGGGCCTGGAGGGGCCTGGGATCCCACCAACACATACCAGTTACCAGCTACATTACACTGTAAATAAACAGTTTTGTCTTTTGGCTTAAAATTTTCAGGGTATAAAGGGGATGTCCCAGAGATGTGACCTATGCTGTTTGGGTGTAAAATATTTTATCAGTTCCATAGATATGCCATTACGAAGTTGAGATTTTCCCTCTTAGGATAACATTGCAGCACCCTCAGTGTTTTTCGGTGCCGGTATCTCAGAAATGATGCAAGAAACAGATTTTGTCAACTTATCTCAAGTAGAGAGCTCACTGTCATGATTACAACAGTTGAATTTTTTTCATGGCTGCTATGGTTGCTAAGATATTGGCAAATTAGTGTTAAAAGTGTTCCTTGCCCTATAGGGCTGCTGTATGGCTCCATAGTTATATATATATGTGGGAGTGCAGGACCTAGGGGGCCTGCAGTCCCACAAGCACATATCAATATGCACAAATGGGCAGCTCGGTGGGAGCGCAGGGCCCCCACCAACACATAACCATTTACCAATTATATTAGACTTTTTCAAAAAGTAAGGAAATTAATTGCAATAAATTTTGTTAATGCATCAGTTAGGATTAAAGTGACAAAACTCGGGTGAGAGTAGGGCCTCTTGACCCCATGGCACACCCCAGCATCTGTCAGTCTGTGGAGGATGGGGTGGTGAGGGGGGTTAGGAGCGCAACCCTAACATCTCATTTCCCCACTTTTGCCACTTTAACCCTAACTGAAGAATTAATTACATTTTTTGCAATGATTATATATATTTATAAAATGGAGACAACAATAGCCTAGAAATCCAAACTTCTGATTGTATCAAACACATCACATGACCGTGCGTATATCAGAGTGTGACTGCACACCTCAACTTTTAACCCTCTCCAATACAATTTTGACATTTTATAAGATAGATAAACCACTCTGAGGTGTGTGGTCGTGCTCTGATAGACGCACACCTTGGGTGGTTGACTCACTGGCCTAGGCCTTGTGCGTGTAATGCACACAAAGCACTGTATCAGGCAGACCGCACACCTCAGAGTGGTTTATCTATTACATATACATACTATAGCTATATGTGAAAATATATATATATATATATATATATATATGAATATATATAGAGATCTCTCTCTCTCTCTCTCTCTCTCATATATATATATATATATATATATCTATATATATCTGTAATACATAATCCACTCTAAGTGTGTGGTCACACTCTGATATATGCCCACCTTGGTGTGCATTGTTACGCATGAGGCTGCAGGCCGAGTGTGTCAACCACCCAAGGTGTGTGTATATCAGAGCGTGACTGCACATCCTAGAGTGGGTTATCTATCTTATAAAATGGCAAAATTCTTTTGGAGGGGGGTAAAAGTGGCAGTGTGTGGTTGAGCTCTGATATACGCTTGGTCACCTGATGGTCTTTGTCCAATGCCATTGATGATATTTTCGAGCCCATTTTATAAATATATATACAGTATATATTATACCTGCCTGGTAGGGCATGTATAGTTAGGGTTGCACATGCATGTCTATGTTAAACTTCACATTTTGAACTTTAATAGCTCTGCAACCATTTGTCCAATTTGCCTAAAAGTATACATGCACAACTGCCAACCATATATCTCTGAATCTGGAAAGTTTTGTTCTGGTTGAATGTAAGGTTGTGGAACCATAGGGCAGTCAAAACATGCAAAATGGTCAACTTTTGCCCATTTCTTTGTTTGGCTATAATGGACTGAAGAATGTTTTTCTGTGGATTCAAATGTGTTTGTCTACATGTGGCCTGAGTTGAACTAGTGCCTTTTGAAGACTTGGTGAAAAATATTGCTCTGTTCAAAAGTTATTCAACTTTTTCATGTCCCATTATAGCCTATGGGAAAATTTATATGTGCATTGTGAAAACTTTCGCAATCACATTTTTGTTGTCACGCTCCCAGAATTTGTTTTCAAGCTACCACCATCTTGTTTTCAGTTAGTGAGAGACAAAAAACATTTTAACTCTAAAAATAATGCCCTTTGGTAAACACCAACAGTTGTGTTTACCTAATTGTGCCCTGCGGAGCGTGACCCAGCAATTCGTTTTTCACCAGCTAGTCTGGAAATATATTTTTCAAACTTGTTCCACCATTTTGCCATTTTCTGATCATGGCAAAATTTGTTCTTGCTGCGAAAACAATTACGAACAAAAAAAGTAACCTTGATAAAATTTTTCTGTGCACGGTAACATTTCCATTATAACTCTGCATTGTTTTCTTTGCACTTCATTGTGCCAAGGTGGATTGTGCTTTTGGCCTGAAATTTGCAGGGTGGCAAGCCCTGGTCCCACAGATGTGCTTTTTGGTGGTTTGGTACCAAAACATTCAACAGGCCCACAGGTACAGCATTACAAAGTTGAGACATTTCCAATAAGATAACATTGCAGCACCTGTGATGCCTTTCAGCACCTGTATCTTGAAAATGAAGTGAGATATCCCACTGGAGACATGGGACAGGCACACAGATTATAGGTCTGGGATAGGCCAGAAGCAGCTGTAGTATGCAAGTACATGAAGTGTAGCAAACATAGAAGTACATGGGTTGTACTATTAAACAAGTGCAAAATGGAGAGGGTAATGCTATGCTTAGGCTTGGCAGTTTTCGATTGTTATTTTTAACAGAATTCGATGGCTAAAATTGATGTTTATTTTAAGGTTTTTATTTCGATAAATATTGATCTTTAATGTAAAAAACATGTAATTTATCAATTCAAGTTACACAGACAAGTAGATATGGAGACACACAGAGTTAGACTGAAACAATACAACATGCTCCCCCCCAAAAGTGCAATCGATGCTGGATTCAGCTGTGCATTTTTTTTATATCTGTGTCACTAAATGCATCAAAACTTTCTGTTATGTCCTTGTTGTGGTACAAAATGTTTAGCATCACTAGTCTCTCCTCTGAAAGGCGCAGTCAGAGTGTATCTTGCACTTTTCTGTACAGACTAAATGAACGCTCTGCGACAGTAGATGTAACTGGTATAGCCAGTGCCCTCAACACAACATTGGACAGTACAGGAGGGTTTAGCATCTCACTCTCCCAGTACTCCATCAGAGAGAGATCGTGAGGTCTGAAGGAACATCAAGTTTCATATATAAATAAAAGTCCCACTCAAAGTCTTCTTTTGGCAATGAAAGGTGTTGCTTATGGCACCATATTTAGAGACATCAGCAGAGAGCTGTTTCTTTACAAACGGATCAAACATCCAGCAATTGTCAAACAACGAACCAGCACCATAAAGTCCTTCAGGGACATTTTGTGTTAGTGTTGCGCTTAGCTTTGAATGAAAATTTCTTGAGAAAGAATGCATTGCTGCAGACAGGGACTGTCTTTTAGATCCCATTGACTTTAAATCAACATCTTTTAGTGAACTTTTGACATTGCTTGCCACGCTCAGATCAAAGTTCAGTAGTCTGTCAATTTTGTGAATTAGAGGTGCTTTGGTTTCCATCTGGACATGTATCACATGGATTTTTCCAAGAAAACTGCACAAAAATGTAAGCTTGCAGTAGATAGCTGGAACCCTGGGCTGCGTTCATCAGAATTGCTTCCAAACATAAAGCCCGAACAAGATCATGTGGGAAGTCAGCAGCTTCTTCTTTTTTCTGCTTCATGTACCCCATAAAGGATTCCATTGAGGGCTACGAGATAATGTCCTGACTTTGCTTATCCTCAGGTGTGTCTTGCTGTTAAGATGCTCAGAAATGTGGTTTGCCTGACCTGATACTTCAGTTTTACAAATCTTGCATCGTAAAATGTCAACGCTTTCCCCATCACCAGTCTTTTTTACAGTTTTTAATTCTAGTTCTGGGAATTCAGAGCAATACTCGTCTGCACATTTCCTTTTTTGACCCATGCTGTTTGGTTGTGTAGCTAGATCTGAGGTCTGAGGTCTAATTAAAAGACTACTAATTTTATTAACAGCTCAGAGGATGACACGGGAAACCACACAACTATGTAGCAACTACTAATTAGGTGTTAATGGAATAGGTAATCACAAGCTAAAGTAAAGTAATGAGAGGCACGTCAGTTTGCAATGTAAATCACCAGGCAATCAAAACATTATAGTGATTAGTGATACTACTACTGAACTTTGATCTGAACATGGCAAGCGATGCGAGAAGTAAAATCATTTCTGTATAAATTGACGAGAAAAGATATCCGTCGAAATTGACAAAGTTGCCCATCTCGATGTAAATCGACAGAAACCGATATAAATCGCAAACTGCCAAGCCTAGCTATGCTGTACACAGTGTAGAATGTTTATGGATGGCAATGCAGATGTTAAATTTATATATGATAAGTGCCTATTGATTGAAACATTACAGCAGGAGATGGAGATGTTGCAGCACAGACTAGTAGTCCACCGTGAGAGAGACAAATTAGAACATTTCATTGATAGTGCTGCAAATGATATTACTAGCCCCAAATCTTCCAGTGATGAATTAATAGCATTAGCTCACCCTGAGGAAAATACAAACTGCACCACTTTACACAGGTGTAATCAAGGGATGATGATTGGGCTACAGTAAAACCAAGTTCTGGGAAAAGAAGAGGGGGCCAAATATTTCTTAGAGCACCAGTAAACCTCTCAAATAGATATGAAACCCTAACGGTTGATGAGGATATACCTACAGCCATATCAGATGATGACATTAACGAACCCAAGACACAGTTTACAGTAGTCCAGCCAAAAAAACAACATCACTAGCAGGATTTGAACAGGAGGATACTCCAGTTGTAACTGAACAAACTAAAAAGGAAAGCACATTCAAACCAAGGAAATAAATAGTCCAAAGAATACCAAATCAGATACAACTAAAATAGCACCATGCAGAGACAGTCTGGTGGTAGTTGAGTCAATTATTAGAGGTATTGACTCAGCTATATGTAAAGGACAAAATGAGCACACAATGGTCAGTATATTACCAGGAGCAAGAGTGACAGATGTACAAAAAATGCTCATGGGCTTAATGGAAAATTTGGTAAACCCCCTTGTGATCCTACATATAGGCATAAATGATATAGGTAAAGTTGGGGTCGAGGATATTTCAAAAAATCTTGAATCATTAGCACTGGATATAAAAAATAAAGGAGGGGAATTGATTATTTCCAGTCTTCTGTCAACCCATGGATTCCATACTCACAAAATGAGGGACATTATGGTATTAAATAGGAGGATTTAAAGATCTGTGCAAAAGCAGCAGATATTCATGTTTGTATAACAATAGCATTTTTAATAAAAGTTAATTGTTCAAACCAGATGGCTTACATTTGAACAAAATGGGATCTAGGATTCTGGCAAAGTGATTCACTGAAACCATAGTTTAAATTTAAACTACAAACCGGGGAGGAAAGAAAGTCAACCAGTAAGGGACAGATATTCAAAACTTTGCCCCGGGGCTAAATTAGCACTGCCTGGCAGGCAAACTTAGCCTGGAGCAAAAAGCAAGCTATATTCAAAAAGAATAGCCCGGTGTAAAACAAGCTGAATATAGCAAGAAAAGGAAGCCAGGCAAACAGAGCCAGGAGTGCAGGGCAAAAATAGCCCGGGAATAAGACAGCACTGAATATAGCAACAGAGGAGTGCACACTGCAACTGCAGCCGGTGCAGAACATTGTATGTGATTGCACAGAGATGTCTCACATCTACTGCACATTAGCTCGGTGCAAACTGGTTAGCCCGGGGCAAGTGGGAGCTTTATTCAAATCTCCCATGCAAATGAGCCTACTTAGGTAATCTGTGGGCAAACAGGCACATTTGCATCTCATTGTGTGCTGCTTGGCATACATTACCATGGAGTTTGCCTGGTGCTACTGCATGGTGCACACAGCTCCACCTTTTGGTCAGAATGGCAGTATAGGCTGGATGCTGCTGGCCAAGGCAAGCCCACAGCATCCTCTGTTGGTCAGAATGGAAGTACAGGTTAGAAGCAGCAGGAACTGTGTGCTGGCAGGCACAATCAGTGCATACAATGCACCCATGTATCTGTGCAAGCAGGACCTACTGTGTGTGTGTGTGTATATATATATATATATATATATATATATATATATTAGAGGCAAAAAACTCCATGTAATGCATTAGGGTTGTTCCACAGCGACAAAAGTGAGGAAATTCGCTGTTAGGGTTGAAAACCCTAACTCCGGATTCACCCCCCCCAGCACCACACACACACACAGACACACACACACACACATATGCAAGTATGTGGGAGGACCAAATCAACACAACCAATGACACATCCAGCAGCAGGTGACAGAAATAACAAACAATTGTCTAAATGTACTACGAGACATCCCCACCCACCTGACCAGGTACTGCATGCTCAGTGGAGATCAACAGCAAAACCGAGGCCATGTACACCAAGCGTACACATCCCTAGTGCAGCTGCACAGCGTACCACACTTAGTAGTTGCATGGCCTTACCTACCGATGCCCCACACCACACCACAACTGGTACTGTGCCGTTAGTCAATATAAATGCTGAAGGTGCATGATGACAGTTGTAGAAAGGTTTTAACACTAGTGAGTATACATTAATTAAGAGCAGTACATAAATTAACTACAAGACACTAGCATGCTCAAAATAAAAGTAGTGTTACATTTAGTATGTGATTTACATAGCAGTACATTTACTGCAACTGTTTACTCAAGATAGAGAGGCTGATGTAAACGTATTGAAAAGCATTGCCTGTTCAATGCTGTGAAATTCGTACTGCCAGTATCAGATGCATTCTTACTGATGAAGGTGTACTGCTGATGTACATACATAGACCTTCAGTGTGTTTCAATACTAAAGATGCAGTAAGTATTCTTTGTAAGAAGCAGTGTAATTGCATGGATCAGGCCAAGTAACTTCTAAATATCATAGCACTACTGAGGCAACAATGACGTAGCTGTATCGGAGATGTCTATAGGACAGATTTTCCTGTAGGCACTTACTGAGTATGTTGTACCTGAGAAAGACAATCTCATTGCATCTGTGATGACTAACTTATTCAAATAGTGATACATTTACTATTGTTGCAATGAGTGATCTATGCCACTTATGGACACAGTGTAATTTTTTTAACAGTTGTTTCATACTCTGGCTGTATGCCTAGTGTTTGGGTTTGCCACACTTCTGTCACTGATGCTATCAAACTGATAACTAAGTTAATTGTGGTACAACAGGAATCAAGTAGGTATAGTGTAGAAATAAACAGAATGTCTTTTAGTATTGATTTAACTCAGAATGGGATAAGTGTACTAGGACAGCAGGGGTTATTCTCTATCACTGACTCTGTCAGTTTTAATCACACTAAGGTTTCGATGACTGTAATGATCAAGTTACACTGTTCATCTTCATGAGTTCATATTCACAGCCATTCTCCAGTAACTAGACAGTGTATGGTGTAACTGGGTGGGACACTGTGTTGCAAAGCTGCTGCAGTGCCTAGCAGAGGGAGAGTATCTACTCATAAAGACAATTAAGCAATAAGGCATGACCAACAGTTATGTTAAATGGTCTGTTAATCACCCTGTAGGGGTTTAATGTTGAATGAGGCGTGGCCGAGTGCCACATGTCGCTAGACAGTGATAAACTGACCATTAACATAATACCTGGGAGTGGCTTATTGCTATCATAATAAAACTGTTTTTTTAAACAACATTAAAGCATGTTCATCATATGGTTAGGCTCTACATGTATCTTAATAAAAACTAAACATAAGGCTGTTACAATGTTTACAGTCCATTAGAAAGCTGCATTTTTCAAACCCTTGTTATAATCAGAGATATTATACCTGTACAACTCCTTGGTTTTGCTCAGCTCTATTGCTCAGGTGGCCCACCACATGTGGTGTGGTCTGGTGTGGGGCATCGGTAGGTAAGGCCATGAAACTACTAAGTGTGAGTACGTTGTGTGCAGCTGCAATCAGGGATGTGTACGTTTGGTGTACATGGCCTCAGTTTTGCTGTTGATCTCCACTGAGCATGCAGTACCTGGTCAGGTGGGTGGGGATGTCTCGTAGTACATTTAGACAATTGTTTGTTATTTCTGTCACCTGCTGCTGGATGTCTGTCATTGGTTGTGTTGACTTGGTCCTCCCCCATACTTGCATATGTATGTGTCTGTGTGTCTGTGTGTGTGTGTGGTGCTGGGGGGGTGAATTCGGAGTTAGGGTTTTCAACCCTAACAGCGAATTTCCTCACTTTTGTCACTGTGGAACAACCCTAACTAATGCATTAAACGGAGTTTTTTGCTTCTAATTTCCCTTCTTTTTGAGAATGATAATGAGAAATAGTGAATGTAATGCAGCGGGGCGCGTGAGGGCCCTTTGGGCCCAGCGCTCCTATGATATCTTGTGGCATAGTAACAGAACAGCAATGCAAACAGAGGCGTAACAGTGGCACACATGGTAGCATAAGCGTGAATGAGAACAGAAAGAATTAGCACGGTGGGCGTGGATAGCCGGTCTGCTGCGATGGATGCCACATAGTAACATGGTGCCTGCAAATGGAAATGTCAATGGGCATGGTGGACGCAAAGTGAAACAGAAGAGAAACAGTACTGTAGACACAAATGGCAAAAAATAACAGAAACACAAGCGCAAATGAAAGCATAAAGGATAAAGCACATGGTGGCGTGAGCGTCAGCAGTAAGTGAAATGGGCATGGAACACATAGCGGAAAGGGTAATGGTAACAGTAATGTAGCGCACAGCTGGTTTTCCCCAAAAGCTGAATAGAGAAAGACAGTGACTACAAAGAATGTATGCATAATAATGGGTATCGGAGCAGAAAATGAGGACTTGGAATACTAAATAGGTTATATCTCAGGAACCGTATGACGTAGAAAAAAAATTTAAAGGTCATATGATTTATGACTGTCCTGGCTAGTTTTATACTTAGCCCCCATTGTTTTTTCTGATGAAAAGTCTGTATCTCGCACCGTTTCCGAGATACGGGCCCTGAAAGGCGCGGCGAACGCTGTAATGTTATCCTATGGGAAAAAAGAGAAGTTCGGAGCACCATAACTTTGCCTCCCTGTAATATTTTTTCACCAAACCACTGAAAGGCACATCTGTGGGCTGTTGGCTGTCTTCCCTCCAAATGTCAGGAAAAAAGACCAAACCGTTATTTTGCAGCAGGTTGCCAAAGGATTCCTGTAATGCGTGGGGCGCCGTAATGTTATCCTAATGGAAATAATGTCAACTTTGGAGTGCTGTAACTTTGCTGCCATCTAACATTTTTTCAATACAACACTGAAAGGCACATCTGTGAGATTTTGGCTGTGTTCCCTTCAAATTTCAGCCCAAAACTCCTAACGTTCTTTGCAGTGCAGTGCCAAAAATTGCTGTCATTTTCCACAGACTAGAAAACTACTGTATGCTTAATTTGCAGCTTCATAAAATTTGAGACCCTTTTGTGAGCACGAAAGTACTTTGTGAAAGTACTTTTTCCAGAAATTTGAAAAACATATTTCTGGGGTGTTTTACCCCAAAATAAAGACATGGCTAGCATCCTCAGGGTTTGACTAGGTGAATACAAAAAGAATTAGGTTGCTAGAGGGTCCCAAATTTAAATGCCAAGCATTTTTCTGATCACCAACTGAAAACAAAATGGCCGATTTGCAAAAGTAACAGGACCATTTGCGAAAGTAAAAATGCATTTGCGAAAGTGTTGAACTTTTTTGTTAACTTTTCCCATTGACTTATAATGGGAAATTGTTTTTTGAATAACTTTTGAACCGTTTAATATTTTTTCACCAAATCTTTGAAAGGCACATTGGGGACCCTGGCCACACATTGCCTGAAGATTTCAGGCTAGGCACACAAACTGTGCGACCTGTACACGCGACCGTAGAATTCCAGAAAAAGCGTAAACGTGCGCGCAAATCACACTTAATAACTCCACAGCCATGTATCTGACTGGTACAAAACTTGGCAGATGCCAAGGCTTATGGTTCTTGATTGTGTATTCCAAATTTCAGGCAAATCTGTCAAATGGTTGCAAAGTTATTAAGGTGCAAAATTTTGGGGTTTAACATAGAAATGACTCCTCAACTCTAACTATGGTAGCACTACAATGCTACCATAATACATATATATATATATATATATATATATATATATATATATATATATATATGAGGCAAAAACCTCCACTAGATACGCAGATAGGGTTGTTCTACAGCAAAAAGTGAGGAAATTCGAGTTAGGGTTGAAAGCCCCCTTGGACCCCAGCCCACCCTACCAACCGGCATCGGGGTGCATGTTGGGGTCATCACTAACTCTCACCCCATCACATGTGTAAGAAGCAAAGGCATAGGATATTGGGGTGAGAGTTGGGACAGCTACCCAATGAACACCCGATGCGGTTAGTAGGGATGGGCTGGGGAGGTCAAGGGGGCTTTCAGCCTAACAAATTCCCTCCTTTTTGCTATAGAACAACCCTAACTGATGCATTAAATGGAGTTTTTGTCTCCAATTTCCCTTCTTTTTGAGACTGAGGATGATAAATAGTGAATGGAATACAGTGGCAGAAGCACGGGGCCCTTCAGGCCCCTCACTCCCACCACGTGATGTCTTGTTACATAGTAACAGGAACTGCAATGCAAATGCAAGCAGCAACGGTAGGCAAATTGTTATGATAACAGCAACAATAAAGTCAACAGAAACACAAGCGCATACAGAAATGCAAACTGTTACACGCAAACTCATGGTACCACAATTGTAATTGTAAATGCTAACAGTAACAGCAACAGAAATGCAAGTGCATATGAAAACACAAACCGTAACACGCACAGGCATGGTACTGCAATTGCAAATGCAAATGGTAACGGTAACAGCAACAATAACGTGAAACAAAACAGAAACACAAGTGCATATGAAAACACAAACCGTTATACACACGGTGGTGTAGACGGGAACGGTGATTCGGACGGTAACAGAAGTGCAACTGGAAATGCTAACTGACACAGTAACAAAAGGGCACACCCTTCTTTTCCCCAAAAACTGCATTGAAAAAACTAATTGAAAACAAAGAATGTATGCATTATAATTAACTTCGGAGCAGAAAAGAACGACTTGGAATACTAAATTGCTTATATCTCAGGAACCGTACAATGTAGGAAACATTTTTTAATTGTATATGAATTATTACTTTTGTGGCTAGTTTTATACTTAGCCCCCATTTTTTTGACAGAAAGTCCGTTTCTCATACTGTTTCCAAGACACGGGCCCTGAAAGACGCAACGGACGCCATAATGTTATCCTATGGCAAAAAGCATCAACTTCGGAGTGCTGTCACTTTGCCGCCCTGCAATATTATTTCACCAAACCACCAAAAGGCACATATGTGGTATGTTGGCTTTCTTCCCTTCAAATTTCAGCCCAAACAACCACAGTGTTATTTTGCAGCAGTGCAGCAAAGAATTCCTCTTATGCGTCAAATGCCGTAATATTATCCTATGGGAAAAAATGGCAACTTAATAGTGCCATAACTTTGCCACCCTGTACTATTTCTTGACCAAGCTCTTCATTTTGTTTTGCCACACTATGGAAAGAAGTGCTATTCTGTGCTTGCCAGTATCAGGAAATCATGGCCACTGAAGAACTGTGGATGAGCTTGATTATGGTCATGTCTGAAGCATTGTTTATGACAACTTATTCTTTGATGACAATGAAAAATCACCTTACATGTTTGCGTACTGATCAGGGAGATGTGTTCTTCTTGTTCTGACAGTGAGATAATTGAGTCTCTGGCTGTGACAGAGACCTTGTTGTGTGTATGCATGGTATGTTAGGAGAGTGGCATGGTGGCAGTTGAACTGAGCAGAGCGTTTAGTCCACGTGTTCCACAGGAAGCATTCCATGACAAATATTACATATCTTGAATGTGGGGGGGGGGGCAGATAAAAACAAAAAAAAAACAGGAAGAGGAAAATAGGCAACAGTACTATGACATCATTTGCAGTGGGTGGAAGGACTATTTTATCATAAAAGCACAGAAGTAAATGTATTGTTTCTACCTATACACATGCTTTTTCCAACTGTGTAACGTTTTTAAAAAGAAGTCCATTTTATAAATACAATAAGGCACTCTTGGATGTGCATGGAACATGTTTTACCACATGGCCAGTGGCTACAGTCACTCAGCCCATGGACCTTGTGTCTTAATATGCCCTTGCCCATCTGGTAAAATGTGTTCCACACACACCTCCTCATACCTTATTGTTAATGATGTTTGCACCTGTTGCACTTCTGAGACACATATACATATATACTTACATAAATATGTATATGAGTATGGGTGCCAATAATACACCATCACTGATTTTAGCCATGAGTGAAAGCTTTCAAACTTTTTTCTATTTCCTTTTATTCTGTTGATGCAAGAATTAGACATTATAGTAGGCAAGAGCGTGTCCTACTTCATATGTGTATCTTGTGTTGTATGCAAGTATTACTGATACTCACGTTCTGTGGTTATGATGATAATATCACCATATTTGGTTCTTCTGTCCTCTCCTCTGCAGGGACAGGGCCTGGGGAAGCTGCTGTTTCTTCAGCTGTGTCTCCAGTAGTTGTTGTGAAAAAAAAAGGAGAGAAACAATACAATGATCATTTTACATTTACCTGAGTAATACTATGTTCAGTGAAACTGTGCTATATCTTGCATGATTGTGGCAAAATATGTAAATGCACAACACAGAAATAGCACATCTAACATAATTTGACACAGTGTAAATGTATTTTACACATTGGGCCCATTATCTCATTGTAGAAAGGCACCACCATGGTGTGAGTCATTACATGATTTGTCCACTTTATGGACCCTATGCACCAATGGGGCAGAATGATTATGTGTGATATATCTGGGTTATGTAACAACTCTGCACCCTATGCACCCCCCATGCAGGATGCTTGAATGTGGGGGTGTGCAGCACATATGTGTCAAATTCTACCCTGCTGTGCAAGGAGCAGCATGATGGGGCAGGCAAGGGGTGGGTTAGAAGTATGTGCCAAGTACTAGGGTGTGTACTGCTGGCTGTTGGGGGGGTGTAGGGGTGCAGAGTATGACAGAGAGGACTGTACTATTAATGATATATTGTGCCCCATGCACAGGACAGGGCAAAAAGCCCATTGACCCTCCAGGGCAACAGCTAAAGGCCACCCTTTGACAATCACTCACCCTGGCATAGAGTGGTGAGTGTGGCAGCCCCCCAAACACACACAAAACCCATATCCCTCACAGGGGACACTAGCTCAAGGCTGCCACCGCTTCACTACTGGTGGCACTACATGTAAGAAAAACCTCCCCAACTCATGTCTGGTGATAATGTTATCTCCCTTCCCTGACATCAGGCATGCTTCACGTTGCACTGCACTGTGTCTATATGTTGTGACACACCACGCAAGATGTGGGTAAATCCTCAATTACCAACACTGTGTACTTTTTGTGTAAAAGTTTTTAATAAGTGTTGGAATTATGTGACACTTGTGTTGTTAATTATATGTGCTGTGAGTGCATTTTGTGAATTGCTAGTTTTCTCATTGAATGTCAATTTTGTTTGTGTGCATTTGTCATTCTATTTTTTGACAAAGAAAGTTGGCTCTTAAAAGAACCTTTTGTTCCCTTTGAGCACTTTGCCAAGACACACTGTTCTTCAGACCACAGACAGGATGCCATGTTGGAGGTCTCTCAAAAACAGGCAATTGCCAGTTTCTGAGAAATGCACACTGTCTCTTAGATACAGCCAATCTTTAACCCTTAGGCTGCTGGAAGATTTAGAACGCATAGGTTTTTAGGGCAAGATATCTTGTCAGCGGCAGCCTATGGGTTAAAATACTTGTTTTCAGGGTGATGAACTGTGTGCATGCCCAGATCATGTAAAAATGCAGAGATATGTATGATGATTTTTTCCTTGCCCTGTCAGACAGATACATGTGTTGATCTGCATGCCAGACCATGCACTCTGTAATGTCTGAATATATAATTTTACAGGAGGTTAACATCTCTGAAAGTGAAGCTATGTCCAGTTTAGCTTCAGCAACTAAATCTATTCATCTTTTGTCACCTAAATCATTCCTTTTGAGATGGAGCAGCAGTACATCTGGCACAGAGTGGTTGCTCCACAGATGTAGCATGGTTGGCATCAGCTGCTCCTATCTCATGCCTCCCATGCCAAACCAGTAAACCTTACAATTTGGAAGTCTTAAGTCACTACCAAGATGACTTCTTTGAGCATATTCGTCACCTCGATGAATTAAACTGCTGCCTACCATCCATACTATGATTCTGGAGTTTTCTGCCAACAGTTTCTTGCAAAATAGAGTGACAGAGAGCTCAATAAGACAGTCTGAGTCTGTTGGTAGCTAGTGTGATCTAATCAGCAGGGTGAGCAATTTTCTTACAATTTTTTATTCTTACTGAGACAGATAGCAACAGTGGATTAAAAATACATATAGTACTTCCTGGCTCATAGTACTTCCTAGGTGCCAATAGAAACATTACACTTCACATATGCCTGCAAAGATTGTTTGATTGGCTGTGCCATAGACAAAATATACTGGCCCAGATATTCAGACTGCACCAGGCAGTGGCGCAAGCCTGGGCGTTGAACAACTGGGATGCGCCAGAGCCAGAACCAGGTGATATTCAGTGGTGATGTGCCATGGTGCAGCACCATTGAATATGGCACAGACTGTGCATGGTGCAGTGGTGCTGCACCAGTGCAAGCCATGGATGGGGAGCAGGGTGATGCACCAATACAACTGCAGTTGCGCTAGGTGCATCACCCATGATATTAAGTGGAGGGCATGCAAATGGGGCCATTTGCATGTCATTATGGCTCCATTTACATGCCTTGCACAGGGCAGCCCAGTGACTTGTATCTGGCACCCTGCACAGCATGACGTGTGCACAGTAGGGGTCCTGGGGCATCCCCCGCCCCATAGCTGTGATCACGATAAACCACCATAACACACATTCCTGGTAGTCTAGTGGTACCCCCCTCCCACTTGAGTCCCTGAGAAATTTATATGAACCCATTCCCTGGTGGTCCAGTGGATCCCCTCCCTCCTGATGTCCCGATTGCCAGTATATGTAGCTGTAGACACTCCCTGGTAGTCTAATGGACCCCCACCCACCGATTCCCCAATCACGGTAAATCACTGCATCATATGTCCCTGGTGATCCAGTTGCATCTCCCACCCCCACCCACACAGGCACTCATGCCCACCCACCTCCCCCCATCTTCGGTGGCTGGCTGCAACCCACCTGCATACCGCCCAGCCACCATCCGAATGACAGGTACAGTATGCGCTGTAAGCTCATTGGTCCACAGTGTGGACCAACGGGCTTGCAGGTCATACTGTACTAGACAGTCTCAAATACATTGACATAGATGAACTCTCAGATATGAGTGCTCAGTTTGGACTGGTGGACACTAGGAAGCCAATGATTGAGAAAGTCAATGTTTCAACTGATGAAGATGTGTATGAGCAGTACACTATTCATCCTCTACATGGCAGAGATCCAATTGGTGATAACATTGACCTGTACCAGATGAAACAGGTTGAAGGTAGTCATGTTAGCACATGGGAGGAAAAACTGGAAGCACGTTGCTTTCCAGATTTATTCCCTAAGTACAGGAGGCCATCTGGATGCACGTGAGGTGTGTGTGTTCAAGGTGCTGAATATCGTACATCGAGCATGTTAAACAAGGATGGCAAATTCCATAGGAACATATAATATTTGTTCCATCTGCTGTGGGAGAGTGAGCTTAGTAACCTCTCTGCGTCCATTGAACATACACTGCGCTTGACTAGTCCACTAGATGGGATTGCAGCAGTTAAGTTTCTGGATTGACAAAGTGAAAAGGATGAAATTAATTTGACATAAGAACTAATAATTCTCTACACCGACAATGCTGTGATCCTCACCTCGGACCCTGATCCAATCCAATTACAAAATAAACTTCAGCGAGCCTTCTCCTCCATTGAATCCTGGTTCCTAAATCATAAACTGCTTTTCAATCAGAAAAAAAAACAAGTCTATGGTCTTCTGCAGCCCCCACAACAAAAACAAACAACTCCACCTCTCCATTGCAACTGAACAAGGAGCCATCCTATAGCAAACACAATCATTCAAGTACCTCGGCATCACCCTTGATCCCCACCTCTCATACGCCGTACATATCAGCAATGTTGCAAAGTCTGCCAATGCGAGGTTAGGCATATTATTCTGGCACAGGAAACACCTAACCCCAGAAGCACTGTCAGTGGCCATCCAAAGCTCCATCATCAGCATCATAGACTATGGTCTTATCATATATGGGTGCAACTACCACTGCTCTCAAACGTATCGTGACCTCCCTAAATAAAGCCTGTCATCTCATCACTGGCTCACATTGCTGTACCCATACATGTGACCTTTATTCCCAATCTGGATGGCTTAAACTGGACAAACGCATAAAATACCAAACCTGCATCATGCCCAAGAAAATTATAATGGGGATTTCCCCTCCTGGTGTCTGTGCCCTCCTTAAGCCTAGACATAGGAATGTCACTACAAGGAGATCCAATTCCCATCTACTATATAGCCCATGCTGTCACATGACCCAAGGACAAACATCATTCTCCTATCGGGCATCCAACTGGCTCAACTCTCTTGGCAGTGACATAGTGACCACTCCAACACTCGGCCTCTTCAAGTCCAAGCTGTGCCTCTTGCTGCTTGTATCCTGTGATTGTCCATCTTAATATTTCCACCATTCCAGCTGCACATGCCCCAGCACCCAGCACTTACAATCAGTCTTTGCACCCCTAGCACCTTACCTGTCATATTCCCTCGACAAGGCCCCCTGGCTGCACTGTCTCCCACCCTTGCCCACCTCCCCCCAGATCTCCACTCCTGCCCCTGCCCCAACCACCTCCCGTCGCCCCTTGCCCCTGCACCTCCTTCCCCCTCGATCTCCTACCCTCACTTCCCCCAACCACCCCCTTCCCTTGTCTTGCTCATAGCTCAAGTCTTTGTACTGGTTATTACATTTTGTAAGTCAATGACTATATATTTGTAACTAAAAATGATGACTGTTGCTGCGCTGATGTGGAACCTTTGTAAAAGAGCCTCGGCTCAAAGGTATTGTAATCCTAGATTGAAATAAATAAATAAAATAAACAAAATCTATACTCTTGAGTTTGCGTGGCACAAAAGAATACTGGTATCATAGACACTCGGAGGTCATTACTATACTGCATGAGTATGGTGTAGCTACTTGGTTTGTAACTCTGAGCTGTGCAGAGTACAGCTGGGATGAGTTAGTTGAACTGTTGAGGTCGGCCAATGCTGATGTTGATGGCATTTCATCAATGACACTTGGTGAGATGTGCTCACTTGATCCAGTTTCTAAGTCCCAACACTTTCACCATCGTTTCCAAGAGATATCGACATTCGTATTGTCAAGGAACAATCCTCCTCTTGGATTAGTCGAGCACTACTTTTGGAGGGTGGAATACCAGGCATGAGGTGCACCACACATCCATATGTTGTTGTGGATTAAAGATGCTCTTCACATTGATGAGAAAGAAGCAACTGAAGTGCTGAACTTCATTCAGCGTTATGTCACTTGCCACATCCCTGAGTCCAACACTGTGGAAGATGGTTCAAAAGTTTCAGTGACATTTGTGTGGGAAGTACTGTTGCTGACCAATCAAAAGTCATAATGAGTGGTACACCAGGTGTCAATTTGGTTTCCCTAGATGTGTCTGCCAGCCAGTATGTATGTATGAATGACTTGTTCTCAGCCTTGCATTACCATCTGAAAGCAAAGTCCACAAAAAGGGTGTATGAGTTACCCAGACAGGAGAATGAGGTGTTCATCAATGATTACAACCCTACATTTCTCCTAATGTGGCAGGCAAACATTGATGTGCAGTTTGTGGCAGATAATTCTGTGTCTCTTGTTCAGTACGTCACATCATACATCACGAAACATGAGCAGACCAGTTTGCTTGAGCTTTGGGAAGACATAGCAACTTCCAGCCGATCATTGGGTTCACAACTTTGGTCACTGGGATTAAAGACACTGTCTCACAGGGAGTGCAGAGCATATGAGGCCAGTGATCATTTGATTGGGACACACTTGTTTGGCAAGTCTGATGCTGTACGATTTCTCAGTGTTAATTACAAAGAGAAACAAAAGCATGTTTTGAAGTCTCATGAAGAGATTGAAGAACTGGATGCGCACCGACTGTCATCAAAGAACATTTTGAAGAATAATCTAATTGACATTTACTGCCCAAACCAGGCTAGTGTGATGGATGACATGTGCCTGTACCATGTTGCTAAGTGGTACTACTACAAGACTGACGTAGCACCTGATGAAACCCAAGAGATTTACAAGGTTAGAGGCTTTGATGGGTGCCTTGCTGAAAGGAACAAACCATGGCTGATTGACCACTGTAAATTCAGTCTCTCTACAACTGACAGTAAGGAACATTGCTACTTTGCTCTAATGTTCCTCTTTAAGTCATGGAGGGATGAGACCACACTAAAAGGAGACTGTGAAACATATAAAGAACAGTTCTACCTTACATATGGGACCTTCAAGACTGAACAGTCTGAAACATACATTCAGAGACTGGAATTAGAGAAGGAGCAGATGGAAGAAGCTAAGAAGCAGCTTAAGGAAGATACCCCAGGAAGTTCTCAGGAAAACATAGATCCTGAGGAAGAGGGCACTCTTGGAGCTCCTGTCCCAGTGAAAGATCATGTGGTTCTGATGAATGAAGTCGAAATTGCCATGGAACATTCTTCTCATGTGACACAGGATCATAGTGTATTGATTGACCAGTTGAATAGGCAGCAGTTTGCTGCTTATGATGCTGTTACTGAAACAGTCAGACATGGCACCCTTCATAAGAAGAAACAATGTACATGTGGAACTATGAACCATTGCTAATGTTTGTTAGTGGTTCCACTGGCACAGGCAAGAGTTGTTATCAAAGATATTACAGCAGAGATACAGAAACATATAGGAGAAGTTATGTCTGTAGCTGTGACTGCTCCTACAGGTTTGGCTGCATACAACATTGGTGGTGTAACTCTACACTGGTTGTTTATGCTACCTGTAGAACATGGCAAAACAGGAGAGTACCAAAAATGTTCCTGTGAAGTGGCATCTGAGCTGTGACCAATGTTTGTCAAGATGAAACTTCTGATCATCGATGAGATAAGTATGGACTCAAAAGTCATGCTTGCATGTATCCTTGGAACTGACCATGGTGAGCCATTTGGTGGGAAGTGTTGTTGTGTTTGGGGACCTTCTGCAACTTGCACTTGTGAATGGAGAGCATGTTTTTAGAGCATTGACTGTAAAGCAAGCAAAAAGTACAGTAGGATGCATTGCAGGAATCAATCTTTGGGAATTGTTCCTTTACATTGAGCTGTATGAAAACATGTGGCAGAGTCATAATCTTGCCTACAAGATACTTTTGGATCGGGCTTGCATTGGCTCTTTGTCATAACACAATGTGTCTCTGTTGAACACATGCCATATCAACAGTGAGTGCACTTCTCTTACTGCAGCATGTGATGTCTTCAATAATGTGTACTCAGACTGTGCTCAGTTTGTGTGTCTCATGCCTTGTCTCAAGCAATGTGCCGACTTTAACAGCATTATGTTGCAGAAACAGGGTCAGGAAATCATTACTATCCATGCAGTTGACACCGTTGATGGTGTGGTCTTGAGTCAAAATTTTGTACCAAACCTGACTGAACGATTGTCTAAACTAAAGTCAGATGTGTCTTGTACAGATGGATTAGAAGCACTTCTAACTGTGTGCATGAATGCATGCACCATGCTACGATGGAACCTTGATGTAGAGCATGGTATGGTGAATGGTGCAATGGGACATATAATTGACTTCCAGTACAATGTACAGAAGACAGTCATAGAAGCACTAGTTGTCAAGTTTGACAACATTGAACAGTCATTGCCTATTTACAGGATGACTGTAAAGTGTCAGATCATAAAAGACATATATGTCATTGGGAAACAGTTTCCTGTGTGTTCTGCATATGTTGTATCCATACACAAGTTGCAAGGCTTAAGTTTGGACTCAGCAATGGTTGACATAGGCACCTGCATCTTTAAAGATGGCATGAGCTATGTTGTGATTTCATGTATACAGATTCTGTTTGGCTTGCATATCATCTGCATAGCATCACATAAAATACGTGCTGACAGATGATGCATCACAGAGTACAACAGACTATGTACTCTGCACCAGTCAACATTGCCTTTTATACCACTACCCATGCATGTGGCAGACTGTAATGCTACAGTCACAGTTTCTGGTATGAAAATGAGGTACCAGACGGATACAGCAGCATTGAATTCAAACAGCACAAAGAAGGAATCCACAACTCAAAAACAGACAAGCTCTCCTCCATGAAAGAAGGTGCTTGGTATGAGTGTTGTTCCAGCATTTGACAATAGTACTGGAGTAAACCACTATGCAAACTCAGCAATGCAAGCATTTCTCCACATGCCTCACTTTGTTACCACTATCAAATTTTTGCATGACTCAGCACTGTCTTAGTCATTAAAGAAGGTTATAAATGATAGTGAAAAGCATGACAATAGCATACAGACTCTGACACCCTTATGACTTGTGCTAGGTGGATATGATGGCCATCAAACATTCTCCAATAACATTCAGCAAGATGTGACTGAGCTTATGATGGCTATCATTAACAGCTTGGAATCAGATCCAGTTTTAATGTGACAGTACTTTATTATCACCTATGTGACAAAGTACACTTGCCTGTCTTGTCGACATTCACACAAAGAAGTAACAGAAAACATGCTGTGGATTTCATTGTATGTTCCACAGGTACATTCTGTGATGTTCAGACAACTGTTCAGGTATGCAGAGTGTGGCTGGAGGTGTACCCGGTGTGGAGGAGAGTGTCTTTAGTCAATACAACTTAGAACCACTTCCCAGTATCTTCTTTTAGTCTTGCAGAGATTTGATAAAATTGGACTTTGAGCTGACACACTGATCATTGATTTTGTAGCTGGAAGAGTACAACTCATGGGAGCATGCTTTGATACTCAGGCTGTGATATTCTGCCATGGAGCATCTGTTCATTCAGGACATTATGTGACATGGCTGAGGTACAGCAATGGCTGGATGGAATGCAATGACTACATGAGCACTTTTAAACAGAGATTGCCTCGGAACCTAAAAGATAAGCTTATGTCCTGGTTCTCAAACATTATAATGACCTTCAATGGGCAGAAGAGTAGTAGATGGAAATGTGGTTTTACTCAATTTGACACACTCTAATAGTCATAACAGTGTGCTGTGCAACCTTCCATGGACATGTGCAGCTCTTTTCATATCAGTTTATAAATAGTTGTGGAAACAGAGTAGGTACATGAAGGTACTTATGATGCCAACAGTCAAGGTAGGAGTTGCTGTGATTTTTTGCTAGAATACAACCTAAGTGGGCCTGAATTAGTGTGGGCTGTGTGCATGATCATATGACATACAACAATTTATTTGACTGAGGAGCAATCTTATTAACTGTAAATACAAAATCACACCTGCCCCCATAATACAAAGCATCATGGGTTGCATATGCAAATCACCACAGAATATTATGCTGGTTTAAGCAGAAATGTATGGTGCCGAAATGCCTCTCACACAGTTTGCAAAGGGTGGCAACAGAAGACACAGACACATGTTTCATCCTACCAGGACTCATCAGTGTGCCTCGTCTGTTTGACACCCCAGTGGAATGAACCAGCTACCCTAAGGTGGTCTATCTGGGTTATGTTGTGGTGAACCCAATTAAAACAAAAAACAAGTTAAAAGACAAAGAACCTCAGCGTGCAAGCACTGAGGCAATGGTTACCCCAAAGGCATTGGCCAGGAAGCCAAGGTTCAAAGAAATACAAAATCACACAAGCCCCCATAATGCAAAGCATCATGGGCTGCATATGTAAATCACCACAAAATATTATGCTGGTTCAATTTTAAGCAGACATGCATGCATGATGTGTTTGTGTCTTTTGTTGGCACCCTTTGCAAACTGTGTGAGAGGCCTTTTGGCACCATGCATTTCTGCTTAAAGTTGAACCAGCATAATATTCTATGGTGATTTGCATATGCAGCCCATGATACTTGTTTAAATTGTACTTTACTGCTTGCTTCTGCTATGTGGTTAGGGAGAACATTCCACATTTCAGAGGCGCTAACTGTAAAAAAGTGTTTATGTTTGTTTGTTGTGGATTTTGGAATGAGAATCTGTTTCTTGTGGGGTCTCAAGTTTGCTGTTTTGTTAACTTGAACAATTTTACATCCCTTCATAAGATCTTGATCATTAAGAATGCTGTACAGCAAAAGCAGATCCCCTCCATCTCTCTTAGGTTGGAGGTCATAGAGCCCTAAGACCTTTACCTGTCTGGATAGAGCAAGTTGGTGAGTCTCAGGATAAGCTTAGTGGTTCTATGCTGTAAGCTTTCAATAATTTTTTTGTCTTTTACAAGGTATGGGGCCCAGAATGACACAACATAGTCTGTGTGAGGTCTAATGAATGCTTTATAAAGTGGTATAATGCAGGCTTCATTCATGCACAAGAAAGTTCTTTTAATAGCAATAATAATTTGGTTTCTAGTAAGCTCAATACTCCTGCAATGGTCACCTGGCATTAACTGGTCGCTGAGTTAATTTTACTTATGCATACAAAAAAATATGTGGTGTTTGGATTTTTTTGGCCCTATATGAATGACTGAACTTTTATCGGTGTTAAATTCCATTTTATTTGAATAAGCACATTTTTCAATTGTTTGCAAATCTGATTTAAATTGGGACATTTTATTATCTATATCAACCTCTGATGACATTTTTGTGTCATCTGCAAATTAGGTAACTGAGCTATTTACCCCATGTGTAAATCACCAATAAAAATGCTGCACAGAGCAGGGGCCCAGCACCGATCCCTGTGGTACCCCACTAGTGACAGCCACTGGTAAGAGACAGCATCCCTTATTTTAACACATGCTTCACATCTGCCTGGTGATGCATGAGGACAGATTGTGGAACAAAGCTGCCACTCAGCTTCCATGTGCTTGTACACATATTGTAGCCAGGAACACCTGCTCTAAATTGGTCAGGGCTGAAAAAGAATGGTTCTTTCAGTCCACCCTTGAGGAAAACAAAAAAATTGCTCTGCCAAATTCTGGCAAATCCTGAGACAGGTTGAAGGACACGCCCCTGCCACCCCAATCCCGGCCCAAATTGTTGTGAACAATAACTCCTATACAGACAGGTCTGAGATCCTTGATCAACTCAATAACCATTTTGCTACCACAGACCTTGCATTCGATGTCTGTCCTGTCAGCAAACTACGTGCCCCAAGAGCCACTAATATAGGTACTAGCCCTGCTCCTGTCCCCGGTACCAGCTGCCCTCCCTTCAATTTCCAGCCAGTGTCCTTTAAGCAGGTGGAGGACCTTCTCCTCTCCTTCGATACCAAAAAGAGTGCTGGTACAGATTCATTAAAACCTTTCTTTCTAAAAGCAGGATTCTATTATCTAGCAGCTCCAATCACTCATCTATGTAATAGCTCGCTTATGCAAGGGGAGCTACCACCCAGTGGGAAAATTGCACATATTGTCCCCTCGTTCAAGTTGGGAGATCCCATAGACTTGAACAATTACAGGCCAGTCTTGATTCTTCCTGTACTGTGCAAGCTATTAGAAAAAATCATCAATTCACAACTGAGGGAGCACTTGGATTGTGAAAACATCCTCAACCCAGCCCAATTGGGGTTTAGACCGAAGCATAACACCATGCCGGCTCTAGCCAAAGTGTCTAATGATTGGTTAAAAGCCCTGAACAGCAAACAGCACACCTATGCTCTCTTCCTTGATCTCAGCAAAGCATTTGATATGGTTGATCACTCCATCCTGCTTGATTCTCTGGGTAACATTGGCCTAACCCCTGCTGCATTAAAATGATTCCATTGTTACCTCACAAATAGAAGACAAGAAATTAAAGTGTAAGGGGAATTGTCCCCACTTAAAATTCTGCCCTGAGGCGTGCCGCAAGGTTCCATCCTGCGGTCCATTCTTTTGGCACTCTGCATTAACCACATTGACTCTGGCATCTTTACAGGAAATGTTCACCTTTTTGCAGATGACACAGTCCTTTATGCAACCAACCCCTCATTAGATATTGCTCATAAGGAGCTACAGCAAGACTTTATCACCCTCCAATATAACCTATTGAATCTTAAGCTTTTGCTCAATGCAATATAAAACAAAAGCCATGATTTTCTCCCCGTACCCGTCTCATAATATGGGGACTTCTGGCCTCCCCCAGATTACCACCCTCCTTGGTGAACCCTTGGAAATAGTGGATAAATTCAAATATTTGGGAGTCTGGTTGGATAACAAACTCAGTTTCATTGTGCATATGTGTGAGTTAACAAAAAAACTAAGACAGCGCCTTGGCATATTCTTCTGCGTAAGACATTTTCTCACTCTTGAAGCCAGGAAGTGGCTGGTTCAAACAACCTTTCTACCCCTGTTTGATTATGCAGATTTTCTATACAGCCACTGCCTCCAGTATGCACTTCAGAAACTTGATACACTCTACCATCGAGCCTTGAGATTTATACTCAATATGCCACTTCAGACTCATCACTGCCTGTTGTACCAGACAATTGTTTGGCCACCCTTCCTTCTGAGGAGGCAAATAAATGCCCTTATGTGGATCTTTAGGGTGCTCTCCAACAAACTCCCACCCTAGATCTGTAATCTGTTAGAACAGTCAACAGGCATATATGGCCTATGGAATTCCTCCCTTGTCCTCCTCAAGGTGCCACGAACAAGGACTCATCTTGGTGCAGCAGCCATGAGCTCCTTCCTACCATCACTCTGGAATAATTCCCAAAAAGTTCTTAAACTTTCCTGCCTGCCCAGCCCTTATGCATTTAAACAACTGCTTCTTAGATGCTTGAAAACTGTGTGTGACTGTCTCAGGTAATCTTTGATACACAGTCTGAATATATCCTTAGCTCATGGATCTCCCTGGCCTCCCTATTCCCCCTATAAATGTAACTACACCTCCCCTAGCTCCATCCCCTCTACCCTCACTGTGGCACCCCCCTCTGGGGGACTCTAACATACCATGGTTACCCCTCCTCCCCTTATGTGTTTTCTATCCCTCTTCCCACCTTATCCTATGTGCCACTGCCATCCTCTCATGCCTCGTTCACCTACTCTCCCCAAACATTCTATGATGAATTATCTGTGTACATATTACAACCTTTGCTACCTAAGATTTGTTCCTGATATCACCTATCTGGTAATGTTATTTATATTTATACTGTTTTCCTGCATGATATGTCTTGATATGTTGTCACAAACTGTAAATGGAATTTGTTCTGTGTGTCCAGTACCATCTTGCAAATGACCTCACTCAATGATGTAACTGCCTGGTTAAATAAAGTTTGATTGATTGATTGTTATGCAATACTTTTCAAGTACAGTAAGGACATGTCTGATATTCCATGTATACTGTGTGTCTCTCACTAACACCTGTCTAGTGTCCACTTGAAGCAACATATTTTCTGTCAGCTTTACTTACTTGTGAGAACAGCACATTGCTATGTAGGTCCATCGTATGGAAGATTTCTGATAAATAGTTACCGTTAATTTTGTGTATGTGTTAAAAGTTAACATTTTCTATAACTATCTACAGCTCTGTTAACTCTCTGTACTGTTTTGTGTCAAAACTGTAATATTAAAAAGAGAAAAGAGGCACATTTATAAGGTAGAAAAAGAAATGGACAGACTGGATGGGCCTTGCGGTCCTTATCTGCCATCAACTTCTATGTTTCTATAATGGATAGGTTAGTATCCATTACTGGGGAGCAATACCATTGAGAGGTTCTGGACACAGGAACCTCAAGAGTGAAGCTTGAGAAGTTCCAATGTGCCCAGAACCTTGAGATGTTAGGACTCCCCAGTAATGGACACTAAGCTGCCCATTAGTTTTTTATATATAAATCTGAAGTGTCCATTGCCGAAGTTACATGGACCTCGATGTATGCGTTGTGGGGTCCTGAGTGATGAGAAAAGAGAAGGCAGCTGCGGGCTTGGTCTTGCAGTTCTTCATGTCGGTGGTGATTTTCGTTAAGTGGGTCAGCTGTGTATGTCCACCAGGCACCTCATAGATGTACGCATTACAAGTAGGGCTGTACAGAGCAGAAGGAGGTGGATCATCAAACATTGTGTGAGGATGGGAAAACATTTAAAAAAATGCTGTTGCTGGCACCCGGGATTTCTCTCGCTAAGTGAGACAGCAAGCCACCATGTTTTGCAAATAGTTCTATTCACCCAATCGCAAGGCAAGCTTAGGAAAACAACGAGGACAGACTTGCAGTTGTGCTGTTCATGCTTCATGATAATAGTATCATTCAGGTATGGAACAGTGGTATTACCACATCTGAATGATACTATTATTGGTGGTGAAGTGTAGTATTATTACTCTGGGAACTACAGTATTACCTTGAATTTTTTGTATGCTTTACAATACCATTAATTTGTAAATCCATATATTAAAAATGTTTTTAATTGTGAGTTATATAGTACTTGCATAGCTATGTTCTTTTTGTGTTGCACATAGGTTCAGCATTACAGCTTGTTAAATGTTACTATATTGTCTGAATGGCATGTATTCTGATGTTTTATGGAAGGATGAATATGTATAATATTTAGTAATCATCTACCATTTTGATAAATATGTAAATTGGTACTGTTTATAATTCAGAATTCCGTATGAATAATTCTTATGAAATATTATTAATTATCAGATTGCTAATAAGATATTTAACTAAATAATTATATTATTTATTTTGGCATTATATAAATTTATTTGAAAGGTTTTTTATGTGTAATGAGATATTAATTGTTTGTTATTTATGGAAGAGCATTGTAAATCACACACTCTGATCAATCTCAGTTCAAGGTATGTTCCTGATTTTTTCTGATCGTCTTTATTAAGGGGTTGGGTGAGGAATTTTTCCAGATGCACTTAATGTTAAATTATTACAACATAGTAATGCACTATAGCAGCAATCTTAGGATATGCTGCTTTGGTGTACAGTAGCTTGTTAATTTTTTTACTGGATTTGTTTTTTGCCTACCCCAGGAACATTGACTTACTCAGTCTCATATCATTTTTTTAAACTTTTGATATACTTCTGTGATGAATTACACTGTGATGGCATGAGACCAAGTGAGTTGTGCAATTTGGCCTTCTTTAAAACAGAATTGGCATTTTCCGATTAATACATTTTTTAAAAACTTATTTTGTGTCTGTTGTGTTTCTCGATTACTGCATATGGTAGCCTGTGATGATGGCAACTACATATGGGTGAGCATCATAACAGCGACCCATATAATGGGCTTTCTTCATGGGCGACCATACTGGGATGGTGATTGCTTCGATCACGAAGCTAGGGCGATGGGAAGGGAGGGTGGGTGACAGGATGTGGAGGGATGGGGGACAGGGATGTGAGCCATGGGGAACCTGCTTCCACCAAGCCAGCCATGTGGTGTGGTGGGTAGGGTGCATGCCTCCAGTGGAGCAGGTCCTGGGTTCGGGACTGGGGGCGGGTGTTTCATTTTGGGATTCCCACAGCTGCAGGACTTAGTTTTTTTTGGGGGGAGCTGGGATGTGCCCCCCCTCCCTCACATGCACCCACCTGGGTTGAGAATCTTTATTTACGGGAGTGCGAGCGGCGAATCCCCCTGCATGCACAATTCCCGGTAGCCTTTTTCTGCATGTTGCCAAAATTGTTTTCGGCAATAATGCAGGTCGGGATAATAGCGATCACTTTTGTGCAGCTGCTATTATCACATAGAACCCTGTGTGTGATCGCTATATGGTTCAGGTTTGCAAAGAAGTATAAATGAATATAATGAAATGGTACTATGCATATATGTGTGTAGGAGCTATAACTTAACATGTAAAACAAAGGTTTGCATACTAATTACCAGTAAAGTATGCTACATTTCTAGGGTATGGTACAATGGTGGTGTAGAGGGCTTATGCTCTTGCTGTAAAAAAATTATGCTTTAAAAGCTGTGTACATGTTTACTTTATTACAATGTCTGAAAAAGGAATGAAAATTCTTTGCAAAAAAACTCCATTAATGCAACAGTTAGGGTTAATTCTACACTGACAAAACTGAGGAAATTCGACATTAGGGTTTTTAACCTTAACTCCAAATTCTCCCCCCTTCACACACATGCACAACACACCACACGTACAAGCAGGGGACAGTACATGGCAACACAATCAATCAGAAACAGACACCAAAAGGTAACAGAAAGAACAAACAACTTTGTAAACATACCACATGATGCATCCCATCATCATGCTTCAGCAACTGTGTCACTTCTGCTGCCATCCCAGTGTCTTGAGGTACACCCACATGCTGAGCAAACATGTGGTCAGGCGTTAAGAAGGCTATGTAGAACATTTTAAATTAAACTTATTTAATATGGGATGGTTATTAATATTTTCTATTGTTTTGCTGCATCTACTTATAACTTAATGAAATGAAGTATAGGGCTACACTCTACTGTAGTTCAACAGATAGATATGTATGGCTATCTGTGGAGGTATAGAAGTACAGGGTGTAAAGCAGTCCACAGTGTGACTGTGAGACATACACAGTGTTCTTCTCTATGGAAGGAGGTATGTAGGTGCAGGATGCGAAGTATCCTGCAGTTCTGCTGTTAGGTATGTGCACTCTTCTACTATCAGTGTCAGTGAATAACCCCATACTCCAAACCTCATCTATGCAGAATGTTGTAGTATTTAGATGGAGGAATACTGTTCTCAACATAGCATATCTACACTGTTCTATTTTGTCAATGTGGGGCTGCGAGTGCACTGTCTTTTGGACCAGGCACTCTATTTATTTATTTAAAAGTTTTACCAGGAAGGCACACTGAGCAATAGTGCTCGATTCCAGGTGCATCCTGGGGAAAGGAGGCAGAGGGAAATGGTAAATACATAAGGCAGTAAACATCCAATAATTTGCAATAAACAAGGGTATTAAAGTACATACTTAACAGGAAGCTAGTATACAGACAACATATAAGTGGAGCAGTTTTACACAAATTGTGAGCAAAAACAGGAGCAGTGGTAAAAGAAAATCATGAAAAATGATACAAATAGTGCAGAAATAATACATAATAATACAGAAAACAGCAGGCAATGTGACCATAGGAGACTGGAAGCCCAAAACTGATTGTCTGTTGTATTAAGATTAAAAATAGACACATATTATCGGCAGGCACAAGATGACATGAAATGGGAATTGATGAAAGAGCTGAAGTGCTTAGTCTGGGGCATATGTCTGATGTCAGACAGGAGGGAGTTCCACAGTTTGGGCATTTGGTATCTGAAGGATGCTTGGCCACTAAAAGTGGTCACCCGTGGGACTACCAAGGTGCGTGTGACATAGTTCCTAAGGGGTGGACAGGAGGGGTAGGAATGACCAACACATCTGAGAGATAGGTGGGCAAGGACAGGGACTAGTATTTGGCAGTGAGTTTGTCACAGTAGGACAGGTGGCAGTCGTGAAGTGAGGTAAAGGAGAGGGACCTGTAGAGTGTGCAGTAGTGAGTGAAGGGTGGACTATCCAGTGTGAAGTGGCAGAAAAAGTGGAAGAGAGGGTCTAGTCTGGTTAGTATGGACTTGGGAGCAGCACTGTAGACTACGTCGCCATAGTCAAAAATAGGGAGTATAATTTTTCTGCACCAGAGCATGGTGAGCTGGCAGCGGGTAAGCAATCTCGACTCCAATAGAGGGTGCCCAATTTAGGGTGTAGCTTTTTGTGTATGGCATTGTAACAGGGGGTCCTGTTGTGAAGTATAACCAATCACTTAAAGATGCAATAACCCCCCCTCATTATTTCTTTTTACTCTATCCTATCCTGTATTATATTTCAGTATCTATCCTATACTTTCTTGTCAGGGTGGCCAACCTGGCAATCTTCTATCTATCCTTTACTGTCCCTTTTTTTTTCTTTTTCTGTCAGTACTTAATTGCATCTTGTTTAAAAAAATATATGTGTATATATATTGAAAAAGCTATGCTCAGCATACCTTCAGTAGCTACTGGGAGAAGCAGTCCAACAAGCTCAGTGTCCCAAAACAAATGTCAAGAAGGAGCTGTTTCATTTGTAAACAAAGAGCCTCTAAACAGCAGAGGGCTGAGTTGTGAAACAAGTATCTGCTGCAACTTCAGCTAGTAAGTTAGAAGCAGTGGCTGTAAAACTAAGGAAACTGGAACAAAAAAGGTATTGTACTAAAATAAACTGTTACCTGAGTGCCCATGTTAGTTGCAGAGGTCCTTCTATAGGGCAGGCAACTCATGAAATGGCAGCCTATATGGTCTCAAGGAGGAGTGATGTCAGAAGGGGAGGAGCTAAGCTAATGCTCTGACATCATAGTCCTATAATTAAGTCTATATTTTTGTTTTAGGACCTTGTGAGGAAATAAATGTTTTTTTGGGTAAACCCTCGAAGTGCTAGAATGATACTAGTTGGTTTTATATATATATATATATATATATATATATATATATATAAGCTTGAAAATGCCATTGTTCATCTTAATTAAGGTATCACATGATTGATGAGGTCACCCTGTGGCATTATAAAAGGTTCCTCTAGGAGAAACAAAAGAGATAGGTGGTCAGTAAGGTTCTGGCCAAGGAGAGAGAAGGTTCTAAGAAGTAATTGTGCAAGTTTCCACATTGTTTGAGAGAAGGGAAAGAACTCAGGAATTCTGTAGAGTAATTTTTTTTGCAAGAATTATCTCCTGATGTTTGAAGAGGTGTGATGGATTAACACCATTTATTTTTCCTTTCTGTATATATTAAATTTAGTATTTTTATTATTTTTTTTTCTTCTTCTTGAATAAAATGATAAATGCAGACATATGCATTTTTTATGCATCCTATCTGGTTGTATGATCTGTTTATTGGGACCCACACTACCACAGGCATCGACATGTACAGAAAAGTTGAAATGCTGGTCGAGCCATACCTTGAGGTATCTGAAGGAGGAGCAGGCCTCCAGAGTAATATCATCCAGGGTGTGGAAGGAGGGTGTAGTAGGGAGCCTAGAGACTCTCTGTCTTGTGCCAAATGTCAAAGAGACTGACTTCTTGGCATTGCAAAAAAGCTGGTTTGCACAAAACCAGAGCTGAACATAATTAAAATCCTGCTGTAGTCTGGACTCAATGTCAACTGTTGATGGGCCAGACATATATAAGACTGTGTCATCTACGTACATTTGGATGGATGAGTGAGAGCAGGCAGAGGGCAGATCATTCAGGAAAATGGAGAATAGTAGCGGTCCCAGGACTGAGCCTTGGGGGACCCCAGAGGTAACTGGAAAGGGGGGTGAGCTGGTACTTCTGAGTTTTACCACCTGGGAGTGGTCAACCAGGTAAGAGTGGAACCAGCTAGTGACCAGGGTAGAGAGCCCAGCCCCTGAGAGTTTATTAAGTAGGAGGGCATGGGAGACCATGTCGAAAGCCTTTGCTAGATTGACAAAAAATGGCTGTGGTGATAAGGCCTTTGACCATACCATCGAGGATATTTTCAGTGAGCCTGAGGAGTAAGGTGGCAGTAGAGTGTGATTTCCTGAAACTAGACTTGTAGGGTGAGAAGAAGGAAAAGGAGTTTAGTAAGGTGGAGAGTTGAGAGAAGACTATGTATTCTTGTAGCTCGGCCATAATAGGTAGGAGGAAGATAGGCCAGTAGTTGCTAGGGACCAAGGTATCACCACCCTTATGGAGTGGGATGGCTGTTGCATGCTTTCAGTCCTTGGGAATGGATCCTAAGGTGAAAGAGAGGTTTAGAAGGTCAGCCAAGGGGGCGGTGATGGCAGGGACCATATGGTGTAGCATCCTAGAGTCCAGACCAGAGGGGCATTTACCTTTATGAGGGTTTAGGGAGAGCAAGGCATGATAGACTTTGGTCAAGGTAACCTGCTGAAAAAAGAAGGGCAGTAGTAGGAGGAGGAGATTGAGCAGAGAGGTCAGGAGAGGAGGGGTTGGGCTGGGAGGGGGGAGAGTGGAGAGCAGTGTAGAGGTGCAGCTTGTAAATGAGGCATTGAATTTAGAGGCAACTGCTTCCGGGTCATTTATGACAGCCCCGCCTATATTTAGAGCCAGGTTTGGAGGTTGGGGGGAAGGGGAAAAAGGGATTTTACCACCTTCCAGATCTTTGTTGGGCAATTTATATTAGCCTGGAAGGAGGCTTTGAAGTAATTTGATTTGGATAGTCTGATTTGTGTAGTACAGCTGTTACGTAGGGTGCGGTATATATTTTGGTGAATGGGGGAGCTGGAGGCCTTGAAATATTTCCATGCCTGGTCTCTAGCTTTGGTAAGGGACAGGATGTTGGAGGTGATCCAGGGCAAGTGAGCTCCCCTCAGCCATGTGCATCTCAGCGGGGCATGGCAATCCCATGCAGCTAGGAATCTGAGCTTGAAATAGTTCCAAGCTGCATTGATAGAGGTGGCCTTTGGAATAAAGGACCAGTCAATGGATGTAAGATCTGTTAGGAGAGAAGCCAGATCCAGAGATTTGTATTAACATGTAAGAATAGTATGGGGGGGCTTTAGGCCTGAAAATTTTACAGACAGAGTATTTTATATGGTGATCACTGAGAGAGTTGGGCAGGATGCCCACAGCTATGGCGTGGTGCTGGTGTGAGGTCAGGGGCCAGTCGAGGAGGGAGTGCTTCAGTGATTTACAGTTTAGCCTTGTGAGTTCAGAGAGCAGCTGGGCCAAATTTAGGGCAGCTACTTGATTCCACAGCTTTAAATTGCTGCTGGCAAGCCAGTTTACATTAAAATCCCCCAGTATATGAATCTTGCCCCCAGTGGCGAGGGATTTCAGGGTGTGCAGGAAGTCTACGATGGTACTCAGGGAGGAGTCAGGGGGGCAATATGATCCAGCTATGAAGACGGGGATGGTATAGGGGAAGGAGAGCTTGATCAACATGGTCTTGATTGACTGCAGAGTCATAGGTATATTTATTTGGGTGTACTGGAGGAAGGTCGAGATGTACATTGCTGTTCCCCCCACCCTTTTTTCTGCCAGGGTGGTCTTGGTGGATAATTGAGTACCCCGGGATGGAGAATTTGGGGTCTTTGTTGTGGGGTTTGAGCCTGGTTTCTGAAATAATCATAATGTCAGGCCTCAGGGAAAATACCATTTGCTGGAGTGAAGTTATTTTGTGCACAAGGCTGCAGATATTTAGATGCATTAGCTTGAGCCCCTGTGGGAGTACTAGTGGGGTATTGGTAGGCCCGGGGTTAGGTTCAATATCCCCGGCAAGTAAGAAGGAGCAAGGTAATGAAGAGATTGGTTAAAGGGGTGGCTCTCTGGGGCTTACAAGGTGAGGGTAAAGGCAGGGACGCAACAGGAGTTAGGCTACTGCTGATAGAGTTCAGGGCTAGGAGACCTAGATGAAAGGAGGGTCGTAGTATAGATTGGCTAGTCTGCCAGTTGCAGGATTGAGTCAGGGTGTGTGTTTCAGTGTGTAGGGTAGCCAGTGCTGCAGTAACCACTGCCTCGACTGGGGACACCAAATTATCTGACTCCATTGATGGATGGATGGAGGGGGTAGTGAGGCAAGGGGTAAGAGAAACAAATAGAGAGATGTGAAGAAGTAACATGGTGAAAGTAGGGGAGTGCACAGCTAATAAGGATTACTTGTCACCCTCTAGTGGTGGAAAGATAAAGCTTGCTAATGGGAGAATCAACTGCTAGGTTATTTTCCCACGTGATCCACACACCTCAGTAGCTATATGAGCAAGGGTTCACCAAGGGTGGTGGTGGCGGTGGGGTAGCCGAGGTGAAGCGTCGGTGGGGCTTCCACACACCATCCCAGTAAGCCGATCCGATGTACCTTGCAGCTTGGAGAAGAGAATTCAGGAGGAGGGCAGCACCTTGGAGCCCTCGTGACCACCGGGGGATGTCTGATTTAGCTGAGAAAATAAAGAAAGAGTCTCATTAATAGCAGGTAAGGGGGGGCTAAGCAAACAAAAAGGGTTGGGGTATATCCATGTGGCTAGGGGCTAAAAATCAGTGGGGGTGAGGTCTGAAAGTACAAACACAATCCACGCTGAAAGTAAGCCGCAGCATTTTGCTGGACTTTGAAGCAGTGCATGCATCTTATCTAGGAGTATGCAGTTTAAAATGAATGTTTAGCTACAAACCCTCATTGCACAGGCTTATAAATATGGAAATTACTTAAGCTACACAGTGGTAACAGTATCTGTAGACCTTTGCACAGGCAGCCTCCCTTAAAGTAAATCTTCATATAGCCAGAAAAGCAGTAGCAGTGAACAAAAGATTAGGGTGAAAAAAATATCTGTAGACCTATGTCAACAAAAATATTAAAAGTAGCAAGCCTGGAGCTTTTAGGCAGAGGTAGGAGTCTACAGTGAAAATATGCAATTTGAATTTTGGTTTGGCGCATAAAAGCAACCGCTGGCACAGTGACTGTGAGCCTTCCACATGCTGTCCCAGGAAGCCAAGCCAACATACCTTGCAGCTTGGAGACAAGAATTCAGGGGGAGGGCAGCTCCTCAGAGCCCTCTTGACTACTGGGGGATGTATGATTTAGCTTGCAGCTTGGAGAAGAGAGTTCAGGGGGAGGGCAGCTCCTTGGAGCCTTTGCAACCACCGGGGGACATCTGATTTAGCTTGCAGCTTGGAGAAGAGAATTCAGGGGGAAGGCAGCTCCATACAGATAGTAGAAGAGTGCTCTCATCTGTACATTCACATAGTATGTCACAATCTATAGAACACACTATTCATATGTCATCATGGGATCCTGCCCTCCCAGTATTAAATCAACATAGTGCAACACTACCCATATTTCACATTGTCCATATGTCACAGTAAAAAGACAGGGTCCTTTGGACCATGCATTGCCATACTTCTCTTGAAGTAATACAACACAGTCGACATGTCACACTATCCATAAGTTGCAGTGTTGCACTGTGTGCTAGTATGAGGGAGGTAGGGGCCACCAGGGGGCACTCGATGAGGCTGGCCAGTGGGAAACTAAGGGGAGAGACAAGGAGGCACTACTTCACAGAGAGGATTGTGGAGCCCTGGAATGCACTGCCTGCAGGACTGGTGGCTGTTGCAAATGTGAAGGGGTTCAAATAAGGCTGGGATAGAGGTACAGGGAGAGGGTACAGCCCAGATCCTCACCAGGGGATGGGGTGGGACCTTCTGGGGAGGGGGGGCTATAACAGTGCCCTGAGTGGGCACTGATCCATGAACAGACTTGATAGACCATTGGGCTCATCTGCTGGCTTTTAAGTATGTTAGTATTTAGGTAGTGTGACTTATGTATAGTGTTGTGGTATGTCGATAGAGGAATGGGAATGCAGGATAGAAACCACCCTGTACTGTCATTGTGACATATAGATTGTTTTGTACTTACAGCTTGATGGAGGGATGGTAGTGCAGTATTTGAACAACCATTATGTCACACTGTGACATATGGATAGAGTGACACAGATAGTGTTGTACTGTGCTGATGCAAGGATGGGAGTGCAGAGTACATACAGTAGGACTGCAGTCACAACATGACATATACACAGTGTTGTTCTGTCTCAATGGAGGGATAAAATAACATGGTCCAACTCACCATCTGGTCCTACCATGAGTTATATATACTCTTGTACTATCTCTATGTAGGTATGCAGTCCATGCAGTGACCATCTTATATGGTTGCACAGCACGTGGGTGTACCCCAAGACACTGAGATGGCAGCAGAAGTGATACAGTTGCTCAAACATGTTGATGGATACCTCTTGTGGTTTGTTTACAAAGTTGCATGTTCTTTCTGTTACCTTATGGTGTCTGTTTCTGACTGGCTGTGCTGCCTTGTACCGTCCCCTGCTTGTATGTGTGTATGTGTGTGGGCAATTCAGAGTTAAGGTTGAAAATCGTAACGTCAAATTTCCTCTCTTTTGTCGCTGTAGAATCAACCTTAACTGTTGCATTAACTGGGTTTTTTTTGCAAATGTTTTATACATATATATATATATATATATATTCTATGCAAAAAACTTCGTTAATGCATCAGTTAGGGTTCTTCTACAGTGAAAAAAGTGAGGAAATTTAATTTTAGGGTTCCCACCCCTTGCACCTTGCCCCAGCCTGCCCCCACCAACAGGCATCGGGGTGTGCATTGGGGTCCATGGCCCTAACTCTCACCCCATTCTCCTACACTGCACCACCTCATCTTGTTTACACATGGGGTGGGGTGAGAGTTAGGGCCAAGGATCCCAAGTTTTTCATAGAATGAATATATATATATATATATATGGTCCTTGGCCCTAACTCTCACCCCATCCATGTGTGTAAACAAACTGAGGTGGTGCAATGTAGAATAGGGGTGAGGATTGAGACTTAGAACTCCATCACACACCCCGATGCCTGTTGGTGGGGTGGGCTGGGGTGCAAGGGGTGGGAACCCTAAAATTGAATTTCCCCACTTTTTTCGCTGTAGATGAACCCTAACTGATGCATTAATAAAGTTTTTTGAAAGAAAATTTCCTTACTTTTTAAGAAAGGATAGAAAAGTAGAAAGTTGCGCAAGTTGGTGGGAGCACGGGGCCCGATTGTAAGTGTCAGGCCACACTACACACCAAATGACTAAAAAGTATATTCACAACAGCAAGGCCAGCCACCAAACAAATGTTAATCTAGTACAACAATAGAAAACACTGTCCACAAAACGTTAACTGCACCACACAATATGTCCACAAAACATATATGGTCTGACACGTAAATACCTCTATTAATAGCTACAGAACATGCCGTCAACACCCTCCAAATTTCAAGAAAAAAGACCAAACCATGTCCAAGATACGACATGTCAAAATTTGTAATTTTCATTCGTCAGAGTGGCACAGCTCCACACCTGTTGACCTCTAACACACATGACTGAAAACTACATCCATGACATTAAGGCTAGGTATCCTATCAATTTCAAGCCACCACCACAAGCAAAACGCTGTCTGCAGAATGTAAACTGCACCACGCCATATCTGCACCAAAAAAAATGTTCCAACACAGAAACACTGTAATTTTTATCCACTAGACATGGTGTCAACACCCTCCAAATTTCAAGTGAAAAGACCAAACCGTGTCCGAGATGTAACATTTTAATGTATGAGATTTTCATTCATCAGACTGGCACAGTTCTGCACCTGTTGACATTTAACACACACAACAACTGAAAAGTATATCCATGACACTAAGGCTAGGTATCCTATCAATGTCAAGCCACCACCACAAGCAAAACACTGTCCGCAACACGTAAAGTGCGTCACGCAATATTTCCACAAAAAAAATTTTCTCCCACACATAAACACCATATTTCACATCTACAGGACATTCCATAAACACCCTCTAAATTTCAAGTAAAAAGAGCAAACTGTTTCCAAGTTATTAAATCTTAAAGTTTGGTAAAATGTCCCTATCTATTCCATTATGAAAAATCTGCCCATCTTGTCCTGTCCTCACGATCAAAGATGGCGATCAAAGAATCTCACAATCAAAGAATTTGCAGGCTCGTGATCAAAGAATTTGCATTCTCATGAACAAAGAATTAAAACTTTAATAATTTACAAAATTGAACGAATTGGGTAAACCACTACCATGGTTCAACAGAACGAAGCCCCCTGAGCAAAACCCACCCTCATTTGACTTTCTAGCACACCCCTGGGCTGAGAAAATTGATTTTTTAATCTGGCCATCTTGTCCTACCCTCACGATGCATGACTGCGATGAAAGAATTTGCATGATCACGACCAAAGAATAAAAGCTAGTGTAATTTAGAAAATTGACACAATTGCGGTAATCCACCACCATGGTTCATCAGAACAAAGCCCCCTGAGTAAAACCCACCCTCATTTGTCTTGCTAGACCGCACCTGAGCTGAGACAATTAATTTTTTTATCTGGCCATCTCATCCCTTGCTCACGATGTACGATTGCGATCAAAGAATTTGCATGCTGGCAGTCAAAGAAATTGCTTGCTCATGAACAAAGAGCGAGGGATGAGATGGCCAGATTTTAAAATAATTTCTGTGGCCCAAGGGTGCCCTATTAAATAAAATAAGGGTGGGTTTACTCAGAAACTCCCTCTCACACCTGAATTAAAATTATACTTTTTATTATCTCTGGTAGTCTAGCGGCCCCCTTCCCGTCATAGGAATGTACATAATGATGTATGTTATCCCTGGTAGTCTAGTGGCCCCCCTGAATGAGTATCCTATTAATATCTTTCTTTATTATCCATGGTAGTCTAGTGGCCCCCCATGTGTCTTTATGCACATTTTTGTAATAATTATATCCCTGGTAGTCTAGTGTCCCCCCCAACCCACGATCTGTAGTTCTTAATAATTAATATTTCTATCCCTGGTAGTCTAGCGGTACCCCTCTCATTATAATAAAATTTACTTCTATTTAGCAATACCTGGTAGTCTAGTGGCACCCCCCACCCATCACATGACAGCCCATCCAGCACCTCCCCACCCTTCCTGAGCCGGCGACTGGCACAGCCCACCTCTCACCTCCATGGCCAGCCACCGACTGTGTGTCATTCTGAGCAGCAATTGAAATAGGTGCAGAGAATAATTTCAAGTGCTCTTCAATTGCTGCTGTGTAATACAACAGTCAGTGGCTGGTTGAGTGAGAGAGTGGGCTGCTGGGGAAGGGTGGGAGGGTGCTGGGTGGGCTGTCATGGATGGGTGGGGAGGTGGGGACCACTAGACTCCCAGGCATTGCTAAATAGAAGTAAATTTTATTATAATGGGAGGAGGGACCGCTAGACTACCAGGGACAGGAATATTAATTATTAAGAACTACAGATCACGGGTGGGGGGGCACTAGACTACCAGGGATATAATTATTACAAAAATGTGCATAAAGACACATGGGTGGGCCACTAGACTACCACAGATAAACAAGAAAGATATTAATAGGATACTCATTCGGGGGGGCCACTAGACTACCAGGGATAACATACATCATTATGTACATTCCTATGATGGGGAGGGGGCTGCTAGACTACCAGGGATAATAAAAAGTACACTATTTAATTCAGATGTGGAAAAGTGAAGCCCCCTGAGTAAAACCCACCCTTAATTTACTTAATAGGGCACCCCTATGCTACAGAAAGCAATTTTAAAATCTGGCCATCTCATCGCTCACTCGCAATGCATGATTGCAATCAAAGTTTCTCATGACTAAAGAATTTTCAGGCTCATGATCAAAGATCATTAGAGAGCTGCGAATGAAGAATTTAAAAGCTGGAAACTCTATTTTTAGACCGACTTGGATGGAACCAAATCCATGGCTTGATAGATCGGGGTCCCCTGAGTAAAACCCATCAAAGTTTTACTTCGGAAGTGACCCCTGAGCCGAGATATTTGTGTTTGTGTGATCAGAAAACTGAAAACAAGATAGCGGACCTTGCGGTCAAAGAATTTTTGATATTCCTTGGGAACAAATATTCTTGAACTGTGAAGCTGCAAATTCTTTGACCACCAGGTGGGACGAGATGGCCAGAACCCCCATTCTTTGATCGCAAGATATACGTATAAATTTTCCCATTGACTTATAATGGGAACTTAAAAGTGCCATAACTTTTGAATGCCTTACTATTTTTTCACCAAACAAAAAGCGGCATGTTTGGCCACCAAAGCCATCTCACAGAGTGGCATGCCACACAATGGCTGTGCAGGACCACATTAAGAATGCCAAAAGGTGCCTCTAAAAATGGATAATTTTGCATTTTTCAGTGCTTTCGTACACAAAGACCGGCACTCCAACCAAAATGCAATTTGGCAATTCAAGAGAACTAACGTGCCCCAATGCATGCACCAAATTTCAGGCAAATCCATTGAACGGGTCCAAAGTTATTAACGCCCAAACTTTTGACTTTAGTATGTAACTGACCGCTCAATCCTAACTACAGTGGCGCAACCACACCACTATAATATATATATATAAAATGGGTAGGGGAAATTCTCTCTGCTGATCAGCCAAAACACACCACATAACTGTGCATATATCAGACCCGACTGCAAACCTTCACTTTCACCCCCCACCAAAACAATTTTGCCATTTTATAAGCTAGATAACCCACTCTAGGGTGTGTGGTCGTGCTCTGATACATGCACGCTTTGGGTTGGTTGATGCACTTGGCCTGCAGCCTTGTACGCAGCAATGCATACCAAGGCATGTGTATATCAGAGCGTGACTGCAAACCTTACAGTGGGTTATATATTACATATATTATATATATATACACATACATATATATATATATTTATAAAATGGGTTGGTAAAATCATAGAAATTCCACTAACATGATTGGACAGAATGCATCACATGACCGTGCATTATTTCCCAATGACCGCACACCTCCCAGTGCGACCGCACGCCTGAACTACTTTTTATCCTCCAAAACCTTCTCACCAGTACTCACATCATTCCACATCCACCACAGATAGTCACCCACAAACCAAAGTTCAAACTAACACTGACTAGAAAAAAAAAAGAGCTTTGTAGTCCTATTTCTTTTCAGTTACTATTCTTACAATAAAGCTGTCCTCTTTACAGGGAGGTAAACGAGTGGGGACCACTTTCACTTTTATTAGTCACATGTAGCATGACTCAGCGTGGTCAATAACAGTACCTAATAACCACCCAGACACTGAAAGTATGTCCCTCAGTGTGAAGAAGTAAATTAACTGTATTTTACGTTAGTTTTATTCAGAATTGTTTAAAAGAAGTAGCCAGCTCAAGCGAGTTGCAGACAGGACTTTCAGTTTTATCACTGACGTGTAGCATGACTGAGCGTGGTGAAAAGTGACACGTAATGTGCAGCCAAACAGTAAAAGTAAGTAACACTCTGTAGTAGAAAAGCAAAGAAACTCTGCATTTCAGCTTATTTAAATTTAAAACCATGTAAAAAAGCTGCTGTGGGAAGCAGTCGGAGAACTAGCGCAAACCCAGAGTGTTGGCAGCGTCGGAGACGTTACGCAGGACAGAGCGAGTGTTCCTCTAGCAACAGTTGCTAGAGCAACACTCGCTCTGCCCTGCATTACCTGCCCTGCACACCAAGGCATGCGTATATCAGAGCACGACTGCACACCCTAGAGTGGATTATCTATTACATATATATATTATGGTAGCACGGTAGTGCTACCATAGTTAGGGTTGAGGAGCCATTTACATGTTAAACCTAAAATTTTACACCTTATTAACTTTGCAACTGTTCAATGAATTTGCCTGAAATTTGGAATACACAATCAAGAATCATACATCTTGGACTCTGCCAACTTTCATAGTTTTCAGATATACGGCTGCTGAGTTATTAAG
This sequence comes from Neoceratodus forsteri, assembly GCA_016271365.2. Lineage (NCBI taxonomy): Eukaryota > Metazoa > Chordata > Ceratodontiformes > Ceratodontidae > Neoceratodus > Neoceratodus forsteri. The sequence continues at coordinate 183,727,111 of JADMNL010000022.1, forward strand.
CGTGATCTGAACGCATGTTCACACTTTTTTGAATTCTTTACTTGTCCCTACAGGTTGCATGGTTTGTGTAAATGGTCCAAAATCTTCCAGAAACATGCAGCCGGGGTCCCCAATGTGCCTTTTGAAGATTTCGTGAAAAAATATTAAACGGTTCAAAAGTTATTCAAAAAACAATTTCCCATTATAAGTCAATGGGAAAAGTTAGCAAAAGTTCGACAGTGTCACAAATGCACTTTTTAGTGTCGCAAATGGCCCTAGTAGTGTCACAAATCCACCATTTTGTTTTCAGTTAGTGATCAGAAAAATGCTTGGCATTTAAATGTGGGACCCTCTAGCAACACAATTCTTTTTGTGTTTACCTAGTCGGACCCTGAGGATGCTAGGCATGTATTTATTTTGAGGTTAAACACCCTAGAAATACTGTATGTTTTTCCAATTTCTGGAAAAAGTAGTTTTGCAAAGTAGTGTCGCATGCATGACACTTTCGCAAATGCTTGCAAATGCTGTCGCAAATCACAATACTACTTTTTCAGATTATGGCCAAAATGACAGCAGTTCTTTGCCACCCTGCTGCAAATGAACAGTTTAGTCTTTTGGGCTGAAATTTGGAGAGAGGGCAGCCAACATCTCAGACATGTGCCTTTAGGTGGTTTGTTGACAAAATATTGCACGGATGCAAAGTTATGATACTCTGACGTTGACACTTTTTCCCATAGACTAACATTGTGGCATCCGCTTCATGACAGGAATTATTTGCCACCCTGTTGTAAAATAACAGTTTGGTCTTAGACTGAAATTAGGAGGAAAGAAAGCCAACATCCCAGAGATGTGCCTTTTGGTGGTTTGGTGAAAAAATATTACAGGGAGGCAAAGTTATGGCACTCCGAACTTCTCTTTTTTCCCATAGGATAACATTACAGTGTTTGCTGCGCCTTTCAGGGCCCGTATCTCGGAAATGGTGCGAGATACGGACTTTTCGTTGGAAAAATGCTTAGCACCCTAGGCACAAAACTAGCCAGGAAAGTGATAAATCATATGACTTTTAAATTTTTTTTCTATGTTGTACGGTTCCTGAGATATAAGCAATTTTGTATTCCAAGTCCTCATTTTCTGTTCCGAGAGCCATTATTATGCATACATTCTTTGTACTCACAGTCTTTCTATATTCAGCTTTTGGGGGAAAACCAGTGTGTGCACTTACATAACTGTTACCCTTACCATTTCTGCTTGCGGATCCGTACCTGTTTCACTTAATGTTTGTGTCTTTGCCACCATGTGCATTACCCTTTGTGTTTTCATTTGAGCTTGCATTTGCATTATTTTAACCATTTGTGTCTACAGTACTGTTTATCTTTGTGCTTCGCTTTGTGTCACCATGCGCATTACCATATGCGTTTGTGGGCACTGTGTTACTATGTGACAAGACATCATGTGGCGGGAGCCCCCGCCGCTGTATTACATTCACTATTTCTCAGAGTAATTCTCAAAAAGAAGGGAAATTAGAGAGAAACACTCTCTTTACTGCATCAGTTAGTGTTGTTCCACAGCGACAGAAGTGAGGAAATTCTGTATTAGGGTTCATAAGCATAACTGTGCATTCACCCCCCATCCCCCCAGCACCACAGGCACACAGAGACACACACACACACGCACACACATGGAAGTAGGGGGAGAACCAAGGCAACAGGACCAATCACAGACAACCAGCAGGAAGTGTCAGAAATAAAATACAACTGTCTAAATGTACTACAAGAGATCCCCAGTCCTTGAGAGTATGTACTGCATGTTCACCGTACATCCTCAGCAGAATTGAGGCCATGTACAGCAATGGTACATGTTCCGGATTCAAGGTGCACACAAGTTACCACAGTTAGGAGTTGTATGGCCTTAGTTAACGATATCCCACACTTCGCTACACCAGCTAATACACCCTGACTGGAGAGCCACAGGAAACCTAACGGTGGTACACACTAGTTAACACAGTTAAGAATTATAGGACCTCTGTCAGGTAATGCCCCCCCAGCCCACATACTGCATACTGAGTGGAGAGCCACAGCAAAAATATCCTATGGACATGAATAGTGTAGCTCCGTCTTTGCAGCTGTAGAGAGGTTAGCACACTTAGGAGTTGTATGGTCTAATGGGTGAGGGACTGCACCTCCAGAGACCCACAACTTAGCTGAGGATGTGGACATCAGTGGTACAGCTCAGTGACTGTAGGCACTTTCAAGTTGGCAGAGTTAAGATTTGAATGCTATGATACAGGCAATGGCCCCCTCCGAGGTGATGAACATCAATGGTATACCTGCGTAATTGTAGGTACACTCCAGTTAGCACAGTTAGGAGTTGCATGGACTTAGCCAGGCAATTCCACCACATATAGCAGTTACTGCATCCTGATTGTACAACCACAGCTGTATTGCCTTAGGTAGCGATGTTGCATAGTTCAGCACGGCAGCTGCTGTATCCTGACTGCAGAGTCACAGAGAAAGTAAGGGTGGTACATAGTAGTTAACACAGTTAGGAATTAGAGGACCTCTGTCAGTTAATGAACCAGCCCCCTAGCCCACATATCTATACTGAGTGGAGAGCCACAGTAAAAATAAGCCAATGGACATGAACAGTGTAGCTCTGTCATTGCAGGTGTACAGAAGTTAGCACACTTAGGAGTTGCACAGTCTCATGGGGTGGGGGACTACACCTACAGACCACTTGCTGCATGTTAAGTGAAGAGCCACAGGCAAAGAAGGGTGATGCAGATCAGTTGTGCACCTCCACGATTACAGGTACAGTGTAGCATAGAAACATAGAAACATAGAGGTTGACGGCAGATAAGGACCGCAAGGCCCATCCAGTCTGCCCATTTCTTTTTCTACCTTATAAATGTGCCATCGGCCTTTGCTCTGTCAGTGGCTTATCTATTCATACTCATCTGTACTGCTCCCTTATGCCTATCCTGTGCTTGCTTGAAGCCCTGCACTGTATTCATAGCCACCACTTCCTGAGGTAGGCCGCTCCATGCATCCACCACTCTTTCTGTGAAAAATAATTTCCTCACATTCCCCCTTAATTGCCCTCACTCTAATCTCATGCTGTGTCCAATCGTCCTGCTATTTTTCTTATATTTAAACATGTTAGACTCTTTCACCTTGTTAATGCCCTTAAGGTGTTTGAATGTTTCGATCATATCACCTCCCTCCTTTGCTCGAGTATACATATTGAGTTCCCTTAATCTGTCCTCATATGTCTTCTGATGCAGCCCCTGCACCATTTTGGTTGCCCTTCTCTGGACTGCCTCAATTTGGTTAATGTCCTTGTGAAGGTGTGGGCTCCAGTACTGCATGCAGTACTCCAGATGGGGCCCAACCAGTGTCTTGTAAAGAGGGATTATTACCTCCCTCTTATGACTTGTGATACCCCTACTAATACACCCTAATATCCCCCTAGCCTTACCTACTGCTTTAGAGGTCTGCTTGGATGATTTCAGGTCATCGGTGATGATGATGCCCAAGTCTCTTTCTTCCTTTGTGACTGCCAGCAACTCCCCTCCCAGCCTATAAGCAGCTTCAGGATTTCTCTTCCCTATGTGCATGATCTTGCACTTCTTTGCATTAAATCCCATCTGCCACTCTTCTGACCATTTTGCTAGTTTATCCAGATCTTTTCTCATTCTGTCTACCCCATCTGGATCATCTACTCTGTTGCAGATCTTGGTGTCATCTGCAAACAGACAATCCTCACCCTTTAGTCCATCTGCAATATCACTAATTAAGATATTGAAAAGGACTGGCCCCAGGACTGATCCCTGAGGTACCCCACTTGTGACTTGCATCTCTTCTGACTGTATACCATTTACCACCACTCTCTGTTTTCTGCTCATCAACCAGTTTGCCACCCAGTTGACCAACTTCTGACCCACCCCGAGCCTACCCAGCTTATTTATCAATCTTCTATGTGGAACAGTGTCGAAAGCTTTGCTGAAGTCAAGGTAGGCGACATCAACTGCTCCCTCTTGGTCCACCACTCTGGTTACCCAGTCAAAGAAATCTATGAGATTAGTTTGACGGAACCTTCCTTTTGTAAACCCATGCTGTCTTGGATCCTGTGCCCCTATGGATTCCAGGTGTTGCACTATCCTTTCCTTAAGGAGTGCCTCCATAATCTTGCCCACTACTGAGGTAAGACTGACTGGTCTGTAGTTCCCTGCCCTGCTACCACTCTTGTGGAGCAGGATCACATGAGCCCTTCTCCAGTCTTCTCAGACCTTTCCTGTGCTCAGAGACTCACTAAACAGTTCTGCTAATGGCTCTGCTAGTTCCACCCTTAGCTCCTTAAGTACCCTGGGATGTATGCCATCAGGTCCCATTGCCTTGTCCACCCTGAGCTTAGCAAGCTCTTGTAGGACCCTTTCTTTTGTGAAGGGAGTAGTGCTCACCTCCCTCCCCCCTGTGTCCATGGTGCTGAGCTGTGGGCCCCGCCCTACCTTCTCTTCAGTAAATACTGAGCAAAAGTATCTATTTAGGATAGATACTTTTACAGGGTCCTCCTCGTCACATGCCCCCTTTTCTCCTTTGAGCTTAGCAATACCCCCTCTGGACTTTCTCCTTTCACTAATGTGTAGTTAGCACAATTATCACTTGAATGGTCTCAGCCAGGCAATGCCTTTCCAAACTGTGACACCAAGTACTGGATCCTCAGTAGAGACCCACAGCACAGCTGAGGGTATGGACATCAATGGTAGATGTCAGTGATTGCAGGGACACTCAGGTTAGCACAGTTAGTGTTTGTGGGCTCAGACAGGTAATGCCCCCCCCTAAAATTCGTACTGCATCATGAGTACTGATGCACAGCAAGACTGAGGCAATGGACATCAGTGATACACCTCTGTAATTGTTGGTAGACACAAGTTAGCACAGTTAGGATTTGTATGGGCTCACCCAGGCAATTTCTTCATGCATACCAGTTACTGATCCTGACTGTACAGCCACAGCTGCATGGCCTTAGGTAGCAATGTCGCACATCTCTCTACACCAGCTACTGCACTCTGACTAGAGACTGACAGGAAAAGTAAGGGCGGTACATACTAGTTAACTTAGTTAGGAATTACAGGACCTCTGTCAGGTAATGTCCGAACCCCTAGCCCACATACTGCATACTAAGTGAAGAGTTACAGAACAAAAAAGCCCATGGAGATGAACAGTGTCATGGGGGGACTGCACTTGCAGACCACTTGCTGCATCCTGAGTGAACAGCCACAGGACAAAGATAGGCAATGCACATCAGTTGTACAGCTACCTGATTGCAGGTACAGTCCATTTAGCACAGTTATCACTTGAATGGATTCAGGCAGGCAATGCGTCTTCAAACGTGACAGCAGGTACTGCATCCTCAGTGGAGATGCACAACACAGGTGAGGGTATGGACATCAATGGTAGCCATCTCTGATTGGAGGGATACTGAAGTTAGCTCAGTTAGGATTTGCATGGATTTAGACAGCTAATGCTGTCCCTCCCAAAATTCGTACTGCATCATGAGTGGTGATCCACAGCAACAGTGAGGTAATGGAGATCAACGGCACACATCTGTAATTGTAGGTACAGTGAAGTTAGCACAGTTAGGAGTTGCATGGGCTCAGCCAGGCAATTGCAGCACGCATAGCAGTTACTGCATCTTGAGTGTATAGCCACAGATGCATAGCGTTAGATAGCGATGTCCAACACCTCGCTACAGCAGCTACTGCCCCCTGACTGGAGAGGCACATGAAATCTAAGGGCGGTACAGACACTTAACACACTTAGGAATTATGGGATCTGTGTCAGGCAATCCACCACGCCCTAACACACGTGGCGTAACTGAGTGGAGAGCCATAGCAAAAATAAGCCCATGGACATGTATGTGTGCTACTACTTCTTCCAGTTGATTTGCATGCTTAAAATGAACAACAGTTACATTCTAATGTTATAATGTTATGGTTCAGTAAAGACTCAACACAGGCGGTTAAGTTTAAAAAAGATTTATTGCCAATTGGTGAGACTCAGAAAGAGACAATTAAGATTTAAATTTTTTTTACAAAATCAGTCTCACAATACAATCCTTGCATGTGTGTAATCATTGCTTGGAATATATCTAAATTTGTGTCATGCATAGTAAGTAGATGATATGGATTGTAATAAGTATGTACATATGGAAATATGAGCATAGAAAGAAGGCAGCAGAAGAAGGCCATTTGGTCTATTAAGTCTGCTCGTATTGCAGGGTCTACATCTTGAGCTAATGTCTCTGCTATCCCTCCTCAGTCCTCCCAGCCTCCCTAGGCATCATTCTTATCTTCCCCCATGCATATACCAGGCAGGCTCTTTTATAGCTGCTCACTGTCTTTAAGGAGGTCACCTCTTCTATCAGCGCATTCCAACTGTTCACCACCCTTTGTGGGAAGAAGTGCTTTCTGACATCCCTCCTAAACCTCCCATCCTCCAGCTTAAGACTGTGCCCCCTCATGATATGTTTGCCACTCAGCTTGAAGAGACTTTGGTTATCAACATTATGTATCCCTTTTAAGTACTTGAATGTTCCAATCATGTCTCATCCCTCTCTCCTGTCCTACATTAATGAAGGTATGTCAGGAGCTTCTAAGCAGTGATTACACACATAAAACAGTGATGATTTGTTGTTAGTGTGTGACTAATAATGTGTATGTTCCTAGGGTGGGTGAAAAACCAGATGCTAAGTATTCAAGTAATAGAATATAAAAATGTTATGATTTCAGTGACGTTAGATAAGTGGTATGTTCAGTTAAATATTTTAAGATATATCACTGACTAGGTGCATATGGAAAATTCCCACCCGACCCCTCAATAGAGGCAATCATAAACATTGTCAGGAACAGGTATGAAGTGCGTTGTCATCAATAAAAACGTCTGATTTACAATTTCAAGTATTATTAACATAGATTACATTTACTTGTATGACAAGTACAACACATTTCATATTATTACAGGTACAGTATACATTTCTTTCAATGGTTACATTAGTTACTATATCAGTTCTGAACTAGTAAATAACAAATGTGTGTAGCATGTTGTTTTTATCAAAGATATAGGTCACTGAACTTAATCACTATAGTATTCTATTATATGTTAAGGAGAAATTCTTACTTGACTCTTATAGTAACACTTTTACTAGAACAATTAAACTAGTTAACAACAATGGTCAGATGAAATGAGAATGTAAATATTATTTAAATGTCATTACATAGGTATGCAAGGGTCATTTGATAATAAGCTGCAATATTTCAGTATTCACACTTGCTTCATTTCACTTGCTTCATTATGACTAAAGAGTTTTATATTGACATATGTACAGTTTCAGTGTAACAAATACATCAGGCATAGTTCAACACTGTTGCATGGTGAAAGAATGATGATGTTGTCAAGATGTCAACAGACAATAGACAAAAAAAGCTGGTGATAGAAAACTTGTGACAGAGTGTTCTCTTTGGTGAATGAGACATGTGTTACACACTTATTTAAAATGATAAGGGACAACTTTTGTGGCTCTGCAGAGGCAAACAGTTAGCAACTGACAACAACTTCTTGTTATGTATGGGTATGATACACCCACAAGAAAAGATATGTATAGAACAGGGGAGCCACAAAGGGCTCTGTTTTGACATGTACAATCTTCGATAGACAAGTAAGCATGGTTTCTCTAGTGACTGTGAAGACTGTTGGCGCCAATTGAAGCCACTACAACAATTTCCATGTTGTCACTGATCCACACAAGATCTTAGATGTCATAGTGCATGAAATGTCTCTGGCAGTATAACATTTTGTTGATATGCTACGGTTTATTGACAGTCGTAGATTGGAAACAATTGTAGTGCCCTACGACTGAGTCTATCACAAAGTAGTCAGTAAAAAATGTCACATGTTGTGTGCTATTCTTCTGAGATATGAAGGTCATCATAATTCTTCAATATTAGAAGATATTCACTTTTTAAGTGTCGTGGCAGTCTCTGTTTAAAACTGCTTGTAGAGTCGTCACACTCTACCCATCCACTTCTGTACCTTAGCAAACAGGTGTAATGGCCAGAATGCATAGATTGACCATGGTGACAGACTACACTGTAAGTGTCAAACACTGATTGGTTAAAAACTATTCTACCAGCTGTGTAGTCTGTGATGGGAGTGCCAACTCTGAGCTCGTTGGAGTCAAATCAGTGCAATATAAGCAACAGATATTGAGATGAAGTCCTGAGACATATGGACTGAGTACATCCACCTCCACACCATTCACAGGAGTGACCACATTGAGCATTGGTAACTAGCTGTTGAAATTTGAGACTTTTGGCTTGAGGGACAAAAAGAGTAATCCACAACATGTCTTCTGTGGTTTCACGCTGTGAATGACCACATGATACACATACATATTTGCTTACATATGACACAGTGAAGTACTGGCGCATTGGATTGCCATCTTCATCCAAGCTGTTTATGATTGCCATCATAAACTCACTAGTGTCTTGCTGTATGTCTGCAGCAAATGTACTGCATCCGTCATATGTACCTAACACCTACCATAGTGGTGTTAGTGACTGCACATTGTTAGACTGGTCAGAAGCCATGTTGACAATCTGCTTCAATGCCTTTGATAGGGGAGTGTCTTGTGAAGCAGATATTGCCTGCACAAAGTGTGGCATGTGGAGAAAAACTTGCATAGCTGAGTTAGCATAGCAGTTCACTCTAGTGCTATTGTCAAAGACTGGCACAGTAGCTACACCAACTGATTTCTGATGAACAGCTGGCTCTGAATGTGTAGTTGATATCGTGACCTTTGTTGAACTCTTTAGAGTTGAATCACTTGTGGAAGCTTGTGCCTGTTTGCTGACAGGTGTAGACATGACTGTACGATGTGAGACAGCCAGGTATTTAGGCAGTGGTATTAAAGACATTTGTGACTGATAGAGAGTACGTAACCTGTTGTACTCAACAATACATCATTTGTCAGTTCGTATCTTCTGAGGTGCAAGAGTTATAATGTGCAACCCAGAAAGACTACGGACACGTGAAAGTGCCACCTAGCTCATGCTGTCCTTGAAAATGTCTGTACCTATGTCCACCATTGCTGAATCCAAACTCAAGCCCTGAGATTTGTGAATATAAACAGCATATGCAACACATAGTGGAAACTGTTTCCTGTTTACATAGTTATCCTTAAATACCTGAAATTTCACACAGGTACATTCTATCTGTACAGGCTGTTCCATGTTGTCAAAGTGAACTGCAAGTGTCTTGATATATGTCCTGTGGACATTGTAGACAAAGTCAGTGATGTTACCCATGGCACCGTTTACCATGCCTCATTCAACATCAAGATTACGTCGTAGCATGACACATGCATTCCTACAAAGTATAAGAACAGCTTCTAGGCCAGCTGTGCATGAAACATCTGACTTCAGTTCAGTGAGTGGTTCAGTCATCTTTGCTACCAGGTTGCGACTGAGAATGACACCATCAACCGTATCAAGCAGCATGCAGAGTTAGAACTTCTTGGTTTTCTGTAAGCAGCTTAACATTGTTGAACTCAGTACATTTCTTTAGTCGTGGCATAAGACACACTATGTGTGTGCCTGTAGAGTACACATCGCTGAAAACATTACATGCTGTTTCTATGGATGTAGTATTTACTTTGATTCTCTGATCGTTTAACAAAGCAACATGTTCTGGTGATAGAGAACCTGTGAGAGCTTGATCTAAAAGTGATTTGTAAGCCAGATCACCACTTTGGTGCATGTTCTCATACAACTCAACATAGGTGAATAACTCCCAAATGTTAAAACCTGCAGTGCAGCCTAGTATGTTCTTAGCTTGCTTGGCAGTCAGAGTTGCAAACACATGCTCTGCATTAACTGGTGCAAGTTGTAAAAGGTCTCCCAATACAACAATACTTTTGCCACTAAATGGTACTCCATAGTCAGTACCTAAGATCTCCTGTAGATGTACTGTAGGTGTATACAGGTGAGCATTACATTGGAGACCATGCTGATTTCATCAATGATGAGTAACTTCATCTTTGTGAACATGGAATGGAGCTGAGATGCAGCCTCAAATGACAGTTTACAATACTCTCCTGTTTTGCCATGTTCCATTGGCACCATGCAATTTTGCTTAAAGTTGGACCAGCATAACATTCTGTGGTGATTTGCATATGCAGCCCATGATGCTTTGCATTGTGTGGGCATGTGTGATTTTGTATTTTCTTGAAACTTGGCTTCCCAGCCAAATGCCCTTTGGGGTAACCCTTGCCTCAGTGCTTGCACACAGAGGTTCTTTGTCTTATAAAGAGATGGTGTAATGTAACTCCACCAATGTTGTATGCAGCTAGTCCTGTGGGAGCAGTAAACAGTAACAGACATTGATGACCCTGTCAGGCTCTGTATTTCTGCAGTGATGGCTTCAATAAGGAAACTCTTTCCTGTACCAGCTGAACCACTAACAAAGATCATTAGTGGTTTATAATCAAGACAGACAAATTTTTTTGTTTCATATAGTAGGTCATGTCGAACAGTGTCAATGACTTGAGAGTGAACTACATGCTGCTGCTGATTCAGTCTTTCTCTCAAGTCAGCTGGGTTGACAGTGGAGTGTGTTCCATGTTCCATGGCTGTCTCAATTTCTGAGATTAACACTTGTGGGGCATTTAAAGGCAGAGGTTCGCCTAGAACAGCTTATCCTTCTGGATCAAGATTGTCTTGTGAGCTAACAGGAGTGTCTTCCTGAAGCGGCTTCTCTGCCTTCTCAAGCTGTTCTTTCTCAGCCTCCAGTCTCTGTATGTATGTCTCTGAGTATTCAGTTTTGAAAGTCTCATAACTGTGATTGAATTCTTCCTTGAATGTGTCACAGTCACCTTTTAATTCAGACTCACTACTCCAGGGTCTAAATAGGAATAGGAGAGCAAAGTAATAATGCTCTCTGCTCTCCGATGTGCCTAGATGTAATTTACAGTGGTCTATGAGCCATGGCTTGAGTCTCTTTACAAGACAACCATCCACTCCGTTCACCTTCTAAATGTGCCGTGTTGAGTCAGGTGATATATCTGCCTTGTAGTCATACCACTTAGCCACCTGAAAGAGACACATATCATCCATGTCGTCGTGTCTATGGGGGTAGTATGTGTCTATCAGGTTATTCTTCAAGATATGTTTTGAAGAAGGTCTATTGGCAGTGAGTTCCTCAATCTCAGCATGGGGAATCAGTACACATTTGCGTTTCTCTTTGTAGTTCACACTGAGAAACCTGACAGCATCAGACTTCCCATGCAGATGTGTACCCATTAAATGGTCACTGGCTTCATAGGCACCACATTCTCTGTGTGAAAGGGTCTTCAAGCCCAGTGACCACAGCTGAGATGTCAGGCTCTTGCTTGAACTGGCAATATCTTCCCAAAGATCTTGCAAGCTAGTCTGTTCATGCTTGGTTATGTATGATGAAGTCACGTACCGCACCAGGGCCAATGAGTTGTCAGCCACAAACTGAACATCTATGTTTGCTTGCCACATTAGGAGAAGAGTTGTGATGTAGTCATTGATGTACACCTCTTTCTCATCTCTTGGTAACTCGGATACCCTCTTGGTTGATTTTAACTTCAAGTGGTGTTGCATTGCTAAAAAAAGTTCATTCATGGAACCATCCTGACAAACTCGTCTAGGGAATCTAAAGCAACATCGTGTGTACCAATCAGATTTTTTCTTTACTACTCGCCGGCATTATTTTCCACAAATATGTTGCTGGAACTTTTGTACAAACTTCCGTAGTGTAGGACTGTCATACTTGTCCGGAATGTGACAAGTGATATATTGTTTGATGAATGCTAGCACTTGTGCTGCTTCATGTTCACCTATGCGTGGCCGCATCCTTGATCCACAATAACATATGAATATGAGGAGCACCTTGTGCTTGATATTCCGTCCTCCAAAAGTAATGCTCCACAGTACCAAGAGGTGGATTGTCCTTTGACAAAATGAAAGTCAGAATGTCATGGGACCACTTGTGAAAATGTCTTGTGACAGACACAGGATCAAGTGAACATATTTCTCCAACAGTCATTGATGAAATGCCATCAACATCAGAATTTGCCCACTTTAACAGTTCAATAAGCTTGTCCCAGGCATATTCAGCAAAACTAAGTGTGACAAACCATGTGGCTGCACCATACTCTTGCAGTATTGTCATCACCTAGGAGTGTCTGCGATACCAATATTCTTTGGTGCCATGTAGACCTGACAGTATGGAAGACAGATTCACTTGCACATTTTCATCTTTCTGCTTTAATTTCTCTAGAAATTGAGCAGCTGTTATTCCATCTAATGGACTAGTGAGATGAATAGTATGTGCAATAGACGCAGACAGAATGCTAAGTTCACTGTCCCAGAGGAGATGAAACAGGTGCTGTATGTTACGTCTGAATTTGCCATCTTTACTGAGCACACAGCTAGTGCGGTACTCAGCACCCTGTACACGCACTTCCCTTTCATCTAGCTGTCCACCCAACCTTTTTGGGAGTAAGTCTGAGAAACAGCATGCTTCTAGTGTTGCCTTCCAAATGCTGACAGTCTCACCTTCCACCTGTTTCATTTGATAGAGATCAATGTTGTCCCCTAATGGATCTCTGCCATGTAGTGGGTGAATTGTGTACTGTTCATACACACTGTCAGTTGTCTGTCCACTGACCTTCTCAATCATTGGCTTAGTTGTTTCTAAGACGTCATGTTGAACAGAGAGACTACTCATGTGATCACTGTCAAGGTCTGCATAGAAGGGATTGTTGCTCTTTAAATAAGTAAGAGCAAGCTTTACCTTCTGTACATTGACAACATCTTGCCAGATGACCTTGGACTTAGTTGGAACACCATTTACAAGAATCACCAAACTATTTTCCATAGAGATTGCCTCCACATTTTCCTGTAGAGGAAGTGGGAGATACATCATGGAACCCTTTAGAGATCTAATGAGTTCTTTCTGTGGAATGTTATGTGTCTTTGTGTTCAGATGTAGAATGGTTTGAAATGGTTTCATTGTCTGAATTAGAATGTGCTCAAACATATTCAATGTCACAATCTCACTTGGTGTAACATGTGCCTCCATATTATTCAACAGGGACCTTGGTGACAGAATGTTGGACTTTAGTTTGGAGAAACAGTGTTTGCACAGCACAATGGTGGTCTGTAACTGAAAGTCAGATTTCATCATCAAAAATGCTGAGAGATGGAACCACATGTCATTGTATGGTGACACGGTTTCAAGGTTCACTGTGACCGTTTGTTTGCTGTAGCATAGACGGTCACATGACACACATAGAGAGTCAAACTTCTACCTGTGATACTGTAGTTGTACTGGTAATATTTTGCAATGTTGTGATGTTCAACTGACAGTGAGTTCACAGTAGTATTCATTTCAAGACCAATGCCTATTATGTAACTAGCAGTGTGCAAGTGAAAACAATTAACATAGTGTGTAATTTATTGTTAACTTGTAATATTTATAATTATACATTATTCACTTTACATGGGTGTGCAGTAAGTGCACAGTACTTGATGAAAGATCATGTTAGGTTACAGATACATGTCAATTATGAATACAAAGTGGTGTTAAAAAAGTTACCATGGAAATTATTTTACCTTTATTTAACAGATCACCAGAGATGCTCCCCACCAGTAGCTGAGGTAGTGCCAGCACAAACAGAAGTTGTGGAGGCTGTGGAATCTGACTCGGACTCCATCATTATTGTGGAGTCAGACGGTAAGAATATACTTGTTATTATGTTGACTACCTGCTGTCTGTAGTTGTGCATTGCATTAGTGAACCTCTGTAAACAGTGAGGAACACATATTTAAAACTTTGCCCGTGTTGTAAAATGAGCACTGCTAGCTGTCAAACTTAGCCTACATCACAAAGGAAGCTATATTCAAAAAGAATAGCCCAAGGCAAATAACTTTTGAATATAGCATGTTATTGGTACAGAGCAAGCTCAGCTAGGAGTGCAGGGCAACCTTAGTCTTGGAATAAGACAGGTCTGAATATGTTACCCAGACAGTTTAACTCACAATACCAAAACTGTGGATAGTGATGTGAACGTAGGTATAGGTGCAGTGTGTGACCAATGTGTTTGCCAGCAAATGCGTAGGGACAGTACTGCAACAAGCAACAGCATATGTGAAAGTACACTATTAAAAACTGTTAAATATTCCACAAACTATTTGCACAGTGCTAACGTGTTTACATGTGTTTAGCACAGGGTTAACTATTAGTACAGTGCAAAGATGTTTGTTTGATATCAAACGTTTCCATCTTCAAAAGTGACATGCAAATAAGTATGCTTAGGTAGTGTCTGCCCAAACATACACATTCATATCTTATTATGCACTGCTTTCCATGCAGTTGGCATTAGAGTAAAGGTATAGTACTGTACTACACCTGTGCAAACATATTGACACTGCACAGGTATTTAGGGCTTATATCAGACAGTTTTCAATACTGTTCTTTCACATGTGCTGCTGCCTGCTACTGTAGTGGTGCAACGCAGTATTGGCACAGATGGTGATGCTGTTGTATGCAGCTTTCATACTACAGCTCATGCCACAGTACACAGCACGAGTACAGTAGTAAAGGGGCTAGTGGTGTGGACACAGCACTGTCTTCAGTAAGTAGGGCACTGCTTATGACTGCACTATATACTGTGACTGGGTAAACATACTGACATTTACTGACAGTGCATATTACTGTTATGCTGTTGTCTAAACCACAGCTGTTTTACCTCTGAGATGGGATGTTCACAGTTACATATCCATGTCCAACTTTGTGTGCTGTGGCAGTTGTACTGCTGTGGCTGGGGGGGCTATATATTAGCAGAAAGGCACACTGTTGTTTGGGCATAACAAATACTGGCTAATGTGTATTCTGTGATGTGTCCTACAGTTGTGGACAGACTGTTCTGTTCCACAGTCTGTCCACCCATGCACTGTTCCCTCAAAATCCTCCATGTGTACAGTGGTACATGTGTATGCTGGCATCTATTGTTCTACAGAGAACAGTGGTCTGCATCTCACAGCATGAACTGTCTTTTAGTAACATTGAGTACCTTATAAATTATGACACCAAAGTATCACTAATAAAGAGCATTTGTTTATTTTAGAATGGGGTATGGAAATCCTGTAACCTTATTGGTCAAAACAGATCACATAACTGTGGTCAATCTTTCACTATACCCACTGTTTCACTTTTCTGTCATAATAAAAAACAAAATAACAAAGCTGACCATTGTAGAACAGCAACATAACATGACTGAGAATGGGTATATGGCAGTATATATCACTTCTGGCATGGTTAAGTTACTCAGCTGTGCCTCATGGGCGAAGCACACCAGGCATGATAAATCTGACCATATACCCAGTCCCTGCAATGGAATATTGCTTGATTATATAATTTGACAAAAGTTGTAAAGTGATATTACATACAGGATTATTTCAAGATATTGGTTGATAACCATGGTATGATCATCTCAAGTTGTTGCTAGGGTAACATGTAAAACTTTGAGTAACCAAATGTTCATGTAAATACATTGCTTTTCATACTTGTACATGTGCAATTCTCAACAACCTTTATTAAGGAAAAAGTGTAGTACTGTACTGTTTATGCTGAATTGCCATTTTTAAGAGTTTTGTTGGCTAAGCAGGACTGCAACTCAGCAAAAATACAGGAATCATTAAACAACACCATTACAAAATATTATGATTGTTGTTTGTTCCTTGTTTACGCCTGTGTTACTGTAATTGGGTAGAAATATGTTGGAGACACATTGTGCTGTGCTGTTTAAATTCAGGTTCTGTGCTCTCTACATGTGATTATTTGCCTGTATTCTGACATGATATGTAATTACTGCTCATGTCTGCATTGTTACAAAACGTTATGTATAATGCCAATTGTATAACATTACTTTAAACATGTTATAGACAGCCACATACAAAACTATAGTATATACTTGGATGATAATATTACTGAATGTGATCTGTATGACAGATAGTAAAAGTTTTACTTATTGTGATTTTTCAATCATGATAATTAAATAATGTGCTCGTATTCTTTACAATGGACAAGGAGGCTGTACCCATCCCAGTGGTGCAGATGAAACAGGAGCCAGGCACTAGTGCTAGACGTAAGTATTACATAAAAAGTATACAAATGGCATGTGCTGCAAACTGGATTATTACAGCAGTGACATCTTACGGTATGCTAACTGAATCAACAAACATCATAACTTATTGTGTATGCTTCAGGAACAATATTATTTGACTGTTACAGCACAGTATGTAGTCGTTGCTGTAGAGGACAAATTGTTTACTGAATATGCTATTCCTCAGTGTTTAAGATGTACCTGATGCATTGTTCATCGTAAAACAAAAGTCACATGTTGAGGAATGCAGAGTTTGTACATTTATTTCACTAGTACTTACAACATTAACTGTTGTTTTGACATTGTACAATTTAATGCTGTGTAAGATAACAGAAGAATGTCTTTTATTGCATTTATTGTTTTGATATCGTGTCTCTTCCTATAATATGGAGAAGTGATGTCTTATTAAAACAGTGGCAGATACCATTGCGAATTTTGATATTGAAATGGTAAACATTAGGAATAACATACAATATTAACAACAGTATTACATGCTTCTTTAATCTTTGTAATAAACAGGTACAGCATAAAAGACAGTGATATGTAGCTATGTTACAGAGAATATTGTAAACAACATTAACTAACATGTCATGACTGAGATAGCAGTGTCAGGGGTATACAACAGACATGGGGCAAAATATTCAAACCATTATAATTTCAAGCAAAAACCAGCACTGGAATAGCGCAGGATTTAGTGAGGCTACAATATTCAAAAGCCCTATTAGCACTGGTGCGTGTGGTAGAATCGACGCTAATAGATAATAGTATGCAGGGTGGACTTAGGAGAGTGCCCATGAATGCAAGCAGCACGGCATATTCAAAGGTATAGCGCCATGCTACTGGCATTAGTGCAGCCTATAGCGCATTGCTAGATACTGCTGAAAGAAAGCTGGTGGTAATGTAGGTGGTACCACCCCATCGTGGACCCCCATAGCCATGATATAGCATGAAAAGCCTTGGTAGTCTAGTGGTCCCCAAGCATGAATCCTGGCCCCCGGTACCTGTCAATAAGGTACCTTGTTCCTGGTAGTCTAGTGGTCCCCAAGCATGAATCCTGACCCCCGGTACCTGTCAATAAGGTACTTGTTCCTGGTAGTCTAGTGGTCCCCCAACCCCCAGCACTAATCCCGACCCCTGATAAATGTAAATAAAGGACTTTTCCTGGTAGTCTAGTGGTCCCCCACCCTCTTGCATGAATTCCAACCCCGTGCACATAACAACATAGTTTTACCTGGCAGTCTAGTGGTCCCCCACCCAGCAAGAATCCTCACCTGATAAAGTAAAATAAAAGTATTTTCCTGGTAGTCTAGTGGTCCCCGCCACCAAGCACCAATCCCAACCCTGGTACATGTACATATTGTAGCTTTCCTGGTAGTCTAGTGGTCCCCACCCCTGCACGAATTCCAACACCCCTGGTACACATAAATAACATAGCTTTCCTGGTAATCTAGTGGTCCCCCATCCCCAGCAGTATGAATACCAACCCCTGTAAATGTAAAATAAAGTATTTTCCTGATAGTTCAGTGGTCCCACCCCCAGCATGAATCCTGACCCCTGACAAATGTAAAATAAAGTATTTTCCTGGTAGTCTAGTGGTCATCCCACCCCAAGCATGAATCCTGACCCCAGTACATGTACATACAGTAGCTTTCCCTCGTACTCTAGTGGTCCCCCCACCCCACTGCATGGATTCCAACCCCAGTATACATAAATAATATAGTTTTCCTGGTAGTCTAGTGGTCCCCTACTACCCAGCATGAACAGCTCGAACTCTGATAAATGTAAAATAAGTATTTTCCCTGGTAGTCTACTGGTCACTTCCACCAAACATAGATCCAACCCCACGTGCACATACATGTGTAGCTTTTCCTGGTAGTACAATGGTCCTCCACCCAGCAGTGATGCCCTCTCCCAGCCCACTTACAGTCTGCAAAGTGACCCCGGTGACTAGCTCTGCCTTCTGTCACAACCACGGCCCAGCCGCTGGCTACGGTATGCATGAGCTCTACTGAAATGAACAGCACACCACTCATTCATTTCCATAGTGCTCATG
This sequence comes from Neoceratodus forsteri, assembly GCA_016271365.2. NCBI lineage: Eukaryota > Metazoa > Chordata > Ceratodontiformes > Ceratodontidae > Neoceratodus > Neoceratodus forsteri. The sequence continues at coordinate 183,745,391 of JADMNL010000022.1, forward strand.
GCATACTGCGCTGGGCGCCAGCCGTGGTGGGGTGAAAGGAGGGCAGGAGACTGTCGCTGGATCACTTTCCGGAGGTCAGTGGGCTGAGCGAGGTACCGCTGGGTGGGGCGGACACTGCACTCACCATGGAAAGCTGATGATATATAATGACACCGGGGTTGGTATTCGTGCTTGGGGTGGTGACCACCAGGCTACCAGAGAAAACATACTTTATTTTACATTTATCAGGGTCAGGGATTCATGCCAGTGGGGACCACTGACTACCAGGGAAACTATGTTATTTATGTACTGCTGAATTCGTGAGGTGGGGAGCACTAGACTACCAGGCCTTGCTATACCAAAAACAGAAAGGGCAATAAGAACAGATAACAGGCTGCACTCTGGGGACGTGAGAAACCTGTTGAGAGACCCTGCATACTGGGCAATAGGAGTCTTTTATAATGCTTCTGCCTCACCATATTGTCCCAGATCAATACTATATATTCATTTTGCATACTGCGACCATCCCATATAACGGGCAAAATGTGCTTGCACGTTTGTGCCTGTTATACGCAGTGGGGACTGTGTGTGTGTGTGTGTGTATATATATATATATATATATATATATAGAGAGAGAGAGAGAGAGAGAGAGATATTTATATATAGATAGATATACAGGTCCTGCGTGCACAGATGCATGGATGTGTTATATGCACTGACTGTGCCTGCCAGCACACAGTCATTGCTGCTTCCAGCCTGTGCTTTTATTCCAATCCAACAGGGGATGCTGTGGGCATGCCGTGGCATGCAGCATCCAGCCTGTGCTTCCATTCTGACCAAAAGGGGGAGGTTTGTGCTCCATGCAGTAGCACCGGGCAAACTGCATGGTAATGTATGCTAAGCAGCACTTAATATGATGCAAATGTACCTGTTTGCCCATGGATTACCTAAGTAGGCCCATTTACATGGCAGCTTTGAATATAGATCCTGTTTGCCCCGGGCTAACCAGTTTGAACTGGGCTAATGTTTTAGCACTGTGCAATCAGGTTAACCCCGGGCAAACCTCACTTTAGCATAGCACAGTTCTGCAGTGTGTGGTTTACATTGTTGTTTGCAATTAAATCTTTCAAGTGTCAGGGATGTCTCTGATTCCACCTCAAAATGTTACTCTGTCCCTCCTAAAATTGTGTTTCCATGACCAAACAGTGGGGGTTGTTAGAATTAAATAATGTCAAACATTAATGTTACAGATGTGTCCTTCCTTAGAAAATGCATTTTACACTACACCACTTATTCTACTACCTTCCTGAGTGGATATCACCAATTGTTAAAGTGTGTCCCTGATTTGAAACCTTTGTCCCTGATATTTTTAAGCATTGTCCCTCATTTATGAGGCAGGAGGTTGAGAAGTGTGTGTGCAGCAGATGTGAGACAGCTCTGTGCAATCACACACAATGATCTCCGCCTGCAACACTGGCTTGCTACAGAGTCTAATGAGCTACAGTTGCAGTTTGCACTTCCCTTTTGCTATATTCAGTGCTGTTTTATTCCCAGGATATTTTTGCCCTGCACTCTTAGACCAGTTTGCCCGGCTTCCTTAGACTTCTATATTCAGCAGGATTAGCACCGGGCTATTTCCTTTTGCATATAGCTTGCTTTGTGCTCCATGCTAAGTTTGCCTGCTGGGCAGTGCTAATTTAGCCATGGGGCAAAGTTTTGAATATTTGGCCCATGGACTGTTCACAACATGTGCACAAATACAGTAGCTGTACATGTTGCAGTTGCTCTGGCCTTACAGAATGAAGCTATTTCATTTGTTGTATATCTTACTGTGGTAGCCATAGTACAGAAACATTGCATATATCAAGAATGTGAAACACAGAGTTATATACAATATAAATGTAGCAGTTGCACAACTCATGAAAATTCATGAAAGTGATGTATTCACAATACATTACTATACGACACAATACATTAATATACAGACTATACGAAGAGTAGCAACAACCATTTTTCATGATTAGCACCTTACTGTATGTACGTAAGAATACAGATCTATGTGTACTAAAAATATATGCAGAAAAACACAGTTTGTTCTCAGGTTCAACACAAGCAATAAAGTTTTATTTTTACAATAATATATTCATGGATACTTTTTGTCTCTTTACAGATGTATCTCGGAAGAAGACCTGCACTGTACACTGCCGCTGTGTGCGCAGGCTCAAGCGAAAGATTGATGGGTTAAAGGAGGAAACTGCTGCACTGAGAGAGGGACAAAATAAGTTATTGTCCCTCTTTACAGCATAGCAGGCTACCATCAATCTTGTGCTCGAGCCTGTGGGCACAGTGGCAGGTGCCAGTGAACCAAACAGCACTAGTTCACCTGCACCACCAATAACAACTGCTTCTGAGACACAATGAGCAGCCTCCACAGCTTATTTGGTATCTCCCCCTTCCCCATGGTGCAACAGCTTCCACTTTCTGTGCGCCTCTACATAGTGTCCAATTTACGGACTGGACTGCCTCGACCAGCAGCACACCTCTTCTTTTAGTGCACAGTGTTGCACTTTTTTTTTTTATGTTAATGATACATCAGTTGTTTTATTTAAATTGTTCATTTTAGTAATGCATCTTCTGATTTATAACATTTTTTAACATAGTGTTGAAACATTTTCTTTATGTTGTTCTTGTTCTTGTTCTTAGCTTCATTTCTTAGTCATACTATTTTATATGTTTTGCTAAAAAATTTACAATATACATCTTTTCTTAAGAAAAACATTTGCTGTGTTTTATTGTTACTTTTTGTGGAACATCTACTAAAATAGCATGCACTACAAAATATTGCTTCAACTGATATGTTAACAAGGGTCTAACAAATGAAGCTGTCTAGTTGAGTACATTATAACAGCCTTAAGGTGATCTCTTACTTACATACCTGTAGAGATTAACAATATGTTGAACAATATATTGCAGTGTTTCAAAAGATGTTGTTATAATAAAAGCAATAAGGAAGCACCAGGAATGACGTTGATGATCAGTAAATCAACCTGTAAGAGTATGTGGCACTTAGCTATGCTTTGTGCTATAGTACAACCCTACTTGGTCAGGACCAGATCATCAATATAAATGCTGACTGTGTATTTCTGTCTAATTAGCAAACAATGGCATTGATAGTACAGTACAGGATAGCGAGGACATCGCAGTTGAGCAAAGTTAAAGTGTGAATACATTCTATTTATTATCACTGCTTTAAAAAAGGTATATTTATATGTATGAACTTCATTGAACAATACGTATCAAGTGAAGGTAGAGAACCACAGCATGCAATGGTATGGACATACATAAGTGTGTGTTACACAAACAGCATGCCACATGCTCTGTTTTGTCACAATACTATCAGTAAGTGCAAAATGAAAGTATGTGAAAGACCAGCACAGTATGATTTGTTGTGTGGCATACCAATGGTAACTTGTACAAAATGAAAAAGCAATAAGAGGTATGTTCATTTGGGTAGTATAAGAAAGAAAGATGAATCAGGTGTTGTTAGTGCAACTGTTCTACACTTGTGCCAGCGCCATATGATTTACTGTGTTACATACCAATGGTAGGCGTTTGACAGACAAAAGCAGTAACAGGTATGTACATCTTCATAGACTGTCAAAATAGAAATGACAGAAATAGTGGAAGTGTGAATTTTCTAGGTGTATGGTACCAGTACATCATTTTCTGTTGTGAGACACAATAGTACTTGTCATGCAGTAGAAAACAGAAAGAGATATGCACAGATTGATACAGTGTTAGTACACATACTTCTGTTGGTTTCACAAAACGATGTTCAGACCCACCGTCCCATGATATTATTTGTTGTTTGTCATGAAAATCATTACTATTACACAACGGTAAGCAGTAGGAGAAATATACAATTTGATGGACACTCAACACAAATATATTAGGTGTTTGAAGCACAAACCGAGTATCGAAGACTAGCATTTCTGGCATTTCTGGTGCTTCTACTAGCTGGAGACGTTGAACCAAATCCAGGCCCCCCCAAGCTACAGCACTTCCACCAACACAACTGGAAAGCCAAATAAAGGACTTTTAGTAGCCCATATGAACATTAGGAGTTTGATGAGCCACACGGCTGAACTGGAAGCCTGGATCAAAGTCTGTGAACCTGACATAATGTGCCTCACAGAAACCTGGCTAAAACCACGAATACCAGATGCCCTGTGTGAAATACATGGCTACTCTCTTATCCGGCATGATAGACCTGGTACAAAATGGGGTGGTGGTATTGCTCTATATCACAAGACCCACCTCAGCATCACAACAGCCCTGGCCCAAGACCCACAATTGGTCTGTGAGTCCATTCATATGACTGTGTCCCTCGGTGCTAAGAAACTTCACATAGTCTGCCTCTATAACCCACCTACTGGTGGAGTGGATGGACTTCAGGACCTACTCAAACTGACGTCACAATCTGTTAACCTAAATGAGGCCCTAATCCCAGGTGATGTAAACCTAAACTGGCTGGGTCCTTCTCATAGTGCCCTCATGTCACTAGTTCACACTTTTAACTTTTACCAGCTCATAACTGAGAACACTAGGATGGTAACACCAGCTTAAACTGGTACACTTATTGACTGTATTCTCACCAATCGACCTGAACATGTGACCAAGGTCGGTGTCCTGGCAGATGCCATAACTGACCACTGTCCCATTTTCTGCCGATGGCCCTCATGTCCCCCACCTTCTCCCCCACCCCGCCTTGTCACCTTTACCAAGTTTGCAAACATGGACATAGATGTCTTCACCATAGACTGGTCTGAAATCCACCATGCTGAAAAAGTTGATGATGCCCTATGAGTTTTCCTGATAAATTTCAGTGAAGTCCAGAATAGACATGCACCAAAAGTGAAAAGCAGAGTCAGAGGAAATCAAACCAGATGGCTCCAAAAAGACTTGCTCCTACAGCTACGGCATAGGGACAAACTCTGGAAGCACTATAAAAACACTGGCCTACCTAGAGATCACTCATTATACAAACACAGAAATTCCTGCAAAAAGCAGATAAGACAAGCAAAAAGTAGGTACTGCCAGAACTTACTATCTAGCTCAGCCCACGACCCTAGGAAATTTTGGGCCCACATAAAGTCCTTCCTAGGCACCCCACAATCAATAACCCCCTCTGAGATGATCCTCAATGATGCCAACTGCAATGACTCCTACACCATAGCAAATGCCTTCAACAGGATGTTCTCTGATCTCTCACACTACACCACCACCCTTCCACAGGCACCAACCACATCTCAGCCCTCTGACTATAGCAAGCAAGCTGGCCCCTTGGCCTCACCAACTGTGACTCTGATAGTTCAGTCTTTTTTTACTTTAAAGCCATAACCAGCTCTCAAGTTCTAAAATTACTAAGAGCTATCTCTGACAACACCAGCCCTGGATCTGATTCTCTCGAACCCCGCCTTTTGAAGACTGCTGCACATCTCATTGCCTAACCATTGGCCAAGATCTTCACACTATCCCTCTCCAGTGGTATCGTCCCTGATCTCTGGAAGACTGCCAGAATAACTCCCATTTTCAAAAAAGGGAACAGAAATGAGATCTCAAATTACAGGCTGATAGCTATTCTCTCAGTCCTAAGCAAAATACTGGAAAAGCTTGTTGCCACCCAAACCCTCGACTACATAGAAACCACAAACCTGCTCTGTGACGCACAACGTGGTTTTAGGAAAAACCATAACACTTCTACAGCCCTTGCTAAACTCACATCAGATACTCTCTCCAACATAGATGATGGTCGGCTAACAGGTGCTGTCTTCATTGATCTTACCAAGGCCTTTGATCTTGTGGATCACTCCTTACTCCTGTCCACTCTTCAATCCTTAGGTTTCTCCACTCCTGTTGTAAACTGGTACAGGAGCTATCTAACCGACAGGACCCAAGCTGTGAAATTCAATTCTGCAACTTCAGACAGCACCACAATCAATACTGGAGTGCCCCAAGGTTCAATTCTAGGCCCTCTTCTTTTTTCCCTCTTCATAAACAACAGACCAAGCAATGTCTCATCCTGCTCCTCTCTTCTCTATGCTGATGACTTGGTCATCTATGCCAGCTCACATTACATAGACTACCTCAACTCGTCTCTGACCACGGCCTACAACAGTATTCAAAACTGGCTAAGCTTACATCGACTTGTCCTTAACTCACACAAAACCAAAGCCATGCTCCTGGGCACAGCCCAAAAACTAAGATCCTGCACCTCCCCCTTGAAAGTACTCAACCTGGATGGGAACTCACTAGAGGCTGTCACCTCTTTTCGGTATCTTGGAATGTTGCTTGACCAATCTCTGGACCTTAACCTACACATTCAATCAACCTGCAAAACAGTAAATTGTAAGCTGAGGGCAACCTACAGAACTAGCTATATGTTAATGCCATCAGCTAAGCTAGCCATTGTCAGGGGGATCCTTCTACCAACCCTGACTTACTGTGCTCCTATCCTGGCTACTGCCCATAAATCAGCCTTACAGAAATTGGACATCACCTATAATAATGTCTGTCGTTATGCATCTAAGTCCCCTTGGCTTAAGCATTGTTGTCAGCTGTATAGTGACCTAGGCTGGCTCTCCCTCTTTGCTACCAGACTATACTATCTCGGCTGTCTATGTGAATCCATTATTAGGCTGGAAACCCCAGCATCATTGGCTGAGTTACTACGTCCCATCACCTCAAACCATGGTCTGAGGTCAACTGACAAATCACTAATAAAAGTACCCCCGTGTCACATCACCAAAGGCACCGGGGCTTTCGGGTATGCTGCCCCCAGATGTGGAACATGCTGCCACTGGACCTTAGGCAATCCTCATTTCACTACCACTTTAAACGTGGGCTACGACATTACCTAGCTACTACTGAACAGTGTACCTGTTTTTACCCTACCTGACCGTGCCCATGAAACCCTGCCCCGCACCTATCCACTCCCTACAAACCAATTTCTCTTGCTACCACACCCCTTCCTCCCCTCCTCTCCCCTTCCCTTCCTCTAGCATCTCCCTAAACTCACCTACTTACTTATTTGCCTTCTCTCTCCTGCTTGTTTGTACTTTATGTCTACCTGTAGAACATGGAATAACCCTGCTTCTGAAACTGTAACTACTGTGCTTGTTATATACTGTACTGAACAATGCTGTATTTCTGTACTGACTAGTGCTGTTTTACTTCAATCCGTGCCCTCACTGCTATCTTAGCCACATTGCCTCATGTCATGTACCTGGCTCTACTGTCTAAACACTTTATTTCCATACAAAACTGTATTGTTCTATGTAAACACCCACAGTATGTATTGTCTTGTACTCTCCCGGGTCGTGCCTGAAAATAGTCACCTACTGGCTAGTGCACTTACCCAGTTAACAAAAAATATATAAATAAATAAATCGATCTTTGACATTTTGTCACTATGTGTTTAATGTTACTCGTGTGATTTGTCTTGCACTTAATATTGCTATCTTATACATAAAATCACATGCTGAGAGTATAAGGGGCCAAAGAACTGCGCTCCCAGCTCTGTATCTATACACCAAATCATTTGGTACTAGCATGGGGCCCAAAGTGTGTGTTCTATGACCACCACATTCACACATCAAATGACGTTGTGGAAGTACAAGAAGAGAGGGGTTCAAACTCCCAGGACTGCATACATACAGATAATAATGTCATGAAAGGACAGAGCCAAATGGGCCCACAACCCCCCACCACCGCATTCATAAATCTAATCATGTGGTGAGAGCGGACGCCCACCACCACATTTCCTTTTACTATTTATATTCCTCATTCTCAAAAAGAAGGGAAATTCATGGCAAAAAAACTCAGTTTAATGCATCAGTTAGGGTTGTTCCACAGCAACAAAAAGTGAGGAAATTTGGTGTTAGAGTTGAAAACCCTAACTCCGCATTCACCTCCCCCAGCACCACACACACAAAGACACACACACACACATGCAAGTAGGGGGAGGACCAAGGCAACACGACCAATCACAGACAACCAGCAGCAGGTGACAGAAATAAAAAAACAACTGTCTAAATGTACTACAAGACATCCCTACCCACCTGACCAGGTACTGCATGCTCAGTGGAGATCCACAGCAAAACTGAGGCCATGTACACCAAACGTACATATCCCTGATTGCAGGTGCACACAACGTACCACACTTAGGAGTTGCATGGCCTTACCTAGTGATGCCCCACACCCCACCACACTTGGTACTGCACCCCGGCTATAGAGTCACAGCAGAACTAAGTAGTTGGACGGATATGGTATGTGTGGTTGATTTTAGGTATACACAACCTCCCACTGTTAGGCAATGGAGGACCTTCACAAGGCAAAGCCCCACCCACTGAGACCAGGTACTTCATACTTACTGTAGAACCCCAATTAAAATGAACCCATGAACATCAATACTGTTACTCCATGATTGCAGCCTTGAAAAGGCTACTACAATAATGAGTCACACAGTCTGTGGGAGAGAATGCCCCTTCCCCTCCTACAACACTTGGTCCAGTGTGACTGAAAGCTATAGTAAAAGAAAGTCTGTTTATATCTACAGTACACCTACCTGACTGCTGGTGTAGTACAATTAGCACAGTAATCACTTGCATGGCGTCAGCCACATAATGGCCTGCCAAACCCAAATACCAGGTACTACAACCTGAGTGGAGACCAACTGCAAAAAACTGAGGATGTGGAGATAAATGGTGCTTCTCACTCATTGCAAGGATACTCAACTTACCACAATTTGGATTTATGTGGCGTCAGACAGACAATGCCATTGTCTTCACCAGGTACTACATCCTCAGTAGAGAGCTACAGCAAAACTGAGCCTATGGACATCTATGATACACCTCTGTCATTGTAGGCACATTCATGTTAGCATGTTTAGAAGTTGCTTGGCCTCAGTCAGCTAATTCCACTCCCTGACAGACAGACCAGTTACTGCATTCTAAGTATACAAACACAGTGAAACTAAGTCCATGGACATCAACAGTACACCTACATCACTGAAACTGTATATATGTTAGTGCCATTAGAAGTTACACAGCCTTGTACAGGCAATAGCGCCCCATACCTCCAGATCAAGTTGTGTATCTTGAGTGGACGGATGTAGTAAACCTATTACTGCTATGCACATCACATACTTAAATGCAACAGTTCTTGTATCTTGATGATGGATGTGTCTTTTACTACATTTATGCAGTTGTTTTTATTTCTGTTTACTCATAAGTGTACAAACTTTGTACAGCTGCAATCAGAGCTGCATTGTTGATGTCCAGTCAGGGTGCAGTACCGGGTGTGGTGGGGTGTGGGGCATCACTAGGTAAGGCCATGCAACTCCTAAGTGTGGTATGTTGTGTACACCTGCAATCATGGATGTGTACGTTTGGTGTACATGGCCTCAGTTTTGCTGTGGATCTCCACTGAGCATGCATTACCTGGTCAGGTGGGTGGGGATGTCTTGTAGTACATTTAGACAGTTGTTTTTTATTTCTGTCACCTGCTGCTGGTTGTCTGTGATTGGTCATGTTGCCTTGGTCCTCCCCCCTACTTGCATGATGGTGTGTGTGTGTGTGTGTGTGTGTGTGTGTGTGTGTGGTGCTGGTGGGTGAATGAGGAGTTAGGGTTTTCAACCCTAACGCCAAATTAAATTTCCTTGCTTTTGTCACTGTGGAACAACCCTAACTGATGCATTAAACTGAGTTTTTTTGCCATGAATATATAACAGTAGTGCTACCATAGTTAGGGTTGAGTAGCACTTTTAAGGTTAAAGGGTCAAACTTTGCACCTTAATAACTTTGCCACCGTTTAACAGATTTGCCTAAAATGTGGTATGCACAATTGGGCATGGTAGATCTTGGGATCTGCCAACCTTTGTACCGGTCGGATATACGGGTGTGGAGTTATTAAGCAACAACCAATTGCACAATTACGCTTTTTTGCGATTTCTTTGCTCTTGCCTACAGGTCTCACGGTTTGCTCGACCAGTCCAAAAACTTCAGGGAACGTGAGGCCAGGGTCCCCAATGTGCCTTTTGAAGATTTCATGAAAAAATATTACACGGTTCAAAAGTTATTCAAAACACAAGTTCCCATTATAAGTCAATGGGAAAAGTTAACAAAAAGTTCTAAAGTGTCGCAAATGCAGTTTTCACTTTCGCAAATCCGACATTTTGTTTTCAGTTGGTGATCAGAAAAATGCTTGCCATTTAAATTTGGGATCCTCTAGCAACCTAATTCTGTTTGTATTCAGCTAGTTGGTGCCTGAGGATGCTAGCCATGTCTTTCTTTTGGGGTGAAAGACCCCAGAAATATGTTTTTCAAATTTCTGGAAAAAGTACCTTTGCAAAGTACTTTTGCACATGCGACACTTTCGTGCTGTTTTGCAAAAGCTTTAGCAAAGTTCAACAGTACTTTTCCAGACTATGGCCAGAATGACAGGAGTTCTTTATCACCCTGCTGCAAAAGAACCGTGTGGTCTTTTGGGCTGAAATTTGGAGGGAAGGCAGCCAACATCTCACAGATGTACCTTTCACTGGTTTGGTGAAAAAATATTGTATGGCTGTAAAGTTACAGTACTCCAAATTTGGCATTTTTCCCATAGACTAACATGGTGGCATACGCCGCACCTTTCGGGGCTCGTATCTCGAAAATGGTGCAAGATATAGATTTTTCATCACAAGTTACGGGCTCTGTAATAGAAAATGGTAGCCAGGAAAATAATGATTTCTGTGAAATGTAAATTTTGTTTCTACGTCGTGTGGTTGCTGAGATATTACCAATTAAATACTTCCAATGCTCGTTTTAAGCTTCGATCCCCATTACAATGCATACATTCTTTGTACACACTGGCCCAGATATTCAAAAGGGTTGTGCCATGTGCAATAGGGTTGCACCAGCACAAGTCTGAAAATGTGCCATTCTGCGATATTCAGCAGGAGGCAGATGCGCACCCCAAATCACGCTGAGCAATAGCGCAATGATAATGAATGTATACGCAACTGAAGGGGGAGGAACCATGCATAAATGGTGTGGTGCGATATTCAACATGCGTAATAGGGGAGCAAGCAGAAGTTGTGCGATAGCAGAAATGAGCCAAAATAAAAAGGAATAAGCGAGAGGTGCAAGAACGCTACAGGGAAGGCACATGAGGCTGAACTCTAGCTGCACAAACAGGGCAGGAGGGACACACAGAGCAGGCCAGGGAAAGGGCACCCTGAACAGAGAGGCACAGGGAAGGTGTGGGGAGCCACAGCCAGTGCAGAAGGGGGAAGTGTCACACAGCACAGAGGCCACCACAGGAAGGTGTTCCCGGTGCAGGGGAAGTAGCAGCCAGGACAGCAGGGGAACACAGAAACAGCTTCCTGGGGGGTGAACACAAGCCAGGGACATGGCCAGTGCCACCATCCAGATGGAGGCAGTAATGAGGGGGGTGAGAAGGTGGGCAGCAGGGGGGGCATGGCCGTGGAAGGGCCCACTGGTGGTATGCCCCCAACAGGCAGTACCGAGCCCACACCAGCTTCGAGTTGTACAGTGATACTGAGATCATGGGCTGGTACCACCTGAATCGGGCAATTCTGAGGTGGCTCTGTGAGCTGTGCAGTGATGTGATGCGGGCACCCACACAACAGAGCCATGCTCTGTCAGTGGAGACTAAAGTGACAGCTTGCATGTGCTTGCTCACCACAGGTACCTTCCAGAGACCATGGGGGACACTACAGGCATAGCCCAGTTGGTTGCGTCATGCCACCTCACACAATTCCTCAGTGCACTGCTGCCACATGCTGCAGAGTACATCCATTTCCTCAGCACACCAGCAGAGTGCACAGCAAACATACAGGAGTTCCACAGGGTAACATGTATGCCTGGCATGCTAGGGGCAATAGACTGCACCCATGTGGCCATCCGCACACCACCTGGCCCTGAGGGTGCCACATATATTAATCAGAAGGGCTATGCTAGCACCAACTGCCAGATGGTGTGCGATGCCAGGGGGCGCATAATCAATGTCTGTGCCATGCACCCTGGGGGAGCACACAATGCCTTCATCTGGCACCAGTCAACACTGTGCCACAGATTCGAGAGTGGGGACATCCCCATTGGCCACTTAGTGGGTGAGTATGCAAACCACACGGACAAACATAGGGCTTGGGAAGGGCATGCTCAGAGGTGACATGGGTAGTGGTCTACATGGCCCGGGGCAGGGTGATGCTGATCACCAAACTAACCTCCACCCTCTACACACAGGTGACAGTGGATACCCACTTCATCCCAGGCTGCTCACACCATACAGGCAGCCTGCGACCCCATCGCAGCAATGCTACAATGAGGCACATGCCACCACACGTAATGTCATTGAGCGGGTGTTCGGTATGCTGAAGGCACGTTTCCGTTGCCTGAACACCTCCGGCGGTGCCCTACAGAACAGCCCCTCAAAGGCCTGCGGGCTATTCCTGGCCTGTTGCAACATGCACAACATGGCCAATGAATGTGGGATAGCCATACAGGTCAAAGAGGGGGACAGCCATGAGGACGATGAGGACGCCAGTGACAATGATGATGGGCAGCCCCCCCTTGGGTGACGGGACCCCCATCTGCTCCAGCTGACACAGCTGCACTGGGACACCACCATGGAGGAGCACTTCAGCCAACCCAGGTAAGTCATGGGGCCATGTGCAACCACCAGTGGCAAAGGCACAACCCACAAACACACATGGACACACACCAGGGGTGCATGCTGTCAAGGGAAGTGGCCGGGCATGGAACCGCACACACCGCCAGGGATGGGCGAGGTCTAACATGGCACACGGTCAGATGCACACACACACACACACACACACACACACACACACACACCTCACTAGACATGCACAAAGGGTAGGAGGCACGCTGACCCGGACCGCCACCCCTAGCCACACACATGTCCACAGACCACCATGCCCACTGCCTGTCATTGTGCATGTGTCAGACACTGGGCACCATTGCACAGTGGCATACAGTGCAATGCAGACATCATCATGCACACGCAACTGTGGACAGCAGCCGGGAGGGTGTGCAGATGGACTGTGTGTGTACGTGTGTGTGCAGGGCCGGGTACCCACCTGTGCATTGTCCGCTGAATGACACAATGCACACAGGGCAGCATCAGACAGTAGCCATGCTGGGAGACAGGTCAGTCATGTGCCACAGTGCCACGCCCACCACAGATGCATGGGTCACCCCACCAAGACCCGCCAGCAGTGACAGGCTGACCACTGGCCTCATAGGGTGGCACCAACGGTCCCCCAAGGGTTCCACTACATGAACGCGACCATGCTCGTGCAGGGGTCTGCAGCACACTGAACATGCCTGCGCCAGGCATGCCTGGGATGCCCCCAGCTGAAACCGGTGTTGACAAGGATGGTGTTGCATGATGCCGGGAACGGGGGGTGGACATTGCACTGCGTGGTGTCTGCGATGCATGGGCAAATAACTGTGTGCCCATTGTGGCTATGACAGCAGTGAATGCCTGTGTCTGCCTGTCAATGGCAGTGGTCACATCCTCCCGCAACCGGTCCATCCCTGCCAGGAGCAGAGCGGTGTCTCTTCTGTGACACTCCTCTGCCTGGCTCAGAGCTGCACTCAGTGCATCCACCGCTGTCACAAGCCGCATCTCGTGATTGACTGATGCTTGCAGTATGCGGGTGTGCTCATCCAAGAGGTCATTTGCATGATCGGCATGCTGTCCCTCAGGGTGTTCATGGCCCTGATGCTCATCACCCCTTGAGGGTGGGCACTGCACACGAGGGTGGGCACTGCACACCAGGGCCAGGCCTGGGCATGTCCACAGGTGGCGCACTGATGCCACCCCCTGACACTGTACCCTCATGGCCATTGGTTGACTGCTGATGTTGCCCCTCCAGCTGCTGCTCCCCAGGGCTCAATGGTGCCACCGCAGTGGCTGCAACAGTCCCACTGTCCTGTACACACACCAGTGCTGCCCCACCGGTGCTGACAGGCAAAGGCTGGGACTGTGATGACACGCAGGCCTCCATGGCAGCACCACCCACAGCCATGGCCATGATGTAACCTGCTGTGTGGCCATCCTGTGGTACACACGTGTCACTGCCCATGACGTTAGCTCCATCATCATCGGTGATGGATCCGGCACCAGCCCAAGTCTGAGCATGCTGGCATCCATGGACGCTGGCATGCTGGGACATGGGCAGGGCCTCCTCTGCACCTGCTCCACCAACATCAGTCCGGACATCCAGGCGGGCCCACTGTCGCCCTGACCCGGGTATTCCTGTGGAGGTGGATGGGTCCTCCTCCATCTCCATGTGACTGGCCTCAGTGGAGAAACCCACCACCGCTGACCCATGCAGACACTCAGGAGCTGTAAGGGAAAACAAAGTCGCATCACTGCATGTGACCTACCCTGTCCCCCCAGTAGACAGACCATGACCTACCATGCAGTGACAGGCTACCACCCATCTGGAATCCACCACCTGGAACACCCTCAATGGCTCAATGCTGCATGCTGCCAGCAACCCGCTCCTCCTGTGGGGTCAGGTGTAGCACCTCCAGCTGTCCCCCACCTGTCACAGACCATGCTGCCCTGATGGCGGCCACTTCTCTTTAATCCTCTGCCTGTCTGTGCCCATCTTCTTTTTGCACTCCTGCATGGAGCGCTGGTGGCTGCCATGCAGGTTTACAGCACGCGCCACCTCCTCCCATGCAGCAGCATCGGCCTGTGGTGTTCCCTGATGTCTGCTGAGAAGCAGCTCCTGGTCTGGTAGGCCTTGAACAGGGCATCTGTCTCAGCCTTAGTGAAATTCGGCCTCCTCTTCCTCCCACGACTCTGTTCCTCTTCCTCCACCACACTCTCAGTCATGATTCATCCTGTGAGAATGACAGGTGTTACCTGTGACTGTGCAGTCCCAGGCATGTCCCAAACACCACAGTCCACACTCCCAAACAGCATGCAACTCACCGCAGTAGACTGCAGTAACCGACTATGGCCAGTGCAGCCCAATGTCGCACTTTTATAGTGCAACCCATGTAAATGAGGCGAGGCGCATCTTTAAGTGGATGCAAATGCAGTGACTGTGCCATTGAATGGCTGATTAGCTGATTTGCATATGCCAGCTGAATAGCGCTATGTTGCGCTTTGCACAATTGTGTTGAACGTGCTGCGCCAAGGGCACAGTTCTGTGACATGCGCAGTACACACCTAACTGCACATGCCCGGGTTGATGACGCAGGCGCCTGCTGCGCTGCTGACGTGCTGTGTGTGGGAGGCAATGCAGGGCATGGCCACCATTGTGCCAGTGGTGCTACAGCGCTGTTCACCTATATGGTGCTGTGGCACTGGGGCATCGTAGGCGCACTGGGGCAACAGCGTGGTAGGCCTCTACAGAAGGTGGCACACAGGCACCCAATCATGCTACATGCATTGGGTTCCAATTGCACTGTGGCTGTCCTGCACCAGAGACCCTTGACCCTGTGCCCGACCTTTGCCCCCTAGGCGCCATGCATCAGGCATGGGTGCACCACTATTGTGCTATTCGGTGACAGCACAATAGGGAATGGTAGCGCTGTACCGCACAGCATCTGCACGTGGCAGGACCATGCTGCAGAGTGCTATTTTTATTGAACTGAGCAGTAGAGATGGCACGGAGGTGTGCTGTGCAGTGCAGCCAGATCGAGCTGGCAAACCTTGTGGCCACTGTCGAGCCACATGTTGGGGCTTTGTTTGGGGAGGCACCCCTGGACAGGGCCAGGAGTGAAGTATGGCAGGAGGTGGCTGACACCCTGGAGGAGGCCACCGGTATGGGGCAGACGGCAGAGCAGTGCCGCCACCGATATGGGGACCTGAGGCGCAGGGACCCAGACCTGCTTGCCCGGCTGTGGGCACATGCCAGGAGGGGCACGGTGCCATGGCCAGGTAGGTGCAACATCCATACACTTTTATCGTCCATATGGGTATCATAGTTGCATGTGTCCAGCACATGGGGCTGTCCGGTGTTGGCCGTGGTGGTGGTATCGGGGTGTGGGGTGGGTGGGTCTGGCTGTGTGGGATTGCACACACATGGGGGTGGGGGGACATTGCTACCAGATTGTACTGATGTTCCTGTCTCCATGTTTGCACCTTAGGGCCAGAAGAACGGAGGTGCAACTGTGAAGGGAGGCGCTGCATGTTGGAGGAGAGGGAGAGGAGGGATGAAGGTGGTCCATGGCATGTGGACCAGCCTGCTGATTGTGAGTGCCTTACATCCGTGATTACTATTGCATGCTGTATAACTGGGCAGGCAGTTGGGCATGACCACCATCCAGTAACACCACTGCCATGCACGCAACTTGTTACAGTCAGCACTGTCCAGTGGCACTGCATGTCAGGGAGTGTGTCAATGGTGGTCCATGTGTGCACCGGGCACATGGCTGTGGCACTGCCTTCACACCGCATAGCCAAGTCACTGTACGGCCATGGTGGTGCTGTGCAGGACATGGGCGGTGGGTGTGTGCAGTGGTCCACATGGCTGTGGCTGCCTGGGTGGGCAGGTGTTGTGGACATGGTAACTGTGGGTGGTTGCACATCATCACAGGGGCATGTCACATGGCTGTATGCCATGCACAATGGGTGGGCTGCAGGGGGATGGACAGTCACACCTATTGACTCTGCTCTCTCATCCTAGGTGGCCAGACTCTCCAGCAAATCCAGCGGGATATCCAGGAGCTGCTGCGGGTCAGGAGGGAGACTTTGGAGCTCCTGAGGCAAATCCACCACCATGGGGTGAGGAGGAGGAGGAGATCCCATCGGCGCCAGGAGGAAGAGGACCGGGGCAGCCAGTGATGTCCCCATGCCCCAAATACCACCTTCCCCCCCCTTTGACCCACCCTCACACCCCTTCTTCCCTCTCCCATATGTTCACCCCTGCCCCTTACCCACCCCCACCTGTTATGTGGCCCTTCCCCCACTACTGTATACAGTTTTGTAAATGGTTTTATTGTACATAGTTTAACTAGATACATTTTGTTATAGCAACTGTGGTGGTCTCTGATTTGCAGTGGGTTACAGGTGCTCAGCTGCAGTGGTGTGCATGACGTCAGGGGTGGTGCACACATGGGCGTGTGTGTGTGCAGAGGTGAACCACCTATGGTGTGGACAGGGGGATCAGTCACTGTCTGTGGTTTGTGTGTTGTACTCTGTGCACTGCATGCCTGTGTGCAGTGGTCCACGGGGCCTGCACTGTGTGCATGGCACCCCTGTCAGACCGTCCATGGCCTGTGCAGCTGACACCCTTGCATGTCTGTGATATGCACGGTCTGCTGGTGTGTCAGTGGTGGCTGTCCATGCTGGATAACAACTGTACCCGGCACAATGCCAAGTTGACTGCCATCACCAGTATGGTGCATGTCTGCCTCCGGTGGCACTTTGGCCTCCTCTGTTGTTGTCCCCCATCCATGCTGTCACTTGTGTCTGTTGCAGGGGATGTGCTCCAGTGTCTGTCACTTGTGCTCTGGCATCATGCTGGTGGCATACAGCTTCATGGTGCCTGTGCAGGGTGGCTGGCACACCTGTGCAATGTAGGGGTGCTGGCCGTGTGTACACGTCAGCCGTGGCCACACACCAGTGGCTTGGTTGACCCGCTACTGTGTCCCTGTGTTGCTGTACCCTTGGGTATGGGTGGGTGTTTGTCCATGCACTGTGTTGCATCCTGTGTGGTGCATGCCTCCATGCTACACTGTGCGTGTCTGTGCTGGCTGTTGTGGCCAGTGCTGGGATGGGATGTGTCCTTGGGAGGGTGTGCAGGGTGCTGTACCACTGGAGGTGGGGTCTGGGGCATGCCCTGTTGCATGTGGGGTACCTCGGGTACTGACGCATGGTCGGTCTCTCAGCTGTACCTTGGGGGGGACATGCAGGGCGGCACTGTGTATGCATCTGTTGCATCACTGTCTGCTGCCGCCTGCTGCAGGGTGCCCATGGTGGGGCTGCCTTGCATGGCTCCATGGTGCACAGGGTTGCATTGTCACAGTGGGGGTAGTGGCATGCATGGGGTGTCCTGCACTGTTGGGTGCTACTCCTGGGCAGGGTGTATGGGGATCATGGTGCAGGGTGTGCTCTGTATTGGTGGGATGGTGTGGTACAGGGTGGTCGGCCATCCTTGTGTGCCAGTCACAGCTTGCCAGGAGGTGTGATGGGGCACCATGGCCCGGCTGTGGGTTGGTTGCTGGTATCCATGGGCCAGTGGTTATTCCAGCTCTCCCCCAGTTGTGCAGTGCATGGGGTGTGGGGGGACGATGTCTGTTCTGCTGTGTGTTCCTCTGCCCATCTGTGGCATGGGTGGTGGGCCGCTGCATCCCTGGTTGTGCTGTTGCATTGCTGCCCTGCTGCTGGGGGCATCCCTGGTTGTGCTATGGTGCATTTGGACTGCTCAGCTGAACATCCCTTGTTGCACTATGGTGCATCAGATATGCTCAGCTTCTCCTCCCTAGTTGCGCTATGGTGCAGGTGGTGTGATATTCAGTCGTCAGCCGTAGGCGCATCTTGGCCTGTGCAATTTTTGAATATCGTGCTTCTTGCACATGGGCACAGTGGACTTGCGCTTGATCCTGCTGTTGCACACTTCTTGGGCACAGTTTGAATATCTGGGCCACTGTGTTTTTGTATGTACCTGTTTGGAAAACACAGGGTATGTGCTTCCGTTACTGTTACAGTTACTGTTTCCACTTGCGTTTATATCCCCCTTTGCATTACCGTTCCTGTCTACGCCACCGTATGCATTACCCTTTGCACTGTCATTCGCGCTTGCATTACCACATGCACCACTGTTCATGCTTCTGTTTGCATTGCTGTTCCTGTTACTATATCATAAGACATCATGTGGCGGGAGCGCGGGGCCCTTACATTCACTATTTCTCATCATCATTCTCAAAAAGGAGGGAAATTAGAGGCCAAAAAACTCTGTTTAGTGCATTAGTTTGGGTTGTTCCACAGTGACAAAAGTGAGGAAATTCGGTGTTAGGGTTGAAAGCCCGCCTTGGACCCCCCGACCACACCCCCAACTGGCATCAAGGTGCGCATGGGGGGCTTTAAACCCTAACACCGAATTTCCTCACTTTTGTCGCTGTGGAACAACCCTAACTAATGCATTAAATGGAGTTTTTTGCCTCTATTTTTATATACCAGTGGTTTGCAAAAGTATTCAACCCCCCTTGAAAGTTATCAGATTTGTCTGGAGTACAAATGAGACTTACATATATTATTTCAGTCAGTATTTTTATTGCAAACTCATATGCTCTAACAGTATACTGTCAAAGCCAAAATTAATTATCCATCAGCAGATCTTGTAAAGAATATTAAAAACTGGAAAATGCTGTTTACAGAAGTATTCAACCCCTACACATTAGTATTTGGTAGAGCCACCTTTTGCTGCAATAACAGCTTTAAGTCTTTTGGGGTAAGTATCTACCAGCCTTGCACACTGTTCGGGAGTGATTCTTGCCCATTCTTCTTGGCAGATTTGTTTCAGGTTGTTCAGGTTGGTTGGGTGATGCTTGTGGACCGCAATTTTCAAACAGTGCCACATATTCTCGATGGGATTGAGATCTGGACTTTGACTTGGCCACTGTAGGACATTCACCTTTTTGTTGTTTAACCACTCCTGTGTTGCTTTGGCCTTGTGCTTGGGATCATTGTCCTGCTGAAAGGTGAAGTATCTCCCAAGCTTCAGGTTTTCAGCAGACTGAAGCAGGTTCTCTTGCAGTATCTCCCTGTATTTTGCTCCATCCATTCTTCCTTCAATTTTAACAAGATGCCCAGTCCCTGCTGATGAAAAGCATCCCCACAGCATGATGCTGCCACCGCCATACTTCACTGTAGGGATGGTGTTTCTCGAGGCATGGGCAGTGTTAGGTTTGCGCCACACATAGCACTTTGAATTTTAGCCAAAAATCTCTATCTTGGTCTCATCAGATCACAAAACCTTGTGCCACATCTTAGCTGGGTCACTCTCATGCTTTCTGGCAAACTCCAGATGTGCTTTGATATGGTTCTTTTTGAGTGATGGCTTCTTTCTAGCCACCCTCCCATACTGGCCAGTATTATGCAGAGCTCTTGCTATGGTTGACTGGTACACCTTCACTCCACTCTCAGCCACTGAACTCTGTAGCTCCTTCAAAGTGATTGTTGGCCTCTCTGTGGCTTCCCTCACTAGTCTCCTTCTTGTTCGGATGCTGAGTTTTGAGGGACGGCCTTGTCTAGGTAGTGCCTGGGTGTGTGATGCAGCTTCCACTTCCTCACTATTGATCCAACAGTGCACACTGGGACATCCAAACACTTGGATATTATTTTGTACCCTTTCCTAATTTATGCATATCTATTACTTTATCTCTAACTTCCTTAGAATGCTCTTTTAGTCTTCATTTTCACACCCTTCCTTCAGATTCACAGTCTGACCAATGGTCATTAAACTGAGGGTGGGGGGGGTTATCCAGTAAATGTGAGCTACTTTAATGTTTCAGAGGTGAGGCCAATTGTAAGCCAATTGTGTCCTCATTAGGGCAATATTTTTCATCTGTGTAAACTTGGAGCTTCCAGAGCACAGGGGTTGAATACTTATGCAAACAGCATATTTCAGTTATTTCTTTTTCTTAAAAGTATTTTCTAACATAAAACCAATGTCACTTTAAAATAATTATTTTGAGGGTCAGTCTTTTTAAGTTTAAAATATTACACAGAACAAAATCTCAATGTATCATTTGTCATTCAGACAAATCTGACAACTTTCAAGGGGGTTGAATACTTTTGCAAGTCACGTACCTGCACAGTAGAGTAGGTGTAATTAGGGTTGCATGGTCACTTCTATGTTAAACCTGCCATTTTGAACCTTATTAATTTTACAATCATTAGTCTGATTTGCCTGAAACTGAGTATGTGTGGTGCGGTACCATAGATCTCTAGATCTGTAAAGTTTAATTCTGGTTGGATTTACGGTTGTGGAGCTGCAGTGTGTCAAAAACTGAAAAATCCTCACTTTTTGTGCATTTATTTCCAGCCATTGTGTCCAAGAGATGTGTGTGTTTGGCCTGAAATTGTGTTGGGTGGATGTGGAGTGGCTCAAAGGGATGCCTTTTGAAGATTTGGTGAAAAAATGTATATCCGTTAAAAAGATATGGCATTTTTTCATGTCCCATTATAGTCTATGGAGAATTTATATGGGAAGCACGAAAACTTTTGCCAACATTTTTTTTCATTTGTGCACTGGGAAAATTAATTTGTGCTGCCGCCATTTTGTTTTCAGTTAGCGAGAGACCAAAAATGGTAGAACTCAAAAAATACTGCCCCTTTTTAAACACCACCACTTGTGTTTACCTAATCAGGGCATGAGGAATCATCAGTTTTTGTCAGTATTGCCTGAAAATATGTTTATTTTGATTTTTGATCGAGCTTCTGAGATTTCATTCTCACAAACATAATTTGCATGTGCGACAACATTCTCAGGGAAGCACGCAAGCAACTGCGCAAACATTTTTGATGCATGACAACATCCTTTTAAAATGAATAGGGGTGCAGTAAAAAGTTTGATAGTTGCTTGCAACAAGGTAAATTGAGCTTTTGGCCACAATTTACAGAGTAAAAAGCTATTCACTCACAGTTGTGCCTTTTGCTTATTTGCTGAAAAATGACTGTGTGGTTTCGTAGTTACAGCATTTTGAAAATTGAGGAATGTCCCCTAGGATAACATTGTGGCACACATGGTGTCTTCAAATGCCAGTATCTCAATAACGGTGCGAGATACGGATTTTTCATCGAAAAAATGTTTAGTCCCCCTATAACAAATGTAGGTTGGAAAGTCATGAATACCATGGATTTTGAATTTTTTCCTCTAGCTTTTATGGTTACTGAGATATTTGGAAATTAGTGTTCCAATGGCTCATTTTCATGTCCGTAGGACAGTATTATGTCCCCAAAGTTATGTGTAAGTGGTGGTTCATATCCCAGAGGTCCCACATTCCCATGTATGCATATGATTATGCCAAAATTAAATATTGATGTGTAAGTCGAAGCACAGAGCCTGGAGGGCCTGCGCTCTCACTTACGCATATGATTGTACCAAAACTAAAATATTGATGTGTAAGTGGGAGTGCAGGACCCAGAAGGCCTGCGCTCCCACTTACAGGTACGAGTATGCAAAACATTAACATATTCATGTGTAAGTGGGAGTGAGGGGCTTGGTGGGCCCGCACTGCCACTTACGCATATGATTACGCCAAAATTTAATTATTGATCTTTAAGTGGGAGTGTGAGGACAGGAGGGCCCGTGCTCCTACATACACATGTGATTATGCAAAAAATGACATACTCATGTGTTAGTGGGAGCATGGGGCCTGGATGGCCCATGCCCCCACTTATGCTTATGATTGCACCAGAATTGAAATATTGATGTGTAAGTAGGAGTGCTGGCCCCTGGAAGGCCTGCACTCCCACTTACACTTATGATTATGCAAAAAATAACATATTCATGTGTAAGTGGGAGCCCAGGGCCAGGAGGGCCTGTGCTCCCACTTACACACATGATTACACCAACATTGAAATAGTGATGTGTAAGTGGGAGACCTGGACCTTTCCAGCACATTCATATAACATTTATACAACTGCAAGGTAAATAATAATACAGTATAGTCCTTTATGAATGATTAATATTTCTTTTAATAGTTATTTTTTTATCAGAAAATATATCACAATTTTCAAAAAAGGGTACCTTAATTTTTGTAAATGAAATACCATCCTGAGAAATTATATACATATATATACACATACATAAAATGAAAATATGCTTTTCCTTTATGATATAGAAATAAAATATGCTTTCTTCAGTTTACAAAAGAAACCAAACAAAAACAAAAAATTTGACTTTATGAATAAAAAATTACAAAAAAAGATTGTGTCATCTTTATATTATTTAAAGGCACAGGAAATACTGATAGTTAAAAATACATAAAACTGCACAATAATAAACAAAAATAAATAAAAACAGGTTGATAAAATATTGGGTTGCCTTAGCTACTGTAGGCGCTATATGGGTGACCACTGGAAGGGGGTGTCCAGGTGGAAGGGTGTGAGGGGAGTGGAAGTAGGCCCGCAGTTGGCCAATGTGCCAGAGAGGTGAGGAGGAGTGGACAGAGATGTACATCACTGGAGCCCTGGGGTGGTGCTATCTTCCTGAGGTTTTGGTGAAGACTTTGGTTCTTCCTGGTGGCTTGCAGATATACCAGCTGTCAGTGCATTGATACCCTGAGACAGGTGTGTTGTTTCTTCACTGTTTTTTCCAATACAGTTCTGCAGGTATAGATCTCTGCAGACAGAAACTGTATGTGTCTGTTTTGAGTTTCTAGCAGTCTTTCTATGTTTGTGAGTGTTTTGCAAATTTGTGTTGATGCCTGTGTCAGGCTATCAATGCACTCAAAGAGTGTTGTGTCTTGTGCAGCTGGATGTTCTGTGAAAAATAAAAAAGGATCATTAGCATAAGGAGGTAGAGAACCGTCATATAGTAATACCATTTTATCAAGCTGTTGCAAAATGTCCTAGTAAGCAGCATTGTAACAGTATGTTTATAAGCAGTGCACTTGTTTTAGAAACTGGGAGAGTAGACATTGGCAGTTGGGGAGTGTTGGCCCCCTCCTCCTCACATAAAAAACAGTCCCCTAGCCATCTCCCCCCATACCGTCACCCACACCCATCCACCCCTGCCTCCTAGCACAATAGTGATATATTTATTTATTGAAAACAATCAGAATTACAATCCTTTGAGTCATAGACTCTTTGGCAAAGGCAAATAATGTCAGATAAAAGTAAAGTACAGAAGAAACAAAAATGTACATATACAATAATAAAGTATTAGAAAATGGGCTTTTTATTTCCTGGCATCTGATTGGCTAGTATTCTTGCTGGGGGGGGGGTACATTAACTTTCAATTGATGCCCAGGAAATAAAAAGCACCAGCCTCAGTGCTCATTCACCCACACACCTTATCCTTGATCCCACCTTGCTTCCCTATGGGATAAAACAACCCGATTTAATTTTAAATCCCTACCATTCTTTTTCTGCCTCTTAGTGAGAGATATGAGCCCCGAATGTGCCACCTGCTCCCAAAATGAACCTGCCTGCTCCAGTAAACAAACCATCCCAAAACCAAATGCTTGCACTAGAACAGTATTCTATAAAAAAATGTTACAGCACACTTACACAGGAGTACACAGCTGGATGTCTGCGCTGATGAACCTCTCAGTACCGCCTGTAATGCTCAATCCACTCTGCTCTCTCACAATGCCAAGTACATATCTCACCCCTCCTGAACAATAGAAATAAAAGTAAACACCATACTTCCTCCCCCCCCAAAAAAATCTTCGATCCGACTCCTTCTTCCGCCTCCTGGATACTTCTGGGTGTGACGCCTGAACGCATAAAACTGCCGTGGAATTAACTGATTAAGAAATCTATTTATTTTTATTTAAATTTTGTTAAATGCAGTTGTGCTCCTTGTTTGACACCTGAATGTGACAGGCATTTGACAGTACAGCGAGCGAGAAATGAAGTGAGGCACCATAAATCACCATGCAGATCGCAAACTACTGCTCTACCTCTAAGACCCTGTGTAGGTACAGTCCAGCAGTTTTTTGTTAATAATATTACAGGAAAGACACAGTATTTTCATGTGGAGAGTGGGGTTCATAGTTAAAGACAAGAGAATCCCCTGTGTGGAGGGGAGGCAGGACAATAAATCTGGAAACACATGCAACAGCACAGAGACAAGGACTACTTTATCACACAAACATTTCAACATTATAATTAATATATTTGTCAACTATTTTTTTTACAAGTTTTTGAATCCCACATAAAATTGACACGGTGCCCATTTTCTAAGCACAATAATGCCCTCCAGGGTGGGCGGTATGGGCAATACTGGACCTTCCAGGGGCTATAAGGCCCAACGCTGCTCATTACACCCCTGGGTGGTCCAGTATTGCCCAATACTGCCCACCCTGTTGGGCATTATTGCTTGCATAATACAAGGTCATACAGTCCTGGCATATACGTAATTTGTGGGGTTACATCAACAGGGAGCATAAAGAAGGTCCTGGGTTAGAGTTAAGACAGGATACAGTTCCATAGGGTCTTGAAGGACCCAGAGTCATAATATCTAATCAGTGGGACTGAGAACCTAGGAGGGAGGATATGATCAAGTGGTGAACATGATCTGCATGAAAGTCTTACAGCTGTTGTGATATCTAGGTAATTTGAAGTACAGATGTTTATCAGTACTAGGAAAGTGATGGTGACTGTGTTGGGATATTTCCCACTTTTTTGTACAGCCACCCTGCCCTCACCTCATGTATAAGTTGAGATATTTTGATGACTCAGTTGCATTGTGAGGCACAAGACTGCAGGCATGGGAGGGGAGAAGTTACAATACTCTTCATGTGTATAAAGTTGAAGTGCAGTACTACAATCAAAAATGGTCAGAAACTGTTACTAAATGGCTGCTTTTGCTACTCATTTCTGGACCGTGATGATACTAAATGATATCTTCTTGGGTCATTCACTGTTTCACTCAATAAACTTCCTGGATTTCTTGATACTATTTTATAATTGAAAAATGTACATATGGTTAGATGTGCTAGGTTCTGGCTCCTCAGTCTTGACTTGTGCAACAGCCATGGTCTCCATGTCTTCTGCAGGAAAAAAAAATATATCATAAGGATAGTCATACAACTATATTGTGTGTCACAGATGATTTGTAGTTAGAAAATCTGCTTTGAGACAGTTACAGTTTGAATAAAGAAGCAATAAACATGGTATTTAAATAGGGGTTGATCTAATAAGACATGGTTGTGTTGTATCGTGATGATGATAATGTATGCTTATCTCTGAATAAACATAGTTATGAGGCTAGACCTCAGTACTGCACTGACATTGACAGACAGTAATGTATGTTTTAAAATGGTTAAAAAATAGAACAGAAATAAATGAAAACATAACTCACTATAGACAATGTGATCTGTGATTTTTACTAAAAAAGTGTGTGTGTATATATATATATATATATATATATATAGCTTTATCCATCTATCTATACCATGGGGGTGAGAGCTTTCTCAGTAGGATATCCTGTGTTATTTCTACTACAGTAAGAATACATCCTGATGACATCAGCAGAGTGAGGATATCGACATTTATCCATACTCTGCTGATGTCACCAGAGTGAGGATAAATGCACTGCAGCTTGCATTCTAAAGGAAACTGCTTCAGAAAAAGTTTCTCTTTCTCACTGAAGCTGCAACTTACTCAATTAGCTTTGCAAAAGACTCTCACCTATGTCCCATTGTGTTTCTAACATTCCTAGCCCATTACTGTGCTGATCTCAGCTTCAAAACAACCTGAATTCTAAATGAAAGTCTTTTACAAAGCAGGTTCTGTTTCTCATTGCTACCAGCAGCAGTTTGTCTTTCTCACTGAGCCTCTGACTCACTCAATGAGCTTTGTAAAATGCACTCACCTGTGTTTCTCACTCCCAGTCCATTCAAAACACACACACACACACACACTCTGACAGCACACACAGAATAAGCAGGAAACACACATAATCAGAAAAAATGTTCCTAAAGCTCTCACCCCTGTGGTATAAATTGCACACATGATGGGCAGATCATGGGATATGGAAAATATTCTCACTCCTGCCTCGTGAGCTGTATATTTTCACTTGTGCCTTCGGCACTCGTGAGAATACACAGCTCACTCTGCAGGAGTGAGAATATTTTCCATATCCCACTCCTGTCCATCATGTATCCTCTTTATACATTATAGGGGTGCAGTCATGCTACTTTATTAGGGTTCTGCAGGCACTTTAATGTTAAATGTGAAATTCTGCATGTTAATAACTTTGCAACTGTTCAACGGATTTGCAAGAAATTTGGAATGTGCAATTTGGTATGGTAGATGTCTTCATTTACCAAGTTGTGTTTTGATCAGATGTACAGTTACTGTGCAGCAAAGTGCTAAAAAACACATTTTTCGCCAGTTTTGGAGCATTTGTTGCCAATGGTGCTGTGACAAGACTGTATTGTCTTTTGGTCTGCAATTTGGCATGTAGAACAAGGTTATACCAGGGAACAATCCAGCACTGGTTTGGTAAAACAATATTACTCTGTTCCAAAGTTATTAAATTTTGAAATTTCAGGTTCTGAGCATGCTCAGTTCAGGCCAAGCTTTATATGGTTATATTTCAGACAAAGAATTGAGCTCATGGACAAAGATTTGGGATCTGGCAGATGAAGATTATTGTCTTCCATAAATTCTTTGTCTGTGAGAGCCACCATCTTGTTTTTTAAATTGCAGCCGAAAAAAAAATAGATCTCTCCACAGGTGACTTTTGGGGAAACTGAAGCATGGGTTTTGTCCAGGGGGAACCCCTCTACTGAAGCATCCCTTTGGTTTGGTTAATTTTGGTAAAAAAATAGATTTTTAAAGGTTTGAAATTCTTTGGCCGTCACTCTCTTAGAACCCTAGTCCGCAAGCCATCAAAATCCTTGTCTGCAAGCTCAAGGTCAAAGATTTTGCAGCCTCACAGACTAGGATTTTAAAAACTTTGAAAATGAATATATCAGGAACCATTTGGTCTTTGTGCATGAAATATGCAGGGGATGTAGGGGATGTCCTACAAGTGTGAATGATGCTACATAGGACTTGGTCAAGTAAGTGGTTCCGTAGATATGACATCATGAAGATGGCATTTTCCCCATAGGATAACATTGTGTGCATTTTGTACTTTTTGGTGTCTGTAGCTTGCAAATGGTGTGAGATATGTATGTGGATGATATATGTCACATAGACATCTCACTGTCGTGATTATGATGACACTTTAATTTTTTTTGTAGCTGCTATGGTTCCTGAGATAACAGCAAATTAGTGTTACAAGGCTTCCTTGCTGTAAAGTGTTGCTGTATGGCTCTGTAGGTATGTGTAATTATATTACTCTTTCTCAAAATGTAAGGAAATTCTCTGCAAAAAAATGCATTAATGCAACATTAGGGTTGTTCCACAGGAACAAAAGTGAGGACATGCAATTTTAGGGGTTGCACCCCCCACCCCCTAATCTCCACAGACTAACAGACGTTGGGGAGTGCCATGGGTTGTTAATCCTAATTCTCACCCCATTCTCCTATAGTGTAGTATGTCAGCTTGTGTACACATGGAATGGGGTGAGATTAGAACTGACAACCCATGGCACACACCCACATCTTTTGGTCTGTGAAGGATGGGGAGTGGGGGTGGAGTGGAGGGGTGCAACCCCTAAAATTGCATTTCCTCACTCTTGTTTTAGTGGAACAACCCTAATGTTACATTAACACAGTTTTTTTGCAGAGAATTTCCTTACTTTTTGAGAAAGTGTAATATAATTGTGTGGCAGTATAGCCTAGAGGATAGAGGAACGAAGTGTGAACGAGCTTGATACATCCAGCAGACCAGACCTGAGTTTGATTCTCACAACCTCCATGTGCATACTGTGTGACTCTGAGCAAGTCATTTAACCGCCTAGTGCTCCCAGGTCACCCCTGAAAACAGGCACTTGTGCCTAGTGGGCCTTACCCGGTTATCAAAGACTAAAATAAATAAATAAATAAAATAAATAATTTGTTGCAGTACAGCAACCCTAATGGTTGCATTAATGCAGTTTATATATATATATATATACTGTATATATATATATATATATATATATATATATATATACTGTATCTATATATATGTATGTATATATGTGTATGTATATACATATATATATACACACACACACACACAGTGTTGGGTAAGTTACTTTTTCTATTACTTCCTATTTATTTTAGAAACTTGATCCAGGAACCTCTGTGCAGTCACTAGCAAGGATGGAGGATTACTAGAAAAAGTAATACATCTGACAGTTATAGTTACTTATTTTTTTATACAAAAACAATACAAAAATAGTAAAAAACTATAATAGATAACATTTATTTGAAAGTACTAGGTTAGTTACTAGTTACTTTCAAATCAATGTGATCAGTTACAATTACATATTACTTTTGTATAAAAAGAAATAAGTAATTGTAACTGTCAGGTGTATTACTTTTTCCAGTACTTCTCCATCCTTGCTAGTGATGCACAGAGCTTTCTGGAACAAGTTTCCAAAAGTAATAGAAAGTAATAGAATAAGTAACCTTCCCAACACTGCGTGTGTGTGTGTAGACACACACACACACACACACACACACATATATATATATATATACATATATACACACATATAACAACTCTCACTCCATTCCATATGTAAACAGGTTGACAAGCTGCAGTAAAGGGGAATGGGGTGAAAGTTTATTTATTTATTTATTTGAATTTTGATAACCAGGTGGGTCCACTGAGACAGTCATGTCCCCTTTTCAGGGATGACCTGGGGGAGTAGAGACATTCTAAGGCAATACACAAATACAGAAAAATGCAGGAGGTACAAGCATAAATCAAGAGGGTAACAATAGTTAAAAGGAGAACAATACCAAATATAAAATACAAATATATGCAGAAATAGATAGATATGTTGAGGCATAGACAGTCAGTTTCCACAGCTGCAGATCGATGATTCCATGCTGGTCCAGCAGGGTCAGGAGGTCGAAGATGCTATGGATGAGTTTGGAGCCATTGAGATGAGGGCAGGGGACCTCTATCATAGAGCTGGGAATATTGCTCTAAAGAATCTTACAACTGATTACAGTACATAACACAATAAATGCTAACTAAATACATAGAGCTGGGAATATTGTAAACTGTGACTCTTATCTGGGCACTGGATGGCTTGGGATTCTATGTTGTCTGTTCTGACACCTGCAAATATATGAATACTGTTTGCTATTTGCTGTTTGGTATGTAACAAAAAAACTTCTGTAACCTCCTGTCTATCATATTGCATTGATATTGCTGTCTATGTGTTAAATCTTAACACTTACTTACAACCTTAACCTTACAATCTTAACACTTACTTACAACAGCTTAATCTGGTTCAAAGTCGGTTGGCATTCATCTGTATCCCCCCTTCCCTGGGTCGTGCCTGAAAATAGGCAGGATTTGTCTAGTGCACTTACCCGGTCAACAAAAACTAAATAAATAAAATCCACTTTAACTGACATGGAGCCTTTGGAAATGAGTCCTTGACTCAAAGGGTTGTAATTCCAATATGTATAATAAATAAATAAATAAAATATTGCTCTAAAGATCTTACAAACTGTTAACAGTTCTTAGTACAATAAGTGCAAAATATATACACAATATATAAGAGGGAAGAGGAGGGCACAGGAGAGGGAAGGGGTATAGAAAGAGATAGTAATAGATAGGGGAGCCAGACTGGGAGTTGGGCAAGTGAGGAGGAGGGAACACTAGGGTTCAGGATGGGGTTGGATGTAGAGGATTGGAAAGCTTCTAAATGCAACTGGGGTGGGTGCAAGTGTTAGCAGAGGGGGTTAGGTATAGTTGCCGCTGCAGATTGGGGGTGAGAAGAAGATTTCTTTAAATCTACTTTTGAACAGGGGGAGAGACATACATGACAATAAGCTATGTAGGAGATTATTCAATTTTTGGGGTGCAGAGAAGGAGAAGGCTTGCCTGCCAATGGCTAAGTGGACATTGGGTAGGCTCAGCAACAGGAGATGGGAGTGTTGAGGGGTTCTGGGGAAGGATTTCTGAGTGAGTAACCCAGAGAGGATAGGTGGGGAAGGAAGATGGGTGACTTTGAATGTTGAACATAACACTGGGAAGTCCATTCTTGGCTCAAAGGATGGCCAGCCTAGTGATTTAAGAATGTCACAATGGTGTGCCCAGGTTGGTGCAGCATCTGCAAAGTGAGCTTGGCCAGGATGGTGGTCCTGACAGAGTGGATTACAGATGCACCATAGAATAAACCTGGTATGAGGGTGGCCGAGGTAATGGTCATTCTAGCGAAGAGATGAAGGTAGGGTGAGGTGCAGTGAGGAGGCCAAGTTTCTGATTGGTGGTTCTAATGATGCTGCTCACATGTGAGTCAAAGGATACATGCTCATCGAGAGTCATACCCAGATATTTGAAAGATCCTACACCTTCCAGAGGTAGACCAGAAAATGTGTTGTTGATAAGAGGGGGCTGAGAGGCTGAGGTAAAGAATGTATGGTGGAACAACATCGATTTGGTTTTCTTAGTATTTAGTACCAATAGGTTGCATTTGAACCAGTTTTAGAGTTAGGCTTCATAATCCCATGGCACACCCTGGCATCTGTCGGTCTGTGAAGGATGGGGGGAGTGGTGGGGGGGTTAGTGGTTCAACTCTGATGTCTCATTTCCCCACTTTTGTTACTTTAACCCTGATGCATTAAACAAAGTTTTTTTGCAATGAATTTCCTTACCTTTTGAAAAAGTGTAATATAAGTATAAATAGCATGTGGTGGTGGGAGGGCCCCACGCTCCCACCAAGCTGCCCATTTCTGCATAATGATATGCTCTGTGGGAGTGCAGGCCTTCTGGGCCCTGCGCTGCCACTTAAACATAGCTACAGAGCCATACAGCAGCCCAATAGGGCAAGGAACCTTTGTAACACTAATTTGCTGATATCTCAGGAACTGTAGCAGCTAGGAAACAAATTCAAGTGTCACTGTAATTGTGACAATGAACACTGCACATAATGTACATTGATGGACCTGTATCTTGCACTATTTCTGAGACATGGCCACTGAAATGCATTGAAAGTGCACCCTTTGGAACCCTTGTGACACTAATTTGCCAATATCTCCATAACCATGGCAAGTAGGAACAAAATTCCACTACTGGTATAATCTGTGGTTTCCAAACTTGTTTCTGCAAGTTAGATCAGGTAGAAACAAATCCATATCTCACTTCATTGTTGAGATGCAGGTGCCAAAAGGCATCATGGGCGTCGAAATGTTATCCTATGGGAAATGTCTCAACTTTGGAATGCCATAAGTATGTAACCAATGCAATTTTTTACACCAAACCAACATACATCACATCTGTGGGACACCCCTTTTGCATCCTGCAAATTTCAAGCCAAACGTTCTTACCATTTCTTAGCAGTATACTGGCAAAGTTTTACAAATCCTTGTCGTGAGCTGTCAAACTCCCCATTCACGAGTCGAATCCCTGTTCGTGAGGTAACAAAATCCCCATTTGTGAGCTGATCCCCATTCATGAGATAGGGACATCTGGTCTTCATCTCATGAATGGGGATTTTGCTAGCTCATGAATGGGGATTTTGACAGCTCATGAACGGGGATTCCCTGTTCATGAGATAGGGCCTTCTGGTCCTCATCTCAAGAACGAGAATTTTGCTAGCTCACGAGTGGGGATTTTGACAGCTCATGAACTTGTCTGTTCCAACTGGCAACTGGGGTTTAATGCAAAGAAGTGCAAGATCATGCACAAAGAGAAGAGAAACTCTGAAGCCACCTATAGGTTGGGAGGGGGGTTGCTGGCAATCACAAGGGAAGAAAGAGACTCGGGCATCATCATCACAGATGACCTGAAATCATCCAAGCAGACCACTAAAGCAGTAGGTAAAGCTAGAGGGATGTTGGGGTGTATTAGTAGGGGTATCAGAAGTCGTAAGAGGGAGGTAATAATCGCTTTTTACAAGACACTGGTTAGGCCCTATCTGGAGTACTGCATGCAGTACTGGAGGCCACACCTGCACACGGACATTAACAAAATGGAGGCAGTCCAAAGAAGGGCAACCAAAATGGTGCAGGGACTGCATCAGAAAACATATGAGGACAGATTAAAAGAGCTCAATATGTATACCCTAGAGCAAAGGAGGAATAGAGGTGATATGATCGAAACATTCAAACATCTTAAGGGCATTAACAAGGTGAAAGAGTCTAACATGTTTCAATATAAGAAAAATAGCAGGACAAGAGGACACAGCATGAGATTAGAGGGAGGCCGATTAAGGGGGAATGTGAGGAAGTTCTTTTTTCACAGAAAGGGTGGCAGATGCTTGGAACGGCCTACCTCAGGAAGTGGTGGATATGAATGCAGTGCAGGGCTTCAGACAGGCATGGGACAGGCATAAGGGAGCAATACATATTAGTATGAATAGATGGGCCATTGACAGAGTACAGGCCTATGGCACATTCTTAAGGTGGAAAAAATGGGCAGACTGGATGGGCCCTGCAGTCCTTGTCTGCCATCAGCTTCTATATTTCTATGTTCCCTGTTTGTAAGATAGGACCATCTGGTCCTAATCTCATGAATGGGGATTTTGACAGCTCACGAACAAGGATTTTTTTTTTTATGATCCCCGTTCGTGAGGTGTCAAAATCCCCGTTCACAAGCCGAATCCCCGTTTGTGAGATGCAAAAATCCCTGTTCGTGAACCAATCCCCATTCATGAGATATGGCTATCTGGTCCTAATCTCACAAACAGGGATTCTGACAGCTCACGAACGGGGATCGGAAGCGGGTCATGAACAAGGATTTTTAAATGATAAAATGGCAGTTTCTTTAATTATCTGATGTTTTCACAAAATGCATCTGCGGGGCAAGTAACAACATTTTGTGTTGGGCTAAGATGGAGGCTCACAAATGGGGATTTAATGAATCCCTGTTCGTGAACTGCCAAAATCCCCATTTGTGAGCCAAAATCCTTGTTTGCAGCTGTGCATCTAACCCGAAGATTAAACTGAGCTTGCTCAGAACCCAGATTTTCAAACTTAAATAACTTTGGATCAGAATAATATTTTGTCTGTAGTAGTAGTAGTAGTATTTATTTGTACAATCTTTTAAAAATGATTATCACAAAGTACAAAAAAAGACGAACAATAACAAATATACTTGACAAACAGTGATAAAATATGAGGAATCAGTTTAAAAATTACACAGGCTGTAGTATGAGAGATACAATATACAGTAATACTGCCTAGTCTTACTACAATTTCACATAAGGGTTCATTTAGAAATCAGGTTTCTGGCTCCTCCAGATACTCCTTTTTCTTTTTTTCCCCCTGATTTTCCGGGTAAGCAGTAAATATTTCCCAACTCCATGTATTATGAATTGGCTCAGTCAAATTGCTAAATACTATAGAGTCTATAATAGGTTGCAGCCATCTTTTCCTAATTTTGTTATACCAAGGGCACCTTATTAAGACATGAACTAGATCTTCTTTTTCATTTAAATTACAGTTACATAAGGTGTCGGCCGAAGCATAACTTTTCTTATATAGCGCATCCATGGGTCTAGATTAGAAAAGTTCCAGTCCGAACCTAGTGAAATTTTTATGAATATTTGGATCATCCAAAATATCAAGATAGTATCTGAATCCATGTTTGTTATCATTTTGTGCATACCATTTAGCATACTTGGAGGCACCAATGCAAGCCAAACCAATATATCTATAGTATAGAGCAATTTTGTTTTTAATATAATATCTGTACTGAGGACTAATGCCCATATCATTCTGCCTGTATTCCATGAGATAAGTCAGACAGTGTTTATTCAGGAGTCTGTTTAAGTGTGAGAACCAAATGCCATTATTTATATTCCTTAAAATTCCAAGACTCCTTTTCTATGTAGCATTGTCTGGTCCATCTATCGCTGGGGAGGCTCAATAATCTGATCCAATAATTAATAAATCTAGTGTCAGCCCCAGCTTGGAGTCTTGTTATTCCTAGTTCTGCTCTTATAAAATACACTGGGGTTGACATTTGGCAACCCAAAACATTCTTTAACAATATTATTGCTGGCTTTTCCAAATGATTAATTTGGGACATCCCCCATTTTTCCACGCCAAATAATGACTGGGCATTAAATTTGGCTTGGAGTGAATAAAGTAGTGGCCTAATAGAATGGCCATCATAAAGATGATTAAACCTATCTAGGGCACCAACTGTTTTTTTTTTGTTTTAGAAATTGTATGGTCAAAATGAGATTTCCAAGAACCATTATTGGAATAAATGATGCCCAGGTACGTGTATTTACTGATCACTTCCAATTTACTGTAGAACACCTGGGGTGGGATATTCAGACTATGCCAGGCAGGGGCACAAGCCTAGGTGCAGCACAACTGGGCTGTGCCAGGGCATGAACCATGTGATATTCAATGGTGCTGCACCATGGTTCAGCACCATTGAATATGGCACTGAGGGCTCACGCACTGCACATGGTGCAGTGGCACTGCACCAGCACAAGTGGCATGAAGGGAGCCTGTTGCACTAGGTGCATCAACCACGATATTCAGCACTGGGCATGCAGATGAGGCCATATGCATGCAAGGTGCAAATGGGGCCATTTGCATGTCATTATGGCCCCATTTGCATGCGGCGCACTGATCCCTGGTGACTTGAGCCTGGTGCCCTGCCAGGCTGCAGCAGCCAGGGACTGACCCCCTGCAGTCCCTTGGCAGACCCTGCACCCATATGCCCGATCATGTGCATATGTGTAAAATAACCCTGGTGGTCCAGTGGACTGCTCTCCATTGCCTGATCATGGGCATCTGTTCAAAATATCCCTGGTGATCCAATGGAACCCCTCTTCAACACCCTATCAAGGGGCAGAAATAGCAATTGCAATCCTGGTGGTCCAATGATACCCCCCTCCCCACCTGCCCACTGAAGTCCCCCACCACCCAGCACCTCCCCAGTCAGTGGCGGGTGGCGGAACCTACCCACATGCCACCTGGCCGTCTACTTCATTCACATATCAGGCCTGTGTAGTACAGCATGGTCTGTAAACCAGTTGTCCCATGCAGTGGACAAATAGGTGTACAGACAGTGCTGTATGCTGTCAGTCGGTGGGCACCTGGGCAGCATGCAGGTGGGGTTCTGCCACCCACGCTGACCAGGGATGGTGCTGGGTGGCGGGGGACACAGTGGGCGGGTGGGAAGGGGGTACCACTGGACCACCAGGATTACGATTGCTATTTCCGCCCATGATTGGGTGGTGGGGGGTTCCACTGGACCACTAGGGATATGCTGAACATATGCCCATGATCGGGCATTGGAGAGTGGGCCACTGGACCACCAGGGATATATTGAACATATGCCCACAATTGGGCGATGGTAAGCAGTCCACTGGACAACCAGGGATTTAACTCACTTATGCCCACAATTGGGCGATGGAGAGCGGTCCACTGGGCCACCAGGGTTGTCCTTTACTTATGCCCGCAATCGGGTGATGGGGGGCCCAATGCTCCCAGGGCAGGGAGCTTGTGGACCGTGTTCTGGGTGGGCGGGGGGCAACCCACGGCTGGCGGCTGCCGTGTTGCACCTTGCAATATGGCAGCTCACCTGTGGGTGGCCAGGACTTGCTCCTGGTTTTCCCATGCACAACTTTGCACCCCCCTGAGTGGAGCAAGGTGGGGTTGTGCCAGCATATGTGCCACACATCCTGGGCTGAATATCGGCATGTGCACATATGCATGGGCACATCTCCCACACTTGTGCTGCATACATTTCCGATGCACCCCGGCCCATCAGAAGTTGTGCAGTGCAATTTGCCCCTTTAGATATCACTTCTGGGGTGCATTGGTGGGTTGCGCATGGTGCAACCCTGTTGCGCCATGAGCAACCCTTTTGAATATCCCACCTCTTATATTCTCTGACATTTTATTTTCGCTATATTCACTATTTGAGACATTAGCACTAAAATAAATCACTAGCGAATATATGTATACTTTATATATAATGTATTAACAAAGGCTGGAAAGTAAATTAAGGAAATGAGAAGTCAGTTTTGGGATCACAGATAGTGAAATATAAGCAGCACACAAATAAGGTGTTCTAAAGTATGTTGTTTTATTTCCCATACATATTTAGAATTCCTGGCTCCCATAATCAGAATTTTAGACTTTTCAAAATTTATTCCTAAGGATAAAGACTCAGTGGACTGGATTCACAAAAGGCAAATCAGGATGCATGGCAACTTACATCGGAAAAAATGGTGCAAGTAGCACTTGCGTCCTGAGTTGCGTCCGGGGAGGATTCACATAGGCATCCTGTGACATGCTGCAGGCTGCCTGTGCCCAGCTGCAACTATGCACCATAAACCACCTTGCGACCTGGTGTAAGGGGGCTTATGGCAGCATTTGCGCCCTATTCAGGTAGGGTGGCTGCTATGCCCACAAATGGGATTCAGAGACAACAACCAGTGAACATCTGTCAAAGATCAGTTATGCCACTAAAAAGGTGGTTTAAGTGGTCTTTGCTGTTCACTGGAGGTTGCCACTGTGCCCCATCACCACATCCCCTGTGGGTTACAGCCCCCTCATGGGCTCCAGGACCTAGGCATGGCACGCACTGTGCCAGGATGGGTGTGTGGATCACCCCTGATGCCCAGACCCCCCACAAACACATATGTTGTGAGCCCCCCCACATGCCCTGGGGCATGATCCCCCCGTCAATCCACGTAACCCCCTGGTAGGCTAGTGACCTCCCAACCCCACAATACCCTGCCAGTGATGGGCACAGCCCTCCGCTCACCACCATGGCCAACCACTGACTGAACTGTGCAAAGCTCGCGTACTGTAATAATACATACTCTGTGAATGACAGTAGCTTTGCACGGTTCAGTCAGTGGCTCACTGTGGTGGTGAGCAGAGGGCTGTGCCAGTCACCAACTCACCCACCGGGTGTGTGTCTTGGAGGGGCTGGCACCTCTGGGAGGGGGGTGGGGGACCACTGGGCCACCAGGGCAGTTATGAGTGTATTTTTATGTGGATGTCCATGGCAAGGGGGCTTGGGGCTGGAGCCCATACCTTACGGGGGATCAGAGGTGGGCATGGGGGTGCCATGGCTCACCTCAGCTGGTGCATATGCCACTTCCCCTGTTCAGTGACCTGCGGCATTCCTGGAAGCTGTGCCCTACCTTGCACAGCTGCCGCAAGTCGCAGGACGCAGACCCCTGGACCCGCTCCGATACTGAATCGGGTGCAAGGTTCAGGTCACAGGGATGGTCGGTGCAAGCTGCCATTGCCGCAGCTTGCAGCGACCCTTTCTGAATCTGGCCCAGAGGTTTTAGATAATAAATTTAATCACTTCTGAAGACTTGAAACAGTCAGAGCACACAAAACCAGGTCATCGGCATATGCGAGTGAAGAGCAAACATTGGGACCAATTTTGGGAGAGTTGGAGTTTGATTGCTTTAATTCCTTGAGGAGGTTATCTAAATATATGCAAAATAGCAAAGATGCTAAGATGCAACCTTGTCTTACCCCTTTGTTAGTACAGATACAGTCTGATAAGTTTGTTCCTGAATGAATTTGGGCCCAAATATCAGTGTATAACATTCTTATGCTGTCAGGAATCAGAGAAATACCCCATTCCAGCATGATACTCCATAGTATAGTTCAGTTTATTGTGTCAAAGGTGCAACTGTAATCAATGAATGCTAAGTATAGTTTTTGTTTTCTAATTTTAACATATTTCTCAGTTAAGTGAGTTAATATGTAGCAATTGTCTATAGTGGAGTAGTCCTCTCGAAACCCTGCCTGGGCTGGAGCCAGGCCACCAAGCACATCAGTTTCTTTAATCTGCCCAATAAAATTTTGGTGTAGACTTTACCCAGAATATCTAGTAAAATAATGGGCCTGTACATAGAAGGATCCTCCTTTGGTCCTTTTTATGTTGGCTTGTGCTTGAGTGCCAGCCAACATATTGCATTAGCAGCAGATTTGGAGGCTCGGTTACAATGCACCCCCCCATTTATGTGCCAAGGGGGGTGCCCAATCCCCTGTCAGCTACAGCATCCCCCCCAAAAACACTTAGGTGGCATGCTGGGAGCCCACCCCAGTGTGCTAAATCCCCTGAAAAAGAAAAACCATCCCACAATTTTTTAACCCTGTGAAAGAAGAAACGGGTCACTCATGTTCTTCCTGTCCCCTCCCACAACCCATGCCCACCCTCTGCGCACCCTGCCTCCCCACCCCTTCTCACCCCATACTTACCTCTGGAGTCTGGCGCGATGATCTTCAGTGGACTGGGAACATGTCTGCACTCTTCAAAGCCGACCGCGAACTGAAGAAATGCCGGTAAGCTGTATAATGACATAAATAGGGTTTTTTCAACTTTGGTGCATATCTCGGGCATTTTTTTGGAAATTTTGTACCAAAGTTTCAACATGGGGTTATTGGGACCCCTCCTCATGAATTCAGTCATTGTCATGGTGTTATTCGGTCCCGGAAGGTAATTTTATGCTCACTGCGTGGAATCACCTTTTGGGACCAAGTAATGAAATGACAGTGCCACTGTTCATGAGGGGAATTCTCCAAAAGCCTGTGTTGCAAATTTGGTGAAAAAAGTCCAAAAATGGCTGTTTTACGAGCGTGCGTTGTGCTGTTTCCATGCACTCTCGTAACTTCGTAAATTTGTAATATTTCCACTCCTGATTCTAATTGGAATTTTTCCTCACCTCCTTATGAACAGTACAGCTGTCATTTTACATATCCTGGCCAAAATGTGTTTTCGCACTTCCTGCCCAGAATAGCGCAGTCGCTATGCGAAATTAGTCCTTTGCTGTGCTGGGGAGGGCTGCAGAAGCAAGCTCTCAGACTCTGAAAAGGAAAGGAGACAGAGAGGTTAGCCTTTTAAATAGGGAAGGGAAATCAAACTGAAACTGAAACAAAGAGAGAGAGTAGGGGGCATGAATAGGGGGAAGAGTTGCACTACAGAACAAGTTCTGAGTGGTAGGAAAAGTTCTAGTGGCAGGGAGATCGAATTTGGAACTAGGTAGGGAAAGCATGACCATATAATTAAACAGTATGGGAAAATTAATTTGTAAGATTTTGTTTAAAAACAGATTACAATGCAGTCCTGCAAATTTCAGCTTGAAGGAGCACAGCTCACACCAGGTAAATGCAAGCAACTCCCTCTGAATAGCAAAGAAATTTAATTGGGCTACTGCACCACAAAAGGTGCCAGAGGTCAAACGCTTCAGTGCACACAGTGCACTCAGCGCTCCTCCGTGTCTGTACCCGTGGGGGAAAGTCCAGTGGTGAGCCGTCTTTGGCTGTGCTGGGGAGGGCTGCAGAAACAAGCCCTCAGACTCTGGAAAGGAAGGGAGACAGAGGGGTTAACCTTTTAAATAGGGAAGGGAAATCAAAGTTAAACTGAAACAA
This sequence comes from Neoceratodus forsteri, assembly GCA_016271365.2. NCBI lineage: Eukaryota > Metazoa > Chordata > Ceratodontiformes > Ceratodontidae > Neoceratodus > Neoceratodus forsteri. The sequence goes on from JADMNL010000022.1 coordinate 183,785,587, forward strand.
AGAGAGAGAGTAGGGGGGTTGAATAGGGGGAAGAGTTGCACTACGGAGCAAGTTCTGAGGGGTAGGGAAAGTTCTAGTGGCAGGGAGATCGAATTTGGAACTAGGTAGGGAAAGCACGACCATACAATTAAACAATTTGAGAAAATTAATTTTTAGGATTTAGTTTAAAAAGCAGATTACGATGCAGTCCTGAAAATTTCAGCTTGAAGGAGGAATGGTCACACCAGGTAAATGCAAGCAGCTCCCTCTGAATAGCAATGAAATTTAATTGGGCTACTGCATTACAAAAGGTGCCAAGTTCATGTAACCCCCCTACAAATGCGGGTTCCCAAAAAGTCTTCCTTGAGCTTGCCTAAATGCTCACTGCCAGGCTGGTGTCCTGCGTTTTTGCAGTTTAAATGTGATTACCAGAGCCTGTATAGCTTCTGTATACTATCTCTTTAAGAGCTGCCTGATTGCAGCCTAAGTAATCTGAGAGGGAGCTCTATTGAAAGATGTAACTATCTGCTGAAAATCATTTAGAGTATAATGATAATGTAGTTTGTCTAACCTGCTTTCTTTGTATCAAGGACTGTTTTGTTTTGTCTCCACTATCTTGGTCCTAGACTGCAAATTGGACCAATATGTTCTGGTGGGACCTAAAATGTAGCTGGACTACAGGAGCTGTCTGAAGTCAAAATCTGTAGGAACTGTAGCTTTGAACTTTTTGCACCTTTTTTGCAACTGAAGGGGGAGCTCTTGCTTTGACTGACAGCCAAATCAGCCAACTGAATCTTTTGGATATTGGAGAATTCCTGGGCTGCTTGCAGTTTTCAGTTAGTTCTGAGCTGAGAAGTGAAACGAGAGGAGCTGAAGTGATTCTGAGCAGCAATCCTGAGTGGATTTGAATGGGAAAATTGTGATTTGGCTTGCATGTCTGCTAGCTGCTCCTGAGAGGGAGAGAAGAAAATTATTTTGGACTAAATCCAAGTTTGTGTGACTAAAGTAAGCTACTGAAGTGGGCCAGGCTCAACCTGAAGAAGACCGAAAATTGTGTTGAATGCGATCGGCCTGTCAGGAGTTCCAGCTACCCCTAAGCTCCCGGTGTGTACAGAGACTTTGCGATTGTGACCGGGGAGCGCTTTGCATGGTACAGTAGAATTCCCGTACATGTAAATGTGCTATGCACTGCTAGTGGGTTGTGAGTTAGTTCCCCACTGTGTGAACTGTATTCTGCTTGCTGGAAGCTGTATCCAGCCCAAAACGGACTGCATCCAAATTTGTCTCCATGTGGTCTGGGCCTTGCCAGACTGGCCCAGCCAGGCTACCCACTGCACAGAGAAGCCATCGACGAGAGACCTGCCTGGGGATCATCCCCCTGCTCCACGCTTGAACAGGAATGACGCCTCTGCAACTCATGCGGGCCCTGTTTCTCCTGGCATTCCAGATCAACTACCTGCAGTCTCGATTTTCATCCAGCCTGTGTCCAGTCTTGGGTATCGTGAGTAAATACCAGGGAAGCTCCCTGCAACAGCAGCGTAATCTGAGTGTGTCATCTGATTGTCTTGTTGTTTTGTTTCCTTTATGAACTGAGCCCTCTGGCTCCGGATTACAAATAATGTGTACTGTGCATGTTGTGTTTTCCATCACAGGGCCCCAACCAGCTGCATCCCCGGGCAACAGTCCTGGCTAGTCCATCTCTTCTCCACCTGGGTACCCAGAGGTGTGACTGTGTGGGGGTACTCAAAGCACATGCATAACTGCTTGATTGATATAACCTTTAAGCTAATTAACCTGATTTTGCCCCTTCCTTGTTCATGTCCCTTGAATAAATCTGATCTAACTTTTTCTGCATGTAATCTGACTGTGGTTCCAGTTTGTGCTGAAAGTACTGTACTGTTGCTCTTTGCTGTGCATAACCTTGTTTTACAGGGGGTCCCCAGGGTCGAGCCAGAGGAACCAGCCCTGGTGGTAAGTGCAAACAGTGTGAGTACTTGTGTGGTGTACCTGGGGTATTGTGAAAGTGATTATTGTACAGTGTTCAGGCCACTAGAGGGGAAGAGAGGAGTTACAGTGTTCCAGAGGTCTATGCCCAGGTTAACTTGACCACTACCAACCCTGACCTCCGGGTGGAGAAACCCATTTGAGCTACTAGCCGAGCAGGCAGGGGTAGTAGCCCTTGGGATAGTGCCACCTAGGGGTTACAACTTGGAGGCTCACTGCTGGGATTAGTGTCCCCTAATGGCCAAATTTGTGAATTGCTGTTAAAAATAAATGGCTACCCCAACAAAAGTGGCTGTACACCAGTTGGTGGGGTGGTGTACTGGGCAGGAGATCGACCCCAAAATGCTATACTTATTCTGGATATTCCCTTGGGTACCAATAAGAACACTGTAGAGGGAGTAGTTTCCAACGTTGAATGTTTACAAAACCCTGTGGTGGTGGGTCAACAGGCTAATCAGCTCGCCCAAAGTTTCATGACACTAGTAGAGTGTAAGGACCCAGTAGACAGTTCCAAAGTGCCATGGACTGTCACCCCCGAAGGAGCCCTCACTACCTGGAGAGTGATAACTAGACAGTAAAGACCCCGGGGAGAATAAGCCCTCCCCACCACTATCTGAGACTTTTGAGTTGAAATTTGCTAAGTTGTTGCTGGAGGAAGGGAAAACTGTGGAGGACTTAAAGAAACTATTCCTGCCACCTGGGGGTGTTCCTCCCCCAACACCCTCTCCTGCTCCAGTACCCATTATTGTCATTCCTTCTGTGCCCGTGCCAATGCTGGCTCCTATGTCTGTACCTGCCATTAGTCACGACTCTTATCGAAGGTTGAGAATCTTCTCTGGCACCCTCCCCACCCCCCAAGGGGAGGATGATTGGGAGACCTGGATAGATTGTGTTAACCCTTTGGTATCTGAATGGCAGTGTGTGGAGGCTGAGAAATGGAAAAGGATCATAGAAAGTTTGAGGGGTCCCACCCTAGAGGCCATTAAATTTCTGAGATCCAAAAACCCTGGTGCATCTGCCCAGAAGTACCTATTTGTATTTGAAGGCAATTTTGGGAGCATTGAGTCAGGGGAGAACTTGATGTGGAAATCTCAAGGTACAAAACAATGGCCAGGGGAAAGTTTGTCTGCATATGTTACTCATCTGGAAAGAGCACTGCAGAAGGCTTATCGAAAAGGTGGGGTAGCCACCAGTGACTTAAACCATGTGAGGCTGGGGCACATACTGCAACATGCAAAGCATTCTAAATTGCAGTTCCTTCAATTAAGGCTCCCAGATAGAAGGGGTAACCCACCGGACTATTGTGACTTGATAAAAGAACTCCGGGAGGTTGAAGATGAAGAGGGGGATTGTAATTCTAGGGTGAGTGCAGCCCAAGTGATCACGGCATTGGAAAACCCTTCCGAAGTGGGGACCAATGAGGGTGTGCCACCATGGGATGAACTGCTGAGGGAGTTCAGGGAAATAAAAGACAGTCTGTTTATGAAGGCCACTCCTGCAAGTACAGGCACCGACCCTTATGCAACTGCATCTGCTATGGGGGTTGGGGTGTCCACTCAGGCATCTTCTGCTGACAGCAGCCCGAAACTTGATGTCTTGACTATGGAAGTAAGAAAATTGATGAGATGTCTCAAAATGCTCACCAGACAGCAGACAGAGATGGCACCAAGGTTTTCAGTTGGTAGTACCACTGCCCCAGCTCCCAGTGTGATGCCTCGGCCATCCCAAATCCCAGAAAATGTATTTTGCCATAATTGTGGGAAGGATAGGCACATGAAGAGAGAATGCCGGTGCACAAAAGACCTACATAAAGTTGTATACAGGCTTCAAGGAGAGCGTCGGAGAATGAATCAGTGGTCAAGGAGTGCCCAAAATGACTGCAGTGAGGGTTCAAGAAGTAGTAACTCAAATCCCTATGTGGCTAAATCATCTGTCCAGGCCCCTGCTGCTGTCCCTCCAGACTGGTCCAAAATAGTGGTCCCTTCAATGGAGACTACCATGGCTGTAAATGGTATTCCTACTCTGGCTGTGCTGGACAGTGGGTCACAAGTGACCACTGTATTTAAGGACTGGTATGACAAACACTTATCTGCTGCGCCCTTACAGTCCCTGGAAGGCCTACATGTGTGGGGGCTGAGCTACAAGTCTTATCCCTACCTAGGATGTGTCCACCTCTGGCTGTCATTTCCTGCAGTTGTAACTGGTGTAGAGGAGCAAGTGGAGACACTGGCCTTAGTTTGTCCCCATACTGGACTGCATGATGGGGTTCCCCTGTTAATTGGGACTAATGCCCATATGTTTGGGAGACTGGCACAACTCTGTCATGAGAAACAAGTTCGATGGACTGGGAGGGCCCTAAAAATTCCCGCTCTGATCAAGAGGGCCTATGATTTGCAGCAGAACCTCAAGGGAATGGACCAGGATGAACCAGTAGAGGTCGTGTGGAAGAAGTATCCTGATTCAATGGTACTGGCCCCTAATACCCAGTGTACCGTTCAAGGGGAGGTCGGCCTCCGCAAAAATGTCGAGAACAAAATACTGATGTTGGACGCGCCAGGCAATGGAAAATTGCCTGAAGGATTATTGGTTAAGCCCAGCATCTTGCCAGTTCATGCTCATGCCTATACATGATGAGTGATGGTCCAGATTCATAGTGTGTCAGAGCGGGAGATCCGGGTGAACAGAGGATGCACCCTAGCTACGGTACACTGCGCAGACACTGCAGTGTTGCCCAGCAGCAAGCACCCTGGCAAGACAGATAGATTGACTCCTGACTTGTTTGATTTTGGTGTCTCCCCATTGCCAGCTGAATGGAAGACTAGAATTAGCCAGAAACTTTTCCAGAGAGATCAAGTGTTTTCATTGAAGGAATGGGATGTGGGATGTGTCCAGGGTGCGGAGCATCACATACACCTGCACGATGAACGGCCATTTCAAGAGAGGTCTCGATGTCTAGCCCCTGCAGACATAGACGAAGGGAGAAGACACTTGCAGGAAATGCTCACGGCTGGTGTGATACAAGAATCCAGGAGCCCATATGCTTCTCCCATTGTGATTGTGTATAAAAAGAATGGATCTGTGAGAATGTGTGTTGATTATTGAACTCTGAATCAGCGGACCATACCCGATCAATACACCATGCCCCATATACAAGATGCTCTGGATTGTTTGAATGGGAGCAAATGGTTCTCGGTGTTGGATCTTCACAGTGGATATTACCAGATTCTGATGGCTCTGGGGGACCATGAGAAGACAGTCTTCATCTGTCCTTTGGGGTTCTACAAATTCCTGAGAATGCTACAGGGGATATCGGGCGCCCCAGCCACCTTCCAGCGACTGATGGAACAAGCAGTGGGAGACATGAATTTGCTAGAATGCCTGGTGTACTTGGACAATGTTATTGTGTTTGGGAGCTCCCTAGAGGAACATGAGAGTCAGCTGTTCAAAGTACTAGACCGACTGGAAGATTTCAGCCTCAAGCTGTCCATCGACAAGTGCCAGTTTTTCCAAACCTCTGTGAAGTATGTGGGCACATAGTGTCTACAGAGGGGATACAGACTGATCCTAGTAAAGTTGAAGCATTGGCTACTTGACCCCAGCCCCACAATTTGAAAGAACTACAACATTTCCTGGGATTCTGTGGCTACTACCATCAGTTCATAAAGGACTATTCCAAAGTGATTCGGCCACTCTTGAATCTTACCCAGGGTTACCCTCCTACCATTCGGAAATGCAGAAAAGGGTCCGTCAAAGAACCAGAGAAAGCATATTTCTGCCCAGGTGAAGTTTTTTGGGTCCCGTTGGATGTCTGACTGTGAAGCAGCTTTCCATGAAGTCATATACCAGCTCACCCACGCCCCCATCCTTGCTTATGCTGATCCCACCAAACCCTATGTGCTGCATACTGATGCCAGTCTGCAGGGTCTAGGAGCTGTACTGTATCAAGACCATGAGGATGGTTTAAGACCAGCGGCATTCACCAGTAGGAGCTTGACCCTATCAGAGCGAAACTACCCTGTGCACAAGTTGGAGTTCCTTGCATTAAAATGGGTCGTTGTCGACCAGTTTCATGATTACCTCTCTGGGGCAAAAATATTGGTGAGGACTGACAATAACCCATTGACCTATGTACAGACTTCGGCTAAGTTAGATGCCATGGGGCACAGGTGGCTTTCTGCATTGTCAACATGTGATTATGCTGTCGAATACAGACTAGGCCTGAATCATATTGATGCTGATGTCCTATCTTGGAGGGCCATTTCCAAGAGTGACTGGGTAAGGCTGTCTGACCCTGACATCTGAGCATTATGCCAAAAGTTTGATAGAAATGAACAGATGTCTACAGACACAGCGGACTGCTTAGTAGATTGCTTGGGCCCCTCTGACACCCTCCATTCCAGCTGCGTATTGCTACTTCTCTGCTCTGAATATTAGTGCACTACCTCAGTTTGACAATGGCAGCATTCAATGGACTCAACCCCGAGATCCTATGATTCAGCCAGCACTTGACGCCCTTCATGCAGGAAAAGATTTGTCCAAGTTGCGTTCCTCTGATCTACGAACTGCTTTATTGTTTAAAGAAGGCCCCAGGTTGAAGCTGCTTAATCAGTTGTTGTATAGAGAGACTGTAGATTGGGGTGGCCAAATAGACAAGCAACAATTGGTCCTGTCCACAGCCTTCAAAGATTTGGTACTGAGGTCCCTCCACAATCATATGGGCCACTTTGGTATTGACCAGACCCTTGACCTAGTATGATCTCGATTCTACTGGCGCAAGATCGGGGCCGATGTTGAGCACCATGTAAGGACTTGTAGTCGCTGCCTGCAGAGAAAAGCCCTGCCTCAGAGGGCTGCCCCCCCCTTGTCAACATTACTACCAACACCCCAATGGAACTAGTCTGCATAGACTTCTTGAGTTTAGAGCCTGATCAGTGAAACACTGGCAATGTGCTAGTGGTTACGGACCATTTCACATGGTATGCACAAGCTTTTCCCACCAAAGATCAAAAAGCATCTACTGTGGCCAAGGTGCTAGTGGAAAATTTCTTCATCCACTATGGTGCCCCCCAGTGAATTCACTCTAATCAGGGCTGGGACTTTGAGAGTCAGCTAATCAAAGAAATGCTGTCTCTGGGGGTGTGTGCGAAAGTCAAGAACCACCCCTTATCACCCACAGGGGGATCCTCAACCAGAACGCTTTAACCGCACCCTACTAGACATGCTAGGCACCCTCCACCCAAATGATAAGCATAAACGGAGCCAGCAGATTAGCACCTTGGTACATGCATACAATTGCACAAAGAATGATGCTACCGGGTTCTCTCCCTACTGCCTCATGTTCGGGAGAGAGGCCCGGTTGCCCATTGATGTCTGTTTTGGGGTTTCTCCCGATAGGGTCTGAGCCAAAGATTACCTGCAATATGTACAAAAACTGAAAGCTCAATTGAACCATGCCTATCAACTGGCCCAGACAATGGCTGCCAAAAGAAATCTAGCCAACAAAGAGAGACATGAAAGAAAAGTAAAGGCTCAAGAGCTTAGGCCTGGAGACCGTGTGTTGTTGTGAAATTTAGGATTGAATGGTAAACACAAAATTGCTGATCAATGGCACCATCTTCCTCATGTCATAGTTGGAAAGTTGGATGATTTGCCAGCGTATGAAGTGCGCCCAGAGAATAACTCCAAAGCTGTCAAGACCATGCAAAGTAACCACTTGCTACCTATTGGTCACATTATAATTGAGGCTGAACCTGCCGAGATTGATTCCCCAGGACCAGTGACTCAAGCTGCTGCAAGAAAGAAACAGAGTCAGCCTGCCCCTGTGGTTGCCAATTTAAGACTTCCCCCACAGCAGGCCCAGAATGATAGTGACTGCCAGTCTAACTCAGATGACAGTGAGTGCGATAATGCCTATTACCCCTCATATGAACTGAGTCAGTTGTTTCATGGAAATCCTATTTTGAATTATGGGGATGATGCTGGGTCTTCTGGACTGCCTAATGCCCCGGCATTATCCTTGGAGCCAATGCTCCCTGAAGGTGAAGTGCAAAGTATCATGTCTGAGGATGCGATTCTTTGTGTATTGTGGAACTGTATGATTTGCCTGAAGGAGAGGCTGATGGTATGAGTCTTTCGGGTGATATGTCAGAACTTGAAGAACACTATGAGAGTGCTGACAAACCCCCTCCAGTGCCAGAGTGTCTTCAAAATTAGCCAAGTGTTGTAGAAACAGAGACTACAGAGCAAGGGGCTGACAGTGCTCCCAGCTTGGACATTCCCAGTCATGCAGAGGCACCCCTCACAAGTGATGAAAGCTCCAAGACCATTCCTGAAAGTACAGAAACTATGGTTGTTCACCCCAGAAAGACTGGCCGAGCTGTCAAGCCAGTGGTGCGCTTCAGTTACGATTCCCCCGGGAGGCCAGTGGATTTGCCTCCCAATGTAGTCCACAAAGGTGTTTATGTCTCTCAGAGCTCACTGCCCAAATTGAGCTTGATGGCCCATTCCAGGTTACTTGTTCTGTACTCCCACCATGGTGCCCCTGCCCCATCCAGCCCCAAGTTAGCTGATAGGTAAGGGGCCCCTTCTTGCATTGTTTAGAGTACAAGAAGTTATTACATGACTCTGTGTAGTAATGTTCAATTTATCTGTGTGAAATATGCATAATGTATTGTCAGAATGGAAATGATATAGTGGAGTACATTGAAATGTATAGTAAAGTGACAAGTTATGTCAATTGATGAATCAGATAGTACTTGTATAGCATACTAATGGTATAAATGTCTTTTATATGTTGCATTTTCAATGTCATGATGGTACAGACTTGACGCGGACACCAAGTTCTCCCAGGCAGGGAAGGGTGTAACCCACCTACAAATGGGATTTTCCAAAAAGTCTTCTTTGAGCTTGTCTAAATGCTCACTACCAGGCTGGTGTCCTGCATTTTAGCAGTTTAAATGTGATTGGCAGAGCCTGTGTAGCCTCTGTGTACTGTCTCTTTAATAGCTGCCTGATTGCAGCCTAAGTAATCTGAGAGGGAGCTCTGTTGAAAGATATAACTATTTGCTGAAAATCATTTAGAGTATAATGATAATGTAGTTTGTCTAACCCACTTTATTTGTAGCAAGTACTGTTTTGTTTTGTCTCCACTATCTTGGTCCCAGACTGCAAATTAGACCAATCAGTTCTAGTGGGACCTAAAATGTAGCCGGACTACAGGAGCTGTCTGAAGTCAAAATCTGTAGGAATTGTAGTTTTGAACTTTTTGCACCTTTTTTGCAACTGAAGGGGGAGCTCTTGCTTTGACTGACAGCCAAATCAGCCAACTGAATCTTTTGGATCTTGGAGAAGTCCCGGGCTGCTTGCAGTTTTCAGTTAGTTCTGAGCTGAGAAGTGAAATGAGAGGAACTGAAGTGATTCTGAGGAGCAATCCTGAGTGGATTTGCATGGGAAAACTGTGAAAGGGCTAAATTTTTGGCTTGCATGTCTGCCAGCTGCTCCTGAGAGGGAGAGAAGAGAATTATTTTGGACTAAATCCAAGTTTGTGTGACTAAAGTAAGCTACTGAAGTGGGCCAGGCTCAACCTGAAGAAGACCGAAGATTTTGCTGAATGCGATCGGTCTGTCAGGAGTTCCAGCTACCCTTAAGCTCCCGGTGTGTGCAGACACTTTCCGATTGTGACCGTGGAGCGCTTTGCCTGGTACGGTAGAATTCCCGTACATGTAAATGTGCTATGAGCTGCTAGTGGGTTGTGAGTTAGTTCCCCACTGTGTGAACTGTGTTCTGCTTGTTGGAAGCTGTATCCAGCCCAAAATGGACTGCATCCGAATTAGTCTCTGTGCAGTCTGGGCCTTGCCAGACTGGCCCAGCCAGACTACCCACTGCACAGAGAAGCCATTGATGAGAGACCTGCCTGGGGATCAGCCCCCTGCTCCATGCTTGAACAGGAACGATGCCTCTGCGACTCGTGTGGGCCCTGCCTCTCCTGACATTCCAGATCAACCACTTGCAATCTCGATTTTTGTCCAGCCTGTGTCCAGTCTTGGGTATCGTGAGTAAATACCAGGGTAGCTCCCTGCAACATCAGCTTAATCTGAGTGTGTCATCTAATTGTCTTGCTGTTTCATTTCCTTTACGAACTGAGCCATCTGGTTCCGGATTACAGATATTGTGTACTGTGCATGTTGTGTTTTCCATCACAGGGCCCCAACCAGCTGCAACCCCGGGCAACAGTCCTGGCTAGCCCATCTATTCTCCATCTGGGTACCCAGAGGTGTGACTGAGGAGGGGGGGGGCTCAAAGTGCATGCATACCTGCTTGATTGATATAACCTTTAAGCTAATTAACCTGATTTTGCCCCTTCCTTGTTCATGTCCCCTGAATAAATCAGATCAAACTTTCTCTGCATGTAATCTGACTGTGGTTCCAGTTTGTGCTCAGAGTACTGTACTGTTGCTATTTGCTGTGCATAAACTTGTTTTATAAGGGATCCCCTGGGTCGAGCCAGAGGAATCAGCCCTGGTGGTAAGTGCAAACAGTGTGGGTAATTGTGTGGTGTACCAGAAGTATTGTGAAAGTGATTATTGTACAGTGTACAGGCCACTAGAGGGGAAAGGGGGGGGTTACAGTGTTCTGGAGGTCTATGCCCAGGTTAGCTTGACCACTACCAACCTTGACCTCCGGGTGGAGGCACCCGTTTCAGAACTCAGGCCCCTTAACCTGCTACCAGCCAAGCAGGCAGGGGTAGTAGCCATTGGGATAGTGCCACCTAAGGGTTACATTAAAAAGTTTTGGTACACACAGTCCACTCAGAGCCATTCCGTGTCTGTACCTGCGGGGCAAATTCCATCAGCGAGATGTCCTTGGCTGGGTTGGGGAGGGCTGCAGAAGCAAGCCTTCAGACCCTGGAAAGGAAAGGAGACAGAGGAGCTAGCCTTTTAAATAGGGAAGGGAAATAAAAGTTAAACAGAAACAAAGAAAGAGAGTAGGGGGCTTGAATGGGGAGGAGTTGCACTACAGAGCAAGTTCTGAGGGGGAAGGGAAGTTCTAGTGGCAGGGATATCGAATTTGGAACTAGGTAGGGGAAGCACAACCATACAAATAAACAATTTGAGAAAATTAATTTGCAGGATTTAGTTTAAAAAGCAGATTACATTAAAGTCTGGAAAATTTCAGATTAAAGGAGCACAGCTCACACCAGGTAAATGCAAACAGCTCCCTCTGAATAGCAAAGAAATTTAATTGGGCTACTGTATCACAAAAGGAACCAAGTTCAAAAGTTTCGGTGCACACATGCACTCAGGGCTTCTCCATGTCAGTACCCATGGGGCAAATTCTGTCAGCGAGATGTCCTTGGCTGGGCTGGGGAGGGCTGCAGAAGGAAGCCCGGAGACCCTGGAAATGAAAGGAGTCAGAGTGGTTAGCCTTTCAAATAAGGAAGGGAAATCTAAGATAAACAGAAACAAAGAGAGAGAGTAGGGGACACTAATAGGGGAAGGAATTGCATTACAGAGCAAGTTCTGAGTTGGAGGGAAAGTTCTAGTGGCAGGGAGATCAAATTTGGAACTAGGTAGGGAAAGCATGACAATACAATTAAACAATTTGAGAAAATTAATTTGCAGGATTTAGTTTAAAAAGCAGATTACAATGCAGTCCAGAAAATTCTGCCTTAAAGGAGCACAGCTCACACCAAGTAAATGCAAACAGCTCCCTCTGAATAGCAATGAAATTTAACTAGGCTACTGCACCACGAAAGGTGCCAAGTTCAAAAGTTTCAGTGCACACAGTGCACTCAGGACCCCTTTGTATCTGTACCTGCAGGGCAGATTCCGGTGGCTCGCTGTCCTTGGCTGGGCTGGGGAGGGCAGCAGAAGTGATCCTCTGACCTTGGAAATGAAAGGAGGCAGAGGGGTTAGCCTTTAAATGAGAAAGGAAATCAAAGTTAAACAGAAACAAAGAGAGAGATAGAGTAGGGGGCTTGAATAGGGGGAGGAGTTGCACACCAGAGCAAGTTCTGAGGGGGAGGGAAAGATCTAGTGGCAGGAAGATCGAATTTGGAACTAGGTAGGGAAATCAAGACCATACAATTAAACAATTTGAGAAAATTAGTTTGCAGGATTTAGTTTAAAAAGCAGATTACAATGCAGTCCTGAAAATTTCAGCTTGAAGGAGCACAGCTCACAACAGATAAATGCAAGCAGCTCCCTCTGAATAGCATTGAAATTTAATTGGGCTACTGAACCACAAAAGGTGCCAGAGGTCAAAGTTTCAGTGCATACAGTGCACTCAGGGCTCCTCTGTGTCTGTACCCACAAGGCAAATTCTGGTGGTGAGCTGTGTATGGCTGGGCTGTGGAGGGCAGCAGAATCAACCCTAAGACCCTGGAAAAGAAAGAAGACAGAGGGGATAGCCTTTTAAATAGGGAAGGTAAATCAAAGTTAAACAGAAACAAAGAGAGAGTAGTGGGCTTGAATAGGGGAGGAGTTGCACTCCAGAGCAAGTTCTGTGGGGGAGTAAAAGTTCTAGTGGCAGGGAGATCAAATTTGGAACCAGGTAGGGAAAGCACGACCATACAATTAAACAATTTGAGAAAATCAATTTGCAGGATTTAGTTTAAAAAGCAGATTACAATGCAGTCCTGAAAATTTCAGCTTGAAGGAGCAAAGCTCACACCAGGTAAATGCAAGCAACTCTGTTTGAATAACAATGACATTTAATGGGCTACTTTATCACAAAAGGTGCTAAGTTCAAAAGTTTTGGTGCACACAGTCCACTCAGGGCTCCTCCGTGTCTGTACCTGCTGGGCAAATTCATCAGCGAGATGTCCTTGGCTGGGCTGGGGAGGGCTGCAGAAGCAGGCCCTCAGACCCTGGAAAGGAAAGGAGACAGAGTGGTTAGCCTATTAAATAGGGAAGGGAAATCAAAGCTAAACACAAACAAAGGGACAGAGTCGGGGGGGGGGTTGAATAGGGGGAGGAGTTGTACTACAGAGCAAGCTCTGAGGTTGAGGAAAAGTTCTAGTTGCAGGGAGATTGAATTTGGAACTAAGTAGGTAAAGCAAGACCGTACAATGAAACCATTTGAGAAAATTAATTTGCAGGATTTAGTTTAAAAAGCAGATTACAAAGCAGTTCAGAAAATTTCATCTTAAAGGAGCACAGCTCACACCAGGTATATGCAAGCAGCTCCCTCTGAATAGCAATGAAATTTAATGGGGTTACTGCACAACAGAAGGTGCCAAGTTCAAAAGTTTCGGTGCAGATCGTGCACTCTGGGCTCCTCCATGTCTGTACCTGTGGGGCAAATTCCGGTGGGGAACTGTCCTTGGGTCTGCTGGGGAGAACTGCAGAAGCAAGCCCCAGACTTTGGAAATGAAAGGAAACAGATGGGTTCGCCTTTTAAATAGGGAAGGGAAATTAAAGTTAAACTGAAACAAAGAAAGAGAGAGAGAGTAGGGGTTTGAATAGGGGGAGGAGTTGCACTAGAGATCACGTTCTGAGGGGGAGGTAAAGTTCTAGTATCAGGGAGATCGAAATTGGATCTAGGTAGGGAAATAATGACCATACAGTTAAACAATTTGAGAAAATTAATTTGCAGGATTTAGTTTAAAAAACAGATTACAATGCAGTCCTAAAAATTTCATCTTGAAGGAGCACAGTGCACACCAGGTAAATCCAAGCAGCTCCCTCTGATTAGCAAGAAATTAATTGGGCTACTGCACCACAAAAGCCAGATGTCAAAGTTTGGGTGCACTCTGTGCACTCAGGAGCTCCCCTCCGTGTCTGTTCCGCAAGGCAAATTCAAATGCAATTCTCCATGGCTGGGCTGGGGAGGGCTGCAGATGCAAGCCCTGAGACCCTGGACAGGAAAGAAGACAGAAGGATTAGCCTTTTAAATAGGGAAGGGAAATCAAAGTTACATAGAAACATAGAATTTGACGGCAGATAAGGACTGCTTGGCTCACCGAGTCTGCCCATTTTCCTACCTGATGGATAAGCTGCAGATCCTAGTTAACCAGTAGCCCTCCTTCTTCACTACCCCACCCCCTAGAATTGCCTTTATGACTGTCATATGCATGCTTGAATTCCACCACTGTTTTTTGACTCCACAACTCCTCCGAAGGCCGCCTCACAAGCATCCACAACCTCCTCTCTTTGAAAAATACTTCCTTAAATTACCTCTGAGCCGCCCCCCCATCTTCAAATTCAGCCCCTTGTTCTTAAACACTCTTTTTTGAAAGATGCTACCTCTTGGACTGTTGTTGATTCCCTTGAGGTACATGGAAAGTTCTATCATGTCCCTCTCCTCCTTTCCTCGAGGCTATGCATATTAAGCCCTTAAGTCTCTCTTTATGTCTTCTGCTTGCAGACCCTGCACATTTTTAGTTTTCCTCCTCTGGACAGCTTCCATCCTGTCTTTGTCTTTGCGGAGATTGGTCTCCAGAGACTGCACTGTATGTACTCAGATGGGTCTCACCAGCTGTCTGTACAGAGGATAACTAATTCCTGTTTTTCTACTGGTGTTGCCTCTCCTATGCCATCCCAGTATCCCCCAGCCTCCTTGCTGCCCTCTCCATTGTTTGCCCACCTTTGGGTCTTCTGATATGACTACCCCAAATTCCTTCCATTTTTGTTGTTAGTATCATCCCCATTGTGTGCTCTTCCCGGTTTTTTGTTTCCCAGGTGCATTACATGCACTTTAGCATTGAATCTAAGCTGCCATACATTTGACCATCTCTAACCCTGCCAAGTCCCTTCTCATCCTTTCTCACCCCACCTTGTGCATTCAACTCTGTCAGATCTTTGTGTCATCTGCAAAGAGACATCTTTTTTCTTCAGTCCCTCTGCTATATGTCGTTTATAAAGACATTGAAGAGGATGCGGTCCCATACTGAACCCTCTGGTACCCCACTAGTAACCTTTTTTTCAGAGTGGACTTCATTTACTATTACTCTCTGTGTCCTATTCTCAGCCAATTCTTTTTACACAGGCTGTCATCTTTGGACCCACTCCCAGGCTGGCTAACTTGTATATTAATCTTTTGTGTGGGACTGTGTCAAATGCCTTGCAAAGTCTAGGTAGGCCATGTCCGTATCCTTCCTGATCAACTACTTTGGTCACCCAGTCAAATAAATCTTCAGATTTGTCTGCATGACCTTCCCGCTTGAATCCATGCTGCCTTGGGTCCTGTGCCCTCTGGCCTCTAGATACTCGAGTTCTTTCCTTCAAGTGATTCCATCATTTTCCCTACCACTGAGGTTAAACTAATAGATCTGTAGTTTCCTGCTTCTGCCCTGCTCCCCACTTTTGTGAAGGGAATCACATCTGCCCTCCTCCAGTCCTCGGTTCCACCCATCCTCCCTTGATTTGTTAGAGAGGGTAGTCAGTGGTGTCTCTAGTTCTACCCTTGGTTCTTTAGAATTTGGGATGAATCCTATCAGGCCCCATTGCTTTGTCCACCTTCAGTTTTAAGAGTTCTTTCAGAACCCTTTCTTCTGTAAATGGGCTGGTATCAATTTCTGTATCCAGAGTGTTTCTGTTTTGTTTCAGTTCCTCTCCTCTTCCTTTGTAAATGCTGAGCAAAAAATGTTGTTTAGTATCTCTGCCTTTTCACAGTCACCTCTGCCCACCTCCCTCCTTTGTTCAAGCCTCCTATCCCTCCTTGGTCTTCCTTCGGCTCCCTGATGTACCTATAAAAGGTTTATCCCTTTCTAACTGAGTTGGCTATTTTTTCCTCGGTTTGGGCCTTTGCTGTTTTGACTGCCTCCCAGCTTCCTTTGCTTTAACTGATACAGTTCTCTGTTCTGCTCCTTCTGTGATTCCTTGTACTTCCCGAATGCTTTCTTTTGAACCTTTACTGCCACTTCCTTTGAGAACCATAGTGGTTTCTTACCTCATTTCATCTTTCTTATTTGCTTCACACAAAGGCAGCCCTCTGTGATGGCAATTTTATTCTCCCATTGTTCTTCCACCTCCTTTCTGCCCATTTGCTAAATTGCATTCTTTAGGTACTCACCTATTTGTAAATCGTAGGCCTCCTAAAGTCCAGTACTTTTGCCTTTGTATGCTTGACTCTATTGCTGTGTTTATTTGACCATACTGTTAGGATGGTCACTAGTTCCCAGATGGCTACCCACTTCTACATCTGTGATCTTCTCTTCATCTCCATTTGGGAGAACCAGGTCTAAGATTGCTCCCTCTTGAGTGGGCTCCAATACTAGTTGTTTCTGGCATGCATGCCTCATGTAGGGCATCTAGAATAACACTACTATTTGAAGTGGCTGCTGCAACTGCACTCCACTTAACATCTGGTATTCAGATCACCCACTGTAATATCTCCTTTTCTGCCATTCTAAGTATACTTTTATCATTTCCTTGTCCATTTCTCCTCCTGAGAAGGGGTCGTGTACACAACCCTGTCGGATTGTGGTGCCATTGCTAGTCTCCAAATTTACCCACAGTGCTTCTTCTCCTCCTGTTTGACTCCTTTGTTCTGTTGCTTTGATTCCTTCCTTATGTAAAGAGCTTCTCCTCCTCCTCTTTTACCCTCCTGTCCCTCCTGTAGATAGTGTATCCTGGTATGTTTATGTCCCAGTCATGGTTTTGTGTGTACCATGTTTCTGTGACTGCCACAATATCAGATGTTGCTCCTCCATCAAGGCCACTAATTCAGGATGTCGTTACTCAAACTACTGGCATTGGTACTCATTGCTCTCCATTTTTTGGTGGCTTACCTTCTGTTGCAGCATCCCCACTGACCTTTCTGCCTTGGTCTTTTCTCATTTAGTACCCTGTTTTGTAGGGAGGCTGGGATTTTCCTGCTGCTTATCAGTTCTTGCCTCCCTTGACTAGTTTAAAAGCTTGCCAATGGAAGGCTTTAAACCGATTGCTCAAAAGACTTGTTCCCAATGACTATGGAGAAATGTGTTCACTTGATCCTGTGTCTGTCAAAGACATTTCACAAGTGGTTCCATGACATTCTGACTTTTCTCTTGTCAAGACAATCCACCTCTTAGTGATGGAACATTACTTTTGGAACAAGAATATCAAGCACAGGGTACCCTAATATCCATATGTTATTGTGGATCAAGGATGCCTCCGCATGGTGAACATGAAGCAGCAGAAGTGCTGGCATTCATCAAAAATATATCCTTGTCACATTCCAGACAAGTATGACAGTCCTACACTATGGAAGTTAGTGCAAAGTTCAGTAACATGTTGTGCAAAATACTGCAGTGGTAGTAAAGAACAAATCTAATTGGTACACACAATATAAACTGGATTTCTAGCGAGTTGTTAGGATGGTACCATAAATGACCTTTTCAGCAATGTGACACCATGAAAAGAAAATCAACCAGAGGTATACAAGTTACCCATAGATGAAAAAAGTGTACATCAATGACTACAACCCAAATCTTCTCTAATGTGGCAAGCAAACATAGATATTCAGTTTGTGGCTGATAACTCACTGGCTCAAGTGCAGTACACACTTAAGTACATAACCAAACATAAGCAGACCAACTTGCAAGATCTTTGGGAAGATATTGCCAGTTCAAGCAGAAGCCCTGACATCTCAGCTCTGGTCATTGGGCAAGACTCTTTCACACAGAGAATGTGGGTTATGAAGCCAGTGACCATTAATGGTACACATCAGCACAGGAAGTCTGATGCTATCGGTTTCTCAGTGTAAACACAGAAAAACAGCGATACTGATTCCTCATGCAGAAATTGAGGAGCTCGCTGCCAATAGACCTTCTTCAAAACATATCTTGAAAGAACAACCTGATAGACATACTACCCCCCATAGACACAATGACATGGATATGTGTCTCTTTCAAATCAGCTAAATGAAGTATGACTACAAGGCAGATGTATCACTGACTCAACACAGATTTACAAGGTGAATGGGTAGATGGCTGTCATAAGAGACACAGGCCATAGCTCATAACCACTGTAAATTGCATCTAGGCACATCAGAGGAACATTACTACTTCACTCTCCCATTCCTATTTAGACCCTGGAAGAGTGAGTCTGAATTAAAAGGTGACTGTGACACATTGAGAACAGTTCAATCTCAGTTATGAGACTTTTAAAACTGAATACATGAGACATACATAGAGACTAGAGGCTGAGAAAGAACAGCTTGAGAAGGCAGAAGCAGCTTCAGGAAGACACTCCTGTTAGTTCACAAGACAACCTTGATCCAGAAGGACAAGCTGTTCTAGGTAACCTCTGCCCTTAAATGCCCCAGAACTGTTAATGTCAGAAATGGAAACAACCATGGAACTGGCACACACTCCATTATCAACCCAGCTGACTTGAGAGAAAAGACTAAATCAGTAAGTTGAAGCTGTCCCTTGTGGCCTACAACATGAAACAAAACAATGTGACTATCGTGACTATAAGCCACTACACACAGTCTTTGTTAGCGGTTCCAGCTAGCACAGGAAAGAGTTTCCTTATTGAAGCCATCACTGCTGAAGTACAGACCTGACAGGGTCTTCAATGGCTGTTGCTGTTACTGCTCCCACAGGACTAGCAGCATACAACATTGGTGGGTGCATTTTGCGTCTCTTTAGCTGTCAGTGGAACATGGGAGAACTGAAGTATCGTAAACTGTCATTTTGAGTTGCATCTCAGCTCCGTTTCATGTTCACAAAGATGAAGTTACTCATCATTGATGAAATTAGCATGGTCTCCAAGCTCATGCTTGCCTGTATTCATCTCGTCTACAGCAGATCATAGATACTGATGATGGAGTGCCATTTAATTGGCAAAGTATATACTTGTGTTGGGAGACCTTTTACTACTTGCACCAGTCAATGCAGAGCATGTATTTACAACTCTAACTTTACCAACAAGCTAAGAATATCCTCGGTTGCATTGCAGGCTATAACTTATGGGATGTTACCTATGTTGTGTTGTCTGAGAACATCGCCAAAGTGGTGATCTAACACAAATCACTTTTAGATGAGATTCGTACAGGTTCTCTATCACCAGAACATGTTTGTATTTTAAAAGATCGGAGAATCACAGTAGATACTGCATGCATAGAAACAGCATAATGTCTTCAGCAATGTATACTCTACAGGGAGACACATAGTGTGTCTTATGCCACGACTAAAAAAATGCACTGAATTCAACAATCTAATGCTGCAGAGAAAGCCAGAGATTGTAACTCTGCATGCTGTTGATACAGTTGATGGTGTTATTCTTAGTTGAAACCTAGTGTAAAGATGACTGAACAACTAAGTGAACTCCAAGTCAGATGTTTCATACAAGCTGACCTACAAGCTATTCTCACAGTTTCTAAGATTCACATATGTATATGAAGTAATCTAGTGTAGAATGGGGCATGGTAAACAGTGCCATGAGGAAACATCACTGACACATTTTAATGTCAAAGACATATGTCAAGACACTTGTAGTTCACTTTGACAACATGGAACAGTCTGTACATAGAAGCGCACCTGTAAAATTCCAGGTTTAAGGATATCTATGTAAACAAAACAGTTTCCATTATGTTGCATATACTGTATCCATTCACAAATCTCAGGGCTTGAGTTTGGATTCAGCAATGGTGGACATAGGTACAGACATTTTCCAAGGATGGCAGAGCCACATAGCACTTTCACATGTCACATGACCTTTCTGGTTTGCATTATTACTCTAGCACCTCAGAAAATGCAGGCTGACAAGCGATGTATTCTTAGTACAACAGTTACGTACTCTACATCAGTCACAAAATGTCTTTAATACCACTGCCTACATATCTGGCTGTCTCACATCATACAGTCAAATCTACAGGTGTCAACAAACAGCCACAAGCTTACCAAGTGATTCAACTCAAAGAGTTCAACAAAGGTCACAACTTCAAGTAAACATTCACAGCCAGCAATTCATCAGAAATCAGTTGGTGTGGCTGCTGTACCAGTGTTTGACAATAGCACTAGAGTGAACTGCTATGCTAACCCAGCTATACAAGTTTTCTACACATACCAACACTTTGTGCAGGCAATATCTGCTTCAAAAGACAGTACCCTATCAAACGGCACAAACGGATTATCAACATGACTTCTGACCAGTCTAACAGTCACTAACACCACTATGACAGGTGTTAGGTACATATAATGGATTCTTAGTACATTTGCTGACATACAACAAGACACTACTAGGTTTAAGTGGCTGTCATAAACCAACCTGGATGAAGCGGCACCCCAATACGGCACTACTTCACAGTAACATAGTAACAAAATATATAGAAGTGTTTCATGTGGCCATTCGCGTGAAACCGCAGAGGCATGCTGTGGATTACTCTCTTTGTCCCTCAAACCAAAAGTGCTCAAATTTCAACAGCTATTCACCAATACTCAATGTGGGCATGCCTATGCAAGGTGTGGAGGCAGATGCACTCAGTCCATACGTCTCTCAGGAGTTCATCTCAATATTGCTTATCTTGCACAGGTTTGACTCCAACGGGCTCCAGAGTTGATACTCCTATCACAGATTACACAGCTGGTGATAGTCTTCAACCAATCAGTGTTTGACACTCACAGTATAATCTATTACCATGGCCAATCCATGCATTCTGGCCATTACACCTGTTTACTAAGGTACAGAAGTGGATGGGTAGAGTGTGACGACTCTACAAGCAGTTTTAAACAGAGACTGCCACGACACTTAAAAAATGCATATCTTCTAATATTGAAGAATTATGATGACCTTCATATTTCAGAAGAATAGGACACAACATGTTGAGGTTTTAAAATGACTACTTTGTGACAGAAACATTCATATGTCAGTACAATTGTCTCTAATCTACGACTCTAGAATAAACCATAGCATTTCAACAAAATGCTATTCTGACAGAATACATTCCATACTATGACATCTAAGAACTTGTGTGGATCAGTGACTACATGAAATTGTTGCAGTAGCTTCAATCGGCCAACAATATTCACAGTCACTAGAGAAACCATGCTTAATATCTATCAAAGATTTCATCTCAAAACTGAGGCCTTACGCTGTCCTTCTCTGTACATATCTTTCATTGTTAATGTATCATAATCATACATAACAACAACGTCCTATCAGTTTTAAACTGTTACTCTTTGCAAATAAAGATAAGTTCTCAGTTATCATCGGAAATAACTGAGGAACACTTCTACCATCCACCAAACATTGCACTCTGTCACAAGTTGTCTATCAACACTTGTATTTGTCTATGACTCTTGCCATGTAGACAACAACATCATTCATTCACCATGCAACAGTGTACAACTATCTTGCCTTCATTTGTAATACTAAAACTGTACATATGTAGAAATAACAGCCTTTATCGATAATGCAAGAAGCTGAATTATGCAACTGTAAATACTAAACAATTGTATTATATTAGTAACTGACTTTGGCATGTCTTTGTAATAACTTATACATAATATTTACATTTTTATTCAACTTGACATTGTTACTAACTACTTTAATAGTTGTACTAAAACTATTAGTATAAGACTAAAGTACAAATGAATGTTTAACATATAATACATCACTATACTGATTACATATAATTAACCAGTTCTTTGATCAAAAATGCATACCATACACAGTTTTTTTATTTTGTAGTTAATAATCAACATATAATCCAATATAACAATTGAAAAAAATTTATTTTTCCCTGTAAGAATATTCTTTTTTTTGTGTACTTGTCATATAAGTAATTCTAACCTATGTAAAAAATGTTGAGAATTGTAAATCAGACACTGTTACTGATCACAACGCACTGCATACCTGTTCCTGACAATATTTATGATCGCCTCAATTGAGAGGTCGGATGAGAATTTTCCATTTAGCCTAGTCAGTGACATATCATTAAATTCCAGTAATCAAATGTTACTGAAGTAACATTTTTAATATTGTATTACTTTAACAGTTAGCATATGGTTTTGCACCCAGGAACATCCACATTAGCAGTCACACAATAACAGCGAAACACTTCTGTATCATGTGTGTAATCACTGTTTACAAGCTACTGACATACCCTTATTAACATACCACACAAGTAATGCACTACACATAATTACGACATACAACCCTTTAAAAAATACTTTACAATTTTTAAACAAAGTCTCTTCACATTCAATAGTAAATATATAATGAAGCGCCACAGGTTCAGCTTGAGTATCAGAAGTTCAGGAGGAATGTCAGAAAGTACTTCTTCACATAAAGAGTAGTGAACACTGAAACATCACTGGAAACACACAACACCTAATTAAAGACAGTGATCACCTAGTAAGGAAGCAGATATATGCATACAAGGCAGATAACAAGCCCGACAGGAAAAGATGGCACAACACTGCAATGATAGCAAATACCTAACCTCAATATGTGTACCATGTAAAACTATCACAATAAATTGAACAAATTACTTCCTTATGCTACCTTTTTCTATAGTTTCTTATAATATCACATACTTCCTGCAATTCATATAATACAGTTGCTATTATTCTTACACATTTACATATATGCCAAGCAATGATTACACACATACAAAGATTGTATTGTGAGACTGCTTCTGTTAAGAAAATTACAGTCGTGATTGGCCCTTTTCTCAATTTAACAAATTGGCAATACATTTTTTTAAAGCATAACCACCTGTGTTGAGTCTTTACTTAAAAAAGCATTACAACATTAAAAATAAGTGTGTCTTACTTAAGCATGCAAACCAAAGTTAACTAATAGTGCAACAACTATATCTCCATCAATTTCTTTGGAAGCTATGATGTCCAGTCAATATCACAACATAGTCAACAATGTGCCACATTGCATATCACACTTTCCATAATTCCTAACAGTGTGTAAAACTCAGCAATGTACTTAATTTTCCTCTGCCTATACAGTCATCATGTACTAATTACTGTGGCAAGGTACCGCACATCTGCACCCAACAGTACGCAGCTGTGACTATACACTTAGGATGCAGTCACTGCTATGTGTACTTCAATTCCTGTCTAGCTTCCAACTCCCAACTGTGTAAGTAAATTATACCTAGAATTACAGAGATTGTGCCATGGATCTCCAGTTCCATATCATTCCTATAGAAAACCAGTCATAATGCAGTACAAATATTGGGAGCACAGCTGTAACTGCACTAAATCCATGCAAATCCTAACAAATGTAAATACAGTTTCCCTGTGTTCCAGTCATGTGTGGCATAGATGTACACATACTCAACTGTGTTGTGTATACTGAAATGTATCTCTCTGAATTGTCATCTGCATCTACAATTACAATGTACTACCTACTGTGACATTTGCACACACATTGGCTTCCTGAATCAATTTAAAAGGCAACTGTACTAACTGGACTATTCCTGTAATCAGAGACATGTACACCTGATGTACATTCACTATCATTTACTGTGGCTGCTTACTTACGATACAGCAAGTGCTATAGAAAAGCAGTCACCCATCACACTGTTTACCAGCATTTGTTTTCCTATTCTGTACTATAAACTCAGTGTTCAATATGTGGACTAGCTGTTCATACATTGACTTACAAATGTCCTCTAATTCTAAGAAACTTAACTACCGCCATAAACCTATGTTGTCTGCCATCCTGAAGACCATTCCTTCCAGGTATTCCATGAGGTCCTGCTTCATCAGGGTCTCCATAAGTTTCTCCATGACTAAATTGAGGCTAACTGGTCTGTAATTGCCACCCTCATCCATGTTCCCCACCCTTGTGGAGTGGTACCAGACCTGCTCTCCTGCAGTCACCCATCATTTCTCCTGTCTGTAGCAATCAGTTAAACAAATAAGCCAAGAGGCCAGCCAGTTCCTCAGCCAGCTCCATCAGCACGGTAGCATACAGCCCATGAGGCCCAGTTGTTTTGTCTGCCATTGGGTGCTCCAGTGCCTACCTGACCTGCTGGTGGTAATATTCAATAATCCCATTTGGGGATAACCTTCTCAGCTGCTTTGAGGCCACTTTCAGCCATCAGTTCAGTATTCTCCTTGGTGAAAGCTGAGCAGAAGAAGATGTTCAGGTCCATAGCCTTCTCTTCGTCTGTCTGTCTATCTGTCTATCTATCTATAAATATATAACAAAAATAAAGTTTGTAAAATCAGAACACTTATCAGATACACCTACTTGGGTGTGGTTCTGTCACTCTGGATTTTTATTTTCCTGAAAGGGCTCTAAATGTTCCTGGGATTAAAACTGTGATATCCTCCACACACGGAAAAGGAAATGTGTTCATGCTTCTGAATACTGTAAAACACAATACTAGCTGATTTGCAGTTTTAAGGATTAATTTTTGACCAAGAGCAACTGGATGGTAGATTATTGGTCTATCCCTTACACTGTAGCTATTACAGTTTCAAAGTAATAGTTGCTACATTTAGGTATAACAACTAATTAAAAGGGACTTTTTATGACCTTACTTGGCAAAATATCACACTTGAAACCAACTGTTATCAACGTATCTGGGAAGACAGGGAGGAGACAGACATCAAGAGATGGACCCACTTTAGGCAATAGTAAGGGGTGGGAAGGGGAGCCCACAGCCCCTAGAGACCTATACATGCTTTATCATCTTGATTACTATATCACTGTTTATTATTTGTAGGAATGTTCAACAAAAGAAGTGTGAGGGGGTGTCTATGTAGTGTAGATGTGTTTTTTTGTGGGGATGTAGAATGGGGAGAGAGAAGTGGTGGGTAAAGTGGGTTGTAGGGAGCCCATATATACAAGACCAGTGGATGGCTGCAACATACAAAGTTATAGACTACTACTAGAACCCCCTCTCCTCACACAGAAACAATATGAGGTGCTGTGCTGTAATGAGTGCTGCTTATGCATGACAGTAATTATAAATGGCTAGTCCACCAATGAAAATTATTTCCTTGCCTGTTAATCAATCAAGCATCTTAACTCACTTAAAACAAAGGGTGCTGGGAGTAACATTTCACCAGAAAACCCACTTGAGGGTTAAACATCTCCTACAACTCTGGCACCACTGGGTAGGGCACGTATTTGAAGTGGGAATGGACTCTAAAAAAGCTGAAGTTGTGATCTTAATAGCTAGAACAACTCCTTTCCAACTACTCACAGAACTAATGAAGTCTGAAGGTGAGATATGTCATTATTAAGGACCTCCTTGACAAAAGTGAGATAGTACTGTCAACCAAGCAGGCCCCTAACCAAGAAGATCCACATTCCTTTGTGGAGCTAATGTATACCCTGGCACAAACAGCCATTAAACAGATCCAGGAGACTCTAAACTTAAGACCCATGGACAATGTTGAATTTGGCCACAAAGAATTATAAATTTTTTTCCCTGTCCTCCTGGACATAATACAGCACAGTGGTCTGGAGGGCTTCAAAATGGGTACTTCAACCCTAACATTTAATTTCCTAACTTTTGTCACTGTGATACAACCCTAACTAATGAACTAAACAGGTGTATGGGTCTTGATTCTGTATTCCAAATTTCAGACAAATCCGTTGAACGGTTGCAAAGTTATTAAGGTTCAAAATACTGCATTTAAACATGTAAATAGCTTCTCAACCCTAACTACGGTACGATGTTTTTCAAATCTCTAGAAAAAGTACTTTAGCAAAGTAGTGTCGAACTCATGAAAGTGTCAAAAATGTTTGCAAAACCTTTCACAAATTGCAACAGTACTTTTCTAGGCTGTGGGAAAATGGCAACAATTGTTTGCCACCCTGATGCAAAAGAACGCTTTGGTGTTTTGTCCTAAAATTTGGAGGGAACACTGCCGACCTCTCACAGATGTGCCTTTCAGTGTTGTGTTGTGCATTGGGGTCATCGGCCCTAACTGCACCCCATCACATGTGGAAAGAAGCTGAGCATAGGAGAACGGGGTGACAGAACCGATGACCCCAATGCACACCCCGATTCCAGTTTTTATTTTCCTGTCCTCCTGGACATAATACAGCACAGTGCCCTGGAGGGGTTCAAAGTGGGTACTTCAACCCTAACATTCAATTTCCTCACTTTTGTCACTGTGGTACAACCCTAACTAATGTAGTAAACAGGTGTATGGGTCTTGATTCTGTATTCAAAATGTCAGGCAAATCCGTTGAACGGTTGCAAAGTTATAAAGTTTCAAAATATTGCATTAAACATGTAAATGGCTCCTCAATGCTAACTATGGAACGGTGCTTTTCAAATCTCTGTAAAAAGTACTTTAGCAAAGTACTGTCTAACTCACAAAAGTGTCGAAAATGTTTGCAAAACCTTTCGCAAATTGAGACAGTACTTTTCTAGGCTGTGGGAAAATGGCAGCAATTCTTTGACACCCTGATACAAAAAAACACTTTGGTGCTATGTCCTAAAATTTGGAGAGAACACTGCTGACCTCTCACAGATGTGCCTTTCAGTGTTGTGCTGCACATTGGGGTCATCGGCCCTAAGTGTAACCCCATCACATGTGGAAAAAAGCTGAGGAATAGGTGAATGGGGTGACAGTTAGGACCGATGAACCCAATGCACACCCCGATTCCATTTTGGGGGGTGGGCTGGAGGGGGGCAAAGGGGGTTTCAACCCTAACATCGAATTTCCTCACTTTTGTCGCTGTGGAACAACCCTAACTGATGCATTAAATGGAGTTTTTTGCCTCTAATTCCCTTCTTTTGAGAATGATAATGAGAAATAGTGAATGTAATGTGGCGGGGGATGTCTTGTCACATAGTAACATTATTGCCATAAGCAATTATGTTCGCATGGTGGACTAAAGCAAAGCAGAAAGAGAAGCAGTACTGTGAGCAGATGTGAAAAACTACTCAAACGCAACCACAAATGAAACGCATAAGGGTAACAACATGGTGGCGAACGTGAATGGTAACTGAAACGGGTATGGAACCGCAAGCAGAAACGGTAATGGTAACAGTAATGTAAGCACACAGGCTGGTTTTACCCAAAAGCTGTATAGAGAAAGACGGTGAGTATAAAGAATGTATGGAAAATAATGACTCTCGGAACACAAAAATGAGGACTTGGAATAGTAAATTGCTTATATCTCAGTAACCGTATGACAAAGAAAAAAAATTTAAAAGTCATATGAATTATCACTTTCCTGGCTAGTTTTGTACTTAGTCCCCATTAAGGGGCTAAGAAATATTTCAACAAAAAGTCTGTATCTCGCACTGTTTTCGAGATACGGGCCCTGAAAGGCACGGCGAACGCCATAATGTTATCCTACGGGAAAAAACAGAAGTTCAGACTGCCATAACTTTGCCTCCCTGTAATATTTTTTCACCAAACCACTGAAAGGCACATCTGTGCGATGTTGGCTGTGTTCCCTGCAAATTTCAGCCCAAAAGACCAAACCGTTATTTTGCAGCAGGGCGCCAAACAATTGATGCAATGCATCGTACGCCGTAATGTTATCCTATGGGAAAAAGCATAAATTTTGGAGTACTGTAACTTTGCCACCATGTAATAGTTTTTCAACAAAACACTGAAAGGCACATCTGTGAGATGTCGGCTGCGTTCCCTTCAAATTTCAGCCCAAAACTCCAAACCGTTCTTTTGCAGTGGAGTGCCAAAGAATTGCTGTCATTTTCCTACAAACTAGAAAATGCAACCATGATTTGAAAGCTTTATAAAATTTTAGACACTTCGTGAGCACGAAAGTACTTTGCGAAAGTACCTTTTTCAGAAATTTGAAAAACATATTTCTGGGGTGTTTTACCCCAAAATAAAGACATGGCTAGCATACTCAAGGTCCGACTAGGTGAATACAAAAAGAATTAGGTTGCTAGAGGGTCCCAAATTTAAATGCCAAGCATTTTTCTGATCACTAACTGAAAACAAGATGGCGGATTTGCAAAAGTAAGAGGGCCATTTGCGAAAGTAAAAATGCATTTGCGATACTGTCGAACTTTTTGTTAACTTTTTCCATTGACTTGTAATGGGAAATTGTTTTTTGAATAACTTTTTAACCGTTTAATATTTTTTCGCGAAATCTTCCAAAGGCACTTCGGGGACCATGGCCGCACGTTCCCTGAAGATTTTGGGCCGGTCACGCAAACCGTGCAACCTGTAGGTGCGACCGTAGAATTCCAGAAAAAGCATAAATGCACATGCAGATCATGTTTACTAACTCCACAGCCGTATATCCAACTGGTACGGAACTTGGCAGATCCCAAGGCCTATGGTTCTTGATTGTGTATTCCAAATTTCAGGTAAATCCGTCAAACAGTTGCAAAGTTATTAAGGTGCAAAATTTGGGGTTTAACATGTAAATGGCTCCTCAACCCTAACTACCGTGCTACCATAATATATATATATATATATACATATATATATATATATATATATATATATACCATGCCACTATAGGTAGAGTTGAGCACCCCATTTAAGGTTAAATTTTAAATTTTTCATCTTAATAACTTTGGCACCGTATGACAGATTTGCCTGAAATTTGGAATGCACAGTTTGGTATCATAGATCTCTGGACCTGACAAGTATCGTTATGGTCAGATGTACGGTTGTGGTGCTACAGAGCACCAAAAAAATGCATAAATTACGGGGTTTTGCACGTTTCTTTGCTCGCACCTACAGCCCACACAGTTTGTGTGATTGGTCCAAAAACTTCAGGGAAGATGCAGCCAGGGTCCCCAATGTGCCTTTTAAACATTTCGTGACAAAATATTAAATGGTTCACAAGTTATTCAAAAAATACTGAATCCCATTATAATCTATTGGAAAAGTTAAACTATGTGAAAGTGTCTCTAGTGCGGTTTTTACTGTCGCAAATGGCCCTTTTACTTTTGTGATTCAGCCATTTTTTTTTCAGTTGACGGTCATAAACATGCTTGGCATTTAAATTTGGGGCCCTCTAAGGGCACAATTCTTGTTGTGTTCACCTAGTCGAGCACTGAGGATGCCAGCAATGTCTTTTTTGGTGGGTAAAACAGCCCAGAAATATGTTTTTAAAATTTTTGTAAAAAGCAGTGTTGCAAAGTACTTTTGCATATGCGACACTTTCGTAATTTTTTTTTGCGAAAGTGTTGTAATCTGCAAAAGTAATTTACGATACTATGCCCAAAACAATAGAAAATCTTTGCCACCCTGCTACAAAACAACAGTTTGATCTTTTGGGCTGAAATTTGCAGGGAAGAAAGCCAACATCACACAGATGTGCCTTTTGGTGGTTTGGTGCAAAACTATAACAGGGCTGCAAAGTTACAGCACTCTGAAGTTGATGTTTTTTCCCATAGGATAACATTACAGTGTCCGCCATGCCTTTTGGGTCCTGTATCTTGAAAATGGTTCGAGATACAGATTTTTCATCACATTAATTCTTAGTCCCCCATTGGGGGGGCTAAGTGCAAAACTAGCCTGGAAAATCATAAATAATATGAGATTTAATTTTTTTTTCTGCGTCATACAGTTCCTGAGATATAGCAATTTAGTATTACAAGTGCTCATTTTCCTGTCCGAGGGCCACTATTATGCCCACATTCTTTGTATTCACTGTGCTTTTGAATGCACCTCTTTTGAATACAAAGCATGTGCATAAGCATTATCGTTAATGTTAGTGTTTGCGTTCACGTTTGCGCTTGTGTTTCCGTTATTGTTTGATTTGCATTTACATTTACGCTTGCATTTTCATTACCACTTGCGTTAGCATTTCTGTTTGCATCACTGTTAGCTTTAATGTTTGCATTTGCGTTACCGTTTGCATTTCCATTTATGTTTGGTTCACCGTTACCATTTTCCTGTCCATTACCATTTGTGTTTCCATTATCATTTGCATTACCCTTACCATGAGCGTTACCGTTACCATTTGCATCTGTGTTTATGATTGAGTTTGCGTTACTGTTTGCATTTGCCATTGTTACCGTTACCATTAGCGTTTGCGTTTACGCTACGATTACCGGTTGTGTTTGCATTTGCACTTCCATTTACATTACCATCACAGCTTGCATTTACATTACCATTACTGTTTGCACTTACATTAGCATTTGCATTACTGCTAGTGTTACCGTTTGCATTTCAGTTTGCGCTTGCGTTTACATTACTGTTTACGTTTGCATTTACGTTAATGTTTGCATAACCGTTAGCCTTACATTAGCATTTACATTACCATTTGCATTTGTGTTTGTGCTTAGGTTACCATTGCCATTCGTGCTTGCATTACCATTTGCATTTCCATTTCCGTTACTGTAAACGTTAGTGTTACCATTTGCGTTTGCATTTGCACCTGTTTTCACTCTTCCGTTTCCATTACCATTTCTGTTTGCATTTGTGTTTGCATTACCATTTGCATTACTATTTGTGTTTTCATTTGCATTACCATAACCTTTAGTGTTTGCGTTTCCGTTCATGTTTGTGTGGGCGTTACCGTTCCCATCAATGTCTGCATTTCCATCGCCGTTACTATTAGTGTTTGCGTTAACGTTTGCATTTGTATTTACATTTCCATCACCGTTATGCTTCCATTTCTTTTTACGTTATCGTTACCTTTTGCATTTCCGCTTGCGTTTTTGTTTATGTTTGCGTCACCATTACTGTTATTGTTTCTGTTTCTGCTTTTGTTTTCATAAGCTTTAGCATTTGCATCTGCATTCACAGTTACATTACCGTTACCATTATTGTTTGCGTCACCATTACTGTTAGCGTTATCGTTACTGTTGGGATTATTATGTACAAATGGCCAGCATGGTGTGAGCTCCCACCACCATATTCCATTCATGATTTCTATTGCATATTCTCAAGAAGAAGGAAAATTCATGGCAAAAAAACTCCATTTAATACATCAGTTAGGGTTGTTCCACAGTGAAAAAATTGAGGAAATTCGGTGTTAGGGGTGAAAACCCTAACTGCGCATCCCCCCCAACCCCACCACTACACCACACACACATACATGCAAGTAGGGGAAGGACCTAGGCAACACAACCAATCACACACAACCAGCAGCAGGTATCAGAAACAACATATGACTATCTAAACCATAAAACCACACACCTATGCTCTCATCAGGCTGTGGCATGAGGTTGTCACTGCTAACTCTGATGGCAGACATTCCACTCACCGCAAAACACATATCACTACGGACAACTGGCTATCTTGGGCCACACTCTGCCACTAACACATAACACAGACTACACATATGGTATTTTGGGGTGTACAAGACCAAAAACAGGATTTTCCACATTCCCTGAAATACTTTCAAAGATCACTTTCGTAAATGTGACAGTGTCGTGCTATGCATTTGCGACACTTTTGTGTTTGTGACACTATTTTGCATGCTTTCATAAATGCAACACTATGTGTTCCATTTGTGACACTTTCGTGTTTGCGACAGTATTTTGTGAAAGTATGCGCCTGATGACTGCACATTTTTGCCATCATCCGGCAAGCAAATGGTTGGGTCCTTTGGGCTGAAATTTGCAGGGTGGCAAGCCCTGGTTCCACAGATGTGCCTTTTCCTGCTTTGGTGCTAAAATATTTAAGCATGACAAAGTTACACTGTTCTGAAATTCAGCAATTTCTCATAGACTAACACTGCAGCACCTATGATGCCTTTGCCACCCATATGTCAAAAACATAGCAAGGTGCACAGTTGTTGCTACTGCCACCTTGTTTCACTAACCTGGAGGCAGTATAGCGCAGTGGTCTAAGGCTCTGAGCTGCAAATCTGGTGACATCCAGCAGACCAGACCTGGGTTTGAATCCCACAGCTTCCACTTGCATACTGTGTGACCCTGAGCAAGTCACTTAACCTCCTTGTGCTCCCAGGTCATTCCTGTAAAAAAGCTTTCAGCTTAGTGTGCTATACCTGGTTAAATAACTAAAAAAAAAAAACCCTCATGAAACAAGTTTGGAAATACAGTATGATACCTGAAGTTAGCTTTCTTACCTTACTTGCTACAGTAACACAGGTATACACCTCCTGCTGGTTGTGTGTGATTGGTTGTGTTGCCTTGGCCCTTCCCCTACTTGCATATATATGTGTGTGTGTGGTGGTGGGGGGGAATGGGCAGTTAGGGTTTTCAACCCTAACACTGAATTTCCTTGCTTTTGTCACTGTGGAACAACCCTAACTGATGCATTAAACAGAGTTTATTGCTATGAATATATATATATATATGGGGGGGGATTATACTGGTGCAGTTGCACCAGGTAGGGTTGAGTAAGCAGTTTAATGTTAAACCCCAAATTGTACGCATTAATAACTTTGAAACCGTTCAACGGATTTGCACAAAACTTGGAATGCACAGTCTTGTATCATAGGTCTTTTGATTTGCCAAGTTGAGTTTTGGTCAGACACAGTTTCTGTGCAATGAAGCACTGAAAAACACATTTTCCACCATTTTTTTTAACTTTTTTGCTGATTTTTGCCCATCGTGCTGTGACTGCACCATTTGGTATTTTGGTTGGAACATTTCAGGGTAGAAAGAGTTCTGGTCAAAGAACAATCCAGTGTTGGTTTGGTGAAAAAATATTAATCTGCTCCAACGTTATTTAATTTTTAAATTTTGGGTTCTGAGCATGCTGAGTTCACCCCAAGATTTATATTTATATGTATGTTTTGCAAAAGGGGATTGGGCTCATGGTCAAGGATTTTGTCACCTCATGAATGGGGATTTAAAAAATCCCCATTCATGAGGGAAATTCCCCTCTCGCGAGCCACCATTTCGTTTTTAATTTTTCCCCACAAACAAAATGTCATAGCTTCCTCCACAGGTGACTTTTGTTGTAATAAGGCATGAGTTAACATAGAAACAGATGGCAGATATGGACCACTTGGCCCACCTAGTCTGCACATTTCCCTATCTAACGGATAAGCTGCAGATCCTAATTAACCAATAGCCTACTTCCTCCTACCCCCTCTAGAATTGCCTTATGTCAGTCCCATGCATTCTTGAATTCTCCCACTGTTTTTGACTCTTTGACCTCCTCAGAAAGGCCATTCCATTCATCTACAACCCTCTCTGTGAAGAAATACTTCCTCACATTACCTCTGAGCCATCCACCCATCTTCAAATTGTGCCCCCTTGTTCTTGCACATCTCTTTTTCTGAAAGATGCTACCCTCCTGGACTTTGTTGATTCCCTTGAGGTATTTGAAAGTTTCTATCATGTCCCCCCTCCCTCCTTTCCTCGAGGCTATACAGCTTAAGCTCCTTTAGTCTTTCTTCATATGTCTTCTGGTTCAGACCCTGCACCATTTTGGTTGCCCTCTTCTGGACAGCCTCTGCCCTATCTATGTCTTTGCAGAGATGGGGTCTCCAGAACCGTACACAGTACTCCAGATGTGGTCTTACCAACTGTCTGTACAGAGGGCCAACAACTTCCTGTTTTCTACTGGTGATGCCTCTCCCTAAGCATCCCAGTATCCCCCAGCCTTCCTTACTGCCTTCTCACATTGCTGTCCCACCTTAGGTCATCTGATATGACTATCCCCAGGTCCCTTTCCATTTTTTTGTTGCCAGTATCTCACCCTCCATTGTTTACTCTTCCCCTGGGTTTTTGTTTCCCAGGTGCATTACTTTGCACTTCTTTGCATTGAATCTAAGCTGCCATACATTTGACCATTCATCCAACCTTGCCAAGTACCTTTTCATCCTTTCCACCCCACCTTGCATATCAACCCTGTTGCAGATCTTTGTGTCATCTGCAAAGAGACATACTTTCCCTTCCAGTCCCTCTGCAATGTCACTTATAAAGACATTAAAAAAGACTGGCCCCAGTACTGAACCCTGCAGTACCCCACTAGTAACCCCCCTTTCTTCACTCTGGACTCCATTTACTATTACCCACTGTATCCTGTTGTCCAGCCAGAGTTTTACCCAGGCTACCACCCTAGGACCCACTCCCAGGCTGGCAAATTTGTTTATTAATCTTTTGGGTTTTGTTCAGGGTGATGACCTTTACAAACCTATACCTTTGGTTTGCCTCATTGTTGCAAAAAAATGGGCATTTAAAATGTTGAAATTCTTCATTCAAGACTCACTTCTGATCCTCTTTCATGAGCTGACAAAATCCCTGTTCACGAGCCAATCCCCTTTTGTGAGGTAGCAAAATCTTTGATTGTGAGTTATCTACCAGATGGCCATTCTTGCGGATGAGGATTGACTTGTGAATGGGGATTTTGTCACCTCATGAAAGGGGATTGGGATTTTTAATCCCCTTTCATGAGCTGACAAAATCCCCATTTGCCAGCTGACAAAATCCCCATTTGTGAGCAATTCCCTTTGCGAGGTGACTAAATCCTTGATCGTCATTTCTTGACCAGATGGCCATTCTTGCGAATGAGGATTGGCTCACAAATGAAGATTTTGATATGTCATGAAAGGGGATCAGCTCATGAAGATGGATTTTGTCAGCTCGCGAAAGGGGATTGGATTTTTGAATCCCCTTTCATGAGCTGTCAAAATCCCCATTCGTAAACTATCAGAATCCCTGTTGCAAGTCAATCCCCTTTCCTGAGCTGACAGAATCATTGAGCATCATTTCAGGACTAGATGGCCAAAATCTGATGGTCATGGATTTCTCATGAATGGCAATTCTGACAGTTCACAAACAGGGATGATCTCATGAACGGAGATTTTGCCACCTCACAGACTAGGAATTTAAAAACTTTGCCAGTGCACTGTAAATAAAACAGTTTGGTCTTTTGGCTTGAAATTTGTAGGATATAAAGGGGGTGTCCCAGAGATGTTAATTATGCTGTTTAAGCATAAAAAAGTTAATCTGTTCCATAGGTATGCCATCACGAAGTTGAAATTTTTCCTATAGGATAACATTGCAGCACCCACAGGGCTTTTCAGTGCCTGTCTCTTGGAAATGATGAGAGATATAGATTTAGTCAATCTATCTTGCTTGGAGGTTTCACTGTCATGATCACAACATAACATAACTGCTACGGTTGCTGAGATATTGGCAAATTAGAGTTACAGGTGTTCCTTTGCCCTATAGGGCTGCTGTATGGCTACGTAGTTATGTGTAAGTGGGAGTGCAGAACCCAGAGGACCCACACTCCCACAGATGCATATCATTATGCACTAAATGAGCAATTAGGTGGGACCTGCACTCCCACCAACACATACCATTTACTAGTTATATTACACTTTTACAAAAAGTAAGGAAATTCATTGCAAAACACTTCATTAATGCATCAGTTAATGGTTAAAGCAACAAAAGTGGGGAAATGAGATGTTAGGGTTGAGCCCCTAACCCCCCACCTCCCCATCCTCCAAAGACTGACAGGCACCAGTGTGTGCCATGGGGTCGTGAGGCCTAACTCTCACCCCATTCTCCTTTACTGTAGCATGTCAACCTGTTTACACATGGAATGGGGTGAGAGTTGGGACTGATGACCCCATGGCACACCCCAGCATCTATCAGTCTGTGTAGGATGGGGGGATGGGGGGTTAGTGGCTCAACCCTAACATCTAATTTCCCCACTTTTGTTGCTTTAACCCTAACTGGTGCATTAATGGAGTCTTTTGCAATGAATATACAGTATATATGTAATAGATAACCCACTCTTAAGTGTGTGGTCATGTTCTGATATACGCATGCCTTGGTGTGCATTGTTATGCACGAGGCTGCAGGCCGAGTGCATCAACCACCCAAGGCATGCATATATCAGAGTACGACAGCACACCTAAGAGTGGGTTATCTTTCTTATAAAATGGTAAAAGTGCAGGTGTGCGGTCGCGCTCTGATATACGCACGGTCATGTGATGTGCTTTATACAATTAGAACACTGGATTTGGATTTGGATGATGCCTCCATTTTATAAATATATACACACACACACACACATGTGTGTATGTGTATATATATATATATATATTTATGCAATAGGTGTGGAGATAAACAGAGTGGGATAAATCCATTTATCTCAGTAACTGTGCGTATAAATGTACTTATACACATAGTTACTCATTTATACACACAGTTACTATGTCGCAAATCTCTCCAGGATTCATTTAGAATGTTCAGCCTCAGAAGCAGTACTAACCATATTCAAATAGGAATAACTTTAAAATGAAAAAAGATAGCATGGTATTATTAGCATGAAAGTTGTTCAGTACAAAAGTATCTACAAAATGAGTGATGTTTAATTTATAGATACCTAATAGATTTTTTTATAATTAGCAAAAGACAGCAGACAATTCCATTTTTTGTTCACTTTTTTGACAAATGTACATAACTTTAAAACAAAAAATTATAGCATGGTACTGCGAGCATGAAAGTTGTTCAGCATAAAAATATCTACAAAATGAGTGGTGTTTCATTTATATATACCTGATAGGTTTTTTTTATAATTAGCAAAAAACTGCAGAAAATTCAATTTTGTTTTTCACCTTTTTTCGACAAACAAATGCTAATTACTTTAAAAAGAAAAAGGTAGTACAGTACTGTGAACATGAAATTTGTTCAGCACAAAATTTTCTACACAATGAGTGGTGTGTCATTTAATAGCAACCACTATGCTAGGCAGACCTACACTAGGAAAGTTAACAAAAGTCACAGAAATTATTATTAAAAAAGACAGTCAAGGAGAGAAGCAAGATGGCGGACTAAGGCATCTGCCATTTGTTGTTGTTGCTGGACGCTGGGGGTGAAAGAACTTTAATTTGCTGTTTCTAGCTGTATGCTAACCTGATTATGAATGAAAAAAGAAAGGAGCGCATGAGTTCTTTTTTGGAGGAGTACAGTTCCCCCAGGATCGAACCTTTAGAGAAGTATTTTCAGTTGGGGTAACGTGCTGGTGTTTTGGGGCAAACCAGGTCATTACCCGGCTCCCAAATGAGGAAAGCTACACCCGTAACCTTGTCAGGATCCCATTCAACAAACAAGCAACCAGCCAAAGATTCTGTGAACTTAAAAGCTATCTGCGGTGCTACATCTGTGTGTGAGATTTATTCTCCAATGTGAAATATGCCAGACACAGCGGAGTTCCAAACTGGTTTGCATATGGGAGAAAAGGTGGCCGTGCGGGTTGAAACAGGTGATAGGCCGATGAAGAAAAGAGAATATACCTTGGATGTGCTGGGAAGGTCTACTGATCAAATATTGGAGTGTATTCAGCGTGTGGACCAGAGGTTTGAAGCTTTAAACTCTAAAGTGGATTTCCTGCAAAAACAGGTTAAAACAACTCAAGAAGATTTAAAAGAAACTGCACAGCAGGTAAAAAGCAATGTTGAAGGTGTTACAGTGCTTGAGCAAAAGACAGCCGGGCTTGAAGCTACAACACAGAGGGTAGGAAAGTAAACTACGATATATGCAGGAAGGTAGAAACACTAGAAAATCAAGTGCGATACAGAAACCTAAGGATTGTTGGACTGCCTATAAAACTTGACACTGATTTTGAAAGCACCAGAGACATGATTAAAGATCTCTTTGTTCAGGTATATGATTTACCTTTTGGTAACCTCTCATTTCTAACAAAAGCTTTTAGAGTGCCAAAGAAGGATAGAACCAGTGAAGGAAAAAATTTTGTATCTGACCCTGAGGCAAAAATCACTATTCATATCACTTGCATTCAAATCTGATAGAGACTTGATAATTAGACTTTCTAAGGTCAAAGGAACATTAATTTGCAAATCGTTCCGCTTTTATGTTTGCCCAGATTTTTCTTTTGCCACTCAACAGAGGAGGAGAAAGAGATTGTCCTTTAAGCAGGACATTTTGGAATTGGATGCAAAATTTCAGTTACTATCAAGAACAAATGAATATAGTTCCTTTGATTCCAATTAGATTTCTGACTTTTTAAGACCACAGTAAAAGGAGCAAAGCTCAGCAGGGGAATCAATATCTGACAATGAAATGTCCCAGATGGCAGTAGAAAACAAAGCATTGGAGGGGTTTTTGAGAGCTGGTAATTTTGTTTGTTTGATAAGTGGGCTATTAATGAAATTTATATTCAGAGAGGTATAGGGTTAAGAAATAATCATGTAAGTTAATTTAAAGACCTGAATGAATTATTAGTTGGCATGCTTTAGCCTAGCAGTTTTCAGAAATGTAAATACAAATATAGGCTTTTGCTTCTCTCTCCACAATAACTGGACTTGTTTTTTCTTTCTTTCTTTCTTTCTTTCTTTCTTTCTTTCTTTCTTTCTTTCTTTCTTTCTTTCTTTCTTTCTTTCTTTCCTTCTTTCTGTCTTAATAGTTTTTGTTTGTTTATGTATTAATAAAGTAAATGTTGTGCATTGTGTTTGACAGGGGCACAAACTATGGAAATATTATAAAAATCAAGCAACTGAAGCACAAGCAGCTCACCTGAGTAGCTGAGGAAGCCAAATCTCCAGCCTGATAACTTTTGAGGCAGCCCCCAAGCTAGGCACTGGACAATCAGCAACTGAAGCACAAGCAGCTCACCTGAGTAGCTGAGGAAGCCAAATCTCTAGCCTGATAACTTTTGAGGCAGCTCCCAAGCTAGGCACTCGGGACAATCAAGCAACTGAAGCACAAGCAGCTCACCTGAGTAGCTGAGGAAGCCAAATCTCCAGCCTGATAACTTTCGAGGTAAAGAGAGCCTCTTCTCTTCATCTGGGCGCCTGCAGAGGGGTGCTACCTGATGAACACTTATATTTTATGAACTTTGTTCCTGTTCACCACTGTGTGGGCTTGTTATTTGATTCTCTTTGTGCTACTAATTGCTGAAGTGTAAAGCTAGGGACTCACTGGCTTTTCTAGAGTTGCCTTGCTGATTTCATCTTAAAGCCAGATATACCAAGCAGCTAATATAGATCAGACTTGTTTAATATGGTGGTATTTGGAGCTAATTGCTGATTTCATCTTAAAGCCAGATATACCAAGCAGCTAATATAGATCAGACTTGTTTAATATGGTGGTACTGAGCTAATTGTGCTTGTTACTGAAGGCATTAGGTTAGCTGGGTCCTAGTGTGACCTCATTTTGGAATAGCCCTGTTTGCTTAGAGTGGAGCTCCTTTGTGTAAGTCACAACATATCTCCCGCTGCATAGTAATGAGAGGCTTTGTTTTCTCCACAACATAGGCAGCTCCCCCCAAGCTAGGCACTCGGGACAATCAAGCAACTGAAGCAACAAGCAGCTCACCTGAGTAGCTGAGGAAGCCAAATCTCAGCCTGATAACTTTTGAGGTAAAGAGGCCTCTTCTCTTCATCTGGATGCCTGCTGGGGGTGCTAGCCCAGGCGCTGCCATCACGCCTGCCCAACCACCCTCCCACCCAGGGTGGCTGTCAATTTAAGGATCACTCCGTGACATCACATCGGTGATATCCGTCCTGTTGCCAGAACCTATCTCCCCACTTTCCCATTTGTAGGTTATACCTGCTGGCCACTAGAGGGACCTATGTCCCTCACTACTTCCTACTCCTACCTGTACAGCACTACTTCCCTGGGATCTTGCTCACCACAATGTATTGGCCCTGCCTCACGCTCTGCCTGTGCCTATCCCCACTAGCAGTGCACTTACCACTTCCCATCTGCTAGTCCACACTGTGCCCTGGCACCCTCCCTCCCTTGCTCCTGAACCTCCTCTCTGCCCCTTGGGACCTCTGGTGTCCCCGTCCCCCTCCCTCCCCTAGCTTTCTCTTCACCTCAGGCACATCTGGGTGTCTTCTTATTCTTGCTTTCCCTCCTGTTCCTCCTGCCCACCCCTGCTCCTTAGCCTCCCTCCCTCCTCTCATGTCAATCGTGGAAAACCTCTCACCATCTCCCAGCCAGGGTGTTAGTCATGCTACTACTCCTGTCAGGGAACATTCATCAAACCCTGGCCCGGTTCCCAGGGCTCCCCAACTCACACCACAGGCCCTATGCATGGTCTCCATGAATATCTGTAGCCTCTAAAAAGTTTGACTCACTACAATGCCTGGTCACATCAATTAACCTGATGTCATCACCCTAAGTTGAGACTTGGCTGTCAAAATCCTCCCCTGACTCCCTAGTCTCCTTCCTGGTTTCACCCTTTTCCGGTCCGACCGTGTTGGGGGAGCGGGCGCTGCGCTATTTATGTCAGGGAATCTCTCCCGCACTAGCCCTGCCTCCATCCTTGACTCCAGGGCCCAGGCACTTACGCTGAAACTAACCCCTGACCCTTTAAAGGGAACCCTTTATCTGACTACTGCATACGTGCCCCCCAGGGACCAAACGCAGGCCATTGCCTCTCTTACAGAATACCTTACCTCTCTACCTCCTTCCGCTGATCAAATTCTGGTGGGTGACTTAAATGTCAACTGGCTCAGCCCCTTCTCCTCCTCTACCTGAGACTCCTTTTCTGCAATACACCTAACGCAACTAGTTACCCACCCTACCAGGACTAACCCCAAGAGAGGCTCCAGTACCCTGCTCGATGTGGTACTCACCAACCGCCCTAATCGGATCCCCAATGTACAAGTCCTCCCAGACTCTCTCAGTGATCACTCCCCCATTCTATTCCACTGGTCAACCTCAGTCCCCAAACCCATAGCACAGTCCACATGCCGGTGGCGTCTAATACCTGGTGGACTGATAAAACTTAAGGAACTTCTGTCCCAAATTGACTGGTCTGCTATACAGGCAACTCCTGACATCGACACAGATCTCTCCTTCTTTACCCAAACTTTTAATAATGCCTGTGATATCTTTGCCCCAGTGTTGACCCACCGTTCTAAAAGGAAGAATGCCCCCTGGGTTACCCCAGCTTTGATCCACCAGCTCAAACATAGGGACAGCCTATGGCACCATGCCATTGAGACTGGCTGGCCCAATGACAGGCGTGATAAGCGTGCCGCCCAAACAAGTGCACCTGGCCATCAGAAAGGCCAAGTCTGAGCACTATCGGTCCTCACTCACTGCCTCATGGGGAATCCAGAATCTTCTGGGATAACATTAAACAGTTAAATGGGAGTGCACACCCCCACCCACCCAGATCAACATTAATGGTGTGATCTCCTCAGACCCAGCCCTCATAGCCAACTACCTCAACACCTCATTCACTGACCTTAGCCCTATCCTCCCTACAAATTTTTGACCCTCCTCCCCAGCACCTGCCGTAAATCTTTCTTGCCCTTATTTCTCCTCCGCCGTGTTTCTGCCCAGAACTTAGGCCTGCTAGTCACTGCCCTCAAGAGTAATAGTACAGGCAGTGACACCCTGGATCCGTGTATCCTATGGCTGGTCTTAGACACAGTCCTTACCCCGATCACATGCCTCATCAACCACTCTCTTTGCCTGGGAAGGTTCCAACTGCCTGGAAAGTCGCCACTGTCACCCCTATCTTTAAAGGTGGTGATAGGACTGTGGCTGGAAACTATCGACCGATCTCCATCTCTCTCCTCTCTCCAAGGCCTTGGAAAAGTGGTGGCCTCTCAAATCTCTGACTACCTCTCCACCTACAATGTCCTTTGTCCTGAGCAGCATGGCTTCTGGTGGGCCACAGTACCAACACAGCCCTCCTAGAGTTCTCCAACTTTCTCACTCCTCCTTAGACACTGGTTCTCTGGCTGGTGCTGTCTTCATTGACCTCTCAAAAGCTTTCGACACTGTCTCCACCCCTCCTTCTTGATGCCCTTAGTCTCTCTGGTTTTGCTGCTGGCCTATCTCCTGGTGCACCAGTTATCTGTCTGACCGCTCACAGTGTGTAAAATTAATGGGACCTACTCAGACATCTGTCCCATCTTTCTGGGGTTCCCAGGGCTCCATTCTGGGCCCTTACTATTCTCCCTTTACCATAACACCCTTCCATGCTCTTGCTCGGGAACATTCTATTGTACGCTGATGATGCAGTCATCTTTGCCTCAAGTCGTAACCTTACTGCCCTCCAGGACTTGCTCAGAAGTCCTTCACTGAAGCTTGAGGGCTGGTTCAAGGAACATAGATTGGTGATAAATCTTAAAAAACAAAACCATGTTCTTCACTCATCCCCAAAACAAGTCCTGCAACTTCAAACTCCTCATTCACTCTGGGTCCTCTTTCCCACTCGAACAAGTTTGCTCCTATAAAT
Organism: Neoceratodus forsteri; assembly: GCA_016271365.2. Taxonomy (NCBI): domain Eukaryota; kingdom Metazoa; phylum Chordata; order Ceratodontiformes; family Ceratodontidae; genus Neoceratodus; species Neoceratodus forsteri. Next base: position 183,827,528 of record JADMNL010000022.1, read on the forward strand.
ACCTAGGGATCCATTTGACCCCTCCCTCTCCTTCCATGGACACATCGCTGCCCTAGCCACTGCCACTAATATCCGATTGGGCATCTTACATCGTATAAATACTGCCTCCCCAGATGCTCTTCACCGCAGGTCACCTCTCCTCTATCCTGTCCCTAGTGGACTATGGACTGCCGGTGTATGGTGCTGCTGATCAGACCGCCTCCATAAAATTACTTTACTCTGAATAAGGCCTGCAGGTTAATTACTGGAGCACCTAGGATGACACACACTGTCTACTGTGCTAAAGCACTGGTACCTTGATCTCGACGAGCACCTCAAATATCTTACCTGTACCCTTACAAAAAGACCCTCCTTGGGCTTTCCCCACCAGGATTGACCACCACTATACCGCTCTGTCCCACTAGTTCATACTCGGACCTCTGGGAAAACCTCTTGTTATCCCTAGAGCTAGGACCTCTCACGGCCAAAGAGCCTTCAGCTTTAGGCCCCTCCTGGTTCAACACACTGCCCTCCATCTCCAGCTCCAACTATATCGTGCTTCAAAACTTCCTTACGTAACCACCTTATTAACACCGATGCTGTAACTGCCACTCAGTCAAAGCCGTACTCAATACTTATGATAAAGCTTATTACTAAGCTGCTAAGGATGACATAACTCTGGTATTGTTTGCATCCATCCTACCTGTACCAGCTTGTTTGTATCTATGTCTTAATTTTACTGTTATACTTATGTGTTGTACTGCTATACTGTGTATTTTGGTTTGTCTTACTGTGACAAGGTACCTTTGTAAATGAGCCTATGGCTCAAAGGTTTTCCAAACTGCTGTTTAAATAAAATAAATAAAAAATAAAAATAAATAAATAAAATATTTAATAAAAAGAAATATGATTAAAAAAAAGATAGTCAAAAGCAAATGTCCCTGCACTACCAGAAAGCATCCCTATTGCATGCCACTCATGAGGTTACCGACATCAAACAGCACTTGTGTAGATAAATAATTTATCTGACAGCTTACCATTGTATATCCCATGTATATGTGTGTAAATACATACATATATATATATATATATAAATTCATTGCAAAAAACTCCATTAATGCATCAGTTAGGGTTGATAGCACAGCCACAAAAGTATGGAAATGTGATGTCAGGGTTTCACCCCACCACCCCACCCCCACCCTCCACTCACCAACAGACGTCAGGGTGTGCCATGGGGTCATCAGTCTGAACTCTCACCCCATTCTATGTGTAAACAAACTGACATGCTACAGCATAGGAGAATGGGGTGAGAGTTAAGCCTGGTGACCCCATGGCACATCCCGAAGTCTGTTGGTGAGTGGAGGGTGGGAGGTGGAGGTGGGGTGCAGGGGTGTAACCCTAACATCATATTTCCATACTTTTGTCGCTGTGCTGTCAACCCTAACTGATGCATTAACTGAGTTTTTTGCAATGAATTTCCATTCTTTTTGAAAAAGTGTAATGTAACTGGTATGTGTTAGTGGGAGTGCGGGCCCTCCAGGCCCTGAGTTCCCTTCACATTGCCCATTTTTTCATAATGGTATGCATATGTGGGAGTGTGGGCCCTGCAGGCCCTACACTTCCACTTACACATAACTAGGGAGCCATACAGCAGCCTTATAGGGCAAGGAACACTTGTAAAACTAATTTGCCAATATCTCAGCAACTGTAGCAGCTATGAAATAAATTCCAGTGCTGCTGTAATCATGATAGTGTAACCTCTATGCATATAAAGTCAACTGCATCTGTATTTTGTGATGTTTCCGAGATACAGGCACTGAAAAGTGCTGAAAAGGCACAATTGGAACCCTTGGAACACTAATTTGCCAACATCTCAGTAACCATACAACCTATGAAAAAAATTTCACTACTTGATGTAATCTATAACTTTGAAACTTCCTTATGGTCTAAGCTGCAGGTAGCAAAAGATCCATATCTTGCACTGTTTCCAGGATACAGGTGCCGAAAGTCACTGCCGGTGCCGCAATGTCAGCCTATGAGAATTATCTCAACTTCAGAGCACTATAACTATGGGCCCATTGAATGTTTTGGGACCAAACTACCATAAGGTACATCTGTGGGATCAGGGCTTGCGATCCTACAAAATTCAGCCCAAAAGCCCAAACCATTGTGCTGCAGGGGGGTGGCAATGGTTTATTGTTTTTGGACAAAGTACTGTCACAAATTGTGACAGTTTTGCAAAAAATAGCATGACACTTTTGTGATTTGCAAAAGTATTGCAGCCATTTCTGTCACAATTTGCAACGGTATTGGGGCTCTGATTCTGAAAACAGCATTTCTAGGTTTTTTCCTCAAAAAAATAGAGAGGGCTGTCATCCTCAGGACCCAACTAGGTAAATACAACAGTCAGTGTTTACCTTGGGGGTCCCAAATTTAAATGCCAGACATTTTTCTCTCTCACTACCTGAAAAAAAGATGGCCACTGTACAACAGTAAAAGGGCCATTGGTGACAGTAAAATGTAATGGTGGCAGCTTTCAAGAGACACATATATTTTTTTCCCATTGACTATAATGGGAAATTTGTTTTTTTGAATAACTTTTGAACAGTTTAACATTTTTTCACCAAATCTTCAAAAGGTGCACCAATGACCCAGACTGCATCTACCCTAAGATTTTCAGACCAATTGGAAAAATTGTGTGGCTGTAGGCATGAGCAAAAAAAGTGCCAAAACCCTTTTTTTTTGTGTGTTTTCTGGTATTCTGCAGCTCTGTAACCGCTCATCCAACTGTAATGCAACTTGCCAGATCCAGAGATCTATGGGACCAGACTGAGCATGCAAAATTTCAGGCAAATCAGTCATGCAGTGATAAAGTTATTAAAGTGCAACTTCTTGGGGTTTAACATAGAAGTGGCCATCCAACCCTAAGTATACTGCCACTACCGTTAATATAGATTATATATATAATATATATATATATATAAAATAGTAGGTAGTGCCACTATAATTAGGGTTGAGTACCCCATTTAAGATTAAAATGTGGACATTGCAGCTTAATAAGTTTGCCACTGTATGACAGATTTGCCTGAAATGTGGCAGGCACAGAGCAGTACCATAGATCTCAGGATCTGCTAAGTTTTGTGCCAGCTGGATATACAGTTGTAGAGCTATAAAGCACAATATAAAGTTGCATTTACACTTTTTTGTGCATTCTTTGCTCATGCCTACAGGTCACATGATTTATGCGACCAGTCCGACAACTTCAGAGAACATGTGGCCAGAGTCCCCAATGTGCTTTTCAAAGATTTCATGAAAAAATATTAAACAATTCAAAAGTTATTCAAATAACAAGTTTCCCATTATAATCAATGGGAAAAGTTAACAAAAAGTTTGACAGTGTCACAAATGCAGTTTTTAGTGTTGCAAATGACCCCTGCAGTGTTGTGAGTCCACCATTTTTTTTAGTTACTGGTCACAGAAATGCTTGGCATTTAAATTTGGAACCCTCTAGGGAGACACTTCTTTTTGTGTTCACCTAGTCGAGCCCTGAGGATGCTAGCCATGCCTTTTTGGGGGGGTAAAACACCCCAGAAATATGTTTTTCAAATTTTTGTAACCTGTAGTGTCACAAAGTAGTGTCACACATTCAACACTTTCGTGATTTTTTTTGCGAAAGTGTCGTGATTTGCGACACTACTTTGCGACACTATGCCCAAAAGAATAGGAAATCTTTGCCACCCTGCTGTAAAAGAACGGTTTGATCTTTTGGGCTGAAATTTGGTGGGAGGAAAGCCAACATCCCACAGATGTGCCTTTTTGTGGTTTGGTAACAAAATATTAGAGTGCTGCAAAGTTATGGTACTCCAAAGTTGACTATTTTTCCCATAGACTAACATTACAGCATCCGCCGCGCCTTTCGGGGCCTGTATCTCAGAAACGCTTTAAGATCCACTTCAAAGTCCATGATTTTCATCAGAAAAATGCTTAGCCCCCCCCCACTAGGGGGCTAAGTGCAAAACTGGCCAGGAAAGGCATAAATTATATGACATTTTAATTTTATTTCTACGTCGTACCCAGAGATATAAGCAATTTAGTATTCCAAGTGCTCATTTTCTGCTCTGAGGCCCATTATTATGCATACATTCTTTGTATTCACTGTGTTTCTCAATGCAGTTTTTGGGGAAAAAAGGCTGTGTACTTTCGTTACTGTTACAGTTAGTGTTTCTACTTGCGTTTTCATAACCGTTTGCGTTAGCGTTCTCACCCATGCCACCCTTTGCGTTTGTGTTTGCGCTTGCATTTGCATTACTGTTACCATTTGCATTTCCATTACTGTTTCTGTTTACATTTCATTTTGTGTCACAGTGTGCGTTACCATTTGCATTTGCGTACATGCTTCCGTTTGCGTTTGTGTTTTCTTTGGCATCATCATTGGTGTTACCGTTAGCACGTGCATTTCCAATTGCAGTACCATGACCATGCACATTACCATTTGTGTTTCTATATGTACTTGCATTTGTGTTTCTGTTTGTGTCACTGTTTGCTTTGGCATCATCATTGCTGTTACTGAAACTGTTTGCATTTCCAACTGCGTTACCGTTACTGTTTGCGCGTTCGTCAACATTTGCATTTCTGTTGGCCTTAGCAATTGCATTTTCGGTTGTTTTTCCATTGTTGATTGCATTACTGTTTCCTTCTGTGGCCCCATTGCCTTTACTGTTTCCATTTCTGTTTGTGCTTGTGTTACCATTTGCATTTTTGTTACTGTTTGCATTTCCGTTGGTGTTAGCATTTATGTTACTGTTTTCGTTAACATTTGTGTTTCTGTTGCTGTTACTATTTCTGTTTTCATTAATGTCTGCACTTGAATTTCTCTTACCATTTGCGTTATCATTTACATTTGGGTCACCATGTGTGTTACCGTTTGCACTTGTGTTTGCATTACCGTTACCATGTGACAAAAAAATCACATTCACTATTCACAGTGCTCATTCTCAAAAAGAAGGGAAATTCTTGGCAAAAACTTTGTTTAATGCATCAGTTAAGGTTATCCACAGCAACAAAAGTGAGGAAATTCAATTGTTAGGGTTGCCACCCACTTGCCCCAAAACCCACCCATCCCCACCAACAGGTGGGGTCATCAATCACTACTCTCATCCCATTCAGGAGAATTGCTGCACCACCTCAGCTTGTTTACACATGGGATGGAGTGACAGTTAGGACTGACAACCCCAACACACACCCCGAAGCCTGTTGGTGGGGATGGGGTGGGCTTGGGGTGCAAGGGGTGGCAACCCTAACACTGAATTTCCTTGCTTTTGTCACTGTGGAACAACTCCACTGATGCATTAAACAGATATTTTGCTATATATATATATAGATAGATAGATATTCATTGCAAACAAACTCCGTTAATGCATCAGTTAGTGTTGTTAGCACAGTGACAAAGTTTGGAAATTCGAAGTTAGGGTTATCACCCACCATCTGTCAGGCCCAACTCTCACCCCATTTCATGTGTAATAAGCTAACATGCTACAGTATAGAAGAATGGGGTGAGAGTTAGTCTTAATGACCCCATGGCACACCCCGTTGTCTGTTAGTGTGTGGAGGGTAGTGGGGTGGTAACCCTAACATCAAATTTTCAGACTATTGTCACTGTGCTATCAACCTAACTAATGCATTAAAGGAGTTTTTTGCAATGAATTTCTCTTTCTTTTAAAACATGTACTGCAACTGGTATGTGGTTGTGGGAGCGTGGGCCCTCTGGGCCCTGCACTCCAACTTGCCCATCAGTATAGACACATAGTGCCTGAGGGTTCTGTGCTACCACTATTGTAAGATGGTATCCATGGGTGGAAGCATGGGCCCTCTGGGTCTTGCACTCCCACCCACCTATAAGAATAGAGAAATAGCACAGGAGTGCCCTGTGCTTCCAGTTCTGACCCCACTGTGTACTCTTCCCCTTGGGTTTTGTTTCCCAGGTGCATTACTTCACACTTCTTTGCATTGAATCTAAGCTGCTATACATTTGACCATTCCTCCAACCTCGCCAAGTTCCTTCGCATCCTTTCCACTCCACCTTCTATATTGACCCTGTAGCAGATCTTTGTGTCATTTGCAAAGATACATACTTTTCCTTCCAGTCCATCTGCAATGTCACTTATAAAGACATTAAAGAGGATTGGTCCCAGTACTGAACCCTTTGGTACCCCGCTAGTAACCCTCCCTTTCTTCAGATTGGACTCTGTTTACTATAATCCTCTGCATCCTGTTGCCCAGTCATTTTTTTTACCCAGGCTACCACCTTGGGGCCACACCAAGGCTGGCTAACTTGTATGTTAATCTTTTGGCAGTACAAACAAAAACCAAAAGGGCAATGAATTTTAACATTTCCACTTCAACTTCATTTGCCCCATTATTAAATCTAATAGACAGTGCCAACAGACAAGCTAACAAATTATTGGAGGTAGCACAGGAAAAAGTTGTAGTTATGGGAGGGAGTGAGGCTGATGATAGAGGGGCAGTAGAGGTACCTAATAATATACCCGATGATATATTCCAGGTTGATCAGAACCAGACCCAAGTACACACAATAGAAGTATAACCATATAGCAGTGCTGAAAATGATAATACTGCAATGGAAGTGGAAAATGCAGCACAAACACAAACTGGAGTCAGTAATAGGGTATACATAGTGAGAGACTCAATAGTCAAATACACAGACACCTATGCAACAAGGAACCTTAAGGGAAAGGTAACCAGTACATATTTGCCTGGAGTCAAACTGGCAAATGTGTCCCTTTTGTAGCCAAAGATTATAAAGAAAAAAGAGGATAAAACAATTGTACTGGTACATGCAAGTACAAATGGTTTGAAATATTCCAGAGAGGACCAAGTGTTTCTGGAATACATTGCACTAGAAAAAGTGATAAGTGATATAAACAGAACCATTGTCTTCTCTGAAATCCTGCCAGTACCAAGGGCCAGTGCAGAATTAAATCAGAAAAATAATCAGGGTGAACAATTGGCTAAGAAGGTGGTGTCTTATGCAGGGGATACAATGTATAAAAATGGGTAGTCTTCAGTCATAACTATTCACTATATAGCAAAGATGGGCTGCATTTAAACAGGAGGGGAAATAGTGAACTGGGACAGATGTTCAGAACACAAATAGAAAAGAATTTAAACTAATTGCTGAGGGGAGAAGGGGAACTGAAGATTGTGTGTTGGATAACCTAGCTAAAATGAACTTGGTGAACAGTACACATGCTAAGAGTATAATAGGCAAACTCAGAATTCTACTGGTTAATGCCAGAAGGATCAAAAATAAACCAGAAGAGTTAAAATACATAATGCTAAGGAATAACATAGATATCTGTGGTATAACTGAGACATGGCTGAAAAAGGATGACTGAGTTGAGGAGATAAATGGCTATGATTTCTTTCATAAGGCCAGAGTAGATAAGAATGGTGGAAGAGTAGGCCTATACATAGCCACTTCCCTAAACACACATGTTCTCAAACCCCAAGATACAGCCTATAACAAAGTTGAACAACTGTGGGCAAAGTTTAGTACTAGGAGAAAAACAGTCACCCTGGGTTTGTGTTACTGCTGTCCGAGTCTGACAGAAGCAGAAAATACATTGTTTATGAACATTTATTTGTTTCAAATTCAGATTAATACCTTTGAGCCAGGGACTCATTTACAAAGGCTCCAAGTCAACAAGGAATACAAGATATTTACAAGTGATGAAACATTGCAGAACTGAAAGACATCAACTAACAAGTAATATTAGTGTGCAGTTACAACATTAAGCAGGGTACAACAAGTGAGGACCACACTTGCAGGTAACATATTAATGCAGCACTAATTAAGTGCAGTACAGTGTTTAACAATCATGTTACAGTTCAGATGGGGTGCTCCCAGTCTTCAGAAATGCAGTTTTAGCAGCTAACATGAGACTTTATCAAGGGGAGGTAGTAGGTGGTGGGAGCTGGGGGGGAGGTGAGCAGTTGTGGAACAGGAGGGTGGGAGTGAGAGAGGTTAGTGTTTGATGGATGCGAGAATGGCTGTCAGAGACCATGGGTTAACAGAAATACTGGCAGTCAGATTTGCTGGCAAGAAGAGATTGCAGCCCATTTTTAATGTGGCCAGGTCTGGGGGATACATAGTATGGAAATTGCTGACAACTGTATTATAATGGGAGACTTTAATTTTCCCAAAATAAACTGGGATTTCTTACAGTGCAGTAGTACCATAGAAGAGAAGTTACTGGAAATATGTTTGAATAATTCCTTGGAACAATATGTAAGGGAAAGCGCAATAGAAAATCATATCCTAGACTTACTATTTAGTAATATTGAAGGGGCATTCAAAAATGTTAGGCTACTTCAACCCCTGGGTACTAGTGATCATAATATTGTCACATGCATTGTATCAGAAGAAATAAAAATAACTGGAAAAACTAAAATAAGGAATTATGCAAAGGCTGATTACACCCAAATCAGACAAGCCCTGCAGAACTGGAATTAGAAAGAGGAACTAACCCTGAAACCCTGGAAGAAGTTTGGGGAAAAAATAAATAGTAAGTTGCAGGGTTGTATACAAGAATTTGTCCCACTAATAGAGAAGTATAACAAAAAGAGTAGAGTAAAAAATGGTTCAACAATAAGATATGCAATGGGACATGCAATGAGGACGTCTGCCTTCCAGCAGAGCTCCTGCTACTCTGATCAACAAACTACTAAACATTCGATTTACAACCTATTCTCACTGCAGCTAGAGTCATATACAACTTTCTTAAAGGGTGTAGTCGATTATTTATCATGAATTGGGAGTGCAATGGAGGCTGAGATGAGACTAGCACTGCCCAAACATACACCCCCTTCAATGCTAGAGAAACTCAGCAAGAAAGCTAGGCCACAACACACTGCCTCTGGCAAGGGAACTAGCGCTGCCTCTGACCCTAATTTGCTTACTCTAGAACAATTTCTGGAAGAATTCTGCCCATTCAGAGAAGAAGTTAAAGTACTTACATTCGAAGTTAAATCCATGGCGGCGACCATCGACGATATCTCTAAACATACCGGAGACAATGAAGTGCACCTTATCTCATTAGAGCAGAAGGTAGACCGAATCGATCCTGAAATTGCTATCACCAGACAACAGATCGCAAAACTTGAGGCAAAAGTGAAGGACCTGGAGGGCAGGAGCCAGAGAAACAATGCCATGATCATTGGACTGCCCAAGAAAGAGGAAGACTCGAATGCAGTTCAGTTTATGCAGAAGTTGATACAAAAGCTGGCAGGTCCCTCACCCTTTGGGCCTGTTTATTGCATCAAACATGCTCATAGAGCCTTACGGCCAATGCCTCCACCAGATGCATCTCCTCACCCCTTAATTTTTAAATTTCTAAATTTCCAAGAAAGGCAGCACTTTTTTATCAAGATAAAAGAGCTCCAAGAGGTGAAATGGGCAGATAAGAAAACTAGGGTGGCACAGGACTTGGCTGTTATGGTCTGGAAATGGAACACATCGTTTCACCCCATAGTCTCCAGGCTAATCCCAGCCAGTCTGAAATTTCGAATGATGTACCCAGCACGGCTTCAGATATACCTCCAAAAGCAGTGTAAAAGCTTTGAGGATCTTGCAATGGCAGAAGCGGAGTTGGTGACTGTGATCCCCAACCTGTTTAAACCACACTGAAAGTCTACTCTGAGATGCCAGTTTGCATCAGGACTTAAGTATACAGTCTGTTTTTGTGTTTGGAATTATTGGTAAACAACCCTATTTTGTTAAAGATGTATAGGCTCGGAAACTGACTCCTGGAAAACGCTTTGCCTAGACTTTAATTTTATTTTATTTGTGTACCTTTTTCTCTACTTTGTTGGTCCCTGGGAGCTATGACCGGTATATGGATTTGACTGGGGTTGCCGTTCTCCCTTGGTGAGGCTCGGGAATATTTCCCCTCCTTTTCTAGTGCCTTTTTAGTGTTACGTGGGACAGGGTCCATTAAGTTCAAACTGAGGCATTGTTCAGTTCTTACTAAAGTCCCTCAGAGCTATGTCCATTTTTGTTTTGTTTTTTAGCTCAAACATAACGGCAAGGTGCTTATTGGTCCCTGTAATGGAGAAAGAGAAATTGCATGCTGGCCCTTTTTTGTTTTTTAGTATGCATCTTTGCGTTGAGACAGAATGATGTCTCATCTTCAATTATATTTCAGGGTCTGACAAATATTATTTGTGTATGGGCCTTGCATGTGAGCAGTTTATTACTTTTCTCCTTCAATGCTGGGGGAGAGGAGGTTCTCCCCCTCCTGTTATCTCCCTTTTGGTTTTGGGGTTTGTTTTTCTTTAACTCTGACTGACGGCAAGTACGTGAGCCCCAAGCACTGCACCAAGTTTCAGTTCAGTGTTAGTCAGTGGCTTGGATCTCAGTCCTGTAATACCGCATAAGGTCAACAGAGGGAAGCGGTGGCATTTCTCTGCATATTATGCATGCCTTTTCATGCAGTTACCTGTTTTGGGGATCAAATTGAAGCATAAATTAGTAGTTTGTTTATAATGTTGTAATGTTACTGGCTATTATGGCAGGGGAGGGAAGGAAGGTCAATAACTTGGTAAGTCTTATCGTCACGAACAAAAAATGTTTGTGTTGGGGACAAAAGAGGATACTCCATTGTGAAGCTTACTGGATCCTGCTTTCAATGGAGTTACCTCTTGGGGGGGTGGAGGGCAAATCGATAAACAAGTTGCATGTTGTTGTTGTGTGTTGGAATATTAGAGATGTGGGGTATAGGGTTGAGACCTTAATGTTGGAGACCAAGGGGAAGAGGGGAATGGTAAGGCATCACCGTGGCTTGCTTCAAAAGTGAATAGTGGTTCAGAAACAGGCACTTCACCCAGACAATATACAAATTATGATAAATGGCTAACCAGATTAAATTTCTATCTTGGAATGTGCGTGGGGCCAGAAATAAAACAAAACATTATAAAATACTGCTGCACTAGAGTCATCTCAAGGCAGATGTGACCTGTCTACAGGAGACCCATTTGCTGTCCACTGAATCAGGACTCTTCCACAGACAGAATGTTGGATATGCCTTTACAGGGGTTCCAGTACTCAAAATAGGGGCACAACAATTCTTATTACTCATTGGCTACCCTTCGCTTGCCTACAGACTGTAAGAGACCCCAATGGTCGATTCTTGGTGATCCGGGGTATCCTGGACTGGCAGGAACTGATTATTGGGAGCTTTTACAGCCCCAACCCAGACTCACCATCTTTTTTTACTGATATCTTACAGATATTGTCTCCCATTTCTAGTTTTCCCATGTTTTTATGGGGTGACTGGAACCTTCCATTCACACCAGACTTGGATAAAACCTACTGTAGATCCCAGGGGTTGTCACCGGCACAGAGGGCTATATGGGATTTAGTAGATCACTTGGGGTTGTGCGACCCCTGTGGAACTGTTAACCCATCTTCAAGGGCATATACCTTCCACTCTCCGGTACATGGATCCTCCTCTAGAATAGACTACTTTTTAAAGACCAAGAGTTCTCTCCCTAATGTCTGTGACTGTAGTATTGAAGCAGGAGTCATTTCAGATCACTCCCCAGTTTGGTGTCTGGCTTTATTGGGATCATCTCAACAAAAAGACACCCTTTGGAAGCTTAATAACAAGCTTCTGAAGGACGCTGATTTAGTTAAAAAGATAACACAATTCATTGACCAGTATACGGAGGAGAACTTGAATTCCACAGGGAAGCTGGACATCAAATGGAGTGCACTGAAGTGCTCTCTTTGAGGTGAATTGATTAAATTAGCTTCAAACAAAAAAAAGAAAGGAGAAGAGCAAGTCTCTAGGCTGTTAGTACAAATCAGGCATTTGGAAAGTTGTCTCCCCCTGTCTAGTGATGACACTTCCAAAGCATCCCTCTTAAAGCTCCAGGAATCTTATCATGAATTACTGAGGGATACGGTGGAGTACACTATTCTTAAATCCCAGTCACTCTACACTGACCAGGGAGAGAAATCTGGTCATTTATTACCCCTTTGGATAATGCATCAAGGATCTGCTAGACTGATAAAGGCTATAAAATCTAACACTGAGGGGTCCATTAAAACTTCCCTGAGAGAAACAGCGTTCAAATTCAAATCCTACTACAGAGAGTTATATAGTCCCAGGGCAACTCCCCCTTCCTCTCAAGAAACTGAGGCATATTTGACTTCTCTTCCTTTTCCATCCCTGGGGTCAGAGGAGAGGAATCTTCTCATAGCCCCCATCACAGAGGCAGAAATCCAAACAATAATCCGAGAACTCCCCCTAGATAAGGCCCCTGGACCAGACAGTCTTTCCACCAACTTCTACAAGAAGTTACAGGATCAACTAATCCCCTGGTTGTATAGATTTTTTACCTTTATTATGATGGAGACCCCATCTGATCTGTAACTGCTAGAGGCCCTTATAGTGGGCCTTCACAAACCTGGTAAGCCTGAAGATAATGTCATGAGTTATAGACCCATCTCCCTTATTAACAATGACATTAAGATCCTAGCTAAACTGTTGGCCAATAGGTTGAGTAGGATCCTTCCAACCCTAATAGGCCTGGAACAAGTAGTATTCATGGCAGGTAGATCATCCCAAGATCATTTGAGAAAACTGACCCACATTTTCTCCGCATCCAGGGACTCCATACACCCAGCAGTTTTGGTGTCCCTGGATGTGGAGAATGCCTTTGATAAAGTGGATTGGGATTTTATGTTCAGGGCCCTAGCTAAGTTTGGCATCCCAAATCAATATATTCATTGGGTTAGGTCCTTGCATGCTGCCCCTTGTACTAGAATCTATTGCAACGGGCAATTTCCCCTTCCTTCCCTTTAAAATCGGGTACCCGACAGGGATGCCATTTGTCACCACTTTTATTTAACTTATATCTAGAACCCTTGTTATGGACACTACAATCCAACCCCAACATTCATTGTGTGCAGATTGGGTCCCACATGCTAACAGTGTCAGCCTATGCCGACGACATACTTTTGCACCTTACCCAACCTACTCGTTCCATCCAAGCTGTTCTGGAAACTATTTCAGAGTATAGTGCCCTTTCCAATTACAAAGTTAATACAGACAAGACTCAGGTTTTCCCACTGAACAACAGGACTCTCAGGGCCTCACTCGGTCTTGCTGGCTTACAGTGGTCCCAGGACAAACTTCAATACATAGGCATTTTTCTAGCCAGACATTCCACTCATCTAAAAACATTAAACCTTGATTCCTTGCTATCTAAGACCCAACAAGACCTAGCCTGCTGGAAAGATCTGCCTCTCTCTGTCTTTGGGGGAGGATTAGTTTGATCAAAATGAATATTTTACCCTGTACATTTTACCCCCTGAGCATGTTAAACCTCTGGCTTCCTCTTACATGATTCAGGAAACTGCATAGGATAGTTTTGGATTTCATATGGCACAGTAAACCAGCAAGGCATGCTTATTACAAGCTTGCCACCCCAAAGAGAAAGGTGGCCTGCGGCTTCCTCATTTTGGTTTGTACTATTGGGCCAGTCATTTTGAGTAAGTATCTTAGATGGCTGCAGCCAGTAGAGACTTTACACACATTTCCTTACATTCCATCCTGGCTGTCCATTGAACAAGAGCTAATCGACTCAAGTGGTCTCTCTCAGGAGGCTATCCTCCAAGTACGGATCAAGGACCTTCCCAAAACATGGGCTGGATATCCAATTATCACCTCCATGTGAGTCCATTTCCAGTTGTGTAAGGTTTTTAAAATATAATCCCATCAAACACCCCAAACAGCCAATATTGCAGAATCCTAATTTCCATATTGATGGAGCCTCCTTGTTGGAGGCATGGGTCCTGTCTCTCAAAGGGAAGTGTCCCCAAGAGATGTCGATGGGTGACTCCCATATTTCAGTCAAAGACATGATGACGAGATTCCCAACAGGTCCGGGTGGTTATTTTAAGTACTATCAGGTCCACCATCTACTGTTGTCAGAACAACTTTCACTAGGTGCTGGGTATGGACTAGATGAGATTTTCCAACCTTTAATTTTTATATCCCATCAACCCCATTCTGCCTCCCTTTATATGACTTGGTCTTCAATTATCCTGATGGGGCCTCATCATATTGGTCTGATAGGTTTCCTTACAAGGCCCTTAATTGGAATAAAATATGGAGGTCTTGTCATTCTTACATTATGCAGGATAGACTGTGGCTTATACAATATTCAGTTCTCCAATACATGTACTGTACTTGACCCCAGTGAAATTGCACAAAATGGGTAAACTTCCATCTCCTTCCTGTAGCTGCTTTGGTCAAGCAGAAGATACCCTATATCATATTTTCTGGGAATGTCCCTCAGTAGTGGTACTATGGGAGACCATTAAACAGTGAATAGATCCCCTTTTGGGCTTAGAAAATTAATTTTCCCCAGAAGTCTGTCTACTGGGTGACTTCACTGGGGTCGAGATCAAACAATGTAGGTTCCACATGGCCATGATCGCCCTCTCTCTTAAGGCCCTGGTACTTTGGCATTAGAAAGAGAACACTGCCATCTCATATCTGGAATGGCTTCAGGAATTGTTAGCCAATCTGCATGTGGAAAAAATGGCTGCTAGTCTCCATAATTGTATGCATCGATACAGAGAAAGATGGGAATCTCTGTATACTTTATATAGCCTGTAAAGATATATTGTTAAAATGAGCATGGCATAGGGTGATGCCTGGGGGGGTTCTTGTGAATGTTATTTTGAATGTCTTGTGATGTAGTAAGTTACAGTATTGTATCTATTATTCTCTTGTGTCTTTTTATTTTGTATGTCTGTTTTGACTGGAAAATCAATAAAGTTGAATTAAAAAAACATAATAAGATATGCAAAATGGTAAATAAAAAAGCAAAGGAATGTAAGAACTATAGTATCATCCCAACTCATGAAAGGTTGTTCAAATATAAATCACTGGTTAAAAAATGTAAGAAAGCTATAAGAAAAGCAAAGGCTAATGCTGAACTAAAATTTGCCACAAATTAAAAGAATAACTGTAAGCAATTCTATAACTACATTGGAAGTTAAAGAAATGGACAAAAACAAATAACTTAACTAAAGGAGGGGGGCGGGGTAATTCATAACAAGGTTAATGTGGCTACCATCTTTAACAAACACTGAGGGAAAGTTTGTCATCTACCACCCTTTGTGTACTGCTGCAGTCCCTACCGTTAACAAGAACTTTCCTGGCCATAGAAGATGAGTGCTTCTGAATAACTGCTTCAGGATCTTGTGGTGAGAAGTATTGGGGAACAGTATTTTACAGCAGGACACTGACATTAGTGGGCAGCCAGTTGAGAACTGTGCAAGTGGGGCTTATAGATTTAAATACCTGTGCCGCTCGCTACCCAACAAACAGCTGAGGGGAAGTTTGTCATCTACCACCCTTCATGTACTGCTGCAGCCCCTACCATTAACAAGAATTTTCCTGGCCATAGAAGATGAGTGCTTCTGAATAACAGCTTCAGGATCTTGCAGTGAGAAGTGTTGGGGAACAGTATTTTACAATGGGCCACTGACATTAGTGGGCAGCCAGTTGAGAACTGTGCAGGTGGGGCTTATAGATTTAAAAGCCTGCTACACTCACTACACACGAGCATTTGAGTGGCGTGAGTGCCACTCCTAGCCAAAAAGAAAATAGAAAATAAATAAACTTTTAGCAAAAAATAAGTACACGAGGTGATAACTGATACAGGTCGAATTAAATCAGAGCTCCTGGATTTCCCCTTTAATCGTGCAGAGGGGCAGAGACTGATTGCATATAAGAGCATATTTTGCACAAGATCTGTATCTGCCTAATCAGTTGTGACTCTATAATGAATGCTGCTTCAGTTCTCTTCAGCAGTTCTATCAGCCATTTTAGCTCTGCTGTACCCTGCAGTGTGTGGAGGAAGACCTGCTGCTATTTTACTGCTTTTGGACTGTTAACCTACATCAGCAGTCCCGGTGCCAGTAAGGGGGGGGGCTACTGGTGTGGGTTTAAGCAGTAACAGTTGATACAGAGGGGCGGAGACTGTCTGCATATAAAAACGTAGTTGTACTAGCGGCTGTTGTGTGAGTCTACCTGTGGGAGGTTCTGGGGAGGTGCTGTGAAAGTGTATGCAGGGTTAGTAAGAATAGTGGTTGAGAAATACTAGGAATAATTGAGACTCTATAGGTTTCAATACAGTAATTAGCTATAGTACAAGTATATCCCTGCTGCAAGGCCCTTGTATATGATGAGTAAATAAAGTATTTTATAACAATTTGTACCAGTATTATGAATATGAACATGTGGGTTTCAAAAGTTGTCATGGGATGTTATCTGATTAGTGTTGTGGCATGTGGATGTATGGATAGACACAGGACACAGAAGAACAAGTGGTGGCAAGGCAATTGCCAGGCCACTAGTTTATTCAGTTTCTTCAAAGGATGGTGGGAAAGCAAAAGACAAAATTACAATAAACTGATAAATGGCAAAATAAGAAAACACATGAAAAAAAAGAAAACACTCCTGCTGTATAGAAGTCTAGCCAACAATCATCACCTCTGTTTAGCAAATGGACTCTAGGTCTGTATAGACGCAGACCTCCACTCAGTGGTCAGTAACTAACTGCTCCCAGACTGAATCTGAAGAGGTTACCACAATGAGCTCCCTTTTATACCTGGGAACCATCAGGTGATCACCTTTAGCTCCGCCCCTTAAACAGCTTACATAAGCAAAACCTTTACAAGACACATTTTTTTACTTTTACATAGAGGGAAAGTCTATATTTCTTTATTAAAGTACATACATATCCCTGAAATGCAATAATTCCCAATATTAACACAAAAACAGCTTATTGCCTGAGCTAGCCCCTCCCCTTTACTTGTCTATAGTATTTCTAGGGTGAACAGGGGGCCGGCTGCCTTCCAAGGACATAGCTGGAGCAGCAGGAACACTGAGCACCACAGAGAACTTTCCAAAATGAGGAACAGTTAAAGTAAACCTTTGGCCTTTACAACATTCCTGGCTTTCTCTTGTAACTGAGACACAGGAATACTAAAAGGAAATGAAGCACTGTATGGAACAGGTAGAAATTCTAAAATTGTGTACACTTTGTCTAGCAGTTCCTCATGAGTTTTATTTCAGTATTTCCTGCTTTGCAACCTTTCTGCTCAATGCTCAGCATAGCAAGCCACTGTGTAGCAAAGATGTACTTGAACAAACAAGCTACTGCAATTCTTCTATGCTACACTTAGGAACACTAAGCCTTTTTATAAACCATAAAACAAATATAGCTGTTAGTCAAACACAATAACTGGGTCTGTTTGCAGATCTTAGTCCCTAAATAAGGTGGTCCAGGATTGGGCCACAGTTTTCATAGTGTTTACTCTTTTTCCTACATTTTGGCAACACCTGAAAACTGCTTACACAACATTGTATGTTTGTAAAAATGCACTGCAAGGGTTTTCTACCTCTCGCTAGTGCGATTCTGATGCCCCTGCCTTTACAAACCTATTCAAGTGCAAAGGCAGACTCAAGCTAACAGAGATTCTAGCTTCTCTGTTCCAGCTTACAAACAGTATCCTCTTTTTTTGGGGGGGGGGGGTCCAAGTACTGGATCTCCAGGTGCCTGCCCAAGGTATGGAAATAAGAATAAAGGGATAGCGGAAGTCTATTTCCCAGGTGGCCTGCCTGGAAAAAGGAGAATGAAAGTATGGAGAAAGGAAAGGATAGAAATGAGAGACAAAAGGTGCTACTGCAGTAGGCTTAATACACTAGAAATAGGCAGGATTTTGGGGGAGTACACAGCACTCTTTCACACTCCTCCCCGCCTAAAAGGAAACTATCAGGGTAACCTCATCCTGTCTATCTACTATAGTTTCCTAACACTCAAGCAGAAAGGCAACATGCACATTCGTCAGATCTCTCACTCTCAAAGGAGGGAGAGATGGAGCTTTAGCCCACACACTCCCAAAGCTCCACCTTGGGAACCCTTCCCATAACTCAAAAAAAAACATTAAGAAAGGTTATTACTACCTTTCCCTATTATCAAATACAACTTCCCCGAGGTCTGACTGTGTATGTATACCTTGATCTGCCCCATAACGGGACATAAAGTCTGCATTTTTGTTGGTAGTACCAGGTCGATGGTGTACAGTGAAATGGTAGGGCTGTAGGGACAGGTACCACCTCATAATCCTTGGATTTCTATCTTTCATTACATTTAACCAACACAAGGGGTTATGGTCACTGATCACATCAAATGTAGTACCTGACAAATAGAACTTAAGGGCTTCAATCGCCCACTTGACTGCTAGACATTCCTTCTCAATGGCTGAATAGCTGGTCTCTCTTTCATGCAACTTTCTACTTAAGTAAATAATGGTGTTCTTCCCCACCAATAGTTTGGGACAATACGGCCCCTAATCCATAATCTGAGGCATCTGTTTGGACAGTGAAAGGGAGATTAAAGTCTGGGCTTTTCAGGACTGCATTTACACAAAGGTGTGCTTTTATATCACAAAATGCCCTTTCACATCCCGGAGACCATTTAACTTTGTTGGATCTATGTTTTTTTGTTAACTCCATTAAAGGGGCTGCCAAAGTGGAAAAATTCGGTACAAACCTTCAGTAGTACCCAGCCAGGCCTAGGAAAGACCATGCATGTTTCTTGGTCTCAGGCCTGAGGCATTTAGCTACTGTATTAATTTTATTAATATCTGGTTTCACCTGCCCATTCCCAATAATGAACCCAAATATTTGGTATCTTGCATATTGATAGAGCATTTTTTTTTGATTTATAGTAAATCCTGCCTGGGTAAGAGTCTCCAATACTGCTCTAAGATGGTCTAGATGTGCTTTCCATGTGGGGCTAAAAACAATTACATCATCTAAGTAGGCAGTGCAATATGATAAGTTGCACCGTAACGTCTGATCCATAAAATGCTGGAATGTCGCGGGGGCACCATGTAACCTGAAAAGCATGGTAGTGAAGTGAAACAGACCAGGAGTGGTGAATGCTGTTTTCTCTTTTGAGGCATCATCTAATGGGATCTGCCAATATCCATTTGTTAAGTCAAAGGTAGAGATATACCTGGCATTACCCAATCTATCTAGTATGTCGTATATCCTAAGCATAGAGTAGGTATCAAATTTAGAGACAGCGTTCAGTCTCCTGAACTCTAGGCAGATTCGAATACCGCCTTCCTTTTTATCCACTACAATGATGGGAAATGCCCATTAATTGTTTGATGGTTCTATGACCCCCAGATCACACATTTTCTGAACCTTCTTCACTACCTCCACCCTAATCCTTTCAGGTAGCCAATATTGCTTCTGTCTGATAGGGTTGGGGCTAGTTACTTCTATATAATGTTGTATACCAGTGACTTTACCCGGGATAGATGTAAAGGTTTGTTTATATTCACCCAATAGCTGATCCAATTCCCTTCTTTGGTGAGACTGTAGGGTAGCGTTAATAATGAGGTCATACATTTCCTCTCAATGATCTAACCTGGTTCACTCACATCATTTTCAGGGTACACATAGTAGCTAGCCATGGGTCTCTCAACCCATCTTTTTAACAAATTGACATGATAGACTTTCTTTTTCTGCTGTCTATCAGAGGTTTCCACTTCTTATGTTACCAGGCCAATTCACCTCAAGATGTCATAAGGACCTTGCCATTTCATTAATAGTTTATCAGAGGTTGAGGGGAGTAACAACAAAATCTTGTCACCTGGTTTGAAGGCCCCCCCCCCACGTCTTGGTCATAATATGCCTTTTGGGTGATTTGTTAGGCTTTATTTTGTTTATGCACCAATTGTGTGTATTTCAACAGTGTTTTCTGAAAGATAATAATAAAATCAAGTGTGGTACTAGGTAAGTCCCTTTTCTTGTCTTCCCATTCCTCTTTTATGATATCCAGGGGTCCCCCGGGGTGCCACCCATATAATAACTCAAATGGCGCAAATCCTGTTGAGGCCTGGGATACCTCTCGATATGCAAATAGTAAGAGGGGAAGAAACACATCCCAGGTTTTACCCTCATCCTCTACGTATTTCCACAGCATTTGTCTTAGGGTCTGGTTGAAACGTTCAACCAGCCCATTCATTTGCAGATGATAGGGGATGGTGTGAATGGCTTCTACTCCTAGAGTCATATACAGGCATGCCAATGTCTTAGAACAAAAATTGCTCCCCTGGTCAGTTTGTATTTCTCTGAGTAGCCCAACCCGACTAAATACCTTATGTTAATCTGCCACTTTCTTGGCAGTAACTGTTCTAAGGGGGATGGCCTCTGGATATTTAGTGCAATAGTCGCACAAAACAAGAATGAAGCAGTTCCGCTTTGCACTCTTAGGGAGAGGCCCTACAGCATCCATAGCTATCCTACTGAAGGGTGTAGTGATAAGGGGGTAAAGGCTGTAAGGGAACCGTATCCTTCTTCTGAAAGAACAGGCCAATTAGCATTCTGGGCAACTGTGACAGAACTGCCACTTGGGTAGGAAATACCTGGCCAAAAACCTTAATAGTAAATGTTGTGTAGTCTGATCTCATCCCAGGTGCCCAGCCAATGGAATATCATGGGCCAATGAAATTAACCTTTCCCTTTATTTCTCAGGTACTAACAGCTGGTCAATCTGTTCCACAGTGGAGGGATGAGTGCATCTCCTATACCATAACCCATCTTTTCTGACACTAGTAGGCCCTTTCTCATCATCTTGGTTTGTTAATAGAAAAAATGGTTGAAGTGTTTCATCATCCTGCTGTTCTCTGCTAAACCCTTCATCCATCTCCATGGTAACAATACTACCTCTTGGGGTAGCATCAATCACATCAACAGTATTTTTAACATCAATAACAACATCATTAGAAACCTTATTACAATGTTCATTAGTCCATTGAGTCCATTCTTTCCTTCTTTCCCTCTTTGTTTTAGGGCTCTTTCCAGGTACCCCATATACATCATCATCAAAAGAGAACAACTGGGCCCACTGCTCATTTTGTTTGGAATGACCATGGTCATGGTCATGGCACAAAGATCGTTATGGGAGGTAATCAGGGTTTGAAAGTCTGGATAGTCCTGACCAATGATGACAGGGATGGGCAGATGAGGAACTAAACCCACAGTCATTGTATGAGTCTTTCCTTGGATCTGCATATCCAGGTTAGTCACAGGATACTGGTGTATGTCCCCATGGATACAAATGACTGAGGTGCCAGGTCCTTGCTTCTTATTTGATGGTACCAGTTCACCATGTACCAGGGTCTGTCTGCTACCCGAGTCCAACAGACTGATGATATCTACATCCCCCAGTCTTACTGGAATAGCAAAACATCCCATGTTGGCCAGGGCTAATTGAACTGGGGCTGTTTTTCTTTTGGGGAAAAACCTTGCAATATGTCCCTTTCCTTGGCACTCATGGCATATTATATTAGGGTTAAAGAGTCTGGGGGAGGTCACAGTCTTAACATTCCCAGTGTTCACTGAAGGGGCAGGGGTAGCAGAAGAAGAAACAATAACAGAAGACGGTCTTACCGTGGGTGAGGATGCACCATTATGTCCTCGTTGGCGGTTAGGTCTTGCTGTTAAGTAGTCCTCAGCCAAGGTAATTGCCTTCTCAGACATTTTCGACCAATGCTCCCTCACCCACACTTGGACATCGCCAGGCAAGATCTGGATAAATTGTTTGAGGATCACCATTTCTACCATTTGTTCTGCAGATTTTACCCCAGGCTGCAACCACTTATGACAAAGATCTTTCAGTCTTGCAAAGGCTTCACAAGGGGTATCCACCATGTGAAATCTAAATGTCCTTAACCTCTGGTGGTATGTCTCAGGGCTGATGTTATAGAGTTGTATGATGGCCTATTTCACCACATCATAATTATTGGCTTGGGTACTGTCCATGTGGCTGTAGGCCAATTGCACCTTTCCAGAGAGATCCGGAACTAGACACATGACCTTCTGGGTTCTGGGCCACCCACAAGCTTGTGCAATCCTCTCGAAGGTCATCATATAGGCCTCTATGTCATCAGTCAGACCCAGTTTCGTAAGCTTAATGTCCTTAGGGGAATCAGTCAGAGGAGGGTTTTGTGCCCCTATATCTCTGATGGCCTGCAATGTATCATTCCAATGGGCCTCAGCCCTCTGTAAGTCCCACTCCCTCTGTTAGTCCATGTCCAGCTGCTTTACACATAGCCAGCACAACAGCTCATGAATATCTTCCAGTGGTTCAGCAGATGCAGTATCCTCACCTTCTTCCTCCAATTTGTCATCCTTCGCAGTCCTTCTACGCACATCAGGTTCCAAACCAGGCAATGGGACCTCTCCATATTTCTCTGCCATCCTACGATTTAGGACACCACTTGGCTTACTCAGCTTCAACTCCTCTGTAGCACTCTGCATCCATCCGCCACCCTCTGGAAGGAACTAGTATCACCAGTACATCCCACTTCTACCACCAGTGTTGTGGCGTGTGGATGTATGGATAGACACTGGACACAGAAAAACAATGGTGGCAAGGTAATTACCAAGCCACTAGTTTATTCAGTTTCTTCAAAGGATGGTAGGAAAGCAAAAGACAAAATTACAATGAACTGATACATGGCAAAATAAGAAAACACATGAAAGAAAAGAAAACACTCCTGCTGTATAGAGGTCTAGCCAACAATCATCACCTCTCTTTAGCAAATGGAGTCCAGGTCTGTATAGGTGCAGACCTCCACTCAGGGGTCAGTAACTAGCTGATCCCAGACTGAATCTGAAGGGGTTACCACAATGCACTCCCTTTTATACCTGGGAACCATCAGGTGACCACCTTTAGCTCCACCCCTTAAACACCTTGCATAAGCAAAACCTTTACAACACACATTTATTTACTTTTACATACAGGGAAAGTATATATTTCTTTATTAAAGTAATACATATCCCTGAAATGCAATAATTCCCAATATTAACACAAAAACAGCTTATTGCTTGAGTTAGCCCCTCTACTTTACTTGTCTATAGTATTTCTAGGGTGAACAGTGGGCCGGCTGCCTCTTAAGGACATAGCTGGAGCGGCAGAAACACTGAGAACCACAGAGAACTTTCCAGAATGGGGAACAGTTAAGGTAAACCTTAGGCCTTTACAACATTCCTGGCTTTCTCTTGTAACTGAGACACAGGAATATCAAAAGGAAATGAAACATTGTATGGAACAGGTAGAAATTCTAAAATTGTGTACACTTTGTCTAGTAGTTCCTCATGAGATTTATTTCAGTATTTCCTGCTTTGCAACCTTTCTGCTCAATGCTCAGAATGGCAAGCTGTCATGTAGCACAGATGTACTTGAACAAACAAGCTACTGCAATTCTTCTGTGCTACACTTAGGAACACTAAGCCTTTTTATAAACCATAAAACAAATATGACTGTTAGTCAAATGCAATAACTGGGTGTGTTTGCAGATCTTAGTCCCTAAATAAGGTGGTCCAGGATTGGGCCATGGTTTTCATAGTGTTTACTCTTTTTCCTACATTTTGGCAATACCTGAAAACTGCTTACACAACACTGTATGTTTGTAAAAATGCACTGCAAGCATTTTCTATCTCTTGCTAGTGCAATTCTGATGCCCCTGCCTTTACAAACCTATTCAAGCACAAAGGCAGACTCAAGCTAACAGAGATTCTAGCTTCTCTGTCCCAGCTTACAAACAGTATCCTCTTTTTTGGGGGGGGTCTGAGTACTGGATCTCCAGGTGCCTGCTCAAGGTATGGAAATAAGAATAAAGGGATAGCTGTGGCCTATTTCCAAGGTAGTCTGCCTGGAAAAAGGGGAAATGAAAGTATGGAGAAAGGAAAGGATAGAAATGGGAGACAAAAGGTGCTACTGCAGTAGGCTTAATACTCTAGAAATAGGCAGGATTTTGGGGGGGGTACTCTTTCACAATTAGTTGTTGCCTTAAAGTGTTACAGTCTAATATAATAGGTGTTGAGGAGATAGAATTGAGGGATTATATATACAGTATTAAAAGTACTCCAGTAGAGTGGGAGGACTTGTGGCACAATTGGGTTGGTGAAATAATGGCAGGAATGTTGTTTCATAAAATGGAAGTTAGTTTAATATACTGGGTAACATTGCAGAGATTTGTTCTGGCTGGGTGGGGACAGAGTAAATCATCTACTAGTAATCAGGAAACAAATTTTGTTTGGGGTAGAAACCATAGTAAACATTTGTTTTATAGGTTCTATAAACAAATGCTGTTGACAGGTTTGTTGCTGAGGGGGACATCCATCCAAATCCTGGACCTTTTGATGTGGGGCATGGTGATATCAGTAATAGTACCTTGAATACAGATTTGTTGGATACTACTACAGTTAAATTAAAACAAGGTGATGTGTGTACAGTCCATATGAATGTCTGTAGTTTGCTCAAAAAATTGACTATATAAGGGAATGGACCATTAAATGCTGTATGTTCCAGATGTTATTGTAACAGCTGAAACATGTTGAATGAGAAAACTACAGACAATCAAATTGGAATAAAAGGATATGGTGTTTGGAGGCAAGACAGAAACAAAAGGGGGGGGGCTTGTAATTCATATATCTAACACCTTACAAGTAATACAGGTTGATCAACACCTTAATTGGTATGGCTCTGAGGTTCTTGTTTTGAGTTGTAAATCCCTTTTATGAAGCCCTTATTGATTCTGGGGGTATATCGGCCGCCTAGATGTACTCATAAGGTATTTGATGTTTTACAAGATTTTCTGGGGAAGTACTTAACCTCACATGAAATCCTCTTAACTGGTGATTTCAATGTAGATTGGAAGACAGTGGAAACTAATCATAAAATGAAGAAAATGTCAGTAAATCTAGGTATGACCCAATTGATTGAGGGAATCACTAGGGTTAATAATAGACATCCAGAAACATCAACCACCCTGGAATAATTGATTTGCTCTGGCTGGGTGGGGACAGTGTTCACCACTGATCCAAAAAAATATGTAGATAGTGGAGTGCTTTCTGACTCTTTTTCTAACCACCAATTAATATTTTGTATAAGGAAACAGAGAATAAGCAAACAAACTGGAAAGACTGTTCAATTTAGGTCCTATAAAAACTTTGATTATATAGGGTTTATGCTCGAGTTCGATACCCATAATTGGGATAGATTGGCTATGGTTCCCACTGTACATGATGCGTGGAATTTATTCCACAAATATTTTATGACTATTTGAAATAATTATGCCCCTATTAAATATAGAAGAATTAAATCAAATAACTCTTCTTGGTATAAAGGACAACTCATTAAAGGATACCTAAACAACATTTTGACAACAAACTATTCAAAAATCTGACTCCATAGGTGACTAAAGGAAAGGCTGCTGTATTCATTAATGCTAAAACTACATTTACATAATTTATCTAAATGTGGTTCCAGAGCATTTGAAAATTGTAAAATCAGCCTTCCAATTAAAAAAAAACTGTCTTACCTGCATCCTAAAATAACCGCCAAATGTGTTATGTGATGACATAATTGGAGCCAAAGTCAGAGATATATATGACTCTCTATAGTGCTAACTAGTTCGTTTTCCCCTTTGTATAGAATTGTTTCACCCAAATGGTCAAAACCATGTGCATTATTTTGTATAATGCACATGTTAGGCTATGGTTCTGTTCTTTTTCTCTGTGGCAAACCACAGTGCACTACAAATCTTGAATAACCTGTTGGTCTAGTGGTTACTGTGGATCCAGGATGCTACAATGGGGGTGCTGGGGTGGTGTGCATGCTTAATATGCACTTTTTAACATTTTTATTAAACCTTTATGTTTTCTGCTATTATTCTTTTCTAGTACGTTTTTGACAGAACCTACAAATGTAATCCATAGTTTGAATGTAAACATTTGTACAATCAATAAATCAGACTTCTTCAACAAAGTGAAATGCAGCAGCAGCAAGTAAGTACGTTACTGTGTGGGGGGGGTGCAGCCACACCCTTCACCACCCCAAGAGTCACCACTTTTTTTGTAGCAAAGTTCTTGTGCAGCCCAATGTTAGAGTTCATACTTTCTAAAAACTCAAATATATGCTTGTCTTGTCTTCTTTTTCCATGGGAAATAATAATAATAAAAAGAAGAAGAATCAGCATTTATATAGTGGTTTTCATACACATTGTATCCCAAAGTGCTTTACAAACAACACTAGACTGATAGTGAAGTGACTGAAGGTGTAGTGGCAGTTGTTCCATACATTAATATCCACACGCAGCCTTGGACAATTGCATGAACTGGTTTTATGGGAAGGGGAATGTTGGCCAGGACAACAGGGTCAGTGTGGTAGGGCGCAGGTGTAAGTGGGCAATCATAGAGAAACATACATCACCAAATCTTTTTAAGAATTCCAGTTTTAATTAATTCTTCTTCAGAAGTTGTTTACATCAGGACAAATTCAATACAGCAGAATAATCTGGCAGCTTAATCTTCCATTTGGAGCAGCAAATATTCACATAGAAACTCTACAGAGCACCTTCAATAACATCCTGGAGTGTAACTCCAGACCCGCAAGCAAATCTGATTACCAAACTCAATGTTCAGCATTTATACACTACAGGGGTCAGGTGACATCTTAACCCCACCCCTATACTTTATTTTAAATATTATCTCTTTATTTACAACATTTGTATTTTATATAGTATGTCTAAACATTTTCTATTTAACATAACAACTCACTCTCCTATATAGAAGTGAAATACAGTCTTGCTGTGAAATGTTTAATTCAATCTCTAATCCCAGAAAGCACCACCCCTTGTTATTCAGTATAAAGGCAGTCAGAAAACGGCCAGCTGACTCCTCAGGAAACTACTGCAGCTGAGAAAGAGTCCACTCGGGGCTCTGAAACACCAAAAGAAAAACAACAAAAACCTTCACTTTCCAGAAGTCCCAACTGCAGCACCAAACCTCTTTATTCTACCTTCAGGAGGTTTGTAGAACTCAAAACATTATACATTATTTAGTAAATTTCATTTTAGGGGGAACCCAAAAGTAAAATGCCTTTGAGATAGTGCAAATGCTGTATTTCAGCAAAGCTCTTTAAAAGACAGGCATAACAGGGTCAAATTAAGGACCCAGCAAGTTCTTTCATTTAATATCATGATAAGTGTAATGGGTATTTACAGGCTTAAAAAGCCATAATAGTACATTATAAAACAGAGCCCTGTGTTTACAAAACTGAGTGTTTTCTTAAGGGAATATACCCAGGCTACAAGTAAGTATTTCATTAAGGAAAGCAGGAGAGAACCAACAGGTTCTCACTATTATTTATAAACTCAGCCAAGTCCTCGAAAGCACAGCAAGGACAAATAGAGCTGAAACAGACTTAGCAGCATCTTGCAATACAGAGGGCAATTTCCTCACAAAAGAGAAACCCTCACTACTATACCAGCAGGTACTATTGGAAACAACTTTTAATATAGGACAAACCGCGAGATTCTGTCCATTACTAACTAATCTAAAATACCAAAACAGATTCATTTCCCCGATGGCTAACATATCAGCCCATCAATATTTATAGCATTTAAAACCTCACAGTTTTCTTATTTATTTCCTTCCCATATCATTTCTGTTTCTTTATATTACTTGAAAAATGCAACACCTAAACACTAACTTCTTTTATAAGCACTGACTTCCTATTTTTATAATGCAGAGAAGAGGGGGGGAAGAATTATTCTAAATTACGGCAAACTATTTAAGAAATGCCATTCTATACCCACAGCTCTTTCACTCATTATTTTTTTTTTTTAAAACACTAAGTTATAAAGTTAGAACAAGTTTAAGGCTCAGCTGCTAGGTTCCCTTATTTTATAATTTCAAAGGACGCCCCCTAGAATAGCAGTTGCCTTACAACTAAACAAACATGAGCACATAAATCCAGCCACCCCGAAGACATACATCAGGCTGAACTAAACAGCCTGCCTGTGTGATGATGCACACTATTGCAGCACCTTTAGGGCAGTAAACAGCCGGACCTTCAGGTATCCAGCATTTTTAAAATTATTATTTCGGGGCCCTCAACCCTTCACAGGGGCACCATGTGACAGTCAGGTAGTGTTTAAGGTGCTGGCAGCCCCACATCTTATTTCTCACAATAATCTGCTCATATTTCTCTCTTCTGTCTTCTACTTCCCTGAATATAGCAGTACCTTGCAACAGTGGCTTTCTCAGTCCCCCTCTAGTATTCATTCTTCACTATTCCTCCTCATACCGAAAACTGGTGAGCTCATCACCCTTCTGCATCATGAATGCAAGCAGTACAGTCCCTGTTTTATTTTGACATATCAAATATAAACATATCTGTCCAGTAAGTCAGGCTCATAGCAGCAGGGAACAAGGGGAATGATGGGCTTTCCTATCCTTAGAAGATCTAGGCTACCTTTGATTAGGCACTATTAAATGATGGGTGTGCACATCATTATGCACATCCTTTAATAGTGTTTAATCATAGGTGGTTTAGCTCTTATATGGATCGGAAAGCCTATTTTTCCACTTGTGCCATGCTGCTTTCAGCCTGGCTTACCAGAGGATTATGTTTATTGTTAATATGTAATTATAAGATGGGAAACTGTACTGACCAGTGGAGATAGGGATGGGGGTTACTGTAAATTTTGTGGCAGGCGGATTACCAGGTGGAGGGGAGGGACCACTAGCAACCAGGGATAATTTTTTACATGTGGGACAGGTGGGGGGGGAGGGACCACTAGCCACCAAAGCTATTTTTCTTCATTTCCAGGTGAAATTTCACCTGTTAACTTTTGCGGATGTTTTAATTTCCACAGGAGTTCTGTGGGAGCGGAAAACAGCAGTTTCACCCATCCTTAGTAAGCAGGTTAGCAAGGGGAAGGTGGTTTAACCAGAGAATAGTGGAAGTGTGGAACACATTTCCCACTACAGTGGTTAGTGCTAACAGTACAGTATGTTTGCCTGTAAAGCACCTGTAAAGCACCTACTTGAGCAGTATATGGGAAATAAAAAATGGGAATTTGTCCACTGATAAGTGACAAGTCCATATATGGCTCTTGCAGCTAATGGACTTAAAACCAACATCTATGAACCTATATTGTCATGTGCTGCACTATCATTGACAATTTGTCTCAATGACTTTGACAATGGTGTTTAACATGTGTAGATAGTATCAGGGAGGTGTACCAGTAATGTTTATGAACTTAGCTGTGCTGTGCCTCTGATCTCAGAATCCACTGCTAGGTATTTGAGAGGTTGAAGCATTCCCAGATTGAGACCATACAAGGTCCACTGTTTTAACATATCTGTGCTTGATATTAGTCAGGTGTAACGGTAATGATTAGGGGTTCAGATAACATAGAAACATAGAAGTTGATGGCAGAAGGAGACCACTAGGTCCATTTAGTCTACTTATTTGTTTTAGACCAATTTTGACACTCTAGTTGCCCTTCGTAGTCAGGGCTCCCTTGTGTCTATCCTATGCATTCTTGAATCCCCCCAAAGTGTTGACCCCCACAACCTCTTGGGGAAGACTGTTATAGGCATCCACCACTCTTTATGTGAAGAAAAACTTCCTACTGTTGGTGGAGAACCTCTCTCCATCCTCGAGCCCTTCTTGAAGTGAAAAAGTTCTTGTACTTGTACCTTGTTAATGCCTTTTATGTACTTGAATGTTTCATCTCTCTCTCTCTCTCTCTCTCTCTCTCTCTCTCTTCTCTCTCTCTCCTCCCTCCTCCTCCCTCTCCCTCCAGGAGTACATATTCAGTTTCCTAAGTCTTTTCTAATAGGACATGTACTGCAGACCCTGAATAATTTTTGTCGCCTTTCTCTGTACTGTTTCCACCCGGTCAATGTCCTTCCTGAGGTGAGGCCTCTAGAATTGGACTCCATGTTCCAGATAAGGCCTGGCCAGTGATCTATACAGTGGTAGTACCACCTCTCTTCTCCTGCTCATGATTCCGTTCCAAATGCAACCCAGCATTCTGTTGGCTTTCAATGTTGCCTTCTCACACTGCTTACTAACCTTCAAGTCATCTGAGATTATGATTCCCAGATCTCGTAGCTGGTTTGAGGTTGCCAGTCTTTTGCCTCCTAGGTAATACTCCTTTCTTGGATTTTTCTTTCCTATGTACATGACTTGCACTTTTTGGCATTAAATCTCAGCTGCCACTCCAGAACATTCTTCTAGTTTCTTGAGGTCAGCTTCCATCTTGATCACTCCCTCTGAGGTGTCCACCCTGTTACATATCTAGGTGTTGTCTGTGAACAGACACACCTTCCCTTCCAGTCCATCACTGATGTCTGCTATAGAAACATTGAAGAGCAGAGGTCCCAGCGCTGAGCTCTGGGGCACCCAGCTGGTCACACTGCCTTCCATCGATTGTGTTCCATTAACCTGTACCCTCTGGGTTCTGTCTTGTAACCAGTTTTGTAGCCATCTGACTACTTCTGGACCAACCCCCTGTGTTGTTAAGCTTCTTTACCAGCCTTCTGTGTGGAACCAAGTCAAAGGCCTTACTAAAGTCTACGTAGACCACATCTACTGCCCCATTGTCATCCACTATTTTTGTAGCGTAGTCAAAAAACTTGAGCAGATTTGTCTGACATGATCTACCTGCTGTAAAACCATGCTGTTTAGGGTCTTGTTGTCAGCTCCTTTTGAGGAATGCTATGATCCTCTGTTTGAGCAGTGTCTCCATTAGTTTCCCTACTATAGATGTGAGGCTCACTGGTCTGTAATTACTAGCCTCTTCGCAACTGCCTGATTTGTGAAGTGGAACCACTATTACCATTTTTCCAGTCTTCAGGTACCACACTGCTCTTCAAGGATTTCATGAATAGAAATGCCAGAAGGGCTACTAATTCTGTTCCCTGTTCCTTAAGAATTCTGGGGTGCATCTCATCTGGTCCCATGGCTTTGTCAGTTTTTAGTTTATTTAGCACCTCCTGCACTTTGGCTTCTGTAAAGGGACATGTGTCTACCCCTGGTCCTGGGGTGTTGTGCTTTTTCAGGGCTGGGCCATCCCCTGGGTCCTCCTTGGTAAACACCGAGCAGAAGTATTTGTTGAGCATTATGGCTTTCTCTGGGTCATGTCTGATACATTTCCTTTCTTCAGTAACAATCTTTACTATCCCCCCTTTTGCCTTTCTATGTTCTCTAATGTATCTAAAAAATGATTTGTCTCCTCTCTTTGCCCCTTCTGCTATCTTTTCCTCTGTGCTTGTGACCTCAGGATGCAGTGCCTGCTGTTTTTTTAAGGGAAGCATTCCCTGACTGAGACCATGTGAGGTTTAAGAGTTTTAACATATGTGTGGTTCATATCAGAGAGGTAAAACAGTAATGTTTAGGGGTTTAGTTGGGCTTTGGCTGTGACCTCAAAATACAATGCCTGATATTTTAGAGGGGGGAGGGGGCATTTATTGACCCAGACCATGCAAAGTCCTGGTGTGCTAACATATTCATCGTCAGTATCATGGAGGGGTAAAATGGTAATGTTTAGGGATTCAGTAGGGCTGAGCCTGTCACCTCAGGATCCAGTGGGTAGCGTCTGGGGGGGGCATCCACTCTCTGATACTGTATAAGGTCCTTGTGTTGTAATATATGTGTGGCTGGTACCAGTGATCTGTAATGGTAATGTTTAGAAGTTTACTTGGGCTGTGCCTGTGATGACAGTATTCACTTCCTGGTGTCTGGGGGTGTTGGGGAGTGGGTGGGCATTCACTGACTGAAACTTTGCAAGGTGACAGTGTAATAACATATGTGTTCTTGGTTTCAGGAAGCTGAAATGGCAATGTTTAAGGGTTCTGCTGAACTATGCCACTTACCTCAGCATCCATTTGCTGATTTTTTTTTGGGGGGGTCACTGAATGAAACTGTACAAGGTCCTGGTGTTGTAACATATGTATGTTTGGTATTGGGTAGGTATAACAGTAATGTTTAGGGGTTTAATTGGGCTGTGCCTGTGACCTCAGGATCAGTAATGTAGCAAATTCCCAGAGGGCCTGGGTGCAAGGTGATGTTACAGGGCCCCTTCCCAGTTTTAAATAAACATCAGAATTATGATTTGGGCCCCTCAAACCTTGTGGGCCCGGGTACCACTGCACCCCCTGCACCCTTGTAGCTACACCCCTGCTCAGGATCCACTGCCTGGTGTTTTGGGGGGAAGGGTGCATTTCCTGACTGAGACCGTGCAAAGTCTCAGTGTTCTAAAATATGTGTGGTTGGTATCATAAAGATGTAACGGTAATGTTCAGGTTTCACTTGATGATTCACAGTATTTCAACACTTACCTTGTGATTTTCTACAATAGGTTGTGTGATTTCTCTTTCAGTTATGTAATTATCTGCTTTAAATTATTTCAATTACAAACCAAGCATATAATTTGTAGTAAATAGTATGATTTCACTGAAACAAATTTTCTGGTTTACATAGATATTCATCATTGTTTTGTCCATAAGAAAAATGTTCTTAGCAGAAATTGTGAATGTAATCAATTTATCATGTTGATATTAATTTCTGCATCCAATATGTCTTTTTTTGCCTCCTTTCCATACAATTGAACAACAACAGGGTGATGGGGTGTGAGAGTGTCACAAAGCCAAGAACATCAGGCACCTCCTCCTCCAGTGCACCCAGATCTGTGGCTGCTCCCCCTCAACACATTAAGGCTGGTGGAAAGTGCACAGCAAAATGGCAATGGGTTGAGGGTGGGGCTCCACATCTGGGTGCAGCTGCTGTTCCTGTATCCCAGGAAAGTCAGCTGGTTATCGGTGATTGTAAGTTTAATGTATACACACTGCATGACATTGTGTAAGAAAAGGTGTTAATTATATGGTTTTACACTTCACTATAAGGTAGCTATTATGTTATCATTTTCATTCTATGTATTTTTTGAGATAGTAATATAAGGTTTATGTATAGCTGCCATACCAAGTAGTCTGCATATAGAGTATGGGGGTCTCATTTAGTGTTCATAGTTCATATGACTGTACTAATATATGTTATGAGTAGTTATGGGTACATAGTACTGCATGTACATATTGCAGGTTAGTATATGATTGGGTGTATCTAGTATATTTGGAGGTGGCTAGGGCATGCATCAAAACAATTTCTCATAAAGTGCCAAATGTTAGTAAGATATTGCAAATACATATTACAAGGTTCAATTAGAATGTATGTATGCAGAATTTCACTATGAATAAATATGGAATCCTTGAAATAAATGACACTTCCAACAATTGTGAGTAGGTTCACGAAATCAATAATGTTTTCAAGCTTCCATTATTCAGTCATAGACGATTGTCGCGAAACTACGACCACTTTCGTAAAACTATGTGTAACTGCCGTGCAACTACGATGACTTTCGTGAAAATATATATGCTGTTGCAGCATCATTCCTTCTGTTGTCTCGAAACTATTGATGTTTTTCTGAAGATGCATGCATTTTCATGAAAATAGGAAAGATAACATAACTATGATGATAGTAACTTTAACAACATCCATTCTGACAAGAGTACCAGTGATATTTCTCAATATTTATATATCATTGATGTGACTAAGTAACATATTTTTTTAATCTCATTATTTTTTAGCTTGAACTCCTATTGTGTGTATATAGGACATACTCTTACTTTAGAACATGTCAATCTATCTCTTGCTGTGATATAATATCATGTTTGCATGTGTTTAATAGATACACAATGCCTGGGCACTCAGGCGGCTCACTTAGCCAACAAACATAAGTAAATATAGTAGTATTTAAGTTTGTAAACAACAGATATAATATGTTGCACACATTTGTTGTAAAACTGATTTGTTGTATTTAGCAGGTTTTGTGAAATGATGGTTCAATTTAAAACACAGATGAAGCAATTTCTTCTCATTAATTGGACATGCTGTTGGAGAACATGTTATAATGTATGACACAATTTACATTTTGTGATATACATTTACTTCACAGGAGTACACATCTACTGCACTTGTTGTGCCAACATACTGCTGTCTTGGTGTAGTACAACTGAAATGTGTTAATGTCTCAACATCAAACACATAACATTGCTTTTCTATGGCTAGTGGCATGATTTATACAAATGCTAAGCATACTAGGATTCATACTAGGAGGAAAAGAGATACACAGACGGCCAGGACCCATATGTGTGCATCTCCCACATAGCAGGATATACCCATTCTTGGAGGTTCATAAAATTATGGTCCAGCTTACTTTTAAAAACATTAAATAAGTCTACTTCCACAATCTCCCTAGGGAGTGCATTCTATATGGGAACAATTCTTTGAGTAAAAAAGTTATTCCTAAAGTTACTCTTAGGGCAGGACAACATGAGCTATAACTTCTTAGGGAAAACTGCCTTATGTTAAATGTTAGGCCAAATTCCTCCCTCAATACAGGATCTTTTACAAGTTTAAACATAAATAATATATCACCCCTAGTTCTCCTAAGTTACAGAGGGAAAAGTTTTAAACTGCTCAATCTCTGTTCATATTTCTTATTTGGTAGCCCATCTATCATTCTAGTTACTCTCTGCTGTACCCCTTCTAATTTATTAGAATCCTTATGGAAGGAAGGGTTCCACAGAAGTGAACAATAATCAAAATTAGGTCAGACATATGCTTGATACGATGGTAAAATACAAGCCCTATTCCTAGAGGAGAAAGTTCTTTTTATGCATCCAATGATCCTATTTGCCCTTAAGGATAGTTCTGTGCAGTGCTTGCTAAATCTAAGATCATTAGTTACTAAGATACTCAAATCATTTTCACAATCAGATGTTTCTAAAACCAAACCATTCAGGGTACATGAACCGTTTTTTTCTCTAAACCCAAATGCATAACCATGCATTTATCAGCATTGAACTCCATGCCATTGGTTGCAGCTCAGTTTTCAAGGAGAGAAAGGTCCCTTTTAAGTGAGGTAATGCCATGTTCAGTACTGACTTCAGTCATAAGTTTAGTGTCATCAGCAAACATTATAGTATAATTGTGTTAATTTTTATTTAAATCAGAAATGAACAGGGAAAACAGTGTTGGCCCCAAGACAGAACCCTGGGGGAACTCCACTGGTCACATCTACTTGATCTGAAGTAAAACCCTGGATTCTAGCTATTTGGATTCTGTTGCTTAACCCAAGCATTGGTCCATTTAATAAGCAAGTTACTAATCTGCATCCCATTCATTTTGTCAATCAGTGTGGAACCTTGTCAAAGGCCTTGCATAAGTCAAGGTAGATAACATCCACAGGTTTTTATCCTCCAAAAACTCACTTACTTTTTCATAGAAGACAAGATTTGCAGTTGAGCAAGGCCTACTGTTTTTAAACCCATGCTGGGTATTGTCGGTAATGTTATTAGTGAGAATTTCCTTATCTAATTTTTCCTTAACAATTGATTCCATTGTTTTCCCTAATATACTTGTGAGGCTAATAGGTCTGTAGTTAGTAGGACTATCACAATTCCCCTTCTTAAATATAGGAACCACATGAGCCAAACACCAATCACTTGGGACCTCAGCAGTACGGAGCAATAAATTAAATAGGTAATACAAGGGGTCAATCAACCAAGAATCTATTCCTTTCAGGATCCTAGGATGGAGTAAGTCAGGACCAGGGGAGGTATGTGTGTTCAAATCCTCTTAAGTTTGGAAGAAATTTCTTCCCTGGTAATTTCGGGGAAAAGTTCATTATCATCCCTATTATTTGAGATAACACCACCATTAGTCCTTTTTCCATAAACTGAAGAAAAATAGTTGTTAATCACCTGAGCCATAGCCTTAGGTTCTGTAATAACAGTATCATTCAGTTTTAGTGGACCAATTAAGGTAGACGTATTTTGTTTATTTCATTAACATAAGCGTAAAATGATTTCCCACCATCCTTTATATGGGCCAGTTTACACTTTTCATTAGTGATAATTTTCCTGAAAGTTCTAAGTGATTCTCTATATTTAAATGTATTGTATTCATTGTTGTCCCTTTTGA
This sequence comes from Neoceratodus forsteri, assembly GCA_016271365.2. NCBI lineage: Eukaryota > Metazoa > Chordata > Ceratodontiformes > Ceratodontidae > Neoceratodus > Neoceratodus forsteri. The sequence continues at coordinate 183,863,531 of JADMNL010000022.1, forward strand.
CTGCCCTATAGGACCTTTTTTGCTTGGATTGCTTTTTTAACTCTGTTAATGTGCCACAATGGAACTTTACCCGTTCTATTATATAATTTCTGATTGGAAATACATTTGTCACAGAGTTCCATTATTTTACTTTAGATTTCCTGCCATAAATTCCCCACACTGGTAGAGTCCCTATTCCAGACCTACAGCTGTAATTCACTCCAAATCTTGTTAAAATCTGCTTTTTTTTAAATCCTTAACTATTGTAATGCCCTCCTCCTCCTCCTTCTCTGTGTTGATGGAGAAGGTGACAATACTGTGATCACTATTAAGGAGTGGCTCAAGGATCTTGACATCACTAACTGTATCTGGACAGTCTGTGACAACAAGATCCAAAATGTTTTTACCTTGAGTGGGGGAGTTAACTAGCTGGTGTAGGCCATTTGTAATACATAAATCTAGTAGTGCTTGTTCCTGAGCTGAGAAAGTGGATAATTCCACCCAATTTATCCCAGGCATGTTAAAGTCACCTAATAGTAAGATCTCTTTGTGGTTAAGTTTCCCCTTGGTGTTATTCAATATTTTCTGATGATCCATCATGCAAGTATCTGGAGGTTGGTAGCAGACACTCAACACTAGATCATTACAATTCTGCCTCTTGACCTTTGCCCAGATTATTTTGCTACCATCATGTATGTCATCATTCTCCAACTGTGTAAAATGTATGTTATCTATAAGCATGTTCAGGTCTGGATGTAGTGGCTTGCACATAACCAGTGTATGTTGGTGTCATTATAAGCATAGCTTTGCTTGACCATATTTCCCTTAAACATTCCATTGTATTTGTTGCATATGTGTTATTTTTTTCTTGTGTGTCATTGCTTGCTATATTAGTTGGGTTCACTAGCTATCATACTGCAAATTCATGTAATACAGTATGTTTCAGTTAATGCATTGCATTTTCATGAAAGCTGGATATATCATACTTAATTTTATATTATGAACTGGCAACCATAAATATAAGAAGCTGATTGGCCAACAGCTCTTTGAAGCCATGATGATACCTAGCTACATGATCATGGCTTCAAAAAGCCTCCAGTCACCATCCTCCTCACTGAAAATTGGCAACAAATACAGCCACAGTGAAGTTGCTCTCAGTAGGAGCAGAAACATCTTGCAACTGTAAAGAACAAGAAAAGCCCCGAGTCATCACAAACTGGTACTCACAGATCTGGCTCCGGTGTCCCAAGACTGCAGATTTTGCTTTCAGTCCATACGGGCCACAAGTATTCAACTGAATAGCAGCTTCAAAAAAAAAAAAAACACAAGTGTTTCGGTAACTACTACTGACCGTTGCTCCAAACTATGACACACGGCCACCAAAAATAAACAGGAAGTCACACACAGCTTTACTTGGTCCCAGAGCAGGCAGGGGGGCAGAGTCAAATGCAGGAAAAACACAGTTTACATCCTAAAGCAGTACTTGGAGGGTGAGATACTCTTCACAGCTGCACCTCCTCCATGAGCTCCATGTATAACAGTGTCACCTACTGCCCAGAGCCCTCCAGGAACTATTTTATGGGAAGGCACTCCTCCAACACTCCCCAAAAAGTCATTTTTAAAGGGTTTTAAAACTTGTCATCTTTAATTTTTTTACTGATAAATCTTTTATGCCAGTTCATAATAACAATAAGGCACTCCAGGGTGTGATATATCATGGGATATTGTCACTTCTCAGGTCATTGGTGCACTCGGCCTGTGGCCTCGTGCCCAACCACCCAAGGTATGACGATATCCCATGATATACCACACCCTGTCATGCCTTTTTGCTTAATTATACTATGCTGTGTGAAAGTCCTGTAACCTCATTGGCCAAAGCATGGGACATGAACATGGGTAAATCCTGCATAATCCATTGCTGAGGAATGGCATTTTTAAAAAACATAATTAAACACATTTTAAATTTATTTTACATATGGTTGCATTCTATAATAGCAACAATGCACTACATGGTCTGAGTTATCAGCTGATTTACCCACTTTTTGTTGCCTGACAAAGTCACTCGGCTGCACTGGATGTTGCAAAAATAAGTACTGACTCTAATTAGTCATTAGCTGTATGGGTAAATTAGCACCTGCTCTATGAATGGGCTGTACTGCTGATGTTCAAAGCATGACAACAAGAAAGTGTGTAACCATATTATAGGTACCTCCTCCCTCTGTCCCTTCTCATGACTTGCCTCAGCAATTAGCTTGTGTCATGCTCCTTCGTCACCCGCCACCCCTCCCCTTCCCCTCCCCAAACTCAGAGTCCCGTGAGTTTTCCCTAACAGTCATTACTAATGCAGGCTGCCTGACCATGCCCCCTCACACCCCACCATTTTACTCTAGCATGCCCTCTCCACTTAGCCTCCCCTCACCCCACCATTTCTCCCCATACATTATTGCCCTTCTTCCCCCACCCTTCACCTGCACTGCAGTACATACCTCTCTCCCGTACCTCCTTTCTTCACCCCACTGCCAGCTATCCCCATCTCTCTGAACTACTGACAAGGCACTTTGTGGCTGCTTATTCCCCCACCCACCCTCATAAAGTGTTTTTCTTGTTATTTAACTTGCACCTATGTTTTGAGTTATTCTGTAAGTTCTGAATCCAAGCTGTATTGTTCATTGTAATGTACCTTTGCGTTCTCCTATTGTACTTTGTTTTGCAATCTATCATGTGGAACCTTTGTAAAAGAGCTTGCGTTCAAAGGTCTTTTCCAAATCACTAAATAAATAAATAAATATTAAATGTGTAAAGCAGCAGTGACGATGTAAGCATCATTAAGCAATAAGGCATGACATGTTAATGATATGTTAATCATGCTCTAGGGGTGTGACTTTTTTTTCAATTGTTTAACTAGGTGAGACACACTAAGCTGAAAGCTTGTTTACAGGTGCAACCTGGGAGCACAGGAAAGTTAAGTGACTTGCTCAGGGTCACACAGTATGCAAGTGAGGCTGTGGGATTCAAACCCAGGTCTCCAGATTTGCAGCTCATAGCCTTAAACCACTGTGCTATACTGCCCTATATTGCCCAAGGCATAGCCGAGTGCCACATACCCATAGATCCTGACCATTATTAACATGACCCCTGGGACTGCCTTATTGCTATTGTAAAATAAATATTTTTAAAACAATGTTATTTTATTTATTTTTTTATTGAAATGTTTCACCAGGAAAGCACACTGAACAACAAGTTTCTCATCTCCCAGTGCAACCTGGGGGGAGGGGTTACAAGGAGTATGAATTGAATACATTTAGGTTGCATCATACATGGGTACATACATTAAAACTCAACATATAGTAATAACGACATCAATGCTGATATGTAGTTTCCTGACAGAGGAGGTAGGGTAGAGAGAGAGAGAGAGAGAGAGATGGCAGATTCTGGCAGTGACCTAATACTAACAAGGTTAGAAACTGGGTTATAGGTGTAGCATGAGGATAGGTAGAGCAAAAGTCATGTAGATTGGGAATAGATTGATAAATGAGGAGGAAACGTGTGGTATACGTGCATAGTAAAAGGCTAGACTGCAATGTGCCAGGGGACACAGAATTAGGTAGGGGAAAGCAAACTATCTGGGACCCCTTCAGGATGCTGGGAACCCTGCAAGGGGCCAGGGAGGTTGCATGGAATAAGAAGGAAGGGAGAAGGTAAATACGGGGGGGAAGAGAAGGGGGAAATAGAGGTGAGGAGGGAGGTGGGTGGGGAGCAACCTGATTGGTACCCCTCAGGATGCAGAGAACTCTGCAAGGGGCCAGGGAGGTTGCAAGGTGTAGGAAGGCAGGGTAAAGATAAATACAGGGGCGAGAAAGGGGAGATAGGGGAGGAAGGGGTAGAAAGGTATGTTACAGAAGAAAACAAGGGGGAGAGGAAGGAGGTGGATGGAGAGGGGAAAGAGAGTTGTACCCTTCAGGATGTTGAGAACCCTGCAATGGGCAAGAGGACAGTAAAAAGAGGAGGGGAGAGGGGAGTATATGCAATGAGGGAAAAGAGTGAATAGAAAGGGGTAGGAATAAGGGAGCAGAGGGAGTTTATCTAGATAGGGCAACAGTTAAGAAGGATCATGGCAGAAGCAGTTCAATGAGAGATAATTGTGCAGAGCAGAGTTCAGGGAGTAGGTGGAGGGGACTGCATGATTTGAGGGGGGAGTTCCAAATTTGGGGGAAATTATGTGAAAAACCTGAATGGCCTATGAAGGTGGAATGCCTAGGGATGACAGGGTACAAGAGTTAGAGTATCTAAGGGAATGGGAGAAAGGGGGAGGGGAGAAAAAATCAGGAGAGTTTAGTGCAGTGGGATAGGCATCTATTTGTGAGACAGAGAAGAGACAGTGTGTGGTAGAGGACACAATGGTGGGTGTGAGAAAGAGAATCAAGGGTGAAGCGACAGAAAACGTGAAACCGGGTGTCCAATCTGGCCAGGGAGGATTTGGAGCAGCACTGTGGACTACATCACAGTAGTCAAAAATGGGGAGGATCATCTTCTGGATAAGATCATGCCTAATCGTAGTAGGGATGCTACTACAGTTCCTGTACAAGGTGCCAAGCTTGGGGTGCAGTTTACTCAGGATGGCATCGATGTGACCAGAGAAGGTAAGGTGTTGGTCCAGCCAAACCCCTAGGTCTCTAAAGGAGGATGTGTCCTCAAGTAAAGTCCCATTCAGGGTATGGAAAGAGGGGAGGTCTGGGAGCCTAGAGAGTCTCTGCCTAGTGCCAAAAGTCATGGATACTGTCTTCTTGGTGTCGAAGAAGAGTTGATGGTTAGCAAACCAGAGCTGAACTTTATTGAAGTCATGCTGCAACCTGGTTGCAACCTCAGCAGGACTTGAGCCAGACACATACAAAATCGTATCATCGGCATACATGTAGATGGAGGAGGAGCAGACTGAGGGTAGGTCATTTAGGAAGATTGAGAATAGGAGAGGACCAAGAACTGAGCCCTCTGTGACTCCAGATGTGAATGGGAGGGGAGAGGAGATGACACCAGAAATCCTGACTGATTGGGTTCTGCCAATGAGGTAAGACCTGAACCACTTGGTGGCAGAGAGACAGTCCAGGAGAAGGGTGTGGGAGACTGTGTCAAATGCTTTGTCAAGGTCGACAAAAATGGTTGATGTGATAAGGCCATTATCCATCCCGGTTGAGATGGATTCAGTAAGCCTGAGCAGGGAGGAGGTTGTGGAGTGTTTTTTCCTGAATCCAGATTGGAAAGGGGTGAAAAAGGAGGATTCAGATAGGAAAGAGGCAAATTGGGAGAGAACCAGGTGTTCTTGGAGTTTAGCAAGGGTGAGGAGAAGGGAGATGGGGCAGTAGTTACACGGGGAAGAGGAGTCACCCCTTTGGGTAGAGGGAGGACCAATGCATGTTTCCATGATGTTGGACTGAGCCGGTGATGAAGGAGAGATTTAAGAAAAGGGAGAGGGGGGGTAGGCAATGGCATGGAATTGAGAATAGAGAAGCTTAGGGTCGATGTCATCGGGAGATGAGCCTTTTGAAGGGTTGATGGTGAGTAAGGCCTTTAAAGCATCCACAGGGGAGACAGTTGAGAAGGAGAAGTAAGCCCCAGAGGATGAAGGGGGAAATCTGTGTTCAAGGAATGGGAGGGGGTAGGTGGAGAGGGCCTTTAGGAGATTTGCAGTGTAAGTAGTGTAATAGGAGTTAAATTCAGTAGCAACTGTGCTTGTGTCAGCCACAAGAGTATTATTTATATTGAGGACCGGGGGGGGGCCTGGGGTGTGAAGAGGGCATGAACCACCTTCCAGAATTTTGATGGAGAATTTATGTCTGTGAGGAAGGCTGCTTTAACATATTCAGACTTAGCTAGCCTCATAGCAGGCATTATGTAGCTTTCAGTAAGTGGTGAAATCATTATGGGACAGGGTGGATTTATGCTGCTTCCACACATGATCTCCGGCCTGGAGACATGCCAGCAGTTCAGGAGTAATCTAAGGAAGGTGACTGCCCTTGACTCTGGTAGCTTTTATTGGGGCGAAGGTATTCCAAGTATTTTGAAATATACCTTTGAACTAAGAAAGGGCCATCTATTGAGGAAAAGGAGGTTGGGGGGACCAGTCGGCTAGGGTAAGTTGTTGTAGTATGGGTTCAAGTTTCAGTGAGTTAAAGGTGTGTATTTGTAAGGTCGTGTGTGGGGATTTTGGCCTGTGCACTTTTCAGACTAAGAAGGTTGGGTTGTGGTCACTTAAGGCATTAGGGAGGAGACCTGATTTAATAACGAGGTGAGAATGGGAAGTAGGTTCCCAATTTAACAGTGAGTGATTTTGTGTTTTATGGTTTGGGTGGGTGGGTTCTGAGATCAGCTGGGTGAGGTTTTTGGCACCTATTTCACATCATCTTTTGGCAGTTTTTGGTGACTGACAATTTTGGTTGAAATTGCCCAGGATGTACAATTCACCCGATTGTGAAAGGGCTGAGAGAGAGAGAGAGGTGATTAGGTCTAGTGCGGCATCCGTCTGTGTGTTATGGCAGCAGTAGACTCCAGCCATTAAGATCTATTACAGTTTCTGTCACCTTGTTCAGCAGATGAGTAAGCTCTACTTACATGTTAATAAAAGATTAACATAAGGCTGATAGAATGTTTATAGTCAATCAAAAAAGCCCCATTTCTCAAACTCTTTTTAATAATGATGAATGTAATCAGAATAGTACTTTTATATGTAGCTGGTCAAACACAAAACAGTGTCCCAAACTGTCAGTATGTATTACAAACTATTAATAAGAATATGTATTTGTGTACCATGTTATTCTTTGATTGCACTATTGTATTATAATCCCTTTCCTTCTGCTTTTTGGCAGAAGCTCAAACACTGAGTGCCAAAGAAAAGTCCATGGTGAACCTGTCCCAGAAACTCACTGCCCTGTCTGTGGAAATCAAGTCACAGAACAAAATTTCAAAAGAAAAACTTGAATTAGTAAAAGAAAAATTGTCCTTTAAAAAAATGTTGAAATAACAAAAAAGAAATATGAACTAAAGAAACAAAAATTGACATTTAAAGAACAAGAACTTGATTTCCACAGACAGGAATTTGAGTTCCAGCAACAGGTTCAGGACCAGCAGCCAGATACTACTTCATGAACACCAGGAGATGGGATGCAGGAACATGCAGGAGAGGAGTCTGTAGGCACCACCATCACCATGGCTCCAGACACCCCTGCACTGTTCCCCTTCTGTCACAACAGCTTCCAGGGCAGCAAGGAACACAAGTTACTCTGGTCACCCTAAGAAACACCTAGAGCAGTGCCCTAGCATAGCAGGCCTACTATTGTAAATACTTTTTTTTTTTAATGCAGGAGACACTTTATTTTGCATACTATAAGACTTTTTATGTCCATTTTTTTAAAGCAAAGTTATTTTTTATAAATAAATTTCAAGATTGTTTTTGTTTTTGTTAAAATAAAGAAAACAAACAGCATTTGAAGACTATTTTTTGTTACAATAAAGAAAATACTTAAAATAAATATATGTTTATACTTATGTTGTTCACATTTTTTTCTACTTTTATGTATTTTATGTTTATATTTTTTTATATAAAGGTTGTATTGAACATACATACTGGGTCAGTTTTCTTTTATGGACAGTAAGAAACCTGTTGACATAGCACAGGACAGCCCTGTGTGCCCCCCTCCCCAGAATCTAATACCTGGTGCATAATCTATACAGTCAGAAGGGGGGGGGGTCGGCACTCCCTGGGTGGCACTGTACACATTCCTGATTTCAAATGTAACAATGGTTGATGTCACAAAGCTGTATGGTTGTCAACTATAAGACTGAACCCCCACTGTGCATGAAGAAAACAGGTTTGACAAATGTGTTTCGACGTTGTGAAACCTAATGCTCACCCCCATTGTCCTATACTGTACATATTTTACCTTACTCATTCAACGGGGTGAGTATTAATTTTCACAACACCAAAACACATACATCATATATCATACCTGTTCCTGCATGCACACTGGAGGCGTGTGATCTTAGACTTGGCAACCCTAAGCTTAAATGTCCCTCTTTTGATGGTTCAACCCTAATGGTGCATTAATAAAGTGTTTTTTGCAATGAATTTCCTTTTTTTTGACAAAGTCTTATGTAAACTGATATGTGCTTGTGGGAGCACAACCGTAATGGTGCAATAACAAAGTTTTTGCAACGAATGTCCCTTTTTTGTGAAAGTGTTATGTTACTGGTATGTGGTAGTGGGAGCCCTGTACTCCTTTCACACTGCCATGGATACATAATGTTTTCCATTTCTTGAAGCATAAGGCCCAAGTCTCGTTCCATCATTCCATGTGTAAACAAGCTGACATGCTACAGTACAGGAGAATGGGCTAAGAGTTAGCCCTGATGACCCCATTCCACACACCAACATCTGTTGGTGTGTGGAGGGTGGGGGATGGGAGTAGGGTGGTAACCCTAACATCGAATTTCCAAACTTTTGTCACTGTCCTATCAACCCTAACTGATGCATTAACAGAGTTTTTTGCAATGAATTTCCCTTCCTTTTAGAGAAAGTGTAATGTAACTGGTATGTGGTTGTGGAAGCATGGGCCTTCTGGGCCCTGCACTCCAACCCAGCCACAAGTGTAGAGACATAATGCCTGAGGGCCCTGTATTCCCACTATTGCAAGATGGTATCCATGGGTGGGCGTATAGGTCCTCTGGGCCCCGTGTTCCCACCCACCTATAAGCGTAGGAGTGCTCTGTGCTTTCAGTTCTGTATAATTGTATCCACAGGTGGGAGCACAACAGTTTCATGGAAGCACCATTGGTCTACACAGCACAGCTATTGCAAAAGCAGTGTGATGCTTTTACGAAAGTGGTGCGGAATTTCACAAAGGTGTCCCACGCAAGGCAATGGTACTTTCATAAAAGTATGGTATGTTTTTCAAAAGTAATGGTACTTTTGTGAAAGTATGGAGTACTGTAGCAAAGCTAATGCAGAATGTGTGAAAGTACCCATGTTGGGCTGGCAGTATAGCCTAGAGGTTAGAGGAACAAGGAGTGAACGAGCTTGGTACATCCAGCAGACCAGACCAGAGTTTGATTCCCAAAATCTCCACTTGCATACTGTGTGAGTCTGAGCAAGTCACTTAACCACCCAGTGCTCCCAGGTCGTCCCTGAAAACAGGCACTTGTGCCTAGTGGGCCTTACCTGGTTACCAAAAACTAAAATAAAATAAATGTTAAAACTTCTTTGCAAATACTCTTCTTTTTGAGAAAGTGAAATGTTACTTATATGGTATACATAGTGGAGAATCAGGACCTCCAGACCCTGCGCTCCCACACTCCCATAAGTATGTCCTCATGTTGGCCTCAGGTGGCATGGTGGATATGTCTTCACCTCAGAAGCAAAGGGTCACAGGTTTGATTCCCAGTGAGGATATTTATTTACTTCTAGGTCATGTCTGAAAATAGGCAGGGCTATTACCTAACGCACTTTCCCGATTACCAAAAGCTAATAAATAAATAGATGTTTTTAAAATGATAACCATCAATGGGAGCATGTGCCCTTCAAGCTATGTACTCCCACCCACCCATAACTATCTCCTCTGGTTTGCAAAATGATATCCATTTATTGGAGCGAAGATCCTCTAGGCCCAGAGCTCCAACCTACCCATGAGTCTAGAGGCATAGCGTAGGAGAACCCACTGCTCCCAGTTTAGCATAAATAGTATGCAAAGGTTGAAGCACGGGTGCTCTGGGCCCTGTGCTCCAACTTACAAATAACTATAGACACATAGAGCAAGCCTAGAGACCCTCCAACTAACCCTTGCAATACTTTTTTGGCAATATCTCAGTCACCGTAGCAATTGCGGAAAAAATAATGTTGCAGTTTTATTCATGACATAGCCACATCCATCTTTGCTTAGTACACCTGAGCCATGCTTAGAGAAAAATCCATATCTCGAACCATTTTCGAGATACGGGTGCCGAAAGGCACCGTGGGCCCTGCAGTCTTATCTTAGAGAAATTTCTCAACTTTGGTATGCTGTAGCTATGGAACCAATGTAAATTTTTTCACCAGACCTGCAAAAGGGACATCTGTGAGACAAGGGCTTGCCACCCTGCAAATTTCAACCCAAAAGCTCTAGCCATTTTTTTGCCATGAAGTGGCAAAGAAACTGCTTTTTTGGGGTTGTATATCCATTGTACCTTTCCAAAAGTTTCACTACTTTCACGGAACTCCCATTGGTTAACATGGGGTGGTTGTGCACAAGATCTGTGGACTTTCGTAGAAGTTCCCCGGACTTTCACGGTAATTTGCGAAAAAGCATCTGGATCTTCCACAAAAGATCCACCCACAAAATGGAGGAAAACTTTTATTTATTTATTAGAAAAGTCAGATTTACAACCTTTGAGTCATGGACTCATTTACAAAGGCACCTCGTCGCGGGGGGGTAGACAGAGTTACATAGTGTGATTACAACAGTGAGAACAGTTCAGGTGCAGAACATTAAACATAGAATATACATAGGTTACATAATAGTGTTACTTATAATAGGTTACAGTCATATACAAGATACCCAAGGGTTACATTGGTGGTACAGCCCTGGACATACCTAGATAATACCTGGAGAGGGTGGTGGCAGGGATGGGGAGTGTGGCGGGAGGATAGGCTGTCCAGAGGACATTGTCAAGTCAAGGAGGCCTGACAGGAGGATTCCACAGTGGGATTAATTAGGTGCATCTACAGCAACGAGCATCAAAGAGGTGGTGCCAGAGGGCAATTTTGAAGGGACCAATTTTGGCAATGTCTGTGATGCAGAGTGGAAGGGAGCTGAACCAAGCAGGGGCCTGGTAATGGAAGAATCTCTGGGCTAGCAAGGTCTTGGTTCTGGGCACCAGAAAGGTGGCCTTGACAGAGTTATGGGTGGCAACAGATGAGGACGCACACTGTAGAGAAGCAGAGACCCCCAGGGGGGAGACCTCTAGAAGAGATTTTTTGGCGAGTAGGCAGGTCTGGTAGTGCAGACACTCCTCAAATGTGAGCAGGTTGGTGGTGGAATACAGCAGGCAAGTGTGAGTGCAGCTAGGGGCTCTGGTCAGGAGCCTGCAGGCCTTATTGATTGAGAGTTGGATGTTAGTCAAGGAGGTATTGTCCACCGCAATGTAAATGGGCAAGCCATAGTCCACTAGCAACAGGACAGAAGAGGTGACGGCCAGCCGGAGGTCAACTTGGGGGAGACAATCTCTATGACCATATAGTAGGCCTATCTGAGAATTTATGGTGGAGGATAGGGCATTGATGTGGGTGTGGAAGGTGAGAGCCGAGTTGAAGGTGATACATAGATACATAGACAGTGTCGCCAGATAAGGGCCTATGGCCCACCCAGTCTGCCCATTTGAGCTCGTAAGTTCAGTTTATGTTTTCCTAGAAGTCTGTTGCCCCTTACCCGTGACCTCCAGAATTCCTTTATGTCTATCCCATGCATTCTTAAATCCTGATTGTTTCAGCCCCCACCACTTCCTCTGGCAGGGTGTTCCACTTGTCCACCACCCGTTCTGTGAAGAGATTCTTCCTCATGTTTCCCTGAATCATCCTCCCTCCAACTTCATCCCATGCCCTCTAGTCCTGGAACATCTTTTTTGCTTAAAAATAGTATATTCCTGCACCCTGTTCCTCCCTGTAAGATACCTGTATGTCTCTACCATATCCCCTCTCTCCCTCCTCTCCTCCAGGGAATACAGTACATGTTCAGTTCCTTCAACCTGTCTTCATAGGACTTGTGATGCAATCCATGCATCATCTTTGTTGCCCTCCTCTGAACCTTCTCTACCCTGTCTATGTCCTTACGTAGGTATGGTCTCCAGAACTGTACACTGTACTCCAGGTGGGGGCCTCACTAGTGTCTTGTATAGCGGAATTATGACCTCACTTTTCCTGCTGGTGATGCCCCTGCCTATACATCCCAGCATCCTATTTGCTTTACCTGCTGCCTTGTCATACTGTTTCCCTACCTTGAGGTCATCAGAGATGATAACCCCAAGATCCCTTTCCTGCTTGGTGCATGCTATATCCTCACCCCCCCAATTGATATATTGTGCCAGGGTTTTTGTGCCCCATATGCATTATCTTGCACTTCCTTGCATTGAATTTCAACTGCCAAACCCCTGACCATTCTTCAAGTTTCTGCAGGTCCTTTATCATTCTGTCTACACCCTCTGGTGTGTCTACTCTGTTACAGAGCTTTGTGTCATCAGCGAACAGTGAAATTCTGCCTTCTAGGTCCTGCGCAATGTCACTGATGAAGATGTTGAATAGGACCGGTCCCAGCACTGATCCCTGTGGTACCCCACTGGTCACTCTTCCCTCTGTGGAGTGACAGCCATTTACCACCACCCTCTGTGTCCTGCCACCCAGCCAGTTACCTACCTACCCACCACACTACTGTCCTGCCCACACCCATATTCCCCAGTTTGTGTAATAGTCTTCTATGTGGCACAGTGTCAAAGGCTTTGCTGAAGTCCAGATAGGCCATGTCTACTGCCCTCCCCTGATCCAACTCCCTAGTCACCCAGTCAAAAAATTCAATGAGGTTGGTCTGACATGACCTCCCCCTGGTGAAACCATGCTGCCTTGGGTCCTGTAGTCCATTGACAACCAGATGTTCCATCAATATCTCCTTCAGTAGTGCTTCCATGATCTTCCCCACTACCGAGGTGAGGCTGACTGGTCTGTAGTTCCCTGCTTCCTCTTTGTTCCCACTTTTGTATAAAGAGACTACATCTGCTGTCCTCCAGTCTTTGGGTACCTCCCCTGTTTCCAATGATCGGCTAAACAGGATAGCCAGAGGTTCAGCCACCAACTCTCTTAGTTCTTTAAGGACCCTGGGGTGCACCCCATCTGGCCTCCATTGCTTTATCAACTCTTATTACTCCAGTTCCTTCAGGACCCTTTCTTGTGTAAAGGGACTTGTGTCCATTTCTGCACCATTATCACCCTTGTACTTCCTTCAGACCCATTACCCTCCTCTTCCTCAGTAAAGACTGAACAGAAATACCTGTTCAATATGTCAGCTTACTGTTGTCATCCTCCATGCGGCCCCCATCCTCCCCCTTCAGTCTCACTATCCCTCCCTTTGTCTTTCTTTTTCACTTATGTACCTGTAAAAGGTTTTGTCCCCTCTACCCACTGATTTTGCAATGTGTTCTTCTGTCTGAGCTTTGGCTTCCCTTACTGACCTCCCTTTGCTTCTCCTGGTACTTCTCCCTATCCCCTTCTGCCTGTGTCTTTTTGTATTGCCTGAATGCAATCTTTTTGGCTTTCACTTTCTTTGCTACCTCTTTGGAAAACCATAATGGTCTCCTTTTCCTCTTGCTAACCTGCTTAATGCATAATTCTGTTGTTCTTGTAATCCCCATTTTAAATACTGCCCACTGTTCCTCAACCCCTGATTCCTGTCCCATTCCCCTTAATGCCTCTTTCAAGTATAATGGCCTAGATATCTGTAAGAAGTCACTTGATCCAGCGGGTGCAGAGTGCTGGGGAGAATGAAGAGGGGGCCATTCTTGGCCTTGTTTTGGTGATGGAAGAAGACCACTGACTTAGTCTTCTTTAGGTTAATGACAATTCAGTGGTTAAGGAACCACTTTTCAGTTTGATTGTAGGAATGCTGGAGGGATACCTGGAGAGAAAAGGGATAGGGGTCGGAGGCAAAGAGAACCACATCATCAGCATAGAGGAGTATTTTTCCAGTGCAGGAGCTGGGGAGAGTGTTGAGGTAGAGGCTGAAAAGTACAGGGCCCAGAATGGAGCCCTGGAGTACCCCGGAACGAACGGGCTGGGTATTGGACAGGGAGCCATTTATCTTCACACGCTGGGATCTAGCAGAGAAATAGCTGGAGAACCAGTCAAGGGGACCAGCAGAAAAGCTGAGTTGGTGAAGGGAGTCGAGCAGGAGGGGGTGACAAACAATGTCAAAAGCCTTGCAGAGGTCTATGAACACTGCGCCGGCAAGGTTGCAAGAGTCAACAGCAGAGTGCAGGTATTGAGAGAATGCCAGGAGAGCAATAGTGGTACTGTGTCCTGGGTGCATTATGTCATATTTGGCCAGGTACTCAGAGTTGAATAGACACTATTTTTTCTAGGGCTTTAGAGATTGGGGGGGAGGATAGAGATTGGCCAGTAGTTGTTAGGTGCAGACCGATCTCCACTCTTATGTACAGGGGTGATTTTGGCTGATTTCCAAGCACTGGGAAACTGACCAAGGCATAGAGACCAGTTTAGTAGGCCTGTAAGGGGGACTAGGATGACATCAAGACCAGGCGGAGGATCCTGGAGTCTAGGGGGCCACAGCTGGGGTTGTTGCTACCAAGGGTTTTTAGCAGGTGCAGCCTGGCTACGTGGGGGAATATAGTGTGCAGGCAGAAAGCACAGTGATCCAAGGCAGGGGGGATAGAGGCAGGGATTGGGTCAAAAAAGTTGTTTGGGAGGACAGAGCTTAGGTCAGAGAGTATTGAGGCAATCAGCTATGCGAGTTGAGTCTTTAGTGACAGTGCCATTGATGGAGAGCTGGGACAGTGGAGGAGGAGTGGGTCTTCCCATTAAACTATTTCATGCTGTCCCAGAAAGTCCAGGCAGAACCCCAGGTGGATGCGAGGGTGGTCTGATAGTGCTCTGCCTTGGCCCGTCTAATGGCCCAGGTGCACTGATTACACACCACATTGTAGGCTTGTCTATCAGCCAAGTTGCCTGATTCTATCAGCCAAGTTGCCTGACTTTTAAAAACATATTTCCAGGCATCATTTTGGATATGCCAGGGTAGTGTTCCTAGGGCCCCGATTAGCTAAACCCAAGTGTTGGTGTTTACAAAGGGACAGGATGTTTTGAGCTACATTGGTTTTTCCACCTCGCTAACTGAAAAAATGGTGGTAGCATGAAACTAAAAAAAGCAAAGCTCGAAACATAATGGTGCTTTCGGGAAAGTTTTCATGGTGCACATATGTTTTTCATAGGCTATAAGGGGCATGAAAAAGTTAAATAACCTTTGAATGGATTAATATTTTTTCACCACACCTTAAAAAAGGCCCTTCCTTGATCCAGTCCCCATATACCCTGAAAATTTCAGAGCAGACGGACAAACCATTCAGCTGTGAAGACAAGCAAAAAATTTGCTAAAGTTGAGGATTTTTCACACTTTTTCATGCTCCGCAGCTCCTCAACTGAAAATCTAACCAGAATGAAACTTTCCAGATCCAGAGACCTATGGTATCACACCATGCATGCAAAATGTAATGCAAATTGGACAAACAGTTGCACACTTATTAAAGGGCAATGTTTTGGGTTTAACATAGAACTGGCTGTGCAACCCTAACTATACTGGCCATACCGGGCCAGTATAATATATATTATAGCTGCATGGTAGTGCAGCTATAGTTAGGGTTGTCCAGCCACATTTATGTTAAACCGAAAGTTTTGCACTTTAATAACTTTGCAACCATACAACAGATTTGCCTGAAACTTTGCTTGCATGTTCTGGTACCATAGATCTCTGTATCTGGCAAGTTGCGCAACAGTCGACTATGTGGTTACGGAGTTGTGGCACACCAAAAATGCAAAAAAAAAAAAAAAAAAAAGACTTTTGGCCATTTCTTTGCTCAGGGCTATAGCCCAAACAGTTTATCTCTCTAGTCTGAAATTCTTACGGAATATGTAGTCTAGGTCACTGATGTGCCTTTTGAAGATTTGGTGAAAAAATAGCAATCCATTCAAAAGTTCTTCAAATTTCAATTTTCCCATTATAGTCAATCGGAAAAAAATAGCTGTGCCTCTCAAAAGCTGCTGCCAGTACATTTTACTGTCACAAGTACCTCTGTACTGTCAGTGGTTGCCATTTTTTTTTCAGATAGTGGCGGAGAAAAAACGTTTTCATTTAAAATACCATGTCCCTTGATAAGCACCAACTGTTGTGTTTACCTAAACAATGCCCTAGGAACATGATCCAGGCATCAAATTTTAAAAATAATGTCCATAAATGTGTTGTTTTCATTTTTTTTCCTCTGTACTGTCACATTTGTGACAGTAGAGAACAACACGTTTGTGCTTTTGGTGGTACTGCGGTGGCATACTGTTGCAAATTGTGACAGTCTTTCGCAATCCTTTTCACAAATCTCAGCCAAAAGGAAAAAGGCCCCTGTGAAAAGACCAAAACCTTTTCTGGGCATTATTTTTTAAATATAATGATTAGGGGTCACGTGACCACTTAATGGTGTAGAGACGTGTCTCCTACGAGCTCCGACCCCAGTCCAACTCTTTAAAGGTATTTTAGTGTGTTTGGCTGTTGAAAAGAATGTTTGGAAGGTTAATAGAGCAGTAGATATGGATGAATACATTTTGGCTTCGAAATTAAATCGCAATGGGCGGTGTAAAGGCAACAAAAGCAGCCAGTAGTACTCCCGAGAATGTCTGGTGGGCCTATCTCGCCAGCCGCTGAGATGTCTGCCATCGGGAGAGAGCTTCGAGCAGTTAATTGAGGTCCTCACCCCACAGCTAACTAGGGTAGAGGAGAAGATAGATCGCTGATTAGAGATTATGGATGCCCAGATTGCCCAGCAGCAGGAGAGAATAGAGGAAGCTGAGGGCCGTATCTCGACTGCTGAAGACCTCATGGCCCCGCTCCCATGGTGCATAGAGAAGCTGGAAAAGGAAGTGGCTGAGCTATGAGAGGCCCCCGACTATCAAGAAAATTACCACAGAAGGTCGAATCTCCGGTTAAAGGGCCTCCCAGAGGGAAGAGAAGGTGCTAATATACTGAATTTATGTGCGAGCACCTTACCTGCCATTATGGGTCTGAAGCCTAAAGAAGGAAGATATAAGTTAGAACGGGCCCATCAAGCAGTGCTACCGTGTCCACCAGCAGGTCAGCCCCCACGACAGATTATATTTAGATTTCATAATTTCCAAGATCGCCAGGAAGTTTGGAATAAGTTTCGAGCAATGCAGGAGCTGCAATATGAAGGCTGTAAGCTGCAACTGGCCCAGGACCACTCACCTAGGATTGGAAGGAAGGGCTTTTAATGAAGTAATTGCAATGTGCCAACAACTGAAGCTGGAGTGGTTCATGTTTTTCCCAGCCACGTTACGGATCAAGCATGAAGGTGCCTCCTATAGTTTTTGGTAGGCAGAGAAAGCGGCTGGATTTGTGGCAGAGCTCGAAAAGCAGTTGGGCTGAGAGGGAAGAGATGTCCAAGAAGGTTGGAGCAAGCGTGGAATACTGAACTGTAACTGTTTCTCTTTATCGTGGGTCTGGGCCTGGGTAGCGACCAGCTGGTGTGTGCTTTAGAGACTTGTAGGATGGGAACTTTCCGAAGCGGCCAATGAGGAGTTGATGCAAAGAGTTACCGGGGTCTGGGTTTCCCTTTTCTGTCCCCCCCCCCGGTTTCCTCTGATGACAGGAGCCATGCAGTCGATGGACTGAGAACTGAGACCTTGAGCAATGATGCAGGCCTTACGAGGATGATCCGGAGGAGGAAGGAAATCGCAGCTGGAATCTCTGCCGCACAATGGTGCCATGCGTAGTGGCCTATGAGAGGCCCCGGCATTGTATTTGACTCACTGGGCCTCTTGTGGTGCTGCGATGGTGAAGGGGGAAGGAGAGGAGTCTCTCTGATGTGCTTGATTGCCTATTATGTTCGCATGCCGTGTTGCTGCTGGCCTAGATACCAGGTTGAATATAAAAAGCTGATATATGGGAGGGCTGCGGTGGGGATGCAGGGCCCAGGGGGGTATGGGGCCTATAAAAGGGGAACAAAAAAAACTTAAATGGCTAAGCAGCGCCCAAGGTACTGAGTGGAGCTGCACCAGGGGAAAGATTGCATTGAAAATAAGGCATTGGGGACTCAAGTTAAGAGAACTGGGGAGTTTGTTAGATGATCACTGGTACTATAATGCACATGCTCATAAACCTCAAATGACATGAGCTTAATAGAAACGATGGCCAGAAAGTAATAAAATGTTGGACTGGGGGGGGGGGGGAGAGGAGATTGGATTTTATTCCAAACCCAAAGGTTGCAACGTATGCTAAGCTGGGGGTGGCACACTAATTCATTTTTTTAGAATGTTGTGTGTGATCTGGGGAGGGGGGGAATGGGGCAAAACAATTGTAAATAGGTTATGCAATTGTTACAGAGTTATTTGATATAGTTATTGTTGTTATTACCAAGGTCTTAATGTGTGCAATCTGGTGGATGGAGAGAGATGGGAGGCCGAAGGAAACTGGGGCAAACTGGAGGAGAAGGGAAAGGGGTGGTTAAGGGGGACAACAAGAGGCTGGAATGAGTAGGGAGAAAGTGAATATCATATCCTGGAACATCAGGAGGATCTCTACTCCTGCTAAGAGGATGGCTGTTCTGACTGCGCTACGGAGAGCTGGGGCACAGGTTGCTCTAATGCAAGAAACGCACCTGACACAGTCAGAGCACCAGAAGCTGGTTCAGGGCTGGGTGGGGTCTACTATGCTGCCTCCTATACATCCCATAAGGGAGGAGTAGTGGTCCTGGTGCACAAAGGGCTGCCATTCAAGGTCAACAAGGTGACCAGGGATGGAAGGGAAGGGAGATATATTTTTGTGGAGGGGATGCTATATGAGGAACCTATAACATTTGGGAGTGGGTATGCCCCAGCCGTGTTTGGCCCAGCGTTCTATCAGAAGGTTTTAGATTTGCTGATCTGAGAGCAGTTTCAAGGATTAGTGTTGGGGGGACTTTAATTGCACCCCAGATTGAAACTTGGACCACTCCAGAGGTGGGAAGGGGGCACTGCATGTGTAAATGGTGTGAGGGGCTGAATGAGCTGGATATTTTAGATGCTTGGAGAGCGGCGAACCCTCGGGGAAAGGAGTTTACCTTCTACTCCCCCCATACAAAACATGGTCATGAATAGACCATATATATATATATATATATATATATCACTGGAGAATGGTACTCCAGACTGGCAATCATTAAGCATGGCCCCATATATGTCTCCGATCATGCAATGGTTATTGCCTCCGTGGAGCTGGCTTCACAACAGGTGGACTAATAAATGGTGTTTCCCATCCTACCTCCTTAGCTCTCAGGACTTTAGGGAGTATCTGAAGGCACAATGGAAATTGTATACCTCTACGAATCTAGCATTTGCTCCTTCCAATCAGGTGTTTTGGGATGCTGGGAAGGCATTCATAAGGGGAGCTATTATGGGATATGTCAGCAGGTACAAAAAAAGTAAGCTTCAGAAGCAGGCAGAATTGTGAAACTGGGTCAAAGATCTAGAACACCAGATGGTGAGAAATGCGGGAGAGGAGGTTTCCCAGCAGTTGGCAGCTAGCAGAGAAGCACTGAACAAATCATTAATGGATGAAGTGTGCACGCAATTGTATTTTTGGAAGCATAAATTCTTTGAGTGGGGCAATAAACCGGGACCCCTGCTGGTTAACTTGATTAAGGGGAGGAGAGGTTGTAAGAGAGTTAATGAAGTTAAGGACGGGAAGGGAGTGCTGCACAAGGACACCCAAGGTATCCTGCGTAGTTTTGCCGGTTTTTATCAAGAGTTATATAGAGCAAATGGGGGAGATGTGAAGGGCAAGATGAGGCAGTTCTTGCAAAATATAGCAGTGCCCAAGATCTCTGAAACCAGGAGGAACAGGATGGACAAGGAGATTTCGTGGGAGGAGATTACTAGGGCCATAGCTTGCCTGAAATCGGGCAAAGCATGTGGGCCGGATGGTTTACCTGCTGAATTTTATAAGGTGATGGGGAAGGAGGTTGTTGAACACCTCTGGACCCTTTTCGGGGAGATCAGAGAGGGGGGGTCCCTGCCTCGTTCTATGGGTGAGACGACTATCTGTGTTATCCCGGAGCCGGGTAGGGACCAAAGGGACTGTGCCGCTTACAGACCCATATCTCTCCTCAATGCCGATGCAAAAATCTATGCTAAGATATTGGCCTCTAGATTAGATGAGCTTCTCCCTAACCTGATACATGTAGACCAGATGGGATTTATTCGAGGTAGACACTCATACCATAATGTAAGGAAGGTTCTGAATGTGATACAGAATGCCTCGAAAACACCAGGGTCTACTGCGATTATTTCCTTAGACGCCGAGAAGGCCTTTGATCGTATTGAGTGGGAGTATCTATTTGAGGTATTTGAGAGATATGGGTTTAGAGAGGAATTTAGAGGGATGGTGCGGTCCCTGTATGCCTCTCCTCAGGCTTCGATTTTTGTGAATGGAGGCCTCTCATATTGGGTCTCTCTCCATAAGGGAACAAGGCAGGGGTGCCCACTGTCTCTCCTTCTCTTTGCTTTGGCAATTAAACCCCTTGCTATTGCAATTCGACAAAATCCTGAGATTAGAGGAGTGGTGAGGAGGGACAGCACAAGCTGTCCCTGTACGTGGATGATATGGTCCTGTACCTGAGAGATCCAGGGAATTCTGTGCTGGCCTTACTGCGGGCAATAGCTGACTTCGCAGAGTTCTCTGGGTATAAGATTAATATAGATAAATCAGAAATGCTACTGGTGGGGTGCTCTGGGCTGCAGGTGGGAAGGGGTGAGTAGGTCCTACGGGTGGTGGCCTCCTCATTTAAATATTTGGGAGTAGTGATAGGGAAGCAGTTGGAGGACCTGTACCATCTGAATTATACTCCTATGATTAAGGGGATGTTGGAGGAGATGAGAAGATGGCGTGCCCTGCCCCTTTCCTGGTTAGGGCGCATCAACTTAATTAAAATGAACATCCTACCCCGAGTTCTGTATCTGTTGCAGATGCTACCAGTTGGCCTTAATAATAGGGATACGAAGACCCTGGAAAGAGGGTTTGGTGAGTTTCTGTGGAGGGGGAAGTGGGCGAGGATGTCCTTGAGAAGGTTGAAGGCGCCCACTGAGGGTGGAGGTTTGAATTTTCCAGATCTGAAGCATTATTTCCTGGCGGCGCAGGTCAGGATTATTAAGGACTGGCTCAGTGAGGCAGATACGGCCAGCTGGCTGAAGCTAGAAGAGAGAGAGGGGCGGGAGGTCGGTTGACTGCCTACTTATCAGAACGAGGTAGAAAGGAGTATGCTTCCCTGAGACATCCTAGCTCCTTGGTGTGATCGGTATTAGACAGCTGGACCAGAATAAAAACTGTCTTGGACTGCAGGGAAAAGGAGACACTGCTGCTACCTATTGTGAGGAACCCCTTTTTTAGACCCAGTACAGAGGACCAGGGCTTTCAGGAGTGGGAGAAGAAAGGGGTGCG
The DNA here is from genome assembly GCA_016271365.2 of Neoceratodus forsteri. Classification (NCBI taxonomy): domain Eukaryota; kingdom Metazoa; phylum Chordata; order Ceratodontiformes; family Ceratodontidae; genus Neoceratodus; species Neoceratodus forsteri. The sequence goes on from JADMNL010000022.1 coordinate 183,884,785, forward strand.
CTGCTTAGGAGATGTGTGCAGGAAGGGCACTATGCTGTCCTTTCAGGAGATTCAGGAGAGGCTAAGGATACTGGCAACCCACCTTTATAGATTTTTTCAGGTCAGAAATTTAATTAAAGAGGTAGACAGGCAGCGGGAAGGGAGCCTGGGGCTGGAACAGCTGGAGGGGTTAATTGGAGTGGCAAGGAGGGACCTGTCTGGGATTTTAAGGAAGGCGGTACACCTCCGAAGACTAAGTCTCAAGGATTTGTCGGATAAGTCAAGACAACTGTGGGAAAGGGACATTGGCCTGGCCATATCCCTGGATAACTGGGGACTAATACTGGGATCACACATAGGGCTTCTGGCCTGTAACTAATATAAAGAAAGCACATACAAATTTGTGCATAGACTCTACTGCCCCCCGGTGGTGATTCGTAGGTTGCACCCAGAAGTATCTGAGGTATGTGGAAGGTGTGGAAAGCACAGGGGGTACATATTTCCATTGTTTCTGGGATGGTCCCTCCTTGAAAGGGTACTGGATAGCGGTGGGGCAACAGCTGAGTACCATGCAGGGTAGAGAGGTCTCAGCTACTCCCCTCAGTTTACTGTTTGGCATGGAGGAGGGGGATGGAGAAACCTGGACGCCATATCAGAGATGGACTAGAATATTGCTGGAACAGGCTAGGCAGGTGATCCTTAACACCTGGGTATCAGGAGACTCCCCTACTGTAGCACAGTGGCGCTTGTTATCCATCCGGGTGCTGGCATTGGAGCAAAGGTCATATCAACTGCAGGATAAGATAGATAAATTTACGAATCAATGGCTGCATTTTATGGGAACACTTTTGGTAGATGAACTCATGATCCTGAATGCGGGATAGGATAGGAACTAGTGGTAGGGGGAGGCTGGGAAGTTTGAGGGATTGGCTCCATTGGCTAGGGTTTTTGATTTATGGGAGGAATCAAATTAGGTGAATAGTGTTAAAAGACCTTGGTATATATGTACATAGGTTAAATAATGTAATGAATAGATTTTTTTTTTTTTTATTATGGTGATGTCCTCTGTCTTTGGTTTAATTTGTAAATAGTGTGGGTATGTGTCTTTAGTTTTTTTTCTCTTTTATGGAGCTTTTTTTCCAAAAATGAGATGGAAGTCTGAGACAGGTCATAGATTTATCAGTATTTATGGATTGTTTGAATGTATGATCTGTGATGCCTCTATTTTGTGATTGTATGTTGTTTTATTATGCTGGAAAACTCAATAAAAAGAGTTAAACAAAAAAAATATATAATGATTAAATCGTATTCCTTGGCCCCTGTTATTTTTAAAACATAAGGATTAAATCGTATTCCTTGGTCCCTGTTTAGGTAAACACCTATTGATGTTTACCTAACAAAAATAGCTTTACCCCAATTTGACACATTTAAGGGGAAGGGACTGAGGAATTTTAACATTTGTAATAATATTACATATCCTGGCATCAGGGTGCCCAGTCCCCATGCCAGGAGTGCCTTGTCACAAATCCCCCCCCATTGTGGGACACTGGGTAGCCCACTCCCAGTGTCACCAGACATACCCTACCCCTCACCCTACTTTGTGACACTGGGGAGCCCACTCCCAGTGTTCCCAAACAAAATTAATTTTGTTGCAAAGAATGGGTGCCCAATCCCTGTGTCGGCAGTAACCCCCCCATTCCCGTGCCAGTATGGGAGACTGGGGAGCCCACTTCCAGTGTCCCCAGTTCTGTCCTCCACCCCACTACTGTGGGTAATGTTACCTGTTAAAAAAGGAAAACGTTCCACTTTGATCAAGAGGATAAAGCAGGGAAACTATTAGCTCTAAGGCTCAGGGCACACGAAACAGACAGGATTGTGTCAACTATTTGAGATATGGCAGGCAGCCTCCACACCTCTCCCAGGGAGATTGTCTCCTGCTTTAAATCTTACTACCACACTCTTTACTCATGTTCCCCTTTACCCTTCAATAGTACCGCATTAGACCACTTTCTACAAGATATAGATCTCCCATACCTGACCCAACACCAAATTGCCCTTCTACAAGCTCCCCTGAAATTAGAGGAAGTACATGAGGTTATCAATGCATTCCCTGTAGACAAAGCACCGGGTTCCGATGGCTACACATCAAATTTTTATAAAGCTTTTAAATCTCAATTGGGTACAACTCTGCTTGATACTTATAATTATATTTACAGGCACGGCCTTTCAAATCTTAGCCTTACTGCGGCTATTATTGTGGTGCTTCCTAAACTGGGTAAAGACCCTACATTGCTGCCGAATTACCGTCCAATATCACTTATAAAGATAGACCTGAAAATTCTAGCAAAAATTCTGGCTAATAGAATGGCCAAGGTTTGGTGTACTCTATTAAGCCCTGAACGAGTCGGTTTCATGGCTGGACTCTTATCAGTGGACCATCTGTGTAAACTTTCCCACCTCATTTCTACATCCAGAGACTTCCATACTCCTGCGGTTTTGGTATCCCTGGATGCAGAAAAGGCTTTCGATTGGGTATCATGGGATTATTTGTTTAATTTACTTGCAAGATATCATATTCCTACACAATTTTTACAGTGGATAAAAATTCTTTACTCACATCCCTCAGCTTGCGTATTATGTAATGGAGTCTTCTCCCCACCTTTTCCCCTTCAACAGGGCACGAGACAAGGCTGTCCCTTCTCTCCTTATTTGTTTAACTTATTTTTAGAACCACTTATCAGAAACATTAACACCGCCACAATGATCTCTGGAATCCTGATCAATCATTCCCAATACAAATTATCAGTGTATGCCGATGATATTATGCTTCACATTACCCACCCATCTAACTCTATACCGGCTACCCTAAGTATTATTCAAGATTTTTGGTATCTTTCCAATTATAAATTGAATCTAGCCAAAACAGAAGTAATGCCCTTAAATAATTAAACTTTAAGCGTGGATACTGAACATCTTGGGCTCTCCTGGGTGAGGGATAAAATAAAATATTTGGGCATATATTTATCTCAATCTAATTCTAAAAGGAAGCACTACAATTTGGATCAGTTACTTACACATATTAGGACAGATTTAAATCTTTGGATGCTACTCCCTATCTCCCTTTGGGGATGTATCAACACAGTTAAAATGAATGTCCTGCCCTGTTTGTTATACCCCCTTCAAATGCTTAATCATTTCCTCCCCAAATCCTGGTTCAACCAGGTGCATAGTATTACTTCCAAATTTATCTGGAAAAATAAGCCTTCTCAAAGGGCAATTACTAAACTACAGAGGTCTAAAGAACAGGGAGGGTTACAGGTTCCCAACATTTACCACTACTATCTTGTGATTAATTGCTCAGTAGTCTCACAATGGCTGAAGCCCATGGAAGACCCCCCATTGTGGCTACAAATAGAAAAATCTATTTGTAATCTAACGGGAGTAGATATTAAGAGTCTTCCCTATCTATCCATTAATAAAGTCTCTAAACAGTATAAATCCTCGACCATTATGGCCTCTCTTCAGATTCACATGCAGATGAATAAAACTTTTGGGTACCCGATAGAAAAGGACTCTTCTCAACCTATCTTGAGGAACCCCAATTTTAAAATTGTGGGTAAGGTTATTACATCATCTTTTTGGCCAGGTGAGCTTGGAGATGCAGAAATAGATCTAACAGAAAACTATAAATTGCTCACTTTTTCAGTTATAAGCACGAAATACAATCTGCCAATTTCTTTCTGCTTTAAATATCTCCAAATCTATCATGCATTAATACAGCACCTTGGTAGCGGCCTCTGGGACCTATCCTTGGTTCACTTTCCAGGAGGCCTTCTGCCCATTATGTTGCTTTTTATTATAAGGAGCTTCAGGTGCAACTCAGAGAATTAGAAGGCTCCCCTTGTTATGTTTGGGATAGGACTCTTCCCCCAACCTCTATGGTCCCCCACCAATGGTCACAAATTTGGAAAAGGCTGTATATAGATGTTAGGTGGGACTGCTATACATTACTTTAATTTTATGTATTGCATGACTTATATTATACTCCTGTAAAGCTTAATAAAATTGGGAAACTTCCAACAGACATGTGTGCCAGATGTGGGTCCCAGAGATGTACCTTTCTTCATATTCTTTGGGAATGTGATAAGGTAACTCCCTTTTGGGAAGATATCCGATCTAAACTCAACCCCCTCCTGGGTTTACAGAATGCCTTTCAGTCAGATATTTGTATCTTGGGGGACTCAGGAGAAACCCTAATAGGAAATCAAAGGAAGCATATGACCTTGATGTACCTTTGCGCTAAGAAAATTATACTGAGCCACTGGTTAGATCAACAAACTCCTACATATACAGAGTGGCATAAAGACATTATTTTTGCTTTACAAGCTGAATATCTCCTTGTGAGTATCTCTAAGCATAGCAATAAATATCAGAAGGTATGGGCCCCTTTACACACCTTATTATCCATTTAGTGTTATATTTGGATCTTACTTGGACCTGACATAGTGTTGCAGATGTTAATGATTAATCTTCCATCCCTCTGTTCCCTTCAACAAGTACTATTCCCCAGTTTTATATACTGTATGTTGTGGCTTCTTCTGTCCTTTTTTACTTTAGTGGCGACATGGGAGGGGCAGGTGGGGGGGAACAGGGTGTTATACCCTATCTTCTATATATACTCTGTTTTTGTATTTAGCTAGCTTTGTTAAATATTCTCAATAATGCTCCTGACACTTAATTTTGGGTATTGATGTTGGGTGAAACAACATGAAGGTGTTTTCTCTGTAACAATCTACACCCTTGAGTATCACAGGAGTTTACAGAACCATAAAGACTTGTTATATACTACTGTTGATTATTAAGCTGTCTGTACAAGTTTGAATTGTTTGCAGATTGTAAATGCAACAGTAAACCTAAAATGCAATAAAGTTTATTAAATTGAAAAAAAAGAGAAAAACGCTCCAAGATGTCTTTTTTTATTCTCTAGAAAGAAGAAAACAGTCCCTCGTCATCTCCCCATATCTCCCTCCCCCATCTCCACCCTCTCTCTGCGCACCCACCTCCCCACACCCCCAGCCTTACCCCATACTTACCTCCGGAGGTCAGCGGCTACAATTCTCTGTAGACCGGAGCTCATCTGCACTCTTCAAAGATGAACTGCAAACTGAGAAATCAAGGTAAGCACCATATAATGGCTGTCTATCGTGTTTTTAACTTATGTTGATATCTCTGTCATTTTGGGCACTTTTTGCACCAAATTTTCAATATGAGCTTTTTTGGGACCCCACCTCATGAACACTCACTGTCATTTCATTCAGTAAACCCATAAGTTGATTTTGCAGTCACTGCATGGAAGCACCTTTTGGGACAGAGTAACCAAATGACAGTGCCGGTGTTTATGAGGGTATGTCCCAAAAAGCCCATGTTGAAAATCTGGGGGGAAAAATCCCTAAAATGACTGTGTTACGAGCTTACATGGCACAGTTTCGACGACACACGCTGGTAATGTCACCAATTTTAAATATTTTAACTCCAGATTTTCAACACTGATATTTTGTCACACCTCCTCATTAACAGTACAGCTGTTATTTTTCACATCATGCCCAATATGTGCTTTCTCACCTGTGGCACAGAATGGCATGGTTACTGTGCAAAATCAACTTTTGGGAAGGAGTAACAAAATTACAGTGCCTTTGTTCATGATGGGAGGTCCCAAAGAGCCCACGTTGAAAATTTGGTTAAAAAATTCCCCAAAAAGGCTGTGTTACGAATGTGCATTGTGCAGTTTCTACACATGCTCGTAACTTTGCCATTTTTTTATATTTTCACTCCAGATTTTTAACATTGCCATTTTTTCATACCTCCTTATGAACAGAATAGCTGTAATTTTTCGCATCCTGTCCAAAATGTGTTTTTTCCACCTGTGGCACAGAATGGGATGGTCGCTGTGCAAACTCAACTTTTGGGACAGATCAATGAAATGACAGTGCCAGTGTTCATGAGGTGGGATCCCCAAAAGGCCATGCTGAACATTTGGTGAAAAAATTCATGAAAATGCCTAAGTGACATCCATCCTTTGAATTTATTTTATGCGCGTGCATAACCTTGTGGGATTCACAGTAAAATAAGGATACTATTACACTATCTCAAAAGGAAGGGGAATTCATTGCAAAAAGCTCCATTAATGCATCAGTTAGGGTTGATAGTACAGCAACAAAAGTGTGGAAATTCAATGTTAGAGTTCCCACCCCTACCACCCCAGCACCACACCCTTCACACACCAACAGGTGTTGGAGTGTGCTATTGGGTTGTCAGGCCTAACTCTCACCCCATTCTCCTATACTGTACCATGTCAGCTTGTTTACACATGGAATGGGGTGAAAGTTGGGCCTGACAACCCCACAGCACACCCCAACATGGTGGGTGGGTGGGGTGGAGTGGTAGGGGTTGGAACCCTAACATAATTTTCACAGTTTTGTCACTGTACTATCAGCCCTAACTGATGAATTAATGGAGTCTTTTGCAATGAACATATATTATACTGGCACAGTAGTGCCAGTATAGTTAGGGTGAAAGATGTTCGAGAGAAAAGGTAGGATAGACATGACCCAGCACGGATTCACCAAGTGAAGTTCATGCCAAACCAACTTATTGGAATTTTATAATAAGGTTGGTAAGGCCATGGATATGGGTAATGCAGTGGATGTGATCTTCCTGGACTTTGCAAAGGCCTTTGATAAAGTCCCCCATGGGGAGCTTGTTAAAGCACTTTATGATTTGGATATACCAATTTGGATACAAACATGGGTGAAGGCTTGGCTTACTGACAGAGTCCAGAAAGTCTGTGTAAAAGGTGAATACTCTGGTCATGTTGGAGTGACTAGTGGTGTCCCCCAGGGCTCGGTCTTGGGACCATGTTTGTTTAATATGTACAGTATATTTCATCCATGCAGGTGCATCCAGCTGTCTGGGTGTCTAAATTTGCAGACGACACTAGGGTTGGGAGTCCAGTAAATAACTGGGAAGAACATCTAGTCCTACAAACAGCACTGGATAGTTTAGACACATGGGCCTCCCAGAGACAATCTATTTTTAACATCGATCAGTGCAATGTTATGCACCTTGGCAAGAAAAATTAAAAATTCCAGTATAACTTAGGTGGATCTGTACTAAAAGTAGTGGATGAAGAGAAGGACTTGGGGGTTATGGTCAATAATGATCTTGGTTTTAGCTTACACTGTAATACAGCTATTAAAAAGGCTGGTAGCATAACACACTGTATATTGAGAGATATAAAAAGTAGAGATAGGCAGGTTGTGATGCCACTGTATAATGCATTGGTGCGTCCCCATGTGGAGTACTGTGTCCAGTTATGGGCCCCGTATAAGGGGAGGGATGTTGCACTGATGGAGTGGGTGCAGAGGAGAGTTACAAAGAGAATCAAGGGATTGGAGGGATTGAATTATGAGCAGAGACTGCAGGATTTAGAGCTGTATTCCCTGGAATATCGTAGAATAAGAGGTGACATGTGTTTGATTTATAGGGCATTGACCAATACTAACTTGTGGGACCTGTTGGGCTTGGTTAAAAGGGCTCAAACATATGACACTAGAGCTCATTGTTACCAATTGGTAAAAGATATAATACAAATAGAAGGAAATATTGGTTAAGTAATAGGGTGACAGAAATTTGGAATATGCTACCAGGGGAGGTCGTGGAAAGCAATACAATGCAGGAATTTAAAACACAGCTAGATAAATTTTTAGTAAGAAAAAATATAAAAGGATATAATTAGGTGTTACTTGCAAGCTCGCGGACAAATGTCTTTATGCTTAGTATTGTCTATGTAATCTATGTAAAGATAACATCTATGTTAAACCCAAACTGTTGAACGTTAATAACTTTGGAACTATTAAATGGATATGCAGTAAATTTAGCAAGCATAATGTCTTGTGGAAGGTCTTATGATGTGCCATACTTCGTGGGAATCTGTTGTGTGATTTCTGAAATATAGAGTGTTGAAAAAACAGAAAAATCTTTGTTTTTTGACATTTATTTGTCCGCCTGGATCTCAGAAGTGGCTTTAGGTTGTGGTAGTAAGTCTTTGCCTCACAGATGTGCCTTTTGAAGTTTTCTTGAAAAAATATTAATCAGTTCAAAAGTTATTAAACTCTAAAGTTTCCCATTATAGCCTATGAGAAAAATATATTACCTAAAAGTGAAAGCAGGTAAACAGCCACAAAAAACTGTTTCTTTGCCATTTCATAGCAAGAAAACGGTTAGGATTTTTGGGCTGAAATTTGCAGGGTGGCAAGCCCATGCCCCACAGATGTGCCTTTTGCTGGTCTGGTGAACAAATAGACACAGAATACATAGTTACAAGCTGGAGTTGCAATTTTTCCCATAAGATAACATAACTTCTATGTTAAACCTGAATTTTTGAAAGTTAATAACATTGGAACCGTGCAATGGATTTGCTTGAAATTTGGCATGCGTAATGTTTAGGGATAGATCTTTTGACCTGCAAAATATGTGGAAATAGGTTGTATGGTTTCTGAGATATAGAGCTCCATTCTCAAAGGAGCCTGCATCCAGTGCAAGCTGCGGTGAGCAGCAGCTTGCACCGACACCCCTGTGCCAGAGACCCTGCACAGGATTCTGGTACAGGATGGGTCCCGGCACATAAGTGCTACTATTGATGTAGCAGAACTCACCATGTGACAAATACCTGGGCACATGGGAGAGGGGTTCGGGAGGCTACTGTGCACCTGGTTCAGTTGGCGCCAGCAGTGGTGGCGAGGGAGGGGTGTGCTGGTGCCGGCTCAGATCTGGGTTGGGGAGTGGGGTGGCAGGTACCACCTGCTAGTGTGTGGGGGCCACCAGACCACCAGGTAGGGGACACAGTAGTACTGTACCAGGCATTACCAGGGGTTCAGGGAAGGGGGTCCACTAGACCAGCAGTAATGGATGATATGGGGGTAGGGGGCACTGGTGCACAGCAGGGGGGATGGGGCAGGTGCCCATCCACTGCACAGGTACACAGTGCCCAGCACACCCAGAAGGCAAGTGTCACAGTACCCTTATGCCAGCCCTGGCTGGTCTAAGGGTACTTAGTAATCTTCCCTCTGGGTGTCCTTTGTGAATCCCACTTATGGAGCACCGGCAGCCTGCCCCTGATGCAAGCTGCATGCACCATGTTGCAGCCCATGTCGGGGTGCATGGGTGACACAAGCTCCATTTGGTGCAGACAGCCTGCAGTTGATGCAGTCTGCCTTTTGAGAATCACTTCTGGCATTGTCTGTCAGTGCAAGGTGCACCTTGGACCATTCTGTGTGGTGCAAGCACCTTGCACCGTGCTACAGACTTTGTGAATTGGGCCCATAGAGTGTTGAAATAAACAGAAAAATCCATGTTTTTTGACATTTCTTTGTCCACCTGGATCTCAGAAATGGCTTTAGGTTGTGGTCTGAAATTTTCAGAGTAGAAAGCATTTGCCTCACACATGTGCATTTTGACGGTTTTGTGAAAAATAGTTATCCATTCAAAAGTTATTAAACTTTAAAGTTTCAGGACTTCCGGTTTGACTTCCAATCTTAATGGCAGCGTAGATTCAGAGCTCCACTTCACCCTGAATTTAAAACAGATCCCTGTCTTCCTAAAACATTGATTTTCTAATGGAACAAGACCTAAATCTCTAACAGAATGGCATCCAGTAAAAATAAGGGAAGAGGCAACAATTTCCAACTACTTACTCTGACTGCAGTGCCTCCCGAGTCGGACGACTCTTATTCCAAGGCCTCAGTGAAATCCCGCCAGCAGCCCAGCAAGAAAAACAGAAACAAACCTGCAATGGCCTCACAAATGGATCAGAAACTCAAATGCATTTTGAGAGAGCTCAGAGATTTTAAATCTGAGTTCTCTGAATTTAAGCAGACCCAAGATGAGCTGAGGGAAGATCTTGACTCTATGCAGCTCAGGGTCACTACATTGGAACAAGAGGCACAGGAGCTTTCAGATAGCACTTACCAACTCTGTGAAGCCTTGAGCCAGATCACAGATTTATGCCATTTAACGATGGAATGGCAGGAAGACTCCAAGAACCGGCATCACTGGAAAAACATATGTATTTACTGCCTTCCCAAGCACAGAAAAAGCCCTGATATGCCAGAATTTATTGAATCACTCCTCCACACAGCCCTATGTCTGGACTCGGACTTGCCAATTGAGATTGAAAGGGCCCACAGAACACTAGGCCCCAAACCCTCCCTCCCTCCCTGCAGCTAGACCACGCTCAGTAATTGTTCGATTCCACAAATTCCAAACAAAGGAGCTAGTTTTGAAAAAAATCCTGGGCTCAAAGGAAAGTATTCTATGGGCAACAGGGGATCTTTTTCAACAACGACTATGCACCGAACATGATGCAAAAATTGAGGGCTTATATTCCAATATTTCCCATTTTAAGACAGCAGCAGCTTAAATTCAGAACCCCTTACCCTCACAGACTGGTGGTCCAGTTCCCAACAGGACAGCAGTTGTACGACTCAGCAGCTGAAGCAATGCAGGACCTAGAAGCCAGAGAATACGAGCTGTCACCCCAAGCCTCCTCCAGGACAGGCCAAAGGAAGAGCCCAGCCTCTCAACAGGCTGCAGCCCAGAGCAGGAAAACTCAGCAGTCTGCATTAGTGGGCTCAATCTTCTTCTAAAGCAATTCGCCAGACAGGAGTCCTGAACAGTTAATTTGGGAGAATTAAACATCTACCTGAACTGAACTGCCCTGTCTTTCCCCTTCTTTGCTGACCCCTCCACCACAGCCCAGGACTGCAACCCCATGGAGAGGTTGACCAGGACACTATTGAAGATTTCTTGAACCAGCTCGGCTCTCCCTCTGAACTGCTCATGGTTCCAGAGGCACCATATAAAAGTCCTTCAATTAAAGCCTCACCGGAGAGAATACTGAGATCAGACTGGGCCCTGCTGGTTCTTTAGATGGCGACACAACTGACCCGCAGAGCCACTGGGAAGGGAGAGGCAGATTTTTGTTCTCCAACGTAGAGATCCCTCTTGAATGCCCATTAAGAGGTAGGTGGGAGACTTTTGGGCCTGCTGGGGGCTCTCCAATATGTGAATAACAGGGCAGGTGGGTGGGGAGCCAAGGGTGAGCAAGGGGAGGGTACAAATCAACCCCTTGCTCACTGAGGCCGGGTTTTGTGAGAGGGGGCTCAGGTCTGGGAGTCAGACACCTCGACCCCATCTCCTGGGGAATCCACATAGAGCCTGAAGAGATGTTCATCCATAATGCAGGCCTTTGGCTTCCAGCTATAGGGGTGGCGGTGCCAGCCTGGAGTGATGGATGACTCATTTCTCCCAACTAATAGGGATAACATCTCACTTACAAATGCAGGAACACTGGCGAGGGCAGCGGTGCCCGGGTGGTTGCTAGGCGACCTCTTGGGCTTGGGCTCCTGAGGCGTTTATCAATAAAGCTGTGAGATGTGGCTTATGAGCCTTTGTCCACCACTAATATTCAGTGGAGCCAATATGAGGTGCTCTGGGCTGAAGCTGCTTATTGCCCCATTGAGAAAGGCTTATTTAAGGGTGGTGCTCTGGTGCTGAGTTGGGAACCTCTGGGAGAGGGTTTGTTGGGGGGTCTGGTGCCAGACTGAGCCTCCCAGGCAGCACTTGCCCTGAACAAGTCAGGTTTCTTTTGCAGGCTTAATATAGGACCCTGTTGCTCTTTGAGCTTCCCTCTGATTGTGCTTGACCCCAGAGCTGCCACTTGGCCCACTTTCTTTCCCCATTGGAGGAACACGGATTGCCCAGTGGGTGTGAGGCTGCCCACCAGACAACTGGACTTGGCTGTGCTGGTCAGAAGGGGAGATCCTTGAGGTCAAGGGCTCTGGCTAGTGACAGTTGATACCCTTACTGACCTTAACAGAAGCCTGAATTCACCGGTTATGCCATTATTGGCTGCTACGAGCCTTTCCTGGGGTGGCAGAGGAAGAGGAGAGTTTCAAATTATAATCCTGTCATAATGGAAAACTGGTCCCAGATAGGATTGGAGGTGGACCACTTGATTGGAGAAATGGGAAGACCACAGGCCAAAAGAACTGTATTCTGCTTGCGTACTCATAGTTTATACTTAACTCCAGGATTAAAAGTAAATGATTAGGGTTTCAAGGTTTGGGGTTGGGGCAGGATGGGTGGGCCAGAAGAGATGGAAGAATAGCAAATCTACTTTTTAACTAATCAGGTCTCTGTTTCTTGGGCACCCATGCCTTTTCCCTCCAGGCTCCACCAAGACTTGATCTATCCTGAGCCTCTTCCTTTACTACACAACTTCTTCAGGCAAGGTGTGGGCTCGATATTGTCTCCATTGAGCCGGGTATGTGGCACCTTTCCCCACCCCACCCGGTCTGTTCCCAAACCCATTACATGTTTTATGTTTTTTGTTTTATCCTCCCTTTTACCCCACTATCCTCAACCTTTTAGGGGCAGGAGTCTCCCCAGGAGAGTAATCCTCCAGAGTGAGGTTAAAATCTCTACATGGCAAAGAAAAGATCTGCCCACATCTGCTCCCTTCATTGGGTATCACATGTTGAAAGTCAACAGTATTCACCATTTTGATGAAATGTACATAGTTCTTAGGGACTGTAGTGGGCCCAGTTGACCAAACCAAATCTTCACTCTGTTAATTCCTCCCCCTTTAAAACTTTTCAGCCACAGAGAACAGACTTAAATTGGGATTTATATTTGAGGAATGCTTATCTCCTTATTGGACATGTTGTTGGGGGGGCAGGGGGGAGACTGTGATGGGGAGAGAGGAGAGTTGTGGATGTTGCTATGGTAACATAGTTTAAAATATTATCTTATAATGTAAATGGGCTGGCCGGCCCAGTCAAAAGATATTGCGCCTTTCAATGGCTAAAAAAACAGAAACCGGATGAACTTCTCTTGCAGGAGATTTTTGATAGTTCCCAACATGGGTTTAGAATTGGACGTTCTTGTACTTCAAACCTGCTAGCATTTTATAATAATATTAGCCAGGGCCATGATAATAAACATCAGATGGATGTTATCTTACTCAATTACAGCAAGGCCTTTGACAAGGTTCCCCACGGAAATTTAATTATAAAAATGAAATCCTTAGGATTTTCCTCCTGTCTAATTAACTGGGTAAGTGCATGGTTAACAAACAGAACTCAGAGAGTCACTATAAACAGCAGTGTTTCAAATTTTGGTTCAGTTACCAGTGAGGTTCCTCAGGGCTCAGTGCTTGGCCCCTTATTGTTTAATATTTACATAAGTGATATGCAAATAGGTTCCAAAAATTAGTTATCCAAATTTGCTGACAATACAAAACTAGGCGGTATTGTGGATAACCCCCAGGATTCTGACTGTCTTAAATTAGATCTCCAACACATTGAGAAATGGTCATTAGACAATAAAATGGACTTCAACATTGAAAAGTGTGTTGTTTTGCATTTTGGGTTACATAACCCTCATATTAAATATTACATTAACAATATTTTAATCAAATCATCAACTAAAGAAATGGATCTGGGCATTCTGGTTAATTCTAAACTGTCATCTTCTAATCATTGTCTAAAAATAGTTAATGTATCGAACAGTTTAATCAGACAAATTTAAAGTTCCTTTGTTTCTAAAACAGAATAATGCCTAATACACCTTTATAGAACATGCATCAGACCACTCATCGACTATGGCTCTCCCCTTTGGTGCCCCCATTTAAAAGGCGATATAAATAGGCTTGAAAGGATTCAGAAATGGGCAACTAAAATGGTCCCAAGACTACAACATTCCCCTTATCAAATTAGACTTCAGAAAACTGGGCTAAATTCCTTAGAACGTAGCAGAATCAGGGGGGACCTACTTTTGGTTTTCAAACTGATGAAAGATCCAGAACTTATAAATAAGTGTGGACTAAACTTAAGCACTAGGAGAACTGTCCCAAGATATCATAATAGACAACCTATCATTCCCAAAGCCAAAACCAACCAGCGATTACATTTCTTTGCAGTTAGAGCACCAAGATATTGGAACAAACTTCCACAGGAACTAATCGATGTCAATAGTGTAGAAGCTTTTAAAAAGGGTCTTGATAATTGGTTAAATCAAAATTGCATGCCTTCATTGACCCACATCGTGTGGGGAAAAATCTAGATGGGCCTCTGCCTTCTTTTTTCTCATATAGCCTAGTAAACCTAGTAAACTAGGAGACCCATCTCTCCACAACAGAACACCAAATGTTGTTGAAAATGTTTTTTTCCTAGATGGTAGAATCCACATATCAAAAGGGTAGGAGACGGGGTGCAGTCATTCTGACCCCTAAGCATTCCCAATTTAAAATCACAGAACAATTCTCAGACAAAGAGGGCAGACTGGCCCTGGCAGTAGGCCAAATAGCCCAAATCACACTGACAGTATGCAACACTTATGTTCCTCCAAATACAGATGCTTCCTCCATCCAACGGTTAATGGATACCATCTTAATACACAAGAAGGGGGCCCTGGTGGTGGGAAGGGATCTAATTGCTTACTTAACCCCTCAGTTGATACCTCTGCATCTACCCCCCAGTTGCCAGGGCAGAGACATTTGAGATGCCTGCTTAAAGACACTGGGTTAGTAGATATTTGGAGACAACTCCATCCTAACCAGCAGAAATTTACATTTTACTCCCATGCCCACAAACACTATTCCAGACTAGATTATCTATGAATAAACAAAGAACACATAGACCTAATCCACAAAGTGGAAATAATGAATATTGTTCTCTCAAATCAAGCCCCCATATCCCTAGAACTCACCATCACTAAACAAAGAAGATAGACTTCCTGGTGATTTAACCCTTCCCTACTCCGAGATCAAGAATTCAAGAACTTATTAGAGAAAAAGATACCGGAAATCATCATGGACAATCAATCTCCACTAATTTCTCCCCAAATTTTATGGGATACCATTAAGGTAGTCCTATCCCGGAATGGTGGCCTTGATGGAAGAGGGATGCCTGGATATCATGGCAGTCACAGAAACATGGTACACAGAGAACCATGACTGGGATGTCAATATACCAGGGTACACAATCTACAGGAGGGACAGGGAAGGAAGAAGAGGAGGATGAGTAGCTCTCTATATAAGGGAAGTGATCAAAGCAACAGAACTAAAGGGTAAACAGGGAGGAGAGGAGGCACTGTGGATCACCCTGGAGACTGGAAATAGCACCACAGTCCAATACAGGGGTTGTATACAGACCCTCATCTTGGTGAAGAAAATGGACAAGGAAATGACAGAAGGCATCCTTGGGATGGCAGAGAAAGGGGAGATATTGCTGATGGGGGACCTGAATATGCCAGATGTTAACTGGAGCACCTTTACTGCAGCCACATCCAAGAGCAGGGCCATTCTCAATGCCCTACAGGAGGCATGCCTCAGACAGCTAGTTCTGGAACCCACTTGGGAGGGAGCAATCTTAGACCTGGTACTCTCAAATGGGGACAGAGAGAGGATCTCTGATCTTGAAGTGGATAGCCACCTGGGAACAAGCGACTACCAAACAGTGAGATTCATGATAAACTTAACTGTAGAGTCAAGCCATACAAAAGTGAAGGTACTGGACTTCAGGAGGGCTGATTTTGTCAAAATTGGAGAGTGCCTCAGACAAGCACTAGCAAATAGGCAAGAAGGTGGAGTGGAGCAACAATGGGGAAACATCAAAACCACCATCACAGAGGCAACAAGCCTTTGTGTGAAGCAAATAAACAAATCAAAATAAAGGAAAAAACACTATGGTTCTCAAAAGAAGTGGTGGGGAAGGTAAGGAAGAAAAAGATAGCATTCAGGAAGTATAAGGAATCACAGAAGGAGCAGGAAAGAGAACAGTACCAGTTAAAGCAGAAGGAAGCAGGGAAGGCAGTCAGAATAGCAAATGCTCAAATCGAGGAAAAGATAGTCAACTCGGTTAAGAAGGGGGATAAAACCTTTTATAGGTACATTAGGGGGCAAAGAAAGACAAAGGTAGGGATACTGAGGCTGAATAAAGAGGAAGGTGGTTGGGCAGAGAGTGACAGTGAAAAAGCAGGGATACTGAATGAATACTTCTGCTAAGTATTCACAATGGAAAAGCAGGGGGAGATACCTAATTCAGTCAATAGAAGCACTCTGGATGGTGGGGGGGGGTTGATATTAGTCCTTTCACAGAAGAAAGGGTTCTGAAAGAACTCTTAAAACTGAAGGTGGATAAAGCAATGGGGCCTGATGGGATTCACCCCAGAATTCTAAAGGAACTAAAGGAAGAACTAGTAACTCCACTGACTACCCTTTTTAATAAGTCATGGGAGGATGGTGTAGTACCTGAGGACTGGAGGGGAGTGGCTATGATTCCCCTTCACAAAAGTGGAAGCAAGACAGAGGCAGGAAACTACAGACCTGTCAGTTTGACCTCAGTGGTAGGGAAAATGATGGAATCACTTCTGAAGAAAAGAATTGTTGAGTACCTAGAGGTTAGTGGGGCACAGGACCCAAGGCAGCATGGATTCACAACAGGAAGGTCATGTCACACAAATCTAATTGATTTCTTTGATTGGGTGACCAAAGTAGTAAACCAAGGAGGAGCTGTGGACATGGCCTAACTAGACTTTAGCAAGGCATTTGACACAGTCCAGCACACATGATTAATAAACAAATTAGCCAGCCTGGGAGTGGGTCCCATGGTGGTAGCCTGGGCAAAACACTGGCTGAACAACAGGACACAGCAGGTAATAGTAAATGGAGTCCACAATGAAGAAAGGGGAGTTACTAGTGAGGTACCACAGGGTTCAGTACTGGGGCTGGTCCTCTTTAATGTCTTTATAAGTGACATTGCAGAGAGACTGGAAGGGAAAGTATGTCTCTTTGCAGATGACACAAAGATCTGCAACAGGGTTGATATGCAAGGTGGGGTGGAAAGGATGAAAGGGGACTTGGCAAGGTTGGAGGAATGGTCAAATGTATGGCAGCTCAGATTCAATGCAAAGAAGTGCAAAGTAATGCACCTGGGAAACAAAAAACCCAGGGGAAGAGTACACAATGGGGGGTGAGATACTGACAACAACGAGAATTACCCAGGGATAGTCATATCAGATTACCTAAAGGTGGGCCAGCAATGTGAGAAGGCAGTAAGGAGGGCTGGGGGATAAGGGGATGCATAAGGAGAAGCATCACCAGTAGAAAAAAGGAAGTTGTTGCCCTCTGTACAGACAGTTGGTAAGACCACATCTGGGTACTGTGTACAGTTCTGGAGACCCCATCTCCACAAAGACATAGACAGGGTGGAGGCTGTCCAGAGAAGGGCAACCAAAATGGTGCAGGGTCTGCACCAGAAGACATATGAAGAAAGACTAAATGAGCTTAAGATGTATAGCCTCAAGGAAAGAAGGGAGAGGGGGGACATGATAGAAACTTTCAAATATCTCAAGGGAATCAACAAAGTCCAAGAGGGTAGCATCTTTCAGAAAAGAGATGTGCAAGAACAAGGGGCACAATTTGAAGATAGAGGGGATGGCTCCAGAGGTAATGTGAGGAAGTATTTCTTCACAGAGAGGGTTGTCGGCGCATGGAACAGCCTTTTCATGGAGGTCATAGAGTCAAAAACAGTGGGGAATTCAAGAATGCATGGGACAGACATAAGGCAATTCTAGTGGGGGGTAGGGGGAAGTAGTCTGTTGGTTAACTAGGATCTGCAGCTTATCCATTAGGTAGGGAAATGGGCAAACTAGGTGGGTCAAGCGGTCCTTATCTGCTATCAAATTCTATGTTTCTATGTTATGTTTCTATATCATCGCTTATGCCACGCATAGGAAAAAAGAGCGGGAGACCCAACTCAGGGAGCTACAGAAGAAATTAAAATTCATACAGAAGGCACATATGCAGGAGGATTCGGAGGTTGCACCTTTGATAAGCCAAATACAAACCTCCATACATAAACTTCTGACAGCAAAAACTAAGCAGGCCCTTCTATGGCTCAGGCAGAAATACTACGAAGGAGGCACCCGTGCATCCAAAATTTTGGCTTACTGTCTCCGCAGACAGAAACAAACAAATATGATTACTAAAATTAAAGATCATAAAACCAACCAAATATGCTACTCCACTCAAGATATCCTACTGGCATTTAGATCCTACTATCAACAGCTATACAGCCCCCTAGAGATCTAAACCCTGACTCTATCCCCGGATTCCTAGCCCAAATTAAGCTCCCCACTATTTCCACAGATCAACAGAAAACATTAATTTCACCCATTACAATAGAGGAACTACATATGGCAGTTAAAAAGCTTAAAAATGGTAAGAGCCCCGGACCAGATGGGTTCAGGCAGGAATTTCACAAAAACACCTGGAATTTGATCAAGGAACCCTTATTGGAGGCCCTACAAAAAGGTCAAAACACAACGGTATGCCCAGACTCTTGGCAACAAACCTCAATATCAGTCATTTTGAAACCCCACAAACCTCCCCATCTTTGTGACTCTTACAGACCCATCTCCATTCTCAACCAGGACTATAAACTAGTATCCTTGCTCATAGGCCAGATGACATATTTCCCATGATAATTCACCCAGATCAATTGGGCTTCATAAAAATTCACAGGACAACCAATAACATTAAACGCACATTATGCTTGATCAGTCATGCCAAACGCTCAAACTCCCCACTGGTCCTAATTAGTCTGGATGTCCAAAAAACTTTCAACATGGTGTCATGGGATTTTTTACTGGCATCACTGATGAAATTCGCCTTCCCATCAGAGTTTTTAAAAACTATTCAAGGGATCTATACTTTACCAGAGGCAGTAGTAAGAGTGAACGGCACACAATTGGACAGATTCAGACTCTTTCGGGGTACCAGGCAGGGTTGCCCCTTACCTCTGTATCTGTTTGCCCTATTTGTAGAACCCATAGTGCAACTATTGAGATATACATCTAGTGTTCATGGCTACTCAGACCCCAAAGTCCTACCAAAAGTTAGCATATTACGTGGATGACTTGCTACTTTATTTTACCAACCAGTCAGTTTCTCGAGACACTAACTAATCTATTATTGACAATAGATGAGATAACAGGAAACACCATCAATCAGGGAAAATCTGAAGCCCTAGTCATTCAAGGAGATCTCCCCCTTTCACTCCGGGAAAAATATAACTATAAATGGAATAAACCCTTTATATCTTACCTAGGAGTTAAGATCCCATTAAAATTTGAAGAACTGTACAGGCTCAACTATGAATCCCTCTCCACTGAGATACACACTGATTTGGACAGGTGGCTCCCCCTATCTTTATTCCTGCTGCCAAGGGTTCAGTTCCTCCAGATGAATACTCTCTCAAAAATACTATACCTTATGCAAAACATCCCAATCCTCCCCACTAACAAATATCTGACCCATTGAGATAGATCCTTTAGGAAATATATATGGTCAGGGAACAGACCCGAATAGCATTAAACAAGCTGCAACTTCCCAGGGACGGGGGGGGACTGTCATGCCCCAATATTTATAAATACTGGATCGCAGCCCTAGTTTCACATATGGCAGCATGGCTGGTGCCAGTGTCTCAGGCACCACCCTGGACAGCCTTAGAAAAAGGAATCATGCAGGTCAGGCTGGACCACTCCCTTATATGCCATCTCCACAGACCTCACATATCAGACAGCGATTCCACATTCACCAAAGGTCTACTGAACAGTTGGATGAGATTTCTGTCTCTCCCTGAAAACAGTTTCTTGAAGGGTTGGTTGAGTGTTCCTTCCAGGGACAGGGCTTTTGTGCCAGCCCAGTCTGATCACTCCTTCACAAAGGTGGGCTAGGTTGGGCCTGACACACGCATGCTAAGATTATGATAGGGGGATGTTTAAGTCCTTTGACCAATTACAAAGGGAATATTCACTTCCTCAACAGGACTTTTTCTGATACTTACAGATCAGACTTTTTTTTGACAAGAAACTGGGCATGGACATCTCCTCCAAACAAATCCCCCCATTATTGGATCTATTGCTTCAACTATTCGAGGGTGGTGACCAGTGTCATCTAATATCCCAAAGCTACGAAGCACTGCAGACTGGGCCTCCTCAAAATATGGAGGTGATACAGTTCCAGTGGGAGGCTGAGCTGTCGGTTTCACTCTCCCCAATGGACTGGCTACATATTTGGAGATGACAACATAAGACTATGAACACCTACTCCTAGAGAGAATTCTCTTGGAAGGTGGCCATCAGGTATATCCAAACCCTGCAGATCATCTCCAAATACTCGTAAAACAGAGACTCCACTTGTTGGAGGCACTGCGGGTGCAAGGTTGTGATGCACTCACATATATTCTGGTCCTGCCGGATCCCAGACACATACTGGGCAGATAGGAAAATTAGAGAATTATTCCTTAGTATTGAATCCTTTACCCCAGAATTAGCAATCCTCCTACACTTCCCCAAAAACAAATGAAATCAAAACACCAAAGATATCTACTAAGTATCCTGCTGGGAGCAGCCAAAAAATGTAGTACCAGACTCTGGCTCCAAACAGAAGCCCCCACAATCTTGGCTTGGGAAAATATAATCTATGACATTTATAAAATGTAGACTCTGATGGCCAGCCTTCAGAACAAGACCCCAGAAAGAATGAACTATTGGACCCCATGGTTTACAAGTATATCTCAATCGAGACCAGATTTGGTCCCTTGAGGGGACGCAGAATAGGCCAAAACAGGCACTGACAGTTAGACAATGGGCCGGCCAGCCCTTTATAAAATATTTCTGATAGTGTTTATAACAGGACTCCCACAGACAAGTTTAACAAGCCCAATATTATTATAGAAGTTACTGGCCAAAGAGTGGGTAAATAATCCCTCCACCCTGGGCATTAGCCTTCCTCCTCCTCTTGGAACCCAGCCTCCCAGTACCTGTCCCTAATCATAAGGATTTCCATAATTTGTTACTGTAGGATGTATTGGTTACTAGAATATTGTTCTAGCCTTAGGGGACTAACTGTACTCATGTTATCCTAGTTTTTAACAGCCTCCTATTGTTATTATAAAATGGAAATATGTTTTCATGTCTGCTATTTCTCCTGCCAGTGAACAATTGTAATTAACTATTGTGTGCTGAGAGAAATGATAAAGAAAAAGTTAAAAAAAAAATAACAACTTTAAAGTTTCCCATTATAGCCTATGGAAAAAGATATATGATCTAAAAGTGAAAGCAGGTAAACAGACCTCAAAAAACAGTATATTTGCCACTTCATAGCAGGGAGGACAGGATCAGATCTGTTACAGTACAGTAGCTTCTTCTTGTTGTTTTTACATTGTTTCTTGTGGATTCTACTTGGTAGAAGGTTATTTAATTTCTTTCTTACTACTTCTAAGGGGCTAGCAGGGTATTGTTTGGGGCTGTTGGAATTTTGAAACCTGTTTTGGTAGCTATAAGTGGGCTCATTTGTTTGATGATTCACTGTGTGGCAGGCTGCATTTGTGGAGGCCTATTTCTTCTGTTTTAAAATATAATTGGTGTGATTTAACTGTATCTGTTTCTTTGAATTGGAGACCTATATCTTCTAATTCCAAGCCTATTCTGATGTGTTGTTGGTGAAGCTGTTTGAATTGGAGTCCTGTTTCTTTGGGTAGTGAACCTATTTGGGGGGCTTTGAGTAGAATTGTGATTCATTGTTGCTGGCTTCACTAGCTGCAAAGTTTTAGTGCAGAGTGGGGGAAGGGTGCTAATGGTCTGACCAGAGGCCTCAGCTACCTGATTGTTTCTGGAAGACTTGGGCTGGTTCCATCCCCAACACCCACCCCCACCCTGGTCCATTATTTCCTTTATACAGGGGTTCTGACATCACTTCCTCAAACAGGCAAAGGACATGCACCTGTCATAGCAGAAGCAGACATCCAGGTAAGGAAGAGCAGCAAGTGAAGAGGTGACTGCTATCTCAGTGGCAGAGAAGTAACTGCAAATCTGGGAACTTTCATTGTTACTTCTTTGCATTGCTATTGCATTGGGGAAAGAAGGAGTAGGAGTTTGAAGAAGGTTGTGCAATAGCTAATTAAAGTCTCTTTTTGAGTGTGGATAGGAATGTAAAAAGCAGTTGCTCAATCTTTCTAAACGTTACAACAAAGGGGGTAAGGGAAATAAGGAAAATAATGTTTTGCACTGATAGAGGGGGGAGAGGGTAGACTTGGGGGAGTGTTTGGTATCCTGCATCTGGAAGGGTAGGGGGTCGCTGGCGGGCAACGACAGCAATGGGTAGGGTGGTAGGCTGCAACAACTGCGGTGCACCAATCTTTCTAAAAATTGCCTAGAGTGTGGGAGGATGTTTAGTGTGCAACCACATAAAGACACTTAGAAAGGAGATTGAGGGTCTGCAGGAGGAACTAAGACAGGCAGGCAGATTGGTGGTGGGTTTAGCCCAATACTGGAGGGAGAAAGAAGGGGAGATGAGGGAGGGCAATTTAAGCCAACAGTGGTGAGGAGAGGGTCTGAAGAAGGGAAGCAGAGACAAAGGGGCCCAGGCCAGGAAAAACAATTGCCAGGGAAACCAGATCAGGAGACAAAAGACAAATGGAAGGAGGATATAGGAACTTGTCAGGGGAGGCGAAGAAGTGGCAAAAGTCATGGAGTGGACAGGAGAGAACAGGTTACTATGCAGACAGAGGGAGCGGGCATTTGTGAAGGGTCTTCAGAAAATAGTTTTGCACTGCTAGAGAGAAAGAAGGTGGAGGAGGGAAATGATGAAATTAGAGGAGTAATTGATAAATGCCTGGACCAAACTGGAGTGGGGGGAAGTTCTGCTGGGAGAATTGCAACAGGGGCAAAAGGGGGAAATAATGTGCAGAAGGAAGAAGAGGAGCTGGAAATGAGAGAGGGAGATGAATGGAAGCAAGCAGGGAGTAAGAGTGGTGGAATCTTAGTGGTGGGGGACTCAATACAAAGAGGAGTCAAGTGGGGTAGCAAGGGGGAGAGGCATAGTCGCATTTGGGTGGAGGCCATGCCAAGAATGACAGAGGAAAGGGTGGGATAATCTGTTCTAAAATATGCTAGAAGGGGTAGGGACAAGCCTCATTTAATTATACATCTTGGGACAAATGACCTGGCTGACAAGACAGTAGATATAGTCCAGAGGAGGTTTGAGGAACTAGCACAATTATGTGAGGGGGCAGGAAGATCAGTAACTTTTTCAGAGATACTTCCAGTGCCCAAGGCAAGCACAACAAGAAAGCTGAGAATAGAGGAATTATTAGATGGCTAACAGCCTGGCATTGTGCTAAAGGGTATGGCTGTTGGGGGTGGGAGGGACCTGGGAGGACAGTAGTCTCTATGCCAAGGACAGAATGCACTTGAGTGAGGATGGAAATAAAGTGTTGAAACAGAGGATGGAGAAGTACATAGAGGAAGTTGGGAATTTAAACTAGGAGTGGGGGGTGGCAACTGGGCAAGAGATATGCAGAGACCACAGGTTGGGAAACCATATGAGCTTACCTCCCATAACAGTGACAAGGGACAGATGGCAAGTACTATTGGTGATGCTAGTAAAGGAAGGCAGGATGGGGGGGAAGGGTGGAAGGTGGTTACCCTTAATGCTAGGAGCCTTGGGAGGAAAACTGCAGAGTTACAGGTGCTCATGGCAGAGGGAGAGATGGACACTGCAGCCATCACAGAAACATGGGCCACCCAAAACAATGACTGGGACCTGTCTGTACCAGAGTACACGTTATTTCATAGGGACAGGGTGATTGGGAAAGGAAGGGGTGTGGCACTATATGCGAAGGAAGGACTGAAGTGTGTAAGAGAGGAAGGGGAGGAGGGTAGTACAGAGTCACTTTGGATGCAAATCCAGGATTCCAGGAATAGGATTCTTAGAATGGGAGTGGTGTACACACCACCATCTCAGACGGAGGAGTTAGACAGGAAACCAGTGGGACAGATCAGGAGGACCTGCGAGAAGGATAGTGTGGTGATTGTGAGGGACTTCAACATGCCAGGAGTGGACTGGAGTACCCCAACAACCAGGAACAGAAGAGAGCAGGTACTGCTGGATGACTTCCAGGACAGCTTTCTGCTGAAAATGGTCAGTGAACCAACCAGGTTAGGGAATACCCTTGACCTTGTGCTGGCAAATGGGGACTTTGTGAGAGAACTTACAGTGGAGGAACTGCTGTCAGAGAGTGACCACCACTCAGTATGGCTCACACTGGATATGGGCAAGGAAGGAGTGGAATCTGGCACAAGAGTGCTGGACTTCAAGAGTATGGGGGAAGTGGTAAAAGGGTACCTGGCCAGAATTCAATCTAGTATGGACACTAACCAGAGGTGGGAGCTCATGAAGCTGGGGATAGTGGAGGCAACCAAAACCTGCTGCAAGGCCCAGAGCAAGACTAGGGCTAAGAAACTGAGCTGGTTGAGCAAGGAGATCATGGAAAAGGAAAGGAGGAAAAGAGCTGCCTTTAGGAAGTACAAAAAAACAGGGAGGGGGAGGACAGGGAGGAGTACTTGACAGAATCGAAGGAGGTGACAAGGGCAGTAAGGGGAGCCAAAGCATCTACAGAACTCAGGCTGGCACAAGGCACAAGGGGGAGAAGGACTTCTTTAGGTACATCAGGGAGAAAAGGAACTGTAAGGACCACATAGTAAGGATTAGGAAGGAGGGGGTTGGATGGAAACAGGGTGCAATAAGGCAGAAGCACTAAATAAGTACTTCTGCTCAGCATTTACTAAAGAGAAATGGGGGGGTGACACCCAAGGGGGGATAAATGGCAGAAACAGGGGGGGAAGGGGTGACAGATGGGGAAATCATGGAGGGCAGAGTTCGGGAGGGTTTGAAGGCACTGAGGGTGGACAAGGCGCCAGACCCAGATGGCATTCACCCCAGGGTACTGAAGGAGCTGGCAGAGGTCCTTGCAGGACCTTTGGAAGACCTATTTAATGCCTAACTACATTCAGGGTGTGTACCTCAGGACTGGAGGATGGCTCATGTGGTGCCCTTCCACAAGAGTGGCCCCAAGGATGAACCGGGAAACTACAGACCAGTGAGTCTCACATCCATCGTGGGTAAGCTAATGGAGGCTATCCTGAAGGAGAGGCTGGTGGCCCTCCTAGAGGCCAAAGGACTACAGGACAGCAGACAGCATGGCTTCATATGGGACATATCCTGCCAAACCAACCTGGTGGAGTTCTATGACTGGCTAACTAGGCAACTGGACAGGGGCTATGCAGTGGATGTCCTGTATCTGGACTTCAGTAAGGCATTCAACTCGGTGCCACATGGAAGGCTGGGAAGTAAGTTAGTAGGCACAGGGGCGGGTGCAAAGCTGGTGAGATAGGTAGGAAACTGGCTTCAGGGAAGGCAACAGAGGGTGGTGGTGGGTGGAGAGCTCTCACACCCAAGGGCAGTGATGAGCGGTGTTCCACAGGGCTCGGTGTTGCGACCAGTGTTGTTTGGGATATTCATTGCACACATATCATGGGACATCAAGAGCAAGATCAGTCTATTTGCTGATGATACCAAGGTAGGAGCGGTGGTGGATGACCTAGGGGGATGGCAGGGGTTGCAGGATGATCTGGCAAAGCTTGAAACCTGGTCAGACCTGGCAACTGGGGTTTAATGCCAAAAGGTGCAAGGTGCTGCATTTTGGGATGAAGAACCCAAGGAGGAGTTACCAGCTGGGGGGAGTGCAGCTAGCCCAGACAGAGGAGGAGAAGGATCTGGGGGTGCTCATTACAGGGTCAATGAACAACTTGGCACAATGTAGGAAAGCAGCTGCAAGGCCAACAAAGCTGGGTTGTGTGCAAAGGTATATCCTCGAGGAGGGAGGAGGTGATTCTGCCACTGTACAGGTCATTAGTTAGACTGCACCTGGAGTACTATTGCGTACTGACGCCTGATCTAAAGAGGGACATTAAGTTGCTGGAAGGGGCGCAGCGCAGGGCGACAAAGATGATCAAAGGGCTGGGGGACTTATCATACGAGAGGAGGTTGAGGGAGTTGAACATGTACTCACTGGAGGATAGGAGGGACAGGGACATGATTGAAACCTTTAAATACATGAAAGGAATAAACAAGACAGGTACAGAGGGGCTGTTCAAAGTAAGGGAGGGGAGGAACACCAGGGGCCATGATATGAGACTGGAGGGAGGAAGGTTCAGGAGGGAGATGAGGAGACACTTTTTTACAGAGAGGGTGGTGGCTGGGTGGAATGCGTTACCTGCAGAAGTGGTATCCAGTAGAACAGTGGACTGCTTCAAAAGGGGATGGGACAGGACAAGGGGGAGGGTTAATGAAGGGGAAGGGTGGAAGGGAGGGGCAGCTGCAGAATAAGGGGTGCTAGCTGCACATTTGAGCAGACTTGATAGACCTCTAGGCCTTTATCTGCTGGCAAATTTTGTATGTTCGTAAAACTGTTAGGACATTTGGTCTGAAATTTGCATAGTGGCAAGCTTTTGCCACACAAATGTCCCCTTTGTTGGTTTGGTGAAGACATGGACACCAGTTCCATAGTTACAGCACTCCAAAGTTGCAGATTTTCCCATGGGATAACATTGTGGTGGTTGTGGCACATTTCGGCAGCGATATCTCGAAAACGGTTTGAGATACGGATTTTTTGCTAAGAACAGCTTAATACATATACTAAGCATGTGTGGAGGTGGCCAAGCCATGAATACAATTGTGAAGGAATTTTTTTCCAGAGTTCTTATGGTTCCTGAGGTATTGCAACCATTGCAGCACAATGGTTACCTGGAATGGCTCAAGGCGTGACTGTGTCTCTATACTTCAATCAATCAATCAGTTTTATTTGTATACTGGAAGGTATGTGAACAAAAATGTCTATTTTCACAAACATTCAGTGTTGGAAATAAGAGGTAAAACATTACAAGGTCCAAATACGTTGAATATGTGTCCAGAGTTGGAAGTGAAAAAATGCAAAACAATACATAATATATACAATTGAAATTACAGTGGTAAAAGCACAAATCCAACAGATACATTCTTTTATACATAACAATATATAATATATGCAATTGTTTTTACAGTGGTGCAGTGGTAAATGCACAAATCCATCAGGTATATTCTGTTGCACATAATATTTACAGGGGAAATAAAGTACAAGAAGAAACAAAAAAGGCAAAAGGAGAAAAGATGTGTAAACAGGTGAGGAGGGGTGGTTAGAATCTATAAGGGGCTGCCCCTCTGAGGCAGAAAGATGTCAAACAGGTGTGAGGGAGTAAAATTCATATCTGAGATGTTTCCCCAAGGAGACAAGAGGAAAGAAGGGAAGCGGGTAATATCGGACAGGGTGGTGGGCCTAGTATACAGCCTAAGGTTAGGATGCTAAAGGGTGAGGTAAAGTGCATGTATAGTGGCATAATAAACCACAGGATTTATTGAGTGGGCAGAGGAGGTTGCCTATCAACCTCCTATAGGTGTCAGCGTGGCTCAGTTGGTAGCACATCCGCCTCTGGACCAGAAGGTCGTGGGTTCTCATCCCACACCAGGATTGGACTTGCACCTAAAAATCGCTGGCATCCGTGTGCAGTACTGGGGGGTGCTGTACTGCTGGGGTGTGCCATCCTTCAGATGAGACATTAAATCGAAGTCCCTTCTGCCCATCCTGGTGTTGTCATGGTGGGTGTCCAGGTGGAAGTAAAAGAACCCAGGACACTCTTCGCAAAGAGCAGGAAAAATTCCCGGTGTCCTGGTCAACATTCCCCTTCCCATAAACTGGTTCATGCAATTATCCAGGCTGTGTGTGGGTGATGATGTGTGATATGGCCGCCACCACACATTCAGTCACTTCACTACCAGTCTAGCATTGCTTGTAAAGTGCTTTGGGATATTGTGTATGAAAAGTGCTATATAAATGCTGATTCTTCTTCTTCTATCAGGGCAGCGGCAACTGGATGAAATGAGAAGGTGCTCTTTGAGGGAGGTGCTGAAAGAGTAAAAGGATCCACAAGCCTGATTTTCAGGGGGCAGTTTGTTGTAAACCTTAGTGCCCCTGTAGGAGATAGAGTTCTGGGCCTGCTTAGTCCTTTAAAAAGGGGTGTCAAAAACCAAACTGAAGGAACCTCTGGTCGACCGACCAGGTATTGCGCATAGGAATAGGGAGGTAACACTAGCAGGGAGAATATTGAGATATATCTTGTGGAAGAAGGAGAGCATTTTTAGATGAAACCTCCCTTATAGAGTGGACCAGCTGATGGAGGAGTATAGGGTGCAGTGGTGTTTTCTCCTGGGGAGACAAGTGACAAAGTGAGCAATGCAACAGTATGTGGCCATGAGTTTGGAGTAGAGGAGTGATGAGGTAGGAGGAGAGAAGACAATGGATCCCTAGTCAATGAGAGGCAGGACTAGAGAGATAGCCATGCAAAGTCTGTAGGTGGAGATCAGGATCCTTTTAATCCTATAAAGAAGATTGAGCCTGACATGACAAATTTTAATGAGGTTACTAATGTGGAGATTGAAGGAGAGACGTGGGTCGAGGTGGAGACCCAGATATTTGAATTCTGAGACTTGCTCGATGAGTATTCTGTAGTTGTCAGAATGTTTGAGGCCGGAGACAGGTGCTTTCCGTGGGCCTGAGAAGACCATGAATTTGGTCTTCTTGGAATTGAGGACCAGGCCATTCCCAGAGAACCAAGAATGCAGTTTTCTAAAGTCTGCCTGCAGATTATGGAACATAGTGGTGGGGTTTTTGTCACTCTAGTAGAGAGCTGTATCGTCGGCATAGAGGATGAGTTGGGTAGAATGGCAGATTGATACTTATAGGTTCATGGGAGCCCAGAGCCCTACATCTGGATCCTATTATGCAATAATGGGAGTGCAGAGCCCTTCATTATGCAGTAGTGGGCCCTCTAGGCACTGCGCTCCCACATAGAGATGTGATATCATTAAAGTATCAGTACACTTATATACAGATGGGAGTGCAGGGCTCACATGACAATCAGAGACAATTACAAAACGTATGCATGATGGGAGCACAGGGCCACAACCACATATGAGTAACATTACACTTTCTCAAAAAGAAGAGAAATTCATTGCAAAAAACTTAGTTAATGCATCAGTTAGGGTTGTCATTACAGCATCAAAAGTTTGGACATTCAATGTTAGGGTTACCAACCCTACCCCACCCCCACTCTCCACAAACCAACAGGCATTGGGGTGTGCTTTGGGGTTGCCGGGCCTAACTCTCACCCCACTGTACCACTCAGCTTCCTTACAAATGGAATGGGGTGAGAGTTAGGGCTAGCTGTTACAAAGCACGCCTGACACCTGATGGTGTGGTGAGTGGGAGTGAGGGGCAGGATTGGTAACCTAACATCGGACTTCAAACTTTTGTCACTGTAGTGACAACCCTAACTGGTATGTGTGTGTGTGTATATAGGTTTTATATATGTGTGTGTATGTATATATATATATATATATATATATATATATATATTATGGTAGCACGGTAGTGCTACCATAGTTAGGTTCAGGAGCCATTTCCATGTTAAACCCAAAATTTTGCACCTTAATAACTTTGTAACTGTTTGATGGATTTGCCTGAAATTTGGAATGTATAATCAAGACCCATAGGCCTTGGGATCTACCAAGTTTCGTGCCTGATCGGATATCGGTTTGCGGGGTTATTAACATGATTCTGTCTTGTGGCGTTCGCTTTTCTGGAATTTATGGTCGCACAGGTCGAGTGGGTTTATGTGACCGCCCAAATCTTCAGGAACGTGCAGGCGGGGTCCCCGATGTGCCTTTCAAAGATTTGGTGAAAAATATTAAACGGTTCAAAAGTTATTCAAAAACAGTTTCCCATTATAAGTCAATGGGAAAAGTTAACAAAAGTTTGACAGTGTCGCAAATGCATTTTATTATCAAAATGGGCCTGTTACTTTCGCAATCCGCCATTTTGTTTTCAGTTGGTGATCAGAAAAATGGTTGGCATTTAAATTTGAGACCCTCTAGCAATGTAATTCTTTTGTATTTAGCTATTCGGGCCTGAGGATGCTTGCCATGTCTTTATTTGTGGTAAAACACCCCAAATATGTTTTCAAATTTTCTGGGAAAAGTGCTTCGCAAATTACTTTAGTCTCACGAAAGTCTCGAACTTTTTATGAAAGCTGCAATTAAGTACAGTAATTTTCTAGTCTGTGGGGAAATGACAGCAATTCTTTGGCACTGTACTGCGAAATAACCATTGGGAGTTTGGGCTAAAATTTGAGGAACGCGCTGACATCTCACAGATGTGCCTTTCAGTGTTGTATTGAAAAAATATTACACGGTGGCAAAGTTATGGTACTCCAAAGTTGACCATTTTTCCCTTAGGATAACATTGTGGCGCCCGAAGCATTACAGGAATCCTTTGGCACCCTGCTGCAAAATAATGGCTTGGTATTTTTTCCTGAAATTTGGAAGGAAGACAGCTAACAGTCCACAGATGTGCCTTTCAGTAGTTTGGTGAAAAAATATCACATGGCGGCAAAGTTACGGCACTCCAAAATTGATGTTTTTTCCCATAGGATAACATTACGGCATTCGCCGCGCCTTTCAGGGCCCGTATCTCGGAAATGGTGCGAGATACGGACTTTTCGTTGGAAAATTTCTTAGCCCCTAATGGGGCTAAGATTCAAATTAGCCAGGACAGTTGTAAATAATATGACTTTTAAATTTTTTTTCTATGTCGTACGGTTCCTGAGATATAATGTGCTTAGTATTCCAAGATCTCATTTTCTGCGCCGATACTCATTATTTTGCATACATTATTTGTACTCACTGTCTTTTTCAATGCAGATTGTGGGGAAAACCAGCCTATGTGCTTACATTACTGTTACTGTTGCTCTTTTTGCTTGCGGCTCCGTACTCGTTTCACTTACCATTGACGTCTGCGCCCAATGTGCGTTATCCTTATGCTTCATTTGCGCTATGCTTCTGTTATTTTGTGCCATTTCTGTGTACAGTACTGTTTCTCTTACTGTTTCACTTTACTTCACGATGCCCATTGCCATTTGTGTTTGCAGGCACCATGTTACTATGTCACAACACATCATGTGGCAGACCATTCCCATCTATGCCACCATGTGCGTTACGCTTTCTGTTCTCATTCGTGCTTGTGTTAGCATGTGCGCTACTGTTAGCATTTCTGTTTGCGTTGCTGTCCCTGTTAGTATGCCACAACACATCATGTGGCGGGAGCGCGGGGCCCAAAGGGCCCCGCGCCCACTCCATCATTGATGTCCTGCGCCACCATGTGCGTTTTCTTGCGCTTTTCATTTGCGCTATGCTTTCTGTTATTTTGTGCCATTTCTGTGTACAGTACTGTTTCTCTTACTGTTTCACTTTAATTCACCATGCCCATTGCCATTTGTGTTTGCAGGCACCATGTTACTATGTCACAACAGATCATGTGGCAGACCATTCCCGTCTACGCCACCATGTGCGCTACCCTTTCTGTTCTCATTTGTGCTTGTGTTAGCATGTGCGCCACTGTTAGCATTTCTGTTTGCGTTGCTGTCCCTGTTAGTATGCCACAACACATCATGTGGCGGGAGCGCGGGCCCTTCCGCCGCTGCATTACATTCACTATTTCTTGTTATCATTCTTAAAAAGCAGGGAAATTAGAGGCAAAAAACTGTGTTTAATGCATTAGTCAGGGTTGTTCCACAGCAACAAAAGTGAGGAAATTCACTGTTAGGGTTGAAAACCCCTTGACCCCCCGCCCATCCCCAAACCGGTAGGGTGCGATTGGGATTGTGGGTCCTAACTCTCACTGCATTGTCCTATACTTCTGCTGTTTTAACATGTCATGGGTGAGAGTTAGGGCTGATGATCCCATGCAGACCAATGCCACCATATGCGCCATTGTTTCATGCCTTTTTTGTTTGCATTTCT
Source organism: Neoceratodus forsteri (assembly GCA_016271365.2). Taxonomy (NCBI): domain Eukaryota; kingdom Metazoa; phylum Chordata; order Ceratodontiformes; family Ceratodontidae; genus Neoceratodus; species Neoceratodus forsteri. Next base: position 183,916,679 of record JADMNL010000022.1, read on the forward strand.
GTTACTTTTTAGCCATTTGTGTGTACTGTACTGTTTTGCTTTCTGTTTCACTTTGTGTCACCATGCCCATTGACATTTCAATTTACAGGCACCACGTTACTTTGTGACAAGGCATCACGTGGCACAGCATTCCTGTGTATCCCACTGTATGCATTAGCCTTTCTGTTCTCATTCATGGTTGTGGGAGCGCGGGGCCCAAAGGGCCCCGCACTCCCGCTGCTGCATTACATTTACTATTTCTTGTTATCTTTCTTAAAAAGAAGGAAAATTAGAGGCAAAAAAGTCTGTTTAATGCATTAGTTAGGGTTGTTCCACAGTGACAAAAGTGAGGAAATTCGCTGTTAGGGGTGAACACCCACTTGCACCTCACTGCCCACTCCCCCAAGTGGCACTTTTAGCATTAATGTTTGCGGTGTTGTCTGTTTTATTGTGCCATAACACATCATGTGGTGCTAGGCATGGCCTGTACTGCCCTGCCCACCCCTAAACCGGCATTGGGTGTGCATTGGGATCATGGCTCCTAACTCTACCCCACTCTCCTATACTTCTGCTGCTTTACACATGTCATGGGGTGAGACTTAGGCTGATGATCCCGCCTATGCCACCATGTGTGTTACCTTTGTGTTGCTGTGTTACTGACTGTATGTCATAGGTAGCAAACAAATAGATGGAGGTATAGTTGTAGCAGTATTAGTAAACATTGATTTGTATGCTTAAGTCATAGACAGTTATTTTCATTTCAGTATGGTATTTAAAGTAATGAGTCGACACAGGTGGTTATGCTTTTAAAAAATTTATTGCTAATTTGTCAAATGGAGAAAAGGTCGAATCAAAATTAAAATTTTGTTAACAGAAGCAGTCTCACAATACAATCTTTGTATGTGTGCAGTCATTACTTGTGAAATTTGTAAATGTGTAAGAATAATAATAAGTGTATGATGTGGATTGGACTAAGTGTGTGATATTATATGAAACTAGTCAGATGTTGTGTGTTTTTAGTTGTGCTTCAGTACTCACTTCTGTTTATATGTGTGGAAGTATTTTCTGGCATTTGACTTGTAATTTTAATAGTCAGGCTGAAGATATTGCTATTGAATGTGAATGTAGTTTGTAAAAAATATAACTTTTTAAAAAATGGTTGTATGTTGTAACTATGTGTAGTGCATTACTTGTCTGCTATGTTAATAAGGGAATGTCAGTTGGTTGTGAAGTGTGATTAGACACAAGATAGACAAGTGTTTTGTTGTAATTGTGTGACTGCTAATGTGGATGTTCCTGGGGTGGGCGAAAACCATATGCTGATTGTCTAAGTAGTACAGTTTACACAATTGTAAGTTTAGTGACATTTGATTCTTACTATTACATAATATGTCACTGACTAGGTGCAAATGGAAAATTCCCACCCGACCCCTCAATTGAGGCGATCATAAATATTGTCAGGAACATGTATGCAGTTTGTTGTGATCAGCAACAGTGCCTGATTTACAATTGTCAATATTTTGTACATACGGTACAGTTAGTTATGTGACAAGTAACAAAAAATAAATGTTTACATGAACAAAAAATGTTATCAATTCTACATTGGCTTCTATGTAAATTCTTAACTTGTAAATACTAAAACTGTAATGGAATGCATTTTTTCACAAACTTATGCTTAGTTACATGTTGTTAGTATACTGCAGAGTAATATGTAAGACATTCACTTGTACTGTAGTGCTACACTGCTATTTTTAGTTCAACTATTAAACAAGTTATTAACAATGTACAGTTGAAAACAAATGTTTCTATTATGTACAAGTAATTTTAAACAGTTGTAAGAGTCACTGAATTAGATTCAGTAATTGGTTATTATTAACAGTTGTGTAAGTCAGCTTCTTGCATTATCAATAACGGTAGTTGTTTTTACATATGTACAATACTAGTACTACATCTGAAAGCATGATAGTTCTACACTGTTGCATGGTGATCTAATGATGTTCTCTATATGTGAAGAGTCACTAGAAGTGTGAAAAGACTACTTCTGAGACAGTGGAATGTTTGTTGAATGTAATAAGGGTAGAATCTTTCACAGACATGTAATCATGGTTTCTCTAGTGACTGTAAATATTGTTGGCGCCGATTGAAGCCACTACAACAATTTTCATGTAGTCACTGATCTACACAAGATGTAACATGTCACAGTCTATGTAATGTCTGTATTTGAATTCCATTTTTTGTTGAAATTGTATTGTTTATTAACAGTTGTAAATTGTACAACATTGTAACGAGTTATGACATTTTTGGGGACAAAGTACTCATGTTAAAATGGTACATGTTTTGTCCTATTCTTCTGAAATATGAAGGTTGTCATAATTCTTCAATATTAGAAGATATGCATTTTTGAGGTGATGTGGGATTGTCTATTTAAAAGTTGTTGTAGAGTCGTCACACTCTAACCATACAGCTGTGCAGCTTAGTAACGTTTTTAGATGCATAATCTTGTATAGACATGTAATCATGGTTTCTCTAGTGACTGTAAATATTGTTGGCGCCAATTGAAGCCACTACAACAATTTTCATATAGTGTATGGTGGAACGCTGTTCCGCATGGAAATCCATGCCTGGAACAGCGTTGTTGTCCTTCACTCGGTGCATCACGATCTTGTTGTGCTGCACCCAGTGGCCACCGTGCAGCACAACAAGATCGAACACATTGCTGCGATGCGCATTAGAGCGCGCCGCACAGCAACACGGGAAGTGCACTTTGGGCAGACAGACAGAAGTAAGCTTTTTCCCCGAGTGTTCACGAGTGGTATTTATGGTTGCCCATACATTATAAAGATTGTGTATGAGCAACCATACACAAACAAGGCAGTTTTGCGATCTTGAGGTTTCCATGGTAACGACCTTCTCGAAGCACGCTCGAGGTCTCAGGTTACCACGGAAACCTCTCGATCGCAACTGCCTTGTTGTGTATGCTTGCGCATACACAATCCTCTATGTAGTCACTGATCTACACAAGATGTAGCATGTCACAGTCTATGTAATATCTGTATTTGAATTCAATTTTGTTGAAATTGTATTGTTTATTTACAGTTGTAAATTGTACAACATTGTAACGAGTTATGACATTTTTGGGGACAAAGTACTCATGTTAAAATGGTACATATTTTGTCCTATTCTTCTGAAATATGAAGGTTATCATAATTCTTCAATATTAGAAGATATGCATTTTTCAGGTGACGTGGGAGTCTCTGTTTAAAAGTTGTTGTAGAGTCGTCACACTCTAACCATCCAGCTGTGCACCTTAGTAACGAGGTGTAATGTCCAGAATGCATGGATTGACCATGGTGATAGATAATGCTGTGCGTGTCAAACAGTGATTGGTTGAAGACTATTCTACTAGCTGTGTAGTCTGTGATAGGAGTATCAACTCTGAGCCCATTGGTGTCAAATCTGTGCAACATAAGCAACAGATATTGAGATGAAGTCCTCAGGCGTATGGACTGAGTGCATCTGCCTCCGCACCTTACACAGGCATGACTACATTCAGCATTAGTGAACAGCTGTCGAAATTTGACACTTTTGGCTTTAGGAACAAAGAGAGTTATCCACAGCATGTCTTGTGTGGTTTCACTCTGTGAATTGCCACATGAAACACATACATATTTTGTAACGTATGTTACTGTGAAGTACTGGTGGATTGGGGTGCTGTCTTCATCAAGGTTGTTTATCACAGCCATCATAAACTCAGTACTGTCTTGCTGTATGTCTGCAGCAAATGTATTACATCCAGCATATGTAGATAACACCTGTCGTAGTGGTGTTAGTGAGTGTACAGTGTTAGAGTGGTCAGAAGTCATGTTGATAATCTGCTTCAAAGCATTTGATAGGGGATTGTCTTGTGAAGCAGATATTGCTTGCACAAACTGTGGCATGTGTAGAAAAACTTGCATAGCTGAGTTAGCATAGCAGTTTACTCTACTGCTGTTGTCAAACAGTGGTACAGCAGCTACGCCAACTGATTTCTTATGAATTGTTGGTTGTGAATGTTTACTTGAGGTTGTGGCCTTTGCTGAACTCTTTTTTTTTAATCACTTTGTGAAGCTTGTTGCTGTTTGTTGCTTCGTCTAGCTGTGACTGAATTGTGTGAGACCGACATATATGTAGGCAGTGGTATTAAAGACATTTGTGGCTGATGTAGAGTACGTAATCTGTTGTACTCAAGAATACATCGCTTGTCAGCTCGTATTTTCTGAGGTGCTATACTAATGATGTGCAATCCAGAAAGGCTTCGTACATGTGAAAGTGCAACGTAGCTCATGCCATCTTTGAAAATGTCTGTACCTATGTCTATCATTGCTGAATCCAAACTTAATCCCTGAGATTTGTGAATGGAGACAGCGATGCAACACATAATGGGAACTGTTTCTGTTTACGTAGATATCCTTAAAAACCTGGAATTTTACGTAGGTTCGATGTATGTGTACAGAGTGTTGCATGTTGTCAAACTGCACTACAAGTGTCTGAATAAATGTCTTCTGTACATTATAGATAAAGTCAGTGATGTTTCCCATGGCGCCGTTTACCATGCCTTGTTCGACATCTAGATTACATCGTAGCATGATACGTGCATTCTTACAAAGTGTGAGAAGAGCTTCTAGGCCAGCTGTTCATGAAACATCTGACTTCAGTTCACTTAGTCGTTCAGTCATCTTTGCTACTAGTTTTCGACTAAGAATAATGCCATCAACTGTATCAATTGCATGGAGAGTGACAATCTCTTGGTTCTCTCTTTGTAGCATTAGATTGTTGAATTCAGTGCATTTCTTTAGTCGTGGCATAAGACACACTATGTGTCTGGCAGTAGAGTATATATCGCTGAAGACATTACATGCTGTTCCTGTGCATGTACTATCTATTGTGATTTTTCGATCATTTAACATACAAACATGTTCTGGTGATAGAGAACCAAAGAAGCTTCATCTAAAAGTGATTTGGTAAGCTAGATCACCACTTTGCCGGATGTTCTCAGACAACTCAACATAGGTAAATAATTCCCATATGTTATAGCCTGCAATGCAACCGAGGATATTTTTAGCTTGCTTGGCAGTCAGAGTCATGAATACATGCTCTGCATTGACTGGTGCAAGTTGTAAAAGGTCTCCCAACACAAGTATACTTTTGCCACCAAATGGCACTGCATCGTCAGCACCTAAGATCTGCTGTAGACGTAGATGAATACAGGCTAGCATGACATTGGAGACCATGCTGATTTCATCAACAATGAGTAGCTGCATCTTTGTGAACATGAACGGAGCTGAGATGCAACCTCGAATGACAGTTTATGATACTCTCCAGTTCTCCCATGTTCGACTGGCAACATAAAGAGGCGGTGTAATGTTACTCCACCAATGTTGTATGCTGCTAGTCCTGTGGGAGCAGTCACAGCAACAGACATTGAAGAGCCTGTCACACTCCATATTTCTGAAGTGATAGCTTCAATCAGGAAACTCTTTCCTGTGCCAGCTGAACCACTGACAAACATTAGTAGTGGTTTGTGCTGAGTGCAGTCACATTTTTTTGTTTCATGTAGTATGCCATGTTGGACAGCTTCAACCACTTTGGAGTGTACTGTATGCTGCAGCTGATTTAGTCTTTCTCTTACATCAGCTGGGTTGACCATAGAGTGTGTGCCATGTTGCATGGCTGTCTCAATTTCGAGATTAACAGTTCTGGGGCATTTAACAGCAGAGGGTCACTAGAACACCTTGTCCTTCTGGATCAAGGTTGTCTTGTGAACTAACTGAGTGTCTTCCTGAAGTTGCTTCTCTGCCTGCTCGAGCTGTTCTTTCTCAGCTTTTAGTCTTTGTATGTATGTTTGTGAGTAGTCAGTTTGGAAATTCTCATAAGTGAGATTGAACTGTTCTTCGAATGTGTCAGAGTCACCTTTAATTCAGACTCACCTCCAGGGTCTAAATAGGAATAGGAGAGCAAAGTAGTAATGTTCTGTGCTCTCTGATGCCTAGATGCAGTTTGCAGTGATCTATGTCATGGCTTGTTCCTCTTCACAAGACAGCCATCTAGTCCATTGACCTTGTAAATGTGCCGCCTTGAGTCATGTGCTGCACCTGTCTTGTAGTCATACCACTTAGCCACCCCAAACAGACACATATCATTCATCTCGCTGTGTCTACGTGGGTAGTATGTGTCTATCAGGTTATTCTTCAAGATATGTTTTGAAGAAGGTGTATTGACAGCAAGCTCCTCAATTTCGCATGAGGAATAGTGACACGCCTGTTCTCTTTGTAGTTTACTCGAGGAAACGCACAGCGCCAGACTTCCCTGCAGATGTGTACCCATTAGCTGTCACTGGCTCATAAGCTCCACATTCTCTGTGTGAAAGAGTCTTCAAACCCAATGACCACAGCTGAGATGTCAGGCTTTTGCTTGAACTGGCAATATTTTCTCAAAGATCTTGCAAGCTAGTCTGTTCATGTTTGGTTATGTACGAGGTTACATAGCGAACCAGGGCTAGTGAGTTGTCAGCCACAAACTGAACATCTATGTTTGCTTGCCACATTAGGAGAAGAGTTGGGTTGTAGTCATTGATATACACCTCTTTTTCATCTCTGGGTAACTCGTATACCCTCTTGGTTGATTTTGCCTTCAAGTGGTGTCGCATTGCTGAGAAAAGGTCATTCATGGCACCATTCTGACAAACTCTTCTAGGAAATCCAAAGCGACATCACGTGTACCAATTAGATTTGTTCTTTACTGCTCGCTGGCAATATTTTGTGCAAATATGTCGCTGGAACTTTTGAACCAACTTCCATAGTGTAGGACTGTCATACTTGTCTGGAATGTGACAAGTGATATATTTTTTGATGAATGATAGCACTTCTGCTGCATCATGTTCACCGATTCGTGGTGCATCCTTGATCCATATAACATATGGATATGAGGGGCACCTCGTGCTTGATATTCTGTCCTCCAAAAGTAGTGTTCTACAATGCCAGAGGAGGATTGTCCTTGATAAGATGAAATTAAGAATGTCATGGAAGCGCTTTTGAAAGGTTCCGTGACAGACACAGGATCAAGTGAACAATTTCCGATAGTCATTGATGAGATGCCTTTGACATCGGAATTTGCCCACTTCAACAGTTCAATGAGTTTGTCCCAGGCATATTCTGCACAACTAAGTGTGACAAACCATGTGGCTGCGCACATTACTGAGTATTGTCATCACTCCGAGTGTCTCAAGAGCACCAATATTCTTGGTGCCACGAGGTTTGAAAGTATGAAGACAGATTCACTTGCACATTTTCATCTTTCTGTTTCACTTCTCCAGAAATTGAGCCTGTAATTCCATCTAGTGGAGTTGTTAGCCGAATGGTATGTGCTATAGACGCAGATAGAATGTTAAGCTCACTTTCCCAGAGCAGATGGAACAGGTACTGTATGTTACGCCTGAATTTGCCATCTTGCTCAGGATACAGTTGGTGTGTGTACTCAGCACCCTGTACCCATACTTTCTTTCATCTAGGCGCCCGCCTGACCCTTTTGGAAATAGGTCTGGGAAGCAGCGTGCTTCTAGTGTTGCCTCCCAAATGCTGACAGGCTCATCTTCCACCTGCTTCATTTGATAGAGATTAATGTTGTCTCCTAATGGATCTCTACCATGTAGTGGGTGAATTGTGTACTGTTCATACACATTGTCACTTGTCTGTGTAGTGACTTTCTCAATGATTGGCTTACTTTTTCTAATAGATCATGTTTCACAGAGAGGCTGGCCATTTGATCTATGTCAAGGTCTATAAAAGGAATTGTTCCTCTTTAAATAAGCCAGAGCAAGCTTTACCTTTTGCAGGTTGACAACACTGCCAGATGACCTTGGCCTTTGTAGGCACACCATTTATTAGAATGACCAAGCTATTTTCTGTTGAGATAGCTTGAACATTTTCCTGTATGGAAGTGGTAGATACGCTCACAGAACCCTTTAGAGATCTAATCTAGCTCTTTCTGTGGAATCTTCCGTTCTTTGTGTTCAGACATAGAATTGCTTTGAATGGTTTCATTGTCTCGAATTAGAATACGCTCAAACATATTCAATGTTGAAATCTCAGTTGCTGTAACATCTGTTTCCATATTGTTTAGCACTGACCTTCCTGGCAAAGTGTTGCACTTCAGTTGTGAAAACAGTGTTTGTATAGTACAATGGTGTCTTGTGGATGAAAGCAGATTTCAGAAGCAAGAATGCTGTGAGGCGCAACCACATGTCATTGTATGATGACCAGGTTTCTAGGTTGACTCGTGACAGTTTGTTTTATGTGAGTACAAACGGTCGCATGACACACATACAGAATCAAACTTCTGATACTTTGCAATCTCAAACTTAGCAATTTCCTTCCGCATTGTTTCAGAATGTCATTTTCAACACTGAAACAGATTTTGTGTTGAAGTGTGACACTGAAATTTCCGTTTCTGGCTCAGAAGGAATGTGTTGCACTTTTTCATGAAAGTGATGGCACCGCATGTCACCTGACTGCAATAAGTCATTTAAACAAGTGTACTGATGCACAGCTTGCTGTACTTCATATACTCTGTAGACAAAGATCGTGATGCCTGTCTGATGCACTCGCGAGCATCCGTGATGTTGTGAAAAAACTATCACAAACACCAGTATCAAGACATGCAAGTGAGTCACCCATGAGTCCAGTATATGGCCGATTACAATGGTCGATTTCAGTAAATAGCTTATGTCTCTTTGCATCTGTTATTATGAATAGGTTAACAAACTGTTCAACTTTTTGAAATGATGATTGCCTACGGTTGCAGGTAGCATCACATGACCATGTAAGGCAGTTGCTATTCAAGACTATGGTTGGACCACAGTCATCATCAGTATCTAATTGATTGTCATCAGAGATACTGAGGATATTTGAAGCTTGTCAGACTCATCAATATTGAACGCCTGTTGTTCTAAGTCATGATAAGACTCTTCCAGAAATATGCTTCTGAGTGCTGTGTGTGCATCCACCGTCCTGTGAAGACATGGCAGAAGTTGTCAACAGTCAAACAAGGATACTGTTGAAGTCTTTTTTTGATGCTATATACAAGTTTCCTGAATTGTTCAAGGACATGAGACATCTTATGCCACAATCTTTGTAGTACAAACAGTGCTCTGTTGACAAATGTTTGTACTTTCAGATGTAAAGTCATCAGAGAAAGGTGACTCTTGATCTGTTTGCGGCTGTGCCGTAGCACAGCAGTAATACGTCTTTCGATCTTAGCTTTACTTGCTAGTGATCGGAAAATACTTTTCTAAGTTGTAGTCACAATTTTTCATTTTATGTTGTTGATTTGAGCGTCTGTTGATGGTTGCACTCAAGGTAGTTGTGTTTCGCCTCACAGATCGACACAACATTTGTGATGTTATACATTTTGTTTTTTTTTTTAATGGATTTTGTTTCTGTGCAGTGACTTGATGTAGGTCACTGTTGCAGTAATGCCTGTCGATGTTCATTTTTTTGGGTAACTTTACTTTTTGTTGTTGCCCTTATACAACAGTGTAGTACTATTATACCGCCTGTTTTGAGATACAATCCACGCCTGTATTTAGTTGGCATTTTCAGGTATTATAGTTGACAGTGACAGTAAGCAATCTTACAGAAGTATCAGGCACCTGTATGAGAAAGAAAAAAGTTTTAGAATATGCTTCAGTAAATTTCTTATAGTAATGTGTATTAATAGAATAGCATGTTGAGAATCTTACAATTTGGTGAAAAGACAAGCAAATTACGTGGAGGATATGCCACTATTACTGTTTCTGTGAGTGTGTGGCACAGTTATGATATGGCTGCATGTTAGCGGTAAATGTCAATGTTGATGCTGTACTGTAGTAACATTGTGTTTTTGTGCTGGTGTGTATTGTACTGGAGCTGTCATTCTTCACAACATGGCAAAGAATGTTTTTCTACATTTGCTGTGCAATGATGAAGTTCCTTGCAGAAATAACTGTGTGGAACACAGTCTAAAAATTATCAGGATGTGTTTCTGAACAGATTAATTCAATATGTTCAAAATGTGTGAAAATTCTAAATATTTCTGATTTACAAGCTTGTGCATTGCAGTTCACAGGTACACTTTGTAGCTTTGTGTTGTATCATACTTTTCAGTTCAGACTTTACTATTTTGCTTTTGAAAATGGGTCTGAAAATTCTAGCCTTCTGATTGGGTATGATACCAATCTCAGTGGGTCGGTATTTCTGAACAGATACCCGCAATAAAAAAAGTTACTATTCGGGGTGCTGCATTACTTGTGTATTTGTAGCCAACCCGAGTCTTCAAGCTTTTCACCTGCCATTTTGTACCACTTGGTAAGCAAATGAATGAACAAGAGAGAGAGAAGCAGTTCAAACTGTAAGTACAGTCTATGTTCACATGATATTTTCTAGTATTTTAAAAACTTCTTAGAACATGAACATTATTAATCAAAACGTTTTTGGGTGTTTAATCTGATGATGTTAATTGTTATTATGTGGCATGCTATATTCTTAAGAGAAAATAGTTTAAAGTAAGAAAGAGGTTCAGTACTCACTTGTACAGATACAGGCTGCAAATGGAGGGAGATAGAAGGTGCACGTGAGTTGTATGACGAAACTCAAACAATCAGACTTCTTTCTGATGTTGTAATTGTTTAAACTGCCTATGAAAAGCATGCATTTTGTTTAGTTCTCAGTGGTTTTGATTTTTGCAGGAACATAGTCTAGTAATACTTTAATGCATGAGTACATTGGTTCATGAAGACAGAGCAGGAGGGAATGTTTTTTTTATGTGTGTGTTTTGACTGAATGCAGTGAAGCTAGTTTGAAATAAGGAGGAAAATATCAGTTTGATTTCAGTGCTGTCTGCTCACTGCAGGGTGAACAGTCCCTTTCTTAGTAGCTTTCAGTGCAGTTCTGGGTAAAAAAAACTTAGAATGGCAGAAAATAGGAAAAGGATTTTGTGGATAATTGGAAGCAGTTACATAGCACGAGCAGCTGAGTTTGCAGTTCATAGTGATTTTGGAAGGGACCTGCAGCTCCCGAATTGCTATGTAAAATGGTTTGGTCATGGTGGAATGAGATGGGAACATCTTATGCCAACCATGCACAGACTTTTGAGAACTCACTCTCCTCCTGACATACTGCTAATCCATCTTGGAGGCAATGATTTGGGCTCAAAACGCTGGGTAGATTTAGTAACAGAGGCAAAATTGGACCTTGCTTCTATTATGTCTATGTTGCCTGCCTGTATTATCATATTTTCAGATATTACAGAACGCAGAGTCTGGCAAGCAGATCATCATATGTATCTGATTGACAGAGCTCGCAGAAAAGTAAATGTACAGATTACTGCTTTTCTACGCATGCATGGAATGTCATACGCCAATGTCCTCAAATTAAATACTGTAATGATTGGCTATTCCTACCAGATGGTGTACATTTCTCGCATGCTGGCAATTGTCATTTTGTGGAGACCTAAGATGGAATCCTGAAAGTCCTTTAAGATTGTGAGACTGTTTGAGGAAATATTAGAGAATCACCAAAGGTTCTTTTCAGAACCATATTAATGTGGTCAAAAAATAGATCTAGCGCATGTATCACTCATAGGTATGATATACATATATGGGTTTGCCATATTACAGTCAGTGGGGCGCAGCAATAGTCATTTTTCTGTTTGTCTGTTCACAATTGTATGACATTGTTATGTGTCAACATTGGTAGTTGAGTATGTTAAATGAGTGTGACCATTTACTGTGTCCTTAGAGTATTGTAGCTGTACCAACAGGGCTAGAACATTTTTGACTTGTTTGTCCGAGGGACAGGTATCACATAAATTTGCCTGTCCCACAAAACTTTTGGCTGTCCACACTATTTTTACATAACTTTTTCCACTGTCAGTTCCCCTATGCACAACTGCTTTGTTTCAAATTTTTTCACCTTGTTTTATTAATGCACTGAAGGGTGGGTTATGGTGGATTGAGCAACTCTGCTGTGAAGTCAAGTCACTGGGACTTGTCCCCATGAGCAAACTATACCAGAAGTAGGTAAATCCCACTATAACCAACACACACTACTGTGCATTATTGGTTCAATTATCATGGCACCCAGCCCCATTCCTTCAAGTTGTAGGGTAAGAAGCAGGACCTCACAAGAAACAAGATGTTGCATCTCAGCTGGGTATAGGTAGCAAAGTTATAAAGCAGAACTGTTTGTCCAAGGGCCAGGCCAAGAAAATAAAACGCCTGTCCCAATGAAAAATGGCTGTCTGAGCCGGTGGAGAGTCAAGTTATTTAGCTCCCGTAAATAACATGGTATGTGTGAAACTTCAATAAAACACAGTGGTACTGTAAAATGTATCTGTTTCTTCACTGGTATGTCAGGATATGGATGTATTTTGAATGTAACAGAAATGGGTAGTTATTAGTATATGGGCTACAATGAATGCACAACTGCGTTATCATGCACTTTTACTTTCAATTACTTTGTTAGCAGTCTTCACATTTATTAAGTGCATTCATAGGTCTGTGTACAGTTCTGTGATGTGTGGTTAATCTCTGTTTAACATCACATTACAATGTTGTGTGAATACTCTAGTGTAGTACAGATGGATATGTCATCTGTGGCCAATGTGATGTTCAATGGCAGCCCGTCTGACCCACGAGACTACAGTATAGCATGTTAGTCTAGTTGTAGTTGTTTTACTGTCACGAGGTGGCTGAACTTTTGTAGTCCTATATCATGGTACTGATCTGTGTTTCGCTAATTGAAGGACAGGTGCTTTTTTGATTTAATTTAATTAGTATTGTATAGAATTTGTTTAAGAAATGATTATATTGTTACATTATACTAATGTAGATTTTCTTTGTGTTTGTATTCAGAACTAGTAAGACTTACAAAATAAAATGAGGCAGCGGCCTTGTGAGAGAGTGTGTGCACTGCTTGAGGCAGTCCAGGCAAGAGGAAATGCTAAAGTACTGATGAGGAGTACAACAGAAAACTGGATTCAATGTGAGGCGCATAAACAGCTATTTGTATATTGCACTTAAGGTAAAGAACAAGTCGGTTGTGCAACTGAAAAGAAGTGGGAAGTTATAGCGCTCAACGCTTTTATGTGTTGAAGGAACGGGAGGTGATACCGGACAACGACACGTGCTGGTACTACTCGCCCATGAGCTTTGGGAGGCTGTTGGGAAGCCAGCTGTGGGGAGCACCTTACTCACTGTGAAGTAAATCAGCACAACTTTTATATTAGTTGTCAATTTTCGACTTAGTAAAAACATTGCATAGTGGGACCAGATATTCAAAAGGGTTGCTCCATGCTTAACAGGGTAGGCATGCGCAAGTCCTACATTGCGCTATACTCTGTGATATTCAAGAGGAGGCAGTTATGCCAGTGACAACAGGTTATGCAAAACGATAAATGGAATGCAATGCTCAACAGGAAGGAGGAAACCATGCATAACCCAGCAACCTGGATATTCAGTCGGGTTAGCAGAGTTGCATGCGAACCCCAACCTGCGACACAACCTTGAGCCCAAACAAAAGGATGAAGTTGAGGGCAACTCGACAGGTGAGCTGCTGTATGCAGGGTGCAACAGCAGCTGCCACCCTGGCTGGCCCCCAACTCGTCCCCGTGCCCCCCACCAGTCCGGACGTCGTGTATACAGTAACATACCCCACCCACAGATCTCCTGAAGCCCGATCGCGATACAGTAACATGCCCCTGCCACATCTCCTACAGCCTGATCGTGAAATAACGCTAACATGACCGGCCCCGCTCACACATCTCCTGAAGCCCGATCGGGGCAGAATGTATAACCCCCAGTGCTTGATCGCTGGCAGATCGTAAACCCCCAACCCGAATATCTCCCTGGTGGTCCAGTAATGAATGCCTGGTTAAGGGCAGAATGTCAGGTTACAACCCCAAAAACATTCCCTGGTGTCTAGTGCCCCCCACCCACTGCGACCCCTCCACCTGCTCCCGGCCCCCAGCCGCGTGCGGTGGCAGCACTACTACTTGCTACCCGCTTGCCCGCTGACTGACTGTCCGTGAGTTGCAGGCCTTTGGTGAGTCTCAGCCAATGGGCGTGCAGCCTATACCGTATATGACAGTTCAGATGTGTAAATGAACATCATTCACAAATCTGGTTCTGTTTGGGAGGGTGGGCTGCACGCCCATTGGCTGTGGCTGTGCATCACTGGTAGAGTGTCCCACCGGATACAGTCAGCTGGCGGGCGGGCGGGCAGGCGCGCGGGATGCTGCCGCCTACCGCCCGGGGGAAGCGGGGTTGAGGGGCTTGCAGGGGTGGGTGGGGACACTAGACATCAGGGAGTTGGGGGTTGTAATATGACATTCTGCCCGCGATCAGGCATTACGGTCCACTGGAACACCAGGAGATATTCGGTTGGGGTTTATATTCGCCCGCAATCGGCACTGTGGGGTTGATACACGCTCTGCCCACGTCGGGCTTCAGGAGATGTGTGGGTGGGGGTGGTTCATGTTACTTTATTGCCCGGCGATTGGGCTTCGAGATGTGGGCAGGGGGGTTTATGTTACTTTATTGCCCGCGATCGGGCTTCGGGAGATGTGTGGGTGGGGGTGGGGTTCATGTTACTTTATTGCCCGCGATCGGGCTTCAGGATGTGTGTGTGGGGGAATGAGACAGAGATACTACCTGATCGGGTTGCAGGTGGTCGGTCCCCGACGCTGCTGCCTGGCAGGTGGACAGGCGAGTCCTCGGGATCGCGCACCTACATGCTAATGGTGATGCAAATGGGGCTGTAAATAGATGTAAGTGGCTCTCCGTGTCTTGCATAAATTATGAGCCCATTTGCATGTCACCTTTTGAATATCGGAAATTTGCATGCATGGCGCACGGTACTTGGCGCCCACCGCTAAACTTTAATGCTCAACTCTGGCAACTTGCGGTGGCAAGTTCCACTGCGCCCATGCACAGTGGTGTGGTTGGGGGTGATATTCAAAATGAGTTGGTCAACAGCGCAACTCCTTTGAATATCACTCCGCGACACCCCTCGCAACTATTTTGAGCAGCACGGGGCTTCGCCTCAGAATGTCGTAGTTTTAAAAATCTGGGCCAGCATAACAAGCAATAAGACATCAGGAGCGATTATTCAATGTTGCGTAAATGTGTGCTTATTGGTGTAATGTGGCATGAGGCACGGCGAGTAGTACATCACCACATAGTTATTAAGTGACTATTATATGAACAGTCAGAGTGCCTTATTAGTATCATCATAGCAATATTTTGAAAATAGTGTTGAACATTGTTTTGTATGTGCTTAGTCTCTACATTTATGTCAATCAAAGATTGACGACAGCTAATAACGCGTAGATACTAATCAGAAACTAGTATTTCTCACAACTGTTGTTAAGTCTTACAAAAATGTTCTGTCATTTACATCTACTGATTTACATTTTTTGGGGGGTCTATGGTAGAACATCGGAGGCGTTCCCCAGCTGCAAGCGAGGTAGTGCCAGCAGAGAGCCAGGCTGTGGAGGGTGGTCAGTCAGACACTGAAAGTGTCATTGTGATTGAGTCTGACGGTAAGACGTTATTATCACAAATTTCTTAGCTTGTTTACAAATAAGAAATGAGGGTTTCTCATGCCACAAGCGTGTGATAGTCAAATTGTGCCATTCATACACGCAAGGTATTGTGCTGTGCAAATTAGCTGCACAGC
This sequence comes from Neoceratodus forsteri, assembly GCA_016271365.2. Taxonomy (NCBI): domain Eukaryota; kingdom Metazoa; phylum Chordata; order Ceratodontiformes; family Ceratodontidae; genus Neoceratodus; species Neoceratodus forsteri. The sequence goes on from JADMNL010000022.1 coordinate 183,932,407, forward strand.
TGTGTGTCTGGGACAATATTAAAAATGTGACATGCAAATGGGGTATGATCATTGGAAGACGCAGTGTGGGGGCATTTGCATGTCATTATGGCATGATTTTATGCTATTAACATGCAGGTCTGCCGATCCCTGAGGAATACGCGGGTGCCCCTAACAGGCTGCAGGCATCGGGAACAATCTCGTGGTGCAGCCTGATCATAGAGAAAGCAGTGTAGAATACCCTGTAGCATCGCCTCTGGGCTGATCAGAGGAATAGTTCAATTCTCCGCAACACATTGATCGTTAGCAGCTATGTGGCCTCTTAACGTATCTCTGCTGATACAGTGGCCCGAAAAGGTCGATTGCAGGTTGTAAGTTTTAATGAGCCGCTTTCTGAACATAGCCCTGGTGGGCAGTGTATGACCGGACACTACGCAGTTCCTAAGTTCCACCATCCCGTCTCTCCCTGGCAGCTGCTGGGCAGTAGCAACCCACATGTCTACCACCCTGCCACCCACTGAGTGACTGTCTTGTAGGGCTCAACGACCATTGCTGTACAGTACAGCTAATGTGTTAGGAGCCCATGCCGTACATGACAGTTCAGACTTTTTAATGAATGAATTGATTCACAAATCTGTTATGTGATACACACTATGGGGTGCATGCTCATTGGGTCTTGGTCTGCAGCAATGGGTGCTGCCGTTCATGGGCAAGTCAGTTGATGAGCAGCAGGTGTGTGGATGATGCTGCCCACTGCCTGTGAGGTGGTGAGCGGGTAGTGGTGCTTCATGGGTGGGTTGGGTGGGGAGACACTAGCCACCAGGGCTATCTTCAGAGGGGGTTATTAAACTAACTGCCCACAATTAGGCATTTCAGTCCCTGGACCAGGACGGAAATGTTCAGGAGGATGGGTGGGTTATTTACTTACTGGCTGCAATTGGGCATTTTGGTCCGCTTGGAGCACAAGGACACATTTGGTAGGTTACTTAACTTCTGGGTGTGATTGGGCATTTCGTCCACTGGAGCATCAGGGATACATTTGGGGAGGCACAGTGCGGCCTGTGATTCACCTGGTGTTGGGGAGTACAGAATGCCCTCGTAGGAGGCCATTGGGAGGGTGGAGGGATTTACAGTAGTTGGCTGCAATGTGTTCTGGGGCATGGGGACTAGGTTGGGGACAGCACAGTGCCAGTAGTTGTGTTTCAGCCTGAAATCTAGCAGCTCAGCTGTGAGTGACCTCAAGTAGCTTTTTTTTTTTTTGCTCAGAGTCATGCAGGCTTGGTTGGGGGTTGTGGTTTACAGCTCTCCACAGCCTGGGTGAATATTGGTCTGTGGAGTTCATTTGTGGTTCTCCTGTACACTTAACCATGCATTCATTTGCATTGTGCTGTTGTTCAGCCAGTTTTCAGTGCCGCAAGTGTGTTTTACTGAATGCTGCAGAATGGCAGAATGTTGCACTTGCAGATGTAGAGCCCTATTGTATGGGTCAACCATCTTGAATATCCTACCCTAAATAGTTCAAAAAGGTGTTAACCAACTCTAGTGAATGAATGCAGTGCCACCATGGCAGAAGATCCTGTACTACCATAACAAACTGTATTACTACAGATGTGAGTTGAATAATATTCTTCATGAATCTGACAATGTATGGGTGCATAGTGGAGATGGGGTGTTGTGGGGGGCAGGTCTTCCTCTGCTAATTTTGGTGGTGGAGTTCATCTGTAATTAAAGCAATATCCGACAGGGTGTGTGTCGTGTCTGGGACAACGTCACGCCTCAGGTGGTTGGGCACGAGGCCGCAGGCCGAGTGTGTCCAACAACTGAGGCGTGACGTTATCCCAAACGACACACACCCTGTCGGGCATTATTGCTATTATACAATGGCTCGTTGTTATACAGAAAAAAAAATAATTTTAAAGATGTTTTTGTGTGGGAAAATATTTTTGTTTTTTAAGAGCTGACGAAACAATCAAGCAAATGATCAGCATGATCATGATGATCAGCAGGTTCACAGTGAGGCTGAGACTAGACCAGTGATGTTGCACTGATTAACATCACGCGTCCTCCCAAGACTAACCAGTCAGAGTCCAGGATTTTTTCTTGCCATTATATAATGAGTTATAGATAACAAATTCTAATGTTGTTCTAGTGTTGTAGGTGTCTCAGTGGAATTCAATGGTGTGCTAAATTATCCGTTGTGAATTATGACATGTCCCTACATTGTATTTAGTTAATATTTATATATGTCATGCCAATGTTTCATTTGTATTATTGCAATAGTTATAAATGTGCATTATAGAATCTCTACATGTTTGTTAATGTGTTTTAATAGCCCTGTAGGGGTAAAATGGCTAATAACACATACATGGCTGCTACATTCAGCTAGAGGGTCATTGAGTGAACAGTGACATTATCGTTGTGTTGGTGTTCTTTTTATTATAATAACTCACATTTTAAAACTATTAAAGGAACAGAGCATCATATTATTAGGTATGCATGTATGTAATTGAACATACATGTAATGTTTTAGGATGTTTATGTGTCTCAACCATGCATTATGACAATGTTATAAGTATTGTGATTGATGGGCAGGCACTACTTGTTCTGTACTGCATACTACCAATTATATATTTGTGAGTAATGTTTTTGAAAATACGTTATTGAAGAAATAGATGTTTTAAAGAAAACACTTTGACCTTGATATTTCATCTGATAATGTGATCATTTTTCTTGTTTCCATTTGGCAGAGCCCGGGAAGCTGCTGTTCGGGCGTGTGGAGGAAGCTAGGAAGACGCTTTCAGCCCACCATGTAAGTGAAATCTGTCGCTGCTATTATCTGCATCCTTGAGAAGTACCTAGGGTTGTCAACATTCTGTGGTGATCAATGCTCCTGTTGATATTATCGTTGCAGTCTACTGCATGATAGGGGAGTGCACTGTCTATTGGCATACTCACTGCAAATGTAACATTGTTTGGGGTGTGAGCAACAGAGCTTCGTTGCTGAGTGAGTACCACTTTATTTTGTTTGTTGTGGGTGGGCGAATCACTGTTTACATTACTTACTTTATGTGTGATGTGACCTTATAAGGGTGGGTATGCATTGATCACTGCAGATACCCAACCACCCAAAAAACACAAACATGGTGGTAGGATATTGTAGTGACCTAAGTGTTGTGCACTGCATATAGTCTACAATTATGATTTATTAGTTTTTTTCTCAATCTACAAGTTTAAAAGTGTGCCTTATAGTGTTCATTATCCCTTTTTCCCAGTAAAAGTGAATAGCTGTGCAGTGTGTCTGTCTTCAGCCTTGCCAGCCTAATGCTTACCTCTACAATGTAGTGCAATGCTGTTCAGTGCACTGCCAGATATGTGTACTTTTTAAAGGTGATCATGAACTGAGGGAATGTCGATAAAACTAATAATGCAGGAAATAATGGGACTGTTTGCATTCACCCTATGAATATCGTACATTTCTAAATAACACTATGGAAGTTGTCTCACCACACTTAGAAAATGGGCTTTTTATTTCCTGGCATCTGATTGGCTAGTACCCTTCCCAGGGGGGTAAATTAACTTTAAATAGATCCCCAGGAAATAAAAAGTACCAGCCCCAGTACCCTCTCACCCACTCAAGTATCCCTCTGCCCATCCAGGTTGCTCATTGGCTAAAAACATCGAAATAAATGTGAAATCACTGCCATTTTTTTTTCTGTCACTTAGCGAGAGATATTGGGCCATTAATGACAAGCTGTCTCAAAAAGACACTGCCCCCCACCACAGACAGACACACTCTCACTCTTCCTGAACAACTTTTGTCAGGCAAATTCATTCGGTGCAGAAGTGTATTGATTTTGATTTCTTTTAAAGATGTCATATTTAAAACAGTGCTAGGACGTCGCACTCAGCGTATTTCAACACCTTTTCCATCGTGTAAGTTTTGTAGCCCTAACTCCACTAGCGCTGACTTTAAATTAAGGCTACCTCCCCCCATGTCACTTACCCACCTGCCAAGACTGTGCTCCTGCATTTTTAGGATCGGCAACCACAGCAGCCAACGCTCTTCTGATGGCGCCCTCTCAGCACTGATTCCGTTCCTAAATGACACAGCACTAGCCGACGATTCAGTGCTCCTCACTCCCTTCTCTATACCTTTGCCCTCCCGCTGTACTGTTTCCTCCTCAGAAGCTTCACTCTACTTTTGTGGGATTAGTTTTGACTGACTGGGAAGCTGTAGCGTCACGGAACGGTACTGTGGTGCAGCTAGGAAACGACGTACAGCCTCTGCCGGTAGAAGGCAAAACGGCAGTCCAGACGCATTCACTGGGAATTTACCAAGCTCAGTGTCAGCGGGTCGGAGCTATAGGAGAGGGGCCGGTGCTGTGCTAGTGGTGGACAAGAAACAGACACATGTATTAAAACATATCTTGATTAACTCTGTAGTCCTGTGTACGTGGGGTGGTTATGTTAACATGACAACAGCCTCCAAACCCACAACTACAGGACTGTGACTAGGCACATATGAGGAACTATTTTATTACAAAAGAAATAAAATAAAAACAGTTTTCACATTAAAACATAAAAATATTTTTACTTTTAATAAAAATAGTACAATGGCTATTTTTTTGAGCGCAATAATGCCCTCCAGGGTGGGGGTATTGAGCAATACCAGACCGCCAGGAGGATAGGCCTCGCCTGTGGCTGCTGGCCTCATAACGCCCTGGCTGGTCCGGTATTCCTAATACCGCCATAACTGTGGGGCATTATTGCTTAATTAAATGCAGTACTATGACAGGTTGCAGTGGTGCAAATTCCACTACATTATATGGTGCGTGTTTTCTGGGTTGGGTGTTATGAAAAGAAGTTGCTGAGTAGTGAAACTGTAAGCAATATTGGGCCACATAGATACATTGCTAAATAGTTCAATGATGCATGGGTTAGCAACAGACAGTGTCATAGTTTCAATGAGCAACTATTCTTTAAAACAGTGTTTTTATAACGTCACTATATGATGGTGTGGCTGTTGTTAGAAATTACTTTTGGGGACAGTGTAAGGAGATGACTGTGAGACTGTATGTGAATAAAGGTGGTATTATGTCTACTTTAAAACATTTGTTTTTAGATGAACATTAGATGCTATCATAGGCGCAAGGCCTTCTGGCATGAAAAATAGTTGCGCAGGGGTGTGTCCAGGGTGATATTCAAATAAGTTGTGCTATTGAGGAAGTACTTTGAATATCACCTCTAAGCACATCCACTGTGCATGGCGCAGTGTAACTTGCAGCAGCGCAAGTTTTGAAACTGCAGCATTCTACTTGTGGTCGCAAAATCCCGATATTCTAAAGGTAATATGCAAATGTGGTTGTAATTCAGGCAAGGCACGGGGTGGGGACATTCTCATCTGATTATGCCGCTATTTGCATCCCATTAGCATGCAGGTGTGGTGATCCCCGAGGACTTGCGCTTGGGTCCTTACCAGGTAGCAGCCGTTGGGGAAGGATGCCCCGTGCAGGCTTATTGCAGGTAAAAGAGCGTTAATCCCCCCCACTGGCCCGATTGCAGGCATACTGTTAATACCCTCTCCCCCCAGTAGCCCAGTTGGGGCAGCAATGTGTCTCCTGTTCAACACAGATATGGAGGTCCAGTGGACCAATAAGCACAATTGCGCTATTAAGTAATGAAACACCTCCCTACCTCCTGAATATATCCCTGGTGATACCAGTGGACTGATAAGCCCAATTGCAGGCTTGAGTATTGAAACCCCACCCCCACCTCCCGATCATATCCTGAAAATCCCAATTGTGGGATGTAGTTAGCAACCCACCCCAACAAAAGACATGAGTGTTGGGGGCAGACATTGCTGCCCGTGATTGCCTTGATGAGGGGGTGTAGAGTGCATATCTCTCAAGTATACCACATTATGCGAGGAATGTCACCATTTTAATTCACTAAAGCTTCCGTTTCACATTGTGAGGACTTGTAACATTTCAGTGTTAACATTTTTTGCAAAATTGTATAGTAAATGATGCTAAATATATCAATTTGATAAATTGCAGACTTTATGAACTTAAATGCAAACATTTTAGCAGTGTTGTGGGCTTCTAATTTAAAAATTAGATTAAGTGTTCCACGCTTTTCCTATTCTTTCAACATATTGAGAAGCAAAGTAACACATTTGGGAACAAACAGTTCAGACGTGTGAGACAGAGTGTTGAGGGCAGCCACAGGTGGCAGCTGCTGTGTTGCGCGCCCTGCAATGCAGCAGCTCACTTGTGGGTGGCCCTCAACTTGATCCTTTTTTTCTCAAAGTTGTGCAGGCGCAGTTGGGGTTGCGCCTGCACAACTCTGCTCAGCTCGGCTCGACATCTGGCATGGTTTTGCATCGATCTATATTAGTGAATTTAATTATTTAAAGTACTGATGTGTGTTGAGATCTTGAAACACGGGTAAAAAGCTGTTCGGTTTAAAGTATCATTAAACTTATCATGATAGTGTACTACGAAAAGTATTTCATTATACTGCTACTGTCAACGCATTTTAATTTCACTGAATACATGACTACACATTATAGGCAGACATGGTGAAGTAAACATTCTCACACTTGATGAGGATGTATTTCAACTCTATGGTATAATAGTGTAAATAATGCTAAAGTATGCACATACAGAATATTTCTGAGTAGTGAAAGAAAATCTAAGAGTAGCATTCTAAGCCACAGCTAACTATACATTTTTTTATGTTGTGAGCTTATTAGATAATATAGATAGTCAAGTATGACAGAGAGACAAATTACATACTAAATAGTTTAGCATCATACTTAAAACTATTATTACTTTTAAATGAATGCATTTCTGATATTGCATTAGATAAGAAATATTTGAAGTGAAATATTTTACAGTTGTAATTGTTGAATTTGTGTTATATATTCATCATAACTGTTTTTTTTATCTTTGTAGGGTGCGGCGACTGCGAAAGGTGCTGAGCCATTGCTGCTGCTACAGACTTGCTCACTTATGAGGTTCTCAGTCTGTGGAAGGAGAATGTTGTGATCCTGAGAGGCTGGACAAAACCAGTCTCTTGATGCACAGCAGCAGACTGTGAACCTCGTCCTTGAGCCGGTCATAGCAGTGGGTGATGGTGCTGTTGCAACTAGCAGTGCTTCACCTCCACGGCTACCATCTGTTCCTGCAGCTTCCCTGGGTGAAACTGGCCACCCTTCATAGCGGTCCGGTATCATCTCCCGAGGGTGCAACAGTTTCCACTTCTTTTTGCGCCTCCACATTGAATCCAGCTTCCAGCCTGGATTGCCTCAAGCAGTGCATACACCTCTCGCAAGTCTTCGTCTGAACTGAAAGAACATTTAAATATATTTTTATAAGTTTTATTAATATAAAGAAAAAATATTTTTTTTATTTTAATTTTGTGTATGATGTAATACACACTTCATATGTTTTTTGTGTATGTATATATTATTTTGTAAAAATCTATTTTGTATTTATAAAAAAAATTTTAGTTAGTAATTTTTATATTGAAATTATTTTATAGTAAAATAGTTGAACTATACTCTGTTGTGTTTGGTGTGTTATTGCTATTCAAGAGATAAAGTGTGACATTCAAGCCCCAACATTTTTTTGGGCCAATTGTCATAACCATATCATCTTAACATTGGGTATATGTGGTAGTATTGTAATCCCTAATATAAAGATAGTTAATAGAAAGGTTCATACAAATGTTCAAGGGAGTGGAGGAGGCCAGACAGTAAAGAATAGGCCATAGCTGTTGCCAGCCAGTATCTCTTATGTAGTCATGTTAGCTTTCTTCATAAAATTTCTATACAGCTGAGTTTTAAAAGCATCTTTGATTTAGGACAAATAAGTGACAAGGGAGCTCATTCAGGGACAAGCAGTCTCTGTGTGACAAATGCCTTCCTTCTATTAGTATTATACTTTATGGGCCAGATATTCAAAAGGGTTGTGACATGTGTAATACGGTACTGCCTACGCAAGTCAAGACTTGCTCCATTCTGCGATATTCAGCAGGAGGCAGTTCCACCACAGAAAACATGCTAAGTAACAGTGCAATGCAAATGAATGCATGATGAACTGCAGGGGGAGCAACCATGCATTAACTGCACAGCCTGATATTCAGCAAGGCTGTCCAGAGTTGTGAAGGCGCAACCCGCAACCTGTGCCTGCACAACTTTGAGGCCAGAAAAATGCTCAAGTCACCGATCACCCACAGGTAACCTGCTGCATTGCATGGCACAACACAGCAGCTGACAGCTGTGGCTGGCCCCCAACCCACTCCATGTCCCCTTGTGCAGCCTGATCGTGTTCAAAAGAGTGACAATCCCCAACACCACCCCCCCACTGGCCCTATTGTGGGCAACAGCAGAAATGTTCCTCCCCCACAAGCCTGACCACGGGCTGCTTTAGTTTAAAAACAACCCTGCCCCGAATACATCCCTGGTGGTTCAGTGTACTGAAAAGCTGATTGTAGGGTGTATCAGTGTGAAATACACCCCCTTGCCAAACATAGCCCTGGTGCTGTAGTGGACTGAAACTCCCGTTCACGGGATGTGAACAGTAAAGCTGCCCCCCGAACATAGCCCTGGTGGTCTAGTGGACCAAAACTCCTGTTCGCGGGATGTAAGCAGTAAACCCCCTCCGAACATAGCCCTGGTGGTCCAGTGGACCGAAACTCCCGTTCTTGGGATGTAAGCAGTAAACCCTCCCCGAACATAGCCCTGCTGGTCCAGTATATGTATTCAGTACAACAAACCTCTTCCACCGCTGTTCACATGATTGATGGTACCACCTCAGTTGGTAGTGGAAGCACTCTATGAAATCTCAAGTTACTATAGTAGCATATCCATTTGTTCAGTACATGAACTAATAGTGTCCATGTCATGTCATATTGTCTTTTAGTTATGCACATTTTTAAATTAACATATGTGCTGACAAACAAAATGATTAAGACACTTTAACATTAAAACTACTACATGGAACAAGAATGACAAATGACAATTAATAAAGTAATTAAGACAATGACAGTAAATGCAACCACAACAGTTGAAATATTTCTGATACTGGAACATTGTTTTATGTGTATATGCACTATTCTTAGGACTATAAATAATGTAGTATGCTGAGTGATACTCTGAAAAGACAGGATATTCATGGCAAAAACTCTGTTTAATGCATCAGTTAGGTTGTTCCACAGCGACAAAGTGAGGAGATTGCTGTTAGGGTTGAAAACCCTAACTCCGAATCCCCCCCCCCCAGCACCACACACACACAGACACACACACACACATTCAAGTATGGGGGAGGACCAAGTCAACACAACCAATGACAGACATCCAGCAGCAGGTGACAGAAATAACAAACAATTGTCTAAATGTACTACGAGACATCCCCACCCACCTGACCAGGTACTGCATGCTCAGTGGAGATCAACAGCAAAACTGAGGCCATGTACACCAAACGTACACATCCCTGATTGCAGCTGCACACAACGTACCACACTTAGTAGTTGCATGGCCTTACCTACCGATGCCCCACACCACACCAGACCACTTGTGGTGGCCCACCTGAGCAATAGAGTTAAGCAAAACCAAGGAGTTGTACAGGTATAATATCTCTGATTATAACAAGGGTTTAAGAAATGCAGCTTTCTAATGTACTGTAAACATTGTAACAGCCTTATGTTTAGTTTTTATTAATATACATGTAGAGCCTAACCATATGATGCACATGGTTTAATGTTGTTTAAAAAACAGTTTTATTATGATAGCAATAAGCCACTCCCAGGTATTATGTTAATGGTCAGTTTATCACTGTCTAGCGACATGTGGCACTTGGATATGCCTCATTCAACATTAAACCCCTACAGGGTGATTAACAGACCATTTAACATAACTGTTGGTCATGACTTATTGCTTAATTGTCTTTATGAGTAGATACTCTCCCTCTGCTAGGCACTGCAGCAGCTTTGCAACACAGTGTCCCACCCAGTTACACCATACACTGTCTAACTGCTGGAGAATGGCTGTGAATATGAACCCATGAAGATGAACAGTGTAACTTGATCATTACAGTCATCAAAACCCTAGTGTGATTATAACTGACAGACTCAGTGATAGAGGATAACCCCTGCTGTCCTAGTACATTTACCCCATTATGAGTTAAATCAATACTAAAAGACATTTTGTTTATATCTACACCATACCTACTTGATTCCTGTTGTAGCAGAATTAACATAGTTATCACTTTGATAGCATCAGTGACAGAAGTGTGGCAAACCCAAACAGTAGGCATACAGCCTGAGTATGAAACAACTGTTAAAAAAATCACACTGTGTCCATAAGTGGCATAGATCACTCATTTCAACAATAGCAAATGTATTACTATTTGAATAAGTTAGTCATCACAGATGCAATGAGATTGTCTTTATCAGGTACAACATACTCAGTAAGTGCCTACAGGAAAATGTATCCTATATACATGTCCAATACAGGTACATCATTGTTGGCTCAGTAGTGCTATGATATTTAGAAGTTGCTTGGCCTGATCCATGCAATTACAATCTTTCTTACAAAGAATACTTATTGCATCTTTAATATTGAAACACACTGAAGGTCTATGTATGTACATCAGCAGTACACCTTTATCAGTAAGAATGCATGTGATACTGGCAGTGCCAATTTCACAGCGTTGAACAGGCAATGCTTTTCCATATGTTTACATCAGCCTCTCTATGTTGAGTAAACCATTGCAGTAAATGTACTACTATGTAAATCACATACTAAATGTATCACTACTTTTATCTTGAGCATGCTAGTGTCTTGTAGTTAATTTATGTGTTTCTCTTAATTAATGTATACTCAGTAGTGTTCAAACCTTTCTACAACTGTCATCATGCACCTTCAGCATTTATATTGAATAACGGCACAGTACCAGTTGTGGTGTGGTGTGGTGTGGGGCATCGGTAGATAAGGCCATGCAACTACTAAGTGTGGTACGTTGTGTGCAGCTGCAATCAGGGATGTGTACGTTTGGTGTACATGGCCTCAGTTTTGCTGTTGATCTCCACTGAGCATGCAGTACCTGGTCAGGTGGTGTGGATGTCTCGTAGTACATTTAGACAATTGTTTGTTATTTCTGTCACCTGCTGCTGGATGTCTGTCATTGGTTGTGTTGACTTGGTCCTCCCCATACTTGAATGTGTGTGTGTGGTGCTGGGGGTGAATTCGAGTTAGGTTTTCAACCCAACAGCGAATTTCCTCACTTTGTCGCTGTGGAACAACCCTAACTGATGCATTAAACGGAGTTTTTGCCATGAATATATATATATATATATATATATATATAAGAGAGAGAGAGAGAGAGAGAGAGCGAGAGAGAGAGATATATATATATATATATATATTATATAGTTATATTAAATGCATGCTGAAAATAGAAAATAGAGTTAAAATCTACATTTTGACCTTAGGTCTGGCCAGGAAATATCTAAAAAGAGAAAAACAAAGTTAGTGTAGAAAGAAGGAGAAATGAGGATATTTATATATATATATATATATATATATATATACACAGTATATATATATATATATATATATATATATATACACACACACACACATACATACATAAATAGGAAAGAAAAAAGAGGAGGCTCAGGGAGCAGAAATGATAAATGGCAAGATTAAGAGAGAATCTGTGAAACAGAAAAGTGATGATGGGAAAGATAAAGCATAATAGGAGTGAAAGAGCTAGGTAAGTCCCCAGGTGGGGACTGATTGACGGCCTAGTAAGAAGGCTGAAAAGTGATAAATGTGAGGGACGGAGACAGAAATGGAGACTTATGGTGAAAGTGAAAAATAAATTAAATGTGTACAGATACAAACAGACTTTAGGGAAAGTAAGGGGTGGCTGAAAGATGTTAGTGGAAAATAAGTCTATCATTTAAACCAGAGGGCTGCTGGGAGCCAAGTCAGATGATCAGCTTGGCTTCCATGTCTTTTCTATGGTCAGAATCCCAGACGCCCTGCTGAAGGACACGAACAAAAAGGTCATTGACACTGTGGTCCCTGGAGATAAAGTAGGATACAATGGGTTTAGCAGTTTCACCATTCCTGACTGCTCTATAATGTTCCCTGTAATGGTCAGCAAGGCGCCTACCAGTTTCTCTGATGTAAATAGCTGTACACTTCCTGCAAAGAATACAATATAAACAATTAGTGGAGGTGCATGAGAACTCCTTGATGATGTGAAAAACACCTGTAGGCCCCCGAATTTCAGTCACACTGGAAATAAATTTGCAGGTGTAGCAGCGAGTCCTGTTGCAAGGTTTAGTACCTGGTAGGGAGGAACTGTTGGGAGTAGGTAGGCTGCTTTTAACCAGGAGATTCCACAGGTTAGGTGGCCGGTGGTAGGAGGCAATAGGTGGTTCTGTAATGGAAGCACCAATGTTAGGGTCAGTTTGCAAAATGGGAAAGTTACTGGTGATGATCCTCTGAAGAGAAGGTGTTCTCTGATGGAAAGGAAGCAGTAGTGGAATGTGCCGTTGTTCTTGCATGACAGTATCCTTCCTGCAGGAGTCAAGGTTAAAGAGCAACTTACTGACCCAGGAGAGTGCTCTGTCCACTGTGCTGTTAGGGTATCCCCTGTTGATAAAAAGACTGTGCATTATTTGGGTCTGCTCAGCAATATCATCCTCTTCACTGCATAACCTGCGAAGTCTAAGAAACTGTGAATAAGGCAGGCCATTCTTGACATGTTTAGGATGGAAGGAGCTGTGGAGGAGGAAACTGTGAGAGTCAGTGGGTTTGTAGTAAACTGATGTCTTCAGCCACAGTGTATTGAAGGGAAGGATGGGCTGTGGTAAACTTGTCAAGGAAGACTTGGAGGGTCTCCCGGGAGCAGGAGGTGGCCCCCACACGGTAATCTATGTAGCGTTTGTACAGTTCAGGCACAGTCCCTGTGAATGAGAGAAAAGAACGCTCCACCACCTAACCCACAAACAGATTAGCAAAGCTGGGACCCATCTTGGTACCCATGGCAACTCCACTGACCTGCTGAAAAAAAATGTTATTAAAAGAATATATATATATATTCATTGCAAAAAACTCCATTAATGCATCAGTTAGGGTTCTTTCCACAGCAACAAAAGTGTAGAAATTCAACGTTAGGGTTACCACCCCACCACCCCACCCCCACGCCCCATCCTCAAACCCTAACTCCGCATTTCCCCTACCCCCCCACACACACACATGAAAGACACATCCAGGATTGTAAGATACTATACAAGTCAGTCACATCTGTAAGCACAATAATCATTACACTGTACTCATTTCACATAACACTATATAATGAAAAAACAAATACAGTATGATTAACTCTATACTGCCAGCACAGTATGATCATACTGTATTTGTTTTTTCATTATATAATGTTATGTGAAATGAGTACAGTGTAGTGATTACCCTAATGTCGAATTTCCACACTTTTGTCACTGTGGAAAGAACCCTAACTGATGCATTAATGGAGTTTTTTGCAATGAATTTCCCTTCTTTTAGAGAAAGTGTAATGTAAGTGGTGTGTATTATCACTGAAGGCCTCTGGTCATAATACTAAAGTGAAAGACTATGTGGTTATGTCCAGGTAAGATCAGGAGCCATCAACACACACTAAACAGCAGCGAAAATGATTACTAATGTTCACTAGTCATAAACACATAACTGGGACCATGAGTGCCTTTGGTTCCCGTGATCCCACCAAGATCCCCATTTCTACAGAATCAGACACATCTGTTTGAGCTGAGAAACTTTCTGAAAAACAAACATATGTAAGAAATAATGTGGGACTCTTCGAGTCCCATGCTCCCACCAAGCTGGGCATGTGCACATAAAGATACACACATGCCTCTTCACGACAACCTGTGGCCAGAACTGAATGCAGATATACAATGCTCAACTGTTTTTTGATGGCAGTATAGGTTTCTGTTCATAATAGTACATTGAAACACCATTTGGTTATTGTGGGGTAACATCAAGAGGCAGTAGCACACACCAAAGGGTGGTATAAATGCTGCCTGATGTTATCAGGCCATAACCACTTACTCATTTTTCTTGTTAATATCTGAAACCACTTGTCTGTTAATGTCAACCAGTGTCCACAACAGCATACACACTTCGGGTCCCACACTCCGACCCAGCTGACCAGATGTACAGGGTTAGATAATAGCGCGGCAGCATCTGCACATAATAGTGTACTAATACATCATTTACTTATGTCTGGGTAACATCAGGAGGCATTAACATACACAAAAGAGTGGTGAAAATGCTGTCTGATATTATACGGTCATAACCACAGAAGTGAAACAGACACATCTCCTTCAACAGAGAAAGTGTGCAAGCATAAAATGCAACAATGAACCCTTGTAGCAGTAATTTTTCTGTGTCTTGAAAACCATACCAGGTAGGGAAAAAATGCAAGTGTGGTTGAAATCATGAGAGTGAGTACTTCTCACAACATAAAGTCAACCGAATCCGTATCTCACATTGTTTCTGAGATACGCGCACCTTAAAAGCACTGTGACTACTAACTCTGAAGGCAAAATAGTGACCTACGCACATGAAAATGAGCAACTGGAACACTAATTCGCAAATATCTCAAGAACTGTACAAAGCAGAAAAAAATTCTAATTTCATGGTTTTTCATGGGTTTCCAACCTACTTCAGAATTCTTTGGACGAAAAGTTTGTATCTCGAACCGTTTTCCAGATATGGACTCCAAAAGGCGTGACGAGCGCCACAATGTTATTCAATGGGGAAATATTTGAACTTTACAATGCTGTAACTATGGGCCTGTTCAATGTTTCTGTAACAAACCACCAAACGGCACACCTGTAAGACTACGGCTTTCCACCCTGAAAGGTTCAGGTCAATAGCGCAATCCACATTGCCACAGTGAGGTGACAAATAAACAACTGCCACAATGTTATCAATGGGAACATTTCTCCTGCGGGACATCCCGTCGGGCTGCGGGGCGTCGGTCCCGGCGGCTGCTGCCGCAGGCGTCAGGCACAAGTCATCGGGGATCGGTGCACCTGCATGCTAATGGCATGCAAATGTGGCCATAATCAGATGCAAATGGCTCCCTGTGCACCTTGCATAAATTATGGCACCATTTGCATGTCACCCTTTGAACATCGCAGGTGCCGTGCATGGCGCAATGGCACTTGCGCCACTGCATCTCAATGCTTCACTCTGACCACTTGCACTGGTGCAGTGCCACTGTGCCATGCACAGTGGGGGTGGCCAGGGTGTGATATTCAAAGCAGTTGTGCCATAGAGCAGCTCCATTGAATATCGCCCTGGCAACACCCGTGCGCAACAAATTTGAGCTGCACCCAGGCTTGCACCACAGCCTGGCGCAGTTTGAATATCTGGGCCATTATATATAAAATGTTGTGGATTATTGCATAATAATCAGATTTAGTCATGTGTTGAACTGCCAGCATGGGGTCTGTGAAATGACTACTCTGTTAGTTTATTGAACGAGAGTGATCCTGTGAAGTGGGGATTGGTGTGTGTGTTTGTGGGGGGGTGGTTGTCAAACAAATAGACAACATGCATCATTTCTTAAAAGCACATTGGTTGTTGGAAACAAATGGATGATGGGGTGGTGGACCCATTGGAAAACCGATAGAAGGAATGACTCAAGCATCAGTGTAAGCAAAGGAGTATCCGATAAAAAGAAAGTAAAAATAAAAATGAACCATCACAACAACTAAAGCACATCGAGTCATTTTGAACAAATAGAATCAAACTAAGTAGTGATTAGTATCATTGGTATTATAGGTGTTACTGAGCATAATATAGACATGTGTCCGTAGAGCTCATCAGATGTATTTCATTTACCCAGGTAATTACTTTCCTGTCTCCAATGTCTATCTAGTAAATTAGAAGAGTCCAGACAATTTCATTAGTTTTGCTGTCTGGCACGTGTACTTTTCCCTGATAAAATTTATATAATTTATGAACAGATTTGTTCATTCGGGTCTCCTCATTCAGCAAAATTCATCGTTTTTTCCTATTTTTCTCCAGTGGAATCCAGTATCCTCCAAACTCACTTCGGAATCTGTAAATAAAAAAAACTTTACATTTACTGATATTTATTTCTTTATTCCATAAAATGAAAAAAATAATAAGAAAAGACACATGCCGATATTACACGCAACAGCACACATCCACCGGCACTCCAACCAAAACTCCAACCATGTACCCACCACCCCATAACCATAAGAACCCACACGCATATCACCACTGCCCAGAACTGGTACCATAGCCAAAAATATCTCACAGATCAAAGTCACTTCTCATTCTGGTACCTGGAATAATATAAATAAAAAAAAAAGATATAGCGGACTAAATTCAGTTGTATCGCATTGAACTGCCACTCCAGTGTTCTTCATTTAAAGTTTCCTGGAGACAGAGGTGTCATGTATAGGATGATTACTATCCACCTACTATGGTAGTACACAAGATATGCAATGTTTAGAGTGCATGGGAGAGGGAGGTTGTCTGAGGAAGAGTGTTTGTGTTAGCACATTTTGAATAATAATGGTAGTGGGCATGGCCGGGGGGCTGAGATCATCAGATAACACATTCTGTTTTCCTAGACTGTAAAAAAACACAAAGGAAACAGCAAATATATATAAAGATCAAAATTTACCAGTAATCAAGGGTTAGTTTTATTATTTAACAGTAGCAAGTGACAATGAAAGTGTGTAAGTATCTATGTGTGCTTGCGTGTGAGTCTGTGAGCTGGTTGGGTGGGGGAGTTCAGCACAAGATCAACAACTGACAAAAAATATAAAAGGAACTCTATATACAGAAATAGGTATGGGGGGAGAAACCATACTAATGTACATAATGTGTAACTTGGAGCACAATTTGATAAGTAGAAAGACAAAAGCTACATTTATAGTTATTTTTTAATTTTTTTATACAATGAGAAACCATAGTGTTAGAAATATTTAATCGACAGTATGGATTACAGTTGTCAACTTCTATTCATAGCATGGCAGAAAAATAAATAAGTGCAAAATCAAATTGAGGAACCAGCTAAACATCATCTGGACTTCCTCTCCACCCCAATGCCTGATTAGTATAATAAAGGTTAGGGTCAGGCTTTGGTAGTGTTGGTATTGTGACCTGTGGAGGCTAGGAATCATGACACTGGTTTGGGGTGGCATATGTTGGAATTGTCAGGGTGCATGCTGGTGCTGGTTTCTGCAGCTTACTTTGAAGGGTGCTGCTGTAATGTGGTTCTGCTGCACAGTCTGACACATGCAGCATCGGTATGCTGCGTGCATGCAGCTTTTTGTTTCCAAATTCCTTGCTTGGATTTTGCACTGAAACAGGACTGGTGAATCCATGGGAGAGTGCAAAGGTGGACAGGTGGTCTGTGTCTGGGAGGTCATTGTGACTCACGAATGGTGTGTGAATGTTGTGCAAGGGGGGAGGTGATGGGCACAGAGTCAGGATATTTGAGGAGTCCTCCTAGCCTAGTGTACTGGGTTAGCAGCAGCTGGGGCTTGGGTCTCTTTTACTGTTTAAGATTACACTTGCCATTAACTCAGTGATGTTTATATTTCAGTATGAATGCATTCGTTCAGACGCTAGATGCCAGAATATTCACATTATGCCTACCGAACAATAAATGCATCATGGTGGTACAGTGATTTTAAACAATACTTTTAAGGTAAATTACTACACCAAACAAAATAATAGATTGTCACATGATAGTCCCAGTGGAAAACATATATGTACTGTATAACTGTGTTAGTTCCACAAAGGCAGGAGTTTGATCCTCACAAATGTCTCCTGCACAGTCAGCATAAATCAAATCGGGATTCAGCATGCCTTCAGTGCCCCCAAATCACCTTGCAAACAGGAACTTGTTGACTTAGGCAGAAAGCAGGTAATTTTAACAAAAAGGTGCAATAGATACAAGTCAGCAGTTACCTGGCACTTCATTACTTTGGGGAATTTAAGTGAGGGACGGATCACTAAATGCCGAGTGAAATAAAACTTCTGCACTAAACGGATTATAAAATCAAAACTTGGAATACTAGACATGCAATCTCAAATATATTGAGTTTTTTGTAATGCGTTCACAACTTGAGAGCCACGCAAATGCATTTGTCCTTGACTGAATCTCTGTTTGTTGCTTTTTTAGGAACCCATGATGCTATAGCTCATAATTAATATCAGAAGCATCACAGATGTAAGGATCTCTCAGTCACACCCACATACAACTTTAGTGAATGCAAAATAGTAGTAATAAAAACAAAAACAAGAAAGGTTTATCAGTTATAAATAAATTAATTGTACATAATGAGTTGTAACAGAGAACATATGGAATTACTGTACATTCATTCAAGCAGAAAATCATAAACATTTGTGGGGAACAAACACTGGGAGATTACCAGAAGTACAGACCGATATTCATATGCAGTTCAGTTTCTGTTAACACATTTATATTGCAGTTCTAAACTACGCTTTCACAAATCAAGAAGTCATGAAAAAATAAACAGAAAGTTTAGTATTTCATCAATTAAAAGTAATTCGTAGTCAGTCTGTACCCACATTGAAGTAAAACTAGCAACAGCATGGAATGAATGACAAAGGTCGCATTCACCAAATAAACATCTATCCAGACTCTCTCTCTCATGCCATTTTAGAATTTGGATACTTGTAACAGCCCTAGTTATGCAGAAGAAACAGAACTATAAATAAAAAAACTCAAACGAATCTCTTTTAACATGAAAATTATTTTATTTATATCCACCTGGTTGGTTAATGTGAAAAAAAGTATGAAAACAAATTCCTGTCCCCTTTAATGTTAAAGATTGTTATAATTGGCCTATCTGTTGCATTAAAATCTGGCCATCTAGTCCCTCCCTCATGATCAAAGATCGCAATGAAAGACTCTCATGATCAAAGAATTTGCAGGCTCGCGATCAAAGAATTTGCAGGCTCGCACTCAAAGAATAAAAAATGGTTACATTCAAATTTTACACAGAAATACATGAAACTACCAGCATGGTTCGATAAAATGAAGCCCCCTGAGCAAAACCCATCCTAGTTTGTGTTTCTAGGTCACCCCTGGGCTGAGAAATTTAATTTTTTCATCTAGCCATCTGATCGTCACCTCACGATCAAAGATCGCAGTCAAAGAATTTCACGATCAAAGAATTTGTAGGCTCACGATCAACAAATAAAAAATGGTGACATTTAAATTTTAGACATAAATACATGAAACCACCAGCATGGTTCAATAAAATGAAGGCCCCCTGAGGAAAACTCACCCTCATTTGTGTTAATAACCCACCCCTGAGCTGAGAAATTAGCTTTTTTCAACTGGCCATCTTGTCCCTCACTCACAATCAAAGATCGAGAGTCAAAGAATCTCACGATCAAAGAAATTACAGGCTCGCAATCAAAGATCATTAACAAGCCACGGTCAAAGAATAAAAATGTTTACAACTCTATTTTTTGACACTTTTGAAGAAAACCACGGCCATGGGTCGATAGAGCGAAGCTCCCTGAGTAAAACCCATCCAAGTGTTACTTCAGGAGTGACCCCTGAGCGGAGATATTTGAATTTTTCCAATGGCAAAATGAAAACAAGATGGCAGCCAACGCGATCAAAGAATTTCCCGGGGTCAAAGATTCTTTGATCTCGAGCCTGCAGATTCTTTGATCATGAAGAGGGGACCTGATGGCCAAAACCTCATTTGTCATTCGCAAAATAACCATATAAATTTTCCCATTGACTCATAATGAGAACTTAAAAGTTTAATAACTTTTGAATGGATTAATATTTTTTCACCAAATGGAAAGCGGCATGTTCCTTGACCCAAGCTCTTTCAGATGAACCAAGTTGCAGAACAGCATGGCACACAACGGCTGTGCAGCGCCACAGACAAAATCCAAAAAACTGCCCACATAACTGGCAAAAGTGCATTTTTCAGTGTTTTAGAGCGCAAAAATTGTACGTCTGACTGAAACAAAATTTGACAAATCAAGAGATCTACCATGCCCCACAGTGCATGCCAAATTTCATGCAAATCTGTTGAACTGGTCCAAAGTTAACGCACAAAATTTCGAGTTTAACATAATAATGCCGTCATAACTCCAAATATAGGGGTGCAACCGCGCCCCTATTATATATTATATAATCCACGAGTGAGATATCATGATATCACTGGCCTCGAGTGAAGATAAATATGATATCTTCAGTCAGGCCATGTCATATTCTGTTTATACAATGTATGCTCCCCCCCCAATACAACTCACCACATGCCCCTCTCAATGCAATGGGTGATATAAAGGTGATGGCCCTAGCAATACAACCCCACTTACAGAAAAGCTGCCAAAACAGCAGATGTCATTTATTGTTTAAAAAATATCTGGTGGATCCTGTTATTTATGGTTAGTTTTAAAAAGTCTTATCTGGTTTATCCTGCCATGCCCCCCAACAGGCTCCACATGCCTTCCCCCCCAACATAACAGATTACATAGGGTTTTCAAATATCTGGTTGATCCTGTCAATTTAAATTACTAAAATATCTGGTTGATCCTGCTATTATTTTGGGGAAAAGTGATTTTTTTAAATGCATATCTGGTTGATCCTGCCACTCTGAGCACTTTCACTTTACCTGTAATTGTAGCGTGGCCGAGCGCTATCCACACTGACGATTGGTACATTGCCAAATGTTTTCTAGGAGGTGCCCGGGTTCAGTAACTGAAAACACTGTGCTTTATGCTTATTTCTATGTATCTTGTTGAAAAAAAACTGACTGCACATAGAGTGCAGCAGTGACGAGGCAAGGCTTTTGAACAGTAAAGGAGCGCTGAGCATCTGTTTGCCAGGCAACAGGCGGCTCACGCTTCCTTTACTGTTCAAAACCGCTAATCATCACTGCTGCACTCTATGTGCAGTCAGCTTTTTTCAACAAGATACATGAAAACAAGCATAAAGCACAGCGTTTTCTCAGTTACTAAACTCAGGGCACCTCCTAGAAAACATTTGGCAATGTATCAATCGATCAGTGTAGACTCTTCGATCGCCTTCTAATTACAGGGAAAGTGAAGTGCTCAAAGTGGTAGGATCAACCAGATAAGTTTTGATATGACGTATAGGAACGTGCAGATAACATATGATGTATAGGAACAAGAAGATAACAATGTTATCTTCACTGGCCACCTGAGATATCATGTTTTATACTGTTATTTATCTGACAACATACATTGTATAAATATATATATATATATATATCTATATATATATATATAGATATATATATACACACACACACACAGTATATTCAGCCAAATGGTGGCTGGGTTTGGCTCAGAAACCTTCTAGGTACTTAGGGGACATCTGGTGCTGACCCAGTGGCCCCTCAGGTTCATAGTCCCTGGGATAATTTGGGGCTGCTCACCCACGGGTGGTGGTGCTTGGGAGCCCGCCCCACGTCTCCAGTTGTCCCCGTGCTGGCTTGCAAGTCTCATCAGTTCTCTGCCTGGCCGAGGAGCTACAGCAGCAAGTCCCCCAATGATTGGAGTCTGGAAGAAGGTGTTTAGGGAGGAGGTGGAGGTGAAGAGCCCTTGGTGGAGTTCTGCCCAGATGGTCTCTGGATTTAACCTTTTTGTGGATAGCTACGGACCTGGTCTGTGACATCTTTCCTTCTCCCAAATTGAGCTTAATAAAGTCATTTAACACGGTGAGAGTGCTTCTTTGTTTGCTTGTAATTTCTGCTGATTCCTTGAGGCTCAGGTGAGAGCTGGTTGCCTCTTGGATGTTTTATTCTTTTTAGGCCTTTGAAGTGAGAGTTTGAAGGACTGTACAATTGCACTTCTGGTGTGGAGAGACTGAATAAACTATTTTATGGACATGTTATGCTCAGTTATGGACTATTTTTGATTTATTGTTATTCATTTTGATACTGTGTTGGGGTCTATTTTTGGGGGTGAGGTGTTGGTTTTATTGAGTGGGGAAAGTCTGGTATTGATAATATTTAGGGGGAATATTGTGGTTTAATAGTAGTCACCACTAGTGGGGTTACTTGTAGGCAGCATGAGTTGGGATTATTTTTCAGTGGGCAGGCACTACTCCCCCTCCAGGTTGAGGGACTTGTGCCCGTTTCATTGCCCCCCACTGCAGCCTGAGGTGTATATGCATTGTTGTGCCTTGGGGATAGTGCAGAGGGGTCAGAAGGGTCAGGATCCCAGTCCTGGAGGGGAGGAGTGGGGTGGGCTGATTGGGGTAGTGAGGTCAAGGAGGCACTCTGGGGCAAAATGGGTCCAGGAAAGGGGGTCTCCCTGCCTGGTTCCCATACCCAAGGGCTCCACTGATGGTGGGCAATTGACCCACTCTTCCATGGCCTCTCATCCAACCTGGGCAGTGTTATGCAGTGCCAGGTCTATAAAGAACAAGACAGCAATTACTGCTAATCTTGTTGAGACATCTGACCTGGCTTGCATCACTGAGACCTGGTTAGACGAGAATGCCAGTCCAATATTGGAGTCAGCAGTTCCAGCAGGGTACTCTGTGATACGCTGCCAAGATTAGATTGTAGGGGCTGGGGTGTAGCCATTTGTTTTAAAGCAGAACTGGGCCTTGTAGAGGTACCAGTGGGTGCCACCAGGTCCTTCAAATGTATCATGGGTGCAGGTATGGGCTGCAGGATCCTTCTCATCTACCGTTCACCCAGAGATGGGAATGTTTTCCTGCAGGAACTTGCGGGCTTCCTGGTCGACATGGTGTTGGAATCCTCCAGGTGGTTGGTCCTGGGGGATTTCAATGCTTGGTCGACAATGAACTCTTACCATTTGGTCAGAACTTCCGCCAACTGATGATTTTATTGGGTTTCACACAAGCAGTAACCACTGCAATCCATATCCAGGGTCATTCCCTGGACCTGGTGTTCTTCTTGGGGATGGAGATCACCAACCTGGTGGTGGAACTGGTCAGTTGGTCTGATCATCACTGTATAAGGTTCAGCTGTGTGGTTCCCCCTGTGACATCTACCCTTTTGGAGATGGTCCGGTACCACTCTTTAAGGAGAGTAACTCCTGAGGGTCTGATGGCAGTACTGGACCAATTGAGCAGGCCACTGGAATGCTTTGATCCAAAGGACCTGTTATTGCACTATAATGGTGCAGTATCAAGGGCCCTGGATTCTATTGCTTATGTCCGACTTCACCCTCTCTCTCTTCAACCTCAGTCCCCCTGGTTCGATAGGACCTTGAGGGAGTTGAAGAAAGTAGGACAAAGGTTGGAATGTCATTGGTGGAAATCTGGCCTGGAGGAGGACAGACTTAGACTGATGGCACACTACTTGGATTACCAATCAGCAATCTCCCATAAGAAGGCAGAGTTCCTGTCCAGGGAGATTGCTGCAGCAAGGAATCGACCAGCTCAACTCTTCCGGACTGTTGACAGGCTGTGCAATCCAGTCTGTTGACAGGGACAGAGAGCCTTTTGACAGCTTAAGTGTGATGAGTTTGCTCAATTCTTTGCGGATAAGGTGTCCTCTATCAGGTCGAAGATTTGCTTGATCCATTCAAATGAGTACGGAGGAGGTCAGTGGGAGGGCACAAGCACCCAGTCTATCTGGACAAATTTCAGCCAGCCAGCAATCATGGATGTCATGAAGATTGTTCAGGGTATGCGACCGACTTGCTGTAGTTTTGATCCTGGTCCAACCCACCTCCTTGTGGGGTGTGGATGCCATCAGGCCGATTCTTGCTGAGATAGTCTGGTGTTCATTGGACAAGGGTGTGTTTCCGAGTCCCTTGAAGGAGACAGTGGTGACACCCCTTCTGAAGAAATCTTCCTCTGACCCAGATTGTCTTGCGAACTACAGATCTGTCTCAAACCTGCCCTTTTTGGGCAAAGTTATCAAGAAGGTAGTCACGTTGCAGCTCAAGAACTTTCTTACCACCCTCAAAATCTACGATCCTCTCCAGTCCAGATTCAGGAAGAGGCATAGTACCAAGACGGCTCTGGTTCAGGTACTATATGATCTCCTAATAGTGAGGGATCAGAGGAGCTGTTCGATCTTGGTCCTCCTTGACCTCTCTACAGTGTTTGACACTGTGGACCATGAGGTGCTGCTGGAATGCCTGCAGCTACTCCGTGGACTGTTGGGGACAGTCCTCAGTTGGTTCCATTATTTTCTCATAGGTAGGATGCAGTGGGTGGTGCCGGGGATTATTTCCTCGGCCCCATTCTCCCTGCCTTGTGGGGTGCCACAGAGTTCTGGGCTGTCCCCCATGTTGTTCACGGTCTATATGCTGTTGTTATGAGACATTACAAGGCAGTACGGGTTGAGTTTTTACTGCTGTGCAGATGATACGTAGCTGTACATGTCCTTTGTACCTGAACAAAAGAATGCTGTCTCGGTCTTTAACAACTGCCTTGCTGAGATTCCGGGCTGGATGAGTGCTAACTGGTTAAGATTGAATCCTGATAAGACCAAGGTGCTGGCGGTGAGCCCAGGTCATCAGGTAGAGGGGTGGAATCCTGGTCAGCTGACTGGCCGTGTGCTAGGGCGCAACCAGTTGAGATCCTCTGAATGGGTGTGGATTCTGGGTGTTGTGCTTGATGGCAAGCTGACCCTAAAACCTCAGGTGTCAGCAGTTGTCAAGTCCTCTTTTTACCACCTGAGGAACATCACCCAGCACCTGGTTCTGCCTGATGACCTTCCTGCATTGCTCCACGCCTTTGTGTCTTCCAGCCTTGACTACTGCAATGCTCTATACCTAGGGCTACCAGGGGTAGATGTCTGTTGCCTGCAGCTGGTGCAGAATGCTGTAGCCAGGTTATTGACTGGTTTGTCAAGATCTAGCCATATCACACCTGTGCTTTGCGAACTGCACTGGCTGCCTGTGCAATGGAGGATCACCTCCAAGGTCACATTGTTGACTTATAAGGCCCTACAAGGACAGGAACCGACCTACTTGCAAGATCTCCTTTGGCCCTAATGCCCCCTCCATCTACTCCACTCCACTGATGAGGGATTGCTAGAAGTTCTAAATATCCATCTTCAGACCTCGGGTGCTAAGGCTTTTTCATTTATGGCCCTCACCCTGTGGAACTCTCTACCTCATCAGGTTAGAGAGTGCCTGTCCACCGAGACCTTTAAGTCCTCTTTAAAGACATACTTATTTAGTCTAGCTTTTGTGGACACTGTTTAGCGAGACTTGATATGCTGCCTTTCTTAAATTTGTAATCTGTTTTACCTGATTGATTATTTATGTTTTTAAGTTGTTACTTGCTTTGATATTTGAAAAGCGCATTATAAATAAAGAATGACTTGACTATATATATATATGTATTATAAGGGTGCAGTTGCACCCCTGTTGTTAGGGTTGAGTAGGCACTTTAATGTTAAACCTCAATTTTTGCACATTAATTTTTGTGGCACTGCAACCACACCGTGTGGTCTTTTGGTCTGAAATTTGCAAAGTAGAAAGACCAGCGTTGGCTTGGTAAAAAAATATTAATCTGTTTAAAAGTTATTTAATTCATAATTTTTGAGTTCTGAGCTTGCTCAGTTCACTCCAAAATTTATATGTATATTTGACGCACCAGAATTGGTCTCACGGTCAACAAATGTGTCAGCTCACAGACTAGGATTTTAAAAAATCCTAGTCCGTCAGACAAATTCCTTCTCTGCAAGTCACAATCTTGTTTTTAGTTTTTCCTCCAAACTAAATGTTGTAGCTTTCTCCACAGGTGACTTTGGGGCCAAATGAGGCAAGGGTTTTGTTCAGGGTGACTCCCTCTGCAAAGCCATGCCTTTGGTTTGGCTTGTTTTGGTAAAAAAATAGCTTTATAAAATTAATAAATTATTTGACCATGACTCGCTAGTGATCATAGTCTGCAAGCTGTCATAATCCTAGTCTGCAAGACGATTCTCTTTCGCGAGCCTACAAAATCCTTATCCGTCAGTTTGTGACCAGATGTCCCTTTTCACGGACCAGGATCAAGCTAACGGTCAAGGATTTTGCTACCTTGCAAAAGAGGATTGGCTTGCAGACTAATATTTTGTCAGCTCATGGACCAGGCTTGTTTTTCTAAATCCTCTTTCAACAGCTGCCCAAATGGCAGTTCATGAGCTGTCAGAATCCAAGTCTGCCAGCCAATCCTCTTTTGCAAGGTAGCGAAATCCTTGAACATCACCTAGGGACCAGATGAACAAAATCTGATGGTCGAGGATTTCTTGCAGACCACAATTTTGCTACCTCACAGACGGGGATTGAGCTGATGGCAAAGGATTTTGGTACCTCACGGACTAAGAATTTTTAAAGATGTAAAAAGTTTACCATTGCCTTGCTAATCAATGGTTTTGTCTTTTTACTTACAATTTTCAGGGTATTGAAGGGATGCCCTACAGGTGTGAATTATGCTGTTTAGGTGTTGGGGAATTAAATGATTCCATAGGTATGCCATCACAAACTTGAGATTTTCCCCATAGGATAACACTGTGGCACCCATTGCGCTTTCCAGTGTTCATATCTTGGAAACAAAGCAAGATACAGACTTTTTACTATTGGTGGTTTAGGTCACCTCTAGGTGACCTAATCTGCTAGTACAAGATTGGAAACGGTAGACTACACCTGTAGTGGAATTTTTCCTATTGCTTGTACAGTTCATGAGATATTGGCATATTACTGTCACAAGGGTTCCAAGGGTGCATTTCCAGTACTTTTTGGTGGCCATATCTCATAAATGATTCAAGATACAGAATTAGTCAATTTTTGTTTTGTGCAGTACTCACTGTGATGATTACAATGATGCTTGCATTTTTTTCCTAGCTGCTGCGGTTCCTGACATATTGGCAAATTAGTGTTACAAGGGTTCCTTGCCCTATACGGCTGCTGTATGGCTCTGTAACTATGTGTAAGTGGCCCCAGAGGGCCCATGCTCTGACAGATGCATATCATTATTCAGAAATGGGCAGCTTGGTGGGAGCGTGGGGCCAAAAGGGCCCACGCTCCCACCCACACATGTTATTTACTACTTATAGAAACATAGAATCTGTTGGCAGATAAGGACCGCTTGGCCCACCGAGTCTGTCCATTTCCCTTCCTAATGGATAAGCTGCAAATCCTAGTTAACCAACAGGCTACTTCCTCCTACCCCCCAATAGAATTGCCTTATGTCTGTCCCATGCATTCTTGAATTCCCCCACTGTTTTTGACTCTATGACCTCCTCAGAAAGGCTGTTCTATGCATCTACAACCCTCACTTTGAAGAAATACTTCCTCACATTACCTCTGAGCCGTCCCCCTCTATCTTCAAATTGTGCCCCCTTGTTCTTGCACATCTCTTTTTCTGAAAGATGCTACCCGCTTGGACTTTGCTGATTCCCTTGAGGTATTTGAAAGTTTCTATCCTATCCCCCTCTCCCTCCTTTCCTTGAGGCTATACATCTTAAGCTCCTTCAGTCTTTCTTCATATGCCTTCTGTTGCAGACCCTGCACCATTTTGGTTGCCCTCCTCTGGACAGCCTCCACCCTGTCTATATCTTTGCAGAGATGGGGTCTCCAGAACTGTACACAGTACTCCAGATGTGGTCTTACCAACTGTCTTTAAAGAAGGACAAAAACTTCCTGTTTTCTATGAATTGTTGTGAAGGAAAGTGTGGAAGACTAGGGGTAGCAAAAGGAAAATTATGCCCTGGATGTTGGAAATGCTTTATGAATGAATTGAGAGACGGCAGAGTAAATGGCTATGTTAAATGGCTGAAATGAGCTCCCGCCGTGGAGTCAGTTGGAAAAGAAAAAAAGTTGCATTCTGCAGTTTAAATTTGACTGCTCGACGATCGCTGTGAGGAGAAGAGCCCTCGTGAGAAAGAAGAGGCTCATTTGCATGGCGTCGTGTGGTTGGTCAGGCTGCAATCAGTCCTGCCCCCTCAGCCAGCTCTACAGAGACTGCCCCAGCATTCGAGAGGGAGTGAGAGTGGAGTGCATGTACTGGCAGTGGAGGAGCATCGCGGAGTGTTCAAAGCATTGTAAACAGTTCAAGAATAGACTTTATAGTTTAAAATCGGGCTCACCCCGCTAATCGATCATCCAAATTGCAAGTTTGGTGTTTAAAAAGACGATCGCTAGAACTGCCCGCCCATTGTGTACCAAGGCCTTCAAGAACTGGCTGCAGGCCATTTTTCCACATCCCAGCAAATTGCTACTGATAATAGTAAGTAACCAACCAAGAAACTGCTCAAACAGTGATTTTCAGCCTATGCCATATAAAATGTGTGTGCAGCAGTGTAGTTGCTTTGCAAGTAACGACTGTGTAATGTCCTGCCAGCAAGTGCAAGTCTGTTAAGCCATTGACTGTGTGCATAGTAATGAATTTAGCCTCAGTTTAAAGTTTGCAGCCAGAGAGAGACTGTGGGTTGTAGCAAAGTGCAGCACTAGAAATACAGGCAATCCTGTGCTAAAAACCTGAAGCTTTAAGGGACTGTAATAAAATAAATGTTTCCAGCATGTAAAAAGTCCATGGAAAATCCTGTAAATGTGTTTAAAGCCAGAACAGAGCAAGTTGTGCAGTTTGAGCAAATGTTATCAGTAGCTTGTGTAAATCGGGTGCACAGTGGCTTGACCCAGATTCTAAATGTTGAGGCACAGGAGTGCTGCCGCCGCCATTACAGGGTGGGGTAGTGAAGTAAACACAGCAGCAGAGGAGCCATTTTACAGCTAAAGAGTGTGTTCAATAAAGTGGGACTTTCAGTTACAGTGAACTTTTTTTATTTTTCTGCAGTTATGGCCTCAGAACCAGCTCATTACCTGGATCATGCCAGGGTTGCAGAAACAGCAGCAGTAAATAGACTGAGAGATATTGAAAAGTGGTGCTATGGAGGGCAACTGCCTCCTCAAGTGGCGATTCCTAATTATCTAGTGTGAGTATGTCAAATATGCTTGGAGCTGGAAGGGATGTCTTCATGATTCCTCACTGTGCTGGATGCCTAGAAAAATATGGCTTGTATAAAGTGCCTCCAATTTGTTTGGCTCCCACATGGACAAAAATTCAGAAATCTGCAGTTGGCAGCACACAGCACCAGGCAGAGTCTGTGGAGGAAGGCCCCTCGGGGGAGTGTGGCACAAAGCTAGAGGGTGCAGAGTTAGAGACAGAACCAGAAGTTGAAGTTTCAGATGCTGGATCCCAGAAGGAAAGTTCAGATAAAGCATCAATAGACCCCTGGGGGGGGCCTAGCCCAAGTCTCTTCGGTGAAGATGAGATGCGGGAGACCTTTGAGTGGGAGGTGTCGACCTCCGTGCCTAGTGATGAGTGGATAGTCTCAGGAGTGAGGACAACTGCTCACTCCTGGGCTCAGATCCTCAGTGAAGAGGAAGATGAGGGGGAACCTATGTGGCCTTGTGAAAAAGGAATGGGTACACAGCCTCAAGATCTTGCCTCGGAGGAATGTATGGAAGAAAGTGGTGATGCCACTGCCCTGGCTTTACAGGAGGAAGAAGTCAGGGATCTGTTTCTAATTTCCTTAAGGATGCATAGCTGGCAGAACCAGGACTGGCCACCCCCAAGCCAGGCCAGCGGTCTCAGATTGACCAAAGCAAGTAAAGAGGAGAGACTGGTTCGTAGAAATGCAAATGAGATCTATGGTATGACCTTTCCTACCTTTCCTCGGAAAGTCTGGGAGGAGATTTAGAACTGCAGGAAATCCTGGATCTGGGATGAAGCAATGAAAAGTGTGCATCCTGGGGCCAACAAATATGTAAAGAATAGACTGTTCCATGAAAAGTATACCCAGTGGAAGAGAGGCAGGACACTGTTTATAGACAGAGTGAGAATAGTGGATGGAGAGGAATGTGAAATCTCCCACTGTGTGAATTATGTGCACCCAGACGGGGTAATAATTCAAGCCCCTGACCCCCGGTACTATTGGCCTCAGTGCAAGAACCTCTCAGCAAATGTGCCCATGCCTACAAAATGGAGAGCCGAGCAGTGGTAGTCAGTACTGCCACACCAGACTGTGAAGTGCCTTTATTGATTCGCCAATATGGACATCCAGGACTCAGGTGCCCCACATTTATCAGTCTACAGTGTACTGGCCTTTTCCAGCATCCATCGACTGGCCCACCAGATGACTTCAGATCCAGAGAGGACACCACCCCAGCTGTATCCTGTTCATCACCTGGTAATCGGATGACATCGGACCAGCTGTTTTCTTTTTGTTCCTGTTCTAAGGTTCCGTCTCCAGAGATGACATCAGCCCAGCTGTTCCCCAATGTGCCCTCCTGTGGTTCCCGGAAGATGTCCGCCCAGCTGTATCGGAAGAAATGCTGCCAGGGAGTGTCTTCGTCAGAGGTACAGGTTGGTGCCGAATCTCTTACTACAAGTGGCTGGTAAGTCCAAACTTTTCTATCTTTATGACATTGCAGTACACACCCTACACTAACAGACTTCAAAATGTGTGAACTGTCCTCAAAGACTCTCCCCTTCGGGACTTTGTCCTGTTAGAACTGTGCTTCACCGGGCTCCGGCCCAGGAGAGACTCTTTATTGGACTAGCCTTCGGGCATTGTGGTCACTAGCTGGAACTTTTAGGGCACTCCATCCCCCCAAATGTGTATTGTAAATAATGTCGTTGTTTTCTAATGTAAATACTGTTTTTCTACCTTTTTTCTAAAAAAAAATATATATATTTTTGGGATTCTGCAGTGTTTTGATGGTAGGGGTTTAGGTAGACTGTGTATGCAGATTAGGAGTGTGTTTTGTCTTTCTTTTTTTTACAGGTGTTCCTGGGAAGACAGAAGAGAAGACAAGAAGAGGAGGAGGGGCTCATCGGAGTTCCTCATCAGTGCTTTAGTGTGTTTAGAAATTTAAAGTACTGGGGTGTTATTGTTATGGTTACTATATTAACCCTTTCCTTCCACAGGTGTGGTTGTGGGGGTAGGGAGGAGGCAGTAATGTGATGTTTTAATGGTGTGTGGTTGCAGGTTGCCCAAGGTCGGGGAGGTCCCCTGGTTGTTTTTGTTTTGGGGGGATTAGGTTAATGGCAGATAGGTTTTCCCTAGAGGGTTAGGGGGGATAGACAGGCTGTGGCCCTGACCTGCAGTAGGGACCACAGTGCTGATCTATCAGGGCTATGCTCTGGATGGTTCTACCAGAGCCACTGAGTGTCCATAGTAAGTGGATAGTGTAACATAGAAACATAGAAACATAGAAACATAGAATTTGACAGCAGATAAGGACCGCTTGGCCCACCCAGTCTGCCCATTTCCCTACCTACTGGATAAGCTGCAGATCCTAGTTAACCAGCAGCCTACTTCTTTCTACCCCAACCCCCCAGAATTGCCTTATGACTATCCCATGCATGCTTGAATGCCACCACTGATTTTGACTCCACAACCTCCTCCGGAAGGCCATTCCATGCATCCACAACCCTCTCTGTGAAAAAATACTTCCTTAAAGTACCTCTGAGCCGCCCTCCCTCTATCTTCAAATTGTGCCCTCTTGTTCTTGCACACCTCTTTTTTTGAAAGATGCTACCCTCTTGGACTTTGTTGATTCCCTTGAGGTACTTGAAAGTTTCTATCATGTCCCCCCTCTCCCTCCTTTCCTCGAGGCTATACATATTAAGCTCCTTAAGTCTCTCTTCATATGTCTTCCGGTGCAGACCCTGCACCATTTTAGTTGCCCTCTTCTGGACAGCTTCCATCCTGTCTATGTCTTTCTTGGAGTGGGTCTCCAGAACTGCACATACTCCAGATGGGGTCTGACCAGCTGTCTGTACAGAGGGATAATAACTTCCTGTTTTCTACTGGTGATGCCTCTCCTATGCATCCCAGTATCCCCCAACCCTCCTTGCTGCCTTCTCACATTGCTTGCCCACCTTTAGGTCATCTGATATGACTACCCCAGGTCCCTTTCCATTTTG
Organism: Neoceratodus forsteri; assembly: GCA_016271365.2. Classification (NCBI taxonomy): domain Eukaryota; kingdom Metazoa; phylum Chordata; order Ceratodontiformes; family Ceratodontidae; genus Neoceratodus; species Neoceratodus forsteri. The sequence goes on from JADMNL010000022.1 coordinate 183,964,380, forward strand.
TTGTTGTTAGTATCTCACCCCATTGTGTACTCTTCCCTGGGTTTTGTTTCCCAGGTGCATTACCTTGCACTTCTTAGCATTGAATCTAAGCTGCCATACATTTGATCATTCCTCTAACCTTGCCAAGTCCCTTCTCATCCTTTCCACCCCACCCTGTGCATCAACTCTGTTGCAGATTTTAGTGTCATCTGCAAAGAGACATACTTTTCCTTCCAGTCCTTCTGCAATGTTGCTTATAAAGACATTGAAGAGGACTGGTCCTAATACTGAACCCTGCAGTACCCGGCTAGTAACCCTCCTTTCTTCTGAGTGGACTCCATTTACTATTACTCTCTGTGTAGAGGCTGATATGTCAGCTAAAGGCCTCTAGGCCCTTAGTGTTGCCTGCCTCTGCTTGCACATGGTAGGAGGGGGCCTGATCACCCCCCCTCCGCAGGTAGCACATAGGGTGGGATGGCCTAAGGCCAGGTAAATAATGACTGCGGACAGTCATTTTCCTGGTCAAGGGCAAGTGTAACCCCCTTGTTACCCAGGGTTACTAGAATCCCAGTAAGACCTAGTGGTAGGCAGGGACGGCAGTTTGTGAAACTCCAGTTAAATGGGTTTCACACTGTCTCACTCTGTTCTCAGTCTCAGCTGAGACTGAGGGATGACATCACCAATAGAACTTTCGCAGCTGCATAAGCCACATTGGAATCTGCAGCCAAGGGAGTTAGATAGAATGTTGGGAGTTTTCAAAGGGTAGTAGTCAGTGTCCAGTTTGTCTTCAGTAAGTGGAGGTGTGCTTAAGTGATGGAGACCGCTGTCCAGGTCTCAGTGCCCCCTCCCTCCGGGAAGGGGGATGTAAAGATCCCTAGCAGATTCCTGGGGCAATCCCCTTAATTCTGCCAAGTGGAAGAAAAGCTGCCTGTTTAGTTCAACATTTATTTTGAAAGATGGAGGATTTGTGAGTCGCCTGTGGGGCACCTACAACTAAGGGTGAGTGTCTGCTCTGACTAAGAGGGCAAAATGTTTTTTTCACCCTGGGACATGTGTGAAAATCTAGGGATTGGGCTACATTTTGGGAAGCCTAAAGAAATGGGCCAAACAAGTAAAGTAGTGTCAAATGCTAGAGTGTTGTGTGATTCGAGTAATATGTAGAGGAGATGCACCAGATCATCTACCCTTTAATCTACATTTAGAAGTTCAGAAAAGGAATGGTTCAGTTTTCCAAGGGAAATGGCCAGGTATGGGCTGTGGGAGCTGGAGGTGGGCGAACCCCCCATCTTTAGTAACCAGGTCCACCTCTACGGATTTATGCTGTGGTTGCTACTTTGCCTCATGCACTTGGCCAGTGATGGGGGAAGTACCCAGACGTGGGGTTGCAAAAGGGAAAATCTCTCTAGGAGTCGCAGACTCTAAGTGGTGTGGGGAGCCACAACAAGTAAGGAAAAATTCTCTCTAGGAGTCACCGACTCTAAGTGGTGTGGGGAGCCACGACAGGATAATTGGTTCATTCTTCCAATGGACCGTGGGGAAAACCCAAGTGTGTACAAGTCGGGCTGTGTACCCAAAGCTGCGTGCAAGTCCAGGCTGTGTGCCTGGTGGGTCCAGAGTCTGAGGGCTGAAAATGGTGAATAAGTGTTCTGTAGTCTCTAATCTGCATTACCAGGAAATGTAGCCCCATGTGGGTCCATCTATGCTTTGTTTTGTTCATTTATTATGTGAATAAAAGCCACACTGAAGAATCCCATTCCTGGTTCTGGACATTACAGTTATTGCTTCCTGTGTTCGGATTTACTTGGGTGCCCCTGTGCAGAGTAGTCAAACCTAGGTCCCCTGTGCCGAGTAACCTCATCCTCCCCGAACCCAGTCCCCACCAGGTACTGCTGTCAGCTTCAACAGCATGCCACCTGTCGTTTTGACAAAAAGGCAGGGGTGAGAGGTTACATGTGCATCATGAAAGTTTCACAAAATGCCATTTTTACTTTCGCAAATGGCCCTGTTATTTTCATGATTCTGCCATCTTTTTTTCAATTACTGAGAGAGAAAAATGCCTGGCATTTAAAATTGGGACCCTCTCAGTAAACACTGATTGTTGTGTCTACCTAGGCGGGTCCTGAGGATGCTAGCCCTATCTTATTTGGGGGGTTAAACACCCCAGAAATGCCTTTTTCAACTTCGCGGAAAAATTACTTTCTCAAAATACTTTTTTGTGATTTTTTTTTTGAAACTTTCATGATTTGTGAAAGTAATTTGCGAAAGTATTTCTAAAAGTAATGCAAATCTTTGCCATCCTCCTGCAACAAAACAATTGGGTCCTTAGGGCTGACATTTGGAGGGTGGCAAACCCTAGTCCCATAGATGTGCCTTTTGGTGGTTTGGTGTGAAAACATTGAACAGGCCCATAGTTACAGCGTTTGAAAGTTCATAAATTTTACCATAGGAAAACATTGCGGCACCTGTGACACCTTTTGGGGCCCATATCTTGAAAATAGTTCAAGATACGGACTTTTTGTGTCCAAAATGCTTAGTCCCCCTATGGGACTAAGTACAGAAGTAGGTTGGATAGCCATGAATACCACAAAATTTGAACTTTGTTTTCTACCTTGTACGGTTACTGAGATATTTGTGAGTTAGTGTTCCAATTGCTCACTTTCATGTGCATAGGCCACTATTACGCCCTCAGAGTTAGCAGTCACAGCACTTTTCAGTGCTCGTATCTTGGCAATGATACGAGATATGGATTCGGTTAATGTTATGTTGTGAGAACTAGTTACTCTCATGATTACAACCACACTTGCATTTTTTTTAGCTGGTACGGTACCAGAGATGTTGGCAAATTTGTGCTACTATGGTTCCTTGCCTTACTGGGCTTCTGTATGGGTTACCATCCCTACCACCCCACCAACACTCCCCCACCCTCCACATGCCAACAGGCATCGGGGTGTACATTGCAGCTGTTGTGCCTAACTCTCACCCCATTCTCCTATACTGCACCACCTTAGCTTCTTTAGACATGGAATGGGGTGTGAGTTAGGGCAACGACTACACTGCACACTGCGAAACTACGAGTATATCGGAAATGATGCGAGAGATGGATTTGGTTGATTGACTTTATGTTGCATGAACTACTCACTCTCATGATTACAACTACACTTGAATTTGTTTTGTACAGTAGCTGCTACGGTTCCTGAGATATTGGTAAATTAGTGCTATAAGGGTTCCTTACCTTATAGGGCTGCTGTATGGCTCCATACTTATGTGTACATAGAAACATAGAATTTGATGGCAGATAAGGACCACTTGGCCCACCTTGTCTGCCCATTTCCCTACCTAATGGATAAGCTGCAGATCTTAGTTAACCAACAACCTAGTTCTTCCTACCCCCCCCACTAGAATAGATTATGTCTGTCCCATGCATTCTTGAATTCCCCTACTGTTTTTGACCCCACTACCTCCTCAGGAAGGCTGTTCCATGTATCCACAACCTTCTCCGTGAAAACGTACTTCCTCACATTACCTCTGAGCCATCCCCCATCTTCAAATTGTACCCCCTTGTTCTTTTTCTGAAAGATGCTACCCTCTTGGACTTGGTAGTTGAGGGTCTGGAGGGTCTGCGCTCCCACATACACATATTATTATGCACAAATGGGCATCTTGGGCCCCACACTCCCACCAACACATAACATTTACTACTTATATTACACTTTTTCAAAAAGAAAGGAAATTCTTTGCAAAAACTTTGTTCATGCATCAGTATGGTTTTTTCCACACCGACAAAAGTGTGGAAATTCCGTATTAGGGTTACCACCCCACCATGCCACCTCCACACCCCCTCCTCAAACCCCTCGATAATGTAAGAATGAGGAAGATGCACTCTACCCCAGTCCACACTCCCTGGTGTTGCCATCAAACCAACACAAAACCAGTAGCTCTCTGTTTCATAACAGAACCCACAAAACTACAGCAGTTTTTTTTCTCCCACTGTACCAGTAGTTTTTTCCCCAGTGAGTATCTGTCATAGTTCCCATGACATCCTGTCCCCATTCCAAACACAGACCTCCATAAGCTGCATATGACTGTCCTAAATAACTTTAGTATGAACTTTAGTAACACTGCACACTTCTAAACTCAGGGACACATTATTTTCCTTCCCCCACACTTCAAACTGCTGCCTCCACTCCTTCAGCTGTTTTCTTTCCCCAACCACTCACTAAACTATCTGTGAAAGTAGCGGCTAGGCTGTTCTCCTCTCCAACCCAAAGGTAACAAATAAACCATTTGTTTGGGCAGCAAAAATCAGTGGTCAGCCAAATATGCTTTACAGTAACAAAACTGTATACTGTGTGAAGACTGTAAGCACGTTATCTCTGCCAGTGAAACCGAGCATGAGAGCAGAGGTATTTTCTTAGATTTCCATACTGCAGATGTACATCCATCTGCAGTATGGAAAATGAAGAAAATACCAGTCCTCTCCTGCAAGAGATAACACTTTTGCAACTGGAAAGCAGGTTTTATACAAACAGATTTAAAAAAAGCAAAAGGAGCACAAATGAAGTTTTAAAATGTAAATAATGTTGTTTTAATAAGAGTTAAGGAAAAATCCAAGAACCCCCCTTAAAAATGGACTAATTTATATCTAAATTCAAGAAAAATGTTATAAAAAGTTAAATAAATTATTGTTATATTTTACAACATAAAAAAAACTGTGTCTGAGAGTTTCTTTCCATTTTCTAAGCAGAATACTACCCTCCAGAGTGAGCAGTGTGGGCTATGCCTGACCTTCCAGGAGCTAAAAGGCCCTTCACTTGCAGTGCCGGGCCTCATTACACCACTGGGCGGTCCGGTATAGCACAATACCACCCACTCCACCAGGTATTATTGCTTACATGACTGGCAAACATCAGGCAACATTTTCACCACCCTTTGCTGTGTTTAATGCATGTTGATGTTACCTGGTCATAATCAGATAGTGTTTAATATTACTATTATGGGCAGAGAGCTGTACTGAACTTGTGAATACTTCATTACTGCATGTGTGTACTGTATGTGTTTGTGGGCATCTGCTGATATGAACAGCAAAGTGGGGTAACAGATCACCAAGGGAAATGAACATGAGGTGATTAACAAATAACATCAGTGAGCATTTCCACCACCGTGTAGTGTGTGTTAATGTATACTAATGTTACACTTTCACAACCGGATTGTGTTTTAATTTAGTATAAAAACCAGCGACCTGTACTAACTCATTAACATGTAACTGCTCCAACATGTGTACAGTTCTGGGATCTGATGACGTGTACAGTTAGGTGTGATAACAGATTTCCAAGGGTAATGACTATGAGGTGGTGCCAGAATACCATTACTCAACATTGTCACCACTGTGTGGGGTGTCTTAATGCCTTGTGATGTTACCCATTCCTACACAGATACTCTTTCACATTACTATGAGAACCACAGACATGTTATGAACTAATTTACATGTTACTACAACATATGTGCCATCAGTTATAGCCATTGGGTGACATGCACAGCCAAGTGTAATGACAGATTCACAAAAAAAAGTTACTATGGGGTGATGAATGGATAAGATCAGTCAGCATTTATAACACATTTTACTGTGTGTTTATGGCTACTGATGTTACCCTGACCCAGGTACATACTCTTTAGCTTTACTGTAATAACCTGAGACTTGTATTCAACTCATAAACATTTAACTGTTACATATATGTAAGCAGTTATGGGCATCAACTGACATGGACAGACAAGTGGAATGACAGATTAGCAAGAACAATGAGTAATAACTGTACAGCTAGTACATGTTCAGAAGCAATTTGAACCCAGCTCTGTCACAGTACAGTGGCATTATCTTCTTGCTAATGCATAGCATTCTCAGTTGTGGTACTTGTGCTATTCAGTTCAACAAAAGTCTACCCCAGACACAGAATGATAACATTTCAATATGATAAATAACTGCACCAAAGTTGAATGTAAAAATATTTTGATTTATTGTAAATAAAAAATATGTCACATGCTGTATAAAATATTCTTACACTACAATGCAAGTATTTCCCTTTTTTCATACATTAAAATATATACTTTTAAAAAAAAAGAAAAAATTAAAAAACAAAATTAAAAGTCTTTATTAATTGTCTTTATGGTTGAGATGGTGGAGAAGTGGCGGCTGGAGTGGACCTGGAAGGCGGTGCACAAGAGGAATCTGCTGAGGCAGCTGCGACCACATACCAGATGCTGTGGAGGGGTGGGATCTCTAGATGATCTCAGAGAGACCACCTGTTGTTGCCTGTGATGAAACAGTGCTTGTTTCAGGTTTAACATCTGCAGCTGTGTCGACAGGCTGCAGCAGAAGGTTTATTATGCCTTGCTGCCCATGCAGCAGGGCCAACATTTCCTGCTGGCCCTGCAGCAGTAGGTCACCTTCTTCAGGAGCCTGGCAATACAGTTGCAGTGTCCGTGGCACTCTGGCCACTCTGTTGATGTTGCAGGAGATGTAAATAGAAAACATGGCAATGCATACATGAAAGTATTATCAGTGGTTTGCTTCATGTAGTACTGTGACTGATTTACATTACTTATGTTCACAGGACCACTGCATCCTTTCAATCACAAAACAATAGGAGTCGGTTTATCTAAACAACGGACTTCAGATTGTTCATAATGTCATTGCAAAGGTCTTTCATGGCCAGCTTACACTCTCGAGATAATAATTCTTATGAAATGGATAGGATACATACTGGTAGCTGCTTGGCTGAACCACACTTCAACCTGTGATGATTTGTCACAATATTGTTACACACTGAAACTGACTAAACCAAGTAGCTATTCAAAAAACAGCTTACATAATATTTACAATTTCAACAATACAACCAAGGGAATTGAATATGGTAGAATATTACCAATTCTCGGCTGCATAAGACACTCTGCCTGTGTTCTTGTAAATCACAATGCACATGAGGCATGATGATAGCTCATGATATAGACACTGTTCTCGCTCTTCATGTTTATGGGTTATCACATCCCTTCAGTGTGTACAAAAAAATCCATAACACACAGTTACATAGCTATCATTCTCTATGTTATGATGCAATACTGCTGTACTTACTACAACATCCCAACATCTGTCATGTGGCCAATAATGCACAAGTATCTTCTGAACATGTGCAAACATTTACAGCACTGTACAACATATATACTTTGTCTATGTGCGCCTACAGTTAGAACACTGCTCAGTCAGTACCTCTATGTATATTCATGCAGTCATATTTCTCTACAGCAGTATAGAATGTTACACTTTGTCATGATAACATGCCCTGCACCCCCCCCCCCAACACACACACAGATGATATACAGGCACACTGCAGTGCATCACTGTGTCAGATATATTTTTGAGTCTACATCTGGTATAATGAGTGGAGCACTGTACTGAGGTGTATACATTTCAACAAAATCAGACAACAGACATTATTTATTATATTGTTACACTTATCTGCATGCCGGTACTAGTACAATGCACTGAGGATGCTTACTTTGTTCTTCTATTCCTTTACTAAGTACACGCATTTCCTGTAAAAGCTAAAAAAACTACTTGTATGTGAAATGTCACACTGATCTTCTGTACTATTGTCCTTCTCCTGCTTCACCACAGGCCATGATGTTGGTTGGTCAGTTTCCCTGGGTCCTGTTAAGTGAAAACATTTTGGTAATGTTAACACACATGTTACTTAAAGACACTTTGAATAACATTACAAACTACAGTATACTTTGTGAATATTACTGATCCCTGTTCAAAATCACAGTATTCATTATGTTTTGTACAACATTGAATACCTTTATTGTATTACATGTGCTGGATAACACAATTGTGCTGTATTTACATCAGCCGATACAGAAAATCAATGTTCTACATAGCTGTTACACAATTAATGGGCTAAAACATACTCTCTTATTGTATACAGATAGCCTTACAAATATGTAACTGTTAATGTGGTAATCTGTTTCAAGTATTGCTTAGGCCACCACCAGTTCTTCACTTTGGGACTACTGTGCTTGTACGGCACTGCCCTCCTACAGCCTATATGAGAATAAAAACACTTTATGTTGCATACTATGAATACACATAAATTCTATTACTTTCCCAACTATGTTCTACCATAGACAGGTACAGTAGCCACTTTTATAAGTACTGATAAATGCATAATAGAGTATTTGCCATATTATTTACCACTGGTGCACGCATACAAACTCCCAGCATAGCAAACAACAGCTTTAAAAAGTGAACTAACAGGTGTGCATCTCCTAAACAGTGACCACTCCTGTCTACCCCCCCAAATAGAGAGAGACATACACTGTGGATATATTTGCGAGGGTTAAGTGATGCATACAAAGTGTTCATTAACACAGAATTCACACATTAACACAATAAATGAACAAAGTCATTATTAGCATTAAGTTGTATTGTTCAAGTTCGGATGTATAAGAAACACAAATGAAAATGTGGTGCAAATAACCAAATATATGGACATAATAATTTTACAGCTCTGTACTTACAGTTCATTTAAATAGTACTGCTACCTTGTTTTTTACTCCTCTGGTTAACAACATATATAATATGGCCAACTCACACAATTCATAAGTCATTTAGGTACTAGTTTGCATCAGAAACATGTCTATTGCCTTTACTCATATATACAAAAACTACTGCTATGCTCTTTAAATAAAAGTCCACTATATTTAATAAAGTTAGTAAATAATTATATGTTATTTACATTCATTAGCACACCGTTACACACATACAGAGATTTCAAAAATCAAGCACTGTTGATGGTTCCCATTGCAGGACTTTGTTTGATGACCATAAAAAGGCCCCCACCTATCTCTACCACTTTGCTATAGAACTCCCTGCTACTTACCTGGCAACAGATACAGTTGAGATTATGGGTACACTACAGGCTTTGTGTTGTATGTCTTTGTTTGTATGCCAGTTCAGTGCTAAAGAATGTTTAATTAAAGTATTCCATGTTACCACTGTGTGTGGGGAGGAGCATTCTGCTACTGTAATAATGCTGAGCTTTGAATTATTCTATCTCATGGTAAACAATCACACTGTGTATTGAATGTGAAGAAAGATAGATGAATGACAGTTGAGAAACATCTGTGGAAGTACTATTTGAAATTATTTAGTGCCATTTTAGTACATTTTGTTGTGACTTTGAAAGCGTTTACTATGTTTTTTTTTTTCAAACTTGCCTACATGCCCATTTTATCTCAGTGATAACATATAGCTGGGGGTTGCTAGTACTGACATACCTGAACTCTCAGAGGCTGAAGGCAATCAACGTGCGGTGTTGTGCCTAACTACTCTATGCCTCTGGGTATGTGGGTATCTCGGTACTAGCAACACCTAGCCACATCTTCTTGGTTAGCTAACTGGCTGTCTGTTACACATACATAACTGCAGACTAACAGTGCTAAGGTAATCTTATTTGAACTGTTCTTTTTTTGGTAGAATAATGTAATGTAATGTGATTACCTGATGACTCTACAAAGACAACACTATTGCTGTCATCAGATCCCATGTGCTCCACTGTATCAGGTGGAGCTGGTACTACCTCTGCACAATGTAGACCACTTCTTGAAGGTTCTGAAAGTTATTAATTGTGCAAATGAAAGTTAGTGTGTATCATTGTTTTGCATACAACGTACCCTATTTTTATAATTGTTCCTATTCTGCTGTACTGTACGCAGCCTCCGTCTCACTTCTTTAACCCCTCCCCCATACCTCTCACCACAGTTAGTATTAAGGTTATGATTAGATAGCAGCAATCAGTTTTTTTTTCACCACTCTGTAGTGTGTTAATGCCTTCTGATGTTACACGGTCCTGACCACATAGCTTAACATTACTTTCATATCCAGATACCTGTAGTGAAGTCATAAACACTTATCTGCCACATATTTGTATGCAGTTCTGGCATTGGCTGACATGCCCAGCCAAGCCTAATCACAGATTAGCATGCACAATTACTTTCAGAGTATGACTGGGTGAGATCAGTCAGTATTTGTAACCACCCTGTTGTGTGTGTGTTAATACATCCTGATGTTGTATGGTCCTAATCAGTTACTATAATGAATGGGGAACTGCATTGAAGTGTTAAACACATGAGTATATCGTTCTGGGATTTGGCTGACATGAACAGCTAAATGTAATGCCAGTTCAGCAAGAATAATGAGTATTGGTTAATGAACAGCTAAGAACAGTCAGTATTTTCAACACTGTGTGGTCTGTGTTACTGACTCTTTATGTTACCCCATGCTAGACAGATACTCTTTAACATTACTAGTGTAATCAAATAATTGTACTTAACTCATAAAACTGTTACTGCTACATATGTCTATGTAGTTATGTGCATCGACTGATATGGATATGTAAGTGAGATGACACACTAGCAAGGCAAATGAGTATTCCATTATGAATGGATAACAGCAGTCAACATTTTTTTACCACCCTGTTGTGTCTGTTAATGCCTATTGAAGTTACCCGTTCTTACCCAGATTTTCTCTAACCTTCCTATGATAACTAGAGGGGTTTGCTGACATCATAAACATTCTTATTGTTACATATATGTATGCAGTCATGGGTATTGCCTGACATGGACAGAAAAGTGGAATGACAGATGAACAAGAAAAATTACTATGGGGGTATGACCGGATAGAATCAGTCACCATTTTTCACAACTCTGTTGTGTGTGTTATTTGCATATATTGCCAGTATGCTGCTATATTCATATGCATCTGTAAAGGGGTGTACATGACCATGCTCAGCAAGTAGCTTTGAGTGATGAAGGGGTTGTGATTGGTGCTGCTGTACTGGGCTGATGTTCCAGGACTGTTTAATGCTTGGTTGGTTCAGTGTTGCTGTTCAGATGATAGTACCTTCTGATGCGGGTGGCATACATATGTTTCTTTTTCAAGTATGCATAGTTTTCTTTTTGGTCAATGTAGAATCCCCCCCCACATTAAAACTGTTAAATGGCATGTACTTGGTCATACTTTTACTACAGTAATGTGGTGGTACACTCGCCATCCTGTGGGGGGGGGAGACATAGAAATACATTATCATAGTATCATACTATCATAGTAGATACAAAGCAAAAGATTAGACTTTCGTCCTTAAATAGCTTGCTATAAGAAAAAAACATTTTAGTAATCAGTAACCCTACGTTTGCTATAGGTATCCAATCTTTTTTGAATATATCTAAAGAAGGACTATTTACTATCTCTTGAGGAAGAGAGTTCCAGTAAGGAACAACACGATGACTAAACCAATTCTTTCTAATAATTTCCATCTAAATTGTTTTAACTGTTTATTGTGTGATCGTGTATTGTAGATTTTTTCATATAGTTCAAGTCCCAATTCCCATCTAAGTTTACCATCTTGAATAGATCTGTAAACCAGAAGCATATCGCCCCTCCATCTTCTATAAGCAAGAGAATGTAAATTTAGATCCACCAGTCAGTCTTCATATGTCTTATCCCTCAATCCTATTACAGATTTTGTTGCCCTTCTCTGTACTCATTCCACTCTCTCAATCTCCCCCCTTTTATAAGGACTCCAAACTTGGGAACAGTACTCCAACTGCGATCTCACCAAAGATCAATAAAGGGGGATCAACACCTCCCTACTTCTACTAGATATATGTCTCAGAATACAATTCAAAGTCGTGTTTGCATTTTTTACAATCTGGTCCATTGGGCATCAAAGGTAAAATCATTAAGCATAATGACACCTAAATCCCTTTCTTCAGTAGACTGTTTTAAGTATTTATTATTTATAATGTATTTAAATTCTACATTATTTCTGCCCATATGTAGGACAATACATTTATCCTCATTTAATTTGAGTTGATGTTCTTCTGTCCAGCTCTCGATATATCTGAGTGTTTCCTGTAGTCTTTTTCTATCTAGATTTGAATTTACAACTGCTCCCACCCTACAATCATCTGCGAATTTGGTTATCCAGATGTTTTTAAATTACACTGTAAAGTAGATATATATAAGTTGAACAAACAAGGTCCCAACACTGACCCCTGTGGAACCCCACTTGACACATCAATCCAATCAGACAGTTCTCCTCTTATCAATACTCTTTGTTTTCTCTCTCGTAGCCAATCTGCTATCCAATTAACTAAATATGTGTTTATGTCTATAGAAAAAAGGGATTTGACTAACTTATCGTGTGGCAGTTTGTAAAATGCTTTTGAAAAATCCAATTGTATTACATCAGTTGCTTTCCTTATATCTAGATTTTTACTTACTTTCTCATAGAAGTGTAATAAATTGGTCTGACAAGATCTTGATTTAGTAAACCCATGCTGACAACAATCTAGCAACTTTTTTTCAGTCAAATAGAGATCAATTTGTTCTTTAATAATACTTTCCAGTATCTTTCCCATTGTTGATGTTAAACTCACAGGTCTGTAATTTTCTGGAAAGTCTTTGTTACCTTTTTTAAAAATTGGGGCCACACGTGCCTCCCACCATTTTTTTATCACCTCCCCATTGTCCAATGATTTTGGAAAAATGAAAGCTACTGGTTGGGCTATTTCGTTAGCTAATTCAGTAATGAGTCTAGGGTGTATATTATCTGGTCCAGGTGATTTATTTGTTTTAATCTTCTTTAATCATTCTAAAACATCATTAACATCTATTACGATTTTTGTCTCTTCCACTGTACTATATCTCGAATCATTCCTGGATCTGTCTTTAGGGTTGAATGCGGTACCAAAGAAAGTATTTAATACCTCAGCCTTTTTCTTATCCCCCAAAATATTTCCTCCATCTTTAAAAGGGCCTATTATTTTATAATTTCCCCTCTTATTATTAACATAAGCATAAAAAGCCTTATAGATATTTTTACTTCTTGTTGCCAAACTTTTTTCACAATTGACTTTTGCATCTTTTGTTAACTGTTTGACCCTTTTTGTCATCTCCTTGTATTTGGGAAGATAATTAGTATCTAACTTGGATAGTTTATACAATTTATGTTTTAGTTTGATTTACCTTTTAATTTTGGCATTAAACCATTTGGGAATATTACCCTGTTTAGAATTCTTATTTTATATGGTACATATTGTCCTGATGACTCTTTTATTTTATCCACTAGAGTGTCCCACATCTCATCCTGTGTCAATCTAGAAAAGTCAGTTGTCCAGTCCCATACATGTAATGCCTGTCTAATATTATAAAATGTTGCTTTTTTAAAATTTGGAATTTTAATTTTGCTACCATGGTGAATGGGTAAATCTATCTGAAAAAAGACAGTATTATGGTCACTATTTGCTATTGGGGGGCCCACTTCAGTGTCCATTACTTTGGGTCCCATGTTGGTTAATATTAATATAATATAATTATGTGTGCTGCTCCTCAATTACATATTGTTCTGCTTTTTAACAATAAATAAAATGTATGAGATCATATCTATACATAGCAGAGATTTCACTGAGTATGAGTGTGTTGTTATATGCAACGTATGTATTTTCATCTATTTTTTGACCAAGGATATTTGTTGGCTCTTAAAAGAACTGTTTGGGGTTTCAGGATACATTTCCACACTCTGATATTTAGAGTACTCTGAGAAAGCCATCTCGGAGGTCTCCCAAAAAGGAGGCAATTGCCAGCATGTGATAAGTGCACACCGTCTGGTAAATATAGCCAATCTTTATTATAATCTAATTTCAGGGTGATGTATGGTGTGCATCCCAACCATGTGTAAATATACAGAAATTTGTAAGTTAAGCTTTCTTCTTGCCCTGTCAAGCAAGTACGGGAACACGACAACTCGCTCCCGACAATTCGTCCCGCGTCAACTCGCTCCCGACAATTCACCCCAGCGCTAATTCACTCCTCCGACATTCACTTGCCTACGACAATTCACTCCCAAAATCAATTTAAATTCATACAAGTCTTACAAGGATTGGTATGTGGTGACAAATGTCTGCTGAAGATCGCTTTGATTTCCACTCACCAAAAAGTGCACTTTATTTACAGAGGCTCCTAAAATCAATTTAAATTCCTATTATGTTATGTTGCAAACTCCGGAGCCTGTGCAGTGTACTGTGCAGTGAATACAGGTGCAAGGAGCGAGTGGTTTCATGCCTGCACTTGGCGCGTTCTCAAGGGAATATACCTCCTATCTGAAGGTCTCTCCTTAAATACTATTTCAAGTATCAGCTACCAGTATGATTGGAGTAGGGTAAACAGTGTACTACAAGCTGTGTGTGAACAGAGTGCTCAAAGTGTTTAAGTGCAATACAAATTAACAAAAACTTTTGGAGTTTGCACATCTCGACATCTCAGCATCTCTGGAGTCAGGCAGATAGAGGGGGGCAACTATGTAGTTCCAAGAGCAAGTATAACAGCAGAGGCAGTGGAGGAGAGCTTTGATGGAGATGGAATCCGCAGCACACAATCATGTTATGAGAAATGTCGATACATTTTTAAATACATTCAGGAAAACAGCACCCATTTTTTTATTTTTATTTAAAACTTCTGGCCAGGAAAGCTGTGCTGAGCCGAAGCTCCTTTCCAGATGTGTCCCAGGAGCATGGAGAGGTATGTGACTTGCACAGGATCAGACAGTGTGTAAGTGGAATTTGTGGGAATCAAATCCAGTTCTACTGTTATGTACCAAGCTCGTTCACATTTTAAAAGATAGAGGGAGCGAGTTGGCAAAACAAGAATTGACATAGGAGCAGGAAGACGGCGGAGTGTATTGTCGGGAGCGAGTAGTCACAATACGAGTTGTCGGGAGCGAATTGTCATGCACCCAGTAAGTACATGTGCTGTTCTTCTTGCCAGCATATCTGCTCTGTAATGTCTGAAAACAGAATCTTACAGGAAGGTAAAATATTGATGATTGAATTCAGGTTCAATTTAGCTTCATTTGCCAAATCTACCCATCTTTTACTGCCTAAATCATTCCCTCCAAGATGGATAAACAGTATATCTGGAGGAGGTAGGTTGCTCAATAACCTCTGCATGGTTGGCATGAGATGCTCCCACCTCATGCCTCCCTGCCAAACTACTTGACAGAACAATTGGCAGCTGCAGGTCCTTGCCAAATTCACTAGTTCAAGCATAGTCACAACCTCTTCTAATTAAACTGCTACCCACAAGTCACACAGTACATTTGCATTTGCTATTTTCTGCCATTCTAAGCTATTCAAACTGAGAAGTTGACAGAGAGCTACTAAAAAATCAGTGCGTCTATTGCAGTCTCCTGTCAGTACAGACCGATTGCAAACCAAAAACATGCCTCACTTGTTCAACATTAATTTAGTGGGCTGGACAGAAAACATGCCAAAGGCAACCTATTGGTTTACATTTATTTGTGCCTACCAATACAGTGACTGTATCTACCATTATGCTAACTTATGCTTAACATTGGTGTGACATTTCTATATTGCAAAGTTTCTAGGAGGGACATAACAGTCTCTCAAAAGACCAGTTTACACAACAACAAATGAATCCTGCTCATTTATTGGCTACTACTTCTTTCATGATGCAAGTGCACACTGACTGCTGCCTCCATTTTCAGCTGTCATTTGTGGTGTTGAGTTGACAGTACTACTTGGACTTTAAACATTGATTACTTCTTTCTAGTGTGACATATTATTTCTAGTAGAACAGCCTAATAGTACTCAAAAAAAAAAACATTTTGCTCCATGCTAGTTCTGTACCAATATAATGTTTATTGATATTCAAGAAATACAAAAGAAAAGTGTCTGTACTTACAGTTACAAATAATGGTGCTGAACAGTTCCAGCTAAGATGGCTGCTGTGCATTTCTGCAACAATTTTCTGTGACTTTCATTGGTCATCTAAGATCACCTGTTTAATCTTCAGACACAAACACTTTAAATAAATTAATATTCATATACTGTGCTGTGTTATTGGTTTAATTTGCATGTCAATCAAATACTATTTACAGTCTGATTGGTTCACCTTCAAAAAAAAAATGGCAAATCTTGGTGAGTAAAGCTAATGAAATCTCTAAGTCATAAGTCACTTTTCTCATATATAAATAACAAAAAAACATAATTCAAGGACCACAGGACCCATAATTAATAATGGTATTAAATTATCAGATATTGACACTGCTAATCATTTTAATAATTATTTTTGTTCAGTATTTTCTAAACAAACTACAACTACTCCAGTTTATCCATATACACTTGGTGCTCATACCATTACAATATCTGATATTTTACAGGCAATGAAAAAATTTAATAAAAATACTAGCCCAGGACCTGCTAATATTCATCCTTGGTTCCTGATTGAGACCTCTCAGACTATTTCCAAACCTTTATCACTGTTATTTAATAAATCCCTGCAGGAAAGCTCTACACCTGATGAGTGGTGTACAGCAATTGTCACTCCAATATTCAAGAAGGGTAACAGAGGTAGTGTCCAGAACTATCACCCCATTAGTCTGAGATCTGTAGTAGGAAAACAATTGGAAAGAATAATCAAGTTGAAAATTGATCAGGAGTGTACAATACTGGGTATTCAAGACTCCTTACAACATGGGTTTACATTAAAGCACTCATGTACAACTAAGCTGATATCCTTTTATGATAACATTAGTGCACTCATGGATATGGGTACCCCAACCAATGTTATATTATTTGACTTTAGCTGAGCATTTGACAAAATCCCACACAAAAAAACTTACAACTAAAATGTACAACATGGGTATGTCCCCAGACATAGTAAACTGGACATCAGACAGGTTGACTAACAGAACTCAAAGAGTTAGAGTCAGTGAAGTACTGTCTGACTGTGGATCACTGTCAAGTGGGGTAGCCCAGGGCTTGGTCTTGGGTCCCACATTATTCAATTTTTTTATACATGACCTACATCCTGGGCCTAATACCTATATGGCCAAATTTGCTGATGATACAAAATTAGGAGGAACGGTCAACAATCATGACAATATAGTATCCTTGGTAGCCGAACTGGAAAAAGCTGAACAGTGGGCAAAACAAAATGACATGTACTTTAATCAGGATAAGTGTGTGGTGATTCATTTTGGTAAAAATAGTCCAAATAATATATATCATCATAATAACTTACCACTTAAAACATCTAGATGTGAGAAAGATCTGGGTATGTTTATCAACAACAAGCTTACACCAAGGAATCACTGTACCATTACCTCCAACAAGGGTAATGGTCTTATGAGGCAAATTAAGCATACATTTATAAACCATTCTGAAAAATGCCTCATACCACTTTATAGGGCCTATATCGGACCACTTTTAGAATATGGGTCCCCTTTTTGGAATCCGGGGCTTAAGAGTGATATGGCAAGGTTGGAACAGGTTCAAAGGAGAGCCACTAAAATGGTGCCCAGATTGGCATCTTTTGATTATCCTTCAAGACTTAAAGCTACTGGACTTTTTTCACTTCAAAGCAGAAGAATAAGAGGTGACATGCTTTTGGTTTATAATTTACTCCAGTCACCTGGTAGGATGAAACAATGTGGACTATCTTACTCATATAGAAGACTAGTCCCAAGGTTACATAACAAACAACTTGAGGTGAAGTCTTATAAAACTAACAAAAGGGGTAATTTCATCACCATTAGGGCCCCTAGAATATGGAATATGCTTCCGCAGGACTTGATCAACATAGAAAACATTTCTAGATTTAAGAATAATTTGGACACTTGGATTGGGGAAAATTATTAACTATGTCCCACATTGTGTGGGGAACAGTCACAATGGGCTAATGCCTTCTTCTATTCAATTAAACCAAGTTAAATTTTAAAACAACAATGTTTAACCTTGCAACTTAGCTACTTTGTTTATTGTTTATTGAATTCCTGGATTATAACCTTTGAGCTGCAAGTTCATTTACAAAGATTCCATGTTGGGACACAGAAAAACAGAGAACAAATACAGTTACAAAGAATTAGAGGCAGATGAGGTACTAGAAACTAATAACAGTACAGGTCCTAGATCTGAGTAGCAGAAGGGATAGGGTAACAATGGAGTGTCAAGTTGAATAGCTATTGAGCAGAGCTGGTGTAGAGAAACAGAGAAAGAGGGAGGTGGGTGAGTAGACCAGGATAGGTGGTAAGTAGCAGAGAGTAGAGGTGTGAGGTAGTGGTTTCTGGGTTCAGGAAACCTTGTCTGGTGATGGGTGGGGGGCATGGCAAGGTAGGGGCATTGAGGTGGGGGCAGTCAGTGTGCCCAGATAGAATAAGAGAAGGGAGGGGAAAAGTGGGGAGGTAAGGGGAGAATGCAATGGGTGGAAAAGTAGCTTGTTGGGCCGTATTGAAGAGCACAGCTGGGGTAACAGGAAGCATTCCAGGAGGTAGTGGTTAGGGGTAGCAAGAGCACTGCATTTGGCTGGACAGGTGAGTTTTAAGCGCAGATTTGAAAGGGCCTGTTTTACTGATGCTAGATAGCACATATACCGGTGTGATATGCCTTTTTGTACTGCGTTTTACTGTATTTCAAGGCTGCTGACATTTTCCCATGATTTTGAACACTTCGTGGTTGTGCTGCATCATGGGAAATACTTGGTTCATAGGTCAAACACATTAATTTTGTGAAAGTTTTGCATATGCGAAAGGATTTTGCGAAAGTTTCAAGATTTGCAAAAGTAATTTGCAAAACTTTCGCATTTGCAAAAGGATTTTGCAAAACTTTTGCAAACCATGAAATGTTCACAAATAATCCTTTCGTATATGAGACAGTTTCACAAATTGCTTTCGGAAATCACGAAACTTTTTCGCAAAATCCTTTCGCAAATGCAAAACTTTTGTGATTTTTGCTATTACATTTAATAAAACACTCCAATTCTACAGCTGCAATCAGCCAACCTTTACAAAATGATTGTGATTTGATAAATGTTGCAAATTTTATGCAATGTCATCTCTGCTAATGTTGTAATGACATAACTATCACTTTTAAAAAATGGTGAAATTTGTATGTAATATAATGGTCTCACAATAAAGAAATAGAGCACAGACAATTAAATGTAAATGATCACCTTGCTTGTTGATAGTAACTGCATTTCTTTTTTACTTCTTCTGGAGGTGTCTGATACTCGTCAACTATTTCAGGACATTGTTTTCCAACAACACAACAGAAATGTCATCAAAGCAGAGGCACAATGCTAAACAAAGACTTAACAGGTACTATAGTAGTGTAGTGTTGCTGAAGAGTTTGAACAACTTCACACATGTCACATCAAAGTGTGTGCAGACCAGTCAGTCTGCACATAGGCCTAGTTTGATGCTTACATATTTCACAGGAAGGCTACGGGGTTGCTCAACTGCAACACAAAAAAACAAAACTACCCAACATTTTAAAAAACATTTAAAAACTAAGAAAACAGTTGGGAAATCATGTACACAAACATGTAGTCAGCAACAATGGCCACTTCAGGTTGTTGCTAACCATCTGAGGAAGCAGAAGTATTATTGATCATTAGCAGTGAAAGCTTTGGTTGATAGACTTATTGCAGCTGTGATGAGATGTGAAGGCAGAAGGCTGAAGAGTCATCTCTCCTTAATGAAGCTGCATCCGAGAGTCCACACTTTTGTCAACAGAGCACTAGCTGTGCTTCAACGCTTGTGGTGTAAAATGGCAGATGTGCTTGAATGCTTCAGAAAAGTTGTGTATGCTGTAAAGATAAGGTTGCAACACTACCCACTGCTGAACTAACACAACTTCTGTGACATTTTCACAGGCAGCTGGCTCCACACACAGCACTCAGAGATATATTTCTAGGAGGAATCCTACACACACAAAAGAAGGACAGCAATTTCTGCATTGATGAGGATGGCAAAGTATGCAATGTATTGACTGTATGTCATGACACAGCAATTGAGTCTGATGATGACAATGCTTCAACAGGGGGTCCACCTAGACACAAATGTCTAGCATAGACATGTGAAGCAACATGCAATCAGAGTCAGTCATCTTTTGATGAAGTTGAACAGTTTATTAATCTCTTTGTGGTCACTGATTGTCAAGAGAGATATGAATTGTGTCAGACAATAGACCATTGTGAAATCCATCCACATACTGGACTGATGGGTCATTCATTGGCATGCTTGGACAGTGGTGTTTGTGACAGTGTCTTTCACATATGTGAATGTTAACAGTGCATCACCCTGGCACGTGCACCCTTGTGTGCAAGATATGTGAAGCAAGGCAAGCTGTTTCACAGTACACATGCCTTTCTGAGTTGCTGTAGTCTGGTGACATGAATGGTGCAACTAAACTTATTGAAGATGTACAACACAGTAGTAATGTAAGTGATACAATTCTTGAGCAACCATCAGTCATTGATTCCAGTACCGTCTCTCTCCTGGAAACAGAGATTGTTAAAGTCTTTGGTAAATTCATTGCCAAATTTGAGTTGCCAAAGAGAGAGAAATTCGACTCTGTGTGTGTCTCATGTAATAGACTGTTACCAGAAACAAACTGCTAAGGTTGATCTGGAAAACATACAGTCTTACAATGAGATGTGATCATGATTGTTGGCATTTCTACTGTTAGTACATGACTTTGACTTACAGCCAATCATTGTGGTGTGCAAGTACTGTTTTTCTAAGGTGAAGGATGACACAATGCCACCAAGATCTGTTCTAAACAACATGGAGGCACAAGTCACACCCAGTGAGATTACTACATTGAAAATGTTTGAACAGATTCAAACTATGAAACCCTTTCAGACCATTCTACGTTTGAATACTAGGACACGGAACATACCACAAAAAGAGGTCATCAAGTTTCTAAAGGGCTCCATCATGTATCTTCCACTTCCTTTACAGGAAAATGTGGAGGCAATCTCAACTGAAAACAGTCTACTCATTCTTGTTAACGGTGTGCCAACTAAGTCAAAGGTTATCTGGCAGGATGTTGTCGATGTATAGAAGGTGAAAACAGCTCTCAATTACTTGAAGAGAAACAATCCCTTCTATGCAGACCTTGACATTGACAGGATGAGCAGCATGTCTGTTCAGTATGGTGTGCTGGACACAAACAAGCCAATGATCGAGAAGGTAAATGTAGAAAAAATTGACACTGTGTATGATCAATACACGATCCATCCTCTACATGGCAGGGATCGAGTTGGGGACAACATTGACCTTTATCAGATGAAACAGGTGGAAGGCGCCCCCGTTAGTATCTGGGAGGCCACATTGGAAGCACTCTGCTTTCCTGATTTGTTTCCACAAGGGTCAGGTTGTCGTTTGGATAATAGAGAAGTGTGACTACCAGGTGTTGAATACCATACAACTAGAGTACTGAATAAGGATGGCAAATTTCAAAGAAACATTCAATATCTGTTTCACCTGCTCTGGGAGAGTAAACTTAGTATAGTCTCTGCATCCACTGCAAATACTGTACGGCTCATGACTCCACTTGATGGAACCACTGCCATACAGTTTCTGCAGAAATTGAAGGAAAAGGATGACACACTGCAGGTTAATTTGTCATCTTTACTTTCTAATCTACATGGCACCAAGGAATACTGGTATCGTAGACACTCTGAGGTCATGACTATGTTGCAAGAGTATGGTGCAGCAACATGGTTTGTCACTCAGCTGTGCTGCATATACCTGGAATGAGTTGACTAAACTTCAGGAGTGTGCTAATTCTGATGTAGAGGGCATTACATCAATGACTCTGGGAGAGATGTGCTTACTTGACCCAGTGTCTGTAACCAGACATTTTCTCAAGTGATTCCATGATATTTTAACTTTCATTTTGTCAACGGAAAATCCGCATCTTGATATTGTGGATCACTACTCTTGGAAGATGGAGTATCAGGCACAGTGTGCTCCTCATATTCATATGCTACAATGGATCAAGGATGCCCTGCACATTGGTGAATGTGAAGAAGCAAAAGTGCTAAGCTTTATGAAGCATTACATGACTTGCTGCATACCTGACAAGTAAGACAATCCTACACTATGGAAGTTGGTGCAAAAGTTCCAGTGACATATATGTGGTAAATACTGTTGCCATGCAGTTAAAAGTAAATCTGATTGGTACAGATGATGTTGCTTTGGTTTTCCGAGCCGTGTCTGTCAGAATGGTCGAATGAATGAACTGTTTTCATCAATGCATCATCACTTGAAGGCAAAATCTACCAAGAGGGTATATGAGTTCCCCAGACAGGAGAAGGAGGTGTACATCAATGATCACAACCCCACTCTTCTACTCATGTGGTAAGCAAACATTGATGTTCAGTTTGTGGCTGACAATTCATTGGCTCTTGTTTGGTACGTAACTTCTTACATTACCATGCATGAGCAGACCAGCTTGCAAGAACTTTGGCAGGATATTACCAGTTCAAGCAAGTCACTCACATCTCAGTTGTGGTCACTTGAATTAAAGGCACTCTCACACAGACAGTGCAGCACATATGGGGCCAGTGATCTTTTGACGGGTACACACCTGTACAGCAAATCTGATGCTGTGCAGTTTCTCAGTGTGAACTACAAAGAGAAATGAAAATGTGTACTAAAACCTCACAATGAGATTGAGAAACTGGCTCTCAACTGACCTTCTACAAAGCAGATACTGAAGAACAACCTGATCGACACATACTACCCCAGAGAGGGGATCTCTTATTATTACATAACATTTTGCATTCATCCAATTTAATGGACCTATGTGGTCTGGAGTTCAGTAATTCTCAAAATAATCTCAGCTCTCATGGTAAGAAACTAGCCATACCTAGGATTAACACTGCAAAAAGAGATAATTATTATAAAGTGAGAAGCTCAAAGGCCTGGAACAGACTATCGCAAACAGCAGTGGAAGTAGAAGAGTTCAGTCAGTTTAAACATATTTTAGATAGACTGTATTATACAGGTGGTATTATGGTTTAATGATGCCCGCATGGTGTGGGGGACAATTCTAATGAGCATTGACTGCTCCCTTTTGTCCTATCCTTCCTAGTAATCCTAGAAGACAC
The DNA here is from genome assembly GCA_016271365.2 of Neoceratodus forsteri. NCBI lineage: Eukaryota > Metazoa > Chordata > Ceratodontiformes > Ceratodontidae > Neoceratodus > Neoceratodus forsteri. The sequence continues at coordinate 183,987,388 of JADMNL010000022.1, forward strand.
AGTGCCATGGATAGTATGTGTCTATTTGAGGTTGCAAAATGGTATGACTATAAAACAGATGTTTCACCTGATAGTACATGTGACATTTACAAGGTTAGAGGAGTGGATGGCTGTCTCGTTAAGAGACATAAGCCTTGGTGCATTAACCACTGTAAGTTAAATCTGTTCACTTCTGAGAGCAGAGAGCATTTTTACTTTGCTCTATTGTTCTTGTTCCAACCCTGTAGGGATGAGACCACATTGAAAGGTGGTTGTGATACCTTCAAAACAGACCACTCAGAGACATACATATGCAGACTAGAACTTGAGAAAGAATAACTTGAAAGAACAAAGAAGCAACTTGAGGAGGATACTCCTGTTAGTTCACAAGACAACCTTGATCCGGGAGGACAGGGCATACTCGGAGTAACTCAACCTATGAACGACTCAGAAGTACTCATGGCAGAAGTGGAAAGTGCTAGGTAGCAAGGATCACACTGTGCAGTTGATGCAGGTCAACTGAAAAAAACTTAACAAACAACAAGCTTGTGGTTTATGCTGCTGTTACAGATGCAGTTATACATGGTACACTGCATGAACAGAAAAAAAATCAATGTGATGAGTACAAGCCATTGCTAATGTTGGTTAGTGGCTCGGCAGGTACAGGCAAGAGCTTTCTTATTGAGGCTATCACAGCTGTGATAAGGCAACACACAGGGAAAGCAATGTCTGTTGCTATCAGTGCTCCAACTGGACTAGCTGCATACAATATTGGTGGAGTCACCCTGCACTGTTTGTTTATGTTGCCAGTAGAGCATGGAAAATCTGGAGAGTATCAAAAACTGTCATTTGAGGTGGCATCTGAGCTTCGTTCTATGTTTATTAAAATGAAGCTACTGATCATTGATGAGATCAGCATGGTCTCTAATGTGATGCTTGTCTGTATACACCTTCATCTACAGGATAGTCTGGGCAGTGAGTATGGTGATGCATTTGGTGGAAAAGGTATTGTTGTATTTGGAGACCTTTTACAATTTGCACCCATCAATGGAGAACATGTTTTTACTGCTCTGACTGTCAAGCAGGCTAAGAAGACACTAGGGTGCATTGGAGGTTTTAACCTATGGGAGTTATTCACCTATGTCTAGTTGTTTTAGAACATGCAACAGAGTGGTGATCTAGCTTACTAGGCATTGTTGGATCAAGTTTGAACAGGAAGTTTATCACTACCACATATTTTGATGTTGAATACATGTAGAATCACTGCTGATGGTGCATCAATACATGCTGCATGTGATGTGTTTAGTGAAGTGTACTCAAACAGTGCACATATTCTATGTCTTATATGTGCTGAATTCAACAGTATTATGTTACAGAGAAAGGATCAAGAAATCATCACCCTGCATGCTGTTGATACAGTTGATGGTGTTTGCTTAAGTTGCAACCTAGTAGCTAAGCTGACTGAGCAACTTTCTGAACTTAAGTCAGATGTGTCACATACAGATGAACTAGAAACTGTTCCTACTGTTTGTAAGAATGCGCGTATTTTGATACGTAGCAATCTTGATGTTGAACGTGGCATGGTCAGTGGTGCAATGGGTCACATTATTGACTTTCAGCACAATGTTCAGAAGACATTCACAGAGGCACTTGTTAAGTTTGACAACATTGAACAGTCTGTGGAAATTGATCGAACTTCTGTCAAGTTCTAGATCTTTAAGGATATATATGTGACCAGGAAACAGTTTTGAGTATGTGTTGCATATACTGTTTCCATACACAAGTCACAGGCTTAAGTTTTGACTCAGCAATGGTGGACATTGGCACTGACATTTTCAAAGGTGGCATGAGCTATGTTGCTCTTTCATATGTTCACAGTCTTGCTGGAGTACACATTATCACACCGGGACCACAGAAGATATGCGTTGACAAGCGATGTCTTGTTGAGTACAATAGATTACATACTCTGTACCAGCCAAGCATGCCTCTAATACCACTACCTATGTATGTGGTACAGTCAAATGCAACAGTCACAGCTTCAGCTAGCAACAAGAGGAAATTAGCAACTACTGTTGAATTAACTACTAATACTATAGAGAAGGTTACCATGCCAAATACAGATATAATGTTGCCTACTCATAAGAAGTCAGTTGGTATGGCTGTTGTCCCAGCATTTGATAACAGTACTGGAGTTAACTGCTAAGCAAATTCAGCAATGCAAGCATTTTTCCGCATCTCACTTTGTGCATAGAATAACAGCTTCTCATGACGCTCCCTTATCAAAGTCACTGAAGCAACTTGTACATGTGACTTCACAACATTCTGACAATGTACAGCTACTCACACCTCTACATGTTTTAGGTACCTATAATGGACACAGAACATTTTTGCAAATAACATGCCACAGGATTTCATTGAGTTTTTGATGGTCATCATAAAAAGTTTGGATGACGAGCATATAACAATGCAACAGTACTTTACTGTTAACTATGTCACCAAATATAAATGCCTGTTTTGTGGTCATTCACAGAAAGAAATTACAGAGAACATGCTTTGGATTTCTCTGTATGTACCTCAGTCTGAAACTGTTAAGTTTTGAGAACTGCTTAGAAATGCACAAAGTGGTCACCATTGTGTTAGGTATGGACTGGGCATGTTCTCAGTCTATATGGATTAGGACATCTTCTCAATACATTATCCTTGTATTGCATAGATTTGACTCTCATGAACTAAGAGTTGACACACCCATCACAGATTTCACAGCCAGTAGAGTGTCATTTAATCAGACTCTATTTGATACTCATGCCATGATCTACCACCATGGTCAATCTGTACATTCTGGACATTACGTCACTTGGTTGAGGTACAAAACTGGTTGGGTTGAATGCAATGACTCAATATGCACTTTTAAACAGAGACCGCCTCATAATTTAAAAAATGCTTATGTATTGATATTGAAGAACTACAACAATTTTCATCAATCAGAAGAGTAGTCACAACATGTAACATATATTATTATTCCATTGTGTTACACTGTAAGCAAAAACAAAGTACTCCCTTTCTTTCATTTATGTCTTGACTTACTACACTAAATTCACATTACCTCACCTATAGCACATAGCAATGCTTTTATGAACTATACTACTACGATAAGTGTGTCAATCTGATACAGTAAACATAGCTGAAGTGGTCTTCAGTTGACTCCAACTGCGTTCATAATCACTTGACAAAGCACACTTATATCATTGTTCAATACTTCTGCTAACAAAGCAGATATAGCTGTGTTTTGAATGTGCTGCTATTCTCTTTCATTGTTAGTAAGTTGCATTCTAGCATAGGAAGTATGATTTTACACACTTCCCAACAGGATGCCCTCTTTAACTGTAGTACTTTTACATGTACGTAAAGCATCTGTGCGTGATGTATTGATATATGTGTCAATAGCATTTACATATTTTAAGGATCTTTACTGACTTGAAGAAATCCTTTGGTAAGTTGATGTTACACTTTTATTTATTTTTTTTATTTCGTTTTTGTTGACCTGGTAAGTGCACTAGACAAATCCTGCCTATTTTCAGGCACGACCCAGGGAAGGGGATACAGATGAATGCCAACTGACCTTGAACCAGAGTAAGCTGTTAGTGGTATTTTTCATGAATGTTCACACACCTTCAAAGTATTGATTACAACTTTATATGGAACTGTACTTACCAGTATCACATTAACATATCACTGTGACTATAGAACCTGCAATCTACAAACATGTGTGACTCTTGTTTTGTACTTTCATAGATTGTCATCAACCATTCCTTCACAATAGCAACACTAAACTGCTATGTATCATAGTAATCACAAAGCATATTTAGACTTTCATCCATGGTTGCTTGCCGTAAAGTATGGAAAAAAAAAAGAAGGGACTATTAGTAATCTCTAACCTTAGTTTTACTAAAGTCGTCTAGCCTTATTTTAAAAATATCTATAGTTAGACACTTAACTATGTTATGTGGGAGAGAATTCCAACAAGAGACCACCATCTGACTAAACCAACATTTTCTTTTTAGTAGATTCCACTTCTGTTGTTTAATTTGTTTACAATGAGCTCTAGTATTGTAATTTTTATCATGTAATTCTAGTCCCAGTTCTTCTCTAAGGATGTATCTTGGAATGATCTATAGACTAAGATCATATCACCTCTCCATCTTCTATATGTCAGGGAAAATAAATCCAATTCCTCCAACCTCTCTTGATATGACATATTTTTAAGTCCTGTTATTGATCTGGTAGCCCTTCTCTGTACTCTCTCCACCCTCTCTATCTCTCTTCTTGTGTAAGGGGACCAAACCTGGGAGCAGTACTCCAAGTGGGTTCTCACTACTGATCCATACAATGGAATCAAGACTTTCCTGGTTCTACTTGATGTATGTTTCAATATACAATTCAGAACTCTGTTAGCATTCTTTATAGCTTTTATGTGTGTACTGTTATGCTACGGTCGTATTGTATTAATGTATATACTGCACAATTGCATACTTCAATGAAAATACCATAGTATTATTGTTTTTAAACACTGTTATGGCTATCTGTTCACCTTCAGGTATTAAGAAATAAAACATGTAGATATTCACCATACTGTTTCTTGAAGAACTGACGGATGATGTTACTTGTCTTCATATATTGTATTTTACCTAAACATTTAACTGCAGTTTTCAAAATTTGTATGTACTTCGATAACAGTAGGATGCATCGGAATTTGATTTAGAATACCTACTACCATGCTTACGATTTTTACATGTTGTGTATACTATTCACAGTACTGAATAATTTCTTAACATATTATTAATTTATATGTTTGACTTCTGTTGGCTACATAGTGATTCACTTATTTATCTATTTCTTTTACTGTCTTCTTGGAAGTAACACATTTTAACATTTACCCATAATAGTTCATGACGAAATAACAGTTGATTTTATTCTGTGTTCAAACATGTGATTAATACTATATATACATATGTATGTTAACTATTGTAAATCAGACAACTGCACTAATAACAACTGATTTACATGTTCCTGATTATATTTCTGGATCACCTCAATTGAAGCGTCAGATGGGAATTTTCCAAATGCATCACTGTATCTGTATCTCTCAACATATATCTATGTGCATATTTATGAATATGTATACATATATATATATATATATACAAATTAAATGTATGTTAATATTAATACTATGTTTTTATTTTGTGATCATATCATAATATATTAATGTTGATATTCCTAAACATGTGGCATTTGGTTTTTCGCCCATTCCAGGAACATTGACACTGTCAGTCACACAGTGACAATAGCGGTAAAAGTGAAACATATAATAATCAGTGTGCACACATGTATTTGGTATACAATGTTCATGTGGCATTTACTACTATAAACAGAAAGTTATGTTTCACAGTTATGTGTCATACTATTGTAAGTATATGCTTTACTTTTATAAATATTACAACTTTTTGAAATGTTGCATTATGAGACTGACTGTGTTTATCAATTTGGCTTTTAATTCAGCCTCTTTAATCAATGAATAATTTGGAAATAAATTATTTTTTTAAAACCTTACCCATCTGTGTTGTGTTTTCACATATATATATATATATATATATATATATATATGATAACAGTGTTGTTATTTATCTTCCATTTACTAAACTATTGCATAGAATGCAAGTACAACATTTTGAATGTGTTTAGCTATTATTATTAAAAAATCAGTGTGTTTATGGTCAAAAGTGTTCATATTCTGTTGAAACTTATACAAGACGAAATTACTGCTGCAATACATAATACTTTGTAAAAAGGAAGGAAACTCCATTGCTAAAAACTCAGTTAATGCATCCAATGTGCTTCTCAATACAGCAAAAAGACACTACTATGGGAAGCATTTTTTTTTTATTATTGCATTAACACTGTAGGAGTCATGCTCACAAAATCTAACCAATGTTACATCTACATTTCTCAAAAAGAAGGGAAATTCATTGCAAAAAAACTCCATTAATGCATCAGTTAGGGTTCATACTACAGTGACAAAAGTTTGGAAATGTGGTGATAGGGTTCAAAATTCCAAATCTGCATTCCCCCACCCACACACACACACACACATATGCAAGTAGGGAAAGGCCCTAGGCAACACAACCAATCAGAGACAATCAGCAGCAGGTAACAGAAATAACATACAACTCTCTAAACGTACTACAAGACACAGCTATCATCATGATTCAACAACTGTATGAGTTCTGCTGTCATCCGAGTGCCTTGCATGCTGCATGCATACAAGCATGCTGGGCAATCATCGCTGTAGTAGAAACCCTAACTGATGCATTAACAGAGCTTTTTGCAATGAATATATGTAGTGGCATGGTAGCACCATTATAGTTAGGGTTAAGTAGCCAGTTTAATGTTAAACTCCACATTTTTTACTGTTCAATTGATTTGCATGAAATTTGGTATGCACTGTCTCGTGGGGTGGATCTCTTGATGTGCCAAGTTTTGTTTTGACTGGATGCATGGATTTTATACAGCGCAAAGTAAAAAAAAAGTGTTTTTCACTTTTTTCACCTATTTTTCCTGATCACACTGTGTACACACTGTTTGGAAGAGTTTGGTGTGACATTTTCAGGGTAGAAAGAGCTTGCCCCAAAGAACAAGCCAGCATTGGTTTGGTGAAAAAATATTAGTCCATTCCAAAGTTATTAAATTTTTAAATTTTGGATTCTGAGCATGCTCAGTTCAGTCTTTTGGATAGGGGTATTTTTTGTGAACAAGGATTTACCTCATGAACAAGGATTTTGACAGCTCATGAACAGGGATTTGGCTCACAAACAGGATTCTGATGGCTCACCAACAAGAATTGTTTTTCACTTTGTGCACTAATAACTTTGGAACTGTTGTTTCAATTTACATGATATCTGGTATGTGCCCACACAGACTAATGGTCTCTTGATTTGTTAAGTTTCAGGTTGATTGGGAATGCATATCTTGAGATATGTAGTCCCAAAATTTGTAAATTCCCATGTTTTGTCAAATGTCTTGCTTCAATTGTTTAACTTTGTGCACTAATAACTTTGCAGTTGTTCCTGCAATTTTCATGAGATTTTGCAGCTGCCCTTACAGACCAATGGTCTCTTGAAATGTCAGGTTTAAATTTTATAGGGAGTGTACATCTGGAGATATGTAGTCCCAAAATGTGTACATTCCCATGTTTTGTCAAATTCTTGCTTCAATTGTTTCACATTGTGCATTATTAACTTTGTAGCTGTTCCTGCAATGTACATGATGTTTGGCACACACTCTCACAGACTGATGCTCTCCTAATCTGCCATGTTTCAGTTTGATAGGGAGTATGTATCTGGAGATATGCAGTCCCAAAATGTGTACATCCCCATGTTTTGTCAAATTTCCTGCTTCGATTGTTTCACTTTGTGCACTAATAACTTCACAGCTGTTTACGCAATTTACATGAGATTGGGCAAATGCCCTTACAGACTAATGGTCTCTTGATATGCCCAGTTTCATTCATATAGGATATGCATTTCTGAAATATGGAGTCCAAAAATGTGTATATCCCTATGTTTTGTCAAATTCTTGCTTCAATTGTTTCACTTTGTGCATTAATAACTTTGCATCTGTTCCTGCAATTTACATGAAGTTTGGCATGTGCTCCCATATATTAATGGTCTCTTAATCTACCAAGTTTCAGTTTGATTGGGGTGCATATCTGGAGATATGCAGTCCCAAAATCTGTACATCTCATGTTTTGTCGAATTCTTGCTTCAGTTGTTTCACTTTCTGCATTTATAACTTTGCAGCTGTTCCTGCAATTTACTTGAAATTTGGCAGTTTCCCTCACAGATATATTTTCTCTTGATCTGCTAAGATTCAATTTTATAGAGCATGCACATCTGGAGATATGCAGTCCCAAAATGTGCACATCCCCATATTTTGTCAAATTCCTGCTTCAATTGTTTCACTTTGTGCATTAATAACTTTGCAACTGTTACTGCAATTTACATGACTGATGGTCTCTTGCTCTGTTAAGCTTCAGTTTGATTGGGAGTGCACGTCTTGAGATATGCAGTTCTAAAATGTGTATATCACCATTTGTAGTCAAATTCATTCTTCACTTTTACGTTGAACTTAATAGTTTGATAACCCTGCAAAAACAGAAGGATAACCCCACAAAAATGGAAGGAGTCCAAGCAAGAATGGCATATGATGCTACCCAGAAAAGCCAGACTTCCCACAACCCACACCTCATCCCAGACAATTCAGTACCTGTGAGATCTGCTCAAAAAATGACCAGGTGTATCGGAGCAGGATCTCATCACATCAGAAGGCTGATCTCTTTATTTTCTGGATGGATTGCTTGTTTTGCTTACAATGCAGGGAGTACATTTTGAGGCCTCTGCTCCCTACTGCAGAATACAAAATGTTGGGCCCCAGTCTATTACTCACTCCCCCCTATTTGTTAACTGTAAGAAAAACTCTAGTTTATGAACCCCCTCACATCAAGTCCTAAAGAGAGAAGGAGCTTGCAATCTACAGCTCTACACTGTTTGACACCACTACCCCCAGACTTTCAGAGTGCCACAAGTGGAGGGAATGCTGCATGGAAGCACTGACTGATCTACGGTGTGGAGAACATGCCTAACCTTTTGTTTGCTACTGCAGCCTAAAAGCTCTTAATTTACCATGGAGTTTCTACATTTCTGATGCCCCGGCTGATCTAATTTTGGGACCACTGTGACTCCAAAGGCTGGGAGGGGGTCATGGGCAAATTTGTTATATTTGTTTGAATACATGGTGGGAATGTGTGAGGGGGGAGGTGAGCATGAAGGGATAGAGGAGGTACCAATACACTGGGGCTCCTGTATTATATCTCATGGGTGAAATGCTATTATACAATCACTGAACTGCCTAACTGCCTCAACTAAATGGAGGTTTTAGGGTTGAAAAACAGACACACAAAATGTAGAGTGTCTTGAAGTGATGAGGGGCCTGCTGATTTCCTGCCTGGCAATTGGGAGAGTGGGGGTCAGTTCCCTGGGTTAGAACACCCTTGTTTTATACCTCTCATGACCTATGGGGGGGTCAGAGTTTTTTTTTACCTCACTCCCACCATGGTGTTCAAAATATAGAACAGGGTTTTAAATACTTGATTAGCAGTTTTTTTCTTGGGACAATACTAACTGTACAGAAAGCATTTATATAGCTTTTCTAGAAGTGTTATGTTTGTTAAACACAGTGAGGCAAGTGCTATGCATTTTCACAATGTTTTAGAACTTTTATGAGCAAAACGCTAATCAATTTTTTGAGTTAAATAAAACCCTGCAGAAATTATAGGATACAGGGCAGGTTGGAGGGATCCATAGGCTAATTTCGCTGTTACTGCTATGGAGTCAAAGATTCCTTTGACTCAGGAAGAGGTCCCCCTTCCTGGGGGAGTAGATTACCCCTCTTCCACCTATCTCTAATACCTAGGTGGGTGCAGAGGTCATTGAAGTTATTTGACCTCCTACAGTACCTTGGAAGTTGTACATAGTTTCACTTATGTATGCTCAGTTGGCACAGTGTTATTTTGTTAAAGTTAGATCAGCTAAAATGTCTTACTGTTTAAATGTTCCTCACTGTAAGAAGTGGCTAGGTGCTTTTGATTGGTTGTATATACAACTTACCTTATACTGCTCCAAACTAAGAATATGTAGCTTGTTTAATTTAGTCCATAATCACGGGTTACACATTTTGTACATATAACGTGCATGGGCTGTCAAGCCCAGTCAAACATTTGAAAATTATATATTTTCTAAGGCGTTCAGGTGTTGATATCTCACTTCTTCAGGAGACACACCTCTCTCCCTAGAACATAAAAAATGTGAGCATCTGGGATTCTCTTAGGTAATTGTCTCATCTTACAAAGAGGGACGGAGGAGGGGTGCTGTCATGCTGATCCCTTTCAGTGTACCATTTGAAAGCTTAGACCAGATTATAGATACAGGGGGTAGATATGCATTAGCAAATGGTAGGCTTAATGGTAGGGTGATAACTATTGCCTCAGTTTAGTTCCTTCCAAACATAGACTTTCAAATCTACCGATCCTTGTTTTCTACTATTGGCTCAATGGGGAGATGGTCCAATCCTTTTTGGAGGAGACTTATATATAAATCTTTTGTTGGGTGCTGAGCATGGGAGAGGGGGCCCTGAAGCAAGATAAAAAAAACAACAAAGGAACTCTCTAAGTTGCTGAGGGAATTGGGCTACATAGATACATGGAGATTTTTGAACAGTACTGATAAACATTATACCTACTACTCTCAGGCCCATACTAGCTACTCCACATTAGACTATTTATTACTATTCCAGGAACATTTGGAAATAGCTTGGAAAACATGGGTGGGTGACTATATTTTATCTGACCATGTGCCTGTTTTTTTACAGATTCAGTTTGACAACTTCAAGAAAAATACATTTTGGAGACTTAACTTGTGACTACTAAGAGATAAAGAGAGTACCCAACAGATTAAGGATATGCTTCAGCAGGCATTAGTAGATAATGACACCTCTGACACTAACCCAGCTATGCTATGGGATACATTGAAAGCCATATGCCATGGCAAGTTTATTAAAATGTCAGTTAGGAACAAAAAAATAAGGGATCAGCGTAGGGCCTCATTGACAGCTTGTATACAGGCCTTAGAGGAACAGCAAAAAATCAGAATTAGTGCACAAACAACCAAAGAATTAAAATGCTTAAAGCAAGAGTTAAATGCTCTTCTGGACTACTATGTCATTCAAAAGCTGCTTTTCCTCAGTCAGAAATATTATGATGGGGAACCTCGGTCCTTAAAATTATTAGCAGGATGCCTTAGAACACAAAGGGCCAAAGTGACTATTTCTTGTATAAAAGATAATAAAATGGGTTTCCTTCAGCACTCCATAGCCAAGATCTCCAAAACTTTCCTAGACGATTATGCTCAGTTATACTCTTCCCTCACCCCTGGTCCCACAGGAGAAGATCAGCTCCTTCCTGGACAAACTAGACCTTCCTGTTCTGTCCAAATACTATGCTAAGACTTGCTTGCCCCCATTTTCCCTTGAGAAATAGATTCTGAAATTGGAACCCTTAAAACTGGTAAATGCCCTGGCTCAGATGGGCTATCAGGAGAATTTTCTAAAACGTTTAAATCTGAACTTTCCTCTCTCATACACCACCTATTTTCTTTTATTTATACCCCTCAAGGAGTTATCCCCCCTCATGGAATTATGCTATAATTTACATTATTCCACAGCCTGGCTAGGACCCCACCCAATGTGCCTCATATAGACCAATTTTGATACTAAACACAGATTATAAATTGATGGCAGCAATAGTAGCCCAACATGTAAACAATTTGCCCCATCTCTGATTCATCTAGATCAATGTGGATTTATTCCAGATCGCCAGTCCTCCAGCAATATAAGACATAGTATATACTTAATAGCACCTATTCAGAAGCAAGGATGTCCCGCTCTCTTTTTAAGTTTGAACACCAAGAAAGCATTTGATAAAGTGTCCTGCACATTTCTATGGGGGGTCTTTGCCAGCTTCGGACTTCCAGAACAGTTTGTAAATCTTGAATTTAAATTTCATGATAAACCCTAAAGTTATATTCATTCTAATTGCCATATTTTAGAGAGTTTTCCACTCCAAAAGGCACCCACCAGGGATGCCCCCTCTCCCCCTTATTATTTGCTTTTTATATTGAGCCACTAGCCCAGTGGATTATACAGACCCCGGAGATACAGAGCATTCCCATAGTTGGTGCAGAACATAAGTTAGCCCTCTTCGCCAGTGATGTCCTGGTCTATATGACCAACCCTGACCTCTCTCTACCAGCATTGTTTAAAAAGCTAACTATTTTTTCAGAGTTATTGGGCTACACCTTGAATACCCAGAAAACCAAAGTTCTTACTTTTAGTTATGTTGCATCCTCTCACATTCGAAATCAGTTCACCTTTAAATGGGATTTGCCTTCCCTAAAATACTTTGGGATCAAAATACCACTTGATCTGGCACACCTTTATAAACTGAAGTATTCCCTTTTAATAACCCTTTTGAAATCAGGTATGAGAACATGGAACTTACTGCCCCGGTCAATATATGCTAAGACCCACCCTCTTAAAATGAATGCTCCTCCCCAGCTACTATGCTTTTTCCAATGTATACCATGTGTGATTTCCACCAAAGAATTACTGTCATGGCAAAAATTATTTAATTCCTTCATTTGGCAATATAAGAAACCTCATATTAGACAGCAGTTGCTGACTCTCCCTAAAACTATTGGTGGAATTGCTCTACCAGATTTACCACACTATTGGAATGCTTCACAGATGAGATTAGCCCTTTTATGAGGCAATTCAAATTATATGGCCCACTGGAAGGTTATGGATCCCGCTAGACCTCTGCCTTGCCCTCTCCCCTCAGTACTGTTTAGTCCTTCTGTTTTAAAACAAACCCTAATACAATTACCTAGGGAGTCTGCAGTGATTCTGGAGGGTGGAAGAGGGAGACTTGCCATAGATCCACTCAGTAGCATTTATGGAAATATATATGGTTTATAACCAACCCATCTTTCTAACCAGCTGGAGAAGATGTTTGGTATACTACATAGGCCACTAGAGGCTTTGTAGCCCTTATGGCAACTTTTATGACAGAATACTGTAATGACCTTTGAAGAAGCAAAGATTAAATCCCCATAGCAGATAAAAGATTTAATGCATTTCTACCAAATCAGGACTGCATAAACACCCAACAACAAAAAATATAAGCCCGATCCCAGGCTTTTGAGTATAATTGGCCATTTTTTCGAAATATGGACATCTGCTGCAGGCGACCATGTCATTTTGCACATGTACAAGTCTCTTATATTACAACAGGTCCATGCAGCAGATTTATTAAAGTCACACTGGGAAAGGGACTTCCAACTATCTCTAAGTCAAACTGCATGGCCCAAAATTTGGTCTATGACCTGGTCTACCACTTCCTCACCAACGTGGAGAGAATACACCTGGAAAGTTTGAACCAGATTTTTTCTGGTCTCAGAGTTTCCTGCAAAAAGAAACCCTAATACCTCTTCAGATTGCTGGCATGAGTGTGGCTCCTTGGAGGCATCCCAAGCTCACATTGTTTTTTGAGTGCCCAAAACTATCTTTCCGGCAATCAATTTCTCAACACATAAAATCTATATTGGGCCTCACTAACATCTCTCAACCTCTTGCTACTGTAGTTGTCCCCCCAGGTTCACATAAAGGTAATGGAGCTCATTATTTATGGTCTATCTTTTTAGCAACAGCCTATAAATCAATAACCAGGAAATGGTTGCAGTGGGATCCCCCCATGATATCTGATTTGAAAAAGCAATAATGCACAGAGTTTTGAACAACTCACATTTAAGTTACAAGATAGGTCTGGTTCATACATAAATCAATGGGCTAGGTGGGAACTCTACCATTATCACATGTAATATTTGTCCCCTCAGAACCCATGAATGCCTCTGTCTTTGCCTTTTCCTTGTTCTTATTTAAAAAGAAGCTACAGACATCTTTAGTTTCTATACCAAAATAGGAGCTCTTAGAAACTAAACTGTATTTTTATCTCCTGTATTAAAATAGTGTTTAAGTACTTTAAAATGTCAAGATTATTGGCCACATGTTATGAACTTTGGAAAAATAGCTAGTATGTTTTGTGTTTCCTTTTTACCTTTTTATATGAACTTATGTTTCCTTGTTGTTTTTTTAAACTGCTTGAATGTGCTGTCCATCTATTACACCTCAAACACATTTTATATCCTCTTTAGATTTATATGGATTATAAAGGAGAACTTTTTGTATTTTAAACTATTTTGTATAGGATTTCTACAAAATTTTCTGCCATAATTTTTTTTAATAAAGAAGTATATAAAAATAAACGTAATAGTTTGTGCTTCAATAACTTTGAAAAAGTGTAGGTGATATGCATGAAATTTGCCATGCCCCATCAAGAAGCAGACATCTCATGAAGTTGTAAGTTTCATTTCAGTTGCATATGAGGGCATGGAGATAGTGTGTCCCAAAATGTGTAACTCACCTTTTTTTTTTTTTTTTTTTAATCAGCTTACTTTTTCACCTGTAGGTTTTACTGTTTGATCACTTGTGGTCGCCAAAACACTACATTTCTTACTTGCTGCTCCCTCATCTTCACACCAGTTGAAATTTTCCGGGTAGACAGAGCTTGCTTCATAGAACAAGCCAACATTGGTTTGGTGAAAAAATATCAAACCGTTACAAAGTTATTCAGTTTTGAAATTTTGGGTTCTGAGCATGCTCAGTTCAGTTTTTTTGGATAGCTTCACAGTGGTGAAGAGGGATTTGGGCACAGAAAAAGGGGTTGCAAAAAGGGACTTTTAAATTCATCTTCATGAGGCTAAAATCCATTTTTGTGAGCCACCATCTTGTTTTTCATTTTGTGGCACAAACAAAACATTATAACTTGCCGCAGGGATGTCTTCTGTAGAGATCTATGTATGCATTTTGCTCAGGAGGACATCCTCTAAAAACCCATGTCTTTGGTTTAGTTTTCTTCAGAAATGGCACTTTAAAGTTTAAAGAACAGGTGCTTACTTTTTGTATTGAAATTGTAGTTTGGTGCATAATCCTTCACTAATTACTGCCCTGCATCACAATTCATGCCAAACCCCATTTTTAAAAAGTTATTTTATAAAAAATAAATCATCCTCTGGAAAAAGCTGAGGATAGCCAAAAGAAGGGTGTTGGAGTTTCTGGGTTGTGTGTGACATCATTAAATGAATGGCAATGGAATTGGAAGTCCCTATACACAGTGTTGATTCAGTGGAGAATCGAGAGGAAAGTCCTCAGAGCACAGTAAGTCATAAAATGTTGGCTAACACTTCAGAATTCTGTTTGATATGTGAGAGAGCACTAGTAAGAGCCTATGCTCCTTGTGCTCCCATATATTTTTATTATTTGTGTGCACATGGCTAATTGCAGTGCTGCAGAGGTATACAGATACACTGCTGACAAATACTGTATTTGTCTGTAATGGTGCATGCCCCCGGCTCATGTAGTATCTTACTTCAGGCAACTGAAGATATTGTGACCGGATAGCAGAGCAGCATGACAAGGTGTCCATACCTAGAATTGTGAATCCACAATGCCATGCATCAACAGTGAATGGCATAAGGGTACTGTACCACTGGCAGACAGTAACCCTCTGTATGAGTCATTGGGATGGTTCCGGCATGTCATCTTGTCAGTGCTGCTCAGTGATGGCCAGCTGTCACAATGATGTTGCATATAGTGGGTAGCTTTGCTGATCTAATGGCGTTCTTCATGTATGACTGGCTGTGGTAACACCAGCACAATGCACATGTGCATGTGCATGTCTAGTGGTGTGGCTCAGTGCAGAGCTGTGGCACAGTACACTGAGCATTGGCTGTCTGGACAAATGAATGGCACTGTTGATACTGGTGCCTGGCCGATGTCTAGTAACACTGATGCCCCTGTGGTAGAATATTCTTCTGCTTTGCTATTGTGCCACATTCTTGATCATGTATTTGCCACTGCTGCTAATAGGCTGCTATTTACATATATGTCACCCAGGGCTTCCAGTAGCCATCAATGTCAGTGTGTTGACCCTGCACATGATGATGTTCTGAAACAGTGCTGTTTTTCTGTTACGCTGTCATTGTAATTGCTTGATGTAGTGAGCAGTTACATCATGTATACGTGTGTGTAAGCAGTACATGGAAGCACAGCTGTGATCATGTGTGTGACACAGTATTGTTCCAATAGTTATTGTTTTGCACAGTGACATTCCATCCCTGTGCACAAATGTCTTGTGGTGCCTAAGCAAAGTACTATAGTGTTGAACACATAGTTGCCCTGGCAATGTTGCATGCTTGATAAGTGCTGCTGTCCTGTGACTTGGCCATGCATTCTCAGTTATGAGGTGAGGTGAGGTGATGTTATTTACAGTATGTGGACTGTTTAGCATGTGGTGCTGTGTGTTCATGTGTGGGTGTGTGGATAACTTCCTCCTTGACACGGCATGCATGTCCCTTGACTTCCAAGTTGTAAGTGGTGTAACATGTTTGCTGTTAGTACTGTATAATGACTGTTACCCTGTCATGTAACAATCTTGACAATGGCCTCATACAGAATGTTGCACTTAGGCTTACATGTAATTGTTGTGGTCAGGCATCTTTTTGAAACCTGTTTGTGAAGTAATGGGCATAGACTATATAGCTCATTGTACGTTTGCTGTCACAGCCTTGAGGGCAGCAGGTGTTCCACCAGCTTCACTCTTTCAGATGAGACGTTAAACTGAGGTCTCATCTGCCTGGATTGGTGGTAGTTCAGGTGGATGTTAAAGATCCCATGGCACTTATCAAAAAGAGTAGGGGAATTTTCCCCAGTGTCCTGGCCAAATTTCCCTCATTCACTAAAAATACCACCAACAGTTTAATCTGGTTCAAGGTCAGTTGGCATTCATCTGTATCCCCCCTCCCCCGGGTCGTGCCTGAAAATAGGCAGGATTTGTCTAGTGCACTTACCCGGTCAACAAAAAAAAAACTAAACTAAACTATAATTATGCAATGAATTTGAAAAGCTGTAAGTTTTTAAAGTTCAGTTTGAAGAAGCCATCATGTGTCTGCTGTAGCTGTGTTTATTTCTTCCCTGTGTAGTGCTGGTCATGATGTTGCTGTCAAGGTCTATTTACATCTGCTTGCCTGTATGTTTTTGTTGTGGTGCGATTCAGGTAAAAACATATGTGTGGTCATGCACTTATGGGAAATACATGTCTGCTTCTATGCTTATGGAATAACATACTTGTTTGTTCTGAGTTTGTGTTGGCCCACTGCATTGTACTGGTTCAGTCTCTGGTTGTGTGGTGGGTTGTGGTGGAGTGGTGGTATGTGCATGTGAGTGTGTGTATGTGTATGTGTACTTGTTATTGTCGTGTCAGCTGTGTATGTGTCTGCATTTGGGGTTGGGTGGTGGTAATGGGTCCATTTAACTGTAAAGTGTTGTGACCTTGCCTCTTTCTGCTGCATTCTCGGAAGTTGTCGATAATGTCATCGGTGGATGATGATTCTTTTTCTGAGGATGACAATGTTTTCACAGACAACAATGCCCATCTAACCTCGGAAGTGGAGGACAGTGATCCTGACAGCGATGGCTCAAATACCTCTGCCCTTGTTGCGGTTGACTTTGACCCACATGAAATATGGCCCTACCATTTTGAACCACCAGCTTGGAGGGTTGGGGATGTGCGTGCCAGCCAAGAAGAGGTAGACGAATATGCCGAGAGAGTTGGCAACAATGACTAGTAAGTATGTAGTGTCCTTTTTTGTCACTGATTGTCAGCACCATGGCCTTAATTACATGCCATTCATTGTCACTATGTACACTTTCTATGCGTAGCCATTTCATATGGTATTAAGTCTGTTATGGACATCCCGTTCATATGCTTACTCTTTCTAGAAGCTGGCATACAAACATATATATGAACATATATGAAGAAGCCAGCAGAAGAAGACCAGTTGGTCTATCAAGTCTGATCGTATTGCAGGGTCCACAGCTTGAGCTACTGGCCTGCCCTCCCTCCCCACTCCTCCCATCCTCCCTACCCATGATCTGTACCTTCCCCCATGCCTATTCCAGACTCTCTTAAAGTTTCCCACTGTCTTCAATGAGATCACCTCCTCCAGCAGCACATTCCAAATGTTCACTACCCTCTCTGTAAAGAAGTGCTTCCTGACCTCCCTTCTAAACCTCCCACTGACTGTGCCACCTCTTGTTATGGTTGACATTCAGCTTAAAGAGGCTCTCCTTATCAACCTTATTTATTCCTTTCAAGGACTTGAAGGTCCCGATCAGGTCCCCTCTCTCGCTCCTGTCTTCCAGGGAGTACATGTTCAGTGCCCTCAACCTCTCCTGGCATGCCTTACCCTGCTGACCCACTATCATCTTTGTAGCCCTCCTCTGGACCTTCTCCAGCAGGTTAATGTCCTTTTATAGGTGTGGGCACCAGTACTGAATGCCATATTCTAGATACAGCCTTACCAGTGACCTGTACAAGCATTGAGATAGTCATGGTAGCATTATGTATGAATTGCATGAAAGTTATTGTTGGTCATGTGCAAAATGTATGCAGCACATCTGTCAAGATGCATTTTATCTTCATCTTGTACTGGACAGAGACTGTTTTGTGTCTGCGGTGGGGGTGGGGAGGTCTTGTTTTGGTCCCCACAACATTTTCATTTGAAGCATCCACCTATTGTTTGCGTTGTGATGGTGGTGGTCATCTGGGTGTTTCACTCAGTGGGCATAACAGTGAATACAAAATCACACATGCCCACACAATGCAAATCACCACAGAATGTTATGCTGGTCCAACTTTAAGCAGAATTGCATGGTGCCGAAAGGCCTCTCACACAGTTTGCAAAGGGTGCTAACAGAAGACATAGACACGTGTTTCGTCCTACTAGGACTCATCAGTATGCCTCGTCTGTTTGACACCCCAGTGGAATGGACCAGCTACCCTAAGGCAGTGTGCCTTGGATATGTTGTGGTGATCCCATTAAAATAAAAAATCATTCAAAAGACAAAGAACCTCCGTGCACAAACACCGAGGCAAGGGTTACCCCAAAGGGCATTTGGCTGGGAAGCCAAGTTTCAAGAAAATACAAAATCACACATGCCCACACAATGCAAAGCATCATGGGCTGCATATGCAAATCACCACAGAATGTTATGCCGGTCCAACTTTAAGCAGAATTGCATGGTGCCGAAAGGCCTCTCACACAGTTTGCAAAGGGTGCTAACAGAAGACATAGACACGTGTTTCGTCCTACTAGGACTCATCAGTATGCCTCATCTGTTTGACACCCCAGTGGAATGGACCAGCTACCCTAAGGCAGTGTGCCTTGGATATGTTGTGGTGAACCCATTAAAATAAAAAAACATTCAAAAGACAAAGAACCTCCGTGCACAAACACCGAGGCAAGGGTTACCCCAAAGGGCATTTGGCTGGGAAGCCAAGTTTCAAGAAAATACAAAATCACACATGCCCACACAATGCAAAGCATCATGGGCTGCATATGCAAATCACCACAGAATGTTATGCTGGTCCAACTTTAAGCAGAATTGCATGGTGCCAAAATGCCTCTCACACAGTTTGCAAAGGGTGCTAACAGAAGACATAGACACGTGTTTTGTCCTACTAGGACTCATCAGTATGCCTCATCTGTTTGACACCCCAGTGGAATGGACCAGCTACCCTAAGGCAGTGTGCCTTGGATATGTTGGTGGAACCCATTAAAATAAAACATTCAAAGACAAAGAACCTCCGTGCAAAACATATCCAAGGCACACTGCCTTAGGGTAGCTGGTCCATTCCACTGGGGTGTCAAACAGATGAGGCATACTGATGAGTCCTAGTAGGATGAAACACGTGTCTATGTCTTCTGTTAGCACCCTTGCAAACTGTGTGAGAGGCATTTCGCACCATGCAATTCTGCTTAAAGTTGGACCGCATAACATTCTGTGGTGATTTGCATATGCAGCCCATGATGCTTTGCATTGTGTGGGCATGTGTGATTTTGTATTTTCTTGAAACTTGGCTTCCCAGCCAAATGCCCTTTGGGGTAACCCTTGCCTCGGTGTTTGTGCACGGAGGTTCTTTGTCTTTTGAATTTTTTTTTATTTTAATGGGTTCACCACAACATATCCAAGGCACACTGCCTTAGGGTAGCTGGTCCATTCCACTGGGGTGTCAAACAGACGAGGCATACTGATGAGTCCTAGTAGGATGAAACACGTGTCTATGTCTTCTGTTAGCACCCTTTGTAAACTGTGTGAGAGGCCTTTTGGCACCATGCAATTCTGCTTAAAGTTGGACCGGCATAACATTCTGTGGTGATTTGCATATGCAGCCCATGATGCTTTGTACATGTGATTTTGTATTTTCTTGAAACTGGGCTTCCCAGCCAAATGCCCTTTGGGGTAACCCTTGCCTCGGTGTTTTTGCACGGAGGTTCTTTGTCTTTATAACAGTGAATGTCTGTCTCTACTGTTTTATGATCCAGTTGTTGTGAACAATCATGTCAGGGGGTGAAATCATGTCATTGTGATGTGAATGTTTGGAAATGGTGCTGCCTATTACCACAGCTGCAATGCCATTTCATGGTGGCTAATTGCGTCCTGTATGTCTGACTGTAGGAAACTATTACCGCATATCTGTGGCATTGTTCAGCAAATGTGTTCCTAATGGCTACACAGAAACATAGAAATTGTTGGCAGATAAGGACTGCTAGGCCCCTCTAGTCTGCCCATAGGCCCTATACATTGTATGTGGCCACTGACCCTTTGTGGTCAATGGCTTTTCATCTCTTCCTCCCCTCTTGGGCTTCCCTTGTGCCTGTCCCAGGTATACTTAAACCACACCACTGTACTTGCCCCCACTACCTCCTGTGGCATACTATTCCAAGCAACTACCCTTTCTGTGTAGAAAAACTTTCTCACATTACCTCTTAATCTACCCCCTTCCAATTGTTCTAGTACTTTTTCTGGATTGAAAAGGGTCCCCCTCCTGCACCTTGTTTATGTCCTTGAGGTACTTGAAAGGTTCAATCATGTCCCCTCACTGTCTCCTCTCCTCCAGTGAGTACATACTGAGGTCCCTTAGTCTCTCCTCATATGATATGTGGTGCAAACCCTGCACCATCATTGTTGACCTTCTCTGGATAGTCTCCACCTTATCTATGTTCTTGCACAGGTGTGGCCTCCAGAACTGCACACAGTACTCCAGGTGAGGCCTTACCAATGTTTTATACAATGGCAACACCACCTCCCACCTCCTGCTAGTGATACCCCTGCCTATACACCCAGCCCTCCTTTCCACCTTTGTTCATTGCTTTGATACCTTAAGGTCATCAGAGATAATAACTCCTAGGTCCCTTTCCTCTTTGGTGACAGTCAGTTCCTCCCTTTCAACCTGTAGCTCTCCCCAGGGTTCCCTATACCCAGGTAAATTTTGCAGTTTTTTGCATTGAACCTCAGTTGCCACAACTCTGACCATCTTTCAAGCTTCTCCAGGTCTCTCTTACTTTTCTGCACCCCTTCTGGAGTATCCAGCCTGCTGCAGATTTTGGTATCATCTGCAAACAGGCAGACCTTTTCTTCCAGCCCCTCTGCAATGTCACTAATGAAGACATTGAACAGGACTGGCCCTAGAACTGATCCCTGTGGTACCCCACTGGTCACCCCTTCTCCCCTGATTGTACCCGATTTACCACCACCCTCTGTCTCCTGTCTGTCAACCAGTTCCTAACCCAGTTCACCACCTTGTCTCCCATGCCCAGACTACCCATCTTGTTAATCATCCTTTTATGTGGGACAGTTTCAAAGGCTTTGCTGAAATCTAGGTAGGCAACATCTACTGCCCCTTCCTGATTTAGTTCCTTAGTCACCCAATCAAAAAAATCAATTAGATTCATTTGACATGACCTTCCTGCTGTGAGCCAACATTGCCTCAGATCCTGAGCACTGCTGGATTCCATATGTGCCACTATTCTTTCTTTCAGCAGTGTCTCCATGATCTTTCCCATCACTGATGTGAGGCTAATTGGCCTGTAGTTCTCTGCCTCCTCCCTACTGCCACTTTTGTGCAGTGAGACTACATAGTCCCTCCTTCAGTCCTCTGGAATGACTATTGCCAAGTTACATGTACTGTATGCTGCAGACAACGAACACACAGCTGAGCTTGACAGGGTCAGTGACGTGGCACAGAATGACAAGATAACAATAAATTTGTGGGGTACCATGTTGTTTGCTCCTCTGGGCCAGTAGGACTGCTGTACTGTTGTGTGTCTTGCTTCCCAATGTCACTGAGAAGCAATAACAATAATGCCATAGGTCACATATGATCTGCTGAAATGTGTCACGACATAGAATTTGCATGCATGTACCATGCAATCCTTTACAGTGATGTATACAATTCCATCATGTGCCCAATGAATTCCAATCACAATATCAAATGCATGTCACAATTGATATTAGTGTCACATTTTGGTCTCAAGATGATTGCACAATGTCCTGGTAGTTCACTGTCATTTTTTTCAGTTTCATCTGTCGATGTCTCATTTATATTGTTCAACTATTACTGAAAACCACTGTTGAAAACAGATGCACATGTTTGGAATTGTACAGTACTGTCCTGTCCACCTTTTTCTACTGTGAAACGTATATGGTCAAGTGTGCTTTCATCTAATGGTATCACACTCTGGAGTACTATTTCATGGCATTGTTGTCTGAATATCACAGTGACTGTACATGTACTAGTGACTCCAGTCCATCCCCACTTTTTGTCATTATATCCCTGTAATTAGCAGTTCTTCCATAATCCAGTGTAACCTGTTATGTGCCATGTGGGGTCACAGTTTTGAATGTAATGGACAGTTTTTGGAAATCAGACATACACACAATGATGTCACATTCCTCTTCTGAAGGGAAAGTGGCAAACGAAATTGCTTGTCATGATTTACAAACATATGTATTGTGCTACTTGGTAAGACAGTGCCATGATGTCTTCCTTCTGGACCTCTAACTTTTTCCCATTCCCTTTCCTAGGTGCATCTGTGGAAAATGCGTTCCCATGAAGGATGGCATCTCAAGTACCTGCCGCAGAGAGTGTCAACAATTCCAACAAAAGACTGATCTCTACAGTGATGAAGGTGAAGGACAACATGTCTCCTGCATCATCACCCATCCTGGATTCCATGGATTATGCCTTGACTGATGGGTCCTAGAAACTGCCTATTATCAGTTTTGAGAGCAGTACCCAGAAGAAGAAGAAACCTTACACTTTCAGCATGAGTAAGTACATCAGTTTTATTCAGGCAACATTTATTCTATGTCATTATGCATCATGTACCCACTTACTGACATGGGTGATGTTGCATGGCACATCTGGATGCGCCACCCATACAGTTGTGGTGCTGCAACCAAATGCCATATTCAAATATGATGGGTGAGTCAACTGCATTGTGCTTTATGTTTCAATATGGAATGATGGGTGTGCAATGCACATGGGGTTGTGGTGGACACTGCGCCCAGTGTAGCCTGGTGATGGAAGAAATGCAGGCTATGTGTGCTGCGCCACTGCATCCTGTAGGCAATGTTCCACAAACTGGCATCAGGAGCCACAATCTGTAAATGACCACAGTAGTCATGCATGGAGCAAACAGCCACATGCATGCTCATTATGGGCCCATTTGAAGTCTGTGCTGGTGTGGATGCTCCTGTACTGTTACTCCACACCCACTGGAGCAAATTGTAAACTCCCAGGTCTCGGAGACTGACACCACAGAGAAGGCAAGAGCTAGCAATATGCCAAACAATTCCCCATTCATCAAACTTTGTCCGATAATGTAAAGAAAGCACTTACCAGTCCTTTGCAGGTGCAAAATACTTTAATTTATGTGTCAATAAAAAATCCAGTTGTACCTCCAATTGGAAAATGGATTTCAACAAATGAAATACAAATGAAATACACTCGGACAAAAACAGCTTAAATCCACAGAAAATCCACAGTGGGAACATTTCCTACTCACCCACTCCACCTGCACAGTGTAGCCAAGGCATGTTAGTCACCTGACGTGCTTTGCTCTTGCCCCAGCACTGACCACCATCGGTATCCATAATGCACCTGCACAGCCATTATACCCAATGTCTAGTAGCTGTGTTTTTTCACTAAAACAGGTATGCTACTGCTCCCTACCAGGCCCGAATGTATTTCCCTGTGTACACCAACCCCAGTCCCTTGTAGCCCAGTGGTCCCCCCCATCTCAGAGCCCCAAATTCAGTACCAGACCAAATCACCATCACAGACCCTGGTTCTGTAATAACCCCTCCCCCACACCTCCCATCCACAATCCCCCAACAGCTGAAATATCGAGTCTTACATCCATCCATATGGAAGTGGAACCTGTACCCACCATGCCCACGCCATTGACTGTCACAGCCCACCACTCCTGTCCACATTCAGCTGGCAAATAACCAGTGTTGTCATAATGTAGGACACCACTCATTGGTTGCCAGACACAATGAATGAGCAGCATCATATATTATGTCACTTGGTGGATGTTCATGTATGGTAGTGGTGGGCTGTGCCACTTGTCATGACCAGTGGGGTGGTGGCAGGTTCCTTTTCTCTATGTAATGGCACTAAAACTCCATATTTTCATTGTCGTTATCTCACTGGTGGTGTGGGCAGGGGGTCCAACACAATTACACTGTCTGGTGTTGGGAGTATATGTGCTGTGCCGGGGGGCACTCCAATACCATGTTCAGTGGTGCTGATTCCATCATATACTGGAATCATGTCTGGTATGGTGTGATGGGTCCAGTACAGTACTGGGCAGGCATTCATGCCTTTAGTGGTTTGGGGCTTGGACTGGTGTTGGCAGTTGACTGCCATGAGTGGTAGCCTGCGGAGCAGTCATGAGCACTACCAATGCCCATCTGTGGGTGACTGGACAGGTGAAACCTGCTTTTCATGGCCTATCTGTACACTGCACTGATTAGTGGAGCTCAGCATTTACAAAAAAAGATGTTGCAGCGCTGCATATACATGCAAACTCCACCTCCACCAGTGCAGTATCAGCAAGGCATCCCATGCAAGTGGATCATTGTGCCCTTTGTAATGTTGCACTGTGGTGCACTGATGGGGATGTGCAGCACATCTCCCTTTTCAGATGAGATGTGTTGTGCATCTCCTCTGAATAGGGGTTCCCCAGAGTGTAAAGGTATGTTTTTCACTGCGAAACAATCACTTTTGAAAGATCCAAAAGCCAAACCACCTGCACTTCACCCATCAGTTGTACTAGAATTAAATTCAAGGTGCACAGCTTACCGTGTCATCACCCTTTATTCAAGTACAAAGACTATTAATAACCTCAGCAAAAGTAGAGTGCAAAGGCGGCGACTACTCAATTGTATTAAAACAAAAAAGCCGAAGACACCATCATGGTGTTGAAAGACACAGCAGGATTTTGACCAGGCCGGCCGAGCAGAACAGCCCACGTGCGATGACGACAGGATCAGTTGACGCTCGGGCTACGTTTTCCCTTGTAGCTGATTGGTCAAAGTTCACATCAGCTTTTATATAGGAAAAAACATGCATATTCATGATACATAAATATTAAGACCATCCTCTGCTCATAAATATGAAAAACACCCATTCATACGTCACATACAAGCAAATATATCACAAAAGATTTATAAATAGCAATGCAACAATAATTCTTCATTTAGCCCTTTGGGTTGTAAAGTCCCAAGTTTAAAAATCCAAAAACATTCTCTTTGGTCTAACTTATTTGTTAGACTCCCACCACGGGGTCCAACACATACTATCCCAATTTCAATGAATTTCAGATTGGCAGGAGACCCATGACCCACAGTCGAAAAATGACGTGCCATAGCATTTGTCTGAACATTATTACAAATGGCTGATTTATGTTTACTTTTTCTTTCCCTAAGCTGACGTTTTGTCTGCCCCACATAGTTTAAGTCACATGGACAGGTTAACATGTATATTACTCCAGTACTTCTACAATTGATGAATTCTTTTATTTCAAATTCCTGGTTTGTATGTGGATGCTTGAATTTTTTGCTGTCGTTTGTATTGTTACATTGTGCACAATTACCACATTTATAATTTCCTTTAGGGAATGCTGGAATCCATGTTGCCCTTGGTTTTTCAGGTTCCTGAACACTATGAACTAGTAAATCTTTGATGTTTCTCCCTCTTTTATAGGTAATACGGGGCTTTTTATCCTGATCATTTCTAAATACAGCATCTCCCTGTAGCACTGCCCAATGTTTTCTCACAATATTAGCGATTTCTCCTGATTGATTAGAGAACTCAGTTACAAAGCTTATTGGGCTCTGGATCGTACCAACATTCAGAGTTTTCGGTCGCAATAGTTCACTTCTCTCAGTACTATTCGCTCGTTCCACCCCTTTGTATATAGAGTTCACATCATATCCTCGATTCCGAAACCTATTGGCAACATCTCGTGCATTCTTTTCAGATTGTTCAGTATCGCTACAAATCCTTTTTAAACGCAACATTTGTCCAACTGGTATGTTGCGTTTGAGTGTTTCAGGGTGATTACTTGCATTGTGCAACAGGGTATTTCTACTCATTGGCTTTCTATACAATGTTGTTTTTAATTTTCTTTCATCTTTGTATATTAGCATGTCCAAAAATGGGATTGAATACATATCCACTTGTACAGTGAACTTCAAATTTGAGTCAAAAGTATTAATCAGATCAACAAAAACATTCAAGCTCTCCACATTATTTGACCAGATCAGGAAGCAATCGTCAATGTAACATTTCCAAAGTTTCACATATTTCTTAAACATCTCATTTGCATATAGATATGTTGCCTCCCACTGTCCCACATATAGACATGCAATACTTGGAGCAAACGTTGTTCCCATCGCAGTACCTTTATGTTGCATATAGGCTCGATCTCTATACATAAAGTAATTAGACTTAAGTACCATATCTGCCATATTTGCAATAAATTCCACATCATAAACTTCATCACTCTGGTCATTTAAAAAGAATTTTGTAGCTTCGATTCCTCCATCGTGTGGAACATTTGAGTACAGACTCTCTGGGCTGGATATTCAAACTGCGCTATTTTGTGGCACAAGCCCTTGTGCTGCACAAAATAGTTGCACAGGGGTGTGTCCAGAACTATATTCAAAGGAGTTGCACCCTTGAGCAACTCCTTTGAATATCACCCCCTGGCCACAGCCACTGTGCATGGCGCAGTGGAACTTGCACCACCGCAAGTGGTCAGAGTGGAGCATTCAACTTGCGGTGGCGCAAGTACCATTGTGCCATCGCCAAAATCCCCATATTCAAAGGTGACATGCAAATGGGGCCATAATTCATGCAAGGCACAGGGGCCATTTGCATCTGATTATGGCCCCATTTGCATGCCATTAGCATGCAGGTGCGCCGATCACCGAGGACTTGCGCCTGGCACCCTGCCAGGCAGCAGCCGTCGGGGACCGGCGCCCCTGCAACCCAATTGCGGGCGAAACAGTGTATAATCCCCACCACCACCACCCACTGGCCGGATCGCGGGCATGGTTTAATCCCCCACCAGCCCGATCGCGGGCGCAATGTAGCTCCCCGAGCGTATCCCTGGTGGTCCAGTGGACCGAACATCCCGATCGCAGGATTGTGTAATACAACCCCCACCTCGATTGTATCCCTGGTGGTCAGTGGACCAAACATCCCGATCGGCGGGATGGGTGTGCAAACAACCCCCAAAACATCCCTGGTGCCTAGTGTCCCCCCACCCACCACGAAGCCTCCACACCTGCTCCCCACAGCCAGCGGGTGGCAGCATCCACCGCCTGCTGCCCGCCGCCCGCCGACTGACTCCGGTAGACCTGCACGCCAGTGGTGTAGAGCAAGAGCCAATGAATTGTGCAGCCGCCGACCTAAGACGATCCAGATTTGTGAATGAATACATTCATTCATTCACAAAACTGGACTGTCTTGTATCAGTATAGGCTGCGTGCCCGATAGCTCTTGCTCTGCACCAATGGGCATGCAGCCTACCGGGCAGTCAGTCGAATGAGCGGGCAGTGGTGAGATGCTGCCCGCTGCGGGGGGAGCTAGAGGGGAGCTTCATGGGTGGGTGGGATGGGGACACTAGGCACCAGGGATGTTTTGGGGGTTGTTTGTACCTCCATCCGCGATCGGGATGTTGATCCTGGACCACCAGGGATATGTTAGGGGGGAGCTTTGCTGCCGCAATCGGGCTGGTGGTGAGGATTTCGCTATGCCGGGACCGGGCCAGTGGGGAGTGGTGGTGGGATATTACTCTCTTTTGCCCTTGATCGGGCTGCAGGGGGCACAGGGTGTGGGTTGAGGCCAGCCACAGGTGGCAGCTGCTGTGTTGCGCCCTGCAATGCAGCAGCTCACCTGTGGGTGGCCCTCAACTTACGCCTTTTTTTTTGGCTCAAAGTTGTGCAGGCTCAGGTTGTGGGTTGCACCTGCACAACTCTGCACAGCCCGGCTGAATATCAGGCTGTGCAGTTTATGCATGGTTCCTCCCCTTCCAGTTCAGCATGCATTCATTTGCATTGCGCTGTTGCTCAGCCTGTTTTCAGTGGCGCAACTGCCTCCTGCTGAATATCGCAGAATGGCACAATTTCGGACTTGCGCATGCGCAACCCTATTGCGCATGGCGCAACCCTTTTGAATATCTGGCCCTCTATATCCAAAGTCACCAACCAGTATTCAGATTCAATTACCATATTTTCAATATCTCTTACCATATCACCAATGTCCAGAACATAAGAGGGTAATTTAGTCACGAAGGGCTTCACAAAACAATCTACCATTTGTGAAAAAGGTTCCATAGTCGAGCCAATACTCGAAACAATCGGGCGCCCTGGTGGGCTCTGAACATTCTTATGTATCTTAGGTAGTAAATAGATTACCGGTCTGATTGGTGCACCAACTTTTAGAAAATCAGCCTCTTGTTTATTTAAATGTCCACTCATCTCGCCTCTCTTAATAAATTAATCTGCTCGTGTTTTAATTTCAGCTGTTGGGTCTCTAGCCAATTTACGATAGTATTCCTCATTGTCCAAATGCCTTTTCATCTCACACTCATACTCATTAATTCCCCATAACACAATTGGGCCCCTAAATCTAACGAACAGAGAGCTTACTTCAAATGAAAAGTTAGTATGACAAAAAGGCTTATCTTTTGTGCCAACTAAAAATGTTAACCCTTTCCAGTTAAAAATCGACCTTTTCAAACTGTATAGACAGTTACATTTAAAGTGTTTTTTTTCTAACTCTCAAGCTGTTGTGAGCAATAATGACTGTGTTGGTGTGGTGGACCAAGTAGATAAAAACATGAATGAAGGTAATAAAATGAAGCATTTGAAAAAGAAAAGCAAATTTTGTCCCCCAGTTTATGGTCACCATGCAGTCAACACTTTTACAGCTTCAGTGGATTGAGATGTCGACACTTTATTAAAGAAGAAACAAGAAAAAACATTTAATTTAACATACCAGGAACATGTCGCTTTAAGATCATTGATGGAAGATAA
Source organism: Neoceratodus forsteri (assembly GCA_016271365.2). Taxonomy (NCBI): domain Eukaryota; kingdom Metazoa; phylum Chordata; order Ceratodontiformes; family Ceratodontidae; genus Neoceratodus; species Neoceratodus forsteri. The sequence goes on from JADMNL010000022.1 coordinate 184,016,608, forward strand.
AAGCCTGGTTATCAAACCAGCTGACAAAGGGGGCGCAATTGTGTTATGGGGAATTAATGAGTATGAGTGTGAGATGAAAAGGCATTTGGACAATGAGGAATACTATCGTAAATTGGCTAGAGACCCAACAGCTGAAATTAAAACATGAGCAGATTAATTTATTAAGAGAGGTGAGATGAGTGGACATTTAAATAAACAAGAGGCTGATTTTCTAAAAGCTGGTGCACCAATCAGACCGGTAATCTATTTACTACCTAAGATACATAAGAATGTTCAGAGCCCACCAGGGCGCCCGATTGTTTCGAGTATTGGCTCGACTATGGAACCTTTTTCACAAATGGTAGATTGTTTTTTGAAGCCCTTGGTGACTAAATTACCCTTTTATGTTCTGGACAGTGGTGACATGGTAAGAAATATTGAAAATATGGTAACTGAATCTGAATACTGGTTGGTGACTTTGGATATAGAAAGTCTGTACTCAAATGTGCCACACGATGGAGGAATCGAAGCTACAAAATTCTTTTTAAATGACCAGAGTGATGAAGTTTATGATGTGGAATTTATTGCAAATATAGCAGATATGGTACTTACGTCTAATTACTTTATGTATAGAGATCAAGCCTATATGCAACATAAAGGTACTGTGATGGGAACAACGTTTGCTCCAAGTATTGCATGTCTATATGTGGGACAGTGGGAGGCAACATATCTATATGCAAATGAGATGTTTTAGAAATATGTGAAACTTTGGAAACATTACATTGATGATTGCTTCCTGATCTGGTCAAATAATGTGGAGAGTTTGAATGTGTTTGTTGATCTGATTAATACTTTTGACTCAAATTTGAAGTTCACTGTACAAGTGGATATGTATTCAATCCAATTTTTGGACATGCTAATATACAAAGATGAAAGAAAATTAAAAACAACATTGTATAGAAAGCCAATGAGTAGAAATACCCTGTTGCACAATGCAAGTAATTACCCTGAAACACTCAAACACAACATACCAGTTGGACAAATGTTGCGTTTAAAAAGGATTTGTAGCGATACTGAACAATTTGAAAAGAATGCACGAGATGTTGCCAATAGGTTTCGGAGTCAAGGATATGATGTGAACTCTATATACAAAGGGGTGAGCAGGCGAATAGTACTGAAGAGTGAACTATTGGCGAAAACTCTGAATGTTGGTACAATCCAGAGCCCAATAAGCTTTGTAACTGAGTTCTCTAATCAATCAGGAGAAATCGCTAATATTGTGAGAAACATTGGGCAGTGCTACAGGGAGATGCTGTATTTAGAAATGATCAGGATAAAAAGCCCGTATTACCTATAAGCGAGGGAGAAACATCAAAGATTTACTAGTTCATAGTGTTCAGGAACCTGAAAAACCAAGGGCAACATGGATTCCAGCATTCCCTAAAGGAAATTATAAATGTGGTAATTGTGCACAATGTAACAATACAAATGACAGCAAAAAATTCAAGCATCCACATACAAACCAGGAATTTGAAATAAAAGAATTCATCAATTGTAGAAGTACTGGAGTAATATACATGTTAACCTGTCCATGTGGCTTAAACTATGTGGGGCAGACAAAACGTCAGCTTAGGGAAAGAAAAAGTAAACATAAATCAGCCATTCGTAATAATGTTCAGACAAATGCTATGGCACGTCATTTTTTGACTGTGGGTCATGGGTCTCCAGCCAATCTGAAATTCATTGGAATTGAGAAAGTATATGTTGGACCCCGTGGTGGGAGTCTAACAAATAAGTTAGACCAAAGAGAATGTTTTTGGATTTTTAAACTTGGGACTTTACAACCCAAAGGGCTAAATGAAGAATTATTGTTGCATTGCTATTTATAAATCTTTTGTGATATATTTACTTGTATGTGATGTATGAATGGGTGTTTTTCATATTTATGAGCAGAGGATGGTCTTAATATTTATGTATCATGAATATGCATGTTTTTTCCTATATAAAAGCTGATATGAACTTTGACCAATCAGCTCTGAGGAAGGCGCAAGCCGAAACATCAGCTGATCCTGTGCATCATCACGCACGTGGGCTGTTCTGCTCGGTCGGCCTGGTCAAAATCCTGCTGTGTCTTTTAACACCATGATGGTGTCTTCGGCTTTTTTGTTTTATTACAAGCGAGTAGTCACTGCCTCTGCACTCTACTTTTGCTGCGGTTATTAATAGTCTTTGTACTTGAATAAAGCGTGATGACACAGTAAGCTGTGCACCTTGAATTTAATTCTAGTACAACTGATGGGTGAAGTGCAGGTGGTTTGGCTTTTGGATCTTTGAAAAGTGATTGTTTCGATTTAAACTCTGACACCTCCTTGCACCAGATTTGAAGTGCTCACCGTGAGTGAGCGGACCCCCTCATTTGTTTTGTTTTACATGTTTTTCACTGCACCACTACATATGCCTTCATCACTACCTGGAAAATCTGGTGGAATGGATTGACATAGTGCAATACCTTCTACTCCTTCCACAGTGTTGCACTTTCAGCATCACCCTACAATCAATCAACATCATGAAACTGTACACATGCTAGCCTGCATGCATAAGCATTCATGTATGGTGATGTCCAGTAATAAACATCACAGGTGCCTGTACCCGCCACTTGAATGTTGAAGACGGTCATGAACATCTTTGGTTGTTATTTGTATTCTACAGTTCAAGATATGGCAGTGAAGCCAGCCCGGTGGTGCTGAGGGCTGAGGCAGTGGATGCCTTACCTCGTGTTATGCCGGCAACCCAAGTTTGGGAACAACTTCGAGCTATCAGGGTGCTGGCATGGAGGGGAGAGTGGAGCAGGATCAAGCATGCTGATGGGCAGCTCTCCTCTCTTGAGGGTGGGTTGGCACCCCCCCATAGTTCCACTCCCACTAGGTGGAGGTCTGGTGGATAGCGTAGGCAGAGAGGGGGTGTCAAAACCTATGGGAGGTGGAAGGAGCTGAGCTGGTGTCACAGGGTGCATAGGGTGCCTCCGCTCGCATGGTCGTGTGCTGGGGGCAAGGGGAGAAAACCATAAAATGCCTATGTGTCCCCATCACCAGTCAGCAGGAGGAGGTGATGGGGACCAAACAGCTGGATTAAAAAAAAGATATGACAGTGAGTGCTCCACTCCGTCAGTGTGTGTCCCTCAGCAGTAAACTGTCATTTCTTGAATCTCACACTGTAAAAACGGTAAAAGATACTGAAATGTGAGTGTACTCTTCCACTTATGTGAATGGTAGTCGTCCTCACAACAATCATGACAGCATGTTGTGCTGTGTTTTGAAATTCAAAACATGAAGCAGGCCCTGTGGCACTGAGGGTTGAGGTGCTGGACACCACACCTCACACCACATCAATAACCCGTGTTCAGGAATGAGCACAGGCTACTGGGGGTTGGCAGGGTAGAGAGAGGATTGAGCATCTGAAGGATAGCTTTCCTCTCCTGGGGAGGGAGGACTGGCACTCCTGCCAAATGACTTGCCCCATGTGGAGTCCTGAAGGTAGTGCAGGACTGTGGGCACCATGGAAGGGAGGGTGCTGTTGGACTTCCATTGACAAGTGTGCCTCAACATAGGCATATCCTGCATATGTACCCCAGCAATGAGAAGGGAGAAAAAAGGAGGAAAAACATCCCCAGCTGCAGATAACGACTGACCCCTCGCAAGCTCTGCACCCGGTGACCGGGCAAGATCTTGGTAAGTCTCGCTGATATTGGGGTAATAAGGTTGGGGGGTCAGTTAGAAGGGGGCAGCTGGGGGCAGACAGAGGTGATAAAATGTATATAAAAAAGGAAATTCAAAACATGTGTCTGCATGTGGGTGGTTGGGAGGATGCCTGTTGGCAGCCACATGATTCCTTGAACCCTGGTTATGTTACTCCTTGCATGAATCACGATGGATGCAGCCATCATGATTAATATTCAAATCGCGTAACTTTTGTGTGGTGTCTTTTTCAGGTGCAGGTGAGTGTCAAAGTAACTTTGTCATACTGTCAAGTAGGAGCAATCTATGCCTAAAGATCAGTGACTGACAACCATGATGTAGCACAACATGCTGTAAAATACATGGAGTATTGAGGTGATGTTTTTTTCAGTTGCATCTTGCACATGCATGTTATGTGCATGGGACTCATGCAGAAATTACTGTCACTGCCAACCCCCTGTGGCACCACATTGCACATGCGACATGTCGACTCTCATTTGTGACATCTCCGAGTTGAGTGGCACATGTAACTCCTTCTAGCCAAAAATTTTATATCCAATATGCATGACATGCTGTATCACAGAGTTCTAATATGTATTTTTTTTTTTACTTCATTTTTTTCCATAGCCAGTCACAATGGCCAATACATGTAGTAGACAGAACAATATTATCATCTAAAACCTTTTTTAGAAAACAACTGTTCCTTAACTCATTGCCTCCACAGGAGCACTCTGAGATTGCAGCACTTGTCTCCTGTATCTCCTGTATACTTTTAATAGCAAATCCTGGGCATTTCTAAGCAAAATCAAGCAATAGTCAGCATGTTGCAAACAAATGCTAATAGCTCAATAACCGTACATGCTAGACACAAAGTATGAGTGGCAGTTATTTAGCACAAAATCGCCTTTCCAATGGTGGCATGCATGTAATAATAAGTAATGTAATTGTTTTTCTTTGCTGGTCAAAACAGCAAAAAAAATATTTTTTTCACTAATAAAAAGCAACATAAGCCGTTTTTTTGGGGAAAATATGTAAAATATCAACACGAACTTAAGCATCCAGACATTAGATGGTGTTTTAATATTATGTTTGTTATAAAAAATATATCTTTTTACTACGAAACATCATTTTTCCCCATTTTAATCAAGGTGCTTTGGTGAGATTTGAGGGCTGAATCTCAACCACACACACCATATCATAAACAAATATGTATAACTCCAAAAGTATACATGCTACACACAAAGTATCAGTATGAAAGTTGATCAGCACAAAATTGCCTTTCCAATGGTGCTATGCAATCAGTTGTAATCAATATGGTTTTTATTTTATACCTGCTGAAGTGCCAAAAAAGTGCATTTTATTCAAGCTGCTTAAGTGAGTCTTGATGGAAAAAATGTCAGCCGTACACATCGTACCATGAACAAATGCGAATAGCTCCTAAAGTAGACATGATACATACAAAATATTCGCATCAAAGTTGATCAGCACAAAATTGCATTTCCAATTGTGCTATGCAATCAATTGTAATCAATATATATTTTTTATACCTGCTGAAGTGTCTAAAAAGTGCATTTTATTCAAGCTGCTTAGGTGAGTCTTGACAGACAAATGTCAGACACACACACACTCACATGCTCTCACGTGCACACACACACCACCACAAACAAATGTGAATAACTTTAAAGGTATATGGGAAAGACAAAGTATCAGCAGGTAACTTCGTCAGCACAAATTACCTTGCTAATGGTTCCAAGCATTCAGTTATAATCAATTTTTTTTTGTACTAACTGAAAGACACCAAGTTCAGTACTCTGAAACTAAAAGCAGTTATGATACAATAGGAGTGAGCAGACAAAATATTCTCACTACAGTCTGAAAACTCCAGATGTCACAATGTCTCAAGATAGCTCCACATATCACATTGTAATTCTCCATATATTACTGATTACTGCAAACAAACAAACAAAACCCAGCACGAAACAGTCCTATTGTATAAAAGCACTCTAATGGCCAGGTGTGTCATATAGAATAGATCTGAACTCGTGGCAAGTGAACTCAGGCAACTCACGCAACTATCATTCGTGGCAATGCTACGCTCCATCATTCATTCATGATATTCCACCAGCTCACTTGCCAATAATCCAAATATATTCTGCATCACACACCTAGCCTTCATGTATTCCCTTAGCACTTTGGTACTAAAGACCAATCTGTCATGTCTTTCTGTCACACCAACATATGCAATGACATTCAACACAGAATAGTCCCAAATATCAGAAGGTGCATGGCGGCACACTCTTTCATACATCCACATGTAAGAATGAGCATAAGGGCATAACATCACAACACATACAAGCATGTGCATGGTGGCACCCATGGTATACGGCACAATACCCACAAGTCGCAACACAGAAAACAGAATGTCAATAAAATTATTACAATTACCACAATTACATTTTTCTTTCCTTTTTGGATGGCGTCCCATGATGATGTCACTGCACTGAAGCGATGTCAACATCCTTACCTGGTGTGGTTCCAACCTCTCCTCTGTTGACTGTCATCCTTCTGTAAATAAAGTAGTTCCATCCTCTCGTCTGTGTCATTCTTCTGTAAATGAAGTACTTCCATCCTGTCCACTGTTGTCTGTGACATTTTTATAAAAGGAAAAAGAAAACAACACAACAGGTCCAACCTCTCCCCTGCTGTCTTTGGCATCCTGTGATGAGAAAAATTAGTTCCAACCTCTTGTCTGTAGTCTGTATCAGATATTTGCCTTTACAAAGTCCTCCAGTTGTGCTCCTGTAGTCCTCTGTGGCAAATTTGTCATCTTCTGTGGTCTTCTGCTGTTCCCTCGTTGTGTTCCTGTTGACTGCCACCTTCACATAGTTGCGGGACCACCACCTCTGCATGTCTCTCCACTCCATGCACTACAGCAGCTGTAGCTGAAGGCGATACTCCATCTTGCATGTCTTCGTATTTTCTTCCATTCTTCTTTCTTCCGCAGGTAGGACTTGGCTTCAACCAAACAGTTTACACCATGCACAATGGGCAGTGCAAAGGACTGCGCAAAACACAGAAACAGCCAATGTGGCAGCCAAATGAAAATAAAATATACTGGGCTAAAACCTCCACTCTGCATAAATTATACTGAAAGAGGTACTGGAGACAAAAACAGGCACACTGGCATAGTCACTCATCACTCTTATTGCTGAAGTGTTTTTTTGTATTCCTTTTGATCCTTTGAGTCCTAACAATTCTCAGTCTGCCAACCAACACATCAACCTCTATGCCACCACACCACCACATCATCGTTGCGATCGCTCAATGAAAACACTGTCAGTACAGTAAGAGATGATGTGGTGGGTGGCCATTAAAGATATGTCCACTGTCAGGCAGAGAGCTGCTGTACTCATCACACATAATGGCAGGTGACAGCAATTCCAGACTGACCAAAAGGAAAAGAAACTACTTCAAATATAACAAGATGATGACTGACTCCCAAAGTAACGCAACTTTCAGCCCTCCATTAGCACTTTCAGTTGGCCCCCTTGGTCTGTGAGTGAAATAAGCCTCACACTGTCATCTGCTGTGTGAAGCCATGCTCACAAGGTGGGATGGAGGACCCTGACAGCATGGCAACCATTGTGCATACTGGCATTAGATCTCAGCCTTGCATCACCCACCACCATCCCACAGACGGCAATGCCTGTTGTCTGGGTGACCCCCCCCCCTTGAGACCAGACACCACTGCACAAAATGGTTGCCATGCTGTCAGGATCCTCCATCCAACATTCAAACATATGATACCATCCCACAAAATGGATTCCCTGGTGGCCTGTGGTCTTCACACCCTACAATGTCCACCAACAAATCAGACAGCATTCCGCACGGTGTTCAGTGGTCCCACCCCGCATGCCTGGTAACAACACAAAATGGCATTTGGTTTATGTCACATCTCTTTGGTAAACAGCTAGCCATTGGTCGGAGACCACGAGACTCCAGGGAATCCATTCTGTGTAATGGTGCCTGGTGTTTGAAGGTGGGATGGAGGACCCTGACAGCATGGCAACCATTGTGCATGCTGGTGTCAGATCTCAGAGGGAGGAGGGTCACCCAGACAACAGGTACTGCTCTTTGTTGGATGGCGCCAGGCCTTGCATCACCCACCACCATCCCACAAACAGCCCTGTCTTTTGTCCAGGGGCTCCCACCACCTTTGCCATCACACAAAATGGATTCCCCGGTGTCAGGGTCCTCCCTCTGACCAGCAAACACACAGCACCATACCACAAAATGGATTACACAATAAAAGGAAAAATCTTCCCTGGTGTTCCCCTCCTCCACCCTCCAAGACACCACCTGAGCACAAAATGTGCAGTAATACCCCTTCCCCCATGACCTTCTTGCAACCATCAAACACCTGTCCAAAGGGAAGGACACACATGGGCAGTAAATATCTTGGTAAATGCACCTACAAATACCCTTACCTGCAGATGACAGCCATACCAGGACAGCCACAAAGACAACTGCTGAACAATCGCTCCCTGTTTTCCCCCTTTAGCTCAAATTTTGAAAAAAATACACTAGGCAGCAAGAATCAGGCAGAAAATATGTACTGTTTTTTTGGCTTCTCAATAATGCAGCTAAACAATCGCTCCTCATTTTCCTACTTTAGCTCAAATGACTTTTAGAAGAAAAAAATAAACCAGGCATGCCAGAAAGAAACAGGCACAAATAAGGGGGAGCCAAGACTGAGAGCCACAGTGACTGGGAGCCATTTTTTTGGCTTCTCACTAATGCGGCTCTCAGGACTAAAAAACAAAATAAATTTCTCTTTACTGATGTTCTTGGGGTACTGGTATTCTCAGTGTGCTGGTTATGCCACAATGCCACAAAGACACCTGCCACACAAAACGTGCAACACTATGTCCAGAAAAGTTTTGAAAACAAAACAACAGGCATGAAATAAATAAAATAAATGGGGAGCCTGGATTGAGAGCTGATGTGACAGAGAAGCCTTACTTCCGTTTTTCAGCTTCTCGGTGACGCAGCTCTGAGAAACAAGTAAAATATAGGACAAAAATTCAATAACACTGCAGCAACTTCATAAATTGTTCAAAAATATCACAAACCTGTAACTGATTGGTAATATCTGGTGTTCTGCAACTCGGAAACACATTGATTCTGACACTGATTCACAGCCCAACTCCTGCACTACCGCAATGCAAAAAGTAAAGTGAGGATGCCAGCACTACAAACGGGGTTTTCTCGTGATTTTCAAATGGGACTCCTAAACTTGCCAGCCAATCCCAAGAGGCTTAACATGTGGAGCATCACCCAGAGATGGTTAATAAGCCCTATCTGGATTGGCTGGCAAGTAATATTAAAATATTTTACCGACGTCTCCAGACATGGCAAGGGAACACAAGGACCATACAGCTGATGTCTGTATTCATTCTCGGACACACTGAGCAATTGATCTGCCGACTCCAGGTGGCGGCTAGGACACAATGAATTAATTCAACAACGTATACATCTACTGCATTCTAATTTATTTTTTTAAAGATCATATGCAAAATTTTATTTTTGCTTCAGATGTAATAGGGAATGTTAGAGAAGCTGTCAGTAACTCTTTTAGGTGCTACACACAGTGCCATGTTTGGTTTTATGTCTGTGCCCTACCTGGCTTGTGCCATGGACCTCCAGTCTTATTTGCCAGTTTTGTTTTGATGCATAGAGTTACATGTGGGATGAGCACGGTACAATGTGATGTAATTCGGTGGAATCTTGGTTTGACAGCTTCAGTAGTCATACGTTTCCCATAGAGAACAGTGCCACACACTGTATCTGAAACTTCAATTATTGACCTGATTACTGTGCTTATCCTTTTATTTTTTATATGGTTTAGTAAGATATTAATCTAATGTGTTCTTTACTCTGCAGTTTAAAACATTTATGACTAACACCTTTCCTTGTTTTATTTGATCTGTCAGAGTGTTCAGTGTCTCACGGTGTCCCTTTTCCTCAGTGAGTAACAGTAATGGGCAGTAGTTGTCATGTATTTAGAAAGTGTTTTTTTCATCCCCACTGCTAATTTTTCATTTTGTTTCATTTTAACTTATAATTTTTCAAGCTGTTAGGAAATGTATTTGGCTATTTGGTAATGTGCATGTTAAGTATATGTTTGTTTATTTTATTTTTTTTTTTTACCAGGAGAGACACAATAAGCTGAAAGCTTGTTTACAGGTGTGACCTGGAACACAAGGAAGTTAAGTGACTTGCTCAGGGTCACACAGTATGCAAGTGGGGGCTGTGGGATTTAAACCCAGGTCTCCAGGTTTGTAGCTCAGAGCCTTAAACCACTGTGCTATACTGTTGCTGCTTCTGTGTAGCTGAGCAGATCACTGTCAGGTCTTCTGCATCCCTTCACTGTACGGTTTATTATGCATTCATATGGCAAACATATTTGTTTTGTTCAGTCACTGTTCTAATTTGTAAAGGGAATAAATAAGGTGATGCCAGCTAATTATGTCTCACCATGTACCTGTTTCCCCCCATCCCCATCCCCACATTGCGCTGTGAAGGTGATGTGACTTTTGAGTAGAAAGGTGTGTGCGTATGTTGCAGTGACTACATTTCCCATTCCTATGCCTTTGTGACTTTGTTATCACTGTTAAAGGGTACCTAAACAAGCAGTTTTTTAAAACTGCAAATTCGAAAATCTGGCTTCATATGGAGGCAAAGTAAAGGCTGCTGTTTACATGTATGTTAAAACTGCATTTATGTAAATGACATCAATGCAGTTTCATAGCTTTGGAAAAATGTAAACATCAGCCTTTCACATTCAAAAAACAGCCTTGGCTTCTCCCTAAGATGTCTGCCAAGTGTGTTAAGTGTTGAGTCATGATGACATCATTTGAGCCAGAGACAGAGATCAACATGTATTTCTATAGTGCTAACTAGTTCTTCTTTCCCTCTTTATTTTGAATTGTTGTACCAGAATGATCAACGCATATATTACCTCATGGATTATTTTGATCAGTACACATGTTACGCTATGATTTTATTCATTTTGTTTACTTTAACTTGCAGAAAATGTCTTGCAATCCAGCTGATTTTTTCTTTGGCAGACTGCATTACAGTACAACACTTCAAATACCTGATGATCTAGTGGTTCTATAATGCACTGAATTTTGTTTTTTGTTAACCAGAGAGACACGCTAAGCTGACAGCTTGTTTACAGGTGTGGCCTAGGAGCACAAGGAAGTTTAGTGACTTGCTCAGGGTCACACAACAAAATACTGGTCTTGTTCAGTTCCAAAGCTCATGCTTTCTTGTTAATCCACAAATAAGGCTTTCTTTTTCCATGTGAACCCCCTGCACCTAGCCTGCCTTCTGTTTAACACCCCACCATCCACACCCTGTCCTTAGAACTGCCTGGGGCCGCATATGAGCTTGCGGTCTGATGAAGAGAATTATCACACCTCAGATTGTAATCTTGTACCTCAGAGGGTTGTGCACACCTATACTGATACGCATCATAAGCTGGCACTGTTAAAACATGCCTCCCAAATCACTCTCCAGTTCACATTCTCAATGTCTGACTTCTGCTCCCACAGTAAATATTAAGTGGATCACCATCCTTCTGCACAGTGATGGTAGTATGTACAGTGTTGTGTTTTTTTTCTCACCTTCCCAGCAATTCTTCTCCAGTACTTTTCTGTGCTCTACTCCACAATGCGAGTTGGCTGGCTACCACCCTTCCAAATCTTGAATGAGCTATACACCTCCCTCAATACTGTCCTAACAAATGTCAACACCCCCCCATAATCTCCCTACACTGAATTCAAGTAACAGTTTAGGTGCAGCCGTGCCACTCTGAGTATTTGTCATTATTGGCTACTCTCATCCACAGTCAGGTAGTGTGCACAATGCTGGCAGCCCCACATTTCAGATCTCGCAGTGATCTGCTCAGCGTCCTCCTTCATGTCTTCAACTAACCTGAATATAGCTGTACCCTGCTGGAATGGCCTCTTCAGTTTCTCTCTGGTATTCATTCTTCTCACCTGCTCCCCACACCAAAAATGGGTGAGTTCACTCCCCTTCCACATCATGAATGTGGTTAGTACAATCTCCCATGTTATAGTTACATATTAATAATAAACATGATCTTCTGGTAAGCCAGGCTGATAGCAGCATGGCACAAGTGGAAAAATAGGCTTTCCTACTCATATAAGATTTAAGCCACCTATGATTAGGCACTATTAAATGATGTGCATAATGATGTGCACACCCATCATTTAATAGTGCCTAATCAAAGGTAGCCTAGATCTTCTAAGGATAGGAAAGCCCATCATTACCCTTGTACCCTGCTGATATAAGCCTGACTTACTGGAAATATATTTTTATATGTGATATGTCAAAATAAAACGGGAACTGTACTACTTGCATTCATTATGCAGAAGGATAATGAGCTCACCAGTTTTTGGTGTGAGGAGGAATAGTGAAGACTGAATACCAGAGGGGGACTGAGAAGGCCATTCTTGCAAGGTACTTCTATATTCAGGGAAGGGGAAGACAGAAGGAGAGAAATATGAGCAGATTACTGTGAGAAAAAAGATGTGGGGCTGCCAACACCTTGATCACTACCTGACCCCATTGTCCTGGCCAACATTCCTCTTCCTATGAAACCAGTGCATGGAATTATCCAAGGCTGTGTGTGGATATTAATGTATGGAACAGCTGCCACTACACGTTCAGTCACTTCACTATCATTCTAGCATTGCTTGTAAAGCACTTTGGTATACAGTGTGTATGAAAACCACCATATACATGCTGATTCTTATTATTATTATTATTATTTCCCAAGGAAAAAGAGGACAAGACAAGCATATATTTGAGTTTCGAGAAAGTATGAACTCTAACATTGGACTGCACAAGAACTTTGCTACAAAAAAGTGGTGACTCTTGGGGTGGTGAAGGGTGTGGCTGCACCCCCCCCACATAGTAACGTACTTGCTTGCAGCTGCTGCTGCATTTCACTTTGTTGAAGAAGTCTGATTTATTGATTGTACAAATGTTTACATTCAAACTATGGATTACATTTGTAGGTTCTGTCAAAAATGTACTAGAAAAGAATAATAGCAGAAAATATAAAGGTTTAATAAAAATGTAAAAAAGTGTGTATTAAGAATGCACACCACCCCAGCACCCCCATTATAGCATCCTGGATCCACTGTAACCACTAGACCACCAGGTTATTCAAGATTTGTCCTGCACTGTGGTTTGCCACAGGGAAAGTCGGTTAGATTAAAACACATTTTCAGCATGTTAAAGTAAACAAAATGAACAGAACCATAGCCTAACATGCGCATTATACAAAATGATGCACATGGTTTTGACCATTTGGGTGGAACACTTCTATACAAAGGGGAACAAAGAACTAGTTAGCACTACAGAGAGCCATATATCTCTCTGACTTTGGCTCAGATGATGTCATCACATCACATTTGGTGGCCATTTTAGGAAGCAGGTAAGACAGTTTTTTCTAAATTGGAAGGCTGATTTTACAATTTTCAAATGCTCTGGAACCACATTTAGATAAATTATGTAAATGTAGTTTTAGCATTAATGAATACAGCAGCCTTTCCTTTAGTCACCTATGGAGTCAGATTTTTGAATAGTTTGTTGTCAAAATGTTGTTTAGGTATCCTTTAACATTGGTATTTTAGATATTTTTACTTGGTGTGTGGAAGACTTTTTAATGCTACCTATAGATCTTTGGTGATGTCAGTGGGTCTGTTGTTTCAAAATGTGTTCAGATGGGATCCATCCTAGAATCCTTAAGGAGCTGGCAGCAGTATTGGCAGAACCCATAACAGCACTGTTTCAAACATCACTGGATAGAGGTGAGCCGGTGGAGGTTTGTCATAGGGCAAATGTTGTCCCAATCCATACAAATGGTTCAAAACAAGAAATGAGCAACTACAGGCCTGTGAGCTTGATCACTGTACTAGAGAAGATGTCAGAGACCATTATTAAGGACCAAATAGTGGAGCTCATGAACCTGGCAGGGGACTGTGACAACACACAGCATGGTTTTAGGAAGGGCTTATCATGCCAAACAAATCTCATGGAATTTTATGAGCATGTGAACAGGGCATTGGATGAGAGTACCTCGGTGGATGTAGTGTTTTTGGGTTTTTCAAAAGCATTCGACAAGGTCCCCCATGGGGAATTAGTGGATGCCTTAATAGAACACAATATACCAGGGTACATCACAAGTTGGGTAAAAGCATGATTAAGTGAAAGAAAGCAAAGGTCCTATTTGAAGGGTTCATATTCAGATTGGTTAAGTGTGGATAGTGGAGTTCCCCAGGGATCAGTGCTTGGGCCTTGTTTAACATATATACACATTCACTGACTGGTGGAGGGGAAGTTTGGGAGACCAAATTTGCAGATGACACCAGGATTGGTGCTGGCATCAAAAATAATGAGGATGCACAGAAGCTGTAGGATGCTTTATTTAGGATGGAAACTTGGGCAAAGGATTACAATATATTGATAGGTAGAAAAGGAGAACCAGATAAAATAATGCTAACAGAAAAAGACGTTTTGGACAAAATTCAAAAATTAAAAATTGATAAATCAGCTGGACCAGATGGAATAAGTCCAAAATTCATTAAGGAATTGAGTAGTGAACTAGTGGAGCCTCTCACTATGTTGTTCAATGAATCTTTGACCAAGGGTAAGATGCTTAAAGAGTGGAGAGAAGCCACTATAACACCAATACATAAAAAAGGAGATAGAAAGATGGTAGAAAATTATAGACCTATCAGCTTTACTTGCATCTTGAGCAAAATGTTGGAGAGTATAATCCAAGAACGTATAATCATGCATATAAAAGAATATGGGTATACAGACATATCACAGCATGGTTTTAGTGCAGGACGATCCTGTCTGACTAATTTGCTGAGTTTTGTTGAACCAGTCAGTGCAGCTTTGGATAAAGGATTGCCTGTGGATATAATATTCTTGGATTATGCTAAGGCTTTTGATTATATCTCCCATAAGGCTCTTTTAGAACAATTAGCACATTTACATCTTCCATATAACATAATAGCTTGGGTAGAATCATGGCTGACTTACAGATGTCAAAGAGTTGGGTTTCTGTTCAGAATGGGGAGAGGTGACTAGTGGTGTGCCACAGGGATCAGTTCTGGGGCCAACACTATTCAATATAGTGGTCTCATCGATGTCAGTTTCAGATGGAGCATGGTTGGGAAAATATGCAGATGACAGCAAAGTGGGTGCTGTTATCAACAATAAGGAGGCAACACATAAACTGCAGCATGATCTTTTCAAACTTGAGCATTGGGCAAAAAATAACAAGTTAAAATTCAACCTAGACAAATGTAAAGTTATGCATTTAGGCCCAAGAAATCAGAAATTCATGTATGAACTTAATGGTATATTATTAGGGGAAACAACAAGTGAAAATGATCTTAGAGTAATCATCACAAATGAGTTGTCCTTTAACTCCCACATTAGAAATAAAGTGAAATTAGGAAACAAAATATTAGGATGCACAGATAGGACCATCAAGAGCCATAATCCATCTGTAATTGTGCCATTATATGCATCAGTTGTGAGACTACACCTTGAATATTGTTTATCTTTATGTACACCACAATATAAAAGGGATGAAGTACTAATTGAGAAAACACAGAGAAGGGTAACTAAAAAAATTAATACAGTATATGGGAAGAGTTATAGTAATATATTGAGGGATTTGAACTTGCAGTCAATGAATTATAGAAGAATGAGGCGTGATCTATGTTTGGTTTTTCGTGCACCCAGAGACAGTTATTTATGGGAAACCATAGGTTTAATATCGCAAGTCTCAGCTAAGAACACACGTACACATAGAATAAAGATTAAAGGAGAAATATGTCAAACAAACGAAAGAAATGGTTTTCCCAAAGAGTAGTACTGGTATAGAACATCCTACCAGAGTCATAGATACATAGACAGTGTCGGCAGATAAGGGCCTATGGCCCACCTAGTCTGCTCATTTGAGTTTGTAACTTCAGTTTATGTTTTCCTAGAACTCTGTTGCCCCTTACCCCTGACCTCCAGAATTCCTTTATGTCTATCCCATGCATTCTTAAATCCTGTGATTGTTTCAGCCCCCACCACTTCCTCAGACAGGGTGTTCCACTTGTCCACCACCCATTCTGTGAAGAAATTCTTCCTCACATTTCCTCTGAATCATCCTTCCTGCAACTTCATCCCATGGCCTCTAGTCCTGGAACATCTGTTTTGCTTAAATAGTGTATTCTTGCACCCTGTTCCTCCCTGTAAGATACTTGTATGTCTCTATCATGTCCCTTCTCTCCCTCCTCTCCTCCAGGGAGTACATATTCAATTCCTTCAACCTGTCCTCATAGGACTTGTGATGCAATCCATGTACCATCTTTGTTGCCCTCATCTGAACCTCCTCTACCCTATGTCCTTACGTAGGTAAGGTCTCCAGAACTGTACACTGTACTCCAGGTGGGGCCTCACTAGTGTCTTGTATAGTGGAATCATGACCTCCCTTTCCCTGCTAATGATGCCCCTGCCTATGCATCCCAGCATCCTATTTGCTTTACCTGCTGCCTTGTCACACTGTTTCCCTACCTTGAGGTCATCAGAGATGATAACCCCATGATCCCTTTCCTGCTTGGTGCATGCTATATCCTCACCCCCCCCAACTGATATATTGTGCCAGGGTTTTTGTGCCCCATATGCATTATCTTGCACTTCTTTGCATTGAATTTCAACTGCCAAACCCCTGACCATTCTTCAAGTTTCTGCAGGTCTCTTCTCATCCTATCTACACCCTCTGGTGTGTCTACTGTATTACAGAGCTTTGTGTCATCAGTGAACAGTGAAATTCTGCCTTCTAGGTCCTGCGCAATGTCACTGATGAAGATGTTGAATAGGAATGGTCCCAGAACTGATCCCTGTGGTACCCCACTGGTCACTCTTCCCTCTGTGGAGTGACAGCCATTTACCACCACCCTCTGTGTCCTGCCGCCCAGCCAGTTACCTACCCACCACACTACTGTCCTGCCCACACCCATATTCCCTAGTTTGTGTAATAGTCTTCTATGTGGCACAGTGTCAAAGGCCTTGCTGAAGTCCAGATAGGCCATGTCCACTGCCCTCCCCTGATCCACCTCCCTAGTCACCCAATCAAAAAATTCAATGAGATTTGTCTGACATGACCTCCCCCTGGCGAAACCATGCTGCCTTGGATCCTGCAGTCATTTGACAACCAGATGTTCCACCAATCTCTCCTTCAGCAGTGTTTCCATCATCTTCCCCACTACCGAGGTGAGGCTGACTGGTCTGTAGTTCCCCACTTCCTCTTTGTTCCCACTTTTGTATAAGGGGACTACATCTGCTGTCCTCCAGTCTTTGGGTACCTCCCCTGTTTCCAGTGATTGGCTAAACAGGATAGCCAGAGGTTCAGCCACCACCTCTCGGAGTTCTTTAAGGACCCTGGTGTGCACCCCATCTGGCCCCATTGCTTTATCAACTCGTTACTTCCAGTTCCTTCAGGGCCCTTTCTTGTGTAAACGGACTTGTGTCCATTTCTGCACCATTCTCACCCCTTGTACTCCCTTCAGACCCATTACCCTCCTCTTCCTCAGTAAAGACTGAGCAGAAATACCTGTTCAGTATGTCAGCTTTACTGTTGTCATCCTTCACACTGCCCCCATCCTCCCCCTTCAGTCCCACTATCCCTTCCTCACTTTGCCTTTCTTTTTTCACTTATGTACCTGTAAAAGGTTTTGTCCCCTCTACCCAATGATTTTGCAATGTGCTCTTCTGTCTGAGCTTTGGCTTCCCTTACTGACCTCCCTGCCTCCCTTTGCTTCTCTGGTACTTCTCCCTATCCCCTTCTGCCTGTGTCTTTTTGTATTGCCTGAATGCAGTCTTTTTGGCTTTCACTGTCTTTGCTACCTCTTTGGAAAACCATAATGGCCTCCTCTTCCTTTTCCTCTTGCTAACCTGCTTAATGCATAATTCTGTTGCTCTTGTAATCCCTGTTTTATATACTGCCCACTGTTCCTCAGCCCCTGATTCCTGCCCCATTCCCCTTAATGCCTCTTTCAAGTATCTCCCCATTTTCCCAAAGTCTGCCCCCCTAAAATTCAGGATACATGTTTTTGTGTGGTTTGGTTCTGCTCCTTCTGTGATTTCAAACCACAATGACTGGTGGTCACTGTTCTCTAGGTGCTCCCCCACTGTTACCCCCATCACACTGTCCCTGTTTGTGAGCACAAGGTCCAGTATTGCCTTCTGCTGAATTGGTTCCATGACCAGTTCCTTGAGGAAGGCACCCTGAAGGAAGTCCAGGATAAATCTGCTCCTAGTTGATGCTGCTGCTGGGATGCTTCAGTCCACATCTGGAATACTGAAGTCTCCAACCAGTACTACCTCACCCTTGTCTGCCATCCTTTGGATGGCTAGCATCAGCTTCTTATCTGTTTCTTCCTCCTGGGCTAGTGGTCTATAGACCACACCTGTGCGGAGTCTACAGTCATGTGTAAGAATATGGAATCCTTCAAATTATTCCTAGATCAATACATGGGTAACAGAAAATATGAGTATCACCAGTGAAAAGTGGTGAGCAATAATGGGTCTACGGACCTACCTGCTTGTATTAACCTATGAGCCTATGACATTATCCTTTAACACTAACAGATATGCAGTTATTCACTTTGGGAAAAATAACAAAAAATAGATTTTGTTCTAAATGGACATAAGTTGGGTAAGGTCACTGAAGAAAGAGATCTGGGCATCAAAGTGACAAATGATCTCAGGTTCCATCAACACCGTAGTCAAATGATTAGGACTGCGAGTGGTATACTTAACATCAAGAAACATAATAGGAGTAGGATAAGAGAGGTGATTGTGCCTCTTTTCAGTTCACTGGTGAGACCACAGTTGGACCTGGATTCAAAACAGATATCAAGAGACTGGAGAGGGTTCAGAGAAAAGCAACGAGGTTGGTGGATGATGTTAGGGACAGAGACTATAAGGATAGATTGGAGGACCTGGGGATGTACACACTGGAGTATAGGCATCTGAGAGGAGATCTGTGTATGGTGTATAGATCAATCAAGGACACCAATTTAAGCGGGAAACTGGGACTTACCTTTAGGGATCAGCATCATAACACCAGGACACACACATTGCAGTTGAAGGGCCAACATTTTAGGACAATAAAAAGGAAACAGTGGTTTAGTGTTAGGGTAATTCCAGTCTGGAACAACTTGCCAGAAAAGGTAATTGCAAGTAAGAACATGCTTGGGTTTAAGAGGGAACTGGACAAATACTGTGTAGCAAACAAAATCATGAGTTATTACAACTAGGGTAATTGTGAGCACAATGGACTACTGTCTTCTCTGCTCAGCTTTAACCTATGAAACCTATGAAACTATGAAGCTCCCTTGTAGTTGTTGGCCCAGATATTCAGAGCAGCTGCGCATGGCACAACTGAGTTGCGCCAGCGCAAGTGAGGACTTGCACCAAGGAGCCATATTCAGCGGGAGCCAGTGCGCAACACAAAATCCAATGCACAACTATAATGAATGCAGGTGCAAGAGCAGGGGGCATTTCCATGAATATCCAGTGCAGTGGCATATTCAACCATGACACCATGGAGCAAGTGTGGAGCAAATTGAAGTTGCTCTGAGCAGACTTGTTCCTAGCAAAACAGGGCACAAACACACAGACAGCAGTTGCACCAAGAGTGGGAGGGAGAGGGAGAGATACAGAGAGACAGACAGGCACATGACCAGACACAGAGGGAAAGGGACAGAGAGGTGGCATGGGAGAGGGAGAGAGAGAGAGGGACACACACACAGACACAAAACCTGTGTATCAGGGTGGTACACAGCCAGAAGTCAACCACCCAGGGGGGCAGTGGACAGCAGATGACATGGAGAGTGCGCCTGTCCTGATGGGGTGGTAATAAGGGGTGAGAGGTGGCAGGAGGAACAGCTACATAGCTGACAAAGTGCCCAGCAGCGGCATGCCTGACACAGATGGTACCATGCCCACAGCACCGTTGGGAACCAGAGTGACACCAGGAATGTGGGCTGGCACACCTGAACAGGGCCATGCTGAGGCAGCCCTGCATGCTGCGCAGTGTGGAGCTGCAGGCACCCACCAGATGGAGCCATGCCATGGCAATGGAGATGACAGTGACCACCAGCATGTGCCTGCTCACCATGGGCACCAGCCAAGAACCAACAGGGGACACCATGGGCAGCACCCATGTGGCCACAGCCAGCCACCTCACACAGGTCCCCATGGCTGTGCTGCCACAGGCTGTGGACTGCAGCCATCACCCCAGCACACAGGCGGAGCATACAGCACCAATGCAGGACATCCACAGGGTGGCATGCATGCCTGGCATGCATGGGACCTGTGCCTGCACTGACATGGGCATCCACATGCCACCTGGCCCTGTGGGACTGGTGCATATCAACAGGACAGGGCGCCCAAGCATCACCTGCCAGGGGGTGTGCAATGCCACAGGGCACACACCACTGCCTGCACCACACAACCAGCACAGCCCTGCACTGTGCCATGGATGTGACCATGGGGATGACCCCACAGGCCACCCAGCGGGTAGGTATGTGTGGCAAGGGCAGGGTGCGATGTGCGTTGCAGTCCTGGGGATGAGGGTGGGAAGGGTGTGCATGGTGGTTTGGGCACTAGGGTCAGGCAAGAGGCATGGCACAGCATAGCAGAGGGCTAACCATGGCATGCTCCACACAGGTGACAATGCATACCCACTGAGGCCCTGGCAGCATCACCTTGGTCCATCCCACCCTGCAGTGTTGTCTGCCCCTAGTGTGCTGCTGCGGCATCCACACCTATCATGGTTGCATGGTCTGTGCTGTTCAGTGGTGCTTCTGTGGTGCAATACATACAAATGAGGTTGTGCGCAATTTTAATGCTAATGCACCCCACTGTGCCACGCATTGGCTGATGAGCTCATCTGCATGCAGCATCTGAATATCGAGATATTGCACCGTGCGCACTGGTATTGCACCTGAGCAAGTGGGGGTGCAATATCCACACATGCATGGTACTTGGTGCATGCAATGCATATGCACACTGTGCTGACATGCTGGCAATCGCACAAACTGCATGACCAGTGCAATGTATCAGCATAGCACAAGCTGCGCAGTGCTGGCAACATGCACCTCATGCATGATGACATGTTCCCTATCGTGCACATGTGCACTGTGGGTGGGCATGGTCCCTTGGGCCATTGCACTGGGCACCTGACATGACCCTTGCTATAGGTGTCCAGCGACCAATACAGACACCACTGCACTTGATGCTGAGCCGGCTCATGTGGCAGACCATGCTCATGGTCTCGGGCATACTTGGGGTGGTGGCGGCCATGCAGGGCATGCTGGTGATGGAGGGGTGTGTGGGACGGTATGCCAGGGCAGTCAGCCAGGGACATCACTAGGGTTGCTCCTGTGTCCACTGTTACCACTGTAGGGCCTTTCTCTACAGTCCCCCTCCCACCGCACAGTCCCTGTTCCCTGTCCCCTTCCCTTGCTGTCCACACCCTTCCCCAGCCCCTGTTGTTTCCATGCATAGTTGTTCCATACATATATATTGTCTGACATATCCGCCTGTGTCCATGTCTGCTTTGCAGGTGGCATAGGGTGCCATGCTGTGGTGGACCAGTGTCCATCCATGTTGTGTGCATGTGTGGGGGGGTGCGTGCTGTGCTTCTGTAGGTCCCTGCTGTGTGCCGTCGTCTATCCCACTGTGGTGGTGTACATCCAATGGGTTGGTGGCTGTGCATTGGGGTGCTCAGTAGGTGGTAGTCAGGGGTGTGTGGTGAGTGTGTGCATGGTGGTGACTCACGGCCGTGGTCATTGGTCGGGTATTGTGTTGGGGTCCTCTGCCTGGGGTTGTGCAGTCTGTCCCATGTGGTCTACCACCCAGCCTGTACAGTGCCCACTGTGTGGGCTACCTGTGTGCCTGTGTGGCCTGTGTGTGCTTGGCTGCAAGATCCTGGGTGTGGCCTGCTCTGGGCTCGGGGGGGTGGGGCACAGCCAGCTGGGGGGCTCCCTTGGTGGCCCTCCATTGGCCATTGGCACCTCCTGTCACGTGCTATCCATGCCACTGCTGTGTTCCAAGGTCCAGTGTCAAGGTGCCTGTGTGTGCCCTGCTTTACCCTGCTGGTGGAGGCCCCCTGTGGCCTGTCACTGTGTTGCCATGGCCCTGTCCCTGGGTCTGTTCTCTGTGCCCTACCCCCATCTGTTGCTCTGCTGCCACGGGTGTGCTGGAGCATCTCTGTGTGTGCCATGGTGCACCTCTATTTGCACCATGGTGTAACCCTGTTTGCACCATAGAGCACCTCTGCCATATTCAGCTGCGTTGTGCTGGCACAGTTCGGCCTGCACAACCTCTGAATATGGCTCCTGTTGCACCATGGCACATTGGATTTGTGCTGCACTGGACTTGCGTTGGGCTTTGGCACATTTCTGAATATCTGGGCCGTTCTGTCCTGTCACTGCATGCAAATGTAATTTTATCATGAGTTGAATTAACTGCAGTGTTCTCCTCAAATTACAAAATACTCACAACACATGCACCTTGAATATGTTTGTGTGACGTAGTCTGCTATAAAATTTTGTTGTGAAATTACAGCTTTTAATGTAGACAGTGCTAATTAATATCTGAACCGCGCGGTACAGCACAGTTAATAGTATGATGCAAATTATTGTGTTTCTTGCCAGTTGTACCCTGCACGGATATAGTGTAGGTAGTGTATTTTGACTCATAAGTTAATTGTAAATATGTATTTTACGTTTTATAAAAACACTGTCAGAATCACACCTGTTACAGATATGGGCCCAGATATTCAAAAGGGTTGCACCATGCGCAACAGGGTTGCGCATGCACAAGTCCTACATTGCGCCATTCTGCGATATTCAGCAGGAGGCAGTTGCGCCACTGAAAACAGGTTGAGCAACAGCGCAATGCAAATGAATGCATGCTGAACAGGAGGGGGAGGAACCATGCATAAACTGCACAACCCGATATTCAGTCGGGTTGTGCAGAGTTGTGCAGGCGCAACCCCCAACCTGCACCTGCACAACTTTGAGCCAAAAAAAAAGGATCAAGTTGAGGGCCACCCACAGGTGAGCTGCTGTATTGCAGGGCACAACACAGCAGCTGCCACCCGTGGCTGGCCCCCAACTCAGTCCCTGTGCCCCCCCACCAGCCCAATTGTGGTCAGAACGTGAAAAGAACCCCCGCCCAAACATCTCCCTAATGCCCGATCGCTGGCAGAATGTATACTGACAACCCCCAGTGCCCGATCGTGGGCAGAATGTATAATGACAAACCCCAAACATCTCCCAATGCCCGATCGCGGGCAGTATGTATAATGACAACCCCCAAACATCTCCCAATGCCCGATCAAGGGCAGTATGTATAATGACAACCCCCAAACATCTCCCAATGCCCGATCAAGGGCAGTATGTATAATGACAACCCCCAAACATCTCCCAATGCCCGATCGCTGGCAGTATGTATAATGACAACCCCCAAACATCTCCCAATGCCCGATCGCGGGCAGTATGTATAATGACAACCCCCAAATATCTCCTAATGCCCGATCATCATAAGCAGAATGAAACAACCCCCCAGTGCCCAATCGCAGCAAGAATGTATATACCTTCTAGTGTCTGACACGTGGCAGAATGTATAATGACAACCTCTAAACATTTCGTCACAGTCATAGAATCGTGGAACAACTCCTTTGGTGCGCCCGATCGCGCAGAATGTAAAAAGACCCCAACCCGAATATCTCCCTGGTGGTCCAGTGGACTGCGATCGCTGGCAGAATGTCCAGTGACAACTCCTCAAATATCTCCCTTGGTGCTCAGTGTCTCACTCACCTACTCCACGAGCTCCCCACCACCCCGCCCCGCAGCCAGCGGCGTGTAGCATCTCACCCGCCTGTCAAGAGTCACAGCCCGCCGACGATAGTCTGCACGCCATTGGTAGAGCTAGAGCCAAGGCGCAGCCCATGCCGCATATGACAGTCCAGATTTGTGAATGATCTGACTGTCATAGGTGGTATGGGCTGCACGCCCATTGGCTCTAGCCTGCACCAATGGGCTGCAGCCCACCGGACAGTCAGTCAGCGCGCGCGGGCGGCAGGTGAGTGGATGCTGCCGCCCGCCGGCCGGGGAGCGGGTGGGGGCTTCGGGGGGTGGGGGACACTAGACACCAGGGAGATAGTTTGGGGTTGTCACTGACATTCTGCCCACGATCGGGCATTACAGTCCACTGGACCACCAGGGAGATATTCGGTTGGGGTCTTTACATTCTGCGCCGCGATCGGGCACTGGGGTTGATCCATCGCCTGCCCGCGATCGGGCATTGGGAGATGTTTGGGGGTTGTCAGTATACGCTCTGCCCATGATCGGGCATTGGGAGATGTTTGGGGGTGTTTTGCCACGCCCTGCCCATAATCGGGCTGGTAGGGGCCAGTCCTCGACGTGCTGCCGCCCGGCAGGGCAGCCAGGCTAAGTCCCTGGATCGCACACACCTAGTATGCTAATGGCATGCAAATGGGTCCATAATCGATGCAAATGGCCCCTGTGCCTTGTATGAATTATGGCCCCATTTGCATGTCACCTTTGAATATCGGAAATTTGTGCGTATGGCGCAATGGTACTTACACCACCGCAAGTTTAATGCTCAACTCTGAAGCAACTTGCAGTGGCGCCAAGTTCCACTCGCCATGCACAGTGGCTGTGGCTGGGGGTGATATTCGAGGGGTTGCCAATAGCAACTTCTTTGAATATCGCCGCCACACCCCCCTGCTAACTATTTTGAGCAGCTTGGGCTTGCTTCAGAATGGCGCAGTTTGAATATCCGGGCCCTGGTGCTTAGTGTGATGGTGAAGGCAGATATTTAGAAAGCCATGAATACTGTAGTGTGTGTGTGCCTTTTATTCTATCAAATGTTGCTCATTAAAAGTTGTTCAGTAAGTTATGAAGCCTGTAATATCAGCCATGTGCAACTTAGTCTTATATATAGCTGAATTTGGTTTGGTAATAATTGCCATTATATGTACTAAATCTGGGATTATTATAACAGTACTCAGGTGTCTGAAACATATATTGATGGGCATTTGTGGTAATGTTTGGGTGAATGAGATGAAGGGAATGCAGTGTTAGATACATACATAGATACATAGAAATGTGATGACAGAAAAGGACTGCCAGGCCCACCTAGTCTGCCCACTTTGCCTAGTTATCTGCTAGGACGTGTCTCCCCCCCCCCCACCTACCCTCCCCAATGGTCTCTTGTGTCTGCCCCATTCTCTTTTAAACCCTCCCACTGTTGTTTCTCCAACCAGCTCCTCCGGGAGCCTATGCCAATTATCTACCACCCTCTCTATGAAATAGTACTTTCTAATGTTCCCCTTGAACTGTTACCCCACAATCTGCAATCCATGCCCCCTAGTCCTCTGATTTCCTTTCAGATGGAAGATACTCTACACTGGCACTTGGTTTATACCTTTTATGTACTTGAAAGTCTCAATCATGTCCCCCCTTTCCCTCCTCTGCTCCAGGGAGTACATGTTCAATTCACTTAACCTTTCCTCATAGGATAGGTGGTTTAGCCCCTTTACCATCTTTCTTGCCCTCCTCTGAACATGCTCCAGCCTCCCCACATCCTTTCTGATATATGGCCTCCAGATCTGGACCCCGTATTCCAGATGCGGCCTAAAAGATGGGTGTATAATGGTACTATGGCCTCCTTCCTCCTACTAGTAATCCCCCTCCAGATGCAGCCCAGCAGTCTGCTGCCTCTAGCCACTGCTCTCTCACAGTACTTTGCCCCCTTCTGGTCTCTCGATATGGTGATGCCTAGGTCCCTTTCCTGTCCTGTTACTGCCAAGTCACAGCCACCCATACAGTATACCACCCTCTGGTTTTTGTTGCCAAGATGCATGATCTCACACTTTTCCATGTTAAATGAAAGCTCATACTCTTTTGACCATGCCTCAATCCTCTTTAGATCTTTCACATTCTTTCCACTCCTTCCTGAGTGTCCAGCCTATTGCAGACCTTAATATCATCTGCAAACATACACACACACACACACCCTTCAAGGCCTTCTGCAATATCTCTTATGAATAAACAGTAGTGGCCCCACTACTGACCCCTGAGGAACCCCCACTGGTGACCATGCCCTCTCCTGATTACATCCCATTTAAAATGACTCTCCGTCTCCTGCGCCCTAGCCAGTTTCCCACCCATCGAATCACCATCTGCCTCAAACCCAGGCATGTCAGCTTGTATGGGAGTCTCCTGTGTGGCATGGAGTCAAATGCCTTCATGAAATCCAGATACGTGATGTCCTTGGCCCCCTAATCCACTACCTTGGTGAGCCAGTCAAAGAACTCAATCAAGTTCATTTGACAGGATCTTCCCCTTGTAAAGCTGTGTTGCCTTTGATTCATCAGGCCACTTGCCTACTGGTAATACTGTTTTTCAGTAGCTTCTCCATGGGCTTGCCCACCACAGATGTCAAGCTCACAAGCCTATAGTTTCCCACCTCCTCCTTCCCCTCCCCATTGTGTAGGTGGACCACATCTGTTCTTTTCCACTCACCAGATACCACTCCAGACTCCAGGGACCTGTTGAAGAGTGCAATCAAGGGTGCTGCCAGTACATACTTTAGTTCCCTCAACACCCTGGGCTGCAGCCCATCTGGCCCCATTGCCCTGTCCACCTTCAGGCAGTGTAGTTCTCCCAGAGTCTTCTCCACCCCAAACAGACTCGTATCCTCTCCTTCCCCCTCTGCCCTGGCTTCTCCTACACCACTACCCTCCCCCTCATTTTCTCTAGTGAACACAGAGCAAAAATAGCTGTTTAGTAGTTCTGCCTTCTCCCTTTCCCCCTGCATTGGCTCACCATCACTTGCTATTAGTCGGAGTATTCCCTGCCTAGTTTTCCTCCACTCACTGATATACCTAAAAAAACAGTTTTGCCTCCTTTTTTGATCTTGCTTGTTATGTTCTCCTCTGTCCATGCCTTTGCCCTCCTTACTTCTACCCCTGCTTCTTTCTGGCTTACCTGGTACAGTGTTAGAGAGTAAGCACTGTGGTCAGCTTTTTGTGTAGGCATAATAATGTTTACTGCTGCACAGGGGATGGGGGAATTACATAGGTGTTGTAGTGAAACCCATACTCCCATGGTCATCTAAAAGGGTAGTGCTAGGCATATGTGATGTTATTCAGACATATGTGTGATGGAGCATCCCAGCCAATGCATCAGCCAGGAGCAGAAATTTGCTATAGTCCATGCAAGGATCATGCTTCAGGCTGCCTGATAGCTACCTTACTAGGATGCAACTCATTTAGTGATGCGCAGTAATGCTAATTGAATTTTTGAGTTCTGTTTGGGCACTCAATTTAGACTCATTGTTTATCTCATACCATCATTTTGTATGAGTCCACTGACAGAGTATAGTTACACAAAGCTGCTGGTCATGGATTGCTGGATGTGACACTTCACTCAGATGTGCATATGGCTAAGTAATGACTTTTCATTGAAGGTCAGTTTGGGGTGTGGGTTCATGTTCTGTTGTTCCTTTCTCATAGTTGTCATATTGGAGACGACAAACCTTTGCAACCAGCAAGTAAATCTTATCAACAGATTTGTTTTTATATGAAATTTCCCCAAATATCACTGCATCAGAATATGGCTATTATGATTTGAATGTAGGCAATGAAGGGAGAACATTGTTTAGTAACATGATTACCAGATAGAGGCAGGTACACTATTCAGTAGAGCGAAGGCACAACTGATGGAGAAATGTCTCAGGTTTTGACAATATGAGACCTGGCTTTTTATACTGCATTACTGGAAGCATAGTAAACAGGTGATGAAGTGTAAACTGTATAGTGGATAGAAAAATAGTAACATCAAAGTTTGTTAAAAGAAAAAAGGACCCCATTCTCCCATCTAGTCTGTGACGACCCTCTTCCTTAGATGTTGATACAGACATGCAACTCTTCATTCAACTCTCTTTCCCCACTTCCCAGCCCCAAACAAGTAGATTCCAGTCCTCTTTTAGCTGTTATGGAATGTAACACTCTATCTCAAAAGTTGGATTATGGAAAGGTTGGAAACTCTGGATCAGTCAGCCTCTCATTAGTAGTGGGAATGAGTTTAGGATAACAACTCCAGGAAAGGACTGTGATACATATGTAATGTAGCATAGCTCATGCTATGCGATGACCTGGATTCATGATTAAGACTTAAGCAAGTTAAACAAAACAAGGCACAGGGACCCGATGGAATCCATCCAAGAATGATTAAGGAATTGGCGGAGGTCCTGGTAGACCCAGTGACGTATTTGTTTCAGAAATCCATTGAAACTGGGGAAGTCCCTGAGATATGGTGACAGCCGTGTTTGTCCCTATACATAAGAAAGGATCACGACAGAAGGTGATTAACTACAGGCCCATAAGCCTGACTTCTGTGTTGGGAAAGATATTAGAAGGCATAATAAAGGACTTTATCACTGACTTCCTCGTAAACTTAGACAAGGTAGATAAAACTCAGCATGGGTTTACAAAAGAGAGGTCATGCCAGACTAACCTTTTAGAATTCTATAACAAGGTCAGTAAGTCTATTGATGGGGGATATCCAGTTAAT
Organism: Neoceratodus forsteri; assembly: GCA_016271365.2. NCBI lineage: Eukaryota > Metazoa > Chordata > Ceratodontiformes > Ceratodontidae > Neoceratodus > Neoceratodus forsteri. Next base: position 184,045,106 of record JADMNL010000022.1, read on the forward strand.
GTCATCTATCTAGATTTTGTGAAGGCCTTTGATAAGGTCCCCCATGAGGAGCTTGTAAAAGTCATTTTGCAATTAGATAACTGGACCACACTATGGATTAAAGGCATGGTTGGTGAATAGAAGTCAGAGGGTATGTGTGAGGGGAGAGTTCTCCGGCCAGGCCAGAGTGACCAGCGGTGTCCCTCAGGGATCTGTGCTGGGACTCTGCCTGTTTAATCTATATATATCAACAATGCAGGTTGATGCAGGGGTTTGGCTTTCAAAATTTGCTGACGATACTAGGTTAGGGGGTACAGTAAATAGTATAGCTGAACACAACACTTTGCAAGTTTCCCTAAAATAACTGGAAAATCGGGCCTCCCAAAAACAATCTATATTTAACATTGACAAATGCTCTGTTATGCATTTTGGCAAAAATAACAAACAGAATAAATATATCTTGAGGGGCACAGCATTAAAGGTCTCACAGGAAGAAAGGGACTTGGGGATAAACATTAGTAGTAACTTGGATTTCAGTATGCAATCTAACAAGACTATGAAAAAGGTTAGTAGTATTTTATCTTGTATCAAAAGACATATTAAATGTAAGGAAAGGAAAGGCGTAATCCCATTGTACACTGTGCTGGTGAGGCCCCATATGGAATATTGTGTACAGTTCTGGGCACCCTACAAGAGGCAGGATGTGGGGGTAATGGAAAGAGTGCAGAGGAGGGTCACAAAAACTGTAAAGGGATTGGAAGGACAGTGTTATGAGCAGAGGTTGCAGTCATTAGGGCTATATTCACTGGAGTATAGAAGGATGAGAGGGGATGTGTGTCTGGTTTTTAGGGCAGATATGGACACTTATCTTTGGGATAGCATGGAACTAGTGCATAGGGACCACTGGCATAATACAAGAACACATGGACATCAATTGACTAAAGAATGAACTAAAACAAATAAAAGGAGATATTGGATTAATAATAGGGTAACACAAATATGGAATGCATTGCCCTGTGAGGTGGTGGAAAGTAAAACTATATCTGAATTCAAAACAAAGTTTGATAAATATTGTACTAACAAAGGAATAAAAGGTTATTTATAAGTACAATGTGGTGAGCTTATGGACTTTAGTCTTCAAATGCTCTGTAATATCAACGAAATCAATGATTAGATGATCATAGCAATTAACACTGAATGATGACCAAGAGAAAACACTGGTTTACTATAAAGGTGTGGAACAGTCTACCAGTAGAAGTGGTGGCAAGCAACAGCATGGGGAAGTTTAAACACAAACTAGATAAGTACTTATTATTAAACAATATCAAGGGGTACAATTAACATAACATGTGAGCTATATGGACTTAGGTCTTCTTCGCTCTGTATCAACCTATGAAACCTATTTCTGCCATGGTGTATCTAGATCAGTTGTTTTGTGGGGGTGATGATTTACGGGGAGTGGTGCATGAACTCTGAATACAGCGAGGTGTGCAATGACCTTCCAAATAAGAGGCTAATAAAGACATTCCACATACTGGGAATTGAATCCAAGTTGGTAACATTGTTCATGAAGAAGTTGCAGAGATCCTGGCAGGATCATTAGCTGTCATGTTCAACACAGGATGCTTGCCCCATGACTGGACAATGGTCCATGTGCTGCCTATTCACTAAAGTGGACCTAATGATGATCTAAGTAAATATAGCCAAGTGAGCCTCACATCAATTGTGGGAAAGCCCATGGAGACAATCATAAAAGTGAGGCTGGTGACCTAACTGGAGGGCAATGAGCTCAAGGATGGAAAGCAGCACTGGTCTGTCTCTGGAAGATCATGCCAGTCACATCTGGTTGAGTACTACATCAGGGTGACCAGGGAGCTGGACAGGGGCCATGTGGTGGATGTTATGTATTTAGATTTCAGCAAAGCATTTGACTCCGTACCACATTGGAGGCTAGAGGGGAAGCTGAAATATATTTGGGGTGGGAACAAAAGTGGTCAATTTGATAGCCAACTGGCTAAAGGGGAGGCAGTAAAGGGTGGTAGTGGTAGGTTAACTCTAAGCACTGAGGACTATGACAAGTGGGGTACCACAGTGATCGGTACTGAATTCGGTGCTGTTTGGGATATTCATAGTTGATATCTCATACAGGATCCAGAGTAAGTTCAGTCCATTCACAGAGAACATGAAGATGGGAGCAGTGGTGGATGACATCTAAGGGTGGAAGGGGCTGCAAGAAGGTCTGACCAATCATCTACAGTGTTTTGAAACATGGAAGCTGAGGTTCAATGCCAAGAAGTGCAATGTACTGCACTTTGGAGCCAAGAACTGGGAGAGGAGCTATCAGATAGGATAGGTACAATTTGAAAGCACCATACAGAAAAAGGATATGGGGGTACTTATAACGGAGAGTATGAACGACTCATCTCAGTGCATGAAGGCAACAGCAAAAACCAACAAGAGGATTGGGTTTATAGCGATGGGAACCTCCTCCAGAAATAGGGATATGATTCTTCCCCTGTACAGGTCACTGGTCAGTCCACCCCTGAAATACTGTGTGCAGTACTGCTGCTCATTCCTGAAGAAGGACATCAGATTGTTGGAATAGAAACAATGTAGCGTGACAAAGATGGTCCAGGGATTGAGGGGAAAATCCTATGAGGACAGACATGGTGAACAGAACATGTAGTCCCGGGAGAATGGAGGGATATGGGGGATATGATTGTGACTTGTAAGTGCCTAAATGGAATAAACAAGACTAATATGGAAGGCATTTTCCAGATTAGATGAGGAAGAAACATGATAGCTGAGATTGGAAGGGTATTCATGATGGAAATACGGAGACAATTTTTCAGTGAACTGGTGATGGGCAAGTTGAATACTCTGCCTAAGGAGGTGGTATTCTGTAGAATGGTGGGTGTTTTTAAGATGGGATGGGATGGGACAGATTGGGGGTAGGGAAATATAAATGGGGAAGGGGATGGTGGGGAAGTTGCAAGACAAGGGGCTAGTTGCACTATTGAGCAGACTCGATAGAAAGTGATACCTGTTTCTGATGGTGTTTTTGTATGTTCATATGTTTGTATGTTATAGGTTGAGAGATAGAACACAGGACCTTATCTTGTGTAATGTTTTTGTCAAGAGACATTGTGAATTGGCTGGAAGGTACAGTGCACCTCTTTGCAAATTACAGAAAGTTGTGCAATGGGATGGACTCATTAGGAAGGTGTCAGCTTGGCTCAGTTATTAGCACATCTGCCTCTGGACCAGAAGGTCATGGAGTCTTGTCCCACACTGGGATTGGACTTATACATTAACTGCTGGCTACAGAGTGCAGATCTAGGGGTGCTTTTCTGATTGGGTGTGCTGTCCTTCAGATGAGACGTTACACTGAGAGCTCTTCTACACACCCTTGTGTAAATGTGACAAATAGATTACTTTGAATTAGCATCTTTCTGAAACAAATATGTTCTGGAATGAGGCTTTCTGAAATATGTTTGGTCTGGGATATGCAAAGGTATTAACAATATGAAGTGTTTATGTAAAAAAAGTGTGGTGGATGAACAGAATAGAGTTCCACCAGAGCAGGTTGTAGAAAATGTAGAGGGTAAGGTGAGAAATGTATTGGACATGTATATGGGGTACCCAAATGATAGTCATGAGATGGCAATGATGATGGAAAAGCAATGTTGGTGTTTCATTAGATGTGTGTTCAGAGTTGGGGGTTACTTGATGGCATTTGCAATGTATTGTGTAGGTCTGATATTACAGTCAGTGTTTGCTGCTGCACTAATCCCTCCTAACACATTAAATTTCCTGTATTGACATCTATCTTTTTCTCACTACTGTTTTGTTTCCAGTCTGTTTTAGTTTCATTAAATTTCTTTTTTTCTCATCAGTGTCATAATGAAGTATCGTTGTGCTATCGGGTGCAATAATGGAAAACAATATGGCCCTAGCTTTTATCATTTCCCCAAGGACTTAAAACATTGTAAGCAATGGGCAATGGCAATAAAACACGCTGGGTGGGAACCAAATGATCACACAGTGATATATGCCGATCATTTTGCTGAAAACCAGTTTGCAATTTCACAAACCCTCCTGGATATAATGGGTTTTAAATCAGGTCAGCGCCATTTAAAACCAGATGCCTGCCCTACCATTTTTACATACTGTATAATTCTGGACAACCAAAAAAGAGCAGCAGTTCCATTGAGAAAAGGAGATTAGAGGTAAGGTATTTTCTTCATGTTACTGAAGTGCTTATATGTTTCATTTTGTAAATGCATTGATTTCCACCTCACTTACAATGTTTTGTGATTACTGTTTGACAATAGGTTCTTGAAGAACTGGGACTGTTGCCGGGTCTGTCATCCTGCCTGTACATAGTCCACTAGTACTGAGGAACCCATAGTACCTTCTACCACAAAGTCTATAAGCACTGAGGCACCTGATGTTTCGGATGAATTGCTATATGTGTCTTGGGATGCAATCATACAAGCTTGTGGTTTCCCTGATGATCCACTGTTCAACAAGAGTGAAGTCTCTTCACATACTACACATATGGTGGAAACATCATGTCAAACAGACAAAGTTGTGAGTACATTTTTTACATAATATTACATAAAGTAATGCAGTATGGGTGATCTGTGATGCTATTCCTACTGACATATACTGAGGCTTGCAATTCAGCTACTCCTGTCTAGTTGCATTATTTTTAATGTAGAATTATACATGGTGCATTGCAGTGTGGTCTGTTCGCAAGTTATGTTATTGGTAACTTATAATGTAATCATAAATTAGAATATCTTATCATTCAGGCCACCATCTGATTTCATCTCGTACCCCATTGTTGTTGTACTTATGTAAAATGGACAGAGAAATATATGTGTCCTGATTTGCTGAGACTTGGTTTTAGCCATTTAAGTAAGATACTCCCACAATTGGCTAAAACAAGTCCCTGCCAATCAGGGCAACTAACAGAATTCGTAAGTCACCTACTGTATTTACTAGTTTCCATGACAAACATGGCTGTGGCGTTTACGCATATATAAAAAAAACTTTGACTGGCCCCTAAAAATAAAAGTCCATTAAATTAAATTAAAGTAAGTAAATAATTTAATTAAGCAATAAGGCATGACCAGGGGTTATGTTAGTGGTCTGTTAATCACTTTCTAGGGGTGTAATGTTGCACGAGACAAAGCTGAGTGCCACATGCCCCTAGAGGTTGACTAACTAACCATTAACGTAACCCTTGAGAGTGTTTTATTGCTATTATAAAACATTTTTTAAACACTGGTAAACCTCGATCAGCATATGATTAAGTTCTACATGTATGTTAATAAAATATTAACATAAGGCTGATAGAATACTTATTGTCAGTCAGAAAGCTCTATATCTCAGACCCTTTTTATAATGTTACTTACACTCAGAGTCTACCTTACACACATACAAAAATGTAATAAATCACGTACTATTCAGAGTTTCCATTGCTGGTGTTTCTTTGATGACCATGAAAAATCACCCTCCTATCCCTACCACTTTGTCAGATAAAACCCTGCTCCTTACCTGGCAACAGATGAAACTGAGTTCTGGCTCCACTTCAGGCCTGTGTGTGTGTGCGTGTGTGCGTCTTTGTTTGTATTCCAGATGAACTCTGAAGAATGTTGAATTCATGTATTTCATGTTACCATTCTGTATGTGTGTGTGTGTGGGGGGTCGGCATTCTACTAGTGGAATAATGCAGAGCTTTGAATTCTTCTATTCCATGGTAAACAATCACACAATGTATCTAGTGTGAAGAAAGACAGATGCCAGATGGTTGAGAAACATTCTGTTGAAGGAATATTTTATTGTTTGTGACTTTGAAAACTTTTAGAATGTTTATTTTTTTCAAAGTTGCCTATGGGCCCATTTTATTTAAGTAATAAGACATGGCTGGGTGTTGGGAGTACTGAGATACCCGCACACCCAGAGGCTGAAGGCACTCGACCTGCGGTCTCATGCTCAACTATGCCTCCGGTGCGGTATCTCAATACCGCGAATACCCAGCCATGTCTTATTGCTTACATAATGCTACCTCCCTATATCTGCTTGTTGCATCTCTGCCAATGGTAACCAGCATGACACTGGCTATCACTGCAACCCTTGTACTCTGCTTTTATCCCTTTATGTTGACTGAAATGATTACCCCATTGTTCATTGCTTCATTTGCAATGGCCAGCAACTCTTCCTGTATCCTGTAGTTTTCACCAGTGTACCCTCATACCAGGATCATTATTTTGCATCTATGTGAAAGTAACATCAGTTGCAATACCATATACCATTTATTCAGTCATTCCATGCTCACTCCTCATACTTACAATCAATCAATCAAAATATTTATTTATACAAGCGGGCACCATTGAGCAAGGCTCATTTGCAAGGTGGACCTGGTCATGAATACATCAAAGTACAGTACTGAAGCAGGTATACAAAAAGTAATAATATACAAGGAAGAAAAAGTATATACAGTGTATACAGTACAAGGTTGAAATAAATAAATAATTAAAAAAAAACAGCATTATTTTACAATTGAAGAAGTCAGCAGATGTACAATCAACCATAGGCATACAGGGTTATAAGCAGAGATCTTTTGAGTGAGGCAGCCGGCAACTACACATATAGGGGAAAGAGGCCATGTATGGGGAGGCAGGTTAGAGAGGTAAAGAAAAGGAGGGATATATTACCGACGAATGGGGGAAAAATTGGGCTAAAACCACAGAAAGTGATGATGGCTGTCATGTACTTGTTTATTATGATAATGACGGAGGAGGGGTACAATCTAGTCTGGAGTACCTACCTTGTATTACATATAAATTTTTATTTTTTATTTTTATTTATTTCAGAATTCAGAAAATACCTTTGAGTCAAAGACTCCTTTACAAAGGTTCCACGTCACATATAATAGATACAGACACACAATACAGAAGATGTTACAGAGTAAAGTTAGGTTTGTCACAGATACAGTTAGGCTAACATTCAGTAAATAGTGCTGTTTAAGATTGTGATAAAACTGGATGCTTAACAATCCCTGGGAAAATTGAGTTAAGAGTTGTGGGCAGAGGCAGGCCGGTGGCCATTGTCAGTGGTGGAGGCACAGGGGGCCCGGTTCAGGTACAGTCGAAGATTACTTGTGGTCAAGGTGGGCCCTAAGATGCTTTAAATGACCAATTCTTTGTTCAAGAGCAAGGAGGAGGGTAGGTTATTCATCCACAAAGGTGCCCTATAGCAGAAGGATCTTTGGAATTGAGCTGTGCAACAAGAAGGGATGGAAAAAAGATGTGTGTCAGAGCTACGGGTGTGTTTAACTTTTGAGTCTGTGGTGATTAAGGGGATGAGTACTGAGGGGGAGAGGCCAAGTGTGATTTTCTTTGCCAGGACACAAGTGTGGAATCTGATTCTGTTATCAAGGTTAAGCCAATTGGTGTCCTTATATAGCGAACAGGTATGGGTGAGTCTATCACACCCTAATAGAAGATGACAGGCCTTGTTAAGGACAAGTCTAAGACTACCAAGGGCTGAGGAAATTGCCCCTCCAAAAGTCAGGAGGCCATAGTCGAGCAGGGAGAGTACCAAGGAGGAGATAGCGAGCTTAAGGGCCTCAGGGGTAAGGCAATGCAGAAGCACTAGTCTAATATTTAGGGCCTTAGATAATTGGCGTATATGCTCATGATAGGTAAGGCCAGTGTCCAAAGTGATGTCCAGGTATTTAAAGGAATGCACAAATTCCAGGGGGGTCTGTGACACTGATAGTATTTGTGGGAAGAGCCCTACCCTGGAATTCTGTGGATGTGCGAATAGCATACCTTTGGTTTTATTATAGCACAATAAGGCGTTAGGAGGAGAACCAGCTTTCGACATGCTGAAAGAGGACTGGAGGGTCTGGTGGAGTTGAAGAGGGTCTGAGTTGGAGGAGAAGATGACAGCATCATCTGCATAAAGTAATAGGTTGGAGGTGCAGGATGCAGGAGGAGTTTAGGAAGAGGCTGAATAGAAGGGACCCAAAATGGACCCTTGTGGGACCCCTGAGAGGACAGGGGATTTGGAGGATAGGGTATTGCCAATCTTAAATTGAAGGGTCCGGTTGGCAAGATAGTCAGCGAACCATCCCACAGCTTCCTGAGAGAGACCCAGGTTGAGCAAGGAGGTTTGAAGAAGTGAATGGTGGATGGTATCAAAGGCCTTAATGAGGTCAATGAAGATCGCACCTGTCATGTGGCCTTTATCCAGTGCAGTATGGATGTGCGATGTAAGTTCAAGCAAGGCAGTAGTCGTGCTGTGTCCTTTGCGGAAACCATGTTGTTGTTTGCAGAGCGGGTCGTATTTATTGAGGTGGTCAGTGAGCTGATCCGAAACTATCCTCTAAGGCTTTGGGGAAGTATAGAGATAGGGGCGTAATTGTTAGTGAGAGGAGCGTCACCACCTTTAAATATGGGCGTGATAGTGGCGGATTTCCAAATGACAGGGAATTTGCCTAGTGAGAGGAGAGGTTTAAAATATGGGTGAGAGGAGCAAGACTTCCTTAAGGAGAGCCAAAGAATTCTGAGATCAAGGGAGTCGCTGGAGGAGGCGTGACTAAGGGCAGTAATAAGGTATGGTTCGCTGACTTAGGAGAGATGCGGCAAAGGTAAAGGGGGACCGAGGTGGGGGCAGGTGCGCTGGCAGCTGGTGGATCGTAGAAGTTCGGGGGGAGAACATGGCTAAGGTTGGAGAAGGCATCACTGAAAACAGCAGCAATATGAGTGGGGTCAGTGGTCAAGGACCCGTTAGACATAACTTGGGAGGGGACCGGATTGGGGACCTTACCGCATATTTCCTTAATGTTGTTCCAGAACTTGCAGCCTGAGCCCCAGGACGAGGTTAAGGCGGATTTGTAGTAATCTGCTTTTGCTCTGCGAATGGCCCAAGTGCACTTGTTCTGAGCCATTCTATAATTCAATCTATCAAGGGGTAGGCCGGAGATTGGTGTTATCTGCAAACAGCAATACCTTTTCCCTCCAGTCCTAATGCAATATCAGTAATGAGGACATAAAGCAATACTGGACAAAAGGAGAGATGATTGATGTACCTCACTGGTCACACTCCTTTCTTCAGATTTAAACACATTTATCATTACTCTATGCGTCCTATCTTTTAGGCAGTTCTTATCCTACTTCAACTCAGTTAGTACCATGCCAAGATGATCTATCTTGTTCACTACACTGGTTGGGCTGGACGGTGTGTAAGCCCTTTTTGAAATCTAGGTAGATAATGTCCATTGTTTTCCATAGCTCTTCCACCCCACACCCAATATTCCTTTGTCTTACTCTTAAAAGAATACCCTGACCAAATGGATGTGACTGCACATCTGCTTGAGACTGGATTGTGAACATTGTGATACTGGATTGATGTCTCATAGAAACATAGAAGTTGATGGCAGATAAGGACTGCGAGGTCCATCCAGTCTGCCCATTTTTTCTACCTTATGTGTCATAGGCCTTTACTCTGTCAATGGCCTATCTAGTCATACTCATCTGTATTGTTCCCTTATGCCTATCTCATGTCTTTTTGATGCCCTATACTGTATTCATATACACCACTTCCTGAGGTAGGCCGTTCCATGCATCCTCCACCCTTTCTGTGAAAAAGAACTTCCTCACATTACCCCTTAATCGGCCTCCCTCTAATCTCATGCTGTGTCCTCTTGTCCTGCTATTTTTCTTATATTGAAACATATTAGACTCTTTCACCTTCTTAATGCCCTTAAGATGTTTGAATGTTTCAATCATATCACCTCTCTTCATTTGCTCTAAGGTATACATATTGAGCTCCGTTAATCTGTCCTCATATGTTTTCTGATGTAGTCCCTGCACCATTTTGGTTGCCCTTCTCTGGACTGCCTCCATTTTGGTACTGTCCTTGTGCAGGTGTGGCCCCCACTACTGCACACAGTACTCCAGATGGGGCCTGTCTTGTAAATGCAACCCCACACCAGTCACTTGTTCAACTAGTAAGCACACCTCCCATACATTTTTCTGTCTAGGGGAAAAGAAAGAGGTGGGGGTACAAAGCAATAAACACAAAGTGTGTACAAGACACAAACAGACCTTTACCAAATTCAGGTCACAAGGAGAGAACCTTTGCAGAGGGCCATGCTAGGTCTGCACTTCTGGAAGGGTACCCAGTAATTCCACACAGGAAGCAGTAACTAGATCATCCATACCAGGTTGGGATTCTAGAGTGTGGCTTTATTCCAAAACAGTTGGTACACAAAAGCAAAGATGGACCCCCCCCCCAAGGGTTTACACTTTGTGGCACAAGGCAATGCAGAAAAAATCTGTAGAAAACAAACATCCAAACTTCCCATATAGCATAGGATTAATATCTGGAGATGTGGCACACTGGTCAAGATGGAACATACTATTTATTCTTCTAGTGGCACTAGGCCATGGCTTAGAACATATTTCTATATGGCATATGCTTTAAAGTAGGAAATGTGGCATATTGGCCATGACAGACCACACTGGTGCTCAAGACTAGAACACCCACACCAGGGGGTAATTTCATCTTCAGGCATTGGCCGAATAACCTGAAAACAGGTACCCTTACAGAATCCAAAGTGCTGAACTGATCACTCCAGATGGGGGGTTGTCCACCTTTTGCTTTCTTGTCCACATCCAGCCATTCTTTCAGAGTTACACCTCAATAGATAATAAACAGTAGAATCATGCTTCTCAAAATGTTTGGCACATTCAGTATGAGAAAACACCACAAAGGAGTGTACAAGAAAAGTTCTGTACAAAGTGTTAAGTCGCACCTGGGACTCCACTATTGTCAGCCAACTTTGAGAAAACTTCTTGAGAACAGTCTCAACAGAACTGGGTGCATAGGTCCCTTTGTAAGAGTAACACCCCAAAGAAAACAATGCAGGTACAGTACATTTCTCCTGGGAACTCACATACAGAATTTACTCACAATTTGTACACAAAGGCAGCTTCAAATGTCCTGGATCAAATCATGGGATTGCCCCTCAAATCCACTCTGCAGTCTCCTTCATCCCACTGGGGATAAGGACATCAGGAAATCCTAAAGACGGTTTCTACCGCTTCTACAAGGCAGGCAAATGGTTCTCAGACTAGGATGAGAAAAATTAGGCTCTCTTCAGAGCCCACACTGCAGCACTTCACTCCTCCACTGCTCATTCTCAGAGCACAGAACTAAGACTACTCAAAAATTCTAAACTCCCCACTCACAGCAAGCTATGTGGCTTATGATGCTGCTAGAGTTCCAAATGACAACACCTCTCCACAGAGACCAAGTAAACAGAGCAGGAGCAGGTGAAAATCTATTTAACTAGTTATTCACCAGCATTCTTCCCTACCTAACACTGACACTGATGGGATTCTAGTAACTCCAAGGGACAGGGGGACTACATAAAGAGAGATTATTACCTCCCTCTTATGACTTGTGATACACCTACTAATACACCCAAACATCCCTCCAGCCTTACCTACTGCTTTAGTGGTCTGCTTGGATGATTTCAGGACATCTGTGATGATGATGCCAAAGTCCCTTTCTTCCCTTGTGATTGCTAGTAACTCCCCTCTCAACCTATAGGTAGCTTCAGGTTTTCTCTTCCCTATGTGCATGATCTTACACTTCTTTGCATTAAACCCCAGTTGCCACTCTTCCAAACATTTTGCCAGTTTATCCACATCTCTTCTCATTCTGTCCACCCCATCTGGATCCTCTACTCTGTTGCAGATCTTATTGTCATCTGCAAACAGACAAACCTTACCCTCCAGTCCATCTGCAATGTCACTGAGGAAGATATTGAAGAGGACTGGCCCCAGGACTGATCCCTGAGGTATCCCACTTGTGACTTGCATCTCTTCTGACTCTATACTGTTTGCCATTTTCTGTTTTCTGCCCGCCAACCAGTTTGCCACCTAGTTGACCAACTTCTGACCCACCCTGAGCCAACCCAGCTTATTAATCAATCTTCTAAGTGGAACGGTATCGAAAGCTTTGCTGAAGTTAAGGTAGGCAACATCAACCGCACCCCCTTGGTCCACCACTATGAGATTAGTTTGACAGGGCCTTCCAGTTGTAAACCCATGCTGTCTTCAATCTTGTGCTCCTATGGATTCCAGGTGTCGTACTATCCTTTCCTTAAGGCGTGCATCCATAATCTTGCCCACTACTGAGGTAAGACTGACTGGTCTGTAGTTCTCTGCCTCCTCCCGGCTGCCATTCTTGTGAAGTGGGATCACATGAGACCTTCTCCAGTCTTCTGGGCCCTCTCCTGTGCTCAGAGACTCACTATACAGTTCTGCTAATGGCTCTGCTATTTCCATCCTTAGCTCCTTTAGTACCCTGGGATGTATGCCATCAGGTCCCATTGCCTTGTCCATCCTGAGTTTAGCGAGCTCTTGTAGGACCCTTTCTTTTGTGAAGGGACTTGTGCACACCTCCCTCCCCCCTGTGTCCATGGTGCTGAGCTGTGGGCCCTGATCTACCTTCTCCTCGGTAAATACTGAGCAGAAGTATCTATTTAGGATGGATGCTTTTCCTTGGTCGTCCTCCACACACTCCCTCTCATCCCCTTTGATCTTAGCAATACCCCCTCTGGATTTTCTACTTTCACTAATGTATCTATAGAAAGTCTTGTCCCCTTCTTTTACTGTTCATGCTAGTGTTTCCTCAGTTTGGGACTTTGCCTGCCTTGCTGCCTTCCCTGCTTCCCTTAGGGAAGTTTTGTATGCCTCCCTATCTTTGTCCCACTGCATTCCCTTATATTTCCTGAAGGCCAACCTTTTGGCTCTGACCTTTTCAGTGATTGTTTTTGAGAACCAAAGTGGTTTCCTCCTTCTTTTGCTTTTAACATAGAAACATAGACTTTGACAGCAGATAAGGACCACTTGGCCCACCTAGTCTGCCCATTTCCCCTACCTACTGGATAAGCTGCAGATCCTAGTTAACCAACAGTCTATTTCTTCCTACCTCCACAAGAATTGCCTTATGGCTGTCCCATGCATTCTTGAATTCTCCCACAGTTTTAGACCCCACAACCTCCTCAGGAAGAAGGTTCCATGCGTCCACCACCCGCTCTGTGAAAAAAATACTTCCTCACATTGCCCGAGCCATCCCCCGTCTATCTTCAAATTGTGTCCCCTTGTTCTTGCACATCTCTTTCTGAAAGATGCTACCCTCTTGGACTTTGTTGATTCCACTAAGGTATTTAAAAGTTTCTATCATGTTCCCCCTCTCCCTCCTTGCCTCAAGGGTATACACAATAAGCTCCTTTAGTCTCTCCTCATATATAGCTTCTCTTGCAGACCCTGCAACCATTGTAGTTGCCCTCCTCTGGACTGCCTCCATCCCGTCTATGTCCTTGTGGAGATGGGGTCTCCAGAACTGGATGCAGTACTCCAAATGGGGCTCTCACCAACTGTCTCTACAGAGGGATAACAACTTCCTGTTTTCTGCTGGTGAAGCCTCTCCCTATATATCCCAGTACCCCCCCAGCCCTCCTTACTGCCTTCTCCCATTGCTTGCCAACGTTATGGTCATCTGATATGATTACCCCCAGGTCCCTTTCCATTTTGGTTGTTGTTACTTCCTCCCGCCCTCCATTGTGTACTCTTCCTCTGGGTTTTTGTTTCCCAGGTGCATTACCTTGCACTTCTTTGCATTGAATCTGGGCTGCCATACATTTGACCATTCCTCAAACCTTGCCAAGTCCCTTCTCATCCTTTCCACTCCATCTTGTGTATCAACCCTGTTGCAGATCTTTGTGTCACCTGCAAAGAGACATACTTTTCTTTCCTGTTCCTCTGCAATGTCACTTATAAAGACATTAAAAAGGACCGGTCCCAGTACTGAACCCTGTGGTACCCCGCTAGTAACCCTCCTTTCTTCACTGTGGACTTTGTTTACTACTACCCTTTGCATCCTGCTGTCTAGCCATTTTTTTATCCAGGCTACCACCCTGGGACCCACTCCCAGGCTGGCTAATTTGTTTAATAATCTGTTGTGTGGGACTGTGTCAAATGCCTTGCTAAAGTCTAGGTAGACTATGTCCACAGTCCCTCCCTGGTCTACTACTTTGGTAACCCAGTCAAAGAAATCAATTAGATTCATCTGACAAGACCTTCCTGCTGTGAATCCATGATGCCTTGCGTCCTGTGCCCCACTAGCCTCTAGGTACTCAACAAGTCTTTCCTTCAGAAGTGATTCCATCATTTTCCCTACCACAGAGGTCAAACTGACAGGTCTGTAGTTTCCTCCCTCTGTCTTGCTCCCACTTTTGTGAAAGAGGGAATCACATCCACCCTCCTCCAGTCCTCAGGTACCACACCATCCTGCCATGATTTGTTAAAAATGGTAGTCAGTGGTGTCACTAGTTCTTCCCTTAATGCTTTTAGAATTCTGGGGTGAAATCCCATCAGGCCCCATTGCTTTGTTCACCTTCAGTTTTTGGAGTTCTTTCAGAACCCTTTCTTCTGTGAAAGGACTGGGATTGACTCCCCCTATCCAGAGTGCTTCTGTTAATTGGATTAGTTACCTCCCCCTCCTCTTCTGTGAATACTGAGCAGAAGTATTCATTCAGTATCCTGCTTTTTCACTCTTCCTCTCTGCCCATCCACCGTCCATTCTATTCAGCCTCACTATCCCTCCCTTTGTCTTTCTATGCTCCCTAAAGTACCTATAAAAGGTTTATCCCCCCTTCTTAACCAAATTGGCTATCTTTTCCTCAGTTTGGGCCTTTGCTATTCTGACCATCTTTCCTGCTTCCTTCTGCATTAACTGGTACAGTTCTCTGTCCTGCTCCTTCTGTGTTTCCTTATACTTCCTAAATGCTATCTTCTTCTCCCTAACCTTTCCCCACCACCTCTTTTGAGAACCATAGTGGCTTTTCTTTTTCATTTTGATTTGTTTATTTGCTTCACACAAAGGTTTGTTGCCTCTGTGATGGCAGTTTTGATGTTTCCCCATTATTGATCCACCCCTCCTTCTTGCCTGTTTGCTAGTGTTTTTCTAAGGCACTCTCCCATTTTGCCAAAGTCAGCCCTCCTGAAGTCCAGTACCCTCAGTTTTGTATGGCTTGACTCTACAGCTGAGTTTATCATGAACCACACTGGTGGTCACTTGTTCCCAGATGGCTACCCACTTCTAGATCTGAGATCCTCTTACTGTCCCCATTTGAGAGTATAAGGTCTAAGATTGCTCCCTTCTGAGTGGATTCCAACACTAGCTGTCTGAGGCATGCCCCCTGTAGGACATCGAGAATGGCCCTGCTCTTTGATGTGGCTGCAGCAAAGGTGCTCCAATTAGCATCTGACATATTCAGGTCCCCCATCAACAGTATCTCTCCTTTCTCTGCCATCCTAAGGATGCCTTCTATCATATTCTTGTCCATTCC
This sequence comes from Neoceratodus forsteri, assembly GCA_016271365.2. Taxonomy (NCBI): domain Eukaryota; kingdom Metazoa; phylum Chordata; order Ceratodontiformes; family Ceratodontidae; genus Neoceratodus; species Neoceratodus forsteri. Next base: position 184,060,527 of record JADMNL010000022.1, read on the forward strand.
CTTCCCCTGAGATGGGGGTCTGTATACAACTCCGGATTGTGGTGGCATTTCCAGTCTCTAAGGTGACCCACAGGGCCTCCTCTTCTCACTGTTTACTCTTTTGTTCAGTTGCTTTTATCCCTTCCCTTACATAGAGAGCTACTCCTCCCCTTCATCTACCCTCCCTGTCCCTCCTATAGGTTGTGTACCCTAGTATGTTAACATCCCAGTCATGGTTCTCTGTGTACCATGTTTCTGTGACTGCTTTTCTCCCTAACACAATGGGATGTTGTTTCAAGTATTGCATCCTTATGCTTGCCCACTTTGCCTGGACCCCCTCACCTGTATTTCTTCTTGCCAGGGCTAGCTTAACTCTGCTGGCCATCTTATCAAAGTCAGCTCCTCTGAAGTCCCATATTTTTGCTTTGGAATGGGATTATTTAGTTCTAGTGGACAAATTGAGCCATACCATGTGATGATCACTGGCCCCCGGGTGACCTTCTACCTGGAGATCTGTGATCCTTTCCCCATTAGTCAGTACTAGATCCAGGATAGCCCTGTCTCTTGTGGGTTGTTGCATCAGTTGTTTGAGGCACTTCCCCTGCAGGGAATCCACTATGTGTCTAGTTCTGGCAGATGTTCCTGCTTGTATTGACCACTCTGTATCTGGCATGTTTAAGTCTCCCATTATCAGAACCTCCCCTTTAATTATCATGTTTTGAATATCTTCTAACAGTGATGTGTCTGTGTCCTCCTCCTGGTCTGGAGGCCTGTAGACAACCCCAGTTCATATGGCTGTCCCATTTCCTGTTTCCAGGGTGATGCACAGTTCTTCTGGCTCCTTATGTGTATTCTGAATTTCTGTAGCTTTGATATTTTCATTGACATAAAGGGCCACCCCCCCTTTTTTTTGCACCTTGGCCTGTTCTAAACAGTGCATAGCTGGATACTAAAGTCTCCCAAGTGTGGCTACTGGTGAACCATGTCTCACTAATGGCTACTATGTCCAGTTTAGCCTCTGTCATTGTAGCCTCCAGGTCTGGGATCTTGTTTCCCAGACTGTGGACATTTGTGTACATGATTTTTCATTGGCCAGATTTCAGTGCATTAGTTGTTGGGCGAGGTCTGGCATTTGTCCTATGTGTCGTATGGGGAGCTGGACCTTTTTCTTTACCTGGTGATGCAAATGAACTACAAATATGCTGAACTCCTGTTTCATCACTAGCTGAGGGGGGAGGGGTGTTCTTCCCATTTGATGTATCTGGTGCTGCACTCCTCTCCCCATTTGCTAGTTTAAATATTCTGCAAATACATCAAACTTCTGCTCCAATACACTGACTCCCTCATTAGTCAGATGCAGTCCATCTAATTTAAAGAACTTTTGCTCCCAAAACTGTTGCCAGTTACCTACAAATTTGTGTCCTTTTTCCTGGTGCCAGCCCTTGAATCACATGTTTATCTCCCCTTCTCTGACCTTCTGTACATCTGCCCCCTCTCCCAGATTGGCAGTATCTCAAAGAAGGAGATGCCGGATGAAATGGATGACAGTTTGTTTCCCAGCCTGGGCAGGTGTTCCTTGGTCTCCACAACTGACCAGCTGGTGAGATTGTTAGTCCCTCACTGGTAGAATTGGAAGGGGCTCTCAATCAGTGGACCTGAGATGGAACAGCACAGTTGCATCCCTGTGAGTCTATATGCATGAAGCTGTGTACCAATTCATGCCATGTTATTATTTATGCAGGAGCAGTGCCATAGGGAAACTCAGACATGTAAATATGTTCCTCATGAATCTGGAAAAAACAAAGTATTTGCAATCGACACAGACCCAGCCAGCTGGCATCCACAAAGGGAAGCAGGTGTGTATTTTAAACAGAGATACATTGGATGCATCCACGCAGTGCTGTGAACTGCAGGAATGAATCTACAATCCTATATGATGACAGTAATGTGGAGGATATGGATGAAGATGTTGTAGGCAATTGTAGTCCCTCTCAAAATAATTTTTAATACATCTCTTGAAACCGGACAGATTCCCCTTGATTGGCTAACAGCATTAGTTACTCCCATTCACAAAAAAAGGCAATAAAGCTAATGTTCAGAATTATTATCCAATAAACCTTACATCTGGTACCTGTAAGATCATGGAGAAGATTATTAAATTACTAATTGAGAAGGGAATGGTAGAACTTAATTTGATTGACAACTCCCAGCATTGGTTTAAAACCAAGTACTCATGTGGCTTTTTACAACAACATAAACATAGGTTCAGGCAATAATATCCCATCTGATGTTATACTCTTGGATTTCAGTAAGGCATTTGATAAAGTACCACATAATAGGCTTGTTTACAAATTGGAATCATTTGGGTTTTCATCCTGTCTTACAAAGTGGATAAATAACTGGTTGTCCAATAGAACACAAAGTGTAAATTTTAATAACTCTATTTCAAGCCAATGTCTAGTCACTAGTGAAGTACCACATGGCTCTGTCTTGGGACCTATATTGTTCAATTTATATATTAACGACATGTTAATTTTGTCCCGAATTTGGCTTTCAAAGTTTGCAGGTGACTCTAAACTGGGTGGTTGTGCGGACCCAGAGACTGACCCAAAATGCCTAGTTTCTGATTTGCTTTCTATTGAACAATGGGCAGTTTTAAACTCCATGGAATTTAATATCGATAAATGTATTGTTCTCCATTTTGGTAGGACAAACCAAAAGAATGTATATAAAATAAATAATTTCCAGTTAAAAATCATCAACAGCAGAAAAAGACTTGGGAATTCTTGTTAACAACAAACTTCACATGATCACTGTTCAAAAGTTACCAATTTAGAACACTCATTGCTGAGCCAAATCAAATGCTCATTTGCTACAAAAACCAAAGAGTGCCTGATTCCACTGTATAGATCACATGTTAGGCCTCATTTGGATCATGGACCTCCCTTCTGGAATCCCTGCCTTGCAGGTGATATAGTTTTATTGGAGCGGGTTCGGCACAGAACTACAAAGATGGTCACTGGTTTGACCAACAAGTCATACACTGAGAGGTTGGAGGTGATTGGCCTCCATATCCTGCAAACTAGACATTGCAGGGGTGATATTCTGTTTATTCACAAAGTTCTACACTCTCCGTCTTTGTTAGCTCACTGTAATCTTTCTATCTGCTCAAACAAGAAAACACTCTGGTCGCATAACAAACAGATTATTCTCAAGAAAGCAAATTCAAACAAAAGAAATAATTACATAACTATATGTCCATCTAGACTATGGAATTTATTACCTCAAGAATTAGTGGAGATTTCAAATGTTGATACCTTTAAAAACCATTTTGACAATTGGATTAAATTAAATCACTCTTATCTATATATTAGCCCACAGGTGTGGGGGAAAAATCAAGATGGGCCTCGGCTTCCTTTTTTTCCATATAAAAACCTAGTAAAGCTAGTAGATGACTGTGAAGATGATCCAGACTGTAATGTGGAGGATTTCATAGACAGTGAATCAGAATCTGACAGTGAAGAAGATAGCTTTGGGAAACCTGACATGTAAGTGTTCATTTGTAAAGAATATAAGAATTAACCAATAAAGGTTTACCAGGAGTTAATCATCCCTTATGGGTGTATTTTGGTACAAGTCTCAGCAGGGTGCCACATTTACTACAGGGAGCAATTAACTGACTGATATTCTAAGTCATATTATGGAAGTAGTTTGATTCTAATAATTATTCCTAGTGACATTTTTTCATCAGTAGAAGAGATATTTTTTAATGAAATCATTCTTTAACTAGAAGTTTCACACTGCTGGTTCAGAATGAAAAAGCATCACTCTAGACATTCAGAAGAGCTGGTCAATGGACTTCAATAGGGAGAGTTAATGCAGCACTGTGATCAGTTTGAACATGACAGTGTAACAGGGAGTAATGAAAGGGTGTTGCAATTCTAACATATAATCAGCCTGCAGCATGTCTGATTCGTATTTTCATTTTTGGGTCTCGGAAGCCACACTTGCTTAAACAGAAATGTGGCATTTCAATATATATTAAATTAGAATGCGCACATTTTTGCACATCTTGTTAACCCATGGTTCATTGGCATTCAGTTCAAGATGAAAATTTCAAGTAACTGTGTTCTCTGTAAACTCTTTTGGGGAGAGGGAGTGAATTCAGGTAAGAAAGTGGGGATGTGTGGATGGGGTGGAGGGAATCGTTTAACAGGATTCAGTTTTTGGGTAAGAGGCGTAATAAATTTGCTTAGAATATTTAATTTTGACCCATTTATTATTCTACATTTGGGACAGCTTCTCACTGTTATAGAGTTTGTAAAATTCAGTGTTAGTAATCTAGGCTCAGCTAAAAAATATGACCAAATGTTTTTCTCATTTCACCCCAGCTGACCCCAGACCAGATCCAGGAAGTAAGGGAGGTTTTAGCAGACTTTGTCCCACTGTTTAGCATCAAGCCTGGACTAACCCCCTTAGCAACGGACATTGTGGAGACAGGAACGCGGGTGCCCATATGTTGGACAGCATATCAGGTGTCAGAGGCTGTCCAAAAGGACATTAGGAGGGAGGTGGAGGAAAATGGTGGATTTAGGTGTAATCCAGAAATCCCACAGCCCCAGGGCCTCACCCATAGTCCTTGTGTCCATGCCCAATAGCTCTACTCATTTTTGTGTGGACGATCATGGACTGAATGCAGTCACAGAGTCAGATGCCCACCCAATGCCATGGATGGATGAATGCCTGGACAAGCTGGGAGGGGCGAGCTACCTTATGACTATTGACCTGACAAAGGGGTATTGGCAGGTAGTGTTAAATGACGGAGCTAAGGTGAGGTCAGCCTTCATCACTCTGATAGGGTTATTTGAATTTAAAGTAATGCCTTTCGGAATGAAGTATGCCACAGCCACTTTCCAAAGGTTGGTGAACAAGGTGTTAAATGGTGCTGAGGAGTATGCCATGGCATACCTGGATGATACTGCCATCTTTAGTGCCAGCTGGAAGGAACACCTGTCCCACCTTAGGGAAGTGCTGGGCAGGATACAGAGGGCCAGGCTCACTATCAAAACTGAGAAGTGCCAGGTGGCCATGGCCAAAGTGGCATACCTCAGGCACGTTTAGGCTAGGGACAACTCCATCCTAACCAAGTAAAAATAGAGGTGATCAAGGCATGGCCCAGACCAGAAATGCAGAAGCAGGTCAAGAGTTTTCTGCAGACAGCAGGGTACTAAAGGAAATTTGTACCAAATTACAGTGCCCTGGCTGCTCCCCTATCTGACCAGGTAAAGAAAAGGATGCCTAAGAAAGTTACCTGGGAACCAGCATGTGAAAAAGCCTTTACCAGACTGAAGGAGGCACTGTGCAGTGCTCCTGTGTTGACAAGTCCTAACTGTAGCAGACCCTTTATAGTCCAGACTGACGCCTCAGATGTGGGTATTGGGGCAGTGCTGAGTCAGACATCCAACCAAAGGAAAGATCACCCCATCGTGTACCTAAGTAAAAAGTTACTTCCCAGAGAGCAGGCATACACTACTGTGGAAAAAGAGTATCTTGCTATGGTATGGGCCCTAAAGAAGTTAGAGCCATACTTATACAGGCAGCATTTTGAGGTACAAACTGACCACAACCCCCTGGTTTGGCTGACACAAATGGGAAAAATGAATAGTAGACTATTAAAATGGAGTCTTGCCTTGCAAGGGTATGACATGATGATCTCACATAGGGCTGGAGCAACCAATCAGAATGCAGATGGCCTGTCACATCTGTATGAGGAATGAAATGACTTAGGGAGCTCATCTCATGCAGCGGATACAGCCCCCAAATTCAGTCTGGGTGGGGAGGAGTGTGACGCTCTTCCCCCTTGCTTATGATTACTGTATGATATCTGTAAAATAAATAACTGGTCTGTGTATGAAATTGTCTCACACAAGTTGGCAGATTTGGCCTGTCACTTTAAAAGTCAGTAGCTGGAACTACAGGATGTAATTAAACAGACCAGGAGAACCCTTAATTAAGACATCCTTCTAGAAAGACAGTTTATGGCCCTCATAACCTGTGTTACCTTTGAAGTGTCTGACATATATGACTTTTATGATGTAGCAGGAAGAAGAAGTCACTAGACTGACTCTTAATGGTTTTCTCACGTATCTGAGAATAAGGGACATGGGTGCGGGATTGTTAAATTCAAAGAGAAATGTTTAAAGACTGTCAGATTTGGGAAATGTTACAGATTTTTTTTTAAAGCATATGACTCACATCCCTAGAGACACTAATGTAAGAATATTAAAACTGGGGAGGTTCTAGCTGACCTCATCAAAGGGGGTGTGGACAGGTAGAGTTAAGAATGAAACACAGTATGGAATGGACACACAAGAAATAGACTCTGACTGGGAAAGCACTTAGAAAGGTAATAGTTAGAAAGCAATTAAGTCTTTGTGGTAGGAGTGTCATTCTGAAACTTCCTTTTTGTTTTATAAGATTGTAAGTTGTATGATATATTGTTCTGTGTTTAATTTTACATATTTTTAGTAAACAACCATTTCTTTGAAATACTGCCTGGGTGTCTTCTCAGTTTCTTTTTGCATGTGATGTATATGTGGTTAAGTCTGACAGCTGTTTGAAAGGCTTGATGGTGTTACTAAGCTTGGAAAAGGTAAGAATATACCTAAGGTCTCATAGAGTTTTAAGGGTTCATTTTGGAGACCTGGCTGGGTGCCCTTTGCAAAAGATTGTACTGCAGTACAAATGAGGGTACATATCTAAGCCTGTAAAGTGTGTATGCTAGCATAAGGTTCACAGTTTGAATCCTTCCAGAACATGAGGCTAACAGGCGATTCAGGCCCACAGCAGACAGGAGGGTTACCCTGTCTGTTACCTGTTCACACTATTGCACTCTGAGGTTGACACTGTGGGAGCAGAGGGCCTGACCTGCGAAGTGCGTTTGTGACACCAATCACATATTGTAGGTGGTATACATTGAAGCTAATTAGTCATTAATGCATGCCCAGTTGTTACAGTAGCAGTCTGATACTCATCTTATAAGTGTGTAATGAGGCATACCTGAGTGCCATATTTTCCCTTTGTGGGTTAGTAAGTAAGCAATAAGACAAGACAGGTGCTTGTTACATGGGTCTACTTCACAGATAGTGGTCATAGTGAGGTAGGGGTTCAAAGGCCTGTACTTATTGCCCCTATTAAACTAGTCTATGCATTCTGGGTGGTGTTTCTATATGTAGCTGTGCATTACACACTTGTAACTCAGGGCTAACAACCATTCAACTTGATTCCAATCCTTTGCAAATGTAATATTTGACTGTTAATTTTAATTTTGGAATTGTCCTATTGCTGTCATGAAAGAAAAAATTACTCACCTGTAGTAATCTTGTTTCTTCTAAAGGGATCCACTAATATTATAACTCTTGCAGTGCTCCTTTAAATCAGCACTGCTTCGGAGCCATATAGAATGCTATGCTAATGATGGACTATTTAGTTCATGCATTCAATTTCAAACTGCCCATTATAACTGCCTACATTCTAACCTCAGATTTCATAGAAGCCTGCAAAGAGGCCATAACAACATATAGATAGATAGATAAATAAATAAATAAATAACTATAGGGAAAAAAATGGTGCCTCAACTGGGGAACTAATAAACATTAACCAGAGGACCAAAATAAATAAATGTCCCCTTTTTCTTAAAGTCAGATATGCCTTACAAAAAGAACCTACGAGCTAAAAGACATTATTAGAAAGTGCCAGTAGGTAGCATGCCACTCCGACTATACATAATATCAGCTGTGGAGAGAATTTTTTTTTATTCACTGATTCTGTAGGGGAGGCAAGGGTGGGGAGTAATAATATTAGTGGATCCCTTTGGAAGAAACAGGATTACTACAGGTGAATTATTATTTCTTCTAACCCCATGAATCAACAAATATTATTACTCTTTCAGACTATGCAGCAGTACCTCAAGGAGGTGGGAAGAATATATTTAGGAAAAATACTCTGCAGAACTGCTGTGCCAAATCTGGCATCACTCCTGGACTGGGTGTTTCATTTTTCTCTGTAGCAAAATGTTTTTTGCAGGGTATATGTTCTGTGAAATTGTTACAGGTGGTGTTTACAGGGTTTACAGTTTTATTTATCATTAGGCTAAGCAAAATTACTGTGTGCTACTATTTTATTTATTTTTTTTTTGCTGAAAGGTTTTCTGTTTGGTCTAAAAGGTGTTGCAGTCTCCTTCTCACGTTGAAGGAGCTAACTACTTTCCTCCCACAGCTCTTCCAGGGGATTTGGGGTGTAATTGGGGTGGAGCTGACAAACTCCTGGTATCTACCAACAGAAGGAAGGGTTAAAAGGTCAGGTTAGTTCGCTATGGTATGTAATGTTATGGATGTTTAAACATGTTTGTAACTTGTCACTGGTGAAATCGGGCAGTTTCTGCTCATCCTGTTTACAAGTATAAAAAATAAAAATTAAATTAAATGAAATGATGCTGAGGAGGAAGACTAGGTTTGCTGGCAAAGGCACCTAGCTTCACCTGAGCTCTTTTCTTCTAGGATTGCTTGTATGGACAAAGCAAGGAACAACATTTTCAGAGCAAGGAAGCAGATTAAGGCTTCTTTTTGCTAAACAGAGTTACTGTTTGTTACTATTTTCTTTTGTTCTCATAAGGTTTAATACTGTTTTTGGCTATTTTACTACTGCAATTTTCTCTGATTCAAATTATTGCTGCAGGGTATACTTTCTGCTGCATTATTACAGTGTGTGCATACAGGTTTGTTAATGTTTTGTACTTACAAATTACTGCTGTAATCTCTGATTCAAATTGTTTTTGCAAGGTATATCTTCTGTTACTGCTTTATTTTTCTCTGTAGCAAAGTGTTTTTTGCAGGTATATCTTCTGTGAAATTGTTACAGGTAATGCTTACAGGGTTTACAGTTTTATCTATCATTAGGCTAAGCTTTCAGGGCTACTGCATTTGTTGTTGGTTGATTGTTTCTGCTCTTACCTCATTTATTTTGTCTGTGCTTCATCCTTTTTGGCAGGGGAAGGGCCCAGCCATCCACCCCCATCCCCAACCACCCCATACTACACTCCTTTTATAGAGTAGCACAGTCATGCCATTTCCTGCAGCAAAGCAGAAAGGGGAGGATCAGAGGAGTATCCACACATTGACCTCACTTACAGGGGCACAAGTAATTTAACTTGTTATAACAAGTTATATAAAAACAAAAACAAACAAAAAAAATCTATTTATTGCTTTCATTTTCCTCCTCCTAATTACTCGGACCATGTTATAAACTCAACAGCTCAGCTGGAATGGATATTATTAACTGCAGGCACTGCAGGACACTTTTCAAAAGGGCAGTTATACAGGATTTAGGATGCTGTCCTACATGCTGGACCATTGGAGATATAAGGGCTCAGCTCCAGGCAGCATGGGCAGATTGCATGCCTCAAATCACATATTCAGGAGGAAATATATTATAAGAACCACCTGTCATTTCCCCAACATCCAACTGAAGCACATCAACTGCAGAGGATAATTGGTCTGGGAGGTTGGCAGGTGGTTAGGAGGGGCAAATTGAGTGTCCCATCACTCAGTGTTCTCCAACGTATCACCTCCACAAACCATATAAAATTTACAAACAGGTGTCTGCCTCTATCTCCAAAAATCAAAGGGGTAGAGGACACTGCTGTACAGGAGTTAGCACTACAAAACCCACCCAGAACAGGAACCAAAACAAAAAAAAAGCAAAAAGGAAATCCAAAACACTTCTGATCATAGGAGACTCCATGAATCGTGGAATTGATCCCTACCTCCAGCTGGGGGTAATGGTCATATGTCTCCCAGGTACATCAGCATGGAGAGACACTGACTGCATTGTTAAAATCATGCAGGAAGCAGGAGAAAACATTGATGTCCTGGTACATATAGGGACTAACGATCTCACCAGCTGGTCAGTTGTAGAGACCAAGGAACACTTGACCAGGCTGGGAGACACACTGTCATCCATTTCATCAGGGATCTCCTTCTCTGAGATCCTTCCCATCTGGGAGAGGGGGACAGATGGACAGATGGTCAGAGAAGGGAAAATAGAGGAGCTAAACATGTGGCTCAAAGGCTGGTGCCAGGAAAAAGGACATAAATTCGTAGGTAACTGGCAACAGTTTTGGGAGTGAAATTTTTTTTAATTTGATGGACTGCATCTGATTAATGAGGGAGTCAGTGCATTGCAGCAGAAGTTTGATGTCTTTGCAAAATATTTAAACTAGTCAGTGGGGATAGGGGTGCAGCACCCAGTACATCACATGAGAAGAACACCCTTCCCCCTTCAGCTAGTGATGAAACAGGAGATCATCGTGTTTGTAGTTCATTTGCATCACCAGGTAAGGAAAAAGGTCTGGCTCCCCATATGATGTGCACGGGAAATGCTGGGCCTCGTCCAACAACTAATGCACCGAAAACTGGCCAATGGAAAATCATGTACATAAATGCCCGCAGTATGTGAAACAAGATCCCAGACCTGCAGGAAACAATGACAGAGGCTAAACTGGATATAGCAGCCATTAGCGAGACATGGTTTACCAGTAACCACACTTGGGAGACTTCAGTAACCGGCTATGTACTGTTCAGAAGAGACCATGGTGTAAAAAGGGGGGGAGTAGCCCTTTATGTCAATGAAAATATCAAAGCTACAGAAATTTAGAATACACATAAGGAGCCAGAAGAACTGTGGGTCACCCTAGAAACAGGAAATGGGACAGCCATATAAACTGGGGTTGTCTACAGGTCTCCAGACCAGGTGGGAGGACATGAAAAAATTACTTACCACAATAATGTTGTTTCTTCTAATGGAGTCCTAATGTATTCTGACACATGCAGTAAAACCTTGCTGTTGTACTGCCCCAGGGAGGAAAGAGTTAAAGCCTACATTCTAAGTAGGCACGTGCTCAGTTTCAAATCACTGTCCTCTAGGACATTCTATTCAACCATCAGATTCTTACAAGCAACCCAAAAAGACATGTAACAGATTGAAAACAATTTTAAAAGGCTTACAGCATTTAAATAGGAACTTAGCCAAGACCCTACCAACCCCAAAATGGGCTAAAAGACTCAAGTCACAGATGCCCTCTAAGAAAACTAACTTTCAGTGCAATAATAACAACAGTGCATAAACTGGAGTGCAGAGACCCCAGATTCTGGCAGGGGAGGCAGGGTGGGAGGTCAGAATGCATTAGGACTCCTTTAGAAGAAACATTACTGTGGTAAGTAATTTTGTCTTCAAACAACAAGAAGTCCTAATGTATTCTGACAAATGCAGACTACCAAGCAGTTCCCTTGGAGGAGGGCACAGAACCTACTTAGGAAACAGGCTCTGCAATACTGCTGTTCCAAACCTGGCATCACTTCTTGCCTGCACATCTAGGTTGTTATGCTTGGTAAATGTGTGTACAGTTTTCCAGGTAGCTGCTTTACAGATTTCTGACAAGGGAATGTCTCTCGCAGTTGCTATAGTGGCAGCTGTGCCCCTAGAAAAATGAGCCCTGATGCCTACAGGGGGATCCTTCTCTAGTTTCTGATAGCAAAACTGAATGCAAGACACTATCCATCTTGCAATGGTCCTTTCAGTGGCAGGTTTACTCCTGCCCATTTCTCCACAGGTAAGGAACATCTGGCTAGAGTCACCCCTATGGCTTCTGGTGAGATTCAGATGGTAGCTGATAACCCTTTTCACATCCAGGATATGAAGTCTACATTCCCCTGAACTGGAGTGTTTAGTGAAAAAGACAGGCATGTTCATGGACTGGTTAAGGTGGAATTCTGAGACCACCTTGGGAAGAAACTTCCTATTTGTTCTAAGAACCACTTTATCATTGTTAAAAGAGATATAATTGGGTTCTACTGATAAGGCCTGTAGCTCACTGATACATCTTGCTGAAGTGATGGCTACTAGAAACATTGTTTTCCATGTCACATACTTTAACTCTGCTGGAAACATAGGTTCCAAGGGGGGTTACATCAACTGAGCTATACAAATATTTAGATCCCATGAAGGGGTAGGCTCCCTATGAGGAGGTTGTAAATGCAATAACCCTTTAAAAGATCTTTTGAATATAGGGTCAGAAGCCAGGGAAGAGGATTTCCCTTCTGACAAGTAAGCAGAAACTGCAGCCAAATGTACCCTTAGGGTAGAGGGCCTAAGGCTTAGAGAATGCAGATGAGCCAAATAATCTAGTATCAGTGGAATACCCACCTCCTGTGGTTCCACACCTAGCTGATTGCACCAAATAGTGAACCTCTTCCATTTGGATGAATAGGTTTTCCTAGTAGCTGGTTTCCTGGAAACCTTTAGAATATCCATGACCGAGTCAGAGAGATGCAATCTAGCAAACTCTAACTCTGCAAGAGCCAAGCCTTTAGTCTGAGGGACCCGAAGCTGGGGTATATGAGCCTCCCTTGGGATGAGGTCAGCAGGTCGTACCTTATGGGGAGGCAAATCGGTCTTGTCAATACCAGATTCACCAGAATTGAGTTACATGGCTGCCTGGCCCAATCTGGGGCTATCAGGATCATCATCGCAGACTGACCCCTGAGTTTGGTCAGTACCCTGAGTAACAATAGAAGTGGGGGGAAGGCATACAGGAATTTCCCTGACCAGTTCAGCAGACATGCATCCACTGGTACTATGCCCAGAACTGTAGGCCTGCAGCAATACTGGGGCAACTGGTGATTGTCTGGGGCTACACAAAGGTCTATCTCTGGAGTGCCCCACAGCTTGAAGATGCTCTTGAGAACTAAGTGATTCAGAGACCACTCATGGTGGTTCTGGTTGATCCTGCTGAGAGAGTCTGCCAGAACATTGTCCTTCTCAGGAAGGTGAACTGCTGACAGAGTCACCTCCAGAGAGTAAGCCAAATTCCACATCTTCATGGCTTCTGTGCACAACAGTGTGGATCTTGTGCCACCCTACTTGTTGATGTAAAACATTTTTGTGGTGTTGTCTGTCCTGACTTGCAACACCTTCCCTTGAACCATGGGAGAAAAGGACTGGAGAGCCAGCAACACTGCTCTGAGTTCCAAAAGATTTATGTGCAGGACAGACTCTTGAGGAGACCAAGTACCCTGAGCTGTATGCTCCCCCAGGTGCACCTCCCAACCCGAGAGTGATGCATCTGTGGTGAGTACTATCATGGGATTTTCCTGAAGAAAAGGAACACCCACCCTGAGGTTGTTTCTGTCCTGCAACCACTGCAGGGCTAGAAGAAGTGTGGAAGTTACTGGAATCAGTTTGGACAAGGAATCTCTGCTCAGGCACCAAAAGGATTTCAGATGGAACTGAATGTCTTTCATCTGAAACCTTGCCCCTGGTACCACTGCTGTTGTAGCCGCCACATGCCCCAGCAACTGCAGAAAGTACCTGGGTGGCTTTGGCGAGTGGAGTTTGAAAGACTCTGCTAGTTGCACAAGGCTTTCCACCCTGTTGGGTGGGAGTCTTGCTTTTTCCAAGAACTGTGTCCAGCTCTGCCCCTATGAATTGCAGGAGCTGGACTGGCTCCATGACTGACTTTTTTGTATTTATTAAGAAACCCAATGAGTAAAGAGTAGTCTGAGTGACTGCCAGGGCCTCTACTACTTGCTGTTGAGACTGACTCACCAACAGCCAGTCATTCAAGTAGGGAAAAACTGAAATTCCTAAACGCTTTAAGTGTGCCACCACCACTGCCAGCCATTTTGTAAACACTCTGGGAGCTTAGGTCAGACCGAAGGGAAGGGACCTGAATTGGTAGTGACCTGATGGCAGTCTGAATCTTAGATATTTTCTGTGTGACTGTTTGATAAGAATATGGAAATAAGCATCCTTGAGGTCTATGGACGCTAGCCAGTCTCCTTGCCTGAGAGTGGGCAGTATCATTGCCAAAGTGACCATCTTGAATTTTGGTTTTGTTAAATGTTTGTTTAGGAACCTTAAATCTAGAATGGGTCACCAATCCCCATTTTTCTTCAAGGCCAGGAAGTACCCTGAATACAATCCTTCCCCTCTTTGGGACAGAGGGACAGGTTCCACTGTCCAGTCCTGAAGGATGGTTGTAACTTCTGTTCCCAGCAGGGAGATTTCTGCTGTGGATGCAGGTTTGAACAGCCTTGTTCTCAATCTCGGAAATTGTTTGAAATGTAGAGCAATGCCTTTGCCCACCACCTCCAGAACCCATTTGTCTGATGTTATAGCCTGCCAATTGTGGAGGCAGTGGGCAAGCCTGCCCCCTACTGGAAGTGAGGAGGTGACCAAGACTCCTCAGGGAGTCTGTTTAGCTGGAGTCCTGGGCTGGGAGGCTGGGCTAGAATGAGTAGCACCTCTCCTGCCCCTTCCTCTAAAATAGCCACGCTGTTGTTGATAAGCAGGGAAGGCCTTGGCCTGGTAGAAGGGTCTCTGGGAAGGCCTGCCCCTGCCTTCCTTACTCTGCTGTTTATGTGCGGTGGCAGCTTTTTCCTTGGCTGCAGCACTCCTATACGAGATTCTATATTCATCTATTTTCCTCATATAGGCCTCAGTTTGCTGTCCAAAAAGGGAGTTCTGGACCAGAGGAAAATCTAAGGCCTTGGTTTGAGTATCCTGAGAGAGGTTTGTGGTTCTAAGCCAGGAAAACCTTCTTAGGGAAATGGAGGCAGCCAAAATTCTGGTTGCTAAATCACTGGCATCCACTGCCATGTGGAATTACTGCTTGGAAACTTCTATTCCACTCCTTGCCATTTCACCCAGATCAGCAGCCACCTCAGCTGGGAGTTTAGCTGCCAGAGAGAACACTGCTTCCCACAGTTTCTTTTGAAATCTTGCCACATATGCCATGCAAGAGGCCTGCCTGGCAATGAGGGAAGACCCCAGGTAAGACTTTTTAGTCATGGAGTCAATCCTCCTAGAGTCTTTTTCTGGAGGGTGGGAAGCTAGTGGAATGCTTACCTTTTTGCAGGCAGCAGCCTAAACCACCCCTTCATGACTGGGGTGCCCTAACAGAAATTCTGTGCCACCTCTGGCCAGTGAGTACTTCCTCTCTGTCCTCTTATCCACAGAAGGAACAGAAGTAGGGGTATTCAAAATTTTTAAAGTATGTCTCTTCAGAGACTTATGAATGGGTATCACCACCCTTTTAGAGGCAGGGACATCCATCATCTCCACATAATCCAGTTCTTCCTCCTCTTCTGAAGATTCAAGAACCAGTAACTGGAGAGTTTCAGCCACCTTCTTCATGAATGAAAAATGAGTGAGAGCATCCTCCAACTCTTTAGGTGGAGAGATGCCTCCTTCACATTCAGGAGAAACCTCCAGTCCAACTGGGCTATAAAGGTCCTCTTACTCTTCATCATCCTGCTCACATTCTGGGTCCCAGGAATAATCACATTCCGAGGGGTCTGGAGGAATTTGAACCAGTTGAGGAATCACCGGTTCGGTTGTCTGCAAGGATTGTATAATGCGTATAGTATTAGCAACCTCCTCCGTGTCTAGCAACACACTTGTGATGACTTAGTAGCCAGTTCGGTATGTTTTCCTTTCTTTTTTCTCTTAGCGGAAGCCGGTTCAAGGGCTGAATCCATGGTCCGTTTTGGAGGAAGGGTATCGCCTTGGTTAGAAGGGCCCCCCTCCGGTTCGTTCAAACCTGAACCGGTTTGGCCATCCAGGTTAATGGATTTTTAGCCAATTTCTCATTCAGTCAGTTAAGGCACCTGTCAAGCCTCGACTAAGGGACATTTTTGCATATGTCACAGTCTGTCAGCAAGTGTTCCAACCCCAGGCAGAAAACACAAATAGTGTGGGGTTCGGCCTTGGCAAACATTTCCCCTCACTCAACACACTGTTGAAAACCAGTAGGCCTGGATTTCTTTCTAGATTTCTGTGACTCCATCTTAAACTTCTCCCAAAGGCGGATGGGCCGGATAAGAACCAAAATAGTTCTAGTTAATAGACCAGTATTAGCGGTCCAGAAAAAAAATTACAACTTGTTTTTTTATTAACCAGAGCTAACCACTGTTAAATTTGACAGAAAATAGAGAGTGAGTGAAAAAACTTGTACCCTAATGGTGGAAGGCAACTGCTAAAGGACCGAGACTTACCCCCAAGTAGACAAAAAACTAGCGACAGTTGTATCTGTACCGAGGGACAGCAAAAAGAAACTAGAAACATTTAATATTTGTTTAAACGATGGCTAAACCAAGGTGAAAATACCACTTTAACTGACAAGATGCTAAGGAGAATCTCTGAGGCATCTTCACATTAAGGTAGAGTAAAGAATCTGACAGTTGAATAGAATGTACCAGGGGACAGTGATTTGAAACAGAGCATGTGCCTACTTAGAATGTAGACTTTAACTCTTTCATCTTCGGGGCAGTACAGCAGCAAGGTCTTACTGCATATGTCAGAATATATTAGGACTTCTTGTTGTTTGAATGACATTACTGTTTGAAGATATACAAAACATGACAGCTAAAGGGGAGGTTCTGATAATAGGAGACTCCAGCATGCTAGATACAGATTGGTCAATACCAGCAGGAACATCTGCCAAAACTAGATACATAGTGGATTCCCTGCAGGGGAAGTGCCTCAAACAACTGGTGCAACAACCCACAAGAGACAGAGCTATCCTGGATCTAGTAATGACTAATGGGGAAAGGATCACAGATCTCCAGGTAGAAGTTCACCCAGGGGCCAGTGACCATCACATGGTATGGTTCAATTTGTCCACTAGAACTAAATCATTACATTCGAAAGCAAAAATATGGGACTTTAGAGGAGCTGACCCTGATAAGATGGCCAGCAGAGTTAAGCTAGCCCTGGCAAGAAGAAATACAGTTGAGGGGTACAGGCAAAATGGGCAAGCATAAGGATGCAATACTTGAAGCAACATCCCATTGTGTTAGGGAGAAAAGCTATTACAGAAACATGGTACACAGAGAACCATGACTGTGTTGTTAACATACCAGGGTCCACAACCTATGGGAGGGACAGGGAGGGTAGAAGAGGGGGAGGAGTAGCTCTCTATGTAAGGGAAGGGATAAAAGCAATGGAACAAAAGAGTAAACAGGGATTTGAGGAGGCCCTGTGGGTCACCTTAGAGACTGGAAATGGCACCACAATCTGCAAAGGGGTTGTATATAGACCTCCATCTCAGGGGGAGAAAAAGGACAAGGATATGATAAAAGGCAGAGAAAGGGGAGATACTGTTGATGAGGGACCTGAATATGCCAGATGTTAACTGGAGCACCTTTGCTGCAACCACATCAAAGAGCAGGGCCATTCTCAATGTCCTACAGGGGGCATGCCTCAGACAGCTAGTGTTGGAACCCACTTGGGAGGGAGCAATCTTAGACCTTGTACTCTCAAATGGGGACAGTGAGAGGATCTCAGAAGTGGGAAGCCATCTGGGAACAAGTGACCACAAAACAGTGTGGTTCATGATAAACTCAGCTGCAGAGTCAATCCATACAAAAGTGAGGGTGCTGGACTTCAGGAGGGCTGATTTTGGCAAAATGGGAGAGTACCTTAGAAAAGCACTAGCAAACAGGCAAGGAGGAGGGGTGGAGCAACAATGGGGAAACATCAAAACATCTGCCAGAACTAGACACATAGTGGATTCCCTGCAGGGGGAGGACCTCAAATAACTGGTACAACAACCCACAAGAGACAGGGATATCCTAGATCTAGTACTGACTAATGGGGAAAGGATCACAGATCTCCAGGTAGAAGGTCACCTGGGGCCAGTAACCATCACATGGTATGGTTCAATTTGTCCATTAGAACTAAATCATCCCAGTCCAAGGCAAAAATATGGGACTTCAGAGGAGTTGACTTTGATAAGATGGCCAACAGAGTTAAGCTAGCCCTGGTAAGAAGAAATACAGGTGAGGGGGTATAGGCAAAGTGGACAAGCATTAAGGATGCAAACCTTGAAGCAACATCCCATTGTGTTAGGGAGAAAAGCAAGAGCAAAAGAAGCAGGAAACCACTTTGGTTCTCAGACACAGTAGAAGAAAAGATCAGAGCCAAAAGGTTGGCCTTCAGGAAATATAAGGGAATGCAGCGTGACGAAGACAGGGAGGCATACAAAACTTCCCTAAGGGAAGCAGGGAAGGCAGTAAAGCAGGTAAAGGCCCAAACTGAGGAAACACTAGCATGAACAGTAAAAGAAGGGGACAAGACTTTCTATACATACATTAGTGAAAGGAGAAAGTCCAGAGGGGGTATTGCTAAGATCAAAGGGGATAAGGGGGAGTGTGTGGAGGACCAAGGAAAAGCATCTATCCTAAATAGATACTTCTGCTCAGTGTTTACTGAGGAGAAGGTAGGGCAGGGCCCAGAGCTCAGCAGCATGGACATGGGAGGGATGTGCACAAGTTCCTTCACAAAAGAAAGGGTCCTACAAGGGCTCGCTAAACTCAGTGTGGACAAGGCAATGGGACCAGATGGGTACTAAAGGAGTGTAGGGTGGAAATAGCAGAGCCATTATCAGAACTGTTTAGTGAGTCTCTGAGCACAGGAGAGGTCCAAGAAGACTGGAGAAGGGCTTATGTTATCCCGCTCCACAACAATGGTAGCAGTGAGGAGGCAGAGAACTACAGACCTGTCAGTAGTGAGCAAGATTATGGAGGCACTCCTTATGGAAAGGATAGTGCAACACCTGGAATCCATAAAAGCACAGGATCCAAGACAGCACTGATTTACAACTGGAAGGTGCTGTTAAACTAATCTCATAGATTTCTTTGACTGGGTAACCAGAGTGGTAGACCAAGGGGGTGCAGCTGATTTTGCCTACCTTGACTTCAGCAAAGCTTTCAATACTGTGCCACATAGAAGATTGATTAATAAACATAGAAACACAGAATTTGATGGCAGATAAGGACTGTTTCACCCACCTAGTCTGTCCATTTCCCTACCTAATGGATAAGCTGCAGATCCCAGTTAACCAACAGCCTATTTCCTCCTACCTTCCCATTAGAATTGCCTTATGTCTGTCCCATGCATTCTTGAATTCCCCCACTGTTTTTGACTCTGCTAAGCTGGGTAGGCTTGAGGTGGGTCAGAAATTGGTCAATTGGTTGGCAAACTGATTGGTGGGCAGAACACAGAGTGTGGTGATAAACGGTATGCAGGCAGAACAGATGCAAGTCACAAGTGGGGTGCCTCAGGGATCAGTCCTGGGGCCAGTCCTCTTCAATGTCTTCATCAGTGACATTGCCCCATCTGGAGTACTGCATGCAGTACTGGAGGCCACACCTGCACAAGGACATTAACAAAATGGAGGCAGTCCAGAGAAGGGCGACCAAAATGGTGCAGGGACTGCATCAGAAAACACATGAGGACAGATTAACAGAGCTCAGTATGTATACCCTAGAGCAAATGAGGGAGAGTGGTAATATGATCGAAACATTCAAACATCTTAAAGGCATTAACAAGGTGAAAGAGTCTAACATGTTTCAGCAAAAGAAAATAGTAGGACAAGAGGACACAGCATGGGATTAGAGGGAGACCGATTAAGGGATAATTGTGAGGAAGGTCTTTTTCACAGAAAGGGTGAAGGATGCATGGAACAGCCTACCTCAGGAAGTGGTTGATATGAATACAGTGCAGGGCTTCAAACAGGCATGGGACAGGCATAAGGGCGCAATACTGATGCATATGAATAGATAGGTCATTGACAGAGTAAAGGCCTATGACACATTCATAAGGTCAAAAAAATGGGCAGACTGGATGGGCCTTGCGGTCCTTATCTGCTTCTATTAATTTTATTCACTTATTTTATTTATTTATTGTAGTCATCAGAATTACAACCCTTTGAGTCAGGGACTCATTTCCAAAGGCTCCACATCAGAGTTACAGAGAAGTCAGTCAATTACATATGAGCATTCCTAAACAATACAGGGGTAAAGGGTACAAATATAGTAGGAACACAGCAGGATTTTAAGAACTGTTACAAATTGTATTCAGGTGGGGTTACAGGCCTATACATTGAGGTAGCTAAAGACACTTATCAAACTTGCCAGTTGACTAATTTTGAGACTGAGGGCTGATTAAGCTGTCTAGGAAGCCATTGTCACAGACTCAGAGTCGTGACGGAGGAGGTGCCCAGTGGACTTGGGTTCACCGGGAAGTACATACACAAGAGTGAGTAGCGAGTATATGATTCTTGAGGGCCTCTTTAAATAGTCCTAGCTCAGGCAGACTAGTTACTGAAGTGGGTAGAGAATTGAACCAGGTTGGGCACTCGTAGCCAAATGTCTTTTGGGCTAGGGAGGTTCTGACCTTAGGGACTACGACAGAGGATTTGGAGACACTGAGGGGACGGCTGGGAGAAGAGTGGAGGTGACACCTGGAAGGGTAAGACCAAGGAGTATTTTTTTGGCCATGAGGCAGGACTGGCATTTGAGCCTCTCTTCAAAATTAAGCAATTTACAAGGGAGTAAAGTGCACAGGAATGGATGCAGTGTTCAGTGCCAGCCAGGAGCCTACAAGCCTTGTTTATGGACAATTTAATTTTGCTGAGGGCAGTATTGTTAGCTGCACTATAGGTGAGCAGGCCATAGTTGACTAAAGAGAGGACCAGCAAGGTGATGGCTAATCTGAGCACTTCAGGTGGAAGGCAGTCTTTGTGCCAATAAAGGGGACCAATTTGTGAATTGGTGGCCATTGTGAGGGTACTGGTGTGGCAATGGAACATGAGGGCAGAGTCAAAATGGATGCTGAGGTATTTATAGGAGGATACTTGTTCTAAGGGATGGAGAGAGCTGGAGGAGACCTGTAGGGGTAGTCTTTATGTTTGCTTTGGTGGTGGGCAAAGAGCATTGATCTGTTTTTTTTTAGGTTGATGACCAGTTTTCTATCCATGAACCAGTGCTCAATCCGATTGAAGGAGTGTTGGAGAGAAGATAGGAGGGCAGGGGGGATTGGGTCAGAGGCAAAAAGAACCACATCACCAACATAGAGAAGCATCTTTCCAGGGCAGGAGCTGGGGAGGGAGTTGAGATAAAGGCTAAAAAGATGAGGACCAAGGATGGAACCCTGAGGGACCCCAGAGCATACTGGGCGGGAGCTGGAGAGAGTGTTGTTAAGTTTAATGCATTGGGATCTGGCAATTAAATAGCTAGTGAAAAGTCAGTGGGTCCTTGGGAGAGATCAGATTGTAGAAGGGTGTCCAGCAGTAGTGAGTGGTTGATTGTGTCAAAGGCCTTTGAAAGGTTGATGAAAACAGCGTCTGCAAGGTGACCTTTGCCCAGGGCAGCATGTAGAAAGGTAGAGAACTCAAGGAGAGAGGTGGTAGTACTATGGCCCTACCTGAAGCAAGGTTGCTCCTGGCAGAGTATGTTGTTGCTGGCAAGGTAGTTAGTAAGTTGGTTTGCCACTATTTTTTCTATGGCTGTCGAGATAGGGGGAAAATAGAAATAGGTCGATAGTTGCTTGTCGAGGAGCTCTCACCACTTTTATGGATGGGAGTGATGACTGCTGTTTTCCATGCCTGGGGAAATTGGCCAAGACATAGGGAGCAATTGAGCAGGGCAGTAAGTGGTGGGAGCATTATGTCAAAGGCCAGTCGGGGAAGCTGTAGGTCAAGTGAGTCATTGCTAGGGCTGGTGGTGTTCAGGGCTTCAACTAGGATTGGCTGGGCTTCCTGCAGTGAGATGGTACAAAGGTGGAAGGGAGGTCGAGGGAGGGGGCAATTGGGTCAAAAACGTTGCTGGGGAGGACTGAGCTGAGGTTGGTGAAAGCAGTGTTGAGGCAGTCAGCGATACATTGGGGGTCTGTGGAGAGAGTGCTATTGATGCTTAGTAGAGATGGTGGGGGGGTACAGGGCTTCCCATTTAGTTCTTTGATGTTGTCCCAGAAATTATAGGCAGACCCCCAGGAGGAGGCTAGCGTTGATCTATAGTAGTGAGCCTTGGCCTTGCGAATGGCCCAAGTGCATTTGTTGTGCTCGGCATTGAAGGCCTATCAATCTGCTGGTTTACCAGAGGAGATGGCTTTATGCCAGAGATTATCTGTGTTTCAGTTGTTTGAGGAGGGAAGGGGTGATCCAGGGGGCATTATGTTTTTTGGTGAGCGTCTTGGTGGGGGGGCAAACATATCACAGGCCATGGTAAAGCAGTGAGAGAAGAAGTTGAGTGATCATCAATACTGTGGGCAGAGTTTATGGGTGACCAGTCCCAGAGGGCAAGATGCTGCCTGAATTTGTTAAGGCATCCAGGGCAGAGACATCAGCGGAATTCCCCCTTTGGCAAGGGTTTTGGGATTCGACAGGACCAGGAGAGGTTGATTGGACAGTGGTCACTTACTGAGTTTGGAAGGACTTGAATGTCAGCAATTTTGTGTGGCGGTTTGAGAGGATGATGTTCAGCAGTGTCTGAGTTCCATTTGAGGGACTGCATCTGGTGGGCTGTGTTACCAGCTGGGTTAGGTCCAGGACTGTGAAAGTGCCCTTGGCATGATTGGCAGTATTGCCAAGCCGGTTAGTGTTGAGGTCCCCCAGCAGGATCTGCTCTGATTTGTGGGGGAAATTAGACAGGTATTCTGATAGGGAGAGGATGGTAGCAGTCTGCTATCATGGGGGAATGTAGCCAGCCATGATATACAGGGGCCCTGGTGGGGTCAGGGGTGGTTTTGAGGGTAATAGCTTGGGCACCATGATCCAGTGGGGGGTATGGCAAGACCCAGCAAGGAGTCTCTCAACTATATTGCATACCCCCTCCCAATTTATCAACTCTATCCTCCCTAAATAGAGTATACCCAGGGAGGGTTTCTATGTTTCTAGAGAGTCCTTCAAAGAACATTTTGAATATAGGATTTGATGCCATAGAAATATCCTTTCCAGCTGAAAGGCATGCTGAAACTGAAGCCAGGTGCACCTTAAGAGTTGAGTGCTGCAACCCTTGGGAGTGAAGGTGAGACAAGTAATCCAGAAGGGTTGAAATGCCAGCTTGGGATGGGACTATACCCTTGTTTCTGCATCAAATGGAAAACCTTTTCCATTTAGAAGCATAGGTTTTCTTGGTGGAAGGTTTCCTGTAGCCTCTAAGGACTTCCAGAACTCCTTCAGAAAATTTCCAATCTGCATATTCTAAGTCCTCAAGAGCCAGACCTTGAGCTTGAGAAACCTGAGATTGAGGTACACTACCATCCCCTGAATGGAGGTCAGCAGGTTGACCTCTGAGGGAGGTGAATCAGCTTGCTCACCAACATTGAGAGCAGCAGGGAGTACCAAAGCTGTCTTGCCCAGTCTGGGGCTACCAGAATAATCCAAGTTGGTCGGGACCTGAGCTTGATGAACACCCTGAGTGTCAAGGGGAACGGAAGAAAGGCATAAAGATGCCTCCCTGTTCAATCTAGAATCAGGGCACCCATGGGAACTGACCCCTTCACTGGGGTCATGCAACAATAGAGAGGTAAGTGGTGATTTTGGTGGGATGCAAAACAATCTATTTCTGGGATCCCCCACCTCCTGAATAGAGCATTCACCACTTACTTGTTCAGTGCCCATTCATGATGGGCCTGGTTTATCCTGCTCAAGGCATCTGCTAAGATATTGTACTTGCCAAGAAGATGAATTGACTGCAGAGAGGCATTTAGGGAGTAAGCAAGACTCTGTATCTTCATAGCCTCTGTACATATTGGAATGGACCTTGTCCTTCCTTGTTTGTTGATGTAGTACATTGTTGTCATAATTGTCTGTTCTGACTTGTACCAGCTTTTACCTGGATGAGATGAGAGAAAGCCTGGAGGGCCAGGTAAACAGCTCTTAACTCCAGCCAGTTTATGTGGAGGAGTGAGTCTGCACTCTCCCAGGTACCGTGGATGGTGTTTTATTTATTTTTATTATTTATTTGAGTCTAGGATTATAAAGTACCTTTGAGCCGAGGCTCTTTTACAAAGGTTCCATGTCAGTGAGTACAGGCGTACAGCATCAAACACAGTATTAACAATCAGTACACCGAAGGTCATAACATGCTATTACAAGGTAAATACATGAGACACAAGGGGAAAATAAAAAGGTGGGAATGACAGAGGTAGGATAGAAGGAAGGGTAGGGGAAAGAAGATCACAGGGTGTGAGGAGGTGAGGGAAAAAAGAAGGGGAAGAAGCAGGAGAGAGAGAGGAGTACAGAAGGAGGTGGGTAGGCACCTGGGGAAGGAGAGGGCGGGGGGTACACAGGCGGGGGTATGGCAGCCGAGGGGACATTGTCAAGGACAGACAGATGTAAGTGCAACAAAGGGACAGAGGTGATAGTAAAGTGCTTGGAGGAGGGACACAACAGGCAACAGAAGCAAGGGGGGGGTGGCTAGGTGGGAGTACGGCTTAGTCAGGGAAGTCACAGGAGCTGGAGGCAAGAAGAGAGAGGCGAAGCTTGTACTTGAAAGCACCCAGCATGGGTGAGGCAGAGATGTCACTACTGAGACTATTTAGCCAGCTGGGTGCCCTATATGCAAAGGACCTTTGGCCTTGGGTTGTGCGACAGCGGGTGATTTGCAGGAATTGAGGTTTAGACCTCCTGGCATTGCAGTTGTTGTTTCTGGGTTTAAGGAGAGAGCAGACTCCAGGAGGAGCAATGCCCATCATTATTTTCTTAGCTGTGATGCAGGTTTGATATTTTATTCGGATGTTGAGTTGCAGTCACCCAGTTTGAGAGTAGAGGTCACAAGTATGAGTGAGACGGTGGGATCCAGTGATGAGTCGACAGGCCTTATTGAGGGAGGTAGAAACACGTTTGAGAGAGGTGGCAGTGGCAGAGCCATAAATTATGAGTCCATGGTCAATAATGCTAACAATGGAGCTCTGGACGGTGACTGACAAGGCTTCAGGGGTTAGATGATTCCTGTGATGGAACAGTAGGCCCAACCTGGTGTGTGCAGCTTTCGCCACAGTATTAATGTGGGTAGCATAGGAGGATAGGGAGTCGAGGGTGATGCCAAGGTATTTGAAGGTTTGAACTTGTTCAAGAGTGACTCCTTGCTTGGTTTAAATGGAGAGGTGATGCTGCTTATTTTTGTTGTGAGAGCTGCTGAAAATCATGGACTTTGTTTTTTTCTGGTTTAGGATCAGTTTGTGCTTTAAAAGACAGTTTTCGACTGATGTGAAACCCAGCTGGAGGTTTTCTTGCAGTTGTTTTGGATCATTGTGGGAGGCTAGGATTACTGCATCATCTGCATAGAGTATGATTTATTCTGGACAGGAATCTGGTAGTGAGTTCAGGAACAGGCTAAAGAGGAGGGGGCCCAGAATAGAACCCTGGGGAACACCAGAGTGGACAGGTCTAGCAACGGCTAGTATCAGCAATTTTCATATCTATGAGTCCGTTGTCTAGGTAGCTTTGGAACCAGTTTACAGAGCTGGGTGAGAGCCCTGCATTATGAAGCTGGGCAAGCAGGAGATGGTGGTGGATGGTGTCAAAGGTCTTTGTTAAATCGATGAAGATGGAACCAGTTACAGTAGCAGCCACAGACACTGCCAACTATTTCCTGAAATTTCTGTGATATTTCCATATATATCTAATGCTTTCTCCATTTCTACAATAGGGGCAGCAGAGAGAAACTCTTTAGAAATTTTGCAAAATAGCTGGAAATAGCAGGCAAGATCTGTGGCTACTACTGTAGCTGACCATTATCCAGTTAATGGTGGATAGCACTGGTGAATTCAAGTAGTGCCGAGGAGGTGCTATGATGACCCTTTCTAAAACTGTGTTGCTGCCTACACAAGATGTTGTGTTTGTCCAGGAAGACAGTAAGCTGGTCTGTGACAATACGTTTCAGGGCCTTGGAGAGGTGAGGTAGGATGGAGATTGGACAGGAATTCTCATGGGCAGCTTTGACACCACTTTTGTATAGAGGGTTACAGTGGTAGATTTCCACTTGTCAGGAACTGGCTAAAGCTGAGAGAGAGGTTAAAAATCCTGGTCAATGGCCTGAGCACTTCTTCAAGGTGAGGGACAGAAGTTGAGGTCGAGTGAGTCATTGCTGGATCTGGATTTCCTAATGGCTTTGGTAACATAATTACAAACCTGGTACATCTTGACCACTTTAAAGTAGAAGGGAGGGTGCCTAGTGGAGGCAGAAGAAACTGGGGACATAGGGCATCCTCGTCTTTGAAAAAATCAGGGGGGAGAACAGTGCTGAGGTCAGTGAAGGCAGTATTGAAGGTGTCCACGATGATTTTTAGGTCGAGTGTAGTATATTTATGTTCAGCATGGTTGTGGGGAATTTTGACTGCTTCCCAGTGGCTTCTTTTATGTTGTTCCAGAAGTCACTTCCATTCCCCCAAGGAGTTAATAAGAGCATTCTTGAAATAGGCTGATTTCTTTTGCTGGATAGATTTGGTGCAGTCATTCCATGCACGCTTGTAGTCTGTGATGTCATTTTGCTTCCCAGTGGTTCTAGCCAGCTCCCAGAGGTGGTCCTCACTTTCAGTTGCCTTATGAGGTCACTTGAGAGCCAGGGGTTACAGAAGGCTTTGACTTTTCACCTTTTCAGTGGGGCAAATGTGTTGCAGGCCTCGTTAAAGATTTTGATAAAGTGATCCTGGGCAGTGTTCACATTAGCTGCTATGAAGACTGGTGACCAGTCCTGTTGGAGAAGGTGAGATTTGAGATGAGTTAACTAACCACAGGGTAGAACTCTACTGGTGATGGTTTTAGGGGGAGGTTTAGTGAATTTGTTAAACCATAAGCAGCTGACAGGGTAGTGGTCGCTGAGTGAGTCGGGAAAGACAGTGGTGTTTGTAATCTGCGTGGGGTGGCTGGTAAGGCTCCAGTCCAGGAGGGTGCTGGAGCCAGTTTTGTAGTTTTTTTCTGGTTGGTGAGTCGACCATCTGGGTGAGCTTGGCTGCTGCAATGGAGTCCCACTGTACCCCTGCCTCAGCAGCAGGCCAGTTTACCTTAAAGTCACCTAGTAGGATAGATTCAGTGTCTGGTGGAAGTGACCTGACAAAGTCCAGAACTGCGGTAAGCCCATTTTCTTGCTCTTTAGGTGGTATGTAAACTGTGACAACCGTGAGGGCTTTGTTGTGAGCACCTAGGAGGATTCTGATGGGAATAATCTGAGCCATAGTAGTTTGGGGAGCAGTGTTGATGGGGTGTCCCAAGATAGTTTCTTTAAGGTATAAGACGCATCCACCACCTCTTTTAGATGTCCAAGCAAACCTAAAAACATTGTAACCAGGAAGGGTGATAGCCTGGTCAGGGACCGATGGGGAGAGCCAGGTTTTAGTGACTGCCAGGATGTCCGGGCTATGTTGGCTAGTAAAGATCTGAAGAGCATCAATTTTGGGAAGAAGGCTACAAACGTTGAGACATGACTGAGAGGGCATCTGAAAGTTTGTTCTGGTTAGTGACCTTAGGGCTGGGCCAGGATTTGGATGAACATTGCCGACAATAGCAGGAGAAGGAGCACTAGCTTCAGAGTGCACAAACAAAATTCCCTGATCGAGCACTTGTGCCTTCTTGTCATGCAAGAACATGCCATGGGGTGAGACGAGGGTTCAGGGTTAAAGTAGTATAAGAGGAAAAATGTCACACTTGGACAGCTGGTTCCCATCACTGTATCATTTTTTGTAAAATAAAAATGGGTTATGGACTGTCTCCCATGAGAAATGCTGAAACAGCATGTGAGATCACACACACACACGCAGGTTTTAGATACAAGGTGTTACATGGCAGACCAGAAGCTAATTACAGACTTTTCTAAGTTAATTATAGCTTTAGCTGCTAAAAGGAAATCAGCATCCCTTTTATGACATTAGAGGAGGAAACCAGGTTTAGTAAACTGGTGCGAAATCATAAATGCTGATGTCTGTGTGAGAGGGGAACTGATCAAAGAAATGTCATTTGAAGAACATGAGTCATGCTGAGGTTGCAGAATTTAATACTTGGAAAAGACATCCTGTTTTTATATAGATTTTTTTTTTACACATTCTGACAGGGAGGAGCTAGGTGACTCTCATAAAATAGGTGGGGAACCAGCTTTTAAAGATGATTCTGTTTTCCTTCAGAGACACTTCTATCTAGACTCTGACAAAGAAACATCTTTGGAGCACTTTAAACAGGTATTTAGAGAGAGAGAGAGACAACTCTAAGTACGGTAGTAAGAATTGCACTGTTTAAAACCTTGTTCTTTTATTAGATTTGTATGTCTTGTGATATAATAGTTCTGTATTTTACATATTTTTATCTATTTTAGTAAGACTCTTTTTAGAGCTTACTTGGGCTGTCTTTCATTTATTTCCATTACAAGTAGAGTATATATGGTTACAGCACACACTGCGCATAAGCTTGAATGGTGATACCAAACTGGAAAAAGGTAAGAATAATCTGAGGGCTTTATTAAAGTTTAAGGGTTCATTTTTCTACACCTGGTTAGGTGCTCATAGGCAAAGATATCTGGCCCCCCGAAGACAGATATATCTGAGCCTGTGCATTGGGTACACTAGAAAGAGGTTCACGGTTTGAATCCCTTCAATACTTGAGACCAAAGATTGATTCGAACCCACATAAACAGACAAGAGGGTCACCTTGTTCAGTTAACTGTACACAAGACTACGCTCAGAGGTTGGCACTTTGTGAGCAGAGGGCTGACCTGCTGAGTGGGTTTGTGACACGTTGATGACAGTGGTGGGATAATTTTGGTATCACCAGCTTTTATTGTTCAGCATGTCAGCTTGCAAAGAAAGAAAAAGGCAGAGTTTTATTTTAAAAAGGAAACAGAACTATATCACTTGGCATACAGTCAAGTTCCTACCCATTTTATTTTTTTTTCTAAAGTGCAACTCAGAGTAGCAGTAGTCAGGGAAGAAGATGGCTTCCGACTACAGCAGGCACACTGTAGATTACTTAAAGCAGTTGTGCGAGGACAGATGAGTCCCATTTGAGGTGACAGCCAAAAAGAAGAACCTCATAGATGCCCTGATGGTAGCAGATACCCAGAGCAGTGAGTCATGGACCGTGACTGGAAAGGACCAAACCTCAAGTGTGGCAGGGCTAGGCAGTCAATGCAGTGTCCAGATCTGATGAGGACAGCAACAGGGCCACTGTCAGTGAAGGTCACAGCAGCAGGGACGGTCACCAGAATCCTGAATCCAGAGGTACTCAGGCTGTGAATTGAATTGTGCAGGATGGAGCTGAAGTTCCAGGAGAAGAGAGAGAGGGAACAATGAGAGGCAGAGCAAGAACAGAGACACAGACTGTGAGGAGCACGAGTGCCAGCGAGCTGCAAAGGAGAAGAGAGGAGCACCAGAGGCAAACGAACTGGAGAAGATATGACTCTGACCAGTGGCACCAGAGCAGGTAAGTGGCGTGGGTTTAACTGGGACTGCAGGACTGGGTTACAAATTGAATTCCAAATTAATAGTCAAATTTAAAGAGGAGGAGGATATGGATGCCTTTTTAAATTCTTTTGAAAAAGTTTGTATACAGGCTAAAATTCCTAGAGAGTTCTGGAGCTTCCAGTTATCCCCGCTACTTACCGGGAAAGCTCGGGATGCACTGAGTCAAATGGACAATGAGGACAGTAATAATTACAGCAAACTAAAAGCTGCACTTAACAAACTTTGAATTAACTGCTGAATCATACAGAGCTAAATTCCGTAAGCTCAGGAGAAGCCCTGATATGAGCTATGAGGAGCTAGCCATGAAACGACGTCAGTTTTTAAAATGTTGGTGGGAAGGAATTGAGGCATACTCTGTTGATAAAATTGAAAATGCGATTTTATTAGAACAGTTTTATTAGGCTGCCAGCAGAGCTAAAACCTGGCTAGAGGACCGAGATCACAAAACAGTGCACGAGGCTGCTGAGCTCTTGGACCGCTATGCCAAGTGCAGACCTGCTCTGAGAGCAAATGGGGCAGGCGTGGCAACACAGAAAGGGAAAAGAGTGCCTTCAGGGAAGCTAAAACCCTCACTGCCTCCACCGAAACCAGTTAGCCCCAGGTTTCAGAGAAAAGATTTATCTGAGAGAAGAAATGAAGGTTGGTTGTGTAAAGAAACTGGGCATATTGCCAGTGTCCCAAAAAGGCGAGCAATAATACACAACCGGGTGCTAGAAAAGAAGTGGGTTGTTTGTGTATCCCTGGAAGAATGCCAGTGAACATGAGGGAACACATGCACCCAGTCAAGGTGAATGGTGTACAGACGCAGGGGTTAAGGAACACAGGGGCATCCCTGACCTTGGTAAAGGGGGATCTGGTACAGCCTGGGCAGCTTATACCCAATAAATACGTCACTGTACGGGACTTTGCGGGAAGGGAGAAAACATTACCCCACGCTAGTGTTCTCAGACTGGGGAGAAACAAGGGGAACTGTGCAACAGGTGGCTGTAGCCAAAACCTTAGCAGTGGATGTGATCCTGGGCAACAATCTAAAATGGGATGATATGTGCAGTTACCTGTAGCCAAGCAACAAGGGAAAATTGTAGTTCCCTGAACCCCACAGGAGCCATTGTGAAAACCATTGAGAGGCTGGTTCCCCAGCCTGTGTCTCCAGAGATGGAGATTAATGAAGAGGGGGTAGAAATTTCCCCAGTAGCAAGTAACCACACAGCTACAGAGGGTTACTCTGAAGAGGGAGGGGTGACCCACTGTCACAGGGTTGGGATTGACAGTGATTCTGAGTGCCCTGATGCTAGTGCTAGGGACCCTAGTTTAGTGACTGAAGGGGACCTGTCCCATGCCTTGGGAATGTCTGAGGGGTTTGCAGCTGCTCAGAGAAGTGACCCTAGTTTAGAGAAGCTGAGGGCTTGGGCAGACTCAGATGGCACACAGGGAGGTGACGGCAGACATAAGGTTTATTGGGAAAATGGACTTATGTATACTTAAGTATACTCAGGCAGTACAGACAGAGGGAGGGAGGGATGCTAGGCAGGCAGCTTGTCGTTCCCCAGGGGTATCGTGAACATTTTCTCAAGATTGCACATGATAATCCCTTGTCTGGTCATCTGGGAATCGTGCAGACTACGCAGCGGTTGACCCAGAATTTCTACTGGCCTAACTTCACCCAGCAGGTGAAGGAGTATTGCAGGTCTTGTCACCGGTGTCAAGAAATAGGGAAGGCAGGCAAGAAAACCAAAGCCACCCTACTTTCATTGCCCATAGTGGAGGAGCCATTCCAGAGGGTGGAAATGTATATTGTGGGGCCTTTAAATACCCCCAGCTCCTCAGGGAAGAGATTCATCCTGACTGTGGTGGATTATGCCACCCAGTACCCAGAGGCAGTCACCCTATCCTCACTGAGGACAAAGTAGCAGATGCCTTACTTGGGATTTTCTCCCATGTTGGGTTTCCACAGGAGGTAATCACAGATTCGAGGGGGTTCGTTCATGTCGGACCTGATGAAATGTTTATGGGAGAAGTGTGGGGTGGTGCAGAGATGCATGACACCGTATCACCCACAAGCCAATGGGCTTGTGGAAAGATTCAATGGTACCCTAAAGTCAATGCTCTGGGCATTTGCTGAACAGCATGGGAGGGACTGGGAGAAATACCTTCCCCACCTGTTGTTTGCATACAGGGAGGTGCCCCAAGAGTCGACAGGATTTTCCCCCTTCGAACTCTTATATGGACGCTGGGTACGTGGGTCCCTAGACTTGATCCAGGAGGACTGGGAAGACAAGCACACCACCCATTGTGGATTACATCCTTAGGTTTAGGGAAAGGCTGAAGGAGCTTATGGGGACAGCCCAAAGCAACCTGGCAGCTGCCCAACAGAAACAAAAAGTGTGGTATGACCGCAGAGCCAGAGCTTGCTCTTACATGGTGGGTCAGGAAGTCATGGTCCTTATTCCGGTCCGGAAAGACAAGCTGCAAGCTGAGTGGGCAGGACCATACAAAGTGGTTAGAAAGGTAAATGACGTGAACTACATTGTGGAGTTACCTGACAGAAGACAGACAGAAAGGATGTACCATGTCAACATGATGAAGCCATATGCAAATAGGGCTGACATGGTGTTTGCAGTGTGCAGTCATGGGGAGTGGATGGACAAAGGAGTCCCCCTTCTGGATTTGCTGGAAGAAAGTAAGTAGGAGTCCTCTGTGGAGGCAGTAAAATTGTCTCCCCAGCTAGCCCTGGACCAGATCCAGAAAGTAAGGGAGGTTTTAGCAGACTTTGCCCCTTTGTTTAGTGCCAAGCCTGGACTAACCCCCTTAGT
Source organism: Neoceratodus forsteri (assembly GCA_016271365.2). Classification (NCBI taxonomy): domain Eukaryota; kingdom Metazoa; phylum Chordata; order Ceratodontiformes; family Ceratodontidae; genus Neoceratodus; species Neoceratodus forsteri. The sequence goes on from JADMNL010000022.1 coordinate 184,092,671, forward strand.
GACACATGATGTGGAGAAAGGGACACAGACGCCCATATGGCGGACAGCATATCGAGTGTCAGAGGCTGTCCAAAAGGACATTAGGAGGGTAGTGGAGGAGATGCTGGATTTAGGGGTAATCCAGAGATCCCACAGCCCATAAGCCTCACCCATAGTCCTTGTGCCTAAGCCAGATGGCTCTACTCATTTCTGCTTCAACTATCATGGACTGAATGCAGTCATGAAGTCATATGCCCACCCGATGCCCCACACAGACGAACTCCTGGACAAGTTGGGAGGGGTGACCTACCTTACAACCACTGACCTGACAAAGGAGTAATGGCAGGTAGAGTTGACAGAGCTAGGGAGAGGTCATCCTTCATCACTCCGATAGGCTTATTTGAGTTTAAAGTAATGCCTTTCAGAATGAAGAACGCCCCGGCTACTTTTCAAAGGTTGGTGAACAAGGTGTTAAATGTTGCTGAGGTGTACACCATGGCATACCTGGATGACATTGCCATCCTTGGTACCAGCTGGGCAGGATACAGAGGGCCAGGCTCACTGTCAAAGCCAGGAAGTGCCAGTTGGCCATGGGAGAAGTGGCATACCTCGGGCATGTGTTAGGCTGGGGACAGCTCCATCCTAACCAAATAAAGATAGAGGTAATCCAGGCATGGCCCAGACCAGAAACACAGAAGCAGGTCAGAAGTTTTCTAGGGACAGCAAGGTACTACAGGAAATTTGTACCCAATTACAGTGCCCTGGCTGCTCCCCTATCTGACCTGACAAAGAAAAGGATGCCAAAAAAAGTTACCAGGGGCCCAGCCTGTGAGGAAGCCTTTTTCAAACTAAAGGAGGTACTGTGCAGTGCTCCTGTTTTGACAAGTCCTGACTACAGCAAAACCTTTATAGTTCAGACTGACACCTCAGAAGTGGGTGTTGGGGCAGTACTGAGTCATACAGCCAGCCAAGGGACAGATAACCCAATAGTGTATCTGAGTAGGAAGTTACTTCCCAGGGAGCAAGCCTACTGGTGGAAAAGGAGTGTCATGACATAGTGTGGGCCCTAAAGAAATTAGAGCCATACTTATATGGGCAGCATTTTGTGGTGTACACTGACCACAACCCCTTGGTTTGGCTGACGCAGATGGGGAAGAACAATGGTATATTACTAAGATGGAGTCTTGCTTTGCAAGAATATGATATGACAATTCTACATAGGGCTGCAGCAAAAAAAATCAGAACTCAGATGGGCTGTCTAGGGTCTATGAGGAGTGAACTGATTTGGGAAGCTCTTCCCATGCAGGGGATAGAGCCTCCAAATTCAATCTAGGTGGGGAGGAATGTGACACTTGGACAGCTGGTTCTGATCACTGTATCATTTTTTGTAAAATAAAAATGGGTTATGGACGGTCTCCCATGAGAAATGCTGAAACAGCATGTGAGATCACACACACACAGGTTTTAGATACAAGGTGTTACATGGCAGGCCAGAAGCTAATTACAGACTTTTCTAAGTTAATTATAGCTTTAGCTGCTAAAAGAGAAATCAACATCCCTTTTATGATGTTAGAGGAGGAAACCACGTTTAGTAAACTGGTGCGAAATCATAAATGCTGATGTCTGTGTGATGGGGAAACTGATCAATAGATCAAAGAAATGTCATTTGAAGAACATGAGTCATGCTGAGGTTGCAGAAATTAATACTTGGAAAAGACATCCCGTTTTTATATAGATACAGTTTAGAATTTTTTTATATATATTCTGACAGGGAGGAGCTAGGTGACCTCATGCAAAATAGGTGGGGGAAACCAGCTTTTAAAGATTATTCTGTTTTCCTTCAGAGACACTTCTGTCTAGACTCTGACAAAGAAACATCTTTGGAGCACTTTAAGCAGGTATTTAGTGAGAGAGAGAGAGACAAATCTAAGTACGGTAGTAAGAATTGCACTGTTTAAAACCTCATTCTTTTAACAAATTTGTATGTTTTGTGATATAATAGTTCTGTATTTTGTGATTCACATATTTTTATCTATTTTAGTAGAACTCTTTTTAGAGCTTACTTGGTCTGTCTTTGATTTATTTCCTTTACAAGTAGAGTATATATGGTTACAGCAGACACTGGGCATAAGCTTGAATGGTGATACCAAACTGGAAAAAGGTAAGAATAATCTGAGGTCTTTATTAAAGTTTAAGGGTTCATTTTTGTACACCTGGTTAGGTACTCGTAGGCAAAGACATATGGCCCTCCGAAGACAGATATATTTGAGCCTGTGCATTGGGTATGCTAGCAAGAGGTTCACAGTTTGAATCCCTCCAAGACTTGAGAGCAAAGGTTGATTTGACCCCCCAAAAACAGACAAAAGGGTTACCTTGTTCTGTTAAGTGTACACAAGACTACGCTCAGAGGTTGGCACTTTGGGAGTAGAGGGCTGACCTGCTGAGTGGGTTTGTGACAGAGGGGAGCACCCGATGCCCAAAGGAGGGAAAGGACAGTTCCTTAGCGGTAGGTGGGGCCCAGGGCGGAGGGCTGAGCTCTAGTTGTAGGTACCTATGTGGAGATATGTAGATTCAATTAGGTATATGCAGGGGGCAGAGGGGAAGCAGGCTCTGGGAGGGTGGAGAAGGGGAAAGAGAGTAGCAAGGAAGAGGAGAAGGGGGAACAGAGCACAGGTGGAGCACATGTTTAGATGGCACAGAGGTGGCTGAGGAGAGCAAGTGCAGGGATAAGCAAGGTGGGAAGAGAAAGTAAGGAAGGTAGGTGAGAGGAGAAGTGGAGCAGGGAGAAAAGGCAGTTGCACTAGAAATTGAAAGTGGTGAGGCAACACAGAGGTGCAATGAGACAAGAGTTAAAGTGCGAGAGGGCGAAGTGAAAGGGAGAAAGGAGGAGGACCTAGCAAGGCACCCTATAGGAAATGAGCAAAGAGGAAGTGCCACCAAAAGGAGGAGAGAAAAAGAGAGATAAGGGGGAGGCAATTGAAAATAAAAAAGAATTAAAAGCACACAATCAGAAGAAGCTGATATTATCAGTTCGGAAAAAAAAACAAACTGAAGGGACAGCAGCTGAGAGACACAGTTAAAAGGCAAGCAAATTACCAGGTAAAGGCAGAGAATGGAGAAGCAGCTGCAACTTCTGAAAATAAGATTGTACTGTAAGAGGTAGGAGGGGGGAAAAGCAGAAACTCCTCCAGGAGAGGGCTAAACTTGGGAAGATATGGTAGGAAGCACAGAGGCAAGGAAAACAAGAGATATACAGTAGAGGTCAGACAACCCCTAGTGGGGAGGCAATATAAAGAGCAAACGAGAAACTTGAGAGATAGGAAAAGTGATCTCATGAGATGTTGTCAGCCTATAAATTAAACACTAGCTAAGGGTGGGAGGGTATTGGAGGGCAGGTGGGGAGCAGTCACACAGTGACTGTGGGGAATAGCACATAGGCAGCTCCCCAAACACTGATGTGATCCTGGGCAGTACAAGCAGCCAGCTGGGGACTCAGGCAGCCTGCTCAGTAGGACATTCAGGACAAACAAGCCAGCCTGCCCAGAGAAATAGTTGAGAAGCTGCAGCCTGTAAAAGTTACCAAATTAGTAGCGGCTCCGCTGTGCAGAAATTACTTTTTGGTTGGTTACCAGTTGTTTTAAAGCTATGGCAGGTACAGCAGGGCTACTGTTATATTACAATGCTGGCCGCTCACAGCATAGCACCAAATTAAGTTCACCCACAGAATTCAAGGGTTTAACCGGGGAAAAAGTAATTTAAACAGGTGCAACGCTTAAATAAAGCAATGCAGGAATGTCCCCAAAGTGAGTAGTAGGTTTCAGGTCGCATTAAAAAAGGTGCCAAGTTCAAACAGAGGTAGACAAAAGGCTTGGAAGTGCAGTCCCCAGCATACCTGGGCAGTATCAGCACGTCGGTTGGAAGCAGCTCCACGGGCAGTCCAGCCCCAGGGGAGGTCTGGACAGTATCAGCAGGGTGGTCGGAAGCAGCTCCACAGGCAGTCCAGCCCCAGGGGAGGTCTGGGGAGTATCAGCAGGGTGGTCGGAAGCAGCTCCACAGGCAGTCCAGCCCCAGTGGAGGTCTGGGCAGTATCAGCAGGGTGGTCGGAAGCAGCTCCACGGGCAGTCCAGCCCCAGGGGAAGTCTGGGCAGTATCAGCAGGGTGATCAGAAGCAGCTTCATGGGAAGTCCAGCCCCAGGGGAGATCTTGGCAGTATCAGAAGGGTGGTCGGAAGCAGTTCCATGGGCAGTCCAGCCCCAGGGGAGGTGTGTTGCCCTAAATGAGCACCTTATCCCAGCAGGGAAGCATCTGTTGTAAGAACCAGGGAGGGTGATTCCTGCAGGAATGGAACCCCTTCCCTTAAATTTTCCAGGTCCCTCCACCATTGGAGTGCCTGTAGTAATACCTTTGTGACTGGTACTGGCTTTGAGAGGGGGTCCCACCTATGGCACCAGTGTTCTCTGATGTAGAACAAAATATCCCTCATCTGAAACCTGACACCTACTGTATGACTGTGCTTGTTGCTGAAGTCATGTGCCCTAACAGTTGAAGGAACTGTCTTTGCTGGCTTTGGCCTACCCAGGGCAAATGGGCCTGCCAAAAGCAGAATGCTTTCTGCTCTCTTCTGAGGGAGAAAAGCCTTTCCCACTATAGTATTTAGTTCTGCATCTATGAATTGCAGGACTTGCACAGGGGTCAGGACTGATGTTTTGGTGTTGAGGAATCCCAGGGAGTGTAACAGATCCTGGGTTACCTGACGGTGGTCTGACACCTGCTGGTGGGATTTTCCTACGATTAGCAAGTCATCCAGGTAGGGAAAAACTGTGACATCTAACCATCTCAGGTGTGTCACTACTACAGCTATGCACTTGGTAAAGACCCTTTGTGCAGAGGTAATGCCGAAGGGATGTGTTGAGAACTGGTAGTGGCCTGAAGGGAGTCTGAACCTCAGATATTTTCTGTGCGACTCCCTTATGGGAATATTGAAATATGCATCCTTTAGGTCTAAAAAAGGCTATCCAGTCTCCTTTTTGCAGAGTTGGCAAAATCATGATCAATGTGACCATCTTGAACCTTGGTTTTACCAGATACGTGTTTAGCAGTCTAAGATCTAGTATAGGCCACCACTCTCCATTCTTTTTTTGTTTTTAGGAAGTATCTTGAGTAGAGACCTTGCCCTCTTTGGTTGGGGGGAACAGGCTCCACTGCTCTTGCCAGCAGTAAAGCCTGCATCTCCTGCTCCAGTAATTTTCTTTCTGAGAAAGGAGCTGGTGTAAACTGCTTTAACCTTGGAGGAGGAAGGGACTTGAAACAAAGGGACAGACCCTGACTCATTATTTCCAGGACCCACTTGTCTGTGGTTATTTTCAACCAATCCTGAAAATAATGGGTGAGTCTGCCCCCTACAGGAGATGGAGAGGCAGCCTGAAGGGAAAAGTTGGGGATTTTGCTTTGCTTGCTGCTGTGGCTGTGCAGATTGGGATCCTCTCCTGGAACCCCTTCTGCCTCTAGCTCTGTAGAAACCACCATGCTGTGGTTGGTACTGCTGTTGGGAAACAGCCTGCACTTGGAAGAAAGGCCTCCTAACAGTTGACCTACTCATGCCTCCCCTAGCATAGGATGAAGTGGAAGGAGAGGCTCTATCTCTGGTAGAATTGCTCCTAAAAGTAGCTTTGTATTCATTTACTTTTTTCATATATGCCCTCAGTCTGGGCACCAAAAAGAGAGTGGCCCTTGATTGGGAAATCCATAGCCTTACTCTGTGTGTCCTGGGTGAGATTAGTGTCTCTCAGCTAGGAAAATCTCTGTAGTGCTATGGTAACAGCCATACATCTAGCAACTGTAACATTTGTGTCAGCTGCCATTTAAAACTGGCACTTGGAAGCCTCCAATCTCAGCTTTGCTGTGTCCAGCAGATCTGACACTGTTAAAGAGGGATTAACCTCAACACTGTCCACAACTGACTGCCAGAGAGCCTTCTGATAGAGGGCTGCATAAGCCTGATAGCTGACTTGGCGTAATGCTAGGGAAGCCGAAAGATACCCTTTTTTTGCCATGCTGTCCACTTTCCTAAAATCTTTCTCAGGGGGTGAGAGGACAAGGGAGTTTTAACCTTTTCACAGGCAGCCTGCTGAACAAAACCTTGGTGGTCTGGATGACTGAACATAAACTCAACACCTGACCTTTCAAGCTGGTATTTCTTGTCACACTTTTTATCAGTTGCAGTGACAGTATTGGGAGATTTTAGGATTTCCAGAACATCCTTTTTAAAGAATTTGTACATAGGCAGGAGGAGCCTTTTGGTGGGTGTCAGCCCCATGAGCTTCATATATTGTGCTTCCTCTGTATCCTGGATCTCCTCTGCTGTTTGCAGATCCAGAGTTTCCACCATTTTTTTTAAAGGGGCATTGTCTGAAAACGTCATAGTTAAGAATGACTTGTTATGACAATGTGTACAGCATGCTGTGCTAAATCATGTTTTATGATGTGTGCGGCTATATTAAAGTTTGAACTATTAAACAGAAGAAGTGTCGGCCTAAGTTATTTAAAAAGAAATAACAATATGATTAATGTCTGCTGTCACAGTGAAGCAGCCACCATTAGCCAAAGGATGATCACGTTGTTGAGATGGTCTGCAGGGGATGAGCCCGTTAATGTGCACGTCACAGTTTAGTAGGCTCACAAGCGGGACTGCAGATGGACTGCTTGCAGGGCGTGCTTTGCATCTTGTGTCAGTGTTGACTTGCTTTCTAGCAAACCTGTCATACAGTGTTTTTTGATTGAAGAGATTCTGTAGTCAGCTCTAAAATAAACATTTTTTTCAAGTTGATTTTGAATGTAAAAAATGTTTTCCCGATACAGAAAGAGTGACTTTATACAGCCTTCGTGGATTTTGTTGAGGTAATGACACATCCTCGTTTTACAGTTTGCCACCACATAAAGTATGGCTATGTTTCCTCTGAACAACGGTATTTGTAGTAATCTTTAGGATGAATGGTGTTTTCACTATTTGTAATACATTTGGGTTAAGCTGTCTATTTCAATGGACATTGTATACATAATTTCGATATTTTTTAATGATTTTCCAAGCAATAAACGATGTGTTGCTTTTTCACTCCCCTATTTGAAATTTGCTCCAGTCTCAGTAGCTATTATTTTTTTCATCCTCCCCCCACCATTAAAGTCTCCTGCTTATAAAATGACAGTCCATCATCCAGATACCTTACTGAATGTTCTTCTGTATCTGCAATTTGGATACAAACAGAGATTGTGAGACAGCTTCCACTCTACGAATATTCGAAATTACCAGCAGAAAACGGCCCACAGGTCTATCAAATCTGCTCAATTGTGCGTTGTGATTTTATATTTTCATATCTGTCTACCCGTGTTCCCTACAACCTGCCCCATCCCCAGTCAACCCTACCCTCTATTCATTTCCTCCCTCATATGCCTCCTTGACCTGGTCTCCACCCTCCCACCCCATAATTGTAACACCAACTCAAAGTATATTGACTTTACAAATATGGGACTCGGAATAACCTTGTGTAGGTTTTCTTGGGCAGTAGATTGAGGTACTATCCACTCCTTATCTCGATTTGATTCTAGTGGGCCATGATCACACTTTGCTGATCCCGTACCATGACCCAGTAGCCAGTGGTGCTGATTGGTTACATGATGCATCATCCCTGTCCACTTCTCCTATATACTGAAACAGCATAATAAATAAATGCAAACCTACAGATGTGGTTAGGTCATACAAACTTTTACAATATATCAAACAGTACTCACAATGACCTGGTTTCCACCATCCCCACCTCCATAACTGAAATACCAAATCAGAATATGAAAAGTGAACAAAAATAATCGATTGTCTTACATTTGCTCACCCTTTCTGTTCTGCAAATATTGACTGCCCACATGATGATTATAATCCAACGCTGCAAAATAGTTTTGTGCCTTATAAACATTATATGAATATGCATGCCGCTTTGATGCATACATAAGTATATGTTGCTGGAATTGTTCTAAGTCAGACGTGCTTCTGTCAAATAAAATATAAACTTATTTATACATATATATTGAAAGAGAAAGCACAATCCCAGGGAAGAGGAGCTCGGTGCCCTAAAGGGGAGTTTCTTGGTGGCATCAACAGCTGGAGAGAGACAGCGTGACCAGTTTACAGCTTTGCTGCATCAAATACCCGAAGGAGGTGGAGCCAGGTGGAGGGAAGGAGTCAGGGATTGGGGTGGTAGCCTGCAATGGATGTAGGCCTAAGGATACAGGGGGAGTTAAGGAGAGTGAAGGGGCAGCTCAGTAGGTTTAGGATGGGGGTGGGTGGGTGGAGGAGGCAGGTGAACAGGCAGAAGTTCTCAATGAGTACTTTGCTTCAGTCTTCACTAGGGAGGATGGTGGCGAGCTTCAGATCAAGGGGACACAGGGGCAGAAGGGACGATGGCATTGGGGGTAGAGGGAGTACCTACTGTCACTCAGGGTGCCAAGGGATGGGGAGGTTCTGACTCCTGAGCAGTCTCCATAGACCATGAGGCCTAATCTGCTGGCATTTTAGTATGTTAATGTGTTTAATTTAGTTTAAAATAAAATAGTCCTTTCACAAACATTTAAATTAATTTTTTTACTCAGATACTTCTGTCCTGCCGGCGCATATGTAAACAACTTCAGCTGACTGTCATGGAAACCCCCCCCCCCAAACATGCACTCCTCATTATCTGAAGGAACACCATTCAGTCACAGCATAGAATAATCCATCAAGTCACTCGGTATCCTCCCTCTAATCCCAGTTTCTCCTCTTAATGGAAAATATGATTATTAAAATGAAAGATATTTACTTAATGTAAGTAACATGCTATCGACTTTAAAAATCTGGGGCTTAGAATAATCTTGCTTAGGTTTTCTTGGGCAGTAGATTGAGGTGCTATCCACTCCTTATCCTGATTTTAACCCAGTGGGCCATGATCGCACTCTGCAGATCCAGTACCACAACCCAGTAGCCACTGGTGCTGATTGGTTACATGATGTAGCAACCATGTCCACTTCTCCTACATATTGAAACAGTGTAATAAATAAATGCAAACCTACAGATGTAATTAGATTGTACAAACTTTTACAATATATCATACAGTACTCACAATGAATTGTTGATGTGTTTCTGCCACTTGACAACAGTGCCAGAAGTGATTAACTATGTCCTTGCACCATGCATGTAACATTTTACAATCTTTCTGCATACCTGCCTATAACATACAATGAACATATTACTAACATACTAACATAATATGAAGCCAGCAGATTAGGCCCTATCGAGTCTGCTCGATGGTCAGTGCCTTCTCATGGCATGGTTTATAGCCCCCACCTCCCTACAGGATCACAGCGGGACTCCTGGATACACCCTCCCCCTATACCTATTCAAGCCCTTCTTGAACTCCTCTGCAGTATTAGTAACAGCCACCAGCTCCCTGGGCAGCACATTCCATGGCTCCACCATCCTCTCAGTGAAGTAGCACCTCCTTGTTACCATCCTCGGCCTCATCCCATCCAGCTTCATTGAGTGTCCCCTGATGGTCCCCGACTCACTCACTAATCGAAAAGGTCAAAAATGATTAGATGAATATAACGGGTTAATTCATTGAGATTTAACAAAATACTTACTATTAACACATATATGATAAAATGAATAATAAACAGTAAAGCAACTCATCATTACAAATTTAGCCTACTGTATACTGCATACACATGTATATTGAAATTGTTTTGCTAGGTCTCTAACTATTTATAATAATCTTACCATACAGGAAAAGGGTTTTATTACCTCATACAATTTTCTTTGCAAATTCTTTACACAATGCCAAATGTTGTGACACTTCCTAACATTTCCCTAAAGTGTTTGACACACACTACATTTACTAATTTCATATAGTTGCTGTACATATGATATTGCATATATGGTGAATATACTACATATAGTAAAACAATAGGTTCGATAATGAATAACAATTTATAACCTAATAATGAATTTCAATTTGTTAAATTAACATACTGATTTTACCCCTTCTTGTTGGGAGTTGACATGCCACACAGGCAAATGGGTATATTTTCATGATGAGATGATTAACTGACTTTTAATATAACTCCCAATAGTTCTATATGTCCAATATCAACAAATTACTTCAATAAGAAATTATCATAATAATTTGAAATTATGTAGAATGATTGGGTCAATAAGGTATATTTAAATATAAATACAAGTATTTATAAGTTCAAAATACTATTACTATGTACCATGCTTCCACAAAGCAAATCACTAAATATTAAATCAGTCACTTACTTATTAGACTAGTGATCTGTACATGTGCATTGGTAACTACTTTGGTTACAATGACATTATTGGATATTAAGTTGTCTATACTCTTTTGAAATGCTAGTTTTTCCCATATTAGTTGATTTGAGGCCTGTCTGTCACTTGTTTACAATTTGCACATCTAAGATCTCCTTTGTCATCAGATCCGTATAAGTACAATATTTGGCACAATGGCCAGGGCTGCCCATCCTCGTATCACCTATCATTGAATACAAAGTTAGATGTACAAAGTTCAAATGACAATGTCAGGATAAGTGACAGATGATCTAGTATATAAATGACTAGGACTAACCCATAATAATGACTTCTTTGCCTCTTCTATTTGGTATCAATTTTGACTGACAGTCCAACCAGAATTTCATGACAGATGGAACTATATAAACCTATTGTAACCTGAGAAAAGATGATTCACAAGGGATGGCCATTCTCATAAACTGAGTCATCATTAAAATGTTTCCGTAATTGTTCCCAGACAGCAAAACAGAGCTAGCAAACAGTAAGTCACCTGCATGAAATCCATATTTCATTTTTGGTTCTACACCAATAATGAGGTTTTCTTACATGGTGTACATTCCTGTTTAGAATGAAATATAATATAAGTGATGTATAAGTACAAGTATGACACTGTGTATAAATATATGAGATGGCATTGTATACACATTGTATGTAAGGAGATTTGGTGTAGGAAACTGACCCAAAGTAGATATATAGCCGAAGAGTCAACACGTGTTCTGATTTCCATTATTCAGTTACACGTATCACAGATAGTCTATTTGTTACTCCTCACCAATTCATACAAACTGGTTTCATATACGATAGATGTCTTTTGTGCAATAAGATTGTAAATGTTACTAATATCATTCACTTTCACGCAATGCAAAGACTTGGCTGTATCCTGAGTTTCTATACTGGAACAGGAGAACAATGGTTCTGTATCTCTATTAGTTTTGGCATTGCATCTGTATGATAAATCCTTTGGATCATCATTAATGGTCCTGTTTATAAACAAAATAATGAAGCATGATAAATCATTTACATGATTTATATTAGAACTATCCTTTCATAAAGGGTGATATTAATTTTGAACTTATCCAGATCACGGTATAGAAATATGTTGTCATTCATACCCAAAGTAGGATGCAACACCGTGTTCCTTGTTATGAAGATTCATCTCTAATTGATCACCATCTTCCTTCCTGATAACATGGGCATTTACATTTTTTTTAAAACCATCCCTCTTTCAAATAATAAATGTCAGCTGATATTGTTGAAAATTAATTGTGAAATGTGACAACCAAGACAGCACCTTCACATGCTAAAACAAATCCATGTTAACCGGGGTAACTTACATAAATCATATGCCACATATATCTTAGTTTCCATCACTAACATTGCTGCAGTCATCGCAAAACTTCTTGTTACACACCACCCCATATTTTATTCTATTTTTAATGTACTTCCCAGGGGTGTAAGACACTCTGCCTTTGACCTTGTGCATTATCATGCACCTGGGGCATGCATTAAAATTATTTATAAAGACGGGTATAAAATTTCCTACATTTTGATTGGCTAAGATTTACCATTTGCCATGTCCTTATCAGGACGTATACTGGCAACTGGTACTACTTAAGCCAACCAAAATGCATCACATGATGATATCAGTGCCTGAAACATCTCTGCAGGTGCAGCACCAAGGGCAGCGCCACACCTAACAGCTAATGGATCCAATCTGCAACAAGAACTCCACCAACAAAAAACAGCAATACTAAGTGAGTCTCCTGCCCCCGAATATTTCAAGTTTCCATACTTAAAAAAAAAAAAGCATATCTTGGTCCTGTCTGTGTTGATAAAAGTTGATGGCAGCCTGTTGCTCCATGCCTCTCCCATGGACTGTTGTTCCTGTTTTCCACTGCATTCCTTTGTTCCCTCTCCCTGAAGCTTTTCTCTGTAATCCCCGCTCCATTCCTCAGACCCAGTCTTCACTCCTAGTTGTGTTCTGTTCCTCAGCCCCCCAACCCCCGCACAGTCTGAAAGTGAAAAAAAAAGGGAAAAAGCACAGCTCTCCTATCTAACGGCTTCCCATAACACACGCTTCAACATTAATTTCTGTTATAATGCAGTCAGTCCCACAGACGCACTGCAAGAGAAAGCTGCTCTGACCTATCTTATCTTAAACATTTAGTTAGAAGACCCATTTAATAAGTGGAATAAGACACCATGAGGTGTGGTTTATGGGCTGATAAGAGCACTTCCCAGGTGCAAAGGGCACTCGACGCAAGTGCCTCATGCCTCATTACACACCTGTGGCATGCTGTTATCAGCCAAAAAAACCACACCTCGTTATGTCTTATTGTTTACTTAATGCACACCCTGTCATGGCTTACTTATCCTCTGTCTATGTATAGTATGTATTAAAGTACAAAAAAATATATTAACATTTACCATCCAGAGATAAAAATCAACACAAATGTGGAACCTCAGTTCCAAGTTTTTTCACTTAACGTTACTTATATTAATAGTATAAACATATTTATTACTCATTTGATTTTATGGAGCTGCCATCAAAAGTAGCATCACCGACTCCAACATTTGTTGTAGATGAACAATGAATTGCAGTAGAATAGCCAATAATTGGAGTTGACTGCAGAATTGGGATCCCTGGTTCTGCAATTATAGTTCGACTGACATCCATTTGGCATTCGTATCTGTAAAAAGAAACAAATGTAACAGACAAAAAATGTAATAGATATGCAATTGTAAATATAAAAAAATTTATGTCAGATAAATAGACATTGAGCTGTGTCACTAATATCAAATCTGTTACATTTTCATAATGTTATGCAAAGGAGTATAAACAATCAGGATTGTAAACATTTTAAAGTAAACATATAGACAATTATGATTACTCACAAATCAAGATAGTAGCCAGCAATCAGAGTGATATTTCATGTTCGGGTCATTCTTTAGAGAGTTCCACCTATTTATCTCTGAACCAATGGATAGTCTAGATTTTCCTCTTTCTCGGTCACGCTCCATCTTTCTTTTTTTCTTGTCCGACTTATTCAGCAAATTAACACTTTTACACTTGGTTGTCTCCATTTTGTCTATAAGGAGCAAACATATGGAACTTGAGTGTATTGCATTTATCATGTTTAATTGACTAATTTGATGTGTAACTGTTATAGAAATTGCAATAATATCACTCTACCAATAGTCAGACACCAATATATGCATATCACAGAAACTTGAAAGTCACTGAAGTAATTGAAAAGGTACTTACATCCATTTACAGTTAGCATGCACTAAAGCTATCTATTAAAAAAAATAAATACAAAATGAATCCCTTACTTCATTTGTACAGTATATATAATCAAGACCCCCCCCCCCACACACAAACTCCAAAAAGCCATCTTATTGAAGCTGAAACATGCTACATCGCACCAACTGCTGCAGCCACATCCAAGAGCAGGGTCATTCTCAATGCCCTGCAGGGGGCATGCCTCAGACATCTAGTGTTGGAATCCACTCAGAATGGAGCAACCTTAGACCTGGTAATTTCAAATGGAGATGGTGAGAGGATCACAGATTTAGGAGTCAGTAGCCATCTGGGAACTAGGGACAACCAAACAGTGTGATTCACGATAAACACATCTGTAGAGTAAAGCCATACAAAGACAAGACTACTGGACTTTAGGAGGGCTGATCCGGGCAAAATGGAAGAGTGCCTAAGGAATGCACTAGGAAATAGGCAGGAAGGACGGGTAGAAGAACAATGGGAGAAAATCAAAACTGCCATCACAGAGGCAATAAGCCTTTGTGTGAAGCAAATAAACAACACAAAACAAAGTAAAAAACCCCACTATGTTTCTCAAATGAAGTGGCGAGAAAGGTCAAGGAGAAAAAGATAGCATTCAGGAAGTATAAGGAATCACAGAATGAGCAGGACAGAGAACTGTATCGGTTAAAGTAGAAAGAAACAGGGAAGTTAGTCAAAATATTGAAGGTCCAAAACAAGGAAAAGATAGCCAACTCTTTCAAGAAAGAGGATAACACATTTTATAGGTACATCAGGGCACAAAGAAAGACCAAGGAAGGTATAGTGATACCTAATAAAGGGGAGGGAAGGGGAGGTGGGCAGAGGATGACAGTGGAAAATTAGAGATACTGAATGAGTACTTTTGATCAGTATTCACAAAAGAAGAAGGGGGGGGGGCTGCATTATAGGGCTCCACCATCATCTCAGTGAAGCACTCAAGTTATTTTCTAACCAGGCAATAATACTGCAGAAGGAGCACCTCTCTATTCCTTGTTATAAAAAGGCTCTGAGAAATGGAGCTTTTGGAGTGGCCATAATTATTCTAAAAGCCTTATGTACAGACCATTAACATAACTCCTTGTCATGCCTTATTGCTTTAAAGTTATCCCTCTGGATATTCACCCTCAGCTTTTTATTTGCTTTGAGCCACAGTCCTTCTACAATGCTCTGAGATATTCATTATAGCATCCACCATCAATCCGATGTCCTGATGTACCCACATGAATGGAGGGAGGAGTATGCCAACACCCACCCACTTGTCCTCCTTTGTGAAGATTGAGGCAAAAAAGGTCATTTAGTACCTCTGCCTGGTCCCCTGTATCATCCACCCACCCACTCCCAATCCTCATTCTACTAATCTGCACCTTCCCTTTTTTTAAGTTCCCTGATATACCAGAGTAACCATTTTCCACGAATCTATAATTTAATGATGAACAAATAAAAAAAAAATTAGGAATGTGTAATTTCAGAGAAAATAGAAATGACATATCAACACATCATCCAAAATGTTGAATCATTATCAGCAGAAAGCAGTCGACAGTCAGAAACAGTGGACAGAGGTAGTTTAAAATATACAAAACATAATTAATATGTTGTCATGATGAGTAAGCACTTCTTGATGGAAGAGATTAGGAGGAGAAAGTTTGCATAAAAATAAAACTGATCATATGTTCAAAGTAAATGTAATTACTTAAAAAAAATATTAAGAATGCACTCGTCTAAGAACAAAAAGAAACAAGAATGTCATTGGTGCTTACCTGAAATCCCCAAACCAACATACCTTGATAACATGACAGAGTATTCATACGGTCCCCATATTCGTCACTCATAACCAACACTAGCAAAATCTATTTATGTGTGCAACTGTTTCCATGCTTTATTAACAGAATTAGTTATTATGTGGATGCACTTAAAAAAATATGTCTATGTCTAGTATTAACTGATTATTCAAAAAATGAAAGTCTTTACCAAAAAAAAAATAAAGATTGTTTTCAATAACAGACAACCCCCTACCCAACACATACTCACACAAATATGCACATCCTCCACCATCACCTGTTCTCAGACAGCACTATGTCAAAACCAGATATTATTTCACAATACATCACCATTGAACACAGACCGAATACATATCAACAAACCCACCCCCATCACCACCCAACAGATACACTAGTTTTCCCACACAGCCCATGTAAAAATATGTATTGCACTGCACACAATCACAATGTGCATGTTCCTGTCCTGATACTGTTTCATGCTACTGAGGGAACAACTTGGTCTTACGTTTAGGGACCAGGTATATAATACCACAGCCCACCCCCTACAGCTGGAGGGGAAATGATGTAGAACAAAAAAAAGGAAGATGTGGTTTTCAGCAAGAGTGACCAAGTTATGGAATGAACTTCCAATTGAAGTAGTGGCCAGCAGTAATATGGATATATTCAAGACACGTCTTGACATCTACCTTAGTACAAATAACATTATGGGTTATTTATAAACCGATGGCGAGCTATTGTGGATGAAAGTCGTCATAGAGCTCTGCAGTACCTATGATACCTATAATAAATGTCAGAAACATAATTACCTATGAAGTAGACAGAAAGAGACCATAAGCTTCCTTATAAAAACAAACCGCAGATCATAATGATAAGATAAAATTTTTCACAAGTCGAATTACAGGATAAAGTGAATGAGAGAAGGGATTAGACACCATTACAACAAACTTGGGAAGAAAGAGTCATGTGTACAGAGAGGGACCACTCCTTTTAATCTACTTAAATTATTTTTTTATCAAGTTACAATAGAGGGAAAGGAGCTGAGGTGAGCCACATAAGGCAAGTGTTCTGGATTTAGGAAGGGTAGATTTTATGTGGGTGTTGTTCAAATATAGAAGTCTAATCTTCTCCCACCATTTTATTTTGTAATTTTTGATGTTCATCCTAGGTCAAATGACACTCCTGATGGAAGGCGAGCTGGGCTTTATCTCTATTTGGGGTCTGTTACATGAGGTCCCTGCACCCTTATTGGTACCCTCAGAGGTACACCGTAGACAGCTAGTGCTTAGGTATATGTTATACTAACATATAGGGCTAAGGGCATCTACCGTATAAGAGTAGATGTCAGGATATGTATGCATATTATTGTAATACACTTTGCTTGCTAATACATATATATTCTTCTATGTATTTTCTGTGTATTTTTTACTTGTAAGATGTTAGGACACCTGTGTCCTTGGAATAATTATATGTAAGTCGGCATTGGCACCTTTCGGTGATTTGTACTGCTACACAGAGTTATGTAAAGCTCTCTATAAGAACTTTTTTGTTTCACAAACTGACTAATACAAAATTGTATAATGTTATCTTGGACCGTGAAGTCTTCTCTAATTTAGCTAATAGGGCTAATCTCTGTAACTAGAAATGTTTATATCTTACAGTAACCATAGTAATTATCATAGGTATATAATGTGATATACTAAGTCTTGTACCTCGGAGATCCCAAGAAACACAAAGAAACCTTGAGGTATAGGGAATGCTTAGGACTGGCTCCCAGTTCGTATTGGTAAGAACTGCTTAGGGCAACTGTGATTTTATCCTTTTTGGTAGTAATAAACAAGTTTATTACTCTAATGTAACATGTCTGTGATTACTTGCATTCCCAATATTTCCAAGAACCTGAAAGTGAGGTTTAGACCTCCTGATAGGTCCTTATGCAATCTTGCCCTTTCAATGGTTATGTGTATCCCCCTAATACTGTATGTGGTTATCATAATCTCCCTAGTTATTTAACCAAGTAAACTGAAATAAGTGAAGGATCAGCCAGAGGGCTGCAATAAGTTACCCTTCCTAAGTCTGTCCCAGTATAACAATCCAATCAGCTCAAGTGTTGATAGACATGCTGTTGTTAATAAACTGTACAAAACTTTTCCAGCAACCAGCTAGGAAAACGTTCAACAGACATTTCTCAAGAGTATAACTAACAAACACAGGGTAGGTAGGAAGTTGGTTGACATCAAGGTCTGAATTCTGTCCACCGATAGTTTGCTGGCAAGGTGCAGTGACTAGAGTCGTACCAGACATTTGTGCCACTTCCAAAAACACCGTAAAGTGGGTCCCTATAAGGTTGCAACTTGTCTCAATAACTGTTGGGCTCTCAATCTGTGTATCAAGTATGTTATGTACAAGAGATAGTAACCTGTGCTTTCACCTTTGCCTCTGCACTCTTATCCTTAAGGTTTTAAAGCACGAGGGAGAAAGCCAAAATCTTAGTGATTTGTTGTACCATTCTCAAGTATTGGCAGTGCAAGGGATACCCCCTGGAGAGCTCAGCCATCCTCCACAGGTGACCTGCGAGGCCAGCTACCTCTCAGTATTAAAAAACATAGCACTTGCCTTTGAAAATCATAACAAATGGCCTGAATGTGTAGCACTTTCTTATTTTATTTATTTATTTAGATTTTGTTTACCGGGTAAGCCCACTGAGACCAAAGGTCCCTTTTTCAGGGGCGACCTGGAGTTAGTTACAGAGAGGACACTGAAACAATAATTACATTAGCTACATCTGCTACACCAATCTGTTACACAAATAGTACAATGATAACATTTATACAGGGATAGCAATAGGGTTCATACAAGGCTCATATTATAAATAGTATGTTTAGTCCACACACACACAGAAAGTTTAGACCACACACATTATATACAGTATATACATCAGTTTTGCCAGTAATCAGAGTCCATATTAGCATTTAATGTCAAGGCATAGAGAGAGTTCAGAGCAGTACAACGGCCAGGAGGACTATTTTGGGGAGCTAGCAGTTACAGCCACAGAGGCTAAGATTGAGAAGATGTAATTTGAGTCCATTTTTGAACTGTGTGAGGGTGGGAGAGTTTGTCAAGGCAGGTGGTAGAGAGTTCCATAGGTAAGGGGCAGCAAATTTGAAGGAGCGTTTGCCATAGTTTGAGCGTGTTCTAGGGGTGACTAAAGGGTGACTTGCAGTTGAGCGCAGGGTTCTGGTATGTTTTCTAGGGGAGAGAATTCCTCTGAGATGGGGAGGGGGACCTAGGTAAGAAAACTTGAAAGCTATGCAGGCCATGGGATAGGCAAGCTTATGATGAAGAGTAGGCCACTTTAGCTCCTTTAGAGCCTCACAATGGTGTCTCCCAGGAGAGGAGTTAGTGGCGAAACGGGCCACTCAGTTATAAAGCACGGAGAGTTTATTGTATTCCGTCTCATGGAGGAACTGCAGAAGTGGAGCCCCATATAGGATGGATGGAAGGAGATTGCAGCAGGCTATTGCACGACGTGCAGTAGTGGATAAGGAGTTCCCCAGGCGGTAAAGGAGGCCAAGCTTTTGATGGGTGAACCTGGTTATTGAGTCAATATGGGATTGGTAGGACATTTCTTGGTCTAGATTAACCTCCAAGGTATTTGAAACTAGACATGACCTCAACTCTTTTTCCTTGGCTGGTACAGATCCGGAGGAGCTGGCTTCTGTCAGAGCCCAGGCATCTCGAGCCAAACAGTATGGCTTTAGTTTTTCCATCATTGAGTTTAAGGGAGTTTGAGGAGAACCAGGCCTCAAGGGTGGAGAGACTATCCTGCAGCGAAGTTGAGATGACACCAGGTTGGGGGTCACTGCAGTAAATGACAGTGTCATCAGCATACAGAATGAGATTGTTGCAGGGGCTGTTTCCCTCAATATTATTGAGGAAGAGTGAGAAGAGCAGAGGACCCAGGATTGAGCCCTGAGGTACCCCAGCAGAGACCGATCTAGGTCCAGACTGTGCACCCTTCCAGCGGACCTTTTGGGAATGGTCCCTCAGGTAGCTCTTGAACCAGTAGTGTGAGTGGTGATCCAGTCCTAAGGTCTGTAGTTTGGAGAGGAGAAGATTATGGTTAACCAAATCAAAGGCCCTGGATAGGTCAATGAAGAGGGCTCCCGTTGGGAAACCTTGGTCCATATGGGAGAGGATGTCCGTAGTGAGTCGGATAAGCGCAGTGTCAGTGCCATGGACCTTTCTAAAGCCATGCTAGACATCAGCCATGAGAGAGTGCTGCTCAAGGTAGTCTAGTAGTTGGTTTGAGACAAGCCTTTCCTGAATTTTTCCCAGGGGACTGAGAAGGGAAATAGGTCTATAATTTCCCAATTTGTCTCGGGGTCCACTTTTGTGTACAGGTACAATGGTCGCTACCTTCCACATTTTTGGGACCTTTCCTTCCTGAAGTGACCTATTTATAAGTAAGGCGACAGGATGGGTAATAGCCAGGGCGGCAGTCCTTAGAAGGCGAGGCTCAAGCTGGTCATGCCCTAGAGAGGAAGAAGGGTTAATTTTGCATAGGAGAGGTAGTACCTCTGCCTGTTTTACCAGTTTTAGGTGAAATTGGGGCCGAGGGTGGACCCATGCATCTCCAGAGTATAGGGTTAGCCCATGGGGGCCAGAGGGGGTGACCCACTCGGGATAGAGTAGGAGGCACAGAATGCCCTAGCAACCATGGCTGGGTCATTTGTCAGAGAGTCCCCACCATGATGGAGTCCATTTGACTAGTTGAGGGGCCCTTGATAAGCAGATTTAGGTGGCCCCAGAATTTTTTGGGGTCCCGTAGGTGCCTAGTTTGTAGGTCATTTAGGTATTGAAACTTGGCTTTTTTCGAAGAATTTTTGCACTGATTTCTCATCTCTCTGTACTTTTCCCAGTCTGTTGGGCTGCCAGAGGATTTGAAGGTGCCCCAAGCTCTGTCCCGAAGGAGCATGGAATGCTTGAGGCAAGGGCTTAGCCATTTATGACATTTTCCCTGTACCCTGAGTTTTTTTTATCGGGGCGTGAATGTTGGATGCAGACAAAAAGGTCTGGGTGAAGTACTCAAGAGCCTCGTCTAGAGTGGGGAGAGAGGTGATAGGGGCCCAGTCAGAGTTCCACAGCTGGGAGCAGTAGTCTGCAGGTACAAACCTACTGTAGTTTCTGGCTTCGATGATCTTTGCGGCAATTTTTGGGGGCTTGTTGGACCATATGCAGAAAGTGGGCGAGTGATCGCTCAAGGAGTCAGCCATAATCCCTGCAACCAGAATACGACCCGGGCAGGAGACGAAGATCCAATCAATGAGAGAGTGGTTTCCAGACTTGAGGTTGTGTCTTGTGGGAAGGTCGATGATCTGGGTAAGAGGTGAGCCAAGTAATGGGTTTTTAATAGAGGAGGAGAGTAGGGACGGCCAGTGGAGATTGAAGTCCCCAAGTAGTATGGTTTCCCCAAGGGGGTAGTCCTCAAGCTGGCTAGTTACGGCTTCCAGGGAGGAGGTAGCAGATTGTGGGGGGATGTATACACCTCCTATGGTGAGGGGTTTGGTGTTACCAAGTAGTACTTTGACGAGCAACATTTCAGCCAGGGAGTCACTATGAGTGGGGAAGTCCAGCTCTGAAGCTTGAAAGTCAGTGCTGACATAAATAATGACCCCACCTCCCCTTTTCCCAATCCTGTCTTTTCGAAAAGTTAGGTATCCCACTATGTCCACTTCATGGTGGAGGATCTGAGGTTTGAGCCAAGTTTCTGTAAAGACTAATATGTCAGGCTTATACAGAGCCACCCAAGCCTTGACTTCATGGAATTTGCGCCTTAGGCTACAAATGTTCATATGAGCGAGTTTGAGCCCCTTGGTATTAGCCCACACAGGGCAGGAGGGGTTGTTTAGAGTAAGATTTGGGGAGATAGGACCTGGATTAGATTCTATGTCACCCCAAGGGCTAGGAGGGTCCTGCCCAGATTGTCAGGAGGTAGGTGAGGAGGGGGAGGAGTCAGTCATCCATCGCACCCCTTGGGGAGAGATACCTCGGCACCACCGTGTCCTGACAGGGATTGGCTTGAGAATGTCATATTAGGAGGAGTCACTTTGAGTACTAAGCAAGAGAGAGAGAAAGTCCTTAGTAAGAAGGCACTAGTATGATCTAATGTCTGGCAAAGAGGTTTGGTATAGGGATTGAAAAATCAATGGCTTTGCCAGAGGTTTTGCAGGATTAGTATGTTAAGTAATTAACCCCTACAGGGAAAAGTAAAGGGGGGGCAAGTTACTCTTATAAAGTTAAATGTTGTAGCGCAATTGGGAAATATTGCCAGGGACTGGGGAAGCAAAAATTGCAGTTACAGTGCGAGTTTGAGTGGGGAGACTTCTGAGGCCCTCTAGTGGGGAAACTGAGAAGTGAAATAGGAGAAAAGTGCAGTGCTGAGAGTTTACAATGGGAGTGGTTAGTTATCCCAGTGACGACAAAGGGGCCCCTAGTGGAGGAGTTATATAGGCTGCAATAATATGTCTACAAATAGTTGGACCCATATAGTTAGTGATAAGGACTGTTTTCATCAGCTTAATTCAATGATTTAATTATTTGTGTGTTCAGAAATAGCTCTAACATTAAGAATATCAATAAACCTATGTGGAGCAAGGGAAAATTTGAGTGTAAAATCATAGTGCTATGCAAAATTCATAGCAGTTGAGTGGTATGCCTCCCTGCCCCTGAGGACCACCCCTGTCACAAAAAGTTCAGCATCATGAGTATATCTGGCCAATAACTCAGTGCTTTGTGCAAAAGCTTGGTGAAGTGCACCCAGGTGTTGGCCTCCCTGCCCCTCCACCAACAATCCCATTTGCCCAAAGCCTTCAAGTCTTGGTCGATTATTATGGGATAAATCCATTTGCAAGTGGGAGAATCACAGTTTTAGATGTGTCTCAGTCCACAGCTCCTCTTTCCCCTATGATGATCAGGGCATAAGGTAAGTGCTTGTGCTGGCACCAAAGTGCCCAGTCTCTCTGGGATTCACCACATCACTGTTCACTAGATATTGTTAACCACACTATCTGTCTTACAACCTTTCATCATACAAGGAGGTGGCAGGCAGAAGATAGTACAACCCAACACCCAAACCCCAAGTTATTAGCCAGACAAGAAACAGAAAAAAAAAGCAAAGCTGTTTGTGCAGGTTGTATGACTGCAAGTCTTAATATCAGTTACTTCGCCAGCTGTTCCCATCTTTTCTGACCTTAAGCTATATGGCCATTTTATTTTGTAATTGGGGGTCAGAGGCAGTATCTCACCGGAGGGGAAAATATGATAGCCCAAGGTTGCCCACTGCATCATCCCTTCCTCAAGGGAACCCCATCCAAATAGCATGATTTAGCCCAAGGGGGGATGAAAGGAAAATCACGAATCAGGCCCAATGAACTCTTTCTATGCTGGAGGATGCCATAAAAAAATTCTTAGTGCTCCTTCTCCCTACCTGAAGTGTAACCTCCCAGCATCCCTAAGTTTATAATGTATGTTTTTCCTTTTTTTTTAAATCTGCAAGTTTAGTTAGGTAGTGATTTATTAAACTCTTGCTGATTCCACCAGAATACAATAAGAAAAATCAGAACCGCTTCACTGATGTGCTGCACCAAGAGATGCAATTTGAGATCACAAAAAATAACAAAAACTTGCAACACGCGCATCAAGCGTAAAACAATGAAAAGAACACACAGATAAAAGTGTTAAAATATAAGATCCTTTACTGTTCAGCACTGGAAAACAGAGGCACGTCCAACAAACTGCTCAGCTCTTTTCAGTGCTTAGTGCTCAATGTAATGGTGCACGCGCCAGGATAAGTTTTGAAGGGGTATGAAATAATTTCAGGAGAGGTGGAAGTCACAGAAGCTAGATGTAACGGTCATATAAGACTTACCGAAACATAGAAGTTGACGGCAGATAAGGACCGCAAGGCCCATCCAGTCTTCCCATTTCTTTTTCTACCTTATGAATGTGCCATAGGCCTTTGGTGTGTCAATGGCCTATCTATTCATGCTCATCAGTACTGCTCCCTTATGCCTATCCCATGCCTGTTTGAAGTCCTGCACTGTATTCATAT
The DNA here is from genome assembly GCA_016271365.2 of Neoceratodus forsteri. Taxonomy (NCBI): domain Eukaryota; kingdom Metazoa; phylum Chordata; order Ceratodontiformes; family Ceratodontidae; genus Neoceratodus; species Neoceratodus forsteri. Next base: position 184,116,226 of record JADMNL010000022.1, read on the forward strand.
CTACCACTTCCTGAGGTAGGCCGTTCCATGCATCCACCACCCTTTCTGTGAAAAAGAACTTCCTCACATTACCCCTTAATCAGCCTCCCTCTAATCTCATGCTGTGTCCTCTTGTTCTATTTTTCTTATATTAAAACATGTTAGACTCTTTCACCTTGTTAATACCCATAAGGTGTTTGAATGTTTCAATCATATCACCTCTCTCCCTCCTTTGCTCTAGGGTATACATATTGAGCTCAGTTAATCTGTCCTCATACGTTTTTTGATGCAGTCCCTGCACCATTTTGGTTGCCCTTCTCTGGACTGCCTCAATTTGGTTAATGTCCTTGTGAAGGTGTGGCCTCCAGTACTGCACTCAACACTTCAGATGGGGCCTAACCAGTGTCTTGTAAAGAGGGATTATTACCTCCCTCTTTCGACCTGTGATACCCCTACTAATACACCCTAACATCCCCCTAGCCTTACCTACTGCTTTAGAGGTCTGCTTGGATGATTTCAGGTCATCATTGATGATGATGCCCAAGTCTCTTTCTTCCCTTGTGACTGCCAGCAACTCCCCTCCCAGCCTATAGATGGCCTCAGAATTTATCTTCCCTATGTGCATGATCTTGCACTTCTTTGCGTTAAACCCCAGTTGCCACTCTTCTGACCATTTTGCTAGTTTATCCTGATCTCCTCTCGTTCTGCCCACCCCATCTGGATCATCTACGCTGTTGCAGACCTTGGTGTCATCTGCAAACAGACAAACACAGGTTGCTGCATATTGCATACATGAACAGAAAAAAATCATGTTGGCTACATAAAATATTAGTTTTCATTGTGACAACATGTATAAAAACCCAATAATAACTGAAACACCTATGTGTATGTTCAGACTGTGAATTAGTAAACTGAAAACACACAAAACAGTATGCCAAAATACCTAGTTCAGATATGGCAATGTGTGACTGTCACTTAAATATTGCCAAATGGCAGATGTAATCTACAAAACATTTATTTATTTATTTGCTTTTGTTAACCGGGTAAGCACACTAGACAACCAAGTGCCTATTTTCAGGTGCGACCCGGGAGTGTTACAAGTAAAGTGAGTACAGGTACAGTGAGGGAGACAATGCATCAAGCAGAAAAAAACAGGCATCACAGGGATTACAGTAGGTACAGGATACAGAGAATACCAGGCATCACGGGGAAATTACAGATGGTGCCAACAATAATTAGAATAACTGAAAGTACAAAAACAGTATGGTATTGGTACATACTGGGTAATGGGGCAGTAAGACAGTAACAGGCAACTTACTAGCACAAAATAATTAGGTGGAGATTAGTACAGGGAGGACTTGAATAGAAGGCATACTAGGGAAGCTTACAGAGGGTATAAGGGGCTACCAGGGGACAGCCTTGGGAGGCATGACAGTATCTAAGAGCAAGTGGGACATGAGCAAAGCGGGGAAGTGAGTACGGGGGTGGGAATGGGAGTGTGTAGACATAAGATCAGGGAAGAGGGGACTGGGGGTAAGTGCTTGGGGGTGGGGAGGGCGAACAGTGCCAAGTAAGGTACAATTGCTCAGAGTGGTCCGTGAGGATAAGTGCAGGGGTGCTGTGGCCCCCATCCAGAATTCCCTGGGTGGGAAGTAGTTGGGTAGGGCTGAAAGGCTACGAGGTGCAGGGACACGCTGAAGAGTGTTTTAAGATGTTCCAAAGGGAGGCCTTAAAGCTGGTATGGGAGGGGAGGCCAGCGTTAGTACAGGGAGGGAGTTCCACATTTTTGGGCGAGGTGAAGATGGTCGATCACCTGCAAGGATATGGGTTCTGGGAACAAGGCGATCCAGCGATGCCCTGGATCTAAGGAGATAGGAGGGGTGCTGGGTTTGGGGGAAGGGCAAGAGCAGGAGGGGTGGCGGGCGAATGATGTTGTCGATGAGATTTCCAAGCGAAGGTGCGGTGATTTTCGGGGAGCCACTCTGGGAGTGTGTTATGAGATCATGGCGGTGGTGAGGGGAGGGGCAGAGAGCATGAATCGACATATGTTGTTATATGCTGTGTCCCATTTTTAGAGGCTGGATTTGGGTGCAGGGGCAAAGGAGACAAGCCCATAGCAGAGAGTAGGGAGGAGGATCCCCCTGGCTATGGCCAAGCGAGCCGCAGGAGTGAGGCAGTTTTTGGCTCGGTAAGCTAGTCCAAGCTTTCCATTTGTGGCCTTGCAGACATAATTACAACCAATCCAGGTCCAAACGCATTCATAGAAAATGTTAGCTCTTGCATTGCTGAAAACTGTCTATTTTTAGCAATAATTCAAGATTAAAAAAAAAAACACATCACAATGTTTTGCTTTATTATGGGGTGAGCTACGGAGATCGGGGTAACTATGAAGATGTAATGGTGGGGGGGAGATTAGGTAGTGGAGGTGGACGGCAAATGCCATCACATTTTTATGTACTTCAACACGTATGCAATCAGGAGTGTAGCAATATCTTTGCACAGACCCTGCATTAGCTTAACATAGAAACATAGAATTTGACGGCAGATAAGGACCGCTTGGCCCACCTAGTCTGCCCATTTTCCTACCTAACAGATAAGCTGCAGATCCTAGTTAACCAACAGCTTACTTCCTCCTACCCCCCACTAGGACTGTCTTATGTCTGTCCCATGCATTCTTGAATTCCCCCACTGTCCTTGATTCAACAACCTCCTCAGGGAGGCTGTTCCATGCATCCACAACCCTCTCCATAAAAGATACTTCCTCACATTACCTCTGAGCTGTCCCCCCTCTATCTTCAAATTATGTCCCCTTGTTCTTGCACATCCCTTTTTCTGAAAGATGCTACCCTCTTGGACTTTGTTGATTCCCTTGAGGTACTTGAAAGTTTTTATCATGTCCTTACTCTCCCTTCTTTCCTCAAGGGTATATATATTAAGCTCCTTTAGTTTTTCTTCATATGTTTCTGGTGCAGTCCCTGAACCATTTTGGTTGCTCTCCTCTGGACAGCCTCCACTCTCTCTATGCCTTTGTGGAGATGGGGTCTCCAGAACTGCACACAGTACTCCAGATGGGGTCTCACCAACTGTCTGTACAGAGGGATAACAACTTCCTGTTTTCTACTACTGATACCTCTCCCTATGCATCCCAGTATCCCCCCAGCCTTCCTCACTGCCTTCTCACATTGCTTGCCCACCTTTAGGTCATCTGATATAATTACCCCCAGGTCCCTTTCCATTTTTACTGTTGTCAGTATCTCAGCCCCCATTGTGTACTCTTCCCCTGGGTTTTTGTTTCCCAGGTGCATTACCTTGCACTTCTTTGCATTGAATCTGAGCAGCCATACATTTGACTATTCTCCAACCTTGCCAAGTCCCTTCTCATCCTTTCCACTCCATCTTGTGTATCAACCCTGTTGCAGATCTTTGTGTCGCCTGCAAAGAGACATACTTTTCCTTCCAGTTCCTCTGCAATGTCACTTATAAAGACATTAAAAAGGACCGGTCCCAGTACTGAACCCTGTGGTACCCTGCTAGTAACCCTCCTTTCTTCACTGTGGACTCAGTTTACTGCTACCCTTTGCATCCTGTTGTAAAGCCATTTTATTATCCAGGCTACCACCTTGGGACCCACTCCAAGGCTGGCTAACTTGTGTATTAATCTTTCGTGTGGGACTATATCAAATGCCTTGCTAAAATCTAGGTAGGCCATGTCCACAGCCCCTCCTTGATCTACTACTTTGGTCACCCAGTCAAAGAAATCTATTAGATTTGTCTGACTCGACCTTCCCTTCATGAATCCATGCTGCCTTGGGTCCTGTGCCCCACTGGCCTCTAGGTACTCAACAATTCTTTCCTTCAGAAGTGATTCCATCATTTTCCCTACCACTGAGGTCAAACTAACTGGTCTGTAGCTTTCTGCCTCTGTCCTGCTTCCACTTTTGTGAAGAGGAATCCCATCTGCCCTCCTCCAGTCCTCAGGTACCGCCCCATCCTCCCATGATTTGTTAAAGAAAGTAGTCAGTAGTGTCACTAGTTCTACCCTTAGTTCTTTTATAATTCTTGGGTGAATCCCATCAGGCCCCATTGCTTTGTCCATCTTCAATTTTATTAGTTCTTTCAGAACCCTTTCTTCTGTAAATGGACTGGTATTGACCCCCGTCTTCAGAGTGTTTCTCCTGTTTGGTTTAGGTACCTCCCCGTCCTCTTCCTTTGTGAATACTGAGCAGAAATATTCATTCAGTATCCCTACTTTTTCACTGTCACCCTCTGCCCACATTCCATCCCCTTTATTAAGCCTCAGTATCCCTCCTTTGGTCTTTCTTCACTCCCTAATGTACCTATAAAAGGTATTATCTCCCTTCTTAACAGAGTTGGCTATCCTTTCCTTGGTTTGGGCCTTTGCTATTCTGACTGCCTTCACTGCCTCTTTCTGCTTTAACTGATAAAGTTCTCTGTCCTGCTCCTTCTGTGTTTCCTTATATTTCCTGAATGCTATCCTTTTCTCCTTAACCTTCCCTGCCACCTCTTTTGAGAACCATAGCGTTTTTTTCCTTCATTGTGTTTTTTGATTTACTTTACACAAAGGCTTGTTGCCTCTGTGATGGCTGTTTTCATTACTCCACATTGTTCCTCCACCCCTCCTTCTTGCCTGTTTGCTAGTGCTTTTCTGAGGCACTCTCTCATTTTAACGAAGGCAGCCCTCCTAAAGTTCAATACACTTGCTTTTGTATGGCTTGATTGTATGGTTGTATTTATCGTGAACCACACTGTTTGGTGGTCACCTGTTCCCAGATGGCTACTCACTTCTAAATCTGAGATTCTTTTTCCTTCCCCATTTGAGAGTACCAAGTCTAAGATTGCTCCCTCCTGAGTGGGTTCCAATACTGGCTGTCTGAGGCATACCCCTTGTAGGGCATCAAGAATGACCCTGCTATTGGATGTGCCTGCAGCAAAGGTGCTCCAGTTAACATCTGGCATATTTAGGTCCCCCATCAGGAAGAAGAAGAAGAAGAATCAGCATTTATATAGTATATAGCACTTTTCATACGTAGTATCTCAAAGCACTTTACAAGCAATGCTAGACTGGTAGTGAAGTGACTGAATGTGTGGTGGTGGCCATATCGCACATCATCACCCACACACAGCCTGGATAATTGCATGAACTGGTTTATGGGAAGGGGAATGTTGGCCAGGACACCGGGAATGTTCCCTGCTCTTTACGAAGAGTACCCTGGGTTATTTTACTTCCACCTGGACACCCACCAGGACAACACCAAGATGGGCAGAAGGAACCTTGGTTTAATGTCTCATCTGAAGGATGGCACACCCCAGCAGTACAGCACCCCCCAATACTGCACTCGGATGCCAGCGATTTTTAGGTGCAAGTCCATCCCGGTGTGGGACGAGAACCCACGACCTTCTGGTCCAGAGGCAGATGTGCCACCAACTGAGCCACGCTGAAGTTGTTATCCCTCTGTACAGACAGTTGGTAAGACCCCATCTGGAGTACTGTGTGCAGTTCTGGAGACCCCATCTCCACAAAGACATAGACAGAGTGGAGGCTGTCCAGAGAAGAGCAACCAAAATGGTGCAGGGTTTGCACCAGAAGACATATGAAGAAAGACTAAAGGAGCTTAATATGTATACCCTTAAGGAAAGAAGGGAGAGAGGGGACATGATAGAAACTTTCAAGTACCTCAAGGGAATCAACAAAGTCCAAGAGGGTAGCATCTTTCAGAAAAAGAGATGTGCAAGAACAAGGGGGCACAATTTGAAGATAGAGGGGATGGCTAAGAGGTAATGTGAGGAAGTATTTTTTCATGGAGAGGGTTGTGGATGCATGGAACAGCCTCCCTGAGGAGGTCATGAAGTCAAGAACAGTGGGGGAATTCAAGAATGCATGGGACAGACATAAGGCAGTCCTAGTGGGGGGGTAAGATGAAGTAAGCTGTTGGTTAACTAGGATCTGCAGCTTATCTGTTAGGTAGGAAAATGGGCAGACTAGGTGGGCCAAGCAGTCCTCATCTGCTGTCAAATTATATGTTTCTATCAACAATATCTCCCCTTTTTCTGCCATTCTAATGATTTCTTCTATCATTTCCTTGTCCATTCCATCCCCTTGAGATGGGGGTCTGTATACAACCCCCATGTGGACTGTGGTGCCATTTTCTGTCTCCAGGGTGACCCAGAGTGCCTTGTCTGCTCCCTGTTTACTCTTTAGTTCTGTTGCTTTGATCCCTTTCCTTACATAGACAGCTACTCCTCCTCCTCCTCTTTTACCATCCCTGTCCCTCCTGTAGATTGTGTATCCTGATATGTTGACATCCCAGTCATGGTTCTCTGTGTACCATGTTTCTGTGACTGCCACAATATCCAGGCAACCCTCTTCCATCAAGGCCACTAGTTCAGGGAGCTTGTTACACAGACTTCGGGCACTGGTACTCATCACCCTCCACATTTTGATGGCCTTACCCCTTTTAGCCCCATCCCTGTCCTTACTGCCTTTGCCTTTTTTTTTTTACACTTACCTCTGTCCTGCTCCCTAATGACTTCTCTACCTTGGTGTTTACCTTACTAATTACCGTGTTTTGTGGGGGGAGGCTGGAATTTCCCTGCTCCTTTTCAGTGTCTTCCCATTGGCTAGTTTAAATGCTTGCCATTGAAGCATTTAAAACTCTCACCTAGGATCATGGTTCCCCCCCCGGGACAGATGCAGACCATCACCCTTGACATAGACAGGCAGCACCTCTGAGAAGGTTACCATATGTGCTACTTGTCTAAGGTCTCTCCCCAACTCTACAAACTCCTCTTGCACTGTTCTGATCCCATTCCTAGCCAGGTCATTTGTCCCTAGGTGGACAATGACATCCAGCTCCCTCCCTCGTGCAGCTGCTCCCATGAACCTGAGGATTCGCTTCCTGTCCCTCCTAGCCATGGCGCCAGGCAGGCACCTTACCTCCCTCTCCCCTTCCTCCCCCACTTCTACCCCCCCTAATGATTTAGTCCCCCACCAGGAGTTGTTTCTTCCCCTGTGGGGTCCCATGCCACCCTCCTGTGGGTCTCCTTTGTGAAGGTTTCCAGCATCCTCCTTGGTCTCCACTGCAGGTGCCTCCATAGAGGAACTACTATCCACCAGAAGAGCATATGAATTGTGGAGAGGTACAGCTGGAGGGATGTAACTCTGTACCACCACCCTCTCCCTCCCTGAGCCCACCCTAGTCCAACCTCTCCTCTTTCTTGGCAACCTCTGAGGTAGTGGCATTGGCCCTGGTGATCCCTGGGTGGGGGAGGAGGTTTCACGAATCCTAGCCAGGTCAGTCTAGAGACGGGCAACCTCCTTCCTCAGACCAGAGAGGTGCCTGCAAATAGGGCAGCATCGCAGCCTCCAGAATGTCTCCCAGAACATTGCCACCCCACAGCACTACTCCTATCATGTCTTATTTTGTGTCCCCCTCTCCAGTTTCTCTGTACTTACTCCCACCTCTCCTTACAACTTTCGCCCTTCCTGTTCTGGGACAGCAACTTCCTATATTCTTCAATAGCCTCCTTCTTCCTCACTCAGTGTCAGACCACCAGCAGCTGGGGGGGGGAAGAGAGAGCTACTTTTTTCCTTTAGGGTTGACAAAATTAATGTTTCTCTACGATCCTTCCCTTCCTACTGCCAAACAGGAAGTTCCCGTTGTCAGTCAAATCCAGTGGCTATAAAAGTAAAACTGGCTTAGGGTGGGTGGAGGGGTGGGATGGAGGGCAATTAGTAAGAAAAAAGACTAGCACAGGAAGTTGTAATTGGACTCACGTGCTTTTGTATTATCTAAGCCACACCCCCAGTTAAGCTCTCTCTCTCTGTCTCCTCCTATTGATTTAGCAAAGTAAGTTGATACAGTACCCTTCCCAGCACAGAACACACACTGACTTTCTTTCTTTTCTTAACCCTAAATAAGACCCCTTCTACTTCTAATAAAGTATCTGTCTGCTTAATCTCAACTGACACTGACTCCTGCTGAGATAGAAGTGTTAAATTAGTAAGAAAATTGTAGCTTCTTTTAGTTAGTTGCTTTCTGCTCTACAAGCAAGATTTCTGTCTTCCAAAGGCTAGCAACAGGAAGTTGTAATTGGAGTCACCTGCATTTATATTGTCTAAGCCACACCCCTAATTAAGCTCTCTCTCCTCCTACTGATTTAGCAAAGTAAGTTGATACAGTACCCTTCCCAGCACAGAATACACACTGAATTTCTTTCTTTTATTTTTTTAACCCTAAATAAGACCCCTTCTACTTCTAATAAAGTATCTGTCTGCTTAATCTCAACAAAGACTGACTCCTGCTGAGATAGAAGTGTTAAATTAGTAAGAAAATGGTAGCTTCTATTAGTTTGTTGCTTTCTGCTCTACAAGCAAGATTTCTGTCTTCCAAAGGCTAGCAACAGGAAGTTGTAATTAAATAACATAATGTGAATCCATGGCATTATTGAGCACTACACCACAACAAATGCGTTGTTGTGCAAGTACATGACACTGTTTGAGCTCCTTTATCTGATTTTTTTGAGGATTAGAAGTTCACAATATACCGTTGTACAATGACAGCTGCATTTAAAAAAAAAGGACGATGAAGTGGGTGGTGGACAAATGGTAACTACAGAACATAGATTATTTAAACATAAACTAATTAATCATCAATGTAATTATATACATTGATCCACAGTACCTAGAAGTCCCTCTCTCGTAAAGTCAACAAATCTGGAGCTGTCAAGCAACAGCTTATTACGCGCAATGCTCGATCATGAAACTGAATCATGAACAAGCAAAAAGTGCACACATATTAATGTCATGCAGCATGTGCCATCTTGTGGAATGTAAACAAGAAATGATGAGAGACTGTCAAAGAGTGGACCGCAGCAGTAACATAAATAAAGTTAAAATAAATGAACGTGGCTATAATAGAAATAAAACATAACTGAATCATAATTTCTATATCATTCCCAAATAACTAGTTTGTCTTTATGTTTGTTGATAATTTAATAATAGTGACAATACGAGACAGTATCCCATTAACAAAGGAAAAATGGGATGAGAAATCCTCTGTAGGTCTGGGAGGAGAACCAAAATCTTGTTCTGGTGAGACCTCAGGTTCAATACCCTCCTCATCCTGATCATCCTCCTCATACTTCACTGAGGCAGTAGGTAAAAGAGGGCCAATAACAGTAGCTTTTTCAGCAGCAGTAACCACAGGCTGCTGAGGGGGTAGTAAGCCCTGCAATACCTGAGCTAAGGCTAAAGCCTGAGTTAAATCAGCAGGTAAAGGAGCAGGAACAGGCACCTGAGGGACCCCTTGAGGTGTTTCAGCCAGGGTTTCAGTATGCTTTGTTTACTTTAATTTTCTGGCAGGCACCAGGGAGTTAGCCGGCTCTTTGCCTCTCTTGCCAGAGCCCTCACCCATATCAGGGGTGGATTTGGAGGCTCTGAAAGGAATAGTCACAGTCTTAGAGGGGGTGGACTGGTTAGAGCCCAGGGACCCCTCTTCCAATCTTCTTTTAAGCCTCTCCCTGCGTTTTTGCACTGTCTTCACATAGGGAAAGACTTACAAATACAACAATTTTCAGAGAAATGCTGTTGTCCAAGGCAGATCAAACATATGTCATGCTTGTCTACCTTGGCAAACACCTCTGCACACTTCAGGCAATTCTTAAAACTAGAGGGTCCTGTTTTCTTTTTTGGCTTATCTGACATTTTAGAAAACAGGAAACGGGAACCGACAAAAACAGAATGAATTGAAATATTTGCAGTCGGTTCCGAAAGAAATAGCAGTTGGTTCAGGAACCGATAAAGTCCAGAGACCAGTGGTTCTGATCAGATCCAGAACTGAGAAAACTGCTGAGGGAACCAATAAACCTTGGTTCAAATGTGGTTAAATTTTAAATAAAAATAAAATAAAGTAACCGGAACCCTTAAAAAAAAGGTCTGATTCAAAAGAAAAAAGAATCGGTTGCCCCTCGTTTCAAGGGAACCAAGAGGAACCGGTAAATAAAACTAAATTTAAAACTATAAGGTAAAAAAAAAAACTCTTACAAACAATTACAATAGGCGGTAATGAAAAAATAAAACAAAATACTTAATTTTGTTTTGTTCTATGCACTACAGGAATCTGTCTTGATTAAGAGAAGATCTCCAGGGTGTCTGACTTTTGCAGCAGAGAGAAGAAATCTGAGGTTAGAATGTAGGCAGTTACAATGGGCAGTTTGAAACTGAATGCACGAGCTAAAGATTCCATCATTAGCATAGCATTCTATTTGGCTCTGGGGCAATGCTGATTTAAAGGAGCACTGCAAGAATAATAATATTAGTGGATTCCTGGGTTTAGAAACAATTATTTCAAAATAAAGTTACTACATGTATACTTTTCCAATGTTTTCCTAATTTAGATGGAGATTTTCTGTAAAATATCTCTTTGACCAACATGCTGTATCTAAATCATGATGCAGCATTCAAGTCATTCATAAGTCGTACTGGATGAAAAGCTGACAGTAGGAATCCAAGTGCAATGCTGATCAGGTTACTGTAAAGACTATGTACCCCTAACCTGCTCTTTCACCAAGTCACATTTGCTTGTATATGTTGAAAAGTGATGCAGTGCTCGGTGTCAAAACATACTGTAGCACTTGTAATATTTTAAGTTTTAAGAACGTATAAAGATATTTAGGTAATTATTTAGATAAATATCTTGGTCTATACTGGGTTTGGTAAGGAGAAACAAAGATGGTAAATGGATAGATGACAGGAGTCAGGATGACGTAAATGTCAGTAGGTGGAGTGATCATGCAATACTGACATTAGGAGCTGTGACAGGAATAAGATGCTCAATGGAAAAAAGGGTCAACTGAAATGAACATAGATTTACAACAGAGACTGGCAAAAGTCAAGGTGACATGGGTATGACTAGGGGGGTCAAAAAGGAAATGGTCCAAGAGCAGTACTTTAGGGGGGAAATGCCTGGCAAGAATGGCAAAGTACGGGAAAAGGGGTATATGTGAGCGTGGAAGGGATTGTGAAGTAACTGGATGTCCATTTCCCATTGCACAGACTGTAGCTTGCAATTTGGGATGCATGACAACTGAATTTTCTAGCACAAGTTCATTTTACTTTTTCTCAATCCATTACTTTACAAGCACTTATACCAGGGGATCGTTTGTTTTAAAGTTTACTTTCTTTGAAAACAGTACTTTCACATCAAAGTCCAAGATTTAACAGTTCACATACTCTCTTTCTCAGTACTTTTGCTGTTTTTTCTCAAGTTCTTACTCAGTTTTCTGACTGTAGCACCACAATTTCTTTTCCAAAGGGTAGTTACAGGCAGTAAATGGTTTGCACCGTCAATGGAAATACGGCCTGCTGCTGATTTGAAGAAGTTCTCTGGGGTGAAATGGGCTGGCGGTCCTGCAGATCATCACTACGGTCACCTCAATCACTCTCCAGTCAGTCAGAAAATGGATCGAGCCCAGGTTTTTGTGAAAAAAGTCAGAAAACTGCTTTCGCAGAAGCACTTTGGCTTCAAGCGACTCCTCCTTCCTGCCACATGAACTACAAACTCCTCGCACACTGAGGCTGCTCCTCCACGAATGTTCCACAAGCAGAGACTCAGGCAAAGGCAGGGCTTAGGTGCACTGGGACCCCACAATGCCATGCAAATTATCTCTCTCTCTCTCTCTCTGCTGCACTCCTGCAAAGAGATAGTCAAGAAGGCAAAATTTAAACTGCAAACTGTCACTTTTTTCCACGGCTTGAAATTTCAGCAGACGAAGCAATTTAAGGCATTTTCACTCAGTATTTCATGCATTTTCCTTAGTGACTTCCCCAAATTTCACTGTACACACTTTGAAATTTTCTGAGCACTTAGAAAACACTGTCTTTTAAGTCCACAAATACTTTTCTCAGGAAATTTGCAACGTTTAAACAGTTTTTAAGCACTTTTTTCCACAAGGCAAGGGAAATTATTTCTCAATACACAATTTCAAACAAACACACAGCAGCAATTTCTTCCTCTTCCTTTTACACATAACTCGGGCAGCAAAAAACTTTCAGGTGGCATTTTACTTGACACAACTTGCTTTCTGGTACACAATCTTCTATTTGGGGCACCACCACCAGACAGGAAAATCCTGGACATATCCTCAGCATGCCTCTCACCCCCAATTAAACAAATCCTGGATGAGCCCCAATTTTTTTTGTAACCCCCTGGCCACTTATTTAACTAGTGTGCACACCTCCATTTATTGTAATGCTCACCCAGCTAACTATCTTGGAAACTTGTGCCTATATACTGGCATGCCAATTCACTTGACTAAAAGGTAGGTACCACCCTTGGCATTGGGAAGATACCTGGCTCATTTTCTACAGAAAGAGAGGGGTGGGGTACAGAAAATAAACAACCTGAACTATGTGTAACTAACACAACCCAGGTCCTGGGGTGGAGGCTGTTAGGCAGGATCTAACCTGCTGAGGGGGCCCCAGTAAATCCACATTGCCAGAAACAATAAATTGGACTGTCCATAACAGTGACTGGGATTGTGCAGTATGGCTTTATTCAACAGATGGAAAGTAAAGCTGAAGTGGGCCCCCAAAGGTTCGTCCAGGCTGGACAGGTACAAAAATCCAAGAACTCTCCTTGCATGCAGTACAGTTCCTGAACTATAAAAAAAAATCTTCTTCCCAAATTCCCAAAGATGTATTTGTGGACACCTGGCCACACACATGAATATTTCTTCTCCCATGAGTGTTATTTAGTGAAATCTAAGCCACACACTGAGAACTCCTTTTGAACATAGGTGCATTTAGGTGAAACTCAACCACACACCTTAACCTGTAGCTTGGCCACTTGGTCAGGTAAAAATATTGGTGCCCTTTAGGAACCAGGAAGCCCTGCCTTATAAGCACTTAGATGACGTTCCTCCCACCCTTGGCCCCAACTGACAGTCTCTGCCATTCTTCGGGGTTACACAATTAAAACCCCCATTCCCCACTGAAATGCAAGAAGTACCATACTTTTCTTGTCACAACACTGGGGTGACACAGAGAAAATAAAACTCCACTCACTGGGGTCTACAGTTTAACTTTCTTCACTCACACTGGTGAGGCTAGGGGCACTGACAGGTGTGATCCAGCCTTATCTATGGGTACATGCACCCTAGACTATCCACTCCCCAAGAACATTTTGGAGATCCAGTCTCCTTTACAATACATTACTCACAGAATCTTGTTCCATCCACTGGGCATGGAGCAACCAAAAGAAAAGGAAAAGCACTCTTCTGGGTAGCCGGTCCACACAGTCTATTTCAGGTCCTATACCAAGGCAGCTGAAAACACCACAGAACATTCAGTTGATTGCCCCTTGAGTCCACAAAGAAAAAGCAGATCCTTCCACTTCACAGGGTGTAGAAATCAGAAAATCCGGCTGTATGGGGAGGCACATGATGGCTCACTGAAGGGACATTTCCCAGACAGCTCCCGCTCCCACACCCATGTAACCTGCTTTATTTTTACCAAATTGGCAAAATTAACAGCAATACTAACACATTCACTCCCTAAGAGCAAGACGACACTCTCTCTAAGCAAAAAATTCACCACAATGGAATCAGAACTGCGGGAAACTTAACCTCAGCATATGCCCCTTCCAACGCTGACCAGAGACAAAGCTGCCAAGCATTCTAAAGGTCTCCCAGCTGGGCCTCTGACTAACCAGACTCTGCAGGCTGCTCTCATGGAGGAGAAATTCTTGGAAGGCCTGAGCCCTCTGAAGGCCACCTTAGATTCTTTGGTGACTGATATCCAAGTGATTACATGCTCCCTGGCAGTTCTCACTGAGAAAATGGGTGATAATGAAGCCCATATTTCTTCTATGGATGACTGGAGGGCTAAGGCTGAGCCTGAAATGTCACAGCTTTGGCATCGGCTGAAATCTATGGAGACTAAGCTGAAGGACTTAGAGGGAAGATCCCATAGGAATAATCTAGTCATCATGGGGTTTTCAGAAGGAGAAGGGGCCTCAGCTATTACTTTTATTCAAAAGTTGTGCACCAAAATTGCAGGACCTTCTCCTAATGGCCCAGTATACATGACAGAGCGGGCTCATAGATCGCTGCACCCAACACCACCACTGTGCACACCTCCTCGACCACTGATATTTTGCCTCTTAAATTTTCTCAATAAACAACATATATAGGGGAAAATCTGGGATTTGCAAGAATTGCAGTGGGAAAGAAAAAGGATCCGGATAGCCAAAGATTTACCCAAAACAGTGTGGCAAAAAATAACTGAATTACACCCTTATGTTGCCAAGCTGATTGCTGCAGGCATCAAATTCCACATAAAATTCCCTGCCACTCTCCAAGTTCTGCATTGGGACACCTGGCATAACTGTGATACAGCGGACCAAGTTGCAACTTTGCTAAAATCTTTATACCCCAATCTCTTCAAGTGAATGATATACTGGATCCACATGCATTATAGATCGAACATAGTATTTAGGATGTACTAATTATATTGTTACAGAGAATCAAGTGATGTGATATATTATACGAAATATTAAAGATGCTCTTTCCAAAGGGAAGAGGTATCAAATCTTGAAACATCTTCAGTTACTACATTTCCACACTGCCTTACTACAGGTAACCCATGTTCTAGCCTCTGAGAACTTACTTTTTTGAAGGCTGGGGTGGAGCAAACCTTTACAGTGGTGAATTCAACAAATCCGAGGGGGTTAGCTATTTTATTCTTCAGAGGGGTTAAATTTCAAATTACACAGAGTGTGGATGACATCTAACAAGCTGCCTCAGCATATTAAGGACTGCCTACCTTCTTGCATTCCTGGCAGCTTTCTGCTGAGAAGCCAGACTCGTATCGCCCTTTATATACCCAGAGTTAGGACGCGCTTTGGTTGGGTAGCAATTAGTCATGCCTTACCAGTCCTCTGGAATACTGCTCAAAATTTACTGCAGCTTGTTTCACCTGTACCATTAGCTGCCTTCAAAAATCTTATCCAACAATCATTTATGGAGTCCTGCAACTGCTTCTGGCACTGAATCTCTGACTCTCCCTCCTACCTGTCACCTCCCCCTATTAATGGCACCATTTCACCCGTACCCTCCCCTTTACCCTTAGACCTACTGCACTGACTAATGCAGCTATGACAATCCTGAAGGTATTACAATTGCCCCTTCCTAACCTCTCCTCCCTCCATTATCCTTGGCGCATCCTCTGCCCTCAGTGCCCTTGCTTTAGTCTTCTCTTAGGCCATGTAATGTTTTGCTGATCTAGACCTCATCCAATATAATATTGTACCCTACGGTCTATCAGAGACCTTCCTTGCACATAGCGGTATGCTGACTGCCTTTGGTACCACACCTGTAAATTATGCTGCCTTGTTCTGTTCTCAGTGTCAAGTCTTACGTTGCTACTTGTAAATTATTGTACACCACTGTGCCAAGCCACACCATTCTCACTTGTAATGACTGTACATAGGCTGCTAATGTTGCTACGCCTACGCCAAATTTTTGTATTGTGACTTCTTGTTGTTGTTGTTGTTTAAACTACCAGGTCCATCTTGTAAATGAACCCTGCTCAATGGTGTTCCGCCTGGCTAAATAAAGATATTGATTGATATATCCTTTTGCGTGGCATGCTAAATCATACAGAAATCTTAATAGGATGTATATACGGTCCAAATGCACCTTATACAGAGTTCTTTTCTGAACTGATTACCCTACTATCCTCTTTAGTTAATCTTCCCATTATTCTCGCGGGGGACTTGAACATGACCCTCTCTCAGACATGGATTGGCTGTGGAGTTGCTCCAGGGGTCTCTCTCCCACCCAACATGCATTACATGAGTTGATGGAATTGGGGGGGTGGTGTGACCCCCTGGAGGATTCTACACCCTTCAGAATGTCTATACATGTTCTACTCCCCAGTGCACAAATCATATTCTCGATTAGATTCTTTTTTACTTGGTATGAGACACTTAACCGGAGTTAGGGATGGGGGATTTACTCCCAGAGTCCTTTCTGACCATTCTCCAGTATGGCTAGAGTGTGACTTTATTCCGAACTTTACCATGGACAAGATCTGGAAATTAAATACCCAATTATTAAACAATCCACTAATCTTGTCCCAAATCCAGAGTCTCATAGCACACTTCCTAGAGCACAATACAGACTCAGTTTCAGATGTTGACAAAATGTGGTGCTCTTGGAAGTGTGTGTTGGGAGGGAAATTCATTTGCATAGCATCAACTAAGAAAAAGAAGCAACAAGCCTCCCTATGTGACTTATTAGATCAAATTAAAATCTTGGAGAATAGGCCCACTTTGGATTCATTGGAGGATGAGCAGCTCACTCTAACTGACCTGAGACATCGATACACAGAATGTCTGAGTGAGAGAGCTGAATATACTCTTCTTAAAACTCAGGTAAAATATGTTGATCAGGGGGAATAAAGCAGGGCATCTCCTGGCCCTCCACCTTAAGCAACAGGAGGCCTCCCAGTTGGTCCAAGGCATCTCCTCCCAATCTAACTGATCCCTCACAACTACTCCCAAAGAAATTGCTCAAGAATTTGCCCTTTTCTATAGCCAACTTTACAGCCCCCAAAGTCACCCTTCCTCTCCAGATGAGATTCGGGTATATTTATGCTCCATCCCACTTCCTGAATTATCACTGGATCAGTAAGCCTTTCTGGTTCAGCCTATCTCTATTCAGGATATTTTACTGCCCATTCAGTCCCTCCCTCCTGACAAAAGTCCCAGGGCCAAATGGCTTTCCTTCTAACTTTTACAAAACCCTGGCATCAGAATTACTCCCTATCCTCCAACAGCTGTTTTCCTGTTTTTGTACTAAAGGAATAATGCAGACCCTAATTACAGTACTTCCTAAACCGAATAAGCCCAGGGTTAAAGTGTCCAATTACTGTCCCATCTCTCTTATGAATCAGGATATGAAATTATTAGCAAAAATTCTTTCAGACAGAATCTTGCGGGTATGGAAGGGGCTGATTGGACCAGAACAGGTAGGTTTTATGCTGGAAAGATCCTCGATGGACCACCTGAGGAAACTGGCACACATCTTCTCTGTGGCCAGAGAGGCCAATCACTCTATGGTCTTGGTCTCCCTGGATGCGGAGAAGGCTTTCGACAGAGTGCGTTGGGATTTTTTGTTCTCTGTCTTAGAGAAACTCAGCTTCTCCACACATTTTATAGTGGATCCATGCTCTGTACTCCAAACCTACAGCCAAGGTTTACTGTAATGGAATGCTGTCATCAGGTTTCTCTCTGTTTTCTGGAACCCGTCAGGAGTGCCCCTTATCCCCCTTGCTTTTTAATCTTTATTTAGCACCCCTGATTTACAGGCTTAAAACCTCCCCTAATATTTCTGGAATCCCCAATGGCACCCTGGATATTAAGATATCCACTTCTGCAGATGACCTTTTATTGCACTTATTGCACCCTACCTCCTCTATACCAGAAGTTCTACGTATAATATCTGAATATAGCACATATTTTAATTATAAACTTAATTTGGACAAATCCACTGTAATGTCCTTAAATCCCAAGACCTTTCGCACTGATTATTACCAATTTGGGATGGTGTGGGCCTCCATGTTTAAGTATTTAGGCATTACTCTTTCCCAGAAGTACTCTCTCATTAAAGCACTGAACCCTGATAAGATGGTAGATATCATCAAACAATACCTATATAGATGGAATACGCTCCCCTTTTCTTTACAGGCACATATTAGTATAGTTAAAATGAATATACTCCCCCATCTCTTTTATCCCCTTAATATGTTAAATCTCCACCTCCCAGTAAAGTGGTTTAAAAATGTTCATGCAATGGTTTCCCAATTTATTTGGAAAGGGAAAACACCTCATAGGGCATACATTACACCAAGTGCACCCAAGCAATTGGAAGGGCTGAGACTACCCAATTTTTACATTTACTGCTTAGCTAGTCATATCTCGAAGTATGCAAAGTGGGTTAAACCTCCTGAGGAACCAGACTCTGCACAGTACATACCACTAAGGCTTCAATTAGAAAGGCAGCTAATAGTAGATATGGACATCACCCCAAGTAGCCTTTTCTCTACGCATATTAAAAATTTGCCTCCGCAACTTACCAACTCAGTCATTTTATCCTCTCTCTGAGTCCACGCTCAGCTTTGTAGGACCCTGAAATATGACAATCTTAAAGATATATCACAACCATTATGTGGCAACTCAAACTTCAAAATAGGAGGAAGGATGCTATCCCCTCACCATTTTCCCAAACTGAATGGCAAGGTGGTGTCTGATCTCTTATTGGGTGGTAAACTACCCAATAGTCCAGAGCTGTTGTCTTCTCTTAACCTTCCTACTACACAGATTCTTAAGATCTACCAGCTCCAGCATATGCTGATTAAATGGATGTTGTCCAGTGCCTGGAGTGTGGACCAGAGCGGTTTTATATCAATGCTTCAAACCCTCTCCTGGCAACCCCATTCTGTTTCCCGGCTAACAGCTTTCTTATTCTCCGTTTCCCTAGATAATGGGAATACCTCAATATTGAGTCTCCTCCCTTCCCAATCTATCAACCAATTGAGCCCGAATATGGGGGGATGTATATCATTACTTGACTAATGATAAGCTCCATCTCACCCAATTTTATATATTCTCCATAACATCTACTATACTCCAATTCACCTGTATAAAATGAGGAGGGCTCCTGCAATCCACATGTACCCAATGTAATCTAGCAGAGGGATTCCTGCTGCATATTTTGTGGGAATGCCTTAAAATTGCTCCCTTGTGGACACAGATTAAAGCTAAGCTCGATCCTTTGCTAGGATTAGAGGACTGCTTCTCCTCTGAAATCTGTGTGGTAGGTGACTTATCTAAGGTAGCAGTGAAAGAAAGGAGATATTTAATTGTACTAATAACCATATCAGTGAATTAACTAGTACTGAAGCACTGGCTAGATCAAGAGCTCATAGCTTACCCAGAATGGTACAATGAAATCCTACATGCCCTTCATGTAGAGAACACAACAGCCAGTATACAAAACCACTTGCCACTATCAACTAAGATACGGGGAAAGTTAGAAACCCTGTTGTCTGTGCATCACCCTCTATAAAAGGTGGATGTGGGATAAGCACTGTCCTCCTGAAGTGCTTTACTGTTTATTGTCTGGCACTCAATGTACCCTCATGAGTTGCTGAAGTACACTAATTTACTATGTGTAATTAAATGTTGTTTATTTTCAGTTATCTCCTGGGGGGGGCATGGGTGGTTGTGTATGTCTGTTTTTTCCTTTTGTAATTATTGGACGGTATCTAATTGTTTGGATGGTGCCATGTATCATTTTGTTTTGAAAATCTAATAAAGTATATTAAACTTAAAAAAAAGGAAATCCTGCTGTAGTCTTGTCTCCATCACTTCAGCTGAAAGCTGGAAATGACACACAACTAGGATGAGAAATCCTGGGCCCTCTGACAGTCCTTCTGCCACTCTCACCTCCTCACTCCACAACAATCTACTACAACTGACTGAATTCTAAGCACCCCAGAGCAGCTATCCATACAGTGTGGCTTATGCTGCTGCGAGAGTTCTATAATGACCTAATCATTCTTCCCTCAGGCTAGCTGAGTAAACAATGATGTCATTATGTAAGGAGCTCCTACTGAATTCCCTACCAGTTGCCTGCTGCCTTCCTACCAATAGTACTGATAAGATTCTAGTAACCCCAAGAACTGGGTGGTTACACTACTGATAGTGGGGGTGGTGTTCAGGAGATTCAGGGGTGTTGATGCTGATCTCCTGACTGATGTCTCATCTGAAACTTCTACACAAAACAAGAAAGTATATTTTTTGTTTATGATCAGAGGTGCATGACACATTATCTGTTACAAAACACAGACACAAACTTTATACTTGAGTACAATATATGCCCCCCACCAAACCAATGCAGACAGCTCACCAGACCTGGAGATTCAGACTCAAAATGCTGTAAAACTAGTACTGCCATTTTCATATTTTTTGCTGGTACTAAAGAAGGAATAATATGAATTCATAAATAAATTATGTTTAAAATCTTGGCAGACAGTGGCATCCTTATGGGACAAGTGGTTACTGGTGGGAAAATGAAGGCTGTCCTATTCCTCCTAGTGAGCGGCAGCTTAAGATCTACAGTACGAGTTACACTTTGGTTTGCTCTCATATTAGCCATACTCCCTTGCAGTAATTAATAAAACTAAAGCTGATCCCATGCAACTACCTTGCAAGGGATGGATATCTCATCTAAACTAGTCCTAAAATGCTGGCACCCAAGTGCAATATTAGATTGCTGTACTTTGAGGTATGCCATTTTTTGGATCAGACGTTAACCCAAGGTCCCTTCTACCCATCCTGGTGCTGTCCTGGTGGGTGTCCAGGTAGAAGTAAAAGAACCCAAGAACTCCAGACATTCTTCACAAACAGTAGTGGATATTCCTATTGTCTTGGTCTATATTCCCCTTACCATAAAACCAGTTCATGCAACTGTCCAGCCTGTGTGGGTGTTGATATGCAAAATGGCTGCTACTAAACATTCAGTCACTTCACTACCAGTCTAGCATTGCTGGTAAAGTGCTTTGGGTACATTGTGTATGAAAAGCGCTACATAAATGCTGATTCTTCTTTTTCTACTTACCCAGTTGTTTGTAGCATTGTGGCTTTTTTAGATGATGTAAATGAAGAGGAGAAAAAAAAAGGATCACTGGTCAGTTTTTCTTTCCCTCACAAGCTTATGTACTGTATATAAAAAAATGTATCCCTCTTTCCAGTAGGTGTTTACCTAGTCTCAGTTCATATACATAAACAGTTTCAGCTACACGGATGGAAATCTGTCCCACATATCCATTTTGTATTACCTTTGCAATCTGTTTTTGACAGAGTAAATCTTGCTTTCAGAGCAAGCAGCAGCTGACTACAGAGCTAGAATTTCTCTAATTGCCCTCCACCCTCAGCCAGTTTTACTTTTATAGGCACTGGATTTGACTGACAACAGGAACTTCCTGTTTGGCAGTAGGAAGGGAAGGATCATTGAGACACATAAGTTTCGTTATCCTTGAAGAGAAGAGTAGCTCCCCCCCGGCTGCTGAAGGTCTGACTCTGAGCAAGGAAGAAGGAGACTACCAAAGAATACAGGAAGTTCCTGTCCCAGAACAGGAACGGCGAGAGCTGTAAGGGCATATAGGCGGCAGAAAAGTAGGTGGAAAACTAAATAGAGGGAGGAGAGAGTAAGCATACAAAGCAACAGGAGAGGGGACACAAAATAAGACATGATGGGAGTGGCGCAGTGCAATGGCCGTGGGGCGGCAGTCTTCTGCAGGACATTCTGGAGGCTGTGTTGCTGCCCTATTTGCAGGCACTTCTCTGGTCTGAGGCAGGAGGCTGCCCATCTCCAGGCTGATCTGGCTAGGATTTGTGAAACCTCCTGCCCTGCCCATGGACCACCAGAACCACTGTTGCTACCTCAGAGGCTGCCAAGAAAGAGGAGTGGTTGGACCAAGGTGGGCTCAGGAAGGGTGAGGGTGGTGGAACAGAGATGCATCGCTCCAATTGTACCTCTCCACAATTCATTCACCAATCTGGCTGACAATGCTTCTTCTATGGTGCCACCTCCAGTGGATGCAAAGGAGGATGCTAGGAACCTCCACAAAGGAGATCCACATGAGGGTGGTATGGGACCCTACAGGGGAAGGAAACAACTCCTGGTGGGGGACTAAGTCATTAGAGTGGTAGAACCAGGGGAGGGAGGGGAGAGGGAGGTACAGTGCCTGCCTGGTGCCATGGCTTGGAGGGAAAGGGAGCGAATCCTCAGGATCACGGTAGCAGCTATACGTGGGAGGGAGCTGAATGTCATTGTTCACCCTAGGGACAAATGACCTTGCTGGGAATGGGATCAGAGCAGTGCAAGAGGAGTTTGTGGAGTTGGGGAGGGGCCTTAGACAAGTTGCACATACGGTAACCTTCTCAGAGGTGCTGCCTGTCTATGGCAAGGGTGATGCTAGGGTTGAAAAACTGGTACAAAGCTCAGGGTTTTGACTTCATTGGGGACTGGGGGTCCACCTGGAGGGATACAGGCCTATACTGGTGTGATGTGTGCATCTGTCCGGGAGGGAAACCAGGATCTTAGGTGATAGGTTTAAATACTTCATTGGCAAGCATTTAAACTAGCCAAGGGGGAAGGTACTGAAAAGGAGTAGGGAAATCCTAGCCTCCCCCCAAAAAACAGGGTACTTAGCAAGGTAAACACCAAGGTAGAGAAGTCAATAGGGAGCAGGACAGGAGTAAATGGAGAAAAGGGCAGTAAGGAGAGGGATGGGGCTAAAAGGGGTAAGCACATCAAAAATGGACAGTGATGAGTACCAATGTCTGTAATCTGGGTAACAAGCTCCCTGAACTAGCAGCCTTGATGGAAGAGGGATGCCTGGATATCGTGGCAGTCACAGAAACATGGTACACAGAGAACCATGACTGGGATGTCAACATATCATTGTACACAATTTACAGGAAGGATAGGGAGGGTAAAAGAGGAGGAGGAGTAGCTCTCTATGTAAGGGAAGGGATCAAAGCGACGGAACTAAAGAGTAAACAGCTAGTAAAGGAGGCAATGTAGATCACCCTGGAGACAGAAAATGGCACCACAATCCAGCCGGGGGATTGTATACAGACCCCCATTTCAGGTGGAGGCAATGGACAAGGAAATGATGGAAGGCATTATTAGAATGGTAGAAAAATGAAGATATTGTTGATGGCACTGAATATGCCAGATGTTAACTGGAGCACCATTGCTTTAGCCACATCCAAGAGCAGGGTCATTCTCAATGTCCTACAGGGGGCATGCCTCAGACAGCTAGTGTTGGAACCCACTCAGGAGGGAGCAATCTTAGACCAGGTACTCTCAAAAGGGGACGGAGAGAGGATCTCAGATTTAGAAGTGGGTAGCCATCTGGGAACAAGCAACCACCAGTGTGGTTCATGATGAACACAGCCACAGAGTCAAGCCATACAAAAGCAAGAGTATTGGACTTTAGAAGAGCTGACTTTGGGGAAAATGGGACAGTGCCTCAGAAAAGCACTAGCAAATGGGCAAGAAGGAGGGGTGGAGGAACAATGGAGAAAAATCAAAACAGCCATCACAGAGGCAACAAGTCTTTGTGTGAAGCAAATCAACAAAACAAAATGAAGGAAAAAACACTATGGTTCTCAAAAGAGGTGGTGGGGAAGGTTAGGGAGAAAAAGGTAGCATTCAGGAAGCATAAGGAAATACAGAATGAGCAGGACACAGAACTGTACCAGTTAAAGCAGAAGGAAGCAGGGAAGGCAGTCAGAATAGCAAAGGCCCAAACTGAGGAAAAGATAGCCAACTCAGTTAAGAAGGGGGATAAAACCTTTTATAGGTATATTAGGGAGCAAAGAAAGACCAAGGGAGGGATAGTGAGGCTTAATAAAGGGAAGGGGGGCAGAAGGTTACTTAGGTTTGGCAGGACAAAAATAGGCCAAGGGCCCATCGAGATTGTCCCCCGCAATTTGCCGGCCATTTATTCCCAGTTAAGTAGTTGACAGAAGCCATTCATCTAATTTTATTTAAAAAGGAATTGAAGTTATCCAATTCAATTCATTCTTGTGGAAGGGTATTCCAGAGTTTAGCCACTCTGATGTTAAAGAAATTATCTCTTTTGGATGTGTTTGCCCACATTACCTCCAATATTTTGTTATGTGATCTTCCCACAACACAACTATCAGTTAGTTTTATATCCAATAAATCCATCATATTGCTGTCATAAAAGCTTTTGTGCAGGAGAAGTAAATTCCCCTCTGTATCTTCTCAATTGTAGTGGGAACAAACCTTTTTTTTTTATCTACTGGCATAATCAATGTTGGCTAACTTGGGGACCATTTTAGTGGCCCTCCTCTGGACCCTCTCCAGCATAGCTATATCCCCTTTCAAGTAGGGGTTCCAAAATGGTGTACCATAATGCAAATGTGGTTGAATGTAACACCTGTATAGTGGAATAAGGCATTGTTCATTCCTGGAAACAAATGTCCTTCTTACCCTGTTTAGTAGTCCATTTGCCTGTTTGCAGATTTTAATACAGTGGTCAGATGCTGTTAATCTATTGTTAATCACAACACCCATATCTCTCTCACAGGTTGATTTAGAGATTGGCCGGTTATTAATGTAGTCAGTACATGGATTTGTTTGAACCAAAATTTATAATTTCATATTTATCAATACTGAATATCATGTCGTTATCGACTGCCCATTTCTCAAGATGTAGCAAATCAGTAGACATAGGTCTGTTCATGAAATGGGGTTACCAATGCCCACCATAGAGTGCATACCACATTTTTAAAAATCAAGAACTGTCAGGTTTTTGACTAAATCTGAATGATGGCTATATGTGCAGATAAATAACATAACTATAGAATTCTAGGGTTCCATATTTTTTTTAAATGGGGTCTTCTGCTCCATTTTGCTGCCTTTTTTACCTGAAAAAGTGTGACATGCAAAAACACATTTTACTAATTGTTTTTGCAAGCTTTATTTACTGTTTTCCCTTAATAAAATAACTCTGCTTACTAATCTGGAGTTGTGTTTTTTATTATCTGTACTCTTTATCCACTGCAATGCTCAATTTTTAATTTGTGCAGCTTTTGTATTTAGGTGTGTGATGTAACTGCTTGGTGTCACAGCACGTTACGTTCACCCACCCGGCCCCCAAATCTGTAATTGCGCTATTAGCACTTTAAAAGATTTTCTGGCTTCTCTCCTAGTTTGCCTCCTTGTGATAACTGACTGTGTTTCTGCTTGATCTAGCTTTCCCACAGAAGGGAGAGCAACATTTGACCCTCACTCTACTTGGAGTCACATCAGGCCCAATGTTTACTCCTCAGTCTGTGGCAGTTGCAAAGTCATAACCTGCCCATCAGAACCAAGGAGCAACCATAGAGGGAGGAGCGGAGTTGTGGTTAAAAACCCATTGTTTGCATGTGGCTCCTCCATTTTGTAGGGCTACATTCTATGAAGATAAGCACTGCATGCAACTACAAGGGCTGCAGTTACGTTCACCACAGGTAGGCTTTAGTTACCATCATTCACTGATTTGGGGTCAAATTTTCAGGAAGCATATTTCAGTGACAACTGTATGTCTAGGTAAAGTGCTGGACATCAGTTGTAATAGGAATTATATTATGTATATGGGGTGGAGGGTTAAAATTGATTTTCTTTGTTGTGTCACTTGTTACATTCACCATGATATGTGGTGTCAACCATCGTACCTGCCAGTACTGTTATTATTGTGAAATTCCTCCAGGTTTTGAAACACTATGTCAGTTATTAGTAGTAGCATGATAGCCATGAGGCATGTTCAGTAAACTTTTTGAAACTGAAACAAATGCGTGGCATCACTCATTACATTCACCACGTTATGTGGTGTTAAGCATCACACTTGCCAGTAATGTAATTTTTGATTTTTTTTTCATGTTTATAGCAGTATGTCAGTCAGTAAAAAGTTAGCTGTCAGGCAAGTTTAGTACAGTTTTAGTAAGCCAAAAATAAGTATGGTGTCACTTGTTACATTTACCACGGTATGTGGGAGTCAGACATCATAGTCATCAGTAACATTAATGTAGTCAAATTTCTCCAGGCTTTGTAGCACTACATCAGTCATTAGTAGTAGCATGTTAGCCATTAGGCATGTTCAGTAAATTTTTTCTACTGAAACAAATGTGTGTCACTTGTTACATTCACAGTGGTATGTGGCATCAAACTTCTCACCTGTCAGTACTGTTATTATATTGTCAGAATTCTCCAGGTTTTGTAGAACTGTGTCAGTTATTATTGGCAGCATGTTAGTCATTAGGCATGTCAACTAAATTCTGTAAAACTGAAACAAATGTGTGTGGTCACTCGTTACATTCCCCATGGTATGTGGTTTCATAGGTGAATACACAGCTATGTAGACAATAGTCATTTTGCTCGCCAGTTTATCAATACTCTGGATCTTATGTTTAATTAGGAAATTATCCAATCTGTACTTAACAATATTCATTGTATCACTAGCTACCACCTCTAATGGTAGTTGATTCCAGATGTTAGTTACTCTCAATGTGAGCCAAGATTTTCTTTTATTTGTTTTGGGACAATCCACTAATAGTTGTAGAGGGTGTGCCCTAGTATTGCACAATGTTTCCCTGAATCTCAATCCCAAAAGTTCCCATAAACTAGGATCAATAATTGATTTATAAATCAAGCACATGTCCCCTCTTAATCGCCTAAACTCCAAGGAGTATAATCCCAAGGTATTTAACCTCCTTTGGTAATCTTGTCCTTTTGCCTCCTGTATGTGGCGGGTAGCTCTCCGCTGGACTTTTTCCAGTGCAACTATCTCGGCTCTTCCACTAGGTGACCAAAATTGTGCACAGTAATCCAAGTGCGGCCTCACTAAAGATGTATAGAGAGGTGGCAGGACTTCCTTGCTTCTAGATGTAATGTGCTTATTTATGCAGTGTAATATACTACTTGATTTATTAATAACTGAGTTACAATGTGTTTTGAATGACAGGTCATTTGTAACCATAATGCCCAGGTTGCTCTGTTGCTCCACGATACTCAGTATTTGTCCTCCAAGTGTATAAGACCAATGTTTATTTGCTCTCCTGAAATGCATAACACAGCATTTATCCACGTTAAATAATTTTTTATCTGATGCCCAGATTTCCAATGCATTTAATGCTTCCTGCAATCTTGTGGCATCATCCTGGTTATTTATGGGGTACCCTACCCTGGTGTCGTCAGCAAACTTTGAAACCCAAACTCCATTATTGACGCACATTGAGGCAATATATATATATTAAACAAGCAAGGCCCCAGCACAGAGCCCTGGGGCACCCCGCTAGTCACCTCAGCCCATGCAGAATTAGTCCCATTTATGTTAACAAATTGTTTTCTGGAATTAAGCCATGCTTCTATCCATTTTGTTATTTTTCCAGGCAATCCATGTACTATTAATGCATCGATAAATTTCCCATGAGGAATCTTATCGAAGGCTTTTGAAAAGTCCAGATACACCACATCCACGGACTGCCCCTCTCCCATGGCCTTACTAACCCTTCCATAAAACTCCAATAAATTGGTCTGACAAGATCTTCCAGTAGTAAATCCATGCTGTACTGTATCCATCATGTCCATTTTCTGGACATACTCCATAATATAGTCTTTTAATATACCCTCAAAAATGTTCCCTATGACCGACGTCAGACTAATCGGTCTATAGTTAGATACATCATGTCTGCTCCCCTTCTTGTAGATATGAACCACCCTGGCTTGTTTCCATGCCTCTAGGACATACCCTTTATTTAATGACGTTTGAAAGATCACTGCCAAAGGCCCAGCCAAGAAATCTGCCATTTCTTTAATTATTCTCAGATGTACTCCATCCGGGCCTTGGGATTTATTATGCTCTACTTTTTGTAGCCTTTTCAGTATCCCTTCTGTCGTTATCAGTGATCCAATGTCTAGTACAGCTACTAAATGATCTAATTTGGGAGAAGATTTATTGTTAAAGCATCACACTTGCCAGTAACGTAATTGTAAAAAATGTTCATGTTTTATAGCAGCATGTCAGTCAGTACTAGTTGTATGTTAGTTGATAGGCATGTTTAGTACAGTTTTAGTAAGTGAAACATAAGTGTGGTGTCACTTGTTACATTCACCATGGTACATAGTGCAAAACATCAAATTGGTAATTAATGTAATGTAATTCTTATAAACATTTCTCACATTTTAATATAACTCATTACATATGTTTATTAAAGTTTTTACTACTAAAATAGAGGTCTTGTGTCAGGAGTTACATTCACCACGGTGTGTGGCATCGCTTGTTACACTCACCACAATACAGTTCTTTTATCTCAGGAACCTGTGAGACTTTTATCTCCCAATATGTTTCTTTTTTTCATACTTGGGTCATAATATCTTGAAATGCATCACAAATGTAATCTATAAATAATTTGAAAATTTGACCCTCATGTCACACTTTGGTAGCCCCTTTTCCTGAACAGACCCAGATAGATGTTATACTTTCCACAGTATCCACTTTGCCCCATATTTTTGTGTCATCTGCAAACTTGGTGAGGATGTTATTTTTACTAATGGTCAAATCCGAAATGTAAATGTTTAATAAAAGTGGGCCCAAAATGGACCGCTGAGGCACTCCACTAGTCACTTTTCCAAGATTGGATAGATATCCATTTAGTTTAACCTGCTGGGTACGATCGGATAACCAAACCCTGACCCAATCTATTAACCATGTTGAGAAACCAAACTTAATTAGTTTATATATCAATTTATAATTGGGAACAAGACCAAAAGCCTTGCTATAGTCCAATAATATTATATCCATGGATAACCCTAGATCAAGGTCTTTGCTAGTATAAAAACCAAAAACAAGGCACTGCGTCAGCATGTGGTCTAAAAGCAACACAAAATGGTTATATTAAATGTATGCTGAAAATGGAAAATAGAGTTAAAAATCTATGTTTCGACCTTAGGTCTTCTTCAGGAAATATCTAAAAGAGAAAAAAACTATTTACACCAACTTCATTTTTTTTTCTCTTTTAGATATTTCCTGAAGAAGATCTAAGGTCGAAATGTAGATTTTTAACTCTATTTTCAGCGTGCATTTAATATAACCATTTTGTCTTTGCTAGTATGTTTATAAAAGGATAGTGGTACATTAGTAGTCCTTTTTAAATCAATGCTGTGTTTTATTTATAATGCCAAGATGTTCAGTTTCACTTTCAAGTAATTTCTTAATAATTTTCTCCATTAATTTACAAACCACAGAGGTCGGACTTATAGGATGATAATTACCAACCTCTGCCCGAGTTCCCTTCTTAAATATGGGAACTATGAACTTATGCCAATCTGATGGTACTTGTTTATCTAATAATGATTTATTAAATATGATGGTTAGAGGTGTGGAAATTGCTATAGCAGTATTCCTTAAAAATCTTGGATGAATTTGGTCAGGTCCAAGACTAGAATTTAGGTTTTTATTGATGGTTTGTAGAGATAATAGAACATCTGCATATGTTATTATGTAAATTTGTTGTGTCAATTCACAATCTGATTCTTGGATGTATTTACTACTTGTAGTTGATGTTTTATTAAATACTGGGCAGAAATAGTTGTTAAAACTGTTTGCTATTTTATGTTAGTCTACTATTAAAGATTCACTTTCATGAATAGGACCTATGATTCTAGTAATCTGATTTTTACTTTTCAAATAAGAGTGTAAGGCTTTCATATTATTTTTTGATTGCGCTAATTTAAATTCCAATCTATATTTTGCTTTCTTTATTGCTTTCTTAAGAATGTTAACTGATTGTTTACATTGTTTAACATTAGACAGACTGGGACCTTTTTTTAAATTTTTTGAAAAAGCAGGGATACTGAAGAAAAAATTACTTACCATAGTAATCTTTTTTCTTCCCAGTGATGCTGATATTCATAACTTTATGAAGTAAGCCTGGAGGGTTGGACTGCCCGGAGAGATAGAACACATGCAAATGATGGAACACTTCACATGTGAGCATCTTTCCAACACTGCCTCTACTAACTGCCTGTGTTCTAAACCTCTTCAGATTTTATAAACAGAGCCTGGAAAGTAGGCCCAGAGTAATATAGTACTATAGTTTTATTAATAAAATCAGGGTTTTCCTAATAATATAAAATTGTAAAATAAAAAACACCAACTGGAGTCATAAAGAATTCAACAAGGTTAGAACAAAATGCCAGAGAAGTACCCCAAAAAAGGTAGAAATGCAATGAACCCTATTCACCAAAACTACTGGCAGGTGCAGGGTAAAAACACTCCAAGGGTGTATAGTGATAATGGTGGCACAAGCATGCGGAATGCAGAGGCTGAAGCTCTGGATGGGGAGGTAGGGAGAGAAGTTATGAATATCTGAGCATCACTGGGAAGAAAGAAGATTACTATGGTAAGTATTTTTTTCTTATAACCCCAGTAATGCTCAGAATATTCCTAACTTTATGCAGACTACCAAGCAGTATCACTGGAGGTGGGCACAGAAAGCTCGTTACACAAATCTTCTAGGAATGTCTCTTGAAGCAAGTCATTACTTGTGGGAGTTTCCAGCAGGTGGCGCTCTCACACGGCAGCTTCTTCCAGCAGTCTCCACACCAGGAACCACCCATGTGATCTCACTTCCTGGGCTGTGCCTATAAAAGTGGGTGGTTCCTGGCAGTCTTCGTTCTCCATCTGTTTCAGCTCATAATGGTGAGGGACCAAGGGGAACCAAGGTACCATAGCATCCCAACCCTATCATTGTTTTCCCTGTTACAGAATGGCAGGGGGACAGAGAGTGGGAAGAAAAAATTACTCACCTTAGTAATGTTGTTTCTTCTAATGGAGTCTTGCTGTATTCTGACAATAGCAGTGAGTCCCAACCTTCGAACTGCTCCGGAGGTGAAAGAGTTAACTTTCCATGCTACGCATGGAACGCTGAGCTTGAGCTCGGTTGAAAACTCTGTCTGTTGTTCTTCAAACATAAACTGTCAGATCTTTATGAGCTAAACTCACTAAGGTCCTGTGTGGAAGCTGTAAACCTACACTAGCCAACTGGCTACTAAATATAAGAACACATTTTTTGGTCCCAAAACAAAGCCTCAAGTCAGGAGACCAAAAAAATGAAAAACACAACACCAAGTCACCCCAAAAAGGGAGGGGTGAAAAAACAACAAAGTGGGCATCTAATAAGTGCCAACACTGCACTGCCCACCCACATCCCAAAAACAGAGGTTCTGAGAGGGGCAGGCGGGGGGGAGGTCAGAATACAGCAAGACTCCATTAGAAGAAACAACATTACTAAGGTGAGTAATTTTTTCTTCAAACAACATGAAGTCTTGCTGTATTCTGACAATAGCAGACTACAAAGCAGTACCTCCATGGAGGAGGGACAGAACCCACCTAGGAAATAGGCTCTGAAGCACAGCTGTGCCAAACCGAGCATCACTCCTAGACTGGATATCCAGGGAGTAATGCTTGGTAAAAGTGTGAACTGTTTTCCAAGTAGCTGCTCAACATATCTCTAGAATAGGGATGTCCAGCCGGCCTGCTGGCACTGAGGGTTGAGGCGCTGGTCGCTACACCTCGCGCCGCGCCGGTGACCCGTGTTCGGGAATGAGCACGGGTTGCCGGGGGTCGTCGGGGAGGAGATGGATTGAGCGTCCAGAGGACTGCTCTCCATCTCCGGGGTGGGAGGATTCAGGCGGCCAGTGCTTGCCCGACCCCTAGCAGAGGCTGGGGATCGACAGCATGCAGCCGCAAAGACAGGGGGGAGGTGGGATGTGGCAGACGCTTGACTAGTACGCGCATGGGAGCATGCGCGCACTCAGTCGCTGGTGTCATTGCACGCCATGCCAGCCGGGAGGAAAATCCGGGAAAAATGGAGCCCGGCAGCACGACGTTGTTCCCCGGCGCCATTCCCAGAGGACGCCTCCCTGGCATGGACCCGTTCGGGTGGGTTGAGTTGCTCCCCACCACCCTGCCGCGAAGGGTAAGTCGCGAGGTGCGGAAGGGAAGGGCTCTCATGTCCGGGGATGGCGCCAGAGGAACGGCGGAGTGCGGGGGGGACCGGAGCTCCTGTGGAGAGAAATAACATCCAAAAAAAAAAAAAAAAAAATAGGGATGTCCTTGGCAGCAGCCAGGGAAGCAGCTGTACCTCTGGTAGAATAAGCCCTCAGGCCTGAGGGTGGAATCTTACCCAGTTTTTCATAACAAAATTGGATGCAAGAGACAATCCACCTGGCAATGGATCTTTTAGTGGCAGGTTTCCCTTTACCAACCTCGCCATAAGTGAGGAACAGTCCAAACTGTGTAACCTCCTCTCGCCAGAGGAGGAATGGTCAGTGAAGTACACAGGAAGAGAAATTGATTAAGGTGGAAATCTGAAACCACCTTAGGCAAGAACTTCCTGTTAGTCCCGAGGACCACCTTATCTCTATGAAAGGAGATAAAATCCGGCTCCACTGACAAGGCTTGTAATTCACTTATGCATCTGGCAGAAGTGATGGCCTAGAAACACAGTTTTCAAGTCAAGTACTTGAGCTCTGCTGAAGACAAAGGCTCAAAGGGGTTGCATAAGCTGAGCAATGCAAACATTAAGGTCCCAGGCAGGGGCAGGGTCCCTGAATGGAGGGTTGGTATGAAGCAATCCCTTGAAAAACTTGGAGAATACAGGGTGAGCTGAAATAGAAGAGGGCTTACCTGCTGAAATAAAGGCAGACACAGCTGCCAAATGCACTTTTAGGGTAGCTGGTCTCAGACCCAAGGAATTTAAGTGGACCACGTAATCCAGGACTGTGGGTAAACCAGCAGATTCTGGGGAAATATGCTTTCCAGAGCACCATATGGAAAATCTCCTCCATTTGGAATTATAAGTAGCCCTGGTAGAAGGTTTCCTAGAAGCCTTCAGGATATCCATTACACCTTGGGAAAGGTGTAGATCAGCAAACTCTAACTCTTCAAGAGGCAGGCCTTGAGATTGAGAGATTTGAGGTTCGGGTACCAAACCCTGCCCTGGGCACAGGTTAACAGGTTGTGATTCCTGTGAAGACAGAGGGGAAGGTGGACTGCTAAGGACAGTAGGAGTGGATACCAGGGTTGTCTGGGCCAATCCGGAGCAATCAGGATCATCCTGCAGGGTTGAGATCTGATTTTGACTAGCACTTTGAACAGTAGAGGGAAGGGGGGAAAAGCATAGAGAAACTTCCCTTTCCAATTGAGGACTAAGGCATCCAGAGGGACTGAGCCCAACACTGGGGGCCTGCAGCAAAAAAGTGGAAGTTGGTGATTGTCTGGGGCTGCAAAAAGATCTATCTGTGGGGTGCCCCATCTGGCAAATACCACCTCCAGGACCAGGGGATCCAGTGACCATACGTGATGGCCTTGGGAAATCCTGCTGAGAGCATCTGCCAGGACATTGTCCTTGCCTGGGAGGTGAACTGCTGTAAGGTAGGTGTTCAGTGAATAAGCCAGAGACCACAACTTCATTGCTTTGGTGCACAAGGCCGTAGACCGAGTGGCCCCTTGCTTGTTGATGTACCACATTGTTGTGGTGTTGTCTGTTCTGACCTGCACAACCTTGTTCTGAACTGATTTGGAGAAAGCTTGAAGTGCGAGAAAAACTGCTCTGAGTTCCAACAGATTGATGTGGAGCAGAGATTCCTGAGGGAACCACAACCCCTGGGTAGTGAGGTCACCCATGTGAGCTCCCCACCCCAGGAGGGATGCATCTGTAGTAAGGATTAAGGAGTGAGACTGAGTGACAAAAGGAACCCGTCTCAGATTGTTCTGATCCTGCCACCACTGTAGGGCCTGTATCAGGGTTCGAGTCACTGGGATCAATTTGGTCAAAGGGTCTTTCCTTTGAGACCAAAAGGCTCTCAAATGGAACTGAATGTCCCTCATCTGAAATCTTGCTCCCTGCACTACTGCTGTGGAAGCAGCCATGTGCCCCAGGAGCTGTAGAAAATGCCTTGCAGGCCGAGACACCTGCAGGGTGAATGAGGAGGCCAGAGAGACCAGGGTCCTTGCCCTGTCCAAAGGGAGGAAGGCTCTGGCTTTCTCTGTGTTTAGTTCTGCGCCTATGAAGGTGAGAAGCTGGACAGGCTCTAGAACTGACTTTGAAAGATTCAGAATGAAACCTAGAGAGGTGAGCAATTGCTGAGTTACTTGAAGATGTAACCTGACTTGATCTGGGGACTGGCCTACTATGAGCCAGTCGTCCAGGTAAGGGAAGATGGCAATTTTCTGCCTTCTTAGAGCAGCAACTGCTACTGCCAGGCATTTTGTGAATACCCTTGGAGCAGAGGTGAGGCCAAAGGGCACTGCTCTGAACTGGTAATGGCCTGAGGGCAGCTCGAACCTGAGGTACTTTCGATGGGAGCTTCTGATGAGAATATGTAAGTAGGCATCCTTGAGGTCCAGGGACACTAGCCAGTCCCCTGGCCTTAGAGAGGGTAGAATAATTCCCAGAGTCACCATTTTGAATTTTGGTTTTAAAAGGTGCTTGTTTAAGTATCTGAGATCCAGGATTGGCCGCCATTCTCCTGTCTTTTTGGGGGTAAGAAAGTACCTGGAGTACAACCCTTTGCCCTGGTGTAGGGGTGGAACCCTTTCCACAGCTCTGAGAGCCAGGAGGGAAGAGACCTCTGCCTCTAGGGCAAGTGTCTCTGAAGGATTTGCAGGAGAAAAGGATCTGGTTCTCATCTTTGGAAACTTTTTGAAGCTGAGAACCAGTCCCTGGCTTACTACTTCCAGGACCCATTTGTCTGATGTCAGAGACCGCCAGTCCTGAACAAAGTAAGCCAGCCTGCCCCCTACAGGTAGTTGAGAATAGGCCCTGGCAACCCCGTCAGGGTGCCTGCTTGGCAGGGGCTTTAGGCTGAGGGGTGGAAGCAGGCCTGCTTGTACCCCGTCTGCCTCTCCCTCTAAAGAACCCCCCTGGGCGTGAAGCTGA
This sequence comes from Neoceratodus forsteri, assembly GCA_016271365.2. Lineage (NCBI taxonomy): Eukaryota > Metazoa > Chordata > Ceratodontiformes > Ceratodontidae > Neoceratodus > Neoceratodus forsteri. The sequence goes on from JADMNL010000022.1 coordinate 184,150,812, forward strand.
AGAGGAGGCCTGGCTTGGTAAAGGCCTATGAAAAGCCTGCCCTGCCCCTGGAAGGCTGCCTTTGAGGAGTGGCCTGCTTTTCTTTGGCCTTGCACTCCTATAGGTGGTCCTATACTCATCCATTTTCTTCATGTAATTCTCTGTCTGCTCCCCAAACAGGGAATTACCCACAACAGGAAAATCCATGGCCTTAGTCTGGGTATCCTGTGACAGGCTAGTACATCTGAGCCAAGCCATTCTGCAAAGTGCCACAGATGTAGCCATGACTCTTGATGACACATCATTAGAGTCCACTGCAGCATGAAATTGCACCTTGGATGCCTCAATACCATCAGCGGCTACCTGTTCCAGCTCCTTGGCAAGCTGGCCAGGGACCTGCTTTGCTAGAGCCAAAATAGTATCCCATCTAGATTTCTGGTACCTAGCAACATAAGCCATATAGTTTGCCTGTCTGAGTCTCAAGGATGCTTCCATGTACTGTTTCTTTGCCATGGCATCAATCCTCCTGGAGTCCTTGTCAGGGGGGTGTGAGGCCAAGGGAATATTTGCCTTGTCACAGGCTGCAGCCTGCACTACCCCAACATGGCTGCATTGTTGTGTAAGGAACTCTCTATCAGAGCCTGACAAAGTGTACCTCTTGTCCATTCTCTTATCAACAGGAGGTATAGTGTGAGGAGTTTTTAGAATTTTTACTGTCTGCTTCCCAAAAGATTTATGCAAAGGAATAGACAGTATCCTAGACTCTGGGATATCCATCATTTCCACATAGTCAGGCTCCTCTTGATCATCCACAGCTTCCCCCATAGGGAGCTGGAGGGTTTCAGTCACTTTTTTATAAAAAACAAAATGAGAAGGGGACTCAGAAAGCCTAGGAGGAGACACTCCTGAAGGTCTGTCTGGGGAGATGTCCAGTTCAATGGGCAAATCCAGACTTTCAAATCCACATTCACTCTCCTCATACTCCTCTTCCCCCTCCTCCGGTTCATAAAATTCCTCTAAATCATACTCTTGAACCGGTGGAACCGGCCGAACCGTATGCTTACTTGATGGTGCTGGTTCGGTCGGAACCGGGGAAAGCGACTGGACAATCTTAATCACTTTGGCTATTTCTTCAGCGGTTGGAGAGGAAAGTTTTGGCTCCACACCAGCTGATTTCCTAGTCCTTTTTGCTGGAACCGACTCCTCCGAGTCGGCTCTCCTTGTGCCCGAGGAAGTCTCGGCCTGGTCAGAGGGCACTCCCTCTGGTTCGGTAGGAACCGAACCGGGCTGGCCATCTGGGTCAGCGGACTTCTTGGCCTCCCTTTCCCTGAGCCTACCAACTCTCTTATCCAGGGTAGCTGCAGGAAAATTTTTACAAATCTGGCAGTCTGCATTGAGGGTGGTCAAACCCCAGACAATAAACACAGGTGGTGTGGGGGTCAGCCTTGGCAGAGTTCCCCACACACTGCAGTGCTGAAACCCAGTGGGCCCGTTTTTCCTTTTGGGTTTCTCAGACATAGTGCAAGTCCTAAAAAAACTTGCCCATTTATGGCAATCCGCCAAGCAAGACTCTCTTATCGGTTCCCAACTGTGTCACGGGTCGTGGAAAAAATTGTAAGAAATTCCGGTTTTTTTAGAACCGATAAGAACCGGTAACCACACTCTAAAAGATAAAATAGTATATTTTAAACCAACCTGATCGGTTCAAACCGAACCGATAACCGTTTTCAAGTTCCACACAGAAGAATCAATGTAAAACCTATCTAGTACTTACAATACCACAGACAGAGCTTGAACTGACCGGTTGCGGTTTAAATTCGGTCAAAAAACCGAGAGAATAATACTTTAACTGACAAAATGAACCGAGCAGAAGGAGAAAATCTCCGGAGCGACTGTTACGTGAGGCAGAGTAAAGAATCTGACAGTTTATGTTTGAAGAACAACAGACAGAGTTTTCAACTGAGCTCGAGCTCAGCGTTCCATGCCTAGCATGGAAAGTTAACTCTTTCACCTCCGGAGCAGTTCAAAGGTTGGGACTCACTGCTAGTGTCAGAATACAGCAAAACTTCATGTTGTTTGAAGCTACTTACTGCAAGAGACATTCCTAGAAGATCTACTGTTACAACAAAATTATTTGCGTAACGAGCTATCTTCCACGGAATGGTCTCTTGCAGTAAGTCATTACTTCTGGGAGATTCCCAAGCAGTTATGTCCTATTAGGGAGAACTATGATAATAATAAGCCTTGTATAGTTTATAAATACAAGGTCTGAAGATGTATAAATCACAATTGTGTCAGTGGCCTCTATGTATGGCCAAATGAAAAAAGGGGTATAAAAATATCACTTAATAGTATTATGATCCATATCATAATAATATAAAAGATGGATAGAAGTTTTTTCATTATGTGAGTAGAAGCCCTGTTTGAGGTTGGGATGAAAGGTCCACCACTAAACAGGCAAAGAGGTATCTGATGTGATGGTCGTAATGACCCATTACAATGATACCCCAGTTATATATTTTAGTCTGTAGTGGCAAGGTGTATAAAGCCTCGTGGTGAAGGCCTCAGAATAAAATTAGACAAATGCCCCAAAAAGGTCTCCAAGGCCTGGGAGAGGAGACTGGGGTGTGTCCTGGAAATTACTGAGAGGTAGAGGCACCCACCTGTCCTGGTGGGTGGTCCTTTGATGGCTTATAGGGTTTAGATGTACCTCTTGTTGATCATTCTTTGCCTCTAAAATTACCTCTTTGGTTAGAATAATTTCCAGCCTTGTATGAGTAATTATACTGAGGGCGTTGTCTATAGTATTGGTTCTGTACCATTTTCAATTGTCTGCCTGAGGCTTGTAGGTTGTCCAGTATGGTTTGTGCTCCTGGACCAAATAATCTATTGCCCAAGAAAGGGGTGTTAGCCACTTTTTGTTGGAAATCAGGTGCAAGGCTTGATAGTCTGAACCATGCCTGGCAGCGTATGGTAATACTTGTGGCTGAGGTCCTGGCCGAAGCATCAGCAATATCATAACCCAACCTTAGTAGGTGTCGGGAGAGGGAAATAAGTGTGTTGATCATGGATGTGAGTTGTTCCTTTTCAGGAGATGCAGGTAATTTATTAATTATATCAGAGGCAGAAGCGCCCACTGTGCGCTGAAATTTCAGGATATGTCCCATATAATTGAGTATTCTAATGTTCAAGGTGCTTACAGGAAACACTTTCTTCCCCATATGATCAAAACATCTGGAGTCTCTTTCAGGGGGTACTGTACTTGTATGTCTTGGTTTGACAGTGCGGTCATGAGCTGCCATAATAACCACTGAATCTGCAGTGGGTGTGTTTGATAAATATTGGTAATCTAAAGGGGCTTGATAAAGCCAGTGTGCTTTATGTGGGAACTCGTGTGCAGCCATGGGTTGACTCCATACTTCAGTGATTGCATTTTTGAATGTTGGTATAAAAGGGGGAACTGCCCGGATGGTTTCTTCAGGGAGGTCCAGATATTCTGCCATATCTTTACTTAACTTACTTGTTCAGTTGTGGAAAACAACAGTCTTTTGTATTTGTAACATAATTTCTGTAAACCAGGGGTCATCAGGTTGAGAAATTACCTTTAGAGGTAGTATCACATCATCGTCTCAAGAGGACGGTATGAAATAAAGGGAATCTGAGCCCCATCTAGTAGGGGAATCCTCATAATATGTGTCTTTGGAAGGTTCTGTAATAATATGAGATTCTGAATAATATGCCTCTGAAGGTTCAGGAGGAAGCAATGATGGTGAGCATTCTAGCTCTGTACGTGCCTGTTTTGGTGGAGGTGGAGACATAGTCTGGAAGTGAGGTCTGTTCAATAGATCGGGTATTTGATCAAAACCCAGAGATTGCAAAACTTAATTTATAATGAGTTCTCTATTTGGTACTTGTGAAGATGGAATATCAATATAAGTGGGATCTAAACCCTGTGTACTCGGAACCGGGAGTCAATTTGTGCCTCCTGATAGTATGATCCAGTATGTTTTTGAGGAAGGTTTTTATCATGGAATGATGTCTGAGTATCCTGCATGAGGGCAAAGGAAGTTGGTTTGCCTCCGCGTTCAGTAGTATATGTTCCTATAATGCGCGGTGATGCTGCCTCATGGGTATATTTAGATATATTTTTATTATAAAATTCATGGCTTTGAGGGGGACAATGTTTTATCAGAATCCTCTATAAATGGAGTGTGTGCCTTTAATTGTGTTGTTTTATGATGCAAAGGCTGCTCTGTCGATGGTGGGATCAGCTCCGTCAATGGTAGAGAACTGAAAGCATGCTCCGTCAATGGTGTAATGTTTCTCATCGACGATGGATAAGCAAATGCATGCTCCGTCGATGATGGGATATTCCTCATCGATGGTGGAAAGGCAAGTGCATGCTTCGTCGATGGTGGGATACTTCTCGTCGACGATGAAGAAGTATGAGCATGCCCCGTCGACGGGGGAGGCAGACCCATCAACGGTGGAGTAAGCAGAGTGTGCTCCGTTGACAGAGGAGGTACTCTCATCGATGGGAAGATGTCCTTGAGCACCTCTGATGACGGGGGATTATGCCCTGTCAATGGTGGGCATGTTCTCGTCAATGGAGGAGCTGAAGAACGACGCCCCATTGACGGGGAATGTTCTTCTTTATGTGAAGTTGATCTTTTATGCTCCTTTGATGATGAGGATGTAGAAGTGCCTGCCGTCGAAAGTGGGATATCCCCCATCGACGAAGAGTGTCTCCTTGATGAGACATGTTTGGTAGATTTGACCGGTGAATTGCGGTCAGGCAGGACTTTTGGTGAAGGTATTTCCTTCTCTTTTTTGCTTTTCGAAGAGGACTCAGTGGTTCTGGAGCTCCATGATCGAGCCCCCTGAGTCTGTAACAGGGAAGTATTTTCCATGAATATAGTATCAAATAAGGATCTTGGCCCAGGCAGAGGAATATGGTGCCGAGTGTTAAGCAAAGGTACCCCAAGCTATAGGTTCAGTCCAAGTCGAAGACTACTTGCAGAAGAGTGTTCTAGCTGCTGTGCGAGCTGAAGTCGGTGGGCAAATGAACAGAGACTGCCAGGAACCACCTACTTTTATAGGCTCAGCCCAGGAAATGAGGTCATGTGGGTGGTTCCTGGTGTGAAGACTGCTGAAAGAAGCTGCTGTGTGAGAGCGCCACCTGCTGGGAACTCCCAGAAGTAATGACTTACTGCAAGAGACCATTCTGTGGAAGATCTCTATTTTGGAAACAGACTTTGCAGAACTGCTGTGCCAAAACTAGCATCACTCCTAGACAGAATATCTAGATTGTAATGCTTTATAAAGGTGTGTACTGTCTTCCAGGTAGCTGCTTTAAAACGTCCAGTAATGGAACGTCTCTGGCAGCTGCTAAGGTAGGCAGCTGTCCCTCTTGTAGAATGGGCCCTCAATCCTGATGGGGGCTCCTTAGCAGCCTTTGTGTAACAAAACTGGATACACTGGACTATCCACTGAGAAATGGACCTTTTAGAGGCTTTTCCCACATCCCCATAGATCAGGAACAGTTTTCTGTCCTGTCTATGGCCTTTTGTGGCTGTCATGAAGTAACTGAGAGCCCTTTTTACATCCAGACTGTGGAGTCTTCTTTCACCAGGCATGATCAGTGAAAAAAGACAGAGAGAGAGAGAGAGAGAGAGTGATGGACTGGTTTAAGTGGAAGTCTGAGACTACTTTGGGGAGAAATTTTCTGTTCGTCCTAAGGACTACCTTATCCCTATGAAAGGAGATATAGTCCTGATCTATACAGAGAGCCTGAAGCTCACTAATCCTTCTTGCAGAAGTCATTGCCATTAGAAAAACTGTTTTCCAAGTGATATATTTTAAATGAGCTGTAGCCATGGGTTCAAAGGGACAGCCCATGAGTTTAGCTATATACACATTGAAATCCCAAGCTGGCAGTGGTGCCCTGTTGGGGGGATGTAGGTGATTCAGACCTTTGGAAAAATCTTTTAAAGATAGGATTCAAGGTTAAGGTTACCCTTGCCCATGAAGAGAGGTAAGAAGAGACAGCTGCCAAATGAACCTTCAGAGAGCTGGGTTGCAAACCAGAGGAATGTAAGTGGGAGAGATAATCCAGGACAACTGAAACTTCAGCTTGGCCTGGTATCAGTGATCTGCTCGAGCACCAAAGTGAAAACCTTTTCCATTTAGAAGCATAGGTTTTCATAGTAGAAGGTTTTCTATAAGCTCTTAAAATGCTTAAGACAGACTGAGAGAGGTTCAATTTTGCATATTCTATGTTCTCTTGGGAAATTTGGGTACAACAGAGTTCCCTGATTGGAAGTCAGCAGACTGTGCCTCTGAGGGAGGTGTATCGGTTTTGTGACAGACATGGAAAGCAGAAGACAGTACTGTGGCTGCCTTGGCCAAACTGGAGCTATCAAGATCAGTAATGATGTATGGGATCTGAGCTTGAGCAGTACCCTGTGAACCAGAGGAAAAGGAGGGAACGCATATAGGAACTTCCTTGACCAATCCAAGGTCAGGGCATCCAGAGGAAGTGTTCCCTGATCCGGTGTCTGCAACAATACTGGGGCAGGTGGTGGTACTTGTGGAGTGCCCAACCCCCTGAAAATAACCTGTACCACCTGTCTGTTAGGGGTCCATTCGTGATGGGCCTGGTTGATTCAATTCAAGGCATCTGCCAGGAGGTTGTCTTTCCCTGGCAAATGAATTGCCTGCAGGGATATTCCCAGAGAATAAGCTAGAGTCCAGATACATATGGCTTCTGTGCAAATGAGGCCTGACCTGGTGCCACCCTACTTGTTTATGTAATACATTGTGGTGGTATTGTCTGTTCTGATCAGTACTCTCAGTGGGGATTTTCCCACCACTAACCAGTCATCCAGATAAGAAAAAACAGTGACACCTTGTCTCCGAAGATGTGCTACTACAGCAGCCAGACACTTTGTGAATACCCTTGGGGCCGAAGAAAGGCCAAAAGGCAGGGTTGAAAACTGGTAGTGACCTGAAGGGAGTTTGAATCTGATATATCTCTGGTAAGAATCCCTTACGGGGATGTGGAAATAGGCCTCCTTCAAGTCCAGTGATGCCAGCCAGTCTCCCTTTTGGAGCATTGGCAAAATTATAGCTAGGGTTACCATTTTGAATTTTTGTTTCTTTAGATGCTTGTTTAAAGCTCTGAGATCGAGAATGGGCTACCATTCCCCACTTTTCTTTGTGGTTAGGAAATATGTGGAATAAAAAACCCTTCTCCTCAGAGACCTTGGAACTGGTTCTACTGCTTTCAGCTGTAGCAGGTTTTGAACCTCTGACTCTAGCAGTGTTTTTTCTGCTAGTGAGGGAGAGCTGAATACTCTGATTTTCTGAGAAGTGGGGATTTGAATTCCAGGACAGACCCTGACCCACTACCTCCACAACCCATTTGTCTGTGGTGATGTTCAGCCAGAGATGGAGGAAGTGAGACAGTCTGCCTCCCACAGGTAGGGAGGAAGCAGCCTGTGGCTCAGGGGGTCTGCTTTGATTGTGGCAGAGGCTGAGCTTGGGACCCTCACCTCGAGCCCTTCCTTCTCTTGCTTCTGGAGTATCCCTGTTGTGGATACTGCTGGTACTGTGGTAAGGCCACTGGCTGGAAGAAAGGTCTGGTATAAAAGGACCTGTCCCGGCCTCCCCTTCCATAGGGCTTGGTGGATGGTGAAGCTCTCTCCTTGGCAGAGTTGCTTCTGTAAGTGGCCTAATACTGATCCACCTTCTTCATGTATGCTACAGTGGACTCTCCAAACAGGGAATTTCCCTCTAGAGGAAAATCCAAGGCCTTTGACTGGGTATCTTGAGAAAGGTTTGTGTCCCTGAGCTATGCAAACCTCCTCTGTGCCACCATTTTCACCATCCATCCGGCTGCAGTGTCATTGGTGTCAGCAGCCATTTGGAATTGGTACTTAGCTGCCTCTAATCCAAACCTGGCAGTTTCAGCCAGGTCATCTGACACAGGCAAGGGAGCTTTCTGGGACATAGCCAGGACTGACTGCCACAGTGACTACTGGGCAGCATATGCCTGGAAGGCAGCCTGACGAGGTTGACAGGTATCCTTTTTTTGGCCATGCTGTCAGTCTGTCTAGAGTCCTTGTCTGGAGGATGTGAGGCCACAGGGACCCTGGCCTTGTCACAAGCAGCTTGTTGAATTACCCCCCTGGTGGTCTGGTTAGGAAAAGAGAAAGTCAGCTCCCTCCTTCTCCAACTGGTATTCTCTGTCCATCCTCTTGTCTATGGGAGGAGTGGAATTTGGTGCTTGGAGAATCTTTAAGGCATTCTTCTTAAAGAATTTTTACACCGGTAGGAAGAGAGCCTTCGTGGGTGTCATCCCCCATCATCTCTAAGTACTCTACCTCCTCTTCATCCTCAACTTGTTTGGTAGTCTAGATGTCTAGTGCATCTACCATCCTCCTTATAAAGGTAAAATGGGATGGAAAATCCTCAGTCGAACCAAAGTTCTGTTCAGGGGACACTTCTGGTTTGATTGGTCCCTCCTCATCACTGTGCTCATCATCATCATCAAACTAGTCCCCTCTATCTTGAGGGGGTGGATGCAAATTGCTGCCAGCCTGGGGACCCTGGGAAGGGGCAGGAGGCTGCTGAGGAGAAACTATTGCCTGTAAAGATTGAATTATTTTAAAGGCCTGAGCAATTTCTTGGGCTGCTGGTACAGGCGTATCAGGCACAGAAGTCCCAATTTTGGGTAGGTGGGGGTTCTGTGTGCTTTAGCTTTTTACTTTTTTTAGAAGGAACCGGGGAGTCAGCTGGTTCATTTGTTCATTTTGTGCCCTTTTCGCCAGTCTCAGGGGCAGGCACAGAAGCAGATGTGGGTTCAGCCACATATTCTTGGGGTATCAGCTGATCAGAGCCAGAGGGACCCTTTGCAAACTTTTTCTTGAGCCTTTCAAGACCTTTTTCCATAGTTTTATCTGGGAATGTTTGACATATTTATTTATTTTATTTATTAAATTTTGGTGACCAGGTAGGCCCACTGAGCCCCGAAGGTCCCTTTTTCAGGGGAGAACCGTGATAACAATACAAGATAAAATACAGTGGAGAAAAACTTTTGATTACATAGGTTGTTCAAGCATAAGGTGGTTACAGACATGGTTATCATCATGACACAGTTTTGCCTTGGTACTAATTGGCATAGTGATATACATGAGGTAGCATTGGTCCCTAGGTGTCCAGATACTAGAGGGAGGTACATGGTCAGCTCATCTTTGGGAAGGTTTGGTGCAGAAAAAGGGGATACCTTAAGAGCCGTGGCAGTGGCATGCACTTGTGGCCAGTATATGGGACTTGAGCCTGGTGCAGAAGTTCGTGAGTGAGGAGGCATCCTGGACCAGGGGGGAGCTTGTTCCATAGGCTGGGGGCTTGGCAAGAAAAGGATCTGCCGCTAGCATTAGTCCTTACTATGGGGACTTCTAGTAGTGTTCATTCTGAAGCCCTTAAAATCCTAGGGTTGTGTTTAATGGCTATGGTTCCAGCTATGCTTGGTGGAGTGGGGGGTTTGAGTAGCTTGTAGGCCTGGACAAGCAATGTTTATTGGAGACAAGCGGCCAATGTGGGCCACCGGAGCTGGGCCAGAGTGTCACAGTAGTGACGTCGTGGGTGGTCTTGGGTAGCGAACCGAGCTATTTTGTTGTATAGGATTTGCATCCTGGATACCTCTTGCTTTGCCATGCCCTGTATAATCGGGGCCGCATAGGTCACGGTAGGGAGCAGGACACTTGTCGCAATGGAGATCCTGGCCTCAGGGATGAGCTGGTCCCTGAGTCGGTACAAGGTACCAAGTTTGTGACGTAGGGTCCTGGTGACCTGGTCCACGTGGTCCTTGTAGGTGATAGACTGATCCAGAGTTAGACCTAAGTATTTTAGGGAGGGAACTACATTAATGCTTTTGCCAGAGAGTGTGGTTAGTCGGAGGGATAAGGACCTGTCAAGGCTCAGTGATCTTGGCCCGAATAGCATTGCCTTGGTTTTGTCTGCATTAAGTACCATTCTGTTCTCACACAGCCATGTCTCTAGGGATGTGAGGTCCTTTTGGAGGAGCAGACCATGAGCGGCCACATAGCCCAAGGGTTGGTAGATGACAGTGTCAACAGCGTACTGTACAACCAAGCTCTCCCCACAGTAGGTACTTAATTTGTTGGTAAATAGGGAGAATAGGAGGGGGCCTAGTTTTGAACCCTGAGGTACTCCATTTTAGAGGTAGTGGCTCTGACATGGCCCCCTTCCATGTGACCCTCTGTGTCCGGCCTGATAAATAACTCCCAAACCGCTTGAGGGCATGGGGGTCTAGGCCCACACTGTGCAGCTTCTGTAACAGAAGATTGTGGTCAACAAGATCAAACGCCTTGGACAGGTCTATAAAGACTGCACCTGTGGGTATCACTTTGTCCACTGCCCTGAGCACTTCATTCGAGAAGTTAATGAGGGCAGTGTCAGTACCATGATTTGGTCTGAATCCATGTTGAGAGGGAGCAAGGAGCTGATGAGCTTCTAAGTAGTCCCGGAGTTGGTTGTAGATTAGCTTTTCTTGCAACTTGGCAAGTGTGCAGAGAAGGGAGATTGGCCTATGGCTGGTTAGTTTTTCCCTGAGTCCACCTTTGTGAATAGGGACTACATTGGCATGTTTCCACTGGTCAGGTACTGTTCCTTCCCTCAGTGATCTGTTAAGGAGCATGGTTAAGTGCCTGGATAAGGAGGTGGCTCCAGCCTTGAGTAGCTGAGGGTTGATCCCATCTGATCGCCCTGATCCTTTAGGTTTCAGTGTCTTTAGGAGGGTTAGGACCTCAGTGTGCTTTGCCAGTCTCAGGTAAAAGAGGGTCGTTCAAAGTGTGTTGCTTCAGCTGAGCTTGGGGCCAAAGTCAGGGAAGATTGGCCAGTCTTGTAGGCCTCCAGATCTGTGAAGTGGTTGTTAAGGGCAGCCGATATTAGAGAACAGTCAGCAATGAGCTGACCGTTGATCTCCATGGGGCTGGATTCAGTCTTTTTGCTGCCCTTGATCAGGTCATTGACGTGATTCCAGAATTGCTTAGGGTTGCCTAAGCTAGTTTTCTGGAGGTGTGTGATGTACTCTTTTTTAGCAAGTTTAATGGCTGTCTTGGCTTTGTTTCTTAGGGCATTGTATTCCACAAGATCTGCCGGGAGGGTGGAGAGCCTGAACTTCTTCCAGCCTTTGTCCAGAGTAGTCATTACAGCTTTGAGGGATGGAGAGATCCACTTGTAACAGCTGCCTTTCGCCCTCAGTCTCTTCATAGGAGCGAAGAGGTTGGCAGCTGTACTTAGTAAGTCCTGAAAGTATTCCAAGGCCTCAGACAGAGTTGGGAGGAGTGTTATGGGGCTCCAGTCCCGGCTACTTAGGTAGTGATTGAGTTGTACTTCCGAGAATTTGGTGTAGTCTTGGGCAGTAAGGATTCTTGACTGGACCTTGGGTGCTTTTCTTCCATATACAGAAAATAGGGGAATGGTCACTCAAGGAGTCTGCCATTGTGCCCGCACTCTGGATGTTTGCAGGGTTTAACACCAGAGCCCAGTCCAGGGTGGTGTGATTCCCAGTTTTGTAATTCAGTCTGGTCGGTTCAGAGATGACCTGCATCAGACCTGCTTCATGGGTCAGAGACATCGAGGCATGGCCAGGGTCCTGGGCCCAGTTGAGGTTGAAGTCGCCCAAAATGAGTAACTCTGTAGCTACCTCTTGGGCCAGTGCATTCATGATGGCTTCGAGTGATTGGAGGGCAGACTTTGGTGGGTAGTAGACACAACCTATTGTTAGTTGCTTGGTGTGTCCTAGGGTTATGCAGATCAATATACCTTCACCCTCAGCAGGCAGACTTCCCTGCAGGATTAGAGGTGACACGGTGAGGTCAGTCTTTGCATAGATTAGCACGCCACCCCCTTTTTTGGATTCCCTGTCGTTGCGGTAGGTGCTATAGCCCAGTGCTTGTATCTCATGATCAAGGATGTGGGCTTTTAACCAGGTTTCAGAGATGACTAGGACATCAGGATTGTAGAGGTCCAGCCAGGCTTGGACTTCATGTATTTTAGGTCTGAGGCTACATACATTCATATGTGCTATCTTCAGACCCTTGGCAGACACCCAGCGAGGGTCCTGAGGGGATGCCACCGAGATACTGGTGGTATTGGGGCCGGGGTTGGGTTAAATATCTCTCGCCAGGAGTAGTAGCTACCAGTAAGCTGAGTAGTTTAGTACTGGGTATGGTGGCGAGGTTCCTTGACGCATCCTGCTCATAAAGTAGAACAGGTCATAGCATATACCCTTTTTACCATCTAAATGCGCCACTGAGAGAGCAAGCGTGCTTGAGATAGGGTTACCGCTGTGGAAATCGTGGGGGGGGGGTCATTATGCAGATGGCCCCCTGGTTCGAGGTGGCATGGGTCAATGAGCCTATCCACCCAGAGGAGGGTCAGTGAGTAGATTATGGCAAGAAGTGCCCCCCTGTTAGGGAGAGGAACGCTTTGGTTTTGAGCACATCGGGGTGCAGAGGGAGAAGCATGTGCTTTGTAAGGCATGGTTGAATGATCTCTATATGGATCAGTTGGAATAGGGTGCTCTAAGTCTAGCTGCCCTTACATCTATCAGGGGGTTGGCACTCACTGACAGCTTAAGCTGTCAGTTGCAGAGCAGTGCCTGGCTTAAGGATAGATTTCGCAGCAGTTTTTAGATGAGTTTTTCACTAGGGGAGGGCCACTGCCTCGTTTGCTGGAGGGGAAGGAAAAAAAGAAAAAAGAAAAACGCTTTATCTATTCCAACAACAAAACAAAAGGACGTGTATGGTACCAGCAATGCCAAAAGAGGTAGTGAGGAGTAGTAGTAGGTGGTTGCACCCCATGGCAGTTTGTTTGGTGTTGCTGGCCTGCTTAACTGCTAGCTAGTTTATAGTTGAAAGGATATATAGTCGAATTAGGGTGAGGTCCCTAACAATAGGGCAGGTAGAGCAGTAATTGAGAGGAGTTAGATGGAGTGGCTGGAGAAAAGGTTGAGAGCAAATGTGTGATCCTCTTTAAGGTGGTCAAAACCCAAACATATCACACATAAAGTGTGTTTATCTGCTTTAGCAAATACTTTCCCACACTAGGAACAGTTCTTAAAACTGGGTTCACCGGTTTGCTTTTTGGGTTTCTAAAACATAGGGCCAGATATTCAAAACTTTGCCCAGGGGCTAAATTAGCACTGCCCGGCAGGCAAACTTAGCCAGGAGCACAGAGCAAGCTATATTGAAATGGAAATAGCCCGGTGCTAAGCCTGCTGAATATTGCAGTCTAAGGAAGCCGGGCAAACTGGTCTGGGAGTGCAGGGCAAAAACAGCCCGGGAATAAGACAGCACTGAATAAAGCAACCAGGAAGTGCAACCCACAACAACAACACAGTGCACAGCAATGTGAGGGAAAGTACTGACGAACTACATGGCCAATGTGTGTGCCAGCAAATGCATGGACTCAGTACAGCTGCAGGAAGCAGCAGATGTGAAAGAACAGTGATCAAAACTGTATTATTCCCGTACCATTGGCGCGACGCATTAGCGCAGAGCTAAGCAGTTAGCCCGGTGCAAACACTATTGCCTGGAGCTAAAATGTGCCATATTCAAAAGTGCCATGCAAATAGAAACCTAGAATTTGACAGCAGATAAGGACCGCTTGGCCCACCCAGTCTGCCCATTTCTCTGCCTACTGGATAAGCTGCAGATCCTAGTTAACCAGCAGCCTACTTCTTTCTACCCCCCAGAATTGCCTTATGACTGTCCCATGCATGCTTGAATTCCACCACTGTTTTGACTCCACAACCTCCTCCGAAGGCCATTCCATGCATCCACAACCCTCTCTGTGAAAAATACTTCCTTAAATTACCTGAGTCACCCCCATCTTCAAATTGTGCCCCTTGTTCTTGCACACTCTTTTTGAAAGATGCTACCCTCTTGGACTTTGTTGATTCCCTTGAGGGCTTGAAAGTTTCTATCATGTCCCCCTCTCCTCCTTTCCTCAAGGCTATACATATTAAGCTCCTTAAGTCTCTCTTCATATGTCTTCTGGTGCAGACCCTGCACCATTTTGATGCCCTCCTCTGGACAGCTTCCATCTGTCTATGTCTTTGTGAAGACTGGGTCTCCAGAACTGCACACAGTACTCCAGATGGGGTCTGACCAGCTGTCTGTACAGAGGGATAATAACTTCCTGTTTTCTACTGGTGATGCCTCTCCCTATGCATCCCAGTATCCCCCCAGCCTTCCTTGCTGCCCTCTCACATTGCTTGCCACCCTTTAGGTCATCTGATATGACTACCCCCAGGACCCTTTTGATTTTTGTTGTTGTTAGTATCTCACCCCCCATTGTGTACTCTTCCCCTGGATTTTTGTTTCCCAGGTACATTATCTTGCACTTCTTAGCATTGAATCTAAGCTGCCATACATTTGACCATTCCTCTAACCTTGCCAAGTCCCTTCTCATCCTTTCCACCCCACCTTGTGCATCAACTCTGTTGCAGATCTTTGTGTCATCTGCAAAGAGACATACTTTCCTTCAGTCCCTCTGCAATATAAGCATAAAAGACATTGAAGAGGGCGATCATCTATACTGAACCTTGTGGTACCCACTAGTAACCCCCTTTCAGAGTGGACTCCATTTACTATTACTCTCTGTGTCCTATTCTCCAGCCAATTTTTACCCAGGCTGTCATCTTGGGACCCACTCCCAGGCTAGCTAACTTGTATATTAATCTTTTGTGTGGGACTGTGTCAAATGCCTTGCTAAAGTCTAGGTAGGCCATGTCCACAGCCCCTCCCTGATCTACTACTTTGGTCACCCAGTCAAAGAAATCTATCAGATTTGTCTGGCATGACCTTCCCGCTGTAAATCCATGCTGCCTTGGGTCCTGTGCCCCTCTGGCCTCTAGATACTCGACAATTCTTTCCTTAAGAAGTGATTCTATCATTTTCCCTACCACTGAGGTTAAACTAACAGGTCTGTAGTTTCCTGCTTCTGCCTTGCTCCCACTTTTGTGAAGGGGAATCACATCTGCCCTCCTCCAGTCCTCGGGTACCACCCCATCCTCCCATGATTTGTTAAACAGGGTAGTCAGTGGTGTCACTAATTACACCCTTAGTTCTTTTAGAATTCTGGGATGAATCCCATCAGGCCCCACTGCTTTGTCCACCTTCAGTTTTAGGAGTTCTTTCAGAACCCTTTCTTCTGTAAATGGGCTGGTATCAACTTCTGTATCCAGAGTGTTTCTACTGTTTGTTTTAGATACCTCCCCCTCTTCCTTTGTAAATACAGAGCAAAAATATTTGTTTAGTATCTCTGCCTTTTCACAGTCACCCTCTGCCCACCCTCCCCTTTATTAAGCCTCACTATCCCTCCCTTGGTCTTCCTTCGCTCCCTGATGTACCTATAAAAGGTTTTATCCCCCTTCTTAACTGAGTTGGCTATCTTTTCCTCAGTTTGCGCCTTTGCTGTTCTGACTGCCTTCCCAGCTTCCTTTTGCTTTAACTGATACAGTTCTCTGTCCTGCTCCTTCTGTGATTCCTTGTACTTCCTGAAAGCTTTCTTTTTCTCTTGAACCTTCACTGCCACTTCCTTTGAGAACCATAGTGGTTTCTTACATTGTTTAGTTTTATTTACTTCACACAAAGGCTAGTTACCTCTGTGATGGCAGTTTTTATTATTCCCCATTGTTCTTCCACCCCTCCTTCCTGCCCATTTGCTAGTGCATTGCTTAGGCACTCACCCATTTTGGCAAAGTCAGCCCTCCTGAAGTCCAGTACCTTTGCCTTTGTGTGGCTTGACTCTGTTGCTGTGTTTATTGTGAACCATACTGTTCGATGGTCCTAGTTCCCAGATGGCTACCCACTTCATCTGTGATCCTCTCTTCATCTCCATTTGAGAGAACCAGGTCTAAGATTGCTCCCTCTCGAGTGGGCTCCAATACTAGTTGTCGAAGGCATGCCCTCTGTAGGGCATCTAGAATAACTCCCCTCTTGGAAGTGGCTGCTGCAACTGCACTCCAGTTAACATCTGGCACATTCAGATTTCCCAACAGCAATATCTCCCCTTTTTCTGCCTTACTAAGTATACTTTCTATCATTTCCTTGTCCATTTCCTCCCCCTGAGAAGGGGGTCTGTATACAACCCCTGTGCGGATTGTGGTGCCATTGCTGGTCTCCAAATTTACCCACAGTGCTTCTTCTCCTCCCTGTTTTCCCTTTTGTTCTGCTGCTTTGATTCCTTCCCTTATGTAAAGAGCTACTCCTCCTCCTCTATTACCCTTTCTGTCCCTCCTGTAGATAGTGTATCCTGGTATGTTTACGTCCCAGTCATGGTTTTGTGTGAACCATGTTTCTGTGACTGCCACGATATCCAGATGTTCCTCCTCCATCAAGGCCACTAATTCAGGAAGCTTGTTACTCAGACTACGAGCATTGGTACTCATTGCTTTCCATTTTTTGATGGCTTTACCTTCAGTTGCAGCATCCCCCACTGACCTTTCTACCTTGGTCTTTTTCTCATTTAGTACCCTGTTTTGTAGGGAGAGCTTGGATTTTCCTGCTGCTTATCAGTGCCTCCCCCCTTGACTAGTTTAAAAGCTGCAATGAAGCATTTAAACCGATTGCTCAAAAGACTTGTTCCCTTCCTGGACAGATGCAGACCATCCTGCCAGTATAGGCTGGTGTTCCCTCCAGGTGGAACCCCAGTCGCCAATGAAGCCAAACCCCTGTGTTCCACACCATTTTTTCAACCATTCATTAAACTGCATGGTGCAAAGTACCCTCGCCTCACTCATGCCATTGACAGGCAGCACCTCTGAGAAGGATACTGTGTGCGCTACTTGTCTTAGGCCCCTCCCCAATTCTACAAAGTCCTTCTGCACTGCTCTAATCTCATGATGAGCCAAGTCATTTGTCCCTAGGTGGACAATGACGTCCAGCTCAGACTCCCGTGCAGCTGTTCTCGTGATCCTGAGGATCGCTTCCTGTCCCTCCAAGCCATGGCACCAGGCAGGCACCTTACTTCAGTTTCCCTGCTCTCCCAGTTCTATCCCTAATAATTGGAGTCCCCACCAGGGCTGCTTCCTTTCCTTGTGGTGTCCTCTGCCTCCTTCCTGTGGGCCTCCCTTGTGACAGGTGTCCTCAGCCTCCATAATCTCCTCTGTGGGTGCATCCATAGGGGAGCTGTGCTCCCCCAGAATGGTGTATGGATTGTGGAGTGGAACAACTGACTGGGTGTGCCTCTGTTCCACCATCCTCACCCTCCCTGAGCCCACTGTGGTCCAACTGCTGTGCTTTCTTTGCAACCTCTGAGGCAGTAGTGGTGGTGGCTCTGGTGCTCCCTGGATGGGGAAGGTTCCCTTCTTACCATCCAGTCTGGCCTGGGGGAAGGTTCCCTTACTGCTGTCCAGTGTGGCCTGAAGACGGGCAAATTCCTCCCTCAGGGCAGAGAGTTGTCTGCAAATAGGGCAGCATCTCAGCCTCCAGAGAGTCTCCCCCAAGACTGCTGCCCCACAGCCATTGCATTGCACTATTCCCCACATGATTATGTAATTTTTTTTTTTTTGAGCCTACTTAGGTAGTCTCTGGGCAAACAACCAGATTAGCATCTCATTATACCCTGATTTGCATGCAGTTTGCCCAGCGTTACTGCAGGGTCCCACAGAGCCACCTGTAGGTCAGTTTGGAAGTACAGGGGCTCACCAGGTCCAACCGCAGCTCCACCTGTAGGTCAGTCTGGCAGTGCATGATGATAGCTGCAGGCTACATATAAACAGTACAGCATAGCATAGCATATTGTACCCCAGGGGACAAGACAGCATAGGCAAAGGTGGTGGTGGTGCTGCATGCAACTGTCACACTGTAGGGCATGGTACAGTGCACAGCAGACACTACAGTAGCAAGGGGGCCAGCAGTGTGAGGGACACAGCACTGCCTATGGTGTGTAGGGCAGTGATGATGACTGCACTGTACACAGTGACAGGCCCAACCTGCAGGTGTTTACTGACAGTGGACATTACTGTTACATTGTTGTGTGATCCACAGATGCTGTACCTGTGGCATGGGATGCTCACAGTGACATGTACATTTCTGGCTTTGTGTGCTGTGGCAGTTGTACAGCTGTGCGGTATGTGGCCGGGGGGGCATATATTATCTGAAAGGCACACTAGTGTTGAGGTATTCCCAATATTGGCCCATGTGCACTGCATAATGTGTCCCAGCCTTGTGGCCACACCTGGTCTGTGGCACAGCCTCGCCACCCATACACGCTCCCCTCAACATCCTCCATGCCCACAGTGCTGCATGTGTGTGCTGGCATCTGTTCATGCCCACAGATGTGTGGTCCACAGGTGTGTGCTGTATGGCCACACTGCCATGCTGTCCACTGGTGGCAGGGTCACCACTTACTGCCTGGCATGGCTGGGACTGGTGGCAGATGATGGCATCATTGTTATGCCATCGGTTAGCAGCATGCTTCCTCTATGTTTGGCTTTATCTATGTGTCATATTTATTTGTTAGGGTCATGCAAAACCCGCGCAAAGCCAAAGTGTTGTGCAAAGCTGATTGCCCAGGGTTAAGACAAGCTTTTCCTGGGCGGTAATTTGCACCGCGCTAAGTGTCGCGCTAAGTCGTGCAAAACCACTTAGTGCGGCGCTAGTCGCTGAATATAGCATTGCACCTGTATTCATGTCAGTTTGCCCCTTGCATACGTTATAGTTTGGCCCGGCGCTAATGCAGTTTGCCCATGCTATTTGGCCTTTTAAATATAGCAGACCCGCGCTAAACCTGTGCAAACGGTTTTTGCCCGGCGCAAAGTTTTGAATATCTGGCCCACAGTGTTTAAAAAAAGAAAAAACACAACCGCTGATAATAAAATGTATTTATTTATTTTTTTAAATGATCGGTTCCGGAACCGATGGAACTGAACCGATGTAGCGGTATGGAATCGGGTCAGCAGTTCAGGTAACTGATAAATTATCAGTTATGAAAATTTAAATAAAACAAGTTTAAAATTTATAACTAAGGTGGTTCTTTAATCAGAGAACCCCAATTTTAACAGAAATTAACCTGGTTCCCCCACAGTTATACTGAACCAAGAGGATCTGGGAAAAATAACACATTTAACTGTAAACTTAGGTAAATAATACAAAACTAATAGTAGAGGCAGTAAATGAAAACAAAATATACTTACAGTAGTATTTGAAGTTTTCTTCACGCAGGAGAAAGTGGATGAACGAAACTCCAAGCGACCAGACTTTTCAGGCAAAGAGAAAAATCTGAAGAGGTTTAGAACACAGGCAGTTAGTAGAGGCAGTGTTTGAAAGATGCTCAAGTGCAAAGTGTTCCATCATTTGCATGTGTTCCATCTCTCCAGGCAGTCCAATCCTCCAGGCTTACTGCATAAAGTTAGGAATATTCTGAGCATTACTGAGGTTAGAACAAATACTTCTGCTGAGTATTCACAAAAGAAGAGGGGGAGGTACCTAAACCAAAGAATAGAAACACTGTGGTCAGTGGGGTTGATACCAGACCATTCAGAGAAGAAAGGGTTCTGAAAGAACTCCTAAAACTGAAAGTGGACAAAGCAATGGGGCCTGACGGGATTCACCCCAGAATTCTAAAAGAACTAAGGGGGGAACTAGTGACATCACTTGACTACCCTTTTTAACTAATCATGGGAGGATGGTGTCGCAACTGAGGGCAGATGTGACTTCCCTTCACAAAAGTGGGAGCAAGACAGAGGCAGGAAACTACAGACCTGTTAGTTTGACCTCAGTGGTAGGTAAAATAATGGAATCTCTTCTGAAGGAAAGAACTGCTGAGTACCTAGACCAGTGCACAGGATCCAAGGCAGCATGGAGCCATAGCAGGAAGGTCATGTTAGACAAATCTAATATATTTCTTTAACTGGATGACCAAAGTAGTAAACCAGGAAGGGGGCTGTGGACCTGGCCTACCTAGATTTCATCAAGGCATTTGACACAGTCCCATACAAAAGATTAACAAGTTAGCCAGCCTTGGAGTGGATCCCGGTGTTGTAGCCTGGGCAAAACACTGACTGGACAACAGGATGCAGAGGGTAATAGTGAAAGGAGTCTGCTCTGAAGAAAGGGGGGTCACTGCTGGGGTACTGCAGGGTTCAGTACTGGGACAAGTCCTCTTTAATGTCTTTAGAGGTGACATTGCAGAGGGACTAGGAGGAAAAGTATGCCTCTTTGCAGATGACAGAAATATCTGCAACAGGGTTGATACACAAGGGGGGGGTGTTAAGGATGAGAAGAGACTTGGCAAGGTTGGAGGAATGGTCAAAAGTATGGCAGCTTGATCCAATGCAAAGCAGTGCAAAGTAATGCACCTGGGAAACAAAAACCCAGGGGAAGAGTACACAATTTGGGGGGAGGTACTAACAAAAAGGGAGGCAGTACAGCGCAGTGGTTTAAGGCAGTGAACTGCAAATCTGAAGACCTGGGTTTGAATCCCACAGCCCCCGCTTGCATACTGTGTGACCCTGAGCAAGTCACTTAACTTCCCTGTGCTCCCAGGTTGCACCTGTAAACAAGCTTTCAGCTTAGTGTGTTTCACCTGGTTAACAATTGGCAAAAAAAAAGGAGAAGGACCTGGGGGTAGTCATATCAGATGACTTAAAGGTAGGCAAGCAATGTGAGAAGGCAGTAAGGAGGGCTGGGGGATACTGGGATGCACAGGGAGAGTCATCACCAGTAGAAAACAGCAAGTTGTTATCCCTCTGTACAGACAGTTGGTGAGACCCCATCTGGAAAACTGTGTGTAGTTCTGGAGACCTCATCTCCGCAAGGACATAGACAGGATGGAGGCAGTCCAGAGGAGGGCAACTAAAATGGTGCAGGGTCTGAACCAGAAGCCATATGAAGAGAGAGTAAAGGAGTTTAATATGTATACCCTCAAGGAAAGGGGGGGACATGATAGAAACATGTAAGTATCTCAAGGGAATCAAAGTCCAAGAGGGTAGGATCTTTCAGAAAAAGAGATGTGCAAGAACAAGGGAGCACAATTTGAAGGTGGGGGAAATGTAAGGAAGTATTTTTTCACAGAGAGGGTAGTGGATGCATGGAACAGCCTTCCTGAGGAGGCTGTGGGGTCAAAAACAGTGGGGGAATTGAAGAATGCATGGGAAAGACATAAAGCAATTCTTGTGGGGGTAGGAGGAAATAGGCTGTTGGTTAACTAGGATCTGCAGCTTATTCAATAGGCAGGGAAATGGGCAGACTGTGTGGGCCAAGTGGTCCTTATCTGCTGTCAAAGTCTGTTTCTATGTTATAGTTTCAATTGAATAATGTAACTTCTACAGATAACTTCTAAAAAGGGGGTATGATACTCCTCATTCCACCTGAACATTGATAAAATAAAATCAACTGGCCAAAATCATGGACACATGTAACAAATTGCAGCAGCAAGGGAACAATATAACAAGTGTGGACAGAAGATAAAATATGTGGTCTTATGTGAAAAGTATTCTCTGAAGAACTCCACAGTTAATACTTATTCTTCAGATTATCTCCCTTACTGGGCCAGAAATGTCAAATTTAGAAAGACAGAGAAAAGCTAAAGCTAAATAAAGTATACATACATACACACACACCCCGACCAATGATTCCTTGACTGAAACATGCATGGGGTTGCAGGATACCCTACAGATGCTGTCTTTTGTATATGTATCCCTCCCAGTATAGGAGTCAGTATAGCATAGTGGTTAAGGGCACTGAGCTGCAAAGTTAGAGATCTGGGTTTGAATCCCATCAACCCCCACTTGCATACTATGTGACCCTAAGCAAGTCACTTTACTTCATTGTGCTCCCAGGTCGCACCTGGAAACAACCTCTGGCTTAGCGTACCTTTCCTTGTTAAGTCCCCCCCCGTACATGAAGCCTCACTAGACACTGTGTGTCCACATGTGTGGACTTGGCTGACAGTCAATTACTGAACCATGTAAAGCAGTGTATCCTGAGACGTTGCAGGAGCAATCATGTATTTATTTTTTTAATTAATGCCAGCAAGCATTTAATTTTTACAAGGGACTGTCTGAGTCCTGACAGCCTTTATAGTTTGTTAACTTTTAAGTAACTAGTTAACTTTAAATTAACTGTATTAGCCTATTAGTTTTCAAGTTGGCTATAATGATTGTGAGTGCAGCGACTGATATATAGCTTTGAGTGGGAACTCAGTGCCATTCGACCTAAAAAGTCATGGCTGTTTTATAATGCTCTCCAAAATATTTTAATGCCACATAATTGCAGCCAGAGTAAATGTCTGGATGATGCATGTTATTACCAAAACGAGTTTGTTACCCCTCCACCTCCACCACCACACACATGCTTCATGCACAAATTCAGACCTTGTGAGAAACTGTGATCAGACATTTCATCAGCACTGCTCATGCTGGATTTAGCAAAACTGTCAAAATTGCTGTCCCTCATATATAGTTATGCACACAGGCATGAGGTCATAATGTCGCAAGAAATTATGCTGCAGCAATATACTGTGCTGCCAGTACAGTGCAATATATTGCCTGCAGCATATGTCTGTGTTTTAGTGGGAGGCTCCACCACTTGCACCCTCCATTATGGGGGCTGTGCCCCAAACCACCCCCAACTAAAATAACAATTCTGGGGGGGGGGCACTTAAATTCACACAAAGTGTGAAAATTAAAAAAAACTCCATGCATCCGGGACCAGGAATTGTAACCCAGTCCCAAATGCACTGCATGCCTCCCTTGCTGCCTGTGGCTCATGCAGTCAAGCCATGGCTGCTGCTCGCTGGCCCCCTGTTCCAGTAGTGGTCTTATCCTCTGTCTGAGAAGAGTGAGAGGGTGCACTACTGCACATAAACCCTTTTGTGGTTTTGCACTCTCTCACTCTTCCCTACTGCGCTGTTCCTGTTGCACAGTTTTGATGTACGCGATCAAGCGTGCGACATACTGACCTGGTAGGATGCATACATATCTGGTATGGTACAGTAATGTATTACTTTATATCCTGCATTTTTTACACTGCTGTAAGTTTGCACAGGAAGAGGTCAGGGTGGGCAAGATACCACAGTCACTGGCTTAATGATGACTTGCAGAACATTGATCAATATGAGCAAAGAACAGATTTATTACTGAAAGATTTTTAAGGAGTTACCCTCCTACTTTGTGACGACTCAAAGTTTTGAAACAAATTGCACATTGCCTTGCTATTGTTTTACAGAGCATGGTTCCTCTCTCTTGGCTGAAGGACCTAATTAAGGATTAACCCACTACAGAGCATGGGTCTACTGGGGATTAATGTATAGCTCGGTGGGGGCAAAGGTGCAGGTCCCATGGGATCTTATGTCTGCAGAACACACTGTACGACATACAAACACAGGTGTGGCTGCATATACAAATCCACTAAGGTAGCTCATCAGTACTTCTACATTTGTGTCATCTGGAAACAGATGCATGTTGTTTGTCTTACCTGGTCATGGCTGTCTGGTTGCTTGAGGTAAAGTGATAACTACAATGGTAAGAAAATAATAAAGGAATAATGCCCTCCAGAGTGGGTGTTATGCTCAGATAACATCCTGCCTTGGGTGATTGGGCCTGAGGCCACAGACTGAGGGGTGTCGAACACCCAAGATGGGATGTTATTCCAGCATAACCCCCCACCCTGGATGGCATTATTCCAATTCTGCAATGTCTAATCTTTAAATAGAAGAAAAAACAAAAATAAATATTTTTAAGTCTTTTTACTTAATTTTTGTGTGTGGAAGTGCACTTGTGTGAAAAGTTCATTTTCTGTTTATCCTGTAGGTGCAGCTGTGTGGCCAAATAGTTGGATTTTCTTGTGTTCTGTATCTGCTTGCTTTTTTTGGCATGTGTTTTTCCTTTCATATGCCACCCCCCCCCCCATCTCATTGTTGCAGTTGGGGCTTTTCTGGTAGTTTTGTACTATGTTTAAAACTTGTGTGGTGAGATTTTCAAAGTAGGATAAATAGTTTTATATAGCAACAGCAACCATTGTTTTAATCTACCGCCCCATCCCTGCTGCTGCCATCTGCCCAGTGCTGCTGCTGCTGTGACATGCCATAGAGCTACAGGAAAGGAGGTAAAGAGATGGTATATAGCAAATCCTTTATACTGGTTTGATTTGAGGTGCTCAAGTTTCCAAAAAATTTAGAAGTGGTTACAACAGCGAGTGAGTGTTACAAAATAAGGCACGCAGTGACTGTTTAAAGTCCAGCTTTCTTGCATGGCTGAAAAGTCAGTCAGTGCACTACCGTACTGTAACTGTGTTTTAAAATATCAAAAATGAACTGGGGATTTTTGAGAAGGTTTCTTGGTTTTGGGCTGGGTTTTGGCTGCTTTCTGTGTTAGGGAGGGATTTACAGAGTCAAGAAGCTATGGAAACATGGCTTTCTCTTCACTTGGCAGCAAGAAAAAGTGAAGGCGATTGGAGGAACAGCTGTGGAGTGATTTTTATTTTAACATTTCATGCGGTCATAACTGTGCTGGAACTTGAGCGGGCTATTATGTTAGGATAACATCCTGGGTCCAGTTCCAAATGGACCAATCACAGTCCAGCGTTCTTTCTTGCCATTGTATAACAAAAATTAGAGAAACTGAAGATTTGGCAGTCGACTGTTGTGGGGGTGTCTCCCTGTAGTTTGGTGAGTACGGTTGACAGGAAGAAAAGAAATGAGGGTGCGGGCCACCCATACTTATATAGAGAGGTCATCATAGGCAGTCCCTAGTAGACTGGTACTGAAAAAGTTTCCATGTGGTTCTAGTGCCTGCTGGCTATAGTTCCACAGGTGTGACCTGGTGAAACAGATATACTTGAAGAAGATAAATGGTTTGAAGGCCTGCAGAGCATCATATTTGAATTTCTCATGGTTAACAAAAATGCAAAATTCCTGTCAAAAAAATGCCAAAGAACTAAAGATAGTAGGGGTTTAAAGGTGCCTGATGCATGCAGATGTCAGTGGTTCTCTGAGTGGTTGCAATATAGGAGTGACAATAACACTACTCTAGCTTAGGTTTGTACATTTTAAAGGAACAAACTATGGGTTTAAGCTCCCTCCTTTTCACCAGACTTATTAGGCCAACTAATAAAATAATATCTGACACTCTTAGGCACATTTCACAATACTCTGGAATATTGAGCCTTAATTTACACAACTCCAGACATCAGCTTTTAGGGAGAAACCTCAATAAAATTATTATTATGCAGTTATTATTAAAGAAAACTGGAAGCAATAAAACATAACAAAAGTTACAAATATTCTCAATAATAAATCTTTTCTGTTTTTTTTTTCTAGGTTATATTCATTAAAACATGGTGAGCATGAATTTCACACAAAACTCAAAAACAGTCTTGCAAAAATGTACAATTAAAATCATATACTCAAAGAACAAACCAGCCTTCAAATAATTTTCTAGGCCTCATGCTCACCAGACCTAAGAGCCTGACATGTTATGTCCTACTAATAGAAGTCATGAGAGGCTCATCAGTTGAGTCTATAAGGTTTTGATCACAAAAAATACGTAAATACTGAGAACTTGAACTGGGGTAGAATATGGCAAGTCTTTCAGAAAGACTTTAGTGCAGTTAACATAGAATTAATGCAGCACAAAACTATATTATACAGTGTAAAACATGATCTATATGATATGCCATGTACAATGTTTAAAACAGGTTTAAAGACAACCCCTACATGCTCACAATATGAGAAACAGGTGATATTTTACATGTTTTGGAACTGTAATCTAATACAGGGTCTATGGAACAAATTCAGAAGTTTATTTTCCAACATTTAGCTTTGATTACCAACAGATTTAGCATAGTAACTTGTTTACTGGGCCACTTTGATGATTCCGTGAGGTGGAATACTGAAAAGAAGCATACTCTGGCATTAACAGGTGTCATGATAAAAAATATAATACTTAAGGGATTGGTTGGAATGCAAGATGCTAACATTTGAGGATTGGATGCATGAGGTATTAGAGGTCTTAAAGAAAGAATGTATGGGCCATTACATGAAAGATCAAGACCACTCTTTCACAGCAAAATGAAAAACAATATACAAAAAAAGTCCCTATATTTAAATACTCTTCCTCAGCTTTTATTCACCCTTATCAATAACTTTTTCTTTTTACTTAAAGTTCTTGCAATGCCTAAAATATCAAGTAAATTATGTACACGATTTAGCACAGCATTCAACATTAACAGCTTTTTTTCTTCACTCTTTATTTCCATTCTTTTTCTTATCATTTCTACCCTTTCCAATAAATTTAGTAAACTGTTCTTCAGTGACTCTTACATGGTATTAGGTAGTAGGCAATAGTATGTTGAATAAGAGCAATATTCATGTGGTACTGTACCTTTTTCTCATTTGCTTCACTGTTATTTTTATTATGCATAGGACATGTTATTTCATAATAATTGTTAATGTGTTTAAAATTTAGTAAAATATCACTGAGAAAAAAATTGACAGGGCCTCCATTATGTAATATTTAGTTGAAAAAAGGTGAAGAGGCTGGCCTATAACACAGTTGCAGCGTTGCTGCTCACGTTCTCAGTGGCTCATGTATAGGAATGAACCTGGCTTAATAGGTACACTCTGTGGAGCTGAACTGAGTGTCATATAGGATGCTCTACTCTGTGTGGAACAGTGGACTTACCTCCCACTACACTTTCTCCACCTGGGTAACTTCAGGTGGTGGAATAATCAGGAGACCTGGCATGCAAGGGGTGGTGAGTGCATGGGGATGACAGCGTATCATGTATGATGTCACCTGATGGTGTCATGAGTACATTTGCTCAGGTGAGGGTAAAAAAAAGTGGAAGATGGTGGCAGACGAAACCACACTGGCCTTTGACATCCATCATGGGCCCTTTCTTCACCCCTGTTCCAAGCTGTCTCCCACAGACTCCACAAGGAGTGGGCAAGATGAAAGGAAAATAGCCTACCAAGGTAATGGGAGGTGGTGCCCCACCCCAGAGAGAGATCTGTGAGGTGTAACAGGGCTTGTGGACAAGGCAGTTCAGTGAAATGATCAAAGGAGATTCTGAGATTAGGTAAAGGGTCAGAATCATCAGTGGCGTGAGATCTGATTGATTGGCATAGAAGAGGAAAAACAATGTAAAAAAAGAAAATAATGAAAATTAGCTTAGTTGTGGATGTATTTAAACAAGTGGCACATGTAAAACGAGCCTTACTTTCTTGGATCTCCTGATTTGAGACAAGTGTGCATCAGCCATGGAGCTACACACCCTTTTACCCACCCTAGTAAACCTCCACCCCCACTGGCTGATGTACACCAGATTTTTAGGAGCACAGTCATACAAAAAGTCACCTTCTGTTACAAACTTGGTGCAGTACTGTTAAAAACAACCCCACGTATATGAAGTCAGTTCAGAATCTTCTTGATGGGGAAGGCATATCAACAAGTACTGTAGATCCAAGGACTACACTTTTAATCCCTAGGCTTTCCACAGCCAGAACTGTGCCTGCTCTCATGCAGACTGTAAAGATGCAGTAAAGCAACTGACCTAGCCAAACACATGACACTCACACTCAAGTTTAAAATGTTCTTGTCTCAGACATATGTGCTGCAGCTGACCACCGCAAGTTACATTAGGTGCCAATTCTGGAGGAATTCCCTGTCAGGACTGATCAATGCTGTTCTGCTGTGCTTTGATAAGCCTAAAACATGGATGTATACAACATAATGTTAATGTTACAAATGGCACTACAATAGTATCCAGCAACACGACCACTATTTGACTAACCCAGTGGAATTCTGTAGCAAATTACTAAATGATTTCCTGTAGCTCACTTTTTTTCCTACACCTCTCTCAGTCCACCAGATCTTCTATTACCCATTCAGCACCTTTTGACACACAGTATATGTTCTGAACTAACAATACATGGATAGATCTGGAAATGTATAGGAGTCTGCCTCTTCTCAGATATTGCTGTACAAATGTTTGGATGTCACAATGATGGTACAAGACCTGAAAGTGTGCCACCCCACCTGTAACTCAAACTAATTGCTATGTTTTTATTTTTTAATTTATAAAAAAAAAAAAAAAACATATTCAGTGGCTGAAGAACCACCATCTAAAAAAAAAACAAGTTATATACCTGTAACTGTAGTTCTAGGAATGGTAAATGTACACTGACACTTCTGGCAGAATTCCTTTCCCATTTTAATCTGGCCAGAAGTTCTTGAAGATGGCTGCCCCCACCCACCCTGGTGGTATCCTCCTTGGCACTGCCCTGTGACATCAGATCTGACCCAGTGGAAGCCAGACTAGTGTGCTACTTGCCAGGGGAGGTCAGGTGGTTTGTGTTGATGTACGCCCTACACCACTCCTAGGACTACAGTTACAGGTGAGTAACTTTTTTTTCCCCTAGGGGTGTGGATATGGTACTTCTATGGTATCCACACTTCTGGCAGACTCCTAGGAGTTCTCCGGAAGGAGGGCACAGGGCACACACCCCCATTTAGGGAACAGAGATTGGAGAACAGAGGACCCAAAACCAGCATCCCAGCGTGACTCAAGGTCGATGTGGTAGTGGGAGATGAAGGTGTGTTCTGACTTCCAAGTAGCAGCCCTGCAGATCTCCTAGATAGGGACATACCATGAAGCAGCCACTGAAGCAGCAGTACATCTGGTGGAATGAGCCCTAAGCTCTTCAGGAGGCTCCCTATCAGTCAACCTATAGCAGAGGTCAATGCAGAACACAATCCACCTGCCGATTTTTCACTTAGCTGCTGGTCTGCCAAGTGCAGCTTCAGCGCAGGTGACAAACAGCTGGCAAACCTCTCTTCAAACTCCAGCTGTGCACTCCTTATAGTAAGCGTCTGCCCCAGGTCCAGAGTATGGAGCCTGTGCTCAACCTCCGAGGTGTGGCTGGTGCACCAGGGGCACTTGAAATTTGTGGGCGCAATTTGCGGCTTCCCTTGTGAACCACCCACAATTTATGCATTCCCCAGTATCCAAGTAAGCAGTAGTTTGAAAAAAAACAACTTTATTTTACTTTAAGCCCCTGATTTTGCCGCATTGTTTTCATCGTTTCTAAGCAGTTCCTCTTCGCGGCATCAGCATGTGTGTATGTGTGTGTGTGTGTGTGTGTGTGTGACGTGGCAAGAGGGTCAGTACATTTGTTTCCTCCAATCGCGGTTCTCTGTATAAAAAATAATTGATGCCTTTTTTAACTTATTGTCCCCCCTCAGGTCCGCTTTATCCTGATATAGCCCGCGAGTTGTGGGGGGAGTATATCTTGTGTCCTGAAAGACAAGAGGAGAAGCCGTCAGAGAACAAGAGCAAAACAACCTACCCACTGGAGAAGATTAGCTCTGTAAACACTACAGAGCCGCCCGAGAACAGGAGCAGAGACACCTGCCCGCTCGAGAAGATCAGTTTCGAAAACGCTGTCTTCTTTCTCTCTTCTGTGACTGTTTTTGTCTCCCACAGTGACTGTGAGGAGAACAAAGCATACAAGAGCTGCCCCCACTGAACAGCTGAGCTGCAGGTCAGTCGGCATTGAACCGAGAGACAAGTTGAGCAGTAGCAGCCACACAAGCAGCAGAACTGTAATTCATTGATTAAAAATGTTCACTGCTTGTCGCTTTACTGCTCTGGAGGAATACTGCTGAGTGCTGCCCTGAGTGCCTGCTTCTGGTAAGGGCAAGAATTTATTGTTGGGGGTGGGTTGGTTGGTTGGTGGGGGCAAGGAAGGTGCAAATGAACAGGGAGTATGATGTGGGGACAGACTGAGTGCAAATATAGCAGGTTGGCAAGCCAAGGAGGACTGCATTTGTATAAAGCTGAAAGCAGGGCACAAAGAAGGTAATTGATTGGGGGCTGTGGGATTTAAACCCAAGTTTAAAGGTCTGCAGCTGAGTGCACTAACCACAGTGCTATATCTGGTAAGGGCAAGAATGAATGTATTGTTGGGGGCTGGGTGGGCAAGGAAGGGGACTGAGGGCTGTGGGATTCAAACCCAAGTTTAAAGGTCTGCAGCTGAGTGTACTAACCACAGTGCTATATTAGAAAAATGTATATAAGTGTAATTGATTATAAAAAATGTATAGAAATCTAATTGTACTATATAGTTGGGTGGAGTGGAGGAGGGCAACTGCATAGGTTGACTTGGTGTGTGTGCATTTTATACTTTCAAATGTGTATATCATGCAAACTAACACACATGTTGAAGGTGTCTGTTCCAGTGTTTTGCTGATTGTGGGACATTTTTCCTTTTTTTATCATATGATGTCTATCAGTCCACTAGGTCTGTCCCTTGCTCCTGCTGGTACACATGCAGAGAAAAATTGTTCTGGCCTCCGGTGTTGGTGGGCAGAGGGGTGGACAAGCAGGCTGGCACAGAACAATTATTTTCTACATATCTACCTGTCTGCCAGGTCCGTGCCATGCTCCTGTGGTCCGCTGTTGATGGTCGGTGAAGGGACAGGCCTGGAAGAC
Source organism: Neoceratodus forsteri (assembly GCA_016271365.2). Classification (NCBI taxonomy): domain Eukaryota; kingdom Metazoa; phylum Chordata; order Ceratodontiformes; family Ceratodontidae; genus Neoceratodus; species Neoceratodus forsteri. The sequence continues at coordinate 184,181,321 of JADMNL010000022.1, forward strand.
TGGTACACCTGTGAAAAAAATTGTTCTGGCCTCGGGTGATGGTGGGCAAGGGGCAGACATGCAGGCTGGCACAGAACAATTTTTTTCTGCATGTATACCAGTATGCCAAGTTCCAGTCGCTTGCCGTTGATGGTTAGTGGAGGGTCAGGCCTGGTACACATGCAGAAAAAAAACTGTTCTGGCTTCGGTGATGGTGGACAAGAGGCGGATGATGAGAAGAAAGTTTGAACACTTTTTTTTTCTGCATATATACGAGTCCGCCAGGTCCGTGCCAAGCTCCAGTCGCTGGTTGTTGATGGTCGGTGGAGGGTTGGACCTTGCAGACTTGGTACACATGCAGAAAAAAAATTGTTCTGGCCTTGGGTGATGGTGGGTAAGGGGCAGACATGTAGGCTGGCACAGAACAATTTTTTTCTCCATGTATACCAGTCCAAGTCCGTGCCAAGCTCCAGTCGCTTGTTGTTGATGGCTGGTGGAGGGTCAGGCCTGGTACACATGCAGAAAAAAATTGTTCTGGCTTGGGTTGATGGGCAAGGGGCGGACATGCAGGCTGGCACAGAACAATTTTTTCTGCATATATGCCTGTCCGACAGGTCCGTGCCATGCTCCTGTCACTTGTAGTTGATGGTCGGAGAAGGTTCGGGCCTGGCAGACTTGGTACACATGCAAAAAAAAATTTGTTCTAACCTAAGGTGATGGTGGGCAGAGGGGAGGATGAGGAGGCTGGCCCAGGGCAATTTTTTTCTGCATGTATACACCGGATGGCACTCTTCATGCACCCTCCCCCACTGCTCCTGTCCTCACCATGTTGGCATCATTTAACCCACCCCTGAACTCGTGTGACACACTGGGAGCCCACCCTAATGTGCCCCAATGTATTTTTTTGTTTCCCTCTCACGCTGACATTTGGGTGTCCAATCCCCATGTCGGAATCATGCACCCCTCCCAACTCATGTCAGTGGCACACTAGGCGCCCACCCAGTGTGCCCACATTTGTTTTTCTCTGTAAATAATGTCCCCCAACATATTTTTTAACTGTAAAAAAAGAAAACTGTTCATCATCGCCCCAGTCCTCACTCCTGCCCCAACCCACACCTCCCACTGAGTACCCACCTCACCGACCCCCACACCCCAGTTATCCCATACTTATCTACGGAGGTCTGCACTGTCATCTTCTCTGGACAGAGACATGTATGCACTCTTCAAAGCCGTACTGCAAATTGAAGAATCAAAGTAAGTGCCATGTTGTGGCACTCAATGGGCTTTTCAAGTTATCTTGATATAGCAGACATTTTTAGGAATTTTTGCCCCAAATTTTCAACATGAACACTGTCACTGTCATTACTCTGTCTCAAAAGGTGATTCTGCAGTCACTGCGTGGAATTACCTTTTGGGATCGAATAACAAAATTACAGTGCAACTTTTCATAAGATGGGGTCCAAAAAAGCCCATGTTGCAAATTTGGTGAAAATGTTCCCATAAATGATGTGACCATGCATTGCGCAGTTTCTACGCATGATCCCAGCTTCGTCACTTTAATATTTTCACTCCAGATTTTCACCATTGCCATTATTGCGCACCTCCTTATTAACAGTACAGCTATCATTTTTCACATCCCGGCCAAAATGTGTTTTCGCACCTGTGGCAGAGAACGGCGTGGTCACTCTGTGAAATCACCTTTCGAGATAAGTGAACAAAATGACAGTGGCACTTTCCATGAGGTGGGATCCCAAAAAGGCCATGTTGAAAATTTGATGTAAAAACTCCCAAAAATGGCAGTTACATCCAGGTGTTCCAAATTGTCTATGCACAGGTGCAACTTTGGTCATTTCGGCAGCTTGCCACAGCTGTACTGGTTTATTTATTTATTGAATTGTTTTTGACCAGAAAGACCCACTTAGACTAGAAGTCCATTCTTTATGGGCAACCGGGGTGGGGGAGATTCAGATGGCAACCAGCTGAAATTGAACCAGATTAAGCTGTTGGCGGTATTTTTAGTGAATAGTAGAAATTTGGCCAGGACACTGGGGAAATTCCCCTACTCTTTGGCCAGTAGGGGGACAGGCAGTCAGACTGCAAGATGGCCACTGTAGGAGATCGTTTGGAGGAGAAGGATGTGGGTGTAGCAGGCGGGGAGGCTGCGCTGCTCACAGAGTCGGATTCCCAGTTAAAAGCTTTCCTGGATATGGACGGAGAAGATATTTATCACGAGACGATATCTACAAATGAGTCTTTTGCTATTCCACAAACCTTGGCTAAGGTAGAGATAAATGAAGGGAGTTCCTTTAGAGCTATGTCAGCGGAGGATCCTGTGTGTTCTGATTATATGGCTACCCGCGCTGAAGCAACACAGCTGGCGGCTAACTCCCCTGTCAAACAGGGCGTTCAGCTTGACAGCAGGAATGCGGAAGTAAAGCCGAAAAAACCTCTTCAGAATGCGGGTGAGACCAAGCCTGATCCTGTGTCTTATAACAACATAAGTGTTTCCAGTTTGGCAGGCAATGAATTCTCGGAAGTTGGAGAGTGCCAAAAGCCAACAGCTTTACCGAATGCTCCGGTCCTGCTGGTTGGATCAAATGCCGCTCCCCTAGTATCCCCTACTACTACTTACAGGTAACTGTGAGTAAAACCCAAACTAAGACTGTGTTAAAAACTGTGACCCAGATATTTGAAAGAGTTGAGCCATGCGCAATAGGGTTGTGCCTGCGCAAGTCCGAAATTACGCCATTCTGCGATATTCAGCTGGAGGCAGTTGCGCCCCCGAAATCATGCTGAGCAAGAGCACAATGATAATGAAGGCATGTGCAACTGAAGGGGGAGGAACTATGCATAAATGGCGAAGTGTGATATTCAACAACTTGTGCCATGCGCATAGGGGAGCAAGCGAAGTTGGCGCCTACAGCGAAATGAGCCAAAATAAAAAGGAGCAAGGAGAGGCGCAAGAACACTACAGGGAAGGCACATGAGGCAGAACTCTAGCCACACAGACAGGGCAGGAGGACACACAGGGAAGGCCAGGGAAAGGGCACCCTGAACACAGAGGCACAGGGAAGGTGTGGGAGCCACAGCCAGTGCAGAAGGGGAAGTGCCACACAGTACAGAGGCCACCACAGGCAGGTGTTCCTGGTGCAGGGAAGTAGCAGGGAGGACAGCGGGGAATACAGTAACAGCTGCCAGGAGGGGTGAACACAAGCCAGGGACATGGCCAGTGCCACCTTCCAGATGGAGGCCATTATGAGGGGGGTGAGAAGGTGGGCGGCAGGGGGGCGTGGCCGTGGAAGGGCCTGTCAGCAGTATGCCCCCAACAGGCAGTACCGGGCCTGCACCAGCTTCGAGCTGTACAGTGATACTGAGATTGTGGACTGGTACTGCCTGAATAGGGCAATTCTGAGGCGGCTCTGTGAACTGTGCAGTGATGTGATGCAGGCACCCACACAACGGAGCCATGCCCTGTCAGTGGAGACTAAAGTAACAGCTTGCATGTGCTTGCTCGCCACGGGTACCTTCCAGAGACCAACTGGGGACACCATAGGCATAACCCAGTTGGCCACGTCCACCACCTCACCCAATTCCTCAGTGCACTGCTGCCACATGCTACGGGTACATCCATTCCCCAAACACGGTAGAGCACAGCAAACATGCAGGAGTTCCACAGGTAGCACTGATGCCTGGCATGCCGGGGAAATAGACTGCACCCATGTGGCCACACACCACCTGGCCCGAGGGGCTGCATACATCAATCGTAAGGGCTATGCCAGCATCAACTGCCAGGTGGTGTGCGATGCCGAGGCGCATAATCAATGTCTGTGCCACACACCCTGGGGGCACACGATGCCTTCATCTGGCACAGTCGGCGACTGTGCCACAGATTTGAGAGAGGGGACATCCCACTGGCCACCCTAGTGGGGAAGTATACAAACCACATGGACAATCATAGGGCCTGGGGGCATGGCCAGAGGTGACATGGGCAGTGGCCTACATGGCCCGGGGCAGGGCGATGCTGATCACCAAACCTCCACCTCTACACACAGGTGACAGTGGATACCCACTCTGTCCCTGGCTGCACACCTACCAGCGGCCCGCGACCCCATCGCAGCAACGCTACAATGAGGCACACGCCACCACACGTAATGTCATCGAGTGGGTGTTCGGGATGCTGAAGGCACGTTTCCATTGCCTGGACACCACCGGCGGTGCCCTACAGTACAGCCCCTCAAAGGCCTGTGGGCTATTCCTGGCCTGTTGCATCCTGCACAACATGGCCAACGAATGTGGGATAGCCGTACAGGTCGAAGAGGGAGATGGCGATGGGGACGATGAGGACGCCAGTGACGATGGTGATGGGTAGCCCCCCCTTGGGCGATGGGACCCCCGACTGATCCGGCTGGCACAGCTGCACCGGGACACCATCATGGAGGAGCACTTCAGCCAACCCAGGTAAGTCATGGGGCCATGTGCAGCCAACAGTGACTAAGGCACAACCCACAAACATGCATGGACACACACCAGGGGTGCATATCGTCAAGGGAAGTGGCAGGGCACAGAAGCACACACAACCAGGAATAGGTGAGGACTAACATGCCATGCAGATGGACACACACACACACACACACACGCAAACACAATGCACCAAACGTGCACAGAGGGCAGGAGGCACACACACACTCAGAAGCGCCAACCCCTAGCCACACACATGTCCACAGAGCCACCACGCCCACTGCCTGTCCATGTCGTGTGTCAGATGCTGAGCACCATTGCACATTGGTGTACAGCACAATGCAGGCATCATCATGCACACGCAACTGCGGATAGCAGCTGGGAGGGTGTGCAGGTGGACTGTGTGTCTGCGTGCAGGGCTGGGTACCCACCCGTGCACTGCCCACTGAAAGGAATGGGGGGTGGACACAATGCACACAGGGCAGCACCAGACAGTAGCCACACTGGGAGACAGGTCAGTCACGCGACACAGTGCCCCAGCCGCCACGGATGCGTGGGCGGCCCCGATACCCACCAGCACTGACAGGCTGACCACTGGCCTCATGGGGTGGCACCGATGGTCCCCAAGGGGTTCCACTGCGTGAACGTGACTGTGCTCATGCAGGGGTCTGCAGCACACCAAACATGCCTGCGCCAAGAGTGCTCGGGATGCCCACAGCTGGACCCGGTGCCGACAGGGAGGGAGTCACACGACGCCGGGAATGGGGGGTGGACAGTGCACTGTGTGGTGTCCGCGACGCATGGGCACCTGACTGTGTGCCTATTGTGGCCACGACAGCAGTGAATGCCTATGCATGCCTGTCAATGGCAGCGGTCACATCCTCCCGCAAACGGTCCATCCCTGCCAGGATCAGAGCGGTGTCCCTGTTGCGACGCTCCTCTGCTCACTCCAGAGCCACATGCAGTGCATCCACTGACGTCGCAAGCCGCATCTGCTGCAGGACTGATGCTTGCAGTAGGCGGGTGTGCTCGTTCAAGAGGTCATCTGCCTCCTCGGCATCCTGTCCCTCAGGGTGAGCACGGCCCTAATGCTCAGCACCCCTTGAGGGTGGGCGCTGCACACCAGGACCAGGTCTGGGCATGTCCACAGGCGGTGCACAGACGCCACCGTTGAACCCTGTACCCCCAAGCCCATTGGTCGACTGCTGATGCTGCCCCTCCCCAGGGCTCAGTGGTGCTGCCGCAGTAGCCGCAACAGTCCCACTGTCCTGAACAAACACCAGTGCTACCCCACTAGTGCTGACAGGCACAGGCTGGGACTGTGATGACACGCAGGCCTCCAAGGCAGTACCACCCACAGCCATGGCCGCGATGTGTCCTGCTGTGTGGCCATCCCGTGGCACACACGTGTCACTGCCCATGACGTTAGCGACATCGGTGACGGACTCTGCACCGGCCCGTCACAGCATGCTGGCATCCGTAGACGCCGGCACGCTGGGACACAGGCAAGGCTTCCTCTGCACCTGTTACAATGACATTAGTGTGGACAGCCAGGTGGCCCCACTGTCGCACCGATCCACATATACCTGTGGACGTGGATGGGCCCTCCTCCATCTCCAGCTGACTGTCCTCAGTGGACAGGCCCACCACTGCTGACCCATGCAGACGCTCAGGATCTGTAGGGAAAGCAAAATCGCATTACTGCATGTGACCTACCCTGCCCCCCCATAGACAGACCATGACTTACCATGCAGTGATGGGCCACCACCCGTCTGGAAGCCACCACCCAGAACACCCTCAATGGCACTACGCTGCATGCTTTCAGCAAGCCTCTCTTCCTGTGGGGTCAGCTGTACCCCACCTGTTGCAGCTCGTGCTGCCCTGATGGCAGTCACCTTCTCCTTTATCCTCCTCCTGTCCATGCCCATATTTTTCTTGCACTCCTGCACAGAGCGCTGGTGGCTGCCATGCAGGTTCACAGCATCGCACTACCTCCTCCCATGCAGCAGCACAGGTTGAGGTGTTCCCTGCCGTCCATTGAAAAGCGGCTCCTGATCCAGGTAGGCCTCAAACAGGGCTTCGGTCTTGGTAAAGTTAGGCCTCCTCCTCCTCCTCCCACCACTGTGTTCCTTCTCTCTCACAACTTGCTTGGTCTTTATTTAGCCTGTAAGAATGGCAGTTGTTACCTGTGACTGTGCAGTCCCATGCATGTCCCTAAATCCACAGTCCACACTCCCAAACAGCATGCAACTCACCAATAGGCAGCAGTAACCGACTATGGCCACTGCAGCCCAATGTCGCACTTTTATAGCGCAACCCATGCAAATGAGGCAAGGCGCAACTTTAAGTGGATGCAAGTTGCAGTGCTGCACCATTGAATGGCTGATTAGATGATTTGCATATGACGGCTGAATATCGCGCTTTTGCGCAATTGTGTTGAATGTGCTGAGCCAATGGCGCAGTTCTGTGACATGCGTAGTACAAACCACACTGCGCATGCCCGGGTTGCTGATGCAGGCGTCTGCCGCGCTGCTGACGTGCTGTGCGTGGTAGGCAATGCAGGGCATGGCCACCATTATGCCAGTGGCGCTATAGCGATGGTCACTACATGGCGCTGTGGCACTGGGCCATCATGAGGCACTAGGGCCAACTGCGCGTAGGCCGCTAATGGTGGTAGCACACAGGCAGCCAATCGCGCTACACGCATTGGGTTCCAATGGCCCTGTGTGTGTCTATGCGCCAGAGACCCTTGACCCTGTGCCTGACCTTTGCCCCCTAGGCACCATCGTCAGGCATGGGTGACCTCTATCGCGCATTGTATCGGTGACAGCGCCGAGAAATATCAGCACTGTACCGCGCAGCATCTGCACGTGGGGAGCCGCGCTGCAGAGCGCCATATTGCCAAATCGAGCAGAGAGCATAACACGCAGGAGGGCAGCTCAGTGGTCGGCAATAGAGCTGGCCAACCTAGTGGCCATTGTGGAGCCACACCATGGGCCACTGTTCGAAGAGGTGCCTCTGGACAGGTCCAGGACCCAGGTGTGAGAGGAGGTGGCCACTGCGCTTGAGGAGGCCAAAGGATGGGGGAGGAGCGCTACAGTGCCAAGCACAGGTATGGGGACCCGCGCGGAGGGAGCCGGAGCTGAAGATGCTCATGGCACACATGCCAGGAGGGGCATCGTGCCATGGCCAGGTAGGTGCGTTATACAACACACTTTATCTTCCATATGGGTAACACTGTTGTATGTGTCCAGCACATGGGGAAAGAACCGTCCGGGTTGGCTGTTGTGGTATCAGGGTGTGGGTGGGTGGGAGGGCACACACCTGGGGGCAGGGGACTTTGCTATGGGATTGTACTGATGTTCCTCTCTCCATATTTGTACCACAGGCCCGGAGGAACGCCGCCATGCCTGTGATCTTCGGCGGCAGGAGAAGCAGAGTGAAGCCAGGCAGGGCGAGGGCCCTCACCGCTCACTGGACCGGCCCGATGAAGGTGAGTGCCATACCTCCATGATTACTATTGCATGCAGTGTAACAGGGTGGGCAGCGGGGCATGGCCACCATCCATCGACACCACTGCCATGCACGCGACTTGTTAGTCAACACTGTCCAGTGGCAATGCATGTCTGGGAGTGCGTCGATAGTGGTCCATGCATGCACCAGGTACATGGTTGTGCCACTGCCTTTGCACCACACAGCCATGTCACTAAACGGCCACAGTGGTGCTGTGCATGACTTGGCTGGTGGGAGTGTGCAGCGTTCTGCATGGCTGTATGCACCTGGGGGGGCAGGTCATGTGGACGTGATCACTGTGGGTGGTCACACACCATCACAGAGGTATGTCCCACAGCCGTATGCCATGCACAGTGGGCGGGCTGTATGGGGTTGTGCATTCACACCTATTGACTGTGCTCCCTTATCATAGGTACATGCCATCTCCGGGAGATAAGGGAGGCGCTGCGGGAGATACTCCAGGTGGCAAGGGTGTCGCTGGACATCCTCCACAGGATTGGATAACACCGGGTCCTGCAGGGCACCGAGCATGACGGAGTCGAGAGGGAGCGCAAGGCCTCCCGCTTAGAGGTCCTCAGTCCCTGTAATCCCCTACCCCCTGGACCCACCCTCACACCCCTCCTTTCCCATCCCATTTGTCCACCTGCCCCTGACCCACCCCACCTGTTTGTGGCCCCCCCACCTTGTATATATTTTGTACATAGTCTTCAAATGATTGACTTTCATATGTTTGTTCAATGCAGTTATTTTGATGTGAATACTGTGGTGGTCTCTGATTTGCAGTGGGCTATAGGTGCTCAGCTGCAGTGGTGAGCATGGCATCAGGGGTGGTGCAGTCATAGGTATGTGTGTGTATCTGTGTGGCGGTGACTATGGTGTGGGGGTAGCTATCAGTCAGTGTCTGTGGTGTGTGTGTGTGTGTTGTGCCCTGTGCACTGGATGCCCGTGTGCAGTGGTCCATAGTGTGTGCTCTGTGTCCATGGCGCCCTATCAGCCCATCCATGGCTTGTGCAGCTGACACACATGCATATCTCAGACCTGCACAGTCCACTGGCATGTCAGTGGTGGCAATCTCTGGGGCAGCCAGTGAACCCCGTCACATTGCTGGGCTGCCACCTCGTCACTGGTGTGGTGCATGTCTGCCTCGGGTGACACTGTGGCCTCCACAGTTGTCCACCTCCATGCTGTGCCTTTTCTGTGTTGCAGGGATGTACCACTGTCTGTGACATTGCTCTGGGCAAATGATGGTGGTGTGCCGGGTCCACAGTGCCTGCGTAGGGTGGCTGGCACTCCAGTGCCATGGAGGACTGCAGGTTGTGTGTACACAGTTTGCATGGGCCACGCTGGGTGCTTGGTTGCCCCACCACTGCGTCCTGTGTTGTTGTACCTGGGCATGCGGTGGGTGTCTGTCTATGCACTGTGTGGCATCCGATGTGGTGCATGCTTCACGCACCACTGTGAGTGTAACTGTGCTGGCTGTTGTGGCCAGTGGTGGGTGGGTGTGTCACTGGAATACTGTGCAGGGAGTGCTGTACCACTGGTGGTAATTAGGCAGGAGCAAGCCCTGTCCCGTCGAATAAAGTACCTCACATGTCGATGCATGGTTGGTCCTCAGCAGTACCTCGGGAGGACTGTGCGGAGGTGGCACTGTGTCTGCCGTTGTTGCACTGCTGTGTGCTACCACCAGCTGATGGGTGCTGGTGGGTAGGTCTAGGCTTACATGGTTCTGTGGTGCACAAGGGTTGCATTGTCACAGTGGGGGTGGTAGCATGCATGGGGTTTCCCCTGCAGTGGTGGTCGCTGCTCTGGGGGTGTCTGGGGTCCGCGGTGCAGGTGTGCTCTGCATTGGGGGATGGTGTGGCCGCAGGGGTGGTCAGCCCTCATGTGTGCCAGTCACAGCTTGCCGGGGGGTGTGATGGGGCACCATAGCCCGGCTAATAAGGTTGTTGCTTGTCTCCATGGGCTGGTGGTTATTCAGCCCTCCCACAATGCAATTACGTGGTGTGGGGTAGCGATGTCTATTCTGCTGTGTGTTCCTGTGCCCATCTGTGGCATGGGTGGTGGGCCCTACCTCCCTGGTTATGCAGTTGCATTGCTCTGCTGCTGGGAGGCGTCCTTGGTGCACTATGGCACCTCTGGACTGCTCAGCTGCACACATCATGATAGCTATGGCGCATCAAGATCTCGCTTCCCCTCCCCTAGTTGCTGCCAGCGTGGGTGATGCCGCGATATTCAGTCGTCGGCTGTGGGCGCGGTTTAGCACGGCTCCGTTTTGAATATCCAGCGTCTCTTTAGCGTAAAGTAGCAATGGACTGCAGCTTTGCTCCTGCTGTGCACACTTTTGGGGCGCCGTTGAATATCTGGGCCTGTGCATTTAACTAAAAAGCTGGATTCGTTTTTAAACCAGCAGGGGGAAAATGACATTGCTAAGGCACCACAGTAGCCTATTAAAATATCAGACTGAAGCAAATAAGCAACACGGGGTGGCAGATTTAGATTCTGTAACCAATAACCCACAAATGGATATTATGCGACGAAGACAGCTTCCAGCAGCTGGGGACATAAAAATTTTGAAACAGAATAACCAGGGTACATAGCGTTCTCTATACAAATGCCAGATCTCAGTTACCATAATGAGAACTGGTTATCTCAGAGTCCTCTCTTTAATACCCGACTGGGAGAAAATGGCTAAAGAGGTATGGACTCCTGACTTGGCATGGGATCCCCGCCCAATCTACATAGTGACTCCCAAGAGTGGAAACCAGGTGCAACAGCAAGGGGTTCCAACAGAAGGAGTAAAGAAAAGGACACTCGCGCCCAGCATCTGCCGCGATGAGAACCGGCTGCAGGCGCCAGCAAATCGAGCAGAGAGCACTTAACGCGGGAGGGCAGCTCAGTGAGGCGGCAGCCAAACTGGCCAACCTGAAGTGGCCATTATTGGAACCCACACCATGGGCCACTGTTGAAAAGAGATTTCTGGACGGGTCAGGACCCAGGTGTGAAGGAGGTGGCCACTCGCGCTTGGGAGGCCAAAGGATGGGGAGGAGGAGGCGCTGAGCGAAAGTGCTACCACAGGTATGGGGACCCCTCGCGGGAGGGAGCGAGCTGCTAGCAATACCCTCTTGAGCACATGCCAGGAGAACTGCAGTGCCATAGGCCAGGTAGGTGTTCGTCAACACTTTTATCTTCCATATAGGTAACACTGTTGTGTGTCCAGACATGGGGAGGGACCGTCCGGGGTTGTGTTGTGGTATCAGGGTGTGGGGTGGGTGGGAGGGCACACACCTGGGGGCAGGGGACTTTGCTGTGGATTGACTGATGTTCCTCTCTCATGTTGTACCACAGGCCGGAGGAGCAGCCGCCATGCCTGTGATCGCCCGGTGACAGAGGCCAGAGTGAAGCCAGGCAGTGAGGGGCCTCCACAGCTCACTGGACCCGGCCCGATGAAGGTGAAGTGCCATACCTCCATGATTACTATTGCATGCAGTGTAACAGGGTGGGCAGCGGGGCATGGCCACCATCCACCGACACCACTGCCATGCCTGCGACTTATTAGTCAACACTGTCCAGTGGCAATGCATGTCTGGGAATGCGTCGATAGTGGTCATGCATGCACCAGGTACATGGTTGTGCCACTGCCTTTGCACCACACAGCGCATGTCACTAAGCGGCCACAGTGGTGCTGTGCATGACTCTGGCTGGTGCAGGAGTGTGCAGCGTTCTGCATGGCTGTATGCACAGAGGCAGGTCATGTGGGCGGTAGTCACTGTGGTGGTCACACACCATCACAGAGGTATGTCCCAGCCGTATGCCATGCACAGTGAGCGGGCTGTAGGGTTGGCCATTCACACCTATTGACTGTGCTCCTTATCATGAAGTACATGCCATCTCCGGGGAGATAAAGGGAGGCGCTGAAGGAATACTCCAGGTGGCAAGGGTGTCGCTGGACATCCTCCACAGGATTGACAACACCGGAGTCCTGCAGGGCACCGGCATGTGAGTCGGGTGGGGGCGGCGCTCCAGCTAGGAGGTCCCTCAGTCCCTGTAATCCCCACCTGGACCCACCCTCACACCTCCTTTCCCATCCCATTTGTCCACCTGCCCCCTACCCACCACCACCTTGTTTGCTTGGCCCCACCTTGTATATGTTTTGTACATAGTCCTTACCAAATAGTTGACTTTTCATATGTTTGTTCAATGCAGTTATTTTGATGTGAATACTGTGGTGGTCTCTGATTTGCAGTGGGCTATAAGTTGCTCCTTCTACAGTGGTGTGCATGGCATCAGGGTTGGTGCAGTCATGGGGTATGTGTGTGTGGCATCTGTGTGGCGGTGACTATGGTGTGGGGTAGCTATCAGTCAGTGTCTATGGTGTGTGTGTGTGTGTTGTGCCCTGTGCACTGGATGCCTGTGTGCAGTGGTCCATGGTGTGTGCTCTGTGTCCATGGCGCCCCTATCAGCCCATCCATGGCTTGTGCAGCTGACACACATGCATGTCTGTGACCTGCACAGTCCACTGGCATGTCAGTGGTGGCAGTCCCTGCAGGGCAGCCAGTGAACCCGTCACATTGCTGGGTTGCCTCCTGTCACTGGTGTGGTGCATGTCTGCCTCGGGTGACACTGTGGCCTCCACAGTTGTCCCACCTCCATGCTGTGCCTTTTCTGTGTTGCAGGGGATGTGCACCACTGTCTGTGACTTATGCTCTGGGCAAATGATGGTGGTGTACGGGTCCACAGTGCCTGCGTAGGGTGGCTGGCACTCCAGTGCCATGGAGGACTGCGGGTTGTGTGTACACAGTTTACATGGGCCTACGCTGGGTGCTTGGTTGCCCCCCCACTACGTCCCTGTGTTGTTGTACCACTTGGGTATGGGTGGGTGTCTGTCTATGCACTGTGTGGCATCCGATGTGGTGCATGCTTCCACACTGCAGGTGTCTGAACAGCTGTTGTAGCCAGTGGTGGGCCGAGGGTGTGTCACTGGAATACTGTGCAGGGTGCTGTACACCACTGGTGGTGGTGTGCAGAACAAGCCCTGTCCGGTGTAGGTACCTCGTATGTCGATGCATGGTTGGTCTCTCAGCAGTACCTCGGGGGACTGTGCATGGTGCAGCACTGTGTCACCCGTTGTTGCTACTGTGTGCTGCCACCAGCTGATGGGTGCTGGTGGTGGAGTCTAGCTTGCATGGTTCTGTGGTGCACAGGTTGCATTGTCACAGTGGGGTGGTGGCATGCATGGGGTTTCCTGCAGTGGTGGTAGCTGCTCCTGGGGGGTGTCTGGGGTCACGGTGCAGGGTGTACTCTACATGGGGGGATGGTGTACGGGGTGGTCAGCCCTCCTTGTGTGCCAGTACAGCTTGCCGGGGTGTGATGGGGCACCATGGCCCGGCTGTGGGTTGTTTGCTTGTCTCCATGGGCTGGTAGTTTCAGCCCTCCCCCAGTTAATGCAGTGCATGTGGTGTGGGGTAGCGATGTCTGTTCTGCTGTGTGTTCCTGTGCCCATCTGTGGCATGGGTGGTGAGCCCCTACCTCCTGGTTATGCAGTTGCATTCTCTCTGCTGCTGAGGGCGTCCTTGGTTGCACTATGGCACCTCTGGACTGCTCAGCTGCACATCCCTTGTTCGCTATACGCATCAGATCTCTCAACTTCCCTCCTAGTTGCACTAAGCGTGGGTGGTGCGATATTCAGTAAGTCGGCTGCTAGGCGCGGTTTGGCTGGCTCCGTTTTTGAATATCGCGTCTCTTGCGCATGGGCGCAATGGACTTGCGCTTGCTCCTGCTATTGCACACTTTTTGGGCGCAATTTGAATATCTGGGCCTGTGCATTTAACTAAAGAAGCTGGATTCGTTTTTAAACCAGCAGGGGTAAGTGACATTGCTAAGGCCTCACAGTAGCCTATTAAATATCAGACTGAAGCAAATAAGCAACACGGGGTGACGGAATTTAGATTCTGTAAACCAATAACCCCACAAATGGATATTGTGCGACAGAAAACTGCTTCTAACGCTGGGGACATAAAAATTTTGAAACAGAATAATGAGGTACATAACGTTCTCTATATACAAATGCCCGACTCTCAAGTTCATAATGAGAACTGGTTATCTCAGAGTGCTCTTTTAGCTGCCGGCTGGAGAAAAATGGCTAAAGGGGTATGGACTCCTGACTTGGCATGGGATCCCTTGCCCAATCTACATAGTGACTCCCCAGAGTGGAAACCAGGTGCAGCACAAGGGGTTCCAACAGAAGGAGTAAAAGAAAAGGGACCTCTCGTTAAGGAAGTACCTTTGGGACTTGATTCTAAAGATTGCCTTGTTTCTAGAGTTATACTTGATTCTGTGGTAAACAAATTAGAAAAAAACAAACTACTGATAAACCTTTAATGTCTGCATTGTTCTCACAAGCTAAAAGGGAGGCGCAACACTGTACGTATAAGGTATAAAGGTGGTCTGGCAGAGAGACCAGACAGATATTATGTGGGGAAATTCCTCATAAAAGAATCATTGCATTTTTCTCCCAGAGATGTTATTTGCTTTTATCAACATCTTGGGAGAAGACAATTATGATATTAGCTTTCATTCTGCCTATGTACTGGATTTATTTTGAGAAAGATATGGTCAAGTAAAATTCTCCCCAACATGGACTCCCTTTTTTGTAATTCCCTTAACTAAACCTTTGATTAAAAACGTCACAGTGATGTTCAGGAATGAGGCAGTCCATGTTGAGGATACTACTTATTGGTTATCTCAAAAATGCGATGTACAAAGTGACCCTGAACCTATTTTAGATTCAGAGCAATTCTGGACGGGAGGGTGGAAGTTTAAAGTTAAATTGCGACAGTCTGACATAGGTATTGAGCATATCCCTAATTATTTTTTATTAGGAAGGGATAGAGGGGTTTGTTTTTATAGTGGCCAGCCACTTTTTATAGTTTTTGTTTTTATAGTGGCACGTTATAAATGCGGTTCTAAAACACATTGCTCAAGAACCTGTGATCAGCCTAGATGTGATAATTGTGGGAAGGTGGGGCATGCCACCATGCAATGTGCGAATCATACAAGATGTGACCTCTGTGAAGAGTATGGACATGCTTTTAGGGAGTGCCCATGGGCTGCTAAAAACAAGGCCTCTTGTGGGAGCCCCGACTTGATAATCCAGCAGGCCGAAGAGGCTGTGGAGAAAAACACTGGTAATAATATTAAATTGGGGACCCCCCCTTATCTGTAGACACCAAATCTGTGGTTATCACAACTCTTCCTCCTGCCCCCCCCCCGAGTCAAAACCTATACCGACCATAATACATAAAATGGTACAAAATTCTGAACTGCTTGAGCCAGTTTGTTATGTGGACCCAGAAGACAAGTTAGCAGTTGTTTCTGCCTGACAGTCTCCATTACCTCCAAGAAGGTCCAGTAGGAACCTAAAAACTTTTCCGATACCCTCAATTGAGCCAACTGAATCTCAGAATTCTCATGCTGCCCTTTTTACTGCTTGGGGTGATTCCGAAATGGAGGCTGGTGACTCTGATTCCCAAAAATCTGTACAGGATACCCTAAGGGTCCCTACAGAGGATTAATGAGTTTTTTTTTTCTTCCCTAATCTGTATTCATGTTGGGAATTCTTTGGGGCTCTCTAAATACACACAGTATTCTGAATAGTAATAAAAAACAAGCAGTTTTCCCCAACTTGTGCATGATAGGAACATTTCAATATGTTTCTTACAAGAAACCTGGATGTTCTCATGAGAGCAAATTTCTTTTCTTAAAAAAGATTGGCCGTGGGGACCTTCATATTGGTCCTTTGGTAGAGAGAAAGCTGATGGCATTGGGATTCTTTTTAATTCTTTCCAATTTGTCCTATACAAACTAATTGATTTAGTCCCGGGTAGGGTATTAATTATAGCTGGGAAATGGCAATCTAGTACTTATAGATTTATTAATATCTATAATCCCCAGACAAAGGCAGCTAGAATTATTTGTATGAAGGAGATACAGCCTTATTTGGTCACCTCGTTACACATTCTCTTGGGAGAAGATTTCAATTGTAGTTCATATTTAAAGGGTGCCTCTTCTAAGAAAATTTACTGTGATTCCAACTGCTTGAAGACAATTATTAAAACAGCAGATTTAACTACATGTAATCTGTTAGACAAAAAGAGCTCTGGGTGTACCTTTTTTAAGGGGAGAACTGGATCTATAATAGATTACCCATTTACATCTAAAGACCTCCCTGTTAAACCCTTTACTAGGGTCCCAGTGGAGTTCTCAGACCACATACTGATTCAGGTAGAGGTGGGGGACACTTTTAAACTGAACTGTCAGGGGAAAAGATGGAAATTGAATACTTCCATTTTGCAAGAAAAGATAGTAATAAATTCTATTAAACTAATCTTAAAAGCCAGATTATCAGTGGCATTTTTATACCCTGATTTCGGGGTATGGTGGTGGGAAACAAAAAATGACTGTATAAATTGGTTTCAGTGTTATGGGACACGTCAGAGGAACTCTAATGTTTTTTCTTATTTAAAATTAAGATCTCAATTGCAACATTTAATTACGGTAGCTAATTTTTCTAGACAGGATTTTCTTTACAAATTGATGAAATTAAGCTACAAATGAGGCAATTACAATATGATAGAGCTAGAACACTTCAAGCACTCATTAATAACCATCTGAAAAAATCAGTCATAGAAGACCCCTATGCATTATGTAAAACAATTAGAGACTCATCTATACATTTTTTAGAATATAATAACAGTAAAGTTGAGGAATAGAATCTATGAGTGCTATTATCGAATTACATTTCCAGGCTTTACAACCAGAGTCTTACCCCTTTTTATAGGGCATTAAAAATGATTTAGCCCCCAACCCCACCACACTTAGATTAGGTAATGATTTCTAATACGAAGGAACCTTTTTCCCCACTGGAAATTGAATCAGTAATTAACTGCTTAAAGGATGACATTTCTCCTGGCTTAGATGGTCTGTCTAACCTTTTTTACAAAACTTTTCAAGCAGAAATGGTGACTTGTTTAAATTTGGTCTTCAACAAATTTATGACTGGAGAATCTATCCCAGTTTTTTTTTTCTGAAGGGCTTCAGATCTACATTTTTAAATCTGGGGATAAAGGGGACATAAGAAACTGGAGACCAATTACACTTTTGAACTCAGGCTATAACATTTTTACTACCCTACTAAATAATAAAATTAAAAATGTGGCAAAAATTGTAATTTCACCAGTTCAGTACTGTTGGTTACCTACTAGTCGAATTCAGTCAGCCCTAGCAACTGTAAGATATTTAATTGAGTATTTGACTGTAAATGGTAGAACTGGCTATCTTCTTTCTTTAGATCTAGAGAAAGCTTTCGATAGGGTTAATCATTTATTTTTGTTCACAACTTTAGAATATTTTGGGATTCCTGAGGAGATAACTAAACTTCTAAAATCATTGTATGAATCCTATATACTATACCCGGTAAAATAGGGAAAGGGTTTGTTATAAAAACTGGGGTACATCAAGGTTGCCCTTTAAGTCCGTTACTGTATATTTTTTCTTTAGAACCACTTATTAGAGCCTTAAGTATAGTTCCCAAAAGGGATGGTTTCAATGTACCACTGACCGATTATTTTTTTACGGTCCAGGCTTATGCAGATGATGTTTATTTTTTAAAAACACTGAGCAAATTGGAGAATTTTTTAAAGAATTTCAGCATTATGCTGTTCTCTCTAATGCAAAAATAAACTATTCTAAATCAAGAGGTTTGTTGATGGGATGTATTTTTCAGGCCCCTTTTCAATACAATCCTATCAAAATATCAATAGAACCTCTTACTATTTTAGGGATTGTTTTGGGGTCTCAAAATCTCCCTGATGACAATTGGGAGAGTGTGTTAAAAAAGGTGGAATCTAAAATAACTAGATGGAAACAGTTTAGATTTACAAAACAAAAAAGAATCCTTATTCTAAAACAATTTATTTTGCCTGTCTGCAGTATGTAGCTTTAATCTTTCAATTTGAAACTAAACTCTACAGTGTTTGCTTTCAGATGTTATGGGGCCAAACCCAGTAAAGAGATGTTTTACATATCTGAAAAAAAATAAGGGCGGTTTAGGAATGGTAGACCAGGTAGTATTCTGTTTTACCCTGTTTTTTTCTCATTCATTAAAATTAAGATTTGTAGTTCCGGTTAGCCATGAGGGACTTTGGTTTAGGGACACATTAGGACAATATTTATCAGATTGGCTGCACTGTGCACCTAAACTGAACCTCACATCCATTTACCAGTCTATTTTAGGCCTGCTGCTCAGAAACTATGTAAGTGGCAAGTGACCAAAAGCCAGATTAGTAGGAGCACATCTCAAAACCTTTATAAATTTGTCATATCCCAACTTTATCTCATAATTCCTTGTTTTTAAGAACTGCCCTTCGGCCTTGAATAATAACATTCTGGAACAGTTAAATAATTTCAGATTACCTCCACATATGCAGGAGGTTCAATGGCTCATTATGTATGGGCATATGAATATCAGAGGGACTGCAAAATATAAGGCTGAGGAGAGGAATTGTCCATATATGGAATGTATTAACCAGGAGGAAACTATGGAATATTTTTTCTGCTTTGTTCTTATTCAAAAAAGTTATGGGCCTATCTGGCAAAGAAATGGATGATGGACTGGCCTGCTAAACTGACATATCATATATTAGTAATAGGCAATTTTCCCCCAAGGTTAAAATGATATGAGAAAGGCACACTGTTGGTGTTGTGGCATGTTTGCGATTTTGTCTATGGCAGGTAAGATGCCAATGGGTTTTATATCAAAAGAAAACTTCTTTTGAAGGGTTTTGTTTATATGTATCAAATGAATTACAAAAAGTAAACCTTAAGGATATGCAACTATATAATTTTGAGAAAGTACAGATATGGTGGAAAGGGTTAGCACATACAATTAAGTATAAATAGGGGAAATAACATGTTTTTTAAAAAGATTAGGAACTGTGTATATCTGTAATCTGTGTTTAGTTTTCTTTGATTTTCCATTTAAGTTTTATGGATAATGTAATGGTGTGTTTCCCTTCCTGAGTTTGTAATGTTTTTTTTTCTTCATTCATAATTTATAATGTCTGTATTATGTTTTATTGTAAATAAAATCATTCCTACTCCTTTCCAGAAGTGCCACGGGATCTTTAATGTTCACCTGAACAACCACCAGAACAGGTAGACGGGACCTCGGTTTAACGTCTCATCCAAAAGACGGCACCTCAGGACTGCAGCATCCCCCTTGTGGAATTTAACCCAAGTGCCTGGTGTAGGGATGGAACCCACAGCCTTCTGATCGTCTGGCCTCAGCAGTGAGTGTGCAACCTACTGAGCCCACTGTTACTGGCTCTAGCTAGCACTTGTATTAATTTAAGTTAACGTCATCCAGAAAGGCAGATTATGCATTTTATTTTTATTTATATCTGAATGTTGTTCAGCTAGCAGACTATGTATGTATTTGCCCATTTTTTAATATTCAGATTTCATTTATTCGTGCTTGCAGTTTGGCTGGCGCAAAACATGTCTCTGCCACAAGCAAGACGCCCACGTTTGACCCGCGAAGAAGCCAAGCAACTGCATTTGTCCTACACAGTATGTGCTGCAGATCGTGTCAAGTTGTTTCTGGAAGATCTCTACGAAGATGGGGGACAGATGTTCTGCTGCCTAACAAAAGATTATCTATGGAAGCACACCATCTACCTTCACATGAAGTCTCAAAGACATACTAAACGAAAAGCAGCGGCAATAAAGAAAAGGTGAGAAAGCATCCACGCCCAGCGATTCGTGCCAACACAGCTTCACAGGACCCGGATGCAGTTCATCCTGGACTTTGTCAAGTGCTTTATTCACGCTGACATTCCATTGGAAAAAGCTTCTGCCTTCGAAAATTTTCTTTGCTAGTACACAAAACATGGTGGTTGCCTTCCTGGACCTTCACATCTGAGATCAACATACCTCCAGGATCTCCGGCCACAACATGAAGAATTTGTGCGTAACAAAGTGCAGGCTACATAAATTTACCTAATCTTGGACGAGACCACAGATAACTGCGGAAGGAGTACTTTTGGTGTCTTGGTGCAGCCCCTCAACAAAGTGAGGGAGCAGCCACTTCTAATTGGAGTTGATTTTTTGAGCCGTGTAAATCACAGCACAGTTGCACAGTCCTTGCTGTGGATCCTAAATAATAATCATGTAAACCCTGACAAAGTTTTTGCTGTTGCAACAGATAGTGAAAGCTATATGCACAAAGTGTTTAAGACAATTTTGTCTGGGATCCTCCCCAGTGCTGTCCATGTTACTTGCTTTACGCACCTTTTAAACCTAGTCCTGGAAATCTTGCCAATTATATTGGTTGAACTGAACACTGTGGTTGGCTTAATCAAAAAGATTTTTTGCCCGAGCCCCATGCGCCGGCACCAGTAACTGGCCTTTATGGAGGCAAAAGAAGGGGTAGTAGCAAAGATGCCAGTTTATGCCGTCCTGACACGTTGGTGTTCGTGGGTGAGGGCATGTGCCTATCTTGCAGGCTATCTGCCTGTCTTGGCAGAATTTATGAACAGCTGTTCATCTGATGCAGCCATGTAACTAAAGTCACTGTTGGCCAACAAACTTAATGCGCCCTCTGCTCAGGCCACATTTGCTACAGAACATGCAAATGAACTTTGCAAACTCACCGAAGAGCTGCAAGCCACAACAGTACCACAAGGACACAACATTTTTAGCAGGCTTCAAAATGTGCACCTTTTCCTTGATTTTTGTTCTACAGCTAGAGCTGGGGAGCACAGATCCGAAACTGTTGAGAAGTTGTTGCTATGCAGTGACACTGAAAAAAATGCATGTTGTGAAATGTTTCAGCAGGTGATGCAGGAAAGCGGTCAGAAGCTGCACAATGTGATGGAAAACCATCCATCCATAAATTTGTTCAAAGCAGTACAAGTCTTTGACCCAAGACAGCTACCAGCGCTGGAGAAACAGAAAGAATACTACCACTGTGACATTGCAGGCTTAGCAGACATTTCGATCTTTGAATGGCATGTGTACCTGGCAGCAGCTGCCTTGCTTCCTATGGACTTCAGCATTGCAGAATGGTGGGGAGCTCAATCACAGTCACTGGGCACACTGTCTTTATTGGCCAAGAGATATATTTGGTTGCCTGTCAGCACAGCGGACATAGAAAGGACTTTCTTGGTTTATACAGACCTGCTGAAAGACAACAGAAGAACCCTAAAAGATGACAATATGAAACTTTAATTGATGCTGAAATATAACAAGAAAATGTTAGTGCCATGCCTGAGTACAGTGCATTGTTGTGAGTAGCCAGTATGGCTTATAAAATCTGCTGTTTTCCTGAGAGGAATATTGCATAATATGTATTATATGACACTACATTATACTGAAGTATATTTTATACACGTCTTTGCTAATAACAATGTCTAATATTTTTCTCTATTTTAATTTTCCATTTGTAATTTAATTGTGCAATACGGAATGGCTTCATATTTTTGAACTTGTCTTTCCAATAAAATTTCTGTGAATTACAGGTCTTGTTTGTGTAGTCATTTGATTTTTTTATTATTAATAAGTAGAGAAAAGCATAATTAATTAGTGTGTTCACTGCCTACCCAAGTCCTGAAAACCCCCTCAAAATTCAATGCTTACTCCCACAAAATCTACCAAACTTTTCTGCAATTTCCCAGTGCCCCTGCTGATTACTTGGTTAAGGTGAAACTCTGAGACAACCTTTGGAAAGAACCTTGTATTGGGGAGAAGGACAATTGTGTCCCTGTGGAATACCAGGTAAGGAGACTCCACCGAGAGTGGCTGGAGCTCACTAATCCTTCTGGCAGAAGTGATGGCCACCATCATGGACCGTACAGGTAACAAATTCAGAGGTCTGTCTCCGGCCCAAAGGGCTCTAAGAGACATGTGGGACAAGGTGGGACTGTGTGATGTGTGGCGTACTCTACACCCCGCAGATAGATGTTATACGTTTACCTCTCCAGTTCATAAAACATCTTCCAGGATCGATTACATTATGATTTCTCAACGATTACTATCGGGGGTTGTAGACTCGGCCACTCACCCAGGACCATCAGACTATTCTCTTGCAGCTATCCCAAAGGTGGAAGGCCGTTGGAAAATGAATAATCAACTTTTAAAGGACCCAACCACAGTGGAATACATCAGTAATCATATTTCACAATTCGTGTCTGCCAATCTCAACACTACCGGGAAACCTGACATGGAATGGGGTGCCTTAAAAGCTTATCTGAGGGGACTGTTAATTGGGGTGGCATCAAAGAGGAGAAAAATGAGAGAGCAGCAATTAATGCAGCTTCTTAACCAGATTAGAATTATAGAAAAGAGCATGTCCCCTCACACACCGGAGCAAACTCAGTTGGAACTGGTAAAACTAAAGGACTCCTACTCAGAGCTTCTGAGGGAAAGGGCAGAATTCTTGATCCTGAAATCGAACGCAACCTATGCTGATCAGGGTGAGAAGACGGGTCATCTTCTAGCTGCCCAAGTCAAACAGCAAGAATCTGCTAGGTTTATTGCCTCAATTTGGTCATCCGATGGTGTGCTGGTAAATAACCAGAAAGAAATTACAGCAGAATTTCAGAAATTTTTTCAATCTTTGTATTCTCTGATGGCGAACCCCCCCCTCTCTTAAAGATCTGGATCATTATCTAGCTGAATCTCACCTGCCCTCTCTCACAGAAGCGCAACAAGCTATATTATGTGCCCCCTTAACCGAAGCGGAGATTCTAAGAGTTATAGATGGCCTTCCCCTCGATAAATCCCAGGGACCGGATGGGTTCTCACCTAATTTCTATAAAAAGTTTGAAAAGAAGCTTGCTCCTCTGCTTCTTTCTATGTTTCAACAGATTCTTGCAGGCAATACTACAGATAGCACATTGTTTGAGGCACTGACAACACTGCTGACAAAACCAGGTAAAGCACCAGAGGATATGGCAAGTTACAGGCCTATATCTTTACTTAATCAGGATATTAAAATTCTGAGTAAATTGTTAGCAGACTGTCTCAATACAGTTCTTCCGGATCTAATAGGAGTAGAACAGGTGGGCTTTATGAAGGGGAGGTCAGCCAGCGATCATATTCACACCTTGGCACATGTCTTTTCTGTGTCCAGGGATGCGGAGTAGCCAGCTGCTTTGGTTTCCCTGGATACCGAGAAGGCATTTGATAGAGTTAATTTGAATGTTCTTTTCCGGACATTACATGCTTTTGGCTTTCCCCCTAGAGTTCCAAAGCTGGATACAGGCACTTTACAAATCTCCAACAGCCAAAGTCTTATGCAATGGATGTATTTCTGATCTGTTTCCTCTGTGCTCGGGCACTAGACAAGGCTGCCCTTTATCCCTTCTTTTTAATTTGTATCTGGAGCCCCTTATCCGAAGGCTGGTTGCTAGTCCTAGGATACAAGGTATAATTGTACAAGGTATTGAAGTTAAGGTCTCGGCCTACGCAGATGACCTACTGCTTCAAATCTCGTACCCTGGAAAGTCTATCCCACATTTATTGGAAATTATTAAAGAGTATAGTTTGCTTTCTAATTATAAACTAAATGTGGGAAAAACTGTGGTTTTCCCTCTCAATCAGAGAGTGATGAAGCATGAAGTTAGTGCATCAGGCCTGTTACGGGAAAGGAAATCATTGAAATACTTCGGTATTACTTTCACAAGAAGTGCTGCACTTTTGCAAAAGAATAATCTAGACTCCTTATTACATATTATTACTCAAGATCTAAACAGGTGGTCCCTTCTCCCATTGACTGGGGCAGAGTTAGCCTCATTAAAATGAATGTTTTCCCTCGTTTGTTTTACCCACTTAGTCTCTTGAACATATGAGTGCATAATATGTTCTCCAACTTTATTTGGGCTAGCAAATGTCACCGTCTGGCTCTTCATAAGCTAGCGGCCCCGAAATCCAGAGGTGGCCTTCGTGTACCACACGTTGGCCTTTATTACTGGGCCAGTCATGCGAGCAAATATCTGAGGTGGCTTAAACCAAGTGACTCTGAAGAATTCTGAGTGTACAAGCCTCTCTGGATTAAAACAGAATCTGCCCAAATTCGGTATTATAATTTCTCTCCTGCGGCTTTGTTTTTTGTGCAACCTAAGAACCTCCCAAAACAGCTGTGTTCAACACCTATTGCAACATCTGTGAAGGTGCACTCCCAATCAATTTTGCTCCTTTATAAAATACAATCACTGCCTAGATTTGGAGCAACCCTTGATAGGCAATCCCAACATCAGGTTAGGTGGCAAAGTCCTCTCCCCTTCGTGGCTCCCGCAAGTTAAGGAAGTTAAGCTTATATATTTCTGGAATGAGATCACAAATGGACATGGTTTTCATCCCAGAAATTCTAGATAACTAGGAGTTCCGACCTCAATATTTTAAAATTTTCCAATTATGGCATATACTGGTGAAGGTCATAGGGATGGAGGCCCAGGCACACAGGTGTCCTCCCTTCTGGGCGAATCTGGTTCAAATGGCGGGCCTTCCACATGCGGTATCAAAGATTTTTAATGCTTTATATGATAAGCTCTACCCCGGACCTTATGGACCTTCGGATTACTGGGCAGCGCTCCTTCCGGAGGTACTCATTAACTGGGAGAAGCTTTGGCAAGGGTGCCACAAATTTATTACACAAGACAGGCTCTGACTCATGCAGTTCCAAATTTTGCATAACTTATATTATACCCCTCAAAAAATGGCTAAACTTGGTATTGCCTCTTCTGCTACTTGTATAAGGTGCACCTATGGGGAGGGTAACCCAATGCATATTTTTTGGCTTTGTCCCAAGATAACCCTCTTATGGTCACAAATCAAACAAAGAATAGACCCCCATTGGGACTTGATGACTTGTTTTCGGCTGAAATCTGCCTCTTAGGAGATTACTCTGAAATCCCAATAGCCACGCGCAAATACCATGTGGCTCTAATATCCATGTCTGTTAAAAAATTGGTACTCCGGCACTGGAAGAATAGTGAAGTAATATCATATGCTGAATGGTTGAGGGAATTCTTGGCTAATATTAGAATGGAAAAAATGACAGCCAGTCTGCGCAACAGAATGAGTAAGTTCAACAAAATCTTATACTCTCTTCAAGTGACACAATACAACGGATCCTTGAGAGTAGAGGTGTAAGTTAAGTAATGTTCTGGGCACTTAAACCTGGGAGGGGAAGGGGGCAATAGGGGGAGGGAGGATATTGTGGAGGTTTTCTTTGTGGGGTGTGACACCTCTCTTTAGTATTTGGGTGTGGCGGGGAGGGAATGTGGGAAGAAAGAGGGGTTTATGTTTTGCGAAAGCATGTACTAGTATTCTACGTACCGTGTGACTATGGTGTATTGTATGTTGGAAACTTTAATAAACTTTAAATTAATAAAAAAAGAAAAAAAAAAAAGAAGTGATGGCCACCAAGAAGACAGTCTTCCACGAGAGGTGTAATATCTCACACCTGTGCACTGGTTCAGATGGCTTGCACACGAGCATTGCCAACACCAGCAGCAAGTCCCAAGGTAGTGGTGCTTCATGTACCGGAGGGAAAATGTGGTCAAGGCCCTTACAGGAGATCTACCAGCAAACATTAATGAGCCACTGCAGCACAGATTGTGGCTCGAGCACCCCGAGCCCCCTGCAGTCCCAATAAGATGTGTCAAGCCAGGATGAAGTGCAGAAATGCCCACAGAATATCACAGAATACTGCAATTTACTGCAGGGGCCATTGAAAGTCAACGGCAATTAAGCCTTTTTGTCACGCAGGATTTTTTTTGACATCATTACTGCAAGTTACTGCGCTTCATCGTGCGGACACATCTGCATCTTCAGTTACAAAAATACCTTACTGCTCGTAAAATTCTACTGTCCTGGTGGTGAAGCCAGCATTTTCTTAAACTGGATACAGCCCCCCAGAGATTGTGCTGCCAAAAAGCACGCTATGCTGATGTGGTTTTGCCCTTTCCAGTCCACTGCCCATATGTATGCAGATTTAAAAATCTCCATATTTTCCATGCCAAGCACTATTTTTACAAAATTTGCCTTTATGCCATGTGTGTGGCACATAGCACAGAGGACTGAAAATCCCAATCACTGGCCAGGAGAATGTTGCAAGCCCTGTGCACCATATGATCGGTGCACTAGGGGCTTGTGGCACTGTTAGAGGGCTTTGAAAAAATCTGCCCCATGGAATTTATTTTGACTTCCACCAAAATCAGAGTCACTAAACACTGCATAAACTTTATCAGGGCTGGACAAACAGAATCTTATCTGTTAATCCAAGCACATAAAACTAAGCATGGCTAAATTTGTCAGTTTTGTGTGCATACAGCACCTTTCAGAAATGTTCTGTTGGATGCAGAATCTCAGGGGCTGGGCACAAAGTGGCTGTGCTACTGGATGATGGAAACAATAGAAAAGCAGAGTTGTAAAAGAGGCTTGTGGATTAACACATGCAGCATTTTTACTGCTGTGAAATGTGAGGAGATATCCTTTTAAATATAGATGTGCTGTTCTCAGTTTCAGCTACACACATGGCATATAGGCAAATACTGTAAAAACAGTACTTGGTATGGAAAATACAGAGATTTTTAAATCTCTGTATATATGGGCAACAGACTGGAAGGGGTAAAACCACGATATGCTGACGTGGTTTTGGCAGACATCTCGGGGCAGTTTAAGAAATGCTGGCTGCACCACCGGGATAATAGAATTTTTACGAGCAGTAAGGTATTTTTATTACTAAATATATACTGGGCCTACAGGGGGGATTGGGGTGCTTGAGCCACAATCTGTGCTGCAGTGGCTCATTAATGTTTGCCAGATCTCCTTTAAAGAAGTGCCCGACCATCTTCTCCTGCGCCACCATCAGCATACAGTACCAGCCTGCACCCGGTATGCAGAAATGGCTGCCAGGTACACCCTGAGAGTTGTTGACTGAAGGCCCAACCAAGAAAGGGACCACAAGTAATTGAGAATGCTAGTCACAGGAAAGGGCAGGGGGTCACGCTCCCTGCCCTGGTACCAAATGGAGAATCCTTTCCATTTGAAGGCACAGCACCGATGAGTCGACTCCTTCCAAGAGGCCTCAACTACATGGAGGACCTCTTCGAAGGCATCCCCTGCAGTGTACCCCACTGAAGGGGGTAGGCATAAAACAGTCTCAGCTTGGCATTCTCCGGGGGGGAGGCAAAAAGATCCACCCGAGGGATGGCCCACTGGGAGAACAGACAGTACACTACGTCCTGATGAAGGGACCACTCATGAGATGCCTTGCCCACTTGGCTGAGGGTGTCTGCCAGCCGACTGGACACTCTTGCTACAAATGGCCAGCAGGTTGGCCTTGAGGCTGAGCACAAGGGTCAAGATGTGGAGAGCCTCCCTGCACAGTGGTAAGGAATGCGTCCTGCCCTGCTTGTTGAGGTAGTACATGGAAGGATAGGCCCTAAGTAAACACAGAGTGCTATGAAGGGAACCTGTCTCATCCAGAGGAAAGGAAGATCTAGTGCCATGGGGTGGTGCTGAGGAGAATACCACCTGGGTGGGTGGGAGAAGCCAGCTTAAAGACCTTCCTGCCAGATTTAAAGGGGAAAGGAATTTTGCCTGAAGTGTGGATAGCGCACCACATCCATGCTCCTACAAACATATATTACAGAGAATATGAGATGGCTAGCCAAAACACAACAAGGCCTATGATCCCACCTCAGGATTCTGATGACATCATTAAACCACTCAAGAAATCACAACCATCTTGTACACAGCTATTGTATCATTCTGTTTAAACTGTTTGGGTTATTCCCTCATAAGGAAAGCATGACATCAAACATTGTTATGTATGGTTGAGACAGTAGAAGGTTTCTGTACTAACAATCTGACAGTAAAACGTATCAGTGTAACAACTTAAAACTAAGAAGATTCTGTCCCCATGTCAACTACTGGAGTTGCATCATTGGCCAGAATTCTGTTGGGAACTTGGAACCTCGCCCCACGGATTGGTATTTTATTACATAATAAATTAAAAAACAAGTGTTACGAGGTATGTAATTCCAATTGGTGCGTTCTCTGAAAACTACTCAAACTTCACTGTCATGGTCTCTGATGCCCCCAGAGACCATGGATGGGATGATAGCACTGTTGTTATTCTTATTTATATGATTGTTTAAGTTATTTTGGTCAAGTTTATACAGACATATATGGCATTCAAAGGCAGCAATTTCCTGCTGTATGCTCAGCATTAAAAAAAATCTATAATTGTGGGAGGAAAATTACGTTTAAGGAAAAAAATCTAAACTATACTTTCAAAGTGCTATACTTTTACATTTAAAGAACTGCACTGAACCTGTAGTTAATTTTCCTAGTAGAAGCTGTTTCTAAGTATTGGCTAAAATTCTGCTATTGTTCCATCTATCTAGGCCTTTTAGGAACTTCAATGGGTGTTTCTGCTTTACAGAGTAATGGTAAGTACCATTTTAGAACTGTGTGATGTAGTTCATGTCCCTCTCAGCCACAGAGTTCTATAATAGAACATGGATGCATTGTGTCAACAACAGAAGAGTAGAACAGGGACAAAAACTACATCATACAGTTCTAAAATGGTTCTTACCAGCAGCATGTAAACACCCACTAGGATAACTGAAAAGCCTGTAACACTAGAGCAATAACAGAATTTGAACTAGTATTTTAAAACATTTTCTACTAGGAAAAATTACTTTTAGATTCAGTGCAGTTCTCCTTTAAGGAATACAACTGCCACAAGATGATATCATTGGATAAGGAACAGAACTGTCCACACAATAATAGGATGAAACTGAGAACAGTGCATCTATATTTAAAAGGATATCTCCTTCTCACATTTCACAGCAATAAAAATGCTGTATGTGTTAGTCCACAAGCCTCATTTACAACTCTGCTCTTCTTCTGTTTCCGTCATCCAGCAGCTCAGCCACTTTGTGCCCAGCCCCTGAGATTCTGGATCCAAAAGAACATTTCTTAAAGGTACTGTATGCACACAAAACAGGCAAATTTAGCCATGCTTAGCTTTATGTGCTTGGATTAACAGATAAGATTCTGTTCGTCCAGCCCTGATAAAGTAAGTTTGTGCAGTGTTTAGTGACTCTGCTTTTGGTGGAAGTCAAAAAAATTCCATGGGGGAGATTTTTTTTCAAAGTCCCCTGACAATGCCACAAGCACCAGTGCACCCACCAGTCTAGCTTGTGCCATTCAGGGAACCATTTTTATAGGGCTTGTGCCAAACAACTGACACAAGCTGCGATAAAGTGTGGAAACTGTTGTAACTGCACCCGAGAAGAGAAAATCGGGTGCAGTTACAGCAAAGGTGTTTGGCACAGCTGCACAAAAAAACAGGTTCGACACAAGCCCTGCATCACCCTTTGAAAAGCCAGCACCTTGAGTCCCGAGTCTGGAAGTCAACATTCAAAGAGACTAATTTTTGAAAGTCTCTGTAAACTGTTATTTGTACCCATTGTACCCATTCTTTCAGAAAATCAAGTTATGTTTTGACTTCCATGCCTACAAACTGGGATGTCACCTCTTCTGTTGTTCCCAATTGAGAGTTACATACTTCTTCCCCTTTATTTTGTAAGATTTTGCTTAATACCTTCAAAAAGGAGTTAAGTGAAGCCCAGCCTGCTCTCCCCTATAAATAATGGCAATATTCTACAATCGAGAAGTATCCACCAATGGGACAGTATACAGAGTTGCTTAGATATCCCGTAATTTTGGGATGGATGGGTAGCAGCCTACATCTCTTGTAAATAAAACAGCAAAACATTCTATTTACGAGATGTATCACCAGCTGGACAATATACAGAGTGCTTAGATACCATGTCATTTTGGGATGCATAGGTAACAGCCAACTCTCTCCTATATGTAACACACCAAAATATTCTATTACTGAGCTGTATCAACAGCTTATCAGCATACAGAGCTGCTCAAATAACCCATCAGGTTTGGTCAAAGATCTGCAGTAGTGTCTGAAAATTAACTGCATTTTTCAGTGAAGAAAAACATAGATCGACTATGTATACAGAAATTATATTGTGCATGCATATAACTGTTACTAATTCATCCTTACTTATTTGGCACATGCTGCTATTGGAAGCATTAATTAATACGTATTTAGTGTCTATGTCAGGAATTATATGTGTAATCAAATGGTACTGACTCTGAGTCAGTCTTCAGCTTGTTTTTCTTAAGGTATCACTGAGCAGAGAATGATTAACTTATTAATTATGCAGAGTCTCTTATGAGATTGTCAGTCTAAAAGTATATAGAGTTGAAAGGAACAATGTAACTAAAAGATTACATACAAATTACAAAATATTTCAGTAAAATCAAAACACCTGAGCAAATAAGACAAGCAACTAGAAAAACTGCTCCATTTAAGAGTGACACAGGTATATCATTTCCGCACCCTGATAGAGAGGTAGTGAACCTTGATGCATAAGGGGGACGAGTAGTGGCTGGTCTAGTCAGTCTTGTAAATGTAACCAGCTATGGATAGTTTTATTAAACTGCAGATCCTTCTGTGCACTGCCTTCTGCTTTTCATTATTTACAAGATGCCTTACCAGCTGGTCAATATACAGAGTGCCTAGATATTCTGTCATTTTTGGGATGAATGGGTAGCAGATTGCATCCCCTCTATGTAACACAGCAGAGCATTCTATTTACAAGAGGTAGCACCAGCTGAACAGTATACAGAGCTGCTCGGATACCCTCTCATTTTGGGATGCATGGGTATTAGTCCACTCTCCCCACATGTAACACTATTACAGAGCTGTATCACCAGTATAAAGAGCTGCTTTTGAAATTTGGGGATAGACAGGTAGCAAGGCATCTAGTGTGAGGCTCTGTCTGGAAGAGGTTTAGAAAAATCCCCAGGAACATACTGAAGTTGCAGAGGTTTAGTCACAGTGGCGGTGTCATCCCATGGATGAAACAAAAAGAGAGTATGATTCTGGGTACTGCAAAAGCCTGGATACTTTCTAGCTGAATCTATCTGTCCATTTCTACTTCATACTCTGGTGGAGGGGGTCAAAAGAGTAAAGATGTCAATCTCTACCCGATGTAAAAAAAAAACATTTCTACGCATGAGAAATAGAGACTGAGAAGTTCTGTGTTCGTGTGCAGTTCTCCTCGTCCCTGACTGGGGTCAGATAAACACTGCTTTATTTACATATGGTGAAACAATGTAGAGAAAAAAACAAATATGTTGCAGGTGATACCTTTTATCAGACTAACACAATTATTTCTGAGGCTAGCTTTCAAGAGATAATATTCTCTTCAGGTCAGGTCAGTGAAAACAGAGCTGAATAGCATCACAGATACTGAGGTTGAATGTGACTTCCAGACATGGAGTAGCCAAGTTTACACATCAAAGCATTACAGTTAATTAACATGCCCGACAGGAAGAATCTAATTGTCACTATAGTGTGTCTGTTGAGGAGCTTAAAGGGGGCAGGAATTGATTACTTATGTGCAGCTGTTTGAAATGTCTCTATTTTCATAAATTATATACATACCTCTAAAGTATTCCTATTTAACTATGCCTGAAGAAAAGCTGAAGTTGCCAGTTGTGTTTTGTATTGTTTTCTTTGTATGGACAACCTTCCATGCAGTTCCTTTCATGGAACTAAGAATTTTGGAGTTTTGACTATGTCACTTCATGGTTTCAGAACCTTGGGCACTGTACTGATAAGTTTATGATCACATTTCTGAATCATGAAGTGACATAGTCACAACTCCAAATTCTTGGTTCCATGAAAGGTACTGCACAGAATGCTGTCCATACAAAGAAAACAATACAAAACACAACTGACAGCTTTAGCATTTTCAGACACAGATTAAATAGGGATCCTTTAAAGGCATTAATATCATTTATGAAAATAGAGACATTTCAAACTAGCTCTCTAATAATCAATTCATGCTCACTAACTAATAAGATCAAAGCAGCAACATTTTAGTCTGGACCATCAATCTCACATTTGTAAAAATAAGACAGGAAAAGCCCATTGTCATCTGGATTTTTCCTTTTTACACATGTGAATTGATGATCCAGGTTAAAATGTAACTGCCCTTTGATCTTATAAATTGAGCTCCTCAACAGACACTCTCCAATGACAATAAGATTCTTTCTCCTGCCTGCTTGTTAGGAATGTGAATTGACTACAATGCTTTGATGTGTTGTAAACTGGCAACTCTATGTCTCGAATCCACATCCAACCTCTATATCTGTCATGCTATTCACCACTGTTTTCACTTGACCTGAAGAGAGTATTATCTCTTGAAAGCTAGTCTCAGAAATAATTTTGTTAGTCCAATAAAAGGTATTACCTGCAACATATTTGTTCTTGTTTTTTTTCTCTCTACATTGTTGACTAGACTAACATGGCTACCTCATTTCTTTTTTCAATACATGGTGAAACAAACTGACCAGGTCCAACTTTAATTAAATTCTCTAACAGTTGTTTCAAGAAACTGAATGTACATCATAGTTTAGAACATGGAAGGGTCCCAACACAGTGGCTCGAGTAGCTTTCTAAAAAGAGATGGACATAGTGAACTGTTGTTGATGGATGAACTCCCTTTTATGGGTATGGAGAAGGGACAGCCCATTGTCTGAGGATACCAAAGCCTCCACCGCTGCCATGTTCAGGTACTTTGTTGGCTTCAGATGATGTCAGCCTGGGTCCTAGTCCACTAAGACACAGATTTCCTCCACAGCAGCATTGAATTCATGTGGCTGGTCAGCATAGACATGGTGTGAGGCATCACTGATGGCCTGGGGACAGAAAGAGAAATTGTAATCCCAGCATTCTGTATGAATAGTCACTTACTGTAGCATATTTTCTTTTACAGATAGAAGCTTTTTCCAGAGGTGGGATGCCAAATATGCAAAAGTCACCTGGGGCCTGATATTCAAAAATGGGCAGAGTGCAGCGTTTTGTGCTGTGCTTGCCCATTGCCCGTGACCCTGAGGATGCCATATTCAGTTGGACAGCGCACCAGCGCTAGCGGACTGAATATAGGGGGATGTAGGTGCAGGCTAACCCGAGTAGCGCTGCCCCAACATAGATCCCTCCAGTGCAGAGAACAGTGCCACCAGACCAGATAGCACCAGTAACTTCTAGCATGATATTCAGATAGCCCCATGCAAATGAATCCATTGGGCATGCAAGGCACTAAGGGGCCATTTGCATGCCCATTATGGGCACATTTGCATGGGAGACTCCAGCAGGTTTGTGCCCAGGCAAGTTTGTGCCCATGTGACTGGCTCTGCCCACACCTCGACTGACTGCTCCCATAGCAACTATTCCCTGTTTCCTAGTGGTCCCATGCCTCCTAATTGCCAGCCCTATTAGTAAATGAGAAATCCCTGGTGACTTACTCCCCCCCCCCGCACTCTGATCACTAGTCCCATTTGTAAATAAGAAATCCCTGTTGGGAAATCAGAAAACTGTGGGAGAATTCAAGAATGCATGGGACAGACATAAGGCAATTTTTTGGGGGGGGGGTAGGAAGAAATAGGCTGTTGGTTAAATAGGATCTGCAGCTTATCCTCTAGGTAGGGAAATAGGCAGACTAGGTGGGCCAAGCAGTCCTTATCTGCTGTCAAAGTCTATGTTTCTGTTGCCTAGTGGTGCCCCCGCCCTCTGATTTCCAGTCCTGTAGGTACCGAAGAATTCCTATTGACTAGTGGTCTCCTGCCTTCCAATCGCCAGCCTCGTTATTACAGAAGAAATTCCTGGTGCCTAGTGGTCCCCCACCCTCCGGTCGCCAGCCCTGTTAGTATAGAAGAAATCACTGGTGCTTACTGATCCCTCTCTCTGCCCTTCAATCACTAGTCCCAGTACCATACAATAACTCCCTGGTGTCTAGTGGCACCCCCCCCCCGCACTGATCCTCGTCCTGTACACTATCAAAGAGTCCATGGCGTCTAGGGGCCTTCCGCATTGCTGGCATCTGCAGTACAGGGGATCACTAATCACTAAGGATTTCTTATATACTAACGGGGCTGGTGATCAGAAGGTGAGGGGACCACTAGGAAGCAGGATTTTAACATTTTATACTAGGGCTGGCAATCAGAGGACGGAGGGGACCACCAGACACCAGGGACATTTTTTTTTTTTTTTACTTTACCAGGAATGGTGATCAGTGGATCGGGTGCCACTAGAAGCCAGGGGGAGGGTGTGCTCCCCCAACCACCAACTTGGTTGTTGGCTGCAGGGGCTCTGGGACTACTAGGGTTGGGGTTTTGATCAGCGGTACTTGTGCTAACCCCTTTGCATAGTGCAAATGCACTGAATAGCGCACTGCACCTATCCCTGCCTCTCCCTTTGCCCACTGCATACATTTTTTTTTTGCGTGCATTAACCCTGTTAGCGTGCACAAAAGCCCCTCTAAATATTGCTCACTGGGGTAAATCCCAGGCAAACAGCGTGCAATCACTTTGTCTACCGAGGAAAGCTTTGAAAATCTGGCCCCT
The DNA here is from genome assembly GCA_016271365.2 of Neoceratodus forsteri. Classification (NCBI taxonomy): domain Eukaryota; kingdom Metazoa; phylum Chordata; order Ceratodontiformes; family Ceratodontidae; genus Neoceratodus; species Neoceratodus forsteri. Next base: position 184,215,836 of record JADMNL010000022.1, read on the forward strand.
GGACTGGTAGCTACAGGAAGTGACACGAGTTCTGTATAAACTCATATTTTCACATAATACATTATACCTATGACCTAAATTCAGGTACATTACCTCCAGCAGTAGCACCACTTTACAATACTTTGCCCTTACTAACCCCATTTAGCAGTCTCATGTTGTTAAATGGTGCCTTGCTTAATTGGGTTAGTTAAGACAACTTGGTATTAATGTTGTAAATATAGGCACTCACTGTGATTCAGACAATCAAGAATTACTGTTCGGAAATGTTGCCGCTGTTTGATGCAAACATACTGTTCTATTGCACTGTACTTTTGTTTACTATGCTCCCATGTTCCCCTTCACCCAGGACGCTCTGTGAGACGAGCAGTTTTATATTGTTTGGTGTGCCTTTCCTTGTGAAACTTTTTAATAAATAATAAATATTTATATATTTATTTATTCAATCTTGGATTACAAAATATCTTTGAGCACAAGTAGCTCATTTACAAAGGTTCCACATCGGTGGGGAGGGTTACAAACAGACATAGGAAGGACTAATAATTAAATTACATAAATACAGTAACAGAGTTAATTGCATCATAAAGATCAGTACTATGCAGAATAACAGAAAGGAGTGAAGGTAAGAAGGAGAAGAAGAGAGGGGAGTAGGATTTTAGGACCAAAGGAGATGGGTAGCAGCAAGAGGCATTGTCAAAGTTGCCGTGAGAAAAGGCAGGAATGAGGGGTGAGAAAACAGAGAAGAGGGAGAAAGGGGTTGAAGAGCAAGGGAAAGTGGTAGCAGCCAGGGGCCTAGTCAGTTTATTATTATTATTTATTTATTTTTTTTATTTAGTTGTTTATCACACCATGTAATTGGGGGAGGTGAGCAGGGAGCAGTTAAGGGGGTGTAAGTTGCGGGACAGGCAAACTGTTGCTTAGGTGGCAGAATCACAGGAGCTTTAATATATGAGTAGGCTTGGCAGTTTTCAATTTTTATTTTTAACAAAATTCGACGGCTAAAATCGATGTTTATTTTAAGGTTTTTATTTCGATAAATATCGATCTTTAATGTAAAAAACATGTAATAACTTATCAATTCAGTTACACAGACAAGTAGATATGGAGACACACAGAGTAATACAGAGACAATACAACATGCCCCCCCCCAAAAAGTGCAATCGATGCTGGATTCAGCTGCGCATTTTTTTTTTATATCTGTGTCGCTAAATGCATCAAAACTTCTTGTTATGTCCTTGTTGTGGTACAAAATGTTTAGCATCCCTAGTCTCTCCTCTGAAAGGCGCATTCTGAGTTTATCTTGCACTTTTCTGTACAGACTAAATGAATGCTCTATGGCAGCAGATGTAACTGGCATAGCCAGTGCCCTCAACACAACATTGGACAGTACAGGAAGGTTTAGCATCTCACTCTCCCAGTACTCCATCGGAGAGATCATGCGGTCTGAAGGAACATCAAGTTTCATATATAAATAAAAGTCCCACTCAGTCTTCTTTTTGGCAATGAAAGGTGTTGCTTATGGCACCATATTTAGAGACATCAGCAGAGAGCTGTTTCTTTACAAACAGATCAAACATCCGGCAATTGTCAAACAACGAACCAGCACCATAAAGTCCTTCAGGACATTTCGTGTTAGTGTTGCGCTTAGCTTTGAATGAAAATTTCTTGAGAAAGAATGCATTGCTGCAGACAGGGACTGTCTTTTAGATCCCATTGACTTTAAATCAACATCTTTTAGTGAACTTTTGACATCGCTTGCCACGCTCAGATCAAAGTTCAGCAGTCTGTCAATTTTGTGAATTAGACGTGCTCTGGTTTCTATCTGGACATGTATCACATGGATTTTTCCAAGAAAACTGCACAAAAATGTAAGCTTGCAGTAGATAGCTAGAATAGGCTGCGTTCATCGGAATTGCTTCAAAACATAATGCCAGGACAAGATCATGCGGGAAGTCAGCAGCTTCTTCTTTTTTCTGCTTCATGCGCCCCATAAAGGATTCCATTGAGGGCTGCAAGATAATGTCCTGACTTTGCTTTAGCCTCAGGTGTGTCTTGCTGTTAAGATACTCAGAAATGCGGTTTGCCTGACCTGATACTTCGGTTTTACAAATCTTGCATCGTAAAATGTCAACGCTTTCCCCATCACCAGTCTTTTTTACAGTTTTTAATTCTAGTTCTGGGAATTCACAGTAATACTCATCTGCACATTTCCTTTTTCGACCCATGCTGTTTGGTTGTGTAGCTAGATCTGAGGTCTAATTAAAAGACTACTAATTTCATTAACAGCTCAGAGGATGACACAGGAAACCACACGACTATGTAGCAACTACTAATTAGGTGTTAATGGAATAGGTAATCACAAGCTAAAGTAAAGTAATGAGAGGCACGGCAGTTTGCGATGTAAATCACCAAGCAATCAAAACATTATAGTGATTAGTGATACTACTACTGAGCTTTGATCTGAATGTGGCAAGTGCTACGAGAAGTAAAATAATTTCTGTATAAATCGTCGAGAAAAGATATCCGTCGAAATTGACAAAGTGGCCCATCTCGATGTAAATCGACGGAAACCGATATAAATCGCAAACTGCCAAGCCTAGATATGAGATACTGCCGGAGCATGTGCCTGAACTGGCCAAGTCTAGGTAGATTAGTTTTATTTATTTATTACAGATTCGGAGAGTACCTTTGAGTCACAGACTCATTTACAAAGGTTCCACGTCACATAGGTTATATACAGACAGACATAACAGCAAATTAACTCAGAGACAGATACAGATTGTTTACAGGGAATCAGCCAAGCTAACATCCAAGATATTCGGATTACTTATTAGAGTATTTACACAATACCCATACAATGTAGATATATTATAGCACATGAGCGACACTGGTTGGTCAGTAAGTGAAGAGGCAGGCCAGTGGCCATCGTCATGGAATGAGGAGGAGGTGGAGGACAGGGATTCAGTTGCAGTTACAGTTATTTGAGGATAGGAGGTGGGCCCTAAGGAGGGTTTTAATTTGTCCTAGTCTTTTTTCATTAGCCAGGGTGGTGGGAAGGCTGTTCATCCACATGGGGCCCCTATAGCTGAAAGACCTTTGAAATTGAGAGGTACGGCTGGAGGGAATCGAGAAGAGATGGTGGACTGAGCTACAGGTACACAATCTTAATGCTTGGGAGGATTAAAGGGGTGAGTCCAGAGGGGGAGAGGCCTAGGGTGACTTTTTTAGCCATCAGAAAGGTGTGGAACCTAATCCTGTTGTCAAGATTAAGCCAGTTGGTAGCACTATAGAGTGAGCAGGTATGTGTAAAATGGTCAATCCATTCAACCAGAGTGGAGCTCTATAGGCAAAGGAATATTGACCTTAGGTTGTTCAGCACCTAGGAACTAGGAGGAGTTGGGTGGTAGAAGTGCGAGTGTGTTGCATCCTTTGAGACTGGCAAAGAAGGTTTCCCACGCCTGGAGGAAGGAGCCCAAGAAGCACCTTGTTAGTTACAGGCATGTTTGGTATTTAATCCTACCACTTAACTGAAGCCATGCAGTTTGAGCATATAGCTCACAAGTGTGTGTGAGACATGCAGTGACCGTGAGAACTCTACACACTCTGTTTAAAGTGACAGTAAGCCTTTTAAGTGAGGTAGTAGTGGTAGAACCCTATATGACCAGGACATAATCGATAATGGACAGTACCGAACTGTGGCTAGCAAGCTTGAGAGCTTCTGGTGTCAAACTCCACCTGTGCCTATAAAGGAGCCCAATCCTAATGTTGACGGCCATGGCAACATTCTCGATGTGAAGCGCACAGGAGAGATGGCAATCCAAGATTACACCTAGGTACTTAAAAGTGTTTGATTTGTTCAAGTGGAGCTCCTAGGTTTACTTGGTTTGCTTGGTATTTATGGGACAAAAGAAGGCCGAAACCCATCGGGATTGTCCCCAACAATAAACGTGGCACATTAGTTTAAGTCCAGATTTACTTCAAGGCATTTATCAAGCTTTGTTTTGAAAGTAGTAAAAGAAGGTGAATCTACAAGTTGTTGAGTCAAGGAGTTCCGGAGTCTTGGTGCTCTTACTGTCAAAAAGTTTTATTTGTATTGGCTTTGGCTACATTGATTTGCTTATTGTGCAATCTATGGACAATACGTCTATTACTAAAGTGTAATCTAAATTGCTGCATTAATTCTGGGGATTGATGGACTTTATAAAGGAGAAGAAGATCCCCTCTATTTCTTCTTTTCTGCAATGAGTGTAATTCTGTAACCTGTAATCTTTCAGCATAGTTTTTGGATGCCAGATAAGGAACTATTTTCGTTGCTCTCCTTTGAATCCTTTCCAATCTTTGTATATCTTGTAACAGATATGGACTCCAGAGTGGAGATCCATGGTCCACATAAGGCCTAATACATGTTCTGTATAAAGGGATAATACATTCCTCAGATTTTGTAAAAAAGGTGCGCTTTATGCGCATAAGTAGTTGATTAGAGGTTTTAGCCGCCTTAGTACATTTATCTCTGTGAGAAAGTTTATTATTGATTAGTATTCCCACATCTCTTTCACATACTGACACTTTCAAGGGACTACTGTTAAGTGTGTATGTCTGTAGGGGATTAACTCTGCCAAAGTGTAATACAGTGCACTTATCTATGTTGAAGTGCATATCATTTATTTGGGCCCAAGTTTCAATATGTTTTAAATCATTTATAATTGAAGATCTATTTATTAATGAGTCAATCCTTCCTCCCAACTTCGTATCGTCTGCAAATTTGGAAAGAATCTGCAAAATTAATCTGCATTTCCAAAATGAAAACACTGAGCACTGAAGGTCCAAGCACGGATCCCTTAGGGACCCTGCTTGTCACTTGTCCTTCTTCCGATAAGGTGCTTTGTATTTTAACTTGCTGGCTTCTGTTAGACAGCCAATTGTTTATCCATTTAACTAAGACAGGAGAGAAGCTTGCTGATTGTAGTTTAGTAATAATCTTATTATGAGAGACCTTATCGAATGCTTTACTGTAATCCAAAAGGATCACATCTTGGGGGCAATTAAGGTCAAGACCCTGGCTTATATTTTCATAAAAGGCTATTAAATTTGTAGTACTCGAAACGCCTGTTTTAAAGCCGTGTTGTGTTGAATCATTAAGTTTTAATACATCCAATTCTCTTTCAAGAAGTGCTTTAATGATTTTTTCCATAACTTTGGAAAGGTTATTTCTAACGGTAAGAGCATGGTTCTTGTACTTATTGTGGGAAGAGGTGAATAACAAAACTTTTGTTTTGTTATAGTTTAGGACCAATTTGTGGGCCCTAAACCATTCCTCAACTTCCCTGAAACCAAGTTGTAGATTATTCTCTAGAAGGTTGGGATCAGGGTGAGATGTGAAAATAACAGCATTGTCCGCATATAGGAGAATCCATTGCTGACAGGAGGCCAGCAGGCTTTTCAGAAAGATAAAAAGAAGAGGGCCAAGAATTGATCCTTGAGGTACTGCAGATCAGATGACCCACTGTTCAGAGGTGACATTGGCTATTTTCACCCGATGAGATCTATCTTCAAGGTAGCTACCGAACCAGAGTATTGTGTTGTGGGAAAGACCTGTTGTGGCTAGCTGGTGGAGGAGAAGTGGTGACTAACCGTGTCAAAGGCCTTTGTTAAATCTACGAAGGCAGCCCCTACAAGATTTCCTTGGTCGAATGATTGCTGAATAAAGCTGGTGAATTCAAGAAGTGCTGTGGTACTGCTGTGCCCTTTTCTACACCAATGTTGTTGTGGGCATTGGATGAAATATTGTTCAAGGTAATCTACAAGCTGATTAGCAACAATGCATTCCAGAACTTTGGATAGAGGTGGGAGGACTGATAGTGGCCTGTAGTTGTTAGGGCATGATCACCAGATTTATGTACTGGGGTCACCAGGGCCGTTTTTTCCAGACAATCGAGAATTGTGACAGGGTTAGCGAGAGGTTAAGGATCTTTGTAATGGGTAAGAGTACTTCGTCTAGGGTGAGTGCGATAAGGTTGAGGTCTAGTGAGTCCCCACTGTGCCTTAATTTCAGAAAACACTTTATTCAGGAGTTTTCTTTTAACCTGGTTTTCCAAGACTTTCTTTAAGTAGAAAGTGGGGATTTTGTCCTCGTAGCAGCTGGCAGTCATAGTAGTGGTATCATCAAAGAAGTTGTGAGGTAGCACACTGCTCAGGTGAGTGAAGGCTTCCTTAAAAGTATTCGCAATTTTAATAGGGTCCATGGTGGGGACTCCATCAAGGTTTAGCATTCCGAGTGACACCTTTGGATCCTGACCAGTGATATCTTTGACATTAGACCAAAAACTGTCCTCCCATGTGTTAGACAGCATTTCTTTATGGTATATCTACTTTTCTACTGATGAATAGCCTGTGTGCATCCATTTCAAGCTGCTTTATAGGCTTGTATATCCAGCTGTTTCCCTGAGGCTTTAGCACAGTGCCAGAGATGGTCCCGTTGTTTCATACTGTTTATGAGCTCCAGAGTTATCCAGGAGTTTACCGTACCACAGACCTTCATCTTTTTTTTAGTGGGGCGTGTATGTCACAGATAGTATTAAAGACCATAATGAAGTGCTCCAATGCTGTGTTGATGTCACCAGTGGAGTCAAGCAGTACCCAGTTAGGGTTACGTAGCTGCTGTTTTAAGAGATCATGGTGACCCTGTTTTAGTACTCTGCTGTAGACAGTTTGAGGTGGGGCTGCATGACATTTGTTGGACCAGCTGCAAGTAATGGGAGAGTGGTCGCTCAGGGAGTCAGGGTGTACGGTTACATTGGAGATATGATCCAGGCGATTGGAGATTATCCAGTCCAGGGTTGTGCTTGTCCCAGTCTTGTAGTTAATTCTGGTTGGTGTGTTGACTAGTTGAGATAGGTGTAGGGTCGATAAAGCATCCTTTATGAGGCCTATGGCTGGCGATAGCCAGTTTGTATTGAAATCACCCATTAGTATTGTCTCAGTGAGGTGATTTTGGGCACAGAGATGGTCCGGAATGCTGAGAAGACCAGCGGGTGAGTCTTTAGGGGGAACGTAAACTCATAAGACTGTGAGTGTTTTGTTATGGGCACCAAGTAGTACTTTAATTGCAAGTACCTGGGTGACGCAACCTAGGTCAGTCACAGGCAAGGCCAGGCCCTTTAGTGAGATTTTTAGATAGATGACGCAGCCGCCACCACATTTGGATTACCTGTCTAGCCTGAAAATGGTATATCCGGGTAGGGCAACGGCTGTGTCAGGTATTTTGGGGGGACAGCCAAGTTTCAATGACAGATAGTATGTCAGGGTCATGTTGTGAAACCCAGACTTTGAGGCTGTCAATTTTGCTCAAGAGACTACAAATATTGATTGTAGTCAACTTAATAGTGCCCTACTTGGGAAGAGCACCAATTGGAGCCAGGCCAACAGATCCTGGATTTGGATGGATTTTGCCAGATAGTACAAGCAGTAAGAGAGCAATGCTAAGAAGGTAGTCTCTATGAAGCTTTAAATGAAGTTTAATAGTTCTAGTGCAGCGGCTCCTTTTCCTTTGCTTGCGCCGGAAGAGAAGGATGATGGGATTAGATAAAATAATCATGTGGGCCTGAGAGCTAAACAACACCCTGTCATTGAGGTAAGGTAGGGTGTAGAAAGAAGACCACAGGCCTTAGTAATACTGAAGTAATTTCCAGTTATAAAGCCTGTATCATAGTGCAGGTTGTGGTTAAGGACCCAATTGATAGGTTGCTATTTGCTGGTGTTAGAGGTGTCAGTGAGACTGAGTAGCACAAGGAAGGTGAGAAGGTGGGGAAAGGTACTAAAAGGAAGCTTACCCATTTCAGCCTGACTAAGAAGCATAGTTTATTAAACAACCAGGACAGGAATAGAGCTAATAATGTTAAATGTGCCTTTGCCGAGCCCAGACAAGTGTTGCAGGATCCCTCTGTTGTCAGATAGTATGATATTTAAATGAAGCTAGGGTTCAAAAAGTAGTCAATAGGGATGGTAGTGGTAGGGAGGAAGGTGCTTAGGTGTATTTAATAGCATCCGGGGTTGGGGTGGGAGGGTGGAAAGAAATACAGTATTAAAGACACAGTCCGATTTTAAATTTTTGGTGTTCAGGGCAGCCGCCGAGAGCAGAATACTGCTACCAGACAAAGGTCCAATCAGAATCAAGCCGTAAAGTGCAGCAGCCAATAGTGGACCGGAGTTGGAAGTCATAACCAATCAGTATCCGTGCTTCAAGTCCTGGAGAGCCTGAGAAGTGTACCTGGATTTCTGTGGAGGTCTATGGGCAAGCGAGGTGGTGCAGCTGGGCTGGCTTTCTCGTTGCCACCTCGTCGGATTTGGCATAGTGCCCACTCAAGGGCAGGACCTTCACCAAGAGAGGAAAAGTAAAAAGGAGAGGTGTTAGTGATAAGGGCTTACAGAGGTGCGAAAACTGGAGCTAAATTGGGGGGGGGGAGGTAGCAAACAAAAGAGGCAGAGGGTTAACTAAACTACGTAAATAAATAAGAAATTATAACATGCATTATAACAAAAAGTTATGGTGATAGAGGTTTTAGTAAAGGGACTTGCCATTTTCTACAGAAATAAATTACTGTTACCAGCAGCAGCAGCCCTCAAATCTTATAACATTCAAAAAATGTGATGTTCAGAACACTCCATTCTTGGTTTTGAAAGTGATTTGCATGAAAATAGGCTTTTTGATCCTTACATATTTGTTCCTGTTGCTTCTCCTACCATAAAAACATAATTCTCTGTTTATGAAATCAGAATCACATCCATGACAACAGGTTGTCAGACTCATGAGCCAGCTTTCAGCTGACATCTGAGGTCACGAGGGCAGCCACAATGGGATTCTGCCCCCCCCCCCCGGCAGCTGGAGATCCCTCTGCCGTGCTTCAGACCCCTCAAACAACACTCTGCACAGCTTAGCCTCTCTGACTCAGTCATAAGCCAGCTTTCAGCCAACATCTGAGAGTCAAGAGGGCAGACGCATCAGGATCCTGTCCCCCCACCCCCCGCATGGCAGCCGGAGACCCGTCCACCATGCTTCAGACCCCTCAAACAAAGCTCTGCACAGCCCAAGTACTTTTCTGGTGCCAGAATAAAACAATAGAGCCAAACTGTTCTCTGCTGTGACTTGGACTTACTAAAGTGTTTATTCATTTTGCTACAGTTTTAATTTCATAAAGTGCTCAGTTTAAATTTCATAGCTGTAAACACTTCAATATCAATTTCAACACTGTTTCATCAATTCTTAGCTGACTCCTGTAAAGAGTATAATTTTATGTCACCCTTATTTTATAGTAGCCACAGCAGAATCTCTTAGAATCCTGATTTCTGTTATTAACCTGAGTTCTCAAGATGGCATTACAATCTCTCATCTAAGTGAAGAGCTATGATTGGACAGATGTGTGTTTCTCAACTTGTATTGTTGACCCATTTAGTTGTACCCATTTTTGCTTCTGCTTCTGCTTACTGTGTTTCTCTATTCTTCTCCAGTCTCCTTGGCCCAGTCGTGAGCCAGCTTTCAACTGACATCTAAGGGCAGCTGCATCGGGATCCTGTCCTCCCCCCGCACAGCAGCTGGTGACCCCCGCCACAGCCCATGCTTCAGACCCCACAAACAAAACTCTGCACAGCCTATGTACTTTTTTGGCGAGGTGCAGCTGGTGTGGTTCCTTTGGATTTACCCTCCTACCCCTCCCTCCAATGGTCTGTGTCCTCCTATATACTCCTTCCCTTTTCATTACCGGCAAGGGCCTGTACCTGTCTCCAGTTGCAAAGTGCTAACAGCGCTGCACACACTTGGCTGATCTTTCAAACCCTGTAATTTGTCTGCTGCTCTCTGGACTCTGCTACCTGCTGAGGCATAAGTTTGACTTGTCTGCTCTCCTTATCTAACATCTGCACTTTGATGCTGTTTTTTACTAAATTCTGCCCATCCCCTTGCCACACTGCATTATGGCACTACTCTCTATTGTAGTAACTGATGGTATCGAAATCTGACAAGCATTAACTGAGTTTTACTACTACCTATCAGCTTGGCTCCTTATGCTTCTGCCTAGCCATTTTTCACCATTTCTAGCACTGCAGTCACAGCACAACCGGACTAGTCATGTGCTGCAGCCCTGACTCGGGCTGGATCTCCCCCCCCCCTTTTTGGGGGGCTCCCTTGTGCTCTGTCTTAGCTATATAACCTTTCCTACCCACTTTGCCAATACTAACCTTTCGCCACTCCCATTCACCTCACTTACTCACATCCTGCCCTGTTCTACAAATTGCCTTTATGTTGCAGGCTATCCTTCCACCTTGCTGTGGCCTGCGTTTTATCTATTATCGCTGTGTTTTTATTGTTTTTTATTACTGTGAATGATTTTACTTATTGCTTATTTGTACATTTGTTTGTACAGCACCCTTTTTATCTGACCCTGATATCTGCCACCTATCACTGTACTATCCCTCTCCTTCTCTTATGTCCTATATACTTAACCTATTTCCTTTCTTCCTTGGCCTCCTTTCCCCTATGCCCCTGTCCCCACCCCTTAATCTCAAACCCCCTTTCATCTCTCCCTCCTCTCCCATCTTTTCTATCCTACCCTTTCCCATTCCCCTCCCCACCTCATCTCTCCGCGCCCGGGGTGCTGCATTTCCCCATATTATCCCTTCATCGTTCATGCCTCCCTCATCCTCCCCTCCCTGAACCAAATCACTTAAGACACCCCCGCTTCACCCTTTTTTCTTGGTATTCCTGCTTCTTGTGGTGACATTGAACTAAACCCAGGCCCTCCTACACCCCCACCTGCTATACCTAAAGGTCTTAGTTTCTTCCACCTGAATGTCAGGAGCCTCCTACCTAAAACTGATGCCCTTAAAGTCTGGGTAGCTAAGTACTCACTCGACATCCTGTGCATCTCTGAAACTTGGTTGTATTCTAAGGTCCCCGACTCCCACCCTGCTCTTCTAGATTTCAATCTCTTCCACCAAGATAGGAGTAAACGGGGCAGGGGAGTAGCTCTGTACATCTGTCAGTCCCTTTCCTGTTCCATCACTCTCAGTGAAGTATCTCCACCTCTCAAGAACTCCCTGTAGTTAAACTCTTTCTTCCTCCCACTATCCCAGTTTAAGTTTGGTGTGTTGTATGCCTCACGCAGGTTCTCTCCTGCATCCCTGGTCACCTGCATAACCTCGATTGCTACACACGCTGCCTCAGGTGAGCTCATCCTCCTTGGGGATTTCAACTTAGCCAAATGGGTTATCTGAGCTGCGCACGGTAAGTGAGGGGGTGCTCCAGCTGGAGGTAGCTAGCCTCAATTCAGACTGGAAAGTTAACAAAAGGAGCACTCCAGATGGAAAGTTTTGCAAAAATGCACGCTAAGATAGCTTTTTATTGCATGCCAGTAGAAATGAACCAGGAACTCCTGCGCTTCAGTGTTCGTGCCTTCAAAGGGGGTATCCTTTTGAAGGCAGGCACAAACGCTGAAGCGCAGGGGTTCCTGGTTCATTTCTACGGGATTTCAACTTAGACTGGCTCTCCCCCACATCCAAGACTATCCTACACAAAACTGAGTCACTCCAGGTGTTAACCCACCCGTCTCAATTCATGCTCCCTCAATCACTCTCTCTTGGACCGGGTGCTCTTCTCCCATCCCCACCACATCATCGCCTCTGGCACCTTTCCTGACACCTTCAGTGATCACTGTCAGACCTCTTGTGTTAGGAAGGTGCCCCCTATGTGTGTCCCCCAAATACATTTAGTATCACCCCCTCAGAACATTTGACACAAGCCCCCTCGTCTGTGACCTTGCTAACGCAAATTGGTCTCCAGTCTTCTCAGCCCCTGACACAGACTCTGCCCATGGCCTTTTCACTAGCACCCTAGTGTGGGTCTTTAACTCCCATGCCCCCTCCCACAAAAAAGCCAGGGTCAAACACTCTCATCATCCCTGGATTACTGCTGATCTCATAGCCCAGTGCAAGTCTTGGGACCGAGCCTGGGCTCGTTTTAAGTCCTTCCTGTCCCAGTCTGACCTCCAACAGTACAAATCACTTTGAAACCAGGGTTTTAAACAGCTGGTACAGCACAGCATAACACTACTCAAAAACGGGGTAATGTTAACCATTTTCAAATATGCATATATCAAGTGTTCTGCGTGTGCCATGTATATTATTGTATTCCGTCCATTTTTAATGGTACCATTTACATGTAATAAATGCATAGAGGAGACAGAGTTGAAAACTGAAATGATGTTATTTAACTCTAGAATGTCACAATTTGAACAAAGTCAATTAACTATGGTGGAACGTTTTCACTGCCAAATGAAAGAAAATTGTACTCTAGCCCCCCTCCATGCATCTATCTCTCCAGTTGTTGATACATCATTACATCCTTCTGATACTATGGCTGCTGTCATACATCAGGATACTAGTACTCTCTCTGCATTGGGTTCTCCCCTTGTTAATGGTGGTAAAACAAATAAAAGAGCAAGAAGTGATTTGAAGGAAGAGTTCGTGCCTTCAAAGGGGGTATCCCATGATAAATGGTACACAGTGCTTAATTCTAGAAACCATAAAAAAGGTAGAAAGGCTGATGTTTTTCATTGCCACTTAGTAATAGTTTCAACCATTTAGGTGACTTATTAGTTGATAATGTACAGAAATCTGGAATTATGTTAGAACCTCCCCCCACACCTTCCTAGTACCTCCAATGCATCTACTACAAGTGACTCTATTAACTGCTGCCCATTTAATAGCATTCCCCCAGCACATATGTCGACAGCCTCTGGCCTTCCTGATACACCCATGGGTTCTCCTACAAAAGAAAATGCAGACATGGATATAAATCCTCCGTTGGAGAAACAGCAGCTGTTTGTTTTGGACGATTTGATAATTAAACATCTACACAGGGCTGTGTGCAATGGGGATAAGCAACATCGAATGTGCTCTTCATTCAGGGGAGCCTTAATATCCGATATTACCAAAATGGTTAGCAATATTATTCAAAATTATGGTAAAAATCCAATGGTAATCATACATGCTGGTACAAAAAATATGTTTGGTAATTCTCTTAGCTCCATTAAGAAGGATTATGTTGCCTTAACAAATAAATTGGTCTCCCTTGGATGTGATATTTACATATCTGAAATGTTACCAGCCCTGCAGCCCCAGATTTCATAAATGATAAAATAAAGTGTTTCAATGAATGGCTTTGTAAATGGTGCTTGCGTCAAGACATCAGATATATTACTTACTGGGAAGAATTCATGGGAAGGTTTGAGCTATTTTGCACTGATGGGCTGCACTTGAGTAAAAGAGGAAATTCCCTTATGGGAAAATAATATCTGACATTATTGAGCAAAATTTAAACTAAGTTATGGGGGCTTCAACAGCTAAGTTTTCCACCCATAAACCTATAAAATACTGTCAGAAAACTTTAACCCACTTAAACATATTGAGCTTGAACGCAAGATGTTTAAACAACAAAATGAATGCACTCATAACCAGAATGACAATTGCAGATGCAGATATAGTTTCAATTACAGAAACATGGTGGGACACTAAGACAGAATGGGACCCTGGTATTCAGGGCTTTGATGTATATTCTTTCAGACGGGATGGCAAAAAGGGAGGTGGTGCAGCTCTTTTTTTTAATTAACATCTTGATAGTTGGGATATATCTGATCACATTAAAAAGCATGACCTTACAACTGAAACCATCTGAGTTAAATTTAAATTTGATAATATGTCACCAATTGTACCAGGAACTTGTTATAGGCCTCCAAGCTCTTCTGTAGTCTATATGGAGGCCATATTACATGAAATAGAAACTGCATGTGAAATTGGAAATATCGTTTTCATGGGAGATTTAAATCTGGCAGATATAAACTGGTGTGATAATATAGCTAATACTTTAAATAGTAAAAAACTTCTAGCTACATGTGCTCAGCTTCATTTAAAACAGAGCATTTCTCATCCGACAAGAGGTAGCAACTTACTGGATATAGTTTTGCATAAGGATAGTCTTGATGTTTATGATGTTTCAGTAGAGGCACCTCTCGGTAATAGCGACCATAATGTTATTTCCTTTAAGTTAAAATGTTCTTGGGAAATTGATTATGAGTCTATATCAATTTATATGTATGAAAAAGCAAATATCCTTGGGATGGAACAAGTCTTTGGGCAGATAGACTGCGAGAAAGAACATGCTAATCTTCCATTACACGAATATTGGGAGCTTCTGTGTGAGACTAATATATGTTAAAGACGAGTTTATACCATGCAAAACTAAACATAAAAAAGGGAAATTACAGCCTAAATGGCTGACTAAATCTATAAAGAAACTTATAAAGCAAAAGAATACAAAATATGTCAGATATCTTAAATCAAAAACTACTCACAACTGGACAAAATATATAATGGCTCAAAAACAATGCAAAACTGTTATTAAGAGGACTAAGAAGAAATGGGAATTTGAATTGCAAAAAATGCAAAAAAATCAAACAGTAAGCAATTTTTTTCTTACATAAATTCTTTAAAAAAAAAAACGAAATGTAAGGTGGGTCCCATACAAGTGGACAATCGAATTATTCAAAACTCAAAGGAAATGGCTGACATATTCAATAAGGAATTTTGTAAAAATTATAAACTTTCAGATACTTCTGTGCCTTATCAAGCTGATACTAGTTTAGAATCCATTGGCATTAAGGTTATCGATATTGAAAATAAATTAAAATTACAAAAAGGGAAAACTAGTATGGGGCATGACCATATTTCAGGACAATTACTGTTTCTACTCTCTGTTTGTTTATTGACTCCCCTAAAACTTTCGAGTCATGCCTGCTTAAGGGTTTTGTTCCGAAGCAATGGAAGATCGCAAATGTTGTTCCCATATATAAAAAGGGTCTAAAATCGGATTGCTCAAATTATAGACCAATTAGTCTTACGTCACCCATTTGTAAGATCTTTGAAAGTTTAATAAGGCATGTATTAACTCCTATATTGAACAATTCAGATATGGAACAGCAGTTTTAAAAAGGTAGAGGCTGCCTGTCAAACTTGACAAGTTTTTAAGAAAACATCAGTTTATTAGTTGATAACCGTATTCCATGTGATGTCATCTCTTTGGATTTTAGTAAGGCATTTGATGCTGCCACACTGGGCTTTAGAAATAAAATTACAAAATCTAAAAATTAATAAACATATTATTATATGGATCACAAACTGGTTATCAAATCATACTCAACGAGTTAGTATCAATGGTTATTTATCAGATATTGGTTGTGTAACTAGTGGAGTCCCCCAGGGCATGGTGCTCGGCCCATGTTTGTTTCAGGCCTTCATATCTGATTTAACTTCAAATTGCCTTTTATCAGCTATTAAGTATGCAGATGATATAAAAATCGGTGGTCCATGTACAGGTGACAATGATCCTAATATCATACAGCAGGATCTAAATAACGTTTCTGAATGGGTAACCGTATGGGGTATGAAATTAAACAATTCCAAATGTAAGGTTATGCACCTAGGTAACAGTAATCCTTCAAAAACATACATGTTGGGAAAATACCCACTTAGTGATATTACTGTCGAAAGAGACCTGGGCATAACAATTTCTAATAAGAGAGACTTTTCTTAACATATAAATCAGTAAATAAAGCAAACAAGGTTGTCTGGTCTATTAAACAAAATATTACAACAAGAGATCTAAAGGTTTTAATGCCTTGTTTAAAGCATATGTTAGGCCTCATCTTGAGTATGTGTCTCAGCTTTGGTGTCCCTATAAGAAAACTAACATATATCAATTAGAAAGAGTTCAGCGCAAATTCACTAAACATCTGAGTGGCATGAACCATATTCCTTATGATACTAGATTATGCAGTCTTAATCTGTTTTCCTTAGAAACTCGCAGGTTACGTGGTGATTTACTATTTCTTTATGATTAATTATAATTAGCATTAATGATAGACTTGGGACTACATTTCAAAGATTCATCTTACAATATTAGCGGTCATCCTCTCCAATTGATAAGTAAATCCTTCAATTATATCAGGAGGAAATTTTTTTTTACTTTAAGAGTGATTAAACCTTGGAACAATTTGCCATTGCATATTATTATTAGCAAGGATAAAGAACAATTCAAGGGGAGACTGGACAAATATTTATTATCTGGTAAACAATTGGCATATTACTGATCTTGACTAGAATGTGAGCTTTTATGGGCCATAACGCTCTCTTGCTCTCCAAATACCTTAGTATGAACCATAGTATAGCAGTAGACTGATAACCATTTTTTTAGCGAGTCTATGGAACAGTATTCAAAATTTAGAAACTTATATATATTTTTAAAGAACAGTTGATACAGAGAACTTTAACAAAACATAATATTTAGAGACAGCTCTGCTTGTATTTCTGATTAGTTCTGTATTCCTCCTCAATATTATTTATTACTGATGTCATTTACATGAAAACAGGATCTTTGCTCCTGAAGAGTTCATCTATTCCTGCTGCTTTCTCCCTACCTGAAGTCATAGAGCACTGCTCATCACCGCACAGTTACTCCCATAGCAACAGATTGTGATGTCACAACAGAAGAATATGACATGAAGTAGGGAGTACGCTAAAGAGGCAGATGAACGCTTATGGGTACAGAACATGTTTTCATGCAAATGTCCTCAGTAATAAATAATAGGGAGGAGAAATCTATGCAATACATATAGAATGCAAGTTAAACTGTACCTAAATATTATGTTTCTCAAAGTTTTCTTTGAGGTGTAAGCAGCTCTTTAAAGTGTTGATAACCATTCTGTGCCAAGTGCTATGCATTTTTACAGTTGATTAGCACTTTCACATGTAAAACTGCTAATCAATTTTTTCGCTTACTTAATATTCTGGAAAACTATTGTACCAAGGCAGTCCGCAAGGCAAAGGCCAAGTATTTTAAACTCCACCTGCAATCCACTCATAATTTTCCCCTCTAAATTCTGGAATGTCATCCGCTTCCTTCTAGACCCTCACCCCCACCCAGACTGTCCCTCCAGTCCTCACATTAGATGGATCACTGGTCTTGGACCCCTCTTCTGTCATGCCTATCTTGAACAACATATGCGCACTCCCTAGTGGTCCTCCATCTGCCCCCTTCTCTTGCCTTTTGCTCAGAGGTGATCATCCCATCTCCCCTCAGGAAGTCTGCCAGGCACTTACTGTATGTCTTTCAACCCTGCTAAATCCAGCCCAGATAGCCTTGACCCTGTGCTTCTCCGTATCTCTGCTCCTGCTATTGTCCTCCCCCCTGCAACTTCTTTATTTCTCTTTCACCTCTGGCACGGTCTCTCTGGTCTGAGAGGTCACAAATATTCTGCCCCTACACAAAGCTGGAGACCCCGCTTCCCCCAGAAATTACTAGCCCATATCTTTTCTCCCCTTCCTAAGCTCCAGAAGTCCTTTGTCTACTCCAGGTTTGCTGGCTTCTTAACCTCCTCCAATACTCTCTCCTCCGTCCAATCTGGGTACAGGAACTGTCACTCCACTATGTCCTCCCTTTTACAGATCACTGACTTCATTTTCTCTCTCTGGGATGGACTGTGGTCACATCAATACCACCATTTTCACAGACCTGGCTAAGGCCTTCGATTCTGTGTCCCACGATCTCTTTCTAAACAAGTTGCACTCTGTAGACCCAGTGACTTCTGCCATAAAATTGTTCGGTTCCTACCTAAAAGGCAGGCTTCAGTGAGTGTGGATGGAAAGAAATAATTACTCACTGTAGTAATCTTCTTTCTTTCAAGGTATCCTTTAGCATCAGTAACTATTGCAGAGAGCTGACTAGATAGCACTGCCCCGGAGGTGGAAGGTATGGTAATGAGTTTATGAATTAGCCAATCAGACTGAAGCTTGAGGGTGTGCTAAGCAGGCAGAGTGAGGAAGGCTCTAGAATTTATTCAGAGCTAGAATGGGCACAAGCCCACATAGGTATGACCCAAAAGGATTCAAAAATATGTAACAACAATCAGAACCAAAACAAGAACTTTGCTCAAAAAGCAATCCAAAGTTTAGCATAAATATATTAAAACAAGGCAAGTTGGAGAGCCCTCTTCTGAAGGTTATCTGGGGAGGAAGGGTGGGAGGTTACTGATGCTAAAGGACACCTTGGAAGAAAGAAGACTACTATGGTGAGTAATTTTTTCTTTCTTACCCCAGGGGTCCTTTAGCATCAGTAACTATTGCAGACTACAAAGCAGTACAGCTGGGAGGCGGGTAGAGAACCTACTTAGGAAAGAGGCTATGCAAAACCGCCTCACCAAACCTGTGACTGCTACCACTAATTTGCCTTTACCTTGTTCCTACCATTGCAATCTCTGTGATCACCAATGATTAGTAAAAAGTTATGCTTCATGTCCATTTCTTGGGCCCCAGTCAAGTTAACACTTTCATGGGCTTTCTACCCCTGCCTAAATTATTTATTTTCCCTCCTACCTCCCTCCACTTCCTCTTCCCTTTTTTGCCCCTCCATCATTCCATACCTCTTTCCTCCCTACCACCTTAAGACATCTTCATCATCACCCCCTCTTCCTCCCTACTCTCCTCCACCCCTCCTTTCCCCACCCTCCTCCCCCCTTATTCCACTTTGACTACATAGCTATTCTTCCCTTTCCCTCCTATCTATCCCCATCCTACCCCCAACATCTGCTTGCCTTGTCCCTCCCCGCACTTTTCTCCCTCCTATGTCCCTCTCTACTGGTACGAGACCTTCCTTCTTTCTTTGACTCAGGCACAATCCAATTATCTGCCTATGTTGTTAGTTGTACAATTCTCTTTTTTAAACAAGCGTTCTCATGTTATGTTACCATTACCTAGTGAAATGTTAGCCTTTATTTTGACTCTGCACCCTGTACGTGCATAGATTGCATAAATATTGCTAGAATTTATGCCTGGAGACAATTTTCAATAGTTTCTTGCTGTATCTGTATCTGTGGAACATAGAAACATAGAAGTTGATGGCAGATAAGGACCGCAAGGCCCATCCAGTCTGCCCATTTCTTTTTCTACCTTATAAATGTGCCATCGTCCTTTGCTGTCAGTGGCCTATCTAGTCATACTCATCTGTATTGCTCCCTTATGCCTATCCCATGCCTGTTTGAAGCCCTGCACTATATTCATAGCCACCACTTCCTGAGGTAGGCCATTCCATGCATCCACCACCCTTTCTGTGAAAAATAACTTCCTCACATTACCCCTTAATTGGCCTCCCTCTAATCTCATGCTGTGTCCTCTTGTCCTAATTTTCTTATATTGAAATATGTTAGACTCTTTCACCTTGTCAATGCCCTTAAGGTGTTTGAATGTTTCGATCATATCACCTCTCTCCCTCCTTTGTGCTAGGGTATACATATTGAGCTCCGTTAATCTGTTCTCATATGTCTTCTGATGCAGTCCCTGCACCAGTTTGGTTGCCCTTCTCTGGACTGCCTCAATTTGGTTAATGTCCTTGTGAAGGTGTGGCCTCCAATACTGCACGCAGTACTCCAGATGGGGCCCAACCAGTCTTGTAAAGAGGGATTA
Organism: Neoceratodus forsteri; assembly: GCA_016271365.2. Lineage (NCBI taxonomy): Eukaryota > Metazoa > Chordata > Ceratodontiformes > Ceratodontidae > Neoceratodus > Neoceratodus forsteri. Next base: position 184,235,393 of record JADMNL010000022.1, read on the forward strand.
TTACCTCCCTCTTACGACTTGTGATACCCCTACTAATACACCCTAACATCCCCCTAGCCTTACCTACTGCTTTGGAGGCCTGCTTTGATGATTTCAGGTCATCAGTGGTGGTGATGATGATGATGCCCAAGTCTTTTTCTTCCTTTGTGACTGCCAGCAACTCCCCTCCCAGCCTATAGGTGGCTTCAGGGTTTCTCTTCCCCATGTGCATGATCTTGCATTTCTTTGCATTAAATCCCAGTTGCCACTCTTCCTACCATTTTGCTAGTTTATCCAGATCTCTTCTCATTCTGTCCACCTCATCTGGATCATCTACTCTGTTGCAGATCTTGGTGTCATTTGCAAATAGACAAGCCTTACCCTCTAGTCCATCTGCAATGTCACTGATGAAGATATTGAAGAGGACTGGCCCCAGGACTGATCCGAGGTACCCCACTTGTGACTTGCATCCCTTCTGACTGCATACCATTTACCACCACTCTCTGTTTTCTGCCCGTCAACCAGTTTGCCACCCAGCTGACCAACTTCTGACCCACCCCGAGCCTACCCAGCTTGTTCATTAATCTTCTATGTGAACAGTGTCGAAGGCTTTGCTGAAGTCAAGGTAGGCAACATCAACTGCTCCCCCTTGGTCCACCACTCTGGTGACCCAGTCAAAGAAATCTAGCAGATCAGTTTGACAGGACCTTCCTTTTGTAAACCCATGCTGTCTTGGATCCTGTGCCCCCTATGGATTCCAGATGTTGCACTATCCTTTCCTTAAGGAGTGCCTCCATAATCTTGCCCACTACTGAGGTAAGACTGACTGGTCTGTAGTTCCCTGCCTCCTACCTGCTACCACTCTTGTGGAGCAGGATCACATGAGCCCTTCTCCAGTCTTCTGGGACTTCTCCTGTGCTCAGAGACTCACTAAACAGTTCTGATAATGGCTCTGCTAGTTCTACCCTTAGCTCCTTTAGTACCCTGGGATGTATGCCATCAGGTCCCATTGCCTTGTCCACCCTGAGCTTAGCGAGCTCTTGTAGGACCCTTTCTTTTGTGATGAGAGTAGTGCTCACCTCCCTCCCCCTGTGTCCATGGTGCTGAGCTGTGGGCCCTGCCCTACCTTCTCTTCAGTAAATACTGAGCAAAAGTATCTATTTAGGATAGATGCTTTTACAGGGTTCTCCTCCTCACACGCCCCCTTTCTCCTTTGAGCTTAGCAATACCCCCTCTGGACTTTCTCCTTTCACTAATGTATCTATAGAAAGTCTTGTCACCTTCTTTACTGTTTGTGCTGGTGTTTCCTCAGTTTGGGACTTTGCCTGCCTTACTGCCTTCCCTGCTTCCCTTAGGGCAGTTTGGATGCCTCCCTATCTTCATCCCGCTGTGTTCCTTATATTTCCTGAAGGCCAGCCTTTGGCTCTGACCTTTTCTGCTACTGTATTTGAGAACCAAAGTGGTTTCCTTCTTCTTTTGCACTTCCTTTTCTGTCTAACACAATGGGATGTTGCTTCAAGTATTGCATCCTTAATGCTTGCCCACTTTGCCTATACCCCCTCACCTGTTTCTTTTTGCCAGGGCTAGCTTAACTCTGTTGGCCATCTTATCAAAGTCAGCTCCTCTGAAGTCCCATATTTTGCCTTGGAATGGGATGACTTAGTTGTAGTGGCCAAATTGAACCATACCATGTGGTTGTCACTGGCCTCCACGTGACCTTCTACCTGGAGATCTGTGATCCCTTCCCTGTTAGTCAGTACTAGATTTAGGATAGCCCTGTCTCTTGTGGGTTGTTGTACCAGTTGTTTGAGGCCCTCCCCCTGCAGGGAATCCACCATGTGTCTAGTTCTGGCAGATGTTCCTGCTGGTATTGACCAATCTGTATCTGGCATTTTGAAGTCTCCCATTATCAGAACCTCCCCTTTAGCTGTCATGTTTTGTATATCTTCTAACAGTAATGTGTCTATGTCCTCCCACTGGTCAGGGGGACTGTAGACAGCTCCAGTTCTAATGGCTGTCCCATTTCCTGTTTCCAGGGTGACCCACAGTTCTTCTGGCTCCTTATGTGTATTCTGAATTTCTGTAGCTTTGATATTTTCATTGACATACAGGGCCACTCCACCCCCCTTTTTGCACCTTGATCTCTTCTGAACAGTACATAGCCAGGTACTGAAGTCTGCCAAGTGTGGTTACTAGTAAACCACGTCTCACTAATTGCTACTATGTCCAGTTTAGCCTTTGACATTATTGCCTGCAGGTCTGGGATCTTTATTTTTTATTTTATTTATTTAATTTTTGTTGACCAGGTAAGTGCACTAGACAAATCCTGCCTATTTTCAGGCATGACCCGGGGGAAGGGGATACAGATGAATGCCAACTGACCTTGAATCAGATTAAGCTGTTGGTGATATTTTTACTGAATGAGGAAAATTTGGCCAGGACACCGGGGAAATTCCCCTACTCTTTTCGATAAGTGCCATGGGATCTTTAAAATCCACCTGAACTACCACCAATCCAGGCAGATGGGACCTCGGTTTAACGTCCTCATCCAAAAGACCGCACCTCAGAAGTGCAGCACCCCTCTCATGCTGCACTACAGTGTCAGTACTGGGATATTAACCCAAGTGTCAGATGTGGGAACTGAACCTACAGCCCTCTGATCTCCTGGCCTCAGAGACAAGTGTGCTACCTACTGAGCCACTGACACTTATTTCCCAGGCTGTGAGCATTTGTGTTCATGATTTTCCACTGGCCAGATTTTGGTGTGTTAGTTGTTGGGTGAGGTCTGGCATTTCCCCTGTGCGTCGTATGGGGAGATAGATCTTTTTCTTACCTGGTGATGCAAATGAACTGCACACATGCTGAATCCCTGTTTGACCACTAACTGAGGGGGGAGGGGTGTTCTTCCCATTTGATGTATGGGGTGCTGCACCCCTCTCCCCATTTGCTAGTTTAAATATTCTGCAAAGATGTCAAACTTCTGCCCCAATGCACTGACTCCCTCCTTAGTCAGATGCAGTCCATCAAATTTAAAGAACTTTCGCTCCTCAAACCGTTGCCAGTTCCCTACAAATCTGTGTCCTTTTTCCTGGCACCAGCCCTTGAGCCACATGTTTAGCTCCCCTATCTCCCCTTCTCTGACCTTCCGTCCATCTGCCCCCTCTCCCAGACTGGCAGGATCTCAGAGAAGGAAATGCCGGATGAAAAGGATAATTTGTCACCCAGCCTGGTCAGGTGTTCCTTGGTCTCCACAACTGACCAGCTGGTGAGATCATTTGTCCCTATGTGTACCAGGACATCAATGTTTTCTCCTGCTTCCTGAACAATTTTAGCAATGCGGTCAGTGTCTCTCAATGCTGATGTACCTGGGAGACATCTGACCATTACCCCTGGCTGGAGATAGCTATCAACTCCCCGAATCATGAAGTCTCCTATGATCAGAAGTTTTTTGGATTACATTTTTGCTTTTTTTGTTTGGGTTCCTGATCTGGGTGAGTTTTGTTGTGCTAGCTCCTGTGCTGCAGTGTCCTGCTCCACAGTGTCCTCTGCCCCTTTGATTTCGGAGACAGAGGCAGATACCTGTTTGTAATGTTTATATGGTTTTTGGAGGTAATATGTTGGAGAGCACCAAGTGATGGGGCATCCAATTTGCCCCTCCTAACCACCTGCCAACCTCCCAGACCAACTACCCTCTGTGGTCAAAGTTCTTCTCTTGGATGTTGGGGAAATGGCGGGTGGTTTTTATACTGTATTTCCTCTTGAATATGAAATATGAGGTGCGCAATCTCTGCCCATGCTGCCCGGAGCTGAGCCCTAAGATCTCCAATGTCCCAGCATGTAGGACAGTGTCCTAAATCCTGTAAAACTGTTATTCTGAAAAGTGTTCCACAGTACCTGCAGTTAACGATATCCATTCCGGATAAGTTGCTGGGTTTATAAACTAGTCAGAGTAATTAGAAGGAAGAAAATGCAAGTAATGGTTTGATTTTGTGTTTTGTTTTCGTATAACTTGTTATAACAAGTTAAATTACTAGTGCCCCTGTAAATGAGCTCACCTTGTGGATGCCCCACTGACCCACCCCTTCCTGCTTTGCCACAGAAAATGTCACGACTGTGGTACCCTATAAAAAGAGTGTAGTGTGGGGTAGTTGGGGATGGGGGCGGGCAGCTGGGCCCTTCCCCTGCTGAAAAAGGAGAACCATGGACGAAAGAACAAGGAGGTAGGAGTGTGCACGGGCATGGGAAGTGATCAGCCAGACACAGACGTTCTTTACAACTCACAAAACTTTGTGTGAAATTTATTTATAAAAAAAATTAAAACTCAAAATAAACTTCTTCATAAATTAACTATAAAGAAAATAAAGCCAGCTATGTGACAAAAAAAATGGCTTTCTCTCAACTTGAGACTATCAGTAATTTAACAGCTGAGTACTGCCACAGAGTAGATGAGCTTAAGCTCCAGCACATCTACCATCCTCTGTGCTCCTATACTATCTGCTCTCTTGCACAAACCTCCACCTTATATAGGGGAACACTCTGACATCATTGATCAGCTGATCCACCTCCTATTCTAATACATTTAATTTCTACCCTAATACACTAAGTAGGGGGATCAGCGTGACCATAATAAAATACATTGATTGGGCTTGATTATACCCAGAATTAACCACCTCTTGATTAGTTTCACAAGACAGAAACAAAGCTTAATTAAAAATCAAGGATTTAACCCCTCCCTTCTGGTGCTGACTTCCCACACCAGTACCCTATAAATACATGTTAGGAGATGTCACTGGCTCCTTAGAGTGCAGTACCTGAAGCAAGTGAGACACCAAGTGGACCAGGTAAGAGCTTCATTTTTTATACAAATACCCAAGGAAAATAACTATTTAACCTTATTTTTATTTCTTGTAAGGTACCTCATTTTATTGTTTAACTACAGCGTAACTATATGCTGAGATGCTTGCTTGTTTTGGAACCTATCTGGGGCTTCTTCTAATATTATCACCATGCCTGTTTACAATAGTAACCTTACATTTCAAAACACAGGCAATACAGGGACAATAGAGAACATTAGAGGGGTAGAATAGAAGAGATACCATGATGGGAGGCCACCACTTCATGGTAGAAATGTGAAATAAGACAAAGGACAATGGAGCAATTACTACTGCAGTAGATTTTGGAGAAATTAAGGGTAAAGAGGAGAGGGAATGTCCCGTGGTGCTGGGGGGGGGGGTACAACTATCACAGGAGCAGAAACAGTCAACAACAAACGCAGTAACCCTGAAAGCTTATCCTAATGTTAGATAAAACCGTAAAACCTGTAATAATTTCAGAGAAGATAGACCCTGTAAGAAACACTTTGCTACAGAGAAAAATAAAGCAGTAACAGAAGATATACCTTGCAAAAGACAATTTGAATCAGAAGATTACAGCAGTAATCTGTTGGCACACACCTGTAGGCACACCTTGTAATAATGTAGAAAAAGGTATACAAACAACAATTTGAATCAGAGAAAAATAAAGCAATGAAATGTTAGCAACAAACAGTAGCAATCCCTGTGAGTACAAAATAAAATTATCACACAGTAAATTTGTTTAGCCAAAAGAAGTCTTAATCATTTCCCTTGCTCTGGTAAGGTTATCTGCTCTGTCCTTACAAGCAATCTAGAAGGAAAGAGCTGAGGTGAAGCTAGGTGCTTTGGCCAGCAAACCAAGTATTCTACATACATATCTGTATTCTTGTTTGTGTCACACTTGATGTGGAACCTATGAAAGAGCTTTCTGCTCAAAGGTGTTAATCCAAGATCTCAAATAAAAAAAAAAATGCATCAGCTCTAGACTGTACATCTAAACAACAGTGTTTAGTGAAGGTGTGCACAACCTTTCAAGTAGCTGCTTTACAGACATCCAAAAGGGGGATATCCCTAGCAGCTGCCACAGAGGCTGCAGTGTCCCTAGTGGAATAAGCCCTGAGGCCTTCAGGGGGCTGTGTAACAGACTTGTCATAGCAGAATCGAATACATGAGACTATCCAGTGAGAGATAGTTCTCTTAGTGGCTGGTTTTCCTCTACCCACCTCCCCATAGGTGAGGAATAGTTTAGTTTAGTTTATTGGTCTAGGAATTAATACCTTTGAGCCAAGGCTCTTTTACAAAGGTTCCACGTCACATAGAACATAAACAAAACCAAGTCACATAGAACATAAACAAAAACAAGACTTGTAATAACAAAGATGTTACATAAAAAATTTGTTCAGCAATTTACAAAGGCAGTAATAAATCAATAACTATTTTTCCAAGAAAGAAAGAATACTCAGAGGCATTTGAGGAAAAGCAGAGAGGGAAAAGTAGGAGGAGATAGAGGGAGAAGGAGAAGAAAGAGAGAAAATAGAAAAGAGATTCAGTAGCAGACAGGACCAGTTAGTGGAATAACCGTGTGGATGGACCCCTGAACTGTTTGGTGTGATCCACATAGTAAAACAGGGCCCTTTTGACATCCAGGCTGTTGAGTGTTTGCTCCTCTGGAATGGATTTGTCAGTAAAGAACACAGGTAAGGTGATGGATTGGTTAAGGTGAAACTCCGAGACCACCTTAGGCAAAAAAGTTTCTGTTCGTCCTGAGCACCATCTTATCCCTATGAGGGATAATGTAGTTGGGCTCAGTGCAGAGGGCCTGTAACTCTAAAATCCTTCATACAGAGGTAATGGCCACTAGAAATACAGTTTACTAAGTGACATACTCGAGGTGGGCCGAAGCCATGGGTTCAAAGGATGGCTCCATGAGCTTGGCAATTCAGAGGCTCAGGCTCCAGGGTGGGACAGGTTCTCTGATTGGAGGCTGGACATGGAAGAGACCTCTGAAAAACTATTTAAAAACTGGCTGTGAAAAAACAGATTTAGTCTTCCCAACAGAAAGATAAGCCGAAACAGCAGTCAGGTGAAGCTTCAGGGAAGAAGGCCTCAACCCTGAATCCTACAAGTGCACTAGATAATCCAAAAGGTTAGGAATCAAAGCCTTAAAAGGATTAATGTACTTTTTCTTGCACCAGAGGGAAAACCTTTTCCATTTCGCTGCATAGGTCTTTTTTTGTACTAGGCATTTTAGCCATCCTCAGGATCTTTAGAACTTGGTCAGAGTACTGAGTGGAAGGAAACTGTAATGCCTCATGAGCCAAGCTTTGAGGTGAAGAGATTTCAGATCTGGGTAGGTCACCCCTGTCTGAAGGAGAGTCAGGATGGAATGACAGAGGGGGAGATGAATGGGTTTGCTGTAGGACTGGGTTAACAATAGGGGATACCAGGCTTGCCTCGGCCAATCTGGTGCCACCAGAATCACTGCTGCAGGCTGAGCCTTAAGCTTTAACAAAAGTCTGAACATTAGAGAAAAAGGGAAGAAAGGCATAAAGGAACTTTCCTGTTCAATCCAGGACTAAGGCATCTGATGGAAGAGTTCCCAGGGCTAGAGGCCTGCAGCAATACAGTGGAAGTTGATGGTTTAGGTGAGAGGCAAAAAGATCTACTTCTGGTGTGCCCCACCTTCTAAACACTGTGGCCAACACCTGTTTGTTCAGACACCATTTGCTGTGCCCCTGGCTGATGCGACTGAGAGCACCTGCCAGGGTATTGTCCTTCCCTGGGAGATGTATGGTCGATAGACTGACTCCCAGGGTGCAGGCCAGACCCCAAATCCTCATGGCTTCCAGGCATAAGTTGCTGGACCTTTTGCCACCCTGCTTATTTATGTAAAACATTGTAGTGGTGTTCTCTGTTCTGATCTGAACTGTGTGACCCTTTATCTGTGAAGCAAATGCCTTGAGAGCCAGATAACTGGCCCTGAGTTCCAGCAAGCTGATGTGAGCCTGTGACTTCTGTGGAGTCCAGGAGCCACTGACGGAAGAACTGCCCACGTGAGCTCCCTATCCAAGCAGAGAAGCATCTATAGCAGGGTTCGAAATAAGGAGGCGCTAATTCATGCCTGTTCTATTGCAATTAGCGCCTGCTGCTTTAAAATGCAGCAAGGTAGAGGCGCTGCTGGCAGCACATGGTGTGTCAGGACAGCAGAGAGCGAGACTTCTTAAGCAGAGATCTGCTGGCTAAACTGTACGTATGTGTATATGCAGTTGGGGAAGAAGCGCGTTAAAGACAGACACAGCTCAGTGGAGGGCTCCCAGCTGAAATCTGATTGCTCACTGAACATGGAGAAACGGAAGTCTTCGGTAAATGCGGTGTGTGTGTGTGTGGTCAGGGGAGGAGCAACTTCAGCAGTGTGAGGTAAAGGTTCAGTGGAGGGCTCCCAACTGAAATCTGATCGTTCACTGAACACGGACAAACGGATGTCTTGGGTAAATGTGTGTGTGGGGGGGTCAGGGGAGGAGGGACTTCAGCAGTGTGATGTGAAGGTTCAGTGGAGGTCTCCCAGCTGAAATCTGAGCCCTCACTGAACATAAAGAGTAAAGAAAATGTTTTTTTTTCTTCATATGGCTACCAAATCTAAGCGCGTACAATTTGAGTGTTTACAGGACTGCAGTTTCGGGACTGAACAGCCGACTGAGCGGTGGTTACAGGAATCAAAAGGCTGACTGCAGTATTTCAACTGTGGGGAACCACAACAGTTAAGGAGTTTTGTGTGTTTTAGTTGAGAAAATGCATTTTTGCTGAGGCAACTGTAAAGACAATAGCTTGTGCTCATCTGTTAAGCAAAATGTTAATCCTTCAACACCTTATTTCTTTCTTTCCCTCCTATCATCCCTTGCTGATTCTGAGGGTCTGAAACAGAAGCCCACGTTTGTACAGAGCACCACAGTGTCTGAGACTTTGGGCAAGTGACAATCTTCCTGTCCTTCAGGGCAGTCTGCTGTAAAATGGGCAATAAGCAAGACCTCACTGAAAACAATGTTTCCCCATGTTAGTTCCTACTGAGGGGCAGCATCTCATTTTCAATGGGGTCTCCTGCTGTTTCTCAATTTTACAACTGGAACAGTCTAAATCTTAGCATTTGGGTGGGTGAAGCAACTTACATCATGTTGCTCCAGTGACTGTACGGGGACATGAACCTTGTAATCATCTCAGTTAAACATTCCTTCTAAATGTCCAGAAAAATGACTAGTTCTCCTAGAACCTGGTTTAGGTAGCACTTTAGGCGACAGTGTGCGTCAAGCTGCAGATTGTATCTATAGCCAATACAAAACTTGTTCTGCTCTGATTAACTTATTAGCAGCACTAGGTATGACCTGTTTGCACAGAGTCAGAACAGGCAGATTTTGCTTGAGGATCATCCCCTTTTGCCTCTGCTAGATTCATCTTTATTATTAGGTGCTGCTTGTTAGAGGCGCAATTAGAGTAGTTTGGGGGGGGGAGCTGTTGTGTGCTGTAGTGGACTCACGATGTGTTGGAGATTTTCAGTAAATTTAGTTTTTGTAAAACAGCACAAACTAACGACATCTGAAAGCTTCTTTATAGTAAGAAACTGTAGTTAACAAAAGGCATGCACAAAGTCAGTACATCAGCATGTAGTGCCTGCTGTTTGGGGGTGTACAACTTTTGTGTTGTCCACAGTCTTTTAAATCAGTAGATGTACTAAAAAAAACAAAAGGAGGGTGCATATTGTTTTGGTGCGTGCAGGGGCAATTTTTGTGTTAGTTATACCACACAGACAGATTGCTAGCTGTCCCATCTGATATGGGTGTAAGGTCTAATCTTCTGTGGCAGTTTATGTGAATAATTGTTGGCTGCTTTTCAGCTCCAATCTGTGTGTTCAAAGTCATTTCATCTGGTAAAAAAAGATGAAAAATGTAGCTGGTTCAAATTTTCAAATGATAGCTCCTGGGTTGGTGCAAGTAGCTCCTGGGTGGCTGAAAAATGCTGATACCCAGGAGCTATTTCTGTCACTTGGCTGCCAGATGCTTATTTCAACCCCTGCTATAGTAATGATTATTGAAGGGTGCTTGGAAGGAAATTCCTACTGACAGACTGGTAACTTCCTTCCACCAAACCAGAGACTGAAGGAGTTTCTTTGAAACTGGGACCAGTTCGGACAGTGAGGTTTTGCTTTGGGACCAGTGAGACTATAGGTGCTGCTGAATGTTTCTCATTCTGAATCTGACCCCTGGAACCACAGCTGTCATTGATGCCATGTGTCCCAGGAGTCTTAGGAAGTGCCTGGCTGGCCTGGGCTGGCCCATGATGAAATAATTTACCATTGACAAAAATTCTGAATTCTTTCCAAAGGAAGGAACGCTCTGCTCTGTAAGGTATCCAATTGTGCTCTTATGAAATTAGGAGCTGTGTTGGCTTCGGATGGGATTTCTTTGGGTTTATAAGAAACCCCAAGGAGTGCAGAGTGTCCCTTGTTAGGGAAAGGGCCTCCTCCACTTGTAGAGGGATTTTCCCCACTATGAGCCAGCCATCCAAGTTAGGATAAACTGAAATCACCTTTTTTTTAAAAATGCGCGGCTACTATAGCCAGGCATTTTGGAACACCCTTGGTGCAGATGTCAGGCCGAAGGGCATGGCTGCAAATTGTTAGTGTCATGAAGGAAGTCTGCACCTCAGTCAGAAACTTTCTGTGAGACTGCCTTATTGGAATGTGGAAGTAGGTGTATTTGAGGTCTATGGAGGCTAGCCAGTCTCCCTGCTGCAGAGACTGAATCATCATTTTCAGGGTGACCGTTTTGAATTTGGGCTTCAGATGATGCTTGTTCAAGTATCTGAGGTCTAAAATAGGCCACCACTTCCCATTTTTTTTTGTGTCAGGGAGTATCTGGAGTAGAGACCTTTGTCCCTTTGATGGGAAGGTACTCTCTCTACAACCCTTGCTTCCAAAAGGTGTTTTATCTCCAATTCCAATAAGATTCTTTCTGTTGGGGATAGGGATCTGGAAGGCTGGGTGCCCTTGAGGGTTGGCATCTTTTTAAACTTAAAGGACAGGCGCTTTTCCACTACCTCGAGGACCCACGTCTGTTGTAATACGAATCCAGGACTGGAGGCAGTGGGATAGTGTACCCCCTATAGGTAGAGGAGAGGCAACCTGTACTAAGGAGTCAGGGCTTTTGCTGGCTAGAAGGAGCAGGGGTAGAAGTAGCTCTTCTCTGACCTCTCCTGCCCCTTCCTCTGAAATAACCTCTGAACTGAGACAGATCAAGTTGAGATGGAAGGGGATAATAGGCTATGGATAGTACCCTCTGCCCCTATTATTCCTCTGGTAAGTCTTTTGAGGAACAGAAGACTTCGCTTCCAAAGTATTACTCTGATAGGTTGATTTGTATTCATCAGCCTTTTTCATATATTCCTCAGTTCTGGAATCAAATAGTACATTCCGGTCACAGGTAAAGTCCATGGCTTTGGACTGAATGTTCATCATCAGATTTGTTGTTCTTACTCAAGTAAACAGTCTCAGGGAGATAGCCTGGGCCATAACCCTGGAGACTGCATCATTACTGTCATCTGCCATATGGAACTGGTATTTTGTAGCTTCCAAGACTGTTTCCACCAAATCTTTCGCCATACAGTCAGAGCCCTGCTTAACTATGGCTAGGACCGAGTTCCAAGGGGCTTTCTGATACTTGGCTATGTAAGCCATGTATGAAGCCAGGTGGAAGAGAAGGGAAGCAGAGGTACAAGTCTTTCTGGCCATACAGTCCAGCCTTTTGGAATCCTTTTAAGGAGGCTGGGAAAAAAGAGGAACCCCTGATTTGTCACATGCTGCTTGTTGCACCATTCCCTCATGACTGGGGTGCACAAACAGAAACTCTGTTATCTGTTTTAAACAATCGGTATTTCTTATCCAATCTCTTCTCAACCCCTGACACACATGTGGGATTCTGGAGCATCTTCATAGTGTTCTTTCTGAAAGATGTATAAACAGGAAGAACTAACTTCTTAGGAGGGGGAAGACCTTTCATATTTCTATAGTCCTGGTCTTCTTCCTCCTCCTGGTTGGACTCCTGGGAAGGAAGCCAGGTCAAGAGTGTCCACCATATGCTGTAAAAAGGTAAACATAGAGGAGGTATCCTCCCGGTCTGAAGGGGATGCTCCAAAATTAGGGTCAGGTGACACATCAGATACTGGAGCCTTACCCTCTGAAATGTCATCTGGGCCATCATAAAATTCATCATTATCATCCCTCTCATCAGTCCCTGTATCAGAGGGAGCTGCCGAAGGAACATACTTGGGAAAGGTAGAGGCACTAAAAAAAAAAAAAAGTGCCCTGAATAGTTTGGTAAAGAAGCTAGGCTTCTGTCATATCCTCCATATAAGGCAAGTCCCCCTGTATATCTTGTGGCATACCTTCCTAGGGTTCAATGTTTTTAAATTTGTCTTTATGTTTTTTTTACCAACTGCAGCCTCACTCTTAGCACTGCTGAGCGGTGTAGTGGTATTTTTTTCTTTACATATCTTTTTCGTAGCCACTTCATCAGTGACTTGTTCAGGCTTCCTCTTTGAACTAGGCACTTCATCAGCACCTTTTGAATTTTTTGATTTAGGAACTTCATCAGCCCATTTTGAAGCCTTATTTTAATAAGGACTTCATTATTACCTGATTTAGTGTTCTTTGCTTTCAAAGGCACTTCATCAGCACCTGTAACAGGCTTAGATTTAAAAGATGTCCCATCAGCACCTTGACTATTTTTATTCTTTGAAGGCCCCTCATCAGTAGCCTTGGGTCTGTGTTTGGTACCAAATGAAGACCCTTCTTCTGCCATTTCTCTAAGCCTTTTTGCTCTGTTTCTTACGGTTTTTGGAAAACATTTTGAACAAAGAACACAATGATAATCTGGACTTAAACATTTTAAACACAGGTCGTGAGTATCAGCTTTAGCAAGTATTCTCTGGCAATTTAAGCAATTTTTAAAACCTGTGAGTCCAGTCCTTTTCTTAGGAGTTTCTGACATGCTAATATACAGAACCCTCCGCACTTAAAATGTTCAGTAGTTCAAATGTAAAGGTAAACAGTCGGTTCCCTCATGGTAAAGAAGAAAACAATGACTTACCGTAGTAATCTTGTTTCTTCCAGGGGATACTCCAATATTCATAACTCTTATGCAGTATGCCTTTAAGCCAGATCTGCCCGGAGATGGAACATTATGCTAATGATGGATCACTGGCTCATGCCACTTTTCCAAATGCTGGCACCTATCAACTGTGTAAATTCTAACCCTCAGATTTCGTGGATGCCTGACAAGACAGGGCCCACAAGGAATTTAATAATTAACACTATAATAACAATAATAATAAAACACCCAAGAACCTCTAACAGGAGGGGGAAAAAATCTACAAAAACACCCCTGAATGTCAGAATCACCTGAAGAGGGTAAAACCAATGAAAACAAAGTTCCAAATATAAATGCCAGAGTGTGACACACATACCCCTGGTAATACAGCATGGAGTGCAGAGGCAGGGTGGGAGAGTTATGAATACTGGAGTATCCCCTGGAAGAAACAAGATTATTATGGTAATGTTTTCTTCTTACCCCAGGAATACTCCAATATCCCTAACTCTTATGCAGACTAAAAAGCAGTACCTTTGGAGGTGGGTGTCACAACACCACTCAGCAGGTCAGCACTCTACTCCCAAAGTGCCAACCTCTGAGCATAGAATTGTGAACAGTTAACAGAACAAGGTAACCCCCTTGTCTGTTTTGTGGTTTCGAGTCACCTTAGTCCTAAGTTCTGGAGGGATTCAAACTGATAACCTTTTATTAGTGTACACAATTGTCAGGCTCAGATAATTCTGCCTTCGGGGGGCCAGATATCTTTGCCTACGGGGACCTAACCAGGTATTACAAAATGAACCCTTAGAACTACATGCAAGACCTAGAGAACTCTGACCTGTTTCCCAGTTTGGTACCACAATAAGCTCATGCACAGTGTCAACTATAACCATCTAAGCTTCACTTATATAAAAAGAAGTTTCAAGGCACACCAGGCAGTTTCTGTTTTTAAAATACATCTTTACTTTAAAATAGGTAAAAAATAGGAAAGCAGTAAATAACAGAACAAGATAACCCAACACAATACAATCTAAAAACAAAACAGGTTTAAAAGTGCAAATTCCTACAACACATACATTCAGACTGGTCTTATCTAAGGTCTCCTTACTTCTTAATCTTTCAGTGCTTTGTTGTTCCTCTTTTCTCAGTCAGAAGATAATGTCTCGCTGTGAGGTCTGCTCAGTATCTTAAAAGCAGTCTTGAGCCGGCCTTCTCTCTGAGGTCATCTAACTCCGCCTTGGTGTATTAAAATTTATATTTTATAACACAGGATGTCCTAATAAGATAGTTTAACAAAACAGGTGACCAATGAATCTCCTCTCTCCATGTGACCTGTCAAAACCGGTCTGTGATCTGCTTCACACTGACATCAAAGCCTCTTTGATGTAATTCTGGCTTCCTTAGACACCCCCCAACACATGCATATTGGACTTCTTGAACCAGTCTGTGATTTGTTTCCCACAGACATAAGACTCTTTGATGTAATCACTGGCTATCTTGGGAGACACCCCAACACACGCATTTTCTCCTTCCTTCATGACACCTAGTGCAAATCAAAGGATTTCCCTGAGGATGTCATGAATGGATATTTTATTTCCTGGGCTTTAAAGAAAACTTAACAAAAGTAATTGCAGTTCAGATATCTGCAGTTTAAGCTACCTCCTGTCCTTTGAACTTATCCCTTGGGGGTTTGATGTGTCAATTTCAGCAAAACAGCATCCTCTCCTGACAGACACTCCCTTACATATTTTACATTGCAGAAAAAAAATATCATATTGAAATCAGAACCAGCTGCCCATGTGCCACAGTGGGCACAGAACCTACTTTGGAAATAGACTCTGCAGGACAGCTATGCTATCCTGGCATCACCCCTAGCCTGTGTGTCCAGGCTATAATGCTTAGTAAAGGTGTGCACTGTTCTCCAGGTAGCTGCTTTACAGATGTCCACCAAAGGAACATCCCTGGAAGCTGCTACAGTTGCAGCCATACCCCCCTTGTGGAATGGGCTCTCAGTCTTGCTGGGGCCTCCTTCCCAGCTTTTGAATAGTAAAAAATACACTGAACTATCCAGCGAGAAATGGACCTCTTAGATGCTGGATTTCCTTTTCCAACATCCCCATAAGTCAGGAAATGAAAATTACATAACTACTACAATTCTTGATCTTCCTGGACGAAGTCTCCACCACTTGTTCACACTAATGGGACTATGCCGGGCGCTAGGACCGAGCAGGAACACAAATCTTCAGGAGAGCCAGCAAAGTAGGACATGCATGACCATAAGAGCTGAGCTTACGCCATATAGGCTACCTCAAGGCCGACCCTCCACCCGCCTCAGTACCTTTTTTGCTAAGGAGGTGCAGCGTAAACTAACCTAGTGAAACTAAACTATGTCGGACATAAGACAGTCCGCATGACCCATATAAGAAGGGTCAACCCAGAGTCTTCACAGCCCAGCCATCAAGGGAGTTAAGACCAGAAACAAGATAAGTGGGCTTAGGGGATGGAGGCTGAGCATACGAGTGAGTGGTGGAGACTTCATCCAAGAAGATCAAGAATTACGGTAGGCATGTAACTTTCATATTTTCCTGGACATAAAGTCTCCACCACTCATTCACACTAATGGGAGAGTACCCAGCTAAAATAATCCCCAGAGAAGGGCGTCAGGAGAGAGGAGCTCACTTAGGACAGGAGTCCATTAAGGATCATCCTGCCAATGGATTTATGCTGTCTGGCATGGACATCCAAAGCATAGTGCTTCACAAAAGTGTGCACGGAACTCCAAGTAGCTGCATTGCAGATGTCTGCAATGGGCACATTTTGAATTTCTGCCAGAGATGCTGTGACTGCCCTAGTAGAATGAGCTTATACTCTGCCTTCCAGTTTAACTTGTGCCATGGAGTAGCACTGGCAAAGACAAGCCACTAGCCATGCTGAAATACATCTGATAGCAACAGGTTGACCCAGCCGGGCCATGCTGAAAGAAACAAATAGTTGTTTAGATTTGCGGATCTCTTTAGTTCTAAGTAGAACCACAAAATCCTTTTAACATCCAACAAATGTAGGGTATGATCCCCCTCATTCTGGAAGTTCATGAAGTAGGTCGGAAGAACCAAGGGCTGGTTCAGATGGAATTCTGAGACTACTTTGGGGAGAAACTTAGGGTGAGTTCTAAGAACCACCTTGTCTTTGTGAAATACAGTATATGGGGGATCTGTGACCAATGCATGTATTGCAGACACTCTGTGAGTGGAAGTAATGGCTACAAGGAAGGTGGTCTTCCAGATCAGGAACTTCAGCTCACAAGTTGCTAGGGGCTCAAAAGGTTTACGGGTGAGCGTGTCTAGCACAAGGTTAATGTCCCAGGCAGCTACCGGTCTTCTGACTGGTGGCCTAGTGTGAAGTATTCCTTTAAGGAACCTTGACCAAAGGTAACTGAGCCAGAGACATGAAGTGTACAGGCTCGTGGTACACTGAGATCGAGCAGAGGTGGACCTTCACAGTTGAATACTGCAGTACTGTGCTTGACAGGTCCAGAAGATACTCCAGGACTTTGTTAGGTGGGAACGAGAAGGGATCCAGGGAGGACTTCGCACACCAGATGGAGAACCGCTTCCACTTCGCTGTGTAAGTTTTCTTAGTAGCCATCTTACGTGCCATTAGGAGAATGTCTGAGACCCTCCAAGAGATATCAGATCTACCCACTTCTATCTCATTAGGAGCCAAGCATGGAAGTGAAGGGATCTCAGGTTGGGATGGAACACCGGGCCCTGGGTAAGCAGGTCCATTTGAAGTGGAAGCTGTCTCGGTGAAGTTTCTGATAATCTGTTGATTAATGGAAACCAAATCTGACGAGGCCAGAATGGGTCAATGAGGATCATTCTGCCCCTTGTGCCTCCAGCTTGAGCAGCACCCTCTGAACTAAGGGAAGAGGAGGAAATGCATACAGAAAGCGTCTTGTCCACCGCAGTATGAATGCATCCTGACAGAAAGTGCCAGGTTCTGGATTTCTGGAACAGAATAGAGGCAATTTTGGGTTGGGTGGGGACACAAAAAAAGGTCCAGGTCCAGAGTTTCCCACTCTTCAAAGAGTGACTGCATGATGCTTGTGTTGAGAGACCACTTGTGAGGCTCCGTTACCATTCTGCTGAGATGATCCGCTAGCTTGTTCTGCACTCCCAGAAGGTAAACCACTTAGATCAGGGCTTTGTGCTCCAGGCACCACTCCCACACTCTCATTGCTTCCCTGAACAGGGGGTAAGAGTGCACTCCACCCTGTTTGTTGATGTAGTACATCAGTGCTTTGTTATCCATTTGAAGGAGAATGATCTTGTGACAGAGAATGTCATTCAGAGCTCGGACTGCGTACAGGAAGTCTCTAATTTCTAGGATATTTATGTAGAGTTGAGACTCGTCCTGATTCCATTGACCTTGGCTATGGAGATCTTGACAGTGGGCTCCCCATCTGAATAGGGATGCATCCGTCGTGATGGCGATCTGAAATTCCAGTGAGGCAAAGGGAAACCCATTTAGAAGGTTGTCCTCTTGAGTCCACCAGGTGAATGACCATCTTAGAGGTTCTGTCACCTTGATGTGAAAGGACTGGGGATGTGCGGTTGGGGACCACTGAGTACTGAGCATCCACTGAGTAGTCCTCATGTGAAGACGAGCCAGAGACACAGTGAACACTGAGGATGCCATGAGATCCAGCATCCACTGCATCAAGAGGGCTCGAACTGAGTCGTTCTTTCTTATGAAATGAGCCATCTGAATGACATTGTTCCCCCTTTCTGCTGGAAGAAACGCTTTTGCGCTGGAGGTATCCAGAAGGGCTCCTATGAAGAGGAGTGGTTGTGAGGGTTGTAGTTGTGATTTCTCCAAATTCAACAGAACTCCCAAGGATGTGAGGAACTTGGAAGCCATAGCAATGGCTTCCTGAGTCTCGTCTAGATGGGCTTGCTAGTAGCCAGTTGTCCAGATATGGGAACACTTGAATTCTGAGTTTCATGAAATGCACTGTGAGAACTGCAAAGCACTTTGTAGACTCAAGGCACCGAAGATAGCCCAAAGTGCAGGACCCCGAATTGGTAGTGCGGATACAATGCCACAAATCGGAGATACTTGTGGTGGTTTGTGTGTATGAGAGCATGTTGGTAGGCGTCCTGCATGTCCAAGGAGGACAGCCAATCATTCTGATGAATCAGAGGTAAAAGTGTGATATCATCTTGAATTTCTCCTTGTAAAGGAATTTGTTTAACTTCCTTAGATCGAGAATAGGGTGCACGTCGCCTGTTTTCTTTGGTACTAGGAAGTAATGGGAGTAGAAACCTGTGTTCTGTTGATCCAACGGGACTACTTCTACTGCCCTGTTTTTAGCATCTCGGAAGCAAGAAGGTCTGACAGACAGACAGCTTGGGGCTGTCGTCTGGGTGGATGATCCAGAGGGGTTTCCGAAAGATTTAGAGAGTAACCATCATGGATTATTCTGAGCACCCATTTGTCTGATGTGACTGACTTTCATTGGTTGTAAAACTGAGTCAGATACCCTCCTACTGCTGAGAAAGAGGCCCATTCGGACAGCTGAGGTGGGACTCGGGCTGGAATCTCAGCGAGTGGCACTAGGTGCTTTTGGGGACTGTGCCTTCTGCTGCATTTTCTTTTGTGTCTGGGGGGCTTGATATTTGTTAAATCCCCCTCTGCCTTTTCCATGAAAGGACTGACTGTTATGAAACTGCAGCTGATTTCTGCCCCATTGAGGGGCGATAGAGGATGACCTAGCCGTTCTAATAGCTGATCTAGTTTTCTGTGTGACTTCTAGTGCCTACTCAACTTGAGGGTCAAAGAGATAAGTTCCATCAAATGGTAAGTTCATAACTCCCTGTTTGGCATTATTTGTGAATCCTGATGTTCGTAACCATGAGTGGCGTCGGGTGCAATTACCAGCTGCTGCTGCCCTGGAAGCAGTGTCAAAGGCGTCCATAGCAGCTTTTCGTTGCTGATTGTTGGACCCAATGCCTCTAGTAATGGTCTGGAGAAGCTCTGAGTTAACACCAGACTCCGTAAGAGCTTTCATGGTGGCCTTGAGCGAATGCCAGAGGGTATACTCATACTGAGAGAAATAACCCTGGTATCTAGCAATGTGCATACCCAAGGTAGAGGCAGTGAAAACTCGCTTCCCCAAGGTGTCAGTCTTACAAGATTCCTTGTTTACTGGACGTTCTGTAGATTCCTGAGGAAACATAGAATTTGACGGCAGATAAGGACCGCTTGGCCCACCTAGTCTGCCCATTTTCCTACCTAACAGATAAGCTGCAGATCCTAGTTAACCAACAGCTTACTTCCTCCTACCCCCCACTAGGACTGCCTTATGCGTGTCCCATGCATTCTTGAAGTCCCCCACTGTTCTTGACCCCACGACCTCCTCAGGGAGGCTGTTCCATGCATCCACAACCCTCTCAGTGAAAAAATACTTCCTCACATTACCTCTGAGCCGTTAGGAAGGTTGGCTTTGTCATTCTCTGCCAAAACAACTATGGCATCAGCAAAGGTTTGAGAGGTCAAGATAGGTCGATCCTTGGGGGGGTCACTTCCTGTCTATGGAGTTAGCCATGGAAGGAATAAGCACCAGATTATCTCACACCATTTTTGAGAGAGTCTCAAAAGAAGGCTGCACCGGAGAAGTCAATTCCACCAGAATATCCAGAACGTGCAGCTACTGCAGATGCAGTAATTTCCCCAGATCAATCTCTGAAGTCTAGAGAGAGAGAGGAATTCATGTTCTTTATCAGATACTTAAAGGAAAGGTCTTCGACCAGAGGCTGAAAGAAGGAAAGGGTTTATTGCCACTCTGAAAGAAGAATCGTTGTCAAAGTCTTCTGCTAACTTTAGATCAGGATCAGGCTCAATATCGTCTCCTACTAGCCCCGGAGGGATAGTATAAATCGGAAAAGGAGGTGCCCGTGAATCAGAGTTAAAAACCTCGGTACCCTAGATGGTGCCGAAAGTGCAGACGGCGCCAACACAGATGCGGCGCCAAAGAGAAGACAGTGCCGACCTAGGGAACGGTGCCAGGAGCGGTGCGGCCAAGACCGAAGTCAAAGTCGGCACTGCCCTAGGCACCGCAGCAACACCAGAGGATCCCAACCCACCTCTTGGGAGTTAGGGAGGAAGATCTCAGAAAATTAGCAGGAGAAAATGGTACCTGTGCTGGCCTCTGCGCCACAGCCCTATGAGGGGGAAAAGCACCAGAGCACAGCATCGACAGCACCAGAGAAGGTGCTGCATGACTAGGAAGTCCCAACTACCCTGCCTGCAGGTTCGAAACCATTAGATCCGAAGGCCCCAGAGATGGACCTGCAGCCTCAAACAGGTTGGACAACCACTGAACCCACTGCTCCATAAGAGTGGCCCAACAATGAAACTGCTCAGCGGAAGACCCCCCCAGGGGGCAGGGAGGGACTCTGGAGTTGAGGATGTCTGTCATGAGAAACAAAGGCCATAGGGGACCCCGGAGGAGTTGGAGTCGAACCTCTGCCCATTGCCACTGACGATCGATGCGCAGACATACCAGAGGGCGACCTCTAGCTGTACAGTTTCTTCTTTGACTGGGGGGGGGGTCAAAGAAGAACTCGAGGTCGAGTGGTGCCAAGTCTTTGACACAGATCAAGAATGGAACCGCTTCTTTTTGTGCTTTTGGGAGGACAACCCATCCCCACCCAAGCACCGGACTGCCTATAGTCAGACCCTCCTTTCCGTTGAGGGCGGTGGACCAGACCCAGCCCTGCTGAAAACACAGCTTTCATGCGAAGTCTCCCTACTATCACTGGCCTTGTTCATAGCTGACTCCGTTGAAGGCAGGCTGAAGAAGACATCTTCGTTGATGAAAATTGACTTTTTTTTAAAAACTGAAATACTGTAAATAAAACCTAATCAATACTGAACGACTATAGCTGCTGTCGTATAGATGTGATAATTTGACTCCCAGCGGGCGAGCGACATTGTCACTGAAGCATACTCAGTGGGGAAAAAAGGAACTGAGGTGGTTGGAGGGTCGATGCCAAGGTAGCCTATGTGGTGCAAGCCTGTCTCACGGTGCAGTGCATGCGTGGTCCTACCTCAGCGCCGGCACTCCTGAGGATTTTTGGCTCCGCTCAGTTCTAGTGCCTCCAGCGTAGTCCCATTAGTCTGAATGAGTGGTGGAGACTTTATGTCCAGGAAGATCAGTTGTTTCTTTTCCTGTCTATGGGCACTGGTGACTGCCATGTAGTAGCTAAGAGCTCTCTTGTCGTCAAGACTGTGCAGTCTACACTCCCCAGAGCTTGAATGCTAAGTAAAGAAGAAAGGTAAAGTGATGGACTAGTTCAAATGAAAGTCCTAAACCACCTTTGGAAAAAATGTTCTGTTTGTTCGCAGGACCACATTTTTTCTGTGGAAATAGTCCTGCTCAATGCAGAGAGCCTGGAGCTCACTGATCCTTCTAGCAGAAGTGACTGCCACTAGGAAAACAATTTTCCATGTGACATATTTCAAAGGAGCTGAAGAAATGGGTTCAAAAGGGGGACCCATAAGCTTGGAGATAAAGGCATTCAGATCCCAGGCTGGCACCAGTTCCCTGTGAGGGGAATGCAAGTGAGCTAGACCTTTAAAGAACCTTTTGAAGACAGGATTTGATGCCATAGAGGCATTCTTCCCAGCAGAAGTGTAAGTAGACACTGAAGCTAACTGAACTTTTAAAGTAGTGGGCTGAAGGCACAGTGAATGCAAATGAGTAAGGTAGTCCAGCACAACTGGAACCCCTGCCTGAGCTGGCACCATATCCCTGGTGGAGCACCAGACAGAAGAAAAAATTACTCACCTTAGTAATGTTGTTTCTTCTAATGGAGTCTTGCTGTATTCTGACAATAGCAGTGAGTCCCAACCTTCGAACTGCCCCGGAGATGAAAGAGTTAACTTTCCATGCCAGGCATGGAACGCTGAGCTCGAGCTCGGTTGAGACTCTGTCTGTTGTTCTTCAAACTCAAACCATCAGATCTTTATGAGCTAAACTCACTAAGGCCCTGTGTGGAAGCTGTAAACCTACACTAGCCAACTGACTACTAAACATAAAACACATTTTTGGTCCCAAAACAAAGACTCAAGTCAGGAGACCCAAAAAATGAAAAACGCAACACCTACTCACCCCAAGAAAAGAGGGTGAAAACAACAAGGTGGGTACCTACTGAGTGCCAACACTGCACTGCCCACATCCCAAAAACAGAGGTTCTGAAAGGGACAGGCGGTGGGGGGGGTCAGAATACAGCAAGACTCCATTAGAAGAAACAACATTACTAAGGTGAGTAATTTTTTTCTTCAAACAACATGAAGTCTTGCTGTATTCTGACAATAGCAGACTACAAAGCACTACCTCCATGGAGGAGGGACAGAACCTACTTAGGGAATAGGCTCTGAAGCACAGCTGTGCCAAACCGAGCATCACTCCTATCCTGGATATCCAGGGAGTAATGCTTGGTAAAAGTGTGAACTGTTTTCCAGCTAGCTGCTTGACATATCTCTAGAATAGGAATGTCCCTGGCAGCAGCCAGGGAAGCAGCTGTACCTCTGGTAGAGTGAGCCCTCAGGCCTGAGGGTGGAATCTTACCCAGTTTTTCATAACAAAATTGGATACAAGAGACAATCCATCTGGCAAAGGATCTTTTAGTGGCAGGTTTCCCTTTACCAACCTCGCCATAAGTGAGGAACAGTTGGAGGGAGTCAAACCTGTGACCCTTGGTACACTCTATGTAGTAGCTAAGGGCTCTTTTCACACCTAAACTGTGCAGCCTCCTCTCACCAGAGGAGGAATGGTCAGTGAAGTACACTGGAAGAGACATAGACTGATTAAGGTGGAAATCTGAAACCACCTTAGGCAAGAACGTCCTGTTAGTCCTGAGGACCACCTTATCTCTATGAAAGGAGATAAAATCAGGCTCCACTGACAAAGCTTGTAATTCACTTATGTGTCTGGCAGAAGTGATGGCTACCAGAAACACAGTTTTCCAAGTCAAGTACTTAAGCTCTGCTGAGGACAAAGGCTCAAAAGGGGGTTGCATAAGCTGAGCAATGCAAACATTAAGGTCCCAGGCAGGGGCAGGGTCCCTGAATGGAGGGTTGGTGAAGCAATCCCTTGAAAAACTTGGAGAATACAGGGTGAGCTGAAAGAGAAGAGGGCTTACCTGCTGAAATAAAGGCAGACACAGCTGCCAGATGCACTTTCAGTGTAGCTGGTCTCAGCCCCAAGCTATTTAAGTGGACCATATAATCAAGGACTGTGGGCAAATCAGCAGATTCTGGGGAAATATGCTTCCCAGAGCACCATATGGAAAACCTTTTCCATTTGGAATTATAAGTAGCCCTGGTGGAAGGTTTCTAGAAGCCTTCAGGATATCCATTACACCTTGGGAGAGGTGTAAATCAGCAACTCTAACTCTTCAAGAGCCAGGCCTTGAGATTGAGAGATTTGAGGTTCGGGTACCAAACCCTCCCCTGAGCACAGGTTAACAGGTTGTAATTCATGGGAAGACACAGGGGAAGATGGACTGCTAAGGACAGTAGGAGTGGATACCAGGGCTGTCTGGCCCAGTCTGGAGCAATCAGGATCATCTTGCAGGGTTGAGATCTGATTTTGACTAGCACGTTGAACAGGAGAGGGAAGGGGGGAAAGCATAGAGAAACTTCCCTCCCAATTGAGAACTAAGCATCCAGGGAGACTGAGCCCAACACTGGGGGCCTGCAGCAAAAAAGGGGAAGTTGGTGATTGTCTGGGGCTGCAAAAAGATCTATCTGCGGAGTGCCCCATCTGGAAAATATCACATCCAAGACCAGGGGGTCCAGTGACCATTCGTGATGGCCCTGGGAAATCCTGCTGAGAGCATCTGCCAGGACATTGTCCTTGCCAGGGAGGTGAACTGCCGTGAGGGAGGTGTTCAGGGAGTAAGCCAGAGACCACAACTTCATTGAGGTGCACAAGGCCGGACCGAGTGCCTTCCTTGTTGTTGATGTACCACATTGTGGTGGTGGTGTCTGTTCTGACCTGTACAACTTTGTTCTGAACAGATTTGGAAAAATCTTGAAGTGCTAGAAATACTGCTCTGAGATCCAACAGATTGATGTGGAGCAGAGATTCCTGAGGGGACCACAACCCTGGGTGGTGAGGTCGCCCATGTGAGCCCCCCACCCCAAGAGGGAGGCATCTGTAGTAAGGATTAAAGAGTGAGACTGAGTGACAAACGGAACCCCTTGTCTCAGACTGTTCTGATCCTGCCACCACTGTAGGGCCTGGATCAGGGTTCGAGTTACTGGGATCAGTTTGGTCAGAGGGTCCTTCCTTTGAGACCAAAAGACTCTCAAATGGAACTGAATGTCCCTTATCTGAAATCTTGCTCCCTGCACTACTGCTGTAGGAACAGCCATGTGCCCCAGGAGCTGAAGAAAATGCCTTGCTGGTCGAGACACCTGCAGGGTGAATGAGGAGGCCAGAGAGACCAGGGTCCTTGCCCTGTCCAGGGGAAGGAAGGCTCTGGCCTTCTTTGTGTCTAGCTCTGCACCTATGAAGGTGAGGAGCTGGACAGGCTCTAGAACTGACTTTGGAAGATTTAGAAGGAAACCCAAGGAAGTGAGAAGTTGCTGAGTTATCTGTAAGTGTAACTTGACTTGGTCTGTGGACTGGCCTACTATGAGCCAGTCGTCCAGGTAAGGGAAGATGGCAATCTTCTGCCTTCTTAGAGAAGCAACTACCACTGCCAGGCATTTTGTGAATACCCTTGGAGCAGAGGTGAGGCCAAAGGGCATTGCTCTGAACTGGTAATGGCCTGAGGGCAGCTCGAACCTGAGGTACTTTTGATGGGAGCGTCTGACGAGAATATGGAAGTAGGCATCCTTGAGGTCCAGGGACACTAGCCAGTCCCCTGGCCTTAGAGAGGGTAGAATAATTCCCAGAGTCACCATTTTGAATTTTGGTTTTAAAAGGTGCTTGTTTAAGTATCTGAGATCCAGCCTGCCCCCTACAGGTAGCTGAGAATCAGCCCTGGCAACCCCATCAGGGTGCCTGTTTGGCAGGGACTTTGGGCTGAGGGGTGGAAGCAGGCCTGCTTGTACCCCCTCTACCTCTCCCTCTAAAGAACCCCCTCTGGGCATAAGCAGAAGAGGAGGCCTGGGCTTGGTAAAAAGGCCTATGAAAAGGCCTGCCCCTGGGAAGCTGCCTTTGAGGAGTGGCCTGCCTTTCCTTGGCCTGTGCACTCCTATAGGTGGTCCTATACTCATCCATTTTCTTCATATAATTCTCTGTTTGCTCCCCAAACAGAGAATTACCCACAACAGGAAAATCCATGGCCTTAGTCTGGATATCCTGTGACAGGCTAGTACATCTGAGCCAAGCCATTCTTCGAAGTGCCACAGATGTAGCCATGACTCTAGATGACACATCATTGGAGTCTACTGTAGCATGGAATTGCACCTTGGATGCCTCAATACCATCAGCAGCCACCTGCTCCAGCTCCTTGGCAAGCTGGCCAGGGACCCTGTTTTGCTAGGGCCATAACAGTGTCCCATCTGGATTTTTGATACCTAGCAGTATAGGCCATAATTGGCCTGTCTGAGTCCCAAGGATGCTGCCATGTACTGTTTCTTTGCCATGGCATTAATCCTCCTGGAGTCCTTGTCCGGGGGGTGTGAAGCCAAGGGAATGTTTGCCTTATCACAGGCTGCAGCCTGCACTACCCCAACATGGCTGCATTGTTGTGTAAGGAACTCCGTGTCAGAGCCTGACAATGTATACCTCTTGTTCATTCTCTTATCCACAGGAGGTATAGTGTTAGGAGTCTTTAAAATCTTAAATGTCTGTTTCCCAAAAGATTTGTGCAAGGGAATAGACAGCCTCCTAGACTCTGGGATATCCATCATTTCCACATAGTCAGGCTCCTCCTGGTCATCCACAGCTTCTTCCATAGGAAGCTGGAGGGTTTCAGCCACTTTTATAAAACATGAAATGGAGGGGACTCAGAAAGCCTAGGAGGAGACACTCCTGAAGGTCTGTCTGGGAGATGTCCGGGTCAATGGGCACATCCAGACTTTCAAATCCACATTCACTTTCCTCATACTCCTCTTCCTCCTCCTCCTCCGGTTCATAAAATTCCTCTAAATCATACTCTTGAACCGTGGAACTGGCGAACCAGCCTGCCTGATGGTGCGTTTGGTCAGAACCGGAAAGCGACTGGACAATTTGATCGCTTTGGCTATTTCTTCAGCGGTTGGAGAGGAAAGTTTTGGCTCCACACCAGCTGATTTTTCTTTTTAGTTCTTTTAGCGGAACCTACCTCAGAATCGGCTCTCCTTGTCCAAGAAGTCTTGCCCTGGTCAGAGGGCACCCTTCTGGTTCGGTTTGAACCGAACCGGGCTGACCATCCGGTTCAGCGGACTTTTTGGCCTCCCTATCCCTGAGCCTACCAGCTCTCTTTTCTAGGGTAGCTGCAGGAAAATTTTTTGCAAATCTTGCAGTCTGCATTGAGGTGTTCAAACCCCAGACAATAAACACAGGTGGTGTGGGGGTCAGCCTTGGCAAAGACTTCCCCACACACACTGCAGTGTTGAAACCCAGTGGGTCCGGTTTTTCTTTTGGGTTTGTCAGACATAGTGCCAGTCCTAACCAAACTTACCCTTTTATGGCAATCCACCAGGCAAGACCCTCTTATCGGTTCCCAACCATGTCACGGGTCGTGGAAAAAAACGTAATTAAATCAGTTTTTTTTTTTTTTTTAGAACCGATAAGAACCGGTAACCACACTCTAAAAGGCAATTTAAGATTTTTTAAAAACTTGATCGGTTCAAACCGAACCGATAAACTGTTTACAAGTTCCACACAGAATAGAATATAATAAAACCTATCTAGTACTCACGAATACCACAGACAGAGACTGAACCGGCAGGTTACGGTTTAAATTCGGTCGAAAACCGAGAAAAGCGGTACTTTAACCGACAAATTGAACCGAGCAGAAGGAGAAATCTCCGGAGCGACTGTTCAGTGAGGCGGAGTAAAGAATCTGACGGTTTGAGTTTGAAGAACAACAGACAGAGTCTCAACCGAGCTCGAGCTCAGAGTTCCATGCCTGGCATGGAAAGTTAACTCTTTCATCTCCAGGGCATTTCGAAGGTTGGGACTCACTGCTATTGTCAAAATACAGCAAGACTTTATGTTGTTTGAAAACCTTTTCCACTTAGAGGTGTACGTTTTCTTGGTGGAAGGTTTCCTGTACCCCCTTAAAATATCCAGAACACTTTTAGAGAGATGCAGGCCTGCATACTCTAGGTCCTCTAGAGTCATGCTTTAAGTCTGAGTGACTTGCGGTTCGGGTACTGGAGTCTCCCGACTGGAGGTTAGCAGGTTGTGCCTCTGAGGAAGGTGTACTGGTTCGGCCACAGACATGGAGAGCAGCAGAGAGTACCATGGCTGTCTGGCCCAATCTGGGGCTATCAAGATCACTGAGGCTGGCTAGGACCTGAACTTGAGTAGCACCCTGTACACCAGGGGGAATGGCGGGAACGCATACAGGTATTTCCCTGACCAGTCCAGAACCAGAGCATTCAGAGATACTGTTTCATGAGCTGGGGGTTTGCAACAATACTGTAGCAAGTGGTGACTTTCATGGGATGCAAAGAGATCAATCTCTGGGGTGCCCCACCTCTTGAAAATCACTTCCACCACCTGTCTGTTCAAGGTCCATTCGTGATGGATCTAGTTGATCCGACTCAGGGCATCTGCTTGGGTATTGTCCTTGCCTGGCAGATGGATGACCTGAAGAGAAACTCCTAGAGAGTAGGCCAGAGTCCAAATTTACATAGCTTCTGTGCAAAGAGGATCTGACCTTGTTCCTCCCTGCTTGTTTATGTAATACATAATGATGGTATTGTCTGTCCTGACCTGTACCACCTTTCGCTGAACTTTTGGTGTTAAGGCTCAGAGTGCTAGGAACACCACCCTGAGTGCCAGCCAGTTTATGTGCTGGAGCAACTCTGCACTGGACCAAGTGCCATGAGTAGTGTGATCCCCTAGGTGGGCACCCCACCCCATCCTACTGGTGATGCATCTGTTGTGAGAATCACTGATGGAGGCTCTTTTTGAAAAGGAACCCCTTCTCTGAGGTTGGCTTCCTCTTTCTACCACTGAAGGGCCAGGAGTAACATTTTCATTACTGGGACTAGCTTTGAGAGAGAATCCTTTCTTTTACACCAATGAGCCCTTAGGTGGAATTGGATGTCTCTCATCTGGAACCTGGAACCCAGGACTGTGCTGCCATGTGGCCCAGTAACTGTAGATACTGTCTTGCAGTTTCTGGTTTGTTGAGGCTGAAGGAGCCTGCCATCTGTAGAATGCTTTTTACCCTGTCCAGAGGTAGGTAAGCCCTGCCCTCCTGGGTATCTAGTTCTGCTCCTATGATCTGCAGCATTTGTGCAGGGAGAAGGACTTTTTGAGATTTACCAGGAAACCCAGAGACTCCAGGAGTCCTTGGGTGAGCTGCAGATGTTCCACTAAGTGTTATGGCGATTTTCCCACCACCAACCAGTCATCCAGATAGGGGAACACTGACACTTTGCCTTCGCAAGTGTACCACAACCACTGCCAGGCACTTTGTGAACACTCTTGGAGCTGAAGTGAGACCAAATGGCAGGGTTGAAAACTGGTAATGACCTGAAGGGAGTCTGAACCAGAGGTACTTTCTGTGAGACCCCCTTATGGGGATGTGGAAATAAGTATGTTTTAGGTCCAGAGATACCAGCCAATCTCCATTTTGGAAAGCTGCAGAATTAGTGACATGGTTAACATTTTGAACCTTGGCTTTACTAAGTGCCTGTTTAGCACCCTTAGGTCCAGGATAGGCCGCCATTCATCATTTTTCTTTGTTGTGAGAAAGTATCTTGAGTAAAAACCCTTTCCATTTTGTTGTGGAGGCACAGGTTCCACTGCTCTTGACAAAAATATGTTCTGAATCTCTTTTTCCAACAGCTTTCTTTCTGCATTGGAAGCTGGCTTGAACACTCTGGTTCTTAGACAGGGAAGGGATTTGAAGCTTAGAGACAAACCCTGACTCACTACTTACAGGACCCAGTTGTCTGTGGTAATCTGTTTCCAAGCCTGGAAATAGTGAGTCAGTTTGCCCCCTACTGGAACTGGGGAGGTGACCTGGGAAAGCATGTCAGGTGTCTGGCTTTGCCTGGGGCTGAGACTGGGAACCATGCCTGGCACCCCTTCTACCCCTGCCCCTGAAGTACTCTTGCCATGAGTACTGTTGAACTTGGGGGTACAGCCATGGCCTGATAAAAAGGCCTGGAATGACACCTTCTGCCCCTGCCTCCCCTTCCATAAGGTCTAGTGGACGGAAAGCCTTTTCTCTAGCAAAGTTGCTTCTGTAAGTGGCCTTGTACTTGTTCACTTTTTTCATACAGACCTCTGTGTGTGTTTTCCAAAGAGGGAGTTACCCTCAGCTGGAAAATCTAGAGCCTTGATCTGCGTATCCTGAGTAAGGTGTGTGGCTCTTAACCAGGCAAACCTTCTCTGGGCAATTGTATTGGCTGGCCATTCACCTGGCAGCAGTATCGCTGGTGTCTGCTGCCATCCGGAATTGGTATCTGGCAGCCTTTTTTTTTTTTTTACCTTTATCTGTTTATCCCCCTACACACTCCAGAGTCCCCCAGTCCCTCGGGCTGCCATGGTCCCGACTTACCTCCTACTCACCTCACTCAAACCCACCATCCTCACATCTGTCCCCAACCCCAGGGTAACCCCGTATAACCCTTTCACTGGGTGGGTCCTTCTCTCCCGAGGGGGAAAGCAGGGGTGGAGGTCACCAGTACACTAACTATTTTGCCCCCGAGTGCTGCTGAGTGCCATGGCTCCCTGGAGGGCTTTCGTTGGTTCTGCAACCAGCAGTCATCATCCGG
This sequence comes from Neoceratodus forsteri, assembly GCA_016271365.2. NCBI lineage: Eukaryota > Metazoa > Chordata > Ceratodontiformes > Ceratodontidae > Neoceratodus > Neoceratodus forsteri. Next base: position 184,265,325 of record JADMNL010000022.1, read on the forward strand.
GCGGATCTCGGAGCTTTTTCCGGTTTTCTATGGTTCCTTCATCATGCTCCTGCACTACCTCCGTCTCCACTGGAGGTCACTGCAAGCGAGGCAATACTAACTCAACCCTAGGAGAGGAGAGCTATCTGGACGCCAATCCTCTCCTCCCCCTGCCAACCCACGGCACCCGAGTCCGTTCCCGAACCCAGGTCACCTGCGCAGTGCATTTGCCAGCTTCTAAGCCAAATCTGGCAGTCTCAGCTAAGTCAGCTGAAAGACTAGATGGAGCCTTGTCTGCCATAGCCATGATAGACTGCCAGAGAGATTTTTGATACTGGGCTGCATAACCCTGGAAATTAGCCTGTCTGATGGCCAAAGAAGCTGATAAATAGCCCTTTGTGGCCATACTATCAATCTTTCTGGAATCCTTCTCTAATGGATGGGATGCCAGAGGAACCTTTGCCTTGTCACAGGCTGCAGCTTGCACCACCCCCCTGGTGGTCAGGGTGGGAGAATAAAAATCCAGCCCCTTCTCTATCTTCTTGTCCAACCTTTTGTCCAAAGGAGGGACAGACCTAGGTGTTGGGCAGAGCTTTACTACATCTTTTTTAAAGAATTTATGGGAAGCAGTAACTTTTTGGTGGGTGTTATCCCCATCATTCTAGGTATTCTGCTTCCTCCTCATCTTCTATTACCTCAGTGGTAGAGATGTCCAGATCATTCATCATTTTGTGGACAAAAGTAAAATGGGATGAATATTCCTCTAATGTCCTGGGAGGTGAGCCAAACTCTTGTTCAGGAGAGACTTCAGGCTCTATAGGCTACCCCTCATCTTCTTTTTCATATTTCCCTTGATCTTCCCTGACATCATGCAGGGAAGATTGGGTTGATTCAGCAGGGGTCGGAACTGCCGACTGCTGTCCAGCAGGCAGCATCCCCTGTAAGGCCTGCAAGACAGTGAAAGCCTAAGCAACTGCCAGTGCAAAAAGCATATTTGCTGCTGCACCAGAAGTCCCCAGATGCTGATCAGCGGGGGGTTCTGTGTGTTAAGTCTTTTTTGTCTTTTTCAAAGGAACTGGAGAGCTAGCCAGTTCAGCAGGCCTTTTTGTAATGGCCTTTGCACCTGTATCAGTGATAGAAGTTGTGGTTTCTGTGGTTTCACCCACAGCCACTGAGGGTGTCGGCTGGTCAGAGCCTGAGGGACCATTAGGTGGAGGCAATCTCTTTTTAAACCACTCCAAACATTTTTCAAACGTTTTTTCAGGAAAAGTCTTGCAAATTGCAGCCAGTTTTCAAATGATCATAGCAAAGGCAGGGAACACAAGAAGCGTGTTTATCTGCCTTGGCAAAAACTTCTCCACACTCTGTACAGTTTTTCGAACCAGGTTCACCGCTCTTTTTCTTAGGTTTTTCTAACACTTTGATCAATACAGCAGAAAAAATGTAACTGTGATTAAATTTAAACTTTTTAAATTAAAACTATCAGTTGTGGTCAGTTCAGGAACCGATCGGAACTGAGAACCGAAGAAAAAGGAACCGGGATTAGCAGTTCAGTAACCGATAATAGCAGTTACAGAAAAACAGTTTTATTAAAACAAAATGCTTTAAACTCAAGGCATTTCAGTTAGAAAACTCCACTAAAGGCTAAATTCCCCGTTCCTCGCTGGTTATTCTGGACTGGGAGAAACTGAGAAAAATTAGCAATTTAACTAAAATTTAGCTACAGTTAACTAACAAAAGATAAGGGCTGCAGATGAAAATAAAATTGTACTTATATGTATTTTATCAATTTCACAACGAGATGCTGAGGAGAGGATCTCCAAGCATCTAGTCTTTACAGGCGGAGAGAGAAATCTGAGGGTTAGAATGTAGGCAGTTGATAGGTGGCAGCATTTGAAAAAGTGGCACTAGCCCATGATTCCATCATTAGCATAACATTCCATCTTCAAGCAGATCTAGCTTAAAGACATACGGCATAAGAGTTAGGAATATTGGAGTACTCTTGGGGTGAGAAAGTACAGTTACGTAAGAACTTACCGTAACAGTAAATCTTAGAGAGGAGCTCTTGCAGCATGTAATACCATCAGGACTGAAGCCTGCAGGTGTCCGAACCCCACAGAAAACTTGTAGCTAGCAGTCTGAGGCAGGGGACCGTCCTCGACGTCCTACCTGGTATAAAGGGGGCGGTCCCATGGCGGCACCTCAGTTCTCCTACCGGAGACGCGGCCAAATAGAAATTGGAGAACCAGGTAGCAAAATTTCCGCATCCTGGCTGGATGCAAAAACAGTAATAAAAATAATCATAATAATCCCCTAAACTATCCTGGGGGAAGAAGGGTGGGAAAGCCACCTGCTGCAAGAGCTCCTCTTGAAGATCTACTGTAATGGTAAGTTCTTACGCAACTGTACTATCTGTCTTCGAGGGTGGAGCTCTTGCAGCAGGTAGTACCATTAGGACTGAGTCCCAAGCAGTACCCAAAGACAGGCCCACGTCTGATAGGGCGGATGGGGATATATTAGGAAGATGAAGCGGACATCCTATGAGAGAAGGCTTTGCAGGATTGCTAGTCTGAAGCCTGCTCTCCTTCTGGAAGCGATGTCCAGGTTGTAATGCCTGATGAAAGTGTGGACGGAGGACCACATGGCAGCAGCATAAATATCGGCCGAAAAGACGTTCTTTAGGGCCACAAAAGAAGATGCTACCGCTCTGGTGGAATGACCCCTAACAGCACCCGGGAGAGGCCTGTCGTGGTGCTGGTAACAGAACCGTAATGCGATGTACTAATCAACAGGCTAGTGTCAGTTTAGAAATAGGAGCCCCCAACATTCGCTTTGCAAAAGAAATGAACAACTAGTCTGATTTCCTAGAGGAGCGAGTCCTGTAGAGGTAATACTGCAAAATGCGATGAACATCCAAGGTGTGCAACAGCGCTTCACCCTGGTTGGAAGAATTCGGGTAGTATACCAGAAGGTTGATATCCTAGTTAAGGGTCAGTATGGATACCACCTTCGGCACAAATTTGGGTTTCGTGTGAAAATTCACCCTGTCCCTGTGAAAGACTTGTACGATTATTTACACATCAGAGCCTGGAGTTCCGAAACCCTTCGAGTGGAGGTGATGGCCACCAAGAGGAGAGTCTTCCATGAGAGGAAGTGCAGCTCACAAGATGCTGCTGGTTCGAAGGGAGGAAGTGCGAGTAGGTCCCAAGGAGGAGGTCTGCCGTGTAATACCCCTCGTAGGAAAGTCTTGCAGGCATTCAATTGTGCCAGAGTTTTGTCTCTGAATGGGATTTGATAAGCGGAGACCGCACACATATGCACCTTGACTGAGGACTAACTCAATCCCAAGTCCAAAAGGTGTCAGATATATTCTAACACGTGCCTGACTGAGCAACCCAAGGGATCTAGGGAGCGGGAAGAAGCCCACAAGCAGAAGCGTTTCCATTTTAGAGCATACGTGGCTCTGGTAGAAGGCTTCCTGGCTGCCACCAGAATTTCAGCCACCCCGCTTGACACTCCTAATCTATTTTCCACTAGGACTGCAGGAGCCAAGCATGCAAGTGAAGAAAGTGAAGGTCAGGATGGATGAGAGTCCTCTGTTCTTGAGACAGCAAGTGAGTGGAGAGTGGCAACTGAACTGGGGGTTCCAGAGACAGTTGCTGGAGCAGCGGATACCAAATTTGAGGAGGGCATAGAGGAGCCATCAGAATCATCCTGGCTGCCTCTGACTGCAGTTTGAGCAGTACTCTCTGAATGAGGGGGAAGGCATAAAGGAACTTCCCTGTTCAAGAGACGGATAATGCGTCTCACCAGAAAACACCAGACCCCGGAGCAAGCTATCAAAAATTACGCAGTTTGGTGTTGCATGGCGATGCAAATTGGTCCAACTCTGGTTGGCCCCATCTGTTGAAGAAGTCATCTGCGACATCTTGGAGCAATTCCCACTCGTGATTCTGAGAGGAAGAGTGACTGAGACTGTCGGCGAGGATGTTCTGGACACCTGGCAGGTGAACTGCGGTGAGGTCCAGACTATATTCTACTGCCCAGTCCCATGGCCTCTCTGCAAAGGGGGTACGAGTGAGTTCCGCCTTGTTTGTTGATGTAGAAGATGACTGGTGTGTTGTCTGTCTGCACCAGAAGAAGACCCGGCAGAAGCTGGTCTCTGAATGCCAAGAGTGCATTCAGAACTGCTTTTATCTCCAGGACGTTGATATGAACAGAGCCCTCGATGGCAGACCAGGACCCCCAGGTCCTGTCATCCCCTAGATGAGCCCCCCAGCCTGATAGAAGCTTCTGTGGTCAGGGTCTGAAGCGATAGTGGTCTGCAATAAGGAACCCCACTGCTCAGATTGTCCGTGTGGAGCCACCATTCCAGGGAATGATGAACCACTCGAGAGATCCAGATTTGGAGGTCCAGATCATCCACCGATTGGTCCCACTGCACCCTGAGATGCCACTGAAGAGTCCTCATATGGAACCTGTGGCGATGGCTGCCGCTATATGACGCCAGCTGCTGGACCACCCACGCAGGGGAGAAGGGGGTTCTTTGGAGGCCTCTGGCTAACCCCTGATGGTGATCTGCTTTGTCCGGAGGCAGAAAGGCCCTCCCCTGTTCGGTGTCGAGGATGGCACCTATGAACCGCAGCCATTGTGTCGGCCATGAGTGCAACTTCGACCAGTTGACCGTGATGCCCAGGGACGAAAACAGAGCCCACGTTTCTGTTAGGGCGATTAGGAGCTCCTCCTCCAACCGAGCGGAGAGGAGCCAATTGTCCAGGTAGGGGTAGACAAAGAGGCCTCTCCTGTGGAGGGCCACGGCTACCACCGCTAGGCACTTTGTGAACATCCTGGGTGCTGACAAGAGGCCGAAGGGCAGAACCCTGAACTGGTAATGCTCGTCTCTGAAGCAGAATCTCAGAAAGCATCTGTGGTTCTTTAGGACTTTGATATGCAGGTAGGCATCCTGCATATCTAGGGAGCATGGCCAGTCTCCTTGCTGAAGCAGAGGGAAGAGGGATCCCTGGGTGACCATGCGGAACCTCTAGTACTTCACCGAGAGGTTGAGATTGCTGAGGTCCAGAATGGGACTAAGGTCTCCCGTTTTCTTCGGGACGAGGAAGAAACGGGAGTAGAAACCTTTCCCTCTCTGGGCCGGTGGGACCCTTTGAATGGCTCTCTTGTGTAAGACTTGTTGGATCTCTCCTTCCAAGAGGAAGCTGTGATGCGGTGGACAATGAGACATGGGGGGGAGGGTTGTCCGGTGGGATAGAGGAGAACTCTATTGAATACTTTTTCCGAATGGTGTCCAGTACCCATTGCTCTACAATGATACCGGACCATTTGAGAGGGAAAAGTGCAAACCGCACTCCTACCTGCTCATTCTACCTGTCCCCGAGAGGAGGAGGGCAGCGATAGGAGTCAGGTAGAGGGGGTGGGAGGGGCCTGGGCGGTGGGTGCTTTTGGCTGTTTTGGGCCCTGGGAACCTTGAGGGGCAGGGTTACCCTGTCTTCTAAATCCCCTTTCCTGGGATTGCTTGCCGGTTTGTCCTTGTGCATGGCGTTGACGAAAAGGACGTTGGCGGCTAAATTGTGGTTGGGACTTGTACATCCGGTGTCAGTCTGCCACCGCCCTCCCCAACTCCTGAAGCTATTTCACCATCTGCTCCACCTCAGGACCGAACAACACCAGGCCTTGAAAAGGAGAATCCAGGATAGAGCCTGAAGATCTTGCGGAAATCCAGTAAGTCTGAGCCAGGACTGCCGTCTCATGCATGGTGGTAAATAAGTTACCTATGTCCGCCACTGGGATGACCGCAGAAGCCAGTGCCGGGTCAGAAGGGCCGGGTGTCTGGTCCTTAGAAACAGGCATCTGGGGTTCAGGCACCTCTATTGGTGTGGCAGGCGTTGGGTCCGGTAGCCCGGTGTCCGAAGGCCGGCGACCGGTGTCTGGCGGGACGTCAGCTGGCATCTGACCTCTAGACGGGGGAGCAGATGGCTGATTGTCGTCCGGCGACTGCCCAGTGTCTGGTGTCGGGATAGCGGGTCATCGGGGTAGGTGAACGGCTGTGCGGGCGTACGTCTGGCGGAGGGCACACCTTAGCCTGTGGGGGAGGCATCCAAGCCCGGGCGTCTCCCTGCCTACTGGAATGTTCTTCAGTTTGTTTCCTCTTCTCCAAGGTACTGGGCCTGTCCGGAGCCCTGGGCAGGCTTTCCTGGGTTGACCCTGTGGTTTCATGAGGTCGATGAGCCAGGGAAGAACGATGTCCGTCTGATGCTGACTGATGATGCGGCCCTGAGAAGGGGAGGAAATGGACTTTGAAGGGCGGGAGGATTCAGTTTGAGGAGCCGGAACTGAACCAGACCTTTTGCTGGAAGAAGATGACGCCCGTTTGGCTGGCGACTGGTGGCGGGATTCAGACCTGGCCCAATCCGTCTCCTTGTGGTGCCCCCGGCCCTGTCTTTAGAAGGGGATTCTCTAGTGGGAGAGGATGAGTTGGCCCAAATCTTGCTGCATGGCCACAAGCTTTTTCTCCAGTGGATAAGTTTTCAAGGCATGGGTTCTTCTGGCACATCTTCTGATTGAACTTCTGGCAGTGGCACGTGGAATCAGGCCTGAGGTCGGGCTAGGCAGATGAGGCAGGCCGTGTGGCCGTCCTTCACCGGAATCTGCTTCCTGCAGGCACACTTAGATTTTCACCGCGGTGGTGAGGGCGTCGACATAAACGAGGCGTTAGTTAAATATAAAATTAGATCAAGAAAGAAAATGACTTAACTGGCATTTGAGGCTGTCGACTGCAGAGAGAGGCGTCCGTGGAGCCCGACTATGCAGGTCAACGGCGGGAAAAGAACTGAGGTGGCGCCTGGGGACCGCCCCCTTTATAACACGTAGGACGTCAGGCAGAGCCGATGTCGGGGGTGGTCCCCTGCCTCAGACTGCTAGCTACAAGTTTTCCATGGGGTCCTGATGCCTGTTGGCTTCAGTCCTAATGGCATTACCTGCTACAAGAGCTCCACCCTCAAAGACAGATCTGCGACTTTTCTGTGGTAAAAAAAATAAAGAAAATCATCGGTTCCCGTGGGCTAGCAGTATAGCCTAGAGGTTAGAGGAACAAGGTGTGAACGAGCTTGATACATCCAGCAGACCAGACCTGAGTTTGATTCTCACAACCTCCACTTGCATACTGTGTGACTCTGAGCAAGTCACTTAATCACCCAGTGCTCCCAGGTCGCCCTTGAAAACAGGCACTTGTGCCTAGTGGGCCTTACCCAGTTACCAAAGACTAAAATAAAAAAAATAAATAAATATGGGAACCTCTATATAAACAAAGAGAACTGTGAAGACACTAAACGCAATTACTAAAACTTATAGAAAATAAAGAAAACGGGAACCTCGGAACCGAGAACAAAACACGATTCCCGGGAACCGAGGGGAATCGTAGAAACTGTAAGAAAATACTCAGCACACTATAAAAAAAAACTAGAATTAAGGTTTACAGCTACCAAGTTCAAGAAAAATGACTTTTTCTTGGCCAAGAGAGGGTGAGCACCTCAGAGGCAGTATTGCTCAGTCAGATGGAGAAAAAATTCTGGAGCCTTCCTCACTCTGCCTGCTCAGCACACCCTTCAAGCTTCAATCTGATTGCCTAAATCATAAACTCATTACCATACATTCCAACTCCAGGAAAGTGCTGTCTAGTGAGCTCACTGCAATAGTTACTGATGCTAAATGACCCTTGGGGTAAGAAATGTCCTATCGTACCCCTGATACTTGATGGGGTACACCAAGGATCAATTTTTGGCCTTGTCCACTTCTCACTGTTCATAAATAACCTACGCTCTGCCTGCTCAAACTCTCGTATACACATACATGTGGATGATACTGTGATCTACACATCTGGCCCTTCTACCTCTGATGTCCTGGCCCCTCTCTAGCAAGACTTCCGTAATGTGGTAAACTGGTTTTATGCATCTCAACTCAAGATGAACAAAAAAAAAAAAAAAAATCTCAATGACTTTTGGCTCCAGGCAAAAACTGGCCAGGCTTCCAACTCTGCCAGTGTTCACCACTCTGGAAGGCACCCCCCTATCAGTGTGGTCCCTATGTTCAAATATCTAGGAGTTTGGCTTGACTCTAATCTCAACTTCTCAACCGATATTAATACCATCCACTCCAAACTTCACCCCAAGTTTGGAGTGTTATTTCGTAATAAAGACTGTCTCTACCTCCCAGTTCACTGTGATTTGATACAGAAAATGATTCTCCTGGTATTCGATTATGCTGATATCATCTATGGTTCTGCTCATGCTATGTCCCTGCTAGACTTGACACTCTCTTTAATGTTTTTGTCATTTTGCCACAAACTCTCCTTTTTGCACTCACCACTGCCATCTCTACTCCTCTCTTTCTCTATTTCCCCCCTACCACAAAGGCACTTGGCCACAGCCTAACCTTTATTTCAAAATACTGGTTTGGGACCCGTCCATCCTCTCTCTCCTCTCTTCTTTCCCCAGTTACTCCGACCTGTTACTCTCTGCGCTCCAGTTATTCCCGCTGCTTCACCCTCCCCCATTTCTGCTCTTCTCCTGGCCAGTCAACCTTCTCCTATCGCCTCCCCTCCTCTGGAATCACATCTTCTCTTCCATTTGTCTCAGTCCTTCACTCACTGCCCTTAAGCACCTGCTCAGACCCACACCTGGTGCTACTTGGTGCTGCCCCTCAGTTTTGCTACTTTTGTTCACTTTACCAAATTTATGTAATACAAACTGAATTTATCACTTTCACTGCATTTGTTTATGCATGTTAGTGTCGGCCTGGAATGAGCTGCCAGAGGATGTGGTAGCAGCTAGGACAGTGGGATTGTTCAAAAAATCATGGGACAAACACAGAGGGAACTCGTGGGACCAAGGAACAGGAAGGGGAGAGGGAGAGGTGGGGTCATGGACACTGGTGTAGGGGTAAAATATAAAACCCCAAAACTAATCGAGCAGACAAGATAGACCAAATGGTCTATTTCTTCTGGCTTCTTTCTTATGTTCTTATGTTAAATCAAATTTATGTAAACATGTAACCATATGCTTCTTTAACCAAAGTTATATACAAGTCTCACAAACATTATGTTTTCATTGATTTCATTGACAATACAGAGCAATAGGGGACAAAAGTCCATAAGCTCGCCACTATATCTACAAATAGCCTTTAATTCCTTTATTGAATCAATATTGATCAAACTTTGATTTATACCACATCACATGGTAACGTATTCCATATCTGAGTTACCCTATTATTTATCCAAAATTTCCTTTTGTTTGTATTTGTTTTTTCTTTAATTAATTGCTGTCCATGTGCTCTTGTGTTATGTCCGTGGTCCCTATGTTTCAACCCTACACAATCCCATAGAAAACAATCTTTATGAGCCTTAAAAATCATACACGTCTCTCCTCATTCTTCTATACTCAAGTGAATACAGTCCCAATGCACTCAACCTCTGCTAGTAACTCTTTCCCTTAAGTCCTGTAATAGTATTAGTAACTCTTCTCTGGACCCTCTCCAATAATCCCACATCCTGTCTTTTATAAGGTGCCCAGAACTGAACGCAGTACTCCATATGGGGCCTCACAAGTGCAGTATACACAGGGAGTACGACTTCACTTTCTTTACATCCTGTATGTCTGTTTATACAGTGTGCAATACCGCTAGATTTTTTAATAATCTTATTACAGTGTGTACTAAATTCCAGGTTACTGCCAAGATTAATCCCAAAATCGGATTCTTTTACAGAGTCCCTTAATACTTTACCTCCCACATAGTATTTAAAGAGATTATTATTATTTCCAAAGTGTATAACAGTACATTTATCTATATTGAATGTGGATTGGTTTTGGGAGGCCCAATTTTCCAATTCATTTAGGGCTGCTCGCAGAATATTATATTCTGCTAAATTATTTACTGTGCCCCCAAGCCGTGTCATCCGCAAATTTTGACAACCAAACACTATGGTTAACCTGCATAGTTGATATATAGAGATTGAAAAGACAGGGTCCCAGCACGGATCCCTGTGGGACACCACTAGTCACTCGGGACTGACTGGAGAAATGACCTACACATACTTTCTGATGTCCATTTGCCAGCCATGCCCTAATCCACAAAGCTGTCCAACTTGGTAGTTCTAGTTGTTGAATAACTTTAACTAGCTCCTCATGAGGGACCTTATCAAAGGCTTTCTCAAAGTCTAGATAGATGACATCAACTGGGATACCGCTATCTATTGATTTACTGACCTTATTATAGAATTCCAATAAATTAGTCTGGCATGATCGCCCCTTTTTAAACCCATGTTGTAATTTATCTTCCTTGCCTGAACTTTCAAGGAAGTCTACAATAAAATCCTTTACTATAGCTTCCAGTATTTTTCCTAGCACGGAAGTCAAACTTATGGGCCTATAATTAGACACCAACTGACGTGATCCTTTTTTGTGTATATGGATCACTGTTGCTTGAGACCAAACTTTAGGAACCTCGCCTGTTGCTATAGATGTTTGGAACAGGTGTGTCACAGGATCTAACAGGACCTCCACCAGTTCCTTTAACATCCTAGGATGAATTCCATCTGGTCCATGTGCCTTATTTTGTTTAACTTGCTTGAGTCTTCTAAGTACAGTGGCTCTATTTTATAGATGGAATTCAACTGTATTATGGCTGTCCCATGATTGCTAGAATGTGGATTACATTAAAAACTGTAGAGAAGTAATTATTAAATTTCTCCGCCAATGACCCATTGCCAGTTATAGTTTCCCCATTGTCGGTTTTAAGGGGTCCTACAGATAAGCGTTTGCCTTTTTAACTATTTATATAAGTATAGAAGGTTTTATAATTATCTTGTACTTTGGCAGCTAAAGTATACTCATAGTTTCTTTTTGCTGTAAAAATACCCTTTTTAGCCAGCCTCTGACTTATTTTATATTTTTCCCAACTATCCTCAGTATTAGACTTTTTTGCATTGTAATAACATCTGTTTTTCTTCGATTACTGATTTAACTAGTAGGGTCCACCACGGTGGGGGAACATTTTTTTTTGACCCATTGTATTTTTTTGTGGTAGGCACATACCTTTGGACCAATTAATTTAATTTATTGATTAATTTGCCCCAAATTTCACCAACTGGTTGTGTCCAAAAATCAGATTTCCAATCCCAGGCTTCCAATTCGTGTCTCATGGAATCAAAATCAGCCCTATTGTACCTTTGAAGTACCGTTGTACCTGTACATTTTCCCATTGCTTCCCTGTACTGGAACATGACCATAGAATGGTCACTGGACCCAAGTGGGGGAATTACATTACAATCCATAATGTTTTCACCCATATCACTTAATAATAAATCCAGAATATGATTACTCCTAGTACTGGAAGCAACAAATTGGTCCAAACCAGCAAGAATAAAAGTATCCAGGTATCTTGATTCAATACTTGAATTTGCTTTTAATAATTCCCAGTTAATACCTGGGAGGTTAAAATCGCCCAGCAAAATAACCTTCCCTGAAAGACATAGCTGGGTAATGAAAGCAAGGATGTCCTTATCTTCTTTCAACTTAGTGGATGGTGGCCTATATAATACCCTGAGATTAATTTTGGCTGAATGGGAAGGGCGAATCTTTACCCAAAGCGCTTCTAAATCCAGTCAACTACTTATTTCAATTTGCTCTGAAACAATCATATCACTAATATATACTGCCAATCCCCCCCTTAGTTAGGGGTCGATCTCTATTAAAAAGTGTGTACCCTTGGATTTGTTTATCCCATGTATTATCAGGCTGCCACCATGTCTCAACTACGGCACAGATGTGAATATCCTGGTTAATTAATAAAGACTGCAGCTCGTCGAGCTTATTATTTAAGCTTCAAGCATTAACAGACATAAACTTCCATCCTGTGTCTAACTGGTCTGAGTTACGTGTCCCCTCAACCCCGTTCAAGTTTAAATGTTGGTATATAGTGTCTTTTAAGTGTAGGACTAGCACGCTTTCCCATTTTATTGAGATGTAAACCATCCGTAGCATAAAGATATTCTTTTTGAAATTTCTGCCAGTGGTCAATATCCTTCTCTTGCAGTCCATCTTTTAAACCAAGACAACAAAGGAAAACGCCGCGACAGAGGCCAGGTCGATTCGGTGCTCACCTAAAACAAGCAGCCAGCTCGTAACGTAAACCAGAAACTCAAAAAACAGGTGGCACTCGGGTCTCTCCTTGAAAATATTGCAAGCAACCAAGCCAGTAACAAAATAGTGTTTTATTATGCAAGGAGTACCAAACAACAACGGACTCCCTCACCCAGCGCTTCGACTTAAACCAAGTCTTCCTCAGGGATGTGGTTACAATACAAAAATGTCATTCTTTAAATACACGTATCTACTACATAATACATGAGATACTAGTGATGCATTCAAATGTCAGCCTTCATAAGGAAGAAGTTATATGTCTTTAAACAATATCCATAATACTAAACAATGTATAAACAAAAAATGACTAAAAAATTATTCTTAATACCAGAATTGCACATCACTTGTAAACATGACAAATTTAAAATACACAGTGTATTCGTTAGTTGAAGGCTGCCACAGGCGCTCTCCACAGTAAGGAAACTTATGCATGTAAATGAAGAAAACATCCCAGTTGTATTCATAACTGCAGGACTAATATTATTTCTTGTGCATTTCAGGTAAAAAATGATCTAAAAGGAGGAAGGAAAGAAAAGGAAGAGATTACTTATATCTCCAAATTTTACATTATTGGCTCTCATATAGTAGAGCTATAAAGCTTCAATCATTTATTTATTTAAGAATGGCTTTAAATCCCACCTTTCATTCAAGCCATGGGGTTTAACACTATTAAATTTAAATATCCAAAAACTCTCTTTTTCCAAAAGTCTGTTCGGTCTGTTACCCCCTTGTGTGAAAGGTGGGATCCATTCTAAACCCATGCACTTAACATCTTCTGTTTTAGATGAATGATGCGTTACAAAATGCATGCCAACTGGTGTATCCTGTCTTTTATTAAGTATGGATCTGATGTGCTCTTGGATCCTCTGTTTCAATGGACGCACTGTTTTCCCAATGTAAATTAAATTACATTACAGGTGCACCAAAGGGCATAAACCACATAGCTAGTGTCACATGTAATTAGTTGTCTAATATCGACACTGGTGTTAGGCTCCATTGGATGTTGAAATACTTTCCCTGATACAGTGTACTTGCATATGTTGCATCTACAACACTTAAAAAAACCTTGTGGTCTTTGAGGTAACCATGTAGTTGTTGTCTCTGTTCGTGTAGTCTGTAATCTGCTTTGAAATCATATCCTCTTTTCAGGAGTCTATCTGATTTTATACTCTTAAAAACATTAAAAGAGAAAGTCAGTAAGTAAGAACGCACTGAACTCATTATAGGAATGGGTCGAGAAACTCCACCCATTAGTCAAACACCTTGCACGTTTATCACAGAATATAATCATAAAGCAGGGAGAATTGGCAATATTATCTATCGAAACTGGCATATTCTACATTCGGATGAAACAGTAGGGATGGCAGTGTGTCCAAGCCCCCGAGTATCTTTTAGCAGGGCTAAGAATCTTAAGGATTTTGTGGTTCAGTGCGGGTGGGAGGGGTCCACTGGACCACCAGGATAATGGGTTTCTTTTATTTTTACGTCAGCCCTCAATCGGGCAGACAGGTCCACTGGACCACCAGGGATAATAGTTTTCTTTTATTTTTACTTCAGCCAGCGATTGGGCGGACAGGTCCACTGGACCACCAGGGATAGAGGTTTCCTTCTATTCTAAAGCCCGTGATCAGGCAGACAGGTCCACTGGACCACCAGAGATATAGGCTACTTTTTTAACTTAGCCCGCGATCGGACGGGCAGCGGTCCACTGGACCACCAGGGATGTAGGATTAATCCTTTTTTTCCTGATGCCCGCAATCAGGCATGGGGGGGCACCACCACGGAGGTGCAGCCGAGTTGTGGCCAGCCCATGCGGCAGCCGGCCGGTTACAGGCAATGGCGGGCAGCTCACCTGTGGTGGCCATCCGTTTTTTGATCAACTTTGTGCTGGTGCAGGTAGTGGTTGCGTATGCATGGCTCCGCACATCCCAGGCTGAATATCGGGCTGTGCAGAGTATGCATGGGCATGCCCCCCCCCCAACCTGTGCCTGCATACATTACTGATGCGCTCTGGCGCATCGGGATTTGTGCCACGCTTTCCCCTTTTGAATATCGCGCCAGGGTGCATCAGTGGGTAGCGCATGGCGCATCACTGTTGCGCCATGCGCAACCCTTTTGAATATCTGGGCCTAGGGATAAAAACTAGCATTATAATGCTCCTTTACATCAAACAGGGAATGAGTAGAAAGCGTCAAATTATTTATATATGTTCACAGGTCTCTGAATGGAGGCATGTGTTCAAAACCCACTGCTACCACCATCTGACAACGAGGTACAGGTCAGGAAGCACAGGAAAACCAGGAGCAGTTGTAAAATTCACAAGAGTTTTATTAACAGTAAAACAAAAAAAATACAATTGTTCAGAATAACTATTTACAATGGCAGTAGAAACATAGAAAACAGAGTACTTCTGAGTTTTTCTTCTCAATTTCCAATCTGTCTCAGTCTCTGTCTCTCTCTTCTGCAAAACACTGCATCTCCTTTTTATGTCTGTGCAGGAGTTCATTAAGAAAATAGCATGCTTCTCACCCAGTGCCCTTGTAAGTTTTCAATGTTCTAGTCAGTTTCAGCAAGTGCAACAAAAAGAACATTGTGACTCAGAACTGACCTCTTGTTTACATCTTCTGCAAAAGGCTTAAAAATTGCATCTCAGGTTAACCCCTTGAGTTCCTAATAGCTTTGTAATCATTTCAACAGTATAACTAATATACAGTTTTAGCTTTGCAATAATTTCAACAGTATGACTATATACAGTTTTAAAGAAAGGGATCCCAATTACATTTCCACATAATGATTCACATATATTTTTATACCAGCAGATATGTAAGGGGGAGAAAAGACAGAACAGCAAGTGAGGGTAGAAAGATAGCGAGAGGCAGAGAATTGCAAGACTGCTGGGGTGATCAAGTCCTAGGTCTCACGAGAAAATCTGGTTGCAGAACCAGACAGAGAAGAGACAGAAAAGGATAGAATAGAACAGATCCTTGCATTTCAACTCTTTCTCCATAACAACTGGGACAGGGCCGTGTTCAACCCTGTCACAATAGGTATGAATACGAGTCGCGTACTGTAGCTCAGAAAATCATATTTTGACTCGCCACTTATCAGTGTTTACTGATGGTTCTATTTCGACTTAAATATGTATCCAAACCTTATTTATTTATTTAGGTTTTGTTGACTGGGTAAGTGCACTAGATAAGACACTGCCAATTTTCAGACAAGACCTGGGAAGTTACAGAAACAATGGTACAACAGCAGAACAACCAGCAGACAACTGCAAATAAATAGAGAATACTGGATGGGCAACTATGCACTAGTGTGTTCTGTCACAGAGGGGCTCCAGTTCCCTCTGACCTCAAGAGTGAAGCCTATTAAATAAATCAATGTTTGTACTTGTGACCACTGATTCTGGCAATGTATTCCATGTTTTCACAACCCTCTGGCTAACCCATTTACCCTGTTTATTGGTTTTATAAAAATCCACCCTTTAGTTGTAAGTTGTGTGAACTTGAAGATCTAACTCCTTTTTTTGGTTCAGTCCTGATGTTTCCCAAAAGTTGTCATTATGGAAGGCCTTATAAACATAAATCACCTCTTAGTCTTCTATATGTTAGGGAGAACAAATATAATTGATCAAGTCTTTCCTCATATTTTTTATCCTTTAGATTATTTACTTTCTGTGTAACTTTTCTTTGAACTTTTTCTATAGATTTCATACTCCCTATATTGTGAGGTGTACAGTACTCCAGAATAGGTCCTACCAATGTAGAATAAAGGGGTATAATTACTTTTTGACCTCTAGTTTTAATATGTCTAAGAATATTTCCTAGTACTTTGTTTCTTCTTTTTACCACATCTTTAGCTTGATTATCAAAATTTAGCATATTATTTCACACCCAAGTCTCTTTCATTATCAGTGTTACTTATTGCTCTATTATTTATTTTATAATCAGCCTTAATATTGTTATAACCAAAATGCATTACTTTACATTTATTTTCACTGAAACTCAGCTTGTGTTGTTTTGCACATTCTTCCAATTTAAGTACTTGCATTTGGAATTTTGTAGCTGCCTCTTTTTTGTTTATTATTGCACCAATCTTTGTGTCATCTGCATATTTGTAGAGCCATGCATCCTCAGAAGTTCTCATTGCAGATATGAAAATGTTGAACAAAGTGGGGCCCAGAATTGATCCCTGGAGCACACAATTCGTCACTTCACCCTAATCTGACAAGAAACCCCTGACATTGACTATCTTCTATCACATAGCCATGATTTTACCCAAGACACAAGAATGGGATCAAGCTTCATTTCTGTTCATGTTTTTATTAACTCATTGTGTGGTACTGAGTCAAAGGCCTTAGAGTAATCCAAATATACTACACCCACGGGTAAACCCTGGTCTAGGGCACAACTGACTGGCTCAAAAAAAGATTAGCAGTCTGGTTAAACACAATCTTCTGGGCACAAACCCGTGCTGTGTAATATCCAATAGCCTTTGCTCTACTATATGTGTATCTATTAGTTCTTTTATGAAAACCTCCATTATTTTCCCCCAGAATAGATGTTAAACTGATGGGATGATAATTTCATACTAACATACTAAAATGCCAGCAGAATAGGCCTAACGGTCTTTCGTGTCTTCTCGTTTGGTCAGCCTCCACACTGGGTGCTGACCTTGCTGCCCCCCTCGCCTCCTCTGGCTTCTCCCTTCCCAGTTCCGGATATTCTTGCTGCATTGGATTTTGCTTCCAGAACCCTTCCCCTGTACCTGTCCCACCCCCTCTTGAACCCCTCCACTGTCTCTGCCTCCACCAGCCCCCTAGGCAGCGCATTCCATGGCTCCACCACCCTCTCAGTGAAGTAGCACCTCCTCCTTTCTCCCCTGAATCTTCCCCCTTCAGCTTCCACCCATGCCCTCTAATGGCCCCCTCCTCCTTCCTTCGAAGCATCCTGACTGTTCCTCCCCTATTTACCATCTTCATGTACCTGAAGACCTCTATCATGTCCCCCCGGTCCCTTCTCTCTTCCAATGTGTACATATTTAGCTCTTCGAGCCTCTCCTCATAGGTCCTGTCCCCCAAGCCCCAAATCATTTTGGCTGCCCTCCTCTGGACCCTCTTCAGGAGGGTAATCTCCCTCTTTAAGTGTGGCCTCCAAACTGCACGCAGTACTCAAGGTGTGGCCTCACCAAGCAATTATACAGAGGGAGTATCACTTCCCTCCTTCTGGAGGTGATCCCCCTAGCGATGCACCCCAGCATCCTGTTGGCCTTGGCTGCTGCCCTCCTACAAGTCTCTGAGTTGTTCATCTTGACATCCACCACCACCCCAGGTCCTTCTCAGCCATCGAGACTTGTAGCATTCCCCCCCAGGGTGTACACTTGGCCTGGGTTTCTGGCCCCCAGGTGGAGTACCTTGCATTTCCCTGCATTGAACCTCAGCTTCCACTTTCTAGACCATCTTTCCAGAGCCTCCAGGTCCCCCTGTAGGGCCACCCTCCCCTCCTCCCCATCCACCACCGCCCCCAGTTTTGAGTCATCCGCAAAGAGACTCATCTCACTCCTGATTCCTGTCCTTATGTCAGAGACGTAGGCGTTGAAGAGGAGGGGCACAAGGACTGATCCCTGTGGGACCCCACTAATGACTCTCCTTGGGGATGAGACTATCCCGCCAACTACGACCTTCTGGGTCCGGTCTTGGAGCCAACTGCCTATCCATCTGATTATCTGGTTCCCCATCCCCATTTCTCCCAGCTTATCCAACAGGCCCACGTGAGGAACAGAGTCAAATGACTTGCTGAAGTCTAGAAAGAGGACGTCCACTGGTCTACCCAGGTCCAAGGCACTCGTCACCCAGTCATAGAACTCCACAAGGTCTGTCTGACACGATTTCCCCGGGACGAATCCATGCTGTCTATCGTCCAGGCACCCTGACTTTTCCAGGGCCCCCCCCCCAGCCTCTCCTTGACAATGCCCTCCATCACCTTGCCCACCACTGATGTCAGGCTGACAGGCCTGCAGTTTCCTGCCACCTCCCTTGATCCCCCCTTGTGGATAGGCACTATATTCTCCACCTTCCAGTCCTGGGGCACCCACTCTGTCCTCAGAGAGATGGTGAAAAGCTCCACCAGGGGTTTCGCCAGGACATCTGCAAGTTCCTTCAGCACTCTGGGATGTAATTTATCTGGCCCGGTGCTTTCTGTGTCTTAAGGGGCCTGAGGGCTTCCCTCACACTCTCTCTGCTGTGATTTCCACTTCCGGTACCTCTTCTCCCTGCTTAGCCCTCCCCCCTCCTGCCAGTGATGCCTCCCCTCTCCCAGACCCGATCGGTAAGGGTCCCCCTCTCCTCAGTATCTCTATCTCCTCCCATGTATGATGCAGCATCCCCATTTTCCTTGGTGAAAACTGAGGTGAAGTACTCATTTAGTACCTCAGCCTGCTCCCCCGGGTCTTGTGCCCATCTCTCCCCTGATTTAATCCTGCTAATCTGCCCCTTCACCCTTCGTTTTTCCCCAATGTATCTGAAGAACCCCTTGTTCCCTCTCCTAATTTCCCTGGCCAGGTTCTGCTCCTTCCTTGCCTTAGCCGCCCTCACCACCCTAGTGGCCTTTCTAGCCATCAGCTCATACTCCCCTCGATCCCTTTCACTCCTTGAGCACTTGAATTGCCTATAGGCTGCCTTCTTTCCCCGCACCACCTCCTGGACCTCCCTGGTCCACCAGCAGGGTTTTCGGGCCCTACCGCATTTTCGTCTTACTCTTGCACATGTGCTGGTAGCATCCTGTACCCCTCTCCTGATGATTTCCCACCTACTGTCAGCGTCCATGTCTGACCCAATCACATCCAAATGCTCCTTAAGTATCCTTCCCATTTCCTTAAAATCTGTCCCCTGAAGTCAGTTACCTCCGCCTTTGTGCAGCCTTCTAGCCCTCTAGGCCCAGGCAGAACCAGACCGTGGCATGGTCACTCCCCGTCAATGGGTCCCTTACCTCCAGGCCCCCAATCTGGTCACTGTCTGCCAGGACCACATCCAGTACCACGCCTCCCTGGTCAGTTCCCCCACCTGCTGAGTTAGGAACGCATCCTGAAAGACATCCAACAACCTCTGTTCCCTGGTCACAGAGGATGTCATAGTCTCCCAGTCTGTTCCTGGCATGTTTAAGTCCCCCAACACCACCACCATTCCTCTGCCCAGTCTGCAGTGTCTCCCAACATCTGCCACCAAACTCTCCTCCAGCTCCTCTGCCAGGGCAGGGGGTCTATACACCACTCTTATTTTACCTCTTGCCCCTTGTTATCACAGACCCAAATGGCCTCCACGGTTCCCTCCGCCTCCTCCACTCCCCTATGCCAATGCAGTTTTTTGACTATCACTGCTACCCCTCCTCCCCTTCCCTCCCCCCTGTCCTTCCTGAACATAGTGTAACCCTCCAGGTTCAGGTCCCAGTCATGTCCTGCAGTGGCCCAGGTCTCAGTGACCGCTGCCACATCCACTGCTCCCTCAGTTAGCATCGCCTGGAGCTCAGGCATTTTATTTCCCAAGCTCCTGGCATTTAGCAGGACTACCTACTTCTTATTTTGTCACCTTTTTTATGTGACGTGCCAGGGCTCATTTCTGACCCCCTGGCGTGACTCCATGGGCCAGTCTTGTGTACAAGATTTTCACCTTGACTTTCGGAGACTGACAATCCTTCCATACCTTCCACGAGGTTGGACAGGCTTGGATAGAGTCTGGTAGGATTTGTAATGTACAGAGTAGGTAAAGGGAAACCTGTTTCCTGATCCATAAATCATCCTGCCACTACCACTTTATCAGTTACTTAACTAACCTAGCCTATTTAATCTCGACGAATAAATACTGTATGTTCATTACAGTCTACTGTACTATTGTGACCATGACTGGCCACCATGGGACAATAGACCTGGCCTAATTCTTCAAATATTCTAACTAGTATTTTAAAATCTCCTGTCTCCTTATGTCATGGGCAATTCAGAATTCTGTAATTGTCTTATTGGGATCTATGTGGTACCATCCCAGGAATTTATGTATAAACTTCAAAATTTCAATCCGCACAGTTAATTTTATGAATGTAACCTTGGATGGTAAATACAGGTTACTCACCTGGAACAGGAGTTCTAGGAATGGTATATGTTGTTCATCCACACTGCCTGGCAGGTTCTTTGCCACTTTAAATCTTGCCGGAAGGTCTTCAAGCTGGCTCCTCCCATTCACCTGGGTGGTAAAACTCTCGGCTCTGCCCCATGACGCCAGATCTAGCCCGCTGGAAGCCAGGTTGTGTGTTGAAGCCGGGGAGGCCGGGTGGGTCGTGTGGATGAATAACATATACCATTCCTAGAACTCCTGTTATAGGTGAGTAACCTGTATTTCTAGGGACATGGATATGATGTTCATCCATACTGTCTGGCAGACTCCTACCAGTTCTCCAGGAGGAGGGAGGCAAGGCGCACACCCCCTACTTAGGGAATAATGACTGGAGAACCGAGGCCCCAAAACCAGCATCCCGGCGTGACTCAAGGTCGATGTGGTAGTGGGTAATGAAGGTGTGTGCTGACCTCCAGGTAGCAGCCCTGCAGATTTCCTTGATAGGGATGTCCCTGGAAGCAGCCACCAATGCAGCGGTATGGCAGGTAGAATGAGCTCTTATCCCTCTGGGAGGCTCCATGCCCGCCAACCTATAGCAGAGATCTATGCAGGAGGTGACCCACCTGCCTATCGTCCGCTTGGCTGCAGGTCTGCCAGGTGCGGCTTCAGCGTAGGTGACAAACAGCTGGCGAACCTGTCCCTGAACTTCAGCTCCTTGTAATAAAGCGAGCGCTCTTCTAGGGTCCAAAGTATGGAGCCTATATTCGGCCTCCGAGGTGTGATTGGGGTAGAACACTGGCGGAGTCAACACCTGGTTAAGGTGAAACTCCAACACCACCTTCGGAAGGAATTTCGGGTGGGGGCACAGGACAACCTTGTCCCTGTGGAAGACCAGATAAGGAGACTCGATGGAAAGCGCCTGGAGCTCTCACATCCTTCTGGCTGACATGATAGCCACCAAGAAAAGCGGTCTTCCATGACAGGTGAGAGATGTCACACCTGTGCATCGGTTCGAATGGCTTGCCCATGAGCTTAGCCAATATCAGCAGTAGATCCCACGGAGGTGGAGGTTCTCGCACCGGAGGGGATATGTGATCAAGGCCTTTGACAAAGCGCCCGACCACCTTCTCCTGTGCCACCGACTGCTTCTCGGCCTGCGCCTGGTAAGCAGAGATGGCTGTCAGGTGTACCTTGAGGGTCGTCGACCGAAGCCCTTGCTGAGAAAGGGACCACAGGTAGTCCAGAATGCTAGCCAAGGAACAGGAGGAAGGGTCCAGGCCCTTGCCCTGACACCAAATGGAGAATCTCTTCCATTTAAAGGCGTAGCATTTCCTGGTCGACTCCTTAAGGGACGCCTCAACAACGTTGACGACCTCGTCGGAAAGACCCAAGGCCTGGAACTCTAGCGCTCAGGAACCAGGCTGTCAGGTGCAGGGACTGAAGGCCCAGATGGAATACCTTCCTCTGATTGACTGAGATCAGGTCCGGGCGGACTGGAAGCCGCCTCGGGAGCCTGGAGCTGAGACTGAGGAGATCTGGATACCAGAACTGGCGGGGCCAGTCTGGGGCTACCAGAATCACCTGCTCCTTGTCTCTCCTTGCCTTGAGAAGCACCTTGTGGATCAAGTGAAATGGGGGAAAGGCGTAGAAGAGGCCCGGGGTCCATGGCCTCGAGAAGGCATCCCCCCCTGCAGTGAGCCCTGCTGAGGGGGGCGGGCATGAAACAGTCTCAGCTTTGCATTCTCCCTGGAGGCAAACAGGTCCACCTGAGGTGTGCCCCAGTGGGAGAACAGATCTTGTACTACCTCCGGCAGGAAAGACCACTCATGGGATGCAGCCCCTACCTGGCTTAGGGCATCGGCCAGAATGTTGGAGGCTCCTGCCACATGGATGGCAAGGAGATCCACCTCCAGGCTGCGTACGAGGGACCAAATGCGGAGAACTTCCCTGCACAGAGGCATGGAGCGCGTCCCGCCCTGGCGGTTTAGGTAGTACATGGTTGTGGTATTGTCCGTCTGGACCTGGACCACTTGACCCCGTATAAACGGAGCGAAGGCGGTGAGGGCTAGATGAACCGCCGAGGCTCCAGCAGTTGATATGGCATCAAGACTCCCAGGGGACCAGAGGCTGTGCGCCTGTGCTCCCCAGATGGGCACCCCAACCCATCAGAGAGGCATCGGTCGATAAAGACCGGCTCGGGGCGGACGAACGGGATGCCCTCCTGCAGATGTGCTGGAACGGTCCACCACTGGAGGGCGTTCCACATCCCCAGGGTCACTGTCACTAGCTGATCCAAGGGATTGGAGTGCTGTGACCACTGGCTGGCCAGCCCCCACTGAAAGGGACACACGTACCAACGGGCCCAAAGGACCACGCTGGTGCAGGCCGCCAGGAGGCGCAGGAAGTCCCAGGCATGGCGCAATTGCCCAACCTGAAATGACTGGACAAAGGAGGAAAGAACCTCAGCCCTGTCCACCGGAAGCCGTGCTCTGGCTCGTAGAGTCGAACTCTGCCCTGATGAATTGTATCACATGCTTTGGCACGAGTTCCAACTTGGCCTCGTTGATGAGGAGGCCAACCTGAGAGCAAACCTGGAGGGCCAGATCCCTGAACCGCTCCACCTCCATTCTGGAGGAGGCTGCAATCAGCCAGTTGCCCAGCTAGGGGTACACCCGGACCCTTCTGCGCCGCAGGAATGCTGTCACCACTGCCATGCATTTGGTGAAGACCCTGGGAGCTAGGGAAAGGCCGAAGGGCATGGCCCGGAACTCGTAGAGGGATCCCTCTGCCCTGAAGAGGAGGAATCTCTGGTGGGACGGACGGATTGGGACTTGAAAGAACGCGTCCTGGAGGTCCAGAGAACAGAATCACATGCCTCGTTCCAAGGATGGAATGATCTGAGCCAGAGTGACCATCCTGAAGGTTCGAGACCTTAGGAACCTGTTCAGGTCGTGCAGGTCTTGAATGGGGCGCCAGCCCCCCCGTCCGTTTCGGGACCAGGAAGTACCTGGACACAAACCCTGGGTCTGGTGGAGGATCCGCCACCTTCCTGATCACCTCTTTTTCGAGGAGCAGGGCAATGTCGGCTCAGCGAGCCGACAGAGAGGCTGCGGACCCCTTAGCCCCCCGAGGGGCGATGGCTCGGAAGGGTGGGGCCTGCTTGAACTCCACAGGCAGGCCCTTTCCTACCACGTCCAACACTTAGCGGTCCGTGGTGATAGCGGACCAGGTGGAAAGGAAGTGGCGGAGCTGTCCCCCACGGGGGGAACCCAGGGGGGAGTGATGAGGCTGGGGCGACACCCCTCAACCCGTCACTGGGCAGGCTTGGAGGAGGGCCGGCTGAAGGACCTCCTGGGCCTTTTCCTCCCTGCTTCCTATTAGAGGAAGCCGCAGGCTTGGGTTTGGGATGCCTAGCGCGAGCCTGCTGGCCCAGATGCTGGTGTTACTGGGCCGGACGTGCCGCAGGCGCATAAGGGCGAAAGGACTTATGTTGTTGATGACGGCCCTTGTCCTTCTGGGCAGAGGTGACAGAGTCCAGAGTAGCGTTGACTTTTCGATCCGCTGGAGGTGGCCTTCCACTCCAGGGCCAAACAGGTCAGTCCCCAAGAAGGGGACGTCCGCCAATTTGTGCTAGGTATCCGCCATGAAGGTGGATATCCTCAGCCATGTTCTGCGTCGCATGGCCACTGCGGCCGCTACTGACTTGGCACAGGAGTCTCCAATGTCCAGAGCCGTTTGGAGCTGCTGTTTCGCCACCGCCTTTCCCTGATCCCGCACCTGCTTGACCGTGGTCTGCAGGTCGGCCGGGAGATGAGGGATCACCTCATCCAGGGAGCCCATGAGGCGGGGAGAAGTGTGCCATCAGCACGGCCGAGCCTGGCCTCGGCGGAGGCCTAGGGGAGGACGCAGCCGCACACCTTTGTGCCTCGCATAGTCCAGCTTTTGACTCTCTTGTCGGGGGCTTATCCATATCCCTAGCGCTCCCGGAATGCCGGAAAACGCTTATCGTGACTAACCCCTCCGCAGAGGGATGCTCTGAAAAACTGGACAAAGAGCCGATAGGGACTGCATACTTCCTGGCCATCCTGGCCGAAGGCACAGGGCAGGAAGCCGGCCACTGCCAAATCTCCAAGGCTGGGCCAACAATGGCTTCAGCCACCGGAAAGGCCTCCGTGGGCGAATCCCCTCGGTCCAGTATCTCGGTCAGGGGATACTTGGCCAGCTTGGATACGGGCTCGAGCTGCATCCCGGTGGACTCCGAGGTGAGCCGAAGCAGACCCATGAACGATGATGGGCTCTCGTCCATCAACTGCCCCCCCGGAGGACTCCAGGTCAAGGGGCCTGGAAAACAGGGAGGAGTCGTCGTCTGACTCTGAGGAGTCCGTGAAGAGCTGCCTGGGGCCTGAGCCACCCTCCACCTGCCTAGGACGGTTGGGAGTGAGGGTGACCGACAACCTGTGGGGCAGACCCTGACCCGACCGAGAGTCCTTGGTCGGGGCCCCCGATTTTGGTTGTGGAGGTGGAGGTTTCACCACAATCAGTGGGGCAGCTGGTTTTGGCCGAACAACCGGTCCAGGCTTGGGCACCTCGACAGCGAGGGTTATTTGGCCTTCGGGTGACAGCCACTTGATGGCGGGAGGCGATGGCGTCGGCTTGTTCCCGGACAAAAGTAACTGCTGCCACATTAAGTCCTCGATAGCATCGACACAATTTCGCGTCGGCTTTCGCCTCTTCTGAGGAGGAGGGCGAAGCAGTGGTGCTGCTTACCTGGTGCCGAGACCGTCAATATCGGCGGATCGGCTGGACCAGACGAGGTCCGAGACAGAGACCCTTGGTGTTTGCGAGGATGGGTCTGGGAGGGAGTGGGGGACACCCGCTCTTCCCTTGGCTCGGAAGCACGGCAGGCGCAGGCAAGTCCTCGGTCTCCACCGGGGGAACCGGTGAAGAAGGGTTGTCGGCTTCACCAGTCAACAGCCCGTCCGACAGGTCGAGAAAATCCGACCGCTACCGACGGGTGTCTTGGTCGGCTGACCTGACGGGATAATCGTGAAGCCAGCAGCCTTAGTCAGACCCGACGGAAGTCGAGTGTCGACTGACTAGGAAGGGGACCTCTCCTACTCCCACTAACGCCGACGTGGACTTAATTTTCGAGTCCTTCTTTTTGGACCAAGAAGAGTGTCCCGATGGCCCCTCTCCCTTCGTGGAAAGCGATTGGCAAAGCTCCTTAAAAGAAGCTGTGTAGGAGGATCCCAGAGAGAGCGGGATAAATGCCGTGACTGAGGAAGATGAGGATGTGGCCTGGGCCGCCTCCCTCCTCGAGGGCGATCATCTGCTCGAGTTGCTCAGCCGAGCCAGACGCCGCGGACACCGCCCAACGGGCCTCCTTGGACTTCACCGGTGGGTAGCGCTTCTCAGGACGCCCAAGCTGTAACCGGGCAGCGCAGTCTTCTAGGACGTTGACCGAAAACAATCGACATAACTCGCAGGCCTGCGGGTCGTGATCTAGGCCGTGGCAGTAGACGCACGTGGAGTGTGGGTCCGTCCTGGACATCTTCTGTCTGCATGGGCACCGCCGAAATCCAGGAGTCAATTTGTCCATCGCAGCCATGAGGGAGTAATTAGACCGAAGTCTTGAGAACTTTAGAATTATTTTTGGGAGAACCGAAGAATTAGGATTCAGTCTATACGCAGAGCGTTAGGGAGGGAACCTGAGCTTCCAAGAGGTAAGGAAGATCTGGGGTCATGGGGCGGAGCCAAGAATTTTACCACCCAAGTGGGTGGGAGGAGCCAGCTTGAAGACCTTCCTGCAAGATTTAAAGCGGCAAGGAACCTGCCAGACAGTGTGGATGAACAACATATCCATGTCCCTAGAATCTTAATTGCTCCCTGATATACGATAAAGCAGAAGTCAAATTTGGGTTTAGCCCTTAATCTTGAATGTTCTAAGTCGAAGGCCCTTATCTGAATTAAGCTTAGACGAGAAGCACCACATCTGGAATTCATGTTTTCAAGAAATATTTTACTCAGTGTCAAATTCAGACTCACATGGTAATCTTAACAGTAATATGAGTAAAAAGACATAAATTTTCTGAACAGCAGTGCAAGCAGAAAAATATAGACATTTTCTGATGCATGAAAACTAGTCTCAATAAAATTATAAAAATAAAAAAAATATTATGCAATCATTATTTTGAACCAAGTTCCAAATGCCTGGGTTTGCGAGGCAAAACTTACCCCACCAGATAAACTAATATTGTCAATGAATGAAGTCTTGGAACTCAGGATGACTCGGTGTCTTCCCTCTGTCTGCTACTACCTTAATTATTTGTTACAAATCAGGTTTACAAACTTTGAATCAGAGATTCATTTACAAAGGCACCTCGTCGCAGGGGCGCATACATCAAGACAGTTATTACAGTGCAGATTAAAAACAGAGGATAACATTATAGGTGCAGTAAAAGGAACATTTAACATAGATACACTTAGGTTACATAATGTAGTAGTTTGTATATTACTTGGGTTACATAATGTTACAAAATTGTGAGTTACACTCATGGATATAGTAGGTCCTCAGAGAAGACAGCGGGTCACATCCCTGTTTGGACCTAGCAGGGAAGGAGTGGGTTTAGGGAAGGGAGAGGCTGTCCAGTGGACGTTGTCGAGCCAGGGGCCAAGGCGGGTGGACTGATTTTTCTGCTGGTCTTTATAGTATGCTAAAGCAAACAACTGGGCTGGTGCGAAAAAGCAGTGGTGAAGGCAAACAGAATGCTGGGGTGCATAGGAAGGGGCATAACCAGTAGGAGGAGTGAAGTGGTGATGCCACTGTATAGATCACTGGTGAGGCCTCATCTGGAATACTGTGTCCAATTCTGGAGACCGCATCTCAGGAAGGGCCTAGAATAGAACAGTCCAGAGAACAGCAACAAAAATGATACAGGGGCCGGCCCGGTGGCACTGAGGGTTGAGGCGCTGGACGCCATCACCCACGCCAGGCGACCGGGTTCGAGAGCCGACTCGGGTCAGCTGGGGTCGGCAGAGGGAAGGAGGATCAAGCGTCCCAACGGATGCTCTCCTCCTTTGGGAGGATACCAGGGGTGTTTAACACACCTGACGCCTGGGGAGACGGTGGAAGCACCGACTCTTAGAGGCAGGCTTCATGGTGAGGGCAGGGAGGAAGGGCGCCATCAGCACTTGGCAGTGCGTAAGCACACGTTCCGCTAGCCGGGCGCCTCAGCGGTGGTGGAGAGGGGGGCAGAAAAACAGAAAACAACCCTCAGCACTCCAGAAGACGGCCACTCCAGCCACCCAGTCTGTAACACGGGCAGACCCCGCTCTGCAAGGTGCTCCGTGGGAGTAAGGAGGTAGGTAGGAGACACCTGAGAGGCACTCTAGGGGCAGACTCAGTGGGGGGACTGGTGGGCATTGAGCTAGCCCAAAGGAGAGGAGTGACGAGGGCGACCAGGAGGGGATAAAAAGAGATTTAAAAAAAAAAAAAAAAAATGATACAGGGACTGCACCACAAGCCTCATGAGGAAAGACTCAAGGAACTAAACATCTGTTCACTGGAATAGAGAAGGGAGAGAGAGGATATGATAGAGACTTTCAAATACCTTACAAGAATAAACAGGATACAGGAGGGGAGCATACCTCAGACGAAAGGGCACAAGGACAAGGGGACATAACATGAGGCTGGAGGGAGGCTTAGGGAGAATGCTAGTAAGTATTTTTTCACAAAGGGTGGTGGATCCGTGGAACAGCCCATCAGTGGAGGTGGTGGAAGCGAAAACAGTACGAGGATTTAAAAGTGCATGGGATAAGCATAAAGGCACTCTGCTGTACAGTAGCGCAGAGAAAAGGCAGTCCAGATATGA
Organism: Neoceratodus forsteri; assembly: GCA_016271365.2. NCBI lineage: Eukaryota > Metazoa > Chordata > Ceratodontiformes > Ceratodontidae > Neoceratodus > Neoceratodus forsteri. The sequence continues at coordinate 184,293,491 of JADMNL010000022.1, forward strand.
GTAGGGACTGCCAAACCAAGTACGGAAATGGGCAGACTAGGTGGGCTATATGGCCCTTATCTGCTGACAGATTCTATGCTTCTATGTACTTTGGTAGTTTCTATGCTATGGGCTGGGTTTAAATTAGTCTTCTGTGATAGAAAGTATTTTTTTATATGTCAGAAGACCATCAGTTATTTACCTTCTGCATCAGAAAGCTGTCAATAACTTGAAGCATCTAATTAAGAAGGGGCTTGTTAAGTAAAGATATAGGCTGTCACTATTAAGTTGACATCATACTACGGCATGTAGTGTGACAGTGGTTTTTCGCCCAAATACAAAAATAACTGTATTTTTACCAATAGCAGACACTCGTCTAGAGTAGTACTTTTGAGATGTGGGGCTTTCACGAAGTCATCTGGTTGTGACATCTGATTGTCTGGTAGTTCAAACATTTTACAAAAAGGATACTGACACAAAAAGGACATTTTACATATGATTCCTACTGTAAAGTATCTATGTAGAGCATTTAATACTTATTAAAAAGAGTCCACATTTAGTTTTACATTTTCACACAAGTTAACAGGTAGGCCAGTAAGCCCCGAATATGATTTTAGGCTTGAAAATAAGTAGAAATTGTTAGGTATGAAACATTTTCTGTTTCAATCTATTGTAAGAGGAAGTAATACCTGACCTTTAAAGGGTCTAAATCAAAAGGACACATCCAGACAAGATATTCCTATTTTGGTGTGTTAGTTTACCATAAGAGGAAGTTTCATAATACTGAAAGTGTTTGTTCAGACACTAAGCTGCAAAACAGGTTTAATTTAAACTATTCAAGAAGAAGCTGACTTTGCAAGTTATGAAAGGGGTCTTTCTGTGCATTTACCGTAAACTGAAGAAAATGTTTTTTAGGTCTACACTCAGTATTCATGTTGGCTAATATTAACACAGAACCAAAGTCTTATTAGTAAAGACTGTAAGTAAACTTTCATTGTAAGTAATTAATCATAAAAACATACAGTATGTCTAAGTTTAAGTCTAACTGTAATTATATGGCAAGGAAGGCTGAAAACCCAAGTTACAAGGTGTTAATGCTTAAAACCTACTTATTAATCCATTACATTGTAAAACACACTAAGCAAAGAATGACTTTATCTGACATTGATCAAAATTCATTTATTATGTTCAGCAGAGGGTCCCTTGGTGGGATGTCCAGAATAGCCCATCTATTCATGATGGCTTAAATTTCCTGATTCATTTCTTCATCGGTTAGAAATGGGATGAGCAAGCCCAATGGGGGCTGATTTGGAGCACAGACCGATCATATGATTGGGGTAATATGTGCCTCTTTCCATTCTGATAACATGGAATCATCTCTCAGGGAGGAGTTAAACAGAAGAGCAAGTGGACCTGCCAACACTTCAGCACGTTCCCTCATAAATCGTAGCTGGAAACCATCCGGTCCTCCTGCCTTGTACATATCTAACTTTTTAAATTTGTTTAATACTTCTTTTTCTGTTATACTTCTAGTACAGACTTTTGGTATATAAAGTCTATTCTGTATGTACTATACAGTTTAGTTGAGAAAGTTTAGTTGAGACTTTGGAGGAGTCCCTAAGCTGCGAGGGTCCTGTGACACGTATTGGCAACACTAGCCGTTAATCTTTTAATTCATGATTTTAAGACTGGGGAGTCTCTCGAGGCAGGATGAAGGACTGTGGTTACAAGCGGACCCCTGACACTCCCGTAAAAGAGGGTGTCGGATACAGGGACTATCACTCTTGTGAGTTGGGGAAGCCCTTTTGAGCACCCCAGTGACATTATTAACTGCCTTTTTAAAGGCAGTCTAAAGTGTTGCAGTCTGTTCAGCTCGCATTGTTACCAAGGTAATGCTGATGTTGCTTCTGGTAGGGAACTTTAAACTGCTCAGCTGCAGTGAGTGGCACTGACAGCGGAACAGAGGTGATGCTGGCAAAGGTCAGCAGCATCTGTTGGCATCATAGTAAATACAAAGCATCATTTGGACTTTCGCCCATTTACTTGCTATATACCCATTTTACATAAAACTTATATAATTAGTACTCAAGAGATTTTAATTTGACTATAGGTGTCCAGTCTTTCTTTGAAACTTTCTAATGAAGGACTACCTACTACTACTTTTGGAAGTGCATTCCAATGGGGTGCTGCCCTATGACTAAACCAATATTTCCACTTTAGTAGTCTCCACCTTTGTAGATCTATCTGTAGGTTATGAGTTCTAGTACTGTACTTCTTTTGTTTTACTTCAAGCTCTAGGTCTAGTCTAAGCTTATGATCCTGAAATGCTTTATATACTAATATCATATCCCCTCTCCGCCTATATGCTAATTAGTAAAGATTTAATTTCCTCATCCTCTCCTCACATGATATAGATTCTAAGCCTTTTACTGCTCTAGTAGCTCTTCTCTGCACTTTTTCCACTCTGTCGAGGTCCCCCCTCTTATACGGTGCCCACACTTGAGAGCAATATTCAAGTTGTGTTCTTACCAGTGACCTATAGAGTGGCATCAAAACACCCCTCCTTAATTGCTCTCATTATGTCTTAGAATACAATTTAATATCCTATTTGCTCTACTTATCATCTGATCACAATGGGCTCCAAATGTGTGGTCATTTTTTATAATAACGCCCAGATCTCTCTCTGCCACAGATGCTTTAAGTATATCTGTACCTATCCTATACTCATACTCTGAATTTCTCTTACTCATATAAAGAATTATGCACTTATCCCCATTCAGTTTAAGCTTATACTTTCCTGTCCATTGCTCGATATAATTAAGAAAATTTTGCAGCTTTTTTTTGATCTTGTAGTGATTTTATGACACTTCCCATTCGGCAATCGTCAGCAAATTTCGTGAACCAGATATTGTCTATTTTGCACTGTAAGGTGCATATATACAAGTTGAACAGAGTCCCAACACTGACCCCTGCGAGACCCTACTTGACACCGAAATCCACTCTGATAATACACCATTCACTGTGACCCTCTGCCTTCTGTTCTCCAACCATGCTCTTATCCAGTTAATAATATTAGTCTGGATATTTTGTTCATAAAGTGTTTCAATTAATTTGGGATGTGGAAGCTTTTCAAAAGCCCAGTTGTACCACATCCACTGAGCTCCCCTCATCCAAAGCCTTACTTACTTTTTCATAAAACTGTATAAGATTTGTTTGGCAAGATCTTGCTTTTATAAAACCATGTTGGTTGGGATCTAAATTTTGGTTTTCAGATAATGTTAGAAGAATATGTTCTTTGATTATTCCCTCGGATATTTTTCCCAAAACCGAGGTCAAACTCACTGGTCTATAATTTTCTGGTTAGTCTTTTTTCCCTTTTTATATATTGGTACGACATGAGCCTCCCTCCAATTTGAAGGCACTTCCCCACTATCTAAGGATTTCTGGAAAACAAATGTCACAGATGGAGCTATTTCAGTTGCAATTTTAGCAATTACTCTAGGGTGGATGTTATCCAGTCGTGGAGATTTATTTTTATTTTCTTGAGTCTGACTGTTACACCCTTTATATCTATTAATATTTGATTTTTTATTGATTTTGTATATTTGTTATCCTTAGTAGAATTATCCTTATGATTAAACACTGAACCAAAATATTTATTTTGTACATTTGCCATATCTACCATAGTTGCCTTTAATATTTCTCCCTTATCATCCTTGAATGGGCCTATACTTTGTTTCCTTTTTTGTTGTTAATGGAAGAAAAAAAAAAACTTATATAGTTATCAGTACTATTTATGGCCAGTTGTTTTTCAAATGTAGCCTTAGCCACCTTTATAGCTTTTTTTACTTTTCTTTGCTGGTCCCTATATGTATGTTGACTAATTTTGTTCTGTTTCAACTGCTTAAAACATTTTGTTTTTAAGTTTAATAAGTTTTTTGAGTTTTTGATTTAACCATCTTGGATTTTTTCCGTTTTACTATATTTAGATATATATTTAATGTTTATATTTGTTTCAGTTTTTAACTTGTTTATCAATATGTCCCACATTTCATTGACAGATAGATATTTGAAAACTGTTTTCCAGTCCCAATTTTTTATAGCCTTTCTAGTCCGCCCAAAATTTGCCTTCTTCAAGTTTGAATTTTTGTTTCCCCAGTCTTTTCCAATGGTAAGTCAGCTAAATGAAAGTAGACAATCTGATGATCACAATTTCCTAACAGTGATCCTACCCAGGTGTTAGTTACATTGCCCCCCATATCTGTCAAGATGAAGTCCAATATAGTGTTTCCCCTGGTATTTTGTTTCACTGTTTGTAAAGGCCCATTTTGGTTGAATATGTCTAAATAGTCCCTTTCTATATTTAATTTTGTGGTTTGATTCTCCCAATCTATACCTGAAAGGTTTAAATCTCCTGCCAGTATAATATTATCAGATGGATTTAAATGTTCCCAGTAGTCTAAAATCTCTCGATCTTTCTCCCTGGTAATTGAAGGTGGATGACACAAGACTTTTAATATGATTTTTAGAGCTCCTACAGGGATTATTTTAATTGACAGATGTTCTATGAGTAATTTATCTTTGTAACAATTCATGTATGTAAATTGCCACACCTCCACCCTTCCTATATTTCCTTGACTTTTTGTATAAGTTATACCCTTTTATAATCTTTCCCCAAGTATCCCTATCCTCCCACCAGGTTTCTGTCAGGATTGCAATTTTAATATCCTTATCTCTCATAAGAAGCTCAAACTCCTCAAACTTCTCATCAAGACTTCTAACATTTGCCAAAAAGCAATTAACTGGTTCATAGCTGATACTATTTTTAATTTGCTTTCCCTTTCCTGATGTTTCCAACTCTAGTATATCTTTTATTTTTCTACCTCCCTCTGTGCCCAGTTTAAATGGTTCGCTATAATTTTCTTTATTGTGTTTCCAAGAATTCTTGACCCCAACTTGTTTAAGTATAATCCATCATGTTTATATAAAGAGCTGTTTCTGAAAATGGTATGTGTATCTATAAACCCAATCCCTTCTTTTAGGCATAGTTCCCACAATTTAATATTTAGCTCTATGATTTCCAGATTTTTGTACTGATATCGATTAAAAGTGGGTAGAATACCAGATATAATAATATAATTTGTGTATTTTTTAACCTCTTGAATTAATTGTACTTTGCCAGGATATCTTCTCTGTCTGTAGACAGTATATCATTTACCCCATTTGTAAAATAACCAATGGATTTTCAGTAAGCAACCTTTCAGTAGTTTTTTTTTTAATTCTTGAATTTTTATACCTGGAAACATGCTAGCCATGGTATTTGTATTATTATCCTTGCATATATTTGCATCTATCCCTCTTATAGTGGAATCCCCAAGTACTAGGATTTATTTTAGTTTTTGTGTCTTTTTTAAGTCGGGAATGGGGTCAGGATATTGTCTACCCTATGGGTCTGGAAAGTAAGTTTAATTAAAAGCGTCTGTTAGAAGTATTATATTGTACAGTATACTGCTTGTTTGCACATAACTACTGGTATTTATCATAACACCTGAAAACTAGAGAGATATTCTGCATAACAGAGAAGGAACAGCATTACTGTCTCTTAAATCAATTCCACATAGCATCTTATAGCCGTATAAGTGATACTGTTTAAAAATCACTAATTTATTAATTCAGATGATAGTTCATTCAAACTGGAATGGACTGTAACAATGTAACACTCAGTAATGGGCAAACTGGAGTCAGATGCAAGGAATGCTCTAAGTTCAGCCTGGATGAATTTTCGGATTTCTCAGAATATGCATGCAGAGTTTAGAATTCAAAGAATTACAAATAAAACTCATAGATGTGGAAGCAGAGTTACAGTGTGCTAAAAAGCAACTGGAAAAAGAAAGCTTATCTAAAGATGAATTGGGGACAAAACAGAAACTGAACAGAGCAAAGAGGGAGCAAGTAATTGATCCAGAGATAAAGATGAAAGCAAGGAGGGTGTAGTCAGGTTAATTCAAACAGAAACAAGTGAAGAAGGACTATGGAATTCACAATTCCAATGAGCAATCAGTTCACTCCATTATTAAAGAGCAAGTATTCACTTTTTTTATATAGGCACAGATGTTTCTTTGCTAATAAAGAATTGTCTCCTACCTCTATCTGGCTGTTTTATTTTTTGAATATTTACACCACGGTCCCTCCACAGATGTAACTATATACCCCCGTTGCTGTGGGTTTTCTGTTTGAAAATAAAAATCAGGACTGCGTGGAACACTGGAGCTCGAGTCAAAGTGACGTGAGTTAAAGACTGCTGACTCAGGCACCCGCCGTTATTTCATCTGCGCATGTGTTCAGACATCCAAACGCTCACAGACATGCTCATTCCTGTGAGTGTGAGTGACAGCAACTTGAATTGGTGCTAGGAACATGTCAGCGCAAGTGTAGTTTTTTCTCACAAGCTGCTGTCAAGGAGAGATACTCCTTCACATCTTAATCCTGAACATACTTCATTTTGATGTGTTTTTTAAAGAAGTGTGTCAAATCTTAAGAAGGGTTTCTTTCAGGAGATCGAATTCCAGGTTAAAAATAATACATTATCATACGAAGGTTAGTTTTGATGTTTACTAAAGTGTGAAGCTGTGCGTGTGTAGGGGAAAAAATTATCAAAGTCGGAGTTCATGTGTGTGACTGGGTTTAGTCGGGCTGTCTATTCATTTTGTGATCTCTGATGTGTATCTTATTTCTATTTGCCAGATAGATTTAGTATTTGTCGTATTGGACTCCCCTTCCCACCATATGTTTTCACAAGTAAGCACACTGCAACTGTAATCTCCCCGTTTTTTTTGTTTTTGTGTTAAAACAGTATATCAAAGTACTGTGCAGTGAGAATCCATTCATTTACTGTTGCTGGATCAAGCACCCGTTTCTCATGCTGGTATGACAGCATCCAGTCTGCAGAGATACAAGCTCTTGGCATTGAGGACGAATGCTTGGTCTCCCTCTGAATGCAGAACATGCAAGGGGAGAAGACAAAGCCCGAGTTTGTAGCTCCATTTACAAGAGGTTGCATGCAGGACAAAGAAGTTGATTTGTGGTAATTTGCTCATCCATTTCCCTGAATGTTTCTCAATGCAAAGTACATTAAAAAAAATAAAAAAAAAAAACAAAGGTGTTTAGGAGAAAAGAAAATGTGCTGGTATAGGGTTTGAACCCTGCATCTTTAGCACTAGAAGAGTGCTACCTATTCACTACACCAAACACTCTATTACTAATAATGGTGATTTTAAGACCTTTATTTTGCATAGCCAAAGTTCTAGTATAAGAAAAACTGCCCAAGGGAATGTGTTTCTGTAATCAGTCCCTACTGAAAGTTTATAACACACTCAGTGAGCTCAGAATAAGTGGGGCTGATTACAGGAACACATTCCCTCAAACAGTTTTTCTTATACTAGAACTTTGGCTATGCAAAATAAAGGTCTTAAAAATCACCACTGTTAGTATCAGAGTGTTTGGGGTAGTGAGTAGGGAGCTTGCTTGTAGTGCCAAAGGTCCAGGGTTCAAACCCTGTACCTGGCCATTTTCTTTTTCTCCTAAACACCTCTTTTTTTTTTTGTTTTGTTTTTTTTAATGTACTTTGCATTGAGAAACATTCAGGGAAATGGATGAGCAAATTACCACAAATCAACTTCTTTGTCCTGCATGCAACCTCTTGTAAATGGAGCTACAAACTCGGGCTTTGTCTTCTCCCCTTGCATGTTCTGCATTCAGAGGGAGACCAAGCATTCGTCCTCAATGCCGAGAGCTTGTATCTCTGCAGACTGGATACTGTCATACCAGCATGAGAAACGGGTGCTTGATCCAGCAACAGTAAATGAATGGATTCTCACTGCACAGTACTTTGATACTGTTTTAACACAAAAAAAAACGGGGGGGATTACAGTTGCAGTGTGCTTACTTGTGAAAACATATGGTGGGAAGGGGAGTCCAATAAGGCAAATACTAAATCTATCTGGCAAATAGAAATAAGATACACATCAGAGATCACAAAATAGACAGCCCGACTAAACCCAGTCACACACATGAACTCCGACTTTGATAATTTTTTCCCCTACACACGCACAGCTTCACACTTTAGTAAACATCAAAACTAACCTTCGTATGATAATGTATTATTTTTAACCGGGAATTCGATCTCCTGAAAGAAACCCTTCTTAAGATTTGACACACTTCTTTAAAAAACACATCAAAATGAAGTATGTTCAGGATTAAGATGTGAAGGAGTATCTCTCCTTGACAGCAGCTTCTGAGAAAAACTACACTCGCGCTGACATGTTCCTAGTGCCAATTCAAGTTGCTGTCACTCACACTCACAAGAACGAGCACGTCTGTGAGCGTTTGGATGCCTGAACACATGCGCAGATGAAATAACAGTGGGAGCCTGAGTCAGCAGTCTTTAACTCACGTCACTTTGACTCAGGCTCCAGTGTTCCATGCAGTCCTGATTTTTATTTTCAAACAGAAAACCCACAGCAACGCGGGTATATAGTTACATCTGTGGAGGGACCGTGGTGTAAATATTCAAAAAATAAAACAGCCAGACAGAGGTAGGAGACAATTCTTTATTAGCAAAGAAACATCTGTGCCTATATAAAAAAAGAGAAAACAGTGAATACTTGCTCTTTAACCTTGATAGAAAACTTGGAGAACCAATCACAGGCATTGATGGATATTGTAAGTGATAAGAGCAATCATGAAGAAAACAAAAATATTCAAAAAGGTGAAGGTAGTGCACCCCATCTCAAACAAATAATGACAAAGATAGAGCAAACACTACATATGATTTATTATCTGCGCCTAATACAAATGGCAATATCACAACTACAAATGTTAATGAGCATGTGGATTATACAACAGAAACTCCCTCTGATACCCATGCCAGTGATAAGACATATAGGCGTTCAGTTTATATAGCAGGTGATTCAATTATCAAATACACTGATTCCTATACAAACAAAAAACAATTTATAGTCAGCAATTATTTTCCAGGTGCCTCCCTCATCGACATTCAAAGTTTATTGCCAAACATTGTAAAATGTCATCAAGAAAATCCACTGGTCCTGGTACAAGCCGGAACAAATTATGTACAGCATAAATCACTGAAAGAAATACTCAATGATTTTTTAAATGTATATACAGTAGCCTAAAGGAATCAAACTGTGACACCATCTTGTCAGAAATCTAGCTGGTCCAAAAAAAATAGGAAGATAGCAAAAATCAATAATTGGTTATGTATTACTAGGTTTTAATGGAAAAAAAGAAGGCCGCAGCCCATAGTGATTTCCCCCACACAGTGTGGGCTCATTAAGATAAGGGTAACCCTGTTAGCCAACTATCAAGTCCTCTTTTAAAAATATTGACACTATCTGAATCAACCAGTGCTTGGGGTAATTGGTTCCAGAGCCTAGGTGCCCTAACTGAGAAAAAATATTTTCTAAGATTAGTACTTGCAAATGGAACAAATAATTGTTTATTATGGCTTCTTGGCACTATGCGACAATTAGTAAAATGAAGGCCACACTTTTTCATAAGTAGGTACAGCTTACTCCAGGGCACTGAATGTATTAGGACATGGGAAAAGTTTCACAGCAATTACAGTCTCTTTTGTTGGGACAGTTTACATATAAATAGAAACGGTAGTGAAGAGCTGGATCATATTTTCAAAAAACATATAGATAAGCATTTAAACAGACTTCTAGGAAAACATAAACTGAACTTACAAGCTCAAATGGGCAGACTGGGTTGGCCATAGGCCCTTATCTGCCGACACTGTATGTATCTATGTATTTAAACTAAGAATCCAGGGGAGAGGGGACCCAGACATAGTCAATCATGTTTATAGAACACACAGAAAAATAAAAAGGATTTTGAGGAACACTAGAGAAGGAGGAGAGATCAGGGCACTATTAATGCACAAAGTCTTAAAAACAAATTGGAAAAATTAAAATACATATTACATAAAGATAAAATACTAATCTGTGGAATAACTGAAAAGTGGCTTAAAAAAGGGGAGTGGAGAGAAGACATTCCAGGTTACAACCTATATCACGGGGAAAGAACTGATAGAAAAGGTGGATTTTAATACCTTAAAGACACATGCATTGGACCAGGTTTTACATACAGAGGTGGACGTGGAACAAATATAAGTTCAATTAGAATTAAGAATAAAGAAATTAATTGTTGGACTATGCTACTGCTCACCGAATGACTAATATTGAAATCTCATGCTTTTTAGGTGTAATAGAAACAAGAATTTGTCAACACCGAGTGTTCGCTGCGTGCACTGGTATCATGGGGGGGTAGTGCTGATACCACTGAAAGTGACATTTAAAAGTGCTTCAGTGAAGGAATAATTTTATTAACAGTTAGGAATGCAAAGTACAAGTAATGATGCTGGGCAGTGTAACTGTCTTGTTTGTTAATATCTGTGCCCCAAATTTTCAACATACCCTTCTTATGAAGAAATGAAGTGCAGAGAAAATCTTCAACTCCTGCCCGATAGGTGATTTTGCGCAGTGACTGCAACATCACCTTTTGGGATGTAAAAAAACATTTTGCCCAGGATCTGAAAAATGACAGCTGTTAATTCATGAGGTGCTGTGAAGAAATGGCTATACTGACATTTTTTTTCCAGTTGTTTAACCAGGAATAACACACTAAGCTGAAAGCTTTTTTACAGGAGTGACCTGGGAGTACAAAGAAGTTAAGTGACTTGCTCAGGGTCACACAATATGTAAGTGCTAGCTGTGGGATTCAAACCCAGGTCTGATCTGCTGGATGTCACCAGATTTGCAGCTCAGAGCCTTAGAACACTGCGCTATACTGCCTCCAATTTGGGGTCAAAATATTGAAAATTGCCAAAGTTATAAGCCTGTGTCCGCAAATTTCAACACAGGCTCATAACTTTGTTGTTTTTCAATATTTTTACACCAAATTTTCAACATAGTCTTCTTAGGACCCCACCTCATGAACAGTGGTGGAGAAATTTTTCAACTCTTGCAGAAAAAGTGATTTTGTACAGCGATCATGAAATCGCCTTTCAGGACTGATTTACCTAACATCACTTGCATTGTTCATGAGGTGGGGTCCCAAAAGAAAAAAATTACTCACCATAGTAATGTTTCTTCTAATGGAGTCTTGCTGTATTCAGACATAATGCAGTTAGCCCCAGCACTTGAACTGCCCCAGAGAGGAAAGAGTTAAACTCTATGCAGAAGCATAGAACGTTGAGCTCGAGCTCGGTTTCCAAACCTCTGTCTGTGGTACTTCCCAGTGTAACTGTCAGATTCTTATGACCGCACTAACTAACATACTATAGTATGGAAATTGTTCAACATATAGCCAAAGGGCAAAAGATTCTTTTTGGGCCCAAAAGACTCAAGTTGAGAACCCAAGAAGGAAAGGTAGTGACAATATTTAAGTATAAAACACCAAAAAAAATAACATCCACCCCACCCAAGAGGGAGGGTACAAGGTAAATCCCTGAGGTGCAACACTGTACCTGCCAGACCACTTCCTAAAAACCAGGTTCTGAGACAGGAGGCGGGGGGTGGGGGGAGGTCTGAATACAACAAGATTCCATTAGAAGAAACAACATTACTATGGTGAGTAATTTTTTCTTCAAACAACTTGAAGTCTTGCTGTATTCAGACATAATGCAGACAACCAAGCAGTTCCCTATGGAGGAGGGAATGCAGAACCTACTTTGGGAAGAGGCTCTGCAGTAGTGCTGTGCCAAACCTAGCATCACTCCTAGCCTGGATGTCCAGGGAGTAATGCTTGGTAAAAGTATGTACTGTTTCCAGGTGGCTGCTTTACAGATCTCTAACAAAGGTACATCTCCGGCCGCAGCTAGAGAAGCAGCTGTACCCCTAGTCGAGTGAGCCCTCAAGCCTGAAGGGGGCGTTCTACCCAACTTGTCATAACAGAATTGTACACAAGAAACAATCCACTTGGCAATAGTTCTTTCAGTGGCAGGCTTACCTTTCCCCACTTCAACATTAGTGAGAAACAATTGAAGACAGTCATTTCTATGTGCTTTAATATGCTCAATGTAGTAGCTAAGGGCCCTCTTAACATCCAGACTGTGTAACTTTCTTTCACCTGAAGAATGATGATCAGTGAAAAACACAGGGAGAGATATAGACTGGTTCAGATGAAAATCCAATACCACTTTGGGCAAGAACCTCCTATTGGTTCTTAGGACCACATTGTCCCTATGGAAGGAAATGAAGTCAGGTTCAACTGACGGAGCCTGTAACTTACTAATCCGCCTGGCAGAAGTAATAGCTACCAGGAACACAGTTTTCCAGGTCAAGTACTTTAACTCGGCTGAAGCCAGAGGTTCAAAGGGTGGCTGCATAAGCTGAGCTATGCAGTCATTAAGATCCCAAGGTGGAAATGGGCTCCCTAAAGGGAGGGTTAATGTGAACCAGGCCCTTGAAAAACTTTCTGAAAACAGGATGAGATGCCAGGGAAGAGCCCTTCTCTGCTGAGAGGAATGCAGAGACAGCTGCTAGATGAACCTTCAGAGTGGCAGGCCTAAGGCCTAGACCATTCAGATGAACTAGATAGTCTAAGGTTGCGGAAATGTCTGCAGAATCAGGCAGGATGCCATTCTGAGAGCACCAAATACTGAACGTTTTCCATTTTGAGTTGTAATAAGGTTTCCTGGAGACCTTCAGAATATCCAGAACTCCCTGAGAGGGACGTAGTGCTGCATACTCTAACTCTTCAAGAGCCCGGCCTTGAGATTGAGAGACTGGAGATTGGGGTACCAGATCCGTCCCGGGAGGAGGACAGGAGATTGTATGTCCTGGGCAGAGACATGGGATGTGACACTGACAAGGACAGCAGTAGAGGATACCAAGGCTGTCTGGTCCAATCTGGAGCCACCAGTATCACTGTGCAGGGTTGAGTCCTGATCTTGATCAGAACTCTGAACAGCAGAGGGAAGGGAGGGAAGGCATAGAGAAACCTGCCCTTCCAGTCCAAAATGAGAAGCATCCTAGGGAACCGTCCCCAGGACTACAGGTCTGCAACAAAACAGAGGAAGTTGATGACTGTCCGGTGCTGCAAAGAGATCCATCTCTGGAGTGCCCCACCTGGAGAAGATGACCTTCAGGATGTGAGGATCCAGGGACCATTCGTGATGTCCCTGTGAAATGCTGCTCAGAGCATCTGCTAGTATGTTGTCCTTCCCTGGAAGGTGAACTGCTACCAGAGAAGTCTGAAGAGAACAGGTCAGAGACCACAGCTTCATGGCCTCTGTGCACAAGGCCGAGGACCGAGTGCCTCCCTGTTTGTTGATGTACCACATTGTGGTGGTGTTGTCTGTTCTGACTTGGACCACCTTGCCCTTGACTGAATCCGAGAAGCTCTACAGGGCTAGGAAAACAGCCCTGAGTTCCAGGAGATTGATATGAAGGAGAGACTCTTGTGGAGACCAGACCCCTTGAGCTGTCAGGGCTCCCAGGTGGGATCCCCACCCTAAGAGAGAAGCATCCATAGTTAGAACTACTGATGGGACTTGAGGGAGAAATGGAACCCCTTGTCTGAGGTTGTCCTGGTCCAGCCACCACTGGAGAACTTGGACCAGAGTCTGAGTCACTGGAAACAGTTTGGTAAGTGAATCCTTCTTTTGAGACCAAAAAGACCATAGATGAAACTGAATATCCCTCATCTGGAACCTTGGTCCCTGCACCACTGCCGTGGAAGCTCCCATGTGGCCCAGGAGCTGGAGGAACTGTCTTGCTGGGCAGGAGACCTGAGGTCGAAATGAGGAAGCGAGATCCACCAGGGCCTTCACCCTTGTCAGGGAAAGGAAGGCTTTTGCTTGTACAGTGTCCAACTCTATGCCTATAAAGGTGAGAAGCTGAACTGGTTCGAGGACAGACTTTGGAAGACTGAGAAGAAATCCCAGGGAGCCAAGTAGGTCCAGGGTAGTTTAAAGAGCTGACTTGACCTGTAAAGGTGACTGACCCACTAAGAGCCAGTTGTCCAGATACGGGAAGATGGTGATACCCTGTCTTCTGAGGTAAGCCACCACTACTGCAAGGCACTTTGTGAACACCCTTGGAGCTGATGTTAGGCCGAATGGCATAGCTCTGAATTGGTAATGGCCTGAAGACAACTCGAACCTGATGTATTTTTTGTGGGAGCACCTAATAGGAATATGGAAGTAGGCATCCTTGAGGTCCAGAGATGCTAGCCAATCCCTGGCCTTAGAGAGGGAAGGATTATTCCCAGAGTTACCATTTTGAATTTGGGTTTTGAAATGTGTTTGTTCAAATACCTTAGGTCTAGGATGGGTCACCACTGCCCTGTTTTCTTTGGGGTAAGGAAGTACCTGGAGTACAGTCCTCTTCCCTTATGCTGAGTAGGAACCTTCTCTATAGCTCTGAGAGCTAGAAGAGAGGAAACCTCTGCCTCTAGGGCAATGGTTTCTGAGAGTGATGCAGGTGGAAAAGACTTGGCCCTCTTTTTTGGAAATTTTTTGAAGCTGAGGGCCAGTCCCTGGCTTACTACTTCCAGAACCCACTTGTCTGAGGTCACAGACTTCCAGGCCTGGAAGTAGTACGACAGCCTGCCTCCTACTGGAAATGGGGGGGTCGACCCGGGCTGACACATCAGGGTGTCTGCTTGGCAGGAGCCTTAGACTGAGAGGAGGAGGGAGCAGCTCTGCTCATCCCCCTCCTGCCCCTCCCTCTGAAGAACCCCCTCTGTGGGAAGGGAGAGAAGGCCTGGACTTGGTAAAAAGGCCTTTGAAAGGGCCTGCCCCTGCCCCTAGACTGCTGCTTGTCCGGAGTGGCTTGCCTTTCTTTGGCCTGTGCACTCCTGTACTTGGTCCTGTATGCATCCATTTTCTTCATGTAAGCCTCTGTCTGCTCCCCCAACAGAGAGTTACTTACTACAGGAAAATCCATAGCCTTAGTCTGGGTATCCTGTGAAAGGCTAGTGCATCTGAGCCAAGCATGTCTTCTGAGAGACACAGATGTAGCCATGACTCTAGATGCCACATCACTGGAGTCCACGGCAGCATGAAATTGCATTTTGGATGCCTCAATTCCATCAGCAGCCACCTCCTCCAGCTCCTTGGCTAGCTGGGGAGAGGCCTGTTCAGCCAGTTCCAGAACCGTATCCCATCTGGATTTCTGGTACCTGGCTGTGTAGGCCATATAAGCAGCCTGCCTGAGTCCCAAAGAGGATGCCAAATACTGTTTTTTGGCCATGGCATCCACTTTCCTGGAGTCCTTATCCGGGGTGGTGTGAAGCCAAAGGAATGTTAGCCCTGTCACAGGCTGCAGCCTGCACTACTCCAATATGGCTGCAATGACTATAAAGGAACTCCGCAGCTGAGCCTGATAACAAATACCTCCTGTCCATTCTCTTATCCACAGGAGGTATTGAATTTGGGGTTTGTAACATTTTGTGTCTGTTTCCCCACGGATTTATGAAGAGGGACAGACAGCCTTTTGGACTCTGGGATGTCCATCATTTCCACAAAATCAGGCTCTTCATCCTCCTCTGCAGCTTCAACCAAGGGAAGCTGCAGGGTTTCTGCCACCTTTTTGTAGAACAAAAAATGTGAAGGGGACTCAGAGAGCCTGGGAGGAGAGACACCTGAGGGCCTGTCTGGGGAGATGTCTGGTTCAATGGGCACATCCAGACCCCCCGGTCATCGTCACCATCATCACTGGGATAGTTTTCGTCTTGATCCCACTCCTTATAATAAGTGCCTGGATCATAATCCGGAGGAGACGGATCCGACCGCCTAACCGGCAGTACCGGTTCAGACAGAACTGGTCTAAGCGATTGAACATTGCTAATCGCTTTGGCTGTTTCGTCCGCGGTTGGAGAGTGCAATACCAGATCCAAACCAGCAGACTTATGCTTCTTTTTGGAAGCAACAGACCCCTCAGGGCCGGCTCTCCTTTTGCCCAAGGAGGTATCGCCAAAGTCAGTAGGCACCTCCTCAGGTTCAGCCGCAACCGAACCGGGCTGGCCATCCGGATCTACGGACTTCTCGGCCTCCCTTTCCTTCAGCCTACTCAGTCTTTTGTCTAGAGTGGAGTTAGGAAAGTTTTTATAGATTTGGCAGCCTGACTTGAGGTGGTCAAACCCCAGACAAACACAGATGAGGTGGGGGTAAGCCTTAGCAAAGGCCTCCCCACACTCAGTACATTGTTGAAACCCAGTGAGACCGGTTTTCTTCTTGGGTTTCTCAGACATGGCCAACCTAACAAATTACCCTATTGCAGCTTTCAAGCCAAGTAATACAATAACCGACTGGTTACAAACCATGTCACGGGCTCTTTAAAAGAACCGGCAAAAGGTCCGGTTCTTTTGAAACCAATCGCTACCGGAACACCACTCTAATCCCAGAAATAAAATTAAAAAATAAACAGAATGTGACAAGGTCGGTTCCAAACCAGACCGACATGAAAGAAACCGAGGAAAAGAACAATTTCCACTATTTCACAAAAATAAAACAGTCGCTACCTATCTACACACTACCTGTACCGTAGACAGAGGCTGGAAATCTGAAAATAATAACAAAATATGCGGTTTCAACTGAACGCTTTACTCTTACCGAACCGAGCAGAGGAAATCTCTGGAGCGACTTCAGTGTTAGGCGGAGTAAAGAATCTGACAGTTACACTGGGAAGTACCACAGACAGAGGTTTGAAAACCGAGCTGGAGCTCAACGTCCTATGCTTCTGCATAGAGTTAAATCTTTCTTCTCCGGGGGCAGTTCAAGTGCTGGGGCTAACTGCATTATGTCTGAATACAGCAAGACTTCATGTTGTTTGAAAAGGTATGTTGAACATTTGGGGCATAAATATTAACAAATGGCCAAGTTATGCCACTGAGTTGAAAACCCCACTGAAATGCACTGAAATGCTTAATTCAGTTCGCAGTTGGGCTTTGAAGAGTGAAGACGTGTCTGCAGTCCAAGGAAGATTACAGGGACTAACTTCTGGTGGGTAAGTATGGGGTGGGGGTGGGGATTTCTGAGAGGGAGGGTCGGGTGCAGGGTGTGTAACAGCGCAGCAGACAATGATGGGTGGTTTTCTTTTTTCCAGGTAAAAAACAATAAAAAAGACAAGGGACAGTTTTCTTTATTTTAGGGACAGGACACTGGGGGATTGGGCACTGCCAGTGTCACTAGGGTTCTGCGGGCAGGGGCAGGGGGGTGGGAAAGGGAGTGCCGCACTCCAGTGCAATCAGTGCTTTGCATAGGGGGTGGTGAAGGGTGAGGAAGTATCGCTGCAGGTGCTTGGTGCGGTTCACTCTCGCTCTCGTAACACACTTCAGGGAGCCTGTCAGGACCATGGCTCCCGCTATCTCTCTTTTTGGGGGGGGGGGCATTCCCATGGACTCCTGCTGTGACTCTGCAACAGGAAGAAAAAAATTACTCACCGTAGTAATGCTGTTTCTTCTAATGGGGTCTTGCTGTATTCTGACATAATGCAGTTAGCCCCAGCACTTGAACTGCTCCGGAGAGGAAAGAGTTAACTCTATGCAGAAGCATAGAACGTTGAGCTCGAGCTGTGTTTTCAAACCTCTGTCTGCAGTACTTCCTAGTGTAACCATCAGATTCTTACGCGCAAACTAATACTATAGTATGGAAATTGTTTAACATATAGCCAAAGGGCAAAATACTTTTTGGGCCCAAAATACTCAAGTTGAGAATCCAAGAAGGAAAGGTAGTGACAATATTTAATGATAAAACACCAGAAAAGAACAGGTACCCCACCCAAGAGGAAGGGTACAAGGTACACCCGAGGTACAACACTGTACCTGCCATCCACTTCCCAAAATTAGGTTCTGAGAGGGGAGGCGGAGGGGAGGTCAGAATACAGCAAGACTCCATTAGAAGAAACAACATTACTATGGTGAGTAATTTTTTCTTCAAACAACATGAAGTCTTGCTGTATTCTGACATAATGCAGACTACCAAGCAGTTCCCTATGGAGGAAGGAATGCAGAACCTACTTTGGAAAGAGGCTCTGCAGAACTACTGAGCCAAACCTAGCATCACTCCTAGCTTGGATGTCCAGGGAGTAATGCTTGGTGAATATATGTACTATTTTCCAGGTGGCTGCTTTACATACCTCTAACAAGGGTACATCTCTGGCCGCAGCTAGAGTAGCAGCAGTATCCCTAGTCAAGTGAGCCCTCAGGCCTGAAGGGGGTGTTCTACCCAATTTATCATAGCAGAATTGTAACAATCCACCTGGCAATAGGTCTTTTAGTGGCAGGCTTACCTTTTCCCACTTCACCATAAGTGAGAAACAATTGAAAACAGCCATTTTTGTGTGCCTTAGTATGCTCTATGTAGTAGCTAAGAGCCCTCTTAACATCCAAACTGTATAACCTTCTTTCTCCTGAAGAAGAATGGTCAGTGAAAAACACACGGAGAGAGATATAGACTGGTTCAGATGAAAATCCGATACCACTTTGGGCAAAAACCTCCTATTGGTTCTTAGGACCACTTTATCCCTATGGCAGGAGATGAAGTCAGGTTCAACTGACAGGGCCTGTAATTCACTAATCCGCCTGGCAGAAGTAATAGCTACCAGGAACACAGTTTTCCAGGTCAAGTACTTCAATTCGGCCGAAGCCAGAGGTTCAAAGGGTGGCTGCATAAGCTGAGCAATGCAGATATTAAGATCCCAAGCCAGAGTGGGCTCCCTAAAGGGAGGGTTAATGAGAACCAGACCTTTGAAAAACTTTCTGAAAACAGGATGAGATGCAAGGGAAGAGTCCCTTCCTGGCGAAAGGAATGCAGAGACAGCTGCTAGATGAACCTTCAGAGTGGCAGGCCTAAGGCCTAGACTATTCAGATGAACTAGATAATCTAAGGTTGTAGAAATGCCTGTAGAATCAGGCACAATGCCCTTCTGAGAGCACCAAATACTGAACCTCTTCCATTTGGAACTGTATGCTTTTCTAGTGGAAGGTTTCCTGGAGACCTTCAGAATATCCAGAACTCCCTGAGAGAGATGCAGTGCTGCATATTCTAACTCTTCAGGAGCCAGGCCTTGAGATTGAGAGACTGGAGATTGGGGTACCAGATCTGCCCCTGGGAGGAGGACAGGAGACCGTAGACAGAGGCTGGAAATCAGAAAAATAACAAATAGCGGTTAAAACCGAATGCTTTACTTTTTACCAAACTGAGCAGAGGAAATCTCCGGAGCAGCTTCACTGTTAGGTGGAGTAAAGAATCTGACGGTTACACTACGAAGTACTACAGACAGAGGTTTGATAACCGAGCTCGAGCTCAACATTCTATGCTTCTGCACAGAGTTAACTCTTTCCTCTCCAGGGCAGTTCAAGTGCTGGGGCTAACTGTATTATGTCAGAATACAGCAAGACTTCATGTTGTTTGAAGCACCTGTTATGAGCAGATTTGGAGAGAGAGGTGTTGTGGCACAGTCGCTGGATCACTGTGGAGAAGTGATTGCAACAGGAATTGGAAAAACATATATTTTAACTTTTCAGAAGGCATGCCATTGTTGCCTCTCTAGAAGAACAAATGTTGCGGTTCTTTCTGGACCAGCTTTGGTGCCATTACTCCTGGGGCAAGAAGGAGAGAAGGAGAGCAGAAGAGTAGCAATAGCTGGGCCTCTGGGTTGCTCCCTAACTGGCAGAGTCAGCAAGCGGTGGGGAGAACCGCCTGAGTGAAGAAACAATGCCAGAAAAACCTGTGGGGGTGAATGGGCCTAGCCAGAAATCTCCTCAGTCTCCCGTGTCTCATGTGCTCTTTCTCATCATAATTTAATGGTTATAAAGAAAACTGCAATACACTACAGAATAACAATACACATATATATTTTTTAGAAAAGTAATCTTTATCAAATTTACTTGTTTGTCGGTTTGTTGGTTTGTCTTGGGTATTTGCCTTTTCGTTTGATTACATGCTCAGTTTTTAGACTTACCCGAATTTTAAAATGAGTGTTTGAGTGACTGAGTGTCGCAGATATTAACCGGAGTTGGATTATTGCTGGTGTTTAACAAAAAAAAAAAAATAAATAAGATAGGAAATTCCCTGAACAAATATAGATCAAGTAGTAGGAGAACAATTTAAATCGTACCTGTTTTTTGGAGCTAAGTAGTGAAATGTTGGGGAGGGGGAATAAATGAAAAGGACTTTCTTGTAGATACTACCTTGTCGTTTCAGTGTAAAAAAAAAAAAAAAAAAGTTTTCAAAGTATTTTGTGAATAGGAAGGAGGACCAGCCTGCAGCTTACCGACTGGTTATTATTAGCCACATGACTTCAGCATATATAAGATGCATGCACTAAGATCTGAGTCAGATTGGCTCGAACGAAGGGAAAGAAGTCGCATAGCTCAGGGGAGCGGGCCGTTCTTATTTTTCTACTGGAATTCAGAACTAGCATAGTTTATACCCTGCTTGCCTTTTATCACGGACATTGCAGGAGTATAAGTAGTGCATGGCTATATGCAAACAGTATCCTGTGATTAGTTCTGTTATTAGCGTTGGATATAGCTGCAGACTGGTCAGCGTAAAAGTAAAAAAAACCTAAAGTTAAGGGGATTACATAGGACGTCTCTTTGAGGGGAACTGCAAGCAAATAGAAACAAAGAAACATAGAATTTGACGGCAGATAAGGACCACTTGGCCCACCTAGTCTGCCCATTTCCCTACCTGATGGATAAGCTGCTGATTCTAGTTAATCAGCAGTTTACCTCCTCCTACCCCCCACTAGAACTGCCTTATGCCCGTCCCATGCATTCTTGAATTCTCCCACTGTTCCTGACTCCACAACCTCCTCAGGAAGGCTGTTCCATGTTCTGAAAGATACTACCCTCTTGTACTTTGTTAATTCCCTTGAGATACTTGAAAGTTTCTATCATGTCCTCCACTCCCTCCTTTCCTCAAGGGTATACATATTAAGCTGCTTTAGTCTCTCCTTGTATGTCTTCTGGTGCAGACCCTGCACCATTTTGGTTGCCCTCCTCTGAACAGCCTCCACTCTGTCTACGTCTTTGTGGAGATGGGGTCTCCAGAATTGCACACAGTACTCCAGATGGGGTCTCACTAACTGCCTGTACAGCGATAACAACTTCCTGTTTTCTACTGTTGATGCCTCTCCCTGTGCATCCCAGTACCCCCTCGGCCCTCTTTACTGTCTTCTCACATTGCTTGCCCACCTTTAGGTCATCTGATATAATTGCTCCTAGATCTCTTTTGATTTTTGTTATTAACTCACCCCCCATTGTGTACTCTTCTACTTGTACACAGCTTTTGAGAAGTAAGTTAAATAAAACAAATAAAAGTAATTTAAGAAATATTTTTTCTTGTATCACCTTTATCACCTTTAAATAAGAAAAAGCTGAAAAGTCTGCTGACTTAAAAGATTGAGATTTTTGCTTGGCATTGCTTGTCTGAGGCACTATGACAGCTTTATTTATTACTTTCTTATCCCCATACCTTTAGAATAAGATAGCTTATATTTATCCTTTGTCTATCCTCTGTTTAGATAGTGGGTAAAGGATTGTGTTTGTAGTTGTGATTGTATCAGGCTCTACCCTTGTTATTAGCCTTCTATGTCTGTATTGTTCCAGTGGAAAAAAGGAACTCCGAACCAAGAAGGAACAAGGGCAGAGAGAGGAGAGAGGAAATATGGAGCTTTGAACCAGAACTGAAAATTTCCAAAATAATTATTCTTTTACTTTGTTGCCTGGAGGATTTGGACAATAACAAACAAGATATCCTTAAAGGGAGAAAGCGGGACTGGACAGGACTGAATTGAACTGGAGAGGTGGAGAGATTATATCTTCTCCTGGAAAGAATAATTGAAAGAACATTCGAAGTGACCTAGGAAACTTTATAGGCCCTCATAAGAGATATATATATATATATATATATACAACGATTTATTATATATTGGTCATTTTATATCCTATTAACTTAAAATTCAATATTCTTGTTTATAATTTTTTTTATCTCTTTGTTATTGCTTCCTCCTCAGTATAGAGGGGTTTGGAATTAGAGACAGAATTTGTAAACATGCCAGTTGAAACAAGGAGTAGAAAAATTTATACGGGAGGAGAAGAAACAGAAAAGGGTATTGTGCTAGATAAGGATTCTATAAAGACAAAAAATAATACAGAATTAAAAGGGATAAGCGGAAGACAAGGAAAGAATACTCTAGCTAGAACTAAGTTGGAGGACATGGGGAGGATATATGGAAAGAGAAAGAGGTTATAGGTGTTGATGTGAAAAGTGATCCTAATTGGTTATTACAAACACCAATAAAGAGGGTAAAAGAAGACAGCCACCATGTCTTAGAGCATTAGAGCCAAAATAATCCAATTAACAAAACTACTATTATATCAAAATTGACCCAACCACTTATTTGGGAGTTTTTTGATAAAAATGAACATGATGGGAAAACAGTAAAGATACTGTAAGAGAAGATGAAAAAGATGGCGATGAAAGCTGAGACTGAAAATGGAAAAGCTACCCCCCTTATGAGAGAGGGTTTGTTAGAACTAGTAAAGAAGTATCTAGAATGGTAGAGAGTATAAAGGAAACAATGTTGCTGAATAGTAGAATTGAACAAAAAATTAAAGAAATAAAAATTAAGCAAGAGATGAAGGATTTATGTTTTTCACCTATGTCATAACAAGATTCTACAGAAAGGTGTGTAGTAAAAACATCAACAGAGGACGATTATTCTGAGCAGAATGGGTTAATAGGGGAGAGTGTACAATCTAGAACACAACTAATGAGCCCTATAGACTATAGTTTACCATTGTTAGAAAATGTACAAGGGAATGTGCAATTGCACTCAGGGACCCGTTGCTGGCTAACACAATGATTTATGAACAAGTACTGATGATAAAACAGGATCTTTCGTTTTTAAAGGGAATATGCATTGAGAATAAAAAAAAAGGTGGATATACTATTAGGAAAAAAAGAATTAAGTATTTAGAGATGAAAAAGATGACGAAAGATCAAAATTACATAGGGGAAATCAATCAGATGAACATAAGGGAAAGTGAACACAGAGTATTCTGGAGATCTCTTCCCCCAAGACTTTATCTACACCCATGATAAGGAGGTCAAACTTAACAAGTTTTGTACTAGATGGTGATACAGAATCTGAAGCAGAGCTAGTAATGCTATCAGAGGGGTATGACAACTGTAACTGCATACTAGAGGAATTAAGAACAAAGAACACACAATCATGGGGAAAAAGGCATTGAACAAGCACACAGATTAAGGGGAAAAGATTGGAAAAGTGGAAAAGAGGAGACTGAAATACTGGAGTCTGAATTGTCAGACCTAACAGATGTAACAGCTCCTGGTGTTCCAAGGAAAAAATCTGAAAGGAAAGGAAGAAAACATTACTCACCTTAGTAATTGTGTTTCTTCTAATGGAGTCTTGCTGTATTCTGACATATGCAGTTAGCCCCAGCACTTGAACTGCTCCGGAGAGGAGAGAGATAAATTCTATGCAAGGCATAGAACGTTGAGCTCGAGCTCGGTTCAAACCTCTGTCTGCTGCACTTTGAAGTGTAACCGTCAGATTCTTATGAGCTAATACTAACACTATTTTTTTTTTTTTTTTTAGTTGTGTTTAACCAGGATTAGCACACTAAGCTGAAAGCTTTTTTACAGGCGCTACCTGGGAGCACAGGGAAGTTAAGTGACTTGCTCAGGGTCACACAATATGTAAGTGGAAGCTGGTGGATTCAAACCCAGGTCTGGTCTGCTGAATGTCACCAGATTTGCAGCTCAGAGCCTTAAACCACTGCGCTATACTGTCTCCACTATGTGGAAGTTGTAACATTTTTACTAGCCAAATGGCAACCAAATATTTTGGATCCCCCAAAAGACTCAAGTCGAGAAATCCAAAACAAAAACTAGGTAGTGAACAACTTATGGCAATCGAAACAAAAGACAAAACCTACTCCCCCTCCTAAAAAGAGGGAGTGCCCAAATGCACCCCTGGGGTGCAACACTGCACCAGCCAGCCCACTTCCCAAAAGCCAGGTTCTGAGAGGGGAAGCAGGGAGGGACGGAGGATGGGAGGTCAGAATACAGCAAGACTTCATTAGAAGAAACACAATTACTAAGGTGAGTAATTTTTGCTTCAAACAACATGAAGTCTTGCTGTATTCTGACATATGCAGACTACCAAGCAGTACCTCCATGGAGGAGGTAATCAAGCCTATTTTGGGAATAGGCTCTGCAGTACTGCTGTACCAAACCTAGCATCACTCGTAGCTTGGATATCCAGAGAGTAATGCTTGGTGAATGTATGGACTGTTTTCCAGGTGGCTGCTTTGCATATCTCTAGTAAGGGAATATCCCTGGCAGCAGCCAGGGAAGCAGCTGTACCTCTAGTCGAATGAGCCCTCAGGCCTGAGGGTGATATTTTGCCTAGCTTCTCATAGCAGAATTGTATACAAGAGATGATCCACCTGGCAATCGTTCTCTTAGTGGCAGGCTTGCTCTTCCCCACTTCCCCATAAGTTAGGAACAACTGGAGGGAGTCAAACCTGAGTGCCTTAGTATGCTCATTGTAGCAGCTAAGGACCCTTTTAACATCTAAACTGTGTAATCTTCTCTCTCCTGAAGAAGAATGATCAGTGAAGAAAATGGGGAGAGACATGGATTGGTTCAAATGAAAATCTGAAACCACTTTAGGTGAGAACCTCCTATTGATTCTAAGGACCACCTTATCTCTATGGAATGAGATAAAATCAGGCTCCACTGACAGAGCTTAAAATTCACTGCTACATCTGGCAGAGGTAATAGCTACCAGGAACACAGTTTTCCAAGTCAAGTACTTAAGCTCTGCTGAAGACAGAGGCTCAAAAGGGGGTTGCATAAGCTGAGCAATGCAAATATTAAGGTCCCAAGCAGGAGTAGGATCCCTAAAGGGGGATTGGTATGAAGCAATCCCTTGAAAAACTTACAAAAAACAGGATGAGATGCCAGTGAGGAGGGCTCTCCCCACTGACAGAAAAGCAGTACCTTGAGGGTAGCTGGTCTGAGGTCTAGGCCATTAAGATAAACCATGTAGTCCAGAACTGTAGACAAGTCAGCAGTATTTGGGGTTATATGCTTCTTGGAACACCAAATGCTGAATCTTTTCCATTTGGAATTACAGGTTTTTCTGGTGGAGGGTTTTCTAGAGGCTTTGAGAATGTTCAGAGCCCCTTGAGAGAGATGCAAACTTGCATATTCTAACTCAAGAGCCATGCCTTGAGATTGAGAGACACCGCAGGTTGGGATACCAGATTCTCCCCTGAGAGGAGGTTAACAGGTTGTGATTCCTGGGAAGAGACAGGGGAAGATGAACTGCTAGGGACAGCAACAGGGGATACCAAGGCTGCCTGGCCCAATCTGGAGCAATCAGGATCACTTTGCAAGACTGTGATCTTATCTTGACCAGAACCTTGAACAGAAGAGGAAAAGGAGGGAATGCATAAAGAAATTTCCTTTCCCCATCCAGAATCAGAGCATCCAGAGGGACTGAGCCCAAGACTGGGGGTCTGCAACAAAAGAGAGGAAGTTGGTGATTGTCTGGGGCTGCAAAGAGATCTATCTTTGGAGTGCCCCACCTTAGAAAAAACACTTAACACTGGGGGATCCAGGGACCATTCATGATGGCCCTGGGAGATCCTGCTCAATGCATCTGCTAGCACATTGTCCTTTCCTGGGAGGTGGACTGCTACCAGAGAGGTCTGTAGAGAATAAGCCAGGGGCCATAATTTCATGGCTTCTGTGCACAAGGCCATAGACCTGTTGATATACCACATGGTGGTGGTGTCTGTCCTGACCTGAACCATCTTGTGCTGTACTGATTGTTAGAAGGCTTGCAGGGCCAGGTAAACTGTCCTGAGCTCCAGAAGATTGATGTAGAGGAGAGACTCCTGAGTGGACCACACTCCCTGTGCTGTGAGAGTCCCCAGGTGAGCTCCCCACCCCAGGAGAGAAGTATCTGTGGTTAGAACCATGGAGTGAGACTGAGTGATGAATAGGACCACTTGCCTGAGATTGTCCTGATCCTGCCACTACTGAAGAGCCTGGATCAGAGTCTGAGTCACTGGAATAAGTTTGGTTAGAGGATCTTTTTTCTGAGACCAAAAGGCCCTCAAGTGAAACTAAATGTCCCTCATCTGAAATCTGGCCCCTTATGTGGCCCAGAAGCTGAAGGAAGTGCCTTGCTGGTCGAGAAACCAGAAGGTGGAAGGAACAAGCCAACTCTATGACGGTCCTTACTCTTACCAAGGGGAGAAATGCTCTTGCTTTGACAGTGTCCAGTTCTATCCCTATGAAGGTCAAAAGCTGCACTGGCTTGAGAACTGACATGGGAAGATTGAGAAGGAAACCTAGAGAAGTGAGCACTTGCCGGGTCACTTTCAAATCTGACTTGACTTGGTCTGGAGACTGACCCACTATGAGCCAGTTGTCCAGGTATGGGAATATGGAGAGATTTTTTCTCCTTAGGAATGCCACTACTACTGCTAGGCATTTTGTGAACACCCTTGGAGCTGATGTTAGGCCGAAGGGCATTGCTCTGAACTGGTAATGGCCTGAAGGCAGTTCGAACCTGAGGTACTTTCTGTGGGAGCACCTGATAGGAATGTGAAAGTAGGCATCCTTTAGGTCCAGAGAGGCTAGCCAGATCCCTGGCCTTAGAGAGGGAAGAATTATTCCTAGAGTCACCATTTTGAACTTTGGCTTTAACAGATGATTGTTCAGGTTTCTTAAGTCTAGGATGGGCAGCCACTCCCCTGTTTTTTGCGGGGTAAGGAAGTACCTGGAGTACAGATCTTTGCCCCTGTGGATTGTAGGAACACTCTCTATGGCCCTTAAGGCCAGTAGAGATGAAACCTCTGCCTCTACGGCAATGATTTTGGAGATGTTAGCAGGTGGACAAGATCTGGCTCTCAACTTTGGGAATTTTTGAAGCTAAGAGCCAGTCCTGGGCTTACTACCTCCAAGACCCACTTGTCTGAGGTAACAGACTTCCAGTCCTGGAAGTAGTAAGCCAGCCTGCCTCCTACAGGAATGGGAGAGTCAACCCGGGCTGATACATCAGGGTGTCTGCTTGGCAGGAGCCTTAGGCTGAGAGGTGGATGCAGCCCTGCTCATCCCCTTTTTGCTTCTCCCTCTGAAGAACCCCCTCTGGGAAAAAGGAGAGGAGGCCTGTGCTTGGTAGAAAGGCCTATGAAAAGGCCTGCCCCTGCCCCTAGCTTGCTGCCTTTGAGGAGTTGCCTGCCTTTCCTTGGCTTGTGCACTCCTATAGGTGGTCCTGTATTCATCCATCTTTTTCATATAATTCTCTGTCTGCTCCCCAAACAGAGAATTATTAACTACAGGGAAATCCATAGCCTTGGTATCCTGAGATAGTCTAGTAACCCTGAGCCAAGCTAGTCTCCGAAGAGCCACAGATGTAGCCATGACTCTAGATGATACATCATTGGAGTCTACAGCAGCATGAAACTGGATCTTCGATGCCTCAATCCCATCAGCAGCCACCTCCTCCAGCACCTTGGCAAGCTGGGGGGAGGTCTGTTTAGCCAGTTCCAGTATAGTATCCCACCTGGACTTCTGGCACCTGGCTGTATAGGCCATGTAATTAGCCTGCCTGAGTCCCAAAGAAGATGCCGTGTACTGCTCCTTTGCCACGGCATCCAACTTCCTGGAGTCTTTATCTGGGTGGGTGTAAAGCCAAGGGAATGTTAGCCTTATCACAGGCTGCAGCCTGCATGACCCCAACATGGCTGCACTGCTGGTACAAGTACTCTGTATTTGAGCCTGACAGCATGTACCTCTTGTCCACCCATCTGTCCACAGGAGGTAATGAATTTGGAGTTTTTAACAACTTTTGTGTCTGTTTCCCAAAAGACTTATGAAGGGGAATAGACAATCATTTGGACTCTGGGATGTTCATCTCCACATAGTCAGGCTCCTCTTGTTCCTCAACAGCTTCTTCCATAGGGAGCTGGAGGGTTTCTGCCACTTTCCTGTAGAACATAAAGTGGGAATGGGACTCAGAAAGCCTAGGAGGGGAAACACGAGAAGGCCTGTCTGGGGAGATGTCCGGTTCTATGGGCTCATCCAGACCTTCTATTCCATCATCATCATCACCTTCATCATCATAATCATCATCCCCCTCCAGGGTTCATAAAAATCTTCAGGGGTATAATCTTGAACCGGAGGAACCTACCGAACTGAACACCTGTCAGAAGGCGCCGGATCAGTCGGAACTGAACGAAGCGATTCCACTATGCGAATCACTTGGGCAATTTCTTTGGAGGTCAGCTGATGCAGTTCTGGATCCGAACCTGCCGATTTTTCTTTTCTTTTTGATGGACCCAATCGCTCCGAATTGGCTCTCCTTTTGCCCGGAGTCTCACCCTGGTCAGAGGGCATACCTTCTGGTTTGGTCGGAACCGAACCAGGCTGGCCATCTGGGTCAGCGGACTTCTCGGCCTCCTTTTACCTAAGCCTGCCCAATCATTCATCTAGGGTGGCTTTAGGAAATCTGGCAGTCTGAATCGAGGAGGTCAAACCCCAGACAATAAACACAAGTGGTGTGGGGTTCAGCCTTAGCAAAGGCCTCCCCACACACACTGCAGTGTTGAAACCCAGTGGGCCCTGTTTTTCTTTTGGGTTTCTCAGATGTAGCCATCATTAATCAGGAAAGTTACCCTTTACTCTGCTTCAGCCAGGCAAGACCCCCTTATCGGTTTCTAACCGTGTCACGGGTATTTGGAAAAACTGTAAAACATATATATTTTTTTTTAAATGATAAGGACTGGTACCACACACTAAATTCAAGGAAAAAAACAGTAACACGAGTTCTACACAGCAACCGGTTCAGCTAAACCGGTTGAAATATCAAGTTTACAATTTCCACAAGTTTTTTCAAATCTAGTCCACTACCTACATACTTACCGAACCACAGACAGGGACCTGAACTGAAAAGCAAAGAATTTATCGGTAAACAGATGACTTTAACCAACCGAGAACCGTTAGCAGAGGAGAAATCTCCAGAACCACTGTTCAGTTAGGCGGAGTAAAGAATCTGATGGTTACACTTCAAAGTGCAGCAGACAGAGGTTTGAACCGAGCTCGAGCTCAACATTCTATGCCCTGCATAGAATTTAACTCTATCCTCTCCGGAGCAGTTCAAGTGCTGGGGCAACTGCATATGTCAGAATACAGCAAGACTTCATGTTGTTTGAATGTAAAGTTTATAGAGAGAGGAATTCAACATCTGAGGACAACAGATGTAAAGAAAAAAGAGGAACGGGGAAAATATATATTGGACAAGAAACAGTGGTGGAATGATACCCTATGGGTAAAGGAGAAGGTATAGGGAAAAATCAAAATCAGGATAGTAATGAAGGGGGAACAGAAGAAAGGAAACAACAGCAGTGAACAGAATTAAGGAAGAATTATTTAAGGAAATGTAAGGGGAAAGATAGGAAAGTACGAGCTAAGGGGAAAAAAGGAGGAAACATCAGATAAGGTTTTGAAAACCTCTAAAAAGGGAGGGCAATAAATAAGAAGTACTTCCAAAAACTAGGGAAGGAAAAGAATGCTGGGAAAGACCTGAATAATAGGAGGAGAAAGAACAGAGAAATAAAAAAGGAGACTAAATTACAGACAGACATGAACAGGGAGGAAAGAAAGACAAATTATGGAAAACTAAGGGAAATGGACACTTTAGATGCTAGCAAGGAACAAATTGCTAGAAATAATATACAAATAATATACAAGAAGGTATAAAGGAAGAGATGGAATATGTGGTCAGATTAAAAGGACTACTAGGATTTTAGAGACTGATAATGTATTACCAATATATAACATATAATTGATCCCAGACGAAACTGAAGAATTATTAAATATACACTTAAAACAACTTTTGGGGGATATAATGCAGAACAATAGCTCTATGATTCTAGACAAAATGAGTATAATAAGACTAATAGGGAATATAGAACTGGTATTCTTAATATCAGACACATACTATGTGTTAAAAGCATTGAGAAGAAGAAATAGAAATTGAAAGACATAGGATTTGAAATAGACAGCGTTGCTAGGATCAGAAAGATATTCCCTGAATACTTTGAAGACAGACAGAAATGACAAAAAAGGAAAGGGAAAGTATGATTTCTATTTATGGGATTGGACATTTTTTAATGAAACAAAAAATAACTTAAGGATCAAAGTTGTGGATTTGCTCCAGAATCTCCTGAAGATTAAGGAATTAAGTAAAATGATCCTAAGAGCCAAAAGGTGAGATGAGGAGGGTCAGGTAAAATTATGGCTCAGAAATCATTATGATTATCGACACATTATGACCCACATAGAGAAGTTGGATAGAGTGGATATTCATTTGGTTGGGAAAGCAAAGGAATTTATTGAAAGTAACAAGGTGTTAAATAATGTTACTTGGTTGCTCTTGTTGAGAACAACAAACCGACACCAAGCGCTGAGCGAGATGGATAATTTACATGAAACAAAATTAAAAGTAAACAGATTAGGTGAGACAAGGATGAGGCATAACATGCCATCTTGGAATGTTACAGGGATAAGAGAGAGAGAGAGATTGGCAGACCCTTCTTTTATAGATTATATTAATTCTTTTAATTATGTTTGTATCCAAGAAACTTGGGTTAGTGATGAAACTAATGTGAATGGGTATAAGTTATTTTATAAAAAAGCAAGGAGCATGAGGAAATATGGAAAGCTTGCAGGAGGGCTTATAACTTGGTGTAAGACAATGGACCATTTCACACATAAAGAGGTAGAGACTGACATGGAGCATACTTTAGTGGTTAAGGTAGCTTTTAACAAAGAGATGTTATATATTGTGAATGTGCACTTTCCCCTGAAAGGTTCTAATTATGAGGAAAAAGATGATATAAAAAACCTAGGGAATTTTTTTTTATTTTATACTTGTAGGTATGATGAGCATAAATGCCCGTTTTCATATGTGACTTGGTTATTGATGGGGGCATTTATTGAGATGGAACCAGACAGTGTAATAATTGTGGTAGGGGATTTAAATGCCATGTTGGGGGCAAATCTGGAACCACTGGATGAACTAGCTGGGGCATGTGCAGCTCAGGAACCCTTATTAATAACCCTGAAATGAAAGACACTGGATTTAAAAACTTGTGAACGAGGGCATCAACTGATAAAACAGCTGCAGGATAATGGTTTATTATTAATGGAAGAACAAAGGGAGATTATCAGGGATCTTATACTTAAGTGGGATTAAGAGGGGCATCAGTAATTGATCATTGCTGGTGTTTGGTTAATATTATATATAGGTTAATAGATATGAGAATAGGAATTAGGGCAGGGCGTGAACATGCTCCTGGAGATTAATCTTGGTTTAGGGAAATCTATGGAAACTAGAGATGCAAAGAAACAAGAAATAATTAGAAATGAAAAGGGGCTTAAGTGGGACTTAACAGAAGAATAAAAATCAATAGAATTATGAAAATAATTTGGGGTAAGGGAAGAAATTAATATAGTAATAAAATAAGGATAAGATACAATGTATACAGGAGTTCCAGGGAATAATGAAAACTATCTCCTCTATATTACTTAAAGTTACAAGAAGTAAATCAAAAAAGGGAGCAAATGATATAACGATGAATGCAAGGCTTTTAAAAAGGAAATACTGCAGCAAGGAAGGTTTGTAAAAACCCTAATAAAATAAATAAACATTGGCTTAATGGCATGAGGAAAGAATATACAACTACTGAAGTTTAAAAGGGATAATTGTAGAATAGCACTATGGAATGAATTTAAAAGGGCATTGTGGGATAATGATAACAAAAAATACTGGCACATGGTGGCAAGGTGCTGGGAAACATATTCTGAGATTACTGAAAATTATATTGTTCCTAGTACATGGGAGAAGTATTACAAAGGTCTTTTCTTTCACAATGAATTAGAACAGAAAAGTAAGGAAAGATCATTTGAGTGAATTAGAGAATTTGAATTAGAGAGATTTAGATCCACCAAAAGGAAGCACTGGTTTTCTGTAAGAGTAACAAACATTTGGAATGAACTCCCATCAGAGGTAGTGGCCACTAGTAGGTAAGTACAGCTTTAAATCAAAACTAGACGTACACCTTATTACAAACAACATATTGGGATACTACTGACATTAGCAAGCTAAAAGGGACTGCAGTCTAAACAAAGCTCTGTAACACCTATGAAACCTATGGATACCATTAGATGATTCAATTACAGAAAAGGAGATATATAAGACTATAGAGATGGCAGAATGACACAAAGCCCCAGGTCACACTGGTGTCCCATTAGATATTATACTAGATGATCCCAAGCTCTGAATACCCGCCCTGAAAATAGTGTATAACATTATACGAATGACAGGAAATATGCCTTGCACATGGAAAGAAAACATTATTATTCCTATTTTTAAGAAGGGAAATAGGGCTAACCCTAGCAACTATAGATCTATAAGTTTGCTAGATACATCGCAGAAATTATTCACAAAGATTTTACACGTGAGAATAATGGAGTAGATAAATAGTAGAAGAACAATAGATGAAGCACAAGCAGGCTTTATGCCAGAGCATTCCACTATAGATCAATGTTACACTCTGGCTCACTTAATACATAAATAAGAAAAAATTATTCACCTTAGTAATTGTGTTTCTTCTAAAGGAGTCTTGCTGTATTCTGGCTATCTGCAGTTAGCTCCAGCCTTTAAACTGCTCCTGAGAACAAAGGGTTCAATTTCTATTTAGTGCATAGAATGCTGATCTCGAGCTCAGTTGAGGTCTCTGTCTGCAGCCCTTTGAAACACAACCGTCAGATTTTTATGAGCAAAAACTCACTAACTACACTATGTGGAAATTGTAAAATTTTTAACAAGCCAACTGGCAAGAAAGAGTTTTGGATTCTCCAGAAAGACTCAAGTCTGGAAACCTAAAACTAAAAACCAATCCAAAAAGGACAACAATACAATAAAACACCCAAATAAAAGGGAGGGTGTGCCAGAAGCACCTCTGGGGTGCAACACTGCACCTGCCCACCCACTTCTCAAAAAACAGGTTCTGAGAGGGGAGGCAGGGAGGGAGGTCAGAATACAGCAAGACTCCATTAGAAGAAACACAGTTACTAAGGTGAGTAATTTTTTCTTCAAACAACATGAAGTCTTGCTGTATTCTGACTATCTGCAGACTACCAAGCAGTATCTCCAAGGAGGAGGGAGAGAACCTACTTTGGGAATAGGCTCTGAAGTACTGCTTTCCCAAACCGAGCATCACTCCTAGCCTGGATATCCAGAGAGTAATGCTTGGCAAAGGTATGGACTGTTTTCCAGGTGGCTGCCTGACAGATTTCTAACAGAGGGATATCCCTGGCAGCAGCCAGGGAAGTGGCTGTACCTCTTGTAGAGTGAGACCTCAGGCCTGAGGGTGGAATCTTTCCCAGTTTCTCATAGCAGAATTGTATACAAGACACAATCCACCTGACAATAGTTCTCTTGGTAGCAGGTTTGCCCTTTCCAACTTCTCCATAAATGAGGAATAACTGGAGGGAATCAAACCTGTGACCCTTGGTACGCTCTATGTAGTAGCGAAGGGCTCTTTTAACATCCAGACTGTGCAGCCTCCTCTCTCCAGGGGAAGAATGATCAGTGAAGAAGATAGGGAGAGACATGGACTGATTCAAGTGGAAGTCTGAAACCACTCTGGGCAAGAACCTCCTATTGGATCTAAGGACCACCTTATCTCTATGGAAAGAGATAAAATCAGGTTCCACTGACAGGGCTTACAGTTCACTGATATGTCTGGCAGAGATAATGGCTACCAAAAACAGTTTTCCAAGTCAAGTACTTGAGCTCTGCTGAGGACATAGGCTTAAAGGGAGGTTGCATCAGTTGAGCAATGCAAACATTCAAGTCCCAGGCAGGGGTAGGATCCCCGAAGAGAGGATTGGTATGAAGCAATCCCTTGAAAAATTTACAGAACACAGGAAGAGATGATAGTGAGAAAGACTTCACCACTGACAGAAAAGCAGAAACAGCTGACAAGTGTACCTTGAGAGTAGCTCGTCTGAGGCCTAGGCCATTAAGATGGACCATAAAATCCAGAACTATAGGCAATTCAGCAGTGTCTGGGGAAATATGCTTCTTGGAACACCAAATGCTGAATCTTTTCCATTTGGAGTTATAAATCTTTCTGGTGGAGGGTTTTCGAGAAGCTTTGAGAATATCTAGAATCTCCTGAGACAGATGCAAACCTGCATACTCTAACTCAAGAGCCATTCCTTGAGATTGAGAGATCGAAGATTGGGGTACCAAATCCTCCCGAGAGGAGGTTAACAGGTTTTAATTCCTGGGAAGAGACAGGGGAAGATGGACTGCTAGAGACAGCAACAGGAGGTACCACGGCTGTCTGGCCCAGTCTGGAGCAATCGGAATCACTTTGCAAGGCTGTGACCTTATTTTAACTAGAACTTTGAACAGAAGAGGAATGGGAGGGAAGGCATACAGAAATTTCCCTTCCCAGTTCAGAATCAGAGCATCCAGAGGGACTGAACCCAAGACTGGGGGTCTGCAACAAAACAGAGGAAGTTGGTGATTGTCTGGGGCTACAAAAAGATCCATCTCTGTAGTGCCCCACTTTGAAAAAATCACTTTCAACATCAGGGGGTCCAAGGACCATTCGTGATGGCCCTGGGAGATCCTGCTCAGTGCATCTGCCAGCACATTGTCCTTTCCTGGAAGGTGGACTGCTATCAGAGAGGTCTGCAAGGAATAAGCCAGGGACCACAACTTCATGGCTTCCATGCCCAAGGCCATAGACCGAATGCTCCCTGCTTGTTGATGTACCACATGGTTGTGGTACTGTCTGTTCTGACCTGAACCACCTTGTTCTGCACAGTCTGAGAAAAGGCTTGCAGGGCCATAAAAACTGCCCTGAGTTCCAGGAGATTGCTATGAAGAAGGGACTCCTGAGGGGACCACAGTCCCTGGGCTGTGAGAGCTCCCAGATGAGCTCCCCACCCCAATAGGGAAGCATCCACGGTAAGGACCACCGAATGAGACTGAGTGACACATGGGACCCCTTGCCTCAAACTGTCCTGATCCTGCCACCATTGGAGGGCTTGGATCAGTGTATGAGTCACTGGAATCAGTTTGGCAAGAGGGTCCTTCTGTTGGGACCAAAAGGCCCTCAGATGGAACTGAATGTCTGAATGTCCCTCATCTGAAATCTTACCCCTTGGACCACTGCTGTAGAAGCTGCCCTGTGACCCAAGAGCTAAAGGAAGTGCCTTGCTGGTCGAGACACCTGAAGGCTGAAGGAAGAAGCCAGTTCCACAAGAACTCTTGCCCTTTCCAGGGGAAGAAAGGCTATTGCTTTGACAGTATCTAGCTCTGCACCTATAAAGGTTCGAGGACTGACTTGGGAAGGTTGAGAAGAAACCCCAGGGAAGATAGCACTTGCTGGGTCACTTGCAGGTCTGACTTGACCTGGTTTGGAGACTGACCCACTATGAGCCAGTCGTCCAGATATGGAAAGATGGAAATCCTCTGCCATCTTAAAAAGGCCACTACTACCAGGCACTTTGTAAAAACCCTTGGAGCTGATGTTAGGCCAAAGGGCATTGCTTTGAAGTGATAATGGCCTGAGGTACTTTCTGTGGGAGCACCTGATGGGAATGTGAAAGTAGGCCTCCTTGAGGTCCAGGGAGGCTAACCAGTCCCCTGGCCTTAGAGAGGGAAGAATTATTCCCAGAGTCACCATCTTGAACCTTGGTTTTAAAAGATGTTTATTCAGGTATCTTAGATCTAGGATGGGTCGCCACTCCCCTGTCTTTTTTTTGGGGTAAGGAAGTACCTGGAATACAGACCTTTGCCCCAGTGTAGGGTAGGAGCTCTCTCTATGGCTCCTAGGGCCAGAAGAGATGAAACCTCTGCCTCTAGGGCAAGGGTTTCGGAGAGACTTGCAGGTGGAAAAGATCTGGCTCTCATCTTCGGAAATTTTTTGAAGCTGAGAACCGGCCCCTGGCTTACCACTTCCAGGACCCACTTGTCTGAAGTAACAGACATCCAGTCCTGGATGAAATAAGCCAGCCTGTCCCCTACAGGGATAGGAGAGTCGACCTGCGCAGACCCATCAGGGTGTCTGCTTGGCAGGGGCCTTAGGCTGAGGAGTGGATGCAGCCCTGCTCATCCCCCTTCTGCCTCTCCCTCTGAAGAACCCCCTCTGTGAAAAGGGAGAAGAGGCCTGTGCTTGGTAGAAAGGCCTATGAAAAGGCCTGCTCCTAGAATGCTGCCTTTGAGGAGTTACCTGCCTCTCCCTGGCCTGTGCACGCCTATAAGTGGTCCTATAGTCCTCCATTTTCTTCATGTAATTCTCTGTCTGCTCCCCAAACAGAGAGTTACCTTCCACAGGGAATCCATGGCCTTAGCCTGGGTGTCCTGTGAGAGGCTAGTACACCTGAGCCAAGCCATTCTCCGAAGAGCAACAGATGTAGCCATGACTCTTGATGACACATCACTGGAGTCCACAGCAGCATGGAACTGTACCTTAGATGTCTCAGTCCCATCCGTAGCCACCTCCTCCAGCTCCTTGGCCAGCTGGGGGGAGGCCTGTTTAGCCAGTGCCAGTACAGTGTCCCACCTGGAGTTCTGGTACCTGGCTGTATAGGTCATATAATTAGCCTGCCTGAGTCCCAAAGAGGATGCCATGTACTGCTTCTTTGCCAAGGCATCCATTCTCCTGGAGTCTTTATCTGGGGGGTGTGAAGCCAAGGGGACATTAGCCCTGTCACAGGCTGCAGCCTGCATGACCCCAACATAGCTGCACTGTTAGCAGAAAAACTCTCTGTCTGAGCTTGATAAGGTGTACCTCTTATCCATCCTTCTATCAACAGGAGGTACAGAATTAGGAGACTTTAACATTTTTTGAGTCTGTTTCCCAAAAGATTTGTGCAAGGGAAGAGACAGCCTCCTGGACTCTGGGATGTCCATCATCTCTACAAAATCAGGCTCTTCTTGATCCTCTGTAGTTTCCTCCATAGGAAGCTGAATAGTTTCAGCCACTTTCCTATAAAACAAATAGTGGGGAGGGGACTCAGAGAGCCTAGGAGGGGAAGCACCAGAAGGTCTGTCTGGGAAGATGTCCAGTTTAATGGGCACATCCAGACTTTCTGCTCCATCATAATCATCATCTTGTTCAAAATCCCCTTCCTCCTCAAATTCCAGTTCATAAAAATCTTCAGGGGCATACTCCTGAACCGGTGGAACCAACCTAACCGAGCCCCTAGCTAATGGAGCTGGATCAGATGGAACCGGGCGAAGCGATTCAACAATCCGAATCGTTCGGGCAATCTCATCAGCGGTCAGAACATGAACCTCTGGATCCGAACTGACTGACTTGTCTTTTCTTTTCGTAGGAACCGATCCCTCAGGATCGGCTCTCCTCTTGCCCGAAGAAGTATCGCCCTGGTCACGGGCACTCCTTCTGGTTCGGTCGGAACCGAACCGGGCTGGCCACCCGGGTCAGCGGACTTCTCAGCTTCCTTTTCCCTAAGTCTACCTAATCTCTTTTCTAGAGTAGTTTTAAGAAAATGTTTACAAATTTAGCAGTCTGTATCAAGGTGTTCAAACCCCAGACAATAAACACAGGTGGTGTGGGGGTCGTCCTTGGCAAAGACTTCCCCACACTCACTGCAGTGTTGAAACCTAGTAGGCCTGTTTTTTTTCCTTGGGTTTCTCAGACATGGCCAACCTACTCAAACTTACCCTTTTTTTGGCAACCGCCAGGCAAGACTCCCTTATTGGTTCCTAATCGTGTTATGTGTGGTGGAAAAAAAGTCTAAAATATGTTTTTTTTAGAACCGATAAGGACCGGTAACCACACACTAAAGTAAAGCACAGAAAATCAATATAAGGGATCGGTTCAGCTGAACCGATCGAACAAACTTACAATTTCCACACAATAATCAGAAACCACTATCTAGTACTCACGGTACCGCAGACAGAGCCTGAACTAACTATGCGGATTAAATTCGGACCAATTTCGGCTTAAAACCGACACTTTAACTGACTTTTGAACCGAGCTGAAGGAGAAATCTCCGGAGCGACAGTTCAAGTCGATTATGAGGTGGAGTAAAGAATCTGATGGTTGGGTTTCAAAGGGCTGCAGACAGAGACTTCAACCGAGCTCGAGCTCAGTATTCTATGTACTGCATAGAAAATTAACCCTTTGTTCTCCGGGGCAGTTTAAAGGCTGGAGCTAACTGCAGATAGAATACAGAAAGACTTCATGTTGTTTGAAACTAGGATTAAAGACAACATTTTTTTTGTGTTTTCATAGATTTAAAGGTCGCATTCGACGAAGTTAATAGATAGAAACTCTGGGATGTATTAGAAGAAAGTGAGATGGACCCAGCAATGATTAATCTATTAAAAACCCTCTATCAGGCAAACTATACAATGGTGAGATATAACAAAGAAGGAGATACTACTATTAAATTCCCCTCTAATACTGGATTAAAACAGGGATGTGTCCTGTCTCCAGTATTGTTCAATGTCTTTCTAAATAGAGTTTTGAGGGATATGTATGATCCTGGGCTGCACATGCCCTGGCTAGGCAGCAGGTGGTGCCCATTCCTGGCCTACACAGATGATGTGGTTCTAACTTCAACTAGTTATTTAGGAATACAAAGATGCATACATAAATTTTATGATAATTGTGTAAGGACATCCCTAGTGATAAATTTTGAAAAAAACAAGTATATGTTATTTAACAATCAGAAGATAAGTCGGGGGGAAACTATGCAGTTTAAACTGTAAGAAATTTAAAATAGAACAGATTAATACATTTTGTTACTTAGGGATAACATTTACACAGGATTTCAAATGGAAAGAACATATTAAGATTATTACACAAAAGTTAAATGTTTTATACCATCAGTGGAAAGATTTTCTTATAAGTATGCAGGGCAATCAGTTAAATGAATTATAGGAGCAATAAACGCTAAAATAAAGTTTCAATTTTTGTATGGGGCAGAAATATGGGGAACAGGGAATATACAAGAATTAGAAGTAATTATGAACAGATTTTATAAAAGAATTTTAGGATTACCTAGGGGCGCTGCCTCTAGTTTGATTAGACTAGAGTCGGACCAAACATCTATGGTACAAAACATAGAACAAAGATTGTGTTTGTATTGGATTAAGGTGTATAATATGCAGGGTGAACATTTACCTAGGATTTGTCTTGAGGAAGCAATTGATTATAATGATAGAGGCTTTATTTTTCCTAGTATGAAAATTGCTGAAACCCTAATTAAGCCTTATGGACTACTGGAATGCATCAGACAAGGTTGCAGGACACCTTTAAAACTTATAGAAGAACAAATAAGGACCAGAATTCGGGACATACATATACAAAAGGAAAATAGTCTAGCCAGTAACTGTAAATTAAGTTACTGGCTTGCTAGTAATAATAAAAGAAATTTTGCAATGGAGGGATACCTTAAAAAGGTAAAGAATCCAAAAGATAGGAAAGCTATGACCAGATTTAGATTTGGTTATATACCTAGTCAAACGTTGTGGAAATTTTATAAAATAACTAAACTAAGTAGGTGTGCCTGCAAACTTGGCGATGATAACCTTACACATTTACTAATTTTATGTTCACTGTATAAAATTGAGAGAGAGAGAGAGAGAGAGAATCCTGGCTGATGTATTAGCAGATTTGAATATGGAAACCGAGATACCAACTAAATTATATTTTAAAGTCAAATAACGTGAAGCTGCTAAGAAAAGTAGCAAGATTCTGTGTGATTATTGAAAGAAAACAAAAACATATATTCAGAGACATTATAGAAGAGAAGGAGGGATTAACTCATGACTAGGTATGGGTTTACTGAGCATTAATCCATGCGGGGGGGTTGGAATCACGAGGCCGTTGACCACCCAGGCGTGGATCAATGCTCAGTAAACCCATACCCTGCAGTGGGTTAATCCTTTTATAACATGAGCCGCATTATATGAGAGGTTTATGTAAAGGAATATTAAAATATATGTGTTTGAACATGGATTTCTACTAAAATAGTCCTTCCGCCTAATGAATAATGTGTACAGAGGATGCTGTCTTTGTAGTTGTCCAGTAGGTGGATTTGTTGTTATGAGGATATGGAATCCGCCTTTGCAAGGCAGAATCCCTTCTTTTTCTCAATGTGTATATGGTGGAGTGATTTCTCTAAGTCAGTTTAAATTGCTGTCAATCAGGATATTGTGGACCGGCAAGGCAACTGTGAGTATATCGGGATTAATCAATGGTCAGGTGATGTGTTCTGACCAATGAAATGATTGTATTTTAGATAACCATGTTATAAAGATATATAATCTGTAGGGGATAGTTTAAGAAGGAAGAAATGATAGGACAGGAGAAAATATGGGGAGAATTAGTCTTTTAAGCAATAATTTATATCATGA
The DNA here is from genome assembly GCA_016271365.2 of Neoceratodus forsteri. Taxonomy (NCBI): domain Eukaryota; kingdom Metazoa; phylum Chordata; order Ceratodontiformes; family Ceratodontidae; genus Neoceratodus; species Neoceratodus forsteri. Next base: position 184,334,026 of record JADMNL010000022.1, read on the forward strand.
ATGGATTTCTTTTTAAATGTTATGTATAATGTCAAATGGTTTGCTATATCTTCTATGCTGCAAATAATTGTAACAATAACATTTTAATTTTTGTCATACTTTATTAAAATCCTCTACACAAATGAAGCAATGTAGATTGGTACTTTCAAATAAACGTACATCAGGCAGACTCCATAATAAGCAGTTAACAGTTGAATAGGCGAACACCAATAAGAGAGATACATTTTTCAGTATAAGGGCATCCAAGCAATGGAATTTGTTGCCGCAGGACCTAATTAATTTAAATAACTTTGATATGTTTAAATCAAGGTTGGATATTTGGTTAAACCAACAAAAATAACTAATGATCCACTATTGAGGGGGACAATCCCGATGGGCCTAGGCCTTCTTTTGTCCCAAATGAATCCAGTAAATCCAGTATCCAGTAATAAATGGAACTTGAACTTGACTCTGCAACAGGAGTTGTACCTGCCCCACTCACTATGTCTCTGTCACAAACAATAAGCGACAGCAACATGTTGCTCAGTACTGCGCTCCTTAACATCGTAAGCTGCGTTCCATGGTTCCACGGATACTGGTTGTCGGTATTAACACTGTGTGTCGGGTGCATCTTTTGCTTCCTGTTCCTCTCTGTTCCCGTTGTGAACTCCTGCCCACAACACAAACTGCACTGTGCCTCTCGCAGGACAGGATTGATTGCCCAGAGAGACTGGGGCTAGCAGGAAGGGGTTTGCTGTCTTTACTCTCGACTCTGTCACTGAAGAAGGCATTGTTGGGATTGGGGGACACATACAGGAGCAAAGGTTGCTCTGATAGCTGTACAGAGTACTGCTGGATGGATGGGGGCCACGCATACAAATAAAAGGCAGCAACAGGCATGGTGGGGAGAAATGGTGGATGGGGGGACTGCAGCATAGGCAGAAAGGCGACCATAGGCTCTAGGCGACTGGGACAGGACACTATTGTTGAAGCCACTGTCTCTGTCTCTCCTTCCCCAAGGCTAACTGCTGGCAAACTGTGCTGTACCTCTCGCCACTGCCGACAGCATGGGTATGCTGTTGCGGACAGGGACAGCTGTCAGAGATTGAAGAAATAGCTGCAACTAGCCATGGTACTGGACAGCACAGACAGAGAATTGGGAGACAGCAGCTGAATCCAGGGGTTGCTGCTCACTGTCTCTGTCTGTCTTGTCTCTCTCTAGCAGGCTCCAGGCAAGCTACAAGATCTGTGGGGCGGGTGCATGGGAAAGACATCACATATTCCAGGCTGACCATGACACATCAACCTGGCTTGCTGGGCGACACAGATCAACAGGACAGCAACATCTTTTGAAGTTGGTGACCACTCCTCCCAGCAAGCCAGAAACTCTGTCATTGTCAGCCTGGGTGCTGACTGGTCTGGCACTGTCGTGTCCCTGCAACACTGCTCTGCATTGGGCGGACAGTGTCACACCCTCAAAGGGCACTCTCATACCGTGTTCTGTAGTCTCAGACCAATCAGACTCTTGCAACCCGAGTTTTCAAAAAAGGGGTCACAGGGCAATGGAATTCTCCATTCCTGTTCAAAACAGATATCAACCACCTGAACAGGTTATGAATAATACTGAAAGAGTAACTGATGAAGCTTTGCATATAGCGACTGAAAATACAGGGACAGAAGAGAGTAGCTCTGCTAATACAGGAGGAAGTGGAGTAAATTACAGTAATCAGGGATCAGATGCAGCATCTGATATGGAAGTGCAGGAAGGGGGTATTCAACAAGAAGACAAAGTAGTATGAGGAGTAAATATGAATGTTGAGAGTATAAATCATCCGGTTTATATAATCAGGGATTCTACTATACACTATACAGATCATTACACCACAGCCTTAAATAAGGAATTAGTAAGAAGTAGCTTCTTCCCAGGAGCAGGTGTGGAAGACCTATTACAAAGTATACCCACATTAAAGGAAAACTCCATGTTAAAATCAAAAAAAGATATGTAGTATTCTTTTTTCTGTGTTATCATCTGTTCCCAGTGTTTGTTTTTTTTTTTTTTTTACTCTGGCTGTGAGAGTTGTTTTTTCAAACTCTCCCTGGCTATTTTATTGCCCTTGGAGGTTGCCATTCTGGTTTCTTTTATGACCTCTTCTCCAGAAAGTCTTTCCAGAGTGCCCTTTGGTGTGATGTCTAATTGCCCCTGCAGGAGGCCATTGTCTTGTTACAGGGTCTGTCACAGCTCAGCCACAGAGATAATACTTCTACCAGAGAAGACACACTGCTAGATTTTGGGTGTGTCATTATTTTTTGATATTGGTATCACAGAAAAAAACAACTCTCACAGTCAGAGGAAATAAGCATTTGTCAATGCCGAATGTTGATTGCGTTGGTCCATTGAGCTCGCTCACTGCCCCTGTGTCACTTGCGCGTTCTGTTTCTCCTGGTGCTGCAGGCTGCTCTTTTGTACTGGGCTCCTGCCTGCATTGGCACATTTTTCTGCCCACAAAGAAATCTGCAGCTGTCCCAACAGAGCTCCACTGAGGTGGGTCACTCCCCCTCTTTCACTCGCTCATTCTGTTTCTGCTGGCGCTGCAGGCTGCCCTTTTGTACTACGCTCCTGCCTCTGTTGGTGGCTTTTTTTGCCCACAAAGAAATCTGCAGCAGTCCTGACACAGGTCCGTTGAGCTAGCTCACTCCCCCCTCTCACTCGCTCACTCATTCCGTTTCTGCAGGCTGGCCTTTTGTACTGGACTCCTGCCTGCGTTACTGCCTTTTTCTGCCCACATAGAAATCCGCAGCAGTCACAACAGAGCTCCGTTGAACTCGCTCACCCCCCCACTTGCTCATAGTGTTTCTCCCGGCTCTGCAGGCTGCCCTTCTGTACTGGGCTTCTGCCTGTGTTGGCACCTTTTTCTGACCACAAAGAAATCCGCAGCTGTCCCGACAGAGCTCCGCTGAGGTTGCTCACTCTGCCTGTCTCATTCGCTCATTCTGTTTCTTCTAGCGCTGCAGGCTGCCGCTCTGTAGTGGGCTCCTGCCTCTGTTGGCGCATTTTTCTGCCCACAAAGAAATCTGCAGCAGTCCCGACAGAGCTCCGTTGAGCTCACTCATTCCCCCTCTCTCACTCGCTCGTTCTGTTTCTGTCGGCACTGCAAGCTGCCCTTTTATACTGGGCTCCTACCTGCGTTGCCGCATTCTTCTGGCCACAAAGAAATCAGCAGCAGTCCTGATAGAGCTCTGTTGAGCTCGCTCACTCACTCCCCCTCTCTCACTCGTTCGTTCTGTTTCTCCCGCCGCTGCAGGCTGCCCTTTTGTATTGGGCCCCTGTGTGCATTGCTGCCTTTTTATGCCCACAAAGAAATACGCAGCAGTCCCAACAGAGTTCCGTTGAGTGAAAAGGCAGGGATACTGAATGAATACTTCTGTTCAGTATTCAAAAAAGAGGAAGTGGAGGAGGTGCCTAATCCAATTAACAGAAGTACTCTGGAGAGGGGGTTCGATCCCAGTCCTTTCACAGAAGAAAGGGTTCTGAAAGAACTCCTAAAACTGAAGGTGGACAAAGCAATGGGGCCAGATGGAATTCACCCCAGAATTCTAAAAGAATTAAGCAGAGAACTAGTGGCACCATTGACTACCCTTTTTAACAAATCATGGGAGGATGGTGTGGTACCTGAGGACTGGAAGAATGCTGATGTGATTCCCCTTCACAAAAGTGGGAGCAAGACAGAGGCAGGAAACTACAGACCTGTCAGTCTGACCTCTGTGGTAGGGAAAGTGATGGAATCACTTCTGAAGGAAAGAACTGTTGAGTACCTAGAGGCCAGTGGGGCACAGGACCCAAGGCAGCATGGGTTCACAGCGGAAAGGTCATGTCAGACGAATCTAATTGATTTCTTTGACTGGGTGACCAAAGTAGTAGACCAGGGAGGGGCTGTGGGCATGGCCTACCTAGACTTTAGCAAGGCATTTGACACAGTCCCACATAAAAGATTAGTAGTCAAATTAACCAGCCTTGGAGTGGGTCCCACGGTGGTAGCCTGGGTAAAACGTTGGCTGAACAGGACACAGAAGGTAATTGTAAATGGAGTCCACTCTGAATAAAGAGGGGTTACTAGTGGGGTACTGCAGGGATCAGTACTGGGTCCAGTCCTTTTTAATGTCTTTATAAGTGACATTGCAGAGGGACTGGAAGGAAAAGTATGCCTCTTTGCAGATGACACAAAGATCTGCAACAGGGGTGATACACAAGGCGGCACAGAAAGAATGAGAAGGGACTTGGCAAGGTTGGAGAAATGGTCAGAAGTCAGGCAGCTTGGATGCAGTGCAAAGAAGTGCAAAGTAATGCACCTGGGAAACAAAAACCCAGGGGAAGATTACACAATGGGGGGGAGGTAGTAACAACAACAAAAATGGAAAGGGACCTGGGGGTAATCATATCAGATGACCTTAAGGTTGGCAAGCAACGTGAGAAGGTGGTAGGGAGGGCTGGGGGGATACTGGGATGTAAAGGGAGAGGCATCACCAGCAGAAAACAGGAAGTTGTTATTCCCCTGTACAGACAGTTGGTGAGACCCCATCTGGAGTACTGCGTCCAGTTCTAGACCCCATCTCCGCAAGGACATAGACAGGATGGAGGCAGTTCAGAGGAGGGCAACTAAAATGGTGCAGGGTCTGCAAGAAAAGCCATATGAGGAGAGGCTAAAGGAGCTTAATATGTATACCCTTGAGGAAAGGAGGGAGGTGGGGACATGACAGAAACGTTTAAGTACCTCAGTGGAATCAACAAAGTCCAAGAGGGTAGTATCTTTCAGAAAAAGATGCGCAAGAACAAGGGGACACAATTTGAAGATAGAGGGGGGATGGCTCAGGGGCAATGTGAGGAAGTATTTTTTCACAGAGAGGGTGGTGGATACATGGAGCAGTCTTCCTGAGGAGGTTGTGGGGTCTAAAATTGTGGGAGAATTCAAGAACACATGGGACAGACATAATGCAATTTTTGTAGGGGGTAGGAAGAAATAGGCTGTTGGTTAAATAGGATCTGCAGCTTATCCTCTAGGTAGGGAAATAGGCAGACTAGGTGGGCCAAGTGGTCCTTATCTGCCGTCAAAGTCTATGTTTCTATATGTTTTCCTCACTCATTCTGTGTCTCCCACTGCTGCAGGCTGCCTTTTTGTACTGGGTTCCTGCCTTCTTCTGCCCACAAAGACATCTGTAGCAGTCCCGACACAGTTTCCGTTTGAGGTTGCTCACTCCCCTTCTCTCACTCGCTCATTCCATTTCTGCAGGCACTGCAGGCTGGCCTTTTGTACTGGGCTCCTGCCTGTGTTGCCGCCTTTTCCTGCCCACAAAGAAATCCGCAGCAGTCACGACAGACCTCCGTTGAGCTCGCTCACTTCCCCTCACTCACTCACTCGCTCGTTCTGTTTCTCCCGGCGCCGCAGGCTGCCCTTTTGTACTGGGCTCCTGCCTGTGTTGGCACCTTTTCCTGCCCACAAAGAAATCCACAGCTGTCCCGACAGAGCTCCGCTGAGGTCGCTCACTCCCCATGTCTCACTCGCTCATTCTGTTTCTCTTGGTGCTGCAGGCTGCCCTTTTGTACTGGGCTTCTGCCTTTGTTGGCATCTTTTTTTTGCCCACAAAGAAATTTGCTACAGTCTAGACAGAGCTCCGTTGACCTTACTCACTCCCTCTGTCTCACTCGCTCATTACGTTTTTGCAGGCGCTGCAGGCTGCCCTTCTGTACTGGGCTCCTGCCTGTGTTACCGCCCTTTTCTGCCCACAAAGAAATCCACAGCAGTCATGACAGAACTCTGTTGAGCTCACTCACTCCTCCCCTCTCACTCGCTCGTTCTGCGTCTCCCGGTGCTGCAGGCTGCCCTTTTGTACTGGGCTCCTGCCTGCGTTGGCGCCTTTTCCTGCCCACAAAGAAATCCGCAGCAGTCCTGACAGAGCTCAGTTGAGCTCGATCACTCCCCCCCCCCAGTTGCTCGATCCCAATCTGTCCCAAACACCGATTTCCGACCGTGGCTGCGGTATTCTGCGCTGGAAGCATGGAAACAAATTTCGGCCAGGATGTGAAAAATGACAGCTGTACTATTCATAAGGTGTGAACAAATGCCAGTGTTGAAAATATGGCGTGAAAATAGTAATAATTACTGGTGACCCCCTTTAGCAACCTGATTTCAGATACTCTTCAAATGCTGTAATAACCCAAAATCAGGTTATTATGGCGTTTGAATAGCTCTAAGTCACTTCTCCCTTACACTGTCCGTGATGGTCACTTTCACTTTTCTCTGACCTGGTAGCGTGGCCGAGCGGTGTTCATTTCCTTAAATTTATACCCCAAAATCCACACAAAGAAAAGTGCCTTGTATAAAAAAAATTGTCACCTGTAGATACTACACTTATTTTTTCTTAGGTTTAAGATACAGAAGTCGCCGAAAGTAGACTGATGAGAGCAACTGACTCGGCGGCTTCAGAGGCGATATTCAGGCGTGAACAAGTGTTGCTATGGCAACACATTGCAACAGTCACTGTCTGAAACGCATCATCATCGACTCTCGGCGACTCTGCATCTTAAACTAAGAAAAAATAAGTGTAGCACCTACAGGTGACAATTTTTTTTTTTTATACAAGGCACTTCTCTGTGTGGATTTTGGGGCATATAATCTACTGAAATGAACACCGCTCGGCCAGGCTCTCTTTCTCACCCTAGTTCTTTTACATACAAAGTATATGCACCAGTAATAATAAAAAATAACAGATAGGCAAGTGTGTACCTATGAATATTTTTTCACACCCTTGGTGCATGATGCCCACATAAACCTCTCGAGTTTCGCTCTCGAGGTTTATGGGTCATCACACACCTTGGATGTGAAAAAAATATTCATAACACACACTTGCCTATCCATTATTCTCTATCTAATTCGCGAAGTTATGAGCGTGTGTGCAAACTGCGCAACGCACGCTCGTAACACAGTCATTTTATGAAGTATCATCATAACATTTTCAACATAGGCATTTTAGGACCTCTGTGCGTGAACAGTGTCACTGTCATTTTCTTAATCTGTCCCGAACACTGATTTCCCACAGTGACCGCGCTATTCTGTGCCGGAAGTACGAAAACACGTTTCTGCCAGGATGTGGAAAATGACAGCCGTACTGTTCACAAGGAGGTCTGAAAAAATGCCAGTGTTGAAAATCTGGCGTGAAAATGTTACAAATTCACAAAATTACGAACATGGTAGCAACTGCACAACTCACGCTCATAAAAGTGTCATTTTTTGGATTTTTTCCACCAAATTTGCAACATAGGCTTTTTGAGAGACCACCTCATGAACACTGGCACCGTCGTTTTGTTGATCGGTCCCGACAGGAGATTCCGCACAGTGACTGTGAAATCACCTTTTGGGGCCGAAAAACGCCATGACAGTGCCAGAATTCATGAGGAGGGGTTCCAAAAACCCCATGTTGAAAATCTAGTGCCAAAATTCCAAAAAATGCCTGAGATATGCATCAAAGTTGAAAAACCCTATTTATTCCATTATACAGCTTACCAGCTTTTTCTCAGTTCGCAGTAGACTTTGAAAAGTGCAGGCGTGTTCCCGATCGACCAAAGATGAGTCGCGCGGACTCAGTAGTATGGGGTGGGTGGGTGTGAGGAGGCAGGGTGCGCAGTGGGTGGGTGTGGGAGGGGCAGGGAGACCGCCGAGGGACAGTTTCCTTTTTCCACAGGGGAAAAAAAACAAACATTGCAGGACCGTTTTTGTTTTCACAGGGGCATGTGGCACGCTGGGGTGGGTTCCTAGCATGCCAACGGAGTCTTTTTTTTGGGGAGGAAGCTGTAGCCGATAGGGGATTGGGCACCCCCATCAGCACACAACAAAAGGGGGGGGTTACATTATGCCGATAGGGACTGGGACCCTCGTCAGCACACAACAAAAGCTGGAAGGGGGGTGACATTATGCCGACAAGTGGAGCTCCCCTGTCATAACATCAACCTTGGGCACTGAAGCTGGCGGGGTTTGGGGCCCCGTCAGCAAACAAACATGGTGGGGAGGCACATGCTGCTGAGGGGATTGGGCACCCCCAAGTGGAGGGGCTTAATGTGCAGCGAGACACGGTGACGAAGCCCCGCGCCATGTTCACAAACAGTATCCTGTAACAAGGTTCCGCCAGCAATGACGGAACAGCTCTCATTGCAGCGACTGGCTTACGCTGCAATGACGAGGCAGCCCCTGGTTGCAGCAGCTGAAACCTTACAAGGTTGTGGCACGCTGGCTGAACTAGTGTCAGCAGCAGTGTACCACAGCATTGAGGAAAGTGGAACAAGCCTTTAAAGGCTGTGAGGGCATTGGCCACAACAGTGCCGCACCTCCACAAACTGCTTCTGGAAAGCTGCCGCAATATGTTTCTTGCGCATGCGCGCAATCAACATAAAAATACTGGGAAGAGGTTATAACACAGATAAAAGAATACTACATATCTTTTTCTGATTTTAACATGGAGTTTTCCTTTAATAAAGTCTGACAGGAATATTAGATCCTTTGTCTTAATACATATTGGGACAAAGAACATTAAAAAAGATGTTATACGGGATATTTTTAATGGGATTAAGGAGTTATATGCTAGGCTTGATGACATGAATTGTGATGTTATTATCTCAGAGATACTGCCAATCCCTGGGGCCAACTTTAATTTTACAAAACAATTAGTAGGTTAAACAACTGGATCAGAGAATGGTGTCTGATTAAAAACATAATGTGTATAAAATCATGGGAGATGTTTGTAAATAATAGAAAATTATACCGCAGGGATGGCCTGCACCTAAATAGAATGGGAAGCAAGCAGTTGGGGACATCATTTGTGGCAGCTGGAAAACAATCTTTAAACTTGTGACCCAGGGGTGTAGGGAATCTGCACAATGTGCTACAGATAAGGGTCATAATCAGAATACCAAACTTAACTGTATGTTAATAAATGCCCATAGATCAAAGAATAAAATGGAGGAATTACAATATAGATTCATTTCAGATACCATATCCATCTGTGCTGTAACCAAAACTTGGTTTAAGGAGGGGGATTGGGGTTTAGATATCCTAGGATACAACTTGATTCATAAAGATTGAATAAACTGATTTTTTTGGGGGGCGGTAGCACTATATGTTACTAGTAATTTGTTAGTTACAGAAAGTAGGTTGGACCTTGGTAATGAGATATTTGGGCTGATGTTCACCTTCCCACTGGCAAACTGACAGTGGGTGTCTGTTATAGACTGCCACGTTTGAATAATTAAGAGCATGCTAGCTTTCTAAAAGAGTTTGAAGGATAAGAGCCACACAGTAATTATTCGATACTGGGTGATTTCAACTATCTGGATATTGACTGGGATGGGCTACAAGTCACCTCACACTATGAAATGACCCTAATCGAAATTATGCAGAGTAAGAACACAACGCAATTATACAAGACAATACTAGGGGACAAAATAAACTTGAGTCGGTCTTTTGTAACTCTCTGGATCATCTAATGAAAGCACAAATATACGAACTGTTGGGTAACTCAGATCATAATTCTGTACAGTATTTTTGACTTAATATAAGTTAAGATGTCTGGGACTACAGAATATAAATGTTTTGATAAAGCAGATTATAATAGTATGATTGCATACTTTTCTGATTGGGACTGGAAGGCAGACTTGATGCATAAAGATTTGGATACACAATGGAGAGTCATTAGGAATAAGACTAACTACTGTGTAACAAGGTATGCTCTGGTCACAAAAAAATATAAGAAGAATGGGAGGTTACCGACATGGTTAAATAAAAATATTAAAAAGTGATCAATTAAAAAAGGAAGGCATACTATAAATATAAAATGTACCATACGGAGTTGCATCTAACTAAATATAAAAGCCTGAAAAACAAATGTAAGAGACTTATAAGAAAAGCAAAGATTAATATGGAGCATAGGTTGGCAAATTCAACAAAGGGTAACGTAAATTTTTTTTATAACTATGTAAGTTCGTTAAAGGGAAACCATATGAACACAAGAATGTGCCAGCAGAAACAGATCACCTGGTCTATCTAAGTCTGCTTGAGCATGCAGCCAACACCCCTAGTTTGCAGCTGCCCCACCCCTCCCCTTTGTCATACCACTGCCACCCTGCACCTCCCCAACCCTCACTCTCCCCTGTTCCCTGTCCCATGCCCTTTTGAAGCTGTTCACAGATTTACATGATACCACCCATTCTGGCAGGGCATTCCATTTTGCTACCACCCTCTCTGTGAAATAATGTCATCTCATTTCCTTCCTAAATCTCCCCCCCTTATTCTTAGCCCATGCCCCCGGTGACCCTCCCTCTCCTTAACTTAAAGACCCCATCTGCCCCATCCTTACTAACTCCCCTCAGATACTTGAATGTCTCTATCATGTCCCCGCGGTCCCTTCTATCCTCCAGGGTGTACATATTCAGGTCTCCCAGCCTGCTGACATAATCTCTCCCCTCCATTCCACATATCATCTTTGTTGCCCTCCTCTGCACCCCCCTCCAGTAACCTGATATAACACTTTAGGTATGGCCTACAAAACTGCACACAATACTTTTAAGTGTGGTCTTACCAGCAACCTGTAGAGGGGCAAGATCACCTCTCTTTGCCTAGATGAACCTCCCCCCCCTTGCTATGCACCCAGCATTTTGTTCACTTTTGCAGCTGCTCTCCTGCACTAGGCAGTGTTGTTCATGGTCCCTGTTATCATTACCCCTAGGTCCTTCTCCTCCTCCTCAGTGATCCCCAGCTTAACCCCCCCCAGCCAGTATTCCCTCCTTGGGTTCTTCACCCCAAAGTGTATAACCTTACACTTTTTTGCATTGAACCCCAGCTGCCACCTCTCTGACCACTCCTCTAGCTTGCGTAGGTCCCCCTGCAGCTGTTTCCATCCCTCCCCTCCATCCACCACTGCTCCGATTTTGGTGTCGTCAGCGAACAGACTTACCTTCCTCACCACCCCGTGTGCAATGTCTGATATGAAGAGCCAAAGAATACTGGCCCCAACACAGAGCCCTGTGGCACCCCACTCGTCACCGGCCTTAGAGTTGAGAACGCCCCTCTCACCACCATACGTTGCAGCCTGCCACTCAACCAGCTTGTAATCGAGTTCATTATTTTTGCCCCTACCGCTATACCAGTTAGCTTCCCCCCAAGCCGCCCATAAGGCACCAAATAGAAGGCATTGCTGAAATCCAAGTAAAGAACATTCACCGCATTACCCTTATCCAGCTCACCTGTCATCCAGTCATAATATTCTATCAGGTTGGTTTGACAAGACTTCCCTGAAACAAACCCATGCTGCCTCACATCCTGGAGGCCATTGTCCTCCAGGTACGACACCAGTCTTTCCTTTAGTATCATTTCCATGAGTTTGCACACTATGGAGGTGAGACTTACCAGACAATAATTACCCGATTCATCCCTTGGCCCACTCTTGTGTAATGGCACTACATGTGCCATCCTCCAGTCCAGTGGCACACATCCCGACTCCAGTGAGGTGCTGCACAGATCCGCCAGCGGCCACGTCAACACCTCCACCATCTCCCTCAGCACCGTGGGGCAGATACCATCCAGCCCGGGTGCCTTGTCTACCTTCAGTGCCCTCATTCCCTCTAGGACTCTACTTGTCTCAGTTTTTCCATCTGTCACCTATTCATTCAGTGCTTCTGCCTGCTCCTCCCCCTTTTCCGTCCACTCCCAACCCCTTTTTATCCTCACTATTGTCTCCTTGCACTTCCTTTTCTCCCTGATGCATCTGAGAAAGTCCCCCCAATTAATTCCCTGTGCTAATCTCAGCTCCCTCTGGGCCTTGGCCTCTCTCACTTTTCTGGTCACCTCCCTGGACCATCCTGCATATTCCTCCCTGTCCAGTTCCTTCCCCGTCCTCCTAAACCTCTGGTGCACCACTCATTTTGCCCTCACCACCTCCACAACCTCACTGTTCAACCAGCATGGTTTTCTTGCTCTGCTACTCTTACTCTGTGCCTTGGTGCAGACTTCTAGTGCCTCTGTAACCCCCCATATAATAATATCTCATTTCTGATCCACATCCATCTCCTGCCTTATGCCCTCCAGTTTCCCTTTCAGTACTTCCTGCATCCTCCCAAAGTCCGCCCCCCTTCCTGCATCCTCCCAAAGTCCACCACCCTGAAGATTACCAACCGAGTAACTGATTTCTCTGGCTCCTCGCACATCGTGATATTAAACCACACCGTTTGGTGATTGCTGTCGGCTAGTGGGTCCTCTACCTTTATTTCCCTCACTATTTGACAATACCAGATCTAAAGTGTTCTTTAGTCTAGAAGGTACAGCAACCAACTGTGTCAGGAGACCCTCCTGTATCGTATCCAGGAGCACTTGCTCCCTAGCACTGGAGGTGACCGGAATGCTCCAGTCAACACCCGGCAAGCTGAAATCCCCCACGATGACCACCTTCCCTTTTCTAAATACTTTCTGGATTTGTACCGCTAACTCCCTGTCAAGCTCCTCAGACTAAGACGGTGGCTGATATACCACCCCAAACCTCAATTTCCTACCCCTTCAGTCTAGGAGCTGCCTCTGTTCTCCAGTCTTCTCCCTCGTCCCTTGTGCATTTGATCCCATCCCTCACATAGACTGCCACCCCCCCATGGTCCTTCCTGTATAATTTGTATCCTGGGATTGCCAGATCCCAGTCCTGGTGCTCAGTTGCCCACGTTTCTGTGACAGCTGCAATATCCACCCTCCACACTGCTAAGAGTGCCTGTAGCGCAGCGGATTTGTTTCCAAGGCTTCTTGTATTCAATTAGACCATCCTCCATAATGCCCCCTTCCCTTCACTAGCCTCCAGAAGCTATTGGGCCTATAGTGGTAAATAATAAGTACTTAGAGGAAGGATCTGATACGGCAAATACAGTAGTCACTGCACAGAATCATTAAAACATGACATCAGGGGTACTGAGATATCCGAAGCAGAAGTATTAAAGTCCCTAAAAAATATAAAAACAAATCCATGGGTCCAGACACCATCAACTGCTAAAAAATCTGGCTAATGAGGTAGTGGGTCACTGATGGTCCTGTTTAATAACTCGCTGAGGAATGAACGAGTGTTGTCTGAATGGAAGGAGGCCATAGTGTCACCTATTTACAAAGGGGGGCATTAAAAATAATATATCTAACTATAGGACGATAAGTCTCACGTCAGTGTTAGGAAAGATCCTTGAGAGTATGATTAAAGAATGGGTAATTTCTCACATGGAGGAGCATGGGTTTGTTGACCTGACTCAGCATGGATTTAGTAAAGGGAGATTGTGCCTGTCCAATTTACTGGCATTCTTTGAACCAGTTAGCTCTGTGCTGGATAGTAATATGGGAGCTGATGTTATATACCTAGATTTTTCTAGTGTTTTTGATTCTGTGCCCGATAAAGAGTTGGGAAAATCTGGTAACTATCAATTTGCACTCTAACTTGATCTCATAGACTGACTTGTGGTTAGATAATAGGAGGCAAAGGGTGAGTGTTAGGGGGTACATTTCAGACTGGGATTCCATCATGAGTGGAATGCCCCAGGGATTAGTGTTGGGGCCCATGTTGTTCAATGCATGTGTGTTGGACATGCAGGTATCACACAGTGCCTGGATCTGTAAGTACGCTGGTGACAGCAAGCTTGGTTCTATAGTCAACAATGCACAGGACAGAAAAAATTACTCACATGTAGTAATCTTGTTTCTTCCAAAGGGATCCACTAATATTATCACTCTTGCAGTGCTCCTTTAAATCAGCACTGCCAGGGAGCCAAATAGAATGCTACGCTAATGATGGAATCTTTAGCTTGTGCATTCAATTTCAAACCGCCCATTGTAACTGCCTACATTCTAACTTCAGATTTCGTAGATGTCTGCAAAGAGGCCATAACAACATATAGATAAATAAATAAATAACTATAGGAAAAAAGATTATAGAGGCCCTCTTTAAGCAAAGAATAGTGCAACACCTGGAATCCATAGGAGCACAGGATCCAAGACAGCATGGGTTTACAACAGGAAGGTCCTGCCAAACTAATCTCATAGATTTCTTTGACTGGGTAACCAGAGTGGTGGACCAAGGGGGAGCAGTTGATGTTGTCTACTTTGACTTCAGCAAAGCTTTCGATACTGTTCCACATAGAAGATTGATTAATAAGCTGGGTAGGCTTGGGGTGGGTCAGAAGTTCGTCAAAAAGGTTGCAAACTGGTTGGTGGGCAGAAAACAGAGTGTGGTGGTAAGCAGTATACAGTCAGAAGAGATGGAAGTCACAAGTGGGGTACCGCAGGGATCAGTCCTGGGGCCAGTCCTCTTCAATATCTTCTTCAGTGACATTGCAAATGTAAGGGAGGGTAAGGTTTGTCTGTTTGCAGATGACACCAAGATCTGCAACAGAGAAGATGATCCAGATGGGGTGGGCAGAATGAGAAGAGATCTGGATACACTGGCAAAATGGTCGGAAGAGTGGCAAATGGGGATAAACGCAAAAAAGTGCAAGATCATGCACATAGGGAAGAGAAACCCTGAAGCCACCTATTGGTTGGGAGGGGAGTTGCTGGCAGTCACAAGGGAAGAAAGAGACTTGGGCATCATCATCACAGATGACCTGAAATCATCCAAGCAGACCACTAAAGCAGTAGGTAAGGCTAGAGGGATGTTGGGGTGTATTAGTAGGGGTATCGCAAGTTGTAAGAGGGAGGTAATAATCCCTCTTTACAAGACACTGGTTAGGCCACATCTGGAGTACTGCATGCAGCACTGGAAGCAGCATCTGCACAAGGTCATTAACAAAATGGAGGCAGTCCAGAGAAGGGCAACCAAAATGGTGCAGGGACTGCATCAGAAAACATATGAGGACAGATTAATGGAGCTCAATATGTACACCCTAGAACAAAGGAGGGAGAGATGTGATATAATCGAGACATTCAAACATCTTAAAGGCATTAACAAGGTGAAAGAGTCTAACATTTCAATATAAGAAAAATATCAGGAGAAGAGGACACAGCATGAGATTAGACTAGGGAAGCCGATTAAGGGCGAATGTGAGGAAGTTCTTTTTCACAGAAAGGGTGGCAGATGCATGGAACGGCCTACCTCAGGAAGTGGTGGATATAAAGACAGTGCATGACTTCAAACAGGCATGGGATAGGCATAAGGAAACAGTACAGATGAATATGATTAGATAGGCCATCGAGAGAGTATAGGCCTATGGCACATTCATAAGGCAGAAAAAATGGGCAGACTGGATGGGCCTTGCGGTCCTTCAATGTTTCTATGTAAATGATGTCCCAACTGGGGCAACTAGTAAATATTAACCAGAGGACCAAAAGAAATAAATGTCCCTTTTTTCTTAAAGTCAGTTATGCCTTAGAAAAAGAACCTATGAGCTAAAAGACATGACTAGAAAGTGCCAGTAGGTGGCATGCCACTCCAACTATACATATCACCGGTGGAGAGGATGTTTCTATTCACTGATTCTGTAGGGGAGGCAAGGGCGGGGAGTAATATTATTTGTGGATCCCTTTGGAAGAAACAAGATTACTACAGGTGAGTAATTTTTTCTTCTAACCCCAGTAATCCACTAATATTATTACTCTTGCAGACTACGCAGCAGTACCTCAAGGAGGTAGGCAAGAACCTATTTAGGAAAAATACTTTGAAGAACTGCTGTGCCAAATCTGGCATCACTCCTGGACTGGATGTCCAGGCTATAATGCTTAGTGCAGGTGTGGACTGACCTCCTGGTATCTGCTTTATATATTTCCATCAGAGGTACCTCTCGGGCACCTGCAACAGTGGCAGCTGTGCCCCCTTGTAGAGTGGGCCCTAACACCAGAGGGGGTACCTTACCTACTTTTGAGTAACAAACTGAATACACTGAACTATCCATCGAGAGGCAGTTCTCTTTGAAGCAG
Source organism: Neoceratodus forsteri (assembly GCA_016271365.2). Lineage (NCBI taxonomy): Eukaryota > Metazoa > Chordata > Ceratodontiformes > Ceratodontidae > Neoceratodus > Neoceratodus forsteri. The sequence goes on from JADMNL010000022.1 coordinate 184,349,973, forward strand.
GAATCCCTTTACCTACTTCCCCATAGGTGAGGAACAGTTGTTGCCTGTCCTGCCTGTGGTCTTTGATATGAGTCATGTAATAACTCAAAGCCCTTTTTACATCCAGGCTGTGCAATCTATGCTCACCTGAGCTAGAGTGTTCAGTAAAGAAAACTGGCAATGTTATAGACTGGTTCAAATGGAAGTCAAAAACCAGCTTGTTAAGGAACTTCCTATTAGTTCTCAACACTACCTTGTCCCTGTGAAAGGAAACACAGTCCTTCTCCACACAAAGGGCCTGGAGCTCGCTTATCCTCCTGGCAGAAGTGATTGCTACCACAAAGACTACCTTCCAGGTAACATATTTGAGCTCTACAGATGCCATAGGCTCAAAGGGCAGAAGCATAAGCTGGGCGATGCAAATGTTAAGGTCCCATGCTGGAACTGATTCCCTGTGAGAGGGAAACAAATGAGAGAGTCCTTTAAAGAACCTTTTGAATATAGGATTTGATACCAGGGAAGTATCCTTTCCAGCTGAAAGGTATGCTGAAACTGAAGCCAGGTGCATCTTAAAAGTTGAGTGCTGCAACCCCAGGGAGTGCAGGTGAGACAAGTAATCCAGAAGGGTTGGAATGCTAGCTTGGGCTGGGACTTTACCCTTGTCTCTGCACCAAATGGAAAACCTTTTCCATTTAGAGGCATAGGTTTTCTTGGTGGAAGGTTTCCTGTAGCCTCCAAGGACTTCTAGAACTGTTTCAGAAAATTTCCAATCTGCATATTCTAAGTCCTCAACAGCCAGGCCTTGAGCTTGAGAGACCTGAGATTGGGGTACACTACCCTCCCCTGAAAGGAGTTCAGGAAGTTATACCTCTGAGAGGGGTGAATCGGCTTGCTCACTGACACTTAGACAAGCAGGGCGTACCAAGGCTGTCTTGTCCAGTCTGGGGCTACCAGAATCATTGAAGCTGGTTGGGACCTGAGCTTGATGAGCACCCTGAGTATCAAGGGGAAGGGAGGAAAGGCATAAAGATGCCTCTCTGTTCAATCTAGAATCAAGGCATCTATGGGAACTGACCCCTTCACTGGGGCCGTGCAACAATAGAGAGGTAAGTGGTGATTTTGGTGGGATGCAAAAAGATCTATTTCTGGGTTCCCCCACCTCCTGAATAGAGCATTCACCACTTGCTTGTTCAGTGCCCATTCGTGATGGGCCTGGTTTATCCTGCTCAAGTCATCTACCAAAGTATTGTCCTTGCCAGGCGGATGAATTGAATACAAAGAGGCATTTAGGGAGTAAGCAAGGCTCCGTATCTTCATAGCCTCTGTACATAGTGAAGTGGACCTTGTCCCTCCTTGTTTGCTGATGTAGTACACTGTTGTGGTATTGTTTGTTCTGACTTGTACCACCTTTCCCTGTATGAGAGGACAGAAAGCCTGGAGGGCCATGTAAACAGCTCTCAACTTCAGCATGTTTATGTGGAGAAGTGAGTCTGCACTCTCCCAGGTACCATGGATGGTGTGTTCCCCCAAATGAGCACCCCATCGTAGCAGGGAAGCATCTGTTGTGAGAACCAGGGAGGGTGACTCCTGCAGGAATGGAACCCCTTCCCTTAAATTTCCCAGGTCCCTCCACCATTGGAGTGCCTGTAGAAACACCTTTGCGACTGGTAATGGCTTTGAGAGGGGGTTCTGCCTTTGGCACCAGTGTGCTCTGAGGTGGAACTAAATATCCCTCATCTGAAACCTGGCATCTATGACTGTGCTTGTTGCTGAAGCCATGTGCCCTAATAGCTGAAGAAACTGTCTTGCTGGCTTTGGCCTGCCCAGGGCAAATGAGCCTGCCAAAAGCTGAATGCTTTCTGCCCTCCCCTGAGGGAGAAAAGCCCTTCCCACTACAGTATTTAGTTCTGCACCTATGACCTGCAGGACTTGCACAGGGGTCAGGACTGATTTTTTGGTGCTGCGGAGGAATCCCAGGGAGCGTAACAGATCCTGGGTTACCTGAAGGTGGTCTGACACCTGCTAGTGGGATTTTCCTATGATTAGCCAATCATCCAGGTAGGGGAAAAACTGTGACACTTGTCTCAGGTGTGCCACTACTACTGCTACGCATTTAGTAAAGACCCTTGGTGCAGAGGTAAGGCTGAAGGGAAGTGTTGAGAACTGGTAGTGGCCTGAAGGGAGTCTGGACCTCAGATATTTTCTGTGTGACTCACTTATGGGAATATGGAAATATGTGTCCTTTAGGTCTAAGGAGGCTAACCAGTCTCCTTTTTGCAGAGTTGGCAAATCATGGCCAATGTGACCATCTTGAACCTGGGTTTTACCAGGTACTTGTTTAGCAGTTTGAGGTCTAGTACAGGCCTCTCCATTCTTTTTTGTTGTTAGGAAGTATCTTGAGTAGAAACCTTGCTCCCTTTGGTTGGGGGGGGAGGGAACAGGATCCACTGCTCATGCCAACAGTAAAGCCTGCACCTCCTGCTCCAGCAATTTTCTTTCTGAGAAGGGAGCTGGTGTAAACTTCTTTAACCTTGGAGGAGGAAGGGGTTTGAAACAAAGGGACAGACCCTGACTCACTATTTCCAGGACCCACTTGTTTGTGGTTATTTTCAAACAATCCTGAAACTAATGGGTGAGTCTGCCCCCTACAGGAGAAGGAGAGGCAGCCTGAAGGGAAAAGTCAGGGATTTTGCTTTGCTTGCTGCTGTGACTGTGCAGACTGGGTTCCTCTCCTGACACCCCTTCTGCCTCTAGCTCTGCAGAAACCACCCTGCTGTGGTTGGTACTGATATTGGGAAACAGCCTGCACTTGGAAGTAAGGCCTCCTAAAAGAGGACTTACCCCTGCCTCCCCTAGCATAGGATGAAGTGGAAGGAGAGGCTCTATCTCTGGTAGACTTGCTCCTAAAAGTAGCCTTGTATTCGTCTACTATTTTCATATACGCCTCAGTTTGGGCACCAAAAAGAGAGTGGCCCTCAACTGGGAAATCCATAGCCTTACTCTGTGTGTCCTGGGTGAGATCGGTGACTCTCGGCCAGGGAAACCTCCGCAGTGCTATGGTACCAGCCATCCATCTAGCCGCTGTATCATTTGTGTCAGCAGCCATTTGAAACTGGTACTTGGAAGCCTCCAATCCCAGCCTTGCTGTGTCCAGAAGCTCTGACCCTGTTACAGAGGGATTAGCCTCAGCACTGTCCACAACTGACTGCCAGAGAGCCTTCTGATAGAGGGCTGCATAAGCCTGATAGCTGGCTTGGCGTAATGCTAGAGAAGCCGAAAGGTACCCCTTTTTTCCCCATGCTGTCCATTTTCCTCGAATCCTTCTCAGGGGGGTGATAGGACAAGGGAGTTTTAGCCTTTTCACAGGCAGAAAGCTGAACAATACATTGGTGGTCTGGATGACTGAACATAAACTCAGTCCGACCTTTCAAGCTGGTATTTCTTGTCACACGTTTTATCAGTTGGAGTGACAGTATTGGAAGATTTGAGGATTTCCAGAACATCCTTTTTAAAGAATTTGTACATAGGCAGGAGAAGCTTTTTGGTGGGTGTCAGCCCCATGAGCTCCATATATTGTGCTTCCTCTGTATCCTGGATCTCCTCTGCTGTTGAAGATCCAGGGTTTCCACAATTTGTTTGAGAAAAGAAAAATGGGATGAGAAATCCTCTGTAGGTCTGGGAGGACCACCAAAATCTTGTTCTGGTGAGACCTCAGGTTCAATACCCTCCTCATCCTGATCATCCTCCTCATACTCCACTGAGGCAGTGGGTAAAAGAGGGGCAATAACAGTAGCTTTTTCAGCAATAGTAACCACAGGCTGCTGAGGGGGTAGTAAGCCCTGCAACACCTGAACTAAGGCTAAAGCCTGAGTTAAATCAGCAGGTAAAGGAGCAAGAACAGGCACCTGAGGGACCCCTTGAGGTGTTTCAGCCACGGTTTCAGTATGCTTTGTTTTCTTTAATTTTTTTGGCAGGAGTCAGTCGGTTCTTTGCCTCTCTTGCCAGAGCCCTCACCCGTATCAGGGTGGATTTGGAGGCTCTGGAAGGAACAGCCACAGTCTTAGAGGGGGTGGACAGGTTAGAGCCCAGGGACCCCCTCTTCTAATCTTCTTTTAAGCCTCTCCCTGCATTTTTCCACTGTCTTGTCAGGGAAAGACTTACAAATATCACAATTTTCAGAGAAATGCTGTTGTCCAAGGCAGATCAAACATAAGTCATACTTGTCTACCTTGGCAAACACCTGCACACTTCAGGCAATTCTTAAAACTAGGGAGTCCTGTTTTCTTTTTTGGCTTATCTGACATTTTAGAAAACAGGAACCAGGAACCGACAAAAATTGAATGAATTTAAATATTTGCTGTCAGTTCCGAAAGAAATAGCGATTGGTTCAGGAACCGATAAAGTCCAGAGACCAACGGTTCCGATCAGATCCGGAACCGAGAAAAACGCTGAAGGAACAGATAAACCGAGGTTCAAATGCGGTTAAATTTTAAATAAAGATAAAATAAAGTAACCGGAACCCTTAAAAAAAGGTTCTGATTCAAGAGAAAAAAGAATCAATTGCCCCTTGGTTCAAGAGAACCGCAAGGAACCGGTAAATAAAACTAAATTTAAAACTATGAGGTAAAAAACTCTTACAAACAATTATGATAGGCAGTAATGAAAAAATAAAACAAAATACTTAATTTTTTTTGTTCTATGCACTACAGGACTCTGTCTTGATTGACAGAAGATCTCCAGGGCATCTGAACTTTGCAGTGGAGAGAAGAAATCTGAGGTTAGAATGTAGGCAGTTACAATGGGCAGTTTGAAATTGAATGCGCGAGTTAAAGATTCTATCATTAGCATAGCATTCTATTTGGCTCCGGGGCAGTGCTAATTTAAAGGAACCCTGCAAGAGTAATAATATTAGTGGATTCCTGGGGTTAGAAGCATGTATGCTACAAGAAAATCTAGATAAGCTTTCCTTATGGGCCGATGTTAACCAATTGCACTCTAACATCAGTAAACATAAGGTAATGCATCTAGGGCATGGTAACCCACATTGTCAGTATAAACTAAAGGGAAATATAATACCAGAAACTACTACTGAAAAAAGATCTTGGGGTAATTGTTAGCAATGACCTGTTGTTCCATATGCATTCCATTGGCACTGCTCAAAAGTGCTATAAGATAATGGGATGTATACAAAGGAATATCAGAAGTCATGACGCAAGTGTTTTAATGCCTTTGTACACTGCCTTGGTGAGACATCACCTGGATTACTGTTCCCTGTTTAGTGCCCCACACCTGGTAAGGGATAAGATTATCTTGGAGAAGGTGCAGAGAATAATGACAAGGAGGATAAATGGAATGAGGGATAGATCATATAGTGATAGACTAGGGAAACTTGAGCTGTTTTCAGTTGACTAAAGGAGAATTAAAGGGGACATGTGTTATAGTTACAGCAATTATGACAACTTATTTATAATGGCAGCAGTAGGGTTAGAATTTTGCAATAAATCTGTAAATACCAGAACACATGAAAAACAACTTAAAGGCACTAGTTACAAAACAAACAAAAGGGAAGGCTGGTTTAGTCAGAGGGTGGTGTCGGTTTGGAATGGCCTGCCAAGCGAAGCAGTAAACAGTGGTTCTCTTGATACATTTAAGAGGAGGCTAGATAGCTTTATGGGTGAAAGGTGTAGGCATTTCCACTGACATAGTGGCGAGTCCCAATAGGTCATCGACCTCAAGACTTGTACTTATGCACGTACAGCGAACACAAAAATGAGTACAAGTGTTAATGGGAGATTTTAATTTCCCCAGGATTGACGGGAACAAATTAACAATTGTAAATTCCATAGAGAATAGAATGATCGATATACTACATAAGAACTTAGATCAGCTGGTTAATAAAGGAATAAAGCATGACAGGGTGGGTGTTATGCTGGGATAACATCCTGCCTTGGGTGGTTGGGCCCCGAGGCTGCAGGTCAAGGGCGTCCAACACCCAAGAAGGGATGTTAACCCAGCATAACACCCACCCTGTTGTGCATTATTCCTATTATACAATGGCTCGTGATATTTTGAAAAAAAAAAAAATAAAAAATGGTCAATACAGACATACTATATATATATATATATATATATATTTTTTTCTTTTTAATGATTTAGTAGTGTGGAGGAGGAGTATTTATACAGAAAGCAGCTCCTTTTGTGTTTCTGTAGCAGATGGCGTGCTTGCCGTGCGTCTGTATTTTTCTCCCCCCATCATGCTGTCAGCGTCTGCTACTGTCCTTCCGTCTCACTTTCAGTGTTTTTTTTTTTTTTTTGATTTTCTCCCTTACCTTCTGGTAGTGTTCAATGCTATGTTTCTCAGAATAGGAGTTCGTTTTTCTTTGGGTTTGCCACCAAGCTAGGAGTGTAGCTCTGTTGATCTGGGCACGCACTGACACTGCAGTCACTGATTGGGTTTTAATTTTATTTGTATTTTATGTTCTCCCAGTACAGTGTGTAGCATTTCAGATGTGTATCAGGAAAAAGCTAAGGACAACGGCGAAACTGCTTGGTGGCACCAATGAATTGAGGCAGCTTCGGGAGCAGAGGATGTGTGGGCTCACACATTACTTTCAGAAGCCACTCAGTGCGGCTCTTTGTTTAAATATGGAGGGAAAAAATATAACACTTGATGCGGTTTGTTTGAAAGGGGTGAACTTTTCATTGGAGCAAGTGAAGTGAGACACGCTGCGTTTTTTGCAAACTCCGCTGCTGACCACGGGTCAGATTTGTGAAAGTGGCTGGTAGTGTAGGATGGCCAGTGATTTGTTTTACAGTCATTCGGTCGTTTGTGTGCTGGGACTAGAGCCGTGATGTACGCTGGGACAGCATCCCAGGTACAGACCCAGATGAACCAGTCAGAGGTCAGCATTCTTTCTTGCGTTTGTATAATAATGGTACAAGAAATGACAACATCTTGGACTTGATTTTCAGCAACCTCAATCAAGAAATAAGTAATGTTAAGGTAATTTTGCCCCTAAGAGTGAAATGGTAAGCTTTAAAATCACTGGAACTTGGACAAAAGCATGGGGTAATACCAAAATAAGATGTTATAATAATGTGGATTATAATACAATTAAAGCATATCTAAAATCATGGAACAGGAGAAAGGAGTTGATGGGACAGTCTCTTGCAAACACATGGAACCTTATAAGAAATAAACTACCAATACTCAATTGAGACATACATACCAGAAGTTAAAAAGTAGGACCAAAAGGGACGGATACCAAAATAGTTTAGTAATAAATTTAAAAAAAATCAGAAAAAAAGGCCTACATAAACTATATATGAAACATAAGACCCCAGAAAGATGGGAAACATATAGACCTGTTATAAATACAGAAAGTTAATTCAAAAAGCAAAAACTGATGCTGAACTAAAACTAGCTACACTCACTAAAGACAATAAAAAAAACAGTTTTTCAGTTATGTTGGAAGCCTAAAAGGTGGTCAGAAATACACTGGTCCATTAAGTGATGGGGTATCAATAATAGATGATGAAACAGAAATAGCAAACAAATTCAATGAGTACTTAAATAGTATTTTCCACAAAACATACTTTTGGTATGGAGCAGTACTATACTGCTGTTTTTTCTAGTTAATCTTTTTTATTGAAATTTCAGACACAACAAATCACTATAACAATAACCGTAATACATGTAAATATAGTCAAACAGAGAAAACCCAACATCCGACTAGGCATGTTGAAAACCTGCATTGGCAGGATGATCAGTCAAGCATAAAAGGGATGTGTAATTCATATTAAAGGGCTAAAGAACTAAGAAGCATTATACACAAATTTCTTAACAGTCTAGCGTTAACAGGGCCCTTAACTCCCTTCCAAAAAGTAAGGTCAGTCCTGTGTCCCCGAGGGTGATCTGGTATACCACAAGGCCCCCCCGTGGGGGTGGAATACATGAGGTAAGGGGTGACAGTAAAACAAGTGATACTGCTGCTAAGGAAACAGCAGGGGAAAAGTTGTGATGTACCCTTCTACCACCCTCTTGCATGCTGAAAGACTGACTGGGAGGGGCACAGCCGGTAGGGGAGATAGACCCCCAGATCCACTGGTATTTGGATAGGGTCCCCACATTACTATACAAAACCTTCTCTAGCACTGCCAGCTGCCCCACAGTGATAACCCATCTGGTCACAATGGGGACTTCTACAGATCTCCACTTGCACAGCATAAGATGCTTTCCCACAACACTAATGTGAGGGCCATTGTGAATAATAACACAGCACCTGAAGAATTTCAGTTGGAATTGCAACAATTGGAATATTACAGGCACGAAAACATAAACTGTCATTCAATGAAGCAAAGTGTGAGGTTATGCATTCGGTCATAACATTATTGCTGAATACAGATTTAAAAACAAAGTATTGGAGTGTGCACAGTAAATGAAAAAGATCTAGGGTTTATTTCAAATACCTTAAATTTTGATAATCATGCCAGAGAGGCAGTAAAAAATGTAACAGAATTATAGGCTACATTTTCAGACAAAAGCAGGGATGGAGAACTTATTATTCCTTTATACAAATCACTGGTGAGACCAGTTATAGAACATGGTGCACCATCTAGCACTCTACAACATATTGGGAGTGTAAGACTTCTTGAAGGTGTGCAAAGGAGACTTACAAAATAAATGAAACATCAAGAGAACAAATCATATGCGAACAGACTCTCAGAATTAGTTTTATACTCCACTAATTACAGAAGATTAGAAAATGGGATAAGAAATTCCCAGGCTTTGACTGACTGATAGACCTGGCAAGGTGGGCGTCTATAAGACAACACAGCCTGGGCATGAAAAGTGCCAGTCCCCACTGACCTCATCACCAATATCAAGCTGCCAATAGAATTCTCAATTTAAAATGCCCATTTATTTTTTGACTCGCTTAGTGAGAGTTGAGACCCCAATCCAGCCCTCCAGCTGTTCTCCTGATCTCTCGTAATCCTCTGATTTCTAGTAACAGTTTAAAGTGTGTGGCTCAGTAAAAAAAATTATGAAGTTTAAAAAATGGAGCTGATCACCAAATCTGGACCCAACTGACTATGATAACCCCCACCCCCCCGACATGATCCAGCTCTACTGCCACTCACTGAAAGCATCCTCTTATCTGTGTTTTTACTGAGTGGGGAAAAAAAGTTGTCAATGCACAGCACACGTTCCCAGACAGTTACTCACAGCTCCCGGTTCCTCCAAAACTGGATGTTGTAGTAGTGGAATTTACTGAGTTAATCAGAGGGAGTAAATCCTAATATTTCGGCAGCTGTGGTGACAAGAGCTCAAGCAAAGAAAATCTCAAATGGTGGGGACACTTTTTCTTTCGCTGATTTTGATTTGGACTTGTTTGAGCACAGCTCCAAGATCTGGAAGTCCAGGAGAGAAAGAAGACACCTGAAGAAACAGTGGCAACAAAAGGCTTATGGACATAAAGGGTTAACATATGAAAATGCTGAAACTAAACTGATCACTGATTGTGATCTTCTTTCAGGAACAAGCTAACAATGTTTCCCTCCAGGGTTATTTTAAGCAGCTAGGGGTGAAATCAAAACAGGGTGAACCTATGTTTAAAAAATGTAATGGGCTACTGTACAGTTTGGGTTAAACCTCAAACACAGGACCAGATGGAACAATTGGTTATGCCATAAAAGTATAGATCTGAGTTGTTACAGACAGCACATGATAGTCCTATGGCTGGTCACTCAGGAAGGGATCGCACACTTTCCAGATTGCTATACAGATTTTACTGGCCTGGAATTCATGAGGATGTTGCTACCTATTGCAGTTCCTGTGCTGTGTGTCAGAAAGTAGCCCCAGTGACTAAAAAACAAAGTGCCCCTGGTGACCCTACCATTGATAGATGTCCCTTTTGAGAGAATTGCAATGGATGTGGTTGGCCCCTTAGACAAAAGTAAAAAGGGTAATCTATTCATTTCGGTAGTACGTGACTATACTACTTGATACCCAGAGGCAGTTCCAATGCGTACTGTCGCAGCCTCAAAAGTGGCAGCAGAGCTAGCAAACAGTTTCAGCAGGGTGGTCATACCAAAAGAGATCATTACTGATCAGGGTAGTAATTTTGGTGCTGCAACACTGAAGGAGCTGTACCGACTACTAGGTATCACTGCCTAAGAACCTTCCCTTATTACCCTCAGACTGACGGTCTCGTTGAGCGTTTTAATCAAACCCAAAATGCATGTTAAAAAGGTTTGTAAAAGGGGAAAGGAAAGACTGGGCCCACTACTTACCTTACCTGCTTTTTTCTTAAAGAGAAGTACCACAGGCATCAACATGTTTTTCACCATCTGAAATGCTGTATGGTAGACAACCTAGAGGGCCACTAGATGTAACAAGTATTTGTCAATGCCGAATGTCTGCTTGCTCATATTAGCATTGGATGTGCAGGAGTTAGACAGATGCAGAACAGGAAAGCAGTGAAGTACTGAACTCATGACAACCCCACCTCCACCCTGCAGAGATGGACAGGCATTGCGGTGTGCCTTTGGGTTGTGACCCATAATGCTCATGGCATTTCACCTCACCCTATCCTGTAGACATCAAGTGTTGAGGTGTTCCTCGTGATGTTCGGCTTCACGGTCACCCAATTTCATAAGGACATACACCGAAATGGGTGCAGCATAGGAGAATGGGGTGAAGTCTGGGATCGAAGAGTCCAAGTAACACCTCGATGCCTGTCACTGGCTTCAGGGTGCGGAGTGGGGAGGAATGGCATGAACATTACAGCAGGCAATCCAAAGGCACACCCCTGATGCCTGTCAGTTTGTACAGGATGGGACGTTATGGTTAGAAACCATAACGCCCCAGGCGTTTGTTGGTATTTGCACTACAAATTTTCAACATGGCCTTTTTGTGACCCCCACCTCATGAAAGCATTTGGGACCTCTGCTCATTAACAGTGGCACTGTGATTTTGTTAATGTGTCCCGAACTTTGATCTCTCACAGCGACCATGCCACTCTGCGCCAGATGTGTGAAAATGAAGATTGAGCAGGATGTGAAGAATGACAGCTGCACCATTCACAGGGAGGTGTAAAGAGATGACAATGTTGAAAATCTGGAGTGAAAATATTAAAAATGGTCGAACTTCCAAGCATACGTGGAAACTGCACAACGCATGCTCGTAACAGTCATTTAGTGGAATTATTTCACCAAATTTTCAATATAGGCATTTTGTCACCTCTGCTCATGAACACTGTCACTATGGTTTTCTTAACCTGTCCCGAACATTGATTTTCCACACCGAACGCGCCATTGTGCGCCAGATGCGCAAACACTTAATTCGGGCAGGATGTGAAAAAATATATCCTTATCATTGGTAACTCATTAACAAGGGGGACTGATTCAATTGTGTGTAAAGAAAAGAAGGACAGGGTAACAGTAAGTACTCTTACCGGTGTAAAATTCTCAGATGTAAAGCACATGGTGAAAGGTTTAATGGAAAACCAGCATAATCCATTAGTACTGCTACACTTAGGAGTTAATGATATTGGAAAAAGAAACCTGAAAGACATAGTTAATGATTTTGATGAAATAGCACAGGAGATTAAACAAAGAGGAGGGGATATCATAATCTCAGGGGTGTTACCTGTTTATGGAAGACAATTTAAAAGGAATAAAGACATACAAATGCTAAATAGCTGGCTAAGGGAATGGTGCAAACTGAGAGGCCATGGCTTTATAAATAACTGGAATATGTTTGGCGATGAGAAACTATTTAAAACAGATGGCTTGCACCTTAACAAAATGGGAACTAGAAGGCTGGCTACCATAATGAATGATTCCATTTCCATCCGTTTAAACCAGCACCGGGGGTGGTAAGATTACCTGAGTGTGATCCAGAGATACTGCTGGATACTGTGCCTGGAGTAGTGGAAGGTTGGAACTGTTTGTTGTTAAATGCCAGAAGCTTGATAAATAAATTTGATGAATTACAGTATATATTAGAAACTCAGAAAATAACAATTTGTGCAGTTACAGAAACATGGTGGGATACCAACAGTACATGGGAAAAAGAGATACAGGGTTATAATTTATTTTTCAAATCAAGAGACAGTAGAAAGGGTGGTGGAGTGGCTATTTACATTTTCAACAACTTAAAAGTTGAACAAATTTCCGTAACACTCTCTATAGAAGAAATCTGGATTAAAATAATACCTCCTAAAAAAAAACAAACTTATAATAGGATTACTCTATAGACCCCCGTCATGTAGTACAGAAGATCATAATATATTTGGAGATCATTCCTCTATCTATTGTTTGTGTGGGGGAAGTGATTAATAAGAGGGAAACACCCATATACAGTATTTAGGCCCAAGGAAAACTAGGCATCGAAATTTTAAAAGATATAATAAAGATGCCTTTCTGTATGAATTAAGAAAATGTAGGTGGGATAGGTTGTTTTTAATCCCTGATTTGGATTGGGCCATCGAGAATTTTTCCAAAATGTTCGTCCAGGCCTGTGACAAGGTTGCCCCCTTTGAAACTGGTGTTTGTAAAAAAGTAAATGTCCCTTGGATTACAGACAAGATAAAACATAACATACGTTATAAAAATAAATTATGGAAAAAGGCTAATAAAACATTAGACCCTGATGATTGGACTTAATATAAGAATGAACGGAATAAGCTCAAAGATGAAATTAAAATTTCGAAAAAACAATATTATAAAAACAAGGTAGAACATAGTAATAATCCAAGACAATATTGGAAATTGATAAAATCATTTGAAACTGTTGTGGAAAACAGATGGCCTATCCAGATCAGGGAGGGGGACACTTTATTATTAACACTTGAATCTGCAGAAAGGTTAAATCAATATTTTGTTCTGTTACCTGATAAAGAAACCCCAAAGCAGCTTCATATAGATGCAGGCCAAGGGGATAAATGGCCACTAAATAAAGTGAGGTTTAGGTTTAAAGCAATAACCTGTAAAGAGGTAAAGAGTGAATTAAGGAAACTTAAATTAAATAAAGCCTCAAGTTTGGATAAAATAGAGAATATGTTTCTAAAAGATTCTCTTGAGGTGATTGCTCCCATTCTAGCAAGAATTTTTAATTGGAGTCTGAGGGAAAATAAATGTCCAACCCTGTGGAAACAGGCAAAGATTGTACCAATTTATAAAGGTAACTCCCCCCAGTGGAACCAACAAATTATAGGCCAATCTCATTATTGTCATGTTTGTCAAAGGTCTTGGAGGACTGGTAAGGTGGCAGTTGAGTGATAGATACTTGAAACAAGTTCTCTCTGTCTCCTTGCCAGTCAGGATTCATCAAGGCATTCCACGGACACTGCACTCACGATTTAATTGATAACATACTTCCCAGCTAAATGGGGGAGGATCGGTGGGGGGGGTGTTCGTGGATCTCTCCAAGGCCTTTGACACCATAGACCATAGTAAATTGATTGGGAGAATGATGGAGTTGGGAATAGATAGTGAAACCCTTCCCTGGTTTGATTCTTACTTGTCAGGTAAAGTTCAACAAGTTTATATTGGTGAGATTTCATCTACACCAGCATTTGTAAGTAGAGGAGTCCCCCAGGGCTCGATTTTGGGCCCTTTGTTGTTCTTAATGTATGTAAATGAACTCTCAACAGTGGTACAGAACTCAGTTTTGAGTATGTATGCAGATGACACTGTACTGCTGGCTAGAGGAGTTACAACTCAGGAAATGGAGAAAACCCTTCAGAATGATTTCAGTAGGATGGAAGCATGGTTATATAGATCGGGGTTGGTATTGAATAGTAAAAAAACAAATTCAATGGTATTTTATAGTAAAGGAAGAAATAAAAATAATTTCCCCAAAATTTCAATAAAAACAGCTAAAAATGAATCCTTAAACCAGGCTGATTTATGTAAGTATCTGGGGATTACTGTATATAGCAGTTTGAGTTTCAGTATTCATATAAAAAATCTTGTCCATAAAACACATAATAAATTAGGGGCTTTTCATAGATCTAAATATTGTTTGGATTACCAAAGGAGAAAAGATATAATAAATCAATTGATTATTCATTGTATAGATTATGGATTTCACATATATGGTATGTCAAATAAGTCAAATTTGAGGGCAATGCATGTCCTTTATAACAATTTGGCTAGATTTGTATTAAATTGTGAATATCACACTCATCATTGTGAAATGTTTAAGATCTTAAAATGGGAACACATAGAACAAAAAAGGGACCAAATGGTTAAAACAAATACATGGGGTAGTTCACAAACAAAGTCCCAAGTATCTTGTGGATAAAATTCCATGTTTAAAGCATATTCACCAACATAACTAAAGAGGTAAGGGGGGGAGTAAACATGTAATGCCCAAAATAAATAAATATGGTGAGATGACCTTTGGTATAAAAGTTATAAATTTGTGGGCACCTATTGATTTGGAAATTAAGCAGATTCAAAAAATCTAAACTTTTTATGAGATCAGTTGATAAAGGGTTGGAAATAAAGATGTATGTGTAATGGGTGAAAGAAGATATTCGGAGGGAAATATAAATTATAAATGATGAGGGTTTGAAATATGTGAATTTCCTAAACCGTGAAATTAATGTTACGTGGAAATGTATGTTTTTGAATGAAGGATTATACAAAACCATGTTGTCTAGTGAAACCATGTAACATGTATGTTGTTAAAATGAATGGAGTGTATGTTTAAGTATTTTTAAAAAAACTATGAGGAAAACAGGTACATCTTGAAAAAGGGTCAGCAACCCAGTGATGTAACAAACCATTCTTACCTGTATAAAAATAAAGTTTTACTACTATATTAAATAGAATACATGATCTAAATCCAGGAGACCGAATTTTAGTTATGGGAGATTTTTTTAAACCTTCCAGGGATAGAGTGGCATACCTTATATAATACATGTTTGATGGAAAAATAATATTTAGTAGCTTTCTCTCAGGCAGGTTTAGACCACTTGTTTAATCAGAATACAAGAGGCAACAATATACTTGATTTAGTTTTAGCAAATATGGGGCAAGATATACAAAACTGTCAAGTTACTATTCCATTAGGTAATAGCGATCACTCAATGATAACGTTTACCATAAATGAAACCATTCAAGAGAAAACCAGAGAAACTGTAATAATGAATTTCAATAAAGCAAACTTTAAAGGAGAAGTCTTATATAGAATGTGGTTTATTTTTAGGTACACGTACTCGGATGTACGTTCCTCTCATCATCCGACATTATTTGAGATGTTTCCCATCGAAAACGGACATCTGGGAGCGATTTTTCGACAAAAACAAATAAGTGTGGAGTTTGTCCTCCATTTTCAGGTTTAGAGCCTCTTCCCTGCGTGTCATCACCGCAACGCTTGGCCCCTGTGTCATGCTAAAAGGTGTCCGACATTGCACGACTACTGGCACCAATGGTTCCTAGTCTCAATGAAAGGGGACATAAATAAGTGCTGCGCATGCATTGGGGCACAGATAGGGTTACCACCTTTTAAGAAGCCCAAAGTGGGACATTTCTTACTAATACATGATTTTTCGCAGAACAGTATGTAACCTTGACTATTGCAACAGACTTTTTTTCTCTATATAATCAGAATTAAGGCTAAGTATTGTAGTTTCTTGGTTGCTTCTATGGTTTCATATCATTTTATTGTAGTTTAGTTAAGGTACTATAGTTTTCTACAAGATTTAGATTAAAGTTAGAAAATATTTTTTCTATTAAAAAGTCAGGACATGTAGTATTTTTCATGTTTTTTTGCAGGACACAGCTGCCCAAATCAGGACTGTCCTGCGAAACGCAGGACAGGTGGTAACCCTAGGCACAGACCTCTACTTCCTAAACGGCTTTTGTGACAGAATATGTCTAAGTGGCAAAGCATGATTCACTGAATAAAAAAAGAAATTAACTTTTTTCTGTGTGTTGTTTTTATTGCAAGTGCACCACATATATGTAATGTTTTCCTCATCATTGTGAGGGTTTCTGTCAGACTCAATAAATGGAATGCAGTGTAATACAGTAGAATTTTCATAAGTACTGTGCTTTATTTTTTATTGGTTATCAGGGATATTTTAATGATTTTCCTCCAAAAACATATCAGAGCCTCATAATAGTTCATGAGCTACTACCTACAACAGCCTTTACTCTAGTGAAGTGATCTTTGAGGCATTATATTTTGTGCACCATTTTTCATACAGTTCTCTTTATTGTTTTATTTGTCAGTGGTGCTTTCTTTAGCTTACTAGATAATTATTTACTATTTTTTATTGTGATTCATATATATTGAATCATGCCTTGCTGTATGGTCTCAGGGTGCAGCAATATGACTGGCCGGTCAGTGGGTATCGCTGCATCATCATACCCATAACTTCAGTTGGAATACAGTGGACCCCACGACCCAGCAACGAAGTCATTTTCCCCAATGTTAACACCACCCCTATTTCCTGGTACTCAGGTGTGCCCTGCCCACAGACACAGCATCCGTGATCACCGACAGTACATAATGGGAGGCTTACATCCATTCCATAGGGTAGAGGATACTCCCCCCCACCCCACCTGCTAGTCTACTTGACACCCCTCACCAAAGCCAGTGCTGCAGCCAAGATCCCCAGTGAGGTGTGGTGAGTGTACTCAACAATTTGCAATGGAGGTATGCCTCCCATTATCTACTGTCAAGGATAGTTGCTGTGGTGAAGGGTGGGGGTGGAGGACACAAGCACAAAAGGAACAGGGGTGGTGTCAACACTGGGTAATGAGTTTGAGTACTGGGATGGGGCCACTAGAGTACCGTAGCAGTGCGGTGAATACATCTGTACCAATTCGGGAGTAAACATCAGGCTGGAGAGGATGCCGGAGGTTGATGGCAGCTCTGTTGCTAGTGCTCAGCCCTCCCTCATGAACTGAAGTCACCCAACCGACTACATTTCAATGGGAGACTGCATGCTGAAACGGAGGTCATTGCAGCTCCATCTGGGTTATTTTTGTGCCCCTCCCCACCTCTTAAATGCTATCCTGGGGTGGAGCTGCATAGTGGGACTTGTCTAACAGTGGCTTTAGTACTCTATGTCAATGTCAGTCCCTGAGGCACGCAACTCAGGGCAAGGTCATCAGCAGGCTGAATTTATTTAATGATGACTCTGTACTAATTTAGCCTTGTACTGAAAATGTATGCTTCTTCATAGCTTTTTGGACCTGGAGGCAGCCAAGGCCTGGGCCAGCTGAAAGTATTTGAATGTCTTTCTCTCTGATTAAGTAATAAGGCATGACACTGTGCTAGATTAACAGTCTGTTAGTCACCCCCTAGGGGTGTATTGTGGCACAAGGCACAGCAAATAGCCATATTGCCCCTAGGGGGTGATAACTGACTGTTATTCTACCAGCTGGTCATGCCCTATTGTTATTATAAAAATGATTCCAAAACATATACTTTTTTATTGAATACTTCTTTACAGGGAGATTTGTAATACAATATTTATTCTACAAACAGTTTAAGAATGTTATTTTAAAATCAGAATGCATCTTTACAGACATTCAGCAGTGCTAGAGGATGGAATGCTGACAGGAATAATCCATGTGCCATTGTGATCAGGCTGTACATGACAGTGTAACAGGGATGAATGTGAGGCTGTTCAAATCATAACAGCCAATCCGATTGCATCACTCTGAGATCCTGTTTATAATTGTTGTAAACTATGTAACACCACTAGTTGCCCATGGGGAAATATGGTTTCAGCAAGGGTTACAGTACCTCCTCTGCCCGGTGCAGCTTGCTGACTATATTAAGTATCTGAGAGTTCATCTTGACCCTCAGCTTGACCTCACATAACATATCCACAATGTGTGTATGGCAGTAAATTGCACGCTGGTACTGGCTTACAGACCAAAGAAAAATCTAACCCCTGCTGCTCGTCTAGCAGTGGCTCGAGGTGTGTTCCTCCACAAAATTTGTTACTGGTCTGTGCGAGTCGCATTCTCTCACAGTATGAAATGGGTATAAAGAATACTGGTTCCTGATTGCCCAAGAGCAGCTTTCAGCTGTGCCATTATCACAGCACAACGGCCCAGCTGAAAGCAATATGTTTACAAAAGGCAAATAATTTACTTAAAATGACTAATTTCATAATCGCAATACGGCATTCCATGGTGTGCGTTATGGTGGGCTAACAGCCCATCTCACGTGGTGGAAGCACTCAGCTATGGCTCGTGCTTCAGCCCACCCGAGGTGACCCATTATGTAAGCAATAACCCACAACAGGGTGCGCGGTTATTGGGGATTAATCAACACTCTGGATGTGTTGTGTTGTGATGCACAAGACCGCAGGCTGTGTCCTCACTGCACCCAGGGTGTTGATTAAACCCCAATAACCGCACATCCTGCAGTGGGTTATTACGCTTACAACATGGAGTATGTTCAAACTACAAAAAAAATCTAGAAAGGTGTTTTTTTGCTGTTTAAACAGCAAAAATACGTACTGTATCCTACCACCTTGCAAATTAGTCCCTAACAAATAATGCACTTTGCCTTGGTGTTATAGACATAGAAATGTCACACATACACTACTGACATGATGTGTGACACTTCTTGTCCATAACATACTGTGGTACCTTGCCCAGCAGTGCTAAGCACATTGCCAAAGGGCACTTCCCAATTGCACAAAACTATCGGTCGACACACACGCACACAAAACAATTTAGTTGCAGCGTGTTAGGAACGTGACTAAGCTGCTCATCCTGTATTAAAAAGCCAATCCCACCAACACAGAGAGAGACAGACAGACACAGAAACTGCAGCAACTTTGAGTTAGTGTGTGTGTGTATGCACGTCTCTCCCTCTTTCTCTCTCTCTCTCTCAAGTTACCACTGTGCCGGACTCTCTTTCTCCGGTACTGTGCAGCTGGTGGACCTCATCGGCACTCGCTCTGCTTCCTGACACATTCTCTCTCTCTCTCTTTTTCTCTTTCTCAGATGAAGAGGATGTGTGTCTTGTACAGTAAGTTGGATGCATGGTTTCTGTCTTTCATAAGGCAACAGGAGAAAAAGATAATAGGAGGGCTGCACGAGTCACTGTACGTGGGCTGGAGCCACCAGCACTGTCAGTAAGTTGGGGTTGATAGGGTGGGTTTGTCAGTGTTGTGGGTTGCAAGACAACAGGGATGGGTACACTGGCATGGGGACCGGGACCATAGGGCATTGGTACCACTAGGCACCAGGGACACTTTACATTTGACTGTGAATAGTGATCGGAGGGTGGGGGGACAATTATGCACCATGTATACTTCAAGTTATTGCATGTAGTAGAAATACTAGACACCAGAGATAATTGGGCAATAAGGCATGACAGAGGGTGCGTTATGGTGGAATAATGGCCCATCTCGGGTGGGCTGAAGCATGAGGCAAAGCTGAGTGCTTCCACCAACCGAGAAGGGCCATTTGCCCACCATAATGCACTCCCCAGAGTTTCTTATTGCGATTATGAAATGGGTCATTTTTTAGTAACTTGGATGTACTTTTTACACTTATTTTGGTTGAACTACTTTCAGCTGGGCAGTTGTGCTGAGATAACGGCCCAGCTGAAAGCACCTCTTGGCATATATGGAGCCAGCATTCCTTCTACCCATTTCATAATGTATAATTCACTAGTAACATGAATTGGATGGTAGAAGGGGACCACAAGGCAACCAGGATACTTTAAACAACCATGGGGACAGTAATTGTGGTGTGGGACTACTAGGCACCATGGCAAATTTAGATTTTACTGGTGACACAGAGCAGATGGTGGGTGGAAACCACTAGGAATCATGGATACTTTGACACTGTGGTTGGTGATCGGAGGGTGGGGTGAACAGTAGCCACCATGGAATTAGTCCATTACGCTGGATTGTGCAGTCAGGGTGGGGGCAAAACTGGTCACAGTGGAAAAACCCTGCAACTGCTTCACTGCATGCAAATTGCACCCTTCCTTACCTCCTTCCACGCCGACAACGGTGTTCACTGCATGAGCATGTAGGCGGGGGGGGGGGTCAACTAGGGTTGGAGAGAATTGAGCATCCAAAGGAAAGCTCTTCTCTCCAGAGGAGTGAGTGACACAGGGACTGGTGTCAGCCTGTCTCTTAGCAATGGATGGGAGTCAGCGCGCATTACCCTCCCAACATGTAGTGGTAGGCAGATAAAGTCGGCAGACGTGAACTCATTAATACAGTTGCAAGAGTAATCACCAAAAGCTGGGGGGTAGTTGCTAGCAGCCACTCAATGTAGGCAAAGTGCCAAAGTGTCATTATACTCAGCAAGACTGCTCGGCTATGGCACACTGCCTTGAAGTCAGAATGCAACCAGATGCATCCTGTTTCTTCTTCTCTTTTCATATCCATGCATGATTTCGCATGTGCATGCGCTGTATTTTGGTTCCCCTCAGGACTGGGGAAACATTTCCAGGGCTCGAAATATAGCTGCTGGAAATGTAAAAGTAAGGGCTGCATTTCCGTCTGGTCAAAGGTGAACACATTCCCTGCACCCAGGACATGCTTCCAGACCCTGGTCCACCAGCCTCAGGCATCCAGCTCACCATCATCACTTCAACTGGACCATAAATTTAACCCATGGTCCATCCTTCTCTCAACTGACAACTACAATCTCTGCTGATGGAACATCTTTTCAGTCCCCAAACCAGCCTGATACCCAGTCGACCACCCTTCTGTCATCTGGACTTCCCTTTTAGCCCACAGTTAGCCTCCTCCCCCGGCCACACCTATGATGGGCATTCCAGCACTACAGTGTGCATTACTGGCATAGGATGGTTACGGAGGCAGATGGTGGTCATTCCAGCACTATGGTGGTCAGTGAGGCACAAAGAGTGGGAATTTGGGCAAATGCATTCCAGCCTTATGGTGGGCATTCAGACAGAGTGTGGGCATTCCGGCAAAGGTTTTCCATTCTAGCCCTAGGATACCCATTCAGGCATGTAAGTTTTAAATTCTTATCTGATTATTTACACACCTAAGGTGGGCCTCCTGGAATTTGTTGGGCCAATTGTACCGAAGGTGGCATTCCCGTAAGGGCTGGAAATTTGGATGGGTCTGGATAGCACATCATCCCTGGGACACCATGTCTAGTCAGTGTATGTTCTGGATTTTAGCTACATGATGTACTAGAAGCACCTGCTGGAAAATTGGTCTCATACCCATTCTAGCCCCTGGACAAGCTTAACCCCCCCCCACCAAAGCCGAGAATTCACACTGCACCTGTGCCACCCTTCCATGATTTGCTCAGCTTGCAACCCCAAGGTGACTATCCTACAATCGGCCGGACCACACTTTTCAACCCCTGAACCAGACCCAGCATTGAAAATGAGGCCTAATCAATGAGATGCACACTGGCATTAATACCAACTTCCTTCTGCTGGTGATACCACTCCCCAAATGTACTCTTATCATCCGACTGGCTCTCCACCCAGCCCCGTGGTCGAAATTTGCACTGTCCCACTACCCAAATGCTGGTTCATTTTGTATCTAGCTAATAAGATTTTCATGTAGCTATCCCTGAGGGGATGTACTGGAGAAGGCAACATTTCAGTATGTATGCCAACTGGGCCACTGAAAATGTCTGTGAGGCCTGTGGATTTGAACAGTTAGTAGTCCTGCAGCATTGGAACATTGGTTTTCCATCTTTGTAACAACATATTTATGAATAGCCCCATAACCCATACACTGTCCTGATGATGCTGTTGTATTCTCCACTCACAAAGATACTGCAACTCTTCAACACAACCTTCAACTTGGTTTCAGTTCTGTAGAGTCATAGTTTCTTAATCATAAACCGGTCCTCAATGACAAGAAAACCAAATCTATGCTCTTCTGCAGCTCTCATAACCCACACAAGCTATACCACTTGGCTATCTCCAACACCCAGGACAACACTCTAGATCAGGTGGGGTCCTTCAAATATTTAGGGATTCAGCTCAACCCTAATCTCACCTATGGACTTCATGTAGATAAGTAGCTAGAGCTGCTAATACATGGCTTGGTCTCCTCTACAAACACAGACCACACCTCACGCCAGAAGCTTTGAAGGTTGCAGTCCTGAGCTCTGTGACCTCTGTAATAGACTATGGTCTCATCATTTATGGCTCGGCCACAACCACAACCCTTAGAGCGCCTCTCAACTGCCTTAAATAAAGCATGTTGGCTCATCACTGGTGCTCACCGTCTCACCCACACATGTGACCTGTACACTCAGACCGGCTGGCTCCAACTATCAAACCACATAAAGTTTCTCACCTGCTCCATGGTCCAAAAACTACCTTGGCCTTGCACCTTCTGGGGTCTCAACTCTGTTACAACACCGAATTAACAAAGCGGTGCCTTAGGAGATCACGCTACAGCTACTGAAAGTCCCCCACTGTCACACTTCACAGGGACAACGCTCTTTTGCTTATCGAGCACCACTCTGGTTCAATGGCCTCAGCCCAACCATCTCCTCTGCCCCAACTATTGGTATGTTTAAAACTAGGCTCCGGGACTGTCTCACTACCAACAGCTCCTGTGACTGCCCAACTTAACCTTGTTTCTCCACTTCTCTTTCTGCTCTAGTTCCCCCCCCCCCCACTGGATTCTACCCTCACATCTTGGTATACCCAATGCTGCACTTTTCACCCTCTTGCCACCCTTCCTACACCCCATGACTCTGGCACTTCTTATCTGTTGTCTGTTTTCTCTGACAAATGCCGCTGGCTGCCTTGTTACAATGCTACCCTTGAACTGTATTTAACTGTATTAATCTGTACTCTGTTTGCAATGTCCACATTGTTGTAATGCCTGTCTTGATGTTCCCCATAATTTGTATTTCTCTGACGTGGAACCTTTGTAAAAGAGCCATGGCTCAAAGGTATTTGTAATCCTAGACTTGACAAATAAATAAAAATAAATAAACTGTCCTCTAACTCAGCCATAGTGCACTCCACCTATCAGCTGGACTCCATTCACAAAATGGCAGATGTTTACCACTTCACTAAAGTGGTAAAAGGGAGGAGGCAGCAAATTACAGACCTCTCAGCTTGACTTCGGTGATGGGTAATCACTACTGAAGTAAAGAATTGGGGAATACCTTGTGAACACTGGATTATAGAATCTGGGGAAGCATGGTTTCACAGGTGGGAGGTCTTGCCTGACAAACATGACAGACGTATTTCAGTAGATGAAAATGGAAGTGGCTCTAGGTGTACCACCGTATGTGGCATACCTAGATTTCGGTATGACCTTCATCACAGTTCCACACAGAACACTGGTGAGCAAGATGGGCAGCCTAGTAGTTGATTCAAAAGTAGTAAAATGGATAATAAGTTGAGTAAGCAACAGGAATCATAGGGTGGCAGTAAAGGGTGCTCACTGTGGACAATGCAAGATGACCAGCAGTGTGCCACAGGGGTCAGTAGTAGACATAGTACTGTTCAATGTCTTTACTGTGTGGCAGCTAAACACAGGAGGAGCTGCATCATCCAGTCACTGATACAATGCACTCATTGCCATTTACAGAGCCCCCCACAGCCATAACCCATACACTCTCCTCACTTGGCCACACTGAACTCCACCAATAAGCTGCACTACATTCAGAAAACTACAAAGGTTAAGCCAGCTGACCGCGCACACCCGCCACTCTGCAACACTCTACAGTCATTGGCCTCAACATGCTGAACACCCAGCACCCTGGGATGCTCCACATTGTCATAAATGGATTCAGACACTGCAGAGGGTGACAGAGATGAGTGTGTGTGGCTAACTTTACATGTGTTATTTAGTTTTGTGCAGGGAATTGTATTGAGTGGTGGAGTGCATTACGGCTGAGCAAGTTGAGAGTGTAAGGCTTGTTGTTTGGGGGGTGGGTGGGATTGTACTGTGAAACAGCACCGAGAGAATTGCAACTAGCCAGGTAGGGAAATGGAGCCTCGGATGGGAACACTGTGAACCTTTTGGGTATTGTATACACATCCACGCTGATCTTTTCAAGAACACAATCAGAGTTACTATTTTTCCTGTGTATCCAGAGATTGGCAACCAATGTCAGACTGTTCTAATCAAATGTTCCACAGACTGACTTGGGTGGTTACTGGGGCTGGTAATCACATGAGGAGCTGCATCAGCCAGCAACTGCTGCATCGATCTCAGTGCCGTTTACAGAACACACACCACCCCACTCCAAGCCACAACCCATACACTCCCCTCTAGCTGAGCCACAATGAACTCCACCAATCAGCTAGACTACATTCACAAAACAACACAGGTAAATTCAGCTGGCCACACAGAACTGACACTGCACAACACTCTACAGTCATTGACCTCAACATGCTAAACACCCAGCACCCTGGGATGCTCCATATTGTCATAAATGGATTCAGACACTACAGAGTGTGATGAAGGTGAAAGTGTTGCTGGCTCTGGATCCCATAAAGACCGATGCATCCCACCCGAAAGACTCAACACTACACAGAAGTCTCCTACTCCCAGCTAACCAATATTTCAACACTGTGAAGGTTCCTCAGTCTAACTCTGGAAACAGTAACAACAGGTGACTTTTTCTCCATGTTTGTCATTTTAGGAGGACATGCCGCCCCCCCCCCCCCTTCATGCAGCGGCATATAGAGTTGTACTGTACTGGCACTAGATGGTATCTCACTTGTTTACATTATGGAACAAATGAGCATGGTCTGTGTTGTGGGATTGGGGGGGGGGTTGGTCACTGTTATCCTTATTATCTGCCTCTGATGAATTGCTGCATAGTGTGATGGGCAGGGGGTGTAAATTATTCCGGACCTGTACATGAGAAGAATACAGGAATCAAGAAACCACAACAGCAGTACTGGAGCCTAAGAAATAACAGCAGAAGTGCTGTGACTTTACATAGAGAAATAGCACGCAGATATTTGATTCTGCAGATAACAGCAACTGAAAATTCAAAGTCAGTTCAGCAACAGCATCACACTATTCAGTCCAAGTCCACCTACGGAGTATAAAACAGCAAGAACTATAATGATAAGTATTGTAGAAAAACCATATGCGTATCCTCGTGGGTGGTACTATAAAGTTGAATCAAACGCAGAATTAAAAGAGTATGAATTGGGAATAAGAACTAAAGTGCAGATTATGAATCTTTACTAGGAATAATTACATAACAATGAAATACAGTGTCAAAATGACACTGCGTGCACCACCATGAGATAGCATACACGTGTGTAACATGAGGTCATTGGAAGGCTCACTGAAATATATGAAAAAAAGGAGCACAGATTTTCCCAACAGCATAAGCATGTCATATTCAGTGCCCCACGATGTTATGGTTCTCAAAAGAGGTGGCAGGGAAGGTTAAGGAGAAAAGGACAGCATTCAGGAAATATAAGGAAACACAGAAGGAGCAGGACAGAGAACTTTATCAGTTAAAGCAGAAAGAGGCTGGGAAGGCAGTCAGAATAGCAAAGGCCCAAACCGAGGAAAGGATAGCCAATTCTGTTAAGAAGGGGGATAAGACCTTTTATAGGTACATTAGGGAGTGAAGAAAGACCAAAGGAGGGATACTGAAGCTTAATAAAGGGGAGGGAATGTGGGTAGAGGGTGACAGTGAAAAAGCAGGGATACTGAACGAATATTTCTGCTCAGTATTCACAAAGGAAGAGGAGGGGGAGTTACCTAAACCAAACAAGAGAAACACTCTGAAGACGGGAGTCGATAACAGTCCATTTACAGAAGAAAGGGTTCTGAAAGAACTAATAAAACTGAAGGTGGACAAAGCAATGGGGCCTGATGGGGTTCACTCAAGAATTCTGAAAGAACTAAGGGTAGAACTAGTGACACGCTGACTACTCTGTTTAACAAATCATGGGAGGATGGGGTGGTACCCGAGGACTGGAGGAGGGCAGATGTGATTCCTCTTCACAAAAGTGGGAGCAGGACAGAGGCAGGAAACTACAGACCAGTTAGTTTGACCTCAGTGGTAGGGAAAATGATGGAATCACTTCTGAAGGAAAGAATTGTTGAGTACCTAGAGGCCAGTGGGGCACAGGACCCAAGGCAGCATGGATTCATGGTGGGAAGGTCGTGTCAGGCAGATCTAATAGATTTCTTTGACTGGGTTACCAAAGTAGTAGACCAGGGAGGGGCTGTGGACATGGCCTACCTAGATTTTAGCAAGGCATTTGATACAGTCACACAAAGATTAATACACAAGACAGCCAGCCTTGGAGTGGGTCCCAAGGTGGTAGCCTGGATAAAAATTGGCTAGACAACAGGACTCAAAGGTAGTAGTAAATGGGTACACAGTGGCGAAAGGAGGGTTACTAGCGGTACGCAGGGTTCAGTACTGGGACCGGTCCTTTTAATGTCTTTATAAGTGACATTGCAGAGGAACTGGAAGGAAAAGTATGTCTCTTTGCAGATGACACAAAGATCTGCAACAGGGCTGATACACAAGATGGAGTGGAAAGGATGAGAAGGGACTTGGCAAGGTTGGAGGAATGGTCAAATGTCGGCAGCTCAGATTCAATGCAAAGAAGTGCAAGGTAATGCACATGGGAACAAAACCCAGGGAAGCGACACAATGGGAGTGAGATACTGACAACAGTAAAAATAGAAAGGGACCTGGGGTAGTATTATATCAGATGACCTAAAGGTGGGCAAGCAATGTGAGAAGGCAGTAAGAAAGGCTGGGGGATACTGGGATGCATAGGAAGAGGCATCAATAGTAGAAAACAGGAAGTTGTTATCCTCTGTACAGACAGTTCGTGAGACCCCATCTGAGTACTGTGTGCAGTTCTGGAGACCCCATCTCCATAAAGACATAGACAGAGTGGAGGCTGTCCAGAGGAGGGCAACCAAAATGGTGCAGGGTCTGCACCAGAAGACATCTGAAGAAAGACTAAAGGAGCTTAATATGTATACCCTTGAGGAAAGAAGGGAGAGGGACATATATAGAAACTTTCAAGTACCTCAAGGAATTAACAAAGTCCAAGAGGGTAGCATCTTCCAGAAAAAGATGTGCAAGAACAAGGGGCACAATTTGAGAGATAGAAGGGGACGGCTCCAGAGGTAATGTGAGGAAGTATTTTTCACTGAGAGGGTTGTGGATGCATGGAACAGCCTCCTGAGGAGGTCGTGGGGTCAAGAACAGTGGGGACTTCAAGAATGCATGGGACACATAAGGCAGTCCTAGTGGGGGGTAGGAGGAAGTAAGCTGTTGGTTAACTAGGATCTGCAGCTTATCTGTTAGGTAGGAAAATGGGCGGACTAGGTGGGCCGAGCGGTCCTTATCTGCCGTCAAATTCTATGTTTCTATGTTTCATATAGAAATCAAACTCGGTTATTGTCAAAAAAGGTGTCAATAGGGCATGTAATGCCACTGGAGTCATAACTATAGTACCTCGTGTGGCTGGAGCAACAGGACCGAAAAACACCTGAGGGTGCAAAACTTTCTCTACCAGTTCTTCAGCAGCAAACTTCGACGCCTTTAGAAGGGCAGACACTGTACTCATTTAGTGACAAAAAGTAAAATAAAATGGGGTTATTTTGAAGTGGTCACTATAAACAAATGCGGCGATCCATGGCAAGAACAGCATGATGCTCCAGTGTCAATCAGGGAGGAAGTCCAGCACGCTATTGCGGCGATGACGTTTTACAGACAGACACAAGATCGCACTGCACATGAGCAGGTCATAAGATGGCGCAGGTTTCAAAATAATGGCACAGCAAAAATAGTTTTTACGGAGAAAATAAATTAAACCAGCATGAAAGGAGAAGAAAGGGCATGGAATAAATTGGAAGAACACACAAAAAGGTAACAAGAAATGCTTTTATTTCGACTGTTAATGTTTATATATTCATTTGTCACAAGACTTCTCCTTTAAAACCATGAGACATGAATTAAAAATGTGGGACTGGAATAAAACATTCCGGACAAAGAATGTGGACCAGATGTGGAATATACTTGAAGATGGGATTAAAAGCCTTATGAATCAGTTTATACCTACTAAAAGAAAATATGCAGGGACAGTATCCCCCTATTGGTTAAACTTTAGACTCAAATCTATGAGTAAGAAAAAAATACAGGTTACTCACCTGTAACAGGAGTTCTAGGAATGGTATATGTTGTTCGTCCACACTGTCTGGCAGGTTCCTTGCCGCTTTAAATCTTGCTGGAAGGTCTTCAAGCTGGCTCCTCTCATCCACCTGGGTGGTAAAACTCTCGGCTCTGCTCCATGACACCAGATGTAGCCCGCTGGAAGCCAGGTTGTGCGTCGAAGCCGGGGAGGCCAGGTGGGTCGTGTGGATGAACAACATATACCATTCCTAGAACTCCTGTTTCAGGTGAGTAACCTGTATTACTAGGGACATGGATATGTTGTTCATCCACACTGTCTGGCAGACTCCTAGCAGTTCTCTGGGAGGAGGGAGGCAAGGCACACACCCCCTACTTAGGAAATAAAGACTGGAGAACCGAGGCCCCAAAACCAGCATCCCGGCATGACTCAAGGTCAGTGTGGTAGTGGGTGATGAAGGTGTGTGCTGACTTCCAGGTAGCAGCCCTGCAGATTTCCTGGATAGCGACATCCCTAGAAGCAGCCACCGATGCAGCGGTATGGCGGGTAGAATAAGCTCTTATCCCTCTGGGAGGCTCCATGCCCGCCAACCTATAGCAGAGATCTATGCAGGAGGTGACCCACCGGCCTATCATCCACTTAGCTGCAGGTCTGCCAGGTGCGGCTTCAGTGTAGGTGACAAATAGCTGGCGAAACCTCTCCCCGAACTTCAGCCATCTGCTCCTTATAGTAAGCGAGCGCTCTTCTAGAGTCCAAAGTATGGAGCCTATATTCGGCCTCCGAGGTGTGATTGGGGTAGAACACCGGCAGAATCAACACCTGGTTAAGGTGAAACTCCGACACCACCTTCGGAAGGAATTTAGGGTGAGGGCGCAAGACAACCTTGTCCCTGTGGAAGACCAGATAAGGAGACTCGATGGAAAGCACCTGGAGCTCTCCCATCCTTCTGGCTGCCATGATAGCCACCAAGAAGGCGGTCTTCCATGACAGGTGAGAGATGTCACACCTGTGCATCGGTTCGAATGGCTTGCCCATGAGCTTAGCCAATACCAGCAGTAGATCCCATGGAGGTGGAGGTTCTCGCACCGGAGGGGATATGTGATCAAGGCCTTTGAAAAAGTGCCTGACCACCTTCTCCTGCGCCACCAACTGCTTCCCGGCCCGCCCGGTAAGCAGAGATGGCTGCCAGGTGCACCTTAAGGATCGTTGACCGAAGCCCCTGCTGAGAAAGGGACCACAGGTAGTCCAGAATGCTTGCCAAGGGACAGGAGGAAGGGTCCAGGCTCTTGCCCTGACACCAAATGGAGAATCTCTTCTATTTGAAGGCGTAGCATTTTCTGGTCGACTCCTTCTGGGACGCCTCAACAATGTTGAGGACCTTGTCGGAAAGACCCAAGGCCTGGAACTCTAGCCGCTCAGGAACCAGGCTGTCAGGT
Source organism: Neoceratodus forsteri (assembly GCA_016271365.2). Taxonomy (NCBI): domain Eukaryota; kingdom Metazoa; phylum Chordata; order Ceratodontiformes; family Ceratodontidae; genus Neoceratodus; species Neoceratodus forsteri. The sequence continues at coordinate 184,379,487 of JADMNL010000022.1, forward strand.
GCAGGGATTGAAGGTCCGGATGGAATACCTTCCCCTGATTGACTGAGATCAGGTCCGGGCAGGCTGGAAGCCGCCTCGGGAGCCTGTAGCTGAGACTGAAGAGATCTGGATACCAGAAATGGCGGGGCCAGTCTGGGGCTACCACAATCACCTGCACCTTGTCCATCAAGGGAAATGGAGGGAAGGCGTAGAAGAGGCCTGGGGTCCACGGCCTCGAGAAGGCATCCCCTGCAATGAGCCCTGCTGAGGGGGGCGGGCATAAAACAGTCTCAGCTTCGCATTCTCCCTGGAGGCAAACAGGTCCACCTGAGGCATGCCCCAGTGGGAGAACAGATCTTGTACCACCTCCGGCAGGAGAGACCACTCGTGGGACGCAGCCCCTATCAGGCTTAGGGCATCGTCCAGAATGTTGGAGGCTCCTGCCACATGGATGGCGAGGAAATCTGCCTCCAGGCTGAGCACGAGTGACCAAATGTGGAGAGCTTCCTTGCACAGAGGCATGGAGCACATCCCGCCCTGGCAGTTTAGGTAGTACATGGTCTTGGTATTGTCCATCTGGACCTGAACCACTTGATCCCGTAGAAAGGGAGCGAAGGCGGTGAGGGCTAGATGAACCGCTTGAAGCTCCAGCAGGTTGATGTGGCATCGAGATTCCCGAGGCCGTGCGCTCTGTGCTCCCCCAGATGGGCACCCCAACCCATCAGAGAGGCATCGGTCGATAGAGAGACCGTTGGCTCGGGGTGGACAAACGGGATTCCCTCCTGCAGATGTGCTGGAACGGTCCACCACTAGAGAGCGTTCCACATCCCCTGGGTCACTGTCACTAGCTGATCCAGAGAATCGAAGTGCTGTGACCATTGGCTGGCCAGCCCCAATTGAAGGGGACGCATGTACCAACGGGCCCAATGGACCACGCTAGTGCAGGCTGCCATGAGGCCCAGGAGGCTCAGGAAGTCCCAGGCAGGGCTCAATTGCCCCATCTGAAATGATTGGGCAAAGGACGAAAGAACCTCGGCCCTGTCCGCCGGGAGCTGTGCTCTGGCTCGTAGAGAGTCGAGCTCTGCCCCGATGAATTGTATCACCTGCTTTGGCATGAGTTCCGACTTGGCCTCGTTGATGAGGAGGCCAACCTGAGAGCAAACCTGGAGGGCCAGATCTCTGGACCGCTCCACCTCCATTCTGGAGGAGGCTGCAATCAGCCAGTCGTTCAGGTAGAGGTACAACCGGACCCTTCGGCGCCACAGGAATGCTGTCACCACTGCCATGCATTTGGTGAAGACCCTGGGAGCTAGGGAAAGGCCGAAGAGCATGGCCCGGAACTCGTAGAGGGATCCCTCTGCCCTGAAGCGGAGGAATCTCTGGTGGGACGGACGGATTGGGACGTGAAATAACGTGTCCTGGAGGTCCAGAGAACAGAACCACACGCCTCGTTCCAAGGATGGGATTATCTGAGCCAGAGTGATCATCCTGAAGGTCTGAGACCTTAGGAACCTGTTCAGGTCGAGTAGGTCTAGAATGGGGCGCCAGCCCCCCATCCGTTTCGGGACCAGGAAGTACCTGGACACGAACCCCGGGTCTGGTGGAGGATCCACCACCTTCCTGATTACCTCTTTTTCGAGGAGCAGGGCGATATCAGCTCGGCAAGCTGACAGAGAGGCTGAGGACCCCGTAGCCCCCCAAGGGGCAACGGCTCGGAAGGGCAGGGCCTGCTCGAACTCCAGGGGCAGGTTCTTTCCTACCACCTCCAACACCCAGCAGTCCGTGGTGATAGCGGACCAGGCGGAAAGGAAGTGGTGGAGCCGTCCCCTCATGGGGGGAACCCAGGGGGGAGTGACGAGGCTGGGGCACCCCCTCAACCCGTCACTGGGCAGGCTTGGAGGAGGGACCGGCCGAGGGACCTCCTGGACCTTTTCCTCCCTGCTTCCTGTTAGAAGAAGCCACAGGCTTGGCTTTGGGGTGCCAAGCGCGAGCCTGCTGGCCCTGATGCTGGTGCTGTTGGGCCGGACGTGCCGCAGGCGTAGAAGGGCGAAAGGACTTATGTTGTTGGCGGCAGCCCTTGTCCTTCTGGACTGAGGTGACCGAGTCCAGAGTAGCACTGGACTTTTCGATCTGCTGGAGGTGACCTTCCACTCCAGGGCCGAACAGGTCAGTCCCCAGGAAGGGGACATCCGCCAGTTTATGCTGGGTATCCGCCGTGAAGGTGGATATCCTCAGCCATGCTCTGCAGCACGTGGCCACTGTGGCCGCAACTGATCTGGCACAGGAATCTCCAATGTCCAGAGCCGTTTGGAGCTGCTGTTTTGCCACTGCCCTTCCCTGGTCCCGTACCTGATTGACCGTGGTCTGCAGGTCGGCCGGGAGATGAGGGATCACCTCATCCAGGGAGCCCATGAGGGCGTGGGAGAAGTGTGCCATCAGCATGGCCGAGCTGACCTGGTGGAGGCCAAGGGAGGACGCAGCGTACACCTTGTGCCCGGCATAGTCCAGCTTTTTTGACTCCTTGTCAAGGGGCTTATCCACATCCCTAGCGTTCCTGAAACGCCGGAAAACGCTATTGGTGACCAACCCCTCGGTGGAGGGGTGTTCCGAAAAACTGGATAAAGGGCCGGTAGGGACCACGTACTTCCTGGCCATCCTGGCCGAAGGTGCAGGACAGGATGTCGGCTGCTGCCAAAGCTCCAAGGCTGGGCCAACAATGGTTTCAGCCACCAGAAAGGCCTCCGTGGGTGAATCCCCTTGGTCCAGTATCTCCGTCAGGGGATACTTGGCCCGCTTGGATACGGGCTCGAGCTGCATCCTGGTGGACTCTGAGATGAGCCGAAGCAGACCCATAAAGGACAATGGGCTCTCGTCCATCGACTGCCCCCCAGAGGACTCTAGGTTAAGGGTCCTGGAAAACAGGAAGGAGTTGTCGTCGGACTCTGAGGAGTCCGCGAAGAGCTGCCTGGGGCCTGAGCCACCCTCCACCTGCCGAGGACAGTCGGGAGTGAGGGTGACCGACAACCTGTGGGGCAGACCCTGACCCGACCGAGAGTCCTTGTTCAGCGCCCCCGATTTCGGTTGTGGAGGCGGAGGTTCCACCACAATCGGTGGGGCAGCTGGTTTCGGCTGAACAACTGGCCCAGGCTTGGGCACCTCGACTACAGCGAAGGGTTGTTTTGGCCGTTCGGGTGACAGCCACTTGATGGTCGGGGAAGGCGATGGTGTCAGCGTTGCCTTATTCCCGGACAGAAGTAACTGCTGCCACGTTAGGTCCCAGTAGCGTCGACGCAATTTGCGCCGAAGCCTCTCCTCTTCCGAGGAGGAAGACGAGGACGAGTGGCGGCACCGCTTACTTCGGTGCCGAGACCGAGACTGCCGATGTCGGCGGGCTCGGCTGGACTGAGACGAGGTCCGAGACTGAGACCCTCGGTGTTTCCGAGGACGGGTCTGGGAAGGGGCGGGGGACACCCGTTCTTCCCTCGGCTCGGAAGCCTTGACTGGGGACTCCGGCACGGGAGGCGCAGGCAGGTCCTCGGTCTCCACTGGGGGAACCGGTGAAGAAGGCTTGTCGGCTTCACCAGTTGACAGCCCGTATGATGGGTCGAGAAAAATCTCGACCGCGTCGATGTGTGACTCGGCCTGCTGACCTGACGGGGACATCGTGAAGCCAGCGGCCTTAGCCGCAACCTTGACCGAACTCGAGTGTCGACTGTCCGGGAAGGGACCCTCCGCTCCCACGAACACCGGACGGTGGACTTACCTTCCGAGTCCTCCTTTGCACCGAGAAGAATGTCCCGATGGCCCCTCTCCCTTCATGGAGAGGGATTGCCAAAGCTCCTTAAAAAAAGCTGTGTATGAGGATCCCAGAGAGAGTGGGATAAATGCCGCGACCAAGGAAGATGAAGATACGGCCTGGGCCGGCACCTCCTTGAGGGCGATCATCTGCTCGAGTTGCTCAGCCGAGCTAGCTGCCGCAGACACTGCCCAATGGGCCTCCTTTGACTTCACTGGCAGGTAGCGCTTCTCGGGGGCACCCAGGCTGTAACCAGGCAGCGCGGTCTTCCAGGACGCTGGCCGAAAATGAACAGCATAACTCGCAGGCCTGTGGGTCATGGTCTAGACCGAGGCAGTAGACGCACGTGGAGGGCGGACTCGTCCTGGATATTTTCTGCCCACATGGGCACCGCCAAAAACCGGGAGTCGATCTGTCCATCGCAGCCGCGAGGGAGTAATTTGACCGAAGTCTTGAAAACTTAAGAATGAGTTTCGGGCGAACCGAATAATTAGGATCCAGTCTTTACGCGGAGCGATAAGGAGGGAACCTGAGCTTCCAAGCGGTAAGGAAAATCTGACGTCATGGGGCGGAGCTGAGAGTTTTACCACCCGGGTGGGTGGGAGGAGCCAGCTTGAAGACCTTCTGGCAAGATTTAAAGTGGCAAGGAACCTGCCAGACAGTGTGGATGAACTACATATCCATGTCCCTAGAACACAAACTTTTAAAAAAAAACTGCACCATAACTCTGACCACCTGGCCTCTCAACTGGGACCTTGGCTGTCATCGCACTTACAGGTTCTGGCCGACTGCCCCCTATACAAGGGTCACAGTGCGGATTTCCTCCCAGCTCTATTCTGTCACTCAGGCTCTGATCCCACCACTTACTCGGTTAGTTCTGTCTACTAAGGCCACTATCCCTCTCAGCCTAGCAACTAATTGAATTCACTCTATAGAATGTGTATATGCTAATTGTATGCTCTGTCAATACTGTTCTCCTCTCTTAACAAGTACTGTGTTCAAATGTACGATCTGTAATTTGTTGCCTTTGTATGCTCATTTTATATTCTGTGTCCCGGTCCCCTTACTCCCAGGACGCATCTGGAATCGAGTGGTACCCTGCTCAGCATGCCCTCCTGGTTAAACTGTTAAATAAATAAATAACAAAAATAGTACCTATTTCTTTAAATACAGACAGATTCAGAGAGATGTTAAAGAAATAAGAAAGGCTAAAGCACAATACGAAGTTAGGCTTGCAGAAAAAACAAAGGATAATTATAAATCTTTTTATGCATTTATTAACAATAAAAAACAATCAGGTAATGTTATGTTACGGGTCCACTTATAAGTTCTGATGGACCTGAAGGAAGCAGCAACAAGGGAATGGCAGAAATACAAAATAAAAATTTCACCTCAGTATTTAACACAATAAAACAGTATTACGGTTCACAATAATCACACACTAACTAAAAGTCCTATAAGTATTAAAATACAGGAAATCAGTAAAAAAAACAAGTAACACGAACCCAAATAAATCATCGGGGCCAGATGGAATACACCCAAGAGTGTTGAGGGAAATGGCTGAGGAACTTGCACCACTGTTTAGCCATTTGTTCCAGTTCTCCCTGGATAAAGGAGTGGTACCAGGTTCTTGGAGGGAGGCTAATGTGGTCCCAATTTACAAAGGAGGGAACAGGAAGAACACAGCAAATGATAGACCTATAAGCCTCACTTATATGCTAAGTAAAATGCTGGAAGGAATAATTAAAGAACATCAGATAGAACACCTAGGGCCAAAGATTAAAAACTCTGCGCTGAGTGCAAACCGTTCGCTCAAGTTTAGCGCGGGATCAGAGCGGGTTTGCTATATTCAAATGGCCAAATAGAGTGCGCAAACTGCATTAGCGCCGGGCAAAATCATAATGCATGCAAGGGGCAAACTGAGGGTGTGTGTAGATGAATACAGGCGCAATGCTATATTCAATGACTAACGCAGAGCAAAATGGTTTTGCACGACTTAGCGCGACACTTAGTGCGGTGCACATTACCGCCCAGGAAAAGGTAGTCTCAACCCTGGGCAATCAGCTTTGTGCGACATTTTGGCTTTGCGCGGTGTTTGAGAGGCTTTATGCGATCCTAACAAATAAATATGACACACACAGACAAAGCCAGACATAGAGGAAACATACTGCTCACTGATGGCATTACAATGATGCCATCATCTGCCACCAGTTCCAGCCATGCCAGGCAGTAAGTGGTGACCCTGCCACCAGTGGACAGCATGGCAGTGTGGCCATACAGCACACACCTGCGGACCACTCTTCTGTGGATACCAACAGATGCCAGCACACATATGCAGCACTGTGGGCATGGAGGATGTTGAGGGAAGAGTGTACGAGTGGCCAGGCTGTGCCACAGACCAGGAGTGGCCACAAGGCTGGGACATATCACCCAGTGCACATGGGCCAGTATTGGGAATACCCCACCAGTGTGTCTTTCTGATAATATATGCCCCCCCGGCCACATACCGCACAGCTGTACAACTGCAACAGCACAAAAAGTCGGACATGTATATGTCAATGTGAGCAACCCATGCCAGAGGTGTAGCATCTGTGGGTCACACAACAGCGTAACAGTAATGTCCACTGTAAGTAAACACTTGCATGTTGGGCCTGTCATTGTGTATAGTGCAGTCATCAGCACTGCCCTACACACGATAGGCAGTGCTGTGCCCACACAATACTGACCTCCTTGCTACTGTAGTGTCTGCTGTGTACTGCAGCATGACCTACAGTGACAGTTGCATGCAGCACCACCACCATCTGTGCCTATGCTGTGTTGTCCCCCGGGGTACAATATGCTATGCTATGCTGTACTGTTTACATGTAGCCTACAGCTATCATCATGCACTGCCAGACTGACCTACTGGTGGAGCTGCGGTTGGACCTGGCCAGCTCCTGTACTTCCAGACTGACCTACAGATGGAGCTGTGGGACCCTGCAGTAACGCTGGTCAAACTGCATGCAAATCAGGGCATAATGAGATGCTAATCTGGATGTTTGCCCAGAGACTACCCACGTAGGCTCATTTGCATGTCACTTTTGAATATGGCAAAGTTTAGTGCCGGCCAAACGTGTTTGCACCGGGCTGTTTAGCCCTGCGCTAAACACGCACAAATGTGTTAGCGCTGCGCAAACAGTTCGGGGAATATTATACAGTTTTGAACACTGTACTTTCACATGCGTTGCTGCCTGCAGCTGTACTGGGTCCACATTTTCTGGACACACACTGGCCACATAGTTCACCTCTACCTTCACGTCGCTGTGCACTGTTTGCTGTTGTGGTTTGCACTTCCTTAGCCAGGACTGACTGCCACAGGGATTTTTGATACTGGGCAGCATATGCCTGGAAGGTAGCCTGAGGCATAGCCAAAGAGGCTGACAGGTACCCTTTCAGCCATACTTTCAGTCTTTCTAGAGTCCTTGTCCGAGTGGTGAGGACAGAGACCCCTAGCCTTGTCACAGGCAGCCTGCTGTATGACCCCTTGGTGGTCAGGGTGGCAGAAGAGAAAATCAGCTCTCTCCCTTTCCAGCTGGAACTTCTTATCCATCCTCCTGTCTAGAGGACGGGTGGAATTTGGTGCCTGTAAAATCTTTAGTGCATCCTTTTTAAAGAATTTATAGACAGGGAGGAGGAGGGCCTTTGTGGATGTTAACCCCATCATTTCTAAATACTCCACCTCCTCCTCCTCATCTTCAATTTACTCAGTGATGGAGATGTCAAGGGCATCTGCCGTTCTTCTTACAAAGGTGAAATGAGAAGAAAAATCCTCAGACACCCTTGGGGGAGAACCAAAGTCCTGTTCAGGGGACACTTCTGGTTCTATTGGTCCCTCCTCCTCATCATAATCATCATATGTTTCCCCACTTTCTGGGGAAAGAGGATGCACATTGCTGCCAACCTGAGGACCCGGGGGGGGGCAGGAGGCTCTTGAGGAGGGACTATTGCCTGTAATGACTGAATGATTTTAAAGGCCTGAGCAATCTCTTGTGCTGTAGGTACAGGTAGAGTAATCACAGAAGTCCCTGGTTTGACAGGCGAGGGTTCTGTGTGTTTTAATTTCTTTCCTTTTTTGCAGGAACCGGAGAGTCAGTCAGTTCAATTGCTCTTTTAGTTCCCTTTGTACCCGTCTCAGGGGCAGGAACTGAAGAAAGTGTGGGTTCAGCCACAATGTCTGGGGTATCGGCTGGTCAGAGCCAGAGGGACCCCTAGGAAAATTCTTCCTTAGCTAAGGCATTTTCTCAACAGTTTTCTCAGGGAATGTCTTACATACTTCACATTCCTTATTTAAGTGGTCAAAACCCAGACAAACCACACAAAGTGTGTGTTTGTCTGCCTTTACAAAGACCTCTCCATATTGGATACAGTTTTTGAAACCAAGCTCACCCGTTTTCTTTTTGGGTTTTTCCAACATATTCAAAATTTAGCAACCGCTAAGAAAAAAACTCAAATTTTTTTTTTAATTGGTTCCGAAACCAAAGAGGAACTGATGGAACCGGACCGTTTATTTAAAATGGAACCGAGATAGTAACCGAGATTTATCGGTTTAAGATTTTCTACAATTTAGTAAAATTAAAGAAAATATAGGTGGTTCTTTAGTCAGAGCACCCTGATTTTAATGCAGAACTAACCTGGTTCATCCACGGTTATACCGAACCGAGAGGAACCGAGAAAAACAACAATTTAACTTAAATCTAGACAAATAGTAGAGGCAGTAAATGAAACCAAAAAAGGTATACTTATACAGTATATACAGGTTACTCACCTGTAACAGGAGTTCTAGGAATGGTATATGATGTTCATACACACTTACTGGCAGGTTCCTTGCTGCTTCAAATCTTGCCGGAAGGTCTTCAAGCTGGCTCCTCCCACCCACCCGGGTGGTAAAACTCGACTCCACCCCATGATGCCAGATCTAGCCCACTGGAAGCCAGATTGCGCGTCGGAGCCAGGGAGGTCGGGTGGGTTGTGTGGATGAACAACATATACCATTCCTAGAACTCCTGTTACAGGTGAGTAACCTGTATTTCTAGGAATATTGATATGTTCAATCCACACTTACTGGCAGATTCCTAGCAGTTCTCCGGGAGGAGGGATGCAAGGCGTGCACCCCCTACTTAGGGAATAAGGACTGGAGAACTGAGGTCCCAAAACCAGCATCCCGGCGTGACTCAAGGTCGATGTGGTAATGGGTAATGAAGGTGTGTGCTGACTTCCAGGTAGCAGCCCTGCAGATCTCCTGGATAGGGACATCCCTGGAAGCAACAACTGAAGCAGCGGTATGGCGGGTAGAATGAGCTCTTATCCCTTTGGGAGGCTCCATGCCCACCAACCTATAGCAGAGATCTATGCAGGAGGTGACCCACCTGCCTATTGTCCGCTTGGCTGCAGGTCTGACAGGTGCAGCTTCAGTGTAGGTGACAAACAGCTGGGAACTCTCCCCAAACTTCAAGCCGTCCGCTCCTTGTAATAAGAGAGCACTCTTCTAGGGTCCAAAGTATGGAGCCTATATTCGGCCTCCGAGGTGTGACTGGGGTAGAACACCGGCAGAGTCAACACCTGGTTAAGGTGAAACTCCGACACCACCTTCGGAAGGAATTTCGGGTGGGGGCGCAGGACAACCTTGTCCCTGTGGAAGACCAGATAAGGAGACTCGTTGGAAAGCGCCTGGAGCTCTTTCATCCTTCTGGCTGACGTGATAGCCACCAAGAAGGCGGTCTTCCACGACAGGTGAGATATCACACCTGTGCATCAGTTCGAATAAGCGCCCATGAGCTTAGCGCAGTACCAGCAGTAGATCCCACAGAGGTGGAGGTTCTTGCACTGGAGGGGATATGTGATCAAGGCCTTTGAAAAAGCACCCGACCACCTTCTCCTGCGCCACAAACTGCTTTCCGGCCCGCCCCGGGTAAGTAGAGATGGCTGCCAGGTGCACCTTAAGGGTCGTCGACCGAAGCCCTAGCTGAGAAAGGGACCATAGGTAGTCCAGAATGCTTGCCATGGAACAGGAGGAAGGGTCTAACCCCTTATCCTGACACCAAATGGAGAATCTTTTCCATTTGAAGGCATAGCATTTTCTGGTCGACTCCTTACGGGATGCCTCAACAACGTTGAGGACCTCGTCGGAAAGACCCAAGGCCTGGAACTCTAGCCGCTCAGGAACCAGGCCGTCAGGTGCAGGGACTGAAGGTCCGGGTGGAGTACCTTCCCCTGGTTGACTGAGATCAGGTCCGGGCGGGCTGGAAGCCGCCTCGGGAGCCTGGAGCTGAGGAGATCTGGATACCAGAACTGACGGGGCCAGTCTGGGGCTACCAGAATCACCTGCGCCTTGTCCCTCCTCGTCTTCAGCAGCACCTTGTGGATCAAGGGAAATGGGGCAAAAGTGTAGAAGAGGCCCGGGGTCCATGGCCTCGAGAAGGCATCCTGCTGTTTCATGCCCTGCTGAGGGGGATGGGCATGAAACAGCCTCAGCTTCACATTCTCCCTGGAGGCAAACAGGTCCACCTGAGGTGTGCCCCAGTGGGAGAACAGATTTGTGTACTACCTCCACCAGGAGAGAGACCACTCGTGAGATGCAGCACCTATCCGGCTTAGGGCATCAGCCAGAGTGTTGGAGGCTTCCGCCACATGAATGGCTAGGAGATCCGCCTCCAGTCTGCCTACGAGAGACCAAGCGCGTCCTGCTCTGGCGGTTTAGGTAGTACATAGTCGTGGTGTTGTCCGTCTGGACCTGGACCACTTGACCCTGTGCAAATGGAGCGAAGGTAGTGAGGGCTAGTTGGACTGCTTGAAGCTCCAGCAGGTTGATGTGGCATCAAGACTCCTGAGGGGACCAGAGGCTGTGCGCTCTGAGCTACCCCAGATGGGCACCCTAACCCATCAGAGAGGCGTTGGTCGTTAGAGTGACCGTCGGCTCTGGGTGGACAAACGGGATACCCTCCTGCAGGTGAGCGGGAATGATCCACCACTGGAGAGCGTTCCCCATCTCCTGGGTCACCATCACTGGCTGGTCCAGAGGACTGGAGTGCTGTGACCATTGGCAAGCCAGTCCCCATTGTAGGGAACGCATGTGTCAGCGGGCCCAACAGACCACGCTGGTGCAGGCTGCCATGAGGCCCAGGAGGCGCAGGAAGTCCCAGGCACGGCGCAATTGCCCAACCAGAAATGACTGGGCAAAGGAGGAAAAAAACCTCGGCCCTGTCCGCCGGGACCCGTGCTCTGGCTCGAAACGAGTCGAGCTCTGCCCAGATGAATTGAATCACCTGCGTTGGCAGGAGTTCCGATTTGGCCTCGTTGATGAGGAGGCCAAACCGATAGCAGACCTGGAGGGCCAGATCCCTGGACTGCTCCACCTCTGACTTGGAGGAGGCTGCAATCAGCCAGTCATCCAGGAAAGGGTACACCCGGACCCTTCGGTGCCGCAGGAATGCTGTCACCACTGCCATGCATTTGGTGAAGACCCTGGCCTGGAACTCGTAAAGGGATCCGTCCTCTCTGAAGTGGAGGAACTGCTGGTGTGACGGACGGATAGGGACATGAAAGAACATGTCCTGAAGGTCCAGAGAACAGAACCACATGCCTCGTTCCAAGGATGGGATGATCTGAGCCAGAGTGACCATCCTGAAGGTCTGAGACCTTAGGAACTTGTTCAGGTCGTGGAGGTCTAGAATGGGGTGCCTGCCCCCCATCAGTTTTGGGACCAGAAAGTACCTGAACACAAACCCTGGGTCTGAAGGAGGGTCCGCCACTTCCCTGATCACCTCCTTCTGAAGGAGCAGGGCAATGTCGGCTTGACGGGCTGACAGAGGCTGCGGACCCCACAGCCCCCCATGGGGCGACGGCTCAATAGGGTGGGGACTGCTCGAATTCCAGCGGCAGACCCTTTCCTACCACTTCCAACACCCAGTGGTCCATGGTGATAATGGACCAGGCAGAAATGAAGTGGCGGAGCCGTCCCCCCAAGGGGGGAACCCGGGGAGGAGTGACGAGGTTGGGGGCGACACCCCTCAACCCATCACTGGGCAGGCTTGGAGGAAGGACCAGCCGAGGAGCCTCCTGGACCCTTCCTTCCCGGTTGGAGGAAGCAGAAGGCTTGGCTTTGGGGTGCCAAGTGCGAGCCTGCTGGCCCTAATACTGGTGTTGCTGGGCTGGACGAGCTGCAGAGGCTGAAGGACGAAAGGGCTTACACTGCTGCTGGCGGCCTTTGTCCTTCTGGGCAGACGTGACTGAGTCCAAGGTGGCGTTGGGCTTCTCGATCCGTTGGAGGTGACCTATCCCAGGTCCGAACAAGTCGGTACCCAGGAAGGAGACATCTGCCAGCTTGTGCTGGGTATCTGCCGTGAAAGTGGAGATCCACAGCCAAGCTCTGCGGCGCATGGCCACTGCAGCCACTACTGACCGGGCACACGAATCAGCGATGTCCAGGGAAGTCTGGAGCTGCTGTTTGGTCACCGCTCTTCCCTGATCCCGCACCTGCTTGACCGTGGTTTGGAGGTCAGCCAAGAGATGAGGAATCACCTCATCCAGGGAGCCCAAAAGGGCGTGTGAAAAGTGTGCCATCAGGACGGCCGAGCTGGCCTGACAAAGGGAGGAAGTGGCATAAACTTTCCACCCAGAGTAGTCCAGCTTCTTAGACTCCTTATCGGGAGGCTTGTCCACGTCCTGAGTATTCCCAGAACGCCGGAAAACGCTATAGGTTACAAGCCCCTCCGCAGAGGGGTGCTCCGAGAAGCCGGAGAGTGAACCGGTGGGGAGAGCATACTTCCGAGCCATCCTGGCCAAAGGTGCTGGACAAGAAGCTGGCCGCTGCCATAGCTCCAGAGCTGGGCCAACAATGGCTTCGGCCACCGGGAAGGCCTCCATGGAGGAATCCTCTCGGTCCAGTATCTCCGTGAGGGGATACTTGGCCCACTTTGAAACGGGTTCAAGCTTCATCCCAGTGGATTCTGAGATGAGCCGAAGCATTCCCAAAAATGAGGATGGGCTTTCGTCCACTGACTGACCCCCAGTGGACTCCAAGTCAAGCGGCCTGGAGAACAAGGAGTCATCATCATCAGACTCCGAGGAGTCTGCGAACAGCTTCTTCCGAGCACCTGAGCCACCCTCCACCTGCCAAGGTCGATTGGGAGTGAGGGTAACTGGCAACCAATGGGGCAAGCCCTGACCCGACCGAGAATCCTTGGACGGGGCCCCAAATTTAGGTTGTGGAGGCGGGGGTTCCACCATGATGGGTGGCTCAGCTGGCTTTGGCCAAACAACCGATGCCAGCTTTGGCTCCTCGACCGCTGCAAGGGGTTGTTTCGGCCACTCCAGTGACAGCCACTTAACGGCTGGGGAAGACAACGAAGTCGGCCTATTCCCGGTCAAAAGGAGCTGCTGCCACATTAGCTCCTCATAGCGCCGATGCAATTTGCGCTGGAGCCTGTCCTCCAAAGAGGACAAAGACAAGGATGAGCGGAGCCGCCACTTTCCATGGTGCCGAGACCGAGACCGCCGATGATGGCGGGATCGACTGAACAGAGAAGAGGTCCGAGACCTTTGGTGTTTCCGAGGGTGGGTCTGAGATGGGCCGGGGGAAACCTGCTCCTCCCTCGGTTCAGGGACCTTAACCGGGGACTCCGGCACAGGAGGCACAGGCAAGTCCTCGGTTTCCACCAGGGGAACCAGTGAAGAAGGGTTGTTGGCTTCTCCAGTCGACAGACCATCTGATGGGTCGAGAAAAATCTTGACCGCGTCAGATGTCTCGGCCGGCTGACCTGACGGGGACACCGTGAAGCCAGCGGCCTTAGCCGCAACCTCGACCGAAGTCGAGTGTCGACTCCCCGGGAAAGGGGACCTCTCCCGCTCCCACGAATGTCGACGGTGGGACTTACCCTTGGGGTCCTTCTTTTTGGACCGAGAGGAATGTCCCGAAGGGCCTTCTCCCTTGGTGGAGAGGGACTGGCAAAGCTCTGTGTAGGAGGATTCCAAGGAAAGCGGGATAAATGCCACGATCGAGGAAAATGAAGATGCGGCCTGGGCCACCTACTCCTCGAGGGCGATCATCTACTCTAGCTGTTCCGCCAAGCCCGCCGCCGGACACCACCGGGCCTCCCTCGACTTGACCGGAGGATAACGTTTCTCAGGTCGCCCCAACAGCAATCGTGCAGCGCGGTCCTCCAAGACTGAAGCCGAAAAGGACTTGCATAACTCACAAGCCTGTGAGTCATGGCAGAGTCCATGGCAATAAACGCACGTGGCGTGCAGATCGGTCCGGGACATCTTCTGCCCACAGGGGCACCGACAAATTCCGGGAGTCGATTTTGTCTATCACAGCCATGAGGGAAGATACAGATCGAAGTCTTTTAAAACATAAATTAGTTTCGGGTTAACCGAAGAGAGTGAATCCAGCCTAAAACGCAGAGCGCTAAGGAGGGAACCTGAGCTTCCAAGCGGTAAGGAAGATCTGGCATCAAGGGGCGGAGCTGAGAGTTTTGCCACCCGGGTGGGTGGGAGGAGCCAGCTTGAAGACCTTCCGGCAAGATTTAAAGCGGCAAGGAACCTGCCAGTAAGTGTGGATTGAACAACATATCCATGTCCCTAGAACTGATGTTTTCTTCACGCAGGCGAAAGTGGACGAACGGGACTCCGAGCAACCAGACTTTTCAGGCAGAGAGAAAAATCTGAAGAGGTTAGAACACAGGCAGTTAGTAGAGGCAGTGTTTGAAAGATGCCCACTTGCAAAGTGTTCCATCATTTGCATGTGTTCCATCTCTCCGGGCAGTCCCTACAGGCTTACTGCATAAAGTTAAGAATATACTGAGCATTACTGGGGTTAGAATGAAACATTCAAGTACATGAAGGGAATAAATAAGGCAGGCACAGAGGAGCTTTTCCAATTAAGGATAGAGAGGGACACCTGAGGACACAACCTGAGATTGGGGGGGAGGTTCAAGAGGAGACACTTTTTTATGGAGAGTGTAGTGACAGGGTGGAATGAACTACTAGAGGAAGTGGTATCATGTAAGACAGTGGGCTGCTTCAAAAGGGGATGGGACAGGGTAAGGGGGAGAGTCGCTGGATGGGGGAGGTGAGGGAGGGGCAGCTGCACTATAAGGGCTGCTAGCTGCACAATCAGGCAGACTTGATAGACCAAAAGGCCTTTATCTGCTGGCAAGTTCGCATGTTCATATCCTTCCTTTCAGTAGCAATTCCATTCATCTTCCCACCACTGAAATCAGGCTGACTGGCCTGTCATTAACAGTCTTCTCCCCGCTCCCACTTTTGTGAAGTGGTACTACATCTGACCTCCTTCAGTCCTCCGGGACCACTCCTGTTTCCAGTGAGTGGTTGAATAAGACTGTCAGAGGTGCAGTCAGCACCTCTCTGAGCTCTCTCAAAAACCTTGGATGTGTACTGTCTGGCCTCATTGGCTTGTCCATCTCAAGATTTGCGATTCTTTCAGGACTCTCTCTCCTTTGTAAACAGACTAGTGTACACGCCCCTTCCTTTGATTCCCCTGACACAGACCTGTGGTCCCTCATTCTCCCTTTCATTTGTGAAAAATGAACAAAAATAATTGTTCAGGATGTCTGATTTTTCCTTGTCCCCTTCCACACAATCTCTCCCTTCCCTTCTTTGCCTTACAAACAAGACCAGGGCAGGTCTTTCTCCTTTTGTTAAAATACCTGAAAAATGTTGTGTCCCTTTTCTTTACTGCCTGTGCTATCTTCTCCTCCGTTTGAGCCTTTGCACTCCTGACTTCTTTCCCTGCCTCCCTCTGCTTCTCTTGATACATCTCTCTATCCTCCTCCCTCTGTCTCCTTATACCGCCTGAATGCTAGCTCTTCTGTCCTTGGCTTCCCAGCCAACTCTTTGGAGAAGCACAGCAGTCTCCTTTTCCTTTTGCTTACCTGCCTGATGAAGAGGTTTGTTGCCTTCACTACAGCCCTTTTAGCTTTGCCCACTGTTCCTCCACTCTCCCAAGTCCTCCCACCATTCCAAGGCATCCCCGAGGCATTCTCCCATCACTGTACATCTGACCTTCCTGAAACCCAGGACCCTTACCTATGAGTGGTTCACTTCCGACACAGTTCTTATATTGAACCACATCGTACAGGGATCACTGTTCCCCAGGTGGCCACCCACCTTGACATCTGCAATACTGTCCTCGTTGGTGAGTACAAGGTCCAATATTGTTCCCTCATATGAGTGTGCTCCTCTATTAATTGCCTGAGGAATGGCCCCTGAAGGGATTCCAGGATGTCCCTACTCCCACCTGACGCTGTATCTGGGATGCTCCAATATACAGCAGGCATATCGAAGTCCACCACCAGCAGCACTTCCCCTTTATTACTAGTCTACATAGAAACATAGAATTTGACGGCAGATAAGGACCGCTTGGCCCACCCAGTCTGCCCATTTCCCTGCCTACTGGATAAGCTGCAGATCCTAGTTAACCAGCAGCCTACTTCTTTCTACCCCCACCCACTAGAATTGCCTTATGACTGTCCCATGCATGCTTGAATTCCACCACTGTTTTGACTCCACGACCTCCTCCGTGAGGCCGTTCCATGCATCCACAACCCTCTGTGAAAAAATACTTCCTTAAATTACCTCTGAGCCGCCCCTATCTTCAAATTGTGCCCCCTTGTTCTTGCACACCTCTTTTTTTGAAAGATGCTACCCTCTTGGACTTTGTTGATTCCCTTGAGTTACTTGAAAGTTTCTATCATGTCCCCCTCTCCCTCCTTTCCTCGAGGCTATACATATTAAGCTCCTTAAGTCTCTCTTCATATGTCTTCCAGTGCAGACCCTGCACCATTTTAGTTGCCCTCCTCTGGACAGCTTCCATCCTGTCTATGTCTTTGCAAAGACTGGGTCTCGAGAACTGCACACAGTACTCCAGATGGGGTCTGACCAGCTGTCTGTACAGAGGGATAATAACTTCCTGTTTTCTACTGGTGATGCCTCTCCCTATGCATCTCAGTATCCCCCCAGCCCTCTTTGCTGCCCTCTCACATTGCTTGCCCACCTTTAGGTCATCTGATATGACTACCCCCAGGTCCCTTTCCATTTTTGTTGTTGTTAGTATCTCACCTCCCATTGTGTATTCTTCCCTGGGTTTTGTTTCCCAGGTGCATTACCTTGCACTTCTTAGCATTGAATCTAAGCTGCCATACATTTGACCATTCCTCTAACCTTGCCAGTCCCTTTTCATTCTTTCCACCCCACCTTGTGCATCAACTCTGTTGCAGATCTTTGTGTCATCTGCAAAGAGACATACTTTTCCTTCCAATCCCTCTGCAATGTAAACATAAAGACATTGAAGAGGACCAGTCCTAATACTGAACCCTGTGGTACCCCACTAGTAACCCCACTTTCTTCAGTGGACTCCATTTACTATTACTCTCTGTGTCCTATTCTCCAGCCAATTTTTACCCAGGCTGTCATCTTGGGACCCACTCCCAGGCTAGCTAACTTGTATATTAATCTTTTGTGTGGGACTGTGTCAAATGCCTTGCTAAAGTCTAGGTAGGCCATGTCACAGCCCCTCCCTGATCTACTAATATTCACCCAGTCAAAGAAATCTATCAGATTTGTCTGGCATGATCTTCCGCTGTGAATCCATGCTGCCTTGGGTCCTGTGCCCTCTGGCCTCTAGATACTGACAATTCTTTCCTTAAGAAGTGATTCCATCATTTTCCTACCACTGAGGTTAAACTAACAGGTCTGTAGTTTCCGCTTCTGCCTTGCTCCCACTTTTTGAAGGGGAATCACATCTGCCTCCTCCAGTCCTTGGGTACCACCCATCCTCCCATGATTTGTTAAACAGGGTAGTCAGTGGTGTCACTAATTACACCCTTAGTTCTTTTAGAATTCTGGGATGAATCCCATCAGGCCCCATTGCTTTGTCCACCTTCAGTTTTAAGGTTCTTTTGAGACCCTTTCTTCTGTAAGTGGGCTGGTATCAACTTCTGTATCCAGAGTGTTTCTACTGTTTGTTTTAGGTACCTCCCCCTCTTCCTTTGTAAATACTGAGCAAAATATTTGTTTAGTATCTCTGCCTTTTCACAGTCACCCTAACCCCCTCCCCCTTATTAAGCCTCACTATCCCTCCCTTGGTCTTCCTTCGCTCCTGATGTGCCTATAAAGGTTTTATCCCCTCCTTAACTGGGTTGGCTATCTTTTCCCTCAGTTTGCGCCTTTGCTGTTCTGACTGCCTTCCCAGCTTCCTTTTGCTTTAACTGACACAGTTCTCTGTCCTGCTCCTTCTGTGATTCCTTGTAGCTCCTGGAAAGCTTTTTTTTCTCTCTGAACCTTCACTGCCACTTCCTTTGAGAACCATAGTGGTTTCTTACATCGTTTCATTTTGTTTATTTGCTTCCACACAAGGCTTGTTACCTCTGTGATGGCAGTTTTATTATTCCCATTGTTCTTCCACCCCTCCTTCCTCCCCATTTGCTAGTGCATTCCTTAGGCACTCACCATTTTGGCAAAGTCAGCCCTCCTGAAGTCAGAACCTTGCCTTTGTATGGCTTGACTCTATTGCTGTGTTTATTGTGAACCATACTGTTCGATGGTCGCTAGTTCCCAGATGGTTACCCACTTCTACATCTGTGATCCTCTCTCATCTCCATTTGAGAGAACCAGGTCTAAGATTGCTCCCTCTTGAGTGGGCTCCAATACTAGTTGTCTGGGCATTGCCCTGTAGGGCATCTGAATAACCCCACTCTTCAAGTGGCTGCTGCAACTGCACTCCAGTTAATATCTGGCATATTCAGATCACCCATCAGCAATATCTCCTTTTTCTGCCTTACTAAGTATACTTTCTATCATTTCCTTGTCCATTTCCTCCCCTGAGAAAGGTGTATACAACCCCAATGCGGATTGTGGTGCCATTGCCGGTCTCAAATTTACCCACAGTGCTTCTTCTCCCTGTTTTCCTTTTGTTCTGCTGCTTTGATTCCTTCCCTTATGTAAAGAGCTACTCCTCCTCCTCTATTACTCTCTGTCCTCCTGTAGATAGTGTATCCTGGTATGTTTACGTCCCAGTCATGGTTTAGTAGTGAACCATGTTTCTGTGACTGCCACGATATCCAGATGTTCCTCCTCCATCAAGGCCACTAATTCAGGAAGCTTGTTACTCAGACTACGGGCATTGGTACTCATTGCTTTCCATTTTTATGTGCTTTCCTTCAGTTGCAGCATCCCCACTGACCTTTCTACCTTGGTCTTTTCTCATTTAGTACCCTGTTTTGTAGGGAGGCTGGGATTTTCCTGCTGCTTATCAGTGCCTCCCTTGACTAGTTTAAAGCTTGCCAATGAAGCATTTAAACCGATTGCTCAAAAGACTTGTTCCCTTCCTGGACAGATGCAGACCATCCTGCCAGTATGGGCTGTGTCCCTCCAGGTGGAACCCCAGTCGCCAATGAAGTAAACCTGTGTTCCACACCACTTTTTCAACCATTCATTAAACTGCATGGTGCAAAGTACCTCGCCTCACTCATGCCATTGACAGGCAGCACCTCTGAGAGAAGGATACTGTGTGTGCTACTTGTCTTAGGCCCCTCCCCAGTTCTCTGAAAGTCCTTCTGCACTGCTCTAATCTCATGTTGAGCCAAGTCATTTGTCCCTAGGTGGACAATGACGTCCAGCTCAGACTCCGTGCAGCTGTTCTCATGATCCTGAGGATGCGCTTCCTGTCCCTCCAAGCCATGGCACCAGGCAGGCACCTTACTTCAGTTTTCCCTGCTCCCCCCAGTTCTATCCCCCTAATAACTGAGTCCCCCACCAGGAGCTGCTTTCTTTCCCTGTGGTGCCCTCTGCCTCCTTCCTGAGGGCCTCCCTTGTGACAGCTGTCTGCACCCTCCTTAGTCTCCTCTGGTGTGCATCCATAGGGGAACTATGCTCCCCCAGAATGGTGTATGGATTGTGGAGTGGAACAACTGACTGGGTGTGCCTCTGTTCCACCACCCTTACCCTCCCTGAGCCCACTGTGGTCCAACTGCTGTGCTTTCTTTGCAACCTCTGAGGTAGTGGTTGTGGCTCTGGTGCTCCCTGGATGGGGGAGGTTCCCTTGCCACTGTCCAGTGCAGCCTGAAGACTGGCAACTTCCTCCCTCAGGGCAGATAGTTGTCTGCAAACAGGGCAGCATCTCAGCCTCCAGAAAGACTCCTGGAAGACTGCTGCCCCACAGCCATTACATTGTACTACTCCCCACATAACTGTCTACCTTGTTTAGTTTTTTTTTTTTGTGTGTGTGATTGGTGCGTTATATAGAAATATATGTATTTATATAATGTGTATGCTTATATTGTCAGTGCAGTGTGCTAGACAGGATATGACAGTGATATGTACCTTGCCCTCTTGAAGAAATGATGTCAGAACCCCAGGTATAAATAAACTATTTCCAGGGGTGGGTGGTGTGAGGGTGGAAGGGGTTGGGCCTAAAACTGTGCCCTCACGAACAATCAGCTAAGCACGCTCTGACCTACCGATGCAATGAGTGCCTTCCTGTCAGCAAGATGCCATACACGACAATTAGTAATACTGCTTCAAACCAATTTGACAAGAAAATACCCTGCTAATCAAACAGAGAAAAATCCAAACATCCAAGTCAGACACAGGTAAACCTCCCCAGCCCCAAAGAGCCAGGTGACTTGTGCTCTGAAAACAGTCAACCCAAAACATGTCAGCTGTGCAGAAGGGCAGACACAGAAAAAGTATTGATCTATGTGGGTTTAAACTCTTCCGGCATTGAAAACCTTAACACTTGTAAAAAGTAAAGCAAACTCCACCTCCCTCTGTTGATTGAGAAGACTGCCTTTTCTGATAATTCTAAGTTCCTTATTTCACCCTTCAGTTAGAAGTATCCTCCACCTATAGAATATTAACTTTCTAAGGAATCTGCTTCAAACCAAAGACAATTGTAAATTGTAGGTTTACCTCCCTCTGTTGTGAGCACTACTGCTTCTTGCAAATCTTAAGTCCAGTGTTGCAGCTTGAGCCAGAGGTAGCTTACCTGGAAGACTACAGAGAGGTTATCTGATGAGCCTGCTAAAATTAGTACTTTTATCAAGGTCTGTAAGATTCTTCCATAGCTATTGGCTGTTAAGTAGCTGTGATGTAAGCACTTCCTGACACAGTCTGGCTTGGCCTTTATAAGGCACACTGAGGTAAACAAAAGAAAAACAGTTTCCACCCCTAGGCACTGTCTGGGTCCAATACACAGCCTGTATCCTGCTCTCAATTCAGGGCTTATGACAAATTCTTAGCCCAGTGAATACTCACAGTATTACAAATATTGCAATGCAAACAGTCAATCACTAACTCCAATCAAGTCAGATGGGCAGAAACACAGAAAACAGTAAAATCTTAACACTTGTAACAAGTAAAGCAAACTCCACCTCCCTCTGTTGATTGAAAGACTGCCTTTTCTGATAATTCTAAGTTCCTTATTTCACCCTTCAGTTAGAAGTATCCTCCACCTGAAGAATATTAACTTTCCTAAGGAATCTGCTTCAAACCAAAGACAATTGTAAATTGTAAGGTTTACCTCCCTCTGTTGTGAGCACTACTCACTTTCTTGCAAATCTTAACTCCAGTTTTGCAGTTTGCAGCCAGAGGTAGTTTCACCTGAAGACTATGAGGTCTATTTCTTTTTTTGGCTGTTTTTAAGCAGACACCTACTGGAACTTAAAACTACAAACTTTCACTATGAGTTCTGGTACTGAATCAAATGACAGCAGTAGTGAGGAGTCTCCCCCCATCTGCTTAACCATTATGGATGACATCATCAAATAGAAAGCATCAGCAAAGCTGAGACTTACTACATGGACCTGCGCAAGCCAAAGCACTGAATCTGGTGAGTTACAAACACTTGTCATACTTGAGAAACAATTATTTCAAGAACTTAATTTAACTTATAACATCAGTAGCCTTGAACAGTACCTAGAATTAAATATTGAGCCACATGGTTTGAGGGTCACAGAAACACTCAGGTGAGCTTGGAGATTTTGAGGACAAAGAGTAGTGGAAGGCTGAAGTGTGAAAGTGTACTAGGAAGTTCATTAAACTATTAATTAAAAAGGACACAGCCTTTACACCAATACTTAACAAAATAAATCATAGAAAGTAAAAAGGCATTAAAAAATGTATTAAAAATGTACTAAAAACCCTGAATTTGCAACACAAAATCAATAAATATGAGCAAGAACTAGTTAAAAGAAAACAGTTGGAAAGGGACACTGCTGACTATCACGAAGGCAGGGTGCTTCAGCGGTCACGATTTAAAACTAATAGATCTGTATCAATAAGGAGATCCAGATCAAGAACCCATAAATACTGTAAAAAAACCAAGAATCTGACATTCAAACCGGGGAGTTATCCGACGTCTCCTCTAATGAAGAGAGCAGGGAAATAACTGCTGCTGCCTCTAATTCTTTGCGTGGAGTGTCTTTTTCCAAACAGGGTTTAGGAAATAAATCCAAAGAGAAAGAGAATACAATACAGTTCGAAAAAAACAAAAAGCAAAGGAAAAAGAAAACAAGGAGAGGAAAAAGTGAGGGAATGGAAAACAAATACAGGCAAGCCCTCAACACAAAGCAAATAGGCCATCTTGAAGTTGGGCCTGATAGAGGTCACAAAAGCTGGCACAAAGATTTCCAGTAAGAAAGCAAGGTCCAGAAAAGCAAGCTGGTGGACCAGGGAGCTGCAGGAGAGGGTAAGGGAGAAAAGGTTACCCTTCAGAAAATACAACAGAACCCGTGGGGGGAAGACAGGAAGGAGTACATTACGAGATCGAGGGAGGTAAGCAGTGTGGTAAGAGCAGCCAAGGCATCAAAGGAGCTAAGGTTGGCACAGGGGATCAGGGATGGTAAGAAGGAATTTTTTTAAGTACATCAGACAGCAGAGCAATTGTAGGGGCCAGATCACCAGACGAAAGAGGGGCGTGAGTGGGCAGATGAGGAAGCTAAGCAGGTAGTACTAAATGAATACTTCTGTTCAGTTTTCATTAGGGAAAAGGAAGGGCCAATTACCCAGGGGAATAGTAGGGTGGAGGGGATAACGGATGGCGAGGTCCCGGTGAAGAGAGTATAGGAAGGCCTCAAGTTCTTGCAGACAGACAAGGTACCAGGGCCAGATGAAATCCAGCTCAGAGTCCTGGCAGTACCTCTGTCGGAGTTGTTCAACACCTCCTTTCAAACAAGATATGTACCACTGGACTGGAGGATAGTGTATGTAGTACCCCTCCATAACAGCGGACCCAGGGATGAGCCGGAAAATTATATACCAGTCAGCCTTACATCCATAGTGGGTAAATTACTGGAGACCATCTTAAAGGAGATGTTGGTGGCATTCCTGGATGTAAACAGCCTTCAGGACATCCAGCAACATGAGTTCATCCAGGGGAGATCTTATCAAACTAACTTGGTCAAATTTTTTGACTGAGTGACAAAAGCTCTATATGAAGGTTGGCCGGATGATGTCCTGTATCTGGACTTCAGCAAGGCATTTGGCATGGTGCCGTACAGAAGACTGATGGGCAAACTGAGGAACCTGGGGGTAGGTGTGAAGCTGGCACAGTGGATAGGGAACTGGCTGAGCAAGAGACAGCAGAGGGTGGTGGTAGGGGGGGAATCTCAACACCCAGGAAGGTCACTAGTGGGGTCCCACAAGGATCAGTTTCTTTGTCCACTGCTATTTAATGTTTTCATAGTGGACATAGCGGAGGGAGTTAATAGAGAGATGAGTCTGTTCGCTGATGACTCCAAATTAGGTATGGTGGTGGACAGTGAGGAAGGGAGGAGGGTACTCCAGGAAGATCTGGAAAGACTTGAACAGTGGTCAAACATATGGCAGCTGAGGCTCAATGCTAGTGTACTGCATTTTGGGGCAGGGAACCCAAGGTACAGTTACCACTTGGGGGGGCAGTTATCCATCTCTGAGGAGGAAAAGGATTTGGGTGAGGTGATTAAAGGGAATACGAATCACTCAGTACAGTGTAGAAAAGCAGTGGCAAAGGCAAACAGAATGCTGGGGTGCATTGCTAGGGGTATCACTTCAAGGAGGGAGGAGGTTATTATGGCACTGTACAAATTGTTAGTGAGGCCGCACTTGGAGTACTGTGTGCAGCTCTGTCGCCCATACTTAAAGAGGGATGTCAGGCTCCTGGAAGGAGTCCAGAGGAGGGCGTCCAAGATGATCCAGGGAATGGGGGAGAAACCCTATGGGGAGAGACTAAGAGAGCTCAACATGTACTCCCTGGAGGATAGAAGGGACAGAGGAGATATGATCGAGACCTTTAAGTACTTGAAGGGCATAAACAAACAATGTTAGTACTGAGGATATGTTTAGTTTGAAGGGGAAGGGACGCAAGGTTATATAACCTGAAACTGGTGTTTGTGTGTGTTGGGGGGGTTCAGGAGGGAGCTGAGCAAATATTACTTCATGGAAAGGGTGGTGGCAGTTTGGAACATGCTGCCTGAGGAAGTAATCTTGCTGGATTCAGTGAAGAGTTTTAAGAAAGGATGGGATAGGTTCATGGGCAAGGTACAAGTAGGGAAAGATTTAACCAGGGTGGTGAATTCAGGGAGGGAAAATCTGGTGGGAGGGATGGAAAGGGGGAGGAGGGGCAGCAGCAGTTGTCTGAACTGTGGGCTGCGTTTTCGAGCAGATGTGATGGCCCTTGAGGCCTAAATCTGCTGGCATTGTCAAATGTTCATATGTACGTTCATAACACGGAGAGGGAAATAATTAATTTGACATCAGTTGAACTCACAGAAGCTCAAAAAGAGTTCCACAGAAAGGACTTTCATTTGTTACTTGCTTTAAAACTGACAAGTTTCACATAAACATTGATTCAGAGAAATTATTTCACAAAATCCAATTACAGGACTATCTTATTAAGAATCCTACCCAATATAAGAAAAGAAAAACACAAAAAAGCGGCAGTCTAACTAGGAAGATAAACTCAAACTCGAACTGGAAAGTCAAATGCAGCTAATGCTTTTATTCTGGCAGAGCTCCACAACACTAAACCCTGGCGCTTCATGTCTCCATGTGCCCCTTCCTCAAAGAATGCGGGGCCAGGTACAGTACTTACTTTTAAAGCAGAGTAATTAAAGACAGTGTACAAAAAAACTGCATAACTAACCCTCAAAAGCCCAACACAGCATATTAAATTAAAAAAAATAAAAATTCATGGCATAGGCAGTTAGAGGATAGGGAGTGGGGGGGGGGGGGGAGTACATATGTAAGAAATAATATATCCATTCAAACCCCAAGATTAATTTTTTTGTAAACTTCTTCAGTTAGAAGCCTACTGTACCTAAATAAGTATAAGATTACCAATGCTATAACTGGGATTTAAAAGGAACAGTTCAGAATATCACATGTAAATGGATCAGTGCATAGAAACAGAGAAACATACATACTGTAGATACAAAGAAGTTGTCAGCAGATAAGGACCTCTTGGCCCACCTAGTCTTCCCCATATTCGCTACCTACTGTGTCACTGCAGATCCTACTCAATGTCCAGTCTTCTCCCCCCTCGCCTTACTTCTAAGGTCCCCTTGTATCCATCTGATGCATGCTTGAATCCTATTACCGTTTAAGCACCCACCACCTCTGCTGGAAGGCTGTTCCAGGTGTCCACCATCCTCCTGTGAGTAAGTATTTCCGTTGAGCCACCCCCAGCTTCATAGTGTGACCCCTTGTCTTGGAGCTTCTTTTTCTATAGAAAATGCTACCTGTCTGTACCTTATTAATACCTGTGAGGTATTTGAAGATTTCTGTCATACCCCCCCCCACCTTCCCTCCTTTCCGCTAGAGTACACATTTAGTTCCTTGAGTCTTTCTTCATAGGGTTTTTGATGCAGGTCCTGCACCATTTTGGTAGCCCTCCTTTGTATTGCCTCTACCCTATCTATGTCTTCTGCAGGTGGAGCCTCTAGAATTGGACACAGTACTCGAGGTGGGGTCTTACCAGTGATCTACAAAGGGGTAGTACTACCTCCCTCTTTCTGCTGGTGATGCCCCTCCCTATACACCTGAGCATCCTGCTAACCTTCCCCCTGCCTGGCTAACTTATCAGAAATGACTACCCTAAGGTCCCGTTCCTGTTTTATGGTTGCTAACACCTTCACGCTCAACTGGTATAATGCCCCTGAGTTTCTATGCCCCAAGTGCATGATTTTGCATTTTTCTGCAATGAAGCGCAGCTGCCATTACCTTGACCATTCTTCCAGCTTTTTCAGATCATCTCTCATTCTTTCCACCCCAACCCCCCTAAGTGTGTCCACTCTGTTGCAGATTTTTGTGTAATCTGAAAACAGGCATACTTTCCCTTCCAGCTTTTCTGCAATGTCCCTAATAAAGACACTGAAGAGGACCTGGTATAATACTGACCCCCTGTGGCACCCTGCATTCTCCAGAGTGGATCCCATTTAATACCACCCTCTGACTCCTATTGCTTAGCCAACTTCTTACCCAATTTACTACTTCTGGACCCACTCCTACGTTTCCCAGCTTGCTCACAAGTCTTCTATGTGGAACAGTGTTGAAGGCCTTGCTGAAATCCAGGCAGACCACATCTACCGTTTCTCCCTGAGCCACTTCCCTGGTCA
Organism: Neoceratodus forsteri; assembly: GCA_016271365.2. Classification (NCBI taxonomy): domain Eukaryota; kingdom Metazoa; phylum Chordata; order Ceratodontiformes; family Ceratodontidae; genus Neoceratodus; species Neoceratodus forsteri. The sequence continues at coordinate 184,405,908 of JADMNL010000022.1, forward strand.
CCCAGTCAAAGAATTCGATCAGGTTTGTCTGGCAAGACCTCCCCCCTGTGAAAACATGTTGTCTCGGATCCTGTAATCCACTGGCCACGAGGTATTCCCCAATCCTTTCCTTCAGCAGCAATTCCATTACTTCACCCACTACCGAAGTCAATCTGACAGGTCAGTAATTTCCTGCCTCCTTCCTATTTCCACTTTTGTGTAGTGGGGCCAAATCTGCCCTCTTCCAGTGCCCCTCAAACCTCCCCTCACCCTCAGTATCCTAGGGTGCACCTCATCAAGTCCCATTGCCTTGTCTACTTTTAACTGTGCTAGTTCCTTGAGGATTCTCTCCTCTGCAAAAGGACTAGTGTTCACCTCATTTCCTTTAATGCCCTTGGCCCTTATCTTTGGCTCGGCACCCATCTCTTCCTCCAGTAATTGTTAAATATGTCTGCCTTTTTCAGTACTCTTCCCCACACACCCCTCCTTCCCCTTTTAACCTGACTATCCCTTCTTTGGCCTTTCTCTTCTTTCTTATATACCTAAAGAATGTGTTATCCCATTTTCTACTGACTGGGCAAAATTCTCCTCTGTTTGTGCCTTTGCACTCCTAACTGCTCTCTCTGCCTCTTTGTTTCTCCTGGTAACGCTCCCTATCTTCCTCCTTCTCTGTCTTCTTGTACCTTCTAAATGCTATTTTTTTCTTTTACTTTCTCCACTACTTCTCTAGAGAACCACAGCAGTCTCTTTTTTCTCTTGCCCTTGTTAACCTGCCTGACACAGAGCTATGTTGCCTTTTCAGTGCCCCCCCTTTATTTTTGCCCATTGTTCCTCGACTCTCCCCAGTTTCAGCATCCCTGCTAGGGTGTCCCTGAGGCATTCTTCATCTTTTTAAAATCAACCCTCCTGAAGACAAGGACCCTCGTCTTAGTGCTGCTCGATTCTGACCCATTTCCTATATTAAACCACACCATACTGTGATCACTGGTCCCCAGGTGGCCACCCACTGTGATGTTTGCAATCCTATTCCCATTTGTCCGTACCAGGTCCAGTATTGCCTTCCCATGAGTGGGTTCCTTAACTCATTGCCTCCTCAGGAGCTCTCTGAAGTTGCAGCACTTGTGTCCTGTTGTAGCGGGGTTGTTGTTCAGGAGACAATTAGCAGGCAGACATCAAAATCAGTGCACAAAAAATACCAGGCTGGCATTTTTCATTTTATTATTTGTAGCATAAAATGATAATTATTCAGAACAGAAAATAAGAAAATTGTTATTAAGTCAATAACATCAATGCTGTCTAGGGTGTAGACACAAGCCTTCTAAACTTAAGGTCTTACACCTCTCACAGTCAGTTCTAGACTGACGCCTTATCTAATAAATCCACCCTAGTGGTAGGCTTATATATAGATACATAGACAGTGTCGGCAGATAAGGGCCTATGGCCCACCCAGTCTGCCCATTTGAGCTTGTAAGTTCAGTTTGTTTTCCTAGAAGTCTGTTGTCCCTTACCCCTGATCTCCAGAATTCCTTTATGTCTATCCCATGCATTCTTAAATCCCGTAATTGTTTCAGCCCCCACCACTTCCTCTGGCAGGGTGTTCCACTTGTCCACCACCTGTTCTGCGAAGAAATTCTTTCTCATGTTTCCTCTGAATCGTCCTCCTTCCAACTTCATCCCATGCCCTCTAGTCCTGGAACATCTTTTTCGCTTAAAAATAGTGTTTTCCTGCACCCTGTTCCTCCCAGTAAGATACTTGTATGTCTATCATATCCCTCTCCCTCCTCTCCTCCAGGAGTACATGTTCAGTTCCTTCAACCTGTCTTCATAGGACTTGTGATGCAATCCAAGCACCATCTTTGTTGCCCTCCTCTGAACCTTCTACTCCTGTCTATGTCCTTACGTAGGTATGGTCTCCAGAACTTCGTGGCCACTGTACTCCATGTGGGGCCTCACTAGTGTCTTGTATAGCATGGAATTATGACCTCCTTTTCCTGCTGGTAATGCCCCTGCCTATACATCCCAGCATCCTATTTGCTTTACCTGCTGCCTTGTCACACTGTTTCCCTACCTTGAGGTCATCAGAGATGATAACCCCAAGATCCCTTTCCTGCTTGGTGCATGCTATATCCTCACCCCCCAACTGATATATTGTGCCAGGGTTTTTGTGCCCCATATGCATTATCTTGCACTTCTTTGCATTGAATTTCAACTGCCAACCCCTGACCATTCTTTAAGTTTCTGTAGGTCGCTTCTCATTCTGTCATGTGACATCAATTCATTTCCAATTTAGTACATTTTTGAGTTTTGTTCTTTTTCCCAATTTACTCTAAGTAAGTCATTACATTGTGACTTAGAGAGTCCAATGCATTTTAAAGTCCCTTCAGCTCCTAGAGCCTTTTCTACGTTGCTTGTAGTCTTCACCGCTAGGTCCACAAGAACAGTCTTACCTGGGGACTTCTCCGACATTACCACTCCATTGTCCTCAGTCCAATACATTACTGGGAAAATAGGAAGGATAGGAAGTTCAGATTCTGAATGTTCCATCTGGGTTGTCTCCATGTCCATAATCCAAGGCTCATCTCTCCTGGATACATCCCTGGCCTGCTCCAATTGGATCTCCAGCTCTTGGCATCTCCGCTCTGCCTCCCTCCAGCGTCGCTCTGCCTCCATCCAGCGTTCATTCATCCAACGCAACATCCTCCTCTGGTCCGCCATCTGATTTCGTGGTGCCTCACCCAGGTCACCGTCTCCATATATCCTCATCTCCACTGGCGCCATGCACTTTTCTGCCTCTCTCCTGAGGTACTATTTCCAGTACCCCTGCATCCTTCAGACACTCAGCCAGGACATCCCACTTTTGACACCAACTGTAGCGGGGTTGTTGATCAGGAGACAATTAGCAGGCAGACATCAAAATCAGTGCATAAAAAATACCAGGCTGGCATTTATCATTTTATTATTGGTAGCATAAAATGATAATTATTTAGAACAGAAAATAAGAAAATTGTCATTAAGTCCATAACATCAATGCTGTCTAGGATATAGACACAAGCCTTCTAAACTTAAGGTCTTACACCTCTCACAGTCAGTTCTAGACTGATGCCTTATCTACTAAATCCACCCTAGTGGTAGGCTTATATATGTTTTTATCAATGACATCACTGTCATGTGACATCAATTCATTTCCAATTTAGTACATTTTTGAGTTTCTAGGCTCACAACTTGCTCCTATACATAGTACAAAAAGTTGCTTTTAAACCTTATTACTTTAATAACTACTTATTTCCAATATCTTTATTACACCCCATAATCCTGGTTAGAAAGTGACTCTAAATGCTTGATTATCTTTTTAATTACTGTAAGCTCCTCCCTCAATCAATAATTAAAGCAGCTAGAATCTGTATAAATATAGGCCTCTAGGGACTGCTGCTTCCCTATAGCAACAGATTGAGTGCAGAAGAAGAGCTTGTGCAGCCGACACCCTATTCTGCTGCAGAGAAGGCTGCAGCTTATCAGGTCACCAAACAGTATCTTTTCTCTTTTTTTTTTTTTACCCTCTGCAGGACTGTTTACACACCAGCAAATTAACCTGAGGTAAGCTACTGACCTAGCATTTTGCTGCTTGCTAACAGAGCATCTAATAATACTGTATCTTAGTAATATCCCACTTATGTTATCTTTGTATTTCTAGCACGGCAGCATAGGATGCATAATAAAGTAAAGGGAAAGGGAATGCTGCTTACTGGTTTATTTAATCCTGGGCTCATTTAACTAGCCAATAAGTAAAACACATAATGCCACTTGTGTTTTAGTTTATAACTACAAGGTTCCCTTACATGAAACTTTTACCTGGACCCAGAGGAAGAGAACTTGAAAGAGGCTTTAGACAATTGGGGCTGATTAGAGGTGGCCTGCCTCCAACCAAGAAAAAAAGGGATAGCTGCACTACAAAGGAAGATAGAGGTTGCAACCATAGAAAACAGACAATACAAATGGGTCCTTACTCAGTGGTTCCCTTTCTATATTTTATTATTACTGCAATTAAAGGCACAGGTGCATTTTATATTTCTTACTTTCTTTCTTTGTACAGAAAGCACTATTCTGGTACTTTAACCACATCATTTAACATGTCCCTGCACTTTATTAGCTAGCACTTTTAATCTGTAACTGTTTTTAAAGCATTCCAGCACTTTGATCTATTCCTTCCATGTACTTTATACAACATAGGCATAAGGTAGGTTAATGGGGGGGGGCAAGGAAAGACAAACATCTCTCCCTACAAGGGCACCTCACCAATGACAGGGGTTACCCGGTCACACCTGTATACTGTTAACAGTGAATCCTGGGCCTTCCTAAGCAAAATCAAACCATAATCAGCATGCTGCAAACAAATGCTAATAGCTCAAGAACCGTACGTGCTGGACACAAAGTATGAGTGACAAACTTGTTCAGCATAAAATTACCTTTCCAGTGGTGGTATTCAAGTAATAATAAGTAATTCATTTTTTTTTATGCTGGTCGAAACAGCAAAAAAAAAATTTTTTTTACTAAAAAATGCTCTTTAAGCCTTTTTTGGGGGGGGAAATATGTAACATACCAACACCAAATTAAGCATCCAGAAACTAGATGTAGTTTTAATAATTTGTTTGTAAAAAAACAAAAAAAAACCCAGCTATTTCTGTAGTATAAAATATAGTTTTTTTACCATTTTAGTCAAGGTGCTTTGGTGAGGTTTCAGGCACGAATCTGAACCATACACACCATACTATAAACAAATGCGTATAACTCCTAAAGTATACATGATACACACAACATATCAGTGGCAAAGTTGTTCATCACAAAATTTCCTTTCTCAGAGTGCTATGCAATCAGTTGTGCTCAAGTGTTTTTTGTTTTATACTGGCTGAGATACCCAGAATGTGTGTTTTATTCAACATGCTTAGGTGGTTCTTAATGGACAAAATGTCAGCCATAACACACCATGCCATAAATAAATGCAAGTAAATGGAAATTACATGCCTACCATAATTCTTGATCTTCTTGAATGAAGTCTCCACCACTCAGTCACACTAATGGGAGTATGCCAGAGGCTCTAGGACCCAGCAGGAGCCAAGCTTCTTTCAGGAGGGCTGGTACCGAGATGGAGCCGCGAGGAAGCGGCACACCCTCCAACCGCTTCATTACAATTTTTTCCGAGGAGGTGCAGCGTAACTAACCTAGAGAGGACTAACCTAAAAATCGGACATAAGATGGTTCGAATGACCCGTGTAAGAAGGGTCAAAAACAAAGTCTTCATAGTCCAACCATTGAGGGAGTGAAGACCAGAAACAGAGAAGTGAGCTTGGGGGATGGTGGGTGGGCGTGTGAATGAGTGGTGGAGACTTCATCCAAGAAGATCAAGAATTATGGTAGGTATGTAATTTCCATATCTTCCTGGACATAAAGTCTCCACCACTCATTCACACTAATGGGAGAGTACCGAGCTAGATCATCCCCCAAGATGGGCAGCAGGAGAGAGGGGAGATCACTTTTTTTAGGACAGAAGTCTGTTAAGAATTGTCCTGCCAAATGACTGATGTCGCCTGGCATGGACATTCAAGGCATAGTGCTTAACAAAAGTATGCACGGAGCTCCGGGTAGCCGCACTGCAAATGTCTGCAATGGGGACATTATGAATTTCTGCCAAAGATGTCATGACTGCTCTGGTAGAGTCAGTGTACACTCTGCCTTCCAGTTATAGCAATAGGTCGACCCAGCCGGGTCGTGCTGAAGGAAACAAACAGCTGTTGAGCCCTGCAAATTTCCTCCGTTCTATCCAGATAGAACCACAAGGCTCTTTTTACGTCTAGGGAATGAAGGGTACATTCTCCTTCATTCTGGAAGTTTGCAAAGTAGGTAGGAAGAACTAAAGGTTGATTCAGATGGAATTTTGAGACAACCTTAGGAAGAAACTTAGAATGAGTCCCAAGAACTAATTTGTCCTTGTGAAATACAGTATACGGGAGGTCTGTGACCAAGGCGTGTATTTCCGATACCCTACGAGCAGAAGTAATGGCCACCAGGAAGGCCGTCTTCCAAGTGACGAATTTCAACTCGGAAGTAGTTAGAGGCTCGAAAGGTTTACGAGTGAGCATGTCTAGCACAAGGTTAATGCCCCAGGTTGCAACTGGGCATCTAATAGGAGGTTTGGTATGCAGAATACCCTTAAGAAACCTGTTAACTACAGGTAGCTGAGCCAGCAACCTAGAGAGTACTGACTCATGATATGCCGAAATTGCACAAAGATGAACTTTGACTGTGGAGTATTGCAGACCTGTGTTTGAGAGGTCTAAGAAATACTCCAAGACTTTATTCGGTGGGCAGGAAAAAGGATTCCAAGAGGATTTTGTACACCAGACAGAGAAACGCTTCCATTTAGCTGTGTAGGTTTTTCTGGTGGCTGGCTTCCTGGCAGCCAAAATAATATCTGAAACCCTACAAGAAACATTAAACCTATTCAACTCTATCTCCTCAGGAGCCAAGCGTGGAGGTGAAGAGACCTCAGGCTGGGATGGAGTACAGGGCCCTGGGTCAGAAGGTTCAACTGAAGGGAAGCGGTTTCAGAGAGGTTTTCGAAAGTCTGTTGATTAGGGGAAACCAGATCGGATGAGGCCAGAACGGGGCGATGAGACTCATTTTGCCCTCGTGCCTCCAGTTTTTTTTTATTTAGTTGTTTAACCAGGTATAGCACACTAAGCTGAAAGCTTTTTTACAGGAGCGACCTGGGAGCACAAGGAGGTTAAGTGACTTGCTCAGGGTCACACAGTATGCAAGTGGAAGCTGTGGGATTCAAACCCAGGTCTGGTCTGCTGGATGTCACCAGATTTGCAGCTCAGAGCCTTAGACCACTGCGCTATACTGCCTCCTAAAATTCCATTCTCCCCGTCGGGGAATTGAACCCCGGTCTCCCGTGTGACAGGCGGGGACACTGACCACTATACTAACAAGGAGGAGATAAAGATAGAGATAGAGTTTGAGCAGTACCCTCTGAATTAGGGGAAGAGAAGGAAATGCGTATAGAAAGCATTTTGTCCACTGCAGCCTGAATGCATCCAGACAAAAAATGCCAGGTCCTGGATTTCTGGAGCTGAAGAGAGGCAGTTTTGCGTTGAGTGGGGACACAAAAATGTCCAGGTCTGGAGTTCCCTGCTCTTCGAAGAGTGACTGAACGACGGTTAAGTCGAGAGACCACTCGTGAGGATCCACCTCCGTTCTGCTGAGACAGTCTGCCAGCTCGTTTTATACTCCTGGCAGGTAAACCACCTGAATCAGAGCCTTGTGCTCCAGGCACCATTCCCACGCTCTCACTGCTTCCCTGCATAATGGGTAAGAGTAAGCACCGCGCTGTTTGTTGATGTAATACATCACTGCCTTGCTGTCCGTTTGAAGGAGAATGCTCTTGTGAGAGTATGTCCTTCAAAGCTCAGACTGCATAGAGGATGGCTCTCATATCCAGAATGTTTATGTGAAGTTGTGACTCATCCTGAGTCCATGTACCCTGGGTGTGGAGATCCCGGCAGTGAGCTCCCCTACCCATCAGGGATGCATCTGTGGTAATGGAGATCTGATGATCCAGAGGGGTGAAGGGATATCGTTCCGGAAGGTTGTCCTGAGACCACCAGGTGAGTGATCTCTTCAGAGGTTCCATCACCTTGATGAGAAAGGGCTGAGGGTGAGCAGTTGGGGACCACTGAGTACTGAGCATCCACTGAGAGGTTCTCATGTGGAGATGAGCCAAAGGTACAGTGAACACCGAGGATGTCATGAAACCCAGTATCTGCTGCACTGAGAGAGCTCGCACTGAGCTGTGTTCTCTGAAGCGGGCCATCTGTAGGATATCGCTCCTTCTGTCCTCCGGAAGAAAAGCTTTTACACAGGAAGTGTCCAGAAGGGTTCCTATGAAAAGGAGCCTCTGGGAGAGCTGCAACTGTGACTTTCTGAAGTTCAGCAGAACTCCCATGCATGTGAGGAAGTCTGAGGCTGTGGCCATGGCCTCCAGAGTCTCTTGCCTGGAGAGGCTCGCTAGAAGCCAGTCGTCCAGATATGGGAATACTTGGACTCTGATTTTCTTTAGATGCACTGCGAGAACTACACAGCACTTTGTGAAAACTCAAGGCACCGAGGATAGCCCAAAGGGCAGAACTCTGAATCGACAGTGCTGACCCAACGCCACGAACCTTAGGTATTTGTGGTGATTTATGTGTATGAGAATGTGCTGGTAGGTGTCCTGCATGTCCAGGGAGACTAGCCAATCGTGTTGATGAATCAAAGGTAGCAGGGTACTGAGTGATATCATCTTGAACTTTACCTTGTGAAAGAATTTGTTTAACTTTCTGAGATCCAGAATAAGGCACATGCCGCCAGTTTTCTTTGGAACCAGAAAGTAATGGGAGTAGAAACCTGTGTTTCGTTGATCCAGCAGAACTACTTCCACTGCCCTGTTCAGAAGGCCTTGTACCTTAGAAGCAAGAAGGTCTTTCTGTGCTGCAGACAGCCTGGGCTGTCGCTTGGGAGGATGATCTGGAGGGGCTAATGACAAACTGAGAGAGTACCCCTCGCGGATTATACTGAGGACCCATTTGTCTGATGTTACAGATTTCCACCGGTCGTAAAACTGAGTCAGATGTTCTCCCACTGTCGAGGAAGAGTCCCCCTTGGGCAGCTGAGGTGGGACCTGGGCCGGAAACTCAGAAGGTGGCACTGGGCGCTTTTGGGTCTTGTGCTTTCCGCTGCATTTTCTTTTGCAGCTGAGGGGTTTTGTTCCTGTTAAAGTCTCCTCTGCCTTTGCCACGAAAGGACTGATGGTTGTGAAACCGAGGCTTGTTCCCACCTCCTTGAGAGGAAGCGGGTGGAGGTCTACCTGTCTTAATGGCTTTTGCCACTTGAGGCCCAAACAGATACATACCGCCGAAAGGTAAGGCCATGACTTTTTGTTGGTCGTCATTCGTAAAGCCCAAAGTACACAGCCAAGAATGGCAATGGGTGCAAATGCCAGCCACCACCGCCTGGGAAGCAGTTTCGAAAGCGTACATCGTAGTTTTAATTTGTTGATTATTTGACTCGATACCTCTAGTTATGGTCTATAATAGCTCTGAGTTAACCTCCAACTCGGGCAGAGCTTCTACCATTGCTTTGAGTGAATGCCCTGGTAGCTGGCAATACGCATGCCCAGGGCTGAGGCAGCAAAGACTCGCTTACCCAAGGTGCTAATCTTGCGAGATTCTTTGTTTATAGGATGGGCTGTGGATTCCTGAGGGAGGACAGCCTTATCATTCTCTGCCAGGACCACTATGGTATCAGCAAAGGCTTGTGAGGCCAAGATGGGGCGATCCTTGGGAGGGGCATATTTCCTATCCATGGACTTGACCACAGAAGGAATAAGAGCCGGATTCTTCCACACCATCTGGGAAAGAGTCTCAAAAAAAAGGCTATACCGGAAGGGTTAAATCCATTGGGATTTCCGGAATATGTAGATATCGGAGATGCAGAAGCTTCCCAGGATCGACTTCCGTGGTCTGGAGAGAAACCGTAGAATTTAAATTCTTAAGCAGAGACTTAAAGGAAAGGTCTTCAACAACAGACTCTGCAGGAGGATTGATCCCTGCCCCCAGGGCAGAATCGGCATCAACATCATCAACAAGTCGAAGATCTGGAGCAGACTCAAAATCATCTCCTGACAGTCCGGGGGTACTGTATAGACCAGAAAGGAATGAAAACCAGTAGGAAGGAAGAAGAGGAGGAGAAAGAATCAGAGTCGAAAACCTCTGGAAATTAGGCGGCATCATACCCATCCTCTGCGCCATCGAGGAGAATGGCGCGGAGTACAGAGATAGCACCAACACAGAAAATGGCGCCGTGCATGTGCCGATAGGGAGCGCGGCACCGTCCTCGGCGACACCCCCGGCACCGCACATGGCGCCGACACCAACCCCGCTGCCAAGAACGGTGCCAACAGAGCATGCAGTGTCGCAGACGGTGCCTACACCACCTGCAGCACCAAAAAAGACCTTGGCACTGGAGAAGCCAGCTCCCCAGGTGACAGTACCCTCGCAGAAGTCTGAGAACTGTGATTTGAAGGTAAGGGATGAAAAATGGCAGGAGATAAACATTGGTGTGGACCCCTGCACTGCAGCCATGTGAGGGGGACAGACACTGGAGCGCGGAGTTGACGGCATTGAAAAAGGCGCAGCGTGACTAGGAAGTCCTAGCTGCCCTGCCTGCCAATTAGAAACCAACAGGCCCAAAGGCCCTGGCGACGGACTGGCCGGCTCGGGCAGTCGGAACAACCTTCGAGCTCACTGCTCCATAAGAGCGGCCCAATGGTGAAGCTGCTCTTCCGAAGCCCCTCCAATAGGCAGAGAGGAGCTTCGGTGTTGAAGAGGACGGCTACTAGAGACAGAACCCGGCGACTTGAAGAAGCGGGCCGGTTCCTGACCTAACAACCGACCGTCTGAGCAGTCATACCACAGGTGCGAATTCTAGTGATGCGGTTTCTTCAACTGGTGGGCCAAGATGAACTCAGGTTAACGGTGCCATGAATGGGACCGCTTCTTTTTGCGCTTCAGGGGGACCACCCATCCTCCCCAGCACTGGACCACCCATTGTCAGCCCCCCCCCCGGAGAGGGCGGCAGACCAGATCCGGCCCGGCTACCTGAACAACTTTCATACGAAGTCTCCCTACCATCACCTGCCCCTCTCATGGTCGACTCCATCAATGGAGGGCTGAAGACTTCTTTCTCGTACAAGTAAGTCATTTATTAAAATATAATCGGTACTTTTCGTGATAAAATACAAAATAATAAAACTGAAAACTAAGCTGCTAGTTTGAAGTTTGACTCCCGGCAGGCGAGCAACGTTGTCACTGAAGCGCACTCCACAGCGGGGAAAAAAGAAACTGAGGCGGTTGGAGGGTCAACGCTGAGACAGACTATACCGCACGAACCTGGCTCGCGGTGCTGCTTCCTTGTAGCTTCATCTCTGTTCCGGAGCCTCCTGAAAAAAGTTTGTCTCCCACTGGGTCCTAGTGCCTCTGGCGTACTCCCATTAGTGTGAATGAGTGGTGGAGACTTTATGTCCAGGAAGATCTCCTAAAGTATATATGATACACACAAAATGTCAGCAAACAATCTGTTCATCACTAAATTACCTTTCCTATCGTGCTATGCAATCAATTGTAATCAATTTGTTTTTTGTTTTATATTGGCTAAGATATCCAGAATTTCTGTTTTATTCATAGTGCTTCGGTGGTTCTTGATGCACAAAATGTCAGCCATACACACCATCCCATAAACAAATGCAAATTCCTAAAGTATACATGATGCACACAAACAGTCAGCGGACAAGCTGTTCACTAAATTACAACAGATTGCACAACACCGTTAGAAAGGTAAACATTTTTTTTATACTTGCTGAAATGGCTAAAAAGTGCATTTTATTCAAGCTGCTTAGGTGACTCTTGGCTCATGATAGACAAATGTCAGCCATACACACTACACCATAAACAAATGTGCATACCTCCTAAACTGCGCAGTGTGAAAACTCCCAATATTACACTGTGATTTCATCATCAAACAAAAAAAACACATGCAACAGTCCTATTGTACAAAAGGACTATGTTATTGCCAGGTATGATACAGAGCAGATCTGAACTCGTGTCAAGTGAGCTCAGGGAACCATCACTCGTTGCAACGCTACGCTCCACCATTCATTATATTCCCCAGGCTCACTTGCCACTCATTCAGATATATACATTTATACACATTTATATATACAGTGCATATATACATTTATACACATATGCACATATATATATATATATATATATATATATATATATATATATATAGTCTTTCTATCATTTTTATCCAACCATACACACAGAATGCACCATCAACATATGCAAAAACATTCAACAACACAGCATCACCACAAATATCATGAGGTGCACGGCGGCACTATCTCTCGTCCAACATGCACATGTAATAATGAGCAGTGTCGTGCACTTTGTGGGCATAACATCACAACACATACATACATACATACATGTGCACGGTGGCATCCATGGTATTCGGTATGGCTGCCACAAGTCTTGTCATACAGACTACAGAATGTCAACAATAAAATTATTACAATCACATTTTTCTTACCTTTTCAGATGGCGTCCCATGATGATCTGCACTGAAGGGATTTCTATATTCTTACCTGGTGTAGTCCCAACCTCTATTCTGCTGTCTGTGTCGTCCTTCTGTAAATAAAAGTAGTTCCCTCCTCCCATGTTGTCTGTGGCATTCTTTTATAATAAAAATAAAAAAACATTTCAACCTCTCCCCTGTCGTCTGTGGTTCCCTGTGATGGAAAAAAAAAAAAAAAGTAGTATCTGTTGAAACTTTCTTGTCCTATGTGATCCTCTGCAGTTCTCTCATTGTGCTCCTGTCATACCACCCCCAGACAGTTGTGGGGCCACCACCTCTGTGTGCATCTCATCGCTCCATCCATGGCAGCTGCTCTAACTGTAGGCAATACGTCATCTTGCATGTCATCGGAATGCGGTCCATTTTGCGTCTTCCATTCTTCTTTCGCTCCCTCCAGGAATTTGCTTCAATGAAACAGTTGACATCACACACAGACTCTTGAAGTCGCATACTCTGGTCTCTCGAAGTGGCCATCCCCCCAGGAATCTGCTTCAACCAAACACTCAACGTCACACACAATGGACAGCACAAAGGGCTGTGTGAAACACAGAACAGTCAATGTGGCAGCCAAATGAAAATAAAAAATACTGTGCTAAAACCTCCACTCCACATAAATTGTACTGAAAGTGGTAATGGAGACTAAAACAGGCACACCAGAACAGTCACTTGCCACTTTGTATTTCAGAGGTATTTTTCCCCCCATTCATTTTGATCATTCCAGTCCTATACTTTGATATTATTCTGTTACAACAGTTCTCAGTCTGCCAGCTGACACTTCAACCTCTGTGCCACTATACTACCACCTCATCGTTGTGATTGCTCAGTCAAAACACTGCCCGTGGAGCCAGCAAGTGGCTACTCCGCTGTGTCAGTATGCTCACAAATGATGTAGTGGGTGGCTGGTGACAGATATGTCTGCAGTTAGGCAGAGATCAGCTATGCTTATCACACATAATGGCAGGTGACAGCACTTCCTAGCTGACCAAGGGGAAAACAAACTACCTCAGATATAAAAAGTAATGGCCGACTCCAAAAGTAATACATGGTTCAGCCCTCCCTTAGCTCTTTCAGTTGGCCCCCTTGGTCTGGTGAGTAAAATAAGCCTGACACCAACTGTACCCTGCTGTTTGAAACCACACTAATGATTCTTTCTTAATACAACACTTCTACTATACCTTTATCGCACTACCTGGGAACTCCTAAGTAACGTTTCCGCCACTTGTTCCTTTACTTTCACTCAGCAGACATCTTTTACCTCAGTATTCTGAAATTTCATTTGGCGCAGCCCATTCAATGACTGGCATGTCACTGCATTACCTCCGAATCACCAACGGGTCAAGCAGGCATTTCACCAACAACGCACAACAATCTGATTCATGCCCATGACACTGTGTCTCTTTCGCCTTTTCTTTGTCTCATTCCGCAAGTTTTTTTTATTTCACAAATCAGTAACAATACCTACAGTATATCTACAACTTTCAGATAACACATGCTGTGTTTTCACCACCTGATTGTTGCAGCACCAACTCCCTCCCAACAAACCATTTCATCTACAGTTTCTCGCTTCCGCCACTGCGTCATTCTTCAAGTCAGCTGCTCCTCTCCTCTGCCATGTCCTCGTCCTGCTCTATGCATCTCCTACCACCTCTGCGCGTCTCATCACTCCATCCATGACAGCCGCTCTCAGCTGTAGGCAATAAGCCATCTTGCATGTCTCGAAGTCCCCCCCCCCTTTCAGGAATCTGCTTCAACCAAACAGTCGACATCACGCACACTCTGGTCTCTCGAAGTTGCACACTGTGGTCTCTTGAAGTCACTCGAAGTCGTCCACCTCCAGGAATTTGCTTCAACCAAACAGTCAATGTCATGAACAATGGAGTCTTGAAGTCGCACACTCTGGTCTCTCAAAGTCGCACACTCTGGTCTCTCAAAGTCGCACACTCTGGTCTCTCAAAGTCGCACACTCTGGTGTCTCGAAGTCTCTCCCCTCCAGGAATTTGCTTTACCCAAACAGTCGATGTCATGAACAACGGACTCTCAAAGGCACACACTCTGGTCTCTCGAACTCGCACACTCTGGTCTCTCGAACTCGCACACTCTGGTCTCTCGAACTCGCACACTCTGGTCTCTCGAACTTGCACACTGTGGTCTCTCAAAGTTGCACACTCTGGTGTCTCGAACTTGCCCCCCTCCAGGAATTTACTTCAACCAAACAGTCGATGTCATGAACAACGGCGTCTCAAAGTCGCACACTTTGGTCTCTCGAAGTAGCACACTCTGGTCTCTCAAAGTTGTACACTCTGGTGTCTCAAAGTCTCACACTATGGTGTGTTGAACTTGCACACTCTGGTCTCTTGAACTGGCCACACAGAACAGCCAATGTGGTGGCCAAATAAAAATTAAAAAATTCTGAGCTAAAACCTCAGCTCCACAAATTATACTGAGAGGTGCTGGAGACAAAAAAAAGGCATACCTGAATAGTCACTTGCCACTTTTTTTGTTCCTGAGGTTCCCCCATTGCGTTTGATCATTATGGTCCTATATTTTGATAACATTCTGTTACAACAGTTCTCAGTCTGCCAGCAGACACATCAACCTCTGCCACCACACCACCACATCATCGTTGTGATTGCTCAGTCAAAACATTGCCCAAGGAGCCACCAAGTGGCTGCTTCACTGTGTCAGCATGTTCACAAATGATGTAGTGGGTGTCCAGAGACAGATATGCCCGCTGTCAGGCAGAGTTCTGCTGTGCTCATCACACAAGATGGCAGGTGACAGCGCTTCCCAGTTGACCAAAGGGAAAAGACCCTACCTCAGATATAAAAGGTAATGGCCGACTCCCAAAGTAATGCATGGTTCACCCCTCCATTAGCTCTTTCAGTTGGCCCCCTTGGTCTGGTGAGTGAAATAAACCTGACACCAAGTGTACGCTGCTGTGTGGAACCATGCTCACGATCCTTTCTGAATGCAATACTTCTACTGTACCTTTATCTGACCACCATACCTTTCTCTCACCTCCCGGCAACTCCTACATAACGTTTCCGCCACTTGTTCCCTTACTTTCAATCATCAGACCTCTTTTAGCTCAGTATTTTTTTAATTTTCATTTGGTGCAGCCTATTCAATGACTGGCATGTCACTGCCTTACCTCCGAAACACCAACGGGCCAAGCAGGAGTTTCAACAACGCACAACCTTTAGATAACATATGCTGTGTTTTCACCACCCACTTGTTGCAGCACCACCTACCTGACACCAAACCATTTCATCTACAGTTTTGCTTACACCACTGTGTCATTCTTCAAGTCAGCTGCTCCTCTCCTCTATCATTTCCTCGTCCTTGCTCTGCTATGCAGCTCCTACCACCTCTGCGGATCTCACCTGAAGTCACATACTCTGGTCTCTCAAAGTCATCCCACTCCAGCAATTTGCTTCAACCAAACAGGCGACATCACGCGCTACGCGGTCCTTTCGATCGCACACTCTGGCCCCTCGATCTTGTACACTCACCCTGCAGCGCCTCATGTACAATCAAAGAAGCTGCAGTGGAAATATTGGGGGCAAATCTTTTGTGTCTCCAGTTTGAGCACGTTTATCTGCATTGGTGATACTCTGGAAAACAATCGACGTAGAGGTGTACTTTGCACATGCTGCATGTATACGATGGTTTGTCGCGTTAATTTTTCTGTGAACAATTTCTGCACCCCCCCTTACCTTTCACTGGGTAGTGTAGTCCACCACTAGTTGGATTCTGCTCGAGTACAGCAAGAGATGCACTATGTCTTCTATGGGCATATCTTTCCAAAAGATGCTCAGAGAGAAGCATGCGGAAATTCAGTTGCTTGCTTGTTCACCCTTCCAGTTTTTGTTCGCTGAACATGTTTCGCACTCTCTCTCTGAACAGAGTAAAAACATTTGCCAATGCCATGTCCCACAAAAACAAGAAAAGATATATCCCCCACTTCTTGGATTTTCTGGTGCAGGGGTACTGACCCCGATGCTGGTCAGTGACATCCATGCCATTCATGTGCATGTTATACTGCTCAAGTACTTCTGGACGTGCAACCGATACAAGGGTGCCATCTGTTTGTCTCCTAGGCACAGATGTTGCTGGTGAAGTAGGGTCATGGTTCGCTGATAGCAAGAAAACGGGATGACTGTCTTTCTACACTGTGGCGCCAAGTGACCCATTCTGTCGCTGTTCATAAAGACCACAAGGTTTCTTCTTCATTGATAATCTGTTAAGTTCTGCAGGCCATCCAACCCTGTTGGTGCACATTGTGCCACACGAGTATAAGCCAACGTTCAATAGTTCTTTTGCCAGTTGGACTGAAGTGAAGTAATTGTCAAAATATACATGGTGCCTTTTGCCACGCAGGTCTTTAGTCAGGTCTTTCACAACCCTCTCCGCAAGGCCCACTTCCACAGTGACAGCAACCTTTCCCGTGTACACTTGGAAGTCTGACACATAACCATTATGAAGATCTGCAAGGACTCATACATTTATTCCATACCGTTGCGGCTTGCACCGCATGTATTGCTTGAATGACAGTTGTCCTCTAAAGCCTACCATTGCCTCATCAACTGACACCTCTCTGTGTAGGTCGTACTCCTTCTTGCATGTCTTGAGAACATAGTCAATAACTGGACGTATGTGATGCAGCTTGTTGTGCTCTTCCGATCCTCTTGGTGGATTTAGCGTGCTGTCACTGGCATGCAGATACTGCATAATTTTTCATAACGCTCACGGGTCATTAACTTTGAGATTGGTAAACGTCCGTAGAGATGGTGCTTCCCCCAGGACATGCGATAGTGTGGCACCTTAATAAGACATATGTATAGTCGCATTCTAAGTAAAGCTTTTAGGTCAGACAATGTTACTGGCGTCCATCGGAGGTCAACTTTGTTCGTTTCCGCCTGCTTATGGGCACTGTACTGGTTTGTCCCATCGGTAATCAGTTCATGCAGAATTGGAGAAATGTAAGGTTCATGAAATCCATGGGAGTCTTCTCTGCATTTATCACTGTGGCAGGACCCACTGGCTCCTTGAAATCCTCAACATGCACCTGCTCTAAGCGACTTGTCCATTCATCATTGTGACCCACATCAAGATGTGTCGAAGGTTCTTCATGTTGTTCTGCATCACCAACTTCATGTTGTTCAGCATCATCAACTTCAATTTGGGTACTGACACTCTGCAGTGTAGCCAAAGGAAGATCATCTTCGCTGTCCGTGTCATTCCTCTGCTGCTGTAGCTTGCCAGTGGCACATCATCCTCTTCGCTCTCCCTGGAGCATCTCTTCTGGCGCAGCGTAGCCAGGGGCAGATCATTTTCGTCACTGAAATCACTGTCATCACTGTCCAGTGTACTCAAAGGCATGAAACGCACCAAGTCCACCTCAATGTCGGAATCATCAAAATCATGAAATGCATCCCCCTCATTGCCATTGGCGCTATCGAACAGGTCTAGCAGGTCATTATTGTAGACTTTCTCTATTTCCAGTGTTGATCTTGGGTAGTTACCAAGGTGTGTGTACGCAATATCAAGATCAGCTCATGGCGGTCTCCCTTGGGGTAGTGGTCTCTCGCTCTCTGGGTGGTGATCTCTCTCAATCTTGGGTGATGGTCTTTCGGGGCGATGGTCTCTCAATGTCTGGGCAGCAGCAAATGGATCTCGGGGCAGCGGTCTCTTGATCTCAGGGGGGGATGGTCTCTCAATCTCGGGGGAACAGTCTCTCGATCTCGGGGGGGTGGTCTCTCAATCTTGGGATGGTCACTCGATAGTCTGTAATAAAAACAGACAACCATATCTTTGCACTGCGGACACAAATCATCACGGCCCACAAACTTCAAAACATAAAGCAGTATAACCAGTATCCCCCATCCCTATGACACATGCCTAAGTCTGCCACACTTCACAAATGTATGGAAAAAAACCACACCTTCCAGCTGGCACCATCACGAAAAATGCTTTCCAAGAACACAAAATGGCATTATGTTTACGATATCACTTTCAGAAACACCCAGCTGCAGGTGGGAGACCACTGGACGCGGGAGAATCCATTTTGTGTAACGGTGTCTGGTGTTTGAAGGTGGGATGGACACTGACAGCATGGAACTGCTTTTTGTGTGCTGGTGTCAGGACACTGTAAAACATCCGGCACAATCTGACAAAATGGATTCCCTGGTGTCAGGGGCCTCTACCACAATGTGAAACACCTTTCACCATCCCACAGAATTCTTTTCTAGTATCCAGTGGCTCTCCCCACCGTCCCCATGGGATCCATTTTGTGTAATGATGCTGTGTGTTTGACGGTGGAGGCGAGGACATTGACACCACAGAAACCATTTTATGTGATGGTGGCAGGCCTCATAGGTTTTGAGGGCACACACACAAGAGGGGCGCTGTTTGCTGGATGGTGCCGGGTGTTGGAAGACCAGGCACCATTCCACCAACAGCAGTCCCTGTTGTTGGGGGGGGGGGGCTCCCACCACCTTCTGAGTCCCACTGCCATCAAACAAAATGGATTCCCTGGTATCACGGGTCTCCCTCCAACCAGCAAACACATGGCGCCATCCCACAAACTGGATTCCCAGGTGTCTGACTTCTCCCACCCCAATGTGAAACACCTATCACCATTCCACAGAATGCTTTTCTGTTATCCAGTGGTTCTCCACACTCTATGATACCCGGCACCATACACAAAAACCGTCGCTGCTGTTCAGTGGTCCCACTCCCACTCTCCCACACCCAGCACAAACAAAGGAACAGTTTTTCTTTTGCACTCCATCCCTGGCCCCTAAAAGCAGCACCGTAACAAAACGGCATTGTCTTTAGTACATTTTCCCCACGAAATACTCAGTGGGGAAGATGCACTGGACACCAATTCATTTTGTGAGATGACGCTGGGTTTTTGACAGTGGGGGGTCCCGACAACAGGGAATCCATTTTGTGTAATGATGCTGTGTGTCTGATGGTGGGGCGAGAACACTAACACCACAGAAACCATTTTGTGTGATGATGGTGGCAGGCCTCATAGGGTGTGAGGGCACACAGACACCAGGGACCGCTGTTTGCTGGATGGTGCCAGGTGTTGGAAGACAAGGCACCATTCCACCAACAGCATTCCCTCATAGGTCTCATAGGTAATTACTAGGCCAAGAAGACCGAAGTCCATTATGGCCTGCCATATTAATAACCCATAATACCTTGTTTAATCAAGTATTCATCCAGAGTTTTCTTAAATTCAGTCATGGCTGAGCTAGCTACCACCTCTATTGGCAGACCATTCCAGATTCTAGTAACCCTTTTACTGAACCACTTTTTCCTAGTATTAGTACAATAAGAACTAATCTGTATTTGAAGTGGATGCGCTCTAGTGTCATACAACTGTGTCCTTAATTAGAGTCCCAGTTTTAGCCATAAATCATCATCCAAAAGTGCTCTATATACCATACACGTCACCACGGAGCCTATGGAATTCCAGTGAATACAGATCTAATTCAAGTAGCCTCTGCTGATAACATAGCCCATCTAGGCCTGCCACATGTCTGGTAGCCCTTCTTTGTACTTGTTCAAGTGATTTTAAAGTCCCTTTTCCCCTGGTGACCAAAATTGGGCACAGTACTCCAGATGTGGGCAGACCAATGCCTTGTACAGTGGCATCACCACTAATCTATCTTTACTTTTAATATGCTTATTTATACAGTGCAAAAGTCCACTAGTTTTACTAATCATATGATTACAGTGTGTCTTAAAACTAAAATCACTGGTCATACAAATGCCCAAATCCTATTCCTCTGTTGTCCCTTCTAACACTACTCCATTTAACTTATATTTATAATGGATATTATGTTTCCCCAAATGCATAACCCTGCATTTGTCAGCATTAAACGTAGAATTATTACTTATTGCCCAATGTTCAAGTTCTTTTAATGCTAATTGTAAAAATATCCGCATCCTCCTTGGAATTTATCTTATAACCTATCCTAGTGTCATCTGCGAATTTGGACAACCACACTTGTGTCAAAGTTTGCATGGATGATACATATAAATTGAAAAGGCAGGGGCCCAGAACTGAGCCCTGTGGGACGCCACTAGTCACCTCTGCCCAATCCGACAGGGACCCCTTCACTGAAACTCTCCGTTTCCAATCTAATAACCAGTTTTCAATCCAGAGAGAAATATTTGCGTGTATAACACTTAAGGCCTCAATCAAAAGGCCATGTGGAACCTTGTCGAATGCCTTGGTATAGTCCAGAAAAATAACATCCACTGCATAGCGGGAATCAAGTGCTTGATTTACCTTGCCGTAAAACTCCAACAAATTTGTCTGACAGGACCTACCCTTTCTAAAACCATGTTGGTTGTGATCAAGATCTCCTGACATAGTTAACATATTGGTAATATAAGTTTTAATAATAGCTTCCAAAATTGTTCCCAATATCTATGTCAGGCTGACAGGTCTGTAGTTAGATACCTCTTGTCTTGACCCTTTCTTATATATTGGGATGACTTCGCCTGCCTCCATTCATCTGGAACTTCTGCCTTGTCTACAGAGAGTTGAAATAAATAAACTACTGGGGCTGCCAATACATCGGCCAGCTCCTTTAACACCTTGGGGTGAAGACCATCGGGTCCCTGCGCTTTATTCTGATCCAAGGCTTTTAGCCTATCTCTCACATCTTTAACCTTAATTACAAGTGATGAACATGCATCCTTAGCCTGATGCTTCAAAGTATTATGAATTTTTGGATTGTACACTGAAGCAAAGTATGTATTATAACAACATGCCATATCCTTATCATCTAATATTAATTCACAGTTTGGTCTCTTTATGGGCCCTACTGACTTGTTAACACCCTTTTTATTGTTTATATAGGGAAAAAAAGGATTTATAATTGCTTTGAACTTTAGTTGCCAATTTGTATTCATAATCTTCTTTTGCTTTACGTATACTTCACCTGCATTTTTTAAGTTCAAGTCTATATTCTGCCCAGCTTTCAGGCTGCCCACTTTTCTTGGCATTACTGTATGCCTTATTTTCACCTTTTATATTTTAAACTATTTGTGAAGTAAACCATGGGGGCGGGGTTTGGGAATTTGTAGTCTTCTTAAAACTAGGGATAAACTCTTGTAAACAGATTTGATTTTGTTGCTTAATATAGCCCACATATGTTGCAACTTCAATCGACTGAAATCCATCTGCCAATCCCACGACACTAAATGTTCACTTATGCTGTAAAAATTAGCCCTGCTGAAATTATATACCACTGTCCTACTGGCCGTCCTAGATGTAACCTTACTAATACTAAATTCCACCATATTATGATCGC
Source organism: Neoceratodus forsteri (assembly GCA_016271365.2). Lineage (NCBI taxonomy): Eukaryota > Metazoa > Chordata > Ceratodontiformes > Ceratodontidae > Neoceratodus > Neoceratodus forsteri. The sequence goes on from JADMNL010000022.1 coordinate 184,427,456, forward strand.
TGGAACCTAGGGGATGTAAAGCCCTACAATCCTGAATATCATATAATACCAAATCCAAGGTATGAGTACCCAGAGTATGGCCTTTAACATACTGTTCTAAACCATTTAATAAAAAGGACTCGAGGAATCTTTGCTCATTTGATGATTCTGCTTGGGGGGAGGGGTCCCAACTCAACCCTGGGAGATTAAAGTCACCTAATAACAAAGAATTTCCAGCTTGAGTGAAATTTTGTATAAATTCTAGTAATTTAAGATCATCTAACTGTGAGCTAGATGGTGGCCTGTACACAACACCCATGTTTATTATTGGCATTTGGGGGGGGGGATAATTTAACCCAGATCAATTCAGCTGTATCATATTTAAGAATATCTACACTTTCAGATATAATATGGTCAACTATATATAGGGCAACACCCCCACCCTTTTGAAGTGGCCTATCTCTATGATAGAGATCAAAACCAGGAATTTGTTTATCCCAAGGGTCATCCTGTTTCCACCATGTTTCTGTAATGGCACACAGACTGATGTGGTTATTATTTAAAGTAAACACCAGTTAGTCTAATTTATTACTAAGACTTCCTTGCATTTAATGAGACAATTCCAGTGTTCTGACTGTACCGGCCCCAGTTTTGTTGATGTTTGAGATATACATCTTCCCTCCCCCCATTCTGGAAGTTTAAAGATTTAAACATTTTCTGTTTTAATATTTGTGAAAAAAGGCATTTTCCTTGCCTATTTAAATGAATGCCATCTAATGCATTCAATAGCCTTGTGTCATAGAAATTATCCCAATTTTCCAAAAACTCATAATCCTCTCTAAGGCACCACCCCTTCAACCACCCATTTAAGCTCTCGATTCCTGATCTTTTATTAAAATTTACCCCAGAGCTTGGTATAATGCCTGAAATAATCAGGTCACAGCCTCTAGCTTTTAGATCTGCACCTATGTACTCAAAGTCCCTTTGGATATCTAGCATTTTTCTCTTGCCCACATCATTAATACCTACATGCAACAACACCAATGGTTGTACACTGTGTTCAAGGAAATCTGGTATAAGACGTCTAATGTCTGAAATTCCCGCACCCGGTAATACACTGACAATAGTTGTAGTGTTCCTATTTTTACATAATATTGCATCAGTATATTTTAGCATTGAGTCTCCGATTACCAAGACGTCTCTCTGAACTGTACTGATTAATGTATCAACCTGTTCTACCTGATTTTCAGGGCAGACCACATTGGGGTCCATAATGTGAATATGCTGATTTTGTTGACGTGTCTCCTGTTCAATTGTGACATCTTGTGCTAGAAGGCTAAACCTATTAGGTGTCAATACATTTGATAACCCCCAAATATTCCGTCTTCCTTTCCTATTGTTCTGCGGGACTTTACACCACTGCTCTTCCTTCTCCACAACATATGGGGCTGATGCTTGTATGTTTTTATAGGGACTTGTAACCACCTGGGAAATGCTAGATCCTACCTCCTCAGCTACAGTATCTATGTAGTCCTCTAGGCTGCTGATATCAGCTAATGTTTTTAATCTGTTGCGTAGTGCTAGGTTTTCAGCCTGTAAAACTTCTATTAATTTGCACTTTGCGCAAGTAAAATCAATTATGCACTCACCCAGTAGGAGCATTTGGCATTTACTGTTTAAGCACTATCCTGTCTTCAGTAGGTCCATATTTGTTTTAATTCATTCACTATACCTCCACGTTAAAGCTTTTTATTACTATGGCCCTAAGCCCTATTAACTCTATTGACACGTGCGTGTCTCTGCGCACCCTGCTCTCGCTCGCCCCGCTCGCAGCAGGCCGAGTACTTAAACACGTAATACCCTGGAAATGCTTTGGGGAGGTCACTGGATGCTCGCAACACAAGTTGCTAAAATAAAATTGTTAAAACCTCCTTATGCATCCCTTGCTCACTCACAAGGCAGGCATAATATATAAAAGGTGTCCAACACAAATACATTAAAAATCAGTGGTGTTGTAGTCCTAGTAACTTCCCCAGAACTACCACTCTCTTCCCACTTCCTATACAGCAGAATGTAGGGCTCAGGGATCGTCTCAAAAAAAACACACTTGACTGTTGTATTGCTACAATGCTCTGCTGGACTTAAACACTCATATTTCTTATATGTCCTACACAGCTGTAGTTAGCTATTCTGTTGTTGGGGGGGCTCCCACCACCTTCTGAGGCCCATTGCCATCACACAAAATGGATTCCCTGGTGTCACAGTTCTCCCTCCAACCAGCAAACACACGGCACCATCCCACAAACTGGATTCCCAGGTGTCTGGCATCTCCCACCCCAACGTGAAACACCTGTCACCATCCCACATAATGCTTTTCTGGTATCCAGTGGTGCCGATACCCTGCAAAATACAAGAAAAACCATCCCGACGCGACGGAATCCATTATGTAATGTGCTGCATGTTTGAAGGAGGGGGTGAGGACATTGACACTATGGAAACCATTTTGTGCGATGGTGACAGGCCTCATAGGGTGTGGGGTGTTGGAAGCATCTGAGACCCCTTACCATCACACAAAATGGTTTCCCTAGTGCCAGGGTCCTCCCTCCAACCAGCAAACACACAGCACCATAACACAAAATGGATTACCAGGTGTCTGTGCTCTCCCACCCCAATATGAAACACCCAACACAGTAAAATAAAAATCTTCTTTGGTGTTATCCCCCCCCCACCCTCCAAGACGCCACCTCAGCACAGAATGTGCAGGGATTCCCCTTCCTCCATGACCTTCTTCAACTTGCAACCACTACACCTGTAATTCAAAATCAAACACACACCTGTCCAAAGAGAATGACACATATGGGCAGTAAATCACTTTGTGAATGCACCCACAAATATCGTTACCTGCAGATTTGGCCTGGGCGTTGTAGGTGCGCAGACGACATCCCTACCAGGATAGCCACAAAGACGATTGCTAAGCAATTGCTCCGCATTTTTTCCCTTTAGCTCAAAGAAATACTTTTTTGGTACAAAAAAGTACAACAGGCAGTAAAGAAACATAAATAACAGGGAGCCAAGCTTGATAGCCCCAGTGATTGGGAAATGTACTTCCGTTTTTTTGGCTTCTCACAAACAAGGCTAGACAATCGCTCCCCGGTTTCCCCCCTTAGCTCAAATAACTACTTTTTTTTTTAAAAAATACACCAGGCTGTAAAGAATCAGGCAGGAAATAAACAAAAATAACGGGGAGCCAAGACTGAGAGCCGCAGTGACTGGGAGCCAAACTTTCATTTTTTCGGCTTCTCACTAATGCAGCTTTCAGGATAAAATAACAAAATATATATACAGTATTTAGCTTGCAGTAAACTCTGTTTGACATGCCCCACACATACAGAACCTTGGCGTTTCACCAGTGGTACTGGTGTTCTCGGCGTGCTGATGATCTACCACGCCACAAAGTCGTCTGCCACACAAACGCTCAAAACTATGCCCAGAAAAGTTTGAAAAAGGAAAAACAGGCAATAAAATGCATGAGAAAATAAAAAATAAAGAAACAAGGAGCCTGGATCGAGAGCTGCTGTGACCAAGAAGCAGTACTTCCGGTTTTCTAGCTTCTCGGTGATGCAGCTCTCAGAAAAAAACATAACACATGAAAAACACTGCAATAACTTAAGAAACTTGACAAAAGTATTACAAACCTAAATCAGAGAAGCAACTGTAGGTAACTTTGTGGCAATATCGGGCGTTCTGCAACTTGGAACACACTAATTTGCGGGTCAACTCCTGCACTACCTCAATGCAAAAAGCAAAGTGAGGACGCCAGCACTACAAATGAGGTTTTCTCTCGATTTTCAAATGGGACCCCTACACTTGCCAGCCAATCCTAAGAGGCTTAAAATGTGGAGCATCACCCAGAGAGGGTTAATAAGCCCAATCTGGATTGGCTGGCAAGTAATATTAAATTATTTTACCGATGTCTCCAGACGTCACAAGGGCACACAGGGACTATACAGCTGACGTCTGTATTCATCCTCTGACACACTGGAGCACTTGATCTGCTGACTCCAGGTGGCAGCTAGGACGCAATGAGTTCACAAGTTGCCTGAGGAACTCCCCTTGCAGGGAGTCCAGGATGTCCCTACTTCTGACTGCTGCTACACCTGGTAGGCTACAATCCACATCTAGTGGATTAAAATCCCCTACCAGCAACGCCTTATTTATTTATTTATTGAAATGTTTCACCAGGAATGGCATACTGAACAAGTTGCTCATCTCATGGTGTGTACTGAGGGGAGGGGATCATAAGAGAGAACACATAGTAAAGCACATACACAGAGTAGCATAACAGTTGACCGATTAAGGGAACAGCTCAATGGTGTAAACATACAACATACTACACAATATATACCTCAGCTACATTAAGACCGAAGACAGTATCACATTGTACTTCGATATAGAGAGCAGAGTATACGTTACCTGTACACTGAAGTGCTGTGTAGAAAAATGAAAATTACGTACCTACCGTAATTCTCAAGCTTTCTGTGTATCTTTACTGTTCATCACTGGTGGGTTCTGGACAGAGGACAGGACCCTGCGAGAGCTTTTTATTTTCCCCTTTTGCAAGAGGTAGAGCCAACATCGAGGTGGCACTGCCCTCGAGGCTGACTCATTGCCTGGCGCTCGTGGGTTGGCTAGTAACCGATGTCAGCTCCTCCTCAGACCCAGTTCTGCATGCTGGAGAGTGGTTAGAAAAGAGAGGGTGGGGCAAGGGAGCCCAAGGGATAGAAAAAGGAAACGATATAAAAACCAAGGAAAGAAAAATGCCGGAAAACAAGACAAAAGGAAAAGAGCCTAGGGGTCTGGGACAGGGCACCCCAACCTCTGAGTGAGGAGGGAGGGATAGACTAAGGGAGGGAGAAAGGTAGGACAGGAGATAGAGAGGAGGGAAGGAGAGAAGACATCACACTCCACCAGCCGGGGTCCGAAAGGACTGCCCGAGGACTACAGACGGACAATACTGATTTAACCATGTCCCTTATTTCAGAAGGAAGAACCTCTAGAAGGGACCAGAGGACGGCTGGTCTGAAGTCCAGAAGAGGGAGCAGTGCACAGACTCTGAAGAGTCTTCACTGGGGAAGAGAGATGGCAGTATATAATTCCCCCCCCCCCCGAGAAGGCATAAACCAAGAAGGGACAGGACTTATCCTGAACAGATATAAAAACAAGCCCCATAACTCCTCTTTTCGAATAAGAAGAGGCTTATTCTTCAAAATTAAGAGCGACGGGAAAACCTGTCAGGGAAATTGTAAAACACAGATACAGAAGAGGGAAGGATCACCAGGGCCCCACCATCCCTACTCTAAGAGAATCCCTAGGGCTTTAGATAAAGCAGGTAAGTATGCAAAATGGGTCCGACCAAGAGGAGGGTCCCATTAGGATGGACTAAACCCTGGTGACCAAAAAAGGGGGTTGCCTCCCTGCTTTTCCCCCCCAACACTCTCGACATCTTCTAAGGAGATGGAGTGAGAGGCACCAGAACTACCGTCAGGACACAGTTTGCAAAGACAAACAGGGAGGAGGTATCGCCCAGAGACTGAGGCCTAAGAGGGGAAGGTGGGAGGGAAGCAGTGATGAATGGTGAAGATACACAGAAAGATCAAGAATTATGGTAGGTACATAATTTTCATATCTTATCTGTGTCAATCTTCAGCATTCATCACTGGTGGGTGATAACCAAGCCCTCGGAAGGGGACCTGGTACCTCCCTAAGGGAAATAAGTCCCTCAGCCTCCTGCGGGGGAGACCCCGGAGGAGGGAAACCTTCCAGGCCTAGTTAGGCCTGAATCTGGTCTGGGTGAGGCAGCGGAGAGAGAGAGAAGTCGCCCTGAAGTTCCCGCCTCACTCTGTGGGAGAAAAAGTGTTTTTTCCCGGAATGAGGAGGCAGTCATCCTACGCCAGGCCAGGGGTGATAACCTGGAAAGATGAAACCATGCTATCCGCCTAATGCAGATCACTGTCCTCACTAGCCTGGATGCCACCTCATTGGCATCATACAATGCCCTTGCTTGGTGCCTTGCAAGCTCCAGGCCCTGTGCAAAGAGGGCAATGGCCTGTCTGGTCACCTCTGAATCAGGCAAGGACACTAGAATCTGTCTGAGTAGATACCATAAGTGCCTGTTATAGGCAGCATGATGGGCCTGATGTGCCAAAAGAGACATAGAGAGACGTGCCGAACAAAACACTCTCCTCCCTCAAAATTCAAACACAACAGAGTCTGTCTTTGGGGGTCAGTCATGTGTTGGGTGTCTATGCCCAGAAGGTGTGTCCAGGAGAGTCATGCCAGAAGAAGGGTGAGATAAGACTCCTGGAGAACCTAGAGGTGTGCAATACCTGCACTGGCAGTCCCTCAGGGCTGAAGAGAGGGTGGAAGGACTTCTCCAGGTGCAGTATGACACCTCCCTGAAGGGGGAGACCCAGGCAGGAACCGCCAGGTTGGCCGCACTGAATTTGCCTAAAAAGGCACGTGCTGTCCGCTCAGGATTGTGACTTCCTAATGTGGAAATGTGGAGCTCATTGACTAACCCTGAAAGGAAGCGCTGATAGCTAGACAAATCAGCAGCTGGGGATAGGTGGACGGAGGATTCCTCTCCCTCAGAAGAGGAAGACAAGGAAGCCGACGAAGTCCGGGGAGTTAGGCACTGGCTGCACAGGGGAATGGTGGAACACCTCCTCATCCATGGACCTAAAATAGGCAGGGAATAGTGCAGCCATGGACCTGAACTCTCCCAGGTGAGAGGTCCCGTAAGACCGACGTGGCCTGGGAGAGAGAGAGAGGTGTTGGCAGAGGTAAGGGGCTAAACACCTCCAAGGAGGAGGAGCGCAACCTCTGCCAGGGATGGGGGACCGAACAGGAGACCTCAAGGATGGAGAAGATCTGTAGGCCGGAACAGTCGGGACCATTCAACTAAGCTAGAATGATCAGGATGGAGCCCTAAAAGAGAATCCCCCCTCCCGTGAGGTGACCGGGGCCACATGAGCCCAGAAGGGTGGCCCCTAGCCTCTAAAGAGAGATTCCTCCAGGAGACTTCAGGAAAACAGGACCAGCGCTGCGGCTCCCCACCCGAGTTTCTCAGGCTCCCCCGGAGGGGTGCTACCCCGATTCTGTCCCCTCAACCCTTCAGACTCCGAGATGGACTGCTTCCTCAGAGTCAGCCTAGGCAGCTCGATCGCCATGGCCAACTCCTGAGAGACGGTCACCGAGAGAGCACCTTCCCCTGCCTGAGGCGCCCTAGCCAGTTCAAAAATGAGACTGGCCTGAGCACCCAAAGAATGGGGTACACCTCTTAAGGGAAAAGAGAACCGCTGACTCCGGCATGCCCCCTGGTAACACTCTGAGCACCGGAGGGACTGGTCAGAACCATTGACACCGACAGTAACTGCTAAACCCAAATGAGGGGGCTGAATCAGAGTCGCAGTGCTGGGCAAAAAGGAGTTGTAGGACTCTGAAGAATCCGGGGGCTGGTCCGGGTCTGCCTCAGAGTCGTCATCCTCACCGGAGGAGGCCTGGACCTGGACCACTCCGTGATCTCCTCTAGTTCTGGGACCGCGAGCGGCACCATGAACGGGCCCTGCACTACTCACAGTGCTGCCACAATCTCCAGTACCAAGATCCTAGATGGTGCCAAGAGCCAACTCCGTGCCTTCTGCTTGTGGCGCCGGGATCCAAGTGTCACCGACAGATGGCGCCGAGGACAATGCCGGACTGGGCCCGGAGGCCCTAGGCCATGATGACAGAGGAGCCTTCGTATCCGAGAAGGCGACTGCCAGAACGGTACCTTCCACCTGACTCCCAGAGGAATCAGCCCGGGCCTCCTGCACCGTGGAAGGAGTTTCAGCCGAGGCAAGACAAAAAGAGTCGGAAACCCCCACTTCCACAGGCCATATAGGACCGGAAGGGGATCCGGACGAAGGGTAAGGAAACCTGCATTTGGCATCCTGGGTGTGAGCCTGTCCACCAAAAGTCGGCTGTGGATGTCTGACTTTAAACACACTCAGTTCTAACACGCGACGGTCCATGGAAAAACAGGCATTGTCGCGATCCATATCATGGTGTGGGCCCAAGCAGATCAAGCAATGGTCATGCTGGTCCGTGAGAGAAAAAAGTTGGCTGCAGGGACACTGCTGCATAGGAGGCCGACCTCTCTTGGAGGGTTTCTTCTTGCCCCACAAACGAGACATTTCCGGACGAAAAAACAAGAAACAGAAACAGCACTTGGTGTTGTCGAAAAAAATAAAACGGAATGGACTTACCAATTGACGGCGCCAACAGAAGCTGTACAGAACTAGGAACTGACTATGCTGCTGAAGCAGATTTGCTCTGCACAAGGTACATGTCAACTCAATGGCGGGAGAAGCAGACTGGATCTGGTAGATGGAGCATGGTTTACTAACCAATCCAACGAGCACCATGCAATCGTGGGCCTGTGAGGGCAGGGCCACCTTGACGTCGGCTTTGCCTCTTGCAAAAAAAAAAAAAAAAGCTGCCGCGGGGTCCTGTCCTCCGGTCAGAACCCACCACTGATGAATGGTGAAGACTGGCACAGATAAGATATATTATACATAGTGTTAAAAAGCCATTATGCATAGTGTTAAGAAGACCAGTTACGCATAGTAATGAAAGAGAAATGTATCCTGTATATCAGCAGCTAGCTGAGTAGGAGATAGAAAGCAGTGAACCAGCTTGAACAGGAGAAAATAAGGACTCCTTACACCTCCCCAGGTCCTCTTCCTCAACGGCAGACTTCAGGTCTGCAACCTTGTTGTTCAGACTCCTCACATTTGCTGGACAAATACTGAACAGAAATATTTGTGTAATAAATCTGCTTTTTGGTGATCCTCTTCCACATTGTTCATGCCATCCTTTGGATTGCTTCTATCATAATCTTTATTCACTTCTCTCCCCTGTGCTGGAGGTCTGTAGATCTCTCCTGTGCGAATAGTGCCCCCCTCCGTGTCTCCAGAGTGACCCACAGTACTTCAGCTCCTCACTGCTCACCTTGTATTTCTGTAGCTTTTATGTTGTCCCTGACATAAAGAGATACTGCTCCCCCCTTTTTTCCTACCCTGTCTTTTCTGAACAGAGTATACCCTAGTATGGCTACATTGCAGTACTGGTTTTCATTGCACCAGGATTCGGTAATTGTAACTATGTCCAGGTCTGCATCTCCCATGGCGGCCTCTAGGTCTGCAATCATATTGCCTAGACTTCGAGCATTTGCACACATGACTCTCCAGATTGTTCTGCCACCCCCCCCCCCAACTCTTATCTCCCATTTGCCCTTCCTTATTTCCTCCACTATTTTTTTTTTTACTCTCCCTTACCCCTTGGATTCCTTTAGTATGTGGTTCCTTCTGGGATTTTACTCCCTCAGGATTCCCACTGCTGACTTCTAGTAATCCGGGGGGGGGCAGTCTGTCTCCCAACCTCATTCCACCTCCCTCCTTGGCTAGTTGAAATGCTCACCAATGTAGCATTTAAACCGTTCATGGAGGGCCAATGGTTCCCTCCAGTATGGATGCAGGCCGTCGTCCCTGTACAGGCTCTTTATCCCTCCAGGTAGGGTTCCAGCCTCCAATAAAGCCAAAACCTTCCTCTCTGTACCATTCCTTCAACCATGCTATGAAGATCCTGGTGTGTAAAATCCTATCCCCACCCCTGTTGTACACAGGTGCACCTCTGAGAAGGTCACAGATTGTGCTATTGCCTAAGACCCCTCCCCAGTTCCCTAAACTCCTCCTGAACTACTGCTGGGGTTACCCCTAAACAGGTCATTTCTCCCCAGATGGACAGTGACATTCAGCTCTCCCTCCGTTCCTGTCACCCCAGCGATCCTTTATATGCTCTGCTAAACTGAACAGTTGAAACAAACAAAGATCCAAAAGAGGGGAGGGTGAAAAAATGGAGGTGGGAGAGAGGAACCAAGAAAGGTAAACAGCAAATACATAGGCTGACCTAGTGCAAACCTCTGATTAATATGTATTGTACTATTTGAATAAAACACCTGTGATATCAGTATGGAGGACATACTTGTAATCTTTAAGATGCATGCAGCAAGGGATAAGTAAGCAGCAGGGCCAAAGTCTGAGGAGCAGCAACAGATCAGAGCAGCCACTCAGAGGTGAGAGAGAGAAAGCTGTGACTTTTGAAAATCCAACTGGGAGCTTTAAAAGCAGAGCCCATAAGGCTCTTCCACAGAGTGCCTTCTAGCCAGAAACAGGTCAGACGGCTTAACTAATCATGTTTGTTCACTTTTCTACAGGTACTCAGGTGGGTTTACCTTAGGAAGGGAGCAGACTGAAGGACTGGATCGGGACCTAGAGCGGGTTGGTGGCTAGAGGGTAGCTGCATTTATTGTGCTCTTTTGCCGTTCCTTGGACTGTGGCTCTGTCGCTTACTTGTCCCTTGTTGTGTGCAGCCTGAACAAAGATTACAAGTCTGTGCTCCGTACTGATATGGTGGGTGTTTTATTCCAATAGTTTTTTTGTTTGTGTGTGGCTTTGCTTTTTACAGAGGGAAGCAGTTGCTGAGGAAGGGAACGGAGCACAGACTTGTAACCTTTGTTTAAGCTGCATGAAGCAAGGGACAAGAAGCGGCAGGGCCAGAGGCTGGGAAGCGTCAATAGCATACATATGATATATCTTGCTTTTACCAGAAGACTCCTGGTTTTCTGACTGAACTCCAGCCCTCCCTACCAGGAAACAAAATCTCCCGCTTAAGTAAAATTCGGTCAAAAATATCTATTCATGTTTTTTTTTTTCTGCAGATAAAGATACATAAAAAGTAAATCTGTGATGAGCAATGTATCTTATAAGTTTGTATAACTAGTTGATTCTTTTTAGTGCTTATTCTTGATAAAATACATTAAATGTTTTTAAATGCTTTTTTCTTGTTTTTGATTCCATTTAAGGACAAACTCTTGACATTACAAAATTTCCATACTTGCAGGCTAATCTCCCTACTAATTTGACCCAAATCTCTCTCTTATGCAAGTTGGAACTATCACAGGTATGCAACAAAGCAGAGTGGAACACAAACCACCCTCCCACCTGTACCTCCACCCACCCTTGTTTAGGCCAAAATACATAGGTGTGACAGAGTAGAATAGGACCCTGTCCCATTTTGTTATGGAGAAAGTGTTTAAATGCAAGGATCTATCCTCTCTTGTCTATTTCTCTGTTTGGTTGCGCAACCAAATTCTCCTATGAGACCTCGGACTTGATCAGCCTGAACAGTCTCGCAATTTCTTTGCCTCTGTCTCTCAGTTTTCTCTTGCTGTCTGTTTTTCCTTCCTTGCATATCTACTAATATAAAAATATGTGCAAATCATTGTATGAAAATGTAACCGATATTAGGATCACTTTTGTTTGGAAAATATATAGTATTACTGTTGAAATACATATATTTATAATTTGAGATGATTGTAAACTCTGGAGGTTACTTGAGTGCAAATGTTGAGCCTTTTGCAAAAGATGACGGGGCCTCAAGGAGCACACGGTTCTAGCAGCTCCTGACACTTACAAGGAAAGGATGTTTGCTAAGGATGGGGGTTGAAAAGACTTATAAAAGAGCTAAACTGCTACTGCAAGATTAGATTACAAGAAAGATTCTATTTTGCCTCTGTACATAGTTATTATGAACAAGTTTATATTTTTTTTATGTTACTGCTACTATAAATAAAGTTTTGGTGAATTCTACAACTGCTCCTGATTTTTCCTTATGCTTCCTTATGAAAGATGGTATCAGCCTAAGTGGGATTTAAGCCGTGCATACCCTAAGACAGGAGATTTGTGCGTAGGTACTGGACCTAGTACCAGGGAAGCACAGAGGAAGGTATGGATTCTGCAGCAGCGACAGAAGTCCAGTCCGAGACTGTACAGCCAGCATGAGTTGTGGAAAAAGAACAGGCAATGACAGAACCGGAAAGCCTGACGGACTTTTTCAGCTGGTGGGCTATGCAACAAAAAGAGACAGACAAGCAGAGAGAAAAAGATTCAGCATTTAGAAGCACAGAGGAGAGAAGAGATGTAGTGACAGAAGCAGCAGATGAGAAAAGAGACGCAGCAACAGGAGCAGCAATGGCTAGATGACTTGCAAGCTATCGAAGGCAGAGGATCCAGATGAGCAACACAATGCAAACAACTTAAAAGCCATTAAACGACCTAAATTGTGTCCCTCAGATATTGAGGCATACCCGACAACCTTTGAAAGAGTTGCCACAGCCCGTCAGTGGCCAAAGCAGCAATGGACAATCAGACTGGTACCCTACCTGACAGGGAAAGACCAACTTGCCTACCGCAGTATGGACACTGCACAGTCAGAAAACTATGACCTGGTGAAAAGCGAAATCCTGAAAAGGTATGACATCTCCGGAGAGACCTACAGGCAAAAATGTCGATCTCTGAAGTACAAGTCAGTCGACAATCCTTGAGAAGCCTTCACTCGACTCAGAGAACTCCTAATAGAATGAATCAAACCAGAGAGCAAAACAGTCCCACAGATCGACACACTTGCCATGAAGCAATTCATCATCTTGCCTACAGATGTGCAGCTGTGGGTAAAGGAACACTGACCAGAGAATGGGGAAAAGGCTGTTTCTTTGGCTGAGCACTACCAAATGACCAGATAGATGCCACAGCAGCGAGGTAACAGCCAAGCACTGGTAAGACACTATTTTTCCCATTTAAATTCCAAGCCTGATAAGAACTCTGGCGGGTGTAACAAATCTATGCCTAAAGACGTTATCTGCTATAACTGTAATAAGCCAGGCCATTTTGCAAGAAACTGTCATAGTAAGGAGAGTGGCACTAGAGCAGATTTGTCCTTGGCAAGCTGGGGCAAGTACTTAACAGATGTGAAGGTGGGGAATAAGACTGTGAAGGGACTCACTGATTCGAGAAGCAGACAGACCCTAGTGCATGTTAAAGTTCTGGGAAACCACTGTACAAAGGGACCAGGCACTGGTGTCATCTGCATTCACGGGGACACGCGATACTATCCCACCACCCAAGCGACTATGACCGTTAAGGGTGTGTCACACCAAATGAAAGTGGGGGTAGTACCCAAGTTACCTGTACCTGTGATTATTGGAAAAGACTTTCCAGGATTTACTGAGCTGATCAAAGAGGAAGTAAATCCTGCTGCTTCAGCAGCATTGGTGACAAAAGCTCAGGCAAAGAAAGTCAGATGGTGGGGACACTTTTTCTTTCAGTGATTTTGAATCAGACTTGTTTGAGCACAGCTCCAAGACCCAGAAAGCCAAAAAAGAAAGATGAAGTCTCAAAAAAACTGTGGCAGTAAATGACTGATGGACATAAAGGGTTAAAATATGAAAATGCTGGAACTAAACTGTTAACTGATTGTGATTTTCTTTCAGAGCAAGTCAATGATGTTTCTCTCTATGGTTATTTTAAGCAGCTGGGGGTGAAACCAAAACAAGGTGGACCAATGTTTAAAAAATGTAATGGGTTACTGTACAGAGTTTGGGTTAAACCTCAGACACATGAACAGGCAGAACAATTGGTGCTGCATTGCTTAAGGAGCTGTACAGACTGCTAGGTGTCACTGCCATAAGAACCTCCCCATATCACTCTTAGAAAGATGGTCTTGTTGAGCGTTTTAACCAAACTCTAAAACGCATGTTAAAAAGGTTTGTAAAAGGGGAATGGAAAGATTAGGACCAATACTTGCCTTTTCTACTTTTTGCATACAGAGAAGTGCCAAAGGTATTAACAGGGTTTTTCACCATTTGAAATGCTGTACGGTAGGCAGCCAAGAGGGCCACTGGATGTGATAAAAGAAACGTGGAAAGATAACCCCACCCAGAAACAATCTATAACCTCTTACATTTGTGCCCTGAGAAAGAAGCTGGAAAAATATGTTGAAATTGGCCTTAGTAATCAGGAAGAGGCTCAAAACCAGCACAAGGTATATCATGAACATGGGGTAAAAGAAAAAGTTTTCAAGCCAAGTGAAAAAGTTTTGCTACTGTTACCCACAACAGAAAATACGCTGCTAATGAAGTGGCAAGGGCCTTATAAAGTTCTTAGATGTACTGGCACTGTTAACTTCTTGATTGAGACACCTGACAGGAAAAATCCTACTATGCTATACCATGCTAACCTCCTCAAGAAATGGGTTGAAAAATTTCAAAAGCTGCTTTGCTGGTTTTACCAGAAAACTGATAAGGAAGATACTGATGTAGCTTATGATAGACTGGAACAAACTGTAAATGCTGATGCTGTAAAGGTGAATGTTTTCTTTACCTCAGAACAAACTGCAGACATTCATAATGTGTTAGACATTTAACGGCACTTTTACCACGGTACCAGGCTAGGCAAAAGGGGTTGAGCACGTAACAGTGACAAGGAATGCTCGTCCTATTAAGCAAGTAACATACAGGTTGCCAGAGTGGTTAAGAGCTGATGTGGTTAAGGAAATACAAAAAATGAAAGAACTGGGCAACATAGAGGAGTTGAGGAGTGCTTTGTCATCTCCCATGGTAATTGTAAATACAGTATAAAATAAGTGGGTGTTAGAATCTGCCTTGATTTTAGGAAACTTAATCAAGTGTCAGAATTTGACAGTTCTCCTATGCCCAGGATAGATGATTTGGTGGACAGACTGGGAAGTGTAAAGTATATCAGTACCCTCAATCTCACTAAGGGTTACTGGCAAATCCCCTTAGCTAAAGAATCCAGACATAAAACTACATTTGCCACCCCTATAGGATTCTATCAGTTCACCACCATGTCCTTTGGTTTACGTGGTGCACCAGCTGCATTCCAGCAGTACATGGATGTCATTTTATTCCCTCACACTGGTTATTGTGCTACGTACCTGGATGTTGTTGTGGTATACGTGGTAACAGAGATACTGACAACAGTAAAAATAGAAAGGGACCTGAGGGCAATTATATCAGATGACCTAAAGGTGGGCAAGCAATGTGAGAAGGCAGTAAGGAAGGCTGGGGGGATACTGGGATGCATAGGAAGAGGCATCAATAGTAGAAAACAGGAAGTTGTTATCCCTTTGTACAGACAGTTGGTGAGATCCCATCTGGAGTACTGAGTGCAGTTCTGGAGACCCCATCTCCGCAAAGACATAGACAGAGTGGAGGCTGTCCAAAGGAGGGCAACCAAAATGGTGCAGGGTCTGCACCAGAAGACATACGAAGAAAGACTAAAGGAGCTTAATATGTATACCCTTGAGGAAAGAAGGGAGAGAGGGGACATGATAGAAACTTTCAAGTACCTCAAGGGAATTAAAGTCCAAGAGGGTAGCATCTTCCAGAAAAAGAGATGTGCAAGAACAAGGGGGCACAATTTGAAGATAGAGGGGGACGGCTCAGAGGTAATGTGAGGAAGTATTTTTTCACTGAGAGGGTTGTGGATGCATGGAACAGCCTCCCCTGAGGAGGTCGTGGAGTCAAGAACAGTGGGGGACTTCAAGAATGCATGGGACAGGCATAATGCAGTCCTAGTGGGGGGTAGGAGGAAGTAAGCTGTTGGTTAACTAGGATCTGCAGCTTATCTGTTAGGTAGGAAAATGGGCAGACTAGGTGGGCCAAGCGGTCCTTATCTGCCGTCAAATTTTATGTTTCTATGTTTCTATACAGTCCAGATTGGAAAAGCCACCTGGAATACCTACAAGCAGTTATCCAAGCTATCAAAAATGCAGGTCTGACTATTAATCCTACCAAATGTGCAATGGGCATGCAGGAAACCAGATATTTGGGCTATGTGTTGGGAAATGGAGAAAGTTAAACCAGAGATTTCTAAAATAGAAGCTGTAGTTAACAGCCCTGTACCTAAACAAAGAAACATGTCTGGTAATTTTTAGGGCTGGCTAGTTATTATCGGAGATTTGTTCCCAACTTTAGTGAATTAGCTCCTCCTCTTACTGAAGTCACAAAGAAACGGTACCCAAATAACGTAAAATGGACCCCCGAGTGTGATGAAGCTTTTCAAGCCATAAAGGCTACATTATGTTCAGCACCTACTTTAAGAAGCCCAGACTTTGAGAAACCATTTTTGCTGCACACAGATGCATCCGAGGTAGGCCTAGGGGCTGTCCTAAGTCAAAATGTAGATGGGACAGAACATCCTATTTTGTATATCAGTATGAAATTGCATGACAGAGAGAAAAGGTACTCCACTATCGAAAATGAGTGTTTAGCAGCAAAGTGGTCCATGGAGTCCCTTAAATTGTATTTACTAGGAACTGATTTTGTTCTTGTTGCTGATCACAATACTCTCTGTTGGCTTAACCAGATGAAAGATACAAATTCCAGAATCACAAGGTTATACCTTGCACTGCAGCCATTTAATTTCACGGTGATTCACAAATCTGGTAAAGAGAATAGCAATGCTGATTTTCTGTTAAAACATGGCTCAGGAATTGAAGGTTCTGAAGGCTGAAAAAAACACCAAAAAACTAATGTATGGGTTTGAACTGCACTTTTTGCTGTACTGTTAAAAAAATAGGTGTACATGTGCTTAACTGCTGAAAGCAGCAAATGTTATTGGATAACAGAAAGTTTTGGAAACCTGTTTAATAAAACATGTTCCCTCTTAAAGAGGGGATATATGTGACAGGGTAGAATAGGACGCTGTCCCATTTGTTATGGAGAAAGTGTTTGAATGCAAGGATCTGTCCTCTCCTGTCTATTTCTCTGTCTGGTTGTGCAACCAACTTTTCCTGTGAGACCCCGGACTTGATCAACCTGAACAGTCTCTCAACTTCTTCGCCTGTCTCTCAGTTTTCTCGTTGTCTGTTTTTTCTCCCTTGCATATCTGCTAATATAAAAATATGGGCAAATCATTGTATGAAAATGTAACCGATAATGGGATAACTTTTGTTTGGAAAATATATGGTATTACTGTTGAAATACATAAATTTACAATTTGAGATGATTATAAACTCTAGAGGTTACTTGTATGCAAATGTTGAGCCTTTTGCAAAAGATGCAGGGGCCTCAAGAAGCACACTGTGTTCTAGCAGCTCCTGAAACTTACAAGGACAGGATGTTTGCTAAGGATGGGGGTTGAAAAGACTTATAAAAGAGCTAAGCTGCTTCTGCAAGATTAGATTACAAGATATATTTTATTTTGTCTCTGTACATAGTTGTTATGAACAAGTTTATATATATTTTTATGTTACTGCTACTATAAATAAAGTTTTAGTGAATTCTACAACTGCTCCTGGTTTTTCCCTATGCTTCCTGACCTGTGCCTTGACGACAACAGGCAATACAAATTGACTGAAGTTTGGAACTTCATGTCAGGAACAGGAAGGGCAGAGGCAAGGCACATTAGACTTGCTTTGATTGTAAATCCCTCCCAATCTAGTAAGAAGCAGGGAAGTAGGGCTAGGTACAGCTAGAAGCACAGACAAAAGAAGGAGGGAAGGAGAGGAGAGGAGAAAAGGAGGAAGAGAGAGAGAGAGAGAAAAAAAACAGAAAACATAAAAGAGGGGAGGATGATGGGAGTGGTGCAATGCAGTGGCTGTGGGGCAGCAGTCTTCAGGAGGACCTTCTGGATAATGCGGTGTTGTCCCATCTGCATGCACCTCTCTGGGCTGAGGGCGGAGGTTGCTAGTTTCCGGGCCAAGCTGGCTCGGATTCAGAGGGCCTCCTCTCCACCCAGGGACCACCAACTCTGCTGATGCTTCATTGAAGGTTGCCACGCAGAAGAAGTGGATGGACTGTGGTGGGCTTAGGGAGGGTGAGGGTGATGGGGCAGAGGCACATCCCCTATCTTGTGCAACTACAGAACTCCTATGCAGTCACGGAGGAGAGGCACGGTCCCGCAGTGGCACCCAATGTAGTGACCAGGGAGAATGAGCAGGTCCTCCACAATGGAACCCCAAGGGTGGGAGGCAAGGCACCTCAGAGAAGAAGGAAGAAAATCTTGGTGGGGGACTCCATCATCAGGGGAATAGATCTGGGGATGGCAAGTGTGGGGGAGAGGGATGTAAAGTGCCTACCTGGAGGCACAGCTCAGAGCAATGGACAGCGGATCCTGAGGATTGCCAGGGTGGTAGCCAACATGGCTTCAATCAGAATTATTCAGGCACCACTAACATTATAACATTTTATAATCACATAAGTTTAGGTCTCAACTCTCAGACCCCTATGGATGTTATACTGCTTGATTATAGTTGCGCCTTTGAGAAGGCCTTTGAAAAGCATTTTCCTAGTGGCAGCTGAGTGTCAGCAACTAGGAAGACTGTGTGCTACATGTATTATTAGTATAAATGAAACTTGTATGTTGAAATAGCAGTATTCGCGAGTAGCTGGAGCCCTGTAATTGCATTACAGGAGGAGGAGCTGTAGTCCGGTCTTGTGCTGGGGACTACAACTCAGGATTGTGTCCTTGTTTTTGCTTGGGATATCCCCCTGCTCTTGAAAAACCCAGATAATGACCCTATCAGGGCATATTTTATTTTATACTTTAGTTTTTAAACTGTTTGTTGCGAGGAGCGTCTTGTGACCTCGGAGATCCATTCCAGGTCACTTTTAGCTTATTTATTCCGACCTCCGCGAGCAGGGTGAGCATGAGCAGGGCTAGCACGCGACTCCACATGCGAAGATGTGCGCAAAGACACGTGTGGTTTTGTGCTTGTCTTGCGTGTCTAGCAGGACAGTGGGAAACAAGTGATTATTAAAGTTGTATGGTAGGATATCTGTATGAGGTAGTATGTAGGGAGCTAAAGTAATTTCTCATGATCCTAATCTATCTTTGCATTCATGCCTATTGTAACACAGAAGCCAATCTCGCATACCTGTTTACAAATAATATAACCATAGAAACATCAGTTAAAATCAACGGTGATACAGGGCATTTATGTATGGAGTGTAAGATGTATATGATAACTCAGTCACCAGTCATGGCACCCTTTACCTGTACTAAATGTAGACATAATCTATAGCTACAAATTGAAATAAACACATTCTCTTTAAGACTCCAAGCACTTGACCAGGCACAACAACAGATGGCACTGAAATTAAATATGAATACAGACACTGCTGGTCCCTCTGTTTGCCATACAGATCCTACTGAGACAGATCCTACTGAGTCACTCAACATGAAGGATAGTGGAATGTTAAAACAAGTTACAAAGAAAAGTACTAAGGAACAGAAAGTTTATAGACAAGAGAATAACTAAAAAAGGCCCTTTAACACAACAAAAAAAGGAACTGGTGAGACTTCTTCACAAGAAAAAACAATTCATAATATGTCAATAATGAAAAATGAAAAAAAAAAAAAGGATAAGAGAAAATGAAGAACCAAACAATATTTATGATGATAATGAATGGTTTGAGGTCCAAGCTAACAAAGCTGCTAAAAAAGATAGACGGGCAGATCATTTTGAAATTCCCCTGTTAAACCATTTTGACCCACTGGTAGCATCTGATAATTCTGAAGCAATTAATATGTCACAAGAATCTAAGACAAGGTCTGATGAGAATAATGAGGTTGTATTAGACACCGTATTGATACATAAAGGGGATGAACAACCAAGAATTGAGCCACAGCTAGACCTTAATAGCAAGGGTATTCAGGCTTATACTCTCATGGAAATAGATAAGACTATATTAAACAGGGAGGTGTTAGTAGTAGGTGATTCAATTATCAAAAACATTGATCGCTTAATTTGTAACCCTGATAAATCAACCAGAACTGGTTTTAGTTTTAGTGGAGCTAGAGTATGTGATATTCACAAATGACGGATAACATGTTACAGAATATAGGCAATAACCCTCTAGTCATTTTACATGCAGGATCCAATGACACCTGGCGTGCATCAACGCAAACAAACAGGATTTGGTATCATTTGTAAACAAATGTACTGAAAAGGGATGCGAAGTGATTGTCTCTGAAATTCTCCCTATCCCAAGAGCTTCAAGACAGCATCAAATAACAATTAGTGACATTAATAATTGGATTAGGTTTTGGTGTATGAAACAGAGTATTAAATGTATTACACACTGGGAAGAATTCTATGGAGTATCGAATTTGTACTCATATGATGGGCTA
Source organism: Neoceratodus forsteri (assembly GCA_016271365.2). Classification (NCBI taxonomy): domain Eukaryota; kingdom Metazoa; phylum Chordata; order Ceratodontiformes; family Ceratodontidae; genus Neoceratodus; species Neoceratodus forsteri. The sequence continues at coordinate 184,447,528 of JADMNL010000022.1, forward strand.
CATTTAAGTAGAAGAGGTAGTAGAAATCTTGGGGTCTAAACTTAATGATATAATTGAGGAACATTTAAACTAAAGGCCAAGGGGGAGAGTGGCCTTATGAACATCTCTCTTGAACAAAATAAGATCAATACTAATAAACCTAAAAATATTTACCAATCAAAAAATAACAACGGTAATGGAAAAACTCATGGTAACAATTTAGGTACAGTATATTACTGTTAAACGCTAGAAGTTTAAAATCCAAAATAGATGAACTACAATATTCTCTTACAGAAAATAATAAATAATTTGTGGTATAACAGAGACATGGGGAGCTGAAGATGACTAGAATATAGATATTTCTGGCTATAATAGATTTTACAAGAAAAGGGAAAAACAATCAGGCGGGGGAGTTGCTTATCAAATCCCTTGAAATATTTACAAAGGATAATGTTAATGAATGCGAAATTGTATGGGTCAAAATGTTCCTTAAATACAATTCCCTGACTGTTGGTTTAATTTATCGTCCTCCAAACTTAACTACTGAACAAAATACAGATCTGATACATATCACAGAAACTAGAAATATTATAGGCAACTATATACTCATGGGGGATTTCGATTTATCATACATTAATTGGACTTCATTGGATAGTAAGTCAGCATTAGAAAAGAAATTCACTGATTTATTTATTCAACTAAATCTTGAACAACTTGTCCACTTACCGACCAGAGGTAATAACATATTAGATTTAATTTTAACTAACTGTGATGAGAGAGTAAACAAAATTGAACTTCATCCACCACTTGGAGACATAGATCACAATATGATATTTGCCATTTATAAGAACAATACAGAACATACTAAAGGGAAAACTCTCGTAAGAGACTTCTATAAAGCTGATTATGAGAAAATGAGGAATTTATTGAGAAAATGGGAATGAAAAAATGATTTCACGGGTAAAAATCCTGAATTCATCTGGAAATTAATTAAATCACAATTAATGCAATGTATCGAGAAATATGTGCCAATCAGAATAAAATATAATAAAACTAGATGTATTCCCCCATGGTGGAATAACAAAATTAGGAAACAGATTTGTAAGAAGAAAAAAATATTCCAGAAATACAAGAAATCAAAAACTTTTACATTATGTAACAAACTGAAATTGTGTAACAAAAGTATTAAAAGAAATATAGAAAGAGCCAAAAACACAAAAAGAACTACATTTAGCAACTAGGGTTAAAGATAATAAAAAAACTATTTTATAATTATATTGGAACATTAAAAAAAAAAATCAACCTACAATAGGGCCCCTAAAAACTAATGAAGGTCTAGTTACAAATGAAGAAGAAATAGCTGAAACCTTGAATAAATACTTCCTGAGTGTATCTGAAAATATAGTTTCTCAGCTTCAACAAACAGATTTGACCAATCTATACTTAGATTATATTAGTACTTCTGAGGTCTATGATATAATCCACTCACTTAAAACAAATAGTTCACCAGGTCCAGATGATATTACTCTGAGACTTCTTAAAGAATTAGCCCCATTAATAACTGAACCTCTTACTTATCTCTACAATAAATCCATACAGGAAGGTGTAGTACCGAATGATTGGCATATAGCTACTGTGACAGCAATCTTTAAAAGTGGAAAAAGGGATGATCCTAAGAATTATAGACCCATAAGTCTTATATCTGTTGTTTGTAAAATCATGGAAAAATTATTACAAAGGAGAAATAAAGAACATGAGATTAATAGGGGACTAACCGATCATAGTCAACATGGATTTGTTCCTGGAAAATCTTGTTTGACAAATCAACTAAATTTCTTTGAGCCAATAAGTCAAGCACTTGGCATGGGTATCACAAGTGATGTAATTTACCTTGATTTTCGCCAAAGCATTCGATAAAATATCCCATCAAATATTAATAGATACATTACTTAAGATTGAATTACCACTAAATATTATAAGCTGGATCAGCTCATGGTTAAATAATACACTTCAAAGGGTTTCAGTTAAAGGTTATAGCTCAACCTTGGGTAGCGTAACTAGCGGTGTCCCACAGGAATCAGTTCTGAGACCAACCCTATTTAATATCTTAGTTGCAACCATACCAATTTTGGATAAAATATGGTTAGCAAAATACGCAGATGACTGCAAGTTGGGAGGTTTTGTAACTTCAATAAATGACCAACATAATATAAAAAAACAATTAGATCTGCTTATGGAGTGGGTAAATAATATGCATATGCATTTTAATTTAGAAAAATGTAAAATTATGTATATAGGAAAAAACAACCCATGTTATAGCTATAAGTTAGGAAAGCATTTACTTCAGTCTGTATCTGAAGAGAAAGATTTAGGCACTATAAAAACAAATGACTTTAATTTTGAAAATAACACCACCTTGAAAGTCAAGAAGTGTCACAAAATAATGGGTTGCATTTAGGCTAATATAAAAAGTAGGGACCACAAGGTTTCAATGCCACTGTATTCCAGCTTGGTGGGACCACACCTTGAGTACTGTTCTCAATTTAATAAATTTAATTCAATAAGAAGTTGTAAAATGATCAAGGGGTTCCGGAGAAAATTTACTAAAAGGATAAAAGGCCAAGAGAACCTGGAATATGTTTCCAGGTTAACTAACTTACAATTATATTCTGCAGGATACAGACAAATAAGAGGAGACTTATGTCTTACATATAAGACACTTAAAGATAATTATTTGAGTGCAACTATAGGCCTCTCATTAAATAAAACTACAGCTAATATAAGAAACAATGGATTTGTAATTAAGGGAGAATTTATGAAAACCACCAAAAGAAGCAATTTCGTTACACAGAAGGTGGTTAATGTATGGAACAGTCTACCGGCAGTAGTGGTTTCTAGTCCAACTATGGACACGTTCAAAATTAGACTAGACCAACATATGGGAAATAGAAAATACTTTTATCACCATTAAAAGGTGCGCGTTCTTCAAAGGGCATCATGCCTACTGAACTTGTATACATTCTATGATTCTATGATACTGAAAACAGGGTCACTTTAGCAGAAGACCTACTTGCTATTGAACAGTGAGCTTACACTAAAGGCATGTCACTTAATATAGAGAAATGTACTGTTTTACATTTTGGAAGACACAATCCCAAATCAACTTATACATTAAATAACATCCCCTTGAAATCCTCAGACTGTGAGAGAGACCTGGGCATAGTTATTAACAACAAACTCTCCTTTACAGAACACTGTACAAAAACTGCCACACTCTCTAACAGTCTCCTTAAACACATCTATCTCACAAACTGAGGAATGTCTAATACCCTTGGTACAGGACACATGTTAGACTGTATTCAGACTACGGTTCTCCCTTTTGGAGCCCTTATCTTATTAAGGACATTGAGAAGCTAGAGCATATACAAAAACACTTAACTAGGATGGTCCCGTATCTATCTGCAAAAAAACTACACCGAGAGACTCCATGCCACTGGCCTCCATTCTCTACAGCAAAGAAGATGTAGAGGGGATCTTTTGTTGCTTTTTAAAATACTAGGATGTACCTGCTCTGTTACAACAGTGTGGACTATAAAACGCAAAGTGTAAAATACTGCCCAGATTGCATAGTAAGCAACTGGAAGTTTGCAATGCAAAAACAAATAAAAGATTACATTTTCAAACAATTGGGGCACCTAGCGTTTGGAATCAGCTCCCACAAGAACTGATAGACCTAAAAACTTTCAATGCCTTAAAAAAAGGCTTGGATAACTGGCTTACTGTTAATCATATTTGGGAATAATGTCCCACTTCATAGTGGGGTACAATCTCGATGGGCTTCGGCCTTCTTTTGTCCTATCTCACCAAGAAGCAAGGAAGGGGAAGCTGGATGTCACTGTCTATTTGAAGACAAATTACCTTGCAAGGAGCATGACAGGCATAGGGACAGTGCAGAAGGAGTTTAGGGAGCTGGAGAGGGGTCTTGGGCAGGTAGCATGCTCTTCAACCTGCTCAGTAGTATTGCCTGTCCTCGGCAAGGGGGAGGTTAGGGAACGCTGCATCAGGGACTTCAATGCATGGTTAAAGGAATGAAGTAGTAAGCAGGGGTTCGGCTTCACTGGGGACTGGTGCCCGACCTGGAGGGATGAGGGCCTATACAACAGTAATGGCCTGCATCCAGTCAGAGGGGGCACCGTGGTCCTCGTTGAGAGGTTTAAATGCTTCATAGGGAAGCATTTGAACTAGCTAAGGGGGAAGTCGGAATGAGACAGGAAGACTAACACTGCTCTCCCCCACAAACTCACGAGGTAAACAAAGACTACAAGGAAGGGGAGAAAACCTGAAATGTGGCAAACAACTATGAAGTTCAGGGGATGCAAGTTATGAATAAAACAAAAAAATATAGTGGACAGGATAAGGAAGGGTGAAAAGGAAAAAGGACAGAGGGTGGCAACATAGGCTGGAGAGCCATGTGTGCAAATGCGAGGAGTCTGAGCAACAAGGTTGCAGACCTGAAGGATACCATGGTGGAAGAGGACCTGGACGCCATCAGAGACCTGGTGCAATGCAAACCAGGACTGGGAAGTAGCCATTCCAGGTTATACACTGTTCAGAAGGGACAGAGTAGGTAGAAATGGGGAGGAGTCGCTCTTTATGTAAGGGATAACATAAAAGCCATGGAAATACAGGGGAAGTAGGGAGGAGAGGAGATACTGTGGGTCACTCTGGAGAGAAAGAAAGGGATGGCTACTAGAAAGTACAGTTATGTAACAACTTAACAACTTACTGAAGAGTAGATCTTTGAGAGAGGTTCTTGCAGTAGGTACTAACCATTAGAACTAGAGCTGCCAGGCGCTAGGACCATACAAAAAATTTTAGCTAGCAGCGTCTGGCGGGGGACCACCCACCCGACGTCACTGGAAGTCAGCGTGATGCTATATAGTGGATGGTCCCCACGCCCGCCCTCCAGTTATCCCGCTGGAGACCTAAGAAGAGGCAACAGGAGAAAGGAGTGGGCTCCTGGAGCCAAAAGAAAGGTTAGAAAGAAGTAGCCACAGAAGCAGGGGGAAGGTGGGAGGCAAAAAGGTACCTACTGCAAGAGCCTCTCGAAGATCTACTGTTATGATAAGTTCTTACAGTGGGTAATAACCATTAGGACTGAGTCCCAAGTACTGGAAGTCAGACATAAGACTTACAAATATAGGAGGCAGGAAAGGTCTGCAGTAGGTACCGATTAAGACAGGAAGCCCTGAAGGTCAGCTAGTCCAAAGCCTGCCCTGCACCTAGAAGCAATGTCCACACTGTACTGTTTAGTGAAGGTGTGGAAAGAACTCCAAGTGACAGCCACACAAATGTCCGCAGTAGAAACATTTCTGAAACAAGCAGTAGATGCAGCCATGCCTCTGGTTGAGTGCCCTTTAACTTCCCTTGGAAGTGGCTTATACTTCTGGTAACAAAACAATATGCGGTTTGCCAACCATTTGGACAAACACTGTTTGGAAACTGCAATGCCCTTTTTCTTGCGCGCAAAGGAAATAAAAGGCTAATTCATTCTGCGGACTGATTTAGTCTGGTTCGCATAGTAACGCAAAGTTCTGTGCACATCGAGTGTGTGCAGAATGGCCTCCCTTGGTTAGAGTGCTCGGGATAATGCACTAGTAAGTGTAATGTCTGATTCAAAGTAAACTCAGAAACTACCTTAGGTAGGAACTTAGGATAATAAACTCGGAAACTACCTTAGGTAGAAACTTAGGATTTGTATGCAGAGCCACCCAATCTCTGTAGAAAATCAAAAAAGGCTCCTTGCACATGAGGGCCTGAAGCTCGGAAATCCTTTGAGCAGAAGTAATGGTAACTAAAAATACAGTAATGCTTTCCAAGAAAGATAGCGCAGTTTGCAGCTCGCAGACGGTTGAAAGGGAGGCAAAGTGAGCTTTTCTAGAATAAAATTCACATCCCAAGAAGGAGCAGGGTTCCTAACCAGGGGTTTCAGATGGAGAATTCCTTTCAGAAAGATTTTGGAAAGCTCCAACTGAGCCAGGGTTTTGTCATCCACTGGAGCGTGGTAGGCAGAAATGGTGGAGAAATGGACCTTCAAAGAAGGGTAACTAAGGCCAAGGTCAGAGAGGTGTAGCAGGTACTCCATGACCTATGGGACCGGGCAAGAGAAAGGATCCCAACCCTTGGAAGTTGCTCAAATGGGGAACCTCTTCCATTTCATAGCACATGTGGTTCTTGTGGATGGCTTCTGGGCCTCCACAAGGACCTTTGCAACTCTGGAAGAGACCCCAAAGCATGCAACAACTATGTCAGCAGGTGCCACATGTGAAGGTGAAGGGACTTGAGACCTGGATGTAGTAGCTTTCCCTTATCCTGAGTTAGCAGATCCTAGCAGAGGGGTAGCAGTACCAGAAGCTCCACCAGCAACTGCTGGAACAGTGGGAACCAAATTTGACGAGACCAATAAGGAGCGATCAGGTTCATGTGAGACCCTTCCGCCTGTAACTTCAGGAGTACCCTCTGAAGAAGCGGGAAGGGAGAGAAGGCATACCCTGTCCAGCAGAGAGACAGCATGTCTTGCCAGAAAACACCAGGCCTAGGAACGAGAGAGTACAAACTGGGTAGTTTTGCGTTGGATGGGGAGGCAAACAGATCTAGTTCTGGATGACCCCAAACATCGAATAGATCTTTGACTACCAACTGTCTCACTTCCCAACTCTGTGCCCTTTCCTGAGTGTGGCTGAGACTGTCCACCAGGATGTTGTGAACTGGGACGTGCACCACCGTCAGCTGGATGCTGTGCTGAACTGCTGAATACCACACTCATATCACTTTCCTGCAAAGGGGGTACAATTGTGTGCCTTCCTGTTTGTTCAGGTACCATACCACACTTATACTGTCCATCTGAACAAGGAGTGTGCCTAAGCGAAGGAGGGGCTGAAAAGCCTGAAGGGTGTACAGCACTGCGGGCATCTCTAGCACACTGATGTGCAGAGAGAGCTCCTGCTGAGACCAGGATCCCCGAGTCCTGTGACCCCTCAAGTGTGTGCCCCAGCCCTTGCCGAAAGCATCCACTGTCAGGGTCTAGATAGGGGAGGGAGACTGGAATGCAGCCCCTCAACAGATTGCTCAAATCCTGCCACCATAGGAGGTCCCGACACATGGTCTGGATACCAGGATTCTGTGACCCATGTCATCTGATCTCTGGTCCCACTGTACTCTGTGTCCACTGCGTAACTCGCATATGGAGCCTGGATATAAGAACAGTGGGAGTAGCTGCAGCCATCAGACCCCGTAGGTGTAAGACAGGCCAGGCCACGGTCCATTGGCTAGCTGCCACTTGGCCTATTGTTGCAAGGTCTCCAACCTGTCCAAGTGGAGGAACGTCTGACCCTGAACTGTATCCAGCACCGCTCCAATAAATTGGAGGCACTGCGAGGGAATGAGATGGGGTTTGGGATAGTTCACCACAATCCCCACCTGCCAAAAAAGATCCAGAGTGATGGACAAAGAGGATAAATAGCTAGCTAGCTAGATGGATAGATATTTTATTTATAAAGTTCCCAATTCCTGAGACTCTGGGCACTGTACAATAAAAACAATACAACAATCCAAATATTAAAATGATGCAAAAAGAACATACATATATAATAAAATCATTATTAAATCACTATAAATACATGTAACCCCTAGGTGAAGGTCAGGCACTGATTGCTCAGGCCACTAGGGGGTGCTAATCCCAGCAGTGCCTCCAAGATGCAACCCCTAGATGGTGCTATCCCAAGGGATACTTCACCCTGATGGGTGACTAGGCGCAGGTTGAGGGGCCAGAGTTCTGTATACGGGTGCCTCCACCAGGAGGATAGGGTTAATGGTAGCGCAGCTGCTCTGGGTACAGTTCTCCGGGATACTGATACCCCCGTCTAATCCCTCTAGTGGCCAATGCAGGTCAGCATATACACAGTTGTAATTAACACGAGAATGCAATGTTAACACCACACTTGCCGCACTTACCACCAGGGCTGGATCAGCTGGAATGGCCCCGGAGACCCCTTGTAAAACAAGGCCTGTAGCAGTAAATAGCAATATCCACAGTACTTTCTACACAGAGGTACACCACAACCAGTTTAAGTGCCAAAAGATTCAGATCTGATTTATTGAAGGGGCTTGAACAAGGAAGGGGCAGTAATCTGGTATTTGATTTCGGTTCTGATTTAATTAGGCTAAGCATGAATGCCCCTAAGAGTCCCTCTAGCACAGTCACAAACACTCTGGGTACCCAGCTGGTCTGCAGGCTAGCCTGAAGCATTGCCCGGGGGTAGGCTGGCGTTGCAGCTGTTGTTGGGGCCCTTAAGACGGAAAAAACACAACATGCACCTTAAACCCACTAATGCCAGAGGGCTCAGTTCATAAGGATCAATCAAAACAGCTAAATCAAGTGACGCACTCTGATTTGAGCTTTGTTGCAGGGAGCTACCCTGATGTTTACTCACAATACCCAAACCAGGATGCAGGATGGATGAACTGGAGACCTTGGGATATAGTGCTGGTTTGCAAGGAGAAGCAGGGCCCACACAATGCACCGTGGTGTCGTTCCTGTTCGTTGGTGTTGAGTGGGGAGCAAAATCCCCAGGCAGGTCTCTCCTCGGGTGTAACTCTGCAGTGTGAGTGACGATCTAGGCCGAGATGGTGAGGCCCAGATCAGGTGAACAGTTCGGATACAATCCGGTAAAGTACTGGATACAGCTTCCAGCTAGTGTGACATATTCAAGCAATATGGGGAGCCAAATCATGACCCACACTGTACATTCAGCACAATTATAGTAAAGGATAGCCTAATATCACAGTTTGGATGACAGTCCGGTTGCAACTGACGGTGTCTCTGCACAAACCGTATGCTCTGCGGTTGTTTCAAGCCCTGACAGGCCGATCGCACTGAGGCAAATCTTCGGTCCACACTAGGCGAAATTCACTCTCACAATTTAGGTTCTGATTGCAAAAGCTGCAATTTTAGATAAAGTCCAATTTCAAACTCAAGGTCTCTTCACTTAGGAAGATGGTAGCAGGCAGGCCAGACAACCTTCCCGACAATTTCCCCTGTGCACTATGCAGGAGCAGCTGCTTGAATTACTTGAGCTGTTCACTCTCTCCACTCCAACTATACATTGACTCCTTGCTGCAGGCAGCTCTGGACTTTCTCAGTGATCCAAAAGCTTCGACTGGTTGATCCATCTGTCTATCACAGTCAGAGCTCCCCCTCCAGGTCCATTTAGGCACCAAAAGGTGAAAACTACAATTCCTACAGAATTCACTCCCATAAAACCTTTGGGGACAGTCTTCATTTTAGGGCCCCCAAAGGTACTGATTGGTCCAAACTGGCAGTCCAGAACCAAGATGGTGGTGCAGACAGAAAAAGTCCACGCTGCAAAGGAAGGCAGGTTAGACAAACTACTATACTGTACCATTATCATTCAAGCAGATAACCAGCAAACAATCACATTTCTTGATAGAGCTTCCTCCATGCAAATAACGGCAGAAGGAAGAAAAAGTACGCCAGCCCGGGTGGGACTCGAGCCTGGAAACACCCGGCCCCTACCCAGATTAATTATAACCTATGAGAATAGCACTTCTTAAAGTGGCAGGCAAGGAGGCTAGTAGGGCACTCGCATGCAAACCTTAGAAAATGATTTAGACACAGAACACTAGAATGGCAGAGGGCATTAGGCAAGCCCAGGAAGACAATTTAGGAACCCCCATTTGTAAGGGGGTTACATACAGATCACCATTCTATCTATACTTCATAACCACTGATCATAAGGCGGCAGTATAGCGCAGTGGTTTAAGGCTCTGAGCTGCAAACCTGGAGACCTGGGTTTGAATCCTACAGCCCCGCTTGCATACTGTGTGACCCTGAGCAAGTCACTTAACTTCCCTGAGCTCCCAGGTCGCACTTGGAATCAAGCTTTCAGCTTAGTGTGTCTCACCTGGTAAAACAAAGGTTTAAAAAAAAAAAAATCAATAAATGCCTGTTGGAACAGATGTGTTTTTAATCCTTTATTAAAGGTTTCTATTGAGGGAGCCCCTCCCCCCCAAGTATTCTGGTAAGGAGTTGCACAGGGTAGGCGTGGCCACTGCAATTGCCCGATCTCCAGAATGCTGCAACCTAACCCTGGGAACCCCAAGGAGGCCTCCCTCGGCAGAACGGAGTGCCTGAGCTGGACAGTAAGGAACAAGGAGATCTTGGATATAGACAGGATCCCCTTCCATGCAGGGTCTTATAGGTAAGGAGCCATATCTTGAAGACAATCTTTCACCTGACCAGCTGCCAGTGCAGGTCGCAGATGACTGGAGTAATATGCTCACACCTCCTTACTCTGGTCAACAATCTTGCTGCCACGTTCTGCACCAGCTGCAGCCTGTGAAGGTTGCCTCAAAATAACCCAAGGTACAAGGCATTACAGTAGTCCAGCCTGGAAGTGACAAAAGCGTGTACCAGTGTGGTCAGGTCCTCAGGATGGATCAGAGCACGGATTCAGCGATGTGCCTAAGATGGTAACATCTGTTTTTGACCACAGCCTACACCTGAGCATCAAGCGTCAGGCAATTGTCTAGGATCACGCCCAAATCCCTCACCTGTCTAGAAGGGACAAGGGTGTTATCCATGAACCAGCACCCCTGATGTGCTCCCCCTACCTCACAGACAGTAATACTTAGGGTACAGACACTTATCGTACAAGCATAAGTGTCAGGATCTGAGTTCTACTGATCTATTGCATTTTTGCTAATAATCACAATGCTTTATATAAGTATTACAATGCCTTATATACAATTACAATGCTTTTACTACTGATATTTCTACAGTTATAATGCATTTGCTAAGTATTACAATGCATTTTGCCATTACTGCTTTATGTCTAATGTAACACTGGGGAGACATCTCTTTTATGACCACTGTATAATCAGTTAGGTAATGCTACCATCTTGTTGCCTAGTACAGAATAACATTTACTACACCATTTTCACTCTCTAACAGCTCAAATACAGGTTCATTGTTCTCTTATCTGGTTATTCTGCAAACTAAGCATGCTTTCCCAGGCTAGTAAGACATCAGGCTATGTGTTATCCAATGATGAGACTTTTGTATATCTTTTTTAGTAGTAACCATGACAATTATCAGGGGTATTAAGACCCTTTGCACTGCTCACTTTCTCTGTTTTGTTTAGGTAAGAAAGATTGGAGATGTTTTCTCCCCGGTGATATTCCTCACTGTGATTTTGGTTGTAAGCCTGCTTGTTTACCAGTAATAAATCCCTTTATGCATTGGACACCACTTGTCTGTTGTTTCTTTGCCTTTGTGCAGTTTCAACAAGAATCTGAGAAGGGTGATTTATTACCCAATTACAAGGGGAACACGCCCTCCCAACACTAGGCCAGGGGGTAACCTCCAACCCCCTCCTCTACGATGACCCGGATCCACCACCAGTACCTCAGTCTTGTCTGGGTTAAGTTTAAGCCAGTTGTGAATCATCCACGACTGGATTTCCTCGAGGCAGCTGTTAAATGTAGAGTCTGACACCTGAGTATCGGGTGCACAGGACAACTACAGCTGGGTATTATCTGCATAGCTATGAAAACCCACCCCGTACCACCTGATAATGTCCCCCAGTGGCAGCATATACACCCAAGACTGAACCCTGTGGAACCTCACAGCTCAGAGACTTTGGGTTAGATGAGAAAAGTCCCATTGTTACCCTTTGCACTCTGTCAGGTATGACCTAAACCAGTTGATGACATTACCGGACAGGCCACACCAGAACCGCAAGCAGTCAAGCAGCACCTCATGGTCCATGGTGTCAAACGCCACAGAGAGGTCCAGAAGAACCAAGATGGTATGGGCTCTTCTGTCCCTTGTCATCAGGAGATCATTTAGCACCCTTACCAGGGCAGTCTCCATACTGTACTCTGCTTGGAACCCAGACTGGAAAGGCTCAAAGGTACAGGAAGAGGTGAGATGTTGCTCAAGCTGCATGGCCACCCCCTTTTCTATGACCTTCCCAAAAAATGGAAGGTTTGAGACTGGCCTGTAGTTGCTGAGGCAGTCCGAGTCCAAAGAGGGCTTCTTCAAAAAGGTGTCTAACCAAAGCCTCTTTCAAGGACAGTGGGAAGACCCCACACCTCAAGGAACTCCAGACAACCTCAGCAATCACAGGTCCAATCAGGTCCAAACACCCAACCAAAAGGGGGGGTGGACCTGGGTCCAGATCACACTGTGTAGGCCGTAGCTTTGAGATAATACCCACCACCTCCTCCTCCACCCCAACCAGCTCAAACTCATCCCAGACAGGAGGAGGAGTGTTTCGGTGCAACTCATGCTGGACTCTGCATCCCTTTTGAGAAATACTTGAACAGACCTTGGCCCTGATAAAGGACACCTTGTCAACAAAGAACAGAACCAGCTCCTCGCACCTAGTGCAAGAACCTGCTCCTCCGACACGGAGAAAGGCAGGATGTAAAAGCCTGTCTACCAGGCGGAAGAGCTGAGTTGGTCTACTCCTCACTGCAGCAATCTCTCTTAACAGAAATGTCACCTTCTTTCAGGAGATTGCCACCTGATAGTCAACATAATGTGACTTCAAAGCCAATTTGTCCTCCACCAGGCCAGATCTCCTCCAGCATCTCTCTAACCACCACCCCTAATCTTTAAACTCCAGAGATCCTCATCAAACCAAGGAGGTCTCTGGTAAGTAGACAAGGAGTAGGCACAAATGGGTGCTGAGTCGAAGGCTGTAACCACAGCCCTATTATAAGCTGCCACTGCTTCCTCCGGCCTACTTGCACAAGCCGCTCCAACACTCGATAGGTCCAGTACTGCAGACAGTCCCACAAAGGAAACTCCTCTTAACGAGCGGCACCGGACCATCTCCACAGGGGCAGAACCATCTGGCGGGGACCCTAAACATGAACCCCACAGTGCTATGATCCGACCAAACCACCAGATCAACACTGAGGTCAGTAATATTTAAACCTACAGAAAAAAAACAAGTCCAGTGTGTGGCCACTGAGTGCGTTACTCATGTTATATTTTGTGTCAGGCCTAAGGAGATGACTCTCAAATTTTGAGAGCCCGCTGTCGACTTAAGCATCGAAATCCCCCAGAATCAACCTCCTAGGGGGATTCTAACATCAAGCCAGTGACGAGCTCTTCGATCTCCCTCAAAAAGTCCCCATCTATTCCCAGGGGACAATAGAGCAGGAGAACCATAAAGTCTGCACCAATGCCTCCTCGGGCAGCCACACACTCAAAGGACTGTGTAGAACCTACAGTTAGCACCATGAGGTTCAAGCTAGATTTATTCCTTTGGAGTGTGTATCACGGAGTACCCAGCCAGCACTGCCGCCTCCAAAATAGGGGTTTTGCATTGTGATCCAACTAGATCTCCATGATGTAAGCCAGGTCGACCGAGGAAATCAGGTCTGCTATTATGGCAGTCCTGTTCCTTATCGACCTGGCATTGCATAACACAACCCGAGTAGGATAAGGTGAGGACACAAGGCTGTCCCTCGACAGCTCTGACAGAAGCCAGTCATTGAGGTACGGGAAGACATACAGGCCCTGGCAGCGTAATGCCACTACCACCACTGTTAGGCACTTGCTGAGCACCCTGGAAGCCAAGGAAAGGTCAAAAAGGGAGCGCCTTGAACTGGAAATGTTCCCCCTGAAAGGTAAACCAGAGGAAGCAGTGGTGGGAGGGAAAGACTGGAATATGCAGGTAAAAACAAACAGAAAGGAGAGCCGCTCAGCTTCTAGGGTTCTGTGCCATGCAATAAATCGATAATAGCAACAGAAATGCACAGCACCAGAACTGCAGTGAAAAAATATTTATTTACAAAGTACAATAAATACCTGGCTGAGCTATGCAGTGCTAATGTGCAACACAAAATCCCGGCTGGTGTAAGACCCGACCTGGTTTCACCAAAACGTGGCTTTCTTAAGAGATGTCCAGGGCACAAAGTCAATGTCCTTGGTGAAGTAGAGGCACTAGACCTGGCAGGGTCGGCATGCAAAATCATTTGTACTCTACGTACAAATTGAGCATGCCAAGATCCAGGATCGGACAGAGGTCCCCCATCTTTTTCGGGATGAGGAATAAGTGGGAGTAATATCCCCTTCCTACCTGGTTCCAAGGAACAGGCCCTATGGTCGATATTTGCAGAAGGGCCTGCATTTCCTCTCTGATGAGAGGAATGTGACCTTTTGGGTAGTGAGAAAGACCTGGAGGATTTGTTGGAGGTCCTTCTGTGAATTCTACGGTGTGACATTGAGCGACTAGATGAACGACCTACGAGTCTGTGGTGATCACCTTCCATCCAGTTAGATGTTTGGCGAATCTGCCCCAACCAGTTCCTCTGGAGCCAATGGCGTAGGCTGGGGGCCCTGCCATAAGTCAAGAGTTGGAGGGGAGGAGCGGTGCCACGGAAGTGCACTGTGATTTGGCTGAAGGGGTGGCCACTGCTGAAGAAGCCCGCATTTGGTCTGACGTCAGGTGGGCTGTTGCTTGTTTTGACACCTTTGCTGGTGATGAAAAGGCTGCTTAGGCTTGGAGTTGGAACGATACATGGGTTGGACAGAGCGCAATGCTTTGCCACTGTCCTGAAGCTCAGTTATGATGTCTTTGACGTCACCCCCCAAACAGAACTGGGCCTTGGAAGGGGGCATCCTGAATGGCTGCTTGGACATCCTGGGCCAATCCAGATACCCACAGCCAGGTGTACAGACACATGCGAACAGCTGTAGCAGTGCTCCAGGTGGAAGCCTCTATAGCATCATATGTAGCCCTTAATGAATGACAGCAGGAGGTTTCTGCTATCCTGACCATTTGGGCAATCTTAGTTTTAGCCTCGGAGTTGGACAAGACCTCGAACTCTGACTTCAGCTGACCTAGGATAGATTTCTGGTACAATATCATGTGTGCCTGGTAATTCAGGGCTCTGAGGGCCAATTTGGAGGACAAATAAACTTTATTTTCAAACTGGTCTATTGGCCTCTACTCCTCATCAGGAGGGAAGGTGCTCATATGCTTAGGGTTAGCTGTGTGGTCATGGGCCATGTTAATGACCACAAAGTCTGCCTTAGTATGAGAACTAAAGTGATCTTTGCCGTCAGGGGCCAGATATAATCTGCCGGCCTTCTTGGCAACCACAGACACTAACAAAGGCTGCTGCCAAATTGTGGAGGCCAAATCCTCATGAGGGCCTTTCCACAGAGGCATGAGAAGTGGCGACAGCTCTGGCATGTCCAGGTGCTCTACCAGTCTCTTACGTTGAGGGTCCTCTTGAATTTTCTCAAGGATCTCTGTGAAAGAGGGATCCTCGGGGGGAGGGATTTGGGGGAGTCCTTGGGCTTGGGATCCTCTGGGGTAGGGGTCTCAAAGCCCGAAGTGCAGGAGGCGGAACAGTTAAGAGTCCGAAACCAATGAAAACTTTCTGTCCGGAGACGGAGCCCGTGGAAGAAGGATCTCGTTAGAGAAGACTGTGAGGCCCCTAACGTCGCCTGCTACAAGTGTAAGGTGCGAGGCCTGGCCTGAGACAGAAGGATGATATTCCACTGGTGAAAGGGACCTGGGTGTAGGATCCAGTCGGTTCCAAATGATAACGGCAATTGTGGAAAGGAGATCACCGTTAGGTCCAGTGTACACTGCTGAAAATCAGTTTCGGTGATGTACACATCTGGCGCACAGCAAAAGGGCATCGGGGACTTGTTTTTTTTTGTTATGCGGTGGGGCAGCCCCCACACCCTCTCACTAAAGGATTCTCAACCCAGGAGGTGCATGTTGGGGCGTGGGCAAAACGGATACAATTTTTTACGGCCAGACGCAGCAAAATTAACATGCACCCATACCCAACCCGCACCATCCAACCGTAGCCAGCTACCCACCCACCCACAATGCCATGGGGCAAGCTCGGCAGCCCACCGCAGACTATTGCTCACAAACCTCCTCCCGTCGCCGGCGTGCTCGCCCGGCATGTACATCACTAAATTCGCAACCCCCATCTGGTCGCCCTCCCTGCCCGGTAGCCCTGTGGAAAGGTGCTGCAACTAAGTGGCCCTTTCCGGAAGTGCTCCATCGCGGTTGCCACTGTCATGGGCTACCACCCAGTCGGGGAGGCCGCGACCAGCTGACGTTGGTCCAACTCAGAAATTAGCTGGGTCTTGGTCTTGCTCCACCAAGACTGAAGCGCTGCTCTAAAGTCAACCTGAGGCTCAGGAGGTGGATGGGGGGGCAGAGAGGGCTGGTACGTGGGCAGGTAGCCTGGGAAGTGATAACCCAGCACTGAATAACCAGGCACAGGTAATGATAGCCCAGATTACCATAGCTGGGCATGGGGTAGCCTGGGGTCAGTTACCCCAGTGTGGGATATCCTGGTGTCTGGTACCCTGACAGCAGATACTCCGGAGAGGGGTAGTGAGGCACAGGGAAGCCTGGTGTCAGAAGGCCAGGTGAAGGCCCCGATGGAGGAGCTGAGAGTCCTGTTGGAGATCTTGATGCCAGATAACCAGACGAAGGCCCAGACGGAGGGGCCTAGGGACCCGAAGGAGGGTAGGAAGGGCCTGGTAAAGTCAGGTCTGGTGCCGGATCTGCCGGAGGAAGTTCCAGTGTTGGCCCCAAAGGGGCGGAGGGCCCCACCAGGGTCTGGGCCAGGCCAACAGGCCCAGATGGGGGAATCTGCGGCTCAGGAGACGTCGACTCCCGGGGGAGGTCCATCGTCGGGCATTCCGACTCTGGCACCCAGGTGGTGTCAGGCTGACACTCCTCCAACTCCAGAAGATCAGGCAAGCCAAGAGTCTCCATCAAAGGAGGAGTGGAAATTAGGATCCTGAGAGGGAGTACCCACTGGGGAAGGCTGTGGACTAAGCAGCAGTGGGCGCTGACATCAGGTCTGTTATTGGTACACGATGAAAGCACCGTCTTGTGTCGGGTCTCACGCAGAAAAGACAGAGAGAATGGCCATCCTTATGAGGGAGCTCTGTGCCGCAGGAATCGCAGTTGTTCTTATGCAACTTGAAAGGCATCGCAGAAGACATGCATTAAAAGGATTTACTTTTCAAGATACAGAAAATGAAGAAAAAATGGTTAAAATACTCATCCGAAAATGACGGTCGACTGAAGCAGAGTGCTCCACGAGGTCCGATGTGTGCAGGTCGATGTCAGGAAAGCACTGGAGGATGGTTGTGGGGACTGCCCACTATATAAAGTCACGCTGATGTCCATCATGTGATGTCGACTGGGAGGTCCTTCGCGAGACACTGCTAGCTAAAGTTTTCCGTGTGGTCCTAGCATCAGCCGGCTCTAGTCCTAATAGTTACTACCTACTGCAAAACCCTCTCAAAGTAAAATCAAGAGTAACCTACAGAGCTCCAGCACAGTGGGAAAAGCTGATAAGGAAATGATGGAGGCAATCCAGAAGATGGCTCGTAAGGGTAAGGTACTAATAGTGGGAGACTTCAATCTACTGGACATGTATTGCAGCCTCCCCACTGCAACCACAACCAGGAGCAGGTACATTCTGGACTCACTGCAAGGGGAGTTTCTCCAGCAACTAGTATCGGAACCCACTCATGAGGAGGCACTACTGGACCTGGTGCTGACAAATGGGGACAGTGTGACTGACATCAGGGCGGGGGACCAGAGACCACCGTACAGTGTGGTTTGAGATAAGTGCTCAGTCACAAACAAATCACACAAGGCCGAGAGTTTGGATTTCAGGAGAGCTGATTTTAAGAAAATGGGAGTATGCCTCAGGGATGCCCTGAAAGGTATAGGGAATCTGGGGGGAGTCAAGAAACAGTGGGCAAAGATAAAGGGGGCATTCAGCAAGCTACAAACCTCTGTGTCATGCAGGTCAGCAAAGGCAAGAGAAAAAGGAGACCACTATGGTTCTCTAAGGAAGTAGCGGAAAAGGTAAGAGCAAAAAACAAAAAGGGAATTTCAAACATTCAAAAGGACATAAAAGGAGGGGGAATAAGGAGGTTTATAAAGAGAAACACAGGGTGGCAGGGAAGTCAGTTAGAAATGCAAAGGCGCAGGTGGAGGAAAGGATTACCGAATCAGTGACAAAGGAAGATAAAACATTTCTGAGATACGTAAGTGAAAAGAGAAAGACAAAGGGGGGATAGTAAGACTGAAAGGGGAAGGAGGGTGCAGTGTGAAAGAGGATCACCAAAAAGTAGATTAATTAAATATTTCTTTTCAGTATATACAGGGAAGGGGAAGGAAATGGGCCAAGGTTAAAGGGCAAGGGTATAAAGGGACGGAAAGTGGACACAAAACCATTTATAGAAGAAATAGTGCTTAAGGAACTAATAAAGATAAAAGTAGACAAAATAATGGGGTCAGACAGGGTGCACCTCAGGATTCTAAAGGAATTGAAAGATATTAAGATCTGCCACAATGGCCTAAGTCACAATTAGTTGTAAGGCTTGAAACTTGGCGTCATTCGGTGCCACTGTTTTCAAATAGTAAAAATATACATTGTTAACTACTGGGTTGTTAAAGAGTCTGCAGATTGCATTGTACAGAAACAATGCTGCATGTGCATTTTCTTCCACAAGTCATTTTGTGAGATCCAGTGGTTATCTGGCATACTGCAAGAATTCAGGCTCGTGCACAGTGATGTCCATGACAATACTTCATGGTTCATCACACACAATAGTGACCTGACAGTTTGCACCATTATACTTTTACTATGGAACTTTCTTTGACTGCTACCTTATTGCCACTTTACCCAGTCTTTACCATCCTCCACAATGGCAATTCAAGTGTATGACTGGACAAAAAGAATGAAAATGGCTTTTACAAAAGTATCACAGCATTCCACGATTTTACAAAAGCTAATAAAATTCAACTTTAATTGCTGAAGTTATTTTGGAATCTGGCTGCTTCTAATTTGGCCAGCCTCTGAGCATGAGATTAGAGAGCTGACACACATAACCTCTATTTTTCCACATTGTTTTTTCTCCTGGCTGGCAGCATATCTCTTGGGGATTAGCAGGCGATGTTCATCCCAACTCTGGCCCTTCTACTCCCACGTCTTCTTCCACTTTACCTAAAGGTCTTAGACTTAGTCACCTCGATGCAGAGTCTGCTTCCCAAGCTTGACACCCTTAAAGTCTGGGTCTCCCTGTATTCTCCTGACCTACCCTACATATCAGAAACCTGGAGTTCCTGACTCTCAACTATCCCTTTTAGACTTTCACCTCTTTCATCAAAACAAGGCGGCAGTGTAGCCATCTACGTTCATCAAAATCTATCCTGTCCTGTCTCTCTTTGTGAGTCTCTTCCCCTCTTCGCATGAGCTACTTCTGATAAATCTCAAGTTCCTCTTCTCCCTCACCATCTTTGTAGGAGTGATCTATACTTCTTCCAAAATGTCTCCTCCTTCTCTTGTTTAAATCATCTCCTCACTTGCTTCCCTAGCTTCTTCTGGTGAGCTTATTATTCTCTGAGACTTTAACCTAAACTGGTCCTCTAATTAAGCCTACCATTGGAAAAATAGTCTCTGAACCTTTATCAGCTAAACAAGAAACCCACCCAGCCAAACCCACTCTCCCTCAACCACTCTCTCCTGGACTGAGTGGGCTCCTGCCTCCCCCACCCCGGCACTGCTGCTGCTGGTACTCTTCCAGATGCCTTCAGTGACCACTATATGACTTCTTATGTCAGAAAGGTATGTATGTCTCACGCTCCACCTAACTACCTCTGACTTTGGATCTTCAGATCACCAAATATTGATGCCCTCTGTGATCTTTTCTCCTCCGACTGGTCTCTCGTCTACTCTGCCCCGATATTGATTTTGATCACTCCCTCTTCTGCTTTATCCTAAACAAGGTATGGAAATCTTAAGTTCCCCCTAGAAGATGCAGGGTCAGATGCTCCCTCCACCCCTGGATATCTGTTGCTATCATCCACCTCTGCAATCCTGTGATCTCGCCAGGGCACGCCATAAATCCTCCTTCTCCCCCTCTGATCTTCACCTCTACAGGTCCTTAAAAAATGCCTGTATGAAGGCTATTAGGGCAGGGAAAGCCCAATACTTCAAATCTACCCGGCAACAAAACCTCATCCCCCCCCAAAAATTCTGGATGGCTCTTCACTCCCTCTTTGATGTACCCCAAACCTCTCCCCCACACTCTGCTGGCTGATGGTTTGCCAGTCTCGGACCCCTCTCTGTTGCTTAAATAACCAACTCCTTTTCACTACTTGTGCCTTCGCCAAGCCCGCTTACTGCACCTCCTGCCCCCATCTAAGGGCTTTTGCTTCTCTCTTGTTTCTGTGCCAGAAGTTTTTCATGCCCTCCTCTCACTCAATCCCCATAAATCCAGTCTGGATGGACCTGACCCTCACCTCATCTTCTCTGGATCTCTGCCCCTGCCATTGCCTTTCCACTCTCCCACTTGCTTAACCTCTCATTCACAATAGGTACTGTTCCTCGGGCCTGGAAAGTTGCCAGGGTGCTCCCCCTTCACAAAGGCTCCTGGCAACTACAGACCAATATTGCTTCTTCCCTCCATGGCTAAATTGTAAGAGTCCCTCATAGTCACCAGGCTTATCGATTTCCTTAATTCCACAGATTTTCTCTTTCCATTTCAATCTGGCTTCAGAAAAACTCACTCTACCATTACTTCCCTTGTCCTTATCACCAACTCTATACTCACAAGCATGGACTGGGAATGTATAACAGCAGGCATCTTTACTGACCTAGCTAAAGCCTTTGATTCTGTGTCTCATACACTACTTTTAGCCAAACTTCTCTCTACTGGTCTCTTGACCCATGTTGTGGACTGGTTTAAGTCTTATCTTATGGGCCATACACAATGGGTTCAGGCTGCAGACATCAGTTCTGTCTCCCCCTTCCCATTCAAGCAGGTTTCTCTCAAGGCTCCATTCTTGGCCCTGTTATCTTCTCGATCTCCCTTCCAAAATCAATATGTATGCCAATGACACAGTACTCTATGTCTCTGGACCTTCAACATTGGAGGTGGAGTCTCAGCCACAGAGTGACTTTCTGAGGGTTCTACCCTGGATCCAGGCAAACCAACTTAAGGTAAACACCAACAAAACTGTATCCATGACATTCTGTACTGCACAGAAACTTGCCAAACTTTCCCCATTCCCCTCCTTTCCCACCCTTGACGGCAACACTCTTGATGTTGTCCCAGTCTTCAAATATCTTGGCATCTGGTCGGACAGTTGGCTTGATTTTTCCTCCCATATTAACTATATCCATTTCAACCTCTGTCCCAAACTAGGAGCCATGTATCAGAAATGAAAATTATGTATCTATCGTAATTCTTGATCTTTCTGTGTATCTTCACCATTCATCACTGGTGGGTTCTGGCTGGAGGACAGGACCCCGTGGGAGCTTTTTTTTTTGTTGCAAGAGGTGGAGCTGACGTCGAGGCGGCACTGCCCTCGAGGCTGATGGATCGCATTGTGCTCACGAGCTGGCTAGCAACCGACATCGACTCCTCCTCAGACCCAGTTCTGCATGCTGGAGAGTGGTTAGAAAACAGAAGCCGGGACAAGGGAGCCCAAGGGATAGAAAAAGGAAAGGATATAAAAACCATGGAAGGAAAAATGCCAGAAAAGAAGACAGAAGGAAAAGAGCCTAGGGGTCCGGGACAGGGGCCCCAACCTCTGGGCAAGGAGGGGGGGATAGAATAGGAGGGAGGGATAGAATAAGGGAGGGAGAAAAGTAGAACAGGAGAGAAAAGAGAAGAGGGGGGGAGGGAGAGAAGAGACAGCACTCCACCCATCGGGGTCCAAAAGGACTGCCCGAGGATTACAGAAGGGCAATACTGCTTTAACCATGTCCCTAATTTCAAAAGGAAGAACCTCTAGAAGGGACCAGAGAATGGCTGGTCTGAAGTCCAGAAGAAGGTGCAGTGCACAGACTCTGAAGAGTCCTCACTGGTGAAGACAGATGGCAGTATCTTCTCCCATCCTCGACAAGGGATAAACCAAGAAGGGACAGGACTCATCCTGAATAGATAACAAAAACAAGCCCCTAAACTCCCCTTTTCAAAGAAGAGGAGTTTTATTCTTCAAAATTAAGAGTGACAGGAAATCCCAGAGGGAAAACCTGTTAGGGAAATTGTAAAAAATAGATACAGAAGTGGGAAGGATCACCAGGGCCCCACCATCCCTGTTCTAAGACAACCCCTAGGGCTTTAGATAAAGCAGGGAAGTATGTAAAATGGGTCAGACTGGGAGGAGGGTCCCATTAGGATGGAACACAACCCTGGCGACCAAAAAAGGGGTTGCCTCCTTGTTTATCCCCCCAACACTCTCAACACCTTCAAAGGGGACGGAGCAAGAGGTACCAGAACTACCATCAGAACACAGTTTGGAGAGACAAACAGGGAGGAAGTATTGCCCAGAGATTGAGGCATAAGAGGGGAAGGTAAGCGGGAAGCAGTGATGAATGGTGAAGATACACAGAAAGACCAAGAATTATGGTAGGTACGTCATTTTCATATCTTATCTGTGTCAATCATCACTGGTGGGTGATTACCAAGCCTCCCGAAGGGGACCTGGCACCTCCATGAGAGAAGGTAGTCCCTCAGCTTCCTGTGGGGGAGACACTGGAGGAGGAAACCCTTCCAGGCCTAGTTAGGCCTGAGACTGGTCTGGGTGAGGCGGCGTTCCCCTTTGGGTAGGAGAAGAAGTTGCCCCTGAAGTTCCCGCCGTACCCTACGGGAGAAAAGGTGGGTTCCCCGAAATGAGGAGGCAGTCACCCTACGCAGGGCCAGTGGTGATAACCTAGAAAGACAAAGTCATGTCGTCTGCCTAATGCAGCTCGCTGTCCCCGCTAGCCTGGATACCACCATTTAAGATCATAGGATGCCCTTGCTTGGTGCCTTGCAAGCTTCAGGCCCCATGCGGCGAGGGCAATGGCCTGTCTGGTCGCCTCCGAATCAGGCAAGGACACTAGGATCTGTCCTAGTAGAGACCATAAGTGCCTGTTATAGGCAGCATGATGGGCCTGATGTGCCGAAGAGAACATTCTCCTTCTCAAAAAGTCAAAACTCAGCAGAGTGTCTCCGGGGGTTGGACACATCTTCGGCGTCAATGCCCAGAAGGTGTGTCCAGGAGTGTCACGCCCGAAGGAGAGTGAGTCAAGACTCCTGGAGACCCTAGGGGTGTGCAATACCTGCTCCAGCAGTCCCTCGTTGCTGGAGAGAGGGTGGAAGGACTTCCCCAGACACAGTACGATGCCTCCCTGAAGGGGGAGGGCCAAAAAGAAACCACCAGGTTGGCTGCACTGAATTCACCTAAAAAGGCGCATGCCATCCGCTCAGGACTGCGCTTCCTAACTTGGAGATGTGGAGCTCGTTGACCAACCCCGAAAGGAAGCGCTGATAGTAAGACAAATCAGCAGCTGGGGACAGGAGTACGGAGGATTCTTCTCCCTCAGAAGAGGAAGACGAGGAAGCCGACAAGTCAGGAGAGTCAGGCACTGGCTGCACAGGGGAATGGTGGAACACCTCCTCGTCCACGGACCTAAAGTAGACAGGGAATAGTGCAGCTGTGAACCTGAACTGCTCCCAGGTGAGAGGTCCCGCAGGACCGACATGGCCTGGGAGAGAGGGAGGTGTTGGCAGAGGTAAGGGGACTAAACACCTCCAAGGAGGAGGAGTGTAACCTCTGCCAGGGCTGAGGGACTGAACAGGAGACCTCTAGGATGGAGAAGATCTGTCGGCCGGAACAGCTGGGGGTCGTTCAACCGAGCTGGAACAGTCAGGACTGAGCCCTAAAAAGGAGAATGCACCCCTGCTAGGTGACAGGGGCCGTATCAGCCAAGAAAGGTGGCCCCTAGCCTCTAAAGATGAGATTCCTCCCAGGGAGACTTTAGGGGAAAAAAAACAGGACTGGCGCTGCGACTCCTACCCGAGCCCCTGTGGGCTCCCAGGAAGGGGCACTGCCCCCGATTCTGTTCCCTCAATCCTTCAGACTCAGAGAGGGACCTCTTCTTCAGAGTCAGCCTAGACACCTCGATCACTGTGGCTGACTCTTGAGAGACGGTCACCGAGAGAGTATCCTCCCCTACCTGAGGCGCCCCAGCCAGTTCAAAAATGGGACCGGTCTTTGCACCAAAAGAAGGGGGAACAACTTTAAAGGGAAAAAGAGAACCACCGATTCCGGCATGCCCCCTGGTGCCACCCTGAGCACTTGAGAACTGGTTGGGACCACTGACACCGAAGCTGACAAAAATTGCTAAACACAAAGGAGAGGACTGAATTAGAGTCATAGTGCTGGGCAGGGAGGAGTTGGAGGACTCCGAAGAATCCAGGAGCCAGTCTGGGTCTGCATCAGAGTCGTCATCCTCACCTGAGGAGGCTTGGACCCAGACCATCTCCTCCGGTTCCGGGACCATGAGCGCCACCGCAAACCGGCCCTGCACTACTCAAGGCGCCACCACAATCTCCAGCACTGCGCATGGCACTGGGATCCGAGACAGCACCAGGAGCAGACTCTGTGCCTTCCGCAGCACTGCTCTGATCTCCGGCACCACAAGCGGTGCCGGGATCTGAGATGGCACCCACAAACAGCACTAAGGACGATGCCAGAATGGGCCTGGAGGCCCTAAGCCGTGACACCGGGGAAGCCTTTGCCTTCGAGGAGGCGACTGCCAGAATGGTACCTCCTGCCTGACTCCTGGAGTAATCAGGCTGGGCCTCCTGCATCATGGAAGGAGTTTCCACCGAGGCAAGGCAAGAAGGGAGTGGAAACCCCCTCCTCGACGAGCTGTATAGGACCGGGAAGGGAGCCAGAGGAAGGGTCATAAAACCTGCAATTGGTGTCCCGGGTGCGAGCCTGTCCACCACAAGTCAGCGGCGCATGTCCGACTTTAAACGGGTGCAGTTCTAACACTCGATGGTCCATGGAAAAACAAGTGTCACAGCAATCCATATCATGGTGTGGGCCCAAACAGGTCAAGCAACAGTCATGCTGGTCTGTGACAGAAAAAAGTCGTCCGCAGGGACACTGCCGCATAAGACGCTGACCCATCTTGGAGGGTTTCTTCTTGTCCCAGAAACAAGACATGACCGGATGAAAAAACAAGAAACAGAAATAGCACTCGGCATCATCAAAAAAATAAAAAGGAATGGTCTTACCAATCAATGGCACCGAGAGACGCTATACAGAACTAGGAACCGACTGACTAGGCTGCTGATGCAGATTTGCTCTGCATGAGGTATGTATCAACCTGGCGGGAGAAGCAGAACTGGGTCTGAGGAGGAGTCTACGTCAGTCACTAGCCAACCCACGAGTGCCACGCAATGAGTCGGCCTCGGCTCCACCGCTTGCAAAAAAAATTAAAAAAAGGCTCCCGCGGGGTCCTGTCCTCCGGCCAGAACCTACCAGTGATGAATGGTGAAGATCAACACAGATGAGATCAAAGACTCCCACTCTTTTGTCCATCGTGACTGCTTACAAAAATGATCCTCCTTGTCTTTGACTATGCTGATGTGGTCTTTAGGTCAAGGGGTGGAGCAACAACAGGGAAACATCAAAATGAAGCAAATAAATCAAAATAAAAGAAAAAAACACTATGGTTCTCAAAAGAGGTGGCGGAGAAGGTTAGGGAGAAAAAGATAACATTCAGGAACTAGAAGGAAACAGAGAAGAAGCAGGACAGAGAACTGTACCAGTTAAAGTACAAGGAAGCGAGGAAAGCAGTCAGAATAGCAAAAGCCCAAACAGAGGAAAAGATAGCCAACTCAGTTAAGAAGGGGGATAAAACTTTTTATAGGTACATTAGGGAGCAAAGAAAGACAAAGGGAGGGATAGTGAGGCTTAATAAAGGGGACAGTGGGTGGGCAGAGAGGGACAGTGAAAAAGCAGGGATACTGAATGAATACTTCTGCTCAGTATTCACAAAAGAAGAGGAGGGGGAGGCACCTAGTTCAATCTATAGAAGCACTAGGGGAGTCAAAACCAGTCCTTTCACAGAAGAAAGGGTTCTGAAAGAACTCCTAAAACTGAAAGTGGGCAAAGCAATGGGGCCTGATGGGATTCACCCCAGAATTCTGAAAGAACTAAAGGAAGAACTAGTGACACCACTGACTACCCTTTTCAACAAATCATGGGAGGATGGTGTGGTGCCTGAGGACTGGAGGAGGGAGGATGTGATTCCCCATCACAAAAGTAGGAGCAAGAAAGAGGCAGGAAGAAAAAATTACTCACCTTAGTAATTATATTTCTTCTAATGGAGTCTTGCTGTATTCTGACAATTGCAGTGATTCCCAACCTTTGAACTGCCCTGGAGAACTAAGGGTTAACTTTCCATGCAGGGCATGGAATGCTGAGCTCGAGCTCGGTTGAAGTCTCTGTCTGGAGTGTTTTGAACCTAAACCGTCAGATTCTTACGAGCCCAACTAAAACTAAAAATTCTATGTGTAAATTGTAAAAATTCTACTAGCCAACTGGCTGGAATGTTTTGGATTCCCAAGGAAGACTCAAGTCAGTAAACCCAAAAACTAAACCCAATGTACTCAAAAAAAATAAAAATAAATAAGCACCCAAACAAAAGGGAGGAGGGTGCCAGCAAATACACCCCTGGGGAGGCAGGGAGGGGGGTCAGAATACAGCAAAACTCCATTAGAAGAAATATAATTACTAAGGTGAGTAATTTTTTTCTTCAAACAACATGAAGTCTTGCTGTATTCTGACATATGCAGACTACCAAGCAGTACCTCCAAGGAGGAGGGACAGAACCTACTTTGGGAATAGGCTCTGAAGTAGTGCTGTGCCAAACCGAACATCACTCCTAGCCTGGATATCCAGAGAGTAATGCTTGGTAAAGGTATGGACTGTTTTCCAGGTGGCTGCTTGACAAATTTCTAGGAGAGGAATATCCCTGGTCGCAGCCAGGGAAGCAGCTGTACCTCTTGTGGAGTGAGCCCTCAGGCCTCAGGGTGGAGTTTTTCCCAGTTTTTCATAGCAGAATTGTATACAAGACACAATTCACCTGGCAATAGATCTTTTGGTGGCAGGTTTGCCCTTTCCCACTTCTCCATAAGTGAAGAATAACTAGAGGGAGTCAAACCTGTGACCCTTGGTATGCTCTATGTAGTAACTAAGGGCCCTTTTGACATCTAAACTGTGTAGCCTCCTCTCTCCTGAGTGAAGAAAACAGGGAGAGAAATAGACTGGTTTAAATGGAAGTCTGAAACCACTTTGGGCAAGAACCTTCTATTGGTTCTAAGGACCACTTTATCCCTATGAAAGGAGATAAAATCCGGTTCCACTGACAGGGCTTGCAATTCACTGATACGCCTGGCAGAGGTAATGGCTACCAGGAACACAGTTTTCCAAGTCAAGTACTTATGCTCTGCTGAAGACATAGGCTCAAAGGGAGGTTGCATAAGCTGAGCAATGCAAACATCCAAATCCCAGGCAGGGGCAGGGTCTCTAAAGTGGGGACTGGTGTGAAACAATCCTTTAAAAAATTTACAGAACACAGGATGGGAAGATAGTGAGGAAGGCTTCCCCACAGACAAAAATGCAGAACCAGCTGACAAATGTACCTTGAGAGTAGCTGGTCTGAGGCCTAGGCCATTAAGATGGACCATATAATCCAGAACCGTAGGCAATTCAGCAGTGTCTGGAGAAATACGCTTCTTAGAACACCAAATGCTGAATCTTTTCCATTTGGAGTTGCAAGTCTTTCTGGTAGAGGGCTTTCGAGAAGCCTTGAGGATGTCCAGAACCCCTTGTGAAAGATGCAGATCTGCAAACTAACTTTTCAAGAGCTGAGCCTTGAGATTGAGGGACTGAAGATTGGGGTACCAAATCCTCCCCTGAGAGGATGTTAACAGGTTGTAATTCCTGGGAAGAGACAGGGGGAGAGAGACTGCTAGGGACAGCAACAGGGGGTACCAGGGCTGTCTGGCCCAATCTGGAGCAACCAGAATCACCCTGCAAGGCTGAGACCTTACTTTGACTAAAACTTTGAACAGGAGTGGGAAGGGGGGGAAAGGCATACAGAAACTTCCCTTCCCAATTCAGAATCAGAGCATCCAGGAGGACTGAGCCCAAGACTGGAGGTCTGCAACAAAAGATAGGAAGTTGATGACTGTCTGGAGCTGCAAAGAGATCTATCTCTGGAGTGCCCCACCTTGAAAATATCACTTTCAACACCTGAGAGTCCAGGGACCATTCGTGATGGCCCTGAGAAATCCTGCTCAGTGCATCTGCTAGCACATTGTCCTTGCCTGGAAGGTGAACTGCTACAAGAGAGGCTTGCAGAGAATAAGCCAGGTACCACAACTTCATGGCTTCTGTGCTCAAAGCCGCGGACCGAGTGCTTCCCTGCTTGTTGATGTACCACATGGTGGTAGTGTTGTCTGTTCTGACTTGAACCACCTTGTTCTGAACTGACTGTGAGAATGCTTTTAGAGCTAGAAAAACTGCCCTGAGCTCTAGAAGACTGATGTGGAGAAGGGATTCTTGGGGGGACCACAGGCCCTGGGCAGTGAAGGACCCCAGGTGGGCTCCCCATCCCAGAAGAGAAGCATCCGTGGTAAGGACCACTGAACAAGGCTGAGTAACAAAAGGAACACCTTGCCTTAAATTGTCCTGATCCTGCCACCACTGGAGGGCCTGGATCAAGGTCGGAGTCACGGAATCAGTTTGGTAAGGAGTCCTTTCTCTGAGACCAGTAAGCTCTCAGGTGGAACTGAATATCCCTCATCTAGAATCTTGCCACTTGGACCACTGCTGTTGAAGCTGCCATGTGGCCCAAGAGCTGGAGGAAATGCCTTGCTGGTCGAGATACCTGGAGGCTGAAGGAAGAAGCTAGTTCCATAAGAGCCCTTGCCCTTTCTACAGGAAGAAAGGCTCTTGCTCTGAGTGTGTCCAGTTCTGCCCCTATAAAGGTAAGGAGCTGGACTGGTTCGAGAACTGACTTAGGAAGGCTGAGAAGAAATCCTAGGGAAGTGAGCACTTGCTGGGTCACTTGCAGATGAGACTTGACTTGGTCTGGAGACTGACCCACTAATAGCCAATCGCCCAGATAAGGAAATCTTTTGCCTTCTTAGAAAGGCAACTACTATCGCCAGGCACTTTGTGAAAACCCTTGGGGGCTGAGGTTAGGCCAAAGGGCATTGCTCTGAACTGATAATGGCTTGATAGCAACTCGAACCTGAGGTACTTTCTGTGGGAGCACCTGATGGGAATGTGAAAGTAGGCATCTTTGAGGTCCAGGGAGGCTAGCCAGTCCCCTGGCCTTAGAGAGGGAAGGATTATTCCCAGAGTTATCATCTTGAACTTTGGTTTTAAAAGATGTTTGTTCAGATATCTGAGGTCTAGGGTGGGTCGCCACTCCCCTGTCTTTTTTGGGGGTCAGGAAATACCTGGAGTACAGTCCTTTGCCCCAGTGTAGGGTAGGTACTCTCTCTATAGCTCTTAAAGCTAGGAGAGAAGAAACCACTGCCTCTAGGGCAAGGGTTTCCGAAAGATTTGCAGGTGGAAAAGATCTGGCTCTCATCTTTGGAAATTTTTTGAAGCTGAGAACCAATCCCTGGCTTACTACTTCCAGGACCCACTTGTCTGATGTAACAGACATCCAGTCCTGGACAAAGTAAGCCAGCCTGCCCCCTACTGGAATAGGAGAGTCGACCTGGGCAGACCCATCAGGGTGTCTGCTTGGCAGGGGCTTTAGGCTGAGGGGTGGATGCAGGCCTGCTCATCCCACTTCTGCCTCTCCCTCTGAAGAACCCCCTCTGCGAAAATGAAGAAAAGGCCTGTGCTTGGTAAAAAGGCATTTGAAAAGGCCTGCCCCTGCCCTTAGACTGCTGCCTCTGAGGAGTTGCCTGCCTTTCCTTGGCCGGAGCACTCCTGTAAGTGGTCCTGTTCTCGTCCATTTTCTTCATGTAACTCTCTGTCTGCTCCCCAAACAGAGAATTACCCACTACAGGAAAATCTATAGCCTTAGCCTGGGTGTCTTACGAGAGGCTAGTACATCTGAGCCAAGCCATCCTTCGAAGAGCCACAGATGTAGCCATGACTCTTGATGAGACATCATTAGAGTCCACAGCAGCATGAAATTGCACTTTAGATGCCTCAGTCCCATCTGTAGCCACCACCTCCAGCTCCTTGGCTAGCTGGTGGGAGGCCTGTTTAGCCAGTGCCAGTACAGTGTCCCACCTGGACTTCTGGTACCTGGCTGTATAGGCCATATAATTCGCCTGCCTGAGTCCCAAAGAAGATGCCATGTACTGCTTCTTTGCCATGGCATCAATTTTCCTGGAGTCCTTGTCAGGGGGGTGTGAAGCCAAGGGACTATTTGCCTTGTCACAGGCAGCAGTCTGCACTACCCCAACATGGCTGCATTGCTGAGATAAGAACTCCGTGTCTGAGCCTGAGAATGTATACATCTTGTCCATTATTTTATCCACAGGAGGTATAGTGTTAGGAGACTAAGATTTTTTTGTGTCTGTTTCCCAAAAGATTTATGGAGGGGAATAGACAGACTCCTGGACTCTGGGATATCGGTCATCTCTATATAATCAGGCTCTTCTTGATCTTCCACAGCCTCCTCCATAGGAAGCTGGAGACTTTCAGCCACTTTCCCGTAAACATAAAATGGGAAGGGGACTCAGAAAGCCTAGGAAGGGAAACACCTGATGGTCTGTCTGGGGAGATGTACGGTTCCACAGGCACATCCAGACCTTCACTTACATCATAATCCTCAAATTCCCCTTCCTCTTCAAACTCCGGTTCATAAAATTCTTCAAGGGTATACTCTTGAACCGGGGAACCAACCAAACTGAACCCCTGCCAGAAGGAGCCGGATCGGTCGGAACCGGACAGAGCGATTCCACAATTTCAATCGCCCTGGCTATCTCTTCGGCGGTCGGAACATGAACCTCTGGATCCGAACCTGTCGATTTATCTTTGCGCTTTCTGTTTGTCGGAACCAATCCCTCAGAATCGGCTTTCCTTTTGCCCGAAGAAGTATCACCCTGGTCAGAGGGCACTCCTTCTGGTTCGGTCGAAACTGAACCGGGCTGGCCATCCGGGTCAGCGGACTTCTCGGCCTCCTTTTCCCTCCGTCTACCTAATCTCTTCTTGAGGGTAGATTTGGGAAAATTTTACATATTTGGCAGTCTGAATCGAGGTGGTCAAACCCCAGACACTAAACACAGGTGGTGTGGGGATCAGCCTTGGCAAAGACCTCCCCACACTCACTGCAGTGTTGAAACCCAGTGGGCACAGTTTTTTTCTTGCATTTCTCAGACATGGCCAACCTAACCAAACTTACCATTTTTTCGGCAACCGCCAGGCAAGACTCCCTTATTGGTTCCTAACCGTGTCACAGGTATTGGAAAAAAATGGTTAAAACACGTTTTTTTTTTTAGAACCGATAAGAACTGGTAACCACACTCTAAATATAGCAAAATTCACAATCAAATGGTCGGTTCAGTCGAACTGACCGCACTTTTACAAGTTCCACACAGAAAAAATATAGAACAATTCCTATCTAGTACTCATGGCACCACAGACAGAGACTGAACCGACTATGTGGATACTTTTTTTCGGTTTAAGCCGATGAAAAACTGAAAACTTTAACCGACTTCGAACCAAGCTGAAGGAGAAATCTCCGGAGTGACCGTTCAGTGAGGCGGAATAAAGAATCTGACGGTTTAGGTTCAAAACACTCCAGACAGAGACTTCAACCGAGCTCGAGCTCTCAGCGTTCCATGCCCTGCACGGAAAGTTAACCCTTAGTTCTCCGGGGCAGTTCAAAGGTTGGGAATCACTGCAATTGTCAGAATACAGCCAAGACTTCATGTTGTTTGAAACTATAGACCTGTCAGTTTGACCTCAGTGGTAGGGAAAATGATGGAATCACTTCTGAAGGAAAGAACTGTTGAGCACCTAGAGGCCAGTGGGGCACAGGACCCAAGGCAGGATGGATTCACAGCGGGAAGGTCATCTCAGACGAATCTAATCGATTTCATTGACTGAATGATCAAAGTAGTATACTAGGGAGGGGCTCTGGACATGGCCTACCTAGACTTTAGCAAGGCATCTGACACAGTCCCACACAAAAGATTAATAAAAAAAATTAGCCAGCCTGGGAGTGGGTTCCAGGGTGGTAGCCTGGGTAAAACAATGAATGGACAACAGGACACAGAGGGTAATACTAAACGGAGTCCACTCTGAAGAAGGGAGGGTTACTAGTGGGGTACTGTAGGGTTCAGTACTGGGTCCGGTCCTGTTTAATGTCTTTATAAGTGACACTGCAGAGGGAATGGAAGGAAAAGCATGCTTTTTTGCAGACGACACAAAGATCTGCAACAGGGTTTGATACACGGAGGGGTGGAAAGGATGAGAAGGGACTTGGCAAGGTTGGAGGAAGGGTCAGAAGTATGACAGCTTAGATTCAACACAAAGAAGTGCAAAGTTATGCACCTGGGAAACAAAAACTCAGGGGAAGAGTACACAATGGGGGAGGAGGTAGTAACAACAAAAATGGAAAGGGACCTGGGGGTAGTCATATCAGATGACCTAAAGGTTAGCAAGTAATGTGAGAAGGCAGTGGGGATGACTTGGGGGACACAGGGATGTATAGGAAGAGGCATCACCAGTAGAAAACAGGAAGTGGTTATCCCTCTTTACAGATAGTTGGTGAGACCCCATCTGGAGTACTGCATGCAGTTCTGGAGATCCCATCTCCGACAGGTCACAGACAGGATGGAGGCAGTCCAGAGGAGGGAAACTAAAATGGTGCAGGGCCTGCAACAGAAGCCATATGAAGAGAGACTAAGGGAGCTTAATATGTATACCCTTCAGGAAAGGAGGGAGAGGGGGTACATGTTAGAAACTTTCAAGTACCCTAAGGGAATTAACAAAGTCCAAGAGGTAGCATCTTTCAGAAAAAGAGATGTGCAAGAACAAGGGGACACAATTTGAAGATAGAGGGGGGACGGCTCAGGGGCAAAGAGAGTGGGTATTTTTTCACAGAGAGGGTGGTGGATGCATGGAATGGCCTTCCTGAGGAGGTCGTGGGGTCAAAAAGAGTGGGGAAATTCAAGAATGCATGGGACAGACATAAGGCAATTCTTGGTGGGGGTAGGAAGAAGCAGGCTGTTGGTTAACTAGGATCTGCAGCTTATCCAATAGGTAGGGAAATGGGCATACTAGGTGGGCCAAGCGGTCCCTATCTGCCATCAAAGTCTATGTTTCACCCCGCCTTATCGCTCTCTAGACTGTACTCCCTCTTTATCACCTTTTGCCTTGAATGATCCCCCGCAATCATCACTATTCCCTCTACTCTTCCTTGTCTCCACTTATCCGAATATTGTTGCTTTACCTACTGATTTTAATGTATTTATCTATACATACATATATATATATTATGGTAGCATGGTAGTGCTACCATAGTTAGGGTTGAGGAGCCATTTCTATGTTAAACCTCAAAACTTTGCACCTTAATAACTTTGCAACTGTTTGACGGATTTGCCTGAAATTTGGAATACACGATCAAGAACCATAGGCCTTGGGATCTGCCAAGTTTTGTACCGGTCGGATACACAGCTGCAGAGTTATTAAGCATGATCTGCGCGCGTGTTTACGCTTTTTCTGGAATTCTACGGTCGCGCCTACAGGTCGCACGGTTTGCGTGACCGGCCCGAAATCTTCAGGGAACATGCAGCTTTGGCCCCCGATATGCCTTTTGAAGATTTCGTGAAAAAATATTAAACGTTCAAAAGTTATTCAAAAACAATTTCCCATTATAAGTCAATGGGAAAAGTTAACAAAAGTTTGACAGTATTACTTAAATGCACTTTTACTGTATGCAAATGCCCTGTTACTGTCGCAAATCTGCCATCTTGTTTTCAGTTAGTGATCAGAAAAATGCTTGGCATTTAAAATTGAGACCCTCTAGCAACCTAATTCTTTTGCTATTCACCTAGTCGGGCCCTGATGATGCTAGTCATGTCTTTATTTTGGGTAAAACACCCCAGAAATATGTTTTCAGATTTCTGGAAAAAGTACTTTCACAAAGTAGTGTTGCACTCATGAAAGTGTCGCAAATTTTTTGTGAAAGCTTTCGCAAATTGCGACACAACTTTGCGACACTATGCCCAAAATGACAGCAATTCTTTGGCACTCCGCTGCAAAAGAACGGTTGGGAGTTTTGGGCTGAAATTTGAAGGGAACGCAGATGACATCTCACAGATGTGCCTTTCAGTGTTGTATTGAAAAAATATTACATGGCGGCAAAGTTACGGCACTCCAAAGTTGACAGTTTTTCCCATAGGATAACATTACGCGCCTGACGATTGCAGAATCCTTTGGCACCCTGCTGCAAAATAACGGTTTAGTCTTTTTCCTGAAATTTGAAGGGAAGACAGCCAACAGCCCACAGATGTGCCTTTCAGTGGTTTGGTGAAACAATATTACAGGAGGCAAAGTTATGGCACTCGAACTTCTCTTTTTTCCCCATAGGATAACATTACGGCGTTCGCTGCGCCTTTCAGGGCCCGTATCTCGGAAACGGTGCGAGATACGGACTTTTCGTCAGAAAGATGCTTAGCCCCCTAATGGGGGCCAAGTACAAAATTAGCCAGGACAGTTGTAAATCATACGACTTTTACATTTTTTTTCTACGTCGTACGGTTCCTGAGATATAACCTATTTAGTATTCCAAGTTCTCATTTTCTGCTCCGATACTCATTATTATGCATACATTATTTGTACTCACTGTCTTTCTCTATGCAGGTTTTGGGGAAAACCAGCCTGTGCGCTTACATTACTCTTACTGTTGCCCTTTCTGCTTCCGGTTCCGTACCCGTTTCACTTACCGTTGTCATCTGGCGCCCACCATGTGGTATCCTTATGCTTACTTTGCGCCTGTTATTTTTTGCCATTTGTGCCTACAGTACTGTTTCTCTTTCTGTTTCACTTTGCGTCACCATGCCCACTGACATTTCCGTTTGCAGGCACCACGTTACTATGTGACAACACATCACGTGCAGATGTTCCCATCTACATCACCGTGTGCGTTACCCTTTCTGTTCTCATTCGGCGCTTGCATTACCATGTGCGCCACTGTTAACACTTTATTGGCGTTGCTGTTCCTGTTACTATGCCACAAGACATCACTGTGCTCCGCCACAGCATTATGTAGGGAGCGCGCCTGGAGGGCCCGCGCTCCAGCCGCTGCATTACATTCACTATTTCTCGTTATCATTCTCAAAAAGAAGGGAAATTAGAGGCAAAAAACTCCGTTTAATGCATTAGGGTTGTTCCACAGCGACAAAAGTGAGGAAATTCGCTGTTAGGGTTGAAAACCCTAACTCCGAATTCACCCCCCCGCACCACACACACACAGACGCACATACACACATGCAAGTATGGGGGAGGACCAAGTCAACACAACCAATGACAGACATCCAGCAGCAGGTGACAGAAATAACAAACAATTGTCTAAATGTACTACGAGACATCCCCATCCACCTGACCAGGTACTGCATGCTCAGTGGAGATCAACAGCAAAACTGAGGCCATGTACACCAAACGTACACATTCCTGATTGCAGCTGCACACAACGTACCACACTTAGTTGCATGGCCTTACCTACTGATGCCCCACACCACACCACAACTGGTACTGTGCCGTTAGTCAATATAAATGCTAAAGGTTTTAACACTAGTGAGTATACATTAATTAAGAGAAGTACATAAATTAACTACAAGACACTAGCATGCTCAAGATAAAAGTAGTGTTACATTTAGTATGTGATTTTCATAGTAGTACATTTACTGCAACTGTTTACTGAAGATAGAGGCTGATGTAAACGTATGGAAAAGCATTGCCTGTTCAATGCTGTGAAATTCGTACTGCCAGTATCAGATGCATTCTTATTGATGAAGCTGTACTGCTAATGTACATACATAGACCTTCAGTGTGTTTCAATACTAAAGATGCAGTAAGTATTCTTTGTAAGAAACAGTGTAATTGCATGGATTGGGCCAAGCAACTTCTAAATATCATAGGACTACTGAGCCAACAATGACGTACCTGTATTGGAGATGTCTATAGGATAGATTTCCCTGTAGGCACTTACTCAGTATGTTGTACCTGATAAAGACAATCTCATTGCATCTGTGATGACTAACTTATTCAAATTGTGATACATTTACTATTGTTGCAATGGGTGATCTATGCTACTTATGGACACAGCGTAATTTTTTTTAACAGTTGTTTCATACTCAGGCTGTATACGTAGTGTTTGGGTTTGCCACACTTCTGTCACTGATGCTATCAAAGTGATAACTATGTCAATTGTGGTACAACAGCAATCAAGTAGGTATAGTGTAGATATAAACAGAATGTCTTTTAGTATTGATTTAACTCACAATGGGATAAGTGTACTAGGACGGCAAGGGTTATTCTCTTCACTGACTCTGTCAGTTATAATCACACTAAGGTTTCGATGACTGTAATGATCAAGTTACACTGTTCATCTTCATGAGTTCATATTCACAGCCATTCTCCAGTAAGTAGACAGAGTATGGTGTAACTGGGTGTGACACTGTGTTGCAAAACTCCTGCAGTGCCTAGCAGAGGAGAGTATCTAGTCATAAGACAATTAAGCAATAAGGCATGACCAGCGGTTATGTTAAATGGTCTGTTAATCACCATGTAGGGGTTTAATGTTGAATGAGGCGTAGTGAGTGCCCATGTCCCTAGACAGTGATAAACTGACCATTAACATAATACCTGGGAGTGGCTTATTGCTATCATAATAAAATTGTTTTTTTAAACAACATTAAAGCATGTTCATCATATGGTTAGGCTCTACATGTATGTTAATAAAAACTAAACATAAGGCTGTTACAATGTTTACAGTCAATTAGAAAGCTGCATTTCTCAAACCCTTGTTAATCAGAGATATTATACCTGTACAATTCCTTGGTTTTGCTCAACTCTGTTGCTCAGGTGGCCCATCACATGTGGTGTCGTCTGGTGTGGGGCATCGGTAGGTAAGGCCATGCAACTACTACGTGTGGTACGTTGTGTGCAGCTGCAATCAGGAATGTGTACATTTGGTGTACATGGCCTCAGTTTTGCTGTTGATCTCCACTGAGCATGCAGTACCTGGTCAGGTGGGTGGGGATGTCTCGTAGTACATTTAGACAATTGTTTGTTATTTCTGTCACCTGCTGCTGGATGTCTGTCATTGGTTGTGTTGACTTGGTCCTCTCCCATACTTGCATATGTGTGTGTGTGTGTGTCTGTGTGTGGTGCTGGGGTGGACTGAGTTAGGGTTTTCAACCCTAACAGCGAATTTCCTCACTTTTGTCGCTGTGGAACAACCCTAACTAATGCATTAAATGGATTTTTTGCCATATATATATATATATATATATATATATATATACACACACGAATACAATGGAATTTGGCTAGCAGATAAAGGCTCTAGAGATCTATCAAGTCTGCTCGAATGTGCAGCTAGCACCCTTATCTCTGCAGCTGCCCTCCCTTCCACCCTTCCTTCATTAACCCTCCCCTTGTCCTGTCCCATCCTCGCTTGAAGCAGTCCACTGTTCTACTGCATACCACTTCAGCAGGTAACGATTCCACCCAGCCACCACCTCTCTGTAAAAGTGTCTCCTCATCTCCTCCTGAACCTTCCTCGCCTCCAGTCTCATATCATGGCCCCTAGTGTCCCCTCCTCCCTTACTTTGAACAGCCCCTCTGTACCTGTCTTGTTTATTCCTTTCATGTATTTAAAGGTTTCAATCATGTCACCCCGTCTCTCCTCTCCTCCAGTGAGTACATGTTCAACTCCTTCAACCTCCTCTCGTAGGATAAGTCCCCCAGCCCCTTGGTCATCTTTGTCGCTCTGCACTGCACCCCCTCCAGTAACTTAATGTCCCTCTTCAGATACGGACGCCCGTACTGCACGCAGTACTCCAGGTGTGGTCTAACTAATGACCTATACAGTGGCAGAATCACCTCCTCCCTCCTCGAGGATATACCCACTGCAATACAACCCAGCATTTTGTTGGCCTTTGCAGCTGCCTTCCTACATTGTGCTGAGTTGTTCATTGACCCTGTAATGAGCACACCCAGATCCTTCTCCTCCTCTGTCTGGGCTAGCTGCACTCCCCTAGCTGGTAACTCCTCCTTGGGTTCTTCATCCCAAAATGCAGCACCTTGCACTTTTTGGCATTAAAGCCCAGTTGCCAGGTGTCTGACCAGGTTTCAAGCTTTGCCAGATCATCCTGCAACCCCTGCCATCCCCCTAGGTCATCCACCACCACGCCTACCTTGGTATCATCAGCAAACAGACTGATCTTGCTCTTGATGTTCCATGATATGTCTGCAATGAATATCCCAAACAACACTGGTCCCAACACCGAGCCCTGTGGAACACCGCTCGTCACTGCCCTTGGGTGTGAGAGCTCCCCACCCACCACCACCCTCTGTTGCCTTCCCTGCAGCCAGTTTCCTACCCATCTCACCAGCTTTGCACCCGCCCCTGTGCCTACTAACTTCCATCCCAGTCTTCCATGTGGCACTGAGTCGAATGCCTTACTGAAGTCCAGATACAGGATATCCACTGCATGGCCCCTGTCCAGTTGCCTAGTTACCCAGTCACAGAACTCGACCAGGTTGGTTTGGCAGGATCTGCCACGTATGAAGCCATGCTGTCTGCTGTCCTGTAGTCCTTTGGCCTCTAGGAGGGCCACCAGCCTCCTTCAGGATAGTCTCCATTAGCTTACCCACGATGGATGAGAGGCTCACTGGTCTGTAGTTTCCCGGTTCATCCCTGGGGCCACTCTTGTGGAGGGGCACCCATGAGCCATCCTCCAGTCCTGAGGTACACACGAATGTAGTGAGGCATTAAATAGGTCTCGCCAAGGTCCTGCAAGGACCTCTGCCAGCTCCTTCAGTACCCTGGGGTGGATGCCATCTGGGCCTGGCGCCTTGTCCACCCTCAGTGCCCTCAAACCCTCTCGAACTCTGCTCTCCATGATTTCCCCATCTGTCACCACTTACCACCCTGATTCTGCCATTTCTCCCACCTTGGGTGTCACCCCCTCTTCTCTTTAGTAAATACTGAACAGAAGTACTCATTTAGTGCTTCCGCCTTATCGCACCCTGCTTCCACCCAACCCCCCTCCTTCCTAATCCTTACTATGTGGTCCTTACAACTCCTTTTCTCCCTGATGTACTTAAAGAAGTCCTTCTTCCCCTTCTTAATGCCTTGTGCCAGCCTGAGTTCGTAGATGCTTTGTCCTTACTGCCCTTGTCACCTCCTTCGATTCTGTCAGTACTCCTCCCTGTCTTCCCCTCCCTGTTTTCTTGTACTTCCTAAAGGCAGCTCTTTTCCTCCTTACCTTTCCATGACCTCCTTGCTCAACCAGATCGGTTTCTTAGCCCTAGCCTTCTTGCTCTGGGCTTTGCAGCAGGTTTTGGTTGCCTCCACTATCCCCAGCTTTATGAGCTCCCACCTCTGGTTAGTGTTCATACTAGATTGATTTCTGGCCAGGTACCCTTTTACCACTTCCCCCATCCTCCCAAAGTCGGCCCTCCTGAAGTCCAGCACTATTGTGCCAGATTCCACTCCTTCCTTGCCCATATCCAGTGTGAGCCATACCGAATGGTGGTCACTCCCTGACAGCGGTTCCTCCACTGTAAGTTCTCTCACAAAGTCCCCATTTGCCAGCACAAGGTCAAGGGTATTCCCTAACCTGGTTGGTTCACTGACCATTTGCAGCAGGAAGCTGTCCTGGAAGGCATCCAGTAGTACCTGCTCCCTTCTGTTCCTGGTTGTTGGGGTGCTCCAGTCCACTCCTGACATGTTGAAGTCCCCCACAATCACCACACTACCCTTCTCGCAGGTCCTCCTGATCTGTCCCGCTAGTTCCCTGTCTAACTCCTCCGTCTGAGATGGTGGCCTGTACACCACTCCCATTCTAAGAATCCTATTCTTGGAATCCTGGATTTGCATCCAAAGTGACTCCGTACTACCCTCCTCCCCTTCCTCCCACTTCAGTCCTTCCTTCACATATAGTGCCACCCCTCCTTTCCCAATCACCCTGTCCCTACGAAATAACCTGTACCCTGGTACAGACAGGTCCCAGTCATTGTATTGGTGGCCCATGTTTCCGTGATGGCTGCAATGTCCACCTCTCCTCTGCCATGAGAACCTGTAACTCTGCAGTTTTCTCCCAAGGCCTAGCATTAGGGTAACCACCTTCCACCCTCCCCTCCCATCCTGCCCCTTTCCTAGCACCACCAATAGTACTTGTCATGTGTCCTTTGTCACTGTTATGGGGTAAGCTCATATGGTTTCCCAACCTGTGGTCTCTGCATATCTCTTCCCCAACTGCCACCCCCACTCCTAGTTTAAATTCCCAACTTCCTCTATGTACTCCTCCATCATCTATCTATCTATCTATCTATCTATCTATATATATATATATATATATATATATATATTTTTTTTTTCATGGCAAAAAGCTCAGTTTAATGCATCAGTTAGTGTTGTTCCACAGAGACAAAAGTGAGGAAATTTGGTGTTAGGGTTGAAAACCCTAACTGCACATACCCCCCCACCACCACACACACACATACATGCAAGCAGGGAAAGGATCAAGGCAACACAGCCAATCACACACAACCAGCAGGAGGTGTATACCTGTGTTATTGTAGCAAGTAGGCAAGAAATCTAACTTCAGGTATTGTACAGTATTTCCAAACTTGCTTCAAGAGGTTAGTTCACCTGAAGGTGAAACAAGGTGGCAGCAGCGAAAAATGTGTTCCTTGCTATGTTTTCGACATATGGGTAGCGAAAGGCGTCATGGGTGCCGCAATGTTAGTCTATGGGAAATTGCTTAATTTCAGAACAGTGTAACTTTGTCAAGCTTAAGTACTTTAGCACCAAAGCAAGACAAGGCACATCTGTGGGACCAGGGGTTGCCATCCTGCAAATATCAGCCCAAAGGACCCAACCATTTGCTTGCAGGATGATGGCAATGATGTGCAGTCATCAGGAGCATACTTTCGCAAAATACTGTCACAAACACTAAAGTGTCGTAAACCGAACACATGACAGTGTCGCATTTGCGAAAACATGCAAAATAGTGCCGCAAAATACTGTTACAAACATGAAAGTGTCACAAATGCATAGCACGACAATGTCGAATTTGCAAAACTATTTTTAAAGTATTTCAGGGAACGTGGAAAATCCTGTTTTGGGTCCTGTACACCTCGAAATACCATATGAGTAGTCTGTGTTATGTGTTGGTGGCAGAGTGTGGCCCAAGATGGCCAGTTGCCTGTAGTGATATGTGTTTTGCAGTGCGTGGAACATCTGGGATCAGAGTTAGCGGTGACAACCCCATGCCACTGCCCGGTGGGAGCATGGGTGAGTGGTTTCGTGGTTTAGACAGTTGTATGTCATTTCTGTTACCTGCTGCTGGTTGTGTGTGATTGGTTGTGTTGCCTTGGTCCTTTCCCTACTTGCATGTATGTGTGTGTGTGGTTGTGGTGGTGGTGGGGGAATGCGCAGTTAGGGTTTTCAACCCTAACACCGAATTTTCTTGGTTTTGTCACTGTGGAACAACCCTAACTGATGCATTAAACTGAGTTTTTTGCCATGAATGTCCCTTCTTTTTGAGAATGTGCAATATAAATAATTTATGGAATGTGGTGGCGGGAGCGCACGCTCACACCATACTGGCCATCTGTGCATAATAACCCTAACAGTAACAATAACGCTAACAGTAACGCAAACAATAATGGTAACGGTAACGCAAATGTGAATGCAGATGCAAATGCTAAAGCTTACAGAAACAGAAACAGTAACAGTAAAGCAAACGTAAACGAAAACGCAAAAGGTAACGGTAATGTAAAAAGAAATGGTAACGGTAACAGTGATGGAAATGTAAATGCAAATGTTAATGTAAACACTAATGGTAACAGTGATGGAAACGCAAACATTGATGGGAACTTTAACGCCCACACAAACGTAAACGCAAACGGTTATGGTAACACAAATGCAAACGGCAATGGTAACAAAATGCAAACAATCTAACAGTGACGCAAAGAGAAACGGTAATGCAAACGAAAGTGCAAATGCAAATGGTAACGCTAACGTTTACAGTAACAGAAATGGAAATGCAAATGGTAACGCAAGCGCGAACGGTAACTAAAACGCAAATGGCAATGGTAACATAAGCGCAAATGCAAATGGTAACGTAAATGCAAACGCTAATGGTAAGGTTAACGGTGATGCAAACGTTAACGTAAACACAAACGTAAACAGTAACATAAATGCAAGCGCTAACTGAAATGCAAACAGTAACGTTAACGGTAACACAAATGCAAATGGTAATGCAAGCACAAACGGTAACATAAACGGAAGCGCAAATGCAAACACAAATGGTATTTGTAATGTAAATGCAAATAGTAATGGTAACGACGACACAAATGCAAACGCAAACAGTAAAACAAACGCAATCGTAAACACAGATGCAAACGGTAACGGTAACATTAATGGTAAGGTTAACGCAAACGCAAATGGTAACAGACAGGAAAATGGTAATGGTAATGGTGAGCCAAACATAAATGGAAATGCAAATGGTAATGCAAACGCAAACAGTAACGCTAACAGCGATGCAAACAGAAACGCTAACGCAAGCGGTAGCAGAAACGAAAGCGGTAACAGAAACACAAGCGCAAACGTGAACACAAAACACTAATGCACATGCTTTGTGTTCGAAAGAAGTGCATTCAGAAGCACAGTGAATACAAAGAATGTGGGCATAATAATGGCCCTCGGACAGGAAAATGAGCACTTGGAATACTAAACTGCTTATATCTCAAGAATCATATGACACAGAAACAAAATTAAAATCTCATTATTTATAACTTTCCAGGCTAGTTTTGACTTTGCCCCCCAATGGGAGACTAACAATTTTTTGTGACGAAAAGTCCGTATCTCCAACCATTTTCGAAACACAGGACCCAAAAGGTGCGGCAGACGCCGTAATGTTATCCTATGGGAAAAATCGTCAACTTCGGCGTGCCGTCACTTTGCAGCCCTGTTATATTTTTGCACCAAAAGGCACATCTGTGTGATGTTGGTTTTCTTCCCTGCAAATTTCAGCCCAAAAGACCAAACTGTTGTTTTGCAGCAGGGTGGCAAAGATTTCTTATTGTTTTGTGCATAGTGTCGCAAATTACTTAGCAAATCATGACACTTTCACAAACAAAATCAAGAAAGTGTCGCATATGCGAAAGTACTTGGCAACACTACTTTTTACAAAATGTAAAAATATTTCTGGGTGTTTACCCCCCAAAAAGACATGGCTAGCATCCTCAGTACTAATTAGGTGAACAAA
The DNA here is from genome assembly GCA_016271365.2 of Neoceratodus forsteri. NCBI lineage: Eukaryota > Metazoa > Chordata > Ceratodontiformes > Ceratodontidae > Neoceratodus > Neoceratodus forsteri. The sequence continues at coordinate 184,490,948 of JADMNL010000022.1, forward strand.
ACAACAATTGTGTCCCTAGAGGGTCCCAAATTTAAATGCCAAGCATTTTTCTGACCACCAACTGAAAAAAAAATGGCTGAACCACGAAAGTAAAAGGGTCATTTGCGACACTAAAAACTGCATTTGTGACACTTTCTCATAGTTTAGCTTTTCCCATAGACTATAATGGGATTCAGTGTTTTTTTAGTAACTTTTGAACCGTTTTAATATTTTTTTCATGAAATGTTCGGAAGGCACATCGTGGAACCCGGCTGCATCTTCACTGAAGTTTTTGGACTAGCTGCGCAAACCGTACAGACTGTATGTGCGAGCAAAGAAACGCAGAAAACCCCATTATTTATTCATTTTTTGGTGCTCTGTAGCTCCGCAACCGTACATCCGAATGTAACAAAACTTGGCAGGTCCAGACAGCTGCGGTACCACACCATGCATTCCAAATTTCAGGCAAATCTGTTAGACAGTGCCAAAGTTATTAAGGTGCAAAATTTCAACTTTAACCTTAAATGGGGTACTCAACCCTAACTACAGTGGCACTAACGTGTCACTATAATATATATATATATATATATATATATATATATATAGGTATATGTAGGTATATATATATATATATATATATATATAAAATATATATATACACACACACACACGTTATATTTGTTTATTTAAGAGAGGTGTGGTTGTACTGTTTTTATGCGATGCCTTGTAAGGGTGCCCTGAACCTTCTGGGAAGGGTGCCCAAAACAAATAAAATCTACTACTACTTACGCAGGCAGCATCACAGCACCACCCTTATCTCCAAATTTTGGTTTGGATCTCTTCTTCCTACATTTCCTCTCCTCTCCTCTCCTCTTCCCCTCAACCCTCTCTTCCTATCTGCTATGCTCCAGAGACTCATGCACCTTTTCTCTCCCCTGTCGTCAATCCAGTTTAGGGCAGGCAACTTATTCCTATCATCTCCCCTCTCTCTGGAACCCACTATGAATCTCCCTTTGTCTAGCTCTGTCTCTTCACTGCTTAAAACATATGCTTTCCCACTTCTCCCCTTCCCCTTGCTCCCATCCTTCCTCCCTCCTTTTGACAGCTGGGGTTTGGCTCTCTCTCTACCCCTATTAACTTGTTTCTTTACGCACTATATTTCCCTACATGTCTGTATCCTACCCCATACTACTTTTTCCTTGTTCCCTTTTCACATGATTTTTACCCATCTTTTAGTTTATGTCTATATCAGTTTTGTTGTGTAAATACCCATGCATTACCCCAATCCTTACTACTCTAATAATTATACCTTCAAGCACCTTATGTTTGTACTTAAATGCTTTATTTAATTATTATTGGTCTTCATAGTTCCACTGCCTTCCTTCCCTTTTCACCAGGTCACAAATGGAAATGAGCATCGACTTAGTGTGCCTCTCCCAGTTATCAACATTTTAAATAAATAAATAAAAATATACCCTGTTCACAGGGATATACTCTGATCAGGCTGAACCCAGCTATCATTCACTCAGCTGGCTACCAGGTTTTTCTCTAACATTTTTTCCCTCTAACTTTCCCTGGTGGGGGTGGTGCCTCTGTCAGCCTCACACAGCCACAGCTTCCTCTGTGGCAGGAGCAATTCCCTGACCCAGCCACAGGGGTCGCTGTGTTAGTGGAACCTGCCACCAACCCTCCCTGACTGAGATGAACTCCTGAGCACCAGCTGTCTCGGCCGTGGCCTACCTCCCAATATGACTTTCAGGGCTTGCTTCTGAACCCAGGTCGTTAGCATGGTGGTGCGACACTCTGTTGCTGGACCATGGGGGTGACCTCACAGTCTAATACATAAGGTCAATGAACCTAACAAAATTGGTGATATTCTGTCCTCTAGTTTTTAAGTTATGGGGCTTAAAATTCTGCAGTCAACATATGTGACAGGGAGATCCTGCCACTCTTGAGGACCAACCTTTTCTTAAACTGTAGCAACAGTTCTTCTATTTTTTAGCCTACTCTATCCTTCACAATGTCTAGTCCATAAGGTTGGCCACCTATGGGCATCCCCCTCCCCTTTCCTGACTATGCTATAGTGTCCTCTATAATTTTCCTTTTCGCTCTCAGGTCCTTGTACAGGGAGGTTATTGTTGTGACCTCCAAGCTAATGTAAAACAACAGATTGTGTTCCTCGCTGCTGGATTTAGTATGCAACAGCACTATGTCATAAAATACCTTGATGTATATACCTTTTGTGTATGAAACCTGTAAATGTTGAAAATACCATTGGACTAGGTGTTTTTGATAAAGGTAAAAAGAACTAGGTGACTGTATTATAGAAATTAAGTTACCAGGGTGGAGATATCAGAAAAAAACCTGCTGTGTTGATAAATACATGTAAATTGCACATTGCTTGAGAGCCCTCTTGGTATCATGCATTCCTGCTGTAAACTGAGCCAGTCTGAAATTTCATGGTGATTTGCATATACATCCCATGATGCTATTCATTATGGGAGTATGTGTGATGTTGTGTTTCTTTGAAACTTGACTTATTGCCAAAGGCCTTTGGGGTAACCCTTGCTTCAGTGCTTCTGCACTGAGGTTCTTTGTCTTTAGCTTGTTTTGTTTTATTTGAGCCCCCACCACCCAAGCAAACAAGGCCCACATAGGGGAAACTGAATCTCAACTGAAATGTTAGATCAGTAGATGCTGACTAAGTGCAGAGCAAGGACATTCATAGTCTGTTGCTGCAAACTGATGTATTAAAGAAGGGATATGCCATTGCTGATGCTTATCCTCTGCATTTTTAATAAACATGACATGGAGATTGTATGTTGAACCTGAAGTGCTGAGTCTGGTCTGTCTGTTATCCTACAACCCCTCCACAGGCTTGGTGTCGGCAGTGGAATGACTTGCTGGAAACATCTGGACTGGCCTAAGAGGGATGTTTTCTGGTGGATATCGTCCAGATATGCCAGGTGGATCGATGCACCTGGAGTTGCCAGAGGAGAACCTGGAGAAGAAAGTTTGTGGAGTTCTGACCAGAACCATGGCCAACAGACTGGGAGAGAAGCTGCTGCATGGACTGGACCTGGGAGCTCGGAGGAAGGCCAAGCTTGAGGTAACAAAGAGATGCAAATGGATGAGGAACTACCATGGGGTTGAGGCAGACCAACTATGCAGAGACGCGAAAACACTGGTGCTAGGCGCTCAAGAGGTTCCTGCCAGAGAGTTTGGATAAAGGATTGGAGGAGGATTTTTCGTGGGCTCAGCTGGAGGAGGACCCTCCTGACAAAGCAGGATTTTCCTTTGTTGCCTATGTTCCCAGGATGTGACCTGTTGGAGGTCGGAGATGCAAGTATGGAACTTGAATGTGAGACCCCAGGAAAGACTGTGCCTAGTGATATTTGGCTGGGGTTGAAGACTCCAAGCAAGCAAGAAGAAACCTATGAGGCTGAAGAGACTTCTTCTTGTATTGATCCAGCTAAATCTATTAACAGTACTGACTGGTGTATACTGCAGGCTAAAGATGCTAATGTTGCCAAACTATACCATTCGTTTCTGTTGAGTAATGTGTTAACGCCTCAAGTTAAAGAATTATGATATCCACTATGTTTATGATGGAATGTTTATCTTTAATAGGGACCCTGAGATGGAGCTTCTGAAGATGTGTGGGTGTAAGCCCCATCCCTTCCAGGGACAGGAAGGTGGTAAGCAGTCTGAAATAACTGCTTTCCTCTTAAGGTGGGGGATATGTGACAGGGAGAACCTGTCACTCCTGAGGACCAACCTTTTCTTAAATCTGTTTCACTAGTTCTTCTATTTCTTTGCCTAATTTATTCTTTACAATTTCTAGTTCATAAGGTTGGCCACCTATGGGCACCCCCTCCCCTTTCTTGACTATGCTATAGTGTCCACTTTAACTTTCCTTTTCCCTCTCAGGTCCTCACTGTGGAGGTTATTGTTGTGACCTCCCAGCTGATGTATAACAGCAGTCTGTGTTCCTCGCTGGATTTAGTATGCAATGGCACTATGTCATAAAATACCTTGATGTATATACCGTATGTGTATGTAACCTGTAAATGTTGAAATACCGTGGTACTAGGTGTTTTTGATAAAGGTAAAAAGTACTAGGTGACTGTACTGTCGAAATTAAGTTACCGGGGTAGAGATATCAGAAACCCTGTTGTGTTGTTAAACACATGTAAATTGCAGATTATTTGAGAGCCCTCTTATTACCATGCATTCCTGCTGTAAACTGAGCCAGTCTGAAATTGCATGATGATTTGCATATATATCCCATGCTGCTATGCACTATGAGAGTATGTGTGACGTTGTGTTTCTTTGAAACTGGGCTTATCGCCAATGCCCTTTAGGGTAACCCTTGCTTCAGTGCTTCTGCCCTGAGGTTCTTTGTCTTTAGCTTGTTTTGTTTTTTTATTTGAACCCCCCCCCAACCCAAGCAAACAAGGCCCATACAGGGGAAGCTGAATATCAACTGAAAAGTTAGATCAGTGGATCAGTAGATGCTAAGTGCAGAGCAAGGACATTCATAGTCTGTTGCTGTAAAATGATGTATTGAAGAAGGGGTATGCCATTGCTGAAGGTTATCGAAACCTTGGTTTCAGATTGCCTTGAAATACACTAGGCAACCTTCATGCTAGGTTTTCTGTTTGGTTTCACAACAATTAACACCTGGTACACCATATACTCTGTATCAATGCCAGGAATGACTATAATCTATTAATTTACCTGTATATTCTCGGTAATCTCTTCTCTGCATGTATGGCCCCATGTAAAGTCTCCCCGGGTCGCCCCTGAAAAAGGGACCTTTGGGGCTCAGTGGGCATACCCGGTCATCAAAATTTAATAAATAGATAAATAAATCTCCTGTAGTTTGAATAATCACCACACAGATACTGTGTGTTAACCTGAAGTTCTTTTTTTTATTATTTATTTTACTCCTTCCTGCCACCAGCTGCCCAGTACTTTCAGCCCCGGTCATGGTCCTCAGGCTTCCACCCCTACAACGGCCACGACCTTCCGATATCCCCTGGATTGCCCCCCATGGTGGGGCTGTGGTGCCAGTCCCCCGGCGTCACAGACAATGGGATAGGTCGGAAAGCCTAGGGACTAATTGAAGCCGTGGCAGGCTTTATCAAAGGCAGCTGGTAGCTGCTCTTTTCCTCCTTTTTCCTGGGGGGTGGGGATGTGCAATGACATCCTGTATCCGCCCTACCCCTGAACATGCTAGGCACCGGTAGCTGCGCAACTCCCAGCCTCTGCCAGGGGTCCACTGAGCGACAGACACACTCTCCACCCTCTCCCAGACAAGGACAGCAGTCCTTGGGATGCTCGATCCTTGTCCCCCTCGGCCAGCCCTCCAGTGACCTGGGTCCATTCCTGAACCCGGGTCACCGGCATCACAAGCGGAAATCCAACCACTGCACTGTCAGGCTAGCTAAACCTGAGGTTCTACATCTGGTCCGTCTGTTATCCCGTAACCCCTCCACAACATAACTGCAAAATGTAATTTTAAAATTTCCAAATGTTTGGAGGATTAGACCTCAATCACTTTTAAAGACAGATCTGAAATGTGATACACCTCTGTATGGACACTGGTAAAGTCATCAAACCAAATCTGGTGTAATGGACAAATGCAGTACTTTTTAAACTGTAAGGAAATAACTGAAATCTTAATTTGACATCTTATGAAATATTTCCACAAATTTCATGGAAGCAAAATCAGAATTTTTCCAGAATTTCACTGGTGGAAGATAAATTTTGCCCAACCCCATATGCAGCAAAATCAAGTCCCTTTTGACAAGCCTCCTTTCAAGGCTTAAAGTAATCAATCTCCTCTCATAGTCCAAGCCCCTCACCTCATACAGTATATAGTTTTTTTTTAATGCACAGTCAAGTGGTCAAGTTTCTCAGCTAATGAGGTTTCAGGAGTTTACCTTGCTATTTTATAGTGGTTGTTAGAGTACCTAGAATACCCAGATATAATACAGATTGCCTAAAAAGGATATCAGTTTATAATAAGATTCATAAATCCTCAAGAAGCACAACTTACTATTGTTCTGACGTAGGATTCTGGCCTTTGTTTCTTCACCTCTTCCCCAGAGCTGGTATCAATCCAAGTTTGCGCTCCATAGATAAGAGTGATCGGCAGCTCCTTCCGGATCAGGTGGATCCGTGACAGCATTGGCCGTTTTGCCCAGCCAAAGGACTCTGTCAGCGCCTTAAATGCAGTTTCACCACTAGACATGAAGCAAATGGGACTTCATTATTACATGAACACAAAAGCTCTGTTGATGGTGCTAGAGCTGTAAGTAAAGCTGTAAAGTGCTGATGTGATTAGCAGCACCTTTCAGGGTCCTGAAAGCACTACTGAATGAGAAACATCCATCCTTAGGAATATGAAACATCCAGCGTGGCTGCTGGGTGTTGCTATTGCTTCATGCAAGTGCCAGCCACTGATTTCTGCTCCTTTCAGTAGTGCTAGCAATGACTTCGTGAAATAATGGAAAGTTGCCTGGGAATGCTTACCCAGTTACAGGGGTTAGCCCCCCAGAAACAGTGTTGTTTTACAATATCTGGTCAGAACTAAAATGGCTACTAATGCATCAACTTTATGAAGGATACAGATACAAACACATTACCTGGGAATTTCTTTCCCTTGTCAGCTCCTGTCACAAACTATATACCCCATGACCTTTGCCCATAACAATGTTCTGCACCTCTCCCCATTATCTCTCCCTCCCCAGTACCAGATTCCTACCTTTGCCATTCTGCTGCAGTACCTGTCCCACCATCCAATGACTTGCTTTCAAAAAATATCCCCTGCCCTTCCGTCAATGATCTGCCCCTTTCCTACTCCCTTGCCCACTCTTTACTGACAGCTCTCGTGTCCCTCTCTTGGCCCTGTAACATGTCCCCACCCCATCAACACAGCTTTACCTCTTCACTCTTGTCTCTACTACAAGTTTCCATGGCACCCCTCCTACGACCCCCATGCACTACCCCACATTTCCTGCTCTTGGACCCTCTTTTCTGCCTCCCACTTCAACAACCTCCTTGGTTTGCTCTGCTTGTTGCTGCAGGATCTTGGTCTTGTGATATACCACTGGCCAAGGACAATGAGGGGAAGTAGATGCTATGAGTTACTTGGAATGGGATTTGCATGACTCCTACTTACACTTGTGAGGACATCAGGAATAGGGATCGGCTGAATGTAGCTTTTCAATGACTTGATTTCCATCATGACAATCTCTTGATGGTGTCATGCCTCAGCTCCCATCCAGAGTTGTCTCGCCTTCTGCAGTACCTCCTTCAGCCACAGCCCTTTGCCCACTAGCTTGCCCATTTCTAACAGCCTCTCTTCAGCATATTGCGGGATGGAGTAAAGGATCAACAAGACATTTACAACTGGGGTCTTCCTCTTTCAAGTTCCTGGCAGGTGTGGATGGAGGCGGGCCTTTCTGTCATTCTGCGTATAGTGGTGATTTCTTCCACTGGTTTTGTTCCCATCCACCACCTTCATCTTAAGCATGTTTTTTTCCCTGTAGGTTCAATGGATTTACAGTCACAGCCAGAGACATGGTCAGATATTTACTGAAATTTCTGTGATATTTCGTGTCAGCTACTGCAATTCCCAAGCATCTCACCATGGTGATCATATGAGAATCAGACGCTACCCCCTCTTCCATGATCAACTTTTGTTTGAAAGCATGCTTCCGTAATATGATGTAGCAACACCTACCAGCTTTCATGATTCTGATGTCACCCGAGTGGCTTGTTAAGGTGCTAGGAAGAGGGTCTGTGACGATCTCCATTCCTCTCACACTTTGCCACAGTTCTTGTACCCCTTTGTTTGGTGGCATGGTTGGCTTGGTGTTACGTGGGTGGGATGGGGACGTAGCACTCTCTTTTTGGATGGGATAGGCATGGTGGGGAGTGATTTCTTGCTGAGTGATTAAAGGAACAGATGTTTCACTGATTATTTTTCTGAGATTTGAGGGGGAATGGGAATGGGTGCTGCTTAGTTGGTCGGGGGAGAATGGGATGGGGTGCTGCAAAAGGGTGGAGGATATACTATTTTTTTTTAACTTATATTTTATTAGCTTTTGCACCAGAGCAATAAAATTACTTTCACAGAGTAAAATCATACATCTCTTACAGCATAAGTGTATATCACATTTTAACAACACATGACTATTTTATACCACTGTCATGTTACTTTATATGGGGGAATCTAAGTAAGTATTAAGCCACAAGAAAAGATGAGTCTACTGTGGAATCCATGGCTGGGGGGGAGGGTTCGGCCTTGTGTCTCCAACCACCCAACCATGGATTAATTCCAGAGTAGACCCATCCTTTCGAGTGGTTTAATGCTCTTGTAACAGGGTATCCACTGTAATAATACTGCCTTTTTAGTATGATGTTTTCCCCCAATAAAAAGACTGACAAGGATTGTAAGGTTTGCATTTCTAATGTTTACTTTGCAGATCGTTCAAAGGTACACAGCTTCCGGCTGCAAATATTCGATATATTGTGGTTGTGAACAGAATTTTTTTCTAACACTTCTTTACAAACAGTGAACATTTCCTACATCTCATAATGATTTTACATTTCAAAAGTAACTTAGTGTACATTTCGCATCACTCGAAAAATTGCAACACTGCATTCCCGTAAGCTGATCAGATGCATGCTGGGATTGATGATGTGGACTGTGTCATCCTAATCTGCATACACACTATTTTTGGAGCTGCGAATGCGGTGTCTCAGCTTTTGATGTAAACAATGGTAATTTCTTGTTTATTCTATAATCTGCTTTTCTTTTTTGTTTGGTAAGTAGGGAAAAATGGGGAAAACCAGTACAGGTGACAAAAAGCAACAAGCATTATATTTGTTAGTTAAAGGAAAGTACAGTTACGTAAGAACTTACTGTAACAGTAGATCTTCGAGAGAGGCTCTTGCAATAGGTAATTATATATAGGACCGACGCCGGCAGGTGGCAGGACCCCACGGAAAAATTTCTAGCTAGCAGTCCCTGGCGAGGGACCGTCCCCACGTCAGGTGACTGGCATCAGGAGACGATAAAGAAAGCACAGCAGCAAAAGATTCATTTTAATAACATTATTACGTCCCCAAAGGGTCAGGGAAAGAGTTGACCACCGCTGTAGGTCCAGTTTAATTGTAGACAAGACTGGTTCCAAATTGAGACTGCAGAAGTTGGAGGCATATCTAGAAATGCTGATGCCTAAATAGGTAAGGAAACTTGGCTCAGAGGCCAGTCCCATATGTACAACGGCCTGCTTAGAAAGCAGAGGATTTAAGGCTAAGAGTTTCATTTTATTTAAGTTCAATTTATAAACGGAAAGTTCTGAGAACCAAGAGATTTTTGCCAAGGTCGCCAGAATCAATACCAAGGGGTCCTCGACATGTAACAACAGATCATCGGCCTACGCAGAGATCTTTTAATGGACGAACCCCCACCAAAATGCCCTTTATAGAAGGATTATTCTTCAAGTTACGTCTTAAAGGCCCAATATAGTGATTAAAAAGCATAAGAGACAAGAAGCATCCCTGTTGAATGCCACATTCTAGACAAATCGTGTCGGAGAGCACATTGTCACACCAAATCTGCGCTGTTGCATGCTGATAAAAAAAACAAATCCACTGAGTCCTATGAGGACTGGCTGAAGGACTGGAATATGTACTCCCTGGAGGAGAGGAGAGGAGGGAGAGAGGAGATATGATAGAGACATACAAGTACCTTACAGGGAAGAAAAGGGTGCAGGAATACACTACTTTCCAGCAAAAAAGATGGTCCAGGACAGAGGGCATGGGATGAAGTTGAAGGGAGGGTGATTCAGAGGAAACGTGAGGAAGAATTTCTAAAAAGAAAGGGTGATGGACAAGTGGAAGACCCTGCCAGAGGAAGTGGTGGGGGCTGAAAGAATCACAGGATTGAAGAATGCATGGTATAGACATAAAGGAATTCTGGCGGTCAGGGATAAGGGGCAACAGACTTCTAGAAAAATAAAGCGAACTTACAAGCTCACATGGGCAGACTGGGTGGGCCGTAGGTCCTTGTCTGCCGATAGTGTCTATGTATCTATGAAGAAAGTCATCGAGGAAACCAAATTTATGCAAAACCGTGAACAGAAAGGACCAGGATACCTATCAAAGGCTTTTTCCATGTGCAGGGAGGCCAGGGCCGCAGGGGTCCTGCTCTTACCAGATGCTACAATCAAATGGTGTAACTTACACAGATGGTCACTGGACACCCTGCCCCTCATAAAGCCAACCTGCTCTCCACCAGTCAACTCGTCCCACACCTGAGAAAGTCTATTAGCCACAGCTTTTGCAAGAATTTTAAAATCCGAGTTGATCAGAAAGATAGGCCGGTAGTTTACATAGAAACATAGAAGTCGACGGCAGATAAGGACCGCAAGGCCCATCCAGTCTGCCCATTTCTTTTTCTACCTTATAAATGTGCCATTGGCCTTTGCTCTGTCAGTGGCCTATCTAATCATAGTCATTTGTATTGCTCCCTTATGCCTATCCCATGCCTGTTTGAAGCCCTGCACTGTATTCATAGCCACCACTTCTTGTGGTAAGCCATTCCATGCATCCACCCACCCTTTCTGTGAAAAGAATTTCTCACATTCCCCCTTAATCGGCCTCCCTCTAATCTCATGCTGTGTCCTCTTGTCCTGCTATTTTCTTATATTTAAACATGTTAGACTCTTTCACCTTGTTTATGCCCTTAAGGTGTTTGAATCTAGTCATATCACCTCTCTCCCTCCTTTGCTCAAGGGTATACATATTGAGCTCCGTTAATCTGTCTCATATGTCTTCTGATGCAGTCCCTAATCATTTTGGTGCCTTTCTCTGGACTGCCTCAATTTGGTTAATGTCCTTGTGAAGGTGTGGCCTCCAATACTGCAGCAGTACTCCAGATGGGGCCTAACCAGTGTCTTTGACCAGAGGGATTATTACCTCCTCTTACGACTTGTGATACCCCTACAATACACCCAACACCCCCAGCCTTACCTACTGCTTTAGAGGTCTGCTTGGATGATTTTAGGTCATCAGTGATGATGATGCCCAAGTCTCTTTCTTCCTTTGTGACTGCTAGCAACTCCCCTCCCAGCCTATAGGTGGCTTCAGGGTTTCTCTTCCCTATGTGCATGATTTTGCACTTCTTTGCATTAAATCCCAGTTGCCACTCTTCTGACCATTCTGCTAGTTTATCCAGATCTCAACTGTAAATATCTTTAAGATCCGCCTGAAAACTTTTTTATTCTCTCAGGCTTTTGGTGTTTAGACTACATTAGACTACTATGTATTTATTACCTGCTATTTCATTTATTTATGTATTATGTTCTTTTAAAACTTTGTACGGCGCCCAGAGCCTCCGGGATTGGGCGTCTTTTAAATAAATTTGACTTGACTTGACATCTCTTCTCATTCTGCCCACCCCATCTGGATCATCTACTCTGTTGCAGATCTTGGTGTCATCTGCAAACAGACAAGCCTTACCCTCTAGTCCATCTGCAAGGTCACTAATGAAGATGTTGAAGAGGACTGGCCCCAGGACTGATCCCTGAGGTACCCCACTTGTGACTTGCATCTCTTCTGACTGTATACCATTTACCACCACTCTCTGTTTTCTGCCCGTCAACCAGTTTTCGGCATAAGTTCATTTTTACCCAGTTTGAGAAGCAGAGTGATCCATGCTTCAGCTAAAGAGACATCAGAAAGGCCAGCAGAAAAAAGAAACACATCGGTCAAAAAAGTGGAAAGCCCAGCAGAGCAAGCCTTGTAGAAACTGTTTGCAAAACCATCCAGTCCAAGGGATGTTGGGTTATGGCTTGCTCGACCGCAGAGTGAGTGATAGCACCCTTTAGCAACTCCTGTTCGCAGTCTGACAGAGAGGGGAGGTGTGAACTCTCAAGATGGGCCAAGATTTTCTCCGGCAGGGTTGTGTCACATCTTTCTTCGTGGTATATGGAGCCATAAAAAGCCTGAAAAACTGCGCCAATATCCTTAGGTTTAGAAACATGGAAACATAGAAGTTGACAGCAGTCTGCCCATTTCTTTTTCTACCTTATGAATGTGCCATTGGGCTTTGCTCTGTCAATGGTCTAACTATTCATACTCATCTGTACTGCTCCCTTATGCCTATCCCATGCCTGTTTGAAGCCCTGCACTGTATTCATATCCGCCATTTCCTGAGGTAGGCGGTTCCATGCATCCACCGCCCTTTCTGTGAAAAAGAACTTCCTCACATTACCCCTTAATAGGCCTCCCTCTAATCTCATGCTGTGTCCTCTTGTCCTGCTATTTTTCTTATATTGAAACATGTTAGACTCTTTCACCTTGTTAATGCCCTTAAGGTGTTTGAATGTTTCAATCATATCATCTCTCGCTCCCTCCTTTGCTCTAGGGTATACATACTGAGCTCAGTTAATCTGTCCTCATATGTTTTCTGATGCAGTCCCTGCACCATTTTGGTTGCCCTTCTCTGGACTGCCTCAATTTGGTTAATGGCCTTGTGAAGCTGTGACCTCCAGTACTGCCCGCAGTACTCCAGATGGGGCTTAACCAGTGTCTTGTAAAGAGGGATTATTACCTCCCTATTCCAACTTGTGATACCCCTACTAATACACCCCAACATCCCTCTAGCCTTACCTACTGCTTCAGTGGTCTGTTTGGATGATTTCAGGTCATCGGTGATGATGACGCCCAAGTCTCTTTCTTCCCTTGTGACTGCCAGCAACTCCCCTCCCAGCCTATAGGTAGCTTCAGGATTTCTCTTCCCTATGTGCATGATCTTGCACTTCTTTGCGTTAAACCCCAGTTGCCACTCTTCCGACCATTTTGCTAGTTTATCCAGATCTCTTCTCATTCTGCCCACCCCATCTGGATTATCTACTCTGTTGCAGCTCTTGGTGTCATCTGCAAACAGACAAACCTTACTCTTCAGTCCATCTGCAATGTCACTGATGAAGATATTGAAGAGGACTGGCTGCAAGACTGATCCCTGAGGTACCCCACTTGTGACTTGCATCTCTTCTGACTGTATACCGTTTACCACCACTCTCAGTTTTCTGCCTGTCAACCAGTTTGCCACCCAGTTGACCGTCTGACCCACCCCGAGCTTACCCAGCTTATTAATCATCTTCTATGTGGAACAGTATCAAAGTTTTGCTGAAGTCAAGGTAGGCAACATCAACTGCTCCCCCTTGGTCCACCACTCTGGTTACCCAGTCAAAGAAATCTATCAGATTAGTTTGACAGGACCTTCCAATTGTAAATCCATGCTGTCTTGGATGCTGTGCTCCTATGGATTCCAGCGGTTGCACTATCCTTTCCTTAAGAAGTGTCTCCATAATCGTACCCACTACTCAGGGTAAGACTGATTGGTCTGTAGTTCCCTGCCTCCTCTCTGCTACCACTCTTGTGGAACGGGATCACATGAGCCCTTCTCCAGTTTTCTGGGACCTCTCCTGTGCTCAGAGTCTCACTAAACAGTTCTGATAATGGCTCTACTAGTTCCACCCTTAGCTCCTTCAGTACCCTGGGATGTATGCCATCAGGTCCCATTGCCTTGTCCACCCTGAGCTTAATGAGCTCTTGTAGGACCCTTTCTTTTGTGAAGGGACTAGTGCACACCTCCCTCCCCGTGTCCATGGCGTTGAGCTCTGGGTCCTGCCCTACCTTCTCTTCAGTAAATACTGAGCAGAAGTATCTATTTAGGATAGATGCTTTTACATGGTCCTCCTCCTCACACGCCCCTTATACTAAGAAAGCACAGACACACAGAAGGCTATTGGCCCATATGTGTATGTCTCCAGCCCAGCTGGTACATCAATGGATTGTTTATAACATTAAGGCATCAAGACCATGCTTAAATTTAACATGGTAGGTGTTCTCCAATAGTGAACTTGGAAGGGAATTCCATAAAGGGATTATTCTTTGAGTAAAGTAAAATCTCCTTTTATTTGTTCTAGGGTATGTTAAAGTCAACTGATATTTGTGACTTCTGAGATTGCAGTTACGCCTACTGTAAGACATATCCAGCTGAGAAAATAGCTCCTCATCAGTGTAAATTTTATGCATTATTAACAGGTCCCCTCTTCTTCTTCTCTGCTTCAGAGACTACATACCCAGTTCATCCAGTCTCTCCTCATAACTTTTATTGCACATATTTGAGACTATTTTAGTTATTCTCCGTTGTACCCCCTCCAATCTATTCACATCTCGTCTAAGGTATGAGCTCCACAGAGGAGAATGGTAATCTAAATGTGGCCTTACATAAGCCCTATACAACAGCAGAATACATCCCCTGTCCCGAGAGGTAAAGCTCCTCTTTATATAGCTTATTAGTCCATTTGCCTTATTAATAACATTATTACAGTGACTGTAAAAGGATAAGTCAGGATCACTTTATATACCTAGATCTTTTTGTTACATTATAGGTGTTAAAGCCTTACCATTTAGTTTATACTGATATTGCTTATTTCTATTCCAAAGTGCATAATAACGCATTTGTCAACATTAAAGGACATCTGATTTTTATCTGTCCAAATTTCAAGTTTTTTTAAGTCGTTGACAAGTTTAAGACAATCTTCTTATGTTTCTACTGGTGCTACTATTTTTGTGTCATCTGCGAATTTTATAGCAAAACTATTGATATCAGTGGTCATATTTTTTTTATTTTTATTTTAGTCTTTGGTAACTGGGTAAGGCCCACTAGGCAAAAGTGCCTGTTTTCAGGGGCGACCTGGGAGCACTGGGTGGTTAAGTGACTTGCTCAGAGTCACACAGTATGCAAGTGGAGGTTGTGATAATCAAACTCAGGTCTGGTCTGCTGGATGTATCAAGCTCGTTTCCACCTCATTCCTCTAACCTCTAGGCTATACTGCCAGTCCCAAATATCAGATATAAATATGTCAAACAATATCGGTCCTAGCACCGACCCCTGAGGCACTCCACTACTCACTGGGAGTGTTCCAGACAATTGTCCTCTAATGCATACACACTGGCTACGGTCATTTAGCCACTCTTCCACCCAGTTAGTAATTTGATTATTAATTCCCAGTGCTTTCATTTTATTTATTAATTGTCCATGGGGTTCTTTGTCAAACACCTTACAAAAATCAAGGTAGACTACATCCATAGGTATATTATTTTCCATTTTATTACTGATATATTCGTAGAAAACCATATTACCAGATAAACAAGATCTATTCTTTCTAAATCCGTGCTGCATTTTATCAACCAATTCTTTTGTATTTAAATCCTTTTCTAGTCTGGTTTTGAGTACTGACTCAAAGATTTTCCCTATTATACTAGTCAGACTGACTGGTCTTTGATCTTAGCAATGCCCCTTCTAGACCTTCTCCTTTCACTAATGTATCTATAAAAAGTCTTGTCACCTTCTTTTACTGTTCGTGCTAGTGTTTCCTTGGTTTGGGACTCTGCCTACCTTACTGCCTTCCCTGCTTCCCTTAGGGAAGTTTGGTATGCCTCACTATCTTCAGCCTGCTGCGTTCCCTTATATTTCCTGAAGGCCAGCCTTTTGGCCCTGACCTTTTTCTGCTACTGTGTTTGAGAACCAAAGTGGTTTCCTTCTTCTTTGCACTTCCTTTTCTCACTAACACAATGGGATGTTGCTTCAAGTATTGCATCTTTAATGCTTGCCCACTTTGCCTGTACCCTCACCTGTATTTCTTTTTGCCAGGGCTAGCTTAACTCTGTTGGCCATCTTATCAAAGTCAGCTCCTCTGAAGTCCCATATTTTTGCCTTGGAATGGGATGATTTTCTTCTAGTGGCCAAATTGAACCATACCATGTGATGGTCACTGGCACTCAGGTGACCTTCTACCTGGAGATCTGTGATCCTTTCCCTGTTAGTCAGTACTAGATCTAGGATAGCCCTGTCTCTTGTGGGCTGTTGTACCAGTTGTTTGAGGCCCTATCCCCTGCAGAGAATCCACCATGTGTCTAGTTCTGGCAGATGTTCCTGCTGGTATTGACCAATCTGTATCTGGCATGTTGAAGTCTCCCATTATCAGAACCTCCCCTTTAGCTGTCATGTTTTGTATATCTTCTAACAGTAACGTGTCTATGTCCTCCCCCTGGTCTGGAGGCCTGTACACAACAGTTCATATGGCTGTCCCATTTCCTGTTTCCAGGGTGACCCACAGTTCTTCTGGCTCCTTATATGTAGTCTGAATTTCTGTAGCTTTGATATTTTCATTGACATAAAGGGCCACTCCACCCCCCCCCCCCCCTTTTTGCACCTCGGTCTCTTCTGAGCAGTACATAGCCAGGTACTGAAGTCTCCCAAGTGTGGTTACTGGTAAACCATGTCTCGCTAATGGCTACTATGTCCAGTTTAGCCTCTGTCATTATTGCCTACAGGTCTGGGATCTTGTTTCCCAGACTGCGAACATTTGTGTACATGATTTTCCATTGGCCAGATTTTGGTGTGTTAGTTGTTGGGCAAGGTCCAGTGTTTCCCCTGTGCATCGTATGGGGAGTCGGACCTTTTTTGTTACCTGGTGATGCAAATGAACTACAAACATGCTGAACTCCTGTTTGACCACTAGCTGGGGGGGGAGCGGTGTTCTTCCCATTTGACGTATGGGGTGCTGCACCCCTCTCCCCATTTGCTAGTTTAAATATTCTGCAAAGACATCAAACTTCTGCCCCAATGCACTGACTCCTTCCTTAGTCAGATGCAGTCCATCAAATTTAAAGAACTTTCGCTCCCAAAACTGTTGCCAGTTCCCTACAAATTTGTGTCCTTTTTCCTGGCATCAGCCCTTGAGACACATGTTTAGCTCCCCTATCTCCCCTTCTCTAACCTTCCGTCCCCTCTCTAGTAAGACAGCGGAGCCCAGACTGGGCTGAAGACCTTTAATGGCCTCCTGTTGTTGAAGCCAGAGGGCTTACAACTTCCTAGCCTTCTTGCCTGAGTCCAAGTATCTAGATTTAGTCAATAAAATGGCTAGCTCCGTTCACTCTACCAAAACCCCAGTATACTGAGTACATAAGGTATTCAAAAGTGACCAGACAAAAACAGCTGCAGGAGTATCCAAAGTACAAAAGGGGCAAAATGCCGGATCAGTAAGTAACCACTCAGTGAATGCCAGTACATTGCTTCTTTGTATAGTGACACATTGTAAGTTTAGTATCCTTATATTTTTTTTTTTATATAATCAGTTCCTGCACTTGCACGCTGTGTTTGCACCTTGTATTTGTTGTACTTTTCTGACATGGAGCCTTTGTAAAGGAGTCTCTGACTCAAAGGTTGTAATTAGACTTTGATAAATAAATAAATACTGCCTTGGCCGTATTTCATTTTGTCGCCAACCGAATGCATTCGCCTCTAACTGAACACCTGGCCACCCCCAAAGGCTGTTATGGGATTGAACAGAACCCTGGTTATGAGCAAAAAAACTCACGGATAAACCCCTTGAGTCTATCAAGGGAGATGTAATCCTTCAGAAAGTGAGAATTAAGTCTCCATACCTTATCGCCTGTGATATAATGTTGTGAATATACCAACGGATGATCAGAAATGACCAATGGCCGGATTTCACAAGAAACCAACCCCGGCAGGCTCTCCTGATTAATCATAAAATAACCAATGTGAGAAAATATCTTATGTGGAATAGAGTGAAAAAGTATTGCCTATCCAGCAGAGGAGAAGACGCTAGGGATTCTCTAACCCCCCCCCCCCCAACTGTCCATGAATTCCCGAAGACCCCGTTGCCCAGGCATAAGACCCAGCCTACTGAATCTGGATTTTTTAACGTCCGATTGGAAGGGCAAATTCCAATCCCCTCAATTATTTTATGGTGGGAAGATGGGCAAAAGGTGCGAGCAGGCAGTTAGGTCTGTGAAGAAATTAGGGGTGTCTGCATTAAGTTCATAAACCATGCCAAGTATTTACATATTTATTCATTTGTTAACCTGGTTGGTGCACTGGTCCATGGTTTATAGCAAACAGAAAACCCCAAAAAGTGACTTTAAACACACATTGGGATGCTGTGACAAACTTTGTATTTTGTCTCTCACAGCGTCTCACTAATGCGCATATCCTGCAATCCTGGCTGCCTTGAGCTGTATTCTCCACTCCCTTCTTCACATCACTGGGAGAATCGAACTCTAGGTGGCTCGATCATTGTGGGTAAAAAATTTTGCAAGCACAATGGAAAAAAACAGGAGTTCAATGTTAAAAGTTTATGTTATAACTAAGGAGGGTACAGTAAGGTCAAAATAAAGATGTTTGACTTCAGAAGCCATGAAACAGTGGCGCTAGACCCATGGAGATGGCACTTCCCCTTTAACCATGTGTGAGAGAAGTAGTTAGTAATCCTTATCCCTAAGGTGTCGGAAGCATATACCCTCTTGCACCAGAGGGCAATCCTATGGGATTCTGTCAGGGGGAAAGGAGCAGAGATGCTGGGGCACCTTTGACCTGTCATGGGCTGCCTTTATAACCACAGAATCAGTTTCGGGTTGGGCAGCATTGTGTGGAAGGCCCTGAGGGGAATAATATAACTTATTTGCCCTGCAGGGCATGACTGGCACCATGTCTGGTCTGTGCCAGGTGGCTGTAGGGGCATTGCTCAGGGCTGGAAGGATAGGAGGAATGACCTTGTGAGGAGATTCTGGGATTTCCAGAGTCCACCAGCTTTCTTTCGGTGGCATCCTCCTCTTCAGTATGGAAGCCCATGGCTGTGGACAGATGCTTCATAATGCTGAAAGAAAGTGGGGTCCTCTGGAGGAGACCTGGGAATATGTTTGACGGAGCCCTCGCTCACTGAGGAGGTGGTGGACCTATCAGGGGAAAGAGGCTGTTTCTCCTCTTCCGCTGGTAAGATGAGGTAAGGATGGCACTCCTCCTCGACGTCAACCTGCTCCAATTCGAGGTCCGACAAGCAAGGGACTGACTGACTGGCTGTGGGAAACAGTCCACAGAGACCAAAAGTGGTATAAAACAATGGTGGCACCATCGACAGCGCAGGCAACCCAGGCCTATGAGCCCCCAGCTAATGGACCAAGACTGAGGTGAACTTGGTCAAAATGTTGTTGAGGTTGATGATGGTAGACTGCTGCAGCAACGATGGGGTTTCAACGGCACAAGGTGCAACAACACATCTGTCGGGCCCTGAAAGCCTGAAGAGCTCAAAGCCCATTGACTTGGAGAAGCATCAGGCCTCAAAGGGAGGGTTGTTGATGATGAACTCAGTGTTAATGAGCTTCGGGCTGAAGACTGGCCACCCTGTGTAGCGGGAGGCGGCATTGTCGGTAGGTGTCTGATAGGAACAGAGCCTTGGATAGCGACAGGCATCAACACAGACAAGAGAGTACCCCCGGAGGAAGAAGAGGAGGCTGTTAGGGAATGGGAACAACGCCGGGGGAAGCGATCCCGATCTTGATCTTTTTCAAGACTTTTCCTGGGTCATAGAGGCCTGGGAGCTTGACAAACCCACTGGTGACTGGGTGAACTGGCTACCTGTTGCTTCTTTAGGAATGTTTTGAGAGCCTTTTTTTGTTGCCTGAGGGTGGTTTGGTTAAAATTAAGGCATAAGTTTCTACTCCCCTCTAGCTGAGCTGGACCTCCAGCCCTGCCCCGACCCTACAATTATGTGGCTAGAGCTTATATGAGTAACTAGAATGTCTCTAAATACTGAAGAATGCCTACGTTCTAACATGATGCTCATTTAATTTTATCGCTGTACAGTATATTTCATCTTAGCGTAACCCTGTACTTTCCTTCCTATTACCTATTTTATATTACTGTCCTGGCTCATACTAAGTGGCCTTACTGAACCTGTTACATTTGTAATGTGTTCACCCTGTTTTTTATTCATGACCTACCTGCTATATATTGTTTTTGCCTGGTTTATTCCTGTCTGATTATTGTATTCTCCTGGGTCGTGCCAGAATATAGTCATATTATGGCTAGTGTACCTACCCGGTCAACAAAAAGTAAATAAATAAATAGCTCAGTCTGATACATCATGGTCAGGCCCAAGACTGCAAACTCATCCGTAGAGGCAATCTTCCTTCTGCATTGGCAGCGACGGCAGAGAGAAGTAGAATAATTATCTCTCAACATAAACAAGGTAAAGAAATTTCTTTGAAAAAAGAAATTGTAAAAAAACAAATGAAAAAAGCTGTACACAAAAATGGCGAGAAACTGCATCGGAGCTTCCAGGGAGACCCATGCAAACAGAGTTGGTGGCAGGAAAGAACTGAGGAGGGAGCGGGTCCACTCATGCCTTTGTAGGGTTGGTGACGTCGACAGATGATGTTGGCATGGTACTGCTGAAAATCTTCCATGCGGATCCTGCTTCATCGACAGTGAAGTTCCATATGTGTGACCTGATGACTGAGATACCCCCCATGAAGATCTTCTGATAAGGCAGGAGCCTAATGGCACTAACAAATACAAGGGAAAGACGGGAGCCTTAGTCTCCAGGGGCTAGATTTACAAAAAATCGCAAAGCACAGCACAGCACAAAAGTTTGCATTGCGCTTTGCGTTTGCCCAGGTGTCTAAGCTTGCTATGGCTAGGACTAGGCTGGGTCAGCGCTACCCCGTTACCACTACCACCAACTCCACTAGAGCCGCACTGACATGCAGCCAGGAGTATGGATTTGCAATGAATAGTGCAGGTGTGCTATTTGGAATTCGCAAAAGCAGCCATTTAAATGAGCCCAATGGGCATTCAAGGCGCTATGTGGCCATTTGCCTGTCCATTACGGGCCCATTTACATAGGCTTTGTGGTAATTTAGTGCCCCACCCCAGTCCCTGCCCCTGAGGCAGCCCTGTGTCCCTGGTAGCCCCCACCCCGCCGACTGCCAGATCGAATAAAAACAGATATGTATACATGGTGGGGGTAGTTATTCCTTGGAATGTGGTTGACTACAATGGCAAATCATTATGTTTTTATAACCTGGAATTTTAAGGGTACCCAAGAAAGATGTAAATGCTATATGATTCTCCAGCACCTGCATAAGCTGAAAGCACAAATTGCCTGCTTACAAGAAACCTAGTTAAAAGAGGGATTTTGTACATTATGTCCATAGAGACTGGGTTGGTCAGCTATATGGTGCCAATTGCAGCACTAAGAGGGGTGGGGTTGTTATTTTAATAGCTTGTGGTGTGTGACCTTCCAACTGATAGCTATGCACTGGGACCCAGAAGGTTGTTACATATGATGACATGGATGCTTGGGACAGTATGAGGTCCTCCTTGGTTTTGTCTACTGCCCCAGTATTAACAAACCCCATTTTTTTGCTGAGATTGCCACCACCTTCACCCCGTTTACTTGTCTCCCCTTCATTCGGGGAATCTATTGTGCCAATCTGATGTGGACAGATGTGGTTCCAGTCGGAGAGGACTTAATCCCTGACAGAGAGACCTGTGAGAGCTCATGGACGGTCTGGGATTGATGGACCCATGGCGTCTTCTCCGCTCAAAGGAACGTCAATATACATTTTGTTCCATACTGCATGTCTCCTCTTCATATTATTTTTTAATCTCACAGGACACTATACCAGGCTTAGTTTCCAGTGAAATCCATCCGTCCAACCATGCCCCGGTTTCCTTGCAACATGCTTTCAGTGGTAGCATGGAGAGGGATAGGGTCTGGAGATTTAATGTTCAGTTACTATGAGATCCTGACATTTTACCCAGACTACATAATTACATGATGTCATACTCCGAACATAATACAGCCTCTATTGACTCCTTGGAAGTTGTATGGGGGGTGGCTAAATGTGCCATCTGAGGTGAATAAATTAGGTTGGCTACTAAGCATCACCAACTTGGTCATGCTACAGAGGACAGCTTGTTACACTATATTAGGACCCTTGAGAGTACTCTATCTTCGGATACCCCAGAACATCTCTCTGAGAAGTCACATTCACCAGTTAATGGTGATATAACCTAATAGGAGGAAGAGAAGATTCTTTTTTACTCAAAGAATTATACTCATCTGGAACACATTACCAAAAGAAGTGGCGGAAGCTGAATCATGTAAAATCTTTAAACAAAAGCTGGATAATGATTTATTAACTCCACTGGGTATCAAATAACCCGTGAAAGCAGGAAATGGACATTATGGGCATTAGCCTTCTGTTCATCTAAAAAAATCCTAGTATAGAATCCTAGTATAACATGTTTGGATTGCCTTAAATTCCTATGCCTCTCTCCTTTGTGAAAAAGCAGAACATGTGATCTTCCAGACCAAGGCCTGCTACGTGGAGGTGGGGGGGGGGGACCAGGAAGCTGCTAACTCTTCATCTACATCACCTGGAGGTCGCTAAGATTATCAAGGGACTGAAGGTGGCCAATAACCCGAACCTGATTACTTATCCTAGGGACAGTGCAGATGCCTTTCACGCATACTATAGCTCTCTCTACTGAGCGGATCCATGGGATCCCTTATTGGAAGGCCAGATTTCTGCCCATCTTTCCCAGGTTAACTTAATCTATCTTGCTGAACACCAGCGGGAGACCAGTAAAGGCTCGATTACCCAATATGAGGTCTCTCAAGTCATCCAGCAATTTCCTTTGGAGAAGGCGCCAGGCCCGGATGGCTTCTCTCACAATTTTTACAAGACATTCTCTGCCAAGTTTACTCCTTTCCTTACTTGGTTTTTTAATTATCTGTAGTCCAACGGTCTTACTAACCCTACCTTACCACAGGCCTAGATCACCCACATCCACAAACCTGGCAAAGATGACGGATACATGTAAAATTATAGGCCAATATCTTTGATTAATTTGGATATAAAAATCCTTGCTAAAGTCTTGGCTACCCATTTACAGTGGTTGTGAAAAGGCCTTATTAGTGGGGAACAGGATGACTTTGTGGGAGGTAGGGCCTCTAGTGAACATCTTCGCAAATTATATCACCTGATCTCTGCGTCCAGAGAAGGTAAGGCCCCTGTGGCCCTAGTCTCTCTGGACACAGAGAAGGCTTTTGATTATGTTTTTTGGTCATACCTTTTTGTGGTCCTTGCTCGGTATGGTACACCAAATGAATTTATCACCTGGGTTAAAATTTTGTACTGCAAACCAACTGTCCATATTTGGTGTAATGGGACGCTTTCACCTAGTCTGGTTTTTGAACAAGGAACATGACAGGGGTGCCCCCTGTCTCCACTGTTATTCAGTCTGTACCTAGAACCCCTGCTTTGGCATCTGCAACACAACCCTCAAGTTCAGGGGATTCATATTGGTGGCAAGGGGTATAAACTCTTAACTTACGTGGACGATCTGTTGCTTCACCTAAAACACCCTTGGGCCTCCATCACAGCGGCCTTTGTTGACATTTAGCAGTTTACTGATGTTGCAGGGTATAAGGTAAATCCCACGAAAACTAAGGTGTTAGCACTTAACACTTCATGAGTAAACGGGAGATCACGAACCTGGGTCTCGGCTGGGGACCCCATACCCTTACGAATCTGGGCATTAATTTCTCCCGACATCCCTCCGAACTGCTCAAGAATAATTTGGATACCCTTCTAAACACTATTAAATTAGATCGTCACTGATGGTTCACTCTCCCGTTCTCACTGTGGAGACATATTAGCGTCCTCAAGATGAACATTCTTCCCCGATTATTATATCCCCTGGCCATGCTCAATATCTTTCTCCCTGTGGGATGGTTTATTCATTTTCAATCTCTTTTGAATGCTTTTCTTTGGCAGGGAAAGGCAGTTTGGAGGGCAGACAATAAACTTACAGTTCCCGTAAAGTTGGGGGATGGGTTTGAAACTTCCTGACTTTTTTCTTTATTAATCTGCTCTCCATGCCAGTAAGTTCTTGTGCTGGGTGCCACCAGAGTCGGGGGATACGACTACCTCTCATGTTCCCTTGTGGTTAGACACTGAGAGGACCTTTGTGGGGTAGTTGGCTTTCAACTTCAGAATCTCCTCCATATTAAGCCTGCCAGGCTCCCTACACATTTTAAGACAACTCTAATTTTTTGGTCGCTTAAAGCTTTCGTGCAACTCGCTTCCCATTTTCACTTAAATCTCCTGTTTGATACATCACAGACGGTGTACAGTAATCCTAAAATTCAGATTAATAGACATCCTATATCCTCCAACTTTTGGCCACAAGTTGCTCCTCCCTGAGTGTCATCCCTGTTTTCTAATGGGAGATTTCTCTCTTTTCCTGATTTCTAGGCTCGATACCAGGTGCCCGGCTCCTCGATATTTAAGTATTTTGAGCTCAAGTATGCCATCTCTGAACATTTGGGTCCTGGACCCTGGTCTGCAGGGGCAGGGAAGTTTTTAGACGCCCTTTCCCCCATGGTGGCCTGATCCCACTTTGTCTCAAACTGATATCATAGGTTTCAGGCCCTTAATCCTGCGGGACCCCAGGGTATTTGCTATTACTGGCAATCTGTGCTTAGTGTGAGTTGGGATGTCAAAGAGTGGCAATCTCAATGGTCTTATTTAAGCAATAAGGCACGACAGGGTGTGTGTTATTGTGTAATAACGTCACTCCTGGGGTGGGTCAAAGCACGAGGCGAAGTAGAGTGCTTCCAGCAGCCCAGGAGTGACGTTATTACACAATAACACACTCCCTGGAGTGCCTTATTGCTATTATACTATGGCTCATTTTAAAATGATATTATTAAAAAGTTAAAATAAGTGTTGTAATATTTCAGTTTTTTTTTTTTTTCTATGAGAGGCTTATTTTTGAAATAAAGGAAAAAGTAGTCCAGTAGGTGGTGCTGCTGCTAATATTGTAGGTGGTTTGTGTATGGTCTCCCCCCCCCACTCGTCATTTCGTGGTGGTAACTTTTACTGAAGTGCCACATTTATTTAGTGTGTTCGTGATGCTTATTCTGAGAGCAGTTAAAAATGTGTCTTTAGCCTGTAAGAAAGACGTGGATTGTAAAAAAGACGAGAGCGAAGCCGATCGGTAACTTCTGGTTTCTCGGTCTGCTTGGTAACTGGATGTTGGTCGGAACCTGTAAGTTACAGGTCTTTCTTTGTTTTTATTTAGGGAAACTGCTTCAGTATGTATGTTTGACAAACTGCTGAGGGGGTTAAATGCAACTGCCACTGTTTGTGTTTTCTGAATGAAAACAGCCAACCGCGCATGTGGTTTGAAACAGCGAGGCAGCTATAGTGAACTCCGGGAGTCAGCTGAAAGGTGGATACTCTCTGTTTATTTTCAATATTGTGACTTTTGGTTCAGTTGTACTGAAAGAGTGAGGTAGCGAGACAGGGAACGTGTGTGTTTGTGTTGGGGGGTGGAGCTGTGACACTTCAGGGTATTGTCTGTTTTCCGGTAGCTTGCGTGGGGAGGGAGGGGGGATTTGTGTCAGTGTTCTCCGGTCACTTGTGTCCCTAGACTTCATACAGTGATGTTATTGTTCAATAACTTCACTGTCCAAGGCACACACTGACCAATCAGGGAACCAGAAATTTCCTTGCCATTGTATAATTAAGTACATTAAACAGGACAGATAATGCTTTATTCAATTTAAAATTTTACATAATCTTTACTTATCCCCCTTCCACCTGGCCCAGATGGGCAAACTGCCCTCTTCCACCTGTAATCGGTGTAGCCTAGAGGAGAGAACTCTCAAGCTCATTTTATGGGACTGTGTAAAGTGCGGTCGTTTTGGGCTTCCATTCAGGCATGGCTGAATCCCTTGCTGGGGACTGATGACCAGTTTACCAAAGAAATTTGTTTAGTTGGACGTTACCGTGACACTGCCTTTGGCCCCCGGAAGGGGTATATGGCTTTGAAAGCCATTATGGCCAGATTGGTTATCTTGAGTCACTTGCTTGATGACAGCTCTCTTTCCTTTAGGGAATGGCAGCAAGAAATCCTCCAGATGTTGAACACAGAAAAACAGATTGTCACTCTCTGGGACAGACCAGATTTATTACAAACTAGTTAGTATAGTAGCCTTATACACCCTTTTGTCTGTTATTCAATGACATCCTGATGCTCTTTTTCCTTCTTGTTTTCTCCCCTTTTCCCAGATTCTTTTAGCGTGGTCCCCTGTCCTTACATTACCCAAGGGTATTGTGGTGGGAATAGGTATTATTGTCATGGTGTGTATCGCTGTTATTTGTTGTATGCTACCTGATTTTTGAATTATACTTGTTGCTTTTTTGGTATATTTTACTAAGCTGGTTGTAGAGTTAAAAAAGTATATTAAATGATGAAAAAAAAAAAAAAGAAGATACGTGTCCCTGACATCTAGGGGTACCCCCTCCACCCCACTGCCAGGCTGAATAGAAATAAACATATTTTCCCTGGTGCAAATGGTATCCCCCTCCCTCCATCGACTGCAGGACTGCATAAAAATAAATGTGTGTCCCTGGCATCTAGTGGTCCCTCCCCCACCCACACCCATGCCCAACGTACATTAACAGTTTCCCTGGTGTCCAGTGGTCCCTCCCCGATGCCCTCCTGTTGTGGATACAAGGTTTTCCTCAATGTCTAGTGGTCTCTGCCCCTGCTGATCGCTGGCCAAAACTGACAGACAGACAGATAGATAGATATATGCCCTGGTGTTGGTGCCTCCTCTCCCCACAGCTGACTGCCATCCTGAGTACTAACTGAAATGTTACTGTGGTGTCCAGTGGGCCCCCCCCACAACGGCAGGTAGTGCCCCACCACCGCATTCCCTTCTGTTCCTTCCCTGAGCTGGTGACCAGCACAGCCCTCTGCTCTCCACCACAGCCAACTACTGACTGAGCTGTCAATCAGTGTGTACTGTATACAGTATACGCTCACTGACACCTGTCAATCAATGAGCACATACTGTATACAGTATGCGCTCATGGATGGCTCAGTCAGCAGCCGGCCGTGGTGAAGAGTGGAGAGCTGTGTCAGTAGTCAGCACAGTGAAGGAAAGGGAGGGGAGTGGGGGGCACTACCTGCCAGGGTGGGGGTGGAACACAAAGGTAACATTCCTGTTAGTACTTAGGACAGCAATCAGCGGGGGAGGACTCTAGCACCAGCGCAGTATATATATATATATCTTTGTTTGGGCTGCTGAACTGGGTGGGGGGACCCACTAGACACCAGGGAAAATCCTTATATCCACAATGGGAGGGCAGTGGGAGGGAACATTGACCACCAGGAAAACTGTTAATGTACATCAGGCATGGGTGTGGGTGGGAGGAAGGACTACTAGACACCAGAGGGAAACCTTATATCCACAACAGGAGGGCACTGGGTAGGAGGAGGGACCACTGGACACCAGGAAAACTGTTAATGTACATATGGCATGAGTGCAGGTAAGGGAAGGGACTACTAGACACCAGGGACACATATCTATTTTTATTTGGTCTAGCAATCAGCAGATGGGGGAGTGTGCCACTAACACCCAGGGAAAACATTTTTTACTCAGGCGGGCATTGGGTGAGTGGAGGGACTACTGAACCCGAGGAACTATTCTACTGGGGTTGGGTTGCAGCGCCACTGCCAACCACTAGGATTGCGTGGGACAAGGCAAGGTCTCAGTTGGCAGTACTTGCTCTATGTAAGGACACCACACACAAGACCTTTACGTGGAGAAAATGTTCCGTGAATTGGATGGCACTGATATTCAAGTCCCCCTTTGTATTAGTGTCCCTCCACACTTTGCCCTGGTGCAAACCGGCCTTCTGGGAATACCATAGTGACACAAAATTCAGTTTGTTCACTCAAAACCAGGTTCGCACTGGGGTAAAGTTTTATGAATCCTGCCCCAGGTCTCTCCTTCTATAGCTTTAATGAAAGTAAATATGTATTCCTCCTAGGCTAGTGTAAACTAGGGAAGATTGCAGTTTATACTGTCATAATAATGTAACCCCCCTGCAAATGGGGGTTCCCAAAAGACTTCCAGGAGCTTGCTTGAATGCTCCAAGCCTGAATGGTGTTTGGCATTTAAGCCATTTATCAGTGAGTGTTTTTAGAACCTCTGGTACTGTCTCTTTAAGAGCTGTCTGCTTGCAGACATAATTAGTTTGTATGGGGGACTGTGTGTTTCTTTGATTGAGTACCACTCAAGCTGCTGCCAATTCACTTCATTTTTGCAGTCACTAGGAGTGCAAAGGGAACCTATCTGAAAGATGTAACTGTTTGCCAGAAATTATTTAGAGTAATAATGAAATTACAGTTTGTCTAACCTGCTTTCTTTACAGTCAGAACTGTGTCTGCTAGTTCCATTCTAGTTTTGAACTGCTGAACTGGACCAATCAGTGTGGGGTAAGCTAGCTCTAAAATGGTGCCTTGACGAATCAGAACTTGACTCATAATCTGAGCCAGCCACAAGAGGATTGTATGGGCAGTGACTCTGGGAGATGTAGTTTAGACTTCAGTGCCTTTTGGACCAACAGCAGCAGTCTATTGTGAGTGACAGCCAATCCAGTCAAGAACTGGGAGGAACTCAAAGGAAGTGCCCGTTTTGTCGGGTTGGAGTTTCAGTTGAGCTTTGGCAGTGAAGAAGGAAGGAGCCCTGTGCTTTTTCAGTGTGCAGTTTTAGTCAAAAACGTGTGTAAGGCCCAGAGTTCGGTCTGCAGCTTGTGTAACAGCTTGTTAGGACTGAATCCGTCCTGTGAAAAGAATCAGAGGATCTCTTGAAGAGTAGAAACCAGGCTCACCCTGTAGAAGACTGGAGAAATTATTGAATTGACCTCGGTCTGTCAGGAACTGAATCTGCTGTGTGTTCTCCGGTATTGTGCAGTAATTGCATCGGATACAGATGCAGCCTGCCTGGTATAGTGCTTTCTTTATATGGATGTGTGAAGAGGTTTGTGTACCTCAAGTGAGCCCTGCTGACATTGAAGGACCCTATCTTATTTGGAGGTCGTGAGTACTAATTCAGGGTCACTCCCTGTTGAATTGCCACATTAAATCCAAATGGAATTACTGTACTGCTGACTGTTTAATTCTCCTTTTCTCCGTAGGAAAGGGCCCTACCAGCTGCCACGGTTTGGACTAGCCACTAGGGCTTGGGTACCCAGGGACAGTAACTGATAGGGATAGGCCTGTGCACAGAGCCATAGGTAGATTATTAGAGTGATAAGCTAATTAACCTGATTTCCTGTCCTTGTTATATCCCCCTAAATAAATCAGAGCTGCTTGTTTCAGCAAAGTTATACTGCCTGAGGTATTTGTCTATGTTAAAGTACTGTACTGTGATTGTTGCACTGTATCTCATTTCACAGGAGGTCCCAGTGCGGAACCAGACCTGGGGTAAGTGTATACGTGAAGGTAATTCTGATATATTGTGTGGGCCACTAGTGGGAAGAAAGGGGTTGCAGTGTCCCAGAGGGCTGTGACCAAGTTAGTTTAACTATTGCAAACCCTGACCTCTGGGTGGAGGCACCCGCCATTGGATCCAGGCCCCTCAACCTGTTAGTGGCAAATCAGGCAGGGGTAGTAGCCCCTGGGATAGCGCCATCTAGGGGTTACAATAAAATACTGAAATAAAGTGTGTATGAAAAAATAGAGAGCTAAATGAAGTAGGTGAAGGGGAGTCAAAAACAGATTCCAAACAGAGGGCCCTGCAGTATTCACTGTTTGGTCCTTTAGGCTAGAAAGGGAAAGAAAAGTATAGAAACGAGTAATACTTGGGTTTGTCTAGCAGAGGCCTGTAGAATCCAGCACAGCACAGTATAAGAAAAAGAGCACATTATGTAGCTGTAAAAGTGTAAGGCAAAACATCAAAGACTGAGGTAGCATCGTATGCAAAGTATCAGGGTGAGGTCAGCTCCTCATAATACTTCAGCCTGACAGCCAGATACTCAAACGTAAAATGAGCAAGTATAAAACAGTAAATAAGAGACTATGCAAATGTCTCCACAAGCCATGCACTAGGTGCTTTCTCCTTGGTACTCAGTGTACTGTAATATACCATACCAGACCTTCGTGGGTGGTACACAGTAAGAGAGAGAGTACCTGCATCTAGTGTAAAATATGGAGGCTGACCTATGTGAGCTATCACTAAATGCTGGGTTTATGGAACCCGACTTGTAACTGGACTACAACACTGATCAAGTAAGTCAGATCATAGTTCACAGATTCACAGGTAACTACAAGTTCGAGGGTGAACCCATGTAGAACTCGACGCCATTTGACCTAATGGTGGAAATGGAATTTCCTGTTACTCATGTATTGATCTAGTTTGATTTTAAATTGTTCTAAACTGTTACTAGCTACTACTGAAAAAAAGTAGTGAGTTCCATATAGGAGAAATTCTCTGAGTTACAAAATTATTCCTCCTAACCGTATTATTAGTTTTTACTTTTAATTTCAATTTATGAGATCTTGTATTTTTTATTAGTTTCTTTCCTTTCAAGGCATAGTTTTTCAGATAAAGCTGGATCATTAAAAGCCGTGTAAGCAAGACACAAGTCACCTCCAAGAGATCTATAATCAAGAGAGTAAAGCCCTGGTGTCCTTAACCATATTCAATATTTTTGAATGTAACCCCTCACCCCTGCCTTTCTAGCAAAACGACAGGTGGCATGCTGTTGAAGCTGACAGCAGTACCTGGTGGAGACTGGGTTCGGGGAGGATGAGGTTACTTGGCACAGGGGACCTAGGTTTGGCTACTCTGAACAGGGGCACCCAAGTAAATCCGAACACAGGAAGCAATAACTGTAATGTCCAGAACCAGGAATGGGATTCTTCAGTGTGGCTTTTATTCACATCCAAGCGGAACAAACAAAGCATAGACGGACCCCCACGGGGCTACATTCCTGGTAATGCAGATTAGAGACAGCAGAACACTTTATCACTATTTCCAGCCCTCAGGCTCTAAACCCACCAGGCACACAGCCCGGACTTGCATGCAACTTTGGTTACACAGCCCGACTTGTACACTACTGGGGTTTTCCCCACTGGCCCGGCTCCCCTGCCGGCCACTTGATCTGCGGTCCATTTGAGGAATGAACCAATTATCCTGTTGTGGCTCCCCAAACCAGAGTAGAGCCTTCAACTCCTAGAGAGAAATTTCCTTACAATCCCATGTCTGGGTACTTCCCTCATCACTGGCCAAGTGCCTGAGGTAAAGCAGAAATCCACAGAAGAAATCCATAGAGGTGGACCTGGTCACTAAAGATGAGGGGCCACCCACCTCCAGCTCCCACAGCCCATACCCGGCCATTTCTCTGGAAACTGAACAATTCCTTTACTGAACTTTCAAATGTAGATTCTGGGTAGACGTCTGTCACATCTCCTCTACATATCATTTTCATCCCAACAAGCTCTGCACTTGAACCTACTTTTAATTTGCTTAGCCCATTACTCTAGGCTTCCACTATTTTAGTAGTTCAATCCCCACATTGTCACACAAGTCCCAGGGTGAAAAACATAGGCCCTTTTGGCAAGAGCAGACACTCACCCTCACGTTGCAGGTGCCCCACAGGCGACTCACAAATCTTCTTGGTCTCCCAAATAAACTCTGGAACACACAGGCAGCTTCTCCTTTACGAGCAGAACTAGGGGGTTGCCCCAGGAATCTGCAGGGAACCCTTTTCTAACTGAGACCCGAAAACAGCGGTCTTCATCACTTCAATTAACTTCTGTGTCTCTCTTTTGGTGGAGACACCCACACACTCTTTTAAAC
The DNA here is from genome assembly GCA_016271365.2 of Neoceratodus forsteri. Lineage (NCBI taxonomy): Eukaryota > Metazoa > Chordata > Ceratodontiformes > Ceratodontidae > Neoceratodus > Neoceratodus forsteri. The sequence continues at coordinate 184,522,561 of JADMNL010000022.1, forward strand.
TAAAAGTAGCCCTCTGTCAGGGCTGAGGCTCCTAGAGCCTAAACTGAGCTGCTGAGCTGCTTTCTCAGCAAGCTCCCAACTTCAACTACACACTGAACTGACTCACACTGACTGACTTGAAAGACTGACTTCAAAACTTCCCAACGTTCTATACCAACTCCCTTGCTGCAGATTCAACGTGGCTAATGCAGCTGCGATAGTTCTATTGGTGATATCATCCCTCAGTCTCAGCTGAGACTGACAACAGAGTGAGACAGTGTGAAACCCATTTAACTGGAGTTTCACAAGCTGCCTTCCCTGCCTACCACTAGGTCTTACTGGGATTCTAGTAACCCCGGGTAACAAGGGGGTTACATTAAGTTATTAATATTCCTTGTAATTCTCCTCTGTACACTCTCAACTATAATTTTGCCCCAGATGTTGTAGGGGCACAGATAAGGGCACAAAATTCAATTTGTGACCTCACCAAGCTGGTATATAAAGCAACTAAGAAACACAGAAGTTGACAGCACATAAGGACCGCAAGGCCCATCCAGTCTGCCCATTTCTTTTTCTACCTTATGAATAGGCCATCGGCCTTTGCTCTGTCAATGACCTATCTATTCATACTCATCTGTATTGCTCCCTTATGCCTATCCCATGCCTGTTTGAAGCCCTGCACTGTATTCATATCCACCACTTACTGAGGTAGGTCATTCCATGCATCCACTACCTTTTCTGTGAAAAGGAACTTCCTCACATTACCCCTTAATCGGCCGCCATCTAATCTCATGCTCATCTCTTGTCCTGCTATTTTTCTTATATTGAAACGTTAGACTCTTTGACCTTGTTAATGCCCTTATGGTGTTAGAATGTTTTGATCATATCATCTCTCTCCCTCCTTTGCTCTAGGGTATACATACTGAGCTCCAATAATCTGTCCTCATATGTTTTCTGATGCAGTCCCTGCACCATTTTGGTTGCCCTTCTCTGGACTGCCTCAATCTGGTTAATGTCCTTGTGAAGGTGTGGCCTCCAGTACTGCACGCAGTACTCCAGATGAGGCCTAACCAGTGTTTTGTAAAGAAGGATTATTACCTCCCTCTTACGACTTGTGATACCCCCTACTTATATACTCCAACATCCCCCTAGCCTTACCTACTGCTTTAGTGTTCTGCTTGGATGATTTCAGGTCATCTGAAGGTGTCAGTGTGGCTCAGTTGGTAGCACATCCGCCTCTGGACCAGAAGTTCGTAGGTTCTCGTCGCACACCAGGATTGGACTTGCACTTAAAAATCGCTGGCATCCGAGTGCAGTATTGGGGGGTGCTGTACTGCTGGGGTGTGCCGTCCTTTGGATAAGACGTTAAACCGAGGTCCCTTCTGCCCATCCTGGTGTTGTCCTGGTGGGTGTCCAGGTGGAAGTAAAAGAACCCAGGGCACTCTTCGCAAAGAGCAGGGAACATTCCCGGTGTCCTGGCCAACATTCCCCTTCCCATAAACCGGTTCATGCAATTATCCAGGCTGTGTGTGGGTGATGATGTGCAATATGGCCGCCACCACACATTCAGTCACTTCACTACCAGTCTAGCATTGCTTGTAAAGCGCTTTGGGATACTGTGTATGAAAAGCGCTATATAAATAATAATTCTTCTTCTTCTTCATCTGTGATGATGATGCCCAAGTCTCTTTCTTCCCTTGTGACTGCCAGCAACTCCCCTACCAGCCTATAGGTGGCTTCAGAGTTTCTCTTCCCTACATGCATGTTCTTGTATGTCTTTGCATTAAACCCCAGTTACCACTCTTCTGACTATTTTGCCAGTTTATCCAGATCTCTTCTCATTCTGCCCACCCCATCTGGATAATCTACTCTGTTGTAGATCCTGGTGTCATCTGCAAACAGACAAACCTTACCCTCCAGTCCATCTGCAATGTCACTGATGAAGATATTGAAGAGGCCTGGCCCCAGGACTGATCCCTGAGGTACCCCACTTGTGACTTACATCTCTTCTAACTGTATACCGTTTACCACCACTCTCTGTTTTCTGCCTGTCAACCAGTTTGCCACCTAGCTGACGAACTTCTGACCCACCCTGAGCCTACCCAGCTTATAAATCAATCTTCTATGTGCAACAGTATTGAAAGCTTTGCTGAGTCAAGGTAGGTGACATCAACTGCTCCCCCTTGGTCCACCACTCTAGTTACCCAGTCAAAGAAATCTATGAGATTAGTTTGACAGGCCCTTCCTGTTGTAAACCCATACTGCCTTGGATCCTGTGCTCCTATGGATTCCAGGTGTTGTACTATCCTTTCCTTAAAGGAGTAGTCCACCCAAAACTTGCAAAAAACATATGTTGTACAGAGTGTTTTGATTTGTATGTTAAGTTGTTGTGTGTCCTTCCCTCTGTCTGCTATTGAGAGTTTTTCCAAAATTAGCCTGCTAGTTTTAGGGTAGTTTTACGACCCCTGGAGATCTCCATATGAGACAGCTTAATTGAATTCCTTTGTCCTACAATTTACCTTGTTTCATGTGACAGTGATGTAGCAGAGACCATAAATCCAGCAGAGATGGCTATATTTTAAAATGTATAGAATTCAGCTTAGTGACTACCCTCATTGTAAAGGTCTTATTTTCCTGAAGAACTTTGCTGCTGGCAATTTTTGTGCAGCTTGTAAAGCTTCCAAGATATTTAGTTTGTTTGGCATGTGTGTGCTGAATGTTGGGTCTCTGCTACATCACTGTCACATGAGACAAGATGCACTGTAGGAACAAGGAATACAATTAAGCTGTCAGGGATGAAGATCCTCAGGGGTCATAACACTGGCATAATGCTAGCAGGCTAATTTAGGAAAAACTCCTAATAGCAGTCAGAGGGAAGGAAACACTAGTACTTCACATACAAATTAAAACACTCTGCACAACATATATTTTTTGCAAGTTTTGGGTGGACTACTCCTTTAAGGAGTGCCTCCATAATCTTGCCCGCAACTGAGGTAAGACTGGCTGGTCTGTAGTTCCCTGCCTCCTCCCTGCTACCACTCTTGTGGAGTGGGATCACAAGACTTCGGCAGTACGACTTTTAATATGTTTAAGAATACATGTTATTGTTCCATGACACTTATTAATTGTTTTGTTTATGTGGGTATTAAATTTCATATCATTTGTAACGGTAACAACTTGTAATTGAATATTGTTCAATGTATATTTAGCTAACCTACTGTTATTACCTAGGTGCAGTACCTTGCATTTGGCAGCATTAAATGTCATTTTGTTTTGGGGTCCAAATTATTTTGTAATGACTGTATGGAATGCATGTCATTCGTAATACAGCCAATTTTGCGGTCATCTGCATACTTGTTTATCCATACCCCGTTGATAGTCTGCACACTGGATATCAAAATATTAAATAATACGGGCCCCAATACAGAGCCCTGAGGCTGGTAACATTGGCCCATTTGTCCTTTGATGGTTACACACTGCTCTCTATCTTTTAACCATGTGACAATCCATTTGATGATGTTTGGATGTAGCTTGATTCTAATTAGCTGCTCTATCAATACTCTATGAGAGACAGTATTAAAGGCCTTTTCATAATCGAGAAAGATGACATCAACTGGTAATCTGTTATCTAATGTACTACTTTACAGGCTCAAAGAAATTTATTAAATTATTCTGACAGGATCTGCCTTGTGTAAAGCCATACTGAGTTATATCAATGATATCCATGTCTTGGATATGCTGACTAATTTTCTGCAGAAGTAGTCTTTCCGTCAATTTCCCTATACAAAAAGTCAGGCTAATGGGCCTATAATTTGCCGTATTTTGCTTTGTATCTTGTTTATGAATAGTAAACCAAATAAAGGGGAAGAGAATGCATGGAAGAGTACTATGTGGAGGTAAAGAAGGAGAAGTGAGTTGGAGGGGAGAGAATGTGGTTTTATAGTGGGGAGGGGAACACAGAAAATGAAACAGCCCAACCAAGGAGCCAACCAGAAGTGCAAATTCTGGACCCCTGTTTAAAGCCATTACAGACAACTCACATATCAATCTCACTCCTTGGAAAATCTGCTATCACCTGTGCTGTTACAGTTTGTGAAGCAAGTCTGCTCAGCACTGTTCAAAAGCAAACATTTAAAGAAAAAGCTCTGTCCTGAACAGACACTTGAGTCTTCATGACAAAAGCATGCAAGATCGGGCACCAAGGTTTAAAACTATATCTGGGAAGAGCACACAGTAGGGCACATCCAGGAATAGAAGGGAAGGTTTTCTCCCAGATCCTAACTGTAAATACAGTATATCAACAGAAATGGACTAAAACAGTCATGTGGAAACTGAGCCACATAATTACAGAGCTGGAAAGGCAGAGCGCTGTATTACATAAAATAAAGAAAACTGCCTAGCTCTCGCCTTTTCTCTGCTGCCATGTTAGAAAATGAGGGATTGGAATTAAAGCTAATACGGAAATTTTACTAGACTTGGTTCTGGTATAAACATGAAAGTAAATCTGTATGTAGGGGAAATCCATGCTCTGACAAACACGGCCTCAAACCCGGAGTCCAATGAGACATTTACATTTAGTGTAATTTCAAAAAGGGAAAATCAAGAACTGATCACCTCGATCTTTCAGCATACTAACCAGTGTGACGTAGACAGCCAGTTCTGAGTGCTGGATAATATTTTATTTATATAAAATGTATTATGACCGGTCTCGCTGAAAATCAAATGCTCTAGGAATGACCTCTCACCCCCGAGTTTAGCTGACAGATGCAGGCCAAGAGAACTGCTGAAGCTACTGGAAGACTTTTATTAAGGATCCTGTTTCTCTGAGCTAATTACAGAGTTAAGTTAATGTTGTTAAGAGAGAAATCATAAACTAGGTTTCTGACATTAAAATAAGGGAAGCTAGGTACCCTATGAAGCCTGTGTGAGGAGGGTACAGCATGAGTTCAAAAGAGGTGTCATTGAAACTTGAGTTATGCTAAGGTTGCAGAATTAATACTTTGAAATTACATCCTGTGGTTGTATAAAAATATATTTTTGTTAGATATTTGACCAGAGGAGGGGCTGGATGACTTCATCAAAAAGGGGTTGGCCAATACTGCTTGTAAAGATTATTCTCTTTCACTATAGATGCATTTTGTATCTGACACTGACCAAGAAAACATCTGAGCCACTGAAAAGAGGTATTTAGAAAGCTAGACAAATCTAAATATAGTTGTAGGAATTGCACTGTTTTAAACCTTGTTTTGTTTAAAGATATGTACTGTATGTCTTGTGATACAAGAGTTCTGTATTGTATGTTTGACATATTATTATATATTTTAGTAAAAACTCTAATTTTAGAGCAAACCTGGTCTGTCTTTGAATTGCTTTCTTTTGCTAAGAAATATTTATGGTTATAGCAGACAGCAGACATAAGCTTGTAGGGTGGTACCAAACTGGAAAGAGAAGCGTTTTAAATCTGAGGTCTTTATTAAAGTTTTAAAGGGTTTATCTCCGAATAACTGGTTAGGTGCCCGTAGGCAAGATATCTGCCCCCCCCTCCAAAGACAGACATATCTGAGCCTGTGCATTGGGTATGCTAGCATGAGGTTAACAGTTTGAATCCCTCCAGAACTGAGACCAAAGGTTGATTCGAACTCACAAGACTGCGCTCAGAGGTTGGCACTTTGGGAGTAGAGGGCCTGACCTGCTGAGTGAATCTTTGACAACCGGGACAAAAATAAAACACTGAAGAGGGTCAGTTGCTGGCATGCTGCCTGTAATTTAAATTGGCAGAAAGAGCCTGTAAAGCTGAGTTTTCCCAGGACCTTACCAAACCATCAGACTAGAATAATGCCAACTGTCCTAGTGGAGCCGAGGGTTAAGGCGCTGACACTGATAATTCCCATACTGCGAACTGGTTCAAGAATGACTCGGTCATTTGGGGTGGGGGAGGCAAGTATTGAGCGTCACAGCTCTTCTTCCTCGGGGGTGGGGGGGTCTGTGCGGTGAATGGCACAGCTAGGAGGGCTCGCCCACACCCAGGGTGCTTGGTTGCCTCCACGGAGGTGGAGACAGCTGCTGCACCCATTGCACGGTGCGCGGACACAAAAAGGGCGAAAAAAAGAGAGGAAAAATCCCCAGCGGCAGGATGATGCCCGACTCCCCGCAGGCACCGCCCCTGGGCCGGGCATAAGGTAAGCCCAGGTAATTCTGGGGGACGGAGCTGGGGGGGTGATGCAGAAGGGGGCTGTCAGGGAGGGGAGGCATAGAAACAGCTGCTGTGATAAAAAAAAAGATTAGAATAATATCAGGTAGTGGGGAGATATGCTGCAAGCACACCATCAGAGACTGGTTGCTGTTGCATTTCTACAGAAGGTTTGGAAGCATGGTCTGAGGTTGGTCTTGAGACAAACTATTTTAACCTAGGATTAAGCTTTCGTTGCAGTGGCCAGAGGAGCCGAAAAATCGGCAGTTTGTGGGGCGGCTGGTAATGCAATCGTCATCTGACTTGGGACCGACACATTAGATGAGACCTCCAGAAGCAATGGAGTGTAGCGGTTATTAGTAGGTGAAAGGGAAGGCTCATCTTCAATATCATCCGTTGTGTCACTGCGGCTGTGACTCCTGGATCTCTGGGGGACAGGAGAAGATTTATGGCCACCATGATGTCAGTTTCTGCACTTTTTGTTTTGGAGGTAACATCCACAGATCTTCCAAAGTAGCTTGAGTGGTACAAGAAGAATGGTGTTCAATGGCTGTGGCAGGGTTCACCTCCATGCGAGTGGGTTAGTGTACCTCTTCTTCTCGATGATGACTCCAGAGGCTGGATGTCAGCAGGGCCACTGAATGTAATCTAAGGCAGAGGCTGGAGTATGGAAAATAGTTGAGATCCCACTGTGAAGAATTCTTAGCACTACTGGGTACCAAAGTGTAAAGGATATAATGTCCCAGTGTAAGACTTGATGGGCTTCAGTGAAAGCTCAGAATCACTACATTAACTCCCTTGAAGAGTCTAGAAAAATTATGACTCTGTGACCCTGCCATTCGAGAGAACCCAATTCCTGGGCACAACTTAAAATTTGCTCCTTAGCAGCTAACGAAGAAACCGAGCAATAACGGGTCAAGGAGGTTCCCCATGCTTGGGTGGTGGGGCTAGGGATCTATGGGACCATTTTATTTCATACTGTGTACCTCCGGACTGCTTTAAAACAATGGGCAGGATATGTTGCAGGAAAGCAATTGTGTTACCTAATTCAGCTTTTTCTGGCACTCCTATAATTCCTTAGATTATTACGATGTCTGTGGTTGTCTAAATCATCAAATTTTGCCTGCAGGGTTTGAATACTAGTATTTTGTTACTGAAGGATAATGCATAGCTCTTGACTGGACTTTTCATTTTGCACAATCTGTTGCTAATTTGCCATTGTCTTTGTAGACAGTAGTTGAAGTTACTCAGATTGTAAGGCAGAATGATGTTTAATGTCCTGGATTTCAGTAAGTAACTTAGAAAACATATGTTCTATTTTATACAAAGTGGATGTCGATGCTATGGTCAGGAGAGGCCTTGGTTCTGTATGTACGCCGTAGAATCTCAGCGTTGTTTGTGCTCTTGCGAATGCTGCCACAATATGTTCAAATGGCAACCAGGTGATAGCTGCAATCAATAGCTATCGTTTACGCCAGATTTACAGTAAAAAAGAGTGCTGAGGAAGACAGATGGTGAAGGAATTAAGTCAGAAGGTGAGGAGAGTGGAAATAAGGCTGCCATCATTGTTACTCACTAGCCACGCCCCGACCCTCAGGTACTTGTAAGTGATTAACAGGGTGAAAAATGAGAATCTCTTCAGGCTAAGCTGCAACAGAACCACGAGGGGGCACAACCTTAAATTGGAGGGGGGATGTTTAAGAGGGAGGTCAGGAGACAGCTCTTCACAGAAAGGGTGGTGACCAAATGGAATGCGCTGCCTAAAGAGGTGATCTCACAGAGGACAGTGGACAGCTTCAAAGAGGCTGGGATAGATATAGGGGGAGGATAAAATTCATGGGAGGGGATGAAGAAAGGGATGGGGAGATCGGGGAAGGGGGAGCAAGGATGACAGCCTGAGCTTGGATTACTGAGCTTGTGATTGGAGGACTACATCTGCTTAACTTCACCTTTTACTATTTTGCTCTCCACTGTAGCAAGTAGTTTCAATGGTATGCAAGCCTGATGGCGTGTTATCAAAATACATGCCACAATGGATCCAGATAGATTTATTTATTTATTTGAGCATCAGTTTACAACCTTTGAGCCAGAGGCTCATTTCCAAAGGTACCTCGTCATATGCAGAGCCTCAAGTATTGAGGCTAAATCTCTCTCTTTTTTTTTTTGGCTCCCCTCGACCGCCAAATGCCTTTTGTAACACATCAATAATGTGGTCTCTCAAGGCCAATAAGCAGATATTTCTACTTTTATATCTTAGATCAGATAGAGACCTGGCCCAACCAGTATTAGGTAATTTAAATTTTTGCACTGCAGGCAGACCACTGGATTTTCTTTTTGTTCAGAGACGCACCTATCCACTGTATGAAACCTGATAGGGACACTTTCATGTCATTTCGAAATGTTCAACAATTTCAACAAATTTCAGATAGAGAGAGTTTCAAGTTTTTACAGTCACAACATTGTATACTGCAACAACTGGGCCCCACTATATGGTCAGATAGGAATAGTGAGACGCTGAATGCATTATTTCCATTGGCAAAGCTTTCCCACCCTACTTCTCAGTTATATTTTGCCCTACAAGTCTTGTCTGTGTTATATTTGTTTTTTTATATGTAATTGGACAGTTTAGCATACTGTATCCTATTTATGTCAGTTTTGTTTTCCATTTTTTAAATAATCTTTGCTTCCTATTTAATAGGAAACAAGAAGGTTATTGGAGCTGCCAAAACTTCAGCCAATTCCTTTAATACTCTAGGATGAAGTCCACCTGGACCCTGGGCTTTATTCTGGTCTAATGCCTTCAGCCTATCTCAGACATCACTTATGCTGATCTTAATTTCCTGGGTGTCCTTCAATTTATAATCTTTCAAAGTTGCCTCAGTTTTGGGGTTGTAGACTGATGTAAAATAGCTGTTTTAATAAGCTGCCATTGAACTGTTTTCAACCAATAGCTCCCCCATTTTTATCCTTCAATGGTCCAATTATTTTGTTGTTTCCCTTCTTATTAATTATATAAGAGCAGAAGGACTTATATTTGTCTCTAACTTTGGCTGCCAGCTTTTTTTAATACTCAGCCTTGGCATTGGATATGTTTTTTCCAGACTTTTACTGCCGATTTATTGACTGCCCAACAAGACTGCTGTTCACTTTTTCTTGCAGTGCAATAAGCCTTAATTTTCTTTTTTATATCCATCTTGACTGAAGGGCGTCAGCCATGGTGGGTGTTTAGGGGAACCTTCATACTTCCTATGACTAGGTGTAAATTTCTGCACTAGCTCTAGGATTTTCTTGCACAGTACACTCTGCATGAAGTGTAAGGGCTGCCCAGTAAATTCCGCAGACCAATTCCAAGTTGCAAGCTGTTCCCTCATACTATTGAAGTCTGCCCTGTCGTAATTAAAAACTACCATATCACCAGATGGTAGTACTCTATTCTCTTTTAAGCCAAAAATCACCATATTATGATCACTGGAGCTAAGGGGGTGAAGAACCTGGCAATCTTGAATAACATTATCCATGTTGCTGAGAACTAGATCGAGGATGTGTAAATTCCTGGTATACTGCTTAACGTGTTGGTCAAGGCCAGCCAGCATAAATGCCTCCAGAAAATGTTGTTCACCCACTGTTTCAGCTTTTAGGAGATCCCAGTTTATTCCTGGGAGATTAAAGTCTTCCTATTAGAAGAAGATTTCCTGCAGCCCCAACTTCATTTATAAACTCTAAGATTTGTAAACCTTCAGAATATGAGTTGGAGGGAGGTCTGTAAACCAATCCAATATTGATTTTAGGTATATGGGGGAAGGGGGATAATCTGACCCATAAGATTTCTGCTGGATCACACCAAGACGTATCCACGCTTTCAGACATAATGCTCTCAGCTACGTAAATGGCCACTCCTCCACCCCTAGAATGAGCTATGTCCTTATTATAAAGGAATCTGTTTATCCCATGTGTCCCCCTGACTCCACCATGTCTTGGTGATGGCACATACATGAGTTTTAGAATCACGCAAGGTAAACATTAGTTCATCAAACCTATTATTTAAACTCCTTGCATTAATCAAGAGGAAATTCCAGTCTGCCACTGGTGTTTAATTACTGCCCGAGCAGGGTAACCCCCATCCCCCCGTGTGGTAATTTAAAAAATTATAAATTTCTCGCTTTAGTGTATGTGCAAACACTCTTTTTCCCTGCCTGTTTAGATGCAACCCATCTTGTGCACAAAGCCTCACATCACGAAGGCTACCCCAGTTTTGTATAAAGGTGAGATCTTTTCTACAACACCATCTCTTTAACCAACCGCTTAGATCATTTATTTCCCTGCATTTTGTGTAGCTGACCCTGGACTAGGGAGGATACCAGAAATGATTACATCACATCCTCTGGCCTTAAGGGGCTGCCCCCACATACTCAAAACCCCTCTGTATATCCACCATCTTTCTTTTGCCAGTATCATTTACCCCTATATGGAGCAGTACCACAGGCTGTGAGGTATTTTCAAGGAGGCCAGGCATAAGGTGTCTAATATCTGCTATTCCGGCCCCAGGCAAAACACTGACTGTAGTACACTCATTTCTATGCTTGCAAAGTACAGAATCAGTATAGTGCAGCATGGAGTTTCTAATGACCAGGGCCCCAATTTTTCTGCGGCACATCGGAGCAAAGTTCTGCGGCAGGGTTCTCATTTGCCGCACAACTTCTTCGATGAAGGTGAAAACACTTTTTGGGTTCAGCTTTCTGAATTTGTTCTGAAGTTTAATGTCTTCAGTTTTCAAGGGAAATATTATCACCACATTAAAGGGACAGCAATGAGAGCTACATTTGCCCCAAATTATGCTAACCTTTATTTGGGACAGTGGGAAAAGGAGGTGATTTATGACTATGTTAAGAATCCTTTTTATGATAAAATTGACCTCTGGAGACATTTCATTGATGATGTTCTGATGGTGTGGCGGGGAACTTATGATGAATTAGAAAGATTTGTGGAATATCTGCATTTATCAAATCCCCATTTGAGATTTTCAATACAGGTGGATCTTAGGCAGATAAGTTTTTTTAGATCTGAATATTGTTAAGTTACAGGATGGTACTATTTGTACCACCATTTTTCGTAAACCCACGGATAAGAATTCAGTTCTATATGCTTCCAGCTGTCATCCCGCCACACCATCAGAAATATTCCAGAATCTCAATTTATGAGGGCAAGGCATAATTGCAGTGAACCAGGAGACTTTGAGATATGCATGAGGGGGATGGCAGAAAGAATCAAAGATAGAGGTTATGCTATTGATGTATTACATAATTCAATGGATGCAGTTCGGGATATGCCAAGAAGAGAATTGTTTGAGTATAAAGCTAATATAACAGCAGATAAGGAACATCTTAATTTAATTACAACCTTTGGCTTTTAACTCAGAAGAAGTTAAAAACATCATAGATAGACATTGGTCTATACTGAGTACAGATGTTACACTGAAAAATGAAGTAAAATCAAGTCCAAGGATGGTTTATAGAAAAGGAAGGAATATTTCTGACATGTTGGTACATTCATACCAACCAGTGAGTAGATCCAATACTAATTGGCTACCCCCGCCACCATTAGGCTTTTTCAGTTGTGGTCATTGCAAATTTTGTAGCATTATGGATCAGAAAAAACAGTTTACTTCTGTAAATAACACTAAACAGTTTGAAGTGAGACAGTTTATTAACTGTTCCACTATAGGGGTGGTATACTTGGCTACCTGTACCTGTCGTGCCTTTTATGTAGGTAAAACTTCACGGGCATTCAAATTGAGAGTCTGTGAACATCTGAGTGATATTAGATGTCACAATGAAAAAAATGCTTTGGCACAACATCTGCAACAATGTTTTGATGGCACTGTGCACACATTTACATTTTGTGGGATAGAGAAAGTCAGTATAGGCCCACGAGGTGGGGACCTAGAGAATAGAATTTTGTGTAGAGAATCTTTTTGGATCTACACACTGGGTGCTTTAAAATACCCAGGATTAAATGACACTTTTGACATTGCACCCTTTTTAAGGTCCAAATATTTTAAATAATGGAAATTTTTGGATATGAATATGGTAATGTGTGTTATTTACAATGTGTTCCCTTTTTTCAGGCTGAATTTACTTCAGCAACCCTGGTATATAATGTACCTGCAATCTTAATTTCGATCTGATTTCAATTCTATTTTGCCTGTTAAGAGAAATATTTACTAGTATAGTATTGTAGTATTTTTGACTTATAGCAATATCTCCATTTATCATTACAAAATTTAGATTATGGGCATTTATTTTGCATTTTAGGTCATTGCACTCATACTACAACTAATTTTGTTTATTTGGTAAGGGTGGTGTACTATTTAACTATTTTTAATTTTATCACTATTGCATTAATGGTATAAGTATGTACTGTCACTTTAAGTGGTATTTTCTATTTAAATGGTTGTTGTGATTACCAAATTAGTCCCTGAGGAGGCGCTTTTGGCGCGAAACCGGTCGGGCTGTTTGTGTTCTGGGAGCTGTTGTCACCTTGTATGGCGCCACTGCATTTTACTCTTTTCATCATTCATGTGAGTTTAATACAGAAAAATTGTCAAAGAAGTGTTAGTGCTGTGTTTTTTGTTCTTCTGGTTACTAATTTACACTGGCACAATATTAGCTGGAGCCGCTTTTCTTTTGATTCACTGGTATTTTCAAGGAGGCCAGGCATAAAGTGTCTAATATCTGCTATTCTGGCCCCAGGCAAAACACTGACTGTAGTACACTCATTTCTATGCTTGCAAAGTACAGAATCAGTATAGCGCAGCATGCAGTCTCTAATGACCAGGGCCCCAATTTTTCTGCGGCGGCACACTGGAGCAAAGTTCTGCGGCAGGGTTCTCATTTGCCGCAGAACTTCTGCGGCACTCAACTCCAATTTCTGTGGCAATTCTGCGGCACATTTTTACCCTTAATTATTTTCCTTTTTTTTTTGCCATATCTGACACAATGCACGCTCGTAACACAGTCATTTTATGGGCGTTTGTCACCAAATTTTGAACATAGCCAGTTTAAGACCTCTGCTCATGAACAGTATCACTGTGATTTTATTAATCTGTCCAGAACACTGATTTTGCACACTGACCGCGCCACTGTGTGCTACATGTGCGAAAACACATTCCCGGGTGAGATGTGAAGAATGACCGTTGCACTGTTCATAAGGAGGTGTGGTAAAATGGCAATACTGAAAATCTGGAGTAAAAATATTAAAAATGCTCGAAGTTAAGAGCGTGCGTAGGAACTGCGCAATGCACACTCGTAAAACAGTCATTTTGGGGAATATTTTCACCAAATTTTCAACATAGGGTTTTTAGGAGACTACCTCATGAACTGTGACACTGTCATTCCATTAATCATTCTGGAAAGGTGGTTCCACGCAGTGACTGCAGAACCACCTTTCGGGACCGATTAACGAAATAACAGTGTCACAGTTCATGAGGTGGGGCCCCAAAAACCCCATGTTGAAAATTTGGTGAAAATATTCCCAGAAAGGGCTGAGAGATGCACTAAAGTTGAAAAAAATCCATTTATGCCATTATACAGCTTACCGGCATTTCTTCAGTTCGTGGTCGGCTCTGAAGGTGCAGGCGTGTTCGGTCCACGACAAGATCGTCACGCTGGGCTCCGGAGGTAAGTATGGGTTGAGTGGGGGGGTGTGGGGAGGTGGGTACACAGAGGGTGGGTGCGGGTTGGGGAGGGGGCAAAGAATCAACGTATGGAAGGTTTTTTGTTTCAGGTTTTTTTTTTTTTTTCACACGCAAGGAGGGACTTCTGCCACGCTGGGGTGGGCTCCCAGCGTGGCACCAGGCAGCTTGGAGGGGGGACAGTGAAGCAGACGGGGGATTGGGCACCCCCGTTGGCACATGAAGCTTTTGCCACACTGGGGTGGGCTCCCAGCATGGCACCAGGCAGCCTGGGGAAGGGGGGATAGTGAAGCCGATGGGAGATTTGGCACCCCCATCAGCAAAGGAAGTTTTTTGCCAAGCTGGGGTGGGCTCCCAGTGTGGCATACAAACATTTGGGGGGGGACGGTGAAGCCAATGGAGGATTGGGCACCCCTGTCGGCAAATGAAGCTTTTGCCACGCTGGGGTGGGCTCCCAGCATGGCACCAGGCAGCTGGAGACAGTGAAGCCGGCGGAGGATTGGGCACCTGTCGGCAAAGGCTTTGCCACTGGGGAGTGGGCTCCCAACGTGGCATACACACTTTGAGATGGGGCAGTGAAGCCGGCGGGAGTTGGGCACCTGTCGGCAGAGGATGTTTGTTTGGCGGCTGCGAATTCCGCGGGTGACGGCAAATTCCACGGATATTTCCACAGTTTGCTGCACCCGTAGAATCGCAGAAAACTTGGTGCCCTGCTAATGACTAATATATCTCTAAATGTTTCAGTCTTTTCATTTTTACCATGGTCTAATGGCCTGCTTGTACTCATTTTATCTGCAGTACTATCACTACATGTATGCTGTGGGGGTAATTGCGAATCAGTATTGTGTTCGAGGAGACTATATTTGTTTAATTTGATTTAGTGCTGCTTGTAGTGTGGAATTTGTGGTGCTGTGGTTAACTATAGCTCCTAACCTGCATTCATCTGCAAATTTACATAGCCAAACATCCACTGTATCATACTCTAATGTAGATATATATAAATTGAAAAGACTTTATTATTGTGATTTCTGTGACTATAATATTTCCCTTTGGCCCCCAGTAGTCTAGACTCTCTCTCTCGCTCTTCTGGATGGCACAAGTCAACATTTATTTTGCCTGCATGCCCTTGCCCTCCGCACAGACAGCCACGATGAGACCAGCAAGAATGCACTTTATTTGTGATTTCTGTGATTGTAACATTTCTCTTTGGCCCCCAGTAGTCTAGTCTCTCTCTCTTTCTCCTCTGGATGACACAAGTCAACTTTCATTTTGCCAGCCGGCCCATGCCCTGGGCCAGTACACAGACAGCCATGATGAAACCAAGAATACACCTTATTTGTGATTTCTTTG
The DNA here is from genome assembly GCA_016271365.2 of Neoceratodus forsteri. Taxonomy (NCBI): domain Eukaryota; kingdom Metazoa; phylum Chordata; order Ceratodontiformes; family Ceratodontidae; genus Neoceratodus; species Neoceratodus forsteri. The sequence continues at coordinate 184,537,770 of JADMNL010000022.1, forward strand.
ACTATAACATTTCTCTTTGGTCCCCAGTATCTAGTCTCCCTCTTTCTTTCTCATCTTGATGGCACAAGTCAATATTTATTTTGCCAGAATGGCCATGCCCTGGGCCTGTACACAAACAGCCACAATGAAACCAAGAATATACTTTATTTGGGATTTCTGTGATTATAACATTTCTCTTAGGCCCCCAATAGTCAAGTCTCTCTCTCTTTTTTCCCTCTGGATGGGTCAAGTTAACATTTATTTTGCCAGCATACGAACATACGAAAACGCCAGTAGATACAGGCCTCGCGGTCTATCGAGTCTGCTCGATTGTGCAGCTAGCCCCTCAACTTGCAGCTGCCCCACCCTCCTCTCTTCATATCTACCCCCTTACCCTGTCCCAACCCCTCTTAAAGCCACCCACCGTTCTACAAGATACCACTTTTTCAGGTACAGTGTCCACCTGTTCACCACCCCTTCTGTGAAAAAGTGTCTCCTGACTTCCCTCCTGAATCTCTCCCCCTCCGATCTCAGCCGATGCCATCTTGTGTCCCTCCCTCGTCTTATCTGAAACATCTCTTCTGCATTAGTCTTGTTTATACCCTTTAAGTACTTAAAGGTCTTGATCATATCCCCCATCCCTCCTCTCCTCCGGGGAGTACATGTTTGGCTCCCCCAGCCTATCTTCGTATGATTTTCCCTCCAGTCCCTGGAACATCTTTGCTGTCCTATGCTGCACCCCCTCCAACAATCTGATGTCCTTCTTCAGGAATGAATGCCAGTACAGCATGCAATATTCCAGGTGCAGCCTGACCAGTGACCTGAACAGGGGAAGGATTACCTCTCTCTTCCTGGAGGAAATTCCCCTCACTATACACGCCAGCATTCTGTTGTTGGCCTTTGCTGCCACCTTCCTGCACTAAACTGAGTTGTTCATGTCCCCCATTATAAGCACCCCTTGATCCTAGTTCTCCATAGTGCTTTCCAGCTGTGCCCCACCCTCCTGATGATTCCTCCACTGGTGCCTAGCTCAGAAGTGCAGGACCTTGCACTTCTTGGTGCTGAACACCAACTGCCATGTTTCTGACCACTCCTGTTGTTTGGTCAGGTCCTCCTGCAGCCCCCACCACCCCTCAATGTCATCTATCACAGTACCATCTTGGTATCATCTGTGAACAGAATGATCTTACTGCAGAGCCCATGTGACATATCAGCTATGAATAACCCAAACAATACCGGTCCCAGAACCAAGCCCTGCGGTACCCCCCCTTGTTACATTCCATGGTGATGAGAGTCCCCCCCCCCACCACCACCCTTTGTTGCCTTCCCTTCAGCCAGCTGTTGATCCACGTGACCATCTTATTTCCCACCCCTATGTATTCCAGCTTCCCCCCCCAGCCTCCGATGGGGCACAGAGTCAAAGGCCTTGCTGAAGTTAAAATACAGGGCGTCCACTGCATGACCTTTGTCCAATTCCCTGGTTACCCAGTCACAGTACTCAACTAGGCTTGTATGGCAGGATCTGCTCGAGACAAACCCATGTTGCTGACCATCCTGGAGGCCATTGTCCTCCTAGAAGGTCACCAGCCTCTGTCTCCATGAGCTTCCCCATGATTGAAGTGAGGCTCGCTGGTCTGTAATTACCAAGTTCATCCTTCAGGCCACTTTTGTGAATGGGCACCACATGGGTCATTCTCCAGTCCAATGGCATGCATCCTGTGTCCTGTGATGTACTGAACAGGTCTGCCAGTGGTTCTGCCAGGATCCCCATCTGCTTCTTAAGTACTCTAGGATGAATGCCATCTGGTTCCGGTGCCTTGTCCACCTTCAGCCCTCTTAGTCCTTCCAGAACCCTGTCCTCTGTAATCCTGATATCCATCACTCCCTCCACCCCAGGCCCACTCCTCCCCTCACGTTAGGTACAGTATGTGTCCCCCTTCTCTTTCGTGAACACAGAGCAGAAGTAATCATTTAGTGCCTCTGCCAGGTCATCCCCCTTCTCCACCCCCCCCAAATCCCTTCCTGATCCTCACAATCTGGTCTTTGTTTCTCCTCCTTTTTTTTTTTATTTAGTTTTTTTAACCAGGAATAGCACACTAAGCTTAAAGCTTTTTTACAGGAGCGACCTCGGAGCACAGGGAAGTTAAGTGACTTGCTCAGGGTCACACAGTATGCAAGTGGAAGCTGTGGGATTCAAACCCATGTCTGGTCTGCTGGATGTCACCAGATTTGCAGCTCAGAGCCTGAAACCACTATGCTATACTGCCTCTTTTCTCTCAAACGTAATGGAAGAAGTCCTCTACCCTGTCCTTAATTCCTTGCGCCAGTCTCAGCGCCCTGGAAGCCTTGACTGCTCTGACTAGTCTGGTAACCGCCCCTGGACTTCTTCCTATACTCATCCTTGTCTTCCCTCCGTTACGATTTCCTGAGTCTCTGAAATGCTTTTCTCTTGACCCTCACCCCTTCCATGACCTCCTGAGTCAACCAACTGGGCTTCTTAGCCCTACCCTTCTTGCTCCATGTCCTGGTACAAGTCTCAGTAGCCTCTGCTAGCTCTTTTTTTAATAATATCCCATTTCAGTTTAGCATCCATGCATGGCTGATTTCCCTCCAGATGCCTGATCAAAATCTCCCCCATCCTTATAATGTCTGCCCCCTTAAATTCAGTCACCCTGGTACCCGTGCCTCCCGTTTCTCTATCCATGTTGAGTGTGAACTACACTGAGTGATGGACACTCTCAGTCAGGGGGTCCTCCACTACCAGATCCCTTACAGCCTCCCCGTTTTTTACTGCTAGGTCCAGAATCCTTCTCACCCTAGTTGGTTCGTGGACCAGCTACACCAGGAAGCTGTCCTGAATTGCCTCTAGTAATACCTGTTCCTTTGCACATGTGGTGGTTGGGGTGTTCCAGTCCACCCCAGGTAGGTTAAAGTCTCCCACCACTACTGTGCTCCCTTTCCTACACACCATCCTAATCTGATCAGCCAACACCCTATCCAGGGCTTCCCCCGAGCTGGTGACCTTTCCTATCCCCGCCCTCAGCATCCTACTTTTAGAGTTTGAAACTGCATCCATAGAGCCTCTGTCCTGCCTTCTCCTTCCTTGTACACCTTATCCCCTCCCTCATGTAGCTAGCCACACACACCCTCTCCGTACCCCCGCCCTTCCTGAATATCCTGTACCCTGGGATCATCTTATCCCAGTAGTGGTACTGTGTGGCCCATGTTTCCGTGATGGCCGCAATGTGAAGCTTCCCCACTGCCAAGAGAGCCTGTAGCTCAGCTGATTTGTTACCTAGGCTTCTTGCATTCAGTGAGACCACCCTCCACCCTGTTCCTTTCCTTTGCCCCCCAGGTTTTCCTCCTAACCCCCTCTAGTGTCACTTCCCCAATTTCCTCTCCGATAGCTTCTCTCTGGGGTCTCTGCCTACCTGCCGTCCTCTAGCCACCCCCAACTAGTTTAAATCTACCCTTGTTGCTATGTACCCCTCCAATCTTTGCTTTAATACCCCCTTCCCCGCTCCACTCAAGTGCAGCCTATTCCTTGCGTGTAGATCATTACTGTCCCAGATTCTGCCTCAGCTGCCTACTAACCTGTACCCCTTGGACCAACACCATTCCCCCAGCCAAGTACTGAACTCTTCAATCCTCCCTTATTCCTGTACACGCACTAGGTACTGGAGGCATCTCTGAGAAGGCCACCAATTCCCCCACTTCCTCACATAGGCCTCCTAGATCCTGAAACCTCTGCCTCACCACTTCCACAGACTCCCCTGCCAGGTCGTTAGTGCCTACATAAACCATAACGTGCGGTTTCTTCTTCCCCCTCCTTACTCACTTGAGAACTGCTTGCCCTTAACCCTTTCCACTGTTAACCCAGGTACTGCCTCTAACCATATTTATTTATTTAAAAGTTTCACCAGGAAGGCATACTGAGTGGAGTACCACTCGATTCCAGATGCATCCTAGGGTTGGGGGAGCGGAGAATATACAATATAATAACACTGAAAATAAAATACAAAAACTGGAGTGGTTACAGAAGATATAAGCAACAAGCATCGGAAATCTGCATAACCCAGGAAAGGCGGATTAAACATTTTGCTGTACAATAGAATATTTACATAGTAAAACAGAGAATATAATAGCCAGGCCCATCATAGCTCAGATAGTTAATGGTAGCACAGAGAGCAATCACAATTAGAATACTGTACTAACTTGACAATAATCTGCGAGCACCTAGCAAGAGGCCGGAGCAACTGTGCAGCAGGAGGTAAAAATTAAGTTTGGAGAGTGGGACACTGGCCCCTCCAAGGTACTAGAAGCAGGTGTAGGTGGAGGAGAAATGAGACTTGAGGAGGGAGTTGAGTTGTGGAGTGGTGTCAGTGTGCCGAATGGCTGCTGGCAAGGCATTCCATATTTTAGGCATGCGGTAATTGAAGGCAGCTTGGCCTCTGGATGTGGTCATATGTGGGACATGGAGGAGCCAGGCATCAGTATTCCTGAGTGAGTACTCAGGTTGGGGTTGAGCTGAGAGGGCCAACTCGAGGTAGTGGGGAAGGGAGTGAGTCCAGAATTTCACTGTGGTCCTGGCACAGTGGGCCTGTCTGCAATCCTGGAGCAATGGGAGGTCTAGGGACCTGTATAGGGCACAGTGGTGGGTCGTGGGAGGGCAGTCCAGGGCCAAACGACAGAAAGAATGAAAGAGTGGGTCTAGTCTAGCTAGGGCAGACTTAGGAGTGGCACTGTAGACTACATCCCTGTAGTCAAACATGGGGAAGATCATTTTCTGTACAATTGCCTTGCGGGTTGACAGAGGAATGCAGCCCCTGTTTTGATACGAGGCACCCAGTTTGGGATGCAGTTTCTTCTAGATCGCGTCAATATGAATGGAAAGGTCGAGGTGCTGATCGAGCCAGACCCCAAGGTATCCAAAGGAGGTGCAAACCTCCAAGGGAGTCCCATCGATGGTGTGGAAAGTGGGGGTGGGGTGAAGTCGGGAGAGTGTCTGCCTCATGCCGAAAGTTAGGAAGACTGCTTTCTTGGGGTTTAGAAAAAGTTGGTTTGAACGGAACCATGGCTGCATAGCACTGAAATCCTGCTGGAGCCTGGAGGCTGCTTCTGTGGGTTAGGGACCAGATGCATAGAGTACAGTGTCATCAGCGTACATGCGAATGGATGTATGTGGGCAGACTGATGGCAGGTCATTCAGAAAAATGAAGAACAATACTGGGCCAAGGACTGAGCCTTGTGGGACCCCTGCAGTGATAGGGAGGGGTACAGAAGTGTCAGGGCCAACTCTTACTGATTGTGACCTACCTGCCAGGTAGGAGTGGAACCAGTTGGTGCCAGCTCCAGAGAGTCCAGCGTGGGAGAGTTTGGATAATAGAAGGGTGTGGGAGATAGTGTCGAAGGCCTCTGCTAAGTCAACAAAAATAGCTGAGGTACTGTGCCCCTTATCCATGCCTGTGAGGATGGTGTCGGTGAGCCTTAGAAGTGAGATGATGGTGGAGTGTGACTTCCTAAAGCCAGACTGGTAGGGTGAGAAGAAGGAAGTGGAGTCAAGCCAGGAGGAGAGTTGGGAGAGAACAAGGTGCTCCTGTAATTTAGCCAGTATGGGGAGAAGGGAGATAGGGCGGTAGTTGCCCAGGGAGGAGGGTTCCCCTCCTTTATGGAGGGGGATGACCGTGGCACATTTCCAGTCAGATGGGATTTCAGCAAGCGAGAAAGAAAGATTGAAGAGAGCAGCCAGAGGGGTGGCGATGGCCAGGGTGGATAGGTTATGCATTTTGGAGTCCAGTCCTGAGGGGCATTTACCTTTGGAAGGATCGAGTACCCGGAGGGCTTTTAGCACTTCGGATGGGGTAACCATGCAAAAGGAGAAGCAGAAGGATGGGGAGGGATGGGAGGGGGTAGACTCGTGGGTGGTGCGGTAGAGGACATTAGAGAGGATGCACAGCTAGTGAAAAAGGTATTAAAAACTGAGGCCACTTCGCCAGGTTCAGTGATGATGGATCCTGCCATATTGAGGGCCAGCGTGGGGGGCTGGGCGGTGGGGGGGGGATAAGAGTGATTTGATTGTTTTCCAGAACTTAGCTGGGTGAATTAGATTTGAGTGGAAGGAGGCTCTGAAGTAGTTATTTTGGCCTGTCGGACAAGCCTCGTGCAGGAATTGTGAAGGGTGAGGTAGAGTTGGAGTACTGCTGGGGAGTCGGTTGCTAGGTAGGATTTCCATGCCTGGTCCCTGGTGCTGAGTTGATCTATGATTTTCGTGGTGACCCAGGGAAGGTGGGTGCCCCTTACTTTAGTCCTTCAGAGAGGTGCATAGAAGTACCAGACAGCAAGGAATCTGGACTTGAAAAATTCTAGGGCTGAGTTGGTGGAGGATGCTTATGGGATGAAGGACCAGTCAACAACTGAAAGGTCCATTAAGAGTGCAGCAAGGTCGAGGGATTTGTATGACTTGGTGAGCAGCGTGTGTGTGGAAGGTGCTTTGGGCCTGAAGATTTTCCTTACGACGTACATCATGTGGTGATCACTTAGAGAGTCTGGAAGAAGTACGGCCTCTAGTATCTGATGGGGATGTGAAGTAAGGGCCCAGTCCAATAGGGAGTGGTTCTGAGATTTGTGGTTTAGGCGTGTTGGTTCAGATATTTGTTGGGCCAGGTTTAGTGCATTCACTAGGCTACGTAGCTTAGAACTTGCATTGGAGAGCCAGTTAAAATTGAAATCCCCAAGGATATGTAGCTCGCCCCCCCCCCCACCTTTAGGGTGTCCAGGTGGTCCAGCACAATGGGCAGAGGGGTGTCGGGGTGCAGTAGGACCCTGCTACATATAGTGGAACTGAGTGAGGGAGTGAGAGTTTGATTAGCAGGGAGTCTATGGACAGCATGTGCATGGACGGTGGGACAGGGCTGAACTGCAGCTTAGAGGAGACGAACATGGCGATGCCCTCCACCCCTCTTACTGCCCGGGCAGTCTTGCCAGATGAGGGAGTAGCCTGGGATAGATACTTCTGAGTCCAGGTTGTGGGGCTTCAGACAAGTCTTGTATATAATTAGAATGTCAGGGTGCAGCAATAGGATACTTAGTTGTAAAGCTGTGAGTTTGTTCAGGACGCTGCGGATGTTTAGGTGCATTATTCTGAGACCCCCTGGTAGTTTGAGAGAATGGGAGGGGATGGGGCAGGCTGGACCAGGGCTTAGCTCTACACCCCTGGCCAGGAGGAGCAGTAGCATAAGCAGCTGTTTAGTTTTGAGCATGGCCCATTGGGGCTTACGGAGGGCAGGAGGTTCCTGGGAGGTTAGCAGAATTGCGCTTGTTGTGGCGATAATTTATTACTGTCAGTCCAGTGTGAAAGGAGGGCGGCAGGATGGAAGCTCCGAGAAGCCAACTGTTCAGGGGACATAGCTGCGACTGCCATAAGGAGGTGGCAGCACGATGTGAAGTGGGATCTGCTCCTGAGTATATTGTAAGGGGCTTAGGCTGTGGTAGAGGGTAGGTGGAAGTTGGGAGGGAGGCTAGGGCTGTTAGCAGGCATGTTATAGATAGATATCGAGGCAGCATATTGTTTGCAGGGTGTAGGTAGTTGAGAATGCACTGGGGCAGCCACTAGTGGTGAGAGCAAATAATCTGCTGATGGGAAAGTGGGCCGATTGGTCATTTTTCACACGTGGCCCAGCCTACATAACACTCAGCTCACCTAGAGTGGTGGGGTCCTCACACATGCAGTTGAAATTAGCTGGCTCCCTGTACGGCTCTGCGGTGTACCTGATTGCTTTCACCGGGGAACTGCAGCGGGGTCCGTCTTAGGGGAGGGTAGGATGCACGATGGCCCTCACGACCACCGAGTCTGCGGAGAAAGGGAAAACGGAGCTGGGTTAAATATCAGTTAGGCAGCAGGAGGAGCAAGAAGTTAATTCGAATTGGCTAGCGTCTGTCCTTGTAACAGTTTCTGCAGGGTAATTGGTGAAACAAGCTTATAATTATTATTTTAACAAACGCCTGCGGTTAAGGGGTATCAGGCTAGCCCAACCGTTGAAATTATTGTTTTACCAAACAATTCAAATTGGCTAGTGTCTTGCCTTGTATCTGTTACTGCAGGGTAATTGGTGAAACAATCTGAAAATTATTATTTTAACAAATGCCCATGGTTAAGGGGTTACAGGCTAGCCCAACAGTAGCAGAGTTAAAACATTTGTTTCTACATTAGGCATAACAGAGCTCAAGTGCAACTAATCAGTACAAAAGTACATTATTTAGATTCTTGCAGTTGGCTATGGAGCTTCCTAGCATTTGCCAGCCCACTATTACAAAGTTAAAGCAATTACACTTCGAGCACCGTGAGGGCACACTAGGCTACCTGAATTAAGGGTAGTTAACCCTAAGAATCACAGGGCATATAAAATTAAAGCTCCCTGTCAATAGTGTTTATAACACTGCAGAATAGTAGAAAGAGGTGTGAGCAAAAAACTATCTGCATTACTCTGTCGACTTGGCTTGAAGGACACTTTAAAAATGGCGCTAAGAACTCAGTCCATTGTCCTCATACACGCAGCTGAAATTAGCTGGCTCCCTGTATGGCTCTGCGGCGTACTGGACTGCTTTCACCGGGGAACTGCAGTGGGGGTACATCTTGGGGTAGGGCAGGATGCACGATGGCCCTCACGACCACCAAGTCTGATTCCTTTCACCGGGGGATTTGCAGCGGGGGTCCATCTTGGGGGAGGGCAGGATGCATGATGGCCCTCATGACCACCGAGTCTGACTGCTTTCACCGGGGAATTGCAGCGGGAGTCCGTCTTGGGGGAGGGCAGGATACACGATGGCCCTCACGACCACCGAGTCTGCGACTATACCTTTCCCCCATGCTGCCCAATCTGATCCCTTTTAGTATAGAATCCCCCAGAACTAGCATCCCCCTGTCTTCATTTCTCATTCCTGCCCCCGCCTTTTTCCCAAGGTATCTAGTACCAGTGTCTGCCACCTCCATACCTCTACAGTTTCCCTTTGTCTTCCCTCCCCATTTCTGACATGCCCCCTCACCGCCTCCTCACCATCCTCCACATCCCTCCCTCTGTTACTGTATGTACCTGTCATCTTCCCTCCAGCCCTGCTTCTTTCCCCATTGCCCCTGTCACCCTCCTCAGGCTGACTAGTGTTCCTTTGATTCCTCCCTTCCCCTGCCCCTCCAGGGATCTCGCACCACCTCCCACCCCAGTATCACCAGCACAGCAAACCTATTTCTACCCCACTGCCTGGCTGTCATTGGCTCCTTCCCTCAACTATAGCCTCCCACCAATGCTAGGCCCCTTATTTGTCCTGCCCTTGCCCTCCCTCCCTCCCCAACCACTCCTCGAACCCCTGTTCCTCCCAAGAAGTGTCCTCTCATTATTCCCCAGACGATGCCTACCTGCCCCATGTGCCTCCTCCCCAAATCCCTACTAAGCCATAGTACCCACTCCTTCAGACTCATCAACCTACAACAGACTGGACATCCTCCCAGTTTATACAATATGTTCATCCATACCACTGCCCCACATCCACTGCATCCCACAATTCTACCCATGTTGGCCCCCCCTAGCATCCTGCTTTCCCCTACACCACCCACTCCAGCACTGTCCCCAAATGCCTCCACTACAGCCCCTCCACCCTCTAGTGTGTCCTTCCCTGACACTCTCCATTTGCCCCTTCAATGCTGTTCTAACCGTCAAAAAAGCAAAATATCCAAAATGGTTTGGACATGACCCCTTACCTTTCTCTGATTACTACGTCACTTAAGTGAATCCCCTCCTCCTCTAAAGGGTACCTGCACCAATCACAGTTCCTCGACGTAGAATGCAGCCGAAAGTTGCTCTACTCGGTAGCTCTATTATGCCTATGCCCCTCTAGGTCTAGGTGCCAAGTGGTATGACTGAGCTATTCAGGGTGGATTATAGTACAGTATGACTCAAAAGCTTAAATTAGATGCCAGGTCTAATAGCACAGAGGTAGTGCTGTTGCCCCCAATGCATAAGGACCAGTGTTCGAATCCAGGCGATGGAAGCTGCCCGTATAGGAGAAAGGGGAGGTGAAAAGGTTAGAGACAGAAGGTAGTGGTGTAGAAGTATGCTAGATTAGGACAGGAAGTTGACTACTAGCGTGGGGGCGAGTGAGCTCTAGACTGATCCCTACAGGCCAGTAGTGATAACCTGCTAAGGGGAAATTGGTGATTTAGCTACCAGCTGAGAATGATCATGTGATATAAGAGTTTTGTGCAATCTGGACTGTAATCTGTTTGTTGACTGACTTTGGTTTGATGATGTTGGTTGGCATGTACTAAATTTTGCAATTAAAGTATTAAAAAAACGGCCAAAAATTAGTTGAAAGGCCAAATAAATCATAGTATACTATGAACTGCAGTTCTCACGGTATCAGAAATTAGAGCCCAGTGTGAAGTGGTGCCCCAGTTTAATCTTTAATGCTCCCTCATTACCTATTTACCAATACACTCTTACACCAATCCCACACATGTTCGAAACCCTCCACTGTTTTTGCCCCCACCACTTCTACTGGTAGCTTTTTCCAGGCGTCTATCATCCCTTCAGTGAAGTAGTATTTTCTTACATCTTGTTTAACCTCTCCCCCATGTTCAATGAATGCCCCCTGGTCCTGGTAAGCTTTCTCACTTGAAAGAGACTCCTCTCCTGTATCCTGTTCCCCCCTGTGAGTTACTTGTAAATCCTAATCATGTCCCCTCTCGCGCTCCTCTCTTCCAGTGTGTACATGTTGAGATCCCTCAGTTTCTCCTTACAGGATTTCTCATGCAGCCCCTGCATCACTTTAATTGCCTTCTTCTGGACTGCCTCTACCCTATGTCCTTTCTGAGGTGTGGCCTACAGAACTGGATACAGTACTCCAGGCAGGGACTCACCAACATGTGATACCATGGCAACACCACCTCCCTCCTCCTGCCGGAGATACCACTCCGTATGCAGCCCAGAATCCCACTTGCTATACCCACTGCTTTGTTACACTGTCCTGACACTTTGAGGTCTTCAGTTATAATAACCCCAAGATCCCCTTCCTGCTTAGTGCTCATCAGTCTCTCTCCCATCTTATACTCAGCTCCTGGGTCCCTGTTCCCCCTTGGTGCATCATTTTCACCTTTTGGCACTGAAGACCTGCTATCATGCTCTTGACTGCTCTGCTCTTCAAGTTTCCCCAAGATCCCTGCTGAGTCTCTCCACCCCTTGTAAGTGTTCACACTACTTGAGATTTTGCTATCATCTGCAAAAAGATATACCATCCCTTCCAGTTCTTCTGCAATGTCACTTACGAAGACATTGAAGAGATTCCAGTTCACAGCCCTGTGGCACCGCACAGGTCACTCTCCAATCATACAACCAGAACCTTCCCAACCTGACGGGGGTTCAGAGGTCCAGGTGCTACAAGCAAACATGGAGAACATAGCTGCATCATCCGCCTGAAAGCCACCATTGTTTCAACCTCTTTTGCTTTCCTCAAATGTCCTGCTCCCTTCTTCACTGGGGAACAGCCTGAGATGGAAGATCTTTGTAGCAAGTCACAAGCAGGCTAGAACCAGGCCCACCTACCACTAAAGACTGACATTCACCAGCACAAGACTAAATATACTACTGTATGACACTACCACTGCCTACAGTATGTCAGCTTGCTGCACATACTGGCAGCAAGAATTCATACCCTGCCTGCAGCCACGTATTCCTGCCCACATACTGTAACTCCCTTCCTCTGAGCTACAAGGGAGTAGCCGTAAAACATACAGAGCCAATCACCCTCCCTAAAACTGAAGGCACCGGCAGAATACACTTAGTGCTGCCTCTGATGCCAGATATGTTACATACCAGGCTGCAGAGGCAGTGATAAATGAATGTCACAGCCCAGGCTTAGGATTTAAGCCATGATTAACACTATGGTAAGCTGCAGCACTTACTATTAGGCCACCCAGTGGCATATAATGGTATTTTTGCATAAAGAAGATTATGCTTTTATATCATATGCACACTGCATGATTGTTGCTTGTGTCCATAGCATACTGTACATTTTCCTAAAAGTAGCAAAAACAAAATGATGACAGTAGATCTGAAATCCAGACTTACAATGTACATGGCATGCTACCCTGAAGTGTTTCACACTATGTACCATATGTCTTCTCACTATCTATTGTCCTCTGATGTTGTACCCTTCTATGTAATATCCTACTTGTTCTAAGTGTACACATGATTACACGTTATACTATTGTTCTATCAAGTATTTTTATTTTATGAAATGTTCTTCTTCAGTGTGCATGTCTCAGGACTTCCTTGTGAATGAGCTTGCTCAATGGAGTTTTCCTGCAATAAACTTGAACTTGAACACTGCAAGTACTGAAGGACTTAACACTATCATACTGATTTCCCAGAATGGTGTTAGAGGTCAGCGTGCTGCCATGAACTGTCATATTTTACATGAAACATAAAACTGAGGTCAAGTCTGCCCATTCTGGTGGTTGTTCAGAAAGAAACTAAAGTTCCCATGGTACTTGTTGAAAAACTTTGAGGAATTTCCCTGAAGGTTGAGCAAAATTTCCCCATTCACTAAGCCACTAACAGCTTAACCTGGCTCGAAATTAATCAGTTCTTCTTGTATTTCACCCCCCCCCCCCCGAGGCTGAACATAGATAAATTATTTCCTAGCCCTCCTTTTCAATTAAATAAAAAGTAATGTGGCAGTGGCTGTGCCTTACCTCTGTCATGCAAAACACAGCCAGAGGGTGCACATATACAAATAACTGAACCTGTGTCTGACCACGTTTCTCCAATATTGTAACTCTCACCCCTTGGGACTCACTATCAGGAGCAACCTTCGGCCTCTATGGATGTACCTGGGTATCTGTGTATTGCAGTGATAGATGTACTCAGCAATCGTATCATCCTCAAAGAGATGAGCAAATTTTCGCTTGAAATCAGGACGAAATTTCTGCACCAACCCTGGACCTGCAGAGAAAGAGAAATTAAATACTAAGGACAAAAGGAAATTTTTAAAACTTAAATGCCGATAATTCTTGGTCATCACAGCAGAATGAAAAAACAACAGTTACTTACTGTAACAGTAGATCTTCAAGTGAATCTCCTTCATTGAGCTGCACCTTTGGAACTGTAAGTCATATGCATCAGGAGCACTTAGAAACCTTTATTAGCCAGGGCAGCCCATGATGACATGCAATGTCATCAGTGCCTATAAAACATGGGCAGCCCCACTGCTCCTCAGTTCCCCTCCAAAGATAAGTTTAGAGGGCATCTTAGTGTGAGGAACCAGGACACTAGAACAGTACCATGTGTCACATGATAGGCCTATATCCTTTATTTGGGTTCCTATTGTATGTGCTGTAATATACTTTAGAGTAAGACACTGTCTCTTTAAAAGGCTTTCAGGAGTAAATACAAAATAGCCAGAATTTCAATAATGGCTAGTGTGGGTCTAGTACATTTCCAGATAAGGGAGACAGATTTAGGACCCCAGGAAGACATAAAGCAAAGCAAACTTTATATAGTGCCTTTCTTGAAACCAAGGTGCTTTACAAGTGAACCATAAAACATATAAACTGGTAAAATTACAGATATATACATTAATCATCATACAAAACTGAGCATGTAAGTTCCAATGACAAGAGAGAGGGCATGGAGTGACCTAGGGGTTATGCCAAATGCATGAACCAGATGTTACTGGGGTTGACATGAAACCTGACATGGAACCACAGTGACAACTGCAGGAAAAGGTAAATTGCCCCCCCCCCCCAAGCTATCTGTACTTCTTTACCATCCATGGGGAGAGAGAAACAGGTGGGTGTGTCTTAAAGATGACCAATTTGTGTTTATCAGGCACACATTTTGAACTCAGTGCAGTTGAACAGATTTTAGTCTGGAGTCAGGTAGTCTGACCAAGCTGGTATATACTTTTACACCAGAAAGTTTATGTGCAGACCTGGAAAAATCTCTAAACCCTACCAGACCAGAGTGTGTGGAAATTAATACTTTTCACACACTGAACAGAAAATTCTAAGTTTAAGTCAGAACTTTGGAAACCAAGACTTTTCACCAAGGAAGCACCTGCAGAACTTTTAAAAGGACTTTTCAGAGAACTAACCTGGATGATCACAACTTGTTACAAACTCTATTGCTTATTTTTTTTTTTTTTATTTATTGAAGGAATCGGAATTACGACCTTTGAGTCAAGGACTCCTTTGCAAAGGCTCAACAACAGATATACATACATTACAAGAAATAACAAGATATACAATAATAAATATACAGAGAACACACCAGAATACATACATTGCAAGTTTAGAAACAATATATACAATAAGAGGCATCTAGTGAAGACAAGTTACACTTCAAGGATAGAATGGACCAACCTGTGTCAATTCATTATAAGTCCAGCATGTAATAATAATAATAATTGTAATAATAATAATCTTTATTTATACTACGCCTTTCAAATACCAAGGTGCATTCCAAAAAGATTGAGTACAGACAAACTATACAAACAGTAATATAAAAACTGTTAAAAACAGATACAGTCATCAGTCAGAGACACCGTAGGCCCTTTCCTATAAAAAGGATTTGAGAGCCTGTTTAAAGCTCCCCACGGTCGTACACTCCCTTATCCGACGGGTTAGAAAATTTCAAAGGTATGGGGCCACAAACATAAAAGCCCGGGCCCCAGATGATTTTAATATAACCCTAGGAATCTCTAGCAACCCCTCGTCGGTTGAGCGGAGCGACCTCATAGGAAGGTAAGGAATCAGGAGATCTTTCAGGTAGTCAGGGCCAGATCGTGCAAGGCTTTAAAAGTCAGTAATCCGACTTTGAAGGTGATCCGCCACTGAACTGGTAGCCAGTGCAGACCCCGCAGCACCGGAGTAATATGAGATGATCTAGGAGTACCTGTAAGTACTCGGGCTGCGGAATTCTGCACCAGCTGGAGGCGGTGGAAGCCCAAGGTAAAGCGAGTTGCAATAGTCCAGGCGTGAGGTCACAAAGGCATGGATAAAAGTTGGCAGATCGCCGGACGGAACGAGGTGCTTGATTCTGGCAATGTTTCTCAGATGATAAAAGGAAGATTTTACCACTGCTGACACTTGAGATCGTAAAGTCAGCCCAGCATCTAAGATCACCCCCACGTCTCGCACCCGTTCTGAGACCGGTAACATGACATCCCCACAGAAAACCCAGAAGGAGAGCCGGCCACAGGTCCCCCTATCTGGCGATCCGGATCCAAAACCAACACCTCGGTCTTCCCAGAATTCAACTTCAACCAACTGGACCTCATCCAATCCTGGATTTCCTTTAGGCAGCTATTAAATACCGAGATAGCTCCTTCCTGGTCGGGTGCAAAAGACAGGTACAGTTGGGTATCATCTGCATAACAGTGAAATCCCAACCTGTACCATCTCACAATGTCTCCGAGGGGAAGCATGTACACCGCAAACAACATGGGGGACAGTATAGAGCCCTGAGGGACCCCACAAAAAAGAGAGATGGGATCAGAGGAAAAAAACCCTGACACCACCCTCTGAGTTCTTCTGGTGAGGTATGATGTGAACCATCTGAGCACAACCCCAGAGAGTCCACAAATACATCTCAGGCGCTCCAAGAGAACCCCATAGTCAACGGTGTCAAATGCTGATGACAGATCCAATAAAACCAAAATGGACTGTTTTCTCTGGTCTCTCGCCATCAGGAGATCACTGAGCACCCAAACCAGCGTAGTCTCGGTACTATGCCTCTTACGGAAACCTGATTGGAGAGGTTCGTAGATGCTATGGATGGTCAAGTGGTTCTCCAACTGGGCTGCTACCACCTTCTTGATCACCTTCCCTGCAAAGGGGAGGTTTGAGATAGGTCTGTAGTTGGCAAGACAGTCTGGGTCCAAAGATAATTTCTTCAACAAGGGTGTCACCACTGCCTCTTTCAAGGACCGGGGACATTCACCCGCGTCAAGGGAAGACCAGACTATCTGTGCTAGAGCCAGCAGAATGGAATCTCCACACCCTGAAATTAGGGGTGTGGGACCTGGATCTAAACTACAGGAGGTAGGACGCAGCCCCTGGACAATCCGCATAACATCCACGATTTCCGGGCGGTCGAAGGTGCTCCAGGAAAACAAAGGGATAGTGACCCGATCCTGGCCACTTGCAACTAGCATAGAACGTGTCAAACAGATGTCTGACCTAATGTCAGCCACCTTATCAGCAAAGAACGAGCAATCTCATCACACTGTACTTGTGACAACGCTCTACGGAGCTGTAGACAGGTTGCGTTGCACAATCTTTCCACAGTTCTGAATAGCTGAGCAGGTCGGTTCTGATCGGCAGAAATTTCCCCGGACAGGAACTCTGCCTTCTTACAGGAGATTTCTGACTGACAGAATTGATCATGTTCTAGCAGTCTAAGGTGGTCAGCATCCAGGCCAGACCTCTGCCAACAATGTTCTAACCTGCATCCAAGTTGCCGCAACTCCCTCAAGGCCCTTATCAAACCATGGGGTCCGAGGTCGGAGGGAGTTTGACGCACATGAACTGGAACAATAAAATCCAGGGCAGAAGTAATGGCGGTGTTATAAGCCACAACCAGCGCCTCTGGATCACTGCAATGCACAGGAAGTTCTGATAGGTCAAGAACTGCCGCAAGGCCATTAGAGGAAACATTCCGCAAGGGGCGGTACTTGACCATCTCCACAGGGTCGGCCTACAAGGAGGGGCGCCAAAATTGAATCTCACAGTGTAGTGATCTGACCAACTGACTGGTTCCACCCCCACATTAAAGGCCTCGATCCCCAGCTTTATGTGTAGCAGTGGTAACCACCTGTGTTAGGCCCAGTGAGTCCATTAACTGGAGGAAGTATTGTCCAAATTGCGAGAGTTCATCATTGATCCATACATTAAAGTCACCCAGGACCATCAACCTGGGCGACTCGAATGCCAGGTCGACAATGAAGTCTGCTACTTCCTTAAGGAATTGCTTCTCATCTCCTGGTGGACAGTAGATGAGAGCAATTCAATAGCCCACACCTGCTACAACAGCACATTCAAAGGAAAAGGTCTCCTCAACTGGAACGCTAGTGAGAGCCAATTCAGTCTTACAACAGACCAACCCCAGCGGTCCAACCTTGGGCAATGTATCACTGTATACCCGGCTGGAGTGTGGCCTCCAATACCGGTCCCGCATTATTATCCAGCCAGGTCTCGGTGATGCAAGCCAGGTCCGTCAAGGCAACAAGATCTGAAATTATAACAGTCTTGTTCCGGACGGACCTGGCATTGCACAACATCGCCCGGGTTGGACAGAACTCCTGGACTGCCCCGAGCACCTGCCCATCACTAAGGTTGGTGCCCTTGGGTATGGGGACCAAACAAGAAGGCCCGCGCTCTAGGCTCCACTTCGCCCCAGGGCGTCTCCTGGGCTTAATCACCCTAATGGGAGTGCTCCGCTCGACTCACCTCCACTGTTCACCCCCCCCCCTCCCGCGGGCAATACCTAAAGCCCGACAGCGTTGGTAAATGGAAAAAACCAGAGGGGGGTATAGAAGGGGCGGAGGGAGTGGAGAGCAGAGGCTGAGTAGCGCACGACCGGGGGGGCAACAGGAAGACACATCTCAAACAGAACAAATCCTTGAAAAGACAAAACAAGAAGGTAGTTAAAATCAATTCCTTATACAATTAAAACAGAATAACTACAATAACTAAGCTACTAAATAAAATAACTGCATCTATTAATATTAAACCAAACCCAAATTAAACCCGCCCCCCCCCAAGACTCTCTCACCTCATTGAGGGTGGGAGAAAAATTAACTAAGATTTACTCAAATAAAAAATTTCCCTCTAAAAAAAAAACCCTCACAATAAAGATAAAGGATATTACGCAATATTAGCAAAACAATTAAAAATAATAGTAATAATAATAAATAAATAAATTGGCACTCTCACTGCTAGACAATAAAATATTAAGTATGCTTATACAAAAGTGTTTGTAAAAAAACATAATATGAGACTGTGGGTCTCTCACCCCCACTCAAAAATAAAATGTCCAGTTGTTGTTCTCTCACCACAGCAATAAACGGAAAAGTAAAAGTAAAAGTCCAAATGTCCTCTCACTGCCTCACCACTTCAACAGTCAAATATCAACAATCCCATAAATCATCAAAGGGATTCAGCACATTAATCTTGAGAAAATAGTCTCCTTCCGCTCCAGAGAAGAGAGCCGAAACATCCCCAAAAGCACTTTAGCCAAAAACCTGGCATGCAAGCCAAAGATAAAGATGAACAGCTGCTAAAGGCTATGTCTAAATTAAACAGTATGTTACTTCCCACTCGTGCAGGATAATATAATAATTCCTTGAAGGATGATTTTCCAACAAAACAGATTGTCAGGACCAAAGGGTAACAGCCGGTTTGCAGCTAGCCCAAACCAAAACCCGCCCCGAGACAGTGCGGTCCCATAAACACCCCAGGATGAACAAAGGAGTAACACCCTCCGGTGAACTCCTGCTCAACCCCTCGCCCCCAGAGGGCTCAGTTCGAGCCAACGCTCCCCACCTAGAAACGCCGTCCCAACCGAATCACACAGCAACAGTCAGTTTAAAAGTCACAAGAAAACTTCTTATTTCAATCAAATCCAGCACATGACAGGCTCACCACCTCCGGAGTATAAGGAAAACAGTTCTTGTACTTAGGGATCCAGGAACCTCCTCACTGTCCTCTGAGTGGCAGAATTTCACGATTCTTCCAAACAGGAAGACTCCTCAACTGGCGTCCGCACATCCACGCTTCCAAGATAGAAATTTAGTTTTAAACAATACTCCCCAATACAGTGTTCATTCCAGAAGATTCCAACCGACAATCCAACTAGCACAAAACCGACCTTGATGTTCCGGCAGGCTACTTAAGTTCAGCTGTTCCCCACAACAAAAGATTTCCTTTCCTGAGCGTTAAACAGAAGAACACACCAGCTCTCCTCTCCAAACTCGGGCACAACCTCAGGGGACACTAGCAGGCAGGACAGACTGCAGTTGAGGGTAGAAAAAAGGCTGACAAAACCACTGGCACCACAAATCCACAGTGCCAGCAATAAGCGGCGATAGACAAAACTCTGACCGACTCCACTCAGAGAGTGCACCGGAGGTAAATTATACCGCTAAGTTCCTGAAAGAACTTCCAAAAACTCCTCTAACGAAAAAGAGACTAACCAGTGAGGTAAAATTACAATAAAACATAAGACAAATAAGACAAATGAGTTTTAAAAAACTAAAAAACTATGGTGTTACTCTCGCTGCTAACGATGGTTAGCCCAGCGTGGATGCCATCTTGGTCCTGTAGCCCTGTGACCTTTCTTATCCAATACAATACACAGAAATCAAAAGGTTATAGTCACAGGCAAGGGGGAGAAGAACTAAGCACAGTTAGTGTGAGAGAGGATTTCAGCATTAAGTAGAGTTTTAAACATGCTTAAATGCTTACATGAACTTTCACCCACAAGGATATTTAATCTTTCTGGACTTTAACATCAGGATAAGGTATAGTTTAGAACAACAGTATCTAGTGTTTTCTGTAAACCATTCGGTTATATTTTTGGTATTGTCTGCAGTTCAAAGCACTTCCAAATTGTAGTATTTACTGTATTTCTTTTATTTAAGTAAACTCTTGTGATTTTATCAACTATGCCTGGAGTCTGATTGTGTGATCTAACATTTTAACAGAAGGGTTTTGCAAAGACTGTGTGCCTTAATAACAAAGACAGTGACCGCTTGGCTAGCCTACAAAACTACTCATGCAAGAGGTAGCCAGTAGCAGTGGTGGGATTCAAACACTGAACGTAGTGCAGAGTCAAGGGAAATTGAAACTACAGTTTCCACCCTCCCACTGAGAAAAGGAAGGTTGGTTATTCTTCCTGAACCCTACAGCTGCTCACGAGTTCTATAAAAAGGGGACCCTTTCTGCAAACAGGAGGTCCTGCCGCACCCCCCTTCCCCCGAGGTTAGGCTTGTGACACCATGCACAAATGGAGAAGCATGGAAATGGACAACATAGTAAACATAAGACACTTATGGACACCAACAAGGCAGTGGACAAACCTGCCCTCTTATACCTCAGTAAGGGGTAAGGAAGGTTGGTGCACTGTGGCCCAGTGGAAGAGATTCTCTTGAAGATATACTGTTACGGTAAGTAACTGCTCTATCATCTTCAAAGATACCTCCTCCACTGGGTCACACCTTTGGAAGAATTCACAAACAGTACAAAGTACCCTGGGAGGATGGTAAAGTCTGATATGGCATCATGACAGGAGGTCTTGCAGTACTGCATGACCCAAACCAGCACATCTGTGACAATGTTCAAACTGTGCTTAATGAAAGCATGCACAGTGCTCCTTGTGGCCGAAGAAAATATGTCAGTGGCAGAAACAAGCAAGCAAAAGAAGTGGCCATGCCAAGTGTAAAGTGGCCAGGGATAGCACCAGGCAGTTCCATACCATACTTTCTATAACAGAAAGTGATACAGTTAGCCAACCATTTGGGCAGGCACTGTTTAGTCACAGGGGCACCCTCTTTATTAGGGGCAAATGAAAGAAAAAGCTGAGAAGACTTTCTGCAATCCTTGGTACAATCAAGGCAGAAGTGTAGTGTTCTATATACATCAAGTACATGGAAAAATACTTCACTCTTGTTATCATGAAGGTGTATAGTATGACTCAGTGTAAAATCAGAGACCATATCTAGTACAAAATGAGATTGGTCAACAAAGACAAGCTGTCCTTGTGGTGTGGAACATCAAATAAGGAGGCTCATGTATTAGCACTCAAAGCTCAGAAATTCTATGAGCAGAAGTTAAATCGAACAAATACAGTCCTTTCCATGGACGGAAACTAATCTTGCAGGTCACAGCAGGCTACAACACAGCCACAGTCAATTTCTAAAGAATGAAATTCAGGTCCCAAGGTGGAACCGGTTTACAAATCGAGGGAGTACCTGTGCAGAATACTCTTAAGAAATGTACAGGACACCTCTAGTTGTGCTACCATGTGCCCATCAATGGGGTATGGAAAGCCGAATCCACAGCCAAATGTACTTTAATGGAAAAGTACTGGAAACTAGAATCTGATAGGGACAGAAGATAATCTAGTACAGTAGTCAGAAAAAATATAATGGGTCTACTAAATCAGAAGCACACCTTACTGAGAAGCACTTCCACTTCAGAGAATAGGTATGTCTCATAGAAGACTTTATAGCCATAAGCACATCCCCAGCCATGTGGCTGATAACACCAAAATGAACAATGATTACATCTTCAGGAGTCAGGTACACAGATCCAGAAACCACAGGTCAGGATGGACCTGGGACGCTGAGTCAGAGACAGCTCACATCGACAGAGAGGAAGTGGAACAGGAGGCTCCACTGCCAGATGCTGTGGAAGTGGGAACCAAATCTGATGACATCAGAAGGGGCCACCAGGATTAGGATGGCATGCTCTGCCCACAACTGGAATAGAACCCTCTGTATAACAAGGATTGGAGGATAGGTGTAAAGGAACCTCCCTTTCCAGGAATGGGACAACACATCTCGTTAAAAAACTCTAGGCCCTAGAGAAAGCAAACAAAAATATGGCAGTTTTGCAACTGTGGGGATGCAAAAAGGTCCAGCTCCAGAGGACTCCATCTTGCGAAGAGGTTATTTACCATGGAAGGTAAGTTGTTACCAATCGTGTACCAGGGACCAAGCTCTGCTGACGTTTTGGACACTTGGGCTGACAACTGATGGCCAGTACCACACTTTCATCACTTCAATACACAGAGGATAAGAGTGCCCCCTTGCTTGTTTATGTAATGCATAACACTGACACTTTCTAGCCAAATTAGCAAGGGACTAGGGCTGAGGTCAGAGTGGGACATATGACTCTGCAGTCGTGGCCAGCATACAACAAAATCTGGTGGCCAAATTATTTTGGGATGGCCACTTTTTAATGGCCTCTTGATTTTGCAATCTTGTAGCCAATTCAGATTTTTTTAGTTGTCCTTCAGCTGAAATCATGCCCCTGGATTCTGGAAAGTCCCTACCAGACCTGCTGAGAAATAGGGGCAAAACAGCATCAGAAGTATCACATAAGAGGGAGAACTAATCATGTCACTGAGGCACCTTCAATTGACAGTTTCAAATACAGACTGGACAAATTTTTACTGGATAATAACAGTAGACAATAGACCCACTATGAGTGGGAGACAATTAAATGGGCATTAGCCTACTTTGTCTAACAAAACCAAATTAAACCAAGTTATGAAGTACAAATGAAAATTGGACAACCCTTCCCATTGGAAGAAGGGAAGGCAAAACTACAAGAAACCAATAAGCAGCCCACCATCTTCAGCAGTACGTGAGATGACTGAGACACCAAACAGATCACACCATGATCAAAATAAAAATCGAAAGTCCTTCCCTAGTTCCCATCTGCATAAAGAAGCCAGGGAAAGGGAAGGCATAACTATGAGAAAATAATGAGCTGAGCATCACTGGCAGGAGCAGAGCTGCTGTGAGCTGGCTGAGACACTGAGCCAGACCATGATCAGTTAGAAATGGGAAGCCCTTCTCAATCAGAAGAAGTCAAGGAGAGGAAAGGCATAACTATGAGAAAACAATAAGGAAATGAGCATCACCAGCAGGAGAAGAGATTCTGGGAGCTGACTAATACTGGACCACAACATGATTAATTAGAAATGGAAAGGGAGAAAGAGTAACATGGATGTCCAGCCTGTAGCAGCATTCTGAGGGAGCTCCAACTGTTTTGGTGCTTTAGACAACTGAATCGGTTTTAACTTCTCTTACCTTTGTAATGGACAAACAGAAAAACAGACCCTCGTCCACCTCAAGTGAGGAGTTTGCCTCATCACATGTGCACCCATTAGAAAATTAATTTTTTCAGCCAGGACTCAGCCCAGGTAGTGGGGTGCCTGCCGGCATGGCTGCTACCACGGCATTCTCCCTGACAGGAACATCAAAGAAGCCAGCTTCACAATTGCTGAACGGGGTGTCAGCCGCAGTATCCTTAAGTGAATCACAGGATCAGGTTGCTAATTCAAACTTGCCGAAAATAACAGAACATAAGCTAACTGATCCATCTGAGGGAAATAAACCGGGACAAGAAAATAATTTTGAACTGACTATGGACGGTATGGCAACGACTTCAAGCTCACAGACTACCAACCATCGGGTCAATACACGATGGAAACTTTAGGAAGTGCTACTTGAATCGCTATTGACAGAGTTCTTCAACTTCTGGAAAGACAAGAAAGGAAAGAAGATGCACTGAATGCAAAAACTGATTTCTTACAAAAGGAAATAAAGATTACAAAAGAGAAAATGGAAACCAACTTTAAGCAGGTGGGAAAAAAGTCTGAAAAAATAACCGTAGCTGAAAATAAAGTGTCAGCAATTGAAGCAACAAACACAGCAGTGGTAAAAGAACGGAAGACTGAAACTCTTGAAAATCAAATCTGATACAAAAATTTGAGCATTGTTGGTCTTCCTAATTTGTTGGATACAGAATGTGAAACTGTGAGAGACCTAATTAGACATTTTTACTGAGGTTTTTGATCTCCTATCTGAGAATTTGCCATTCATTACAAAAGCTTTCAGGCTACACAAAAGACAGCAAAACCCAGGTTTATATGGATCAACAGTTCTACCTGATCCAGAAACTGAAAGTTAAAATTTTAACGAGTTTCATATTTAAATCTGACAGGGACTTGTTAGTTAAGTTGTCCAGAATTAAGGGAACTTTAATGTATAGATTCTTTATATATCCAGACTTTTCGTACCAAACACAGCAACGACGATGTACATTTTTGACATGTCGACAGGAAGTTTTGGAACTGGGAGCTGATTTTAAACTGCTGGCACCTGCAAAAGTTCAGATAACTTATAAGATCAAAACATATATTTTCTCTGAGACTGACCAAACTGGCGGATTTCTTACGTACACAGTAAGATCCTGATTCTTCTAAAGAAAGTGAATAATCTGAAAATTCAGACAAGGAACGTTCTGCAGCTGCCTTGGAAATACAGTAGAAGAAGCTAAGATGTGAAGAACGGTCATATAACAGTTACAATTTTGGTGTTAAGAAACCAGTGAGATTTAGTTTTTGGAATACAATAGTTAGGCTCTAAGTTCCTGTTATGGAGAGCGTTAGATCATGTATGTATTAAACTATTTTTAGACCTGAATTACAGGAATATGAATGCTGTCTGCATAAGATCTGATCGTTTTAAGTTTGCTTTAAATTAATGCTATATTGCTTTTATCCTGTCACGGACTGGATACCATCTTATATGTAATAATGTTACGTGGTAAAAAATTAAACTGAGAATTCAAAAAATAAAAAACGGAACAGTCTTTCCATTTGAAGTATGTGCTGTGATTTACATTTATAATAAATCAGTAAACTTTCCAGATGCGGTGTTGGTGGTGAGCTGGAATACATACTTTGTTGACAGACAGAAGTGTAAGCACCTAGCTTTGCCTTAAAGTTATATTAAAATATTTATTTATATTTTTCTTAATACTGAAAGTAGCAGGGTAAGTGGGAAGAAAAAATTACTTTTAGGCAGTGTTTGGGGCACTTTGAGACTTGTCTTTCAAATCTTAATAAGCAGTGTGGTGGAACTAGCTCAGGGGATTAATACTGCGGATGAGTAGAGTTAGGAAGTCTGTGAATCAGGTGTGTAATTGAGGGCAGAATGACAAAAGCCAGAAGATTTAGAGGTCAAGTTAGTTTCTTTATTTTTTTATCAAGCTTTTTCTCCAGCGGGCAGCTACCGACAGGCTTGTTCAGTCCTGTCCCTGCCTTCCCTGTCCGGCACTCACCACCCCGACTCACCTTTCCTGAATATTCCCCCATAGATTGCCCCTCGTGGTAGGGCCAGGAAGGGAAGGGCCATCCTCCCCAACTCGGTGACTTTTATCCAGAACAGTTGTCAGGGGTCATGCGGCGATGCGGGAATGGGGCAAGCACGCAGAGCTTCATTAAGGCAATGCCCATCTTCTTCCATTTTCTCCCTTATCCCCAGCCATGGTGGCACGTAAGCATGTGTGCGTATAGGCACACACACATTACAGAATCACTGCCCCTCTCTGCTACCTCGCTCATACTCTGGCACCATCACCTGTCCTCCACCAGGTGGCAGCCAAGGAGTGCAATGGCATCTCTCCCCACCCCAGGAGAGGAAAGCAGTCCACCAAATGCTCAATCCCCCACCACCACCGATAAACCCTGGTGCCCGGAGCTTGATCCCGAACCCAGATCACCGGTGTGGGAACAGGTAAGGTGCACTAGGCGCCTCAGTCCTCTTCGCCACTGGGGTGGCTCAGAGGTCATGTTAGTTGGGGTCCTGTGCTGGAAGTACAGAATTTTCTGACACAGAGGAGTGTTAGCACCTGGCTTTTCCTTAAAAGTGTATATATTTGTGTATACTTCTCTCCATACTGAAAGTAGCAGGGTAAGTGGGAAGACAAAAAAGAGACTTTTAAGCAGTGTTTGGTGTACTTTGAGACTTATCTTTCAAACTGTAATAGGCAGTGTAGGGGAACTAGCTCAGCAGATTAACCTTGGGGCTCAGAAGACTCAGGAAGCCCTGTGAATCAGGTGTATAACTGGGGGAGTGGAGTTGACAGAGGCTTAGTGCCATTTAACAAGTTGACTATAGAAGACCCTCTTGTCCAGCGCATCCCAGCACGCTTGTGTCCTAGTGAGTGAGTGGAACAGTGAAGGAGTGGGACAGGTACTGACATCTTTGATGTCAGCAGGAATCCGCAGGACACAGCAGAAAAGCAGAGGACTCTGCTGGTTGACTATGGTGAGGTACCCGGACAATTCTGTTGTTACAATCACAGCAGAGAAAGGGTAAAGGGCAGAAGGCAAGACATTAGTGGAAATAGGAAGGGCACCCTATCTAGGGCAAAGTGAAATAAGGCTTCGAGTAGGTCACTAAGGTGAAAGATCTAAAAGTAGTAAAAAGGCAGAGGGGAGCAAGGAGGAATTTAAAGAAGGTGGTAAACAGGAAAGAAAGGGTAAAATGGAAAGTCATGAGACACCCTATCTGGGGTAGGGTGACAGAAAAGACTGTTAGGAGGGTCAAGGGAGTAGAACCAAACACAGATCAGGGTGCAGTAAGGAGCAGAAGGGAGAACATATAGCCAGAAATGGAAGTGGTGCAGTGCAGTGAGTGTGGATTAGCAGTCTTCAGGGAGACATTCTGGAGACTGAGATGCTGATGATTATATATCTGGGTTGAGGGAGGAGATCACTGGACTCTAGGCTGAGCTGACCAAGATCCAGATGGCCTTCAACCTCACCCAGGGGACAACAAGTCCACTGCCATTGCTGCAGATAATGCCTAGGGGAAGGAAGGCTGACTGGACAGTGGTGGACTCCAGAAGTGTGGGGGTGGCAGAGCAGAGGCACATTCCTCCACCAGCGCTACAACGCAACTCCTTTGCCATTTCTGGCCAGATGATCACTATCATCTCATCATCGGGAGATAGCACTTATAGTAGTAGTAGTGGAGGATGTGAGGATCCCCTGAAGGGGGGGGACCCAAGGTGGGTGGCAGAAGGAGAAGGTTCTGGTGGGGGACTCAGTTGTTAGGGGGATAGATTTGGGAACAGGAAGGGGGTGTAGAGAGAGAGGTAAAGTGCCCATCTGGCACCACAGTGTGAAGGGACGTCACTGGATACTAAGGATTGCTGGGGCAGCAGGGAAAGGGAATAGATGTCCTTGTTCACATAAGAACCAATGACCTAGTTAGGAATGCAGTTGGGACTGTTCAGGGGGAGTTTACAGATCTGGGGAGGGGCCTAAAACATGTAGTGTGCATGGTTGACTTCACCAAGGTGCTACCTGTATATGGTCAAGGGGAGGACAGGGGATGCAGGACTCCACATCAAAAGCTTCACGTTATGGTTG
Organism: Neoceratodus forsteri; assembly: GCA_016271365.2. Lineage (NCBI taxonomy): Eukaryota > Metazoa > Chordata > Ceratodontiformes > Ceratodontidae > Neoceratodus > Neoceratodus forsteri. The sequence goes on from JADMNL010000022.1 coordinate 184,564,751, forward strand.
AAGGAAAGCTGTAGAGAGGAGGGTCTGGCTACACTGGGGACTGGGGATCAACCTTGCAGGATGTGGGCCTGCACAAAGGTGATAGCATGTATCCATACAGAAGAAGTGCAGTCCTCAGTGGATGGTTTAAATGTTACTTTCATGAACATTTAACCTAGTTAATGGGGTTGGGGAAAAAAAAACAGAGGAAGGCATATAATGCTCCCCCCGACAAAATGAAAGATAAAGAAGAACCTGAGGGGAGGAAACTCACCCAGGAAACATGTTCATGGCTAAAGAACGGGAACCAGAGAAAAAGGGCCAAGGACTAAGCATAGTAATATGAGAGAAGAAAATGAGACGGGGCCAAAGGAAGGAAGCAGGTTGCAAGCAGAATGGGAGAAAGATGTGGAAAGTCATGAGTGCAACTGCAAGGTCTTAGAAATAAAATTCAAGATCTTAAAGCTATCCTCTTCAGTGAGCAGAACGATGGCGCACCCAGAGCGTGTGACACGACACACATTCTGGGTGTGACGTTCATGTCCCAGCAAGTGAGTGGTACATGAAGGAGTGGAACAGGTGACTAGCATTTTAAGTGTTGGCAAGCATCAGCAACAGGAAGCAAGGGACTGCTGGTCCACTAAGTTAAGGCATCTGTTCACTACTGTGTAACAGTCACTGCTGAGAAAGGCAGAACATCAAAGGTAGGCTAAAACTGCGAATAGGCGCAATGCCCTATCTTGAGTAGAAGTTTAAGGAGATTAAAACCAGGTATGGGAGGATACAAGTAGTAACAAATAAAACAAACAAGCATTTGTCAATGCCGAATGTTGTCATGCTGGCATTGGCTTTGGTAGTGCAGTGTGGAAACACATTTTTGGCAGGATGTGAAAAATGACAGTTGTACTGTTCATAAGGAGTGTAAAAAATGGCAGTGGTAAAATGTAGTATGTGGCATTGCAAATATGCTGGTTATAAGGATGCGGGAAATTCAGAACGCATAATTCTTGTAACACAGGCATTTTATGGAGTTTCGGCACCAAATTTTCAACAAAGGCATTTTAGCACCTCTGGTCATGTACAGTGTCACTGTCATTTCCCCAAGCTGTCTCAAAAAGAGATTTCGCACAGCGACCACGCTATTCATCACCGGACGTGCGATAACACATTTCAGGCAGGATATGTAAAATGACAGCTGTACTGTTCATCAAGAGGTGTGGAAAATGCCAATGGTGTAAATGCAGAGTGAAAATATTACAAATGCACAACGTTATGAGCGTGCGTGCAAACTGTGCAATGTACGCTGGTAACACAGTCATTTTATGGAGGATCGTCACCAAATTTTCAACATAGGCATTGTAGGACCCCTGCTCATGAACAGTGTCACTGTCATTTTTGTAATCTGGCCCGAACACTGATTTCCCACAGTGAACGTGGTATTGTGCGCTGGAAGTGCGGAAACACATTTCGGCCAGGATGTGAACAATGACAGCTATACTGTTCACAAGGAGGTGTAGAAAAATGATAATGTTGAAAATCTGGCATGAAATATTGCGGTTACGAGCTTATCAGAAACAGTTATTTTCTGGATGCTTCACTAAATTTGCAACACAGGCTTTTTGAGCCCACCTCATGAACACTGCCACTGTCTTGCAGCATCGGGTCCCAAAAGGTGATTCCACGAGTGATTGCGAATCACCCGGGACAGATTAACGCCAAAACTGTGACAGAATTCATGAGGAGGGGTCCCAAACTCCCATGTTGAAAATTTGTGTAAAATTCCAAAAATGCCCAAGATATGGAGCAAAGTTGAAAAACTTATTTATTCTATTATACAGCTTACCGCATTTCCTCAGTTTGCGGTCGGCTTTGAAGAGTGCAGATGTGTTCCCAGTCCACCGAAGATCGTCGCGCCAGACTCTGGAGGTAAGTATGGGGTGTGGGGAGGCAGGGTGCACAGTGGGTGGGTGCGGGTGGTGGGTAGGGAGAATATGCGGGACCATTTTCAGTTTACAGTTAGCGAGAAAAAACATCAGGACGGTTTTTTTTTACAGGTCATTTCTTTTGTTTGGGGGATACAGTAGCTGACGGAGAATGGGCACCCTCGCCAGCACAGAAGAAGTGGTGACATCATGCCAACGGGAGTGGCCCTCGCTGGCACAGTACAGCGGAAGGGGGCGGATGCTGACGGGATTGGGCACCCCTGTCGGCAAACAACAAGGTGGGGGGCACATTCTGCCAATGGGGAGTGGGCTCCCCTGTCGGTACATACTTCACCTGGCAAGTCAAGCAGACCGGGGGACCCCCGAAGTCAGCACTGTCGGCAGTGTAGTGGCCACTGTGCCGCCATGCTACTAGCTGGCGAGCACGTAGGAAGGGTCCACTACGTGTGATGAGCTTTGCTCAGAATTACAGTGGAGCTTTCCTTAGATGTGCTCACCAGCTTAGTATGCATGGTGTGGCATCGGCATGTAGGCTGATTGGGGAATAAGGGACACACCTACTGGTGCATGCCCTGCATTTGCCCAACAGTGACCACGCTTCCAAATCCCCACTGCTGCAAGAAGTTGGCTACACAAGCACGCCATCATAAAAAGGAAAGCTAGAAAAATGCAGATATGTAAGAACTTAACCTAACAGTAGATCTTCAATAATAATAAAAATAATACATTTTATTTCGCAAAAGCGCCTTTCAAGCTATCAAGGCGCTTTACAAAAAGACAAAACAGCAATAATAATATCAGCGAACACAACAATAATAATAATAATAATAATAACAACTAAGGGGTCATACTAATTCGGTGCCACTAAAGGCCTGATGCCATAAAAAGGTTTTCAACGCCTGTTTAAAACCTCCCACAGTCGTGCACTCCCGTAGCTGACGGGGTAGAGAATTCCAAAGGGAAGAGGCCACGTACATAAATGCACGGGCCCCTGAAGATTTCAGAGACACCCTTGGAATCTCCAGCAACCCCTTGTCAGCCGAACGAAGCTGTCGCTCAGGGCGATAGGGCACAAGAAGCTCTTTCAGGTAGTCAGGGCCAAGTCCATGAAGAGCTTTATAAGTCAGTAAACCGATTTTAAAGGTGATCCACCACCGAATTGGCAGCCAGTGCAGATTGTGCAGCACAGGAGTGATATAAGAGGCTTGAGAAGCCCCTGTCAACAATCGTGCTGCAGCATTCTGCACGAGCTGCAGGCGGCAGATATCAACCCCAGGTAGTCCTAAGTATAGGGAGTTGTAGTAATTAAGGCGTGAAGTCATAAAGGTGTGGATCAATGTAGGTAAATCCCCGGACGGAACAAGGTGCTTGATACTGGAGATATTCCTAAGATGATAAAAGGAAGACTTGACGACCGCCGACACTTGAGCTTGTAAAGTCAGCCCATCATCAAGCGCTAACCCCCCAGGTCTCACACCCGTTCAGAGGAAAGGATCTGGGAGCCACCAAGAAAAGGTCCAGAGGGTTGACCAGCCCACAACCCTTCCATCCGGCGACCCGGATCCACTACCATCACCTCGGTCTTTCCACCGTTCAACTTTAACCAGCTCGAATTCATCCAATCCTGGATTTCAACAAGGCAGTTATTAAATACCGACACAGCACTAGCCTGGTCAGGTGCAAAAGACAGGTAGGAGCTGGGTATCATCAGCATAGCAGTGAAACCTCAGCCCATACCATTTTACAATGTCTCCGAGGGGCAGCATGTACTCTGCAAACAACATGGGGGATAACACTGAGCCCTGAGGTACCCCACATGGCAGAGAGCATGGATCCGAGGAAAAAAATCCTAGACACCACTCTCTGACTTCTGCCAGTAAGGAAAGATGTAAACCACTTGAGGACCGTACATGTCAGGACACAGATGGACCTCAGACGCCCGAGCAGTACCCCATGGTCCACAGTGTCAAAAGCTGAAGAGAGAGATCAAGGAGCACCAAGCTAGAATGGCTTCTCCGATCTCTCACCAGCAGGACATCATTGAGCATCTGAACCAGCACAGTCTCGGTACTGTGCCTCTTTCGAAAACTGAACTGGAGAGGTGCATAGATATTATGGATGGTCAAGTGGTCCTCCAGCTGTACCGCTACTACTTTCTCAACCACCTTCCCTATAAAGGGAAGGTTTGAGATTGGTCTGTAGTTGGCCAGAGAGTCCGGGTCCAAAGAAGCTTTCTTTAGGAGGGATGTTACCACCGCCTCCTTCAGGGAGCTTGGAAATTCACCTGATTCAAGGGAGCACTGGACTATCTATGCCAGGACCGGGCCGATAGTATCACAACAGCCCATAATCATGGAAGTTGGGCCTGGATCCAAACTACAGCACGCAGGACGCATACCCTGGACAATCCGCATGACATCCGCAAACTCAGGCAACTTTCGCTGTTAGTTCACCCAGGCAGCTGGAACCTCAATAACTTCCTCACTGACTGTAACGTTGTGGCCCTTACCCTGTCATCACCTGGTCTGTCAGTAGCAAACCTCTAATATTTCTGTTACAAATCTTACTGAATCATTATTTTACTGGGCCATGACAGATAAAGTAGAGCTGTAGGATGTTGAGAGCACCGTTTATATTAAGTCAGCTTGTTGATGCAACTTCTTAGAGGCACTCAGTTATAAATGTAAACTCTCAGTGCTTACTTGGCAACTAAACGGTTTTCTATCAGTGCATGACTTGGCACCTAAGCTGCTTTAGATAAACTTGTGACCTCCAACTATCCTGCAGTATCACTTGGGAGATTTAACTAAGAGTGAGACTGGCTAAATTACTGCATGCTTGACATATCTTTGAAACAGGTAGAAACTCTTGTACCATATTACTAAAATGTAAAGGCAAGTAATCTGTATTATCTGGAGTGGCAGCCCAGAAGCCCGTAGCAACAAGGAGCTTACTTCTTGCGTCACTTGGTCCTGGGGTTACCCAGCTAAGGATAACTCCTATTGCACACGGGCACGCAACTGCCTCACTTCCTTCAGGGGGAGCCAGTGCCTGCTCGATAACCTAGAAGTGATCTGCACTAAGGGAGTACAGTGCTACGCCCCTGTGACTAAACAGTCTCACCTGACTACCTAGGACTCACCCCCGGTGGCTTGAGTAGGATGCCTCCACTGAGAGGCTGTCCTGGGCGGCATGGGCTGACTGGAGCCCCTACTCGAATTATGGACTCGCTGAATGCTAGACCCTCCCCGAATCCACCCTCCTCCTGGCTATTGGCCAAAGGCTTGAGGCTTGTGCACTTAAACATACGCAGCCTTCTACCAAACCTTACTGAGCTAACAGCTTGGGAGGCCCACTACAATCCGGACATCATGGGGATCACTGAGACATGGCTTAAGCCACACGTGTCTGACTCCGCTTGTTGACCTTCCAGGTTACAACCTCATTAGGCTGGATAGGCCCCAGAACAAGGGGGGGGCGGAGTACCCATTTACTACAAGTCGCACTTAAACATCTCAGTCATAGGACACTTGCAATCTGCATCACAGCTCTGTGAGTTCCTATACGTCCTCCTCCTGCTAGGGAACACCAAAAAGGTGCATGTGATATGTGCCTACAACCCTCCCAAGGGTGGTGTGTCTGGGCTCTCCTACCTCCTAGACAGTCTCAGCCCAAAGGTTGGCTCGAACAAGTTACTAGTCCTGGGGGGACTTCAACCTTAATTGGGCAGGTCGTAGTGCCCAGCAATATAAACCACTGCTGGCTGGAATGGCCCTAAGTCAGCTCATCTCTGAACCCACTAGGCCCTCCCTCAGAGGTGACAAGGGCTCTATTATCAACTGGGTACTAAGTAACAGAACGGAGAAAATTATCTCCTGTGGAGTCCTACCTGATGCTATATCGGATCATTCTCCTACCTTCTGCGTATGGGGCAACTCCCCTCCCAAAATCCCGCACAAGGTGATTCAAATGAGAGATTACTCCAAACTTAATGCTGGAGACTTCCTTGAAGACCTGAGGCACTCTGACTGGTCTCAGGTCATGGCCACTAATGACCCCTCAATGGCCCTTGACAACTTTCTAAAAGTGTTCACCCCACTTTAAGACAGGCATGCCCCCCTCACGAGGAGGAGAATGAGGGGCACTGCAACTAAATGGCTCCATGGTGGCCTGTACACTCTCATGAGGCAAAGGGATAAATGCTGGGTGAGGTTTAAGGGCTATCCAGTACGGATCTCCAGAATTACAGGCAGCTGAGGAACTCTTGCAAGAGAGCCATTCGCTCAGCAAAAAGTGAATACTGTTAGTCCATCCTGCTCTCCTCAGCCAAAAATCCGAGGACTTTTTGGCAGAGCATCAAGAAAGTGGTGGGTGGGACCACAAGAGTGCAGGTCACTGACATGCTCATTGACGGGGTTAACTGCAACAACCCCCTCACCATTGCCAATGCCTTCAACGTTCAGTTCACAGACCTGCCCGCTTTACCCAAACTGCCGCACTACCCTGCTGGCCGGGTCTTCTCACCCAGAGGGACAATCGTTCTACGGCCCTTTTACCTCAAGGCAATAACTGACATGGAGGTCCAGAAGCTCCTGGCAGGGCTATCCCCTCACAATGTGGCTGGGCATGACTGCCTCGAGCCCAAGCTGCTGAAGCTAGGGGCTTCAGATTTGGTGCCTGGGGGCCTGGAGGAAGGCCATCCAGCATTTGAGGAATGTCCGGAGTGCCAGACATACCCTGACCCCGCGAAGTGTCACTTGGCATTGGGGTGTGAGTAGAACCTGACATAAGACCTGCCGTTGTCTGGGGAGCCGGAGTCCAAGATGGCAGAACCTGGTTTTCCAAGGGGGCTTCGGTTGAGGAGGTTCTGACAGCAGGTCCCTAGAGGGATTACCAATAGGCCCAGTGGGCGAACCAGGAAGAGACTGACCGGGCGAAGGAAGGAGAACCTCCAGATTAGTGTCCACCTCTGGCTCTTGATCTTCAGACAAGCACGGAGGGTCCGGTTGGGCAAGTGGGAGCGAGGAACCCTCTAAAGACTGTTGTGTGTGCAGCAGCTGGCTCAACTCAATGTCAGAGATATCCTGCGATCCTGATGGGAAAGGCTCAGTTGTGCAGTCCCCAGAGGAACCGGGGAGTGACTTAGCAGCCACAGCCGTGCACACGTCAGAAGAGCTAACAACCAACGTATCGGCCTGGGCCATGCAGACAACAGCAGAGCTAGAGTCCAGCTTACCAGTTGTGACCGTGCACTCCTCGTTGGGACCAGGGAGTGACCTACTGACCTGGCTGCTGGTGACACATCCTGAAGAAGATATTGGCCCAAGATCACAATAGGGTTTCCGTCGTCCAAGAACAGCCCCGACTGCACCGTGAGTAAACCAGGCAGGGAGGCTGTGGTCTGATCTGCTGGAGTGGTAGGAGACCTGGCAGTAGGGGTACTTACCAAACTGGAGGCCCCTCCGGTGTCAGTGGTGCCCGATGGTCGCCGCCAAGTGGATGGAGACCTATCCCAGTCTCGGTGCCTCTCCTTGTCCTTTTTGGGTTCTGGCGTTGGAGAAGATTTTTCCCGCAGATTCTACAGCTCCTTTTCCATCATAGCTACTGTAGGTGCTCCTCCAGCAAGTGGGCATCAGACTTTTTCTGGTGCCTAATCTGTGAGGCCTGGCTGAAGGATTGGCAGGCCACACAGTCCTTGACCTGGTGTTTGGGGCCTAGGCAGATCACGCAGTGGGAATGCTCGTCCACATGCAGGACCTGGGTGCCACAGGATTTGTGTAACCCCCCTGTTACCCGGGGTTACTAGAATCCCAGTAAGACCTAGTGGTAGGCAGGGAAGGCAGCTTGTGAAACTCCAGTTAAATGGATTTCACACTGTCTCACTCTGTTCTCAGTCTCAGCTGAGACTGAGGGATGACATCACCATAGAACTTTCGCAGCTGCATGAGCCAGATTGGAATCTGCAGTTGGGAGTTAGGTTAGAATGTTGGGAGTTTTTTGAAGGGAGTTGTGTGTGAGCAGTCTTGAAGAGAGGAGCACAGCTGTCTGTGCACAGGCTCTTGGAGCCTAGAGCTCTGATATAGAGCTACTTTAAGGGAGAGGTGAGTATTTCCGCCAAAAGAGGAACACAGTAAGCTGTTCGTGACGTGGTGGAGACTGCTGTTACTGGTCTCTGTGCCCCATCCCTGAGAGGATGGGGTAGAAAGGTTTGCCTGTCATTCCGGGGCAACCCTCCTGGTTCCAGCTAGGGACAAACCTGCCTTATTTTTCAAGTGGTGCTGAAGCACCAGAGACTCCTCTGAAGAATCACCTGTGGGGCACCTGCAACCAAAGGGTGAGTTTGCTCTGACATAGGGCCATTGTTTCACCTGAACTGTTGTAAAGTGGGGACTGGACTGCTTAATCAGTGGGAGGCCTAGAGGAATGGGCTAAGCCAAGTAGAAGTATGTTCAAGTCCAGCACAAAGAGTAAAGTAAAGTGGGGATTAGACTGCTTAATCAGTGGGAGGCCTAGAGTAATGGGCTAAGCCAAGTAAAAGTATGTTCAAGTCCAGCACAAGGGGAAAGCCAAGACATGTAGAGGAAATGTGCTATGCATTTACCCTTTAATCTACACTGCCAAGCTTTTCAGAAAGAGATGTTTAAGTATGCTCGAGTCTAGCACAAGGGGAAAGCCCAGACATGTAGAGGAAATGTGCCAAGCATTTACCCTTTAATCTACATTGACAAGCTTTTCAGAAAGAGATGTTTAATGTCCAGAGAAATGGCCGGGTATGAATTGTGGAAGCGAGAGGTGGGAGACCCCCCCCCCCAATCAGTAGTAACCAAATTCACCTCTACGGATTTGCTCTGTGGCCCTTTTACTTTCCCTCAGGCACTTGGCCAGTGCTGAGGAAAGTACCCAGACGTGGGATTAAAAGGAAGTTTCCCTTATGGAGTCGAAGGCTCTTAGGTGGTTTAGGAAGCCACCAGAAAATGTGTCAATGTCAAATGGAAGGTGTTCGAGTGGCCGGCAGGGGAGCCGAGCCAGGGAAATCCCAAAATAGTGTACAAGTTCGGGCTGTGTACCCAAAGCAGCATGCAAGTCCGGGCTGTGTGCCTGATGGGTTCAGAGCCTGAGGGCTGAAGTGTTGAAGAAGTGTTCTGACTCTTAATCTGCTCTACCAGAAGTGCACGCCCTGTGGGGGTCCGTCTATGCTTTGTTTTGTTCTGCTTGGATGTGAATAAAGCCACACTTTAGAATCCCATTCCTGGTATTGGACATTACAGTTATTGCTTCCTGTGTTCAGATTTGCTTGGGTGCCCCTGTGCAGAGTAGCCAAACCTAGCCCTTGTGCCGAGTAACCCAATCCCCACCTGGTACTGCTGTCAGCTTCAACAGCATACCACCTGTCGTTTGCAAAAAGGCAGGGGTGCGGGGTTACAAAATGGAGACACCACTTTGGATTTTAAATTAGGGAGGAAAGGGGCTCAGGCAAGGGGCTATCGTTTTGGTTATCTGGCAGTGGGTAGCCCAAAAAGCTGAAGCAAGGTTAACTAGTGTGTCACTGTGTGCTGTTGTCCATATGCTGCTGTTAAAATGCCAACTGTTTACCAAGAAGCAGTAAAGCTGAAAGAGTATGCCCTTGTCCTGCATCAAATATTTACAGCGTTTTGCCAGCTTTTAAAAACTGTTGTGATAAAGAAAAGTGTGGAAGACTAGGGGTAGCAACAGGAAAATTGTGCCCTGGACGCTGGAAATGCTTTCTAGTGAACTGCTGTGATAAAGAAAAGTGTGGAAAACTTGGGGTAGCAACAGGAAAATTGTGCCCTGGACGTTGGAAATGCTTTTTAGTGAATGGAGAGACTTGCTGTGTTAATGGCCATGACAAATGGTTGAAATGGGCTCACGCCGTGGAGTCGGTACAAAAAAAAAAGTGGTTTCTGCAGTTTAAATTTGGCTGCTCGACGATCGCCGTGAGGAAAAAGAGCACTCGTGAGGGAAAGAGGCTCATTTGCATGGCGTTGTGTGATTGGTGAGACTGCAATCAGTCCGGCCCCCAAGCCAGCTCTACAGCGACTGCCCAGCATTCGAGAGGGAGTGTGAGTGGAGTGCGTGTACTGGCTTAGTGGAGGAGCTTCGCGGTGATTAAAAAGCGCTCTAGAAGTTTCAAAAAGCAGACTTTACTGTTTAAAATCGGGCTCAACCCACATTTCGATCGACTGGATTGTGAGTGTGGTGATCGGAGAGACAATCGGCAGGACTGCCAACCCGCTTCCTTTCTGAGGCCTCCAAGACTGGCTGCAGGCCATTTTTCCATCGCAGTAAACAGCTACTGATAACAGTGAGTACCAACAGTAATAATTGCTCAAACCAGTGATTTTTGCCAAAAGCCAGCTGAATCTGTGTGCAGAAGTGTAGTCACTTTGCAAATAAAGACTGTCAAGTTTTACCAGCTAACGCAAGTCTGTTAAGTCATTGACTGTGAGCATAGTTATGGGTTCAGTGTCAGAATAAAGTTTCAAAGCCAAGAGAGAGAGACTGTGAGTTGTAGCAAAATATGCAGCACTAGTTACAGGCAATCCTGTGCTTGAAATCCTGAGGCTTTAAGGGACTGTGAGCTAAAGCAATGTTTTCAGCAAGTGAAAAGTCCATGGCAAATCATATAAATGTGCTAGGAAAAAAACAGTACAAGTTTGTGCAGTTTGAGCAAAGTTATCAGTAGTGTGTGTAAATCGGATGCACAGTGGCTTGACCCAATTTCAGAATGTTGATGCACAGGAGTGCTGCTGCCGTCATTACAGGGTGGGGTAGCAAAGTAAACACAGCAGCGGAGGAGCTATTTTAAAAGTAAAAGAAAGTGTTCAGTGAAAGTGGAACTTTCAGTAACAGAGAGCATTTGTTTGTTTTTCCCTGCAGTCATGGCCTCAGGACCAGCCCGCTACCCAGATCATGCCCAGGCTATGGTAGCAGCAGAAGTAAATAAGTTAAGGGACACTGAGAGGTGTTACTATGGAGGACACTGCCTTCTCATGTGGTGATTCCCGGATACCCAGTGCAAGTGTGTTTAATATGCTTAAATGCTGGAAGGGACGTCTTCATGGTGCCTCACTGTTTGGGCACTTAGAGAAATACGGCTTGTTTAAAGCGCCCCAGATTCGTTTGGCTCCCACATGGACAAAAGTTCAGGAATTTCTAGTTGGCAGCACACAGCACCAGGCTCAGCCTGTTGGAGAAGGCCCCTCGGGGGAGTGTGGCACAAAGCTAGAGGGTGCAGATTTGCAGACAGAACAACATGCTGATGTTTTGGATGCTGGATCGCAGAGAGACAATTCAGACAGAGCATCAGTAGACCCTTGGAGAGGGGGGCCTAGCCCAAGTCTCATAGGAGAAGATGAGATGAGGGAGGCCTTTGAATGGGAGGTATCGACCTCCGCCCCCAGTGAAGAGTGGATAGTCTCAGGAGTGAGGACGACTGCTCACTCCTGGGCACAGATTCTCAGTGAGGAGGAAGAAGAGGGGGAACCTATGTGGCCTTGTGAAAAAGGAACGGGTACACAGCCTCAAGCTCTTGCCTCAGAGGAATGCATGGAAGAGAGTGGTGATGCCACTGCCCTGGTTGTGCAAGAAGTAGTAGTCAGGGATCCATTTATTGTCTCGTTGAGAATGCGTAGCTGGCAGAACCAGGACTGGCCGCCCCCAAGCCAGGCCAGCGGTCTCAGGTTGACCAAAGCTAGTAAAGAGGAGAGTCTGGTTTGTAGGAAGGCGAATGAAATCTATGGGATGTCCTTTCCTACCTTTCCTTCGGAGAGTCTGGGAGGAGACTGAGAACAACAGGAAATCCTGGATTTGGGCCAAAGCAATGAAATGTGTGCATCCTGGTGCAAACAAGCATGTCAGGAACAGAATGTTTCATAAAAAATACAGCCAGTGGAAAAGAGGCAGGACACTGTTTATGGACACTGTTCGAATAGTGGATGGAGAGGGACGTGAAACCTTTCACAGTGTGAATTATGTGCGCCCAGACGGGGTAATAATTCAAGCTCCTGACCCGTTGTGTTATTGGCCTCAATGCAAAGACCTCCCTGCAAATGTGCCCATGCCTACCAGATGGAAAGCAGAGCAGTGGTAGTCAGTGCTGCCACTTCGGGCCATTGCAGTGCCTTTATTGTTCCGCCAGTATGGACATCCAGGACTCAGGTGCCCCACATTCATCAGTTCTACAGTGTACTGACTTTCCAGAATCCATCGACTGGCTCACCAGATGACTTCAGATCCAGAGAGGATGCCAGCCCAGCTGTATCCTGATCCATCGCCTGGTAACCGGATGATGTCAGACCAGCTGTTTTCCTTTCTGTTCCTGTTCCAAGGTTCCATCTCCAGAGATGACATCACCCCAGCAGTTTCCAGATGTGCCCTCCTGTAGTTCCCAGAAGATGTCCGCCCAGCTGTATCGAAAGAGTGCTGCCAGGGAGAGTCTTCGGCCGAGGAGCAGGTCAGTGCCATTGTTCATTCTACAAGGGGCTGGTAAGTCCAAACATTTCTATTCTTAAGACATTGCAGTACACACCCTACACTAACAGACTTCAGATGTGTGAACTGTCCTCAAAGACTCTCCCCTTCGGGACTTTGGCCTGCTAGAACTGTGCTTCACCGGGCTCCGGCCCAGGAGAGACTCTTTAATGGACCAGCCTTCGGGCACTGTGGTCACTAGATGGGACTTTTAGGGCACTCCATCCCCCAAATGTGTATTGTAAATAATGACATTGCTTTTCTACTGTTTTCTAATATTTATACTGTTTTCTACCTTTTCTAAACAAAACAAAAAAAAAAAAACATATTTTTGGGATTCTCCAGTGTTTTGATGGTAGGGGTTTATGTAGACTGTGTATGCAGATTAGGAGTGTGTGTTGTCTTTCTTTTTCTTGCAGGTGTTCCTGAAGAAGATAGAAGAGAAGACAAGAAGAGGAGGAGGAGGGGCTCATCAGAGTTCCTCATTAGTATTTTAGTGTGTAGTATTTAAAGTACTGTTGTTGTTGTTACTGTGTGGTAACCCTTTTTCTTCCACAGGTGTGGTTGTGGGGGAGTGAGGGAGTAATGTAATGGTATGGTTTCAGCTTCTGGTGTGTGGCTGCATGGTGCCCAAGGTCGGGAAGGTCCCTGGTTTGTTTTTGTTTTGGGGCGCAAGTTAAAGGCAGACAGATTTTCCCTAGAGGGCTAGGGGGATAGACAGGCTGTGGTCCTGAATGGCCGTAGGGACTGCAGTGCTGATCTATTAGGGCTATGCTCTGGGCAGTTCTACCGGAGCCACTAGGCACCCATAGTTAGTGGGTAGAGTAGAGGCTGATATGTCAGACAAAGGCCTCTAGGCCCTTAGTGTTGCCTGCCTGTGCTAGCACATGATAGGAGGGGGCCTGATCACCCCCCCTCCGCAGGTAGCACATAGGGTCAGATGGCCTCAGCCGGGTAAATAATGACTGCGGACAGTCATTTTCCTGGCCTAGGGCGAGTGTAACCCCCATTACCCGGAGTTACTAGAATCCCAGTAAGACCTAGTGGTAGGCAGGGAAGGCAGCTTGTGAAACTCCAGTTAAATGGATTTCACACTGTCTCACTCTGTTCTCAGTCTCAGCTGAGACTGAGGGATGACATCACCATAGAACTTTCGCAGCTGCATGAGCCACATTGGGATCTGTAGTTGGGAGTTAGGTTAGAATGTTAGGAGTTTTTTGAAGGGAGTTGTGTGTGAGCAGTCTTGAAGAGAGGAGCAAGCAGTCTGTGCACAGGCTCTTGGAGCCTAAAGCTCTGTTATAGAGCTACTTTAAGGGAGAGGTGTGTGTTTCCACCAAAAGAGGAACACAGTAAGCTGTTTGTGAAGTGGTGGAGACCGCTAACACTGGTCTCTGTGCCCCATCCCTGAGGGGATGGGGGTGGAAAGGTTTGCCTGTCATTCCAGGGGCAACCCTCCTGGTTCCGGCTAGGGAAGAAGCTGCCTTATTTTTGAAGTTGTGCTGAAGCACCAGAGACTCCTGTGAAGAATCGCCTGTGGGGCACCTGCAACCAAAGGGTGAGTTTGCTCTGACATAGGGCCATTGTTTCACCTGAACTGTTGTAAAGTGGGGACTGGACTGCTTAATCAGTGGGAGGCCTAGAGGAATAGGCTAAGCCAAGTAGAAGTATGTTCAAGTCCAGCACAAAGAGTAACGTAAAGTGGGGATTGGACTGCTTAATCAGTGGGAGGCCTAGAGTAATGGGCTAAGCCAAGTAAAAGTATGTTTGAGTCTAGCACAAGGGGAAAGCCCAGACATGTAGAGGAAATGTGCCAAGCATTTACCCATTAATCTACATTGACAAGCTTTTCAGAAAGAGATGTTTAATGTCCAGAGAAATGGCCGGGTATGAACTGTGGAAGCGAGAGGTGGGAGATTCCCCATCAGTAGTAACCAAATTCTCACGGTTTGCTCTGGCTTTTTACTTTCCCTCAGGCACTTGGCGAAGCTGAGGAAAGTACCAGATGTGGGATTAAAGGAAGTTTCCTTATGGTGTTGAAGGCTCTTAGGTGGTTTAGGAGCCACCAGAAAATGTGTCCATGTCAAATGGAAGGTGTTGAGTGGCCAGCAGGGGAGCCGAGCCAGGGAAATCTCAAAACAGTGTACAAGTTCGGGCTATGTACCCAAAGCAGCGTGCAAGTCTGGGCTGTGTGCCTGGTGGGTTCAGAGCCTGAGGGCTGAAGTGTTGAGGAAGTGTTCTGATTCTTAATCTGCATTACCAGAAGTGTATGCCCTGTGGGGGGTCCGTCTATGCTTTGTTTTGTTCCGCTTGGATGTGAATAAAGCCACACTTTAGAATCCCATTCCTGGTATTGGACATTACAGTTATTGCTTCCTGTGTTTGGATTTACTTGGGTGCCCCTGTACAGAGCAGCCAAACTTAGCCCTTGTGCTGAGTAACCTAGTCCTCCCCGAACCCAGTCCCCACCTGGTACTGCTGTCAGCTTCAACAGCATACCACCTGTCGTTTGCAAAAAGGCAGGGGTGAGGGGTTACACTTGCACTTCTTTTATTCTACGCATCACCCAACTTTCCATGTTCCTGAATTGTACCTCTAACTATATCCTATGCTGTAAATTTGTCACTGTTATTTATTTGCTTCCCCCTTTCTTCTGTATATCCCTCAAGATCTCTGTATTAGACCTGTTTATACTGTATTTTACTATGTAATTGTTTGACTTGATTTTCTGTTCTCCTTTTATGCTTAACTGGACGTTTGTGTAAACAGGCATTTTTGCTCACATACCTTTCAGTATAAAATAAAGATTGACTGATTAAAAACTGGACTGACAGACCGGAACCACAGCAGTTCTGTAAAAATCCAAACTGGCTAAACTGGGTGCAACTTGCACAAATACTGCTGGTCTGGTCACTCCAGCTGTACTGTTCAGTCCAACTTTTATGTATCTGGTCCGCTCCTGGATGTTTGTTTTTAAACCCTTCCTTGGCATGGTTGGAAAACTGAACCATCAGGACCAGACCAGACAGGTAAAAGTCAGACAAGATCATCCGGAGTGAGTGGATCAGCAATATTTGCACAAGCTGTGCCCAGTCCAGATTTTACAGCTCTGGTCCGGGTCTGGTGATCTGTTTTTTATCCATACCCCACTGCATGTGGCTTAGTGACATACTGTACAGATGGATGCAGAGTCTAACCTATTGAAAGTTGAAAATTCAGAAAACCATTATGCTAAAAATACCAAGACTCTCTCAATTCCTGATGATCCCCCACCCCTAAGTCGCACTTAATCCTCTACCAAAGTCATGCTCAAATACTGGTGCCTCTACATCAACACGATTATGCCTTTAATGTCATTATGCCTCTTCTGCTGCTATGAGCTCCCCATCCATGAAGTCCCATTCTGCTTGTGGCAGCCCCCAAACCTGGTAATTTTTCAGGAGCAGCTCTTACACAGTATATCCATGGTCAGGAAAAATGAATTTGTAAAACAAATCAAAGCCCCCATTTATCAGTTCATTTAATCACAATACAGCATGTTATGAACTGATCAGATTCTATGTGTAACCCAATTTAAACAAAAATTAGACACACACACACACACACACACACACACACACATGTGCCTACCTGTTTGCAGTAAAGCAAATGTGGTTACTATCATTCAATTGTAAAAGTCACAAACTGCAGGTTAAGAACATTCAGTAGAATATAAACAGTAGCCCAGAACTTCCCGCATGCGAAAATGAAGTTGGTGTATTATTTGGAAACAGGCTTCACTGGGACTCTTTGCTATGGAATGTGCTGCAAAATAGCATCTAACTGCACATGCACCTTTTCACTCCCTCATATTCGCACCATGGCTAGCAAACTCTCTTTCTCCTACAGATTCCCTTCCCTTTGGAAAAGCCTCACCTCCCCTACTCAGCTCTCTACATCTTTCCCTGCTCTTAAACGCTTGCTCAAACCCTCTCCCCTAACCTCCTGCTGCTGCCCCCCCTTCCTAGCCCTCGCATTCTATAGCATGTATTATGTCCCTCGCTGCTGTGCATAAATGTAAATACCCCAAATTGTTATCCGTTTAGAAGTGTAAATATATTTTCTGTAATTTGTTTCAGCTCTAGATTGAAACACTGTAAATTGCTGTGTTTTTTTTTTTTTTTGCACTTTTTCTCTGTTTACTGTACTACCATTGTTTTGTTTTGCCCATGTTTTTTGCACTTCCATGTTTATTGCATCATCATTGTTTGCATATCTGTCTTTCTGAGCCCCTTCCCCTGGGTCACATCTGGAAACTAGCTTTGGCTCATTGATGCCTTTCCCAGTTATCAACTTTTAATTACATAAATAATGATTGCTCTTAGGATGGTAGTGTTAAATGGCTTAACGAGGTGTTCCTAGGGGCTGAGGGCACAGCAGAGCTTATTTGTTATGCAGGAAGCTCCAGGAAGTGTTTAACCCATTCTACTTCCAATAGCTTTTCTATGATGTTTGTACTATCCACTGGTAATCTGACACAGAATGACTTCCAGAAGACAATGAGTTGACTTTCTGTGGGCTCAATTAACTCCTCAAGCCAGAGGAAAACCAGTGCTCTACAGCTTCCTATACACACACAGGCAGCTTAGTAATGAGGCTTCAGTAGAGGAATCTATTTTTAACACACTGTCATGTAGTTTGACAGCAAAAATGACCTCACTCCAAACGAGGAGAATAGAGATAGCGATAAGCTGGCACACACCATAAAGGATTAAAAACGTCTAATTGTAATAAAAGTTAAACTGAAAATCACGCTGGTGCACCGCCAAGACTCCTGAATGCCACACTTCCTGGTAGAGAGCTTATGTATCGACCAGCAATCAGGTCATCGTCAGAGCGTACTACCAATAGGGAAGTGCTGTTTTTAAATGGCAAATTTAAAAGGATATTAACATGCTTGTCATTACAGCACTTGAGTGTATACTACACCACTACCATGGATGGAACATACAGTTAAAAATTATCTACAGCAAGAGCCATACAAAATAATTAAGCACTACAAAACACATCATACATAAATATACTGCCATTAATCTGTACTAATCACAGAGCCCTAAATCCACAGATAACTAGCAAATACAATGTATATAACAGAAGAAAATATTACTCACCTTAGTAATGTTGTTTCTTCTAATGGAGTCTTGCTATATTATGACATATGCAGTTTGACCCAGCCTTCGAACTGCTCTGGAGGTGAAAGAGTTAACTTTCCATGCCAGGCATGGAATCTTGAGCGCAAGCTCGGTTGAAAACTCTGTCTGTTGTTCTTCAAACTCAAACTGTCAGATCTTTACGAGCAAAACTCACTAAGATTCTGTGTGGAAGCTGTAAACCTACACTAGCCAACTGGCTACTAAAATATTAACACATTTTTGGTCCCAAAACAAAGACTCAAGTCAGGATCCAAAAATAAAACATAACACCCAAACACCCCAAAAAGAGGGTGAAAACATAAGGTGGGCATCTACTAGTGCCACTGCACTGCCCACCATCCCAAGACAGAGGTTCTGAGAGGGGCAGGCAGGGGAGGTCATAATATAGCAAGACTCCATTAGAAGAAACAACATTACTAAGGTGAGTAATTTTTTCTTCAAACAACATGAAGTCTTGCTATATTATGACATATGCAGCCTACACAGCAGTACCTCCATGGAGGAGGGACAGAACCTACTTAGGAAATAGGCTCTGAAGCACAGCTGTGCCAAACCGAGCATCACTCCTAGCCTGGATGTCCAGGGAGTAATGCTTGGTGAAAGTGTGAACTGTTTTCCAGGCAGCTGCTTGACATATCTCTAAGATAGGGATGTCCCTGGCCGCAGCTAGGGACGCAGCTGTACCTCTGGTAGAGTGAGCCCTCAGGCCTGAAGGGGGAACCTTACCAGTTTTTGATAACAAAATTGGATACAAGAGACAATCCACCTGGCAATGGATCTTTTAGTGGCAGGTTTCCCTTTACCAACCTCACCATAAGTGAGGAACAGTTGGAGGAGTCAAACCTGTGACCCTTGTACGCCTATGTAGTAACTAAGGGCTCTCTTCACATCTAAGCTGTGCAGCCTCCTCTCGCCAGAGGAGGAATGGTCAGTGAAGTACACTGGAAGAGATACAGATTGATTAAGGTGGAAATCTGAAACCACCTTAGGCATGAACTTCCTGTTAGTCCTGAGGACCACCTCATCTCTGTGAAAGGAGATAAAATCAGGCTCCACTGACAAAGCCTGTAATTCACTTATGCGTCTGGCAGAAGTGATGGCTACTACAAACACAGTTTTCCAAGTCAAGTACTTAAGCTCTGCTGAAGACAAAGGCTCAAAGAGGGGTTGCATAAGCTGAGCAATGCAAACATTAAGACCCCAGGCAGGAGCAGGGTCCCTGAATGGAGGGTTGGCGTGAAGCAATCCCTTGAAAAACTTGGAGACTACAGGGTGAGCAGAAAGAGAAGAGGGCTTTTCTGCTGAAATAAAAGCAGAGACAGCTGCCAAATGCACTTTCAGGGTAGCTGGCCTCAGCCCCAAAGTATTTACGTGGACCATATAATCCAGGACTGTGGGCAAATCAGCAGATTCTGGGGAAATATGCTTTCCAGAGCACCATATGGAAAACCTTTTCCATTTGGAATTATAAGTAGCCCTGGTGGAAGGCTTCCTAGAAGCCTTCAAGATATCGAGTACACCTTGAGAAAGGTGTAGGTCAGCAAACTCTAACTCTTCAAGAGCCAGGCCTTGAGGTTGAGGGATTTGAGATTGGATACCAAACTCTCCCCTGGGCACAGGTTAACAGATTGTGATTCCTGGGAAGACACAGGGGAAGGTGGACTGCTAAGGACAGAAGGAGTGGATACCAGGGCTGTCTGGCCCAATCTGGAGCAATCAGAATCATCTTGCAAGGTTGAGATCTGATTTTGACTAGCTACTTGAATAAGAGAGGGAAGGGGGGAAAGGCATAGAGAAACTTCCCTTCCCAGTCGAGAAGGAAGGCATCCAGAGGGACTGAGCCCAACACTGGGGGCCTGCAGCAAAAAAGCGGAAGTTGGTGATTGTCTGGGGCTGCAAAAAGATCTGTCTGAGGGGTGCCCCACCTGGCAAATACTACCTCCAGTACTAGGGGATCCAGTGACCATTCGTGATGGCCCTGGGAAATCCTGCTGAGAGCATCTGCCAGGACATTGTCCTTGCCTGGGAAGTGAACTGCCATGAGGGAGGTGTTCAGGGAATAAGCCAGAGACCACAACTTCATTGCCTCGGTGCACAGGCCGAAGACCGAGTGCCCCCTTGCTTGTTGATGTACAACATTGTAGTGGTGGTGTCTGTTCTGACCTGTACCACTTTGTTCTGAACAGATGCAGAAAAAACCTGAAGTGCTAGGAAAAACAGCTCTGAGTTCCAACAGATTGACGCAGAGCAGAGAGTCCTGAGGGGACCACAATCCCTGGGTGGTGAGGTTGCCCATGTGAGCTCCCCATCCCAAGAGGGGCGCATCTGTAGTAAGGGTCGAGTGAGATTGAGGGATGAAAGGAACCCCCTGTCTCAGATTGCTCTGATCCTGCCACCACTGCAGGGCCTGGATCAGGGTTCGAGTTACTGGGATCAATCTGGTTAGAGGATCTCTCCTTTGAGACCAGAAGGCTCTCAAATGGAACTGAATGTCCCTCATCTGAAATCTTGCTCCTTGCACTACCGCTGTGGAGGCAGCCATGTGCCCTAGGGGCGATAGAAAGTGCCTTGCTGGTCGAGAGACCTGCAGAGTGAAGGAGGAGGCCAGAGCCACCAGGGTCTTTGCTCTTTCTAGAGGAAGGAAAGCTCTGGCCTGCTTTGTGTCCAGTTCTATGCCTATGAAGGTGAGTAGCTGAACAGGCTCTAGAACTGACTTTGGAAGATTGAGAAGAAAACCTAGAGATGTAAGTAGCTGCTGGGTAACCTGAGAGTTGCAATTTGACTTGGTCTGAGACTGACCCACTATGAGCCAGTCGTCCAGGTAAGGAAAGATGGCAATCTTTGCCTTCTTAAATGAGCAACTGCTACTGCCTGGATTTTGTGAATACCCTTGGGGCAGAGGTGAGGCCGAGGCATTGCTCTGAACTGGTAATGGCCTGAGGGCAGTTCAATCTGAGGTACTTTCGTGGGAGCTTCTGATGAGAACATGGAAGTAGGCATCCTTGAGGTCCATGGACGTAGCCAGTCCCCTGGCCTTAGGAGGGTAAAATAATTCCCAGAGTCACCATTTTGAATTTTGGTTTTAAAAGGTGCTTGTTTAGGTATCTGAGATCCAGGATGGGCCGCCATTCTCCTGTCTTTTTTGGGGTAAGGAAGTACCTGGAGTATAGTCCTTTGCCCTGGTGTAGGGGAGGAACCCTTTCTACAGCTCTGAGAGCCAGGAGGGTTGAGACTTCTGTTTCCAGAGTGAGAGGCTCTGATGGATTTGCAGGTGTGAAGGATCTGGTTCTCATCTTTGGAAATTTTTTGACTCTGAGAACCAGTCCCTGGCTTACTACTTCTAGGACCCACTTGTCTGATGTTAAAGACTCCCAGTCCTGGACGAAGTAAGCCAGCCTGCCCCCTACAGGTAATGGAGAATCGGCCCGGCCATCCCATCAGGGTGCCTGTTTGGCAGGGGCTTTTAGGCTGAGGGGGGAGCAGGCTGCTCACATACCCAGTCTGCCTCTCCTCTGAAGAACCCCCTCTGGGCATAGGCTGAAGAGGAGGCCTGGGCTTGGTAAAAAGGCCTGTGAAAAGGCCTGCACCTGCCCCTGGAAAGCTGCCTCTGAGGAGTGGCTTGCCTTTCCTTGGCCTGTGCACTCCTATAAGTGGTCCTATACTCATCCATTTTCTTCACGTAATTCTCTGTCTGCTCCCCAAACAGAGAGTTACCCACAACAGGAAAATCCATGGCCTTAGCCTGGTTATCCTGTGACAGGCCATTCTACGAAAAGCCACAGATGTAGCCATGACTCTTGAAGATACATCATTAGAGTCCACTGCATCATGGAATTGCACCTTGGATGCCTCAATACCATCAGCAGCCACCTGCTCCAGCTCCTTGGCAAGCTGGCCAGGGACCTGTTTCGCTAGAGCCATAACAGTATCCCATCTGGATTTCTGGTATCTTGCAACATAGGCCATATAATTTGCCTGTCTGAGTCCCAAGGATGCTGCCATGTACTGTTTCTTTGCCATGGCATCAATCTCCTGGAGTCCTTGTCAGGGGTGTAAAGCCAAGGAATATTTGCCTTAACACAGGCTGCAGCCTGCACTACCTAACATGGCTGCATTGTTGCGAAGGAACTCCGTATGAGCCTGACAATGTGTACCTCTTTGTCCATTTTTTTATCCACGGAGGTATAGTGTGAGGAGCTTTTAAAATTTTATTGTCTGTTTCCTAAAAGATTTATGTAAAGGAATAGACAATCTCCTAGACTCTGGGATATCCATCATTTCTACATAGTCAGGCTCCTCCTGTTCATCCACAGCTTCTTCCAAAGGGAGCTGGAGGGTTTCAGCCACTTTTTATAAAACATAAAATGAGAGGACTCGAAAAGCCTTGGGGAGACACTCTTGAAGGTCTGTCTGGGAGCGTCCGGTTCAATGGGCACATCCAGACTTTCAAAATCACATTCACTCTCTTCATAATCTTCCTCCCCCTCCTCCGGTTCATAAAATTCCTCTATATCATATTCTTGAACCGGTGGCACCGACCGAACCGACCGCTTACCTGATGGTGCCGGTTCGGTCGGAACCGGGGAAAGCAACTGGACAATTTTGATCGCTTTGGCTATCTCTGCAGCGGTTGGTGAAGGAAATTTTGGCTCCACACCTGCTGATTTTCTCGTCATTTTTGCTGCGACTGACTCCTCCGAGTCAGCTCTCCGTTGGCCCGAGGAAGTCTCACCCTGGTCAGAGGGCACTCCCTCCAGTTCAGTTGACACTGAACCGGGCTGGCCATCCGGGTCAGCGGACTTCTTGGCCTCTCGTTCCCTGAGCCTACCAACTCTCTTATCCAGGGTAGCTGCAGGGAAATTCTTGCAAATCTGGCAGTCTGCATTGAGGTGGTCAAACGCCAGACAATAAACACATGTGGTGTGTGGGTCAGCCTTGGCAAAGGCTTCCCCACAGACACTACAGTGCTGAAACCCAGTGTGCCTGGTTTTTCTTTTGGGTTTCTCAGACATAGTGCCAGCCTAGCAAAAACTTGCCGTTACGGCAATTCATAAGCAAGACACCCTTATCGGTTCCCAACCGTGTCATGGGTGAAGTGGAAAAAACCGTAATGAAATCCGTTTTTAGAACCCGATAAGAACCGGGAACCGCATCTAAATGCAATTTAATAAAGTTTAACAATAACCTGATCGGTTCAAACCGAACCGATAATATCGCCTGCAAGTTCCACACAGAAAAAATGTAAAACCTATCTATTACTTACGATACCACAGACAGAGCTTGAACCGACTGGTTGCGTTAAAATATAGACAAAATGCGTTAAAAAACGAATTACACTTTTAACTGACAAATGAACAAGCAGTAGGAGAAATCTCCGAGCGACTGTTCAGTGAGGCGGAGTAAGAATCTGACAGTTTGAGTTTGAAGAACAACAGACAGAGTTTTCAACCGAGTTCGCGCTCAAGATTCCATGCCTGGCATGGAAAGTTAACTCTTTCACCTCCGGAGCAGTTCGAAGGCTGGGTCAAACTGCATACGTCATAATATAGCAAGACGTCATGTTGTTTGAATAGAAAACACATACATCCACTAAGAATCTACACATAATAAAACTGTTGAAAGTGCAATAAGATTGGAGCCTCCCAGCTGCGGCTTCAGCTAGAAGCAGGGAAATCTTGGATTCCCTGCTAGGGTGTTCCTCAGGCAAGTAATCAGCTAACCCACGTCTGATGCGGCAACACTGGACCTGGTGCTCACCAACCAACAGCTGTAGAAGTCAAGGTGGGCGGGCACCTAGGGACCAGTGATCGCCGTACAGTTCAGTAGAAGGGCAGCTGCAGAAGCGTACCACTCAAAGGCAAGGGTCCTGAACTTCAGGAGTGCAGATTTTAGAAAGATGGATGAATGGCTCAGGGATGACCTGGTGGGGGGGGGGAGGGTGAGCTGGATGGGGAAGAGGAACAATTGTGGAAACTAAAAAGGGCTATAGTGAAGGCAGAAAACATCTGCATCAAGCAAGGGAGCAAAAAGAAAGAGGAAAATGAGACTGCTATGGTTCTCAAAAAAGGTGGCAGAAAAGGTGAAAACTAAGAGATTTACATTCAGAAGGTACAAGGAGACATATGGGAAGCAGGACAGGGAGCCATATTAGGGGAAACAGAAGGAAGCAGGGGGGGAGTGCAAAGGTGTAAAATGAAGAAAGAACAGCCAAAGCAGTAACAAAAGGGGACAAGACATACAGCAAAACAGGAAGACCAGGATGGAACTGTAAAGTTAAGAAGGAAAGGGGGGCTGTGCAGAGGGGAAACAGGAAAAGGCACACATCCTGAATAACTACTTTTGTCCATGCTCACAGAGGAAAGACATGGGAAGGGGGCCAAAAAAAATATAACAGGAACATTGGAGGGAGGGAGATGGACACTAGTCCATTTTCAGAGGAGAAAGCCCTGAAGGAACTTGCACATCTGAAAGTGGATAAAGTAATGGTACCACACAGGGTCCACCCAAGGGTATCGAGGGAGCTCAGGGAGATACTGGCTGCACCTCTGACAAGTTTATTTAACAGCTCAATAGAAACAGGAGTGGCCTTAAAGGACTGGAGGAGGGCAGATATAGTGCCACTTTACAAAGCAGTAACAGGGAAGAGGCTGGCAATTAAAGGCCAGTTAGCATGACTTTAGCGCTGGGAAAATAAATGGAATCACTGCTGAAGGAAAGTATTGTGGAATATCTTGAATTCAGTGGGTTACAAGACCCAAAGCAGCATGGATTCACCGGGGGGGGGGGATGTCAAACAAGTCTGACAGAGTTCTTTGATTGGACAACAAAGGAACTAGATATGGGTGAAGTGGTGGGCGTAGCCTACCTAGATTCCAGTAAAGCGTTCACCACTGTTCCGCATAAGACACTAGTAAACAAGCTGGGTAGCTTAGGAACAGGTCCAAAGGTAGTAAACTGGGTAAGAAATTGGTTAAGGGATAGGCAGCAGTGGGTGGTGGTAAATGGAGTTGGCTCAGAGGAAGGAAGGGTAACCAACAGAATGCCTCAGGGATCAGTGCTGGGATTGGTCCTCTTTACTGTCTTTACAAGTGACACTGCAAAGAAGCTAGAAGGGAAGACCTGCCACTTTGTGGATGACACCAACCTCTGCAATAGGATGGACATTTTGGGAGCGGGGTGGAAAGGATGAGCAACGACCTGGGAAAAATCAAGGAGTGGTGAAGAATATGGTATCTGGGTTTCAATACGAAAAAGTGTAAAATAATGCACTTGGAGCACAGAAACCCAGGGCAGGCTACAAAATGGGAAGGGTGGTACTGAAAACCACTAAGCAGGAAAGAGACCTGGGGGTGATCATATCAGACAATCTAAAGGTAGGCAGGCAGTGTGACAAGGCAACATCAAGGAAAGAGACCCTCTGTTCCGGAACACCAGTGGTGATGATGCTGGGGGTACTAGCTGTACCCATAAGCCACAAATAACTAGACACAGTGCACACATGAAGATGAAAATAAAATACGTGAACTCCACACTGGAAAATTAGTCAGCTTTTAGTGCTGAGCACAGCAATGGTGACACAACTGGAAAACTCCCAGCGTTTGGAGGGACCTTCATCAGGGGGCAGAGTTTCTTGACACTTTTAATTTCAAACTGGTGACATCACAATCATGTGATCCACCCATTAAAAAAACAAACATTACCAACATTCTGTATAATCACCACAAGATAAGTATACATTTTCTATCTTCTACTCATATCTAATACCTGTTCCATCTCATATAATACTTGTGGATATGGCTACAGAACAAACATTTAAGGAGAACAAAACTGATGTGATATATTTACCCAATTTTCAGATTCAAAAATGCCCTGGGAAGACCCAGTACATTCAACTGTATCAAAAATCCTAAGTGAAATTTTTTGAAACGGCGATCTCCCAATTGAACAATCGCTTTTTAAACAGTTACCCAAGAAGGCATAAAAAACTCAATGAACCTAAACAAAGGGAAAATTGATTTTTTTGTGACTGGATGTGTCACATGATTGTGATATCATCAGTTTGTAAAATTAAAAGAGTGTCAATCACACCTAAACTCCAGCCCAGATCAAGGTCCCTAACAGAAGTGCTGGGCGTTATCCGGTTGTGTTACCATTGCTGTATTCGTCACTAAAAGTTGACAAATATTCCAAAGTGGAGTTTATATTTTTTATTTTCATCTTCATGTGCACTGTGTCTAGTTGAGTGTGACAAAGCAACTGGAAGGGAAAACTGGAATGCTAAGATGCATAGGCAGGGGTACGATCAGCAGAAAGAGGGAGATGGTGTTGCCCTTGTATAGATCACTAGTGATACCCCACCTAGAATACTGTGTCCAGTTCTAGAAGCCACATCCCTGAAAGGACATAGACAGAGTTGAAGCAATCCAGAGGAGGGCAACTAAAATGTTGCAGGGTCTGCACAAGAAGCCCTACGAGGAGATATTAAAGACATAAATATGTACACCCTGGAAGAGAGGAGAGAAAGGGATATGATAGAGACCTTTAAATAACTCATGGGGGTAAACAAAGTAGAAGAGGGAAGTATTTTTCAGAGTAAAAGGTTCTCACGGACAAGGGGGCATGATAAGAAGCTGGGGGGTAGATTCAGGGGAGATGTGAGGAAATACTTTTTCACAGAAAGAGTGGTGAATTCCTGAAACAGACTTCCAGCGTAAGTGGCGGGGATGAAAACAGCAGTGAGGTTCAACAATGCATGGGACAGGCATAAGAGAATCGCACGGAAAGGGAAGAGAGTGAATGGGTCAGAGATCAAGTAGTATCTGTGGTGATACTATAGGCAGGGGAAAAAAAGGCAGAACAGGTGGGCCAAATGGTTCTTACCTGTTGGAAAATGCTATACTTCTATGTTTATTGAGAGCCAGACAGATCAGCTGAACAAGCTCATAAGAAGCTGTAAACTACAAGAACCAGACCAAATCTGAAAGTATCCATGAACTACATAAGGATGACCATGCATGATTAAGCCATGCAGTGACGAAATGTAGCACAGAGGCCTGTTACACGAAATAAAGAAAGTTGGTACTGAGACGGAGTCTTATTCTTGATTTTTGGAATCATGGTGCACAGGAAACTGCAACTGGGATCTAGCTATACCAGGATACACGCAGCTCAGGAAGGACAGGGAAGGGAGGAAAGGTGTGTGTGTGTGGGGGGGGGGGTTATATGTCAAGAAAGATATCAGTGCAACAGAAATGCAAGGGGGAAAGGAGAGGCTGAGGTACTGTGGGTCACCCTGGAGACAGCACTACTGACAGGGGACTTCAATCTACCAGCTATTGACTGCAGCTTCCCCAGCCTTGGCTAGATGCAGGGTCATCCTAAACTCCCTGCAGGGGAAATCTTTGAGGCAGCCAGTCAAGGAACCCACTCATGATGGGGCAATACTGGACCTAGTGCTTACGAACAGGGAAGTGTTGCACACATTAGAGTGACTGCTTGGGGAGCAGTGATCACCAGACAGTGTGGTTTTACATTAGGATGGTAGCAGTGGTGAACCACAGAAGGGTGAGGATCCTGGACTTCAGGAGGGCAGATTTACAAAAAATAGGTGAATGCTTCAGAGAGGCTCTGACAAGAGGATTACCCTGATGGTGTGGAAGGACAGTGGACCAGATTAAGGGATGGAATAGTGAAGGCAACAAACTTCTGCACAAAAGAGGTGAGCAAAAACAGGAGGAAAATGAGAACAATATGGTTCTCAACAGAGATGGCGGTAAGGGAAAAAAGGGGAGCATCCAGGAGATACAAGAAGATGCAGAGAGAAAAGGATAGAGAGGTGTACTGGCAAAAACAAAGGAAGGGAGCTTAGAGGTGCGACGGCTTAAACTGAAGAAAGAATATCTAGGGGGTAACAAAGAGTGACAAGACCTTTTTAAGGTACGTAAGTGAAAAAAGAAAGACAAGGAGAGGAAGTGTGAGGCTGAGAGGTGCAGAGGGAAACTGTGAAGAGAATGATCAGGAAAAATCAGATATCCTGAACAAATACTTCTGTTCTGCCTGCAGAGAGAAAGGGGAAGGAGATGGAACATAGATTACAGAAACACTGGAGAGAGGGATGTAGACACAAATCCCTTCAAAGAGGAAAGAGTCTAGAAAAGAACTTGCAAATTGACAAAGCCACTGGGGCCAGATGGGGTACCATCCAAAGGTTCTGAAGGAGCTCAGGGAGGTACTGGCTGTACCTCTGACAGCGCATTCAATAACTCACTAGATTCAAGTATGGTCTCAGAGAACTGTAGAAGGGTAGATGTAGTCCTTCTCCATTAAAGTGGCAGCTGGGAAGAGGCTGGCAACTATAGCCTGGTCAGTCTGACATCAGTAGTGGGAAAACTAATGAAGTCACTTATAAAGGAAAGACTGGTAGATTACCATGTATCCAATGACTTACAGGATACACAGCAGCATAGATTTGCAGGAGGGAGATCATGTCTGACAAACCTGACAGATTTCATTGTGTGGGTGACAACAGAAATAAATCAGCCGGGAGTGGTAGATGTGGCCTACTTAGGTTTCGGCAAGGCCTTCATCACCGTGCCACAACACAGGAGCCTAATAAAAAAATTGGGAATCTTGGGGGTGGGAACTGAGGTGGTAAACTGGGTTTGACTGTTAGATAGGCGATACAGGGTGATGGTTAACGACAGTCACTCAAGAGAAGAAAGAATAACCAGTGGGGTTCCTTAGGGACCAGTACTGAGTCCAGTCCTCTTTAATTTCTTTATAAGTGACACTGCAGAAGAACTGGAGGGGAATGTGTGCTGCTTTGCAAATGACACCAATATATGCAACAGGGTAGACACTCCAGAAGAGTAAGAGAGAATAAATAGAGACCTGAAAAAACTCGAGGAATGGTCAAGGGTATGGCAGCTCTTTCAGTGCAAAAAAGTGCAAAATCATGCACTTTGAGTTCAGAAACCCAGAGGCAGAAAACAGAATGGGAGGAGGTATGGACAGTCACTAAACAGGAAAGGGACTTGGGGTAATCATAACTGATGACCTTAAAGTAAGCAGTAGGGAAAAGACAGTGGGTTGCTAGGATGCAGAGGAAGGGGTATCACCAGCAGAAAGAGGGAGGTGTTGCCACTGCATCGGTCAGTGGTGAGACCACAAGTGGAGCACTGTGTCCAGTTCTGGAGAACACACCTCAGAAAGGACAGAGACAGGGTAGAGACTATCCAAAGAAGGGCAACAGAAATAGTACCCTGGCAAAGATGAAGGATATGGGGGACATGACAGAGACCATTAAATACCTCATGGGGGTGAATAAGATATAGGAAGGGAGCATTTTTCAGAAAAGAAGGTGTACAAGAACTAGGTGCATGCAATAAGCTGGAGGGCGAAGTTTATGCAAAATTTGAGGAAGCATTTCTTCATTGAGCAGGCTGTGAAGGCTAGGGGACTGCCGCCCTCCCCAGCCTTTCCCCACGTGGTCATGAGGGGCTCAAGACTCCCTCCCAAGCTTTCGGGACAAAGAAGGAACCCCCCCCGGAATCTCTTCTACTCCACTGGCAGTGGGTCATGAAGGCTAGGGGACTGCCGCCTTCCCCAGCCTTTCTCCACGTGGTCGTGAGGGGCTCAAGACACCCTCCCAAGCTGGGACAAGAAGGACCCCCCGAATCTCTTCTACTCGACTGGCAGGTAATTGAGGCCATTTCTGGGACTGCAACTGCCGCCTGGCCCTGCACCGTGTCTTGTGGAGCCACTGGGACTGCAGAGGTCTTAGCAGACATGTGGAGACTGTTTTGTTTTTTTTGTTGCTCTTCCCCTCAAGAATCTCTTGTAATTTAAAAGATTTTGAACTGTTGCCTTAATTGTAAGCAGGCCGACTGTATACTTCAGGCCTGTTTCAACTGTTACCTTAATTTAGATGCAGGTTGCCTATTATTATTTCAAAAGTGGTATTTTTATCTATTTTTACCTGCACTGAAGCAGGATGCTGTATATGTTAAACAGTTTCATCTGATCCCTTAGAAGGGAGGGCTGCATGTTGTAAACGCTTATTTGCTAAACTACCCACTCGCTGTCCACACCGTTACCAACTTGTACTCACACTGTAGGCTAATTTGTTAAGCACTGAATCCAGCCTTTGTGAACGTAAGGGAAGGCTAAATTTAGATAACTCAACTGTCCCCTTAACTGCTGCTACAGCTTCTATCCAGACCACGCTCCGCTTCTGCTGCAAGCTCCTGGGCTTCAGAAGTGGCCAGTAGCGGCAGGCATCTTACCTGGAGCACTCGTCCAGAAAAGCTCTCAGCAGCGTGGGCTATAACAAGCTAAGGTGTCCCTTTTAGAAGGACCTGAGCTGCGCGATCTACCCCTGCCCTGGGTTCACTACTGCTAAGGGGGTCCATTACGCGGGTGGAAAAGCCACAACACACCGGGCTTGCCAACGCAATCTTCTCAGTAGAGCTTTTACAAATTGGACAGGAGGTACAACTGTTAATCCACACGCAGGTTCAAATTACCAAGAATACAAGCTCCTGACTAACTGTGGTGGACTAAGCTGCTGCACATATCAAGTTACAAACTTGCTGCATATATAATCCTCTTACCTGTCCATTTTTCTTTCTCCTCGCAGTGGGCCGTGAAGGCTAAGGGACTGTTGCCCTCCCCAGCCTTTCCCCACGTGGTCGTGAGGGGCTCAAGACACCCTCCCAAGCTTTCGGGACAAAGAAGGAACCCCCCCCCCCACCGGAATCTCTTCTACTTGACTGGCAGGTAATTGAGGCCATTTCTGGGACTGCAACTGCCGCCTGGCCCTGCATCGTGTCTCGTGGAGCCTCTGGGACTGCAGAGGTCTTGCCCCGCCGCCCCCACCACCACCCTTGGTCGACACCGCAATTTATAGGAATCTGAGAGGTCAGGTGATGCTGTAAAACCTATCAGCCCACTTTCTGATCTGCAGATTATAAGGTCTCACCACTAGTGGCCGCTAGCATTTTTTTTCTCTTCTGCCTTGTATCAAAAAAAAAAAAAAAAGTTACGCTCCTGTTTACTTTGGCCCTGATAACGATGGCCGTCCCCCCTGTGTCACTCCCACCAACCACGCTCTCCCAAAACGACCCGGGCCTATTATTATTTTGCAGCTCTGTCTCCACCCCCCTCCCCCAGCCCCCTATATACCCCCAAGAGCATTTCGAGCACAATCCGCACCCTGGTTGGGTCGTATGCCCATCAATCTCCCCGCCATCTTTCCACCCCAGCGCCTAGATGTCCTAAGCAGATTTACCATGACTACCTCTCCCACCTCCCTGTGTCGGCACATCCCCAAATCCAAAGCAAAAAAACAGGTGGACCACCGCCCTACGATACCTTACCTTGATACTCCTGTTGGCAGGTGACGTCGAAACCAACCCGGGACCTCAGACCTACCCAGCCCATCTAAAATTGCCTAAGGGGCTCAGCATGATCCATCTTAATATCCGCAACCTCCTGAATAAATTACCGGAGCTGCAAGTTACCACTCATGCACTCAAACCTGACATCTGCATTGTGTCAGAAACCTGGCTAAAACCCCAGCATAATGACTCGGAAGTTGCCATGCCTGGCTATACAGTCCTCCGGCACGACAGAATAGGCAAAAAAAAAGGGTGGAGGAATTGCCATGTTCATATCCAACACGGTACATTTCACCCCTGTCCAGCTCCCATGCCCCCCCCACTTATCGACACCAGGATGATCAAACTCGTCCTGCCGCATACCGCCCCTGTGTACGTGGTAGGGTTATACTGTGCCCCCGCAACCCCAGCAAGTTACATCACTGACCTCCTGGCCACTTTCAAAAACCTGGCCACAGCTGGTGAGCTCTACATCCTCGGGGATTTTAACTACAACTGGTTAGACAAAAGCTGCTCAAAACTATGTATCAGGGTCAATGCCCTAAACCTCTCTCAGCAGATTATGGAACCCACACGCCTCAACGCCAAATCCCAGCACCACTCCCTCCTGGACTGGGCCCTCACAACCCACCCGCACAGGGTCTCTAAAGCTGGCCTACAACCAGACTCAATGAGCGACCACCACCCGATATATTTAATCAGAAAAGTGCACCGACCCACTAATAGCTTGCCACCCAGGTCAGTCAGCTCCCGGTCTTACAAGTCCCTCTGCCACTCCTCACTGCTAACTGATCTCGCCTCTGCCGACTGGTCTTTCATCAAACTGGCGCCCACCATTGATCAAGCGTTTGACTTGTTCAGGCAGCAATTTCTCGCAGTATAGGATCTCCACGCTCCTATGAGAATCAAAAGGGTAAGGGTAGCCCACCTCCCCTGGATCTCTCCTGACATTATCTCCAGCTGTCGTGCCAGGGACCTAGCTTGGAAAAAACATAGGAAAACAGGCTCCACTGCCTCTTGGCAGCAATACCGGACCCTCCGCAATAAATGTACCAAAGCCATAAGACAGGCTAAAAAGCATTTCTTCCATGCAGCCCTCTCTTCCAATCTTAACCACCCTTCCAACTTCTGGAAAACTATTAAAACCCTGCTCAATCCCCCCATACAGCCCCCATCCCCTTCCCTCACTATCCAGGGCAAAAACATATCCGAGCTAAGCACAGTTGCCTCTACTTTCAACCACTTTTTTACCAGCTGCCCTAAATCCCTACTCCTTAAAACGTCAACCTTGCCACCCATACCTGAACCCCTTGCACCCCCCCCCCGCTCCCCTCTGCACTCCTTATTCTCCTTCAAACCGGTTTCCCCACCTGAAGTTTTAGCCATCCTCACTTCCCTTGACCCCAACAAAGGGAAATGCCCACTCAGCCTGGACGCTAAACTCCTATATCTCTCCGCCCCGGCCATTTCCACCCCCTTGCCGACCTCCTAAACCGCTCCTTCTCTACAGGGCAAATCCCAGCAGCCTGAAAGGAGGCTCTAGTCATACCACTGCCCAAAGGAGGTAACCCAGCTGATCCAGGGAACTACCGCCCGATTTCCCTCCTCCCCACCCTGGCCAAACTACAAGAAAAGTTAGCCCTCGCTCAAATCACACAATTTCTTGACGCATCCTCCTTTTTCAGCCCCTTCCAGTCAGGATTTAGGAAAACTCACTCCACCATAACCGCGCTCCTTAGACTCTCCAACGACATTACCTCAGGTATGGACAAAGGGTTCATCACCTCGGCCATATTCATAGACCTGGCAAAAGCTTTCGATACTGTTTCCACCCAAAGTTCATCGCCAAACTGCAAGATGCTGGCCTCATCTGATCAAGCCATCAGGTGGTTCCATGCATACCTCTCTGGCAGGTCTCAATCAGTCAAGATTGGCAACCAATATCCCCGCCTCCCAGTCACAAAGGGGGTCCCCCACGGCTCTGTCCTAGGCCCAGTTCTTTTCTCAATTTTCCTAAACGACCTCCTGCAATCCTGCCCTAACTCAGCTATTCAAATGTATGCGGACGACACCGTCCTGTACGCCTCCGGTCCCTCAGAGGAGGCCCTGAAATCTACTCTCCAGCAGGACTTCAATGCTGTCCAAATTTGGCTTAGCTCAAATCAACTCGTCCTAAACTCCAAAAAGACCGTATACTTAACATTCGCCACACCGCATAGACTCTCCAGGATAGCTGGGCTGCCCTCCTTCCATACACTGGACGGCTCCATTCTGGAAGCTTGCACCTCCTTTAAGTACCTGGGAGTATGGCTGGATCATCACTTGGACTTCTCTGTCCACACAGACTCCCTTCTGAAAAAACTGCACCTGAAACTACGTGCCCTTTACCGTAACAAAGGGTGCCTAACCACCCCCGTCAGGAGAGAGCTTGTACTCAAAATGATTCTCCCTATATTTGACTATGGCAACATGGTCTACGGAGCAGCCTCTCCATCCACCCTAGCACTCTTGGACCCCCTCTTTCACTCCTTCTGCCGCCTTGTCCTAGAATGCCCCCCTACCACCCACCACTGTCACCTATATACCGCCCTAGGCCTCCTCTCGCTGCACACCAGGCGACTGTTCCACTGTGCTAATCTTGTAGCTAAGCACTGGTCAAATTCCCTCCCCTCCTACCTCAGCTCCACTCTAACATCGCAACCCTCACCGGCATACCCCTCGCGGGGCTCTGACTCTTATCTACTTCATATCCCTTTCATGTCAGTCAGCTTTCAAATACAGAATGCCCACCCTCTGGAATAACCTCCCAAGGGTAATCAGGCAGGCCACCTCCTCCCCTAGGACCATGACCACTCTCCTTTAGGCACATTTCTCTGACACCTGCACCTGTAACATTCTGGATAGAGCGGCTAAACCTAAGCATCCACTTGGCACCTAAGGGGGTATATGCTAACTTTCATACTGCAATGTACTAAGTAAACATATGTGTAATATATTTTCAATGTGCTTAATGTCCTGACTTAAATCACCCTTGGACCTGTTTTGTTTTCACCTTTGCTGAACCTACAGTATCAAGCTATGTACTTATGCATCTATCCTATTGTAACAACGCCTACTGTACCAAATGTTATTCTAGCACTGCTATGTATTGATAGGTTATGTACACCCAGGTCGCATCTGGAAACGAGTGGTTTTCCCACTCAGTATGCTTATCTGGTAAATCTTGTTAATAAATAAATAAATAGGATGCCTGGAACAATCTTCCAGCGGGGACACGAAGGTTTCAGGCATGCGGTGGCAGAAGAAGCAGGGAAAGGGACAGACTAGGTGGGTCAAGCGGCCCTTATCTGCTGACAAATTCTGTTTCTATGTCACCATGTGTGTCTTTCCGGGGGGGGGGGTTCTGACTTTTTAGAGTTGGCTAGGTGAATTTGTGAGCTCTATGTCGGTGTGGGCTGGGTGACTGACACCATAACTTGCTGCTGGGCTGCTCTTACCTGACTGACACAGTTAAATAAAAGCAAGCACTAAATTTGTTGAAATGAATCTGACTTTGCTGCTGCGGCTGCTGCTGTCTATATTCTCGAACCTGCTGCCCCAAACGCACAATCTCCTCCCCATAAGTTTCTCTCCTCTCCATTTCCTTCTGATTTGTAATCTATCACAGGATGTGGATGCCCTGAAAGATGCTGGTCTACTGAAGTTCCTGAGTACCAGTGATCAATTGCTGGGTCAGGAATAAAGTGCTCAATTATGAGCCCATTTAAGATGATCATTAGAAGATTATCCATAGAGTTACCGATAAGATTGAAACAGGATATTATTTTAATCCTTTTACAGACACTAAATCCTCCTTCAGAAGCAGATGTGCTCAGAGGCATTACCTGGAAAATTGTGACAAGCACTCGGAGAAGCCCAAATCTTTCAAAATTTTCATGAGCCTTTGTTAATGCAGTATGTGTGTTTAGATTTTTAACAGAATTTTTTAAATCTCACCACTTTTCCAAAAGTCAGTGTGAAATTTAACTTCTAAGTTCTGCATCCAATTTTGAATCATGTAGAGGTTGCCCTTAGCCATAAAGCTTTTTCAGAAATGGCATGTACTTCTGGATAAGCCTGGGGACAGATTCCTGCATAAAATTTGAAAGATTTAAGTGTCATCATGCCAAACAGCTGTATCAAATATGAAAAATAATTTGTAGTCTTCTTGTTATATACTGTTTTAGTAAAGCAGGGCTTACTGTGTTGCACTATAGACTGTTACATTTCCTGTGAACTACAAAGCCCAGAATGCCTTTCATGGCTCAGTGAGATGCTGTCATAGTGGAACCTGGAGTGAGGGGGTGAGAGAGAGAGAGAGAGAGAACAAGCATTTGTCAATGCCGAATGTTTGCTTGCTGATATTAGCATTGGAAGTGCAGTAGTTACACAGATGCAGAATAGGAATGGCAGTGAAGTACTGAACTTCACGCCAACCCCACCTCCACCCTGCAGAGATGGACAGGCATTGGGGTGTGCCTTTGGGTTGTCGCACATAACGCTCATGCAGTCTCACCTCACGCTATCCTGCAGTCACCGACAAGTGTTGAGGGGTGCCTTGCGGTGTTCGGCTTTACAGTCACCCCATTCCATAAGGAAATACGCTGAAATGGGTGCAGTATAGGAGAATGGGGTAAACTCTGGGGTCGACGAGTCCAAGGTACACTTCGATGCCTTTCACTGGCTGCAGGATGGGGGTGGAATGGCATGAACATTACAGCAGGCAAGCCAAAGGCACACCACAGACGACTGTCAGTCTGTACGGGGTGGGATGTTGTGGTTAGAAACTGTAAAGCCCCAGGCGTTTGTAGGTATTTGCACTACAAATTTTAAACATGGTCTTTTTGTGACCCCCACCTCATGAAAGCATTTGGTACCTTTGCTCATTAACAGTGGCACTGTGATTTTGTTAAACTGTCTCAAATGTTGATTTGCTACAGCGACCACGCCCTTCTGCGCCAGATGTGTGAAAACACAGTTTGGGTAGGATGTCAAAAATGACAGCTGTCCTGTTCATAAGAAGATGCGAAAAAATGTCAATGTTGAAAATCTGAAGTGAAAACATTAAAAAGTCTCGAAGTTACGAGCATGCGTGGAAACTGCACAATGTACGTTCGTAATACAGTCATTTTGTGAAATGTTCTCACCAAATTTTTTTAACACAGGCATTTTGGGACCTCCACTCATGAACAGTGTTCACTGTGATTTTGTTAATCTGCCCTGAACGCTGATTTCCAACAGCGACTATGCCACTGTGCGCCACATGTGCGAAACCACATTTCGGGCTGGATGTTAAAAAAATGACAGCTGTACTGTTCATAAGAAGGTGTGAAACAATGGCAATGCTGAAAATCTGGAGTGAAAATATTAAAAATTCTCTGAGTTACGAGTGTGCATAGAAACTGTGCAATACATGCTCGTAACACAGTCATTTTTTGGAATTTTTTCATCAAATTTGCAACATAGGCTTTTTGGGAGCCCACCTCATGATCACTAACACTGCTGCTTCGTTACTCGGTCCCAAAAGGTGATTCCGTACAGTGACCTTTCAGGACTGAATAATGACATGACAGTGACTAAATTCATGAGGTGGGGGTCCCAAGAACCCCATGTTGAAAATTTGATGGCAAAATTCGCAAAAATGGCCGAGATATCCACCTAAGTTGAAAAAAAAAACAAAAAACATTTATGCCATTATACAGCATACTGGCATTTCTTCAGTTCATCGTCGGCTTTTGAAGAGTGCATACGTGTTCCTGGTCCACCGAAGATCATCACGCCGGCTCCGGAGGTAAGTATGAGTTGAGAGGGGGTGCGGGGTGCGCAGAGGGTGGATGCGGGTTGGGGGAGAGTGCCCAGACACAACGAAGGACCGTTTTCAACTTTTCAGGTGAAAAACAAAATGTAAATAATCGCGGGAAGGTTTTCCTTTTTTGCAGGTAGATTTGGTAGGCTGGGGTGTGCTCCTAGCATGCCACCTCCGTGTTTTTTTTGGGGGGGGGGGACTGGAGCCGACGGGGATTGGGCCCCCCATTGGCAAAGGAACAAGGATCTGTGTTTTGAGGGGGGGAGACATGATGCTGAGGGGGATTGGGCAATCCCTCAGCAAACAAAATGTATGGGAGGGTATTATGCCGAGCAGGAGTGGGCTCTCCCATTGGCAAATGATCAGGGGAGAGGGCATGCCAACAGGGGATTGGCCACCCGTCGGCTTTTATGGGGACACTGAGGCGGACGCCGACAGCTGCGGCCATGTAAATTGAGATGTTACACCAGGCAAGGCACCACCCTGCAATGATGGGTCGCTCCCTCATTGCAGAGGCGAATTCATTTCAACTTGGTTGCACGCTTGCTGAACTAGTGTCAGCAGCAGTGTGCCACCGAATTGGGGAAACATGGCCAGGTCTCAAAATGCAGTGGGGCCATTGGTCACTACAGTGCCACACCTCCAAAACCCTGCTTCTCTCCTAAGCTGTCACATACTGTTTCTTGTACATGCGCGCAAACATAATAAAAAGGAGATGGTTGAAAGTTGTAATCCATGCTGTATATTTTTTTGTATTCCTTCCAGTAAACGTATTCAGAAGAGACTGCGAGGGAAAAAAGTGTGGTGGGGGGGGGGAGAGTGGTCAGTGCAACAGAGATCCAGGGAGAAAACAGAAATGCAGAGGTCCTGTGGGTCACCCTGGAAGCTGGGGTCAAAGACCTCATCCGAGTGGGGGTGATATACAGACCCCATCTCAGGAAGCAGATGTTGACAAAGAACTCCTAGAAGCCATCTTAATGATGGCTGACAAGGGTGAGCTACTACTAGTCGGAGACTTCAATTTGCATGATATAGACTGGACCTCGTACATGGCATCCACTGAAAGGAGTAGGGAGTTCCTGATCACACTGAAAGGTGCAGGGCTCAACCAACGAGTGAACTCACCCACTAGAGACAATGCAACCCTAGACCTGGTGCTCACAAACAGCTCAAGGGTTTCAAATGTGCAGGTGGGTGTCAACCTGGGTACCAGCGACCACAGGTCAGTTTGGGTAACTATCAACAAAGCATGTCACACAAATATCAAGATCCTTGATTTCTGTAAAGCAAACTTTCCAGAGATTAGATCAAGAATCAAATCAATGCTATCCAAGGGTAGCTCGGGGAAACATAGACTTTGATGGCAAGTAAGGACCATTTGGCCCACCTAGTGTGTCCATTTCCCTACCTATTGGATAAGCTGCAGATCCTAGTTAACCAACAGCCTATTTCTTCCTACCCCCCACAAGAACTGCTTTATGTCTGTCCCATGCATTCTTGAATTCCCCCACTGTTTTTGACCCCACAACCTCCTCAGGAAGGCCACTCCATGCGTCCACCACCATCTCTGTGAAAAAAATACTTCCTCACATGCCCTGAGCTGTCCCCCCCTCTACCTTCAAATTGTGTCCCCTTGTTCTTGCACATCTCTTTTTCTGAAAGATGTTACCTTCTTGGACTTTGTTGATTCCCATGAGGTACTTAAAAATTGTTATCATGTCCCCCCCTCCCTCATTTCCTCAAGGGTATACACATTAAGCTCCTTTAGTCTCTCTTCATATGGTTTCTGTTGCAGACTCTGCACCATTTTAGTTGCCCTCCTCTGCACTACCTCTGTCCTGTCTATGTCCTTGCAGAGATGGGGGGCCCGATTCTCGAACGGGACTGAGTCTGGCGCAAGCTGCGGCAAACAGCAGCTTGCGCCGATGCCACCTGCGCCAGGGACCCTGCACCCAATTCAGGTAAAGGAGGCGTCCCAGAGCCTAAGTCCCCATTACGTGCAGCAACACCCCCCATGCATCTGACACAAGGCACATGGATGGGGTGTGCCACAAGCCCCTTGCGGCAATGCCTATCTGGTCTCCCCTATCCCCGACGACCCCAACGCAGGCCAATGATCCTCCCAGAGTGGTCCAGCCCCCCCACCCAAACAAGTAGTGCCCAACCCATCACAGATAGAGCAGATACCAGCATAGCCCTCCGCACACCTCTGCGGCAGGTCCCCGACTGACCGGAATGTACAGTGGACTGTACAGTCCGCTGCACATTCCGGTCATTCGGGGACTGCCACGGAGGTGTGCGGAGGGCTATGCTGGTCCCCTGATCTATCTGGGGATGGGGGTACAGGACCTGCAGTGCGTGGGCATATGCCATGCGTTTGCATGGTGGGGACACCTGGGGTCCGGTGCATAGTCGGGGAGGGCCACGACAGGGATCTGTAGGGGGAGGCTGCCCTGTACTGCCATGGAGGTACTTCATGGATGGGATCTGCTCCATATGGGGTGCATGTGGGATACATCGGGGTTGTGGAGGTGGGACCCGCAGCACCTATGCTACCACAGCTCACCCAGGGGAGAGATGTCTAAGTCCCCTTACGCCAGCCCTGGCTGGTTTAAGGGCACTTAGAATTTCTCCGACAAGGTGATGTCAGTGAATGGCAAGCTGCAGCTTGCATTAGCGCAGTCCACCAAGCGCTGGGCTAGCGCAAGACCTGTTTTGGTCAGGCAGCTCATGCATCGATATAGGCCACTTTTTGTGAATCGTGGTGGGCGGGCAGCCCTGGATGCAAGGTGCACCTTGCACCATCTCTGTGTGGCGCAGGCACCTTGTGTCAGATGCAGGGCTTTGAGAATCGGGCCCGGGGTCTCCAGAACTGTAAGCAATACTCCAAATGGGGTCTCACCAACTGTCTGTAAAGAGAGATAACAACTTCCTGTTTTCTACTGGTGATGCCTCTCCTTATACATCCCAGTATCCCCACAGCCATCCCTACTGCCTTTCCTTTTCACATGGCTTGCTAACCTTTAGGTCATCTGATATGACTACCTCCAGGTCCCTTTCCATTTTTGTTGTTGTTACTACCTCCCCCCCATTGTGTACTCTTCCCTTGGGTTTTTGTTTCCCAGGTGCATTACTTTGCACTTCTTTGCACTGACTCTAAGCTGCCATACTTCTGACCATTGCTCCAACCTTGCCAAGTCCCTTCTCATCCTTCCACCCTCCC
Organism: Neoceratodus forsteri; assembly: GCA_016271365.2. Taxonomy (NCBI): domain Eukaryota; kingdom Metazoa; phylum Chordata; order Ceratodontiformes; family Ceratodontidae; genus Neoceratodus; species Neoceratodus forsteri. The sequence continues at coordinate 184,604,818 of JADMNL010000022.1, forward strand.
TTGTGCATCAACTCTGTTGCTAATCTCTTTGTCGTCTGCAAAGAGGCATACTTCTCCCTCCAGTTCCTCTGCAATGTCACTTACAAAGACATTATAAAGGACCGGACCCAGTACTGAACCCTGCGGTACCCCACTAGTAACCCCCCTTTCTTCAGAGTGGACTCCGTTTAGTATTACACTCTGTGTCCTGTTGTCCAGCCAATGTTTTGCCCAGGCTACCACCCTGGGACCCACTCCCAGGCTGGCTAATTTGTTTATTAATCTTTTATGTGGGACTGTGTCAAATTCCTTGCTAATGTCTAGCTAGGCCATGTCCACAGCCCCTGGTCTACTACTTTGGTCACCCAGTCAAAGAAATCGATTAGATTCATCTGACATAACCTTCCCACTGTGAATCCATGCTGCCTTGGGTCCTGTGCCCCACTGGCCTCCAGGTACTCAACAGTTCTTTCCTTCAGAAGTGATTCCATCATTTTCCCTACCACTGAGGTCAACCTGACAGGTTTGTAGCTTCCTGCCTCTGTCTTGCTCCCGCTTTTGTGAAGGGGAATCACATCCGCCCTCCTCCAGTCCTCAGGTACCATGCCATCCTCAAAAAATAAACAAATATCCGCACCACACAGCACTGAACCAATTTACAGCATTTATTCAGAAAAACAGTATAAAACGCCAAACGCCACGACCAGCACCTGCTCACTGAACCTCTACCAGTTTCACAAGATATCTTTGCATCAGGAGGCTAACTTTGCAAATAATGAAGGACCCTTAAATACACAGAGCACGCCTATAATTTAAAGTGACAGTGCTTACTTAATGTTAAGTGCGACCTATTAAATATCAAGTCACCATTGACTAAATCTAACAAATATACATAGCAAAAAAACAAGTTATGTGTAATTTTTAAAAGGTCTAGAAAAATTTGATCTCACCACACAATCATAGCATAGGGAACAAAAACAAAACACCTGATTATGGTTTACACATCATCACATAAGCATGAAATGTACATCCAAATTCCAAAATGCATAAGCAAGTTTATCCATTATATAGAACTGTAATCCATCAGGTATCATGAAACAGCCCTACAAGGAAAAACCAAAAAATTTGAAAAACATGAGGACTCAGCAGTATTTCCTTAAATAGACAACAGTATCTTATATCTTATCTCCGTATACATGGCATGAGTTCTATGCGGTTATTCAGCCCTGGTGGCTCCATGGCTCCCAGGGCGAAAATCCAAAAATATTCCCGCCATAGCAACTTTTCTTTCAGGATGCCCCCATTTTAAGTTTTTCAATTGCACAGAATTTCAAATTATGCGGACCATTGATGTTTGCTTCGGTTTCTACATAGCTAGCCAAAGTTTTCTCAAGTTTCCCTCTCTTATGCATCTCAGGTGTTCCCCTATACGTATCTTCATGGGCCTGGTTGTTTTGCCCACATAAAAGGCACCACATTCACATGTCACTAGATACATTATCTATTCACTACTGCAGTTAAAAAATGCTTTCATCTTAAACAATTTATCATTGTTGCACGTGGTGAAAGTATCAGTGTTCATAATACATGGGCAAAATTTACAATTACCACATCTGAAATTTCCCATAGGGATGGGGGCAGCCATGTACTAATACCGTCTACATGCTTAGTACTACATTCCTGGAAACTATGGACCAATCTGTCTTCTAAGTTTGAACCCCTACGACATAGCATTCTTGGCTTCAATTGTGTTGTCTCAGACAGACAAGGCTCACTTTCTAGCATATGCCAGTTGGTATTAATTATTTGCTGTATCATATTCGCATGTCTGGCATAATTAGTCACAAAATTGGCCCAAGGTGGATCACTGTCATATTCCTTGCTGCCAAGTAAACTTGCCCTGGGCGTGTCCACAGTTTCCAGGTATGCTCTCTCCACCAGTGTAGAAATGTAACCACGTACAATAAATCTTGCATATATATATATATATATATATATATCCATGCCATGAGCTACAAAATCAATGTCCTCTGAACAGTTTCCACGTGCTCACAGCATCTGGGCTTTGGGTATATTATCAATCACATGGTATGGATGACAACTTGAAGCATGCAGAAGTGAATTTCTGTCCGTCTCCTTTCTAAAGAGATTTGTTCTGAATGTCCCATCCATATTCATGGTTATTTTCAGATCCAGAAAGGAGACTGAATTTAAATCACTTTGTACTGAAAATTTAAGATTTGGGTTACTATTTTCAAGATAATTAACAAATTCACCTAATTCTGCCAAGGTGCCCTTCCACACCATAAAAATGTCGTCAATAAAACAATGCCAAATATCAATCCTATTGTAAAAATGATTGCTTTCCGCATCATAGACTGTTATTTTCTCCCAAAGCCCCAGATAGAGATTGGCATAATTAGGGGGCCATCCCTGTAAGTTGCAAATATGCATCATTTTGAAACAAGAAACAATTCTTACTAAGAATATATTCAACACAGGACATTAGGAATTGCTTTTTCTGCTCTGAGATACCAGCATCCAATCCCAACCAATACTCCAATGCCTGTACACCCCTTCATGAGGTATTTTAGTGTAAAGGGAATTAATGTCCATAAACATTAAAAACCATCCTGGTTTGGCCTGCATATTATCCAGAACTTCATGTATTCACGTAGTATTTCTAATAAATGAGGGTAACTTCGAGACATGACCCTGTATATATGCGTCCACGAATTGGGAAAGGGGTTCTGTCAGACTGCCATTTCCTGATACAACTGGTCTACCAGACAGTGCATACAGATCTTTATGAATTTTAGGAAGAATAGAAAGACAAGCTCGCACTGGGTAATTTACAGTTAAAAAACCCCACTCTTCCTTAGTAATAGTCCCAGACATCAATGCATCATTTAGAAAAATATCTATTTCCCTTTTAAATTTTATAGTCGGATCACTCCCCAGTTTAACATAAAATTCAGTATCTTTCAATTGTCTCTGTACCTCACCAATGTAATAATTTGTAGACATAATGACTACAGAACCCCCTTTGTCTGCCGGCTTAACAGTAATTAACTTGTTTTGCTCCAAATTCTTTATAGCAGCAGCCTCATCAGAACTAATATTCACATAACTTGCTTTACAAGCATTTTTAAACATCTGTTTAAATGATGTTTCACAGGCACGTTCAAAAACTCAGTCTCATTTTAAGGTGGTACATAATTAGGAGCTGCATGAAAGGTGCTTACCTCCCCTCATGTGGTATCTTCCACTGTTGATAGTCCCTGGTTGCCCTCGGAAACAATATCACGACATGTTGTTTTTATGGTAATGAACTTTTAAATTTAAATTTCTAGTAAAGCGATGAAGGTCCACATAAGTTCCAAAGGGGTTAGAGTCCTGAGTAGAAATAAACGAAAGTCCCTTCTGCAAAACAGGCAATTCACTGGTTGTCAGTTCATAATCCGAGATATTGATAACAATATTTTCTGGGATGATATTTAATTATTGCGTCTTCCCCATATTCTGCCACTTATGTTTCCTTCCACCTCTTCTGGCGCGTGTCTGCCGCATCCTCGACCTGTGCCACCCCTCTGATTCCTCGATCCTCTCGTATGCTGGAATGTATCCTCTGGCAGCTGAAACTGAACTGACCTGTTCGTATGTTCTACTCCCCCCGTTTCTCCTCTAAAAAAACTTCTTTACCCTCGGATCCACTATTGTCCGTTGTGTATGTGGGGGAATTATTTCTGTCCTTCAAAACAGATCTGCATTGTTGACCATTTGTATTTGTATTGAATTTACTTCTGCCCCTCTTATTGAAATGTCTGGAGGTATTCTGCCTTTTATTCTAACTGAACACTCGCCCCAATACATAGTCCTGTCTGTCCCGTTCAAATTTTTATAATGTTATCTTTTTTATTTTATCATCTTCTCTCTTCACATTCTCTTTCAGTTTACACTGAAATGTCTCAAAATCAGGATGGCTCTTAAAGCGCAGTACTATATTTTCCTTCTCAGCAATATCTGCAGTTACTTCTGGTTGTTGTGCTTCATAGTCCCTTATAATTGCTCTCATGAACTCATCTGTACCTATTTGCTATGCACGTTTCTGATCAACCATAAATGGTTCCCTTTCCCGGCGATAGCCTGGTAATTTAAGGACTCTTAAACCTCTGTGTGAGTGGCCAACCCTAAGGTAGGCTTCAAGGGTGATGTTACCCCGATAAAGTCTCCTCCCTCGTACAATGGCTCGTTCTAAAATAACAAATGCAGTCATGATATTAATAGGCTGTTGGCTAGAGTTATCGGATGAATAAGTACCTGTTTGTGTTACCACGGGACCTCTGCCACCGGTGTCCTCAGTAAAAAAATCTTGTTCCCCTGTAGTGGTGAAAACAGAAGCAGCAAAAGAGACAGATGCCTCTCCAGTGATAGTGTCCGTAAAGTGTTTCTCAGACATTCCTTCTAGCCTGGGGAGATGTGTAGTTCAAATTACTGGGTGGATACTCCTTTCTGGATATTGGTAACCAATAAGCTAAAATTTCCCAACGATAAATCGTGATTTTCTTTAGTCACAATCCCAGCTGAACCATCAGGCGAAATAGGCATAAAAGATGTGTGCCACAATAGAACAACACTGAAAAAAATGCTGCAGTTTGACCGTGCTCCCGATGAGCTGGTTACATATGCAACATAAACAGAAAAACAAAACTGCTCTGAAGAGTAAGTGTGCGCGAAATATACAGCATTGACAAGAAAAAAACAAATATCTGCACCACACAGCACTGAACCAATTTACAGCATTTATTTAGAAAAACAGTATAAAATGCCAAACACCACGACCAGCACCTGCTCCACTGAATCTCTACTGGTTTAGCAATCCTCCCATGATTTGTTAAAAAGGATAGTCAGTGGTGTCACTAGTTCGTCCCTTAGTTCTTTTAGAATTCTGGAGTGAATCCCATCAGGCTCCACTGCGTTGTCCACCTTTAGTTTTAGGAGTTCTTTCAGAACCCTTTCTTCTGTGAAAGGACTGCTACTGACCTCCCTATCCAGAGTCTTCTTCTGATTGGATTAGGTACCTCCCCCTCCTCTTCTTTTGTGAATACTGAGCAGAAGTATTCATTCAGTATCCCTGCTTTTCACTGTCCCTCTCTGCCCACACCCTCCCTTTATTAAGCTTCACTATCCTCCCTTTGTCTTTCTTTGCTCCCTAGCGTACCTATAAAGGGTATTATCCTCCTTCTTAATCGAGTTGGGTATCTTTTCCTCAGTTTGGGCCTTTGCTATTCTAACTGCCTTCACCACTTCCTTCAGCTTTAACTGGTACAGTTCTCTGTCCTGCTCCTTCTGTGTTTCCTTATACTTCCTGAATGCTATCTTTTTCTCCCTAACCTTCCCCACCACCTCTTTTGAGAACCATAGTGTTTTTTCTTTCGTTTTGATTTGTTTATTTGCTTCACACAAAGGCTTGTTGCCTTTGTGATGGCAGTTTTGATGTTTCCCCATTGTTGCCCCCCCCCTTCTTGTCTACTAGTGCTTTTATGAGGCAGTCCCCTATTTTGACAAAGTTAACCCTCCTGAAGTCCAGTGCTCTTATTGTATGACTTGAGATCTGCAGCTGAGTTTATCATGAACCACTCTGTTTGGTGGTTACTTGTTCCCAGATGGCTACCCATTTCTAGATCTGAGATCCTCTCTCCATCACCATTTAAGAGTACCAGGTCTAAGACTGCTCCCTCTCAAGTGGGTTCTAATATTAGCTGTCTGAGGCACACCCCTGCAGGGCATCGAGAATGGCCCTGCTCTTGGATGTGGTTACAGCAAAGGCGCTCCAGTTAACATCTGGCATATTCAGGTCCCCCATCAACAATATCTCCCCTTTCTCTGCCATCCTTAGGATGCCTTCTATCATTTCTGTGTTCATTTCCGCCCCCTGAGATGAGGATCTGTATACAAACCCTGTGCAGATTGTGGTGCCATTTCCAGTCTCCAGGGTGACTCACAGTGCCTCCTCTCCTCCCTGTTTACCCTTTTGTTCCATTGCTTTGATCCCTTCCCTTACATAGAGAGCTACTCCTCCTCTTCTTCTACTCTCCCTATCCCTCCTGTAGATTGTGTTGGTTGACATCCCAGTCATGGTTCTCTGTGTACCATGTTTCCGTGACTGCCATATTCAGGCATCCCTCTTCCATCAAGGCCACTAGTTTAGGGAGCCTGTTACCCAGACCACGGGCACTGGTACTCATTACCCTCCATTTTTTGATGGCCTTTACTCCCTTTTGCCCCATCCCTGTCCTTACTGCCTTTGCCTTTTTCTCCATTTACCCCGCCCTTCTCCCTATCGACTTCTCTATCTCAGTGTTTACCTCACTAACTACCCTGATTTTTTTTGGGGGGGGGGCTAGGATTTCCCTGCTCCTTTTCAGTGCCTCCCCCCTTGGCTAGTTTACTTGGTTGTTGTGGACAAAAGAAGGCCGAAGCCCATCAAGATTGTCCCCCATCGAGAGATCACGTGATGCTTCTGTGAGACTAGCAGCTCTGGAGGCTCGCTCCTGTCTCGATCCTCCGGTAAATCCCTCAAAACACATTTCAGGAAGGGACCCGACTTCATCTAAAAAAAGAAATCTGTCCCCAACGGACAGCCGCGCTGCTCCAGCAACTCGAGGGTTTTTTCTTTCTCTGCCTATTAGACTATGAGCAGTTCTATTAAATCTTAAGGCCTAATTGCAGCATGGAGGCCGAAATGCGCCAGGCTCTCCCGTGGCATACACCCCCACAAACTCCGGAGAAGGGGCCAAAAAGACCTAAAGGTCAGACCGATGGCACCGCAAGAGCCCTTACACCCATGGTACCGCAACCAGTAGCGACCCCGATATCAGAGCAAAAATTCCTAGAAGAGCTGCAGCCCTATAAGATTGCTCTGCAAGACATAACGACAGAGATAAAATCTCTTAGAGGGGAGCTCGCCGACACAAATCGGGCCATCTCCGACGTCTCAGCCCGGGCCACATCACTAGAGAATTGGAAGACCAAACTAGAACCCGAAGTAGTGATTCTCAGACAGTGCTTACACAAAGTGGAGTCTAAACTAGAAGACTTGGAAGGCCGAAGTAGGAGAAACAATATTGTCATCTTCGGCCTCCCCGAAGAAGCTGAAGGAACATCCCCCATCTTATTCTTTCAAAAGCTCCTCGCTAAAATAGCCGGTCCGTCCCCAAACAATCCCTCATATATCATTGAGAGGGCTCACTGGTCATTGCGTCCTAAACCTACGAATGGCAAACCTCCGAGACCAGTTATCATTAAACTACTAAACTACCTCGACAAAACTCACATCTTGGACCAGGTTAGAAGCCTGCAACATGTTCTTTGGGAGGGCCAGCAGTTATGCCTGACACAGGACCTTCCGGCCACAGTGAGACAGCGCCGAGCAGAGTATCACCCCTTGGTGTCCAAGCTAATTGCCGCGGGCATCAGGTACAAGGTTCAATATCCCTCCAGGTTGATGGTGCTACACGCAGATTCCTGGCACTCATTTGACACAGCACAGACTGCAACCCTAAGCGCTAATAAGATGTACCCGGACCTGTTCCCCGTCCGCTGAAGAGGCATAGAAAACGGTGCCAATACACTTCTTCTTATGAGGTGGAGAATGTTAATAAACTGAATTAATGTTGGATCCCGAACGAAAAGAATGAATATCTGATAAATCGCCATTCGGCATAATACAATGTACACTTATACAACTTGATCTAAGATTTCCCCCTCCAGGCATTACTTAAGGAGGACACATGAGGGCAGCATAGCTCCACGTTGATGAATGGATGTATTCGCAATCATCTGCAGTTCATTTTAAAACATTTCTAGCTAGCTGAGTATCATAGCCTTCTTTATGTTGCTAGATGAGAATCATCTATCAAGCGGCTCTCGGGGCGGATTCTTCTGTAATAACTGTTGTACAAGTTGTGTACCTGCCCCCCCCCCCCTTTTTTTTTCCCCTATAATGGAGAGGGATATACAGCAAAACGCAAATGGAAGTGTCTCAGGATACTGAACTGGAGGACTGGGGCGGGAGGAAAGAGCCTCTGGGTAATTCTGCAGCCCACACAGTGCACCATGCACTGGCATAGGGTGGGATGGGAGCCCACAGGGACTGCCAGGACCAAAACCGAGAATCTATTATTAACAATGCCTTCAATTTCAGGATGGCAGAAATTACTGGTCCTTATCTTTGTTTTTTCTTTTTGGTATAAAGTTTACCCGGAGGTGGGTAGAAGAAAAGGGGGGAGGGGGCAGAATAGGGGGGGAAGGAGATAGATTAACAAGTGTGTTTGTGGAAAAGGGTAGTAACTTCCCACCTCATCTTCCTACATTTATATTATATTATGGGAAGGATTACAGAGTTAGAGGGTTGGCTGGGCTGGAATTCAATGGTTGTTGTTGGGGGGTGATTTTGAAGCGCAACTAAATAAAGATGGATCGTTTTATGGGGTAAGTCCCCGTCGGGGGGGGAAGAGCTAAGGACACAGAACTATAACTGGGTGTTTGCTTTGATATGACAATAGCACTTAAGTTCTGCTCTTGGAATGTTAAGGGTGCTCAATCCCCCACCAAAAGAGCTAAGATCTTGCTGCATCTCAGCAAGCTTAATATAGATGTAGCTTTTATCCAGGAAACTCATTTACCCAATTCACAAATCCTCAGTTTAAGAAGAACATGGGTGGGACATGCACTTGGAACTGGGCTAGATGCCCGTAGAAATGGAGTCGTGGTACTAATTGCTCGTCGTATACCTTTTCGGCTGCTTCAGTCGACATGTGACTCCCAAGGCAGATACATATTGCTGAGAGCCATTCTAGGTCACACTGAAATAGTAGTAGGATCAATCTATGGACTGGTTGGGGATGATCCCCAATTCTTTATAAATCTTATGACTAGTTCGGCACCCTGGTCCAAACTTCCCATATTACTCGGTGGAGACTGGAACCTAGTCCTTTGCAATACCCTGGACAGGTCTAAAATTAGACACATCCCTCATACCCCCGCACAATTGGCTCTTAAAGACCCTATGAACACCATGGGCCTTGTTGATCCGTGGAGGACCCTTTTTCCCTCTACCCGAGATTACTCATGTCATTCCTTGCCCCATAATACATTCTCAAAAATTGATTTCTTTCTGTTGGGGATTGAGCACCTAGCGAGGGTTCAAAACTGTGTCTACCTTTCCAAGGTGATTTCTGACCACCATCCAACCTTGTTGCAGTGGTCTATGCCCATTTCTGCTAGCCAAGTCAAAATCTGGAGATTTAATCCCCAACTACTAAGGTCCCAGAACATAGTCGATCTTCTTCAAAGGTACATAGAAAACTTCCAGAAATTTAATGCCCCGTCCATGCCAAAATTAGACGTGTTATGGGGCGCCCTGAAATGCTCATTAAGAGGCGAAATTATTCGGCTGGCCTCTATCAGGAAAAAGAAAATTTCATCAGAATCTTTCTTACTTTTACAATAAATCAGAGCTTTAGAACAGTCTTTAACATCCCAATCCCACTCTACGGAATTCGAAAAATTAGAAAGCCTTCGATTTCAATATAATACCCTTCTTGGCGATAAGGTTGAGTATCTTCACTTTAAGTCAAAAGTTACCTACTTTGACCAAGGGGATAAGGCAGGGAAACTCCTAGCCCTAAGGCTCAGGGCACAAGTGACAGACAGGATAAAAGTCACTATTCAGGATCCAATAGGTAAGTTCCACACCACACCCAAAGAGATAGCTTCATGCTTTAAATCTTACTATCAATCTCTCTACTCATGTCCCCCTTCACTCCCTAAAAATGCTGCATTAGATCTTTTTCTACAAGGCATAGATCTTCCACACTTATCCCAGTACCAAACAGCCATGTTACAAGCCCCTCTGAACATAGATGAAATATATGAAGCTATAGAGGCTCTTCCTACTGATAAAGCACCAGGCCCAGATGGCTATACAACCAACTTTTATAAAGCTTTTAGATCTCAGTTGGGTACAATTTTACTTGACACATACAATTACATAGACAAATATGGTTTATCAGACCTTAGCCTCACCGAGGCTACTATCGTGGTGCTTCCTAAACCGAATAGGGACCCTACATTATTGCCGAATTATCGCCCAATATCACTTATAAATGTAGACATGAAGATTCTAGCTAAAATTCTGGCTAACAGGATGGCCATGGTTTGGCACACATTAATTAGCCCTGAGCAAGTTGGATTTGTGGCCGGGCGCCTTTCCTCAGATCACTTACGTAAAATTTCTCCCCTCCTTTCCGCGTCCAGGGACTCCAACACTCCAGCAGCCTTGGTGTCCCTGGACGCAGAAAAAGCCTTTGACCGGGTTTCATGCGAATATTTGTTTGATTTACTTCCGAGATATCGAATCCCGAAACAATTTATACAGTGGGTTAAAATACTCTACTCACATCCCTCCGCCCGGGTATTATGCAATGGAGTCCTGTCACCGTCTTTTTCCCTTCAACAGGGCACAAGGCAAGGTTGCTCCCTCTCCACCTACCTATTTAATTTATTCCTAGAACCACTCATTAGGAAGATTAATCAATCCATAGCAAGATCCAGTATTTCGATCAACCAGTTTCAATACAAGATATCGGTGTATGCCGATGATATTACGCTCCACGTTACAAACCCATCCATATCTATACCAGCCACCCTCACCATTATTCAAGAGTTTGGGGAACTCTCTAACTATAAATTAAACGTCGCTAAAGCAGAAGTAATGCCACTAAATAACTACACCTTAAAAACAGATATTGAACTACTTGGGCTCACCTGGGTAAGGGATAAAATAAAATACTCAGGCATATACTTGTCTCAATCTAATAGCAAAATGAGGCAACTCAACTTGGATCAATTATTCACAAATATTAGGTCAGATTTGAATCGTTGGGCACTACTCCCCATTTCCCTGTGGGGACGTATTAGTATTATAAAAATGAATGTTTTGTCCCGCTTGTTATAGCCCCTTCGAATGTTAAATCATTCCTTCCCTCAGTCATGGTTTCTCCAAGTGCACAGTACCATTTCAAAATTCATTTGGAAAAATAAGTCACCTCGAAGAGCAATTGTTAAACTACAGAGACCTAAAGAAAGGGGCAGGCTACAGGTCCCCAATTTTTATCACTACTGCCTGGCCATTAATTGTGCCATAATTTCACGATGGCTAATACCTTCAGAAGATCCCCCACTGTGGTTACAAATAGAAAGTCAATATGTAATGCAGCAGTAGTAGATATTAAGAGTCTTCCCTATCTGAGTACCAATAAAGTCCCTAAACAGTGTAAAACCACGCCTATCATGGCCTCTATTCGGATACAGGTGCAGATGAACAAAACTTTTGGGGTTCTATTAACGAGGGACTTATCGCAGCCCTTCCTTAAAAACCCTAACTTCAAAATAGGGGGCAAAGTTATCACCAAGTCTACTTGGCCGGTGGATTGTGGAAATACGGTGGTAGACAATCGAAAATCACAAATTACTTGCTTTTTCTGCTGTCAGGACAAAATATAAATTACCAGCTTCCTTCTGTTTCAAATATCTTCAAATCTCCCATGTCCTAATACAGCATTTCGGCAGTGGTTATTGGGACCGGTATATGCTCGGCCCTATATTGAGTTCACTTCCCAGGAGACCATTGTCCCATTATGTTGCCTTTTATTATAAAGAACGTCAGTCAAGAGGTAGTGAACTAGAAGGTGCTCCTGTTACACGTGGACAGGTCCCTCCCCTCTACTTCTCAGGTACCTCGCCAATGGCAACAAATCTGGAAAAGACTATATAAAGATGTTAGGTGGGATCGGTATAGACTGCTTCAATTTTATGTATTGCATGACCTATATTACACACCTGTTAAGCTCAATAAAATGGGGCATTATCCAACTGAATTGTGTACCAGATGTAGATCCCAGAGAGGTACACTTCTTCATATTCTCTGGGAATGTGATAAAGTTACCCCATTCTGGGCTGCCATTCGATCTAAACTGGACCCCACTTTGGGGCTACAGAATGCTTTCCAATCAGAAATTTGTATCTTGGAAGACTCAGGAGAAACTCTGATAGGAAACCAAAGGAAACACATGTCTTTGATATCTTTGTGTGCCAAGAAAATTATACTACGCCACTGGTTGGATCAGCAAATTCCCACGTACACAGAATGGCACAAAGAAATTATTTTTGCTCTACAAGCAGAATATTTTATAGCAAATACAGTATATCTAAACATAGTAATAATTATCAGAAGGTATGGGCACCCCTACAGACTCTATTATCCATCTAGGAGAGCCTTAATACAGATTTGGACCTGACATAGTTCTGTGCAGGTTAATGATCAAGCTCCCTTTATTTTCTTATTTTTTGCTTGACTATTCCTTCCACCATCTTGGAAGGAAACTACCCTTAGTTATACATTGTAGTGGCGATGGGGGAGGGCGGGAGGGTTGGAAGGGAATAAAAGGTCTCATCAGTTCTACTATATTACAGTATGTCTTAGTAGTTAGATACTCTTGTTAGTCAATCTAATAGTAACTCAACTTTGCCAGTTATGGTCACCAATGTTGAAGACGCCATAACCTATAGTTTCATACATTAATGGAGATGCACAGTGTCTCATTATGTACTACGGTTGTTTGCTTAAGTGTCTGTATAAGAAGACTGTATAACATACTATAAATGTATTGTGACTTTCAGTGTTATAACAATAAAGCATATTAAACGTAAAAAAAAAAAAAAAAAAAGATTGTCCCCCATCACACTGGTGGGAAACAGATCTTCCCATTTTTTTTTTAATTATTTTAGTTTTACTATTCTTACTTGCTTAGCTGTGTGGATTGTAACCACTGATCAAGACCTTTTTTAAATAAATCGAAAGAGTTGCTGTCCACCAGGTCTTCTGGTAAGCTATTCCATAATCTGAGCGCTCTGAGAGTAAAGTAATTTAGCCTTTTACTAGTTTGGGACCTGGCCACATCTATCTGTTTATTATGAAGTCGTGGAATAATTTTTCTCTTGAGAAAATTGTAACTCACACTGTTGCATTAGATCTTTGGATTTCTGAATTTTAAACATAAAAAGCATATCGCCTCTGATACGCCTAGTCTGTAGTGAATAGAGCCCCGTTTCCTGTAATCTTACATGATAATCACAGTTCGCCAATCAGGGGACCATTTTAGTTACTTTCCTTTGAATCCTCTCGATCCTGTCTATATCCTGCTTGAGAGAAGGGTTCCAAAAAGGAGACCCGTAATCAGAATATGGTCTTACATGAGTTCTAAAGAGAGGAACGATACATTCCTCAGTTCTTGAAACAAAGGAACATTTATTACGAGTGAGCAATGCATTGGATGTTTCAGCAATCCTGATGCACTGATTGGATGAAGTCAGTTTACTATTGACAATAACCCCCAGATCTTGTTCGCTAACTGAAATTTTCAGGGGGATGTTATTTATTGCATAAGCTTGATGAGGGTTATTCTTGCCGAAGTGCAATACAGAGCATTTATCAGAATTAAGTATCATACCATTAGTGGCAGCCCATCGCTCAATCATTTTCAGGTTACTGATAAGTATAGACTTATTAGTAACTGTATTTACTGCTCCCCCTAACTTGGTGTTGTCAGTAAACTTGGAAAGTAAATTTCCTTCACTAACCTGCATATCACTAATAAATGCATTGAACAATGTAGGTCCAAGGACCGACCCTGGGGAACTCCGCTGGTAACACTTCCCACATCTGACAGAGTACCATTAATTCTAACTTGCTGTCATCTGTCAGCCAACAGGTAACCCATTTGACCAATATCTGAGGAAGTCCCATTCTGTCCAAATTATCTACAAGTTTGTTATGAGGTACTTTATCAAAGGCCCTACTGTAGTCGAGCAAAATTACATCCATAGGTATTTCAGCATTGAGTCCCTTGCTAATATAGTTGTACAACTAACTTGGTTTCATTTTACAAGAGTATCCCTGCCTGAATCCATGCTGACTGCGGTCAACAATATCTTTAGAAATCATTTCTGTTTCCATAATATCTTTTATAATCCTTTCCATTAGCTTACAAATGATCGATGTCAAACTTATGGGACAATAGTTTTCGGGTTCTGAATGATTACCCTTTTAAAGATTGGAACTACTGTGGCATTGGACCAATCGTTTGGAATAATACTTTGATGAAGCGATTTATTAAAGATAAGAGTTAAAGGCACTGCTAGAGAATCAACTGTTTCTATCAAAAATCTAGGATTAATATTGTCTGGTCCGGGACTTGATGTCTTTTTTAATGAGTGCAAGGCCTTAAGTGTATCGGCTACAGTTTTAGAATATGTAATGGGAAAACTATTTTTGTGCGCATCTATTATAGGGCATGTTTTGTTGGAGAAAACTGAACAGAATTGTTTATTAAAAGCATCAGCAATTTCTTTGTCAGAGGATATAATGGAGTTCCCAATAGTTAATGGTCCTATAGATCTATTATTCCCCTTTTTAGTATTTAAATAGGAAAACAAGGATTTACAGCTGTCTTCAGTATGGGCAAGTCGGAATTCTAGTTTCTTTTTAGACTGTAGGATGGAATATTTCAATTCTTGGACAGCTTTTTTATATTTAATTAAAATGCATTCCTTATTGTCACTATCACTTTGTTTTAGAATAGAACAAAGATTCTGTTTACTTTTAATTTATTTTTTTATACTATTATTTAGCCAGAGTGGAATCTTCCCTTTTCTATTATATTTTTTTTAGTGGGGACAAATGTTTCTTCTATTTGGAGAATCATAAATTTGAAGTACCTCCAGGCTTCCTCTAGGGGCAGTGGGGTTAATATTTCCTCCCAGGGTATTTTGTTTAAATGCTCATTGATAATCTTAAAGTCAGCGTTATCATATTTTTAAATTTCTGAGTTACTTAAATTCAACTGAAAATTAAGAGTTAATGAAGTAATTGAGCAGTGGTCACTAGAACCTAAAGGGTCCTTGATACAAACTCTTGATATAGTGCTAGAGATGTTAGATATTACAAGATCGAATATATTTCCCTTCCCCGTGTAGGTTCAGTAATGACCTGTTCAAGTCCTAGATCTACTAGGAGCGATATAAACTCTTTTTCTCCATGGGTACTTCCAGATAGTGCGGTCCAGTCTGTGGCTGGCATATTAAAACCCCCTAGAATAGCCGGACCGGTGGCACTGAGGGTTGAGGCGCTCGATGCCACAACTCGCACTGCACCGGTGACCCGGGTTTGGGAATGAGCCAGGGTTGTCGGGGGTCAGTGGGGAGAGTGAAGGATGGAGCATCTGCTGGACTGCTCTCCTTCCCCACAGAGGGGGGAATGCTCTGGTGGCCTCTAGCGGTGGCTGGGGGTGAGTCAGTAGCACAGGTAGCCAGAGGGGGACGTGCTGGGGCGGCGCGGGAAGGCGTCGTCGTGATGGCGTGCAGCGCCTTTCCCTGGTGTCCTGCGCCTCACACATCGTAGGGAAAATGGGAAAACTGGCACTGGTTGTGGTGGCATGATGGCCGTCTCCGACGAGGAGCAATGGCTCCGAAGTTACGCGGCGACACACTGGATCCTGGTTCAGCAGAGGGTGCAGGGAGGCCCTCCGTTGCCCCGCCGTGGGGGTACTAGCTGCGGAACCTGAATTGGAGCTGGGGATACCTGGAGATGGCGGACGGAGACCTTAAGGGGATGCCAGGACGTGACAGAGGTAGGCAGACCAGGGCCAGAGGGAGAAAAATGATCAACAAAACAAGAAACAAAATCCCCGAGAATTAGAGTGTTACCCTTGCAGCCATGGATGCCATTTCCTTATATAATTAGGTAGTGTAGTCTGTGTTGGCTGATGAAGGCCTAAAACAGGTTCTGACCAAAAGCTGTGGGTGTCCTTTAATTTGGATATTAACCCAAAGGGTTTCTAAATCATTAAACTGTGGTAACTGAAAAGAGGCTATATCCTCCCTTACAAAAAGGCAAACACCTCCTCCTGTTTTGCCCTGTCGATTCTTACGATATAACCTATAAGCAGGTATAGTAGCTATCCAGGTCGAGTCAGGGTCCCACCATATTTCAGTTATGGATATCAATCCATACTTGGTCAGGTTACATTTTACCTCTAATTCTGCCATTTTAACCAGGTTTAGTGTTCTGGCATTTAGGGATAAAACTTCACAGACTGATGATTTGTCAAATAAGGAGCTGTTCTTTAAAGAATAGGATGAGTAACCTCCCCCCCCCCCAGCTTCTAGTTTAAAAGGGTGCTAATAGCTGATGAGATACTTCTACCCAATAAGGTGCTTCCCCTTCTGCTGAGGTGCAGGCCGTCCCAGCAGAAAAGGGAGCTTTTTGATAGAAATTCTCCCAATGGGTGAGGCATAATATACCCTGTTGGAGACACCATCTCCTGAGCCAGTCATTAAAGGCTTTAATTTTGTTTATAACTGAATCTGTTACCCTGGGAACTGGGAGTATCTCGGAAAAGCAGACAAGACAATTCTTGCTAGCCAAGACATTGTTAAGTGCAATAATGTCAAGTTTAAAGTCGTCTAAGCTCGTTCTATTAATGTCATTAGTTCCTGCATGTATAACAAATAGCGGATTTTCACCTGCCCCCTTCAATACCTCATTTACAACCATGGTGATATCAGAAACTCTTGCCCCTCTTAAACAACAGCATGTTCGATTTGCTTTATCTTTGTTACAAACTGCACGATCAATGTGTTTGATAATAGAATCTCCAATAACAAAGATTTGCCTGGTTGTGGGGGGCAGTCTATTAATGTTTCAGGAACAACTAACCTAGGTTCATTAGTACCAATTCTAGTGCCACCTGTATCCAATGTGGGGACCTTAATGCTGGCTGTTTTTTTTTTTATTATATTATTGGGCTGACTGGTTCCCACACTGCTCCCTGAAGAATTACTGCCATTCTCGGCTAATAGGAATTCTGTGTTGAAATGGGAAAGGACTTCATATTTATTAGATAAAGGTATTACAGGTGCACTGTTAAGTATTTGCCCTCCCATGTGTTTGGTTTTCTTATTAGTTACTACTGACCAGGTATCTGGTTCGCTAGTGGGTGGTGGTGGGGGGGCTTAGGCTACAAGGAACTATGTCAACTGGGGGGATAGTTGGTGCTTGTGTACAAACATTTGTAGAGTTTATCTGGCCCAGCATCAGATCAATGTAATCTTCCAGTACCTCAATCTCGGGGCTAACTGCTCTAGCAGTCTGTAAATTGATAATTTCTTGTTGTAATGTATGTAACAATATACATCTATCACAGATGAAATCGGTGATCCGTGGTCCATGACCAAACATTTGACAAGTTGAGCAGTAGTTGTTAGGTTCACTCATTGTTTAAGGACTAGGTACACGGTAACATAATTAACATGCATAGATAGCTCAGACTGATGTCCCCTTACCCCTGCTGCCCCAGCGGACACGTCTCTGTGCGCGCTCGCCCTGCTCGCTGCAGGCCAGTCTTTTGAGCTGGTCCCATGACCCGGAAGTATCCATGGGGTCATGGAGTGAGGCAAGAGGTAGAAATGGCCCAAAATAAAATAAAAATGCAGTTTAAGCCTTTAAAAAGGCGATAATAAGCATAGGCATGTGGCCAATAAAGAAAGGTTAAAAACGAGCATTTCTATGGCAACCTGTAGTGTTCTGGAGATTCCCAATACGCTACTTGCCCTCTACCTGCTCAACTGAGAAGGGCTCACAGCATACAATAGTGCACAATATTCTAGCAGCATACACAATGGTTCATTTAAATTTAAAACAAGTTAGCACAGAACTGTTCTCAGGAGCTGCACCAGCCCTTGCAAAAAATAGCAAATGCTATGTCCCACCTTTGGGCTCACAGCAGGCCGGTCTTTTGAGCTGGTCCCGTGACCCGAAAGTAACTCTCGGGTCACGGAGCGAGGCGAGAGGCAGAAATGGCCCAAAATAAAATAAAAATGCAGTTTAAGCCTTTAAAAAGGTGATAATATGCATAGGCATGTGCCCAATATAGAAAGGTTAAAAACGAGCATTTCTATGGCAACCTGTAGTGTTCGGGAGATCCCCAATACACTACTCGCCCTCTACCTGCTCAACTGAGCAAGGCTCACAGCATACAATAGTGCTCAATATTCTAGCAGCATACACAATGGTTCATTTAAATTTAAAACAAGTTAGCACAGGACTGCTCTCAGGAGCTGCACCATCCCTCGCTAATGCAGTAAATGCTTGTTTTTTTTTTTTGTTTAGTTTTTTCGAATACTGTTTTTGCACCTCCACACCCGGGCATCCTTCCAAGGTGTCCTCTCAATGGCTGCCTCCACTCCCGACCTGAACCCTGCATCACTCGGAGGGACTCCCCGGACCACCCAGGCAGACCTAGCCCCCCCGATCACCCCTCGGGGCAGGGCCATCTTCCTGTGACGGCCTTTCTGAGATTAGAGAGGTCTTACCTGGATGGTGGGTCGGCCGTGGAGTCCCCTAAGCTCAGGGCTCACACTGGGATGTGGGCTGCGTCCCTGGAATCCCCATCATCTCCACGAGTGTGGTAGGGGATTTTTATCTGCTTGTGTTGTCCCCAGGGTGTGCAATGTGCAGTGTGCAGTGTGCAATCCCAGCGCCTGTGCGGCTACCCTGCTGGTGCCACCGCCTCCTACCCCTCGTAGATCGTGCCTGCAGTGCCCCCAACCTCCATCGGGGCTGCCAGGATACCGGTCATCCCCAGATCCCTCCCCCAGGAAAGGAGAGCAGTCCTCCAGATGCTCAATCCTTTCCTGCCCAGTCAACCCCCCCGCTCCCCGAGTCCGTCCCCGAACCCAAGTTGCCACTGTGGCATGCAACGCCTCAACCCTCAGCGCCACCAGGCTGGCCATTTAAATGCTTGTTAATGAAGCATTTAAACCTATCATCTAGGATCCTGGTTCCCCTCCTGGACAGATACAGACCATCGCACCAGTATATGCCTGCATCCTTCCAGGTGAACCCCCAGTCCCCAATGAAGACAAAACCCTGAGCTCTGCACCAGTTTTTCAACCATTGGTTGAATCCCATGGTGCAGAGCACCTTATCCTCACCCATGCCATAGACAAGCAGCACCTCCGAGAAGGTTACCATGCATGCTACTTGTCTAAGGCCCCTCCCCAACTCCATAAACTCCTCCTGCACTGCTCTGATCCCTTTTCCAGCCAGGTCTTTTGTCCACAGGTGGACAATGACATCCAGCTCCCTCCCCTGTGCAGTTGCTCCCGTGATCCTGAGGATTTGCTCCCTGACCCTCCAAGCCATGGTGTCAGGCAGGCACCTTAACTCCCTGTCCCCTCCCTCCCCCAGTTCTACCCTCCTAACAATGAGTCCCCAACCAGGAGTTGTTTCCTCCCCCTGTGGGGTCCCATGCCACCCTCCTGTGGGTCTCCTTTGTGGAGGTTCCTAGCATTCTGCTTGTTCTCCACTGCGGGTACCTCCATAGAGTAACCACACTCTGCCAGAATGGCATACAAAGTGTGGAAAGGTACAACTGAAGGGACGTGCCTCTGTTCCACCACCCTCACCCTCCCTGGGCCCACTGTGGTCCAACCGCTCCTCAGTCCCACTGTGGTTCAACTGCTCCTCTTTCTTGGCAACCTCTGAGGCAGCGGCAATGGCCCTGGTGGTCCCTGGATGGGAGAGGAGATCCCCTGAATCTTGGCCAACTTGGCCTGGAGATGAGCAACCTCCTCCCTCAGCCCAGGCAGAGAGATGCCTGCAGATGTGACAACACTGCACCCTCCAGAATGTCTCCCGGAAGACTGCTGCTCCAGAGCCACTGCACTGCACTATTCCCATTATGTCTTATTTGTGGCCCCTTATCTGTTGTTTTGTATACCTACTCTTTCCTCTCTCTGTTTAAGAAGACTGGCAACATTTTAAGGAGGCCATAAGTACAGTTACTGAACAACGTGCACATCGAATCAGTAAATCAAAAAGAAGGAACAGCCCTCTCTGGTTCATCAGGGACACAGTAGCAAAAATAAGGGAAAAGAAGAAGGCCTTTAAGCAATACAAAAAGTCACAGAAGGAAGCTGATATGGACAATTACAGGAACAAACTCAGGGAGGCAAGAAGGGCCAAAGCACAAACAGAGGAAAGGATAGCACAGGGAGTCAAGAAGGGAGATAAAACCATCTATAGGTATATGAGGGAAAAGAGAAAGAGTAAGGGAGGACTAATCAGATTAGCAGCACAAGATGGCCAGATGGTAGAAAAAGACCAACTCAAAGCAGAGGTGTTGAACAAATTCTTCTGCTTTGTATTCTCAATAGAAGATAGTGGTAAAGGACCTCCACTGAAGCAGACAGAACACAATAACAAGTAGGCCAACACTAGCCTATTCACAAGGGAAAGGGTCCTAGAAAAACTAAATAAACTTATGGTTAATAAGGCAATGGGATAAGATAGTATTCACCTGAAGGTGTTGAAGAAGCTACGGGAAGAAACTGCAGCACCACTAGCAGAACTATTCAGTAAATCACTGGAAAGTGGCACAGTACTTCCAGACTGGAGAACAACAACAGTAGTGCCCTTACGCAGGGGAGGAAGCGGAGAGTATACCGGAAACTATCGCCCAGTCAACCTGACCTCTATAGTGGGAAAAATTATGGAGGTACTACTAAAAGAGAGAATAGTGGAATACCTAAAGGAAAATGGAAAACTAGCCCCAAGCAACATGGCTTCACAGGAGGTCAATCATGTGAAACAAACTTGACTCATTTCTTTGACTGGGTTACCAAAACAATAGACCAGGTGGGCATGGTATACCTAGTCTTCAGCAAAGCCTTGCACACCGACCCCCACAGGAGACTGGGAAACAAACTAGAGCATGCAGGGTTAGGGTATCAGATAGTTAACTGGGTTAGGAATTGGCTACATAATAGGAAGCAGAGAGTCTAGGTCAACGGGCTTTGTCACAAGAGGGGGAAGTGACCAGCGGTGTACCACAGGGGTCGATGCTGGGTCCAATCCTCTTCAACAACTTCATCAGTGACATCACAGAAGAATTGGAGGGGAGGGTGTGCCTGTTCACAGATGATACAAAGCTCTGCAACAGGGTAGATATACAGGAGGGGGCCACAAGCATGGTAGCTGACCTCAGGAAACTAGAGGAATGGTCAAAACACTGGCATTTAAAATGTAATGCCATGCACCTGGTAAAGCAAAACCCAAGGGTGAAGTACACTCTGGATGGGCACCAACTGGAAGTGACAAAAATGAAAAGGGACCTGGGTGTACTCATCACTAATGACTTCAAAGTTACAAAACAATGCGAAAAAGCTGTGCAGACAGCAAGTGGCAACCTCGGATGTATATGGAGGGGCACTACAAGCAGAAAGCAAGAGGTAATCATGCCACTGTACAGATCCTTGGTTAGGCCGCACCTGGAGTACTGTGTCCAGTTTTGGAGACCACACCTGAAAAAGGACATAGATTAGAGACAGTGCAGAGAAGGGCTACTAAAATGGTGCAAAGGCTGCACCTTGAGACATATGAAACTAGGCTCAAGGTACTAAAATTGTACTCACTAGAACAGAGAAGAAACAGAGGAGAGATTATAGAAACATTCAAATACGTCAAGGGAATAAACAAAATGAAGAGTCTCTTCCAAGTAAACAGGTGGTGGCAGCTTAGACAGTAAGAGAATTTAAACTAGCGTGGGGTAGACAGTGTGGACAGCTTGGCTTGAACAATTAGAGGGAGTGGGGTAGCCACTTTGAGCAGACTAGATGGATCAAATGGTCCCCATCTGCCAACACCATTCTTGTGTTCTTATGACAGTTTATCATGACTGGTAGTGATTTTCTTCTTGGAAAGTGTACTTGACAAAAAGGGAATAGGACACTATACCACCATGGCTCAGATTGCAAGAATTTCAGGGTTTGATGAGACAAAAGATTTTCATTCCTATCTGTAGTCTGAAATGTGGATGGATGCAAATGACATATCAATAGAAAATCAAGTGTTTTCCTGTCTGTAATTAGACCCCGAGTATATGGATTGTTGAAGAAGAATTTAACAGCCCCCAAAAAACGAAAGATTTTTGCATCTTGCTCAGACTCTAATAGGACATTTTAAGTGCTAACCACTGATAATTGCAGAGCGCTTTTGGACATTATCACTGGGATTGATAGAAACGTTCAAGTACCTCAAGGGAATCAACAAAGTCCAAGAGGGCAGCATCTTTCAAAAAAAGAGGTGTGCAAGAACAAGGGGGCACAATTTGAAGATGGGGAGGGGGGCTCAGAGGTAATTTAAGGAAGTATTTTTTCCACAGAGAGGGTTGTGGATGCATGGAACGGCCTTCCGGAGGAGGTTGTGGAGTCAAAAACTGTGGTGGAATTCAAGCATGCATGGGACAGTCATAAGGCCATTCTAGGGGTTGGGGGTAGGAAGAAGTAGGCTGCTGGTTAACTAGGATCTGCAGCTTATCCAGTAGGTAGGGAAATGGGCAGACTGGGTGGGCCAAGCGGTCCTAACCTGCCATCAAATTCTATGGATCAGAAAGATGGTAAAACAATAGCTGATTATATTGCAGCCTTAAAGCAACATTCTATAAACAGGGAGTTTAGAGCTTTTCTGAGTGAACTCTCAAGGACAGATTAGTGTGTGATTTAAAAAGTGAACTCACAAAAATGTCTATTGTCTGAAAAGGTCCTGACTTTCCAGTCTGCTTCAGAAATTGCTTTAGTCATGGAAATTAGCTCAAAAAAGGTACAGCAGCTGGCAGAGAAGATATATTTTCAGCTTCATGGTGTACATAAAGTGTGAGGCAGTGCAACTACTGCAACTAACAGATAAATCTACTGAAAAAGGAGGGTTGTCCAAAGCAATTCAACAGGGAAAGAATACAAGCATGAGAGGTCAGCAAGCTTGCTACTGGTGTGGCAGGATGCATTCACCTAACATCTGCAAATTTAAAAATTACAAATGCCACCGCTGTCTCAAAACTGGGCATATTGCACACAACTGTAAAACCACAGGAGAGCACCAGTTGTAGCACACTGTGTAGTGAGCGGAGCATCTGGAGATAAGCAGCAATGCTGAGGATGACTGTTTTGGGCTATCTACAGCATACACAGCAAGTAAAGGTAAAAAAGGGATAAATACTAAAATATCCTTAGATGGTACATCTGTGAATATAAAAGGGGCAGGAGGCGGCTTCCTGATACAACCCCGCAGCCACAACTTAAGTCAAACAAGTGCAAGCAGAAGAAGTCAGGCTACCGGGTGTCCAGCTGGAATAAGACCGTATATGTTAGATATGGTTAAAAGTGCAAAGTCAGCTAAATCCCTTATTTGGAGTCCACAAACCGAAACGTAAAATTTACCAAAAATGAAAGTACAGAAAGAACTGATTTTCTGGCTCTCAATAGAGAAGTATGGAAGTCAGTACAGAACTACACAGAAAGCCATTGACAAAATGCTTTTTGGCCTTTGATAGCTACCACCCCAGACACATGGTAAAAAATATACAAAAGGGGCAGTTTATGCAGTTAAAATGAAACACCACCAGTGCAGAAGACTATGGGAAAAGTACTGACACTCTCAGTAATATATTTTATGCAAGGGGTTAGGAAAGTGTAGAAAAGGCTAAAAGCACTGTTGAACAGATCAGTAGAGGACATCTACTAAGAAACAGTAACAGAACAAGTAATACTGACTGTCTGAATTTTATTTCAGAATGCATCCCACATAGTTACAAAATCAGAGATCCTACTGAAAAATCGGAATCTTTTAACACTGGAACCCAGATGGGAGCAGGAAGTAAAAATTCCCCCCACCCCACCCCTGCATGGCGTATAAAAGAGAGCAGAATATTACCAGTATTGTGACCAGAAGCCTTTACACGGGACCTGAAAAACAGCAATTGATTAATTTTACCCGTGGAACTTTCAGATGCAGTAATTGTGTCTTTTGCCAGCACAACACATGTAGCACTTTTGTATATCCTGTATCAGGACAAACTTTTGAAAACAGACACTTTGTGAACTGCTCGACTAGGAATGTGGTCTATGTGGCAAGCTGCGTTTGCAAGGATTTTTAAGTCGGCAAAACCAAAAGACTGCTTAAAAAACATATTGCTGAACATTTGGGAAGTATCACAAGGAAGGACAAAAATAATGCTTTGGCACTTTATGTGATGCAGAAAGGATCTGATCACATTTTCAAATTTCAGGGATTGGACGAAATTAGCTTAAATATACGCGGTGGGGGGGGGATTTAGATAATAAGTTACTCCAATGTGAAAGCAGGTGGCAGTATACTTTGCGAACAAATGGGAGCAGGGGACTGAATTAAATGTTCAGTCCCATGCCCTTTTTAAAGAAAACATAAAATGGTCTTTTGGTATATTTTATGTAAATCAGTTTATGTAGTGTACTAGTGAGTCCGAAAAGCTAGAGCTGTGTGCAATTGTAATTGTATTTAATCATTTTTCACACTTAGGAGAAATTAATTCCCTTGTGTTATCATATTTGAATTATTAATGTTTTTATTGCGGATATCAGTAGTATAGATATTTATAGTAGTTATGTTCTGGGTTTATATGGGGACTTAATGGCTTCTTCATCATCGTCAATTCAATTTTATTGGATAACAAAGTGAGAAAAGTATTTCTCATTTACGACTGTGTCCAACACGAAAACATGACAATATTACAATATATACAAAATGTTAATTTAAACATACAGATACTAATATTAAAACTGTCAGCTATATATACGTGATCACAATTATGTACAAAATATGTATCCAAAGCAGTTAGTGTTTGTGGAATAAACTGGATAAACAAGCTCTGAAACACTCCAAAGGTAATAATACTAAGCAGAGAACACCAAGAGGAAGGAGCTGCTGTTATAACTATACTTCTCTACTGGGACTAAAGAACTAGAACTCTACTACTGGGACCTTCAATTTAGGGTAAAAACAAAACAAACAAAAAAAAGTTAGTGTGTTTGTCTGAGTTGGCTGAAGGGAATTGTTATCTGTGCAATTAACTAAGTGTAGAAAGAGCTCTAAAGTAGGGGGAGTGGCTTAGCTAGAAGGAAGCCAGTTTAAAGCCAGATTTAAAAACTGACCTAGATAGCTTCTGCCAGAGAACAGGCAGAGAACACCAAAAGGAAGGAGCTGCTGTTATAACTATACTTCTCTACTGGCACTATATTGCCCTTCTTCCCTAAGCCAGTTCTACTTTTATAGGCACTGTATTTGACTGACAACAGGAACTTCCTGTTTGGGAGCAAGAAGTGAGTGATCACACAGCCACAAAGGACTCACCATCCTAGAAGGAAAAGACTAGCTTTCACCCCCCAGCTGCTGGAGGTCTGACTCTGGGCAAGTAAGGAGAGTCCTGAGAAATATTGAAACTTCTTGTTTCAGAACAGGAAGATCAGGAGCTTTAAGGGCAAAGATGAGAGAAAAAAAAAATAGGAAGGGAGAAAAAAAAATAAAAATAAACAGAGGAAAGAGTAAATATTCCAAACAACAGTTAAGGGGCCAGAAATAAGACATGATGGGAGTGGTGCAGTGCAGTGGCTGTGGAGCAGTAGTCTTCCGGGAGATGCTCTGGAGGATGCGGTGTTGTTCCATCTGCAGGCACCTCTCTGGGCTGAGGGAGGAGGTTGCTCATCTCCAGACTGAGTTGGCCAGGATTTGGGGGACCTCCTCTCCCACCCAGAGACCACCAGGACCACTGCCGTTGCCTCTGAGGTTGCCAAGAAAGAGGAGCGGTTGGACCACAGTGGGATCAGTGAGGGTGAAGGTGGTGGAACAGAGGCACATCCCTCCAGCTGTACCTCCTCACAATTCATATGCCGTTTTGGCACCCGCAGTGGAGACCAAGGAGGATGCTGGGAACCTCCACAAAGGAGACCCACAGGAGGGTGGCATGGGTGACTCCATTGTTAGGGGGTAGAACTGGGGGAGGAAGGGGACAGGCAGGTAAGGTGCCTGTCTGGCACCATGGCTTTGAGGGACAAGGAGCGAATCCTCAGGCTTGCCGGAGCAGCTGCATGGGGGAGGGAGCTGGATGTCATTGTCCACCTAGGGACAAATGACCTGCCTGAGAAAGGGATCAGAGCAGTGCAGGAAGAGTTTGTGGAGTTGGGAAGGGGCCTTAGACAAGTAGCAAGCATGATAACCTTCTCGGAGGTGCTGCCTGTCTATGGCATGGGTGAGGCTAGGATGCTCCACACCATGGGATACAATCAGTGGCTGAAAAACTCGTGCAGAGCTCAGGGATTTGGCTTCATTGGGGACTGGGGGTCCACCTGGAGTGATGCAGGCCTACACTAGTGTGATGGTCTTAATCTGTCCATGACTAAAGCAATTTCTGAAGCAGACCAGGATCCTAGGTGACAGGTTTAAATGCTTCACTGGCAGGCATTTAAACTAGTCAAGGGGGGAGGCACTGGAAAGGAGCAGGGAAATCCTAGCCCCCCCCCCAAAAAAAAAAATCAGGGTAGTAAGTGAGGTAAACACCAAGCTAGAGATGTCAATAAGGAGAAGGGCAGGAGTAAATGGAGAAACTGACAAAGGCAATAAGGACAGTGATTGGGCAAAAAGGGGTAAGGCCATCAAGAAATGGAGGGCAATGAGTACCAATGCCCGTAGTCTGGGCAACAAGCTCCCTGAACTGGTGGCCTTTATGGAAGAGGGATGCCTGGATATTGTAGCAGTCACAGAAACATGGTACACAGAAAACCATGACTGGGGTGTTAACATACCAGGGTACACAACCTACAGGAGAGACAGGGAGGGGAGGAGTAGCGCTCTATGTAAGCGAAGGGCTAAAAACAACGGAACAAAAGAGTAAACAGGGAGGAAAGGAGGCACTGTGGGTCACCTTAGAGACTGGAAATGATACCACAATCCACACAGGGGTTGTATACAGACCCCCATGTCAGGGGAAGGGAATAGACAAGGATACGATAAAAGGTATCCTTAGGATGGCAGAGAAAGGGGCGATTCTGTTGATGGGAGACCTGAATATGCCAGATGTTAACTGGAGCACCTTTGCTGCAGCAACATCCAAGAGCAGGGCCATTCTCGGTGCCCTACAGGGGACATGCCTCAGACAGCTAGTTTTGGAACCCACTCGTGAGGGAGCAATCTTAGACCTCGTACTCTCAAATGGGGACAGTAAGAGGATCTCAGATCTAGAAGTGGGTAGCCATCTGGGAACAAGTGACCACCAAACAGTGTGGTTCACGATAAACTCAGCTACAGAGTCGAGCCATACAAAAGTGAGGGTACAGGACTTCAGGAGGGCCGACTTTGGCAAGATGAGAAAGTGCCTTAGAAAAGCACTAGCAAACAGGCTAGAAGGAGTGGTGGAGCAACAATGGAGAAACATCAAAACTGCCATCACAGAGGCAACAAGCCTTTGTGTGAAGCAAATAAATCAAAATGAAAGAAAAAGCCACTATGGTTCCCAAAAGAGGTGGTGGGGAAGGTTAGGGAGAAAAGATAGCATTTAGGAAGGCTAAGGAAACACAGAAGGAGCAAGACAGAGAATTGTACCAGTTAAGGCAGAAGGAAGCAGGGAGGGAAGTCAGAATAGCAAAGGCCCAAACTGAGGAAAAGATAGCCAACTTGGTTAAGAAGGGGGATAAAACCTTTTATAGGTATATCAGGGAGTGTAGAAAGACAAAGGGAGGGATAGTGAGGCTGAATAGAATGGATGGTGGGTGGGCGAGAGGACAGTGAAAAAGCAGAGATATTGAACGAATACTTCTGCTCAGTATTCACAAAAGAGGAGGAGGAGAGTGCCTAATCCAATTAACAGAAGCATTCTGGATGGGGGGGATCCCAGTCTTTTTCTCAGAAGAAAGGGTTCTGAAAGAATTCCTAAAACTGAAGGTGGACAAAGCAATGGGCTTGGACTAATCACCCAGAATTTTAAAAGAATTAAGGGAGAACTAGTGACACCACTGACTACCCTTTTAACAAATCATGGGAGGATGGTGTGATACCTGAGGACTGGAGGAAGGTGGATGTGATTCTCCTCCAAAAGTGGGAGCAAGACAGAGTCAGAAAACACAGACCTGTCAGTTTGACCTCTGTGGTAGGGAAAGTGATGGAATCACTTCTGAAGGAAAGAACTGTTGAGTACCTAGAGGCCAGTGGGGCACAGGACCCAAGGCAGCATGGGTTCACAGCAGGAAGGTCATGTCAGATAAATCTAATTGATTTCTTTGACTGGGTGACCAAAGTAGTAGACCAGGGAGGGGCTGTTGGCATGGTCTACCTAGACTTTAGCAAGGCATTTGATACAGTCCCACACAAAAGATTAATAATCAAATTAACCAGCCTGGGAGTGGGTCCCAGGGTGGTAGCCTGGGTAAAATATTGGCTGGACAACAGGACACAGAAGTTAATTGTAAATGGAGTCGATTCTGAAGAAAGAGGAGTTACTAGTGGGGTACCACAGGGTTCAGTACTAGGTCCAGTCCTTTTTACTGTCTTTATAAGTGACATTGCAGAGGGACTGGAAGGAAAAGTGTGCCTCTTTGCAGATGACACAAAGATCTGCAACAGGGTTGATACACAAGGAGGCGTGGGAAGGATGAGAAGGGACTTGGCAAGGTTGGAGAAATGGTCAGAAGCATGGCAGCTTGGATTCAATGCAAGGAAGTGCAAAATAATGCTCCTGGAAACAAAACCCAGGGGAAGATTACACAATTGGGGGGGGGGGGAGGTAGTAACAACAACAACTAGCATTTGTCAATGTCGAATGTTTGCTTGC
Source organism: Neoceratodus forsteri (assembly GCA_016271365.2). Taxonomy (NCBI): domain Eukaryota; kingdom Metazoa; phylum Chordata; order Ceratodontiformes; family Ceratodontidae; genus Neoceratodus; species Neoceratodus forsteri. Next base: position 184,633,614 of record JADMNL010000022.1, read on the forward strand.
TGGCATTGGCATTGGTAGTGTAGGAGTTAGACAGCTACATAATAGGAATGGCAGTGAAGTATTGAACTGAAGCTAACCCCACCACCACCCTGCAGAGACTGACAGGCATTGGGGTGTGCCTTTGAGTCATCAGGCATAACGGCCACGCCATTACACCACACCCTATCCTGCAGACACAGTCAAGTGTCACGGTGTGCCTTGGGGTCTTTGGCCCTTATGCTCACCCCATTCCATCAGGAAATACGGTGAGATGGGTACTGTATAGGACAATGGGGTGAACTTTGGGGCGGAAGAGTCCAAGGCATACCTCGATGCCTCTCACTGGCTGCAAGAGAATCCTAAGTCACACCCGATGCCTGTCAATCTCTTATATAGGGTGGGGTTACATATCAGAAACCCTAACGCCTCAGGCATTAGTTACATTTTCACCCAAATTTTCAACATGGGTTTTTTGTGACCCCAATTATGAACAGTGGCAATATCAGTTTGTTAGCCAAAAGCTGATTTTGCACAGCGACTACGCCATTTGGCACCACAGGTACGAAAACACATTTCGAACAATATGTGAAAAATGACAGCAGTACTGTTCAATGGGAGGTGCAAAAAATGGCAATGTTGAAAATCTGCAGTGAAAATATAAAAAAAACTGGTGAAGTCACGAGCATGCATAGAAACTGTGCAACGCACACCCGTAATGCAATTAGTTTGGGAATTTTTTTTACAGCAGATTGTCAACACAGGCATTTTGGAACCTCTGCTCATGAACAGCGTCTCTGTGATTTTCTTAATCTGTCCCGAACAGTGATTTCCCACAGCGACCACGCATTTTTGCGCTGGAAGTGTGAAAACACATTTCGGCCACAGTGTGAAAAATGACAGCTGTCCTGTTCACAAGGAAGTGTGGAAAAATGGCAGTGGTGAAAATCTCGACTGAAAATATTAGAAATCCATGAATTTACGAGGGTGCATGGAAACTGCGCAATGGTCGCTCGTAACACAGTCATTTTATGGACTTTATTCACCAAATTTTTAACATAGCCATTTTAACTCCTCTGCTCATGAACAGTGTCACTGTGATTTTCTTAATCTGTCCCGAACATTGATTTTGCACAACCGACTCGCGCCTATTGTGCGCCATACACGGTAAATACATTTTGGGTGAGATGTAAAATGATGCTCACTGCTCATAAGGAGGTGTGGTAAAATGGCAATGATGAAAATGTGGAGTGAAAATATTGAAAATTCGCGAACTGGCGAGAGCATGCGTAGGAACAGCGCTAGCGCATGCTAAATAAAACATCATTTCTGAGGATTGTTTCACCAAATTTTCAACATAGGGTTTTGGGGCCTATCTCATGAACTGTGACACTGTCAGTCTCAGAATTGGTCCCAAAAGGTGGTTCCGCCAGAAGACCGTGGAAATCACCATTTGGGCCGATTAACAAAATGACAGTGACAGCATTCATGAGGTGGGCTCCCAAACACCCATGTTGAAAATTTGGTAAACAAATTCTCAAAATGCCTGAGATATACATCAAAGTTGAAAAACCCTATTTATTCCATTATACAGCTTACCGCATTTCCTCAGCTTTGAAGAGTGCAGACGTGTTCCGGTCCACCAAAGATTGTCGTGCGGACTCCGAGATAAGTATGGGGTGAGGTGGGGTGTGGGGAGGAAGGGTGCAGAGGGTGGGGAGGTGTCAGGAAAGTCAGTGAGGAAGGTTTTTTCTTGCAGGTTTTTTTCTTAGATGACGCGGACTTGTTCCACGATGGGGTGGGCTCCCAGCATAAGCTGGAAGGCTGTTGGGGGCAGTGGCGCCGATGGGGGCTTGAGCACCCCCATCAGCCATATGGACTGTTGCCACAATGGGGTGGGCTCAGAGCGTGGCACTTGGAACTCTAGTGGGGAGGAAGCGCAGCAGAGCATATGGGGATTGGGCACCCCCGTCGGCCATACAGTGTGTGCGTGGGGGGGGGGCGCATGAGCACGTAATATGCGTGTGTGTGGGGAGGACAGCGCATGATCATGCACTATCTTTTCGCTGCTCACTGAAGCAGAGCTCTCCCTTTCAACTGTAGGGCACTGCATTTTCAACTGCTGTCACAGACAGCTGCAGCATTCATTGGTGAACTGTGGCCGCGCCTGTAAACACACTGACTGAATTGGAAGACAGGGTGCCAAACCTACAAAAACTCGGATGATGGCACTATGTTTCTTGCACATGAGTGCAAGCAAACATAACAATGGAAAGGGACCTGGGGGTTATCATATCAGATGACCTTAAGGTTAGCAAGCAATGTGAGAAGGCAGTAGGGAGGGCTAGGGGGATACTGAGATGTATAGGGAGAGGCATCACCAGCAGAAAACAGGAAGCTGTTATCCCTCTGTACCCGACCACAGTTGGTGAGACCCCATCTGGAGTACTGCATCCAGTTCTGGAGACCCCATCTCAGCAAGGACATAGACAGGATGGAGGCAGTCCAGAAGAGGGCAACTAAAATGGTGCAGGGTCTGCAAGAGATGCCATATGAGAAGAGACTAAATTAGCTTAATATGCATACCTTTGAGGAAAGGAGGGAGAGGGGGGACATGATAGAAACTTTTAAGTACCTCAGTGGAATCAACAAAGTCCAAGAGGGTAGCATCTTTCAGAAAAAGAGATGTGCAAGAACAAGGGGACACAATTTGAAGATACAAGGGGGACGGCTCGGGGCAATGTGAGGAAGAATTTTTTCACAGAGAGGGTAATGGACGCATGGAACAGCCTTCCTGAGGAGGTTGTGAGGTCTAAAACTGTGAAAGAATTCAAGAATGCATGGGACAGACATAAGGCAATTCTAGTGGGGGGGGTAGGAAGTAATAGGCTGTTGGTTAACTAGGATCTGCAGTTTATCCTGTAGGTAGGGAAATGGGCAGACTAGGTGGGCCAAGGGGTCCTTACCTGTCATCAAAGTCTATGTTTCATCTTGTATTCCCAATTTTTTTTTCACTATTTCCCAAGTTCTGGGGACTGCTACTGATAACAGCTTTTTGCCATATTTTGATCTGCATCTCAGAATCTGAAAAGAAAACTGGGATGCAGATCTTAAAGAGTATTCTGAATATGTTTTAGGCTGTGTATTATTTAATAAAAAAGGAGGTAAAAATCTGTAAAACAAAGTTGCACACAAGATATACCAGTGATGATCCCCACTGTCAGGCAAAGATGTCCAGTCAACTGTTCTACACAATGTGCACCTATGAGTGTTAGAAGGTAGATTTGTTATAAATCTGTACGCACTACTGCACAATGTGTCTAAAGTACCAAGCACAGTCTCGGTTGCGTTTTTGTAAATAAAATCTCCATAGTCCAATTCAGGTAAGAACAAAAACGATACTAATAACTTCCCTAATGGAAAACTGAATAATGACCGATTTCAGAAAAAAAATCCTAATAACTGCTTTAATGTGGTGGAAATAGTTGTGATATGAGACTCAAATGTTAAGTGACTGTCAAGTATTAAAACTACATATTTGTAAGAATATACCCTACTAATGTTAACTCCAGAGGCAACTTGAATAGGCCTTGTGATGTCCTTTTTAATGTTATGCTTTTCAAAAAGCATCCCCTGTTTTTCTTTTCATTCAGAAGGAGCATTAAATCCATCGTGCTTATGCAACTGGATGAGATGTATGCTTGTGTTACTTTGATACACTGTGGCTATTCGCCTCTCTAACCGTGAGATATAGCACTCTGTAGAGGTACTGATGCAAGGAAACCCTAGAGGAGGTTTACCCCCATAGGTGCTGCGGGATTTGTTCCCTTGGTTAAAGGTAGCTTAGGAAGAAGCCCACAGGTAAGATAGAGAAGCGGCTGGAGGAGGAAGGGTGGATGGTGGGGCAACGAGAAACAATTCCTGGGACAGCCCAGGAGAAGTGGCCTTTTAAGGCTTGGTGGGGGAGTGACATTGTTGCTCTGCCCATTGAACCTCAGGTTTAAAGCCTTCCCATTCAATTGTGCTTACGCAACTGGAGGAGATGTACGCTTGTGTGACTGATACATTGCGGCTATTCGCCTCTCTATCCGTGAGATATACCACCATCTAGGGATACAATGCATGGAACCCTAGAGGAGGTTTCCCCCCATAGGTGCCATAAGAATTGTTCCTCTGGCTAAAGGTAGCTTAGGAAGAAGCCCCAAAAAAATATCCAAAAGGGTATCTAGCATCAAAGAGGCGAGAAACATAAGATATCTAGACCGGAATTAAATGTGACAGACTAGATAGGAAGGACAAGAGAAGAACAATTTGAGGCTAGGACAATGAACAAAAGGAAATCTGATAAGATGAAGAAGGGCAGACTTCCTAAGGAGAGAGGGAACAGCCAGGCCACCACCCAACTCCATCCAACAGTGGAACCTGACTACTACTGAATGTGGAGGGGTTATGGGATAACAGATGGACCAGACACCAAACTTCAAGTTCAACACACAATCTCTGTGTGATGTTTATTCAGAATGCAGCAGATAACCTTAAGCAATGTCATATCCCTTGTTCAGTATATCAGTTTGCAGCAACAGACTATTTAAGTCTTTTCTCTACACTTAGCCAGCACCTACTGACTCACTGATCTCTGATCTAACTTATCAGTTGAGATTCAGCCTCCCATATGCGGGCCTTGTTTGCTTGGGTGGTGGGGGCACAAATAAAAAAAAAAGCTAAAGACAAAGAACCTCAGTGCAGGGGGCTCTGATGGAAGAGGGATGCACTGATACAAGGGTTACCCCAAAGGGCACTGACATTAGGCCAAGTTTCAAAGAAACACAACATCACACATACGTCCATAATGCAAAGCATCAGGGGATACATACAAATCACCATGAAATTTCAGACTTGTTCAGTTCACAGCAATTCACATGCATTTTAAATAGCACAACTAACTTAATTTTTATCATACAGTCCCCTAGTAACTTTTTACCTTTATCAAAACCACCTAGTGCCATGGTATTTTCAACATTTCTAGGTTTCATACACATACTGTATATGTGCTAGGGCAGTGGGTTAAGAACAAAGTGGATGCTGGGTAGTGTAGTCCAATTGGAAGTGTAGGACTAAAGGAATGTGTTTTGGTTTTTAAATTCCTTTAATTAAGAGATACACAGAAGGAGCTAGTGCTTCTAGCGATTCCTATACCGAGACTGTAGCAGTAAAAACAACTTGAAATCAGGGGATTAGTGAGTGCGAGACCCTCGCTACGTCCAGGTCCCGCACAGCTTCAATTCAGGTGCTCATGCGAGCAGTACCTTGGAAGCTACTGCTTGTACTGTGCGACCACCAAAAGTGGTGAGACAGGGTGGCAGTGGCTAAAAAGAGTGCTGTTTGGGGATATTGTGGCTGAAATCCTGTTTCTGAAGCTGCTATTTTCAGTTTTGTAATTAGCAACCTTCTATGTGCTAGGGGCAGTGGGTTAAGAACGAAGTGGATGCTGGGTATTGTAGTCCAATTGGAAGTGAAGGACTACAGAAACGTGTTTCTGTTTTTAAATTCCTTTAATTGAGAGATACACAGAAGGAGCTAGTGCTTCTAGTGAGTCCTATTCCCAGATTGTAGCAGTTAAAACAACTTGAAATCAGGGGATTAGTGAGTGTGAGACCCTCACTACTTCCGGGTCCTGCACAGCTTAAATTCAGGTGCTCACGTGAGCGACACGTCTCGACGTGCTGAGACGTGTGGACACACGTGTCTTAACACGTGTTGGCATGTTAGCGAGAAAAGGGGAGAAGGAGAAAGAATGCTCTACGCAGAAAGTCTGAGAAGGTAGGGCGATATTGCAGTATATTACTTGCTTAAAATTGGGACAGAAGTACCAACGCTAAACAAGATACCCTCGCTATTAACATCAGAGCGAGATCTATTGATAAGCTGTGTAAGTTGTAGCATATATAAAATGGCTGAATTGGGTACCGACTATACTAGCTATGAATGTGCAAAATGTGCTTTAAATAGTGAGTTGCATTTCAATTTAATTAAGGTTACAGAACGATTGGGAGTCATTAGAGAAAAGTCAGATGGAACTCACGGCTAGGCTGAAAATTCTCTCTAGTCTAAACATTAATGATGCTTCCAAGGAAGGGAGTAGTTTACTAATTGGACAGGGCAAAAGAAAGAATAAAGAAGATGGAGGAGGAAGTAATCAGGGTGAATGGAGTGAGGTAATTAAAGTTAAAAAGAAGTGTAGAGGATTACGCCCATTGAGACCAGTCCCAGTACATTTAAGAGGGGAATATGGGAAGGATAGACCTATGACTAACATGGAGGGACTAAGGCAGGAAGAATATGATCAAATTAATAATAAAGAAAAGAGGCCGTCCCGGTGGCGCGGAGGGTTGAGGCGCTGGACGCCACACCTCGCGCTACGCCAGCGACCTGGGTTCGGGAACGGACCCGGGTCATCGGGGGTCGTCTAGGGAAGGGAGGATGGAGCGTCCCCAACGGATGCTCTCCTCCTCGGTGGGATACCAGGGTGCCTTGAGCCTGACGTCCCTGAGAGGATCGGTGGATGCACAGACTCAAAGGGCACGGCGGCTCTGTCTACCGGAGCCGGGAGGGGCGTCGTTGGGTGCTTGAGAGGCGTCGTCAACCGCAGACTCTCTGCTTGCATCTCAGAGGGCGGGTTAGGTGGGGAAACTACTCGGAGGAAAAAGCCCTCCGGTCGCTTAGATGAAGTCCTCCGAGCTGCCTCACCATCTGCCGACCAGGGCAGACCCCAATGTGCAGCTGCTGCAGGGGAAGGGGGCAAAGGGGCTTCTCCTCACCCGCCCGAGGTAATCCAGACCATCAATAAGCCCCATTAGCGATGTGGCACTCTAGGGGCTGGCCAAGCTGGTCGGCGAGCTGAAATTAAATCACTCCTTGTAGAGACGGAAGGAGTGGTGATTGGAGGGACAGAAGGAGTGGATAAAAAATAAGTAGAAAAAAAAATAATAAAGAAAAGGAAGGTAGTGTATTGGATGTAATACCGGTGGAAAACAGCTGTAGTGTTTTGGGTGAATTAAATCAGTCACATACTTCAGATGTAGATTGTAACCTGGCTACAGTAGAACTGAGAAGTGAAGGAGACTGAACTCCAAGACAGGTTATAGTAATAGGTAACTATTATAAAGTGCACTGACCAATACATTTGTAAATATGACACAGAAAATAAAATGGTTAGTAGTTTTCCTGGGGCAGGTGCATTGGATTTATACAACATGGCTAATAATATATTTAGTGGAGTGGGGAAGCATCCCCTGGCAGTGATTCATGTGGGTATTAATGATGTCTTGCGGAAGACCTTGCCCAAGATGCAGAAGAATTAGATCAAGTTAGTTGAGAAACTGGTTGAAAAGGGTTGTGAGATTGTGGTCTCGGAAATATTACCAGAACCAAGGGCATCTGTTTACAAGAAGTGAAGAATAGCTTTGACTAATGAATGGTTGAATAGATGGACAAGAACAAGTGGCTACCAATTTCTCAGACATTGGGGGGGCATTTAATAACAGAAATGACATACTGTAAGGATGGGCTTCATCTGAATTTTACAGTAAGTAGGATTTTGGGGATGAGTTTGCATCATGAGATCGAAAACTGTTTAAACTAGAGCAAAAAGAGACGACTATGAAAAAAAAGGAAAACAATATTCTTAGAGTAAAATCAATAGGGTTTCAACTATAAAGGCCATGTTCTGCAATGCCAGAAATTTGAATGCAGCTAGTATGACTGAACTTGAAACAGTAATGAGAAGAGATAATCTGGATATTGTTGGGGTAGTTGAAACCTGGTGGAGCAACAAAACCTTATGGATTCAACAGATACCAGGCTTTAGACTTATAAATAAAAACAGATCAGGGAGAAGGGGAGGGAAGGAATAGAAATTAGGAGTATTGACAATAGTTATGATCTTGGTAGTATTGAAATTATTAATGTTGAACTGTTGAGGATTCAGGGTAAGAAATGTAGGATCTCAGTTTTCTACAGAGCACCAGACACCAGTATGGAGGAGACAGAAGCTTTTATAGAGTACATTGTTAACCTGGCAGAAAACACTGACACTGTGTTAATGGGGGATTTGAATATGCCTGACATTGAGTGGGGGGAAAAACAGTCAGGAAATAATTTAGCTAGCAGGATCCAGGAAGAACTGTTGGCTGTGGGTATTCAGCAATGTATTCATGAAGCTACAAGGGGTGAAAATATATTGGGATGTCATATTTACTAATATACCTGACACTATTCAACAAATTAGTATAATGCCCCAATTAGGTGCAAGTGACCACAACTTCAGTATATAACCTTCTCGATGGATTTGGTAACAAAGTTGGTTAAAGGTAGTACAATCCAGATCCTCTATAAGAGAGATTATGGTGCTACCAGAGAGAGGTTGAGTAGATTTGAATAGTAAGGTATGATAATGGATCAAAATACTAAAGAATTATGGGAGCTTTATTAAATATTATGAATGAGATAATAGAAACTCACATTCCACGAAGGAACACTTACAATCACAAAGGTAAAACGTCACTGTGGTTAACTAGAGCCATAATCAGACTCTGTAAAAAGAAGAAAGTGATGTTTCAAAAAATGAAGAAAAATAAATCATTAACTATCATGAACAGGTCAAGAATATATTAAAGCAATTGAAAAATGAAATCAAGAAGTCTAAAAAACAACTTGAATTTAGATTGACAACGAGTAAAAACAATAAAAAAAGCTTTTCTGCTTATGTATATAATAGAAGAGGAGGAAATAGTATGGCTGGTCCCTTAAATATTAATGGGGTGATGACCTCAGAGCCAAAGGATATGGTAAATGAATTTAGCAGTTGTTCTAGTGCTGTGTACAAAGAACATGATAATATTATAGAAAATAGTAGCTTTGGTATAGGAAAAATAAATCCAAAACTGAGGAGACTTATAACTGAGGAGAAGGTAATGAACAGAATTATGAGATTAAAGGTGGATAAGGCAGCAGGACCGGATGGGATCCACCACTATTCTTGAAGGAGTTGAGGGACGTATTGACACCAATAATTATCCTGTTGGGTCACAAATCATTGTCAGATGGCTTTGTGCCTAAGGAGTGGAGGTTAGCATATGTGGTGCCCATTTACAAGAAAGGGAAAAAGTGTGAGGCAACAAATTATGGCTCGGTGAGCCTGACCTCTGTTGTGGGGAAGATTATTGAGGGAATTATCAGTGAAGACATTACAAATTTTATGACAAGAAAGGGTCTAATGGATAAAAATCCACATGGATTTATGTCTAATAAATCATGTCGAGACTAATTTGATTATTTTCTATGATTACATCAGTAAGCGAACTGATGAAGGAAAAAGTGTTGACGTGGTGATGCTCGATTTTAGTAGAGCATTCGACACAGTCCCACATGGAAAAATTATTAAAAAACTTAACATGGGTGTTGATATGACTATTGTGAGATGGGTAAAACACTGGTTGAGGGATAGACAGCAGCAAGTAAGGATACAGGATTATCTCTCCAAATCAGTGAGGGTTGGGAGTAGCGTACCACAGGGGTCGGTGCTGGGACCACTTTTGTTTAGTATTTTCATAAGTGATTTGGGTATAATTAGTAAAAACAAAATAATAAAATTTGCTGATGACAATAAAATAAGTGAAGAAGTGGATACATTCAATGAAAGACTTGCCTTTGAACGGGATTTAATCCATATTTCAGAATGGGCGATAACCAATGTGATGAATTTCAACAAGGAAAAATGTACAGTAATGCATCTGGGTAGACATACCTGTACTATCCAGCAGACCTATGAAATGCATGTTTTTAGGCTTAATGTTTCAATGTGTGGGAAGAATTTGGGGGTTTATATTCAAAAAGATCTAAAAGGTGGTGCTCATAGTAGAATAACATTAAAGCAATGCATTTGGTAAATTGTATAAGAAGGGGGTTCATTCTAGAAATGAGGGGATGTTGTTGCTATTGTATAAATCATTTGTCAGGCCCATTGTGGACTACTGTTCTACTGTCTGCAGTCCCTTTCTCGTGAAGGATATCAACTTGATGGAAAGGCCACAGAGATCATTTACCAGTCTGTGAGGGAATGTCATACGAGGATAGATTGGAAAAGCTGGGATTGTGGTCTTTGGCCACTAGAAGGGCAAGGGGAGATTTATTGTTATTGTTTAAAATACTAAAAAATGAAGATCTAAAGGCTGAGTTAGGATTAGTAGATAGGGAGAAACTATACCATTTTAGAGGGCATAATACACAACTGAGGGAGGTAAGGAGTAGGATCAATTTAAGAAGGAATGGTTATAAGTGCAGAGTGATTAAGATATGGAATAGACTGCCTGCAGAAGTGGTGGAAGCCAACAATTTAAATGTTTTCAAAAACAGATTGGATAAATACTTTGCTGTAGTTGGTAACACTTGTTACCACCACTGAATTGTGGGGAAAGCCTACACGGGCTTAGCCTTCTTGGCTTTCCTATTTTTTCAGTATGAACTCCAGTATAAGGTAAATACATCAATGTATTTTATGACATAGTGCCATTGCATACTAAATCCAACATCAAGGAACACAGCCTGCTGTCTTACATCAGCTCGGAGATCACCACAATAACCTTCCTGTACAAGGACCTGAGAAGGAAAAGGAAAATTTAAAGAGGATGCTATAGCATTACCACGAAAGGGAAGGGGGTGTCCTTAGGTGGCCAAAAACTGTAAAGAATAGATTAGGCTAATATATAAAAGAACTGTTGCAACAGATTTAAGAAAAGGTTGGTCCTCAGGAGTGGCAGGAGCTCCCTGTCACACTGAACCTACGAAAGCACTAACCCTAATATGACCACTGGCATGGAGGAGAGGAAAAACCCCCATCTGAGAAGGAAACCTCTGGGGATCCAAGGCCTATGTCGCCTTCCCTCCAAGCTATACGATGTTTTGATTGGGGACGGCTCCACTACAGCAATTTAAAGTAGAGATCGAGGAAGGATTTAAAGACAAGATAGAGTAAGGAGGAAATTTACAATTTTAGAGGAAGCTCTCACTCTGTCCTTCTAAATGGACAGCTGTTGAAGGATGTAAGCGATATCTGCAACTAGACACTCAAAAGCAAGATGATGGAAAGAAGCCTTGAAGGCCTAAATGGCTGAAGTTGAGACATGAAATGAATGATAATGGAGATAAGCCTGCCAGCCCTTAGAGAAGGGGCAATAGACATGAAGGCATTCCTCCGATTAGAGAACAGGTCGAGTTGAGGTAGCATGGACCCGAGAAGGTTATGCTTGAGTAGTCGATTGTGAAGGAGTTGACCCACACAGAGGTCAGATGAGCGAGGGATACCCAGATCCGGGCATGAGAAGACTGATGATGATGATGATGATGATAACCGTAGGAGTGCAGCAGTTTGATGAGGTGCTGCTCCCCTTTCATTGCTTGCCATCCAGCCTACCTTGGCTGCAACCTTTGATCTTTCCCTCGGTTCCCATTCCATGTGCATCATTCTTGTTTGTGTGGCCTTTGTTTCCCCACAGCACTTCCGAATGTTCCATCCCCCTCAGCACTCTGCTCCAGGTTGCCCCGTACCCGAGATTCCTCCGCTCTTCGGTTCTCCTTCTCCTCCTGTGCTTGGTCGCAAGCCTGTGGCTTCTTCCTGCTTGTATGCCTTTTCCACTGCTTATATGCCATCTGTGGTGCACCCTACAGTCACTGAGTAACCTATTTTCAGGCCTCTCTGTTGCAGTTCATGGTGGCTGCTGACCAGATCCATCCTATTTCGTATTTTTCAGTGCTGAATTGTATTTAAAATGGTCTAGATTTTTGGAAGGTAGCAGAATGAATATTTTCTTGTATGATTCACTCTGAGTGCCACAGCACTGACAGGAGTGTGTAAACTGTAGACATAAATGTTATGTTTCATGTCTCCAGCAATGAGCCGTTTCGAGACCCTGCATTGCCCATGTTCTCTGCCTTAGTCTTTAGTCAGTGCTCCCCTGCTTCTACCTTGTTGATTCTGTTCCGGTGCTGCCTATGCTCTGGTCCTTACTTAGCAATAATTGGACCATATCACTATCACGCTTGCCTTCTGTGGCTTCCCTCCTGCTGCTGGGTACATTCTTCTCCATGTTCACCAGCTGCAGCGGCCATTGTTCCCTCTGCTTTCTTTTTGGCACCCTCCCCATCATCTACGCTTGACCATATCAAGACCGCCTCTGGTTCCCCTGGTCTGTTTCGTAGGCCTGCATAGGCCTGCTGAGCACCTCAGCAGTCATCTCTCTCCTCCTCCTCCCATTCCCACCGCCCTCCATTTTGCTCATTCTATGACCTTTGCTTTCTTATGGGTTTTTCCCCCCTATCTTGCCATCAGCTTCCCTATTTGTATCCTCCTCTTACTTTAGTCCTTATGGTGTCCAGGTGCTTGAGTCCAGTTCTCCTTCACTCAGTCTGACCTCAGGGTCTCCTCATTTATATCGTTTAATCGAGCATCCCTCTTATTGGGTCCTATGGTACCAAGGCAGGTGACATGACACCCCGGAAGTGCCAGATAGCAATGGGAGCTCGGGGAGGGTAGGAAGAGGAGGGAAAGCACCAACATAAAGGGAGTACGAGAGGGAGAAAGCAGCAAATGGCAGGTCATGATGAGGACTGGCGGAAGAACAAGGTACGGGGCGGGAGGGACGCTGCCGAACCCAGGGCAGAAGCGCAGCGCTGAGCTGCTTGGCAAGAGAGGTGAAGGGGGGCAAAGGAGACAGGGAAGAAAAGTGAGGAGGTGGAGAAGGTGGCACCCGGAGGCACCACAAATGTAACAAGCCGAGAGGAGGGAGGCCTGGTATAGAAATGAGGGAGGGCGGCACCTCCAGTCGCAATAAGAAATGAATCCTGGGACAGCCCAGGAGTAGTGGCCTTTTAAGGCCTGATGGGGGAGTGACATTGTTGCTCTGCCCATTGAACCTCAGGCTTAAAGTCTTCCCATAGTACTAACATACTAAAATGCCAGCAGAATAGGCCTAATGGTCTTTCGTGTCTGCTCGTTTGGTCAGCCCCCACCCTGGGTGCTGACCTTGCTGTCCCCCTCGCCTTCTCTGGCTTCTCCCTTCCCAGTTCCGGATATTCTTGCTGCATCGGATTTTGCTTCCTGAACCCTTCCCCTGTACCTGTTCCACCCCCTCTTGAACCCCTCCACTGTCTCTGCCTCCACCAGCCCCCTAGGTAGTGCATTCCATGGCTCTACCACCTTCTCAGTGAAGTAGCACCTCCTCCTTTCTCCCTGAATCTTCCCCTCCAGCTTCCACCCATGCCCCTAGTGGCCCTTCCTCCTTCCTTCAAGCACCCTCACTGTTCCTCCCTATTTACCCTCTTCATGTACCTGAAGACCTCTATCATGTCCCCCCGGTCCCTTCTCTCTTCCAAAGTGTACATATTTAGCTCTTCGAGCCTCTCCTCATAGGTCCTGTCCCCCAAGCCCCGAATCATTTTGGTTGCCCTCCTCTGGACCCTCTCCAGGAGGTTAATGTCCCTCTTTAAGTGTGGCCTCCAAAACTGCACGCAGTACTCCAGGTGCGGCCTCACCAAGCAGTTATACAGAGGGAGTATCACTTCCCTCCTTCTGGAGGTGATCCCCCTAGCGATGCATCCCAGCATCCTGTTGGCCTTGGCTGCTGCCTCCTACAAGTCTCAGAGTTGTTCATCTTGACATCCACCACCACCCCAGGTCCCTCTCAGCCATTGAGACTTGTAGTATTCCTCCCAGGGTGTACACTTGCCTGGGTTTCTGGCCCAGGTGAAGTACCTTGCATTTCCCTGCATTAAACCTTAGCTTCCACTTCTAGACCATCTTTCCAGAGCCTCCAGGTCCCCTGCAGGCCACCTCCCCTCCTCCCCATCCACCACTGCCCCAGTTTCGAGTCATCTGCAAAGAGACTCATCTCACCCTGATTCCTGTCCTATGTCAGATACGTAGGGAACAGAAGGGGCCAAGGACTGACTTCTGTGGGACCCCTACTAATGACCTCCTTGGGGAAGAGATTATCCCACCAACTACAACCCTCTGGGTCCGTCCTGGAGCCAATTGCTCATCCATCGGATCATCTGGTTTCCCACCCCATTTCTCCTAGTTTATCCAACAGGCCCACGTGAGGAACAGAGTCAAATGCCTTGCTGAAGTCAAGAAAGAGGACATCCACTGGTCTACCCAGGTCCAAGGCACTTGTCACCCAGTCATAGAACTCCACCAGGTTTGTCTGACACGATTTCCCTGGGATGAATCCATGCTGTCTATCGTCCAGGCACCCTGACTTATCCAGGGCTCCCCCTAGCCTCTCCTTGACAATGCCCTCCATCACCTTGCCCACCACTGATGTCAGGCTAACAGGCCTGTAGTTCCCTGCCAGCTCCCTTGATCCCCCTTGTGGATAGGCACTACATGCACCTTCCAGTCTTGGGGCACCCACCCTGTCCTCAGAGAGATGGTGAAAAGCTCTGCCGGGGTTTCATGGGACATCTGCAAGTTCCTTCAGCACTCTAGGATGTAATTTATCCGGCCCGTGCTTTCTCCGTCTTAAGGGGCTGAGGGCTTCCCTCACTCCCTCTGCTGTGATTTCCACTTCCAGTACCTCTTCTCCCTGCTTAGCCCTCCCCACCTGCCAGTGATGCCCCCAGACCTGCCGATTGGTAGGGCCCTCCTCATTATCTCTGTCTCCTCCCATGTATGATGCAGCATCCCATTTTCCTGGTGAAAACTGAGGTAGTACTCATTTAGTACCTCAGCCTGCTCCTCTGGGTCTTGTGCCCATCTCTCCCCGATTTAATCCTGCTAATCTGCCCTTCACCCTTCGCCTTTCCCCAATGTATCTAAAGAACCCTTTTTCCCTCTCCTAATTTCCTGGCCAGGTTCTGCTCCTTCCTTGCCTTAGCCGCCCTCACCACTCTGGTGGCCCTTCTAGCCAGCAGCTCATACTCCCTCGATCCCTTTCATTCCTTGGAGCACTTGGAATTTTATAGGCTGCTTTTCCCCGCACCACCTCCTGGACCTCCCTGGTCCACCAACAGGGTTTTGGGCCCTACCCATTGTCTTACTCTTGCACAGGTGCTGGTAGCATCCTGCACCCTCTCCTGATGATTTCCCACCTACTATCAGCGTCCATGTCTGACCCAATCCCATCCAAATGCTCCTTAAGGATCCTTCCCATTTCCTTAAAATCCACCCCTGAAGTCGGTTACTTCCGTCTTTGTGCAGCCTTCTACCCCTCCTAGGTCCAGGCAGAACCAGACCATGGCATGGTCACTCCCCGCCAATGGGTCCCTTACCTCCAGGCCCCCAATCTGGTCACTGTCTGCCAGGACCACATCCAGTACCCGTGCCTCCCTGGTCGGTTCCCTCACCTGCTGAGTTAGGAACGAGTCTTGAAAGACATCCAGCAAACTCTGTTCCCTGGTCACAGAGGATGTCATAGTCTCCCAGTCTGTTCCTGGCATGTTTAAGTCCCTAACACCACCACCTTTCCTCTGCCCAGTCTGCAGTGTCTCCTAACATCTGCCACCAGACTGTCCTCCAGCTCCTCCGCCAGGGCAGGGGTCTATACACCACTCTATTTTTACTCTCTTGCCCCTTGTTATCAAGGTGACCCAACCGCCCACGGTTCCCTCCCTCCTCAACTCCCCTATGCCAATGCAGTTTTTACTATCATTGCTACCCTCCTCCCCTTCCCTCCCCCCTGTCCTTCCTGAACATAGTGTAACCCTCCAGGTTCAGGTCCCAGTCATGTCTTGCAGTGGCCCAAGTCTCAGTGACCGCTGCCACATCCACTGCTCCCTCAGTTAACATCGCCTGGAGCTCAGGCATTTTATTGCCCAAGCTCCTGGCATTTAGCAGGACTACCTTCCACCCTTTCCCTATAGTTTCATTTCCCCTGCTCGTGTTCCCTTGGGGATTCTGCTTTCCTCCTGGTCTGCACTTGCCAGTTGGTCTTTCCTCAACCTCCTGGTCCCCAGGGCGATGGAGACAGAGTCCCTCCTTTATCGGCATCCCTTGACTGCCTTTTCTCCCATCCCACCCCCTTCACAAGTTTAAACCCCACTTTTCACCAATGAACTCCTCCATTTTCAACTTAAGGATTCCTCCTCCAAATTGAGATGTAGTCTATCTCTAGCATACAGCTCTATCCTCCCAGGTCTCCCCAATCCCCATCAACCCATACCCTCTGGCCTCACACCACCCCTGAGCCACTGGTTTATCTCCCTAATTTTTCTTTGTGTTCCCCACTAGCCCTTGGCACTGGCAGGATTTCTGAGAAGGAAACTGTGCATCCTATGTCATGACAGATCCATGCTACCTCTGAATCTTGCCTCTGTATCTCTAGCTCGCTATTTCCCTCAATGTCATTTGCAGCCCAGGTGGACCAGTATGTCTGGGGAACCACCACAGCCCTTGCCAGCTGATATACCTCGTGCTTAGCCTGGCACCGTTAGTCCAGGAAGCATCTTGTTCTAACTGGCCAGGCTTCTCCCTCCCTATCCCATTTGATACCCCTGATCATAGAATCCCCCAGCAGGAGCACTCTGACCACTCCTTTTCCTCCATTTCCCCTTCCATGTCCCTCATCCTTTCTACGGCCCTCCACCCAGCTGGCTCCTTGTTCCTCCCCTATCTGGGTGCCACATGCCACCGTTCCTTATTTACCCTACCCCTCCCTCCAATCCTATGCTCCCTCCCTCCTGAGTATCCTTCTGTACCTGTTAATTCCCCTCACTGCTCGCAACTGGTCCTTTCTCCCCATCTGCTAAACTAGCCTGGCTGATCCTCCTTCCTTCCTGTCTCCATTTAGTTCCTCCTTGCTCATCGTGCTCCCCTGGCCTCAACCCTCAGCTCTCTTTACTGAATCATCCTTGTACTTCTGGTCCTTCTTTACCTTCCTCCCAACTGGTCCTTCTCCTGCGCTTTCCTCCTCTTCCCCTGCTCCGATTTACTGCTCCCCCATTCTCCTGCATTCCAGGTCCCCCTGCTCTTCCTGCTATCTGGCCCCTGCCTCCTGCCCCCACTCCCACACCTTTCCGTCTCTAACCACCTCTGCCGTGGCTACATCCCACCCCCATCCTTGAGAAGAAGAGAATTAAGCGTTGCTAAGTATAAAGTCTGATCCACCTCCTGCCTTGCTTCCTTCTGTCCAGCACTGGCTATCCGCCTACTTCCTGAGAATGTTGTCCTCCGTCCCCCTTTGTGAGGGTCCCCAGTTACCTGCCTGCTTCCTTGGTAGTGTCCTTTGGCCCCTCTGCCAGGGTCCCTATGTGACCCCTGAGTATTCTCCTGCACTCCTTTCCCTATACCCCTGCCCCCAGTGCTTGGTGCAACCCTGTGGGAGATTTCAGCCCCCTCCCAACCATACCACCCCTTCCCCAGCTTTCCCTCATCCCCGTAACCTCCTCCCTTGCTGCCAGCTGGTAGCACACTGGGCAACCACCAAACTTCCAAGCCCAGTCCAGTATCATGGCTGCTCCACACCCTGTGCACCCACCACCCTCCCAAGATGCGGCCCTAATGATGTGTGGTTCCATCCCTTTCAAATAGTTTTCCTTGGGTGAGCCACCAGGTTCCCCTATTCCAAGATACCTTACTGCCTAATCAGGTCACCCACTAATCCTAGAGACAGTCCCACTGTACACCAGTAACTTCCTGTTACTAGGTGCAGTACAACACATTATACATGTAAGGAAAATGAACAACCCTAAGCTCCTCTCTCCCGGCCTTTAAATCCAACCCCAGTGGCTAGAACTATATGAGCTGCACCAGCAGCCTTTTCTCCAATTGCAGGGCAGGTCTTCCCCATAAATTTGCAGACTTCTGGGCGGTCTTGGGCAGACACCTGACAAGAGAGAGTGTATCAGCCCTGTGCTCCCTCCAAGCCCTGCAGCTAAAGAACCATCTCCAAGCAAATCCCACCAAACAGGTTTTAACTCAGAAGAAATAGGCCTCTACCAGTGCAGCCTGTTACAAAGTGAAACATCCACAAAAAGAGCCCCACTTACAGCCACTAAATCAGTTTACAAACATCCAGGATCCCCCAGAACAATACCCTGCTAGCCCCTTAGAAGCAAGAAAGAAAAGAACTAACCTACCAAGTAATATCCACAAGAACCCTATGAAAACAGCAGCAGCTACTGTCCTGGAACACAACTGATCCTGCCCCCTTCCAGTTCTTTCTTTCTTCATAGTGCCCTCTGAATGCCAAGAAAATCCTTTTGCAAGACATCCAAGACAAAGTTCCTATCTTGTTTTTGTATGTTCATTATTGTATCATCTGCGTCTAGAAATATTTGAGTGTTGGATGAACAGTGTTTGGGGAGATTGTTCACATGTATTACATGTATCACATGTATTAAGAACAGGGGGCCCAAAACTGAGCCTTGTGGTACCCCCATGTTCAAAATAACAGTGCTCGAGCAAGCTCCCCCCACCTTTATACTTTGCAACCTCTGAGATAAATATGAGCAGAACCAAGACAAGACTGTGTAACCCAAGCCAGCTGATTTTCAATGATTTCATAGGATTGTGTGATGTACAGCATTGAAAGCCTTCAACAGGCTGAGAAAAATAGATGGAACTCTCCAGCCTCTGTCAAAGGATGTCAACATGTCATCCACAACCCCTGAGATGACAAAAGTGATATTAACTTTTCCTAAATCCAGACTGTAAATGTGAAATAACAATATGTTTAACAAAATAATGAGTTAATTGCTTATGTAATAGTTTTTCAGACACTTTTACACAGGTTACCAGAACTGAGATTGGTCTATAAGAATTGGATTCTGATGGGTCACCCCCTTTAAAATGGGGATAACAAATGCAGTTTTACAGTCCTTTGGTAACTCAAAGCTTTGTAATGAAAATTTAAACAGAAAAGCTATATGTTGGGCAAGTATGTTTGAGGCTAATTTATAAAATACTGGAGTAATTCCATCACACCCCGCACCTTCACTGGTATCTAATATTTGCAGCTGTTTTTTAACGTCATCTACCTGTATTTCTTGAAAAGTGAAAATCGGTATGTCAAACTACTGTATAAAGTCTGTGTCTCAAGTGTGGAGAGACAAGCCCAGGATGTTCTTCATTGAAGGTTTGTCCAACATCCTAAAAAAATTGTTAAATGCATCCACCTGGTCTGCAGCATTGTACAGGGATTTACCCCATAACTCAGGGTTACAGGTAAAGTGGGTGGAACCTGCTTTCCTTTAAGGGAATCTATGCCACCCACACTAGGTTTGGATTTCTGGCTGGATCACGAAGTCAGACACCCACCCAATGCCATGGATGGATAAACTCCTGGACAAGTTGGGAGGGGTGACATACCTTACAACTATTGACCTGACAAAGGGGTATTGGCAGGTAGAGTTAACTGCCAGAGCTAGGGAGCGGTCGACCTTCATCACTCTGACAGGGTTATCTGAATTTAAATTAATGCCTTTCAGAATGAAGAACACCCCTGCCACTTTCCAAAGGTTGCTGAACAAGGTATTAAATGGTGCTGAGTAGTACGCCTCGGTGCACCTGGATGACACTGCCATCTTTAGTGCCAGCTGGGAGGAACACCTCCCTAACCTTAGGGAAGTGCTGGGCAGGATACAGAGGGCCAGACTCACTGCTAAAGCTGAGAAGTTCCAGGTGGCCATGGCTGAGATGGCATACCTCGGATACGTTGTAGGCCGGGGACAGTTCCGTCCTAACCAATTGAAAATAGAGGCAATCAAGGCATGACCCAGACCAGAAACACAGAAGCAGGTCCAGAGTTTTCTAGGGACAGCAGGGTACTATAGGAAATTTATACCAAATTACAGTGCCCTGGCCACTCCCCTATCTGGCCTGTTAAAGAAAAAGATGCCTAAGAAAGTTACCTGGGAACCAGCTTGTGAACAAGCCTTTACAAGACTGAAGGAGGCACTGTGCAATGCCCCTGTATTGACAAGTCCAGACTATAGTAGACCCTTTGTAGTCCAGACTGATGCCTCAGATGTGGGTATTGGAGCAGTGCTGAGTCAGACGTCCATCCAAGGGAAAGATCACCCCATAGTGTACCTGAGTAAAAAGTTACTTCCCAGGGAGCAGGCTTATGCTACAGTGGAAAAAGAGTATCTTGCCATGGTGTGAGCCCTTAAGAAGTTAGAGCCATACCTATACAGGCAGCATTTTGAGGTACAAACTGACCACAACCCCACGGTTTGGCTGGCACAAATGGGTAAAATGAATGGTAGACTGTTAAGATGGAGCCTTGCCTTGCAAGGGTATGACATAACTGTCTCACACTTGGCGGGGGAAGCAAAAGAAATAGCAAATGGATTTTCACATCAATTTGAGCAATGAACTGACTTTGGGGAAATCATCCCATGCTGGGATACAGCCCCCAAATTCAGTCTAGTTGGGGAGGGGTGTGACGCTCTGCCACTTGCTTATTATTATATGTATAATATTTGTACTACAGATAAACATGTATGTGATTGCCTGCCTATGACACACCAATCAACAAGTAAAGAGGCTTGACCTTTGACCTCCGAGGTGTCAGTGTGCTGAAGCAGCTGGTGGTCATAAAACTGGCCAGTGGGAACCATTAATTAAAGGTTTCCTGTTGCATCTTACATGCAGGGCTTCCTGCCAGATGCCAGGTGATAAGACATCATAAAATACGCCTTTTGAAAGCTAAAAGTTTGAATTTTATGATCCTGTGGGAAAAGACAACTTTTAGCAGATTCATGTGAAAATGGAAAAACAGGAATCATTCTTGCAAAACAGGAAACCAGCAGAGAGATCAAAGGAGAGGCTTTGATGAAAAAGACTCTTATTTTAAAAATTGCTAACTGTTGATTTTCACATTAGGAATTAAGTTTATGGCAGGATCTAACGGTGACATGTATGCTGTGACATCACCAGGAGGTGGAGAAAACTGACTTTTGAATATTGCCTGCATTTGAGAAGTTAGTGCAGAAGTCCTCTCTGGAAATAAAAGACACACTTAGTCTGTGGATTGACAGCAAGACACTTCAGGAAGATATAATTCAGTTGGAATATTTAAGTATTTTTCAAGCGTTTTGATTGTTCTGTAATTTCCCAAATATTTTGTTGACTGTAAGTATTCATGTTATATGTTCTGTGTGCGGTATTTTATCTATTTAAAATTTTTAGTAAACACTATTTTCCTTGA
Source organism: Neoceratodus forsteri (assembly GCA_016271365.2). NCBI lineage: Eukaryota > Metazoa > Chordata > Ceratodontiformes > Ceratodontidae > Neoceratodus > Neoceratodus forsteri. Next base: position 184,654,793 of record JADMNL010000022.1, read on the forward strand.
AATACTGCCTGTGGCTTCTCAATTTCTTTTGCATGTAAATGCTGGAACAGTGTTTAATTCTGACAGCTGTTAAGAGCTCAAAAGGGTGTGTTACTATCTTGCTAAATGTAAGAACACACCTGGGTCTCATACTGAGTTGTAAGGGTACATTTGGGGGAATCTGGCTGGGTGCCACTGGATGAAGGATTATATTGCATTTCCCCAAAGAGAATATATATCTGAGCCTGCTAACTGGGTGCGCTAGCATAAGGTTCACATTTGACCCCCAGGACTCGAGGCTGGTAGGTGATTCAGACCCAAAACAGACAGGAGGGCTACCCTGTTTATCTCCTTTTCACAATACTGCATTTCGAGGCTGGCACTGTGGGAGCAGAGGGCTCGACCTGCAAAGCACGTTTGTGACAATGCCTAGGTCCTGAAACAAAGTAAAAGATGTCCACCATGGTGCTGAGCAGCCGATCCCTGGACGGGGCAGTGAGTAGCCAATTGTCCAGATAGGGAAAGACATAATGACCCTGTCTGATGAGGACTGCCACTACAACAGCTAGGCACTTTGTAAAGTCCAGGGGAGCGGAGGACAGGCCGAATGGTAGGGTGCAGAACTGGTAATGTTTGCCCTGAAAGTGGAAATGAAGGCACCTCTGATGGAGTTGAAAGACCAGTATGTGGAGGTATGTGCCTTGCATATCCAGGGAGCACAGCCAGTCCTCTTGATGAAGGAGGGGGAGCATGCCTGGAGGGGTGACCATCCTGAAACGTTTGTACTCTACATATTTGTTCAGGTGGCAGAGACCCAGGATGGGTCGTAGGTCCCCTGCCTTATTCGGGACCAGAAAGAAGTGGGAATAAAATCCCTTTCCTCTCCAAGCTGGAGAAACTGGCTATATTGCCGGTTTCTGAAAAAGTGCCTGGCTCTCATCCCAGAAAAGGGAGAGGTGTGACAGAGGATAATGGGAGTGCATGGGGGGATTGCCTGGAGGTATCTCCGTGAACTCCAGGACATGTCCCTTCTCTATCAAATGAAGAACCCACTGATTTATCATGATTCTTTGCCATCCCTCAAAATAGAGGGAAAGTGACCTCTATTGCCTCCCCCAGGGATTCTGCTGGAGGAGAGGGGTTGGGTAAGGAGTCATGCCAAGGTACCTGGGACAGGCAGGGAGGCCTGGGAGGTTTTAGAGGCCCTGAGACCTGAACCTCCGGAGGTCTGGGCACTGGCCTTACGCTTAAATGTCCCTCTATTTTGCTGGCCTCGGGACTGTTGGCTGTGCGGTCTCTGAAATCGCTGGTAACGTGTTTGCTTCTGATTAGCTCTCTACATGGTGTAACAGCCTTGCCCGACTCCTGAAGATTAGTGATGATCTTCTCCGAGTCTTCACCAAAAAGAACAGAGCCCTTGAAAGATTTTGGCTTGAATGTCCAGAGTAAATCCTGAGACTCAGAGCCAAGAATACTGGCAAAGGCAAATCCCCAAGGCAGCCACCCTAGCTGCAGCATCTGCCGTGTCATAGGACGAATGTAGAACATGAGTACAAATATCCGAGCCTGATTTTAAAATGTGAAGCAGCTCAGTCTTCTGGGACTCATCCTGCTGAGTCTGAATCAGCTCCATGACCTTTTCCCACAGGGCATTCTGATACTGGACCATGTGGGGCCAAGAAGTTTAAGGAACACATGGCACAGGTAGCTGAGGTATACACCTTTCTGCCAAGCTGGTCTACCTGCTTGGAGTCCTTGTCCGGATACTGGGTACTTAAATGACGTGGCCTCTTGGACCGGTCGTGAGCTGCTGTGATGACCATAAATTCAGTGGCTGACTACTCCCCGAAATAGGGTTCATCCTTAGGATCACTGTAAAGACGGTCAACCTTTTAGGAAACTGCAGGGGTAGAAAATAGGCATTTCCATGCTGACTTAGTGATGTCCATAAAGGTGTTCACCAGAAGAGGAACCACCATGGGTTTTGGGTCCGTCTGGATGAGAAAGACAGACAAACACCATTTTTCAGTGTCCAAAGCCTCGGTGTCCCAGCCTTTATTCGACTGGATGTGCCACATAACCTCCATAAAGGTCGGGTCATTCGGGGGTGATGAAGAGGTGCCCCTTGGATCAGCAGGAGAGAGGGACAACCTGGAATCAGATGACCTAGAAGAGGAGGAGCAGCTATGGCTTGACTCCCCCTGAGGAGGAAGAGCTCAAGATTGAACATCGGTGTTGACGGCAATAGGACTGACGTCTGTGCCTGTCCAAGGATGTGGAGGACCAGCGGCTATGTTTTCATCCATGACGCTTGGTGTGACACCTGCCTGTGCCATCCGGCTGTGGGGTATACTCCTTGAGTGGCGGAGAAGGCTTCCGGGGAGGAGGTGCAGTCGGGACCCTCGACAGATTAGGAGCCTTAGAAGGGGATGCCAGTTGCAGAAGCAAGTCACCCTTCACCGTGTTCCACCAGGAGGAGAAAAGGGCTGTGAAATCTGGTACAGGATTTTGCAGATTATGAAGGGGGACCAGCACCGGTTGAGGAATGTTAGTTCCGACGTTGGTCCCAGTGGAGGCGGTAACCCAGGTGTTTGATCCTGTGGATTCAGGTCAGCCGGCGTTGGTGTAATGGGCATCAGGTTATGTGGTGTCAGCACAGAAGCTGTCATTGGGTCCGATGGCAGGCCCTTTGGCATCGCATCCATAGCCATGATCAGATCCACTGGTGACACAGGGCGATACGGCGACAACTGAATAGGAGTTGCCAGGAGCGACGCCGGAGTGGCTGGTGTCAACTGAACTGGTGGGACTGACACCTGTTGGGAGAAGCCGGCAGTGGCATTCTGGAAGATGCCTGTTTAGGGGAGCTAACTCCAGAACTGGGTAGAGGCATCACTCTGCCAGAGGCTGATGCATGCCCCTGGCGATGCTGAGACCCATGTTTTCTACAGTCAGAGTCATCATCCATTTGTTAAACTCATGTGGCATCAGGACTGAGTAGTGTGTGTGTGTGTCTGTGTGTGTGTGTGTGTGTGTGTGGGGTATGGCACGGCCAAATTCCGAGCTTTCATCTAAGCGAGAGATAACAAGGAATCTTTTTTTTTTTGAACTGTCTGTTTTATTTATTAATAAAGAAAACTTATACATACAGACATTAAAAATAAGGGGTACAATGATAATTACTTCATCTTGCTTACAGTATTTGTACCAAAACCATGCAATTTTCATAACAAGGAATCCTAACCCTCTGAGGAGCAGTACCCATTCACAAAATGATAACACTTAGATACTGTGAATACAGTGCTGCTCAGATTGACAGTAGTGTAGTGTACTGCAATGTTACAACCCATCAATCAGTAACTCTAGTTAAATGGTTAATCCTATCAGCTTGACATATACAGTACTGAGCAATAGCAGTTCCTAGTATTATAACTACTTTAGACTATGGGAATCATGACAATAATATTAGAATATCTTCAGTTATAACAGAGCATTTCACTGAGCACCAGTATGAGTATCTCTAATATAGCCTGCAAAAACTGGGGTTATACAATGTGTTCCCCTCAATTACTTACCCCATGGTCCAGCCACTCTCAGAATTGCTAGAGGATTGAACTGCCCCAGCACTGTAATCAGAGCCTTTGCCCATCGAGGAGGATTTCTGACCTGTGTGGGTTCTGTGGGGCGTTCAGGAAACCCCCAGGGATCTACAAGGATCAAGTGCTTTACCCTGTTGAAACAAGAGTAAGAAGTAACTTTGCTTTTTTCTCTTTTAGATATTTCCTGAAGAAGACCTATGGCCTAAACGATTTTAACTCTATTTTCTATTTCCAGCGTACATTTAATATAACCATTTTGTTTTGCTTTTAGACCACATGCTGATGCAGCGCCTTGTTTTTGTTTTTACAGAAGTATATTGATGATTATGTATGACAGTGCTATCATCAATAAACTCTATCTACCTGTCTTGTCAAGGACACCATGAAAGTGACTGCCGTTTGTCTCTCTATGCCCCAAACCATCCTTGAACTCAGAAGACTGTTTCAGTTTTCTCCCCATTTCAAATCTCCCTTTCTTTTAAGTAAAGTAATGGAGAAGGTTATCTATGCCCAGCTATCTGCATATATCTAGTAGCAACTTATTGGATGGATTCCACCATATAAAGGAACAAAAGAATGCAGGAAAGTACGAACAAAATGAAACCTAGTTTGTCTATTGCAGCTCAGCAATAATATCGGTTTATTCCCATTTTAGCCATGTATCTATAAGATTACACTGAGGATAAAGTCAATGGTCTTGCTTGTGACTATTTGATGAAGTAGGCTGTTCCATGCTGTTATTAAGCACTAGGTAAAAAATGAAAAAGTATGTACTTACCATAATTGTTGATTTTCTGGAATATTTTCACCATTGATTACCATGCGTGGGTCTGGGGCTGGAGGCACTATGACTTCACGGGAGCAAATGTTTTGCAGGGAGGGAGCAAATGCCAGGTACTGATCATGCCTGCTCACCACAGAGGTGTTGTGCGTCCCAGACAATGACTATCGCCAGTTCCCAGCAACACCTCAGTTCTGTTTGCCAGGAGAAAAAGTAGAGTGAAAAAAAAAAAACAAAGAGCTACAACCTGTCTAGCCCAAAGGAATAGGAAAAATATAAAACTAAAATAAACACAACACACTGAAACTGACTACCTACCTAGACTAATAAGGGCAAGGCACACAAGGTGACACAATGGTAGAAGGGTTATTAAAGCCACAGCCTCACACCACTAGCCAGACAAGAGATGGGCAGTTGCAGCAGCCCTGAGTATGTGGCTCTGGCAAAAAAAAAAACACAATGGTGCTATACCGAAAGGGACCGTCTTATAAATGAGATGGCACAATGTACCTCAGGAAAATATACACTGACTCCTGGAAAAAGAGCAACTCCATGGTATTAGAAAGATAACTAAACTTGTAAGTTGCCGATGTCCCTCTTCCATACATGAGGGATGAAGAAAGAGAGAGCTTAAATGCATCTGGATTTGCCAGGCTGGATAGCCTAAGGAGTCGAAATGTGTACATCTCCCCAGACATCCTTAAGAGTAGTGGGCTAGGACCCAAACGCATAAGACAAACTAGGATACCAACCAAAAAATTCTGAACTAGTCAGAAAAATAAAGTATAAAAGAAAAAGTCCTGCTTCTCCTGCAACCACAGGGAAGTACCCTGCTTAAGAGCTAGTGCAGTTGATCCAATAGGATGCATAATACCTACCACTAGAAGACTTGGTTTGCTGGCCAAGGCACCTAGCTTCACCTGAGCTCTTTCCTTCTAAGACTGCTTGAAAGGCAGAGTGGAGAAACTTACCAGAGCAAGGGAGAATGATTAAGACTTAGTTTGGCTAAGCAGATTTACTGTGTGGTGGTGTTTTTATTTTTTACTCACAGGGATTGCTACTGTTTGTTGCTAACATTTCATTGCTTTATTTTTTCTCTGATTCAAATTGTTGTTGCTGGTATACCTTCTTCTGCATTATTACAAGGTATGCCTACAGGTAAAGTCAACAGATTACTGCTGTAATCTTCTGATTCAAATTGTCTTTGCAAGGTATATCTTCTGTTACTGCTTTATTTTCTCTGGAGCAAAGTGTTTCTACAGGGTATATCTTCTGAAATTATTACAGGTGGTGCTTTACAGGTTTTACAGTTTTATCTAACATTAGGATAAGCTTTCAGGGTTACTGCATTTGTTGTTGACTGATTGTTTCTGCTCTTACCTCCTTGTTCTTTCGTCCGTGGTTCTTCTTTTTAGGCAGGGGAAGGGCCCAGCCACCCACCCCCATCCCCAACCACCCCACGCTACACTCCTTTTATAGGGTACCACAGTTGTGACATTTCCTGTGGCAGAGCAGGAAGGGGCGGATCAGTGGGGCCTCCACAAGGTAATCTCATTTACAGGGCACTAGTAATTTAACTTGTTATAACAAGTTAAACAAAGCACAATTAAACCATTACTTGCATTTTTTTTTCCTTCTAATTACTCTGACTAGGTTACAAACCCAGCAACTTATTTGGAATGGATTTCATTAACTGCAGGTACTGTGGAACAATTTTCAGAAGGACAGTCTTACAGGATTTAGGACACTGTCCTACATGCTGGGCCTTGGAGATCTTAGGTCTCAGCTCCAGGCAGCATGGGCAGAGATTGCACGCCTCAAATTTCATATTGAAGAGGAAATACATTATAAGAACCACCCGCCATTTCCCAGCATCCAACAGAAAAACCTCACCGCAGAGGGTAGTTGGTCCAGGAGGTTGGCAGGTGGTTAGGAGGAGCAAATCAGGTGCCCCATCACCTCTGCTCTCCAACACATTACCTCCAAAACCATATAAACACTACAAACAGGTATCTGCCTCTATCTCTGAAATCAAATAAAGAGGCAGAAGACACTGCAGAGCAGGACATCATGCACAGGAGCTAGACAACAATACTCACCCAAATCAGGAACCAAAACTAAACAAGCACAAAGGAAATCCAAAAACTTGATCATAGGAGACTCCATGATCTGGGAGTTGATACCCATCTCCAGCTAGGGTGATGGTCAGATGTCTCCAGGTACATCAGCATGGAGAGACACTGACCGCATTGCTAAAATTGTTCACAAAGCAGGAGAAAACATTGATGTCCTAGTACACATAGGATTCATTGATCTCGCCAGCCGGTCAGTTGTGGAGACCAAGGAACACCTGACTAGGCTGGGTGACAAACTATCATCTATTTCGCTCGGCATCTCCTTCTGGAGATCCTGCAGTCTGGGAGAAGGGAGCAGATGGACTGAAGGTCAGAGAAGGGAGATAGGGAGCTAAACATGTGGCTCAAGGACTGGTGCCAGGAAAAGGACACAGATTTGTAGGAACTGGCAACAGTTCTGGGGAGCGAAAGTTCTTTAAATTTGATGGACTGCATCTGACTAAAGAGGAGTCAGTGCATTGGGGCAGAAGTTTGACGTCTTTGCAGAATATTTAAACTAGCAAATGGGAGAGGGTGTGCACCCATACGTCGATAGTAGAAGCACCTTCCCCTCAGCTAGTGGTCAAAACAGGAATTCAGCGTGTTTGCTGCTCATTTGCATCACCAGGTAAGAAAAGGTTTGTCTCCCATACGATGCACAGGGGTAATGCCAAACTTCACCCAACAACTAACACACCAAAATCTGGCCAATGGAAAATCATGTACACAATGCTCACAGCCTGGGAAATAAGATCCCAGACCTCCAGGCAATAATGTCAGAGGCTAAACTGGACATAGTAGTAATTAGTGAGACGTGGTTTACCAGTAACCACACTTGGGAGACTTCAGTACCTGGCTATGTATTGTTCAGAAGAGACCGAGGTGCAAAAGGGGGGAGGGTGGCCCTGTATGTTAATGAAAATATCAAAGCTACAGAAATTCAGAATACACATAAGGAGCCAGAAGAACTGTGGGTCACCCTGGAAACAGGAAATGGGACAGCCATAAGAACTGGTTGTCTACAGGCCCCAGACCAGAGGGAGGACATAGACACATTACTGTTAGAAGATATACAAAACATGACAGCTAAAGGGGAGGTTCTGATAATGGAGACTTCAACATGCCAGATACAGATTGGTCAATACCAGCAGGAACATCTGCCAGAACTAGACTCATAGTGGATTCCCTGCAGGGAGGGCCTCAAACAACTGGTACAGCAACCCACAAGAGACAGGGCTATCCTAGATCTAGTACTGACTAACAAAGAAGGAATCACAGATCTCCAGGTAGAAGGTCACCTGAGGGCCAGTGACCATCACATGGTATGGTTCAATTTATTACTACATCTAAATCATCCCATTCCAAAGCAAAAATATGGGACTTCAGAGGAGCTGACTTTGATAAGATGGCCAACAGAGTTAAGCTAGCCCTGGCAAAAAGAAACACAGGTGAGAGGTACAGGCAAAGTGGGCAAGCATTAAGGATACAATACTTGAAGCAACATCCCATTGTGTTAGACAGAAAAGGAAGTGCAAAGAAGAAGGAAACCACTTTGGTTCTCAAATACAGTAGCAGAAAAGGTCAGAGCCAAAAGGCTGGCCTTCAGAAAATATAAGGAACACAGCGGATGAAGATAGGAGGCATACCAAACTGCCCTAAGGGAAGCAGGTAAGGCAGTAAGGCAGGCAAAGTCCCAAACTGAGGAAACACTAGCACGAACAGTAAAGAAGGTGACAAGACTTTCTATAGATACATTAGTGAAAAGGAGAAAGTCCAGAGGGGTATTGCTGTTTAATGGAGAAAAGGGAGCATGTGGAGGAGGAGGACCCTGTAAAGGCATCTATCCTAAATAGATACTTTTGCTCAGTATTTACTGAAGAGAAGGTAGGGCAGGGCCCACAGCCTCAGCATCATGGACACAGGGGGAGGAAGGTGAGCACTACTCCCTTCACAAAAGAAAGGGTCCTACAAGAGCTTGCTAAGCTCAGGGTGGATAAGGCAATGGGACCTGATGGCATACATCCCAGGGTACTTAGGAGCTAAAGGAGGAACTAGCAGAGCCATTAGCAGAATTGTTTAGTGAGTCTCTGAGCACAGGAGAGGTCCCAGAAGACTGGAGAAGGGCTCATGTGATCCCACCCACAAGAGTGGTAGCAGGGAGGGAGGCGGAACACAGACCGGCCAGTCTCACCTCAGTAGTGGGCAAGATTATGGAGGCACTCCTTAAGGAAAGGATAGTGCAACACCTGGAATCCATAGGGGCACAGGATCCAAGACAGCATGGGTTTACAAAAGGAAGGTCCTGTCAAACTAATCTCATAGATTTCTTTGACTGGGTAACCAGAGTGGTGGACCAAGGGGGAGCAGTTGATGTCACCTACCTTGACTTCAGCAAAGCTTTTGACACTGTTCCACATAGAAGATTGATAAATAAGCTGGGTAGGCTCGGGGTGGGTCAGAAGTTGGTCAACTGGGTGGCAAACTGGTTGACTGGCAGAAAACAGAGAGTGGTAAATGGTATACAGTCAGAAGAGATGCAAGTCACAAGTGGGGACCTCAGGATCAGTCCTGGGGCCAGTCCTATTCAACATCTTCATTAGTGACCTCAGAGATGAACTAGAGGGTAAGGCTTGTCTGTTTGCAGATGACACCAAGATCTGCAACAGAGTAGATGATCCAGATGGGGTGGGCAGAATGAGAAGAGATCAGGATAAACTAGCAAAATGGTCAGAAGAGTGGCAACTGGGATTTAATGCAAAGAAGTGCAAAATCATGCACATAGGGAAGAGAAACCCTGAAGCCACTTATAGGCTGGGAGGGGAGTTGCTAGCAGTCACAAAGGAAGAAAGAGACTTGGGCATCATCATCACTGATGACCTAAAATCATCCAAGCAGACCTCTAAAGCAGTAGGTAAGGCTAGGGGGTGTTAGGGTGTATTAGTAGGGTATCACAAGTCGTAAGAGGGAGGTAATAACCCTCTGTACAAGACATTGGTTAGGCCCCATCTGGAGTACTCGGCAGTATTGGAGGCCACACCTTCACAAGGACATTAACTAAATTGAGGCAGTCCAGAGAAGAGCAACCAAAATGGTGCAGGGACTGCATCAGAAGACATATGAGGACAGATTAACGGAGCTCAATATGTATACCCTTGAGCAAAGGAGGGAGAGGTGATATGATCGAGACATTTAAACACCTTGAGGGCATAAACAAGGTGAAAGAGTCTAACATGTTTAAATATAAGAAAATAGCAGGACAAGAGGACACAGCATGAGATTAGAGGGAGGCCGATTAAGGGGAATGTGAGGAAATTCTTTTCACAGAAAGGGTGGTAGATGCATGGAATGGCTTACCACAAGAAGTGGTGGCTATGAATACAGTGCAGGGCTTCAAACAGGCATGGGATAGGCATAAGGGAGCAATACAAATGACTATGAATAGATAGGTCACTGACAGAGCAAAGGCCGATGGCACATTTATAAGGTAGAAAAAGAAATGGGCAGACTGGATGGGCCTTGCGGTCCTTATTTGCCGTCAACTTCTATGTTTCTATGTTACATGCAGTTCAGTGCTAAGTGGAATTAGACTGTATATTGCTCAGGAGCACATGTGTGCATTTAGTAAATAATAGGGATATACTCACAAATGGCCATACCCCAGGCAGGGAGAAGGACAAGAAAGAAATGGGGGGAAGGAACTATTTTCCACAAGCAACCTTAATTTTTTCAGGTGGTATGAGGGCCCAGACCAGTTTTTTTTTCTGTTTTTGAGGTGGGTACCCAAAGGAGTACCCTACTCTCTTTAGAAAAAAAGAAAACAGGGAAAAGCACAACAGTCTGAGACCCCTCTAAAGTGGGTGCGACTGGGGAGATACCCAGTACCTACTGTAGTGCTGCCCGCACCAGCTAGGTGAGCTGCCCAGAGGCCCTGCCCCTGTCTGCAAGGGGGATAATGGGCAGGGTGTAGTAATTAATACTGAAGATATTCTGGAAGATCAACAATTACAGTAAGTACGTAATTTCCATATTTTCCCAGAATCAATCTTTACATTGACCCAGATAGACCATTTTAGGGTAGCTGGTTCATTCCACTGGGGTGTCAAACAGACGAGGCACACTGATGAGTCCTGGTAGGACGAAACACGTGTCTGTCTTTTCTGCTGGCACCATCTGCAAACTGTATGAGAGGCCTTTTGGCATCATGCATTTCTGCTAAAAGTTGAACCAGCATAATATTCTGTGGTGATTTCCATATGCAGCCTATGACGCTTTTGCATTATGGGGGCATGTGTGATTTTGTATTTCTTTACACTGATTACCACTTATGGGTCAGAGTACTAAGCTTCCCTTTCCATGACGGTGCAGCTGACTCACCCCAAGAGTAACAAGATCCCTCAACCCTCTATGTGGGGGAGAACATCTAAGGGTAGGGGATCCTCATGGGTCTAGCGGCACCTGACACAGTTCAGGGTCAGGCGGGTGCTCCTATGGCAGAGTGGGAAGATGACCCAACAGCTCCCACCTGACTTTGTTGCAGAAGACGTGAGCTCCTTGAAAATGCGAATCTAGCATCTTATGGCAGGACAAATGTGCCAGTCTGGAAAGGCAAAGCCATGCCATCTGCCTGAGGCAGACTGCGGTTCTCACAAGCCTGGAGGCCATCTCATTGGCACTGCATGATGCTCTTGACCAATGCTGTGCCACCTCCATGCCTCAAGCAGAAAGGCAAATGGCTCCTGGACTAATCTGCTCTGAGGCACAGCAGCTAGAAGCTGACCTATCTGCAAACACTTGTGCTACCTGAAGGCTGCCTGATGTGCCTGGAGTGCTGCGATGCACATCATGACACCTGCCGAGATAAACACCTTCCTGTCTAAGGCATCAGTGCTAGCAGAGTGAGCCTCAGGAGGATAGTCATGCATAGAACGTTTTGGCCCCGACCGGGTCTGCAAAACATCCAGCTCTGAAGGGGGGTGAGGTACTGCACATGCAAATCCTGAGGGTGTGCAATACCAGAAAATGAGGTCCCTAGGAGCTGGAGGACAACAGAAGGAATGTCTCCATGCTACCCTTGATGCATCCTTGAAAAGCTCCAGGCCAGGGATGGATGACTGCAGAGAAATCACTGAAAGCTCCAAGGAGTCCCAACAACAAGGATATTGGATCGCAGCTTGTATGAGTCAACATCCAGCATCTCAAGCATGTCTCCCAAAAATTTCTGGTATAGAGTGTATTCAGAAGTAGAGGACAAGTGAACTGAGGAAAACTAAGGAGGATGGTGAAGAAGTGGCGTCGCTGAACCCAGAGGGTCGTGGACCTAGGAGTATAGCCTGAAACTGAGTCCTATGGGACTCTCTATGGTATTGCTCTAAGGCACCAACAATCTCTCTCTGTGCTGTTCCCTAGTAACTGACCCCGAAGTGCCCATGTACCTAGGTAAATTCTGCAAGAATGGAAGAGGCCAGGGTGAATAAAGATTCAGGGTCCCTACGGCCTCTACATGGCCTGCAGGGTTGCAGAGGAGACCTTGCCCAAGGAGAGGGCCTGTCAGAAGCAGATGAACGAGGTCATTCCTACATCAGAGGAATGACCTGGTCAGTACCCGGGGGGGAATCCCCCAGGTGAGGACAGTGGAGCTGCACAGTCCCCATAGGGTGGCCCGGTCCCCACTGGTAACGGTATACAGACACAATGGACTGCACACTACACAGATGCTGTAGAGGTGTGCTGCTATAATATCAGGCAAAACAGATACTGCCAAACACAGCAACAAACAGGGCACACCACAGCAAGAGACTAATTATCAAAGAAAGTTTTTAATGAGCCATACTCCAAGCAGATAGTAGCCCCACATTTCAAGGACACACTGATTCTTCATCAGGTTCTTCAAATTCTTTTGCTGTGGTGTGCGCTGTTTTTTCTTGTGTTTGGATGTACCCACTGGTGATGGTTTTAACCAACGGTGTTGGGGAGAACACTGCCTCTTGGCTGTCATCAGACCCTGAGCCAGCGCTGCCTCTGGCACCGCGCTCAGGGTCAAAACTGGTCCAGAAACGGGTTCATCCCCCCAAACATTGTGGCCAGCGCAATCCTTGTTGAATAGTTTGACATGATCCCAGTGCCACGTGTGGCACCAGGGCCTATAAAACCAGGGACAACCCCCAGTGATGACACAGTCGCTAGAACTGTGTTCTGTGCTGTGCACAAGACTGACATTATGGCAGGCGCTATGCTAGAATCAATGAGTTTCTGTTTCCAAAAATGAACAGTTCCATTTGGTGAAATCTTAAAATCTATTTTTCTCCCAAACCGAGGTCAAATCAGCAAGTTTTGTACAAAAGTTCTCATGTCATCCTCTCCCTCAGTTATCACAAGCAACAATGGAGGAAAGAACCATGTCCACTTCCACAACAAGATGCAGCACAGCTCCAGTGTAGGTCCCTATCCTGACACTGTGAATGGTGTCAGAAGGGGACCCCATGTTTTGATCCACGCCATCCTGCTCACCAACACCTCATATGATGCCAGAAGCTGGGGCAGCACCAGGCCGTGACACTGAGGTCCACCGAGGGAGACCAACTGTATAGTTTCGGAACTCCACCAGGTAAGTCTGCTGCCAGGGAAAACAGCCTGTGGGAGGTTCACAGTTGGCCACCCAGAAGGAGCTGGCTGTTCACCAGACCCAGCCACTAGGGACTCCAATGTCTTGGCAGGGCGAGGTCAAGGAGGACCCTGTGTTTCCATGGAGCCAGAGGTCCCAGGAAGGGGCCCATGTTAAAAGGTCCAGAGGCCTTACCTTGGCCTCATGAGTGCGACACCCGACTCCAAAATTCGTGGCTGGTGCTGGTCTGCCAGTACCCCCCGTGCTAATGCCTGTGGCGCTGACGAATCATGTTCGGGAGCAAACATGGTGCATCAGAGGGTCAGCAAGGGAGAGGTAGGATGAGCACTGCATGGACAGTTCTCCTCCAGAGGAGGGTTGTGGTTCCCTGGCAAGTCAGCAACACCCAGTGGAAGCTGGCCATGCAACAGCCGGGACCACCAGCGATGGCAGACGTCTCTAAGTCAGGTGTGGGAATACACCCCACCTGCACTGACATCTCTGCTGGTCCACGCCATCAGGGAACTTACAGGAAAAATCCCTGGGCTGGCAGCACTGTGATGCTTCCAGATCTCTGCCCAAAGGACACCCTTAGCACAAGCATTGGCTGGGGTCTCTGGTTGATCTTTCCCTCCTTCCCCTTGGGGTAAACGTCACCACCACCACAGGGGGCATGCTGTGGGCCTCCCCAGTCGGGGGAGGTGCTGGGTGCGAGGACAGGGCGCTGTGAGAGGGCACATCCCCCTTTTCAGAGCAAAAACAATTAAAAAGAAAAAATGTGTGGGGTCGGCTGACCCTTCACTACATGGATTTCCAGTGTGTGATGGTCCATGGGGAACACAGGCATAAATGCTGTTAGCTAGGCCAAGGCAGGCCATGCAGCAGCAAAGCCGGTTTGTTGTCACTATCTGTTTGCCACGGGGCACCAGTGCACAATGGAAGGCGCACGGTGTTTCTTCTTAGCCTCCTTCTTTTCTTGTTTCGGCATCATCAAGATAATAATAAACTGAGTAGGAAAGAATGATGTCAAGAACTTTTAAAGTGGTGACTTTGAATGCTGTTGCTGCTGCTGTTGCCTTGACAGTGGGAAGAACAGAACTGAGGAGCTGAGGACACTGGCAATGGTTACTGACTGGTGCGCAGCACGATGTGAGGTGGACAGGCACTCTCAGTACCTGACGTTGGCTCCCTCCCAGCAATAAGAAATGCTCATATGGGGTCCTAGTGACTCCAGCACCAAACCCGTAAGTGGGAATGGTGACAATATCGGCTCCCTCTCTGCAAAAAATCTGCATCTATGGGGTCCTAGTGCCTCTGGCCCCAGACCCCTAAGTGGGATTTCATGGTGAAAACTGATTCTTGGAAGATCATTTTTCATTCTGTCAGTACTAATCAAGTCCCTTGTTTAGTGATAATTGTGACAAAATGTAGGGAGATTCGAATTCTTCAAGTTTAGCCACATGTAACCACTCAGTCCCTGGGGTTACTAGAATCCTATCAGTATTATTGTTAGGAAGGCAGCAGGCAGCTGGTAGGGAGTTCATTAGGGGCTCCTTTCATGATGACATCATTGTTTACTCAGCTAGCCTGAGGGAGGAATGATTAGGTCATTTAGAACTCTCGTAGCAGCACAAACCACACTGTGTGGATAGCTGCTCTGTGGACCTTAGAATTCTCAGTCTATAATTGTGTGAGCTTGAGTGAGAGTGGCAGAAGGACTGCCAGTGGGCTCTGACAGAGGGCCCAGGATTTCTCACCCTAGTGGAGTGTCATTTCCAGCTTCCACCTAAAGTGGTGGAGACAAGACTACAGCAGGATTTCCTGATTTCTACTCCCTGTGAAGTGGAAGGATCTGCTTGTTCTTTGCAGACTCAAGGGGCAATCCCCTGAATGTTCTGAGCTGCCTTGGTATAGGTTCATAGGATAGATTCAGGTCCACAAGCTACAAGAGCCATATATAGGACCTGCCACTATTTAGTGGACAACTTCCCATTTGCTTTGTCTCATATGTTTATTTAAAAGGTTGTTAAAGAGTGTTATACTACTCGCTCCTACTACTACCACAGGGAGTTTGTTCCAAGCATTCACCACCCTTTGGTTAAACCACCTTCCTCTCCTGGTGGTATTGTACCTTTCACTCTTTAGCTGCATCTTATGGCCCCTAGTTCCCATTCTGGACCTCTTCTTCCAACATAACCCTGCAGATTCCCACAACAGACTGTCATTTGTTGCTCTATATACATAGCAAAGATCCCCTCTGATTTTCCTATAGGCCATGGAGTACAATCCCAGGTACCACAGTCTAGAATTACAGTCTTCATTATTAACTGAGCATATCTTTTTATTAAACCTATGTTGTACTCTCTTTATTTTATTACTAACTCCTATACTTTGTGCTGTACAGAAAGGTACTCCATATTATATCACGGGTCTCACCAGTGATCTATACAGGGGCACAAGGACCTCCCTCCTTCTGCTCTTAATATTACGTAATATGTTCCAAACTGGCCCATTTTACCCCTTCTATATTATGTCTGTCAAAACTGAGATTGTTCGATATAACTACCCCTAGGTCTTTTTCGTTTTCGGTTGGATCAATTAGTTTATTATTCAGAGTATATTGTGCTTTGGCGTTATTCTGACTGAAATGCATTACTTTGCATTTCTCGATGTTAAACTTTAGTTTATGCTCAACTGCCCAGTCCCCTAAATTGTTTATCTGTGCCTGTAGTTTTTTTATTGACTCAGGATCGTTCACAATAGCCCCAATTTTTGAATCATCTGAATATTTGCAGATCCAGACTCCATCTGTTATCTGCATATTCGAAATCATTATGCTAAATAGTCTTGGCCCCGGTATAGACCCCTGAGGTACTCCACTTGTAACCTTACCCTTGTTGGACAAGAACCCTCTTGAATCCATTGTGTTCTGTTCTCAAGCCATGCTGCAACCCATCTAATTAAATATACCTCAACCCCTAGCTCCTGTAAGGTCTTGAGTAGAATGTTGTGTGATACAGAGTCAAAGGTTTCTTTGTAGTCCAAGTACACAACATCAACTGGCAAGCCAGCATCCAGTGCTAGGACCTGAAATAGACCGTGTGGACTGGCTACCCAGAAGAGTGCCTTTCCTTTTCTTTTGGTTGTTCCATGCCCAGTGGACGGAACAAGATTCTGCGAGTACTGTAATGGAGACTAGATCTCCAAATGTTCTTAGGGGAGTGGATAGTCTGGCGTGTGTGTGGCCATAGATACAGCTGGATCACTTCTGTCAGTGCCCCAAGTCTTACCAGTGTGAGTGAAGAAAGTTAAACTGTGGACCCCAGTGAGTGCAGTTTATTTTCTCTGGGTCACCCTAGTGTTGTGACAAGTAAGTATGGAACCTTTAGCATTTCATTGCGGAATGGGGGTTTCAATGGTGTAACCCAGAAGAATGGCAGACACTGTCATTTGGGGCCAAGTGTGGAACGCCATCTAAGTGCTTACAAGGCAAGGCTTCCTGGTTCGTAAAGGCCACGAGTATTTTTACCCGAGCAAGTAGCCAAGCTGCAGGTTAAGGTGTCTGGCTGAGTATCACATAATTGCACCTAGGTCCGAGAAGAGTTATGAGTGTGTGGCTTACAGTCACTAAATAACACTCATGGGAAAAGAGGAATATTCATGTGCATGGCCAGGTATTCGGGAAGAAGATGTTTTTGTTTGTTCATGAACTGTACTGCATGCAAGGATAGTTCTTGAATCTGTACCTGTCCAGCCTGCACCAACCCTTGGGGGTCCAGCTCAGCTTTTACTTGCCATCTTATGAATAAAGCCATACTGCACAATCCCAGTTACTGTTACGGACATTCCAATTTATTGCATCTGGTTGTGTGAATTTACTGGGGCCCCATCAGCAGGTTAGATCAAGCATATGCCTAGCTGCCTCCACCCAGAACCTGGGCTGTGTTATTTACACAGGGTTCAAGCTGTTTGTTTCTGTACCCCCACCCCTCTCTTCCTCTAGAAAATGAGCCAGGTATACATCCTAACGCCAAGGGTGGTACCTACCTTTTAGTAAAGTAATTGGTATAACAGTATATGGGCATCAGTGTCTCTAGATATTTAATTTAAGTGAGCACTACAGAAAATGGGGGGTGCACACACTAGTTAAATAAGTGGCCTGGGGATTACAAAAAAATGTGGGCTTGTCTTGGGATACTTAATTTGGGGTGAGAGGCATGCAGAGGGTATGTCCAGGATCTTCCTGTCTGGTGGTGGTGCCCTAAACAGAAGATTGGTTACCAGAAAGCAAGTTGTGCCAAGTAAAATGCCACCTTAAAGTCTTTTGCTACCCGAGTTATGTGGAAAAGAAAGAGGAAGAATTTGCTGCTTCTGTGTCTGCTTTGAAACTGTGGACGGAGAAATAATTGCCCTCACCTTGTGTACAAAAGTGCTTAAAAACTGCTTAGAAGTTGCAAATTTCCTGAGAAAAGTATTTGTGGACTCAAAAAGACAGTGTTTTCTAAGTGCTCATAAATTTTCATGTATCTACAGTGAAATTTGGGGAAGTCGCTAAGGAAAATGCACCATGAACTGAGTGAAAATGCCTTAAAATGCTTGCCCTGCTGAAATTTTAAGCCGAGGAAAAAAGTGTCAGTTTGTAGTTTAAATTTTGCTTCTTGACAATCGCCGTGCAGGAGTGCGGCAGAGAGAGAGAGCGAGCGAGAGAGCTCATTTGCATTGCATCGTATGATTGGTCCCAGTGCACCTAAGCCCTGCCCTTGCCTGAGTCTCTGCTTTGTGGAACATTTGTAGAGGAGCAGCCTGCAGTGTGCAAGCAGCTTGTAGTTCGGGAGGCAGTAAGGAGGAATCGCTTGTAGCAAAAGCGCTTCTGCAACAGCAGTTTTCTGTCTTTTTTGCAACTAACCCGGGCACAACCTGTATTCTGACCGACTGTGGAGTGATCGGAGCGACTGAAGTGACACTCTCCGGGACCGCCAACTCGTTTCACCTGAGAGGTCTTCTTCAAGTCGGCAACAGGCCATATTCCATCGACGGTGCAAACCATCCACTACCTGTAAGTATCCTTTGCAAAAAGAAATTGACTATGGTGCTAAGGTCGGAAAACTGAGTAAGAACAGCCTGAGCAACAGCCCACGCCACAAGCTCCCTCCTGGAGCAGGGGAACTCACCAGAGCGCCGCAGAATCTGAAGCTCTCCTCCCTTCAGACAGATGTTTGTGGTGGGTGTTAGCCTGTCGACACTATAGACCGACCCTCCTTATATTGTCTCCTTCCTATAACATCAGTTCCTGACACTCATTTTTCTAAGTCCCCATTTTCCTATTTGCAGGTTATTCCTGATGGCCACCAGAGGGCTTAGTCCTCCTTGGACTCCTCTGCCTACCCACAACCTTTCTCTCTGAGCTAGAGCCCTTCTTTCCAGCCCTTCCGCTCCACTGCCCACCTCTAATCTCAACACAGCCACTACCCTTAGCTGTACACCCCCTTCCATAGCCAGTTTCTTCCCCTCAACTACCACCTCCACTACTACTTCCATACCACCCCCCCCCATTCCCCCCTGCTAACCACCCACTCCACTTGCGGCCACTAGGAGTCGCTATTTCGCACCCTATTTCCATCCCTGACCCTGCCAGCCCAGCCACTGTGGACACCTGGATCTCTACGCAACCACAGCCCAAAGACACCCATCCCCCCGGGAGTCTTGAAACTGGTACCCTACGTACCAGAGTCCTCAACACTACCACTACACCAAAGTGGAAGTCACCCTCACTGATGCACCACCCTGATCCTTATTCTTCTATCACAATCACCACTATTAGGCAACATGCTCTTCTCAGAGCAGTGCAAGAGGAGTTTGTAAAGTTGGGGAGGAGCCTTAGACAAGTAGCGCATACGGTAACCTTCTCGGAGGTGCTGCCTGTCTATGACAAGGGTGATGCTAGGGCACTGCTCACCAGGGAATTCAATGAGTGATTGAAAAACTGGTGTGGAGCTCAGGGTTTTGGCTTCATTGGGGACTGGGGAGCCACCTGGAGGATGCAGACCTATACTGGTGCGATGGTCTGCATCTGTCCGGGGGATCAGGATCCTAGGTGAGAGGTTTAAATGCTCATTGGCAAGCATTTAAACTAGCCAAGGAGAGGTACTGAAAGGAGCAGGGAAATCCCAGCTCTCACAAAACATGGTAATGAGAGAGGTAAACACCACCAATGGTAGAGAAGTTATTAGGAGCAGGACAGAGGTAAAATGTAAGCAAAGGCAGTAAGGATAGGAATGGGGCTAAAAGGGGTAAGGCTATCAAAAAGTGGAGGGTGACGAGTACCAATGCCCGTAATCTGTGTAACAAGCTCCCTGAACTAGTGGCCTTGATGGAAGAGGGTTGCCTGGATATTGTGGCAGTCACAGAAATATGGTACACAGAGAACCATGACAGGGATGTCAACATACCAGGATACACAATCTACAGGAGGGACAGGGAGGGTAAAAGAGGAGGAGGAGTAGCTCTCTATGTAAAGGAAGGGATCAAAGCAACAGAACTAAAGAGTAAACAGGGAGCAGATGAGGCACTCTGGGTCACCCTGGAGACAGGAAATGGCACCAGAATCCACATGGGGGTTGTATACAGACCCCCATCTCAGGGGGAGGGATTGGACAAGGAAATGATAGAAGGCTTCCTTAGAATGACAGAAAAAGGGGAGATATTGTTGATGGGGGACCTGATTATGCCAGATGTTAACTGGAGCACCTTTGCTGCAGGCACAGCCAAGAGCAGGGTCATTCTTGATGCCCCACAGGGGGCATGCCTCAGACAACTAGTATTGGAACCCACTCAGGAGGGAGCAATCTTAGACCTGGTACTCTCAAATGGGGACGGAGAAAGAATCTCAGATTTGAAGTGGGTAGCCATCTGG
The DNA here is from genome assembly GCA_016271365.2 of Neoceratodus forsteri. Taxonomy (NCBI): domain Eukaryota; kingdom Metazoa; phylum Chordata; order Ceratodontiformes; family Ceratodontidae; genus Neoceratodus; species Neoceratodus forsteri. The sequence goes on from JADMNL010000022.1 coordinate 184,674,780, forward strand.
GAATAGCGACCACCAAACAGTGTGGTTCACGATAAACACAGCATACAGTCAAGCCATACAAAAGCAAGAGTACTGGACTTTAGGAGGGCTGACTTTGGGAAAATGAGAGAGTGCCTCAGAAAAGCACTAGCAAATAGGCAAGAAGGAGGGGTGGAGGAACAATGGGGAGTAATCAAAACAGCCATCACAGAGGCAACAAGCCTTTGTGTAAAGCAAATCAATAAAAGACAACGAAGGAAAAAAACGCTATGGTTCTCAAAAGAGGTGGCAGGGAAGGTTAAGGAGAAAAGGATAGCAATCAGGAAATAAGGAAACACAGAAGGAGCACGACAGAGAACTTTATCAGTTAAAGCAGAAAGAGGCTGGGAAGGCAGTAAGAACAGCAAAGGCCCAAACCGAGGAAAGGATAGCCAATTCTGTTAAGAAGGGGGATAAGATCTTTTATAGGTACATTAGGGAGTGAAGAAAGACCAAAGGAGAGATACTGAGGCTTAATAAAGGGGAGGGAATGTAGAGGGGTGACAGTGAAAGCAGGATACTGAACGTAATATTTCTGCTCAGTATTCACAAAGGAAGAGGAGGGGGAGGTACCTAAACCAAACAAGAGAAACACTCTGAAGACGGGGGTCGATACCAGTCCATTTACAGAAAAAAGGATTCTGAAAGAACTAATAAAATTGAAGGTGGACAAAGCAATGGGACCTGATGGGATTCCCTCAAGAATTCTAAAAGAACTAAGGGTAGAACTAGTGACACCGCTGACTACTCTCTTTAACAAATCATGGGAGGATGGGGTGGTACCCGAGGACTGGAGGAGGGCAGATGTGATTCCTCTTCACAAAAGTGGGAGCAGGACAGAGGCAGGAAACTACAGACCAGTTAGTTTGACCTCAGTGGTAGGGAAAATAATGGAATCACTTCTGAAGGAAAGAACTGTTGAGTACCTAGAGGCCAGTGGGACACAGGACCTAAGGCAGCATGGATTCACGATGGGTAGGTCGTGTCAGGCACGAATCTAACAGATTTCTTTGACGGGGTGACCAAAGTAGTAGACCAGGGAGGGGCTGTGGACATGGCCTACCTAGATTTTAGCAAGGCATTTGATACAGTCCCACACAAAGATTAATACACAAGTTAGCCAGCCTTGATAAAAAATTGGCTAGACAACAGGACGCAAAGGGTAGTAGTAAATGGAGTACACAGTGAAGAAAAGAGGGTTACTAGCAGGGTACCACAGGATTCAGTACTGAGACCGGTCCTTTTTAAAGTCTTTATAAGTGACATTGCAGAGGAACTGGAAGGAAAAGTATGTCTCTTTGCAGACGACACAAAGATCTGCAACAGGGTTGATACACAAGATGGAGTGGAAAGGATGAGAAGGAACTTGGCAAGGTTGGAGGAATGGTCAAATGTATGGCAGCTCAGATTCAATGCAAAGAAGTGCAAGGTAATGCACATGGGAAACAAAAACCCAGGGGAAGAGTACACAATGGGGGGTGAGATACTGACAACAGTAAAAATGGAAAGGGACCGGGGGGTAATTATATCAGATGACCTAAAAGTGGGCAAGCAATGTGTGAAGGCAGTAAGGAAGGCTGGTGGGGATACTGGGATGCATAGGAAGAGGCATCAATAGTAGAAAACAGGAAGTTGTTATCCCTCTGTACAGACAGTTGGTGAGACCCCATCTGGAGTACTGTGTGCAGTTCTGGAGACCCCCATCTCCGCAAAGACACAGACAGAGTGGAGGCTGTCCAGAGGAGGGCAACCAAAATGGTGCAGGGTCTGCAACAGAAGACATACGAAGAAAGACTAAAGGAGCTTAATATGTATACCTTTGAGGAAAGAAAGGAGAGGAGACATGATATAAACTTTCAAGCACCTCAAGGAAATCAACAAAGTCCAAGAGGGTAGCATCTTTCAGAAAAAGAGATGTGCAAGAACAAGGGGGCACAATTTGAAAACAGAGGGGGGACGGCTCAGAGGTAATGTGAGGAAGTATTTTTTCACAGAGAGGGTTGTGGATGCATGGAACAGCCTCCCTGAGGAGGTCGTGGAGTCAAGAACAGTGGTGGAATTCAAGAATGCATGGAACAGAAATAAGGCAGTCCTAGTGATGGTTGGAGGAAGTAAGCTGTTGGTTAACTAGGATCTGCAGCTTATCTGTTAGGTAGGAAAATGGGCAGACTGGGTGGGCCAAGCGGTCCTTATCTGCCGTCAAATTCTATGTTTCTATGTTCCACCACCATTGCACATTACCATTTCGGCACTCCTGGTATTTGCCTCCCTCCAAGTGGACCACACTGGTAGTCCATCAAGGTCAGCACCTGATGACCACCGAAGCACAACAAACCCCACCACCACCCTCGCCACAGATCCAAGGCCCATCCACCCTCCATACACCCCAACCCCCCAGTGCATTCCTGGACCCACCTCCTCACTACCTTTCCAACCCTCCACACCCTACCCATTCCCTGCACTCTAACTGCTCAGTCCCACTCACGGCGCCAGACTAGGGTCACCAACCACTACCCCCCTCTAGTAAGATTCCTCACACTATTGCTACTACTCTCAGGAAATGTTCACCCCAACCTAGGTCCCTCCCCCTCCTGCGCACCCAGGACATCACCCACAGGACTCTGCATCGCCACCCTGAACATATGCAGCCTACCAAAAAAATCTGCAGCGCTCCAATGTTGGGCCACCCTTCAACCAGACATTGTTGCTCTAGTCGAGACCTGGCTCTCGAATTCTACCCCTGACTCAGCTGTCACTCTCCCCGGTTTCACCCTATTCTGGGAAGACTGGGTGGGAAAATGTGGAGGTGGCTGTGCGATCTACATCAGAGATAACATTATTAGACATGCTCCCGCCCCAGGCTCTAAACGGTGCCCAAGCACTCACCCAGACCCCTCCAGGGGCCCACTATACCTCACAGTATCCTACGTTCCCCCTAAAAACCAAAAGCCGGACCTCACATCCCTCACCGATTATCTCTCTACCCTCCCTCACAAAGCTGAACAGATACTAGTAGGGGACCTAAATATCAATTGGCTCGGTCCCTTGGCGGCACCAACAAAGGACTCGTTCACTGCCCTCGACATGGCCCAATTAGTCACCAAACCCACTAGACTTCAGTCCTCCACTGGTACCAGCACTCTCCTGGATGTCATTATCTCCAACCACCCCTACAAAATCCAGGATATAAAAGTTCTACCCGACACCCTAAGCGACCACTCACCCATCTTATTCCTATGGACCTCCTCCACCACTAACCCCTCCGCCCAGACCACCTTCCGTAGTCATCTCTGCCCGGGGGGGGGGGGTTAAGAAAACTCGAACAACTTCTCACACAAATGGACTGGTCCCCCACTAAAACAGCCCTCAGCATTGACATTGCGCTCGACCTGTTCACACAGGCCTTCACTAAAGCCTGTGATCTCTATGCCTCTCTCCCCAAACTCCACACCAAATGACAAAATGCACCATGGATCACCCCCCCACTCCAAAAACTGAGAGAAAGGGACAATCTCTGGTACAAAGCCTAGAAGTTTGGCAGGACAGCTGACAGACATCCCTATAATGCTGCTCGCAATGGCTGCACACGGGCCATCCACAAGGCCAAAGTGGACTCTATCAATCCACTCTCACCGCCACATGGTGATCCGCCCGGACCTTCTGAAGTAATATCAAAGAACTCAATCGCAATCCCCACCTCCCTCCCAGCTCTCCATAGACGGCACCATTTCCACTGACCCTCTTACCATAGCAAACTGTGTAAACACTACCTTCACAGATCTCAGCACTGTTCTCCCCAGTTGCTTCTCTGACCCTGTACCCGAATCCCATTCCCCTACCCTACAGCGCCTTCGTTTCCTCCGCGTAAAGTATCGACCAGTGAAGCCCATCCATACCTGCAAAAGACACTAAGCAGCAACAACCCTAGCACAGATCCCCTTGACGAGGTCCAAGCCCCCCTCACGGACCTACTCAACAGATCCCTGTGGCTGGGGCAATTCCCCAGTGCCTGGAAGACTGCCGTTGTTACCCCCATTCATAAAAGTGGTGACAAATCCTCCCCCAGTAACTATCGACCCATCTCCATTCTCCCCCCCCATCCAAAGCTTTAGAGAAGGTGGTTGCCACACAGCTCACAGATTACCTAACCAAGCATGACATCTTATGTCCGGAGCAGCATGGCTTCCGCTCAGGCCACAGCACTACCACAACCCTCCTCGAATTTACCAACTTTCTACACTCCTCCTTAGACTCTGGTAACATTGCTGGAGCTGTGTACATAGACCTTTCCAAGGCCTTCGACATGGTCTGACATCTACTACTTCTAGACTCTCTTTACCAACTCTGTTTCTCCTCTGGCCCCCCTGGCATGGTGTGCCAGTTACCTCGCCGCCCGGTCCCAACGTGTCAAAATAAATGGGATCCTATCTGACACCACCTGTCCGCTCCGGTGTGCCCCAGGGCTCCATCCTAGGTCCACTACTCTTCACCCTCTACCTAAACACCTTGCCATTGGCATGCTCTGGAAATATCCTACTGTATGCGGATGATGCAGTGCTCTATGCCTCGCACTATAAACCTGCCACCCTCCAGGACTCCCTCCAAAACGCCTTCACCCAGGCTGAAACATGGTTCAAGGACCGTAGACTGGTCATTAACCTAAAAAAGACTAAATCCATGATTTTCTCACACCACCAAAACAAAGCAAAAAATACACCACTCCTCATCCTCCCCAGCACCCCCTTGAACAGATATCCACCTACAAGTACCTGGGGCTTATCCTCGACACTGCCCTTACCTTCCACGACCACATAAACACACTAGCAGCTGCTGTAAACACTCAGATTGGGCTCCTTTACAGGCACAAGGAATGCCTCCCTCCTGATGCCACTGGGCTTGCTATTACCTCCTCCAAACTGTCCCTAGTGGATTATGGGCTCCCTGTTTATGGGGCAGCAGATAACACCGCTCTTCAGAAAATTTAATTCTCCCTCAACAAGGCCTGCAGGCTCCTAACTGGTGCCCCTAGGCTCACCCACACCTGCTCCCTCTATTTCACTGCCAATATTCTCAATTTCGATGAAAGACTCCACTATCAGACCTGCCTCCTGACCAAGAAAATTCTGCTTGGTCTCTCCCCTCCTGGGGTCACCGCCTCCCTCCAAACTGCCACACACTCTATCTCCACCCACTACTCGAACAAAGCCATCCTGACCGTACCTAGGGCAAAAACATCCCTTGCCCAGAGATCCTTCCACTACAGGGCCCCTTACTGGTATAATACCCTCCCAGCCACCATCACCAGCAACCCTAAGATTGACCCCTTCAAAGTGGCTCTCCACAACCATCTCCTCAATACCCACTCCTGTAACTGCAACTAACCTGCGCTCTCATGCCCTGTTGGGCCCAAACCCCGACAAGGTCCACTACAGACTGCCACCACCTACAACAATGATTAATCCATCGCTGGCTCATGTAAAAGATGTATTAAAATGTGACGCAAGCTCTCTCATGGCAACAATGCTTCTTTTCTGTGCTTATGTAAATATCTGCAACCAAACCTGTATATAATATCTGTACACAATGTCTGTAATCTACACATGATGGCTATTCTTGAGTACCTGTTACCCTCTCTGTGTCTACTGTCTTCCATGCGACAAGGTACCTTTGTAAATGAGCTCTTGGCTCAAAGGTTAAAAGTGCTGTTTTCAAAGAAAGTGTACTTGAAAACAAACAATCCCCTGGTCTAAGTGCTTGTAAAGAAATAGTAAAATGAACTTCTGCTTGAGAATATCAGCTGAAATGCAAAGATCCAGAGAGAGAGAGTTCTAGCAATTTTTAACTGAGTGTGATGCAAAGTTACAGTCGCCATGCTGGGGTATAGCCAGCTTTGTAAACAAAGCAGCACCATTTTAGAACAGTTTCAAAACCAAAACAAAGTTTAAAATGGATTTATTGCTAAGTGTGGAATACAACTGCAGCAGCCAGGGAGCCTGTATGTGAACTTTTTCCAGTGTGTTAAAACCAAATCTCCGAGTGCTTGCAAACAATAGTAATTTTGGGCCTTGTGTTTTTTACTTACAGAACATGATGCAGCAAACTCCTTGCTACCTGCTCCATGCCAGGGCATGGGTGGCCCAACAAGAACAAGAACTAGCCCAATCTGAGCAATTGTATGACTGTTTGACAGCACCCGCTGAGGTGGCTTTACCGAACTATCCATGTAATGTGTGCATAGTATGCCTAAAACTAGGAAGAGATGTTTTGCCCATTGCACAGACTGTAGAACGTGATTTGGGATGAGGATGGCAGGTGGCACCAGGGTAGCTAAAGTGAAATGCATCAGTTTAGCTCCAACCTGGACACAGACAGGAGGCCCTGAAGAGTCGGAACAACAGTGACAGGTTGGCTGCAGTGCAACTGACCCCAGGGAGACTGTAAAGGAGTTTCTGGACACTGTCTGCGATGATGCTGTGCAAGGCCCAGAGGAAGTGAAGTGTTCCACACCGCAGAGGGTGGAACTGGACGCTGCCATTGCACGTTCAGTAGGTCCGTGAGTGGGAGGCCCAAGTCCAAGTCTCATCAGAGAGTCCAAGGTGAAGGAAGCATGTCATTGGGAGGACAGTGCCTCGGACAACAGTAGAGAATGGACAATTGCATGGGTTGGCACAATCGCCAGCTCCTGGGCAGACTGTGTGGAAAAGGAGGAAGCAGCAATGGCTTCAGTGGACCCCAACAAGTTGGCATTGGCCTGGGCTTCCACAGAGCCTCCAGATGTTCGTGAGGAGGAAGGCTGAAGAAGTGTGCCTTCCTCCTCACGAACATCTGGAGGAGGAAAGCTCAAGAAGTGTGCCCCTGAGTACAGAGGTGGACTGCTCTTGCTCTGTAACAAGTGTTCCTGACTGACTCAACCAGAACTGGCCACTCCAAGCCGTGCTTCTGGATGTGAGTTAGTGAAAAGCAGCAAAGAGGACAGCATTGTGCGTAGACGAGCTGAGACCAAGTATGGACAGTCGTATTCTTTCTACACTAGAAAGACATGGGAAGACATCAAGAAAAACAGGCATGCCTGGTTGTGGGAGGAAGCTTGTGCCAAACTGCACCCCAGAGTAAACAAGTGGGTTCGAATTAAGGTGTGCAATGAGAGATTGCAGTTCTGGAGGCATGGCAGGACTTTGTTGATCAACTCTATGAGAACAGTGGACAAAGCTGGCCAAGTGACATTTTATTATGTTCACATGGTTTGTCCAGATGAGGTGACAGTCTGTGCCCCAGATCCGGAATGGTACTATCCCACAGATTGGTGCCGTTCTTGAAAATTGTGCCCCCCTGCCAAAAGTGAATTCAGCCACTGCCAGCTCAGCCATCTGCCACCGAAGAGGCAGCAACCCAGGATGGAGGTGCCTTTCTTCTGGTGATCCAGGTTCAGCTCCAGCAGCATCCAGGTTCTTCTGTGGTAACATCAGGCTTCATCAGCCCAGCAGGTTCGGAGAAGGTTTCCAGTCCGGGTCCAGTAGAAGGTCATGGAAATGTCTGATCTGAAGATTTAGTCTACCCAGCAGCCAAAGATCATCAGGCTGCAGCTCCAGAGAGGTGATGTTGACATCCTTTTGTCATTAGGAACTGGTAAGAGACCTTTTTCATTAGGGCTGTGAGTGGAGCCTACAGCTGTTTTGGGATCACTCAGTAACTCTAAAATTGGCCGATCGTGGAACCTTCCATTGGACTTTTGGAAGTATCCTTCCAAAAGTCCAACAGACCTTGAAACCCTCCACCATGATCAGCTGCTATGGAATAACAGACGCACTATTTTGGCTGTTACTTCTGCATTCCGTGGCATGAACTGCGCACGTATTTTATGTACTGGAATTTACTGGATACATACACCACGATCTCAACCAAGGGAATCTTATGCGGCAGCCTTCATTGACCAAATGAAGGTGTTTGACACTGTCCACCACTCCTTGCTTCTGCAACAATTAACCAACACTGGCGTGTCAAAAGAAGTGATGATTTGGTTCAAAAACTACCTGGATGATCAAACTCAGTGTATAAAAATTTCCAACATTTTGTCTGACCAAAGAAACGTCCACTCTGGCATGCCACAAGGTTCCATCCTTGGCCCTCTACTTTTTAGTATTTTTGTAAACGACCTTTCCCTCCATTGTCAACAGTGCATACTGTTACACGCTGACAATGCTGTCATTTTCTCAAGCCAACCTAACCCCGCTCTACTTGAGGATCGTCTTCAAAGTGGCTTTGATGAAGTCAAAACCTGGTTCTCTAATCAAAAGCTTGTGATGAATTACAAAAAAACTAATGTTATGTTGTTTAGCTCCACAAGAAACAAATTTAAAGCGCATGCACTCAATATAAACAATCAGCAAGGTGTCCCCTTGATGTAGTGGAACAATTCAAGTATTTAGGGGTTACACTGGGCAAACACCTCTCCTTCTCGCATCATATTGAAGCTGTAGCAGAAGCGGTAAATATAAAAACTGGTCTACTATATCGCATTAAGCATAATCTAACCCCTGAAGCCCTCAAACTGGCGGTGTATAGCTTCATCCTCTCAGCCACTGATTATGGTCTCGTAATCTATCCCCCCCCCCCAATTGCCCAATTGTTTAACCAGGAGTAGCACACTAAACTGAAAGCTTGTTTACAGGTGCGACCTGGAAGCACAGGGAAGTAAAGTGACTTGCTCACAGTATGCAAGTGGGGGTTGTGGGATTCAAACCCAGGTCTCCAGATTTGCAGCTCAGAGCCTTAAACCACTGCGCTATACTGCCTCCACTCTATGGATCGGCTACTGACACCATGCTTCGCAAAAAAAACTGTTGCACTAAATAAAGCCTGCAGATTAATTACAGGGTCTGATCACTTTACTCACACCTGTGATTTATACGAACAGACGCACTGGCTTCAACTGAAAAATTGGATTAAATATCAAACCTGCTTACTAGTCAAAAAAGCACTCCTAGGACTAATGCCACCTGAGATGGCGGCATTGCTTACCCCTCCCGACCCACTAAGATCACCAGATCAGCTGCCCACCAGTCTCGCCTAGTTCCTAGATGCTGGACATCACAAGGCCAGCATTCCTTCGCCTACAGAGCTCCTCAATGGTTCAATTCACTGAACTATGAAAATGCACCGACATCAGGGTCCTCAATCCCCATGTTGGCATTATGTCGCCCCCCTCCCACTCATGTGGCACACTGGGAGCCCACCCCAGTGTGCCCCAATTTTTTTCCCCCTGCCGACATCGGGGTCCCCAATCCCTGTGTTGGCATTATGTTGCCCCCCCCCCAATGTGGCACACTTGGAGCCCATCTCAGGCTGCCCAAATGTCTGTTTTTTTTGCTTTACCTGTAAATAAAGAAAACAGTCCCCCGACATATTTTTTTTTTTTTTATATATATATATGTAAAAACGAAAACGATCCCTCGTTGTCGCCTCAGTCCAACTCCTCCTTCCCCACCCTCCCACTGTGCACCCACCTCCCCATACCCCATACTTACCTCTGGAGGTCGGCGCTGTCATCTTCTCTGGACAGGGACATGTCTGCACTCTTCAAAGCCACACCGCAAACTGAAGAATCAAAGGAAGGTATGCTATAATGCCATTCAATGGGGTTTTCAACTTATTTTGATAAATAAGCCATTTTTTTGAATTATGACCCCAAATTTTCAACATGGAGTTCTTGGGACCCCATCTTGTGAAAACCTTCACTGTCAATTCGTTACTCGGTCCCAAAAGGTGATTTCATGGTCGCAGCGTGGATCACCTTTCGGATCCAGTTCACTAAATGGCAGTGGCACTGTTCATGAGTTGGGGTCCCAAAAAGCTCATGTTGCAAATTTGATGAAAAGATTCCAAAAAATGACTGCGTTATGAGCGTGCATTGTGCAGTTTCTATGCACGCTCCTAACTTTGTCAATTTTTTATATTTTCCCTCCACATTTTCAACATCGCCATTTTTGCACACCTCCTTTTAAACAGTACAGCAGTCATTTATCATATCCTGCACGAAATGTGCTTTCGCACCTGTGGCGCACAATGGCGCGGTCACTCTGCGAAATCACCTTGCAGGACAAGTGAACAAAATGACACTGGCACTCTTCATGAAGAGGGGTGCCAAAAAGGCCATGTTGAAAATCTGGTGCAACACCTCAAAAAAAATTGCCAAATTACACCCAGACATTCAGTAATTTCTACATGTAGCCCCTAGGTGGCGCTATCCCAAGGGCTACAACCCCTGCCTGCATGGCTAGTTGCAGGTTAAGGGGCCTGGAGACTAAAACGGGTGCCTCCACCCGGAGGACAGGGTGCTAACCTGGGTACAGCCCTCTGGGACACTGTAACCCCCCCCCCTTCCCCTCTAGTGGCCTAGACAATATGCAACAAACACTTTTACAGTAGCCCCTTTTCAGCATACAATTTTCCACACCATTTTCACTTACCACCAAGGCTGGTTCCACCAGTTCGACCCTGGAGACCCCCTGTAAAACAAAGTTAGGCACAGCAAATAACAGTACAGTGCTTTTCATACAAACTGGAACCACAGTCAGATTTAATGCAAAAAAAAAATTTGATCCGATTTATTCAGGAGAATTGAACAAGGAAGGGGTGTAATCAGGTTGACTAATTTGAAAACTGATCTAGTCAGGCAATTATGCATGCACCTTTAGTCCCTACACAGTCACACGCTCTGGTTACCCAGTTGGAAGTAAGGTGGGCTAGCCTGAAATGTTGCCCGGGGTAGGTCGGCATTGCAGCTGGTTGGGACCTTGTGCTGAAAAGAAAAGGCATGCACAACCACGCACAATTTGTAATCCAGAGCCTGACGGATCAGTTCGTGAAAGGAAAAACAACAATGCAATCAGAGGACAACACTTGAGATTTAGCTGTTGTTGCAGGGAGCTACCCTGATTGTAACTCATGCTACCCAATACAAGACACAGGTTAGACGAAATTGCGACTGCAGGTTGATGACTAGTTTGCCAGGAGAAGCAGGGTCCACACAAATCACCGAGGTGTCGTTCCTGTTCGAGATGGTTGATCAGGGGGCTGATCCCCAGGCGAGACTCTTGTCAATGATGGTTTCTGTGCCTGAAGTAGCTGGCTGGGCCAGGTGGCAAGGCCCAGTCTGGGTGGAACAGTTCAGATTTTGAGTCCAGTAGTGCTGGATGCAGCTTCCAGCAAGCATGGCACACTTACACAGTGGGGAACCAAACTGCGACCCACTAACAGCACACAGCACATTTATAGTAAAGCAATCACTATACCACAATGTGGAAGGCAGTCCAGCCGCAATATTAGTCTCTCTGAGCAAAAACGGGAATTCTGTGGTAAATGGATGTCCTGACAGGCCGATCGCGTACAGCAAATCTTTGGTCTTCTTCAGGTTCAAATCTGGTCACTCTTCAGTGGCTTTGTCACACTCAAATTTGGATACAGTTCGACTGCTAAGCCTTTCAAAGGATTCCCTCTCGAGGGACTGCAGGCAGACAGGCCAAAAAGCAGCTGCTTGAATCACTTAAGCAGTTTACTCTTCAAACTAACTCCAGACTGACTGACTGACTGCAGCAGGCAGCTTGGGAACTTCCCTTTGGTCCAAAAGGTTCTGGTTGGTTGATCCATCAGTCTGTCAAAGCTAGGGCTTCCCCTCCAGGTCTGTTTTGGCGCCAAAATGCAAAAACTACAATTCCTAAAGAAATCTGCTCCCACAAGACCCCTGTGGACAGGCTCCATTTTAGAGTTCCCAAAGGTACCAATTGGTGCTGACTGGCAGTCCAAAACCAAAATGGTGGTGATAAACAGAACTGTCCATGCTGCAAATGAGGCAGGTTAGACAAAAAAAAATTACTCACCACAGTAATGTTGTTTCTTCTAATGGAGTCTTGCTGTATTCAGACATAATTCAGTTAGCCCCAGCACTTGAACTGCCCCGGAGAGGAAAGAGTTAACACCATGCAGAAGCATGGAACGTTGAGCTCGAGCTCGGTTTTCAAACCTCTGTCTGTGTTACTTCCCAGTGTAACCGTCAGATTCTTACGGGCAACTAACTAACTAGGCACTAAAATATGGAAATTGAAACATATAGCCAAAAGGCAAAAAATAGTTTTGGGGTCCAAAAAGACAAGTCGAGAACCCAAGAAGAAACAAGGTAGTGACAATTTAGGCTATGAACATAAGAATAATAAACATGACAGCTACCCCCCCAAAAGGGAGGGTACAAGGTACGCCCCTGAGGTGCAACACTGTACCTGCCCGCCCACTTCCCAAAAACAGGTTCTGAGAGGGGTGGCGGGGGTCTGAATACAGCAAGACTCCATTAGAAGAAACAACATTACTATGTTGAGTAATTTTTTCTTCAAACATGAAGTCTTGTTGTATTCAGACAAAATGCAGACTGCCAAGCAGTTCCCTATGGAGGAGGGAATGCAGAACCTACTTTGGGAACAAGCTCTGCTGTACTGCTGTGCCAAACCTAGCATCACTCCTAGCCTGGATGTCCAGGGAGTAATGCTTGGTGAACGTATGTACTGTTTTCCAGGTGGCTGCTTTACAGATCTTTAACAAGGGAATATCTCTGGCCGCAGCTAGAGAGGCAGATGTAGCCCTAGTGGAGTGAGCCCTCAGGCCTGAAGGGGGTGTTCTACCCAGTTTGTCATAGCAGAATTGTATACAAGACACAATCCACCTGGCAATAGATCTTTTAGTGGCAGGCTTACCTTTACCCACTTCACCATAAGTGAGAAACAATTGAAGACAGTCATTTCTGTGTGCCTTAATACGCTATATGTAGTAGCTAAGGGCCCTTTTAACACCCAAACTGTGTAATCTTCTTTCCCCTGAAGAAGAGTGGTCAGTGAACACAGGGAGCGATATGGACTGGTTTAGGTGGAAATCCGATACCACTTTAGGCAAGAACCGCCTATAAGTTCTTAGGACCACTTTATCCCTATGGAAGAATATGAAGTCAGGTTTAACTGACAGGGCCTGTAATTCACTAATCCGCCTGGCAGAAGTAATTGCTACCAGAAGAAAAAATTACTCACCTTTGTAATGTTGTTTCTTCTAATGGAGTCCTGCTATATTCTAACATATGCAGTGAGTCCCTACCTTCGAACTGCTCCGGAGGTGAAAGAGTTAACTTCCCATGCCAGGCATGGAACGCTGAGCTCAAGCTCGGTTGAAACTCTGTCTGTTGTTCTTCAAACTCAAACCGTCAGATCTTTTCGAGCTAAACTCACTGAGGTCCTGTGTGGAAGCTGTAAACCTACACTAGCCAACTGGCTACTAAACATAGAACACATTTTTTGGTCCCAAAACAAAGACTCAAGTCAGGAGACCTAAAAAATGAAAACACAACACCAAGTCACTCCAAGAAAGGAGGGGTGAAAAACAACAAGGTGGGCAACTACTAAGTGCCAACACTGCACTGCCCACCCACATCCCAAAAACAGAGGTTCTGAGAGGTCAGGCAGGGGGGTGAGGTCAGAATATAGCAAGACTCCATTAGAAGAAACAACATTACTAAGGTGAGTAATTTTTTCTTCAAACAGCATGAAGTCTTGCTATATTCTGACATATGCAGACTACAAAGCAGTACCTCCATGGAGGAGGGACAGAACCTACTTAGGAAATAGGCTCTGAAGCACAGCTGTTAAAAACTGAGCATCACTCCCAGCCTGGATGTCCAGGGAGTAATGCTTGGTAAAAGTGTGAACTGTTTTCCAGGTAGCTGCTTGACATATCTCTAGAATAGGATGTCCCTGGCAGCAGCCAGGAAGCAGCTGTACCTCTGGTAGAGTGAGCCCTCAGGCCTGAGGGAGGAACCTTACCCAGTTTTTCATAGCAAAATTGGATACAAGAGACAATCCATGTAGCAATGGATCTTTTAGTGGCAGGTTTCCCTTTACCAACCTCACCATAAGTGAGGAACAGTTGGAGGGAGTCAAACCTGTGACCCTTGGTACGCTCTATGTAGTAACTAAGGGCTCTCTTCACATCTAAGCTGTGCAGCCTCCTCTCGCCAGAGGAGGAATGGTCAGTGAAGTACACTGGAAGAGATATAGATTGATTAAGGTGGAAATCTGAAACCACCTTAGGCAAGAACTTCCTGTTAGTCCTGAGGACCACCTTATCTCTATGAAAGGAGATAAAATCAGGCTCCACTGACAAAGCTTGTAATTCACTTAAGCGTCTGGCAGAAGTGATGGCTACCAGAAACACAGTCTTCCAAGTCAAGTACTTAAGCTCTGCTGAAGAAAAAGGCTCAAAGGAGGGTTGCATAAGCTGAGCAATGCAAACATTAAGGTCCCAAGCAGGGGCAGGGTCCCTGAATGGAGGGTTGGCGTGAAGCAATCCCTTGAAAAACTTGGGAGAATACAGGGTGAGCTGAAAGATAAGAGGGCTTACCTGCTGAAATAAAAGCAGACACAGCTGCCAGATGCACTTTTAGGGTAGCTGGTCTCAGCCCCAAGGTATTTAAGTGGACCATATAATCCAGGACTGTGCGTAAATCAGCGGATTCTGGAGAAATATGCTTTCCAGAGCACCTTATGGAAAACCTCTTCCATTTGGAATTATAAGTAGCCCTGGTGGAAGGTTTTCTAGAAGCCTTCAGGATATCCATTACACCTTGGGAGAGGTGTAAATCAGCAAACTCTAACTCTTCAAGAGCCAGGCCTTGAGATTGAGAGATTTTAGGTTCGGGTACCAAACCCTCCCCTGAGCACAGGTTAATAGGCTGTGATTCCTGGGAAGACACAGGGGAAGATGGACTTCTAAGGACAGTAGGAGTGGATACCAGGGTTGTCTGAGCCAATCTGGAGCAATCAGGATCATCTTGCATGGTTGAGATCTGATTTTGACTAGCACTTTGAACAGGAGAGGGAAGGGGGGAAAAGCATAGAGAAACTTCCCTTACCAATTGAGAACTAAGGCATCTAGAGGGACTGAGCCCAACACTGGGGGCCTGCAGCAAAAAAGGGGAAGTTGGTGATTGTCTGGGGCTGCAAAAAGATCTATCTGCGGGGTGCCCCATCTGGCAAATATCAACTCCAAGACCAGGGGGTCCAGTGACCATTCGTGATGGCCCTGGGAAATCCTGCTGAGAGCATCTGCCAGAACATTGTCCTTGCCTGGGAGGTGAACTGCTGTAAGGGAAGTGTTCAGGGAATAAGCCAGAGACCACAACTTCATTGCTTCAGTGCACAAGGCCATAGACTGAGTGCCCCCTTGCTTGCTGATGTACCACATTGTGGTGGTGTTGTCTGTTCTGACCTGTACAACTCTGTTCTGAACAGATTTGGAAAAAGCTTGAAGTGCTAGAAAAACTGCTCTGAGTTCCAACAGATTGATGTGGAACAGAGATTCCTGAGGGGACCACAACCCCTGGGCAGTGAGGTCGCCCATGTGAGCTCCCCACCCCAAGAGGGATGCATCTGTAGTAAGGATTAAGGAATGAGACTGAGTGACAAAAGGCACCCCTTGTCTCAGATTGCTCTGATTCTGCCACCACTGTAGGGCCTGGATCAGGGTTCGAGTCACTAGGATCAATTTAGTTAGAGGGTCTTTCCTTTGAGACCAAAAGGCTCTCAAATGGAACTGAATGTCCCTCATCTGAAATCTTGCTCCCTGCACTACTGCTGTAGAACCAGCCATGTGCCCCAGGAGCTGTAGAAAATGCCTTGCTGGCCGAGACACCTGCAGGGTGAATGAGGAGGCCAGAGAGACCAGGGTCCTTGCCCTGTCCAAAGGAAGGAAGGCTCCGACTTTCTCTGTGTTCAGCTCTGCGCCTATGAAGGTGAGGAGCTGGACAGGCTCTAGAACTGACTTTGAAAGATTCAGAAGGAAACCTAGAGAGGTGAGCAGTTGCTGAGTTATCTGTAGGTGTAACCTGACTTGGTCTGGGGACTGGCCTACTATGAGCCATTCGTCCAGGTAAGGGAAGATGGCAATTTTCTGCCTTCTTAGAGAAGCAACTGCTACTGCCAGGCATTTTGTGAATACCCTTGGAGCAGAGGTGAGGCCAAAGGGCATTGCTCTGAACTGGTAATGGCCTGAGGGCAGCTCAACCTGAGGTACTTTCGATGGGAGCTTCTGATAAGAATGTGAAGTAGGTATCCTTGAGGTCCAGGGACGCTAGCCAGTCCCCTGGCCTTAGAGAGGGTAGAATAATTCCCAGAGTCACCATTTTGAATTTTGGTTTTAAAAGGTGCTTGTTTAAGTATCTGAGATCCAGGATGGGCCGCCATTCTCCTGTCTTTTTGGGGGTAAGGAAGTACCTGGAGTACAACCCTTTGCCCTGGTGTAGGGGTGGAACCCTTTCCACAGCTCTGAGAGCCAGGAGGGAAGAGACCTCTGCCTCTAGGGCAAGTGCCTCTGGTGGATTTGCAGGTGGAAAGGATGTGGTTCTCATCTTTGGAAACTTTTTGAAGCTGAGAACCAGTCCCTGGCTTACTACTTCCAGGACCCACTTGTCTGATGTCAGAGACTCCCAGTCCTGGACAAAGTAAGCCAGCCTGCCCCCTACAGGTAGCTGAGAATCGGACCTGGCAACCCCAACAGGGTGCCTGCTTGGCAGGGGCTTTGGGCTGAGGGTGGAAGCAGGCCTTGCTTGTGCCCTGCTCTCCTGCTAAAGAACCCTCTGGGCATAAGCAGAAGAGAGGCCTGGGCTTGGTAAAAAGGCCTATGAAAAGGCCTGCCCCTGCCCCTGGGAAGCTGCCTTTGAGGAGTGGCCTGCCTTTCCTTGGCCTGTGCACTCCTACAGGTGGTCCTATACTCATCCATTTTCTTCATGTAATTCTCTGTCTGCTCCCCAAACAGGGAATTACCCACAACAGGAAAATCCATGGCCTTAGTCTGGGTATCCTGTGACAGGCTTGTACATCTGAGCCAAACCATTCTGCGAAGTGCCACAGATGTAGCCATGACTCTTGATGACACATCATTTGAGTCCACTGCAGCATGGAATTGCACCTTGGATGCCTCAATACCATCAGCAGCCAAGCAAGCGGACCAGGGACCTGTTTTGCTAGAGCCATAACAGTATCCCATCTGGATTTCAGATATCTAGCAACATAAGCCATATAATTTGCCTGTCTGAGTCCTAAGGATGCTGCCATGTACTGTTTCTTTGCCATGGCATCAATCCTCCTGGAGTCCTTGTCCAGGGGTGTGAAGCCAAGGGAATATTTGCCTTGTCACAGGCTGCAGCCTGCACTACCCCAACATGGCTGCACTGTTGTGTAAGGAACTCCGTATCAGAGCCTGACAATGTGTACCTCTTGTCCATTCTCTTTTTCCACAGGAGGTATAGTGTGAGGAGTTTTTAGAATTTTAAATGTCTGTTTCCCAAAAGATTTATGCAAGGGAATAGACAGTTTCCTAGACTCTGGGATATCCATCATTTCCACATAGTCAGGCTCCTCTTGATCATCCACAGCTTCCTCCATAGGGAGCTGGAGGGTTTCAGCCACTTTTTATAAAACATAAAATGAGAAGGGGACTCAAAGCCTAGGAGGAGACACTCCTGAAGGTCTGTCTGGGGAGATGTCCAGGTCAATGGGCACATCCAGACTTTCAAATCCACATTCACTCTCCTCATACTCCTCTTCCCCCTCCTCCGGTTCATAATATTCCTCTAAATCATACTCTTGAACCGATGGAACCGGCCGAACCGGCGCTTACCTGATGGTGCCGGTTCGGTCGGAACCGGGGAAAGCGACTGGACAATTTTAATCGCTTTGGCTATTTCTTCAACGGTTGGAGAGGAAAGTTTTGGCTCCACACCAGCTGATTTCCTAGTCCTTTTAGCTGGAACCGACTCCTCAGAGTCGGTTCTCCTTTTGCCCGAGGAAGTCTCGCCCTGGTCAGAGGGCACTCCCTCTGGTTCGGTTGGAACCGAACTGGGCTGGCCATCCGGTTCAGCGGACTATTTGGCCTCCCTTTCCCTGAGCCTACCAACTCTCTTCTCCAGGGTAGCTGCAGGAAAATTTTTACAAATCTGGCAGTTTGCATTGAGGTGGTCAAACCCCAGACAATAAACACAGGTGGTGTGGGGGTCAGCCTTGGCAAAGACTTCCCCACACACACTGCAGTGTTGAAACCCAGTGGGCCCGGTTTTTCTTTTGGGTTTCTCAGACATAGTGCCAGTCCTAACCAAACTTACCCGTTTATGGCATTCGCCAGGTAAGACCCTCTTATCGGTTCCCAACCGTGTCACGGGTCGTGGAAAAAAACGTAATAAAATCCATTTTTTAGAACCGATAAGAACCGGTAACCACACTCTAAATCACAGATTAAGATATTTTAAACAACCTGATCGGTTCAAACCGAACCAATAAACCGTTTACAAGTTCCACACAGAAGAGAATTAATGTAAAACCTATCTAATACTCACAAATACCACAGACAGAGCCTGAACCGACCGGTTACGGTTTAAATTCGGTCGAGAACAGAGAAAAACAATACTTTAACCGACAAAATGAACCTAGCAGAAGGAGAAATCTCCGGAGCGACTGTTCAGTGAGGCGGAGTAAAGAATCTGACAGTTTGAGTTTGAAGAACAACAGACAGAGTTTCAACCGAGCTCGAGCTCAGTGTTCCATGCCTGGCATGGAAAGTTAACTCTTTCACCTCCGGAGCAGTTCGAAGGTTGGGACTCACTGCATATGTCAGAATATAGCAAGACTTCATGTTGTTTGAAACACAGTTTTCTAGGTCAAGTACTTCAATTCAGCCGAAGCCATAGGCTCAAAGGTAGCTGCATCAGCTGAGCTATGCAGACATTAAGATCCCAAGGCGGAGAAGGCTCCCTAAAGGGAGGATTAATGTGGAGCAGACCTTTGAAAAACTTTCTGAAAACAGGATGAGATGCCAGGGAAGAGCCCTTCCCTGCTGAGAGGAATGCAGAGACAGCTGCTAGATGAACCTTCAGAGTGGCAGGTCTAAGGCCTAGACCATGCAGATGAACTAGATAGTCTAAGGTTGTGGAAATGTCTACAGAATCAGGCAGGATGCCTTTCTGAGAGCACCAAATACTGAACCTCTTCCATTTGGAATTGTAAGTTTTTCTAGTGGAAGGTTTCCTGGAGACCTTTAGAATATCCAGAACTCCATGAGAGAGATGACGTGCTGCATATTCTAACTCTTCAAGAGCCAGGCCTTGAGGTTGAGAGACTAGAGATTGGGGTACCAGATCCGCCCCTGGGAGGAAGAGAGAAGATTGTATCTCTTGGGAAGACACAGAGGACGTGACACAGCCAAGGACAACAGAAGAAGATACCAGGGCTGTCTGGCCCAATCTGGAGCCACCAAAATCACTGTGCAGGGTTGAGTTCTTATCTTGAGCAGAACTCTGAACAGAAGATGGGAGGGAAGGCATAGAGAAACCTGCCCTTCCAGTCCAGAATGAGGGCATCCTGGGGAACTGTCCCCAGGACTGGAGGTCTACAACAAAACAGAGGAAGTTGATGACTGTCTGGTGCTGCAAAGAGATCTATCTCTGGGATGCCCCATCTGGAGAAAATGATTCTCAGAATATGAGGATTCAGGGACCATTCATGATATCCCTGTGAAATCCTGCTCTGGGCATCTGCTAACACATTGTCTTTCCCTGGAAAATGAACCGCTACCAGGGAAGTCTGAAGGGAATAGGCCAGAGACCACATCTTCATGGCCTCCGTGCACAAGGCCGTGGACCGAGTGCCTCCCTGCTGGTTGATGTACCACACTGTGGTAGTGTTGTCCGTCCTGACTTGGACCACCTTGCCCTTAACTGAATCTGAGAAGGTCTGAAGGGCTAGGAGATTGATATGAAGAAGAGACTCCTGAGGGGATCAGATTCCCTGAGCTGTTATGGCTCCTAAGTGGGCTCCCCAGCTTAGGAGAGAAGCATCCATAGTCAGTACTACTGATGGAACTTGAGGGAGAAATGGAACCCCTGTCTGAGGCTGTCCTGGTCCAGTCAACACTGGAGAGCTTGTACCAGAGTTCGAGTCACTGGAATCAGTTTGGAGAGAGTGTCCCTTCTCTGTGACCTTAGATGGAACTGAATGTCTCGCATCTGAAATTTGGCTCCCTGAACCACTGCAATGGAGGCTGCCATGTGGCCCAAGAGTTGGAGGAACTGTCTCGCTGGAAGAAAAACCTGAGGCCAAAAGGAGGAAGCAAGGTCTACTAAGGCCTTCACCCTTGCCAGAGGAAGGATGGAAGGCTTTTGCTTGGACAGTATCCAATTCCACCCCTATGCAGGTGAGAAGCTGTACTGGTTCGAGGACTGATTTTGGCAGATTTAGAAGAAACTCCCGAGAACTGAGCAAGTCCTGGGTGGTTTGCAGAGCTGCCTTGACCTGATCTGATGACTGCCCTACCAGCAGCCAGTTGTCCAGATAATGGAAAATGGTGATACCCTGTCTTCTGAGGTAAGCCACCACTACTGCAAGGCACTTTGTGAACACCCTTGGAGCTGATGTTAGGCCAAAAGGCATGGCCTTGAACTGATAGTGGCCTGAAGGCAACTCGGACCTGAGGTATTTTCTGTGGGTACATCTTATAGGGATATGGAAGTAGGCATCCCTGAGGTCCACTGATGCTAGCCAATCTCCTGGCCTTAAAGAGGGAAGGATTATTCCCAGAGTTACCATTTTGAATTTGGGTTTTGATATGTGCTTGTTCAAGTACCTTAGATCCAGGATGGGTCACCACTCCCCTGTTTTCTTTGGGGTAAGGCAGTACCTGGAGTACAGGCCTTTTCCCCTGTGTTGAGTAGGAACCTTCTCTACAGCTCTGAGAGCCAGGAGAGAGGAAACCTCTGACTCCAGGGCAAGGGTTTCTGAAATTGATGCAGGTGGAAAAGACTTGGCCCTCCTTTTTGGATACCTTTTGAAACTGAGGGCCAGTCCCTGGCTTACTACTTCCAGGACCCACTTGTCTGAGGTAGCAGACTTCCAGGCCTGAAAGTAGTAAGCCAGCCTGCCTCCTACTGGGATTGGGCAGTTGACCTGGGCTAACCCCTCAGGGTGTCTGCTTGGCAGGCACCTTAGACTGGGAGTAGGAATCATCCCTGCTCATCCCCCTCCTACCCTCCCTCGGAAAAAAAACCTTTGTGGGTAGTAAGAGGAGGCCTGGGCTTGGTAAAAAGGCATGTGAAAAGGCCTGCTCCTGCCCCTGGACTGCGCTTCTGAGGAGTGCCTTGCCTTTCCTTGGCCTGTGCACTCCTGTAAGTTTTCCTGTATTCATCCATTTTCTTCATGTAAGCCTCTGTCTGCTCTCCAAACAAAGGGTTACAAACTACAGGAAAATCCATAGCCTTAGACTGGGTGTCCTGTGATAGGCTAGTACATCTGAGCCAAGCATGCCTCCTGAGGGACACAGATGTAGCCATGACTCTGGATGCCACATCGTTGGGAGTCCACAGCAGCGTGAAACTGTACTTTGGATCTCTCAATTCCATCTGCAGCCACCTCCTCCAGCTCTTTGGCTAGCTGGGGGGATGCCTGTTGAGCCAGTTTCAGAACCGTATCCCACCTGGACTTCTGGTACCTGGCTGTATAGGCCATATAATTTGCCTGCCTGAGGCCCAAAGAGGATGCCAAGTATAGTTTTTTGGCCATGGCATCAACTTTCCTGGAGTCCTTGTCTGGGGGGTGTGAAGCTCAATGAATGTTTGCCTGTCACAGGCTGCAGCCTGCACTACCCCAACATGGCTGCAATGTGAATAAAGGAACTCCGCAGCTGAGCCTGATAACATATACCTCCTGTCCATTCTTTTATCTACAGGAGGTAAAGAGTTAAGAGTCTGTAGAATCTTTTGTGTCCATTTCCCCAAGGACTTATGAAGGGGGATAGACAACCTTTTGGACTCTGGGATGTCCATCTGCACAAAATCAGGCTCTTCTTCCTCCTCAGCAGCTTCAACCATAGGGAGCTGGAGAGTTTGGGCCACCTTCTTGTAAAACAAGAAATGTGAAGGGGACTCATTCTGGGGAGATGTCCGGTTCAATGGGCACATCCAGACCCCCCTGGTCATCATTGTCGGGATAATCTTCATCTCCTTCCCACTCCTCATAAAAAGCATCCAGATCGTAATCCGAAGGAGGCAATTCCAACCGAACGATTGCCTATCAAGTGTGCCGGGTTCAGACGGGAACCAGGTGAAGCTTTTAATTGACAATACTAACGCTTTGGCTATCTCATCCTCGGTTGGAGTATGCGGTACTGGATCCGAACTGGCAGACTTTCGTTTCTTTTTTGACGGAACTGACCCCTCAGAGTAGGCTCTCCTTTTGCCCGAGGAGGTATCGCCCAGGTCAACAGGCACCTCCTCAGGTTCGGCCGCAACCAAACCGGGCTGGCTATCCGGATCCACGGACTTCTCAGCCTCCCTTTCCCTCAACATACTCAGTCTTTTTTCTAGAATGGTTTTGGGAAAGTTTTTGCAAATTTGGCAGTCTGACTGGAGGTGGTCAAACCCCAGACAATAAACACAGATGAGGTGGGGGTCGGCCTTGGCAAATGCCTCCCCACACTCAGTATAGTGTTGAAACCCAGTGGGACCGGTTTTCTTTTTGGGTTTCTCAGACATGGCCAACCTACCAAAATTACCCTACAGAAGCTTTCAAGCCAGGTAATACCAACCGATCGCTAACAACCGTGTCACGGGTTTGGAAAAGAACCGAGAAAAAACCCGGTTCTTTTGAAACCGATCGGGACCGGAACACCACTCTAATCCCAGAAAGACATTATTTAAAATTAGAGAAATCACAAGGTCGATTCCTAACCGGACCAACCGAAAAGAAACTGAAGAGACAAACAATTTCCACAGTTAAATAAAATAAAGACACAGTCACTACCTATCTACAACACTACCTGTACCGTAGACAGAGGCTGGAAATCCGAAAAAAGCAATAAAGAAATGTTTTTTAAAACTGAACGCTTTACTATACCGAACCGAGCAGAGGAAATCTCCAGAGCGACTTCACTGTTAGGTGGAGTAAAGAATCTGACGGTTACTCTGGGAAGTACCACAGACAGAGGTTTGAAAACCGAGCTCGAGCTCAACGTTCCATGCTTCTACATGGAGTTAACTCTTTCCTCTCTGGGGCAGTTCAAGTACTGGGGCTAACTGCATTATGTCTGAATACAGCAAGACTTCATGTTGTTTGAAACTACAATACCATTACTATGCTAACAGATAATCAGAAAATAAGTACAGCGTCTAACAGAGTTTCCTCTGTGCAAATAGCGATGGCAGAACGGAGTGATTATCTGGCAGCCCGGGTGGTACTCGAGCACAGAAACACTCAGCCCTCTCCCAGATTAAATAAGCACCATGTTATAGGCAGCTCTTAAAGAGACAGAGCACAGAGGCATTAAGGCACTCTCACACAAACACTTTTAAAGTGCTAAGACACAGGATACCAACCTGTCAGTGGGCACTTAGGCACACACAATGAAGACTTTCAGGAAACCTCATTTGTAGGGGGGTTACACCCTTCTCTGCCTGGAAAAACTTGACATCAAGTCTGCACCATCACAATATTGAAGAAGCAATATATACAAGTCATACGTGACATTAGTATACTATGGCAATAATATCTGATGCATCAGTTAATGTAAACTTATCACATTACTATACATTTCACTATATCATCATATCTTCATTGACAACACTTATACATGTTTCACATACTCTCTACTGATTCTATTATGATTAACATACTATGAACAGTTACCTATGACTTTACTTTATAACTTCTTGAACAGCAAACAATGCAGAATGGGACCCTTCCTTATCAGCTAACTTGGGGCTAGATGAGACAGGGGCACCATGTTCTGAAGGAAGAACACTTAATCGGGAGGTGGCAGTCAAGCTCAGTTTGGGCAGTGAGCTCTTGGAAACGTAAACACCTTTATGGACCACATTGAGAGGCAAGTCCACAGGCCTCCCAGGGTAATCATAAATTAAAATGTAGCACTGGCTTAACAGACTGCCCAGATTTTCTGGGGGGAACAGACACAGGCTCTGGGCAGTCAACACTGGCACTGATGTATTCTCCTATAGTGAGGGATGCCTCTGCACTGGTTGAAATGTCCAGATTGGGAACATTATCAGCTCCTGGCTCTGCAGACTCTGTTTCCACAACCCTTTGCTCATTATTACCTTCTGAAGAGGGCCCAGGTTGCTCATTCTGAGGAGACTCTGGCACAATTAGGCTTTGCAGCATTGAAGGGATGCTGCCAACACTTTCATATTGTTCTCCAAGTTCTGGTATGTCACCAGGTACACTCAGACCATCAGCTCCTTCTTCAGGCAAGTCAAACAGTTCTTCAAGACAGAGTCTGCAACCTCAGACGTGATACTTTGTACCTCACTTTCAGGGGACACTGGGTCCAGGGAAGAAGCTGGGGGGGGGTTAGGCACTTCTGAAGACCCAGCTTCATCCCCACGATTCTGCAGAGGATTGCTTTGAAACAACTAACTCAGTTCATATGAAGGAAAATGGACATTATCACAGTTACTTTCATCAGAGACTGATGAACAGTCATCACTATCACTCTGGGCCGGCTGAGAGAAAGGCCTTAGTTCTGGAGCAACACGGACAGGTTGGCTGTTTCCTCTTTACAGCAGCATGAGTCACTGACCCAGAAGAAGTGTCAGGTGTTGGTGAAGCATCAATAATAACTTACAAATACACTGCACAAAATCTGTGGGTAAAGCACCCAAAAAAGGAGCCGAATATATAATTCAAACAGTGAGTGATAGAGAAAACTTGGGGGGGGGGGGGGTGCCTTTTGTATTCAATAAACATTGTTTTAGGCGTGCCCTAGCGTTGGGCTTTTTTTATGTGGTAGAGTTGTAACCGTTTTCTCTATCAATCAATAATAACTTGTCTGATGGGCAGTAAGTGATTACGGTGCATGGTCTTAACAGCTTTGGAATTATTTTCTGGGCGCACCTTGTACACCAGCAGATCGTCCAATTTACCAACTAATACATGGGGAAGATGGTGCCATCTATCAGCAATTTTGTGTTTTCCATGCAGTCCCAAATTATGTAGTAGCACCCTATCTCCAGGCAACAACTCCTGGGCTTTTACTCGTCGGTCACATCTTTCTTTGTTGACGAGATTTCGCTCAGCAGCCATAGTTTGAGCTAGTTGATAGGCATGATTTGATGATCCTTCAATTTCTGTATGTACTGCAAGTAGTTTTCGTCTCGCACCCCATCTGGAGAGACCCCAAAGCAGACATCAACTGGCAGTCGGGCCTCCCTCCCGAACACGAGACAGTAGGGGGAGAACCCAGCAGCATCACTTTTGGTGCAACTGTACGTGTGTACCAAGGTGCTAATATGCTGGCTCCACTTATGCTCGTCTTTTGGATGGAGGGTGCCCAGCATGTCTAGAAGGGTGCGGTTAAAGCGTTCTGGTTGAAGGTCCCCCTGCGGGTGATAGGGGGTGGTCCTTGACTTCCACACCCCCCCATAGAGAGAGCATTTCTTTGATTAACCTACTTTCAAAGTCTCTGCCTTGGTAAGAATGGATCTGCTGGGGGGCACCACAGTGGACAAAGAGTTTTTCCACCAGCACCTTGGCCATGGTAGAGGCCTTTTGACCTTTAGTTGGGAAGGTTTGTGCATACTGTGTGAAATGATCAGTAACTACCAACACATTGCCAATATTCTTTTAGTCGGGTTCTAAGCACAAGAAGTCTATCCACACCAATTCTAGAGGGACACTGGTAGTGATATTGACAAGAGGGGCAGCCTTCTGTGGCAGGGCTTTTCTCTGGAGGTAACAACTGCAGGTCTTTACATGGTGCTCGACATCTGCCCCCATCTTTGGCCAGTAGAATCGGGATCATACCAAGTCGAGAGTTCTGTCAATACCAAGGTGCCCACTTGATTGTGGAGGGACCTCAGTACCAGCTGTTTAAAGGCCGTGGGTAGGATCAACTGTTGCTTGTCTATTTGACCACGATGATCCACTGTCTCTCTGTATAACAACTGATCGTGCAACTTTAACCTGGGGCCTCCCTTGAACAATACAGGAGTTCGCAAATCAGAGGAACGCAACTTGGACACATCTTTCCCCGCATGCAGGGCGCCAAGTGCTGGTTGAATCATGGGATCTTGGGATTGAAACCACTGAATACTGTCATTTTTGAACTGAGGTAGTGCACTAATATCTAATGCAGAGAAATGACAGTAGGCAGCCGGTATGCAGGTATCAGGAGGGCCCAAGCAATCTACTAAGCAGTCCACTGTGTCTGCAGACATTTGTTCATCTTTACCAAACTTGTGACATAATGCTTTGATGTCAGGTTCAGACAATCTGACCCAATTGTCCTTGGAGTCTGGCCTTCGTGACAGGGCGTCAGCATCAATGTGGTTTAGTCCCGGTCTGTATTCAACAGCATAGCCATAAGTTGACAAGGCAGAAAGCCAACGGTGTCCAGTGGTGTCCAATTTAGCTGAAGTGTGTACATAGGTCAGTGGGTTATCATTGGTCATTAATATCTTTGCCTCATAGAGGTACTCATGAAACTGGTCAAGTATGGCCCATTTTAGAGCGAGGAATTCCAACTTGTGGACCGGATAGTTCCGCTCTGACGGGGTCAAGCTCCTACTGGCGAAAGCTACAGGTCTCAAACCATCTTCGTAGTCTTGATATAGCACAGCCCCAAGGTCCTGCAAACTAGCATCCATATGCAGAGCATAGGGCTTAGTAGGATCAGCATAGGCAAGGACTGGTGCGTGGGTGAGCTGGTATATGATGTCAAGGAAAGCTGCTTCACATTCAGGTGTTCACCGACTCCGAAAAGGCTCACCTGTTCGAAAATACATTTTCTCTTGGTCTTTGATAGACCCCTTTTTGTATTTGCAGTTGATGGGGGGGGGGGTAGCCTTGGGTAAGGTTAAGCAGTGGTCAAATCACCTTTTAATAGTCTTTGTTGAACCTGCGGTAGTAGCCGCAGAACCCCAGGAAATGCTGCATCTCTTTTAGGTTACTGGGATGGGGCCAAGGGGTCAAAGCTTCAACTTTACTGGGACCTGTCTGTATCCGTTCCACAGACACTATGTGTCCCACATATTTCACAGATGTTTGAAAAAACTGGCACTTGTCTATGGATAACCTGAGGCCGAATTCTTCCAAACGATCAAGGACTTTGAAGTCTGGTCTCATGTTCCTCCAGTGTGTGTTCGAAAACAATGACATCATCCAAGTACACTAAACATTCCAGCAAGTTCATGTCTCCCACCGCACGTTCCATCAATCTCTGGAAGGTGGCAGGGGCACCCAAAATCCCTGTGGCATCCTCAGGAATTTGTAGAAGCCCAAAGGACAGATGAAGGCTGTTTTCTCACGGTCCTCCGAGGCCATCGGAATCTGATAATATCTGCTGCAGAGATCCAGTACTGAGAACCACTGACCCCTCGTTCAGGCAATCCAGGACATCCTGCATGCATGGCATGGTGTATTGATCTGAGATAGTCAGTCAGTTAAGGGTCCGATAAGCCACACACATTTTCATGGATCCGTTCTTTTTACGTACCACTACAATTTATTTATTTAGCTTTTGTTAACCAGGTAAGTACACTAGACAAGTTATATGCCTATTTTCAGGAACGACTCGGGAGAGTACAAACAGGTAATACAGGGTACAGCAAAAGTTAGGTGAACAATTACATCTCATACTAATTGAAATGATTACATATTCACTTTGTGGTTAGGTACAATGAGTCGATAAAGCAGCGGGCAATATACAGTGCAGGCAGAGTAAGACAGTGATGATAGAATACATAGTGAGTTGACATTGAACAACATTGACTATCTGAAGCATAAAAGAGGTGCAGAAGGAGAGCTGGACAGGGAAATCGACAACCAATTTGGTTTAGTTAAATTGTGGTTCCTGGAGCAGAGTGCCATAGGGACTATGGTGTCCAGGGTTTCGAGTGGAGGCTTTAGGCATTCACAACATGAGGCCAGCTTAAGGTGCTCCCACAAGGAGGTCCGGAGGCTTTTGTGGGAAGGGGCGGTGCAGACCTGCTCAGGGAAGGAGTTCCAGAGCCTAGGAGCATGAGCTGCATAGTCCCTATCACCCATAAGGGTGCGGGTTGAGGGTACATTTAGTATCCCTGGGCCCTTAGGGGGTAGCATGAGCGGTCGGCTGGGAAGAGGAGCTGAACCAACCCCAGGGGTGTGCCGGTGCTGATCACTTTGCTCACGTGGCACCCTATACCAAAGTTTAGGTGATTCGTCGGGGATAGCCAGCCTAATTTATCATAGAATTCGCAGTGATGGGTGAGGCGGGGGGCAGCCAGAGCGAAACGGCAGATGATGTTGTACGTCGTATACCATCTAATAAGGAGGGCTTTTGAGGAGCGCGCAAATAGGTGGGGTCCATAGCTTAGGGAAGGGAGTAACACTCCCCTGGCAAGAGCCAGGTGAGCAGCAGGGGTGAGGTTGTGTTTGGCCCTATAGGCCAGCATGGGGAATGCATATGGGCTTCTTGATTCCTGAATAATGCCAGCAACGAGCATTTCCTGTAGGTGCCTCCTCACATCGTCTATATTCACTGGGGCATGGCGTCTGGACCTCTCTCAAAATGGTCGGTCATCAGGCAGGCATATATTATGCTCGGCACCATGGACACACCCCACGTCCCACTCTTTTAGTGAGAACACTTGGTCTCTCTGTGCAAGCTTCCTGCTAATTCGGGTCTTCCATTTGGTGGACAAGGGGGAATCACCAAAGTCAAATAAGTCTGGGGTCACTCTCTCCCGTTCGCCAAAGTACTTGTTACTGGGTAATACTGCAGTGTCTGTGCAGTGTCCTGTAGCCAGCGTACATCCCCGGTTCACACGAACTTCCTGTCTGACATGTTTCTCACTTGCACCATCACTCGGTGAGCATAGGCATGGGCACGTGCAGGTAGTATACTGGGCTTAACCATCAACCCCCAGCAGTTTCCCTTCACCAGGAGCATCTATCATCAATATTTTGTTCTTTACATCTCTCCTTAGGTGGACTTCTCCATGGATCGTACACTGGGCGTTGGGGGCCAACACCAAAGAGTCAGGATCCTTTTTCCACACTATCCCCACTGGCTCATCTCGGTTCACTTCATCGGGTTTCTGTTGCAAGTCATAAGCCCTTTTGATTAATGTTGGAATTCTGAGGGCCCGTCCAGTCCGTTGCCCTTGTTTCTCATGACAGAGTTGTGCCAGTCTCCCAAACATTTGGGCGTTTGTTCCAATTAACAGGGGAACTTTATCACACAGTCTGGTGGGGGGACACACTAGGGCGAGTGTCTCAACTTGTTCATCTACCCCAGCCACGGCGGTAGGGAATTACAGCCAGATCCGGTGCCCCCAAGTACGGATAGGACTTCTCACTCAACCCCCACACGTGCAGACCTTCCAAGGGTAGTAGGGGCACGTCAGGCAGATGCTTCTGGTACCAGTCTTGAAATACTATGGTCACTTAAAATCCACTGTCAAGCACAGCCCAGGTAGAGACACCGTTCACTGTCACTGTAGTTTCCATTGAGGGACCCACCACCTCGGACCACTCAGGTGACTTGGGCTTGGACGTCGGCTTTACAGCTGTCTTGGATGAATAGCTTTTCCGGGCAGCTCCACCTTGCGGCTTTATGTTGCTCCGTCGAATCAATGCCAGCAGTCTAATGGTAACTTTTCTCAGATTCGCAGGTGAACCGGGGGTGCCCATCCTCTCCGCAGTGGTAACAGAAAAAAGGTTCTTTAGAATCTCTAGGGGAAGAGGAGCTGCTCCCCTGCTTAAACATAGTTGGGGAGTCTTGGGGTCTCCCTGGTCAAGAGGTTTGCTCTCTTGACTCTCTGAGCTCTCCCAAAGGTCAGTGTTTTGGGTAGCTCGGAGTAGGTCTCCCACCAAAGCTCTCAGTTCTTATACCTCTTCCAGCAGGCTGTCTTCAGACAAAACAACGTGTACCCCCACCTCTCCCAACAGGACTTCCCGCTTTGTCTCGGGAGGGGGGGGCTGGACAGGAATTAGCATCTCTGACTGCCTTGGCAGCTTGCTGACTGACTCTCAACTCAGTTAACTCCTCGATCAGTTCTCCCTCCTCACCTCTCTCAGGGACTTGGCAGGCATGGGCAGCCCCAGTATAGGGCTCCCATTTCTCTTCATGATTCTCAATCTCACGGATCTCTCTCATTAAGTCACAATATTGGGGGAGAAGACCCCTTCTGTCTTGCAGTTTAAGCTTCAACGTCATCACGCTAGAGTACCTTGCTGACTTTAAGATGTGATCTTGCTTGACCCTGTTCAGTTCACTAGCAGGCACCCCTCGTTTCCGGTGGGCCCACTACAAAGCTCGCTCAATTTGAGTAATAAACACTGACAATTTTTCATTCTTCCACTGTTTTACGGATTTAAACGTCCACATCAGGTCATCTCCCGACTCGGTGCTACCAAATACCCCTTCCAGGGCAGAGAGGTACTCAGCAACTGTGGCCTCTGGGCTGGTGGATCGCAGGAAACGAATAGCCTCCAGTGCAGGGCCTCTCAAGCATTCCATGAGTCTCTTCCTCTTTTCCCCCTCAGTACACTGCCACTCCTGGACCAATGAGGTGGCATAGTTCATCCACGTTTCCAGATCGTCCTCCCCCATGTGCACCAGGACCGTACCCGAAAAGAGCCTAAGTCTGCGGTATGAGTCCAAATGTACAGTAGGTATCACTATGGGGGAAGCAACTGCAGGTGTGGTAGGAGAGGCTATGGGGACTACATGGGCGTGATCTCCTCAGAAAGCTTTAACATTTGTACTAGCTCTGTAGCAGAGCACCTCTCAGAGGCTAACAGTTTAGACAGCTTATCTTTAAACCCCTCTACATTGAGGACACTCCAGGAGCAGCCGGGTTGCTATGTAAGTGAATGACCCTCCACCCCTTTTGGGACCCTTCAGGCAAAATGACAGGGGGCACCTTCTCTGGTTCAATGGGCAGGCTGCAGGAGAGTAGGGCCACCATAATTTGATCAAGCAGGTCGGAATCCCTTCCCCTTACTTCAACCTTCCCCAAACACTTAATTCGTTCAACCAATTCCACAAGAGTGGCATTATCGGTCCCCAAGGGGACATCCATTAATAGCAGAGCTTGCTGGGGGTCCACCCCATCTGCCTCGCTCCACCCATCATACGGTGCACTAGCATCCTGTGAGGAGCATGTTTAAACTTGGGCGTAGTGACTGCCTCCATTTTACCACAATTTTTGAGTGTGGGGTTGTAGTACCCACTTCTGACCTCTAGAAGGTGCAAATCCCAGTGTTGGTGCCTCCAAGATGTTGCCCCTAGGTGGCGCTATCCCAAGGGCTACTACCCTTGCCTGCATGGCTAGTTGCAGGTTAAGGGGCCTGAGTACTGAAACGGGTGCATCCACCCGGAGGACAGGGTTCCTAGTAACAAGGCCAACCTGAGTACATCCCTCCGGGACACTGTAACCCCCCTCTTTCCCCTCTAGTGGCCTAGACAATATGCAACAAACACTTTCACAGTAGCCCCTTTTCAGCACACAATTCCCCACACTGTTTGCACTTACCACCAAGGCTGGTTCCACCAGTTCGACCCTGGAGACCCCCTGTAAAACAAGGTTAGGCACAGCAAATAACAGTACAGTGCTTTTCGTACAAATTGGAACCACAGACAGATTAAATGCAAAAAAAAAAAAAAATTAGATCTGATTTATTCATAGGAACTGAACAAGGGAGTGGCATAATCAGGTTGGTTGGTTGATTCAAAAACTGATTTAGTCAGGCAATTATGCATGCACTTTTAGTCCCTACACAGTCACACACTCTGGGTACCCAGTTGGAAGTAAGGTGGGCTAGCCTGGAATGTTGTCCGGGGTAGGCCAGTGTCGCAGCTGGTTGGGGCCCTGTGATGAAAAGAAAAGGCATGCACAACCACGCACAATTTGTAATCCAGAGCCTGAAGGTTCAGTTTGTGAAAGGAAAAACAACAATGCAATCAGATGACAACACTTGAGATTTAGCTGTTGTTGCAGGGAGCTACCCTGATTGTTACTCATGCTACCCAATACGAGACACAGGTTAGACAAAATGGAGACTACAGGTTGATGACTGGGCTGGTTTGCCAGGAGATGCGGGGCCCACACGAATCACCGAGGTGTCGTTCCTGTTCGAGATGGTTGAGCAGAGGGCTGATCCCTGGTCGAGTCTCTCATCAATGATGGTTTCTGTGCCTGAAGTAGCGGGCTGGGCCAGGTGGCAAGGCCCAGGCTGGGTGGAACAGTTCAGATTTTGAGTCCAGTAGTGCTGGCTGCAGCTTCTAGCAAGCGTGGCACATTTACACAGTGGGGAACCAAACTGCGACCCACTAACAGGACACTGCACATTGATAGTAAAGCAATCACTATACCACAATGTGGAAGACAGTCCGGCCGCAATATCAGTGTCTCTGAGCAAAACCAGGAATTCTGTGGTAAATGGATGTCCTGACAGGCCGATCGCGTACAGCAAATCTTCGGTCTTCTTCAGGTTCAAATCTGGTCACTCTTCAGTGGCTTTGTCACACTCAAATTTGGATACAGTCCGATTGCTAAGCCTTTCAAAGGATTCCCTCTTGAGGGACTGCAGGCAGACAGGCCAAAAAGCAGCTGCTTGAATCACTCAAGCGGTTTACTCTTCAAACTCTTAACTCCAGACTAACTGACTGCAGCAGGCAGCTTGGGAATTTCCCTTCGGTCCAAAAGGTTCTGGTTGGTTGATCCATCAGTCTGTCAAAGCAAGGTCTCCCCCTCCAGGTCTGTTTTGGGGCCAAAATGCAAAAACTACAATTCCTACAGAAATTTGCTCCCACAAGACCCCTGGGGACAGGCTCCATTTTAGAGTCCCCAAAGGTACCAAAGTGTGCTGACTGGCAGTCCAAAACCAAAATGGTGGTGATAAACAGAACTGTCCATGCTGCAAAGAAGGCAGGTTAGACCATTACTATGCTAATAGATAATCAGCAAATAAGTACAGCTTCTAAAAGAGTTTCCTCTGAGCAAACAGCAATGGCAGAACGGAGCGATTATCTGGCAGCCCATGCGGGAGTCCAGCATAGAAATACTCAGCCCCCTCCCAGATTAAATAAGCACCACATTATAGGCAGCTCTTATAGAGATGGAGCACAGCGGCATTAAGGCACTCTCACACAAACACTTATAAGGCGCTAAGACACAGGATACCAGCCTGGCAGTGGGCATTTAAGCACACCCAAGGAAGACTTTCAAGAACCCCCATTTGTAGGGGGGTTACATATGCACATGTGTAACTCTGCTCACTTGGCAGCTTGTCACAGCCCTATTGGCTATGGCCAGAACTTGTTTTTATTCAACTGTGTCCTGCAAAATGGAAGACTCTTTGGAACATTAATCTCCAAATGACTTTACACCTAGACTGCAGTGCTTGCAGGCCTTGTGCCTGTTCCAGGACAGTACTTCAGTAGGCTCTGGCCTACGAGAGACTCTTGTTGTAGTGCTTCTGCACTCTGGACTCCACCTTAGATTGGGACTTTGCAGGGATCCTTTCCCCAAATGTTTTTGCAAATGTCTTTACATGTTCTACTTTTTGTACTTTTGTAGAAAATCCTTTTAAAAAATTTTTTTGGCTTGTGCAGTATTCAGTGGAAGGGTTTTGGTCACTGTTTTTGGGCTTTGCAGATTGTAGTTCTGTGTAGAAATGTTTTTGTGCAGTGTTTTCTTTTGCAGGTGTTCCTGGAAGAAGACAAGAAGACCTGAAGAGGATTGGTGGGACCCTGAAGAGGATTGGTGGGACTCATCGGAGTCCTTCCTTTGTGTAGAACTGTAAGGCTTGTGTAATTGTTTAGTGCAATGTCTAACCTTTTTTTGTTTTACAGGTGTAAGGTGTAAAATGGTTTGGGTTTTTTTTTTTTGTGTTTTGGGTTTGGGCACCTGGTAGGTAGCATAGGTCAGAGTTTTCCCCTAGAGGGTTGGGGGGGGGAGGTAAGTTGGTGATCCAGATTCTAGATTTAGGGATCTCCAATTCTGTCTGGTAGGACATGCTTCAGGCAGTTTCTTGGAGCCACTGAGGATCCATAGACAGTACAGTAGTAGGACAGGAACTGAAGTTTCTTCAGTGGGCCACTAGCCTTTAGTGTCACCTGCCTATGCCTGGCACATGGTAGGGGAGGACTTGTGCAGCCCTCCCCATGGGGATCAGAGGTAGGATGGCCTGTTACCAGGTGAGGGAATGACTGCAAACAGTCATTTACCTGGCAAGGGTCGAGGGTAACCACCCAGTCCCTGGGGTTACTAGAATCGTATCAGTAATACTGTTAGGAAGGCAGCTGGTACGGAGTTCATTAGGGGCTTCTTACATAATGACATCATTGTTTTCTCAGCTAACCTGAGGGAGGAATGATTCTCATTTAGAACTCTCCTAGCAGCATAAGCCACACTGTGTGGATAGCTGCTCTGGGGAGCTTAGAATTCTCAGTCTGTAGTTGTGTGAGCGTGAGTGAGGAGGTGAGAGTGGCAGAAGGACTGCCAGTGGGCTCTGACAGAGGGCCCAGGATTTCTCACCCTAGTGAAGTGTTATTTCCAGCTTCCAGTTGAAGTGGTAGAGACAAGACTGCATCAATATTTCCTGATTTCTACTCCCCTGTGAAGTGGAAGGATCTGCTTGTTCTTTGTGGACTCAAGGGGCAATCCCCTGAATGTTCTGAGGTGTTTTCAGCTGCCTTGGTATAGGACCTGAAATAGACCGTGTGGACCAGCTACCTAGAAGAGTGCCTATCCTTTTCTTTTGGTTGTTTCATGCCCAGTGGACAGAACAAGATTCTGTGAGTACTGTACTGGAGACTAGATCTCTAAATGTTCTTAGGGGAGTGGATAGTCTGGGGTGTGTGTGCCCATAGATAAGGCTGGATCACTTTGGTCAGTGCCCCAAGTCTTACCAGTGTGAGAGAAGAAAGTTAAACTGTGGACCCCAGTGAGTGCAGTTTATTTTCTCTGTGTCACCCCAGTGTTGTGACAAGTAAAGTATGGGACCTCTAGCATTTCAGTGGGGAATGGGGGGGTTCAATGGTGTAACCCTGAAGAATGGCAGAGACTGTCGTTTGGGGCCAAGGGTGGGAGGAACGCCATCTAAGTGCTTACAAGGCAGGGCTTCCTGGTTCGTAAAGGGCATCAGTATTTTTACCCGAGCAAGTGGCCAAGCAGCAGGTTAAGGTGTGTGGCGGAGTTTCACATAATTGCACCTATATCCGAGAAGAGTTCTGAGTTTGTGGCTTAGATTCACTAAATAACACTCATTGGAAAAAGAGGAATGTTCATGTGTGGCCCAGTGTCCACAAATGCACTTTTGGGAATTTGGGAAGAAGATGTTTCTGTTTGTTCATGAACTGTACCGCATGCAAGGAGAGTTCCTGAATCTGTACCTGTCCAGCCTGGACCAACCCTTGGGGGTCCAGTTCAGTTTTTACTTGCCATCTTTTGAATAAAGACATACTGCACAATCCCAGTTACTGTTATGGACATTCTGATTTATTGTGTTTGGTTGTGTGGATTTACTGGGGCCCCCTCAGCAGCTTAGATCAAGCATATACCTACCTGCCTCCACCCAGAACCTGGGTTGTGTTATTTACACAGGGTTCAAGTTGCTTGTTTCTGTACCCCCCCCCCCCCAAGAAAATGAGCCAGGCATACATCCTAACGCCAAGGGTAGTACCTACCTTTTAGTAAAGTCATTAGTATGCTAG
Source organism: Neoceratodus forsteri (assembly GCA_016271365.2). NCBI lineage: Eukaryota > Metazoa > Chordata > Ceratodontiformes > Ceratodontidae > Neoceratodus > Neoceratodus forsteri. Next base: position 184,710,582 of record JADMNL010000022.1, read on the forward strand.
TATATTGGCACCAGTGTCACCAGATATTTAATTTAAGTGAGCACTATAGAAAATGGGGGGTGCGCACACTAGTTAAATAAATAAAGTGGCCTGGGGGTTACGCACATACAATCACTTTGTTCTTTCTCCCTGATTGCCATATGAGCTATTATCATGTTTCCACAATCTTCTCTGAAGAGAGTATATAGAAACATAGACAATGATGGCAGAAAAAGACCAAAGGTCCATCTAATCTGCTTGGAGTTCCCTATCTGCCCCAGGACCTATTGTCCATACAGGGTTTAATCCCTTCTTGTCCACCCCCCCCCCACACCTACTGCTACAGACCTGTGCAACCACAAAACCGTTCATTCTGTCCCAGCCATGCTTGAAACAGTTTGCGATCTTGGCACAAACCACCTCCGTGACATACTGTCCATGGCTCCTCCACCCCTTCGTAAAACAGAACTTTCTCACATCCTTCTTAACCCCCACCAGTCTTCACTTGTGACTGTGGGTTCTTGACTCTGTACTCCTATTAAATAGTTCCCTGCAGTTCACCTTATTTGACCCCTAGGTCTCTTTCCTCAGAGGGTCGTGCAGAGGTTTGCCCCAAATCAGTACTCTATCTATCTTGGGTTGTTGTTCCCTATGTGCACCAGCTTACACTTTTTAGCACTGAATTTCAATTCCAAACCTTTGACCATCTGCCTAATTTTTGCAAGTCTCTCTGCATCTCCCTAACCCCTCCTCACTTTAAACCTTATCACAGAGCTTAGTGTCATCTGCAAAGAGGCAAACTTATTATACTGAAAGGGACTACGCCCAGAACCAGTCCTTGTGGCACCCCACTGGCAACCTCCCTCTCTTCTGATTAGAGTCCGCTAACCACAGCCATCTACTGTCTCCCTTCCAACAAGAATCTCATCCATATAACTGCATTTCACTGTACCCAGATCCTCTGGCCTCTTCAACAACTTTCTGTGAGACACAGAGTCAAAAACCTTAATGAAACCAAAGTTGAGTAAATCCACAACATGGTCCTTATCCACTACCCTCATTATCCAGTCAAAGAATACTATCAGACTGGTCAGACACCTTCCTGCCATGAACCTGTGCTGTTTACTATCCTGCAGTCTACTGCTCTCCAGGTAGTTTATGACAGCCTCTGATTAGTGTTTCCATCAGTCTACCCACAATAGAGGTAAGACTGACAGGTCTGTATTTACCTTGTTGCTCCTTGCCCCCCTCCCCCCCCATGGAGCAGGCCTACATCTTCTACCCTCCAGTCTTTTGGAACTACCCTTCCCCTGTCTAAATGGAGCCACTGAACAGCCCCACCAGGGGTTCCGTTAGTTCCACTGCCAGTTCCTTGAATCTCTTCGGTTGCATCTCATCTGGCCCAGAGGCCCTATCTATCTTTATTCCCTTCAGGAACTTGAAGGTCTCTATCATTCCCCCCCTTCTCTCGCATGGTCACCAGTGAGTACATGTTCTTACACATCTTTTCCCTGCAAAAGACTCCATTCTTGTAGGGGATTTCAACATTGACTGGGACACAAACCCAGCTCTCTGACTGCAACTCCATCATTCAACAGCACAATCTCACCCAGCTGATTATCTTTCATACAAGCTTCAACAATCGGTTCAAACACACTACCCTGGACTGGATACTGACGACTCGAGCAGCCAAAGTTGACCATGCCGGCACACTGTCTGACACCATTAGTGACCACTCCCCCCGTCTACTATATCTGGTGTAACAACCCCCCCCCCCACACACCTTCCTGACCTTTTGCAATTTCTCTAATTTTGACCCACTCAGGTTTCAGGATAACCTCAGAACCCTTGACTAGACTTCCCTCTACGGTACCACTAATGCTGGCCTTGCACCAGACATCTTTGTCTCAGCCCTGTCTCACATCCAAGACAAGCATTTCCCACTCACTTCATGCAGAGTCAGAGTGCACGGGGGTGACAATCGCTGGCTCACATCGGACCACCTCAAGCTTATGAAGCAGCGTGACTCAAAGTAGGCTGACTATAAAGCTGCCCCATCCCCTTTCCCACTGGAATAGCTACGGTCACCTGCGAAATCTCTGCAAGTGCCGTATACAATCTTGGAAGTCGGCCTACTTCCAGTCACTTCAATCCAGTCACCTAGGCAACCCCAGATGTTTCTGGTCTCCCATTAACGCCTTGCTCTCCCCCTGCCCCCCCACCAAGCAGTCACCTTTCCCCCTAAACACACAACAAGGCTCCCTCACTGACCCTACTGACATTGCGAATGCACTTAATGCACATTTCTCAAACCTTAGCAGCTACCTGGCTAAGCTCCCCCTCCACTCCCTTGAACCCTCCTCCACCTTCCCCTCCTACTAGCCCCCCTTTTATTTTAAGACCATTTCTCCTCCTGGGACTCAAACTCTTTCTCAGCCTACCATCTAGAGCGAGTGCTGGGAGTGATAGTCTGTCCCTCCACTCCTTAAAACTAGTGGACCAGGACATTGCCTATCCACTCACCGTCATCTTTAACCTCTCCTTCACTACAGTCTCTGTTCCCTCTGTCTGTAAGCAGGCCAAAATTGTCCCCATTCATAAATCAGGTGACCTTAGTCTTATGGACAACTACCGCCCCATCTCCATTCTGCCCCATCTTGGTAAGCTCCTAGAGAAGGCAGTAAACTACCAAATGACAGAGCATATATCCAAATATAATCTCATTTGCCCTCAGCAACATGATTTCTGGAATGGGCACAGCACTACCACAGCCCTTACCCTCTTCACCAAACATGTGTTGAGGAAGCTAACTGGTGCAGTGTTTGTTGATCTGTCCAAGGCATTTGACCTTGTAAATTACAACATCCAGATAGCAAAACTCAGCGCCCTTGGTTTCTCCTCTGCCTCCACCGCGTGGCTCACTAACTACATCTCTGATAGTCTGCCTTGGTGGTGTCACCTCCCCCCTCTTGCCTGTCTCTGCGGGTGTCCCCCAGGGATCTGTTCTTGGCCCCCTCCTCTTTTCCCTCTTCATTAACTCTCTTCCGTCGGAGGGCCTGTCCTCACTCCTCTACACCGATGACTTAACACTATACCAAAGTGACCCCTCTCCCTCCTCTCTGTCCGCCATTCTTACTGATGATTTCTGCAAGGCACATTCTTGGTTCTCCACCAGCAAACAGTTGGTTAATGCTGCCAAAACAAATGCCATGCTTTTAAGTTTCCAAACTGAAACTCTCTGCCCTAGCCTACAACAGCGGCCTTTTCACTGTCAAATCTCCAGATGGATCTTCCCTTGACACTGTTCCCGCCTTCAAGTATCTGGGGTTAATCCTGGACCCATCCCTAACTTACACTGGCCACATTGCCTCACTGATCAGGTGCATCAACCAGATGACAGGGCTCTGCTTTTGCATGATTGACCACCTCTCACTGGAAGCCTGCCTTGCTATTGCCCATGGCAACCTCCTCCCTTCCTTGACTATGGCTGCCGGTGTACTCTCTCACTTCCATTACCAACCTTAACCACCTGGATGCTACCTACAATTGTATATGTTGCCTTGCCCTCCATGCCCCCCTCCTCACTCACTCACCACTGCACTCTTTACCAATCCCTTCACTAGCTCCCTCCACAAGCACGACACTTCTACCTGCTGGCCCGGACCACTGCTGATACTTTTCACAACCCCACCTACTCTCCACTATCCTGTCTTATCAGGCCTAGAACCTATTGCCGCAATCTACGTCAGTCTTCACACCTTCAACTGAAGCCCTCAATATAACTCTACGAAGATGGGCTAAGGCCTTCTCTGCAGCTGGACCCTCACTGTGAGCGACCTTCCCTACTCCTTACGTTCCCCCGATCCACCTCTAAATCTAAATTCCCTGTTAAGAATGCACTTTCTGTCCACCACAACCTGTGTCTGCACACAGGCCGCTAGCATGGCTTCACCTCCCATGCAGCTCCCCTTTACCCCCGCCCCCTCTAAGGCTCTGCTCTCCTCTTCCTCCCTCAATACTATTGTTATTCCTTTTGTTGAATGATGGAGCAACCTTATCCTGTTTACCTAAATGTTATACACCTTGTTTGCTCAACTGCTGATGCACCAGGTACTGTTTACCTTATATTTTCTCTGTTAGCTTGACCTACACTGTTATGCTCCTTGTCTGATTCATGCTGCTCTCTCACTGTATTTTTACGGTGTATGTGCCAGTTTCTGACCTGGGCCATGCCTGAAAAAGGTCTTAGGATCAGTGCACCAACCCGGTTACCAAATACATAAATAAATGTTCAGTGCCTTCAAACGATTTTCATAAGATCTGTACTACTGGTCCTGCATTATCTTGTTCACCCTGTGTTGCACCATAACCAGTCTGTCCCTGTCCTTCCTTAGGTGAGGATTCCAGAACAGAGCACAGTACACATTTAGGACTCTAAATCTTTCCCAATATTCAACATTTACTAGTCCCCTAACCATCCCTGTAAATCTTGTCTGGACCTGCTCCAATCTATGCATATCCCTCCTCGTGTATGGACAAACCCAACAAACTATTCAGTTTGCAGTCTCACCTGTGACCTATACAACAGAAGCATTACTGGTCAACAAAAAACTAAAAACTAAATCTATTTTTCTTTATTAATTCAAATAACTGAAACACTGCGAAACCTGCATAAAAATAATTATTAATAATGCCTAAATATCGTTCCTGTGTTACTACCCACAGAGGCCCTCTACCCAGATTGTACTCTACCTTCATATTTTTCCCAGTATTAAATAGCATTTTTGACTTTTGTGTCCATTGAATAGTTTACGTCAGACTGAAAACCAGCTGATCCTCATTAGTATCTACCACATTCAAAAGCTTGGTGTTGTCTGTAAATTTTGAAATCCATCTTGTGATCCCACGAAGAACAGCCTCTATGTAAACAATGAATAACAGGAGACCCAGAACTGATTCACTGCGATACTTTGCTGGTCACCTTACCAATGAGGGTTTATATTAGTTAACGTGTACCCTCTGTAGGCTTTCAGTCAGCCACCTGATCCAATCTAGTAGATTACTATAAATTAATTCATGTAGATTATTGTATATGATTAGAAGCTCTTTGTGTGGTAAACTATCAGATGTCTTCGAAACGTCCAGATATATTACATCCATCAATACAGATTGATTCAAGGCTTTACTTATGACCTTGATTTAGTAAACCCATACTATGAAATATTATCTGCTGGCATCTCTGGGACTGTATTTGCCTGGTTCAAGTCCTATATCTCCAGCTGCTACTTCAGCTCTGGTGAGGGAGTCTCCTCCACCAAACCTCCATGATCCACTCTGCTTCTTTTCTCTATCTATTTTTTTCCATTTACTTACCTAATTGTTCATTCTAACAAGCATCAGTTTCTATTCATCATGAAAGCCCCCCACCAGGATCTTGCCTCCACTGGAGTTCAACATTAAAGTCTTAAATTTTTTGTATTTACATTTGGTGAAGGGGAAGGGATTGTACATGAGAGCCAGCCACCAGATCCCTTCCCAGTCTCCAATGTAAGGCAGCTCTTTACTTGTACTGCCCTGTGCTCTGATGTTTTTTGATACAATAGTTTGTTCAGCACCAGGAGCCCTCAACTGACAGCAACAGGATTGTAATTTAAAACAGTGACTTTTATATTTTAGAGGTCCACTGAGGGCAAATCAAAGCCATAGCTCTCAAATAACAAGGCCCTTGTTAGTTGAGCTGTGGCTCTGATTTGCTCTCAGTGGACTTCTAAAATATCAAAATCAATGTTTTAAATGACGTTCCCATTGCTATCAATGGAGCGTGCCCCCAGGATCTACAAACTCCGAAGTTACAAAACGTTGGAGTTGGGGGAGGCATGGGGGCAGAGCTGCCTTATACTGGGGAACAGGAAGGGAAAGGGATCTGGTGACTAGTTCTCATTTTCGATCCTTTCCCCTTCACCAAATATAAACAGAAAAAAGTTAAGACTTTAATACTTCATCTCTGGTGCAGGTAAACTACCCATGAGGGATTTCCAGAAATATATTCAAATGAGCTTACTCTTTAACATGGGCCACACCCAATAATAACCTCCTTTGACTCATTCCAGGACTTTGCTCTTTCCGCTTAAATCGACTCTCTCTCCTACATAACGTATTGCATCAAAACCAACTTTTTCAAACCCCACTTCACTTCATGCTCGGACATCTCTAGGAAAAACACAGATTCATATCTTTGTTACCTTTTGTATGGACTACTGTAACTCTCTCCTTGTCATCGAGGAACAGGTCAGGAAGCATAGGAAAACCAGAAGCAGTTGCAGAATTTGCGAAAAGTATTTATTTGTACTAGTAGTAACATAAAAAATAAACTTGTTCTGTATAGCTATTTACAAAGGCAGAATAAACAGAGAAGATCCAACGGAGTTTTCCTTCAATCTGTGTCCTGCAAGAAATTACAGTTCTGTTTTTATAAGTCCTTGCAACTCCCCCCCCCCCCTTAAAGGAAAACAGTCATTTGTAGGGGTCTTACCCTCCAGTTTAGCTTTTCTGAGAAAAGCACCTTTTTTCTTGCGGCACAAAGTAATTTAATTTCGAAAAGTCCACTACCCAGAAGTATGGCGGACGCTGGGGCAGCTCTATTAAGTGTAAAGGTGCGGCACCGCACTGTGCGCTTCTATACAAATGCACTGAAGCACATGGTGCAACACTGCACCTTTACACTTACTGGAGTTGCCCCGGCGTCCGCCACACTTCCAGGTAGCGGACTTTTCGAAATGAAATTAAATTACTTTGCACCACAGGAAAAAAGGTGCTTTTCTCAGAAAAGCTAAACCAGAGGGTAAGGACAACTGCTTCCCTTTAACAAGCATCCTGTTTTTTTTCTAAAATGTTCTTGTATATTTCAGGCAGGTGCAGGCAGGAACACAATGTCCCAGAACTGAGGCTCCTTTTCCACAGCTTCTGCAAAAGGCTTCAAAATTGCATTTCATGTTAACCCCTTGAGTTTCCAATAGTTTTCTGCAATCATCTTAAATTATAATTATATACATTTTCAACAGTAACACTATATAATTTCTAAACAAAAGGATCCCAATATCAGTTACATAATAATTTGCAAATATTTTTATACCAGCAGATATGCAAGGGAGGAAAAGACAAAATAGCAAGGGAAGACTGAGAGACAGTGAGAGACAAAGAACTGCGAGACTGTCGGGGTGATCAAATCTTAGGTCTAACAGGAAAATCTGGTTGCACAACCAGACAGACAAGAGACAGGAAAGGAGAGAACAGAACAGATCCCTGCATTCAAACCCTCCACAACAACTGGGACAGAGTCCTATTCAACCCTGTCACATATACCCCCCTCCTTAAGAGGGAACCTGTTTTATCAAACATGTTTCCAAAACTTTTTATTACTTTTCTAATAATATTAACTTCTAACTTTCAGAAATTAAGCACATGTACAGTATCCTTTTCTATAACAGTACAGCAAACAGTAATGTTTAAACTTATACATTTGTTTTACAACCTTCAGAACTCTCAATTCTTAATCCACATCTTGACAGAAAATCATCATTGCTATTCTTTGTATCAGATATGTGTATCACATTGAATTTAAATGGCTGAAGTGCCAGGTACCACCTTGTGATTCTGACATTTTTATCTTTCATTTGGTTAAGCCAACAGAGAGGACTGTGATCTGTTAAAAGTACAAAGTCAGTTCCTAGCAAATAAAACTTAAGGGACTCCATGGCCTACTTTGCTGCTACACATTCCTTTTCAATGGCGGAATACCTTTTCTCTCTGTCATGCAACTTCCTACTTATGTACAGAACAGGATGTTCCGTCCCATCTATATTCTGACTCAGGACTGCACGTAGGCTTACCTCTGATACATCTGTTTGTAACAAAAATGGTTTCTCAAAGTCTGGGCTCCTTAAAACAGGGGCTGAACATAATACAGCCTTAACCAATTTTACCCATTAGCACCATATGGCATCAAAACCATCCATTGCTTAACCTGACCCAAAGTGGTGGCATCAGACAGAATGAGTTAATGGCTTGAAAAGCTTCATCACATTCTGGGGTCCATTTAACATTATTTGGGTACCGTATTTTAGTGAGTTCTGTGAGGGGAGTAGCTAACTCAGACAGCTGAGAACAAATCTCCGATACTACCCAGCCAGCCCTAAAAATGACCCGACATGTTTCTTTGGTTTAGGGACAGGGCTATCAGCTACAGCTTCTATTTTAGAAATGTCTGACTTACCTTCTCCATTTCCCAACACATAGCCCAAATATCTGTTTTCCTGCATGCCCAATGCACACTTGGTAGGATTAATTGTCAGACCTGCCTTTTTGATCGACTGGATAACTCCTAGTAGGTGTTCCAGGTGGCTTTTCCAGTCTGGACTATACACCACGACATCATCCAGGTAGGCAGCACAATAACCACTGTGAGGTGATAAAATTACATCCATGTACGGCTGAAATGTAGCTGGCACACTATGTAAACCAAACAGCATGGTGGTGAACTGACAGAATCCAACAGGAGTGGCAAATGCAGTTCTGTCTCTGGATTCTTTAGCAAAAGGGATTTGCCAGTAATCCTTGGTGAGCTTGAGGGTACTGATATACTTTGCACTCCCCAGTCTGTCCACCAAATCATCTATTCTGGGCACAGGATAACTGTCAAATTCTGACACTTGATTAAGTTTCCCAAAATCAAGGCAGATTCTAACACCCCCTTCTTTTTTGTTTACAATTACCATCGGAGATGACCAATCACTCCTCCACTCTTCTATGATACCCAATTCTTTCATTTATTTGTATTTCCTTAACCACATTAGCTCTTAACCACTCTGGTAACATATATGTCTTTTGCCTAATAGGATGAGTATTCCTTGTCCCCTATAACATGCTCAACCCATTTTGCTCGGCCTGATACAGTGTTAAAAGTACTATTAAATGTCTTTAGCACATTATGAATGTCTGCAGTTTGTTCTGAGGTTTAGGAAACATTCATCTTTTCAGCATCATCAGTTACAGTTTGTTCCAGTCTATCATAAGCTACATCAATATCTTCTTTATCAATTTCTGGTAAAACTAGCAAAGCAGCTTTTGGCATTTCCTTAACCCATTTCTTGAGGAGGTTAGCATATCGGCGATTTCAACATATTTTGCCAGCTTCTTTCTTAGGGTACACATATAAGACATTATAGATTGTTTCTGAGTGTGGTTATCTTCCTACATTTCTTTTTCATCACATCCAGTGGCCCTCTTGGCTGCCTACCATACAGCATTTCAAATGGTGAAAACCCTGTTGATGCCCGTGGCATTTCTCTGTAAGCAAAAAGTAGGTAAGGGAAGTATTGGTCCCAATCTTTCCCTTCCCTTCCCCTTTTACAAACCTTTTTAACATGCATTGTAGGGTTTGGTTAAAACGCTCAACAAGACTGTCTGTCTGGGGTGATAGGGGGAGGTTCTTATGGCAGTGATACCTAGTAGTCTCTAGAGCTAATTAAGTAATGCAGCACCAAAATTACTACCCTGATCAGTAATAATTTCTATAGGTATGCCCACCCTGCTGAAAGTTTTTGCAAGCTCTACTGCCACTTTTGAAGCTGTATCAGTATGCACTGGAACTGCTTCTGGGTATCGAGTAGCATAGTCGCATACTACCAGGATAAATCTATTACCTTTTTAACTTTTGTCTAAAGGACCAACCACATCCATTGCAATTCTCTCAAAAGGCACATCTATCAAGGGTAGGGGCACCTTGTCTTTTATAGTGACTGGGGCTACTTTCTGACACTCAAAACAAGAATTACAATAGGTAGCAACATCTTTATGAATTCTAGGCCAGTAAAATCTGTATAGCAATCTGACAAGGGTGCGATCCCTCCCTGAGTGACCAGCCATAGGACTATCATGTGCTGTCTGTAACAACTCTGTTCTATACTTCTGTGGTACAACCAATTGTTCTGTCTGTTCCTGTGTCTGGGGTTTAACCCCAACTCTGTACAGTAACCCATTACATTTTTTCAACATTGATTCACCCGGTTTTGGTTTCACCCCATATGCTTAAAATTACCCTGGAGAGAAACATTGTTAGCTTGCTCTGAAACAAAATCACAATCAGTTTAGCTTCAGCATTTTCATATTTTAACCCTTTATGTCCATCAGTCATTTGTTGCCACAGTTTCTTCAGGCATCGTCTTTCTTTCTTGGATTTCCAGATCTTGGAGCTGTGCTCAAACAAGTCGGAATCAAAACTGGCGAAAGGAAAAGAGTCTCCATCATCTGAAATTTTCTTTGCCTAAGCTCTAGTCACCACAGCTGCTGAAACATCAGAATTGACTCCCTCTTTGATTAACTCAGTAAATCCTGGAAAGTCATTTCCAATACTCACAGGTATAGGTAACTTAGGTACTACCCCCACTTTCATTTGGTGCAACACACCTTTAATGGATGGAGTCATTTGGGTGGTGGGACAGTATCGAGTGTCCCCGTGGATGCAGATGACACCAGTGCCTGGTCCCTTTGCACAGCGGTTTCCCAGCACTTTAACATGCGCTAGGGTCTGTCTGCTTCTCGAATCAATGAGTCCCTTCACAGTCTTATTCCTCACCTTCACATTTGTTAAGTACTTGCCCCAACTTGCCAAGGACAAATCTGCTCCAGTGCCACTCTCCTTACTACAGCAGTTTCTTGCAATATGGCCTGGCTTATTACAGTTATAGCAAATAACGTCTTTGCGCACAGATCTGTTACCCCCACCAGAGTTCTTATCAGACTTGGAGTTTAAATGGGAAAAATAGCATCTTACTGGTGCTTGGCTGTTACCTCACTGCTGTGGCATCTGTCTGGCCATTTGATAGTCCTCGGCCAAAGAAAGTACAGTTATGTAAGAACTGACCGTAACAGTAGATCTTCAAGAGAGGCTCTTGCAGTAGGTAATTACAGATAGGACTGAAGCTGGCAGGCATCAGGACCCCACGGAAAAATTTCTAGCTAGCAGTCTCTGGCAGGGGACCACCCCCACGTCAGGTGACAGACATCAGTATAAAGGGGCAGTTCCCCCTTGCCAGCCTTCCAGTTCTTTCCCACCAAAGGCCAAAAAAGGCAAGACGAGAGAGAAGCAAATATTTCCTTTCCTGGAAAAGGAGCTGAAAAAGCTTAGGAGGATAAAGGGCGAGAAGGTATTACCTACTGCAAGAGCCTCTCTCGAAGATCTACTGTTACAGTAAGTTCTTATGTAACTGTACTATCTTACTTCGAGAGGGCTCTTGCAGTAGGTAATTACAGATAGGACCGAGTCCCAAGCAGTCTAGAACAAGAAGAAGCAAACGGGAGGAGGAAACTACCCAAATGTAGACCCTCTGGCAGTGAAGGTCTTAGGAAAGAAGACCTTGCAGAACAGCCAACCTGAACCCAGCTCTACGGTGAGAGGCAATGTCCAAACCGTAATGTTTCGTAAAGGTATGGACAGAAGTCCAAGTTGTGGCTGCACAGATGTCTGCTGCTGACATATTCTTGAAACAAGCAGCAGAGGCAGAGACCCCTCTGGTGGAGTGGCATCTGACTTGACCCGGCAGGGTCTTTTTGTACTTGTCGTAACAGAAAGTGATACAATGAGCTTACCATTTAGATAGGCATTGCTTAGAAACAGCACTGCCTTCTCTTTTACAAGCAAAAGAGACAAACAGTTGATCAGTCTTTCTGAGATCCTTCGTCCTGGTGGTGTAGTATCTCAGAATTCGGTGAACATCCAAAGTATGCAAGAGGTACTCCCCTTGATTGGAGTGCCGCATAAAGAAAGCAGGCAGCTCAATGGATTGATTCAGCGTAGATTCCGCTATCACCTTAGGGAGAAACCTAGGGTTGGTACGCAGAGCCACACGTTCCTTGTGGAAAATCAAATACAGGATTTTGCACACGAGGGCCTGGAGCTCGGAAATCCTTCGAGCAGAAGTAATGGCCACAAGGAAGAGAGTCTTCCATGAAAGGAACTTTAGGCCTGCTGAGGCTGACGGCTCGAAAGGAGGCAGAGTAAGCTTCTCAAGAATAAAATTCAAATCCCAAGGAGGGGCAGGAACCTGAATAGGGGTCTCAAGTGGAGAACCCCTCTAAGAAAAGTCTTAGAGACTTCCAACTGTGCAAAAGTTCTGTCCCCAAAAGGAACATGGTACGCGGAGATGGCCGCCATGTGAACTTTCAGAGAGGAATGACTGAGACCCAGATCAAAGAGATGGCGGATGTAGTCCAGAAACCGCCCAAACAGAGCAAGAGAATGGCCCAAAATCTTTGGAAGTGGCCCAAATAGAGAACAGTTTCCATTTTATGGCATAGGTAGATCTAGTGGAGTGCTTTCTGGCCTCCACCAGAATCTCAGCCACCAGTGGAGAAACCCCGAATCGGGCTTGAGCTATGTCTGCAGGAGCCACACGTGCAACTGAAGGGACTTGAGGCCTGGATGGACCAGGGTCCCCTGATCCTGGGTCAGCAAAAGTTGTGACAGAGGAAGAGGAAGAGGGGGTTCCTCTGAATACTGTTGCAGAAGAGAGAACCAAACTTGCCTTTGCCAGAAAGGAGCGATTAGGATCATGCAAGCTCCTTCTGAGCCGAGTTTCTGTAAGGCCCTCAGAATCAAGGGGATATGGGGAAAGGCATAGACAAATCTGTCCTTCCAGTCTAGAGACAGAGTCTCTCTCCCAAAAAATGCCGCGCCCTGGAGCGAGTAGAAGGTGGGAAGTTTTGCGTTGTGAGGAGATGCAAACAGGTCTACCTGTGGTGTTCCCCAGCGTAGGAAGATATCGTCTGCTACCCCCTGATGCAGTTCCCACTCGTGAGCATTAGCAGACCAACTGAGGTGGTCTGCCAACATGTTCTCGACCCCTGGGACGTGAATTGCCATAAGGTGAAGGTTGTGCTGCACTGCAAAATCCCAAACTCGCATCGCCTCCCTGCAGAGAGGGCAGCAACTAGTTCCTCCCTGTTTGTTGATGTACCAGACTACACACATGTTGTCTGCCTGGACAGCCAGATGCCCGGGAGGCAGATACAGATGCAGAGCCTGAAGAGCATACTGCACGGCCTGACGCTCGAGCACACTGATGTGAAGTGTTTGTTCGAGCCTGGACCAGGAGCCCTGGGTCCTGTTGAGACCTCAGATGGGCTCCGCAACCCTTGGCCGAGGCATCTGTTGTCAGCGTCTGGGAGGGGGGAGAAAGGCAGAAGGGAATCCCCCAGCAAAGGTTCTCCTGAACCATACACCATTGCAAGTCCCGAACCATAGGGTTGGAGACCAGAACCCGTTGATCTAGGTCGTCCACCAACTGATCCCACAGAGACCGAAGCTTCCACTGAGAGATTCTCATGTGTCGCCGAGTGCGAGGGACTGTCGGAATAGCAGCCACCATGAGCCCAAGGAGGCAAAGGACTGACCTGGCGCTGACCCGCCTGCAGCTGGACAACAGGCTGACCTGAGCCTGGAGTGTGGCCACCCTGTCCAGTGGCAGGAATGCCATGCCGGAGGTCATGTACAGGATCACCCCAATAAGCTGAATCCTCTGGGACGGGATCAGATGGGACTTGGCCTGGTTGATGGTAATACCCAGGCATGGCGAAAACCTGCAGGAAAAGGAAAGGAAGCACCGGAGCTCCTCCCTGGATGGGGCCACCAGGAGCCAGTCATCCAGGTACGGGAAAACCTGAACCCCCTGGGTACACAGGTAGGTCGCTACCACCGAGAGGCATTTGGTGAACACTCGGGGCGCCGAGGAAATACCAAATGGGAGGGCCTTGAACTGGTAGTGGTCCCCTTGGAACAAAAAATGCAGGTATTTGCAGTGGGAAGGGCAAATAGGGATATGCAGGTAAGCATCCTGCATGTCCAGAGCACACAGCCACTGTCCCGGCTATAAAAGGGGCAGAAGACTCTGCAGAGAGAGCATTCTGAACCTCTTGTAGTCCACGAACAAGTTCAAGAAGCTGAGATCGAGAATCGGCCTCACGTATCCCGACTTCTTCAGGACCAGGAAGAAATGGGAGTAGTAACCCGTCCCTCGAAGATGGAATGAGACAGGCTCAATCGCCTCCTTCAGAAGAAGAGAGGACATTTCTTCCCGGACCAGAAATGAAAATTACGTACCTACTGTAATTCTTGATCTTCTCTTGTATCTTCACCATTCATTACTTCCTGGGTGTTAGCCGGAGGCGTCCTGCGAACTTTTTTTTTTTTTTTTTTAGTTTGCCTAACGGCACCGCCCTCGAGAGTGACGTCATGCGTCATGCGCGAGGGGCGGCCGTTAGTAGCGACCGACTCCTCCTCCAACTCAGTTCTGTGAGCCGGAGAGGCAAAAGTGAGAGCAGAGAATATAGATAGCGAGGCAAGATAGCCGAGGGATAGCAAAGCAAGGAAGAATGAACTGAAAAAGGAATAAGCCGATGGAGGAAGGACAGAGGAGATAAAGTATCCCTAGCCTAGGGACTGCAGGGCCTCCTTACCTGGGCGACTCTAGGAGGAGAGATAAAGTAAGGAGATGAGAAAATAAGAAGAAGAAGAAAGAGAAGAGAGAGATGGGATGTTGAAGGGACCAGAATGCCCATCGAGCATAGTTAGCTTAGAGCTGAAGGCTCGACTAAGAGGAAGCAAGAATCCCTGGAGATGAGAGCTGAAGAGAAGGTTCACCAAACCCGCTAGACAGACTCTGGAGGGCATAGTCCTTATCCTCAACATGCCATTGAAGAGTTGATACCCCCTCGGGTTCCTGGCACGACAGGCCTGGGAATTCGAGGACACCCGAGGAGGAAAGGAACCCCAGGCAGCAGGAGAGTGCTGCTCTGGGACTAGAAAAGGAAAATGTAAGCCTTTCAGGCTTTTTAAGCATAGAAATGGGACTCAGACAGACTGGCCAAGGTAGGCCAAGGCTTGAGGCTGGCGAGATTGGATATGGTCAGCACAGCTCTTCTGTAAAACTGTCCAGGAGGACACTTAAAGGAGAAACCAATATGCAAACTAGCGAGAAGGGAGACTACCTTCTCATTTCCCTCTTGTTTGTTTTCCTTTTTTTTTTTTTACAGAAGAAATTTGAGGTTGGTTGCATGACCCCAAAACCAAGATGCCTATAGCAGTCGAAAAGAGTTCCCTCAGCATTTTTTCCCTTTTTTTTTTTTTTTTTTTTTTTAAAAGAAAAAAGGAACAGCGATGCTCGGTTCCTCTGCTCTGCAGGGCAAGAATGGGGGGGTTTGATTTCAGGGCAATATCTGGAACACGGGATTGCAGGATCAACTGAATAGCCTGAACCAGGCCAAAACCCCAGAGATATCTTGTCAGGATAACGGCAAGAGATAGTTGCGCAGTCTGATCGCCAATGCAATCCACTTGTATGGCCCACTTAATCTTAGAGTAATTAATTTTTCTGAAAATTAGAACCCCCTCCCCAAAAGAAGGATTTTTTTTTTTTTTTTAGAAAATTAAGCAATTTTTCCTAGTTTTAAGAAAAAAAATTTTTTTTTTTTTGCAGAGAAGAAGAGGCGGGAGGTGAGAAGCCACAGGAAGAGGCCACTGAGGGATGGTGGGAGGGTGAAGTAATGAATGGTGAAGATACAAGAAGATCAAGAATTACGGTGAGGCGTAATTTTCATATCTTCCTGTCAATCTTCACCATTCATTACTCCTGGGTGATACCAGCCCTCTTCCCTGGAGAGGAAGAGTTAATACCTGAGGGAACAAGACCCCCAGCCTTCTGCTGGTGAGAAAACAGAAGGAGAAGACCCTGGCTTATTCAGAAAGCCTAAGTGGGAGAAAAGCTAGGAGGTGCCTCCCGAAGACGAGGAGACGGAGGGAGCCCCTGTAAAAGTCTCCTAGCTCTGGAAGACAAAAGACGGGTCCCCCGGAAGGCGGAGCGAATCACCCTACGCCGGGCCAGGGGTGACAACCTGAAAAGACGAAGCCATGCCGTCCGCCTGATGCAGATCGCTGTCCCCGCAAGCCTGGAAGCCACCTCATTGGCGTCATAAGATGCCCTTGCTTGGTGTCTTGCCAGCTCCAGGCCTACCACGGAGAGGCAACGGCTTGTCTGGTTTGTTCGTGTCAGCATAGATGCCAGCAGCCAGGACATCATCGACCACAAATCCCGGTTATAGGCAGCGTAGAGCCTGATGTGATGCAATACATGCACTCGCACGAGAAGAAGAGAACACTCTTCGCCTCCAACGGTCGAACTGGAGAGAGTCCGAACTGTGGGCGGTCGTGGGCGCCAGGCAACTGGCGCCTAGAAGGAGTATCCAGGTATACCAAACCTGAGGACGGGTTGGGAAGGGAACCTAGAGACTCAGAGGGCACAATACCTCGCTGGCAGTCCGCGGGGCTGGGAAAAGCGGCAGGGAACTGCCAGGACCGGATAGATGCCTCCTGGAAGGGATAGGGCCAGGAAGGTACCACCAGATGCTGGGCACTGAATTCACCAAGGAATTCACGCGTCTCCCGCCGGTATTGTCTCTCAGAACATAGAAATCCGGAGATCCCTCACCATCCTCGGAGGAAACGCTGATATTCTGTGAAATCAGCATCGGAGGACAGATGAGCAGGGGTTCCTCTCCCTCAGAGGAGGAGACAAGGATGATGGGAGTGGAATGCTCAGAGGATTCCTGCGGGAGTGGGGAGAGTCGAAACCGCTCATGCATGTATCTAACATATGAGGGAAGGCCGCTGCAGAACCTTCTGAACTGCTCCCAGGATAACGACCCGTGGGACCGACATGGCCCGGGAGCGGGGTGGTGAAGGCAGAGAGATGGGAGAGGGCACACCTCCGAGGAGGCAACTGCTCTCCACGCAGGGCTCTGGAATCCGGGAAAGGAGCCCTAGTAGGAGAGGATCCCGGATATCAAACCAGGCCGCAGAACGGAACTCTGGGGAAGCGGAGCCTGGAAGAGCCCTGGGGAGAAACTCCCCGCGACACGCCTTCGGGACTGCATGGATCCAGAAGGCAGTCCGCAAGACGCCCGGAGGACACCTTAGAACCCTGGGGGAGGGACGAGGCTCTGCACTACAGCTCCTGGCCACCCCTGAGGTGGCCAAAGAAGACCGGGCAGCAGGCCGCCTGCCCCTCCAGCCCTGGGATTCGAGAGGGCCCTCCTCCTGCGGCTGCAATGTCCCCACGGCATGTGTCCCTAGAGCCAGGCAACCGCACGAGTAGCCGTCACCGAGCCTCAGAGAGGAGCCTCCCCTCCGTCACCCCAAGTCTACCCCGGGACCTCGGCCACCCCAGCCAGGAACCCTCAGGGAGACCACGGGAAGGGACAGAGGAGGGGCCATCGCCGCCTGGTACCCCTAGCCACCGAGGACCCAGATCCCAAGAATGGGGTGCCAGGATGGGTCCACATCTGAGTCATGAGACCAGCAGAACCTCGATGCCACAAGGGGTCCCGAGGCCACAAACAGCCCCGGTACCAAGGCGACGCCGCCGCCCCACGCCGGCAGCAGGCCTAACCCACACCCCAGCGGGCTCCGGCAGGCCCGCACCACCCGGGAAGGGAAGGCCAACAGCGCCGCCAGCAGCGTTGGAGGAGGCAGCACCGCCCGACAGCACCGCCATGTCCACCGGCACCTGAACGGCACCACACAACGCGCACCGCCAACGCGCACCCAATCACCCGCGCCACCAATCACCGGTGCCGCCAACAGCGCCGATCCAAAACGGGCGCGCCGCCAGGCGCTGCCGACCACCACACCACAAACGGCGCCGATCCAAACGCCACGAGCAGCGTCGAGTCCGCAAGCGAGCCCAAAAAGCCAAGGGCACCGACACGAAGTACCACCTCGAAGGAGACTGCCGGCGGTGTCAGCGCTAGCGACCCGGGAGAGCTAGACGCCCCCAACACGCGCAAGGGCCTCCTCCTCGCAAGATAGGATGAGGAAACCTCTCCTCGGACCGTGATAGGCCGGGAGGGGACCCGGAAGGGCCTAAAGATCTCACCGAGATTCCGTGAGCCGCCCCGAAGTTGGCGGGCCTGCCGAGCTTGAACGCGAGACTTTGAGACGCCGACGGTCCATCGAGAAACAGGCGCCGCACGCAATCCTCATCATGGTTGGGTCCCAGGCAACAAAGGCAAACGCCATGCCGGTCCGAGCGGAGAAATGCCGCCACAGGAGCACCGACGATAGGGGCGCCGCCTGTCAAGAACGCTTAGCTCCAGAACCGGACATAACGCTAAACCAACGAGACTAAAACACAGTAGGAAATACACCGCGCCGAAGATAGAAAAAGAATAGTCTTACCGTATCGTAAGGCCGAGTGCAAGGGAAAACGGAGCCGTAACTACGTGAAGATAGAAAACACCTGAAGCGCTTCACGTGGACAGGTGCTGCCTCGACGGTGGGAGAAACAGAACTGAGTTGGAGGAGGAGTCGGTCGCTACTAACGGCCGCCCCTCGCGCATGATGCATGACGTCACTCTCGAGGGCGGTGCAGTTAGGCAAACTTTTAAAGAAAAAAAAAAGCTCCCGTGGCGGGTGCGCGCCTCCGGCTAAAACCCAGGAAGTAATGAATGGTGAAGATTGACAAGGGAAGATGAAGGTGTTCTGGGGAGCAAGATGACCTGGGGAGGGGTTTCAAGGTGGTTTCTGAAGAAACTCTATTGAGTGTCCTTCTGCAACCAGCTGGAGCACCCAAGTGCCTGAAGTGATCCTCTCCCAACCCAGTAGATGGAAGGAGAATCTCCCTCCTACCGGTTCCTCTGGGAGGCCCAGAAGCTGTGGGAGAGGAGAAGAGAGGAGTCAGGAGGTGTGAGGCAGCATCGCGGCTGAAGCTCCCGCTGCTTTTTTGGGCAGGGGGGCACAACATTTGTTGGCCCGCTTTCCGTGAGGTTTCGCCTTGGGCCGAGAACGTCTGCAAAAGGGACGACGCCGAGCTTGAGGGGGTCTGTACAAGGAGTCAACAGACTTAAGTGAAGTACCTTTCTCCTACAGATCAGTGATGATGTCCTTGACATCGCCACCGAACAGCACTGAACCCCTGAAGGGCGCGTCCTGGATAGCAGACTGCACCTCCGGGACCAAACCTGACACCCGGAGTCAGGCATGACGCCGCAACCCCAAGGTGAAAGCCGAGCTCCAACCAGCAGCATCCACTGCGTCGTACGTGGCACGAAGCATGTGCCGACTGGCTGAATGCACAGACCGGACTAGGTCAGCCACTTCCTGCTTCGTCCGAGACTCAGGAAGGGATTCCAATTTAGTTTCCACCTCGCTAAGGACTGCCTTCTGGTAATCCCCCATATGAGCAATGTAATTCAGGGCCCCGATTCCCAGAGTGGAAGAAGCATAGACCTTCTTCTCTTACTGGTCCAGAAGGCGGGATTCCTTGTCCGGTGGTGACGAGCTCAAGTGCTTGGGGTTAGCCGAATGGCCGTGAGCGGTGCTAATCACGACCAAATCAGCACTGGGGTGTGAATTCAATGAGTCAACACCCTCCGGAGCCTGATATAGCCTGTCTGACTTCCTCGTAAGGGGGGCTAATGCCGACGGTTGCTTCCAAATGGTGGACACAAGCTTGGCATGAGGCTCAATCCAGGGTGGAACCAGAGTAGGAGCGGTCTCGGGCAGATCCAGGTGCACAGCGAGTTTCTTACGCTGTGGATCTGGCTCCAAGGATTGCCACTGATGAACAGCCTGGATTTTACACAGCAACTCCATGAAAGAAGGATCCTCCGGAGGGGACTTCGGAGGAGTCCTTGGCCTGGGCTTGTCTGGAGTGCGTGGCTTGTTGTCCAGATCGGAGCGGCCATCTGAGTCATCTGAGGTCTCCGAGGAGGATGAAGAAGAAGAGGACTCCTCCTCCCAGCGCAGGGGAGGAACAGACCCCTTGGGAAACCCTTGGGGAAGCGTATCCTCCCCTGCCCTGGAACCAGACGGCTTGCCTCTGGTGTCCGGGGTGGGGGGAGGAGAGAGCCTCTCGCCTCCGACGTTGGGGGTCCGGAACTGGGTCCGGCCTCGGAAGATGGGTCTCTACTTCCCTGGTGAGCTGAGCCTTGGCCTCAGCCCACCAGGAAGCCAGAGTCTCCTTCAAATCCACTGGTGACTGAGGTGGAGGAGGAGGAGGGGGGTACAGATACAGGGGGAATCCATACGGCGTGTATCCGTAACCCGATGGCGGGAAGTCTGGCGTCGGGTACTGGGGCACCGTGTACTGTGGCGTTGGATACTGGGGTGCCAGATACTGTGGACCTGGGTAGGACGGCGTTGGATACAACAGGGTTGGATACCCAGGTACCAGGGGCTCTGAAGGAACAGAGGGCCCAGGAAACGGCCCAGCGGGCAGGTCCAGAATGTGGGGCCCGGCGTAAGGGTGGCGTCCATCAACGGGATGTTGCTGGGCATCGGGTAGGCTGTCGCTGGCATCCAAGGATCCGACGTTGGGTCATCCGGCTCAGCGGGAGGGAGACCCGACGGCAGCATGCCAACATCCTCCGTGTCACCCGGGGAAGAAGGGTTACCATCCCCAGGGTCCAGCAAGGGAGACGCTGGAGCCTCAGAATGCAATGAGCATTACA
Source organism: Neoceratodus forsteri (assembly GCA_016271365.2). Lineage (NCBI taxonomy): Eukaryota > Metazoa > Chordata > Ceratodontiformes > Ceratodontidae > Neoceratodus > Neoceratodus forsteri. Next base: position 184,731,120 of record JADMNL010000022.1, read on the forward strand.
GCAAGCTCAGGATGACAGATAGGCCCAAAGGGTTTGGCGTCGCCTATAACGCCGAGCGGCCGTCGGACGAGTCGATGTCCGGCTTACCGGCGGGATCTGGCCAGACGCTAGAGGAGCCACGTCCCAACTTATCGCATGTACTCGCGCCGACGAAGGTCAGCGATGGAGGCGGCCTTGGCAGGCGCTTTGAGGGCAGCGGCGCGCCCTGAAGGGTCAGGTGTCTTATCGGTCTTACCTAGGGAAGGCCAGAGGAGCCGGCATCCGCTTATCGGGCCGCTTGGACCAGAAGGCTCACTGGCGGTGGCCTTACTGAGAGCAGCTGCCTTGACCCGGGAGGCTTCCAAGGGGCCAAAGCGCAGCCCGACAGGAGAGTCAACACCGCCTTGAAGCCTCCAAGATGGCATTATGGAATGGTCTCTGGAGACATTACTCACGCACCATGACCCCAGCTGAGGTCCCTCTTCTTGCGGTGGCCCTCCGGAGAAGTAGAGGCCTGCCTGAGTTTTTTCAGCTCCTTTTCCATGGAGGTCATCTTGAGTTTGAGAACGTGGGCCTCCAGGGACTGCTGCCTCCGCTTTCAGGTGGCCACATTAAACTGTTGGCAGAGCTGGCACTTCTCCACGGGGTGGTCGGGCCTAGGCAAAAATGGCACTGGGAGTGTCCGTCCTTGTGCAGGAGCTGGGCGCTGCAGGAATCGCACTTATTTTTGTGCTCGGAGGGGGTCGGAGACGACATACACGGCAGCTGAGGTAAAGGCTGATGAAATTCTGAAGAAAAGAAGAAAATAGGCGGTAAAACTACTGACGACTGACTGCAACGCAGTGAACTTAACTGCGAGGTGCTACGAGCTAGCAGCGGAAAGAACTGGAAGGCGGGCTGGGGACACCCTTTATACTGATGTCACCTGGACGGGGCGGTCCCTCGCCAGAGGCTGCTAGCTATAAATTTTCCCATGGGGTCCTGACGCCTGCCGGCTTCAGTCCTATCTGTAATTACCTACTGCAAGAGCCCTCTTGAAGTAAGATCAGCCTTTCCCCCACTTCTGGTCAGTGTTCCTTTACCCAAAGCTGCACATCTGTAGGCAGGATGTTGATGAATTGCTCCACTGCAAATGTGTCGATGATCTATGGGAATGTTTTGCCATCTGGTTGGAGCCATTTTAACAGGTGTTCTCTGAGTTGGGTGGAGGCTTCTTGAGGATTGTCGACTGAATTGTACTTCAGAGATCGAAGTCACTGCCTGCAAGTCTCTCCTGAGATATCATACCTTTTCAGGATTTCACTAGGTCACAGTTATCTGACTGTGCAGTGCCCATATTGCTGTAGGCAAATTGTGCTTTCCCCTGTCAGGTGGGGTACCAGTCCGACTGTCCACTGCTGCTTTGGCCACTGGTAGGCTGTGGCAACTCTTTCAAAAGTTGTCAGGTATGCTTGATATCATCCGAGGGATACAACTTTATAAGTTTAATGGCTTTTAAGTTGCTTGTGTTTTGTTGCTCATCTGGATCTGTGCCAGATCCTCTGCCTTTGATAGCTTGCAAGGCATCCAGCCATTGCTGTTTCTGTCGCTGCATCTCTTCTCTCCTCTTCTGCTCCTGTCAATGCATCTCTTCTCTTCTCTGTTTCTCCATCTCTTTTTGATGTATAGCCCACCACTTGAAAAAGGCAGTCAGGCTTTCAGGTGTCAGCATGGCTCAGTTGGTAGCACATCCGCCTCTGGACCAGAAGGTCATGGGTTCTCGTCCCACACCAGGATTGGACTTGCACCTAAAAATCGCTGGCATCCGAGTGCAGTATTGGGGGATGCTGTACTGCTGGGGTGTGCCATCCTTCAGATGAAACGTTAAACCAAGGTCCCTTCTGCCCATTCTGGTGTTGCCCTGGTGGATGTCCAAGTGGAAGTAAAAGAACCCAGGGCACTCTTCACAAAGAGTAGGGAACATTCCCAGTGTCCTGGCCAACATTCCCCTTCCCATAAACCAGTTCATGCAATTATCCAGGCTGTGTGTGGGTGATGATGTGCGATATGGCCGCCACCTCACATCCAGTCACTTCACTACCAGTCTAGCATTGCTTCTAAAGCGCTTTGGGATACATTGTGTATGAAAAGCACTATATAAATGCTTTTTCTTCTTCTCCTCCTCTTCCTTCTGTCACTCCCTGTTCTTTTACCATAACTTGTGCTGGCTGTACAATCTCAGCTTGGACTTCTGTGTCTGCTAGTTTGGCTGTCATTCTTCTGTTAACCTCTCCTGGACTTGCTGCTGCTGCAGAATCCATACCTTTCTCAATGCTTCCCTGGTACTAAGTCCAGTACCCAAGCACAGAACTCCTGGCTTAGAGTATGCACAGTGTAAATCCCACTTAGGCGGACACCATCTGTCATCGAGGCACAGGTCAAGAAGCACTGCAAAACCAGGAGCAGTTGTAGAATTCACAAAAAGTATTTATTTGTACTAGCAGTAACATAAAAAAATAAACTTGTTCCGTATAACTGTTTACAATGGCAGAATAAATAGAGAAGACCCATCAGAGTTTTCCTTCGATCTATGTCTTGCAAGAAATTGCAGCTTTGTTTTTAGAAGTCCTTGAAACCCCCCTTCTTAACAAGCGTACTGATTTTTCTCTAAAATGTTCTTGTATATTTCAGGCAGGTGCAGGGTGGAACACAATATCCCAGAACTGAGGTCCCTTTTCCACAGCTTCTGCAAAAGGCCTCACAATTGCCTTTCAGGTTAACCCCTTGAGTTTCCAAAAGCTTTCTGCAAACATCTTAAATTATAATTATATACATTTCAACAGTAACACTGTAATTTCTAAACAACGGGATCCCAGTATCAGTTACATTTCCACATAATGATTTGCATATATTTTTATACTAGCTGATATACAAGGGAGGAAGACAGAATAGCAAGGGAAGACTGAGAGACAGCAAGACACAAAGAATTGCGAGACTGTCAGGGTATTCAAATCCTAGGTCTTACAGGAAAATTTGGTTGCGCAATCAGACAGACAAGAGACAGGAAAGGAAAGAACAGAACCAATCTCTGCATTCAAACCCTCCATAACAACTGGGATAGGGTCCTATTCAACCCTGTCACACTCCTCACCAACCTGCCCTACGTTCTTATCATTCACTGTGCTTCTACATGTACAACTGTAGAATGGAAACATAAGTGCATTACTCTTATCCTTAATGACAAACACTTGGTTCTTATCTCACAACACATCCAATACATGTCGCTTAACATTCAAATTCCTCCACAGTCACATCCCTACCTACACTGCAGACTAGAATTTTCCTTGTATGCCCAAAGAACAATGTTGCTCAACTCTGTCAGCAATAACACTTTTTTGTTCCTAATACAAATCTGGTAATAGTTGGTGGTCACATTTTCTCCAGTGCTGCACCAACCTCATGAAAAAATTACTCACCTTAGTAATTATGTTTCTTCTAATGGACTCTTGCTGTATTCTGACAATTGCAGTGATTCCCAACCTTTGAACTGCCCTGGAGAACAAAGAGTAAACTTCTATGCAGGGCATAGAATGCTGAGCTCGAGCTCGGCTGAAGTCTCTGTCTGGAGTGTTTCAAACCTAAACCGTCAGATTCTTACAAGCCCAACTAAACTAAAAATTCTATGTGGAAATTGTAAAAATTCCTACTAGCCAACTGGCTGAAAAAAGTTTTGGATTCCCAAGGAAGTCTCAAGTCAGGAAACCCAAAAACCAAAAACCAATCTACTACAAACAATAATAAATCAGCACCCAAACAAAAAGGAGGAGGGTACAAGCAAAAAACACCCCTGTGGTGCAACACTGCACCTGCCTACCCACTTCCCAAAAACAGATTCTGAGAGGGGAGGCAGGGAGGGAGGTCAGAATACACAAGACTCCATTAGAAGAAACATAATTACTAAGGTGAGTAATTTTTTCTTCAAACAACATGAAGTCTTGCTGTATTCTGACAATTGCAGACTACCAAGCAGCACCTCCAAGGAGGAGGGACAGAACCTACTTTGGGAATAGGCTCTGAAGTACTGCTGTGCCAAACTGAGCATCACTCCTAGCCTGGATATCCAGAGAGTAATGCTTGGTAAAGGTATGGACTGTTTTCCAGGTGGCTGCTTGACAAATTTCTAAGAGAGGGATGTCCCTGGCAGCAGCCAGGGAAACAGGTGTACCTCTTGTGGAATGAGCCCTCAGGCCTGAGGGTGGAGTTTTTCCCAGTTTTTCATAGCAGAATTGTATACAAGACACAATCCACCTGGCAATAGATCTTTTGGTGGCAGTTTTGCCCTTTCCCACTTCTCCATAAGTGAGGAACAACTGGAGGGATTCATACCTGTGACCCTTGGTACGCTCCATGTAGTAACTAAGGGCTCTTTTGACATCTAAACTGTGTAGTAGTAGTAGTAGTAAAAATCTGTATTCAATTGACAAGCAAAAGAATAGGAAACTCAACTGAGACAAGCTCATTTCCAGTGAGGTCCTTAATGCATACATTCATATTAACAACATCATAAAAAATATATCACAAAATAACAAACAACAATACTTAAAATAACACCACAATAAATAATTTACAATAACACTAACATCCATACAAATAAACAACATATACATCACACATATTCCCATTCATAAAGTGCAACTATACAACATATTTTGGAGCATAATATACATAATTACTCAACATTTAACCTTTTATCAGCTTCAGATTTAAACCAACTTTTTACTTCTCCTAAGTTAGGACTAGAGCTAATTGGCCTAAGATAGGTTATGATGAATTCTATATATGGGACCCAAATAGAAAAATGTTCTACCCAACCTTCCTTCTGGGCAAAACATATTCCATACCCTCGGCAGAGTGTAAACTTCCCCTAATTATCCTGACCTGAAATTCATCAGTAATATATTCCGCTACTTCACCCCTAACTGATTTGACCATATATGTCAAGACATGGAATATCCTTCTATCATGAGGACTCATCCAGTTCAAAGACTGATATACAGTAACTCTCTTCTATGGTTTCTCTTAGGCATGTCCAAAATAAACCTAGCTATCTTATTGAAAAGAACGTCTATTTTAGCTAACTGGGTTAAAGTTGCCCCTATATAAATAATATCCCCATAGTCCAACAGAGGAATCAACGTAGCCGTAGCTACTTGTTTCCTTACTCTGACATCCATACAATTTCTAATTCTATAAAGTGCACCCAAACGTCTACTAACTTTTTTAATTGTACAATCTATATGAAGAGTCCAGTTCAATGATCTGTCCAAATACATCCCTAAATATCTATAGCACTGCACTTGTTCAAGAGCAATGTTATCCACAGTCACTATACTCAGACCCAACTCAGAATAAATCTCTTTATTTTCCCTAGAGAACAATAATACCTGAGATTTTTTGAGTTAAGGGCAAGTTTGGATTCACTATAAAATAACTGAAGCTCATTAAATGCTTTTTGAAGAGTAAGTTCTATCTGCATTAATGATAACACCTTCACATAGATAATAGTGTCATCTGCATACAGATGACACTGTACATCAGGATTAGTTAGAACAAAATTATTCATATATAAATTAAATAATATTGGACCCAAAATGGATCCTTGGGGTACCCCAGAAATTATCTCCCTAAGACCAGATCCTCACCCATTTATTGAAACCATTAGTGTAGCCTCCTCTCTCCTGAGGAAGAATGATCAGTGAAGAAAACAGGGAGAGACATAGACTGGTTTAAATGGAAGTCTGAAACCACTTTGGGCAAGAACCTTCTATTGGTTCTAAGGACCACTTTATCCCTGTGAAATGAGATAAAATCAGGTTCCACTGACAGGGCTTGCAATTCACTGTTACGCCTGGTAGAGGCAATGGCTACCAAGAACACAGTTTTCCAAGTCAAGTACTTAAGCTCTGCGGAAGACATAGGCTCAAAGGGGGGGTTGCATAAGTTGAGCAATGCAAACATTCAAATCCCAGGCGGGGCAGGGTCTCTAAAAGGAGGATTGGTGTGTAGCAATCCTTTAAAAAATTTACAGAACACAGGATGGGAAGATAGTGAGGAAGACTTCCCCACAGACAAAAATGCAGAAACAGTTGACAAGTGTACTTTGAGAGTAGCTGGTCTGAGGCCTAGGCCATTAAGATGGACCATATACTCCGGAACCGTAGGCAATCCAGCAGTGTCTGGAGAAATATTAGAACGCCAAATGCTGAATCTTTTCCATTTGGAGTTGTAAGTCTTTCTGGTGGAGGGCTTTCGAGAAGCCTTAAGGATATCCAGAACCCCTTGGGAAAGATGCCGATCTGCAAACTCTAACTCTTCAAGAGCCATACTTTGAGATTGAGAGACTGAAGATTGGGGTACCAAATCCTTCCCTGAGAGAATGTTAACAGGTTGTAATTCCTGGGAAGAGACAGGGGAAGATGGACTGCTAGGGACAGCAACAGGGGGTACCAGGGCTGTCTGGCCCAATCTGGAGCAATCAGAATCACCTTGCAAGGTTGAGACCTTATTTTTACCAAAACTGTGAACAAGAGTGGGAAGGGGGGAAAGGCATACAGAAACTTCCCTTCCCAATTCAGGATCAGGGCGCCCAGAGGGACTGAGCCCAAAACTGGAGGTCTGCAACAAAAGAGAGGGAGTTGGTGATTGTCTGGGGCTGCAAAGAGAGGGTCCAGGGACCATTCGTGATGGCCCTGAAATGTCCTGCTCAGTGCATCTGCTAGTGCACTGTCCTTACCTGGAAGGTGAACTACTACGAGAGAGGTTTGCAGGGAATAATCCAGGGACCACAACTTCATGGCTTCTGTGCACAAGGCCGTGGACCGAGTGCCTCCCTGCTTGTTGATGTACCACTTGATGGTGGTGTTGTCTGTTCTGACTTGAACCGCCTTGTTCTGTACTGACTGAGAGAAAGCTTTTAGGGCTAGAAAAACTGCCCTGAGCTCTAGGAGATTGATGTGGAGAAGGGATTCTTGGGGGGACCACAGCCCCTGGGCAGTGAGGGACCCCAGATGGGCTCCCCAGCCCAGGAGAGAAGCATCTGTGGTAAGGACCACTGAACAAGGCTGAGCAACAAAAGGAACACCTTGTCTTAAACTGTCCTGATCCTGCCACCATTGGAGGGCTTGGCTCAAGGTCAGAGTCACTGGGATCAGTTTGGTAAGGGAATCCTTCCTCTGAGACCAGAAAGCTGTCAGGTGGAACTGAATATCCCTCATCTGGAATCTTGCCCCTTGAACCACTCCTGTTGAAGCTGACATGTGGCCCAAGAGCTGGAGGAAATGCCTTGCTGGTCGAGATACCCAATGGCTGAAAGAAGAAACTAGTTCCATAAGAACCCTTGCCCTTTCTAGAGGAAGAAAGGCTCTTGCTCTTAGTGTGTCCAATTCTGCCACTATAAAGGTAAGAAGCTGGACTGGTTCGAGAACCGACTTGGGAAGATTGAGAAGAAATCCTAGAGAAGTGAGCACTTGCTGGGTCACTTGCAGGTGAGACTTTACTCGGTCTGCAGACTGACCCACTATTAGCCAATCGTCCAGATATGGAAAAATGGAAATCTTTTGCCTTCTTAGAAAGGCAACTACTACTGCCAGGCAGTTTGTGAAAACCCTTGGGGCTGAGGTTAGGCCAAAGGGCATTGCTCTGAACTGATAATGGCCTGAGGGCAACTCAAACCTGAGGTACTTTCTGTGGGAGCACCTGATGGGAATGTGAAAGTAGGCATCTTTGAGGTCCAGGGAGGCTAGCCAGTCCCCTGGCCTTAGAGAGGGAGGGATTATTCCCAGAGTTACCACCTTGAACTTTGGTTTTAAGAGATGTTTGTTTCGATATCTTAGGTCTAGGATGGGTCGCCACTCCTCTGTCTTTTTGGGGGTCAGGAAGTACCTGGAGTACAGTCCTTTGCCCCAGTGTAGGATAGGTACTCTCTCTATGGCTCTTAAAGCTAGGAGAGCAGAAACCCCTGCCTCTAGGGCAAGGGTTTCCGAGAGGTGGAAAAGATCTGGCTCTCATCTTTGGAAATTTTTTGAAGCTGAGAACCAGTCCCTGGCTTACTACTTCCAGGACCCACTTGTCTGATGTAACAGACATCCAGTCCTGGACAAAGTAAGCCAGCCTGCCCCCTACTGGAATAGGAGAGTCGACCCGGGCAGGCCCATCAAGGTGTCTGCTTGGCAGGGGCGATAGGCTGAGGAGTGGATGCAGCCCTGCTCATCCCCCTTCTGCCTCTTCCTCTGAAGAACCCCCTCTGAGAAAAGGAAGAGGCCTGTGCTAGGTAAAAAGGCCTTTGAAAAGGCCTGCCCCTAGACTGCTGCCTTTGAGGAGTTGCCTGCCTTTCCTTGGCCTGAGCACTCCTGTAAGTGGTCCTGTACTCATCCATTTTCTTCATGTAATTCTCTGTCTGCTCCCCAAACAGAGAATTACCCACTACAGGAAAATCCATGGCCTTAGCCTGGGTGTCCTCTGAGAGGCTAGTACATCTGAGCCAAGCCATCCTCCGAAGAGCCATAGATGTAGCCATGACTCTTGATGACACATCATTAGAGTCCACAGCAGCATGAAACTGAACCTTAGATGCCTCAATCCCATCTGCAGCCACTGCCTCCAGCTCCTTGGCTAGCTGGGGGGAGGCCTGTTTAGCCAGTGCCGGTACAGTGTCCCAACTGGACTTCTGGTACCTGGCTGTATAGACCATGTAATTCGCCTGCCTGAGTCCCAAAGAAGATGCCATGTACTGCTTCTTTGCCATGGCATCAGTCTTCCTGGAGTCCTTGTCAGGGGGGTGTGAAGCCAAGAGAATATTTGCCTTGTCACAGGCAGCAGCCTGCACTACCCCACATGGCTGCACTGCTGATATAAGAACTCCGTGTCTGAGCCTGAAAGTGTATACCTCTTGTCCATTCTTCTATCCACAGGAGGTATAGTGTTAGAAGACTTTAGGATTTTTGTGTCCGTTTCCCAAAAGATTTGTGGAGGGGAATAGACAGTCTCCTGGACTCTGGGATGTCCATCATCTCTACATAATCAGGCTCCTCTTGATCTTCCACAGCCTCCTCCTTAGGAAGCTGGAGGGTTTCAGCCACCTTTCTGTAAAACATAAAGTGAGAAGGGGACTCAGAAAGCCTAGAAGGGGAAACACCTGAAGGTCTGTCTGGGGAGATGTCCGGTTCCACAGGCACATCCAGACCCTCACTTACATCATCATCATCCTCAAATTCCCCTTCCTCTTCAAATTCTGGTTCATAAAAATCTTAAAAGGTATAATCTTGAACGGGGAACCAACAACGAACCCCTGCCAGAAGGAGCGGATCGGTCAGAACGGACGGAGCGATTCCACAATCTGAATCGCTCTGGCTATCTCTTCGGCAGTCGGAACATGAACCTCGGGATCCGAACCGGTCGATTTGTCTTTGCGTTTTCTTTTTGTCAGAACCGATCCCTCGGAATCGGCTCTCCTTTTGCCTGAAGAAGTATCGCCCTGGTCAGAGGGCACTCCTTCTGGTTTGGTCGAAACCGAACCAGGCTGGCCATCCAGGTCAGCGGACATATCGGCCTCCTTTTCCCTCAGTCTACCTAACCTCTTCTCAAGGGTAGATATGGGAAAGTTTTTACATATTTGGCAGTCTGAATCGAGGTGGTCAAACCCCAGACAATAAACACAGGTGGTGTGGAGATCGGCCTTAGCAAAGACCTCCCCACACTCACTGCAGTGTTGAAACCCAGTGGGCCCGGTTTTTTTCTTGGGTTTCTCAGACATGGCCAACCTAACCAACTTACCCTTTTTATGGCAACCACTAGGCAAGACTCCCTTATTGGTTCCTAACCGTGTCACTGGTATTGGAAAAAACTGCACTAAAACACATTTTTTTTTTTTAGAACTGATAAGAACCAGTAACCACACACTAAGTAAACACACGAAACACAATATTTCTCTCAAATGGCCGGTTCAGCCGAACCGAGCCACACGTTTACAAGTTCCACACAGAAAAAACAGAACAATTCCTATCTAGTACTCACGGCACCACACACAGAGACTGAACCGACTATGCGGATACTTTTTCGGTTTAAAAAACGACGAAAACTGAAACTTTAAACGACCTTCGAACCAAGCTGAAGGTGAAATCTCCGGAGTGACCGTTCAGTGAGGCGGAGTAAAGAATCTGACGATTTAGGTTTGAAACACTCCAGACAGAGACTTCAACCGAGCTCGAGCTCAGCATTCTATGCCCTGCATAGAAGTTAACTCTTTGTTCTCTGGGGCAGTTCAAAAAAGTTGGGAATCACTGCAATTGTCAGAATACAGCAAGACTTCATGTTGTTTGAAGGAATGGTTCCCCCTAGAAATTCAGACTTCTCACTCACTTTCTCATTCAAGTCCTTGGTAAAAACTGATGTTCTCTCCACTGCTTAGAAGTGCTGAATGCAGCTGTTTACTAGTGTGTACCTACTGTATGACAGATCAACTCGGTTACTTATGAATGTATAAAAGCTCAGGAGCCTAAAGCATCTCCCACATTTCTACTCCTGCATATCTTTATATGGCTGAGATCCAGGACTGGATGTCCTCTAGCTGGCAGACACTCAATCCTGACAAAATGGAGGTACTAATGATTCAGCCTGGTCGCCTGTGGGATGTGGATGCTGCTGGGATGGGAACAGAATTATTTCTTGGCTTCACTTCCTTGGCGGCATGCACCAAGGTGAAAAACCTTGGTGCCATCCTCGATGACAGACTAACATTTGAGGCCCAGGTGTCATCCTTCATCAGGAGTGGTTTCTATTGCTTAAGGAATGTTGCCAGGATCAAAGCCTTGATTCCACCTGATGACCTACCCTCACTGGTACACGCATTTGTGACACTGTGGCTCAATTACTGCAACGCTCTGTACCTCAGGGTCACTGGAGGGGTTTTCCGGTGACTATACCTGGAGCAGAACATGGCAGCCAGGTTACTGATGGGCCTTCTGAGGTCCTGTTATGTGACCCTAGTACTGCGCAAACTGCACTGACTGCCGGTTAGGTGGAGAATCGTCTTCAAAGTGGGCTTGCTCACCTATAAGGCCCTACAATGATCAGGCCCTGGCTACCTGACTGACCTCCTGACTCCTGCCCATCCAGTGCACTCGCTTCACTCCTCTACCAAGGGCCTCCTAGTGATTCCCAGGGACTGCCTTAAGTTCTCAAGAGATCGCTCATTTGAGGTGGCCGGCCTGGTATTTTGGAACTCACTACCAAAATCTTTGAGAGAGGCCCCATCAGTGGAGGTTTTTAAGCAGGTCCTGAAGGCACATCTTTTTTAGAAAAGTGTTTTCAGATTATTTAGAGTTAAGCTAGTAACCTGATGCAATATTGTATTTAAACTGTCTTTTTTAACTGTTTCAGCTTACTATTTGTTTTTTTGTTTATCGTTGTACGCATTTCCTACTACTTGTACAGCGCTCAGAGCCTCAGGGATGGGGCGCTCAATCAAATAGACTTTTACTTACTTTTACTTTACAGTGAATAGCTGATCAAACAACCCCCAAAAAAGACTCCTTACAATTTCAGGATATCCGGTAGCAGTGTGTCAGGAAGGGTCCTGCCTACTTTTACAGCTGCACAGTGACAGCTATGCACGTTTTGCAAACAGAGGAGGACAGGGAGCATACAGAGTTGGACAGGGAGCATACAGAGTTAGGAAGTATGTAACAGGAAGCAACACAGATTACTTTCTGCTTCCTCAGTGAAATCTCATTACATCATGCTATACGTGAGATCCCTGTGCGAGCGGCTCTTTTCCACTCCCAACCATGCTGCCTGACCTGCGGTTGAGGAACAACACTTTTGCTCTCTCCAGTCCCACCACCACTACAGCATGAAAATACCGGCAGCGCAATTCTTCTCTGCTCCCAACCCCACTGCCTGCCCTGGGGTTGGGGAAAAATTCCTTTGCTCTAGACCCACAAACCCCCACAGCTCACAAATAAAAGTAGTGCCAGCTGCTGTATTTGTTTACTCCTGCCATCGCCATCAACCCCCTCAATGTCTGAGAGCAGACAATGTGAGCCGAATCCAACAGTGATGGAAACGATAAGGTGACCTTTTATATTTCTAGTTCATTAGATAAAAAGTGTGCTTTCCGGACTTACCAGCATTTGCAATGCTTTTCCCTCCCTCCCTCTGTTCCCAGTGTGTATCAGGTTTCCCATCCTCTCCACAGTCCTCATGGGGCTAGTCCTCCCCCTCTCCAGATTAGGTGTGCCCCATCCTGATCACATGACTGTACACTATCCCCTTCCCACTCCCTTGTCTCACTTGTGGTGTGCTGCGGTTCCCCCTCCCTTTTCCTCTCTCACTCTCCCTGGTCCAAATCGCAGTGTACTGTGGTCCTCCCCGTCCCCAGTCTGAATCGTGGTGCGCATGTTCTTCCCAGTCCTGATCGCCACACACACACTCGTCTCCCTCGTTCCAACTTCTCTGTGCACACACTGGCCTCCCTTACCCCTATCCCAATCATGGTGTACTCCCCTTGAGGGAGCAAGGCTCTGCGACTAGAGGCAACGGCCAAACTGTAATGTTTAATGAAGGTATAAACAGAACTCCACGTGGCAGCTGTGCAAATGTCTGCAGCGGACATGTTTCTGAAGGAAGCAGTGGAGGCAGCCATGCCTCTAGTAGAATGGCCTTTAACAGGACCGGGAAAAGGCACGTACTTGCTGTAGCAATAAACAATGTAATCAGCCAACCATTTAGATAAACACTATTTAGAAATAGGAACCCCCTACTTCTTGGGATCAAACAAAACAACTGATCAGTTTTTCTAACAGGACGGGTGCAGTCCAGATAATACCTAAGCACCCACTAAACCTCCAGAGTATGAAGTAAGGCCTCCCTTTGATTAGAATACTCCAGAAAATAAACAGGCAGGTAGATGGATTGGTTTAATGCAAATTCAGACACCACCTAAGGCAAAAACATAGGATTGGTTCGCAAAGACATCCTGTCTTTTCCAAATAAGGCTCTTTACACATCAGAGCCAGGAGCTAGGAAATCCTCTGAGTAGAAGTAATGGCAACCAAAAACAATGCTTAACATGATAGAAAGTGGTGCTTGCTGCTTGCAGCTGGCTTATAAGGAGGCAAAGTAAGTTTCTCTAACACAAAAAAAACCCATGGCAGGACAGGGTCCCTAATTTGTTTATTTATTTAATTTACTTTCACTTTGTTCACCGGGTAAGCATTCTGGGCCAACGCCCGTTTTCAGGAATGACCCACATCCGCTACAAGCAGCTAAGTTGTTTACAAAAAAATACTTAAACAAAATAAATACAATAAACATCACAAAATATAAAACAGCACAGGATAACAAATTAAGAAAACATTAAAAGCATTTACAAGCTTGAAAAATGGTCTGAGGAGTGGCAGCTAAGGTTCAATTCAAAGAAGTGCAAAAAAATGCACTTGGGAAGAGGGAATCCTGGGGAGCGCTACAGGATGGGGGGGGGGGGGGAGTTGTTGGCTATCACCAAAGAGGAAAGAGACCTGGGGGTTAACATTTCAGATGACCTAATGGTGTCCAAACAGAGTACAAAGGTGGAGGGGAAGGCCAGTGTTATGCTGGGGTGCATAAGCAGAGGCATCACAAGCAGCAGGTGGGAGGTGGTGATGCCACTGTACAAAACACTGGTGAGGCCTCACCTGGAGTACTGTGTGCAGTTCTGGAAGCCACACCTTCGTAAGGACATCAACAGGAGGTGAAGGTAGTTCAGAGAAGGGAGACAAAGATGGTGCAGGGCTTAAACCAGAAAAAATATGAGGAGAGATTCAAGGACCTCAATATGTACTCACTGGAGGAGCCGAGAGACCAATGACATGACAGAAACATTCAAGTACATCAGGGGTACAAACAAGGTGCAGGTGGAAGACATTTTCCAGTTTAAAAAGAGTTAAGAGAACAAGGGGGCATGATATGAAACTAGAAGGAGGCAAGTTGAGGGGAAATGTGAAGCAGTCCTTCTTCACAGAGAGGGTGGTTGATGCATGGAATAGCCTGCCACAGGGGTGATGCGGGTGGGGACGGTGGAGTGATTTAAACATGTCTGGGACAGACATAAAGGAACCTTAGAGGTGGGGAGGTAAGGGAAGGGGACACTGACCAGGTAGGATCAAGCAGCCATAGACTAGTATAGGGCTTACAGGCAGACTGGATGGGCCTAGCGGTCCTTATCTGCTGACAGTTTCTGTGCTTCTATGTTTCTAAGTCCCAGCTGAGGCGCTTACTTTTTTCTCACCTCTGTTTGTATGTGTTCCATAAATATGCACACCACACTACTGTGTGATTTTTACATGTAAATATTTGTGTTGCCACTGGGTTGTGCATTTGAGAAAGAGTAATGACCAGACCTGGATTTGAATCCCACAGCTTCCACTTGTATACTGTGTGACCCTGAGCAAGTCACCTAACTTCCCTGTGCTCCCAGGTCGCTCCTGTAAAAAAAGCTTTCAGCTTAGTGTGCTACTCCTGGTTAAACAACTAAATAAATAATGTACTCGGGGATGGCCCAGGTTCCAGTTGTTTCAGTGGTGCAGCTGGTTAGTGTAATTGGAATGGTATACCAAGAGATTATATGCACCATATATAGCCTACTAATAGAGCGTCTCCTTCTCTGCATCTTGCGCCACAGTCACCCACCCAAAGCCAAGTGCGTCAGCGGCAGAACAGATCTCCCTCACCTGCAGATCTAGACATGGACACCTTCGATCGGAATTGGCCCTTCACTGCCAGTCACTCAGCCAGGAATCGTAATAGGTAGCAGAGGGAACACCATGCTAAGAGAGATAATCCGATGGATCATGTAGACCCAAGGACCCGTAACAGCAGGCCAGATTTCTCCCCTAGGCAGGATGAGATTACAAGCCCATATTTTAGTAAAAATAGATTAGAGCACCTGGCTGAACCGGCCGAAGACCGTTGTAAGGAAAAGACATCTTTGATGCTCACACTGGCAGAGGGCAGTGCCCACACTTCTCTCCCAGAGGCCGTTTGGACGGACAATGGAGTGGCTAAAGCGATTTCTGTAATACACTCTCAGCACATTTCCTGTGACAATCTTTCTCCTACCCATGGATCTAGCCTCACGAAGCAGGCACCTCAGGACCAGAAAGTTGAAGGCCAACTTCTAGATCCCAGACTGGGCTAAATATAGTGCGTCAGATAAGCTGGCTATTTTTTGCTTTCATTCTGGGGCCGAGGGAACCTGTGACTGTTGGGGGTGGGGGGTCCTAAATCTAGGCTGTGCCACACGCATTTCGGATGGTACTGTATGCTTGGGATCGGACCTCCTGCCTCCTTATCTACTTTCATGCTGTTTCCAGGTTACCCAGGGGAAGGCATACTCTCCCGGGTATGGATAATACCAAGACTACTGCTGTATTCCTTACAGTGTTTGTCCTGACTTATTTCTGGGGGAAGGAATGGGCCCAGATAAGCATGGGTAGCCCACGAATATGGTGAAGGAACAGTCTCCTCTTGATATGGGTTCCTCCCTTTCCCACCTATAGTGCCCATTAGTTTATTGGGATATATCCAGAAGATGCTGAGGGAGGAATATCTAGTAAGGTACGCTGCACTTCTGTAGAGACAATGACAATTAAAAATTTCTGGTCTCATTGGCATTAACCAATATAGAAAGGTAATGGAAATGGGCTTTGGGATGGCATGACCCATGCCTGAGACGATTTCTGTTTGTAACCGGAGGGCAGGCAAGCCATGTACATGGGTAGCCAACCCTCCCCCCTTCCCCCATTATCATGTCTGCTTTGGTGGATAGGTTTACAGATACTGGTGAAGAGTATACCCAGACTGTTTCTTTTAAGTTGGTATCCCTTCATCGGGGGAATTTATTTTATTTTTATTTATTTAGCATAGCAGTGTCAGTGGCTCAGTAGGTAGCACACTCGCCTCTGAGGCCGGGAGATCAGAGGGCTGTGGGTTCAGTTCCCACATCTGGCACTTGGGTTAATATCCCAGTACTGACACTGTAATGCAGCATGAGAGTGGTGCTGCATTTCTGAGGTGCCGTCTTTCGGATGAGACGTTAAACCGAGGTCCCATCTGCCTGGATTGGTGGTAGTTCAGGTGGATGTTAAAGATCCCATGGCACTTATCGAAAAGAGTAGGGGAATTTCCCCGGTGTCCTGGCCAAATTTCCCTCATTCGCTAAAAATACCACCAACAGCTTAATCTGGTTCAAGGTCAGTTGGCATTCATCTGTATCCCCCTCCCCCGGGTCGTGCCTGAAAATAGGCAGGATTTGTCTAGTGCACTTACCCGGTCAACAAAAGCTAAATAAATAAACTGTTTCTTTTAAGTTGGTATCCCTTCATCGGGGGAATGTGCTAGGTCTGCCCCTTCCCCCTGCTTTCTGTTTGTGCTTTCACTGGGGACTTGTCTGATCGGTTCTGGACCTTATGCTGGCTTTGGTTTCCGGACAACACTAGTATGGGAACCTGGATGTCCTTACTGGATCGGACTCCAGAGGTGCCCCCCCACATGGGAGACGATATGGCTATGTAAGGGGAATTCCCCCCAGCCGGAGATAACCGCTTTCTCCTCTAAGTAGTTTTGTGTTACAGTACTGTAAATAGTTTGTGTCGCTTTTTTGAGTCTAGTGTTATGTGAAGCAATAAGACACAACAGGGTGTGTGTTAGACACTAACACATAGCTGGGAGGGGCGTGGTGAGGCACTGAGGGCCATGGCCGGTGCATCAACCTCCTAACCGTGTTAAAGTGTCTTAACACACACCCTGGAGTGGCTTACTGCACTTATGAAATGGGCAGCTATATTATAGATGCATGTGAAAGGTAAAAAAGCTGCTTTAAGTAATTATAAACATAACTCTTTCTTTAATTTAAATAAAGTAGTTCCCACGCTTTCAGTTTGCTGTGGTTTTTTTTGGGGGGGAGGACATTTGACCTGGGAAGGCTGATGTAGTTATAGTTTTTATATTTGTGCTTGTCATAGCGATACACTCCCCCCCCCAACAGGAACAACAGGGACCAATGTAAAGTTTCGTCATAATAATTGAGAAATGACAGGGCTAAGGGATGGAAGTATTGAGCGGGTGGCAGGTCGCTCTTTGAAAAGCACAACGAGCGGGCAGAACCGGAAGAAATCTTGACTTTGTTTTCACAATTGTGCTTTGCATCTAGAGAGTGCATTTTTACAAGAATTAAGTTGCCATGGATTTTTATTAAGTGTTTACCCAACTAGTTGGAGAGCAGGCTGGGAGACAGATCGCGGCACTTGCTGTTGGAAAGCGAGTGGGCTGGGAGACAGATCGTGGCACTTGCTAGGGTTTTTTTTCTGCTTTTCTACATGCATAACAGAAACCCTCAAAGAACGAGGTCAACTGAACAAGAGGTCAGATTTGTTCATTTCATTTTTTTTTTACAGTTACGCTGGCTCCACTTATGCCAAAAAACAAGACGGCTGTGTTTTCAATTCTGAAGGTTCTGAGTGGGCAGCATCACCCATATCAATGCCCGCTTGCCATAGCTTGGCACAGCCTGATCCTTTTACCATGGTGTTAGACATATTAGCACACTCCTAGCAGCCAAGCAGAATGCTGCTTTTCTACCACCCATTTCATAAAGCAATTTAAAATATAGGCACCCGATGGAGTCGCTTATACACCTGAGTGAACGGAAGTTGAAAGTAGTTCTAAATATGTACCCAAACCTGTAAATACGCTTATAGCTCTGAAGATATTTACGCACCTCTTTTGCTTTCTTGGTGGCATTTTGCCCTCTTCAAATGTATGTACAGAAATGTTGCATATATCTCATGTAGTACTAGACCACGGCTGAGGTCTCATGTTATACATGGAATGTTAGGGGCCTTAACACCCCTATAAAATGGAAAAAAGTGTTATCTCATTTGAAGAAGGCAAAGACGCAACTGGCTTTTTTGCAAGAAACAAAGCTTACTGGTAATGACCATGCCTCCCAGCAAGAGGAAGGAGACAGCTGCTAGAACTCTACTACTATACTACTGGGACTAAAGAACTTGAGCTTTACTACTGGGACCTTCAACTAGGATAAAAAAACAAGAGTTAGTGTGCTTGTTTGAGTTGGGGTAAGGGAACTGTTATCTGTGCAGTTAGCTAGGTGAAGAGGACAGCTGTATTTATTTATTTATTTAAGTCTCTGAATTACAACCTTTGAGTCAAAGACTCCTTTACAAAGGCTCCATGTTGTGTAGTTAACAGCACTATACAATAAAAAGGTAACATGTTGTTGGATACAATATTGAGAGTATACAATATACAATGAGGCAATGCTGGATACTGTAAATTAGGGAGTGTGGCTTAGGTAGTAGAAAGCCAGGTGTCTGCATTTAAAACTTCCCTTGTTAGCATTTGGCAGAGAGCAGCAAGAGGAAGGAGGCTGCTGCTAGAACTCTACTACTGGGACTATACAGACCTCCTTCCCTTCCACCCTATCACCCTTAGCCAGTTCCATTTTTATAGGCACTGGATTTGACTGACAACAGGAACTTACTGTTTGGGAGCAGGAAGGGAGTCATCACAGAGGCACAAAAGACTCACCATCCTAGAAGGAAAAGAATAGCTTTCCCTCATCCCCTAGCTGCTGGAGGTCTGTCTCTGAGCAAATAAGGAGAAGACTACTGAGGAATACAGGAACTTACAGGAAGGGCAGGAGCTGCAAGGGCACAGAGGCAGTAGGAAAGCAGGGAGAAAAAACAAACCCAAAAAAGAATAAACAGGGAGAGGTAGAAGTAAGTATACAAAACAACAGCTGAGAGGCCACCAGTAAGACATGATGGGATTGGTGCAGTGCAGTGCAGTGGCTATGGAGCGGCAGTCTTCTGGGAGGTATTCCGGAGCTTGTGGTGTTGTCCCATCTGCAGGTACCTCTCTGGGCTGAGGGAGGAGGTTACTTGCCTCCAGGCTGACTTGGCCAGGATACGGAGGACCTCCTGTCCCACCCAGGGACCACCAGGGCCGCTGCTGCTGCTGCCTCAGAGGTTGCCAAGAAACAGGAGCGGTTGGACCATGGTGAGCTCAGGGAGTGTGAGGGTGATGGAACAGAGGTGCACCCCTTTAGTTGTACCTCTCTAAAATTCATACGACATTCTGGCAGAGCGTGGTTCCTGTATGGCGGTACCTGCAGCGGAGGCCAAGGATGATGCTGGGAACCTCCACAAAGGAGACCCACAGCAGGGTGGTACGGGACCCCACAGGGGAAGGAAACAACTCCCGTTGGGGGGACTCAACTGTTAAGGGGTAGAACTGGGGGAGGGAGGGAGGAAGAGGGAGGTAAGGTGCCTGCCCAGCGCCATGGCTAGGAGGGACAGGGAGTGAATCCTCAGGATCGCGGAAGCAGCTGCACGGTGGAGGGAGCTGTCCACCTAGGGACAAATGACCTGGCTGGGAATGGGATCAGAGCAGTGCAGAGGGAGTTTGTGGAGTTGGGGAGGGGCCTTAGACAAGTAGCATGCACATTAACCTTCTCAGAGGTGCTGCCTGTCTATGGCATGAGTCAGGCTAGGGTGCTCCACACCATGGGATTCAATCACTGGTTGAAAAACTGGTGCAGAGCTCAGAGTTTTGGCTTCACTGGGGACTGGGGGTCCACCTGCAGGGATACAGGCCTATACTAGCACGATGGTCTGCATCTGTCCAGGAGGGGAACCAGAATCCTAGGTGATAGGTTTAAATGTCCTTTTTAATGGACTTTTTATTTTTTGGCATTACCTACCTTATTTATTCGCCCATGATGCTCGGTGACCCCCACTCCTTCAGGTTCCCCAATTCCCCTCCAAACACCACTGTCCTTACCCGAGCCTCTCCGACTCCTCACATCGCAGCAAGTCCCCTGGGATATCCTTGTTCCTCTGCAATGTCTTTATAAGTGACACTGCAGAGGGACTGGAAGGAAAAGTATGCCTCTTTGCAGATGACACAAAGATATACAACAGGGTTGATACACAAGGGGGTGGAAAAGAAGAGAAGGGACTTGTCAAGGTTGTAGGCATGGTCAGAAGTATGGCAGCTTGGATTAAATGCAAAGAAGTGCAAAATAATACACCTGGGAAACAAAAACCCAGGGGAAGAGTACACAATGGGGGGGGGGATGTAGTAACAACAAAAATGGAAAGGGACCTTGTCATATCAGATGACCTAAATGTAAGCAAGCAATGTGAGAAGGCAGTAAGGAGGGCTGGGGAGAATACTGGGATGTACAGGGACAGGCATCACCAGTAGAAAACCGAAGTTGTTATCCCTCTGTAAAGACAGTTGGCGAGATCCCATGTGGAGTACTGCGTGCAGTTCTGGAGACCCCATCTCCGCAAGGACATAGACAGGATTGAGGCAGTCCAGAGGAGGGCAACTAAAATGGTGCAGGGTCTACACCAGAAACCATACTAAGCGAGACTAATGGAGCTTAACATGTATACCCTCAATGAAAGGAGGGAGAGGGGGGCCATGATAGAAACGTTCAAGTACCTCAAGGGAATTAAAGTCTAAGAGTGTAGCATCTTTCAGAAAAAGAGATGTGCAAGAACAAGGGAACACAATTTAAAGATAGAGGGGGATGGCTCAGCAGCAACATGAGGAAATATTTTTTACAGAGAGGGCGGTGGACACATGGAATGGCCTTCCTGAGGAGGTTGTGAGGTCAAAAACAGTGGGGGAATTCAAGAATGCATGGGACATACATAAGGCAGTTCTGGTGGGGGTTAGGAAGAAGTAGGCAATTGGTTAACTAGGATCTGCAGTTTATCCAATAGGTAGGGAAATGGGCAGACTGGGTGGGCCAAGCGGGTCCTTATCTGTCATTACAGTCTATGTTTCTATGTTTGTAAGAGATTGGGTTGGACTGGAGCTGCATTCAAGTGCTCCCACAAAAACACGAGGCATGGCTATCCTTGTTCATAAACATCTCCCCTGGACAGTGTCCATTAGCTGGAAGGACCTGCAAGGTCACTGGTTTATGGCCCTAATGAGTACACCGGAGGGGCCCATCCCATTGGTTAATGTATACACCCCTAATGAAGATGACCCAATTCCCCCAAGATCTTTCAGACAAAATAGGGACCATTAGGGATGAGAGTATCCCCATTATGGTGGGGGAGATCTAAACTTGGCTCTTATACCTATAATTGATAAAAATATACTGGGTAAGGACTCTCACCTGAGGAGCACCATAGCCATCCAACTCCTCATGCATGAACATAGCTTACTAGACATCTGGCGTCTGTCCCATCCCAAAGAGAGGGATTATACCTTTCAGTCTGCAGTAGATGGTACTTTTAGCCATTCAGATTATTGGTTAGTTTCCCCAAGTATATCCCAAATCATCTTAGGTTCCAGCATTCTTCCTCTGGTCATATCTGACCATGCCCCCGTCCATCTAAGCTTTCTCTGGGGTCCCAAGGCACGGTCCTCCCCATCTTGGTGATTGGACCCACTGCTGCTGCAAGACCCGGACTTTTAACCGTGGGTAACCAAAGAATCTCAGCAGTTGTTTTCTACAGAATCCCATTAGTGATACCACAGCAGGTAATACGTGGGAAGCGTATAAAGCTACCATTCAAGGCAAATTACGGGGTTTGCCTCCCATAGGAGGAAAGTTAGAGAACAGAAGCTAAATACCCTGGAGAAACAACTGGCCAAAGTTGAAACTTGCCTCAAATAAGGTAAAGATCCCATTTTACACTCTCAAAAGGGGAAAGAAGTCCTACGGTTGCGACTGGAAGTGAATGAACTATCTAGGAAAGGTGAGCTGGCCTTTTTACAAATCAAGCATGTTTACTGGGGGGGGGGGGGTGACAAGTCCAGGAAAGCGCTGGCATATCAGCTTAGGAAGCAGCAGGCAAGCTGATGTACTGCAGGTCTTTTGGACCCCCAATACACACTCAATATGCGCTTCCTCTTCTGAGGTAAATCGGATAATGTCCGACTTCTATGCACAGCTATATTCCCCATCAAGGCCAACACCCCTACAGATACACAGGCATTTTTGGACAACCTGGTGCTCCCTACACTGTCCCCACCACAGCGGGACCAGCATGAAGCCCCTCTAACAGAGAAGAAAGTCTGGAAATCCCTGTAGCCCTTAAAAAAGGCAAAGCCCCAGAAGGGGATGGCTTACTCGGTAATACTCGGTATTGTAAGGTGGAAGTAGGCATTAGCCCATCGAGACCACCCTCCCTGCAACAGCAGGGTATATTCATCGCTCATAATTCAGAAGGTAATCGTCCAAACTGCTTTTGAACGTCCCTATTGTGGTGATGCTCACGAAGTATTCTGGGCACATATTCCAAAGTTTACACACTCAATGTAAAATAGTTCAGTCTCTTGTTAGTACTGTATTTGGGGATCTGTAATTGCCTTTTATGACATCTTAGCCCACCTGGTTTTGGAGCCCACTGAATATTATATTCAGTCATACTAAACTGGATCTTTTAAGATGCTAAACAGAAATAATAAATCTCCCGATTCTACATCTAGAGAGATTATATAGCTTTAATTCTCTTAATCGTCAGTATAGGGTAGGTGATTAATGCCAGAAATCAATTTAGTGGCCCTCCTCTGGACTGACTCAATTAACATGGTGTCCTTTTTCAGATATGTGGACCAAAAGGAAGCAGCATAATCCACATAGGGTCTTACATATGATCTATATAGTTTCGACATACAGGAACTGCTTCTATTAAAGATCTTTTGATGGAGATTATGATACGATTGGCCTGAAGTGCTATCTGTCTACAGTGATTGGTGGAAGTCAGAGATACAGTTACTATAATTCCTAAGTCTCTTTCGGACTCTGATGATCTAATTGTGTTACCATTTAGGAAATATTCAGTATTGGTATTCCGATTACCAAGGTGTATAACTGAACATTTATCCACATTTAACTCCATTCTATTTATTTTAGCCCATTCCTCGATTTTATTTAGGTCATTTTGTAGGAGTTTACTTGTGAAAGGAAAGTCAACTTCACTACAAAGTTTAGTGTCATCTGCAAATTTGGACACTGTGCACTGTTCAAATCACTGATGAAAATACTGAACAAAAGGGGGCCCAAGATGGACCTTTGTGGAACACCACTGGGTCACCTCTATATCACTGGACAAGGTGTCAAATATTCGCACTTGATGTTTCCTATTGGTTAGTCAGCTGGTGACCC
This sequence comes from Neoceratodus forsteri, assembly GCA_016271365.2. Taxonomy (NCBI): domain Eukaryota; kingdom Metazoa; phylum Chordata; order Ceratodontiformes; family Ceratodontidae; genus Neoceratodus; species Neoceratodus forsteri. Next base: position 184,754,329 of record JADMNL010000022.1, read on the forward strand.
ACTAAACCAGATAGGGATTTAGGCCCATTGATGTCATTTTGGATATTAATTTTCCATGACAGACTTTATCAAATGCTTTTTTTAAAGTCTAACAGCAATACATCTATTGGTATACCACTATCAAGACTTTTGCTAATTGATTCATAAAATGTGATTAGATTGCTGGTACAAGATTTATCTCTTGTGAAACTGTGCTGATCATGGTCCACAAAGTTTTTTTTCCCTTATTTCATCTTCAAGTCTAGTTTTTAGTAGCTTTTCCGTGCATTTGCAGCCTATTGAGGTCAGACATACAGGTCTACAGTTGTTAATTGCGGATTTGTTCCCCTTTTTAAATATTGGGACTACCATTGCCCATTTCCAGTCAGTTGGAATGTCACCAGTAGATAGGGATTTGTTAAACAGGATGGAAGGGGAGATGATAATTCATCTGCTGTCTCATGTATGAAGTATACATTAATGTGATCTGGGCCTGGTGAGAAGTTCTTTTTTATATCTCTTAATGTTACTTTGACCACATTCTCTGAGAACCTTTTAAATTCACAACCAGGGGGTATCAGAGGGTACAGTTGGATTCTGTTTAGAAAAGACTGACCCAAATAAATTATTAAAGGTATTTGCTTTACTCAGTGGTTCGTTTAGCTCCTGATTATTCTCAATAATTGGGCCTAATATAAAATTATTCTTAGTATTTTTATTAACATAGGCATAGAATGCCTTGGGATCTTTACTTGTGGTGAGTTTTAGTTCCAATTTACTCTTCTCATTTTGCATTTTTTTTTGATAGTTTAACTTGTCTATACCAGTTTTTATTAGTGTTGTTAAGACTTTTCTTTAGGAGTTTATAGGCTTTTTCCTTTTTCTTAATTTGTTTTTTCACTTTCCTAGTTAACCAAGAAGGGATTTTACCTGTGGAATTAGAATATTTATTCACGGGGCAGGGCTCAAAATAACCGGCTGTCCACCCGTCCCAGACAGCCAATTTTCGATTGGGACAGCTGTTTTTGGAAGTTTACCTGTCCCTTGGACAGGCAGCATTTGTGCACACTTTCCCCATTTAAAAGTACTTACTTGGGCACTAGGACCTATCAGAATCCATGCCGGCAGCCAAGGATGTCATGATTCTGCCCATCACTGCCACAGTGGGTCTTGTGACTGCTGGTGCTATATGTCACCTAACCCCTCTCTGCAAGATTCTGAAGTGGCAGCCAGCAGGAAGAGTCACAGTTGACAGGTACAATAAGGCAACGGCACATGCTCAGATCATTAATGCACATGCATGGTTGCCTTCTCATAACTCGCTCTCTACATTTTCTAACACTTGCCATGTGAGGACATCTGAGAGAGAGTTCTTCATAGGCGTTTTGGAACTATTTCTTGCGTTACTGTGAAAAAAAAAATGATTCACCCTTTCATACAACAGCCCTTTTCAGGGCTCTGGTTTTGCATATTTGGGGGGGAAATATAACTTAAATAGGACTGGCCTGAGGGGAATTAAGGGCTGCAGTCTTGGACCTAAATGAGGAGGATAGTGGGGAGAGGACGGGATGATAGTCTTGAGACTGGACCTCATCACTGAAATTTATTTAGAACAGAAGCCACAATTCATATAAATAAAAGAATATAAAAAGAATAGTTTTCTGGGGCTCTGTTTAAAATAAAAAAAGATAGGCAGCAAGCACAGCACATGGCTTTGTGGTGTTTGTAGGATCTGCACATGGTTGGGAGAGAAGGCGGTCACTGTTTAAAATACAAAAGAAACATCCCTCTCCACTGTCTCCACGCGTGCAGATTAGAAAATAAAAAGCCTCTCCCTGGAAAATATTGGAAGCCTATTTTAAAAGGCCATTTGGGGACAATAAAAATATGAAGTAAATTAAATATAAACAAGGACTGACTGTGACAGGCTGTTCTCGGGGCTCTTTAATGTGGAGAAAAATAAAGGTTAAGGAAGGGTTGCCTTAGGCTTGAGTGCTACTTGTGAAGGTAGTTTGCAGGAGAAGGGAGAGACTACTAAATAAAAAAATAGACAAAAAAAAAAAAAAAATAGACAAAGGAAAGCAAGCACTTTCAAGGAAAGAGGTGTGAGAGTGAATAAATTTAAAGGTTTCCTCTGTGTAGCAGTCACAGACCTCTACATAGTTTTTTTGGGCAGAAAGCCTTAGCATACCCAATCAATCCTAAATGCTAGACAAATACATATAAAACTGCCTCACAAGTCTGCAAGTGGCGGGGGACTGAATAAAAAAGTAACCTGGCAAGAAACTGAACCCTGAAAAGGAGAGGAGGGGAACTGAATCTCAAAGCTCAGACTGTACAAAGCCCTCTGCCTGGAATTTATTTATTAAAGTATCAGAATTAAAACCCTTTGAGTCAAAGACTCATTTACAAAGGCTCATCGTCATACACAGAATAGGACAGGGGGCCGAAGAACATACAGTGAGTGGAGAACAGACAGTAGTATAGGAACAGTAGCATGGCAGAAATATATACAATTACAATTACAATGTGTACAGTTGGGAACAGGTGGATTTGTCCATAACAGCGAGAGAAAGGTCCCTTCTTGCAGGAGACAGGCCTATACATGATGGTAGCTAAGCAAGAAGGAGTGATCATTGGGCATATATACTTTGAGGACAGTAGTGGTAGACGGCCGGAGTGTGGTGCTGAGCTCAAAATTGCAAGTGAAGGTTTATATATGATGGTAGCTCAGGAATCATGGGATATGAACACTAGTATAAGAAACAGGGGGGTGGTGTGGGTTAGGTGGCTAGATGAGGACCAGTAGTGGAGCAGTTATTTACAATTGCAATGACGGGAGCTTAAAAGGTGGCTATGCAAGGATGACTTGAATGGTCCAATTCTGAGCTCAGATGAGGTACCAGGATGGAGGATGTTGAACCAAGAGGATGCCCTGTAGGGAAAGAATCTCTGAGTGAGGGTCGTCCTAACCCTGGGGACTACTAGCAGGGTCTTACTGGAGCTATGAGTGTGGACAGGAGGGGTGGCCGTGCTGATTAGTTTAGTCAGTCCAGGGGGGGTTAATCCGACACAGATGCTTTTGGTGAGCAGGCAGGTCTGGTAGATTAGTCGCTCATCAAGGGAGATGATGTTAGACAAGGCGTAAAGTGTGCAGGTATGTGTTTTCCTGTCAGCCCCAATGAGCAGTCGACAGGCCTTGTTGATTGAGAGCTTGATTTTGCCCAGGGCAGTGTTGTCCGCTGTGCCGTATATTAGGAGTCCATAGTCCACTAGGGACAGGACGGATGAGTCAATGGCAAGTCTTAGCGCTTCTGGTGGGAGACAGGCTCTGTGCCGATATAGCAAGCATATGCGGGAATTTATGGCAGAGCAGAGGGTGTGGATGTGTTCATGGAAGGCGAGGGAGGAATCGAGGATGATACCTAGGTATTTGTATGAAGTAACCTGTTCAATAGGGTGGTGGGAGAGGGATTGAATAGACAGAGCAGACCCTTGAGTTTGTTCTGACTGTGGGTGAACAGCAGAGTTTTTGTTTTTTTTCAGGTTGATCACAAGCCTGTGGTTGAGGAACCACTGCTTAGTCTGGACAAAAGCGGATTGTAGCGCAAGCTGGAGTTGGTCGGGTTGGGATGTGAAGAGGACCACATCATCTGTGCAAAGCAGAATGTGTTCTGATGAGACACTGGGCAGCGTGTTTAGGTATAAGCTAAAGAGTAGTGGCCCCAGGATAGAGCCTTGGGGAACACCGGAGCAGACCTGACGAGGGCTAGAGAGGATATTGTCTATTTTTATGCACTGGGTAAGGGCAGTGAGGTAATTGGCTACCCATTTTACAGGGCCAGAGGTGAAGCCAAGCTGGGTGAGGGTGTTAATAAGAAGAGGGTGACAGACCGTGTCAAAGGCTTTTGACAAATCGATGAAAACTGCCCCGGCAGGATGCCCTTTGTCCAGGGCAGAGTGAATTAAAGTGGAGAACTCAATGAGGGCAGTTGTAGTGCTGAAGCCATGGCGAAAACCATGCTGTTCCCTGCAGAGGAGGTTATACATAGTAAGGTAGTCTGTTATCTAGTCAGCCACAGTCTTTTCTAGGGCTTTGGCGGTGGGGGATGGAGATCGGTCTGTAGTTGCCTGGGTTCAGTTTATCACCGCCCTTGTGTATGGGGGTGATGATAGCTCTTTCCCATGCTTGGGGAAATTGGCCAAGTCGGAGGGAGAGGTTGAGAAGGTCAGTGAGGGGGGTGAGAACAACATCCAGAGTAGAATAGAGAAGGCACGGATCGAGTGAGTCACTACTGTGTCTAGAACCCTTCAGGGCTTTGATCAGATAGGGTTTGGCAGCAGATGGGGAGACAGCTCAGAAATAGAGTGGGTAATGGAGAGTGGTGGTAGGGGGGTCAGGGGCTGGATCAAAAAAAGTTGGTAGGTAGGGTAGAGGAGAGATCCGAGAAGGCAGCATTCAGCCCGTTAGCAATACCGTGTGTGTCAGTGGTGATGGCACCATCGATCTTGAGCTAGGAGGGTGGGGGAACTGGGTTTTGCCGTTAAGTTCCTTTAGGTTGTCCCAGAACTTGCGTGAGGAGCCCAGGTGGATGCAAGGGTATTCCTGTAGTATGCCATCTTTGCACTACAGATAGCCCAGGTGCATTGGTTGTGCTCCGTTCTATAGGCTTGTCTATTGGCAGGCTTCCTGAACTCCAGGGCTCTGTACCAAAGATCATCCCTGAGATGCATTCGCTTTATGAGAGCAGGGGTGATCCAGGGAGAGTTGTGGTTCCTTCGTATGGTTTCGGAGATGGGTGCATATGCAGCACAGGCCCTGTTAAAATGGTAAATAAAGTAGCTGAATGCATTTGCAGATAGCCTTGTAAGCAAGCCTGTATTAAAACTAAACAGCTACTTTGTACAGAATTGTCTGTTGTGCACTTGTGCTTTGCATACATGTGGAATGTGGAGTGTGGAGAGGAGTGGGGGGCAGATTCAGAATAAAAAAAAATGGACAAAACTGACAAATGGCCAGTGGGCTGTTCAAAACAATAAGTACTGTGAGACAAGACAGTTAAGACATTTGAAAAATAACCCCAAAAGCAAAAATTTTTTCTCTTTCCTCTTTACAGTGTATATTCTGTTACATATTCTCAAAATTCACCTCACAACAATGTGGACAGGTAAAACTTTTGTCAGACGGGCAAAATTTACACACCACCTGTCCCTCGGACAGGCATTCCCCAGAAAATTATTTCTCGCCCTGTCACGCGGATAAATATGTTCTCAAGGCTGTGAATGCATTTTTTTTTTTTATAATGCCCCAACATTCCTCTACAAGGCTACAGTTTAGTACGTCATTCCAGGATATGGATTTAAGGATACTTCGAATATGACAATAATTACCTTTATTATAACAATATCTCACTTTTGATTCCTTCCTGTTTTCATACTGTTCGTTAATACTGAACATAATGCAATTGTGGTCACTGTTCCCAAGTGAGGGATAGTGAGAGATGTTAGATATTTGGTTGGGAATGTTGGTTATGACCAAATCTAGGATGTTATTTCCCCTAGTAGTTTCTGTAATAATTTGTTCAAAGCCTAACTGTAATATTGTATCCAGATAAAGTTGGCATGTCCCCTTCTGCTTTAAATATCACCGGAAGTCTTCAAGCTGGCTCCTCCCACCCACCCGGGTGGTATACACCTCGGCTCCACACCATGACGCCAGATCTTCCTTTCCACTCGAAGATTCAGGTTGCCTTCCTCGTGCTCACACATTTCGTAGGCCCTGGCTTTCAAACCTTCGGTTCTGTTGAAAATTCACATTGCTCATGTTAGTGATCGCAAGTTTGCAGCATCGATCATGGAAGATAAATCCTCCCCCAGATTTCATCACTGACTGTGCGGCCAGAAGATGTCGGGTACCAATCCCCATACCACGTGCGTCTACTGCCTCGGTGTTGGCCATGACACCTCGTCTTGCAGTCTCTGTTTGGCATTCCATCCCAGCGTCCTCGATTGACTGTCTCGCACACCTGAAACTGGGGAGGCCGGAGAAGAGGAACCCTCCGGTGAAATACAAGAAAGCTCAATGGGTGGTTTCTGTGGCTGCAGGATCCGCTGAGCAGTTGGAACGCATGCAAGCATTCGAGGAACAGGTGGCTCGTCCCGCAGAGTCTTCTCTGAGCTTTTCGTTCCGCTCTACCTGGACTCCACCTTCTCGGGTTCCTTCTGGGAGTTGTGTCAGTTTCTCCCTACCAAGGGAGAGGCGCCTGCAGGCTCGCACTCTTCTTGATCCCTTAAGCGGTAGAAGGATCAGAGTGCATCTTCGTCTCGATGGAGATGGTCCTAGGAGCAGGAGAGATCTCTGTCCCAGGAACATGCGGTCTCAACCTCAGTCGAGATCGCCTATTCGACTGCTAGCTTTTCGGACTTGCTGTCAACTTGGTCAACGACGTGGAAATCGTCATCGACCCTACCAACCCCTTGTAGCCGACTCCGGTCGACGACTCCTTAGAGAGGACTCTGGTCCTTGTTTTCCCTGATGAGGAGACCCAGCCTGCTGGAGTCCCCATTGAGGAACTGGTTCCAGACCCTGGGAAGTCACTGGCCCCGCCGCTGTTCTCTGAACGACCCAGTCGGCCTGCCCAATCTCGGTCGAGGTCTAGGACTCCCTCAACTGATAGGCCGAGGAACAGCCATAAGCACTCTAAAAAGAGGCAATGCCATTGTTCGTCCTCGCCCTCCTCGGATGAGGAGAGGCTCCGGCGGAAACTCTGTCAGTGCTACGAGGACCTCATGTGGCAGCAGCTAATTTTGTCTGGGCATAAGTCTACCACAGCTTCCACCCCGGCCATTACTCGTCTTTCACCTTCCAGGCCGAAGCCAACTCCTTCGGAGCAGACCAAATTGGTTCCCCAGCCCGCAGAGCCGGCAAGACCACCTGTTCGGCCCAAAATGGTCTCTCCACCTACTGTAGTGGAACCACTGCCCAAACAGACTGTGGGAGGGGCTCCTTCCATGGAAGACAGACCGGACACCAGGCTTCCCCTGTGATTGTCGGTCACGGTTACCCCAGACCACCCCCGGCGAGTCAAACGTGACCTGGGCAGTAGGCCGTTGTATCCAGATTCCTCAGATTTGGAAGTCACCGGTTTGCATTCGCATCCAAGCGATGATGAAATAGACCACTGGCCTAGGGACAGAGATGCCCTTGAAGCCTATCCAGAAAAAGGAGGAGTACCCTCGTACGGACATCCTTAAGAGAGGGGATACCCCGACGGAGGCCTTTACTGTGGCCAAGGCCATTGTTGGACCGGCCCTGGAACTTTGGCAATGTCCTGCCTCTTGTCCAGCTCTGTCTGCCAATACGTGGTGCCCATGGGGTTCCTAGCGGGGTTCACAGAGCACCCTTCGGCCGACAGCCTGGTGACCGCCTCTGTGTTCAGGCATACTGGTAGTTCTGCCGACACTGACCAACCTACTGACAAAGAGTCCACGCTCTTGGAACATTCAGCCAGGAAGGTCTTTGTGGCTTCCTCCTCGGGCCTTCGTCAGGCAAGTTTGGCCGTCATCATGATACACTTCTCTCACGCCCTTCTGGGGTCGCTAGACAAAGTCCTCCCACATCTCCCTGTGGACATGCAGACCACAGTCAAGCAAGTCCGGGATCAGGGCCGAGCTGTTGCCAAACAGCAGCTCCAGATGGCCCTAGACATTGGGTATTCTTGTACCCGCTCAATGGCTGCCGCAGTTGCCTCTCATCGCAGGGCTTGGCTGAGGCTCTCCTCCTTCCCAGCAGATACCCAGCACAAACTAGCTGATGGGCCCTTCCTAGGGACTGACTTGTTCGGCCCAGGAGTGGCTGGTCACCTTCAGCGCATTGAGGCACCTTGGACACTACCTCTGCCGAGAGTTCTTTGAGCAAGAACCAGCAGAGGAAGAAGAAGAAGCCTTTTCGGCATTCTTCCCCTGCGGCTCAGCAGTCCTCCTTTCAAGGCAGACAGCAGCACCAGCAACAGCAGCAGGCTCAGGCTTGGTGCCCTCAGCCCAAGCCCGGTCCCCAACAGGCCCGTAAAGGAGGCAGAGGTTCCGGTCTTGGAGCCTCCTCCTCCTCCAAGCCTGCTCAGTGATGGGGCAGGAGCTACCTCCCCCTCTCCCGTCACGCCAGTTCTGGGTCCTCCCGTGGGGGGCTGGCTCCACCACTTCCTTTCCACCTGGTCTGCTGTCATTTCGGACAGGTGGGTTCTCAAAGTGGTCAGTCAGGGACTGCCTCTGGAATTCGAGCAGTACCCCCCCAAGCCGGGCCCGCACCCCTCGGGAGGAAAGAGTATCCGCTCAGACCCAGTCGGCTCTCCGAGATGACATCGCTCAGCTCCTCCTCAAGGAGGCAGTAGCTCCAGTCGCGGATCCTCCAGCAGACCCAGGATGTGTCTCCAGGTATTTCCTGGTGCCCAAGTGGACGGGGGGCTGGCGCCCCATTCTAGAGCTGCACGACATGAATCAATATCTCAGGCCATGCACCTTTCGGATGATCACTCTGTATCAGATCATACCATCCTTGGAGCAAATCATGTGGTTCTGTTCACTGGATCTGCAGGACACATTCTTTTACGTCCCAATCGTCTGTCCCATCAGTGGTTCCTCCACTTCACGGTCGAAGAGACCCTCTACGAGTTCCGAGCCATGCCATTTGGCATGTCATTGGCCCCACGGGTCTTCACCAAATGCATTGCAGTAGTGGCAGCCCATCTCCGGCGTCGGAGGGTCAGGATTTACCCCTACCTCGACGGCAGACTCCTAGCAGGTTCCACGCAACAGGAGGTGGAGAGGTCCAGGGACCTGGCCCTCCAGACCTGCTCTCGACTTGGCCTCCTGATCAATGAGGCCAAGTTGGAACTTGTGCCTTCTCAGGTGACGGGCTTCATCGGGGCAGAGCTAGAGTCTTGTCAAGCTAGAGCTCAGCTCCTGGCGCATGGGGTGGAGGTTCTTTCCTCCTTTGCCCAAGCACTTGCGCCCTGCCCAGGACTTTCTGCGCCTTCTGGGTTACATGGCGGTGTGCACCTCAGTGGTCCATTGGGCCCAGTTGCACATGCGCCCCCTCCAATGGGAGCTGGCCGCCCAGTGGACTCAGTGCCACGGTCATTTCGACCAGCTGATCACTGTGACCCAGAAGATGTGGGATGCTCTCCAATGGTGGACCGCCCCAGACTGGTTGCAGGAAGGGATCCCATTTGTCCGCCCCGAGCCAATGGTCGTCCTCATGACCTATGCCTCTCACATGGGCTGGGAAGCCCACATGGGGAACGAAAGGACCAACGGCCTCTGGACCCCCGGAAGTGTCCTGATGCCACTTCAACCTGTTGGAGTTCAGAGCAGTCAGACAACATATACCACTTCTAGAACTACTGTTACAGGTGAGTAACCTGTTTTTCTAGGAGCGTGGATATATTGTTCATCCACACTCTTCGGCAGACTCCTAGCAGTTCTCCGGGAGGAGGGAGGCAAGGCGTACACCCCCTACTTAGGAAACAGATTGGAGAACCGAGGCCCCAAAACCAGCATCCCGACGCAACTCAAGGTCGATGTGGTAATGGATAATGAAGGTGTTTGCTGATTTCCAGGTAGCAGTCCAACAGATTTCCTGGATAGGGATGTCCCTGGAAGCAGCCACTGATGCAGCAGTATGGTGGGTAGAATGAGCTGTTATCCCTCTGGGAGGCTCCTTGCCCGCCAACTCATAGCACAGACCTATGCGTGATGTAATCCACCTTGCAATGGTCCATTTGGCTGGTCTGCCAGAAGCAGCTTCAGCATAGGTGACAAACAGCTGGCGAACCTCTCCCCGAATTTCCTCCGTCCTCTCCTTGTAGTAGGAGAGAGCACGTCTAAGGTCCAGGGTATGGAGCCTGTACTCAAGGTCAGAGGTGTAATTAGGATAATATACCGGCAGAGTCAACACCTGGTTAAGGTGAAACCCTCGTACCACCTTCGGAAGGAATTTCGGGTGGGGGTGTAGGACAACTGTCCCTGTGAAAGCCCAGATAAAGGGAGTCCACCAACAGCACCTGGAGCTCCCCTGTCCTTCTGGCTGACATGATAGCCACCAGGAAGGCTGTCTTCCACGACAAGTGTGAGAGCTCACACTTGTGCATGGGTTCAAATGGCTTGCCCATTAGCTTTGCCAAAACCAGGAAGAGATCCCATGGAGGTGGAGGTTCACGTACCTAAGGTGATATGTGATCCAGCCCTTTGAAAAAGCGCTCGAACACTATCTCCTGTGCCAATGTCAACTGACCGGCCCGCGCCCGGTAAGCAGAAATGGCTGCCAGGTGCACCCGAAGGGTCGATGACCGTAGACCCCCTTTGAAGAGAGACCAAAGGTAGTCTAAAATGTTAGCCACAGAGCAGGATAAGGTCTCCAGACTCTTACCCTGACAGCAAATGGAAAACCTTTTCCATTTAAAGGCATCACATTTCCTGGTTGATTCCTTACGAGATGCCTCCACAAGGGTGTAGACATCCTCGGAAAGACCCAGAGCCTACAACTCTAGGCGCTCAGGTACCAGGCTGTAAGGTGCAGGGATTGAAGGTCTGGGTGGAATACCTTCCCCTGGTTGAGAGATATCAGGTCTGGGTGTGTACAAAGCCGCTCTGGGGCCCTGCAGCTGAGGCTGAGGAGATCTGGATATCAGAATTAGGGGCTACCAGGATCACCGTCGCCTTGTCCCTCCTCACCTTGAGAAGCACCTTGTGGATCAAGGGAAAATGGACGGAAGGCGTAGAGAAGGCCTGGGGTCCACGGCCTCGAGAAGGCATCCCCTTGCAGCGAGCCCTGCTGAGGGGGGCAAGCATGGTACAGCCTCAGCTTGGTGTTCTCTCTGGAGGCAAACGGGTCCACCAACGGTTTGTCTCAATGGCAGAATAGACTGTAAGCTGCTTCTGGATGGAGACACCACTCATGGGATGTCTGACCTATGCGGCTGAGAGCATCCACCAGTTGGTTCGAGACCCCTGCCACATGGATGGCAAGGAGATCCGCCTCCAACCGGCTGACAAGGGTCTGGATCCGGAGTGCCTCCTTGCATAGCAGACGGGAGTGCGTGCCGCCCTGTTTGTTGAGGTAGTACATGGTCGTGGTATTGTCCATCTGGACTTGAACCACTTGACCACAGAGCTGAGGAGCAAAAGCTGACAGTGCCAGTCTGACTGCTCTGAGCTCCAACAGGTTGAAGTGGCATCGGGACTCCTCGGGGGTCCAGAACCTGTGGGCTCTGTTGTCCCCCATATGGGCTCCCCAGCCCATGAGAGAGGCATCGGTCGTGAGAACGACCGTCGGCTCGAGGCGGACAAACGAGATCCCTTCCTGCAGACAGCCTGGGGCGGTCCACCATTGGAGAGCATCCCACATCTTCTGGTCGACAGTGACCAGCTGGTCGAATTGACCCTGACGCTGAGTCCACTGAGCGGCCAGCTCACACAGGAGGAGGCGCATGTGCAATCTGGCCGAATGGACCACTGAGGTGCACGCCGCCATGTAACCCAGAAGGTGCAGGAAGTCCCGGGCAGGGTGCAAGTGCCCAACCAGAAATGATTGGGCAAAGGAGGAAAGAACCTCCGCCCTGTCCGCCGAGCCGAGCCCTGGCTTGAGCGAGCTTCCAGCTCTGCCCGATAAAGCCCATCACCTGAGAAGGCACGAGTTCCAACTTGGCCTTGTTGATCAGGAGGCCTAATTGGGAACAGGTTTGGAGGTCAGGTCCTGGACCTCTCACCTCCTGCAGGGAGGAACCCGCCAGGAGCCAATCATCGAGGTGAGGGTATATCCGAACCCCTTGACGCGTAGATGAGCTGCCACCACTGCGATGCACTTGGTGAAGACCCGGACCGACCGATGACAGGCTGAACCGATGGCTTGGAACTCGTACAACGCCCCTTCCACCCGGAAGCGGAGGAACCGCTGGTGGGATGGACGGATTGGGACGTGAAAAAACGCGTCCTGTAGATCCAGTGAACAGAACCACATGTTTCGCTCCAGAGATGGTATGATCTGATTCACAGTTACCATCCGGAAAGTGCGAGACCTGAGATATTAATTCAGGTAGTGGAGATCTAGGATGGGGCGCCAACCCCCCATCCGCTTGGGCACCAGGAAGTACCTGGACACGAAGCCTGGGTCTGTAGGAGGATCTGGCACTGAAGCTACCGCCTCCTTGCAGAGGAGCTGAGCAATGTCGTCCCGAAGGGCCGACTGAGTGCAAACTGAGATCCTTTCCTCCCAAGGGGCGCGGGATCGACAGGGAGGGTACTGCTTGAATTCTAGAGGCAGTCCCCAACTGACTACTTCCAGAACCTACCTGTCCGAAGTGATACCGGACCAGACGGAAAGAAAGTGATGGAGCCGGCCCTCCACGGGAGAACCCAGAACTGGCGTGACAGGAGTAGGGGTGGCCACCCCTGACCGGTCACTGAGCAGGCTTAGAGGAGGAGGAGGCTCCTGGACCGGCATCTCAACCTCCTTTGCGGTGCTGTTGGGGACCCTGCTTGGGCGCCAAACTTGAGCCTGCTGTTGCTGCTGACCTCCCTGAAAGTAGGGCTGTCTGACTGCAGGACAAGAGTGCCGAAAAGGCTTCTTCTTGCACTTCTGCTGGTTCTTGCCCGAAGAACCCTTTACAGAAGTGGCATCCAAGGTGGCATTGGACTGCTCTATGCGCTGGAGGTGACCTGCCACTCCTGGACCGAAGAGATCGGTGCAAAGGAAGGACACGTCAGCCAACTTGTGCTGAGTATCTGCCGGGAAAGAGGATAACCTCAGCCAGGCCCTGCGGCGAGTGGCCACTGCGGCTGCTAGTGAGTGGGCACAGGAATCTCCAATGTCCAAGGCTGTATGGAGCTGCTGTTTTGCAACAGCACGGCCCTGGTCACGGATCTGCTTGACCGTGGTCTGCATGTCCGCTGGGAGATGAGGGAGAACTTCATCTAGCGACCCCAAGAGGGCATGAGAGAAATGTGCCATAATCACTGCCGAGCTGGCCTGACGAAGGCCCAAGGATGAGGCCGCATACATCTCCCGGGCAGAATGGTCCATATTCTTTGACTCCTTGTCCGGAGGGCGGTCAGTATCCACTGTGTTACCCGTGCGTCTAAACACAGAGGCAGTCACAAGGCTCTCGGTCGAGGGATGCTCTGTGAAACCCGCCAAGGACCCCATGGGTACAGTGTACTTGCGAACCATGTGGGCAGCTGGAGTTGGGCAGGAGGCAGGGCGTTGCCATAGCTCAAGAGTCGGGCCAACAGTGGCTTCGGCCACTGGGAAGGCCTCCGTCGGGTATCCCCCCTCTTAAGGATATCTGTGAGGATATTCTGCCTTCTTTTGGATAGGCTCCAAGGGCATTCCAGTTGACTCTGAAATAAGGCGGAGGATGCCCTGGAAAGAGGAAGGACCTTCCTCCAAGCCTGTCACTGACAACTCACCATCCCCGGGGTGTGAGTGTAGACCAGTGGTATCTGAGTCCGAAGAGTCGGGATATAAGGGTCTCCCGCCTATGTTCCCCTCGATATGCCGAGGGCGATCGGGGACAACAGTGATGGACAGACGATGGGGCAAGCCTTATCTGTCCAGTCCTCTTTCGAGGGAGCACCTCCCTGAGGCTGCTTAGGTGGTGGCTCCACCAAAATTGGTGGGGAGACCGGAACAGGCCGAGCAGGAATGCGTGCAGGTCCTACAGGAAGAAGAACCAGAGTCTTCAGTTCCGGAGGGGTCGGCGTCGGCCTAAGAGGCTGGGGCCGAGTAATGGCCGCTGTAGCCGGCAGAGCTGGCTTATGACCGGTCAGAATTAGCTGTTGCCACATAAGGTCCTCATAACGACGACGGAGCTTCCGTCAAAGTCTCTCCTCGTCCGAGGAGGACGAGGATCGGTGGCAATGCCTCTTCCTAGAGTGTTTGTGACCTTTTTTCGGTTTTTTGACCGAAGGGGTCCTGGTCCTCGATCAAGACCGATGGGGTTGGCTTGTTCGATCGGAAGAGGCCAGAGTCAGTGAGAACCAAGGTTCTGGCTCCTGTCCCTCGATCGGGATACCCAAGGGCTGGGTCTCCTCGTCTGGGAAGGAAAGGACGGTTGTCCTCTCCAGTAAGTCGTCGACTGGGGTCAGCGACAACGGCTCGATCAGGTCGAGAGATATCTCGTCCGGTTCGGCCGTTTCCTGGGACTCGGTGCTTTGGCCTGACGGAAGGTCTGAGAAGCCGGCGGCTGAGGAAGCAATCTCAACCGAGGCCGAGACCACAAGGTCCTGGGATTCATACCTCTCTTGGTCCCAGGAACATCTTCTTCAAGAAGACTTAGGATCCTTGTCCCGTTTTTCTAGGGCGGGAAGAGTGCATGCCCAAGAGGGCGCCTCACCCCGGTGGGGAGAGACTGGCATAGCTCCCGAAAGGATCCTGCGAAGGTACAGCCATGTTTAAGCGGCACGAAAAAACCTCGGCTAGCCGAAGCTTGGGCAGCTTCTTCTTCAAATGTCGCCATCTGGTCGAGCTGCTCGGCGGATGCCATGGCCGCAGAAACCGCCCACCTTGCCTTCTTCGATTTCACCGGTGGATTGCGAAGCTCCGGTCTCCCCAGCTTAAGGCGCGCTTTGCGGTCATCCAGAACGTTGGGATGGAAGGCCAAGCAGATGGTGCAAGAAGAGGTGTCCTGCACGACACCCAAACAATAGACACACGAGAGGTGGGGATCAGTGCACGACATTTTCTGTCCGCAGGGACACCGGCGAAACCCGGGGGGACAACTTGTCCTCCATGTCCAGTGCGCTCTGATCGGAAGCGTAAACTCTAACGAGTTTCAAGGAAAGCAACTGCGGTGATTGTCCAAATTAAGCCCTTACAACCGTTTCTCTTTCTGACCCCCAGACTTTAACCATGGAACTTGCAATCTGGCTCTACCTATTTACCGCCTTATGTACCCTACCCTCACTAGGGTACATGCCTGATAGAATTTACCCCAAAGAGGACTCGCATCCCCTACCACAAGAATGTCTACTCATGGAGTCCCTATACAACTCGTGCTATGTCCCCAAGTTGTCGTACCCACTTTCAGCTGAGTCTCCCTCTCAGACAGTCAATAGCATCTCGTTACCTACCCAAGAAATGTTACCTACTTGGCCCAGTACCTGCATCTACTGGTGTCATACGGCTAGGGTCTTAGCATGTGTATCACTAGGACTGAACAGTACAAAGAATAGGTCCTTGCATTCCTACGCCAATACTCCCATTGGCCAAAGAAGGTTTAATTCTTCCAAATTACCACTTGCTGCCCTGAGGAAAGTTGTACTCCTCCTCTTGCTATGCTCAGGCAATGTTAAATTTAACCCTGGTCCTATACAAGCAATTCCTTCACCATCCGAAGTCATGAAGTATAAAGGTATCAGCTTTATGCATGCTAATGTGTGTAGCCTCTTAAAGAAACTCACCTCAATACAGGCTTGGGCTATCCATACTGAGCCGGATGTACTTGTCATAGCTGAATCCTGGCTTCGTCCATCCAAGCCAGACAAAGAGGTCAATATCCCCAACTATCTGTTATTCAGAGCCGATAAAGACTAACCAGAGGTGGTGGTGTAGCCATCTATGTTAAGGACAAGTTTACGGTCGCTACCCTCGACACTACATCAATTGCCAATGCCTGTCCTTAAAAATCGAAATATATACATCAATGGCCCTCCGTGTCATAGGATATTATAGACCCCCGTCCTCTGGGTCACAGCTCCTGTCCCACCTATCATCTACTACGAGTACCAACGCAATGGAAACAATTATACTAGGGGACCTTAACTACGACTGGCTGTCAAGCACATCTCTTCCACTTAAATCCTTCTGTGACTCTCATGGGCTCACTCTACTTATTAATGAACCTACTCATATCAGTAAGAAAAACCTTACGAAAAGTACACTATTAGATGTACTTCTAGTAAACAAACCCCATTTCTTCTCCCATGCTAGGACCTTTTCTGCCGATGTTAGTGACCATTGCTTTATTGCTGGCATAAGAGCAGTCCCTAAACCAACAGCCTCAGCAAAGTTCTCTACCAAAAGATCAAAAACGGAATTTTGACCCGCTTGCATATATCAATGACCTGAAAGCCTCCCTGCTTTGGCAGACCTTTTATTTAGCCAAATCAGTAGAAAAAGCATATGCCATTTTCCACGAAACTGTATCCGGCGCTCTTAACACCCATGCAACCTTAGTCAAAACCCACATAAAGGCTAGAAAGTGCTGTTGGTTTACAGCAGACATCAATGCAGCACTATTAAAAAGAGACAAGCTCTGGAAGCTAGCACGCAAATCCCACAAAGCCGAAGACTGGCATCTTTTCAGAACAGCCAGAAACTACTGTACAAAGCTAATTCGGGAAACCAAGTCCATTTTCTATAGCTCTGAACTCCACACTGCCTCCAACTGCCCTACCAAGTTCTGGTTCACAATAAAAGAACTTTCTGGTAATACCACAGGAAACACTCTCCCCTCAAAAATTATTTCTGACAATGTAACTACCAACAACAATAAAGAGATACTACAAGCCTTCAACAATCACTTTGCTACTGCAGGGCTAGCTTTTGATAACTCATCTGCATGCAACCTACGCTCCCAGCTTACTACGCAACCTTCAGAATCTAGTCCCTCAGATACAGTCTTTTAATTCTCTTCTGCCTCACTAAAAGAGGTTGAAGATCTCCTCCTCCAGTTGGACACCAGAAAAAGTGCTGGCGCTAACACCTTCGAGCCATACTACCTAAAGAGTGCCTATCATGTATTGGCCGTACCTATTATGCATCTACTTAAAAAGTCCCTTTCTCAAGGGACCCTCCCCAAACTGTGGAAGACAGCACATGTTATTCTGTTGTTTAAATCCGGAGACCCCTGTGATCTAAACAACTACAGGCACATCTCCCTTCTCCCGGTACTATCAAAACTGCTGGAAAAAATCTTGAATGCCCAGCTGAAATCTTTCATAGATGATACTAACCTGCTAAACCCAATGCAATCTGGTTTCAGAACTGAACATATTACAATCACGGCCCTGGCCAAGGTGACAAATGACTGGCAGCGCGAGCAAGAGAACAAAAAATTTGTCTGCGCAGTTTTTCTAGACCTAAGTAAGGCCTTCAACACTGTCGACCACAGCCTCCTTCTTTCTTCATTAAAAGCTATTGGTCTAGAATCTACCTCCTTGTGTTGGTTCCACAACTACCTTTCTGATAGGCACCAACAGGTCAAGGCCGAAGATGAACTCTCCCCCTCAAATCTGTTAAAAAGAGGCGTCCATGAGATCCATCCTAGGGCCACTCCTATTTGCCATCTACATCAACAATATACACTCAGGCATCAATAAGGCAAAATTCATCTGTTACTCAGATGATACAGTGATCTACCTAAGCCATGCAACTCCTGGAAACTGCCTAGTGACCTGCAAGCTGACTTCAACATACTTTAATACCAGCTCCTTAGTAAAAAATTGCTACTTAATGCCAAAAAGACAAAGGTGATGCTGTTTTCACCTATTAACCATGCAGCCTACCCTGCTCTACCCCCCATTACCACCCTCCTAGGAGAAACCCTGGAATGTGTGCCGAAATTCAAATATCTGGGGGTCTGGCTAGACTTTAAACTCTCCTTTGCAGACCACCTGGAGGATTTGTTAAAAAAACTGAGGCAGAGACTAGGTCTCTTCTTCAGGTTAAACCGCCTACTAACTACAGAGGCCAAGAGACAGCTAGTTCAGTCTGTGTTCCTTTCCCTAATTGATTACGCCGACTTTATATACAGCCAATGTGCTACTTCATACCTTGGTAAATTGGACATACTTTACCACAGAGCCCTGCGCTTCATCACTGGTCTCCCCCTTCTCCATCCATCACTGCTCTTTATATGCAGCCGTAGGTTGGACCTCCCTATACTACAAACAAAATAAAAATGCAGCTCTCTGGACATACAGAGCTATCACTGGCAAACTTCCGCAGTACGTTGTTGATTGCCTGACTCTCAATATGCCTGGAACCTATGACCTAAGAAGCTGTTCACCGATTTCTCTGAAAGTGCCCAAAGCCCTAACGCGTTTTGGGAGAGCTGCCATAGGATTCGTTCTACCGTCACTCTGGAATGTGCTACAGAAATCACTGAAACGGAGGACTCCTGTTAGTATTACTGTGTTTAAGTTCTTATACTCAAAATACATTACAGAAGCCTGCAACTGCTTCCAATGATCCTAGCTCTGGAATGTGGCAACAGAAATCACTGAAACAGAGGACTCCTGTTAGTCTCACTATGTTCAAGACCTTATACTCAAAATACATTACAGAAGCCTGCAACTGCTTCCAATGATCCTAGCTTACTTACTCCCCCTTCCACATCCTCCCTGCTTTTCCCATCCTCCTTCCTTCTTGTATCAGTGCATAACTTGTCCCTGAGCCACCTACTTATCTACTGCCCTAAATCTCACCCTCCTCACCCACCTATTCCTTGTATACCCACAGCATCTCATTCCTTCGCTCTAGTATTATCCTAGTTCAACCCCCCACTGGCTGCCCACTTCTCCCAACACGTCTCCCTTGATACGCCTGGGTCTTTTTAAACTATGTATGTCTCTTAAACATAGTATCCACCTCCACTAATCTCTTCACTGGACTATAATGCCTTTATCTTACAGGAATACTAAACCATGTATGTTGTTGTATCTGGTATAAATTTTTACTGACTTGCTAGCCTATTGTTATGTATACCCTTACCGACTGTCTTTTACCTGAACCCAAATGTATTTTTCCTTATCCTGTCTATTGCAGGCCTACCTGTACTGTTGTACTCTTGCATCTACTGTCTATTTGTCTGTATATATGTGCATTGTTACTTGACTTGTGTAATGCAGGTCCACCTTGTAAATGAGCTTGCTCAATGGTGTTCACCTGGATAAATAAAGAATTTGATTGACTGATTGATTGAAAACCATCAATTAGAATCCAGGGCCTACAATACTGCAGAAGTAGCATGAGGGGGTAAGGTTTAGGGGAAATGTTAGGAAGTATTACTTCACAGACAGAGTGGTTGAGCCCTGGAACAGACTTCTGGAGGAGGTGGTGAGTGCCAGTACAGTGGAGGGATTCAAGAGAGCCTAGGACAACACAGAGGGGAATCTTGGAAGGGGGTGACAGGTAGAGGGAGAGAATGGGCAGACTCGATAGGTCAGGAAGGCCCTTTTCTGCTGTCACATGTCAATGAGTCTATGAATCATCCATCCCGTCTTATCTCCTCTACTCATCCTATCAGGATTTCCTGCATTTTCCCAAAAGTCTGAAATCTACTACCCTTGTCACTGACCCTGGAGACTCCACGTTCAAGCTGAGTGTGAACCACACCGATTGGTGATCACTCCCAGCCAATGGGTCCTCCACCCTAAGTTTCCTCACCGCCTCCCTGTTCGAAAGTACTAAGTCTAGTGTATTATCTAGTCAAGCTAGCACACTACCCAACTGCTCCAGAAGACTATCCTGAATTGCAACCAACAATACCTGTTCCCTGGTATTAGAGGTGGCTGGGGTACTCCAATCCACCCCAGACAGATTGAAGTCCCCCACAATCACCACCATCCCTTTCTTATATACCCTCTTAATTTGTTCTGCCAACTCCCTTTCCTACTCCTCAGACTGAGCTGGTGGTCTATATACTAACCCCAGCCTCAGTTTTTTACCTCTAGAGTCTAGGAGCTGCATCCCAAGTATCTCTGTCCTCCCTTCGTCCCCCTCGTCTCTAGTGCATCTAATCTAATCCTTAACATAAACTGCCACCCCTCCCCCTCTCCCCAACCCTATGTCCTTCCAATAAATTCTGTACCCTGAGATCACCAGATCCCAGTCTTGGTAGGTGGCCCAGGTTACCGTGACGGCCGCCACGTCCACCAATCTTACAACTAACAGAGTTTGGAGCTTGGCTATTTTGTTACCCAGGCTCCTTGTATTGAGGGAGACCACCCTCCAGCTCCATTCATCTCTTCACTCCTAATCCCCATAACCTGTCCCCTTCCCTGCATCCTACCCCGATAACAATCACTGCTGTTGTGGGGGTCAGCTCGTTTGGCTCCCCTTCCTGGCAATCCTGCAAACTAGATGCACACTTGCCTCCCTGCCCATACAGTTTAAAAACCCTCCTGATACTAAGTATTCTCCTAGCTTATGTTTCAAAACTCCCTGTCCCTTCCTACTTAAGTGAAGCCTACCTCTTGTGTACAGTGCACTGTCTCATGTGCTCCCCCAATCTCACACCACCCCATACCCATGAGCACACCACCTACCAGCCAAGAACTGAACTGCACTATCCTGTCCTTCCTTGCTCTGCTTGCCCTGGGAACCAGCAGCACTTCTGAGAAGGCCACTGAGCTTCCAATCTCTGTACATATTCTCCCCAACTCTTCTAATATCTCCCTTACTGTTTCCACCGTGCATTGCATCCCCCTAGGCCATTGGTGCCTACATGCACCACCATGTGGTTTCTCTCTTCTCCCCCTAACACACTTAAATATATAGGATTAGAAATTGTATGTCTGAATATGTAGGGAAACGTGCTTACAACACTAGTATTGCCCCTTTTGGACTATGGGGACATAATGTATATGGGTGTGACATTGTCACAGCTATCCAGGGTGGATATCTTATTTAACAAACTGGCAAGATTTATGTTAAATTAATTATTTTATTTATTGAAATGTTTCACTAGGAAGGCACACTGAACAACAATTTGCTCGTCTCCCGGTGAGACCTGGGGGGGAGGAGATACAGTAGGATGTGAGGGTAGGTATACAATGAACATTTAACATAACAGAGGAAAACACAGTACATATGCATTTAAAATGATACATTCAATTACAATTACCAGGAAGCTTACAGATTAGGATTTAACATGACTAAGAATTTATACATACAGTAGTATGCTTAGCCCCAGCAGGGCAAGAAGTGCAAGTATTTAGGTTGGAGTGAACTAATACCTATTTAAGTGCTGGGGGGGTAGGGAGGCAGGCAAGGGGGGGAATGGATAGGGAGGACAGGGATGAGCCAAGAGTTTGCCCCCCAGGATGCAGGGAACCCTGCCAGGAGTAGAAAGCCTTGGAGATCAGAAGATAAGAAGGGTGTGTGTGTGGGAGAGATGGAGAGAGACAGGGGAAAAGACGGGGGTTGGAAATAGATTTGGTAGTGAGAATTTAGGATAGATGGGAGGGTCGTAGAGGTGGAGGAAGGGAGTTTGCCTAAAGATCGGCCTCTCCAGGATGTTGAGAACCCTGCCAGAGGGCAGAAATTAGGGGAGGGCAAGAATAGAATTGAAAGAATAGGGGGGAGTAGGAGCAGGGTAAGGTGTTTGCCCAGTACTAGACCCCTCTAGGATGCTGAGAACCCTGCCAGGGGGCTTGGCCAGGCATGGGTGAGTTGGTAGTGGGGGTAGATGGAGAGTAAGGGGTATGAACACGGGGGTGGGAGTAAAGCAGAAAAGTAGGAGTGCTGGGTGGCAGGCTCAAAGGGGGAGTGAGGACTTAGCAGGAGAATGGTGAGCGTGTAGCAGAAGAGGCTCATGGGGAACTAGTTAGGGAGGATTATAGCAGAAGCAGCTAGCAGAGAGAAAGTTATGTAAGGCAGAGGCTAGGGAGGGAGCAGGAGGAGAAGTGGTGTCATATTTTGGGGAGTTCAGATTTTGGAGAAGCAATGGGAGCCTGATTGGCTGATGAGGGTGGTTTGACAGGGGACCAGCAGAATGCAGTGTCAGAGGATCTGAGGGAGTGGGAGGGAGGCAGGGGGCATGAGAAGAAGGAAGGAAGTTCTCCTAGCCAAAGTTTAGAAGTCAGTTTGGCACAGTGAGTGAGGCACATGTGTTACCAAGCGGGGGAAAGAACAAGGCATGGTAAAGGTCGCAATCATGGGTGCAAGATGGAGAGTCAAGAGTAAAGCGACAGAAGGAGTTGAAAAGAGAGCCCAATCTGGTAAGGGAAGATTTGGGAGCGGCACCATACACTACATCAGAGTAATCAAAAATGGGGAGGATCATCTTCTGGACAAGTTCACGTCAGACCATAGGAGGGATGCAACTACGGTTCCTATATAAAGGCACCAAGCTTGGGGCGCAGTTTTTTCAGGATGGCATTAATGTGGCCCGAGAAGCTGAGGTGTTGGTCCAGCCAGACCCCAAGTTATCTGAAAGAGGAGGTATCGAGACCACGTGATGCAAGACGCTGAGTAACAGCTCTCCAGTGTAGCTCCCGCCGCTTGATGATCTAAAAGCACAAATTCAAATATTAAAAGAGTAAAAAAAAGATTTACCTGACAGCCACGGCACGGATTAAGGCCGAGTGAAGATTCCGATCTGCAGGAATGGAAGCAGAAATGCGTCTAGCCCTTCCAAACATACCCCACCAGTCTCACCGGAGAAGCAAAGCAAGAGACCTAAGGCCCAACAAATGCGGAGGAAAATTTGCGGCTTTAAGCTCCATGGAGCAGAAAAGAACAAGAAGGGCTCCCCTATAGCGCTGGAGAGATTTCTCACCGAATTCACTCCGCTCAGGGACGAGGTCAAATCTCTGGCAACCGATATTAAAAATATAACGAGACGCTGGATGACCTATCCACTAAGATGCTGAATAATGATGCCGCTTAACTTCTCTGGAGAAAAAACGGATCGCTCTAATAAGGAAGCATTTGATATGCGGCACAGAATCAAGAAGTTAGAAGTGAAATTGGAGGAGCTAGAAGGTAGAAGCCGCAGAAACAACGTGGTCATTCTGGGAATACCAGAAAAAGAAGAAGGAAATAACACCATCATTTTTGTGGAGAAGCTGGTAGAAAAACTTGCCGGTCCATTGCCTTTTGGGAAAGTTTACATGATCGAAAGAGCTCATAGAGCTCTAAGGCCAATGCCTCCGCCAGGGGCCTTCCCTCGCCCGATCATCTGTAGATTCCTGAACTTCCAAGAAAGACAACACCTATAGGGAAAATTAAGGAAATGAAAGAAATCAGTAGGGAAGGAGCAAAACTGAGAATAACACAGGATCTCCCTGCATCTGTCCGGCTCCGTCGCACTCAATTCCACCCCATAGTGTCGAAGTTAATTGCAGCCGGAATAAAGTTTAGAATGGGGTATCCGGCCAAGCTTCAGGTACTGTTAGAAGGATCGTGGGCTACTTTTGAAGAAGTGGAAGTAGCCAGAATGGAACTACAAAAGTCCAAGCCGGAACTGTTTAAAAATCGCAGAAGAGAATGGGTGGAATACCAAGAAGTGATCTCATTGATTCAGTGCGATTGATAGTGGAAGTTATGCTGGAGTGGTTCAGATTATAACCTGAAGGGAAAGTAGTCGTTCTGCTCTTAAAATCCTAATAAGGGATCTGGTAATCCTGCATGTCAAAGTACTGCAAAAAAGAGAAGAATGGGTGACAATCACGATTGGTAGCATTAAACTCTTGCAGTATGGAATCTCGTTACCGGGGAAGTCGGTCAATATTTACTTTGATTAAGTCTTGGACATTTTCAGTTATACGGCCCTAACGGGTTTGGAGAGTTTAAAAGTTAGTTAATCCAGATGGAAGCGTCGATATATAGAATTAAGACTATCACTGAGTTGATTTGAGCTCACGATTGCATGGCCTGTAGCGCTGCTCAATCCAAACAGAGCTGGGGGCAATTTTATAATTTGGAGACTAAGAAGCATATCACCGTTCTGGTTTATAGTCCTGCATGTTAAAGTACTGCAAAAAGGAGAAGACTGGGTGACAATTATGAACTGGTAACATTAGACTCTTGCAGTACGGAATCTCGTTACTGGGGGGGGGCGGAGCGTGCTGATGTTTGTTGGCTCAAGCAGAAGGAACTGTGAGTAAGAGACCATGCATAATACTCCGAGGACAGGAAAGAGGCTCTTCTACAGGATGGAAAGTCGGTCAATATGTACTTTGATTAAATTTTGGACAATTTCAGTTATGTAGCCATATTGGGTTGGGAGAGTTAACAAGTTTGTTAATCCTAGTGAAAGTGTTAGTACATAGATATAAGTCTATCATAGAGCTGATGTGTGCTTACGATTGCATGGCCGGTAGCGCTGCTCAATCCAAACAGTGCTGGGGGCAGTTTTATAATTGCAGACCAAGAAGCATGTCACTGGTTTGGTTTAGTAGTAATGTATACGGCAATTCAAGTGAGCTATGACCAATAAGGTTAGATTAGGTTATAGGATTAGATGCACGCTGCAAAGCAGAAAGCAGAAGGTTCCCCTGATACGGTTGAAATATTTTGGGACCTGGTTAAGATACAGTTTGGAGACACTGACAAGAATTGAGGGGTGCAAATTTACTTGTACTGGAAGGGATTCGAACCAGACCGGGGCTCAGCACCGAAAAATGACATATGAAAAGTGCCATCATATGGTTTAAACACGCTCTTGCCTCTCTTTTGTTCGTTTTTCATTATAGAGATACCGTTTCACTCCAGATTTAGAGAGAACGGTCGGACAGTTAAGGAAGTACTAACCCGATCTCTAGTGAGATATACTAGAGTGATTCCGAGGGAAATAGATGTCTAGCGGCGGGAGGGAATGGACAGGGGAGTAGCAAGGAGCGATTTTGCAGTCAGTGGGGAGAGCAGAGTGGGGGGTAATTAGTAAACAGTCAGTATTAGTAGGGGGTTTCACTCCAGGAGGGTTAAGTAAGTGGGAATTATGGAATGAGAGGGATAATAGGGCAGAGATAGATAAGGGGCGAGAAGTACAGCAAAGTTCAGTTTGTTCCAGTTACAATACCAGCAGGGTCTCACTACGGATATGCCCATGTCAGAAAAAGAATAATGGCTAAGATAGTGAACGTAGTGTCTTGGAATGTAAAAGGAGTTAGACACAAGGTTAAGCAATATTTGATCCTGAAGCACCTTAACCTGATCGGGGCAGAGATAACTTTCCTACAGGAGACACATTTACTAGATATTGAGGTCATCAAAATGCGCGGGCAACAGGTAGGCCAGGTCTTTTGGCCGAGAGCTCTCTGAGAATAGAGGAGGTACAATGGATTTGATTCATAGGAAGCTCCCCTTTACCCCGTCTAAAATAGTCAAGGACCCGAAAGGTAGATTTGTGTTTGTGGTAGGTCTCTTGAATGGGAAGGAAGTACTGTTAGGGAGCATTTATGGGCCAAACCAAGACTCTCCCAACTTTTTTGTGCAGATCATAACAACATTACTTCCTTTCCTTTCAATCCCGATGATACTGGGGGGTGACCTCAACTTGGTGTATGACCCAATAATGGATAAGAATGGTCGTATCAGGAAGGGATTATCCCCGGCCCAACGTGCCCTCAGAGATCTTATGGACCAACTTGGACTCTGCGACAGTTGGCGGGTATTCCACCCAACTGACAGGGAATATACCTTCACCTCCCCGGTCCACAAAACATCATCCAGAATAGATTATGTGCTTATCTCCCGAGCGTACATGGCCCAAGTCATCGACGTCCGAATACAACCCGGCCCCCGTCAGATCATTCCCTTGTCTGCTGTCACCTATCTATTGAATCTCCTAGTAGAGGTGGAGGTAGATGGAAACTTAACAACCAATTATTAAAAGACCCTAAGCTAGCCTGTATGGTTCAGGACCATATTGATCTGTACATAGCACACAATCAAGGTACCACTCAGAGGCCGGATATAGAATGGTGTGCTTTAAAAGCCTACCTAAGGGGAGTCTTCATAAGTCTAGCCGCTAACAGGAAGAAAGAAAGGGAAAGACAAATGTCCCTACTATTATCCCAGATAAGTTCAATAGAAAAAGACTCATCCCCAAGCACTTCCGAAATCATAGTACAAGAACTCATTAAATTAAGGGCAGCCTATCTTGAGCTGCTTCGGGAAAAAGCAGAATATGCTATTATTAAAACCCAGGCATCATTTACCACCAAGGTGAGAAGGCGGGAAGGCTTTTAGCTCAAAGGAGTAAACAATACGAGTCCTCGAGACATATAGTATCAATCCAATCCAGATCGGATGGGCAAGTGAAAACCTCCTCAGAGGAAATCACATCGGAATTTCTTAACTACTACAAAGAACTTTATGGCCCTATGGCAAACCCACCAACCCAGTCCCTACTAGATAATTATTTACAAGAGGCCAACCTGCCTAACCTCACCCGAAGACCAACAAAGGGAGTTGATATTACCCATTACATCTCAGGAAATATCTAAAGTCATAAGCATTCTTCCTTTAAACAAAACTCCAGGAGTTGATGGATTCTCAGCTTATTTTTATCAAAGATTTAGGGCCTCCATCATCCCTATGTTGCTCTCTCTGTTTCAATACATACTGTCAGGAGCCCCTGTAGACGCCTCATTGTTTGAAGCGCTAGTAGTGCTTATTCCTAAGCCCGGAAAAGAGCCTGAGTTGGTTACCAACTACCGACCAATCTCCCTGCTAAATCAGGATGTTAAAATTCTGTCTAAATTATTGGCGTGCCGTCTCAACACAATTCTCCCTAGTATTATTGGATCCGAACAAGTGGGTTTCATGAGGGGTAGATCTTCGTCGGATCACCTTCGACCCTGTCTCATGTCTTCTCGGCGACCAGGGACGCTCCCTATCCAGCCGCATTGGTCTCCCTGGACGCTGAGAAGGCATTTGACAGGGTTAACTGGCAGTATCTATTTAGTACTTTAAAGGCTTTTAAATTCCCATAGACCTTCCTGACATGGATTGGATCCCTTTATAGCTCCCCCAGGGCAAGAATAGCAGGAAACAGAGTAATCTCTGACCCGTTCACACTTTACTTCGGTACTAGACAAGGTTGTCCCTTGTGCCCTTTATTGTTTAACATTTACCTAGAGCCATTGATCCGTAGGCTGGAGGCCAGCCCAGAAGTGTAAGGGATTCCAATTCATCCATGTGAGGTTAAGGTCTCAGCCTACGCGGATGACCTGCTCCTTCATTTGGCCAACCCAGTCTCTTCTCTTCCCCCAATGTTGAATATCATAAAGTCTTTCAGTACGGTATCAAACTACAAATTAAATGTAAGTAAAACAGTTGTCTTCCCTCTCAATCATAAGTTATATAAAACAGACATAATACAACTACGTCTTGCCTGGAAGCAGGACTCTCTGAGATATCTAGGTATTGAACTAACAAGGCAATCGGGTAATACCATTATATTAAATCTGGACTCGTTATGTCAAGTGATAACCCAAGACCTGAAGAGGTGGGCCTCATTACCAATCTCCATTTGGGGAGAATCAATCTGTTAAAGATGAATATTCCTAGGCTCTACTACCCTCTAGCATTGCTTAACGTTTGGCTACCGATATCATGGTTCAGAAAGGTTAATAGTCTTTTACAAAATTTATCTGGGCAATAAAGCCCCAAGGATAGCTTTTTACAAATTGGGGGCTCCAAAGCGAAGGGGTGGCCTACGCTTGCCTAACATAGGGCTTTACTTCTAGGCAAGTCATATTAATAAATACCTGAGATGGTTAGAGCCACTAACAACCGAGTACACCCCAAGATGGCTCATTATAGAGCAAACGAGGATCAGAAGTAATGGTATAGACCCAGAATCACTACTACATATCAAAGAGAGCCTCCTTCTGAATACATTAAAGAATACCCCCATAGCATTGTCGATCAGGATTCACAACCAATTTTGCCGTTCCCTCAAATATAATAATACAGGAGGTTTGACTCAGAACCCGTTTAATAACCCTAACTTCAGGATTGATGGCAAATGCATCCCTGTAGCTTGGTTACCCCAGTTGAAAGGTATCCCACTGTATGTCTTAAAGGGAGAGGGGGATATATGGATTTCAGCCCAATATATAAAGCAAAAGTTTAAGGTACCTGCCAAACTGTTTTTCAGAATTATCCAATTGAGACATTTATTGATTAAAACTCTAAGACATAAATT
Source organism: Neoceratodus forsteri (assembly GCA_016271365.2). Taxonomy (NCBI): domain Eukaryota; kingdom Metazoa; phylum Chordata; order Ceratodontiformes; family Ceratodontidae; genus Neoceratodus; species Neoceratodus forsteri. The sequence continues at coordinate 184,782,243 of JADMNL010000022.1, forward strand.
AGACTCAAATAATAAACCCTCCCTCATAGAAGAGTGGAAACGCTTGGTGGGATCTCAGAAGGCGGTGTCCAAAATCTATGGTGTTGTCTACAACTGGTTGCACCCTGAAAGTTTTGGACCGACCCACTATTGGTCCCCCCATTTCCCAGGCTATAGCCTTAACTGGGAGGAACTTTGGTCTAACTGCCATAGGTTCATAACATAAAACAGATTAAGACTGATGCAGATGTATATTCTGCATAACCTTTACTATTCTCCTGAGAGATTAGCACGTTTCGGTTTGACTCCCTCCTCTATGTGTGAGAGATGTTCTAATAGCGAAGGCACCCTGTATCACATTTTCTGGTCTTGTCCCAAAATAGTCCCTCTTTGGGCGGCCATTCAGACCAAAATTGACCCAATCCTGGGGCTCGAAGACCTTTTTAAACCGGAAATATGTATTCTGGGTGATTTTTCTGACATTGGATTCAAGAATAGGAAATTCTATATGGCTTTGATTTCTATGACCCTCAAGAAAGTAGTGTTAAGGTAATGGAAAGATCAGTCAGAAATCAAATATGGAGAATGGCTAACAGAGCTGCTAGCGAGTCTGAGAATGGAAAAGGCCATTGCAAGCCTATCCAATAGATTAGGCAGGTTTAAAGAGATATGGGACCCCTTCTACACTCTGTTCACAATCTAATAGAAAACACTGATTAAGACTCTAAATTTGTCATATTGTCAAAATGGAAATGTTGGAACTGTGGAATTGTATTGATCAGGATGTATAATATTGCTGTACTCTGGGGGGGGAGGGATACAGGGGTGGGATGCTGGGGTGGGGGGGGACAGGCTTAGTCTACTGTATCCTGTCAGTGTACAATGAAACTGTTTTTGACTGTCTGTCTGGAATGATGTAAAACCAATGAACTGTAAATGGAAAAAAAAAATGAAAGAGGAGGTATCCTCAAGGACTGTTCCACCAAGGTTATGGAAAAATTGGTAAGGGGTGGAGCCCAGAGAGCCTCTGCCTAGTGCCGAAGGTCATGGAGACTGTCTTTTTGGCATTTAGGAATAGCTAATGTGAGGCAAACCAGAGCTGAACCTGGTGAAAGTCATGCTGAAGGGTGGTTGCTACATTGATGGGGGTTTTGCCAGAGGTGAAGGGTGTCATCAGCATACATATGGACAGAAGAGGGGGAGCAGACTGTAGGAAGGTCATTAAGGAAGATGGAGAAAAGAATGGGTCCGAGCACAGAGCCCTGTGGGACTCCTGTGGAGATTAGGAGGGGGGAGAGATAACATCCTGAGTCTTGACTGATTGTGTTCTGCCTGTGAGATAAGCTGTAAACCAGGTAAGACCAGTAGCAGACAATCCAGCAGTCGTAAGGGAGTCAAGAAGAAGGGCATGGGAGACTGTGTCGAAAGCCTTGGCGAGGTCGACAACGCTAGCAGAGGTGATGAGGTCATTGTCCATTCCGGTGAGGATGGAGACAGTGAGCCTAAGGAGGGAGGTGGTAGTGGAGTGGTTCTTACAAAAACCAGACTGGAACAGGGTGAAAAAGGAGGAGTCAGCAAGAAAGGAGGTCAGTTGAGAGAGGACCAAGTGTTCTTGGAGCTTGGCAAGGGTAGGGAGGAGGGAGATTGGGTGATGGTTGACAGGGGGAAGAAGGATCACCACCCTTTGGGAGGGGGAGGACCACCGTATGTTTCCAGGGCGTAGGGATGGAGGACTTAAAGGAGAGATTTACAATTAGAGAGAGAGGGTAGGCAATAGCAGGGGCTGAGAGGTAGAGGAGTTTAGGGTCAAGGCCATTCAGAGAGGAGCATTTGGAAGGATTGAGAGAAAGGAGGGTCATTAGTGTCTCCTCAGGAGAGATGGGAGAGAAGGAGAAGGGGTGGGCACGGGAGGGCTGAGTGATAGGAGAGGGAGTATGAAAGGTGGGAAGGGACTTTAGAAAGGCTGAGGCACAGGAGGTGTTACAGGAGTTAAACTCCTGAGCCACTATGCAAAGTTCAGACACTAGTGTGTTGTTTATATTAAGCATGGGGTGGGGGATGCGAAGGGGGGGGGAGACTATTGAGTGGACCACCTTCCAGAATTTGGAGGGGGAATTAATGTTATCTAGGAAAGAGGATTTAAAATATTCAGACTTGGCTAACCTGGTAGCAGTTGTACAAGCATTTCTTAGCATGCGATAGTTAGTATAGTCTGATGGGAGCTGAGGGGCCTTGTGTTTCCTCCAAGCTGTATCACGCTCCTTGAGGCAGGTCATTAAGTCGGGGGTGATCCAGGGATGATGATTTCCTCAGACTCTAGTGTGTTTGAATGGGGCATAGGAGTTCCAGGTAGCTTTGTATTTGTCTTTGAAGTGAGGGCTTGGTCAACAGAAGTGGCAGAGGCAATTGGGGACCAGTCAGAAATGGATATTTCACTGAGGAGAGGGTTTAGGTCAAGGGAGCTGAAAGACCGGAGCTGCACAATTTTGTGGGAATGGTTTTTGGTCTATGGACCTTTCTGACCACAAATATAAGGTGATGATCGCTGAGGGCATCCGGGAGGATGCCTGACTTGATGACTCAGTGAGGGTGGGAGGTGAGAGCCCAGTCTAACAGGGAATGGTTTAAGGTTTTATTATTTAGACGGGTGGGCTCATGGATGAGTTGGGAGAGATTGAGAGCAAAGGTATAATTACACATCTTGGAAGAGGCTGATGACAGCCAGTTTAGATTTACATCACCTAATATATATAGCTCATCTTTGTGTGATGTCCCTAGGAAGACCCACAGATGGCAGTTTTATAAAATTACTGAACTGGGTATATCCAAAAGACAGGAGGCTGTCTCATGTATTAAATTATATGGTAAAGTATTACAGGAATGAGGTCCCTGAAAATATCTTAGATGGATTACAATTTAGAGAGATAAGGAAGTAAGTTGTGCTCAGCATATGGTACTGACTGTATCCTCCCAAAAGCAAGAACAGAACTTGGCTAATCTCATTTTTTCTTTAGGGGTCCCCAAACCTGGAACAAATTACCATAATTTCTCAGACCAGCAAAAATTAGCATTCAGCCAGGTGAAATTAAATCTTGGTTTGAACAAGATGCACTAAGGGAAATTTGTGAAGACCTGCTTTGATCTTAGATTTATTTTTTTATTGTAGTACTTGTGTAACCAGGACCTGGTTTGATGTTATTTTATTTAGCGCCATGGTGCCTCCATTTTATAACCCATTACCTGGGGAGCCTGGGGTTCGGAGAGAAAACATTCACTTGGCATCAGGGCTAGGTTTGTACTTCTGGACAGGGGCACCCAAGTAACTCCAGACACAGGAAGCAAAAACTGTGGATGTCCAATCCAGGAGTGGGATTCTAAAGTGGGGCTTTTATTCACACACAACACAGGAATACAAAGCAGGATGGACCCCCATGGTGCTACACTCACTGGTTGTACAGAACTATTGAGGTCAGAACACATTTTCTTCATCAACATCACAACTTCTACACTCCGGATCTGAGCACACTGGGCCCTCAGCTCGAACTGGTACTCTTTCTCATTCCCTGCATCTCTCCTGGATTCCCTGGCGTGGCACTCCAGCCAGCACTTGGACATTTTTCCATATAGCACAAAGCACATTTTCTTGACCTGGAAGGACACTGCTTCTTTATTCAGCTGTGAGCTGTGTGAGAAATTTTATATTGCACTTGATATCTGCAACAAACGTGCACTTTTGCTTAATTCTGTGGGAGGTGAAACTAACTACCCTTGGTAATTGCTTTTATTCACATATTTATTTAGTGTTTAACCAAGAAGGGGCTTGCAAACTCTGTTTATCTTGTTAGTAACTTCAGAAGGATTTAAGTACTGCATTTGGGTAGATCCTTGGAGGTAGCTAGATTGTCTACTAGGATTTTCTGACAGTTAACTATTTTTAAATAAATTACAGGTGGCTGAGGAGTTGAAAAAGGAGCTTGCAAACTCTGCTTATCTTGGAAGTAACTTCACAAGTGTTTGAATACTGCATTTTGGTTGTCCCTTGGGGGTAGCTGGATTAACTACTGGGATTTTGGGACAGAAACTATTTTTAAATAATTTACTGGTGCGTAGGAGTTTGTGATAGTTAAAACTATTTTTAAATAAGTTACTGTGGTTAAGGAGTTGTCACAGAAAAACCTGCAGTGTGAAACAGGAAAAGACAGTCTTTCAAGCAACAGAGGGAGGTGGATCTAGGTTTACGTTTGTTTGTTACAATTCTTAACATGTTCAGTGCAGGAAGAGTTTAAGGCACAGCTGACTTATTTTGGGGCTGACAGCTTTCAGAGCACAAACCACCAGACCTATTTTGGGGCTGGGGAGGTTTACCTGTGTCTGACTTGGATGTGTGGATTTTTCTCTGTTTGATTAGCAGGGTATTTTCTCTGTCAAATTGTTGTGTAGGGCATCTTGCTGACTGGAAGGCACTCATCGCAGCGGTGGGTCAGAGCTTTTAGCCGATTATTGTTTTGTGAGGGCACAGTTTAGCCCAACCCCTTCCCACCCTCACCCCACCCACCCTGGAAATAGTTCCTTTATACCTGGGGTCCTGACATCATTTCCTCAAGAGTGCAAGGTGCATATCACTGTCATACTGTAGCACACTGCACTGACAATATAAGCATACCGTTGTATAATATATATACTGTATATATATATATATATATATATATATATATATATATTTCTATATTACAAACTAATCACACACACACACACAAAAATGTGGGGAGTAGAGCAATGTAATGTCTGTGGGGCAGCAGTCTTCCGGGAGTCTTTCAGGAGGCTGAGATGCTGCCCTATTTGCAGACAACTCTCTGCCCTGAGGGAGGAAGTTGCCCGTCTTCAGGCCACACTGGACAGTAGTAAGGGAACCTTCCCCCAGGCCACACTGGATGGTAGGAAGGGAACCTCCCCCATCCAGGGAGCACCAGAGCCACCACCACTACCTCAGAGGTTGCAAAGAAAGCACAGCAGTTGGACCATAGTGGGCTCAGGGAGGGTGAGGATGGTGGAACAGAGGCACACCCAGTCAGTTGTTCCACACCACAATCCATACACCATTCTGGGGAAGCATAGCTCCCCTATGGATGCACCCGCAGATGAGACAAAGGAGGCTGAGGACAACTGTCACAAGGGAGGCCCACAGGAAGGAGGCAGGGGACACCACAAGGAAAGGAAGCAGCTCCTGGTGGGGGACTCAATTATTAGGGGAATAGAACTGGGGGGAGCAGGGAAAACTGAAGTAAGGTGCCTGCCTGGTGCCATGGCTTGGAGAGACAGGAAGCACATCCTCAGGATCACGAGAACAGCTGCACGGGAGTCTGAGCTGGACGTCATTGTCCACCTAGGGACAAATGACTTGGCTAATCATGAGATTAGAGCAGTGCAGAAGGACTTTGTAGAATTGGGAAGGGGCCTAAGACAAGTAGCACACACAATATCCTTCTCCGAGGTACTGCCTGTCAATGGCATGAGTGAGGCGAGGGTACTTTGCACCATTCAGTTTAATGAATGGTTGAAAAAATTGTGTGGAGCACAGGGGTTTGGCTTCATTGGGGACTGGGGTTCCACCTGGAGGGACACCAGCCTATACTGGCAGGATGGTCTGCATCTGTCCAGGAAGGGAACAAGTCTTTTGAGCAACCGGTTTAAATGCTTCATTGGCAAGCTTTTAAACTAGTCAAGGGGGGAGGCATTGATAAGCAGCAGGAAAATCCCAGCCTCTCCCTACAAAACAGGGTACTAAATGAGACAAAGACTGAGGTAGAAAGGTCAGTGAGGGATGCTGCAAAGAAGGTAAAGCCATCAAAAAATGGAGAGCAATGAGTACCAATTCCCGTAGTCTGAGTAACAAGCTTCCTGAATTAGTGGCCTTGATGGAGGAGGAACATCTGGATAGCGTGGCAGTCATAGAAACATGGTACACACAAAACCATGACTGGGACATAAACATACCAGGATACACTATCTACAGGAGAGACAGGGAGGGTAAAAGAGGAGGAGGAGTAGCTCTTACATAGGGAAGGAATCAAAGCAACAGAACAAAAGAGAAAACAGGGAGGAGAAGAAGCACTGTGGGTAAATTTGGAGACCGGCAATGGCACCACAATCCGCACAGGGTTAGATACAGATTCCTTCTCAGGGGAGAAATGGACAAGGAAATGATAGAAAGAATACTTAGAATGGCAGAAAAAGGGAGATATTGCTGATGGGTGATCTGAATATGCCAGATGTTAACTGGAGTGCAGTTGCAGCAGCCACTCAAGAGTGGGGTTATTCTAGATGCCCTAGAGGGCATGCCTTAGACAACTAGTATTGAGTCTCTCGAGAGGAGCAATCTTAGACCTGGTTCTCTCAAATGGAGATGAAGAGGATCACAGATGTAGAAGTGGGTAGCCATCTGGGAACTAGTGACCATCGAACAGTATGGTTCACAATAAACACAGCAATAGAGTCAAGCCATACAAAGGCAAAAGTACTGGACTTTAGGGAGGGCTGACTTTGCCAAAATAATGCGTGCCTAAGGAATGCACTAGCAAATGGGCAGGAAGGAGGGTGGAAGAACAATGGGGAATAATAAAACTGCCATCACAGAGGTAACAAGCCTTGTGTGAAGCAAATAAACAAAATGAAATGATGTAAGAAACCACTATGGTTCTCAAAGGAAGTGGCAGTGAAGGTTCAAGAGAAAAAGAAAGCATTCAGGAAGTACAAGGAATCACAGAAGGAGCAGGACAGAGACTGTATCAGTTAAAGCAAAAGAGCTGGGAAGGCAGTCAGAACAGCAAAGGCCCAAACCGAGGAAAAGACAGCCAACTCAGTTAAGAAGGGGATAAAACCTTTATAGGTACATCAGGAGCGAAGGAAGACCAAGGGAGGGTTAGTGAGGCTTAATAAAGAGGAGGAGGGTGGGCAGAGGTGACTGTGAAAAGGCAGAGATACTAAACAACTATTTTTGCTCAGTATTTACAAAGGAAGTGGGGGAGGTACCTAAAACAAACAGTAGAAACACTCTGGATACAGAAGTTGATACCAGCCCATTTACAGAAGAAAGAGTTCTGAAAGAACTCTTAAAACTGAAGGTGGACAAAGCAATGGGGCCTGATGGGATTCATCCCAGAATTCTAAAAGAACTAAGGGTAGAACTAGTGACACCACTGACTACTCTCTTTAACAAATCATGGGAGGATGGGGTGGTACCCGAGGACTGGAGAAGGGCAGATGTGATTCCCCTTCACAAAAGTGGGAGCAAGGCAGAAGCAGAAAACTACAGACCTGTTAGTTTAACCTCAGTGGTAGGGAAAATGATGGAATCACTTCTGAAGGAAAGAATTGTTGAGTATCTAGAGGCCAGAGGGGCTCAGGACCCAAGGCAGCATGGATTCACAGCGGGAAGGTCATGCCAGACGAATCTGATAGATTTCTTTGACTGGGTGACCAAAGTAGTAGATCAGGGAGGGGCTGTGGACATGGCCTACCTGGACTTTAGCAAGGCATTTGACACAGTCCCACACAAAAGATTAATATACAAGTTAGCCAGCCTGGGAGTGGGTCCCAAGATAACAGCCTGGGTAAGGAATTGGCTGGAGAATAGGACACAGAGAGTAATAGTAAATGGAGTCCACTCTGAAGAAAGGTGGGTTACTAGTGGGGTACCGCAGGGTTCAGTATTAGGACCAGTGCTCTTCAATGTCTTTATAAGCGACATTGCAGAGGCACTGGAAGGAAAAGTATGTCTCTTTGCAGATGACACAAAGATCTGCAACAGAGTTGATGTACAAGGTGGGGTGGAAAGGATGAGAAGGGACTTGGCAAGGTTAGAGGAATGGTCAAATGTATGGCAGCTTAGATTCAATGCTAAGAAGTGCAAGGTAATGCACCTGGGAAACAAAAACCCAGGGGAAGAGTACACAATGGGGGGGTGGATACTAACAACAACAAAAATGGAAAGGGACCTGGGGGTAGTCATATCAGATGACCTAAAGGTGGGCAAGCAATGTGAGAGGGCAGCAAGGAGGGCTGGGGGATACTGGGATGCATAGGGAGAGGCATCACCAGTAGAAAACAGGAAGTTATTATCCCTCTGTACAGACAGTTGGTGAGACCCCATCTGGAGTACTGCGTGCAGTTCTGGAGACCCAATCTTCGCAAAGACATAGACAGGATGGTGGCTGTCCAGAGGAGGGCAACTAAAATGGTGCAGGGCCTGCACTGGAAGACATATGAAGAGAGACTTAAGGAGCTAAATATGTATAGCCTCGAGGAAAGGAGGAAGAGGGGGGATATGATAGAAACTTTCAAGTACCGCAAGGGAATCAACAAAGTCCAAAGGGTAGCATCTTTCAAAAAGAGGTGTGCAAGAACAAGGGGCACAATTTGAAGATAGAAGGCGGCTCAGAGGTAATTTAAGGAAGTATTTTTCACAGAGAGGTTGTGGATGCATGGAGCGGCCTTCCGGAGGAGGTTGTGGAGTCAAAAACAGTGGTGGAATTCAAGCATGCATGGGACAGTCATAAGGCAATTCTAGGGGTGGGGTAGGAAGAAGTAGGCTGCTGGTTAACTAGGATCTGCAGCTTATCCATTAGGTAGGGGAATGGGTACACTGGGTGGGCCAAGCGGTCCTTATCTGCCGTCAAAATCTATGTTTCTATTTATCTGGTGGCTTCCTCTACCACCCATGAGCACTTCCTAGCTCCATAAGGGAAATCTTCATCATCAATCCCACGTCTGGGTACTTTCTAAGAACACTGGTCAAGTGCCCGGAAGAAAGCTACAGGTGCCCAAATTAAATCCGTAGAGGTAAATCTGGATTCTCCAGGTGTGTGGGGGTCTCCCACCTTTTGTCCCCAAATTTATACCCGGCCATTTATTTGGAATCAACACCTTTCCTTGTGAACCTCTTGGTTTGTAGAATGTCATCTCGAAATGTATGTCACATTTAACAATCTACTGTCTCTGGAAAATAGTGTCCTGACTTGTAACTTTCTTTAAGTGGCTATGTCCATCCCTGTAGACCCCCACTGATTAGACTCATTTCAAGCCATACACGAACTTAAGTACTGTACTTAGCATCCTTTCCTGACCCACAGTAGCAGCTACTTAACACAACAGTCTTGGTGAAACATAGGCCCTCTGGCAGAGCAGACTCACCCAGGATTGTAGGTGCCCATAGGCTTCTCTCTGGAAAACACAAACAAACTTCTGGGTGCCTCAGCACAAATCTTCTAGGCAGCTTCTTTTCCTTCAGCAGGGAAAGGGGAATTGCCCCTGAAGGGCTGATCTTGTTCCCCCCATCCCTCTCAGGGATGGGGTGCTGAAACAACTGGGGGACGGTCTCAACCACTTCAAGCAGGTATCTTCTGTGTCTCTACCTAGGGCGAGAACACACACCCACACAAAGGTAGCTCTATTACAGAGCTGAGGGCGATGAGGGACTGCCAACTGCAGTGCACCTCCTCCCTCCACTGAGTCTCCCACTAGACTACACAACACTCTCCTGAAGACTGACTTGAAAACCCCAAACGTTCTAACCTAACTCCCAGCTGCAAAATTCCAATGTGGCGTATGCTGCTGCGAGAATTCCATATGATCCAGCTCAGCTGAGACTGAGGACAGAGTGAGACAGTGTGAAACCCATTTAACTGGTGTTTCACAAGCTGCCTTCCCTACCTGCCACTAGATCTGTATGGGATTCTTGTAACCCCGGGTGACAGGGGGGTGACACCTGGGTATATAAAATTGTATATATTTCAATACTTACATCTATGAGATATTTAGCTTTTCGTTTGGTGTATGTTTATTATGATACCTGTTGTATTACATGTTGTATTGTTAATGATGTTTGATGTACTTTGTTACTGCAACTTAACTAGGACGAACTAAGGGCCTCGCTGGAACTAAGCTTGACTCAGTCAGGTTGTACCTATTCACCGTCTACCTCAGTTGAATAAAAATTTTACTACTACTTACTAAACAGATCTTGTTCTGCCCTATCCGCTGTCAAGCCTGTTACAGATTCCACCCATATCTGACTATGCCGCTCACCCCTTCCTCCTCATCTGATCCCCTTCAGGATAGAATCCCCTATCACTACAACTCCTCCCCCACCTACCCATTTGGACTGTACCTTCCTGTCATTCTCAACTCCTCCAACCCCTGTTCACCATTACCTGGACCCATCCCCCGTGCTCGTCTCCCTCCCATATCTCGCCTGTCTTTTCTCTTTGCTGCGCCCCACTTACCGACCCACCTACCGCCCATGACAACCCTTTTCTCATCATATACCATACCATCCCTCCCTGGGCAGCATCCCCTCACTGTTGCCCTTACACTATCCCATTTTCCCCAACTCCTCCACTATTTTTTTTTTTTTTTACTATTTGTTTATGCCCCCTCCGACATCACATCAACTCCTATCATCAGGGTCCACAATGCGCCCTGCTGACTGGGATGTGGAGGATATTGCTCCCCTCCCTGCCTCACTCTGTGGACCCTTTAACTCACTGGATTACCCCCCGGGTGGGGGAGGAGGATCCCCCAACCACCCTTCCTTACCTCAGATGAGGCGGACATAGTACCAGAGTGCCCTCAATCCTCTGGTCATCAGGCTGAGGCCCATCTCCAGGAGCTGGCATGGGGCCTTTTCCTGGTTTCTGGTCCCAGCCCTCTGGAGGCGTCAGCGGTCTGGGAGGACCAATGAGTCAGAGGTACGCAGAGACACACCTTCGCTCCAGTCCTCGGCCAATGCCTGCCTCCCCCCTAGTGTTCTGCCTCCTCTGCTGCACCAACACCACCCATGGTCACCCAGGTGGTGGTGGTGGTATTGCAGCAAGAAGAGTTGCCCACCCCCTCCCGGAGAAGGAGAATGGCCCGTCGGGCACTCAATCCTTCTCTCATTGGCGGTCCTCCGATGACCCTGGCTTGCTACCAAACCTGGGTCACCAGCGTCACGAGCACTAGTGCTACCGCTGCGCCAGCAGGCTGGCTCGCTTCCTCTACCTTTTATACCTTCCCCACCCAACATCCTGTACCCCTCCCCGACTAGACTGTACGCCCTTTCAAAAACCCCTAAGCTCATACTGACCCGCATCATCCCAGTGATCCTCACCATCATCTCCCGCTACCGATGCCAGTGCCAAAAACCTGTTACTCGAGCCTGCCCCCCTACAGTCTTTGCCTCTGATGACATCCCAAAACAGCCCCCTGTTGCTACCCGGGGGGCCTTGTTCTCTCCATAGATGCCACTGTCTTAGCTCCCATGTACATCTGATGGGATGCCCAGCCTCCCTCCACCTATCCCTTATCATCTTTAACTCCCCCCTCCAGCCTACAGACCTCTGCCACCAGATCCTCCAGTCTGTGGCAAATGGGACATTCCCGTAGCCTCCATAATGTGCCCATCCAGAATGCCACCCCACAGCTATTGCAGTTCACTAGTCTGTACCCCCTTGTTCCCATACCGCCCCATACACCCTGTACCAGTCCCCTTTCCCTGGCTCCAACCCCCACCTCTCCCTCCTGAAACACCAGCTCCTGTCCCGCCACCTGACTCCCCAATGACCCTCAGCACTCCCAAGTATCTGCATCTCCCCCCCTTTCCACACCCCTTGTGTGGCTCCCTTGATCGTGTTGTATACAGTGTGACCAAACACCCCCCACCCACATCCTGTATCTAGGGGCACTGATGTGGTACCCAATTGTATTCATTATGGATAATTATCTTCAGATACAAAACAAACCCCAAGACTGACTTTTTCAGCCCAGTAGTAAGAATATCCTTTAGAACAGACAAAAAAAAAAAAAAAAAACTACAGAGATACTATTAGTCACAACATACAAAAAGCATGAATACATACATTAAATAAGTATACAGCTGTGTATGTACAAACTAATACCAGCCCCCATCCCCTGCTTCCACTTGGTAGCTTCTCTTTGGATGGAGATCCAAACAGACCATCACAGTTAATGTCCCCAACAATGCGATCTCCAGTGCTCACACAGTTAGTCCAGCCTCCGAATGATCGCAGCAGGGCACAGAAGCGATGAAGAGAAAGCTGTGTACTTTGAAAGATGCACCCTCTGTCCCATGCACTAACTGGATAATTAAGTTCTCCCCTTGCAGTTTCGACCTCATGGCTTATTGCCACACACCTCTCCAATTCCAGCCAGGGACACAGAATGCTGACTCAGTCCCAATTAAACATAGTCCCAGGAAACAGTTGGTGTGGGAAATTTAATTATTTTCTATTCAAGATCACAGTTAATGTCCTCAACAATGCGATCTCCACACAGTTAACCATCACTGAATTAAAATATGACAAGTTAGGAAACACAGTAATCCCGTTAACATTTTTACAAAACGGAAAATTTGCTTGCCATTTCAGGAAGCAAAAAGCTGAGTGACAAAATGTACTCCATTAATAAAGAAACAAATATCAAAACTAAACAAAGACAGATCAGAGCTGGCATAGAAAATATAATTACTTAATAAAAATAAACTTTATTTCTATGGCACCTTGCAAAAGCCAAGGCACCTTACAAAATTTAAAAACACATCAAACATTTCAAAATCTTAAAATATATAAAACAACTAGTGCAGTTAAAATACAAAAGTTAAACACCAAATGCTTGACACCACAAGTATGTTTTCAGGGCCGGTTTAAATCCCTCCGCTGTTGCACACTCCCGTAGCTGACGGGGTAGAGAATTCCAGAGGGTAGGGGCTGCATGCATGAATGCACAGCCCCTGAAGATTTCAAAGACACCCTCAGGCTCTCTAGCAACCCCTCGTCAGCTGAGCGGCACAATCACCTAGGGAAGTAAGGGACCAGGAGCTCTTTCAAGTAGTCCAGGCCCGGTCCATGTAGAGCTTTAAAAGTCAGAAGACTGACTTTAAAGGTAATCTGCCACTGAACTGGCAGCCAGTGCAGTCCCCGCAGCAGCAGCAAAATATGACTGGACCGAGAAGTTCCCGTCAAAAGCCAGGCCGCTGCGTTCTGTACCAGTTGCAGTTGGCAGATTTCTACCCCAGGTAGCCCTAGGTAGAGGGAATTGCAACAGTCCAAGTGCGAGGACACAAAGGTATGGACCAGCGTAGGAAAATAGCCAGACGGAACAAGGTGCTTAATCCTGGAGATATTCCTCAGATGATAAAAAGAGGACTTGATGACAGCAGACACCTGCAAACGCAGAGTCAGCCCTTCATCAAAAATTACCCCCAGGTTTCGCACCTGTCCGGAAGTCGGGAGTGATAAACCCCCAAGGTACAGTAAATCCCGGAGGGTAAACCAACCCCTGGCCCATCCGGCACGCCGGATCCACAACCAGCACCTCAGTCTTTTCAGAGTTCAACTTCAGCCAACTTGAGTCCATCCACTCCTGGATTTCTGCAAGGCAGTTATTAAAATCTGAGAGAGCTCCATCCTGGTCAGGAGCAAAAGAAAGATAGAGCTGGGTATCATTAGCATAGCAGTGAAACCTCAGCCCATACCTTCTTACAATGTCTCCGCGGGGCAGCATGTACACTGCGAACAACATTTGAGACAATACTGAACCCTGAGGAACCCCACACAACAGAGAAACTGGGTCCGAGGAATGAACACCGGATACCACCCTCTGAGTTCTTCCGGTGAGGTAAGATGTAAACCACCTGAAGACTACATCCGATAGTCCACAGATGAACTTCAGGCGCTCAAGCAGGACCCCATGGTCTACAGTGTCACATGCTGATGAGAGATCTAGAAGAACCAAAATGGAACAGTTCTTCCGATCCCTAGCCATGAGATCATTCAGCACCCGAACCAGCGCTGTCTCAGTACTATGCCTCTTTCAAAAACCAGACTGGAGGGGTTCATAGATATCATGGATGGTCAAATGGTTCTCCAGCTGTACGGCCACTACTTTCTCAATCACCTTGCCTAAAAAGGGAAGGTTTGAGATAGGTCTGTAGTTCGCATAGCAGTCAGGGTCCACAGAAGCTTTCTTCGAGAGGGGTGTTACCACCGCCTCCTTCAGGGAGCTAGGAAACTCACCTGCTTCCAAGGAGCACCAGACTATCCGTGCAAGGACCGGACCGATGGAATCAATACAACCCAAAATCAGGGAGGTTGGTCCTGGGTCCAAACTACAACACGTAGGACGCACACTCTGGACAATCCGCATGACATCTATGGACTCCGGTCGGTCGAAGGTACTCCAGGAAAGCTGAGGAGCAGCAGCCATGCACTGATCCAGAGCAACACCCTTAGAGTGTGCTGGATGGAGCGCCGCCCTGATGTCAGCCCCCTTACTTGCAAAGAATCGAGCAAGTTCATCACACTTTACTTGCAAAAAGGCTTTTCAAACTTGTAGGCAATCTGGGTTGCACAGTCTGTCTACAGTATGAAAAAGCTGAGCCGCAATCTCCACGGACAGGAACTCTGTCTTCTCCCGGATGATTGCAGATTGATAGGCTTGATAATGCTCCATCAATCTAAGGTGGTCGGCATCAAGGGAGGATCTCCACCAGCAACGCTCTAACCTTTGTCCTAGTCGCGGCATCTCCCTCAAGGTCCCATCAAACCATGGGGACCAAGGGCAAAGGGAGAGAGGATGAACACGGACAGGAGCAACGATATCCAGGGCCACCGAAATAGCCATATTATAGGCTACCATGAGAGCCTCTGGGTCGCTGCTTGCCACTGGAAGGGTCGATAGGTCAAGTACCGCCGCCAGGCCTTCAGAGCTACCATCTCGTAAAGGGCGATACCTGACCATCTCCACAGGGGTAGGCCTGCGGGGGGGGGCTAAAACTAAACTCCATGGTGTAGTACTCGGACCATCCAACTGGTTCCACCCGCAGATCAGAAGCATCAATCCCCAGGAGGAAGACTAAGTCAAGGGAATGACTGTGTTTATGGGTAGCAGTGGTAACTATCTGTGTAAGACCCAGAGATGACATCAACTGAAGGAAGTGCTGTCCAAACTGTGAGAAATTCGTCATCGATCCAGGCGTTGAAGTTGCCCAGAACCATCTGTCTGCGTGACTTGAACGCCATATCGATGACGAAGTCTGCCACTTCCTGAAGGAACCGCTTCTCATCTCCAGGTGGACGGTAGATGAGAGCGATCCTACAACCTACACCTGCTACCACGGTACACTTGAATGACTCAGTCTCCTCAACTAGTACACTCGTGAGGTTAAGCTTGGTCTTAAAACAGACCGCAACTCCCCCCCCCACCCACAATCTTGGGCAGTGAATCATCGAGTACCCAGCTAGGGTTAAAGCCTCCAAAATGAGGCCAGAGTTGTCATCCAGCCAGGTCTCGGTGATGCAAGTTAGATCCACCATTTCTACAAGATCTACAATAATTGCAGTCTTGTCTTTAATGGACCTGGGATTACATAAAACCACCCAGGTTGGATGAACCTCCAGGTCCGCCCGAACCACCTACCCACCAATATTGGTAGTGCCCTTGGGTATGGAAACCAGACAATGGCGAACCACGTTCTTGGTTCCATTTAGCCCCAGGGCATCTCCTGGATCTCACAACCCCGATGTGGTGGCTCCGCTCATTTACCCTCCACTGTTCACATCCACCCACCCCTCCCTTATGAGGCGATACCCAGCGCCCTACACGCTGGTATGTTGTAAACTGCAATGGGGAGGAATAAAGGGACGGAGGGTGCAGAGAGCAGAGGGTGAATAGCGCACGACCGTGGAGACAGGCCTCCGGCACATTATGGCAATCAACTTATCAGATGGCTGTCACTGAACTAACTCACAAAACAAATAGAAAGTAAAAAACAAAACAACACAGAAATACAACAAAATATAAACCCACAACACTTACTTTAAAAAATAAATAGCCCAAAAACCCCTCTCCCTCATCATAAAAATAAAAACCCTCAATTAACCCTCCCCAAATATAAAATACTAAATTCTAAAATATAAACAGCTCAGAGTCTTGGGCTGGGGTGGATCTACTTGGAGCAAGTTTCAGTCACAGATGAATAGTAACACTCTGATATTGCAAATAAAAACCAGGTAGAAAAAGTAAATCAAATATGAGTAACAAATACTGTATCTTCAAGCAAGAATCTTCAACTCCCCGGGCACTCTCACAGCCTCGGGGAGTTAGCAAAGCACAGGCACTCTCACTGTCTGTTAAAGAAAAATGATGAAATATGAATGTTTCCAGTCCCCAGGCCCTCTCACGCCCTGGGGAACCAGTAAAAAATACAGGCACTCTCACTGCCTGCTAAATAGCAATAAATCAAGCAAATTAAAAAAATTTTGAGGTCTGACCGTATGCAGATAGGCAGAAAAAATATTAGTCCAATTTGAGTTCTGAAAACTCAGAAGACTCCTACACTCGGGTTGATATCTGTGGTGTAGCCCCGACACCACCTGTCACATAGTGGGGGAGGAATCCACAGTTAATCCACACTGACTCAAATTTGAACAAAGTAACTTGGGATCCTAAAAAAGAAAACCGTGTGTGCAGCACTCTCACCGTCCATACACCCGAGTAACAACAGCCAGGAGGGGAGGCAGGTCAAACTTTCAGGAGCATAGTTCACAACCAAGGAGAGTGGCTGTAATAAACTAAACTTTGTATGCAACATAGCTCCTGATTCAACAACAAAATAAATAAAATTAATTAAAGGCAGGGATTAACTTAGAATGGGGAGTTACAGGAATGGTGTAATATCCCAATCCTCATTATGGCCACCTGGATATAGTGCACCAAGTTGATAGATATGCCTACTTCCCGTTTGTAAAAGGGTATTGTCACAGTTGCCCCCCCCCCAAGGGGGTTGGGGGAACATGATCAATAGCCATGAATTCAAAAGAATGCAAAGTTTGTCTATGGCAGACACTCAAGTGTGTCCCTACTGGAGTGTCACAGCGACCATGTAAAATAGAGCAGACATGTTCTTGAATGCACTCCTTTAGATTAGGAGTTGTCATGCCCACATATAAATTGGGGCAGTCATAGCACAATCCATAAATAACATGGGTGGTGCGACAGGTGATGAAATGCTGTAACTCAAAATGGACCCCATTTGTTGGGCTTACAAATGTGTTGCCTTGTTGCATATACTGGCAAACACTGCAGTTGCCACAACAATGTAAACCTAATGAGCCAAGTGACAGCATCCGTTTAGATATGGGAGTCTCCGGGGTGAAATGACTCCTGACTACTCAATTGTTAATGCTTTTTCCTTTTTTGTACATTACCTTAGGGGAAGTTCCAATTTTCCCAGCTAAGTCCTGATCTGCCAACAAGATATGCCACAACCATTTCAGTGCTCCAGCAATCTTGGAAGTAAAGTTTGTAAATTCTGTAGTGTAGTTGATACAATCACCAATATCGGGAGTTCTGTCCTTGGGTTTCAGTATGGCAGATCAATCCTGTGCAAGGGCATGATCAGTGGCATCTTGAAGAACAGTGACATCATAGCCCCTAGCCAAAAATCTGTAAGGTCCCTGGTATGTTGTTTGAAGGAGGGCACAGTGGAGCAGTTCCTGCGGAGTCTTAGGAACTGCCCCTTGGGGATTCCTCTGACAAGATTTGGGGTGAAAGCTATCAGCTCTCAACAAAGTGTTGCCAGACATTGGTTTACGAAAGTTTTCCGAACTGATCTTGCCATCTCGGGTTGCATACAGCCCGAAGCCAAGGAACGTAACCGACTCTGGATCAATCGTGAATGTATAACATAAATTCCAGTCATCTGAATTTCAACTTCTTATAACATCTTCTGCCTCAGACTGTGTGCCCCCCAGATGCACAATAATAGTCTATATAGCACCCCCAGCACCTGACCGTGTCACTGTACTTGTTTGCTCTGGGGTCAAAGATGGCGACTTCCTCCCACAAATCCCAAAACAGGTTAGCGTAGGAGGGTGCCATCCCCGACCCGAAGACTGTGCCGCATAGCTGCAAAGAGAATTAGAATTAAATGTGAAAAAATTACTATTCAAAACAAAATCTAGTGCATCAATAATAAATTCAGGGCCCAGCACATCCTCACTTTGGAAAAGATCCATAAAGAACTGCACTGCATGAAGTCCCAAATGATGTCTGATACTGGTGTAAAGCGACTTGACATCAACAGTCAGCCACAAACCAGCATCAAAGGTTTGGTGCTCAAGGGTCTCCAGAACCAACATGGTATCCCTAAGGTGGGAGGGAAGATGTAATATCAAAGTATACAGTAAACCATCCAAAAAACCCTAGTGGCTGAGGCTACTGCTGGTTAAGCAGTGGCCTTACATTTGAAAGCAACCTTGGACTGTTGTCTGCTGCGCCATTGAAAGGGCTGAAGTTGTTTGAGTTTAGGCTGGGAACGATACATAGACTATACCGTATTCAAAGCCTTGCCCAATTCCTGCAGGCAAGAGATAATGCTTTGAGCATCCTTGCCAAATAGGACAGGACCCCTGAAAGGGGCATCTAGGATTCTGACCTGCACGTCTGGGGCAAAACATGACACCCTGAGCCAGGAACAGAGATGAATGCACACCCCAGTGGCTGCCACCAGGCCTGTGGCATCTGCACAATCACAGGAAGCTCTGAGGATACAAGTACCCAAATAGCTGAGCCTGACTTTAGGATCTGGACCAACTGAGGCTTGGCAGAGTTTTCAAGAAGAGCCTGCACCAACTCTAAAGCTTTGTCCCACAGGACATTTTGGTACTTAACCATGTGGGCTAGAAAATTCAGGGTCAGTACAGCCAGGGTGGTAGAGGCATAGAACTCTGTGCCGAATTGTTCCACCTGGTGAGACTCCTTATCTGGAGGGTGGATACTAAGGTGCCTGGGTTTCTTAGTACGGTTGTGAGCAGCATTCATGACCACCGAGTCTGCTTCCAGATGCTCCCCATAGAAAGGCTCGTCTCAGAGGGCATGATAAAGGCAATCTGCCTCCTTGGCTAAGCCTAGAGTGGAGAATGTATGGTTCCATGTGGCCCTATTGACATCCTCGAATGAGCTGATAAGAGGAGGGACCACCATGGAAAGGTTCTCCTTCCTACACAGGAAGGTAACGACATGAAGATGCTTGGGGTCTAGCTCCTCCACGTCCCAACCCATCAGGGACTGAATATACCTCATGACATCCATGAAAGTGGGATCAGCAGGAGGAGATCTGGGAGTGGCCCTTGGCTCCTCTGGCTCTGATGGAATCCTGGCATCCTTGGATTCGTCCAAGGAGGAAGATGCCCAATCCCCGTCTGACAGGTCAGAATCTGGGACTGGCATCAGTGGGTGATGTTCCTTGGGAGGATGGTATCTTTTCTCCCCTGGAGCCCTGCGATGGCTAGGCCCACCCGGTCTGGGTTCGGAGGAGGGTCCCTGGGAGGTGTAGTTTCGGGGGGGGGTCTGCTTGGGGAGTCCTTATTCTTCATGAATTCCCACCACACTGAAAACAAAGCATGGTAATCCACTGGATTCTGTGGAGCCTGTGCCAGGGAAAGATTATCCATCATTGGTCCCTGAGGCACCGAGTACCCTGGCATCGGCCATTGGGGCACCAGGTAACCTGGCGTTGGTCCTTGTTGTGAAGCTCTGTCTGCTGTTGGTCTAGGGGGAGGTGGAAGACCAGACGTCAGATCCTCAGGTGTCAGCTAAGGGACAGAGGATGGATGGCTAGGGTGTCATCAGGGCCGATGTTGGGGGGGGGTGCGGTGTCGGACAAATGGTTGAAGGCTGACGCTGGTCAGGCAAAACAGCTGTCGCAGGCCTCGAAGGAGAGACTTGCACAAGGAAGATAGTCCCCAATGGAGGCAGAGCTGTTGCACTTGCAGCAGAGGCAAGTGCATACTCACTTAGAGGCATCGGTCCCAGAACTCGAGACTGCAGTAGGTGGGGCAAGCTACCTCACTGCTAGTCCTTATTTGTAGATATTATTCTGTTGTATATATGTTTCTCTTGTAATTCTATTGTATATGTACATGCCAAGACATGCCAGTGTCAGCACAAGGCACACAGAGGAAAGACTGGATTTTTAATTTTTTTTAAAAGCAGGGATTTGACCTTCTTCTGATCTGAAGACAGCTGTTTGCCAGGAAGCTAATTGCATTTCCTGACTAGCTGACCAGAGGTAATAAAGTCCCAATGTATAGTCATAAACTCTACAGAGTCTTCCTAGTAACAAGCCAGCTCAAAAAGCCAAAGATGTTTCAGCAAGAATTTGGTCAGCAGATGACCATTCAACAGGACCCTGTGAATTTTATCTTACAGTGCCAGTGGACTACAGGGGACTTCAAAGGGTTTACTTTTAAAATGTCATATCCATGCTAAATTATAGGTCTCGGACTCTGATTTTTGGCAATTCCTGGCAATGCTGGCAGGCCTCGAGGTCGTGGTCAGAGCCTAAGCGGAGCAGACAGGAAGAGTGACCGTCCGAGGAAAGCTGCTTGTTGAAAGCACACTTTGACTAAGGATAATGAAGGAGAAGACATGCAAAAATGAAGAAATGTTGAATAACTGGAGAATACTGGTAGGAAAATAAGAAATTGTGGGTAAACCGTGAGAAATGGCGGTCGACAGAAGCAGGTGTCTGTGGAAGTCCGATTAACATACATACATACTTGCCAGCAGGATTAGGCCTAATGGTCTATCTTGTCTGCCCAACCCAGCTCACTGGTAGTGTACAGTAGCTGCTCTACCTCCCCCCATTATTCCCCCCACCCACTTCACCTCCCTGTACACCTCTTGTGATCACTATACCCTCACTCTGTACCCTGCCCCTGTGCCAACCCTTCTTGAAACCTCTCACAGTTCCCAATTTCACCAGTTCATCCAACAGTGAATTCCATGGGGTCACCGCCCTCTCCATGAGATAATGCCCCTTCCCGTCCCCTCTGTACTGCCCCCTCTGCTAACTTTAGACTATGGCCCCTCATAGTCCCCTCCTCCCTCAACTTGAGTACACCCTCCTTGTTCCCTCTGTTGAACCCCTTCAGGTATCCGAAGGTCTCTGTCATATCCACCCTATACTTTCTGTCCTCCAGAGAGTACATGCTCAGCTCTCTATGCCTATGCTCATATGACAACCCCTCCAGTCCACTAATCTTCCTAGATGCCCTTCTCTGGACTCTCTCCAGCAGTGTGATGTCCTCTTTTAGGTGGGAGCACCAGAACTGCCCACAGTACTGCAGATGCGGCCTCACCAGTGAGGTGTACAGGAGAAGTATAACCTCCCTTCTCCTGGACATTATCCCCCTGGCTATACACCCATGCATTTTGTTTGCCTTTGCCGCTGCTCTCCTGCACTGCTGAGTGGTTCCCTCTAGCATCAATCATCACCCCAGATCCTTCGCCATTGTCACTACAGTCAGCTGTACTCCCCAAGTGGTACATATACCCCGGATTCCTAACACCTAGGTGCAGAATGCTACATTTGTGTGTGTTAAACCCCAGCTGCCACATGTGGGCCCATTTTTCCAACCTCTCCAGGTCATCCTGTAGTGCCCACCATCCCTCCACGCTATCTACCACCACCCCAATTTAGCATCATCAGCAAACAAACTCATTTTACTACCCACTCCCTCCCCAATGTCTGCAATGAACACATTAAAAAGGATAGGGCCCAAAACTGAACCTTGTGGGACCCCACTGATGACCCCTCTGGGTGATGAGACTTCGCCCCCTACCACCATCATCTGCTGTCTGTTCCTAAGCCAATTTGCTACCCACCCCACCAACTTATCTCCCACTCCCAGTGCCCTCAATTTCCACATTAGCCTTCCGTGCGGGACCAAATCGAAAGCCTTGCTGAAGTCCAGACACACAGCATCAACTGGTTTCTGTCCATCCAGGGACCTTGTCACCCAGTCAAAAAAATTCTACCAGGTTAGCTTGACACGATCTCCCCCAGACAAATCCAGGAACTCCACCATCCGTTCTTTCAAGATAGCCTCCAACATTTTCCTTACTATGCATGTCAGGCTGACCAGTCTGTAGTTCCCCGGATCACCCCGAGGCCCACTCTTGTGCAGGGCACGACATGGGCCAACCTCCAGTCTAGAGTGACCCATCCTGATTGGAGGGAGGAATTGAATAGTTCTGTAGCCACCAGGACATCCGCCAGTTTATTCAGAAACCTCGGGTGGATGCCGTCTGGCCCTGGAGCTTTATCCGTCCTCAAGGACTTGACAGCCTCCCTCATCTGCCCAACCTGGATCTCCACATCTGTGACAGCCCCCATGCCCCCCTTTCCTGCCTCCCCCGAGGCAATGACTCAACCCCTTCCCTAGTGAAGACGAGCTGAAATAATCGTTTGCCTTCAGCCTGCTCCATCCCCTCCTCCACCCATCCTCAGCTTTCTTATCTGCCCCTCCTACTTCCTCCGCTCCCTAACATATCTAAAGAATTCCTTCTCCCCCTTCCTGATCCCTCTTGCTAATCTAAGCTCTATGTCAGCCTTGGCCTTTCTAACCTTTCTACTGAACTCCCTGGATATCCTATGATGCTCAAGATCTGCCTCACTACGGGAGCATCTGTACCTTCTAAAGGACGGTCTTTTTTTCTTCACTTCCTCCTGTACTTCCCTTGTCCACCAGCAAGGTTTCCTAGCTCTGGCCATCTTGTTTTGTGACCTGGCAAAGGTTTTCATGGCCTCCAGGATGCTCCGCATCAGGATTTCCCACTGCTCCTCCATAACCATGCTGGTTCTTTTTTTAATCTATAAAACTTTATTAATTTTGGCAGCAATGGATCCAATACAATTAACAGGGATGAGAACAAATCTGCTGCAAACATAATATAAAACAACAACATTCACCCCCCACCCCATCCCATATGCCAGTTTGCGACCCATTTATGAAGAAGGCAGACAGCGGAGGTGCAGCATTGGGCTGTTATGGTTTCCAGAGAGAAAGTATTGTGAGTAACGGTTCCCACATCGTCTAGTACGACTGAGGCCTGTGTTGCATGGAGGCAATATGCCTTTCCAGTTGAAGTGCTAGCAGGGCCTCACGATACCATTCCATAACTGAAGGGAGGAAGTCATCCTTCCAGTGTCTTAACATGACCAACTCTGCTGCGGAAGCCAGCAAAGCTAGGTAAGCTTTCCTAATGTGAGGCGTACCTGGGGAGAAAAGGGTCAGTAAGCAGCTTTCAGGGGTGAATAATGATTCCAGGCCAAGCAGGAAATCTACTACTCCCTTTATGGGATTCCAAAACATAGAAACATAGAATTTGACGGCAGATAAGGACCACTTGGCCCACCTAGTCTGCCCATTTCCCTACCTGATGGATAAGTTGCAGATTCTAGTTAATCAACAGCTTACTTACTTACTTCTACCCTCCATTAGAATTGCCTTATGCCTGTTCCATGCATGCTTGAATTCTCCCACTGTTCCTGACTCCACAACCTCCTCAGGAAGGCTGTTCCAAGCATCCACAACCCTCTCTGTGAAAAAATACTTTCTAACATTACCTCTGAGCCATCCCCCATCTATCTTCAAATTGTGCCCCCTTGTTCTCGCACATCTCTTCTGAAAGATATTACCCTCTTGTACTTTATTTCCCTTGAGATACTTGACATTTTCTAGCATGCCCCCCCTCTCCCTCCTTTCCTCAAGGGTTTTCATATTAAGCTGCTTTAGTCTCTCCTCGTATGTCTTCTGGTGCAGACCCTGCACCATTTCGGTTGCCCTCCTCTGAACAGCCTCCACTCTATGTCTTTGCGAAGATGGGGTCTCCAGAATTGCACTCAGTACTCCAGATGGGGTTTCACCAGCTGTCTGTACAGAGGGATAACTTCCTGTTTTCTACTGCTGATGCCTCTCCTTATGCATCCCAGTGTATCCCCAGCCCTCTTACTGCCTTCTCACATTGCTTGCCCACCTTAGGTCATCTGATATAATTACTCCTAGGTCTCTTTCGATTTTTGTTGTTGTTATTAACTCACCCCCCACTGTGTACTCTTCCCCTGGGTTTTTGTTTCGCAGATGCATTACCTTGCACTTCTTTGCACTGAATCTGAGCTGCCACATATTTGACCATTCCTCCAACCTTGCTAAGTCCCTTTTCATTCTTTCCACCCCACCTTGTGTATCAACACTGTTGCAGATCTTTGTGTCATCTGCAAAGAGACATACCTTTCCTTCACAGAGCTTTCCAATGTCACTTATAAAGACATTAAAGAGGACCGGTCCCAGTACCGAACCCTGCGGTACCCTGCTAGTTACCCTCCTTTCTTCACTGTGGACTCCGTTTACTATTACCCTCTGCGTCCTGTTGTCCAGACAGTTTTTTATGCAGGCTACCACCTTGGGACCCACTCCAAGGCTGGCTAACTTGTATATTAATCTTTTGTACGAGACTGTGTCAAATGCCTTGCTAAAATCTAGGTAAGCCATATCCACAGCCCCTCCCTGGTCTACTATTTTGGTCACCCAGTCAAAGAAATCTATTAGGTTCATCTGACATGACCTTCCTGCTGTGAAACCATGCTGCCTTGGGTCCTGTGCCCCACTGGCCTCTACGTACTCAACAATTCTTTCCTTCAGAAGCGATTCCATCATTTTCCCTACAACTGAAGTCAAACTAACTGGTCTGTAGTTTCCTGCCTCTGCCCTGCTCCCACTTTTGTGAAGTGGAATCACATTTGCCCTCCTCCAGTCCTCATGTACCACCCCATCCTCCCATGATTTGTTAAAGAGAGTAGTCAGTGGTGTTACTAGTTCTACCCTTAGTTCTTTTAGAATTCTTGGGTGAATCCCATCAGGACCCATTACCTTGCCCACCCTCAGTTTCAAGAGTTCTTTCAAAACCCTTTCTTCTGTGAATGGACTGGTATCGACCCCCCTATTCAGAGTTTCTCTCTTGTTTGGTTTAGGTACCTCCCCCTCCTCTTCCGTTGTGAATACTGAGCACAAATATTCATTCAGTATCCCTGCTTTTTCACTATCACCCTCTGCCCACATTCCCTCCCCTTTATTAAGTCTCTGTATACCTCCTTTGGTCTTTCTTCGCTCTAATGTACATATAAAGGGTTTATCCCCTTCTTAACAGAGTTGGCTATCTTTTCCTCAGTTTGTGCCTTTGCTATTCTGACTGCCTTCCTGCCTCCTTCTGCTTTAACTGATAAAGTTCTCTGTCCTGCTCCTTCTGTGTTTCATATATTTCCTGAATGCTATCCTTTTCTCCTTAACCGTCCCTGCCACCTTTTTGAGAACCATAGTGTTTTTTTCCTTAGTTTTGTTTTGTTGATTTGCTTTACACAAAGGCTTGTTGCCTCTGCGATGGCTATTTTGATTATTCCCCATTGTTCCTCCACCCCTCCTTCTTGCCCATTTGCTAGTGCTTTTCTGAGGCACACTCTCATTTTCCCAAAGTCAGCCTTCCTAAAGCCCATTACTCTTGTTTTTGTATGGCTTGACTCTATGGCTGTGTTTACTGTGAACCACACTGTTTGGTGGTCACTTGTTCCCAGATGGCTACCCACTTCTAAATCTGAGATCCTTTCTTCATCCCCATTTGAGAGTACCAGGTCTAAGATTGCTCCCTCCCAAGTGGGTTCCAACACTAGCTGTCTGAGGCATGCCCCCTGTAGGGCATAAAGAATGACCCTGCTCTTGGATGTGCCTGCAGCAAAGGTACTCCAGTTAACATCTCACATATTCAGGTCCCCCATCAATAATACCTCCCTTTTTTCTGCCATTTTTAAGGATGCCTTATATCATTTCCTTGTCCATTTCCTCCTCCAAGATGCGGGTGTGTACAAAACCCTCGTGCAGATTGTGGTGCCATTTCCTGTCTCCAGGGTGACCCATAGTGACTCATCAATTTCCTGTTTACTCTTCAGTTCTGTTGCTTTAATCCTTTCCCTTATATAGAGAGCTACTACTCCTCCTCCTCCTCTTTTACCCACCCTGTCCCTCCTCTAGGCTGTGTATCCTGGTATGTTGACATGCCAGTTCTCTGTATAGTGTGTACCATGTTTGAGTGACTGCCACAATATCCAGGCATCCCGCTTCCATCAAGGCCACTAGATCAGGGAGCTTGTTGCACAGACTGCAGGCATTGGTACTCATCACCTTCCATTTATTTTTGATGGCCTTACCCCTTTTAGCCCCATCCCTGTCCTTACTGCCTTTTTCTGCATTTATCCCTGTCCTGCTCCCTACTGACTTTTCTACCTTGGTGTTTACCTCTCTAACTACTGTGTTTTGTCAGGGGAGGCTGGGAGTTCCCTACTCCTTTTCAGTGCCTCCCCCTTTGGCTAGTTTAAATGCTTGCCAATGAAGCATTTAAACCTGTCACCTAGGATCCTGGCCCCCCCCCGGACAGATACAGACCATCGCGCCAGTATAAGCCTGCAGGTTCCCCAGTCCCCAATGAAGCCAAAACCCTGAGCTCCACACCAGTTTTTCAAACATTCATTGAATCCCATGGTGTGGAATACCCTAGCATCATCCTTGCCATAGACATGCAGCACCTCAGAGAAGCTTACCGTACATGCTACTTGTCTAAGGCGGCAGTATAGTGCAGTGGTCTAAGGCTCTAAGCTGTAAATCTGGCGACATCCAGCAGAGCAGACCTGGGTTTGAATCCTACAGCTTCCACTTGCATACTATGTGACCCTGAGCAAGTCACTTAACTTCCTTGTGCTCCCAGGTCGCACCTGGAAACAAGCTCCGGCTTAGTGTGCCTTTCCTGGTTAAACAATTTCTCCCCCTAAGGCCCCTCCCCAACTCCACAAACCCCTCTTGCACCGCTCTGATCCCATTCACAGCCAGGTTAGTTGTCCCTAGGTGGACAATGACATCCAGCTCCTTCCCTCGTGCAGCTGCTCCCATGATCCTGAGGATTCGCTTCCTGTCCCTCCAAGCCGTGGCACAGGCGGGCTTGCCTCTCTATCCTTCCTCCCTATTTCTATCCCCTAATGATCGAGCCCCCACCAGGAGTTGTTTCCTTCCCCTGTGGGATCTCGTGCCACCCTCCTGTGGGTCTCCTTTGTGGAGGTTCCCAGCATCCTCCTTGGTCTCCACTGCAGGTGCCTCCATAGAGGAACCACTCTTTGCCAGAACAGCATATGAATTGTGGAGAGATACAACTGGAGGGGTGCACCTCTGTTCCACCACCCTCTCCATCCCTGAGCCCACCTTGGTCCAACCGCTCCTCTTTCTTGGCAATCTCCGAGGTAACGGTGGTGGCACTGGTGGTCCCTGGGTGGGGGAAGAGGTTTCACAGATCCTAACCAGGCCAGCTGGAGATAGGCAACCTCCTCCCTCAGACCATAGAGGTGCCTGCAAACAGGGCAGTACCGCAGCCTCCAGAATCTCTCCCGGAACACTGCTGCCCCACAGCCATTGCACTGCACCACTCCCATCTTGACTTATTTTGTGTCCCCTCTCCTGTTGCTTTGTATGCTTACTGTCTCCTCTCTCTATGTATTTTTACACTTACTTTCCTACTGCCTATGTGCCCTTACAACTCTCACCCTTCCTGTTCTGGGACAGGAACTTCCTGTAGTCTTCAGTAGTCTCCTTCTTCCGTGCTTGGATTCAGACCTCCAGCAGCCGGTTGGAGGGGGAAGAAAGAGTTATTTTTTATGTTCCTTCAAGGTTGATGAAACTAATCTGTCTCAGTGATCCTTCCCTTCCTACTGCCAAACAGGAAGTTCCTGTTGTCAGTCAAATCCAGTGGCTATAAAACTAGAACTGGCTTTGGGTGGGTGGGTGGAGGAGTGGGAAGGAGGGCAATTAGTTAAAAAATCTGTAGATCTAGACTGCTGCTTCTTGCTCTGAAACCAAAGTACTCCTCTGTTAAAAACAGCAGGAAGCTGTAATTGGAGCCACCTGCTTTTGTACTCCTAAGCTGCTAAGCCACACCACCGATTAGATACACCCTCTGCACTGACTTAGTAAATTAAGCTGATACAGTCCCCTTCCTCAGAGAAACACAAAGTGCCTTTCTTTTTTTTTTTTTTTACTTAAATGAGACACCCTTCTTCTAATAAAGTATGTTTGCTTAATCCAAACAGGTACAGACTCCTGCTGAGATAGAAGTGATTTATCAGTAAAAAAAATCTGTAGCTCTAAACTGCTGCTTCTTGCTATGAAACCAAAGTTCTCCTCTGTTAAAAACAGCAGGATTGGGTTTTAGGAAAACTCCAGAGTAAGTATAGGGACCCGGGGGATTCACTACAGCGGGGGCATGTAGGGGAGGCTAGCTTGCCCATCCTATACAATTTGATTGATGTAAAAATAAAGGTCATGCATTCTACTGAACTGGGTCAGACGCAATCTGTCCTGTTTGAAAAATTTGTGTATATTGCTCCAGGCTTTTTTCCAAACATCTTCCCTAGTTGGAAGGGATAATTCTTGCACCCAATAATAATATACCCCTGAAGGGAGATGAGGGTCCAAGAACTGTAGGCATTTATGAACTTTGGAAACTGCATGTGGCTGGCTAACTGCGGTGAACAGTGAAGACATTATCTCTGAAGTTGTAGTACTCCAGGGTTTTGGACCCAGGAATAAGAGCTGTGCATTTTTGATTTGCAAAAATGTAAAGATGTCAAACCATGCTGGTTCTGATTTTATCTGTGTGCTCCCTGGGGATATCTGCCATCTCCCCAAAGTCTGTCCTCCGGAAGTTCACTACCATGTTCTTTGGTTCCTCTCCTTCCATAAGTCCAGGGTAAAACACACCGTGGAGTGGTCACTACCAGTCAATGGGACTTCCACCATCAGATCCCTGATCTGCTCCCCATCAGTCAGGACCAGGATGTTTCCCTCTGTAGTCAGCTCTTCAACAAGCTGAGTCAGGTATCTGTCCTAGAGTGCATCAAGCACTCTTTGCTCCTTTGCTGGTGAAGATGCCATGGAGCTCCAGTCCATCCTCGGCATGTTAAGGTCCCCTAGTATTACATTTCCACCCTTCCCCCTCCTGCAAGTCTTCCTCAAGTTGTCGATTAGTTCCCCATCCATGTACTCTGACTGCATGGGTGGCCTGCAGACCACACCCAGATTAACTCTCCTGCCTTCCTTTCCTGCGAGTCGACAGCGGGAAAAGAGCTGAGGATGGGTTGGCAGACGTTGGTGTGTCATCGGGGGTGGTGCCCCGCTAATGACTGCTAGTTAGAATTTTTCCATGTGATCCTAGCACCTGGCAACTTAGTCCTAATGGTGTTGCCTGCTGCAAGAGCCCCCTCGAAATAAGATCCACACTTGTCCTGCCCTGGGTTCAGGGAGCAACTCCTTTGCTCTTTCCAGCTCCCTCTCCCACAGCTCACAAATACCATGCCAGCTGCTGTCTCTGGTTACTTCTGACATTGCCACCGACTACCTGCATGATCTGAAGAGGACAATGTGAGCTGGATCCAAGGATTATAATGGGAATGGCAAGGTGGTCTTTTTTAATTCCAGTTTTTTACAGCAGGAACTTGTATTTTCCTTTCTACCTGTTTCTCTCACTGTCCAGGTACTGTCTCTTTCTCCCCACCAGCCAGACTTGTTCTGTCCCTGTACTGTCTCTCCTGCCCAACCACCATCCCCTTGCTAGAGTCACTCTGACCTAACACTGTCTTTCCCACACCCGCGCCCACTGGACTCGCTCTGTTGCAGTTATGTCTCTCTTCCCACCCCCACCACCACCGCCACCTGCTGGACTCTCTTTGTCCTGGTACTGTCTCCCTCCCTACCCACCAGACTTGCTCTGTCTAGGTATTGTCCTTCCCCCTGTAGTTGTTGGACATGCTCTACTGCCACTCCCTGCAGCTTACAAATACTGACTGTGCTAGCTGCGGTCTCTGGTTATACCTGTCATTGCCAACAACCTCCTCCATGCCAGAGACTGGACAATCCGAACAGGATCCAAGGATTGTGGAAATAGTAAGGTCACCTTTATTAATTCTAGTTTTTACAGCAGGAATTTGTATTTCTCTGTATCCCTGCCCCTCACCCTCACCCCCACCTGCCAGACTCGCTCTATCCAGCTATTGTCTCTCCCTCCCCCCAATCCATCAGACTCGTTCTGTCCTGGTACAGTCCCCCCAGTCCTAATACCATCTCTCCCTCCCACCTACAAGACTTACACTGTCCCAGTATCATCCCCATACACCACCTGCCAAATTGCCATGTTCTGGTATTGAATCTCCCTCCCCCCACCTGCCGGATTTGCTCTGTCCAGGTACTGTCCCCCTCCACTCATCGGACCCTCTCTGTCCTGGTATTGTCTCATCATCCACCACCACCCACCCACCCACAGGACTCACTCTGCCTTGGTACTGGTTCTGTTCCTCCCCCAACCTGCCAAACTCACTCTGTTCTAGTACCGTCTCCTCCCCCTACATCTGCTGGACTAATTCTGTCACAGTACTGTCTCTCCCCCCACCAACTAACACACACACTCTGTCCTGGTACTCTCTCCATCTCAGTGCTCTGAGCTTATAGATACTATAATCCACTACTCCTTCAATTTTCACCTCATGTTAGACATTGATCCTTTGTATATTTTATTTGAAGAAGTAGTTCCACATTCCCTGCTCTGCAACCAAACTCATCTGCTCTGGGTACAGCAGGGTCACAGACGCTAACAATATCTAGAAACACAAAGTCTGGGTATGTCCGTGCCTCATGGCAAACACTACACAAGACATTCAAACTGATGTGTAATTAGTTTATTCACTTAGAAAAAGTTGATTTTGAGCAAAGTTAAACCCATGCTCCATACTTATGAACCCTAAAGGAAATAGTAAAACTGCAACTACTAGTGGATCAGAGACTGAGAGCGGCTCTGCAGCCTCTAGTTCTTCACTTCCTATTTCAGAAGAGTGTCTCAGACAGCAGGCAACACAACACCAGAGTAACTTTCAGCACAGGAAACTACAGAAGGAGGCCCAATTCGTCAGGTTGAGGAAACAGGAGACGTACCAGGAGGAGCAGCAGAAGAAGGAAATAAACACCTGTATCCACAGAAAGGTACACAGTGATATTAATGATGCCACCTGAGGCAAGGGCAAATGTTATCAATATATTCCAATATGAAGTTATTCCAAGTGAAACGCAAGTTGTGGGGAAGGGCTTGAACTTTGCCTCCAGTAATAATTTATATCACTTCAATATGACAATAGATTTTCTGCAGTTTATACGAATTCTCAATCTAAAAGGCTTTTCTAGTAGTGCAGAGAATGCCCCAGGTAGAAATTAAACCATCAGCACTTTCAGAGGCAACTCAACCTTCTTGCCTCCAATGTTCACGCTGCTGCAGTACTTAAAAACTTATGCGAGAAGGATATTAGTGAATTGCTTGAGAATAAATAGCAAGCAACAGACCACTTCATAAACTGTTCTACTGAAGCATTTGCAGCCATGGAGAACGTAAAAAAAAAAAAAAACAGACACATAACTATTAAAAAGGTTGGTAAGGCTACCAAACAACTGAATTTTGTGACTATTTATAGTACACAATCCAGAGCCATTAAAGATACCTTTATGCCATGCCCATTCCATGAAAGCCTTACTCAAAGCCCTTTTAGGAAAGAGCCATAACAAGCTGGTGTCCTCCTGTCCCTTATCTATAGCACAGCCTGAGAGAACCAACTCCACAGCACTACAAGAGCTCCACCAGGCTAGTTCTCTTGACTCAGGCTCATATGGTGAGCCCAAGTCCCCTGCAGTAAATCATACAGCTGACAAAACCATAAGGCAATCTGTCATTAAGTTCAGCTAACTTACAGTGGTAGTCCTGAAGTCTGCCCTTCGCTCTCCACTAACTACTTCCAATATATACCCTGCTTAATACATGCTCAACATACATTAAGCGCAGTCAAGTTTTTTTCTCTTTCTTTATTTTTTACCAAGAGATGACTGGGCACAGCCCTTTTTCAGTCATGCCCGACATAAAAATACAGTACTCACCATAGTCCGTTCAACGTTTTCCCAAATATATTGATCATACTTACTTAGTGTAATGGTGTTTAAGAAACTCTAGCAGTACGTTTTTGAGCAAACTCCTTCTAGGCTACTGAATTTGTCACTGGATGAACAGTTTGAGCTGTACCCACTGCTAACAGTGAAGTAAATGATTCAATTCTCTATGCAGATCTCAGTCAGCTATACTGTATACACATCAGAACTTGCAAAAGTGCAAATGTTACCCTACAAGACCCTTGTAGAGATAGCCAGCATGTTATACAGAATGGCAGTGAACCAGTTAAATGGTTCAGCTGCCAAACTATCCACTATCAAATTCAAATGTTTCCTGAGATTGGTGAGGCCACACCTTGAGTACTGCGTGCAGTTTTGGAGGCCACACTTAAAGAGGGACATTAAACTCCTGGAGAGGGTCCAGAGGAGGGCAACCAAAATGATTTGGGGCTTGGGGGACAGGACCTATGAGGAGAGGCTCGAAGAGCTAAATATGTACACATTGGAAGAGAGAAGGGACCGGGGGAACATGATAGAGGTCTTCAAGTACATGAAGAGGGTAAATAGGGAGGAACAGTCAGGGTGCTTCGAAGGAAGGAGGAGGGGTCCACTAGAGGGCATGGGTGGAAGCTGGAGGGGGGAAGATTCAGGGGAGAAAGAAGGAGGTGCTACTTCACTGAGAGGGTGGTGGAGCCATGGAATGCACTGCCTAGGGGGCTGGTGGAGGCAGAGACGGTGGAGGGGTTCAAGAGGGGCTGGGACAGGTACAGAGGAAGGGTTCTGGAAGCAAAATCCAATGCAGCAAGAATATCCGGAACTGGGAAGGGAGAAGCCAGAGAAGGCGAGGGGGGGGGCAGCAAGGTCAGCACCCAGGGTGGGGGCTGACCAATCGAGCAGACTCGAAAGACCGTTAGGCCTATTCTGCTGGCATTTTAGTATGTTAATATGTTAGATTTACTCTGTGGATGACTTGTACAGTGAGCAATCGTGACTACCAGTGACCTTAAAGCAAGGGTACAACGCTTCTTTGTTTCTGAAAGTAGACATCCTTTTTTTTTTTTTTGGACTCACCTCAGCCCCCATCACCTTACCCCCATCCCCCGGGACCACAGTCACCTCTGCCGGCATTTACACCGGAATGCCCGCAGGGGAAGGGCTGCTGGTAGGGTCCCCTCCGTGAC
Source organism: Neoceratodus forsteri (assembly GCA_016271365.2). Taxonomy (NCBI): domain Eukaryota; kingdom Metazoa; phylum Chordata; order Ceratodontiformes; family Ceratodontidae; genus Neoceratodus; species Neoceratodus forsteri. The sequence goes on from JADMNL010000022.1 coordinate 184,815,313, forward strand.
CTCCAAATGGTGTCACATTGTGTAGTCTGGCAGCTGTGAGTCCTCAGGCTAGGCTTCGTGACGGTTTTGGCGATGGACCTCAGCGTCCATTTTTTTGTCCCCTGTGGTGGGAGGTGTGGCGTGCAATGACACAGGGGCACCAGGGATTGACAAATTTTAAAATTCACTGCTTGTCCAGGACAAGTAGCTTGACTAAAAGTAGTAGTCCTTGTGCTCGAGATGGTAGCCCGGTTAAAAATAAGCATATTTTTAAGAAAATATATTAAAAAGTAAAGAAAAACAGATTACTTTAGAGAGGAATAGTTAAATACTGTACTAATATGTTTAACAGTATGAAAATGTGTGATGTTTTTGTTTCTAGGTAGGTTAGACAGAACAGGTTCTCCTTATGATGAGTTAGTGAAACTGAAGAAGTAGAAGATTTGCTTATTTTTCTGCAATGTAAATTTGTATACTTTATAATGTCTGAATATTAAATAAGTAACAGATCAGGTTAACATTATTTTTCTGTTATTTGTGCACTCACTGCAAATAAATAATGTGGATTTTCAAATCTGACTGTTTTTGTTGCATCTCTCTTTTTTTTTTTCCCCGAATCTTTTTTGTAGTCTTTCACAAGCCAGCCACAGGACAGTTACACTGGACAAGTCACCCCCACCCCTCTTCGCTCCGAGCCCTTTCCCTAGGATCTCCTCTAAAAGCAACAGCTCATACACAGTTAAGCTTCTCTTATTTTATTTTCTTTTGGGCACATGAACCCACCTTCACTCCTTTGCCCACAATCTCCTCTCCAAGCAGCTTACAATTACAACACACCATCAGTCAGGCTTCTCTTATTTTATTTTCTTAGGGGAGAAGGCCAGTAATCCACCCCCTCCTTGCTCCTTCCCAAAAGCCACCCTCACACACAATCAGGCTTATTTCATTTTCTTTGGGCAGTTTCCACTCATCCTTCACTCCTCAGCCCCCCCCCCCCACACACACACGCAGACACACACACACAGTGTACTGCAGCTAGGTTGTTCTTGTTGTAAAAAGTCTTATGCTATCAGAACTCTTAAAAGCAACAAAACTTTCACAAAAAGGCCTACACTTCTCACTTTCTTACCCCTCCCTTTATTCTGATTTTGATTATTCTCACTTTTCTCAGTCACAATTCTGTTCAGGTGGTAACTTTCACCTCAGCTCATTCTTTCTCCCGTTTTACTTTTCCTGCTGCAGCTTAGTTAGGCTATTTTTTGTTCATCACTCTCTTCCTGGCTTGCAACAGATATCCCTTTCCTTCTTATATATGCTCAGCCTCAGGCTCAGAGTTGTGTTCTTGTTCCCTTAGTGCAACGATCATGATTCGTCACAACACTTATTTTCCACACCACACACATATGGTCCCACTCCCTTCCGATCCAACAGTCACCGTTTTTCCTCTTTTAATAAAATTTTTGCGGTCGGTATGAATTCAAAACTGCTCATGGCCATGGGTACTGGCTACTTCCCACTCTTCCCATCCTCGGCTCACCAACACCACTAACCCTCCCTAATTGTGTCCTTCCCCTGAACTCCGCTTTTTACAGCAGCAGCTCCAAAATTTATTTTATATTTTATTTTATTAATGGCACGGCAGACCAGGCACAAGCAACAGCAAGTGTGGCAGGCAGTGATTTCCACAGTCCCTGACTCCAACCTAGCTCCTAAAAAAATACCCAGCCCCTCACACAAACTAAGAGGCATGCAAGACCTTTCTCACTGAAATGAAATTAAAGTGAGAGTATACCTCCAATTAACCCTGCCAACCAAGATGTGCCATTGCTGCCACTGCTAGCGAATACGTCCCTTACCAGAACAGCCAGATCTTCGCTGACTGGATGGAACGGACACCTGCTACTGCCAGGCCGATGACTGGATCCACCTCAAATCCCCCTGTGCGGCTGCAGTTCGCTCCCGGCAGAACTCTCTCAGCACTGCTCGCTCTCCTTCCCACCCCGCTGAACACCATGTGTGGAGTTATGTGGGTCACATGACGGCCAGACTCTGACATTGCCAGCAAGCGCTGTAGTGGAGTAACCTAGTAATGCAGTGGAAAATCTTCTTTTAAAGCAGTACTTGTCCGCGGACAAGTACCCTGTCACCAACTGCTTGTCCTTACCTGAAATTTGGTAGCCCAGAACGTCAGGCTATCGGATCTGTCAAACCCTGAGGGGCGCACACGCTCATGTCTGGCATACCTCCCAGAACTACCAAGCCTCGGCTGCATTGGCCCCCAGCCTCCACCAGGGATCAGTGATAGATTAAGTGCTTCCCCACCTCCCCCGAGAAGAGCAGTCTGCTGGATACTCAATCCTCCTCTCCCTGGCCGGCCCTCTGACTCCCCGAGCTCACATCCAAACTCAGGTAGTTGGTGTCACAAACAGAAAACCAACAGCCACGCCGGCAGGCCAGCATGTAGACATCAATCCTGATATAATATGTTGGTCTGTTTTCTAGGGTTCAAATCAGCATAAATATTTTAAAAACATACATTAAAAGCCTCTTGTGATTAAAGCAGCTTATGTTAGTCACCAAATCAATTTTGCAATGATGTTTAACATCAAAATATTAGCTACTACATGTATCAGTATTGCTATATGTACTATATCAGATATGCAAACACTGACTCATGGTGTACCACAAGAGTCCATTCTTGGACCCCTGTTCTCTTTGTTCATCAATGACCTGCCTCAGCAACTTACACGATCTAATATTATTTTATACGCAGAGGATGTGGTTTTGTATTTAGCGGATTATGATTTGAAAGTTCTTAATGTTAAATTGGAAAATGAGTTTCGTATTTTACTAGATGGTTTTTACAAAAAGGTTGTTGATGAACAAAAAGAAAACAAAGATAATGATGTTTTGTATGACACAAAGGGTTAGTAGAATAAATGATTAACTTTAAAATTTGAGGATGGAAGTCATTTGGAGAAAGTGAATAGTTTTAAATACTTAGGCATAACATTGGATTACAGGTTAACATTTGATGCACATGCTGATCAAACCTGTTACACTATATAAAAAATTGGTAGCCCTACATAGGTCCCAGGGATTGCTTACGGACAAAACAAGAACAATTTTATCTCAAGCCTGTCTTCTTCCCTCATCAGACTATGGAAGTGTGGTATGGGGTGGGGTGCTGGATAGGGCTTTTGTCAAAAAGAACATCAATGTATAATGTGATTAGTAGATTTGCTCTATGTGCAAGCTATAGGGAACATCATTGTACTGTATGTAAAAATTTAAATTGGTTACCCCTTGATAGTAGAAATTGTTTATATATGAATTGTATGATTTACAAAGCTTTGAGAATTGGGAATATGGGATCATTGACAAGCATTATTATCACAAAAACAAGCAGTCGTGCTTTGGTTCAGACAACACTTTTAACTATCCCAAGTCTTAAAACCTCAACAGGCCAGAGATCTTTTGCTTATGTTGCTGCAAAAAAATAAATAAATAAATAAATTCATTACATCCAAATATCTGGACTGCACATAGTTTTTACTGTTTTAAAACTTTGTATAAAGCACATTTAATGACTGACTTTAGTTGTAAATATTATCAATAATTGTGACTACATATACATAAATATATACAGTATATTCTATGCAAAAACTTCATTAATGCATCAGTTAGGGTTCTCAGGAAAGAGTTAGGCTTGGGTTAGGCTGAAAGCCCCTGACACCCCAGCCCACCCCCAACCGCATCGGGTGCGCTGCGATCGCCGGCCCTAACTCTCAACCCATCACATGTGTAAAGAAGCAGAGGTATAGGATACTGGGGTGAGTTAGGACCGACGATCCCAAACAAGACCGCGATGCCGGTTGAGGGGTGGGATGGAATCCAAGGGGCTCAACCCAACCCCGATTTCCCCTGCTCGCTGTAGAAGAACCTAACTGATGCATTAACAAAGTTTTTGCAAAGAATTTCCTTACTTTTTAAGAAAGAATAGAAAAGTAGAAAGTTGCACAAGTTGGTGGGAGCGCGGGGCCCAAAACTTGTAAGTGTCAGGCCACATTACACACCCAGTGACTAAAAAGTACACTCACAACAGCAAGGCCAGCCACCAAACAAATGTTAATCTAGTAGAACAATAGAAAACGCAGTCCACAAAATGTAAACTGCGCCACACAATATGTCTGTAAAAAAATATACTGTCTGACACGTAAACACCTCTATCAACATCTACAGGACATGCCGTCAACACCCTCCAAATTTCAAGTAAAAACACCAAAGTGTGTCCAAAATATGACATATCAAAATTTGAAATTTTCATTTGTCAGAGTGGCACAGTTCCACAAATTTTGACATTTAACACACACAATGACTGAAAACTACATCCATGACACTAAGGCTAGGTATCCTATCAATTTCAAGCCACCACCACAAGCAAAACGCTGTCCACAGAACGTAAACTGCACCATGCCATATCTGCACCCAAAAAATATTTTCTGACATGGAAACACTGTAATTTTAATCCACATGACATGCTGTCAACACCCTCCAAATTTCAAGTGAAAAGACCAAACCACATCCGATATATAACATTTTAACATATGAGATTTTCATTCATCAGACTGGCACAGTTCCGCACCTGTTAACATTTACCACACACAACAACTGAAAACTACATCCGTGACACTAAGACTAGGTACCCTATCAATTTCAAGCCACCACCACAAGCAAAACACTGTCCGCAACACGTAAAGTGTGTCACGCAATAGCTCTGCAAAAAATATTTTCTCCAACACGTAAACGCCATAATTCACATCTACAGGACATGCCATAAACACCCTCCAAATGTCAAGTAAAAAGACCAAACCATTCCTGAGATATTCAATATGAAAGATTACTAAAATTCCCCTATCTATTCCATTATAAAAAAAATCTGGCCATCTTGTCCCTCCCTCGTGATCAAAGATGGCGATCAAAGAATTTCACGATCAAAGAATTTGCAGGCTCACAATCAAAGAATTAAAAATATTATAAATCAAAAAATTGAAGGAATTGCGGTAAACCATGGTTCGACAGAACGAAGCCCCCTGAGTAAAACCCACCCTCATTTGACTTCCTAGGACACCCCTGGGCTGAGAAAATTGATTTTTTAAATTGGGCGATCTCGTCCCTCTCTCACGATGCACGACCACGATCAAAGAATCTCACGAACAAAGAATTTGCAGGCTCGCGATCAAAGAATTTGCAGGTTCACGAACAAAGAATTAACAAGCATTTGTCAATGCCGAACGTTCGCTTGCAGGTATCTGCAGTGGTGTTTGGCATGTATGGTGCTTTACCCCAATGCCCTGTGCGATTGCTGGTATTTGCACAATAAATTGTCAGCATGACCTTTCTGTTACCCCCATTGTGCGCTACATAGGCGGAAATATTGAAAATTCGCAAACCTACGAGCGTGTGTGGGAACTGTGCAACGACCGCTCGTAAAACAGTCATTTTTAGGAATTTTTTTACCAAATTTTCAACATTGCCATTTTAAAACCTCTGCTAATATGAACAGCGTCACTGTGATTTTCTTACTGTGTCCCATACATTGATTTACATATACCGACTGCATTCAGTAGCACTACATGGGCGGAAAGAGCGTTTTGGGCAGGATGTGAAAAATGACAGCTGTACTGCTCATAAGGAGGTGTGGTAAAATGGCAATGTTGAAAATCTGGAGTGAAAATATTGAAATTGAACTTACTTAGCCATGAGAACCGCACAATGCACGTCAGAAACAGTTATTTGTAGGAATTTTTTGGCCAAATTTTCAACATAGCCATTTTAAGATCTCTGCTCATGAACAGTGACACTGTGATTTTCTTAATGTGTCCCATACACTGAGTTCGCACACCGACTGTGCCATTGTGCGCTACATGGGCGAAAACACGTTTTAGGCAAGATGTGAAAAATGACAGCCGCAGTGCTCATAAGGAGGTGTGGTAAAATGGCAATATTGAAAATCTGGAGTGCAAATATTGAAAATTCGCAAACGTACGAGCATGCGTAGGAACTGCGCAACGCAGACTCATAAAACAGTAATTTTTGGGAATTTTTTCACCAAATTTTCAGCACAGCCATTTTAAGACCTCTGCTCATGATCAGTGTCACTGTGATTTTCTTAATGTGTCCCATACATTGAGTTTGCACACCAACTGCGCCATTGTGCGCTATATGGGCAGAAACACATTTTGGGCAGGATGTGAAAAATGACAGCTGTACTGCTCATGAGGAGGTGTGGTAAAATGGCAATGTTGAAAATCTGGAGTGCAAATATTGAAAATTTGCAAACGCATTTGGATGCATAGAACTCGCAGAATGGCACGGTCGTAAAACAGTCATTTTTAGGAATTTTTTCACCAAATTTTCAACATAGCCATTTTAAGACCTCTGCTCATGAACAGTGTCACTGTGATTTTCTTAATGTGTTTCATACATTGATTTCGCACACCGACTGCGCCATTGTGCGCTACATGGGCGGAAACACGTTTTGGGTGAGATGTGAAAAATGACAGCTGTACAACTCATAAGAAGGTGTGATAAAATGGCAATGTTGAAAATCTGGAGTGAAAATATTGAAAATTCACGAACTTACGAGCCCGCGTAGGAACCGCGCAACGCACTTCTTAGCAGACATTGGAATTTTTGCATCAATTCATGGTTTTGGATCTTTCGAATGATAAACAGCCTGTCATGGCGTATTCGAGGCGTGATTTCATGCAGTGACTGTACAGTGCCTCGCGAAATCACCTTCAGGACCGAATAACGCCATGACAGTGACATCATTCATGAGAAGGAGTCCCAAAACCCATGTTGAAAATGTGGTGCAAAATTCCAAAAATGACTGAGATATGCAAAGTTGAAACCCCCATCTAGCCCATTATACAGCTTACCGGCATTTCCTCAGTTCGCGCTTTGAAGAGTGCAGACGTAGTTTCCGGTCCACCGAACATCGCTGCTACCGGAGTCCGGAGGCATGGGGTGGGGTGGGCTGCGGTGCGAGGGTGGGCAGGTGTGAGGGGGCTGGGAGACGCCACGGGACCGCTTTATTTACAGGTGTTGGAAAAAAACGACGACATGGGATCGCTTGCCACGCTGGGGTGGCCTCAGCGTGGCACAAGATGAGGGCGAGGGAGCCGACGGGGATTGGGCACCCCGCTGGCAAACTACGCTGGGGAGGAGTCGACGGGGATTGGGCACCCCGCCGGCAAAACAGCAGATGGTTGCCACGCTGGGGTGGGCTCCCAGCGTGGCAGCAGGATGGTTTGGGGATGGAGCCGACGGGGATTGGGCACTTGCCGCAAACAAAGTTTGTGGCAGGAAAGCTGTGGGGGCGGCGGACGCGCACGAGGGGCAGCGCGTGACGAGGGGGACGCTGTGACGGGCGGGCGCCAGTATGGCAGTGTGCTTTTGAAGCAGAGGAACACCGCTTGTCACACTGAGCTCCTGCACCCATTGGTGCAGGACCGCCACGCCTGCTCAAGGGAGCAGTGCATTGGATGGGAGAGGCACACCTCCAAATGTGCTACTCTCCCAAAACGTTCCTTGCGCATGCGCGCAAGCGAACGTAAAAATGGTGAAACACGAATTTTTCACCGATTTGAACTGACCCTCCTGAACAAAATCCACCCTCATTTGTGTCCCTAGCCCACCTCTGAGCCGAGATATTAAGTGTTTTTAGGTCATGATGCAAGATCGCGATCAAAGAATTTGCAGGCTCGCGAACAAAGATCGTTAGCGAGCCGCGAATTAAGATTTTGAAAGCTTATAACTCTATTTTTTCACTGATTTAGATGAAACCAAAGACATGGCTCAATAGATCAGAGCCCCCTGAGCAAAACCCATCAAAGTTTTACTTCAGAAGTGACCCCTGAGCCAAGGGATTTGTGTTTTTCCAATCGTAAAATAAAAAACAAAATGGCGGACCTTGTGATCAAAGAATTTTGAAAATCCTCGGGGACAAAGATTCTTGAACCGTGAGGCTACAAATTCTTTGATCGCCAGGTGGGACGAGATGGCCAGAACCCCCATTCTTTGATCGCAAGATATACGTATAAATTTTCCCATTGACTTATAATGGGAACTTAAAAGTGGCATAACTTTTGAATGCCTTAATATTTTTTCACCTAACAAAAAGCGGCATGTTTGGCCACCAAAGCTCTTTCAAATGAGCCATCTCACAAAGTGGCATGCCACACAATGGCTGTGCAGGACCACATTAAGTATGCCAAAAGGTGCCTCCAAAAATGGATAATTTTGCATTTTTCAGCGCTGTCGTACACGAAGACCGACAGCCTGACAGAAACGCAATTTGGCAAATCAAGAGTTCTAGTGCGCCCCAACACATGTACCAAATTTCAGGCAAATCCACTGAACGGGTCCAAATTTATTACCATCCAAACTTTTGACTTTAGTATGTAACTGGCCACTCAACCCTACCTATAGTGGAGCGACCGGAACACTATAATATATATAGTAGGTTTTGTATTTTATCTTATTGCATACGTTGGGTCATGCCTGTAAAACAGCCATGTGGCCCAGTGTGCTTACCCAGTTAACAAAATGAAATAAAATAAATAATATAGGCCTGGATGGAATCTTCTCTAGACTTGATTTTTCTTGTTGTATGACACTTTCAGATCTTTTAATTGGCCCTTTCTATTGCTAAGTTCAAAAAACTTCACTCAAAGCTCAAATGGACAGGGTAAGACTTTCTTTTGCAATTAAGGCCTTTGTAGCAGCTTTTGCGCACAAAAATGGATCTCAAAAATCAGCTGTATATTCTAAAGTAGAATGGTCATCAAAGTAAAATGCCTGGTGGTAAAGTCGGACACATAATGTGGCAAGAGTTACAAATGGGAATGCATGTAAAATACTACTGCCACTGCCACTCGGGTACTTGATTGCCAGTGCTGGGGGTCAGTAACTAATTATAGGTAGTCACTGCCCTCCTCCTTCAGCAAACATTTTTTATTGTTTGTTTTTTTACTTTCTGATGCAGCACCTACTGCATCAAATGGAGAGCCATCTGAAGTTGGTATCAAGAAGCAAATTATCTGCTTCCACCATAACGCATACTTCCCACCCATAGCACAGAATTATACTATGTTTTTACCTGTCAGGGTGTCTGATGCTGTAGGAGGCAGCCAGGAAGCCCCCAAGACTGTGTCCCAGAAGAATCATGTTATTAAGTCCCATCTGATCCCTCCACTCTTCAATCGACTCAACAAACTCCTCTTCTGCCTGCTGCGCATCCCAGCTAAATGAAGGCCGGGAGCTTCGCCCAAAACCCAGCAGATCGAAGGCATGGACTGTGCGCTGCATACTCAGTGCATCAAGATTCTGGACCCAGAGTCCAACACCTCCACCGAAGCCATGCACCATTACCAATGGTGTCCTTGTATGGCAGTCTGGATTCACAGTAAGGGTCCAGATTTTATTTTTGCTGGGGAGAGAGACATAATGAGACTGCAGCCTGTTCTGGATACCTGAAGAAGGAAAAAAAAAAAAAAAGAATGTAAAACATTGTCCCTATTAGAACTGTGATATTTGTTTTACTGTATCTTACTTGGTTCATTTAGCCTGTCCACGAGGGAATGAAAGGCCAAGGAGAAGCTGACAATGTTCTGCTGGCATCACAATACTCCTCCACCTGGGAAAGTGAGATGGCAGGGCCAGAGAGTTTACCAGACAAAAAAAAATGGAAAGGATGGAAGCATTTGCAAAGTGACATTACTTATGAGTTTCAAATGATCTGGGAATAGAAATGATCTTGTTAGATGGATGGGAAACAGACTTGAGGGGGGACAGCAGAGGGTGGTGGTAAACAAGGCCAAGTCAGGGAAGAAAGTCATGAGCTGGATGCCACAGGGTTCACCCCCGGGGCTAGTCATTGATGACACTAAGCTCTGTGGCAGGGTAGACGGTGGGGAAGAGGTCAGGGAGCCTCAGAGATTTGGGGAAGAGGTTAGTACATCCGACCTACTCTAGAATTGACTTCTTAATGTCTGAAAGACTATTATATCTAGTTACACAAATGGAATATAGAACTATATATATTTCAGATCATGCTCCAGTCACTTTGCCACTTCAAATTAGAAAACCAAAATATAATAACTCTTTCAGATTCAATAATCTTCTACTTCAGAATACATTATTCATCTCAAAAACAACACAAGAGACAGAAGCATTTTTCTTGCTAAATAACTATGAAGATCCAGCTGCCACAATGATTTGGGATTCCTTTAAGGCTTATATTAGAGGCATAATCATCTCATATAAAGCCAAATATCTTAAGGAAAAAAAAACAAAAATTATGGTCCTTGGAGAATAAACCTGCACAGAAAGAAAACGTATTTAATGTTAATAAGGATGTCTCTATTTTACAAGAAATTTTGGAACTTAGGAATCAATATAATAAAATTACAACTTCTGAAGCGGAAAGGCAATTATTAAATACTAGGTACAGATATTATGCCCTGGGAGATAAGCCAAAGTGTTAAGTTGGCAATTAAAGAAAGAAAAAGAAGAAAATGCTATAATAAAAATAAAGGATGCAGCAGGGATAGTAAAACCAGATCTGGAGGAGATTAACAACATATTCGAATCCTATTACAAAAAGATATATGCTTCAGAATTAGGTATGGAAAGGATTGACACTGAAGAATATTTACAGAGGATAGATCTGCCTATAATTAATGATGCACAAACATTTTATGTATCAAGAAATGACCTTATCAGAAATTCAGACAGCAATTAATACATTAGCCCTTGGTAAATCCCCAGGCCCAAATGGGATTCCAATTGATTTTTATAAAACATTTAATAATTTATTAAGTCCCCGTTTAAAAATTATTTTTGATTATATGATTCATAAACAAACAATAAATCATTCAGCAAGTGAGGCTACAATACTGTCATTTAAAATAAAAAAAAAGACAAGAGATTCCCACCCTTCCTGCTTCATATCGCCCAATTTCTTTAATAAATACAGACTGTAAGATATTGACCAAATCTTAGCTAATAGACTTAATAACATCCTCTCACATACTACACATACAGATCAAATTGGGTTCCTACAGAATCGACAACTTAAAACAAATGTGAGAAGGACTATCAATTTAATAGATGTATTTAAAGAAAAAGATTATTCAATTTTATCCTTAGATGCTGAAAAAGCGTCTGATCGGGTAGAATGGGGGTATATCAAAACACTTCTTAAATGAATGAAGTTTGGGCCAAACTTCCAGTTGTGGATAGATATACTTCATAATAATATTACTGCTAGAGTTAAAACCAATAATGAAATATCAGATACTTTTTTCTTTGCAAAGAGGGGTAAGACAAGGCTGTCCCTTATCCCCTCTAATATTCGCTTTAGCTACAGAACCTTTGGCAATTTTAATTAGAAAAAATGAAAAAATCAAAGGGCTACAAGTGGGACAAATAGACCATAAAGATCAGCCTTTATGTGGATGATGCTTTAACATATATGGAAAATTTAAATAAAACATATGCTGAACATAGCTATACACTGGATAAATTTGGCAAACATTCTGGGTATAAAATTAATTGGGGAAAAACTGAGCTAAGTGAATCCATAAAGCATTTAAACCCATTTAATAATGCAATTAACCCAACCATTAAAAAAGTTGAGAAATTAAAATATCTAGGAGTACTACTGGACAATAAAAATGAGCACATTTTCCAAAATAACTTTGAAACTCTACTGACGGACCAAAGTACAACAACAACTTAATAACTGGGAAACACTACCTTTGATGCTGATAGGAAGGGTCAATGTCATTAAAACGAATACACTTCCAAAATGTCTCTTTATTTCAGTCTTTACCTATCCTTATTAATAACATATTTTTCACAAAAAAATGGAAAAAATAATAAAACAATGTTTGTGGAAAGGCAAAAGACCTAGGCTAAAGATGGAAAAACTCTATCTCCCCAAGACTAAAGGTGGTATGTCTCTGCCTAATTTTTTCTGGTACTACGTAGCAGCAAACCTCTCTATAACACATGAATGGTTTCAGCAAGAAATTTACCAGACAAATTGCCAATTGGAATTAACTTGTTTATCATTTAAATGTATAAAACATATACTATATGCTGGGACTGCACGTATAAAGATCAACCACATTTTACCAACCACACTGATAACCTGTAAATTATGGGCTATGACCATAAGTAAATGCCTGCAACCTAATGTGTTATCACCAAATACTTCTATGATATTAAATGGGGATTTTATTCCTTCAGTAGAGGATCAAGGCTTTAAAATATAGTATAACAATGGAGTCTCAGACATTAAGTCTATGTATAACAAGGAAAGACTACTAGTCTTTAATGAACTCAAATCATCTTCTAATATTCCAAACCATCATTTTTTAGATATTTACAATTAAAAAATTATTTAGAAAAAAAGGACTACTTTATGTTAAACCAACCTTAAATAATGTTGAAATTCAATTTATGATGAAAAATAATACTAAATTAATATCAAAAAGTTACACATTACAAAATAAATCATGCAATTTATTAAGCCCACTAAAATTAAAAGTAGGAAGACAAATATAAGTCCCAAATACCACATGCTAAATGAGTACAAATCATACATTTTAAGAACACCGGATTACTAGCTACTAAATTAATTCATATGTATTTTAATATTATACATAGGATATATTATACATCTCATTGGCTAAATCTAGTGAATCCCCAGTACTCAAATCATTACCCTAGATGTAAAACCCAAAATGCTACTCTGGAGCATATGCTTATTTTTTGTCAGAAGATACATATTTTCTGGCAAAATATACTATTAGCAATCTGTAAAATGATGACCCTGAAAATCAGTAAGAATATTGAAGGTCTATTCCTGACCATTGGCTTTCTTCACGAACAAACATATTACTGGCAAAAAAGTTTAATAATGCTGGCAATTACAAATGCTCATAAATGTTTGTTAATGAAGTGGAAGGATTTGAATCCGCCTGATTATGTAATGTGGATACATCTTATGGTTGATGTTTATAAAATTTAAAAGATTCACTATTGTTTACAAAAAAAACTATTGGAAATTTGATAATATATGGAAGCCTTTTTGAAAACGTTCTGTCCTTAAGAAATCCTTTGACAGATTCTTGTAATGATGTATAATAATAGTATACTATTATGTTAACTAAAATAAGATGTCTTCCTTCGGGGCTCTCCCTTTTTTTTTTCTTCCTCTCCCCTTTTTCTTTTCCCCTCTATAATTACTATCTTACTTTGTCTTTGATTTTTTGATATTTGATGTCAGGTATTTGCAAATAATATTAATGTTTACCATTGTACCGTGCCTAGTAGATCAAGTATTGTATATTCTTATTTTAATAAAAAAAAAAAAAAACTGGAGTGGAATTTTTTTCATAGCTGTACGGTTACTGAGATATTGGCAAATCAGTGTTACAAGGGTTCCTTTTCAGCACTATAGGGCTACTGCATGGCTCCATTCTTATCGGTAAGTGGGAACACAAGACTCAGGGGGCCTGCGCTCCCACATAGGCATACTGTTGAGAGCAAATGGGCAGCATGGTAGGCCACGTGCTCCCACCAACACATACCAGTTACTAGGTACATTACACGTCCCCAAAACAAAATGTTAAAAAACTTTGCAGTGCACTGTAAATAATCGGTTTGGTCATTTGGCTTCAAATTTGCAGGGTATAAATGGGGTGTCCCAGAGCTGTGACTTATGCTGTTTAGGTGGAAAAAATGTATCAGTTCCATAGCTATGCCATTACGAAGTTGAGATTTTTACTACAGGATGACACTGCGGTGCCCACAGCACTTTTCTGTACCTGTATCTTGGAACCGATGCGAGATACAGACTTTTTACTACTGCAGGCGTAGAGGCTTCGAAGTCATGATTACAACTGCAGTATAATTTTTTTCATGGCTTATACGGTTACTGACATACAGGCAGATCAGTGTTACAATGGTTTCTTTTCAGCCCTATAGGGCTAGTCTATGGCTTCATTGTTATGTGTAAGTGGGAATGCACGGCCCTTGCTCCCACACACACACACAACACACATACATAATGTTATGCGAAATGGCAGCTTGGAAAGTGCATGGGGCCCAGAGGGCCCGCATTCCCACCGACACCTACCAGTTACCAGGAACATTACACTTTCCAAAAAACAATTTAAAAACTTTGCCAGTGCACTGTAAATAAACAGTCTGGTCTTTTGGCTTGAAATTTGCAGGATATAAAGGGGGTGTCCCAGAGTTGTGAATTATGCTGTTTAGGTGTAAAAAAATGTATTGGTTCCATGTATATAACATTATGAAGTTGAGATTTTTCCCATGGGATAACACTGTGGTGCCAGTAGTGCCTTTTTGTACCTGTATGTCACAAACAATGAAAGATACAGATTTTTCACTACTACACGCATGGAGGTTGCGAAGTCATGATTACAACTGCAACTCTGAAATCCCTCCCTGCCGGTCTCCACTCCTGACAACCAGGCTCAGTGTGTGAACCCGGGTCGCCAGCGTTCCAAGCGAACCTCTTCACTCTGCACCACGGAGCCGGCAAGCATGTAGAATTTAACTGCCAGGTGTAAACATCTTACAAAAAGCAGCGCAACGTTTTTGTTTAGAGCTAGTGAGAGCAATCTTTTGTTGGAGTAAGAGAGAGACAGAGATTGAAATTTAGAATTAAAGATCCCCTCAGATGAAGGACTTTGCTTTCTTTTAACTGCCTCTATAAGAGCTATCCTCTACAATTTAAATTGTTTTATTTTATTGTTATTGATCATATTAAAATGTTACTTGTGAATTTTATAACTTTTCTTGACTTGCCTATGCTTCCTGACCAAAACCTCAACCATAGCTGGTGTGAAACTTGGGATTTTCACTGTGCATACTCTACACTGAAAGTTCTGTGTGTGGGTACTAGACTTGGTACCAGGGAAGCATAGAAGACAGGTATGGATCCTGCAACAGCAAGCTCAGGAGTGATTATCAGAAGAAAGGCAAACAAATTAGAAGCAGAAACAAAAGTCTAAAATGAGACTTTACAGCTGGAACCAGTGATGGAAGAAGAAGAGGAAGAAGAACAGGCAGGGACAGAACCCAAAGGCATGTCTGCTTTCTTTAAATTGTGGGTTATGCAACAAAGAGAGACGGAGATGCAGAGAAAGGAAGAGATACATTGACAGGAGCAGTAAAGAAAAAAAAAAAGGGATGTTGCAGTGGCTGGATGCCTTGCAAGCTATCAAAGCTGGAGGATCTGGTACGGGTCTAGCAGTTCAGCAACAAAACACAAATAACTGAAAAGACAATAAACTTACAAAGCTATGTCCCTTGGATGATATCAAAGAATACCTGTCAACTTTTGAAAGGGTCACCAGAGCCTGCCAATGGCCAAAAGAGCAATGGGCAATCACGCTGGTACTGTACATTATTTGACAGCTAAAGCCCAAGTCCCACAGGACTCTGTGCTGGGACCCTGCCTCTTCAATATACAGGAATATACTGTACATAACATCTATGAGGTGTGGAGAAGATGTCTGGTTGTTGAAATCTGCTGACGACACCAAAATGGGGTCAGTGATTAAGAGCACTAGGGATATAGAAAACCTACAACTGGAATGGACTAGACTTGGGCAGTGGGCAATAAAACTAGAGTTTAATGTGGACAACTGTGCCATTATTCACTTGGGGAAAATCAAATCCACTGGCACAGTATACTATCAGAGGTCACATATTAAGAGTAACATCAGAAGAAATGGAACTGGGACTGGTAATAACCAGGGACCTTAAGCTGAATAGCAATGGTCAGGCTATGGCAAAACGAGTTAGAGGTATACTTGGATGTATAGCAAGGCACATTGCAAGTAGGGACAGGTGGGTGTTGACGTCATTGTATACCTCCTCAGTGCGGCCTCACATGGAGTACTGTGCACAATTTACATTTTCTTGGACCAATGCCAGACATTTTACTGCTGGAGGGAGTACAGAGACAAGCTTCTTGGATGATTAAGTCAGTTAGACATATGAATTTAAGACAGACTGGACGCTCTAGGGTTATACTTCCTTGAGTATAGATGTTTGAGAGCGCGGACACGTGTCTGGTCCACAGGGCAGTCACAAACAATTTTTGGGACTGCCTAGGACTGGAATCTAACACCAGTTACTATACCATAAGGATGCATGAACTTCAGCTAAAGGGGGAATTATATCGCACCAGGAAAAGAGCAGCATGGTTCACCCAGAGAGTGGTGGATTTCTAGAATGGGCTTCCACTGGAGGTGGTGAGCTGTGCAGATATGACCACTTTTAAAAGAGGTTTAGACACTTACTGCATTTCACATGCTGTGTTTGGTTATCCCCTTTGAGTTAAGGGTGAGCTGTACATTGGCTATTACCCTGATTTGGCTCTAACACTGCTATGAATACTATGAAGTCGCCCACACAAAATGGACACTGGACAATCAAAGAACTATCACCTGTTGAAAAGAGAAATCCTTAAAAGGTATGACATCTCAGGAGAGACCTACAGGTACATGCAGGGATTCCGGTCCCTGAAGTACCACTCAGTCAACAGTCTTCGAGAAGCCTTCACCCAACTCAGAGAACTCCTCATTAAATGGCTCCAACCAGAGGGCAAAACAGTCCCACTGACCATCAACATATTTGCAATGGAGCAATTTATCAACATTCTATAAACAGATGTCATGGTGGGGGATAAGACTGTGAAAGGACTTACAGATTCAGGAAGCCAACAGACCCTGGTGCATGCTAAAGTTCTGAGAAAAGCCTGTGCAAAAGGACCAAGTACTGGGGTCATCTGCACCGATGGGGACAACTGATACTATCCCACCATCCAAGTGACTCTGAACATTAATGGGGTGTTCCACCAAATGAAACTGGGTGAAGTGCCTAAATTACCTGTACCTGTGATTACTAGAAATGACTTTCTGGGATTAGAGAAGGGTGTAAATCCTGCAGTGTCATCAGCTGTGATAACAAGAACACGGGCAAAGAAAATCTCAGGATGTTTGGGACTGTTCCTTTTGATGACTTTGATTCAGACTTGTTTGAGCCCAGCTCCAAGATCTGGAAGTCCAGGCAATAAAGAAGACACCTGAAAAAAACAGTGGCAACAAAAGAATGATGGACATAAGGGGCTGCTATATGAAAATATTGAACTCAAGAAACAACAGTACCCAAAAAATGTGAACTGGTCCCCAGAGTGTGATGACACGTTCAGACCATCAAGACTGCATTATGCTCAGCCCCTGTATTAAGAAGTCAAGACTTTGAGAAACAATGTCCGTTGCAGACAGATGCACCAGAGGAAGGCCTAGACGTAGTCCCCAGTCATAGAAACATAGAAAGTGATGGCAGATGGAGACCGTGTGATCCGTCTAGTCTGCCCGTTTAAGACTACCACAACCCCACCTATTTTGCTTCAGTCCTGAATTTCCCATACTAATTGTCCCATGCTAGCTTAAAAGCCCCAAACCGTCTTTGCTTTCACCACCCCCGGGGACAGGGCGCTCCAAGGTTCCATCACCCTTTCAGTGAAGAAAAGCTTCCTAAAGTTGCTCCTGAATCTACCTCCCCTTAGACACATGTCGTGACCCCCTAGTCCTGGTACAGTTGTTCATCTGTAGGAGACTTTGCACTTGCACCCTATGGATGCCCTTAAGGAACTTGAATGTCTATATCATGTTATAATATAGATGGGAAGGAACATCCCATTTTGTATATCAGTAGGAAGTTGCATGACAGGTAGAGAATCTATATTATTTAGTCTACCTTGTCACCAACAATATTTCAGGAACAGTATATTATTAAAAAATGATGACAAAGCCAACTTCAATCTAATAAATAACCATCTAAAGAACATACAATGGGAACATATATTATCACCTTTAACTGTGGAACAAGCCTGGAACAGATTTAGAACAATTATTTTGGATTTGGAATCCAAGTACGTTCCAACAAAAAACAAATATAACCACAAAGGTCATATTCCCACAAGGTTAAATAATAATATAAAGAAACTAATCAAGCCAAAAAAAGATAGTTTTTTTCTAAACTTAAAAAAAAATCCAAGCAATATTATAATCTTATTATTATACAAGGCTCTTAAAAAAAAACTAAAATCAGCAATCTTTAAATCAAAGTGAAACCTGAAATTCAGAATAGCTCATTCTAAAGATGGACAGAAATCTTTGTTTTCATATCTGAATTAAAAAAAAAAAAAAAGGTAATGTTAGACAAGTTGGACCATTAATGGTTGATGCCACATCAATAATATCAGACAAAACCACAGCTGATAAATTAAACAAATATTTTTATGTCTTTTCGAAAAAAAGACATATATTCCCTTGAAACAGCCAAACAAGTTAGTGAATCCAACTATTTCATAACAACTAATCACACAAAGGATGTATTAAAAACACTTAACAAAAAGGAAGTCCAGGACCAGATGGGATTAGCCCTAGGCTTTTGTCAGAAACCAATAGTACAGTCTCTCTCCCCTTAACTATTATTTTTAACAAATCACTTAAAGAATCAACAGTTCCCACTGATTGGCTGACAGCCTATGTAACGTAACACCCATCTTTAAAAAAGGGAGTCGATCAAATCCAGAAAACTATCGACCCATAAGTTTAACCTCAGCATCCTGCAAATTACTGGAAAAAATTATTAAAACTTTAATGGAAACAGAACTTCTAATTCAAAACCTTAGTGATAACACCCAGTATGGTTTCAAACAGGGTTACTCAACAACTGCCAACCTAATAGCCTTTTATAATCACATTCATCGTGAGATGGATATTGGGATTCCCATGGATATTATTCTGCTGGACTACAGCAAAGCTTTTTGACCGTGTATCACAAGTAAAATTAATTAATAAACTTACACACCTAGGGATTTCCACTAATTTAATAAAATGGGTGGACCACTGGCTGACAAAAAGGACACAACAGGTAACAATTAACGGATTTTGTCTGACCTTGGTGAAGTAACAAGTGGAGTTCTGCAAGGCTCCATTCTTGGACCTATTCTGTTCAACATATTCATTTCTGACATGCAGACTAGTTCAAACACCCTTTTATCAAAATTTGCTGACGACACTAAATTGGGAGGAAAGGTGGATTCACTGGACAATAGAAATCAATTGCTTACAGACATTTAAAAAATCGAGGAATAGGCAAATATAAATGGTATGGAATTTAATACCAATAAATGTACTGTAATTCACCTAGGCAATAATAATCCACTTCAATCTTACAAATTAAACAATATAAACACTCAAGGCAACTAGTAGTGAAAAGGACCTCGGGATCATCATCAACAACAATAACCTGTCCTCAGGAGACCATTGTAACAAATTAGCTAAACACTCCAATGGGCTATATAGAAGAATAGAATGCACTTTTGTAACTAAACTAGAACATTGCATTATTCCCCTTTATAGGACATATGTTAGACCATATTCAGATTATGGGTCACCCTTTTGGAGCCCGTACCTGAGTAAGGACATAGTGACAGTTGAAGGCATCCAGGGGAGAGCAACACAGATGATAACTCATTTGGCACAGTTATCATATACTGGCAGGTTAAAAAAAACTAAAACTTCACTCTTTAGAAACAAGGCGGCACAGGGGAGACCTCCTGTTCCTTTACAAAACCATATCCTGATGCAACAATGTGGAATTAACTATACTAATAGAAAACTTGTACCAAGAATACATTCTAAACAACTGGCTATCCCTAGGGCAAATACCAATTAAGAGACGACATTGCTTTACTGTAAGGGCCTCAAGAACATGGAACAAGTTACCAGGTAGTCTTGTTAATAGTCCTAATTTTGAAACATTTAAAACTAAGTTAGATCTTTGGTTGAACATTAACATTAAACAATGATCCACAACATTGTGGGGGGCATTCTCGATGAGCGTTCTGCCTTCTTATGCCCCACAATAACAAGTAATACCAAGCAATGATCATATCCTTGACTATGCCTTCGAGTATCTTCCCGAGGATCAAGATTGGTCCCTTGGATTGCTTTTGTCTGTGCCATGCATTCTTGAATTCACCCATCCTTTTTGCCCCTATGACCTCCTCAGGGAGGCGGTTCCATGCATTCACCACCCTTTCCCATGAAAAAATACTGCCTCACATTGCCCCTGTGCCTTCCCCCCTTTAGCCTCATATTGTGACCCCTTGTTTTTGCACATCTCTTTTTCTGAAAGATGCTGCCCTCCTGAACTTTGTTAACCCCCATGAGGTACTTGAATGTCTCTAGCATGCCCCCTCTCCCTCCTTTCCTCCAGGGTATACATATTGAGTTTTCTCAGTCTCTCCTCGTATAACATGTCCCTGAGAGAGGGTCAAGTGTTGAGGGAATGGAAACAAGCTTACGTAACTCCTATCCATAAATCCAGTGGCACATGTAAGGCCGAGAACTATAGACCCATCAGTATTACTGCTATTGTGGACAAGGTCCTTGAGAAAATTGTTAAGGAATTTCTGGAGAAGAACCTAAGGCAACTACAGATTCATGATATATAACAGCATGTTTTTTTTCCGTGGGAGATCTTGTGTGAGTAATTGACTACACTTTTCTGAACCTGTTAGCAAGGCTCCTGATCAGGGCCTCCCAGTGGACATTATTTACTTGGATTATACCAGAGCCTTTGATTCTGTATCACATGTAATGTTACTGGACACCCTTAATGATCTAGGTATTCACAAGGGTTTAACTCCTGGATAAGCTCATGGCTTACAAATCGGATCCAGAGGGTATAAGTAAGGGGGTATTACTCGGATTGGGGCATTGTGTCAAGTGGCGTGCCACGGGGGTTGACTTTGGGATCCTAGTTATTTAACCTTTTTGTTTCAAAGATGCAGGTCTCTAATGGGTCGTGGCTCTGCAAATATGCAGATGATACAAAGGTGGGATCCATCGTAAATAACATGTCATCTATTGATAATTTCCATGTGCAGGGAGTCTTGGGCTGTAGAAAATAAACTAAAATTCAACGAAAAGAAATGCAGAGCAGTGCATTTTGGACATAACAACACTTTTGCTCAATATAAGATAAATGGCAATGTTATTATGAGTACTACTACCGAAAAGGACTTTGGCGTAATTGTCTCAAATAAACTGACCTTTGACAACCATGTGAATGAAGTGACCACGCATGTGCATAGACTCATTGGTAATATTTTGAGACACGTTAGAAGTAGGAGAAGGGAGGTCTTGGTCCCACTTTATGGATCATTGGTTAAGACCAATTTGGGAATATGGTGCCCCTTTCTGTGCTCCTCAAAGTACTATTAGTCATCAGAGGATGGAGAAAGTTCAGAGGCGATTACCTAGAAATGTATACCAGTTGAAGGATAAGGCGTACCAAACTAGACTAAAAGAATTGGGAATGTATTCTATGGCATACCATAAAATTACGGGTGATCTTTGTTTCGTCTTTAAGGCACTTAGGGACGAGTATCTTCGGGAATCTGCTGGTTTAGTTGAGAAAGAAAGTACTAGTAGAGCTACAAGGGCTCACCCGATTCAACTGAAAGGGTAACAATATAGAACAAACAGGAGGAGCAGGTGGTTCAACCAGAGGGTTGTGAGGTTATGGAATTCATTACCATCATCAGTTGTCTGTGTTAATAATTTGTCTGCCTTTAAGATAGCCCTTGATGAATATATGGGTGATAGGAAATGGGATTTGGCCCATTAATTTCTGGCAAGTCCTGTAACGGAGGAAATGGGATTTGGCCCATTGATTTCTGGCAAGTCCTGTAACGGCTTTTGTAGCTTATGGACTTCTATTTAAACCTATGGTTTCTGGTGCAGCCCCAGCACCATCTTCACTGCCCTCCTCTGGACCACCTCTACCCTGTCTGTGTCCTGAGATCTCCAGAAGAACTGCACACAGTACTCCAGATGAAGTCTCACCAACTGTCTGTACAGTGGCATCACCACCTCCTGCCAGGGGTAGATTGGAGCACACTCACCACCTCGAGCATTATGGAGCAGGTCCAGCTTCCTGGTACAGATGGTAAATGAGCCAACCAGACTGGGTAATATTCTGGACCTTGTACTGACCAATGGGTAGTTTGTCAGCGAGCTAGAGGTGGAGGAACCATGGGTGGGGACTAACCACCACATAGTGTGGTTCACACTTAACATGGGCAGGGAGGCTGCAAGAACGGTGACCTGGGTGTTGGACTTCAGGCAAGTTGACTTTGGCAGGATGGGGGAAATAGTGGCCGGGCAACTACCCAGCCTCCATCCACACATGGATGCTAATCAGAAATGGGAAGTCATCAAGCTAGGGCTAGCAGAGACCACTAGCCCTTGTACCAGGACACAAAACAAGAAAGCTAGGTCCAAAAAAACGAAGCTGGTTAAATGTGGAGGTGCTGGATAAGGTGAGGGCAAAGACGGCAGCATTCAGAAGATTCAAGGGATCCAACAGAGAGGAGTACATGAAGCAATCAAGAGAGGTCACCAGACATGTCAGCGCAGCAAAGGCATAAAGGGAGCTTAGACTGACGCAAGGTATCAAAGAAGGGAAGAAGGAGTTCTTCAGGTACATAAGGGAAAGAAGGATTTGTAAGGATCAAATTGTGAGGATAAGGAAGGATGGGGGTGGGTGGAGAAGGGGTGGATCAGGCAGAAGCACTCAACGACTACTTCTACTCTGTATTTACTAAGGAAAAGAATGGGTCACTGCCTCAGGGGGTAGGAAAGATAGTCAAAGTGGGGGCGGAGATGATAGATGGGGCACTCTCAGTGGACAGGGTACTGGACGGACTAAGGACACTAAAGGCGGATAAGGCACCTGGCCCAGACGGCATACACCCCCAAGTATTGAAGGAGTTGGTGGAGATCCAAGCAGAACCATTAGCTGACTTGCTCAATACCTCACTGGGAACACAGTGCATGCCTCAGGACAGTAGGATGGCTTACGTAGTGCCCCTTCATAAAAGCAGACCTAAGGATGAGCCAGGCAACTACAGAGCAACGAGCCTAACATCAATTGTGGGGAAGCTAATGGAGACAATCCTTAATGAAAGGTTGGTAACCTTTCTGGAAGGCAATGTTCTCCAGGATGGAAAGCAACATGGATTTGTCTCTGGAAGATCCTGCCAGACCAACCTGGCTGACTATTAGAACTGGGTGACTAGGGCACTTGCCAAGGGCCACACGGTGGATGTCCTGTATCTGGATTTCAACAAGGCCTTCGATTCAGTGCTGCATGGGAGGCTGATTGACAAGGTGAAATATCAGAGAGCAAGAACAAAGATGGTGAACTGGATTTGGAACTGGCTGCAGGTGAGGTAACAGAGGTTAGTGGTGGGAGGAGAACTCTCATCTCTGAGGGATGTAACAAGCAGAGTGCCACAGGGATCAGTACTAGGCCTGGTGTTATTTAGCATTTTCATAGCCGATATCTCAAATGACATTAAGAACAAGATCAGCCTTTTTTCGGATGACACAAAGATTCGGGCGCTGGTGGATGACACAGTTGGGTAGCAGGGACTGCAGGATGATCTGACTAAATTTGAGGACTAGTCAAACACATGGCAGCTGAAGCACAATGCAAAAAAGTGCAAAGTCATGAACTTCAGAAGAAGGAACCTGAGGAGGTGTTATCAGTCGGGAGGGGTACAGATAACCACTACAGAGGAGGAGAAAGATCATGGGGTGATAACAGGGCAGATGAACCACTCAGCATAGTGCAAGAAATTGGCAGCAAAAGCCAATAAGATCTTGGGGTGTATTCTTAGATGTATCTCCTCCAAGTAAGGGAATGTGATCCTACCACTGTACAGGTCATTGGTGAGGCCGCACTTGGAGTATTGTGTGCAGTACTGGCACCCATACCTAAGGAAAGATTTTAAGTTACTGTAGAGGGTACAGCATAGAGCAACAACGATGATCCAGGGTATGGAAGACAAACACTATGAGAAGAGGCTAAGAGGACTGAAGATGTATTCCCTGGAGAACAGTAGGGATGAGGGATATGATAGAGACCTTTAAATATGTGAAGGGTATAAACAAGACTGGAACAGAGCGAATTTTCAAGTTAAGAGGGGGACGGACATGAGGGGGCATGGGCTGAGACTGAAGGGGGAAGATTCAGGAGAGAGATGAGATGGGACTTTTTCACAGAAAGGGTGGTGTCTAGGTGGAACGTGCTGCCCGAGGAGGTGGTTTCCCGTAGGTCGGTGGGCAGCTTTAAGAAGAGGTGGGACAAAGTAAGGGGAAGGGAGGGGCAGCAGCAGTGTAAGGGGATAGCTAGTTACACACTCGAGCAGACTTGATAGACCATGTGGCCTTTATCTGCAGAAAATGTATGTTCCCGTTTCCTACTGGTGATGCCTCTCCCTGTGCACCCCAGCATCCCACCGGCTTTCCTCAATGCCTTCTTGCATTGTTTGGTTACCTTTACGTCATCTGTTGTGACTACCCCCAAGTCCCTTTCCAGTTTGGTTGTCATTAGTACCTCTCCCCCACTGTGTAGTCCACCCCTGGGTTTTTGTTCCCTATGTGCATGATTTTGCACTTTTTTGCATTGAATGTGAGCTGCCACACTCCTGACCACTCCTCCAACTTGTCTAAGTCCCTTCTCATTCTTTCCACCACCCCCACCCCCCAAGTGTGTCAACCCTATAGCCAATCTTAGTGTCATCTGCAAAGAGGCATATCTTTCCACAATGTATTTTTTTTTTTTTTTAACTTTAATTTGTTATTGCATTTTGCTTTACACAGGGCAGGGGGGAAAAGGGAGCAAAAAGAAAAAAGGGAGATAATAAAACATTACAAGGTACAGTTTCTTTACATCATAATATCACAGCAAGGTTTTTCAAAAATTAAAAGGACACTGTTAGTGACTTATAATACTACATGTTGCAAACTTTATCTAGTGGAGCTTATTATTATGATAGTCTAGCTATTAAGGAATTTGTTATAATGTTTTCACATGAATCAATATGGGAGGGGGATCAGGATTTAAACGACCCTAAAACTATTACATCATGTGCCAGAAGCTGTTCCGTACTCAATTCCTATGCTAAAGGCAGGGCTGGCCAGGCATATTAGAGAGGGTGATCTCTAGATGAGGGGAATGGGCCAATATTGAACTTTAAGGGTATTAAGGGACTGTCTCAAATGGGAGCCCTGTTCTCAGTTCATATATACTTTAAGTGATAAACTCTGGCCTACGGGGAGTCACTTACAGGAACCATATTATCCAGATAGTCATCAATTTAGGAATGGAATTTTGAAGTTTAGCTGTAATGAATTCCATTTTGTATATGTCACAAATAGTATTTTCTTAATATCTAATTTCAGGAGGTACCGGCTGAAGCCACAGTCATGTTATCACTTTTTTAATGGCAATTAACAAGGTACCCACCAATGAAATCTTATTTTTCTGCTTAAAATGTCTAAGGGAAATGTAAAGTTAATACTATTTCAGATGTCAGGTCTCCCATTTCTGGGAAGAGGCTCGACCCACTCTCTCCCAAAATATAGATAATGTTGGGCAGAACCAGAGCACATGTGCCAGGGTTGACACTTCACAACCATAGCCCCTCCAACAGTAGGAGTCATGTGAACGACTGTATTTTGCAGTAATTTGGGGCGTTCTAAAATAACGTGACACCACCTTCCATTTGAATTCTCGCCAGGTCGGTGAGGATGCTATCTTACGTTGTTTTCTCCAAATATGTGTCCAATCAGAAGGGTAAAAATTACTCAGTAAATCAGCCTCCCAGTTATCATGAACTACCTCCATCATGGAGGCGGGGCTGTGTGTTAAAGTCTTATATAGACGCGATATCAAATGTCTTGGAGAAAATTCAAATTTCAATTGGGCTAACAAGGAGAAGAAGGGAGGGACTGGCAATCCTGTAATGTCTGGTCCCAAATTCTGGAACATGAAATGTCGAATTTGAAAGTATTCAAATAGGTCACTACAGGGGAGACCGAATTCTTCCTGAAGTTGTGCGAAAAACTGACATACCCCATTCTGATAAAACTGGTATCCAAACTTCAGGCCCTTCTCTATCCATCTGAAAAATGTAACATTATGTTTAATAGGCTCGACCTTTCCTAATGTAAGCTTATGAAGACATTAACGAGACTGGTCCCAGTACTTGAACCTCTGTGGCAATCGCATCACTACCCTCATCTTCAGAAAGAACTTAAGTTTACCACCATCCTCTTGTGTCCTATTGCTAAGCCAATTTCTGACCCAGTTTACCACCTTAGGACCCACTCCCAGATTGCCCAACTTGTTTAGTAACCTCTTGTGTGGGACTGTGTCAAATGCTTTACTAAAGTCTAGGCAGGTCGTATCCACTGCTCCTCCCTGATCCACTCCCTTGTCACCCAATTAAAGAAACCAATAAGATTTGTTTGACAAGACCTTCCTGCTGTGATTCCATGTTGCCTCAGGTCTTGTGACCTGCTGGCCTCTAGGTATTCTATAATCCTGTCCTTTAACACAGATTCCATCATTTTCTTTACCACTGAGGTCAAACTGACCGGTCTATAGTTCGCCACTTTTACCTTGCTCACACTTTTGTGAAAGGGTATCATGTTTGCCCTTCTCCAGTCCTCTGGTACCACCGCCTCCTCCAGCGATTTGTTAAACAGGACTGCCATGGTGTCACTAGCACCTCTCAGAGTTCTTTTAGTATTCTGGGATGTATCCCATCTGGTCCCATTGCTTTGTCCACTTTCAGTTTCAAGACTTCCCTTGGGACACTCTCTTCTGTAAATAGACTGATGTCCACCACTGTTCCCTGTGTGTTTCTACTGCCTAAGTTTGGTCCCTCACCCTCCTCTTCTTTTGTAAATACTAAGCAGACGTATTCATTCAGGATCTCATTTTCTTTTTCTAGGTCCCCCTCTGCTCACTCTCCCCTTCATTTACTGAACCTCCCTATCCTTCGCTTGGCCTTTTTTCTTTCCTAATGTACCTGAAGAAGGTTTTGTTTCCCTACTTTACTGTCTGGGCTATCCTTTCCTCAGACTGAGTCTTTGCACTTATAACTGCCTTCCCCACCTCCCTCTTCTTTGTCTGATACGGTTCCCTGTCTTACTCTCTCTGTGTTTCTTTGTACTTTCAGAATGCTAGTTTCTTCTCTCTAACCTTCCTTGCCACTTCTTTTGAAAACCAGAATGGTTTCTTCTTTCTTTCCGCTCTGTTAACTTGTTTCATGCAAAGGCTTGTTGCCTCTGCTATACGAACATACAAAGAAGCCAGCAGAAGGCCATTTGGTCTATCAAGTCTGCTCGTATTGCAGGGTCCACAGCTTGAGCTAATGTCCCTGCCCTCTCTCCCTCCCTACTCCTCCTATCCTCCCTACCCATGATTCTTACCTTCCCCCTATGCCTATCCCAGCCTCTCTTAAAGCTACCCACTGTCTTCAACGAGATGACCTTTTCTGGCAGTGCATTCCAAGTGTCCACCACCCTCTCTGTGAAGAAGTACTTCCTGACCTCCCTCCTAAACCTCCCACCCTCCAGCTTAAGACTGTGCCCCCTTGTGATATGGTTGCCACTCAGCTTAAAGAGACTCTCCTTCTCAACTTTATTTATCCCTTTCAAATACTTGAATGTCCCAATCATGTCCCCTCTCTCTCTCTCCGGTCTTCCAGGGAGTACATGTTCAGTGCCCTCAACCTCTTCTCATATGCCTTGCCCTGCTGACCGGCTATCATCTTTGTAGCCCTCCTCTGTACCTTCTCCAGCAGGTTAATGTCCTTTTTGAGGTGTGGGCACCAGTACTGAACTCCATACTCTAGATGCGGCCTTACCAGTGACCTGTACAAGGGCAGTATAACCTCCTTTCTCCTACTACTGATCCCCCTAGCTATGCATCCCAGCATCTTGTTTGCCTTTGCTGCTGTCTTCTTGCACTGCGTGGAGTGCTTCAGGTTACTAACGATCATCACTCCCAGGTCCTTCTCCTCCTCTGATGTAGATACTCGGACTTCACCCAGGTAATACTCTGTCCTGGGATTCTTGGCTCCAATATGCATAACTTTGCATTTTTTGGCATTGAAGCCAAGCTGCCAGACCCAGGACCACCTCCCCAGCTTTTCTAGATCTTCCTGTAGGTCCCGTATCCCTTCAGCTGTGTCCATTCTCCCACAGAGCTTGGTGCCATCTGCAAATAGGCACATTTTGCCTTTAACGCCATCCCCAATGTCACTGATGAAGACACTGAACAACACCGGCCCCACCACAGAACCCTGTGGGACTCCACTGGTTACCTCTCTGGTGCCAGATAACTCTCCCCCACCACCACCCTCTGAGTTCAGTCCCTCAGCCAGTTTTCCACCCATCGGACCATCTTTCCCCCCCAACTCCAAGATCCACCAACTTCCCGATCAACCTTTTGTGGGGCACAGAGTCAAAGACCTTGCCGAAATCAAGATAGAAGATGTCTACCGCTTGGCCCCTGTCTACTGTCTTAGTGACACAGTCAAAGAAGTCAGTCAGATTTGTTTGACATGATCTCCCCACCATGAACCCATGCTGCCTCTCATCCTGGAGACCATGTTCCTCTAGCTATTCCACCAACCTCTCCTTTAGTGTGGTCTCCATGAGCTTGCCCACAATGGAGGTCAGATTGACTGGTCTGTAATTCCCCGGATCATCCTTGGGACCGCTTTTGTGAAGGGGCACTACATGTGCTGTTCTCTTGTCCTGTGGTACCACGCCCGACTCTACTGAACTATTAAATAGGTCTGCTAGTGGCCCTGCCAACCCCTCAGCCAGTTCCTTTAGTACCCTTGGATGTACTCTGTTCGGGCCTGGTGATTTTTCCACTTTCAATGCCAGCAGACCCTCCTTCCCTCACTCTATCCTCCTCTATCACTATGTCTGTGTTCCCCTCTGTTCCGGTCCTCTTTTCCCTCCTGAAGGCACTAGTCTGTCCTCCCTAGTGAAGACAGAAGTATTCATTTAGTATCTCCGCTTTTCCTCCATTATCCTCCACCCACTCCACACCTTTCTTACGCCTAACAATCCCTTCCTTCTTGGCCCTTTTCTCACTTATATAGTAAAAGAAAGCCTTCTCACCCTTCTTAATTCCTTCAGCTATTTGAAGCTCCTTCTGTGCCTTTGCTCGCCGGACTTCCTTACTTGCCTTACTTGGTCTTCCCGAATTTTCTATAGGCCAACCTCTTTTCCCTTACTGCCTTGGCAACCCCAGAACTGAACCAGCTGGGCGCTTTGGCCATTGTGTTCTTCCCCCTGAGCCTAACACACTTTTCTGTGGCAACCAGTATTCCTTCCTTAATGATGGACCACTTTAGGTCTACCCCCATATCTGCTCTGATGCCCACCAGACGGCTCCTTAGGACCTCGCCCATTTTCCTGAAATCCGCCCTCCTGAAATCCAAGATTTTGGTCTTAGTCGGTTATGGCTCTCTTGAGGTTCTCCCACTGTTCCTTTACCCCACCCCTCCTTTTGCCAGTGCTTTCTTGAGGCATTGTCCCATTTTTGCAAAGTCTTCCCTTTTGAAGTTTAGGCCCCTTGCTTTTGTGTAATTTGACTTTTCTACTGTGTTTATCTTGAACTAAACTAGATGGTGATCACTGGACCCTAAATGGCTGCCCACCATTACATCTGTTGTTTTGTCTCCATTTGTGAGCACCAGATCCAATATCACCCTCTCACGGGTGGGTTCCACCACTAGCTGTCAGAGGCATGCCCTCTGCAGGGCATCCAGAATGTCTCTGCTTCTAAATGTGGCTGCAGCATTGGTGTTCCAGTCAACATCTGGCATATTTAGGTCCCCTACCAACAATACTTCTCCTTTTTCTGTCATTTTAAGGATGTTTTCTACCATGACCTTATATATCCCGTAAAGAATACGAGTTACCACGAGAGACTAAAAAGCCCGGGTCTGTATTCACTTGATTACAAGAGAATAAGAGGGGACCTATGCTTTGTCTACAGGGCTTTTCATGATGACCTGTTATGGGAAGATATGGGTTTGACTAGAAAATAAGTTATTGGTAGAGAGAGTAGAGCACATAATGCACAATTAAAGATGGACTGTATAAAACTAGAAGAAGAGGTAGATGGTTTAGCCAGAGAGTCATGGTCCTATGGAACAGATTACCACAGGAAATAGTGGAGGCACCCAGTCTGACTACTTTTAAGAGTAGGTTAGATGAACATATGGGACACAGAAAATGGGAATTCCACTGAATAAGTGGCAAGTCTCTATAGCTATACCAGCGGCTTGACTTGAATCCTGGACATATGAACATATCCCCCCTCCCCGCAGGGGGTCTGTAGATAACCCGTGTGTAGACAGTGGTGCCATTTCCTCTCTCCAGGGTGACTCATAGTGCCTCCTCTCCTCCCTGCTTTCCCTTTATCTCTGTTGCTTGATCCCCTCTCTGATGTAGATAGCTACCCCTCCTCCCTTTTTGCCCTCCCTGTCTTTCCTGCAGACTGTGTACCCAGGTATACGAACATACGAATTTGCCAGCAGAGAAAGGCCTTATGGTCTATCCAGTCTGCCTGAATATACAGCTAGCAGCCCTTATACTACAGCTACCACTCCCTCCCCTCCCCTGACCTTCCCTCTTACCCTATCCCATCCCATTTTAAAGCAGTCCACTGTTCTACAGGATACCACTTCCACAGGCAGCGCATTCCATCCAGACACCACTCTCCATAAAAAAGTGTCTTTTCATTTCCCTCCTGAACGTTCCACACTCCAATCTGAGATTGTGACCTCGAGTGTCCCTACCCCCCCAACGTGAATAGTCCTCTGTGCCCATCTTGTTTATTCCCTTCATGTAACTGAAGCTTTCAATCATATCCCCAGTCTCTCCTCTCCTCCAGTGAGTAAACATTCAACTCCATCAATCTGCTCACGTAGGGTATGTCCCCTAGTCCCTGGATCATCTTTGTTGCCCTGCACTGCACCCCCTCCAGTAACATAATGTCCCTCTTCAGGCATGGGCGCCAGTACTGTATGCATTACTCCAGGTGTGGCCTAACCAGTGACCTATACAACGGGCAGGATCACCTCCCCTCTCCTTGAAGATATACCCAGGCAATACAACCCAGCATTTTGTTGGTCTTTGCAGATGCCTTCCCGCATTGTGTTGAGTTATTCATTGAATCCATTATAATCACCCCCAGATCCTTCTTCTCTGTCATGGCTATCTGAAACCCCTTCCCCCAAAGCTGGTAGCTCCTTCTTGTTTTTTTGCCCCGAAATGTAGCACCTTGCACTTTCTAGCATTGAACCCCAACTGCCAGGTGTCCAACCAGTCTTCAGATTTGACAGATCATCCTGCAACCCATGCCACCCTTCTAGGTCACCCACCACTGCTCCCATCTTGGTGTCATCTGTAAACAAACTGATCTTGCCCTTGATGCCCATTGATATGTCTGATATAAACAACCCAAACACCACCAGTCCCAGCACTGAGCCCTGCGGTACTCCGCTTGTCATTGCCATCAGAAATGACAGCTCCCCTCCCACCACCACCACTGCTGTCTTCCCTGTAACCAGTTTACTAACCATCCCACCATTTTGGCCCCTGCACCTGTACCTGTCAGCTTACTGCCCAGCCTCCCATGTGGCACCAAGTCGAAGGCCTTACTGAAGTTCAGAAACTGGAGAGCCACTGCATGGCCCTTGTCCAACTGTCTAGCTTTCCAGTTATAGTAATCCACCAGGCTGGTCTGACAGGATCTGCCTGTGACAAACCCATGCTGCCTAACATCCTGCAGCCCACTAGTCTCCAGAAGGAACACCAGCCTCTCCTTCAGGATTGTCTCCATCCGTTTTCCCACAATAGATGTGAGGCTTACCGGCCTGTAGTTAACATCCCAGTGATGGCATTATGTGTACCATGTTTCTGTGACTTCCACAAAGTCCAGGTCTCCCTCTTCCATCAAGGCCACTAGGTCAGGGATCTTGCTACCCAGGTTCCAGGCATTTGTACACATGGCCCTCCATATTTTGATGGTTTCACCCACATTCGTTCCCATCCTAGCTCTTCCTCTTGTGCCTCCACTGGTTTTACTCCCTGTTATGGTTCCTTGCGTTCTCTCATCCTTAGGATCCTCTTTTCTGACTACAAATACCTGTGTGGGGGGGGGGGCTGAGTTTTCCCTGCTTATTTCCACTTATTACCTGACACTACAGCCACTGAAATCCAAAGTGAAGAGCAAATCCAGAAAAGAGAATATCATTCCTGATTTTCTGTCACGATATGGTTCAGGAACTAAGAATTCAGAAGGCTGAAACAAATGTGTGTGCTTAACTGAAATGTTTGTTGTAAAAGGTGTACTAGAAAAGGGGATACCGCATATGCGAAGAACAGTAAATGCTATAAGGCAATGTTAAAAGAGAAATAAATGAAGGCTTGGAGACTTGTTTAAAAGACAAAAAAAAAAGATTCCCTCTTAAAGAGGGGTGTATGTGACAGCATTATATAAGACCCCGTCCCATTTGTTATGCAGAGAGAATTAAAAGCAAGTATCTTTTTTTTTTTTTTTTAGTTGTTTTTTTAACCAGGTATAGCACACCAAGCTGAGAGCTTTTTTACAGGAGCGACCTGGGAGCACAAGGAGGTTAAGTGACTTGCTCAGGGTCACACAGTATGCAAGTGGAAGCTGTGGGATTCAAACCCAGGTCTGGTCTGCTGGATGTCACCAGATTTGCAGCTCAGAGCCTTAGCCCACTGCGCTATACTGCTTCCTCTTTTTTTCTTTTTTTCTGTCCTCTTGTATTCTGTCACTAGTTCATCTCTTGTCTGATTATGCAATCAAATCTTCCTTGTGGAACTTCGGAACTGGCCACTCAATGGTCTCACAGTTTCCCCCATTAACTCCCATCCTTCACTTGCTGTTTCTGTTCTTTCTTTCTCTCTCTCTCCCCTTGCTTCTCTGTGGTTAAAAAAAAATAAATGAAAATCAGTGTGTGAAACTGGGATCCCTTGGTTTGCAAATATATTATTATATATATATATTATATTACAGTGGTGTGGTAGCGCCACTATAGTTATGGTTGAGTTGGCACTTTAATGTTGAACCCCACATTTTGTACATTGACAACTTTGCAACTGTTCAACAGACTGCATGAAATTTGGAATGCACAGTCTCATATGGTAGATTTCTTGATTTGGCAAGTTGCGTTTTGGTTGAACTTACGGTTTTTGCGCAGTGAAGTACTGAAAAACGCGTTTTTCGCCACTTTTTACACTTTTTGCCCATCACGCTGCGACCACACCATTTGGTGTTTTGGTCTGACACTTGGAACGTAGAAAGAGTCTGGGTCAAAGAACAATCCAGCATTAGTTTGGTAAAAAAATATTAATCTGTTCCAAAGTTATTTCATTTTTAATGTTTGTGTTCTGAGCATGCTCAGTTCACTCCAAGATTTATATGTATGTTTTGTGAAAGGGGATTGGGCTCACTGTCAAGGATTTTGACAGCTTATGAAAGGGGATTTAAAAAATCCCACTCCATCAGAAAAAATTCCTCATTCGCGAGCCACCATCCTGTTTTCATTTTTCCCCCAAACAAAATGTCGTAGCTTCCTCCACGGGTGACTTCTTGTTGCAATGAGGTACGGGTTTTGTTTAGAGTGATACCCTCTACAAACCTATACCTTTGGTTTGCTTTGTTTTGTCCAAAAAACAGCTGCTTAAAAATTTTTTAAATTCTTCGTCCATGACTCACTTTCGCTCCCCTAATCCCAGTAAGTCAGCCGATCCCCTTTACCGAGGTAACAAAATCCTTGACTGTCACTTTGTGTCCAGATGGCCCTTCTCGTGGATGAGGATCGACTGACGATGAAGATTTTGCTGCCTCATTAAAGGGGATCGGCTCTGTGGACTGGGATTTTGTCGCTCAAAAAGGGGATTGGGTTTTTGAATCTCGCGGACAAAACCAGTCCATGAGCTGAAAAAAAATCCCAGTCCGCTAGCAATCCCCTTTTGGGAGGCAGCAAAATCCTTGACCGTCACTTTGAGACCAGATGGCCAAAATCTGACGGTCAAGGATTTATGGCGGACGGCAATTTTGACAGCTAGCGAATGGGGACTGACCTCACGATCGGGTATCTTGCTACCTCACAAACTAGAAATTTTTTAACTTTTAAAAACATTCCCACTGCATTGCAAATTAATGGTTTGGTCTATTACCTTGAAATTTGCAGGGTATTAAGGGGATGCCCAGAGATGGGAATTATGCTATTTAGGTGTTGAAAAGATGATCAGTTCCATAGATATGCCATCACAAAGCTGAGATTTTTCCCCATAGGATAACACTGTGGTGCACAAAGTGACTTTCAGCGCCCGTATCTCAAAAACGAAGCGAGACATGTATTTTTCGCTACCCGCAGCTTAGATCACCTTTGGGGCTGGGCCTCACGACCCCATGGTACACCCGGGCATCTGTCAGTCTCTGGAGGATGAGACCCTAATATCTCATCTCCCCACTTTTGTCACTGTAACCCTAACTGATACATTAACAAAGTTTTTGTGTGTGTGTGTGTATATATATATATATATATATATATATATATATACACACACACACACACACACACATATACATATATATATATATATATATATACACACACACACACACACATTTATATGTATATATACAGTATATATATATATATATATATATATATATATATATATATATATATATACACACATACATACACACACACACACACACACACACACACACACACACATCCCATATATAAATACAGAAAGCTATTTGGGTTTACCAGGAACACAGGGGGTTAATCCTGAGGTACATTTTGACCTTCCACAAACTTATTTGCAGAGCTGTTGGCGGGAAAACCATATCTGGCCAGAATGTCTTCACTGGCTGCACCTGTTGACAAGACTGGATATACTGGTCACAAGAATGCAACTGACAAAATTTGGTACATTGTGTGAAAACAGGAGATACAGCTTAATGAGAACAGGATGCAGAATTTAACTGCCAGGTGAAAACATAAGAAGGAGAGCAATGTTTGTTCACAATTACAGAGAGAGTTCTTTTGTTGGAGTGTGAAGGAAGGAGACTGAAATTCAGAATTAGAGATACCCTCAGATTAAGGACTTTGCTTTGTTTGAGCTGCCTGCATAACAGCTATCCTGCAAATTTTTTATTTATTTTATTGTTATTCATAATAATAAAATGCAGCTTTCGAATTTTATAACTTCTCCTGGATTGCTTATGCTTCCTGACCTATGCCTCCATGACAGTACAGTGAGAGAGAAAAAAAATAAAAAAAATAGACATTAGAGACAAAGATATAGATGCCTTTAACTGGGACTTGAACACAAGCTGCTCAGAATACCATTCTACTGCATTATCAGCTGCGTCACCAAAGCAACTGGAAACCTGGGAATCCCAGAAACACCATTCTTTCTTAAATGCACAATCTGGTGTTGCACAGATTCACTCCATTAGAATAACTGGGTAACTTTTCCCCCTAGGAAAAAAAAAGTGCAATTTCACCATTATAACCAGCTGATTATAATGGTGAACACATGCCGTTGGTCAAGTGGCAGGGAGGGAGGCTACTGCAGAGGTGAAAAAATGTAATCCAGCAATTATATAAAGCAATATATGGAGTTCTGTGTAAAACCCGAATTTTACACACACTCTCCGTGTTGGATGCTTGTATAAACCCCTCAAGCTTTGCTCTCAGGGTATATGCACAGTAGCATCCAATGCCTGGGGAGGGGTATAAAATTCTCATGATACACACTACCCCATGTATTATTCTATATATAATTAATGGGTTCCGTTTTTTTTTTTTCACTGAAAAAAACATGTATTAAATACCGTAACACCTGAGTAGGTGTTATGACATTCATGCGCTCTCTTCCCCTACGAATGCGCTCATGACACTACAGAAACACAACACGATTTTAAAACTGTCCGTTTGTTTCTCTTCACACACTACTAACCTGAAAAACACAGGCAGCTTCTTCAGCAGGCGGGAGGTATTCTCGCAGTGAGAGGCAGTAAAAGAGAATTTGGCAATAACAGGGATAGCTCGGGGGCCTTACATTACATGGATGACAGTCATACGGGCGTGATGCGGCTCTTCAGTGCTGCCGACGGGGGACTGAGATTAAACTTTTAAACCAAATGCCTACAGGTAAAAAAGTCACCCTTCGATTATAAATAATAAAATATGGGGTGCAGTGTGTTTCACTTGAAAATCACACACACCCTCGTTGTTGGATAGCTAATAAACCCCTTGGGTTATGTGCTATCCAACAACGCGGGAGTGTGTAAATTCTCATAACACACTGCACGCCATACTTTATCCTATATTTTATTCACAAGTTCTTGTACATTCTAGCCTATGAGGATGATGCACCCCATGATAAAGATGACAGTTTCTTGCATGAAAAATTGGATTAACAGTCATTTGATAGCACTATTTTCCTTAGTATCCTGCAAAGTATAACTGGCAAAAACTGTGCTGAGTGCTTCATTAGGGTGGCAGGATGTGATGCTTGAAAGGCTTAATACATTTGGATTAATGCCTTTGGAAACAAGAAGATTGGGGGGGACCTTTTATTAGCTAGGGACATAATAATGACTATGGGAATTGGCGGACATACTGGCTGCACCCCTGGCGGAGCTCTTCAACAGGTTGGTTGAGACAGGGGGGGTACCTAGGGATTGGCAAGAGGCACATGTGGTGCCAATTCATAAAGGGGGGGGTCTAGAGAAATACCAGGTAACTATAGACCCATCAGTTTGACCTCGGTGGTGGGAAAATTAATGGAAAGTATACTAAAGGAATGATTGGGGGTGTACTTGGGGGAGGTGGGAGGTCTGGATAGTCAGCAACATGGGTTTGTGCCAGGTAGATCATGTCAAACCAATCTTGTGGAGTTCTGATTGGTAACATCAGAACTGGACAGGGGAAAGCCTGTGGATGTATTATTCTTGGACTTCAGCAAGCTTTGACTCTGTCCCCACAATGGTCTGGTGGAGAAACTGATGGGGTTGGGAGTAGGCCCTTTGATGGTCAGATGGATTGAAAACTGGCTGGCTGGACGATCCAGAGAGTAGTGGTCGTGGGGAGCTCTCGAACCCCACAGAGGTCGGTAGTGGGGGTACCGTGAGGGCTCAGTCCTGGGTCCCATCCTGTTTAATGCATAACAGACGACATCAGAGAGAGTATAGCGTGAAATGAGTCTCTTCACTGATGACTCCAAGATGGGAGCGGTAGTTGAGGGGGGAAGAGGGGAGGTTGGCCCTGCAAGGGGACCTGGACACCCTGGAAAGCTGGGCTCACACATGGAAATTAAATTTCAATATCACCAAGTGCAAGGTGTTACATCTTGGGCAGGGAAACCCTAAACACAGGTACACCCTGGGAGGGAGGCGCTGGAGGCCTCAACAGGTGGGAAAAGACCTAGGGGTCATGGTGGATGCATGTATGAATAACTCTGAGCAGTGCAGGAGAGCGGCTAGCAAGGCAAACAGGATGTTGGGATGCATTGTAAGGGGGATTACCTCTAGGAGCAGGGAAGTGATTCTGCTGCTGTACAATGGACTGGTTAGACCACACCTTGAGTACTGTGTACAGTACTGGAGACCACACTTGAAGAGGGATATACAGCTCCTGGAGAGGGTAAAGAGGAGGGCAACTAAGATGATACGAGAACTAGGGGATTTGACGGATGAGGACAGACTTGAGGAGGCGCTACCTGTTTTCATTGGAGGAGAGGAGAGACGGGGGAGGAGCTCTGCCTATTTTCATTGGAGGAGAGGAGAGACGGGGGGGGACATGATCGAGGTCTTCGAGTACCTCAAGGGAATAAATAGGGTAAACATGGAGGGGATCTTTAGACTAAAGCAGGGAGGTATCACTAGAGGGCATCGTTTGAAGTTGGAAGGTGGAAGGGTGGGGGCGGAAGAGAAGGAGGTTTTTCACTGAGAGAGTGGTGGACCCTTGTAATGCACTACCTGGCGAGCTGGTTCAGAGATCCACAATGGAGGACTTCAAGAGAGGGTGGGACAGACACAGAAAGTAGAAGTATCAGATGATGGCCTGGCCTGGGGGGGGCGGGGATGGATGATAGGGTTTCTGGAACACAAGGGGGAGGGCCTTGGCACCCAACTAGGGATCTGAGGTTCGAGCAGACTCGATAGACCGTAAGGCCTAATCTGCTGGCAATTAGTATGTTAGCATGTTATGACCAAAACTGATCTAGATGTCAAACAAATGAATGTTAAAATGCGAGGACACCCTTTACAGTTAAAGCAAGACCATTGTTATTCAAAGAAATGTGTATATTATGTCTCTCGAAGAATAATAAAACCATGGAAGTCCCCCACCATATGTGATTGTTAGTTATTCAGAGGATACTTTTAAAAACAGATTAGACAAATTTATGCTTTCTGACATCTCATGATACTATGAGTAATAGAAGCTCTATATGGGCTTTTGCTCTCTGCTCCTAATCCATCTCTGTGAATCTTTTATTGCAACTTTTGCTGCCATTGCCTGCTAGGACATAATAGTGAATAAGCCTGTGGGTCTCTGATCTCTTGCTGAACAATAAATAAATAAAAGCATTCTTAGAAGTGTCTGAGAGACCGCACAAGTTTAATAAAAACTTTGCTGCCTTAAACATCTTGAATGGAATGCAGGACTTACAGCGCAGGATTTTGGCTTCTGTTGCTTTCAGCTGCGACATTGAGGTGGGACACCATGAAGGCAGCCAGCCAGTCAGCCAACTCTGGGGTCTAAAGAGTAAAAACATAAAAACAGAGCAGATAACAAATTACCAAACTGTGAGACGAACAATATAAACATGTCACTTTAACTAGCTATTAACAGAATTTCTGCATGGTAAGATCCACAGGAATCTGAATGCACCACATTAAACCATCAAGGGACACAGTAAAATACAAGATGACACAACACAATTTTATTGTGTGTCTTTCATATAAGTGCATCACAAAATGTTTCCAGTGGCACCTAATTACAAAGCAACAAGGAGAGATATTCAAACCTTGTAAACACTAAATGGCACCTTTAGGAGTTCCAAAGGTGATGACAGTCCTGATACAGTTCTTGGTTGCCAGGGTGGGGTACACGAACAATGGAGATGAATTAAAGAAGATATTCCTTCATACTTAATGGTAATTTCCTATTCTGTTAGCTCCAACATTGTCAATGGGGGAGTTAATACATGGGGAGGAGGAATGAACACCACTACTGGGGTAGGGGCACAGCCCAAAGCTGTCAATCAGCGTAGAACCCTGTGAGCATGAAGATTCCAATAGTAAAGATTCTCTAGTTACCTACAGTACATCCACGCAGTTCCCATACAGTCCTCTGTAACCAAAAGTCTGTAAAACGCCCAGAATATTTGCGTTAGCACCAACAAAAACATGTGTAAAGGAATCTGACATCGTAAGAGTAGTAAATGTATGTCCTACCTCGCTCTTAAGAGCTGGATGACGAAATGTTACTGCCCACACCTGCCTCTCTTCACTTTATGGCATCCAACCTCTGGTCTCTTGACAGTACTGGTATGCTGCCAATGCTTGTAACATGAAAGATGTACTGTATGAACAGTAAAATCAGTACTAAAAATAACCAGGACTGCAGAAACATGATAAGCACTAACCTGTAACAGGGAGGCACCACTCCATGTTCGTAAAAAATCAACCTGTTAACCTCCGTGTTTGTAATCCAATAAACTAACTTTTTTTTTTAATGTTAGCAGATAAATCTGGACAAGATACCAAAAATAAAAGCTGGCCCGCTAGCACAGCGGTAGCGCTTCCACTTGCGGTACTGACAACCCATGTTAGGTAGCAAGCACAATGTGTCAGAGGGTTGGCCATGGGGAAGTTGGCTGAGCATCCCAGTGACAGCTCTCCACCTCCGGGGGGGGGGGGGAAGAGGATTGGCTTCCTGGCACACAAGTGTCACCCAGCAGAGGCTGGGTGTCCAGCAGCTGGGACAACCAGGAACAGGGAAGCATCATTGGGTGTTTGTAGGACGGGGATGGGAGCGCACCTATACCACGCTGACATCACTGCACATCCGTGCTCCTAGAGGGTAACCATGGAAATGCCCCTGTCCACGAGGCTCCATGAATCCCCCGGACCATCTCTTGAATGATGCACCAGGAGTAAGCCTCAGCTGGGGTCTCTGGTAGATCATGGTCTCTCCCCTAAGTTACCTGGGGGAGCCCTGTCGTAGGGGACAATCTATGGGCCATCCAGCCAGGCAACCTGGTGGAAGATGAAGTTCAACCTGAGAGCTGCTGCAAACATGCAGAGGGCTGGTGCTCTGTGAAGGGTAGCTACCCCAAACTAGACAAATCTCCACACACAGAGCACTCTGAGGCAAAACCTATATAAATTATATTTTTTCCTTTTTCTTGAAAAAAGTTAGCTGCTTTAAACTACTTCCAGGTGTCTGTAATGGAGACAAGTACTTATAAATATGCGATTCTTCCTTGTAAGCCACATCCCCAGACGAAGACATTCGCTGAAGTGCTGAGCTTTGGGACTGAGAGCTCAAAGAAACCTTTAAGAATTTTGCAGTGAATTTATGCTTCCAAGTGCTCTGTGTGAGGAAACAGACTGCTGGAAGATACCAGGAAAGCAGTCCAGGCACCTTATAGAGGGGTACATCCCCAGCCCAGGCAGGAGAAAAAAATGAGTTAAAAAAAAAAAAAAGATACAAACAATATTACAAAGCATAATTTCTAAAATGCAACATCTTTAAATACATATTGGACAATACACTCCAGGAGGAACCAGGGGCTTCTGAAAGAGACCCCACTGACAACACTGGATCTAACAGAAAAGGAAACTATGGTAAGAATGAAGGAATTTCTTGTATCATTCCACATCATTAGTAAGGAGTTAATATGTATGGGTTCTAAAAAGCACTGGTAGGATGAAACACATGTCTGTGTCTTCTGCTGGCACCCTTTGCAAGACTGTGTGAGAGGCCTTTCGGCACCATGCATTTCTGCTTAAAAGTTGAACCGGCATAATATTTTGTGGTGATTTGCATACTCAACCCATGATGCTTTGCATTATGGGAGTATGTGTCATTTTGTATTTATTTGAAACTTGGCTTCCCCGTCAATGCCCTTTGGGGTAACCCTTGCCTTAGTGCTTGCACACTAAGGTTCTTTGTGTCTAAGAAGCACTACCCATTTCCCAACTAGGTGGAGGAGAATACTGTCCCATATATAACCCATACAGGTGAAAAGTAATCATATGCTAACATCCACTTGTAAGACGCTGTGACCAAAGGCCACATCGTCAGAACTTTGAACATCCAATCTGCAGTGCTTAGTGAATGTATGGGTGGAGGATCACACTGCTGCCTTGCACAACTCTTAACACAGATGCCACCCCTCTCTCCACCCAGGAAGTAGCCATAGCCCTGGTGGAGTGGGCCTTTATCAGAACCTGAGCTTTCTTCTTCTCTGCCACATAGGCTTAAGCAATTGAAGCCTTCACCTACCTGGCCAAGGTGGGCTTGGGTTTTTCTTACCTTTTTCCCTGCTCCGAAATGTACAAACAGACTTTCAGACTTCCTGAACTCTGCTGTCCTCTTAAGGTTACCTCCTGACTGCCCTGTGCAAATCCAAATTGGGCAGCTCAAGCTCCTTGCCATGTTCCGGCTTAGGGCAGAAGGACAACAAACAGATTTCCTAATTTACATGAAAGACTGTATGAATTCTGGGGACAAAGGATAGAACTGTCCTGAGGACCACCTTTTGTTCTTTATGTGAAAATGTCTGTAGTTCGCCAATCCTTCTGGCTTAGCAGATAGGAATTAAGAAACACTCCTTGATGAAACGGGCTTGAAGGGTGCTATACAAAGAACATTCAACACCAGATTCAGGTACCTTGGAGGTACCAGTGATCGAAAATTACAGTTACGTAAGAACTTACCGTAACAACAGATCTTCGAGAGAAGTTCCTGCAGTGATCTTCGAGAGAGGTTCCTGCAGTAGGTCTTCACATACAGGACTGCGCCCCATGGCATCAGGACTGTACGGCAAACTTCTAGCTAGCAATACATAGCGGGGGACCGTCCCCGGTGTCAAATGATGGGATGTCGGCGTGACAGCATATGGGGGCGGTCCCCATGCCCACTATCCAGTTCTCCTGCCGGAAGACCCCGAAAGAGGAAAACAGGAGAAAAGAGAAAAAACTCCTTCAGTCCAGAGCTAAGCAAAACAAAGCCCTAGGAAAGAAAAGAAGAGAAAAAAAAAAAACAAGAGCTGGAGGAAGGTGAGAGGGGAAAACGAGACCTACTGCAGGAACCTCTCTCGAAGATCTACTGTTACCATAAGTTCTTACGTAACTGTAATATCTTACTTTGAGAGGGTTCCTGCAGTAGGTCTTCACATACAGGACTGAATACCAAGCAGTCAAGAAAAAGAAGTTGGAGACATGGTTCTGGGAGGAGGAAACATCTGCCAACTAATAAGCAGCTTAGGACAAGAGGCCTTGCACAACAGCGAGACCAAACCCAGCCCTATGCCTAGAGGCAATGTCCAGACTGTAATGTTTGGTGAAAGTATGGATAGAAG
Organism: Neoceratodus forsteri; assembly: GCA_016271365.2. Lineage (NCBI taxonomy): Eukaryota > Metazoa > Chordata > Ceratodontiformes > Ceratodontidae > Neoceratodus > Neoceratodus forsteri. Next base: position 184,858,026 of record JADMNL010000022.1, read on the forward strand.
ATCAAGTGGCCACAACACAAATATCCAAGGCAGACACATTCCGCAAGAAGGCCGTCGAAGCAGCCACACCACAGGTCGAATGGCCTTTCACTTCCCCCAGAAGGGGTTTCTCGTACTTTTGGTAAATGTAAGAGATGCAATTGCCAACCATTTGGACAAACCCTGTTTTTAAATGGGCATACCCTGTAATCTGGGTGCAAACGCCACAAATAACTGGTCAGATTTATGCGCCTCCTTGGTCAGAGAGATAAGTATCTCAAAATCCTGTGCCCATCCAAAGTGTGCAAGAGGTATTCCCCCTGCCGGAATACTCTGGGTAATAAACCAGCACTTGAACATCTTGGTTCAAAGTAAATTCCGAGACTACTTTCAAAAGAAAGAAAGGCTTAGTCCACAGAACCACCTCTGTGGAAAATCAAATAAGGCTCCTTGCAAACGAGGGCCTGAAGCTCTGAAATCCTTCGAGCTGAAGTGATAGTCACTAAAAGGAGTGCTTTCCAAGACAAATAGCGCATGTCGCAACTTGCTGCCGGCTCAAACGGGCAAATTAAGTTTCTCTAAAATAAAATTTAAGTCCCAGGTGAGAACTGGATTACGGACCGGAAGCTTAAGGTGGAGGATCCCCTTAAGAAAGGTTTTGGAACCCTCCAACTGTGCGAGGGCTTTGCCCTCCACCAGAAGGTGGTAGGCAGAAACTGCAGAAAGGGGAACCTTCAGAGATGAATAACAGGCCTGAATCAGACAGGTGCAAAGGGTACTCAAGTACCTGGGGTGCCGAGCAAGAGAATGGGTCCAAGCCCTTGGCCATGGCCCAGATAGAGAATCTCTTCCATTTCATGGCATACGCAGATCTAGTGGAGGGCTTCCTAGCCTCTACTAGAACCTGGGCGACTTGAGAAGGGATGCCAAACCGTGACACTGCTATGTCCAAAGGTGCCACGCATGCAGAAGAAGAGACCTGAGGCTCGGATGCACCAGGCTGCCCTGCTCCTGAGAGGTCGTGGGACAGAGAGAAAGTGGTGCCGGGGGTTCCAATGCCAGCTGCTGCAGCACAGGAAACCAAATCTGCTAAGGCCAGAGAGGAGCTGTCAGAATCATGTGAGTGCCCTCTGTCTGAAGCTTCAGCAGAACCTTCTGAAGAATTGGAAAGGGAGGGAAAGAGTACAGAAATCTCCCTATCCAAGATACAGACAGCGTGTCTCGCCAAAAAATACCACGCCCAGGAACGAACAAGCAAAAGCTGGGTAGTTTTGTGTTGGATGGGGCGATGAAGAGGTCTATCTCTGACCAACCCACTAATCGAATAGATCTTCCACTACATCCTGCTTTAGCTCCCATTCACGAGCCCCCCAGAACGTTATGAACTCCTGGAACATGGACTGCTATCAAAGACAGGCTGTGCTGGACTGCCCAGTACTACACCTGCATCACCTCCCTGCAGAGGGGGTACGATCAGGTGCCTCCCTGTTTGTTGATGTACCAGACTGTGGCCGTGTTGTCAGTCTGGATTAGGTGTGTTCCTGGTAGGAAGGGGGATTGGAAGGCTTGGAGAGTGCAAAGCACAGGCCTCATCTCCAAAATGTTTATATGCAGATGCTCCTCTTGCAGAGGCCATGTCCCCAGAGTCCGATGATCTCCCAGGTGGGCTCCCCAACACAGATCCGAGGCATCCATCATAAGGGTCATGGTAGGGGATGGGGTATGAAAGGGAATCCCCAAGGAGAGGTCGGAGAGTTCCTGCCACCAGAGGAGATCCCTCTTCATGTTGCCAGAGACTAAGATCCTAAGGTCCATGCCGTCCGATCGCTGGTCCCATTGGACCCTGAGGGTCTACTGGGTCACCCTCATATGCAGTCTGGCCAACGGAACTATGGGGATGGCAGCCGCCATGAGACCCAACAGGTGAAGGGTGGAGTGCGCTGTGGTCCAACAGGAGCCGGACACCACCACGGCTTGCTGAATTAGAGTTTCCGCCCTGTCTGTAGGAAGAAAGGCCCTGCCCTGGACTGTATCCAGCACCGCTCCAATGATTCATCCTTCAAATATCTAGGAATTCTCCTGGATCAATCACTTGATTTCAATCAACATATTCAGTCCATCAATATATCAATGAATGTTAAACTAGGGATAGCCTATAAAACCAGTCATATGCTAACCCTCTCAGCCAAGCTGGCTATTTCCAAGGGCATCCTTCTCCCTGCTCTCACTTAAGATGTTCCAGTTTTTGCTTCTACATCTCAAACTACCCTCCACAAATGGGACGTAGCCTATAACAATATATGCAGATACGCTGCCTCTTCACCACGGCTCAAGCACCACTGTAATCTTTATAGTGACTTGGGCTGGCTCTCCCCTTCTACGTTCTGACAATACTACCCTGGCTCTGTTGTAAACTCGGTAATTAGAAATAAAACGCCGCTCTCACTGGTGGCATTGCTTACACCCCAGTCCTCCTCCCATGGGCCGCCTCAGCTGGTAAGGAGCTACTTACCATGCCCAGATGCCAGATATCTGTAGGCTCCAGAGCATTCAACAATGTGGCCTCTAGGCTCTGGAACTCCTATCCATTAGCCCTTCAACAGGCCACATCCCACATTTGTTTTAAAAGTGGGCTGCAACAGTACCTGTCTTCAGTAAACCAATGTGCTTTTTTGACCCCAACTAGCTCTGCTTTGCCTAAGTAACCCCCACCCAGGTATTCCGTTTCCATCTTGACAGCACTACCTGGTGGGCTGGGTTCGGGGAGAAATATGTCACCCGGCACATTGGCTAGGTCTGGCTACTCTGCCACAGGGGCACCCAAGTAACTCCTGACACAGGAAGCAATAACTGTAATGTCCAATACCAGAAGTGGGATTCTAAAGTGTGGCTTTTAATCACATCCGACAGAATAACAAAGCATAGATGGACCCCCACAGGGCTACACTCCTGGTAATGCAGATTTATGGAGATCAGAACACTTTCACTTTAGCCCTCAGGTTTTGAAACACACTGGGCCCACAGCCCGGACTTGTACTCTGCTCTGGGTTTCCCTGGCTCGGCTCCCTTGCCAGCCACTTGGACTACTTTCCTTCCATGGCTCGGCTATCATGCCAGCCCTTGGACACTTTCCATATAGCATGGAAACATTTACTGGTGGCTCCCTAAACCACCTAGGAGCACTTCTGGCTCCATCAGGGAATTTTCCTCATCAATCCCACGTCTGGGTACTTTCCTCAGGCACTGACCAAGTACCTGAGAGAAAGCAACAGGTATCCCAAAGCAAACCCATAGAGGTAAATTTGGTTACCACTGATGGGGGGTCTCCCACCTCTCACTCCCATAATTCATACCCGGCCATTTCTCTGGACTGTAACACACTCATCCTTGAAAACACTTTGCTGTGTAGATTCTCTTTAAATGTATTCACATTCAATCTACTGTCTTTCCATCCCATTTGTGCTGAACTTGAACATACTTAATAAGTGGCTGTGTCCATTACTCTAGACACCCCACAGAGTTAAGCAGTCCAATCCCCACATCTTCCAAACTGTACTTGGCTGTCTTTTCCTGACTCCACAGTAACAGTCACTTTAGTTTCATCTTGTTTCAGGTGAAAACACACTGGTCCTTTAGCAGAGCAAACTTGCCCCTTGGTTGCAGGTGCCCCACAGGCGTTTTCTCTTCAAATAAATCTTGTCCCGAACTTCTGGTGCCTCAGCACGAACTTAACTCAGGCAGCTTCTTTTTCCCCTAGCCGGACCAGGGGGGTTGCCCCTGGAAACAGGCTGATTCCTTTCCCCCATCCCCACAGGGATGGGGCCCTGAACCACTTCACTTGGCTCTTCTTGTGTTCCTCTTCGGGTGAGAACACACACCTATACAAAAAAATAGCTCTTTGACAGAGCTTTGGACTCTGAGGGCCTGCTTACAGCAGAGCACCTCCTTCCTCTACTACAGACTGCAACAGACTGACTTCAAATTCCCCAACATTCTATCTTAACTTCCCTAGCTGCAACATTCCAGTGTGGCTTATGCAGCTGTGACAGTTCTAAAATGATGTCAGACTGAGAACAGAGTGAGACAGTGTGAAATCCATTTAACTGGAGTTTCACAAGCTGCCTTCCCCTGCCTACCACTAGGTCTAACTGGGATTCTTGTAACCCTGGGTAACAGGGGGGTTACACCTATACTAACTTTTCTCTATTAAAATCATAGCACCTTCCGGACCCTACCAAATTTTCCCTCTGCCCACTTGTACTTTCTCTCATTCCCTACTCTCTCTCTTCCCTCTCTTTCAATATCCTATCTCTACCTACTGGGTACTTCTGCACTTTACCTCCCTGGGTTGCACCCTTCTTCTCTGTCTCAGCTATTGAGTCCTAGTTGGACAGCCCTCTCTCTCTTAGTCTTCCCTTTTCTCGACACTGCTATAACCTATTCTCTCTATACCAGTTGCCATGGTTTGTACTACTGTTTTGCTTGCGTACTCGGATGTAGGTAACCCCTTTGGAGCATGTAATATCTTACGCTGCCATATGTTGCTTTCATTGTAAATTTCCACTAAGTTTTGTACTCAAACAGTTTGGTTTCATTGCTACCTGCTGCTCACCCATTATGGACTGTACGATGTTCTAATCTTTCACATGTTTTCTCTTTATGTATTATTTTCCACTGTTAGTATGTAATGTTTTGAACTGATGTAATGTATTTGTCCAACTATCTGTAGTACTCTCCTGGATCACGCCTGAAAATAGTCATTCTATGGCTAGGGCACTTACCCGGTTAACAAAAAAAAAAAATGTGTAGGCACTGAGAAAATGAGAGTTGAGACTTGGGATAATTCACAGTGATGCCAAGACTGGAAAAGAGGTCCAGGGTGGTGGAATGAGATTCCATCAGACTGTCCTAAAACTGTGCTGACAACAGCCAGTTGTTCAGGTAAGGAAACACATAAATCTCCTTGAGGCACAAGGCCGCAGCTACCATCACCATGTACTTGGTGAACACCCAAGGTGCTGAGGAAAAGTCAAAAGTCGGGGCCTTGAACTGATGATTGTTCTCCTGAAAGAAGAACCTCACGGAACGGCAGGTAAGCATCCTGCATGTCCAGCAAGCACAGCCACTGGTTCTGTTGGAGCAGGGGCAAGAGTCCCTGGAGAGTTAGCATGTGGAACCTTATGTATTCCACGAAGAGGTTGAGCAGGCCGAGATCTAGAATGGATCTTAGAGCTCCCACCTTTTTCGGCACAAGGAAAAAGTGTGAGTAATATCCCCTTCCTATCAGCCCTGGAGACACCCGCTCTATAGCTGACTTTTTCAATACAGCCTGGATTTCCTGCTGAATGAGACTTTAATGGCCTGACAGGTAGTGAGACCTACCCAAAGGTCTGTCCAGGAACTCGACTGAGTGCCCTCTTGCAATGAGCTGGAGTACCCAAGTGTCTACAGTTATCACCTTCCACCCTTCTAGGTGGAAGGCGAACCTTCCCCCCACTTGTTCCTCTTGAAACATAGGAGGTGGTGGAGGTAATCCCCTTGTGTCAGGACACAGAAGAGAATGCCACTTTACCACTTCCGGTGGCTTCTGGGGCTTTTGCCTAGGGAGACTGGGAATCAGAACCAGTGGCATGTCGCTTGCCCTGACATCTGCCCTGGTTCTGCCTATTCCGCCTCTTCTGGGAGCAATGAAAAGGATGCTTGGGTTTTGCGCCCAAGCAGTACATGGAGCGGACGTCCTTGAGTGACCTGCCGCTCTCTTGTAGCTCCGTTATGATGTCTTTAGTGTCGCCTCCAAAAAAGAGGGACCATCAGAAGAATGCTTTGGATGTCGTGCGCCAATCCCGCAAGCTGGAGCCAAGCCAGAGGCCTCAAACAAATGCCCGAAGCAGTGCATCGGGCAACCGAATCAACTGAATCATAGGTGGCCTGCAAAGCATGGCGGCAGGAAGACTTGTTGAGTCTTACTTTTTCCAGAAGCTTATTTCTGAGGTCCTCGCCCAGAATAGCTTGTACTGTAGTACCTTTTACAAATCGGATAAAGCAGACTTCTGGAAGGACACCATGTGGGTCATATAATTAAGAGACCGAGTGGCGCAGGTGATGGAAGTAAAGACCTTGTGGTCATATTGGTCCGCTTGGACTCTGTCCAGTGGGGAGGCACTAAGGTGCTTCAGTTGGGCCGACCTATCATTGGCCGCAGTGGTAACAAAAGAGTCGGCCTTAAGTTGGCTTGTTAAATGGCATGCCCCTTCTGGGGGGTGATAAGTCCCGTCAACTTTGTTTGAAACCGTAGGAATAGATGAAGGTTGTTGCCATATTGTCGATGTTAAGTCATCGTGCGGCCCCCGTCCGTGGTGGGATGGGGAGGGGTCCGCATTAGGTAGGTCAAGATGCTTCACGAGCCTCTTCCTTTTAATTAACACAAGTAATGCTAAAGATAGCCAGCTGGACAACAAGGATGAGTCTAGAGGAAAACAAACAATATAACTGTAAGTCTAACTATCACATTGATTATTTAACATGGACATAAAACTGAGACTTGGGGGACATGTCTTGAATTGGAGGTGCTATGCAACAATTGTGTATCACATAGCTGTATCATTCAAAGTGTTACTGTTTTGTGTCACTTATTGTGAAGTGTCCTTACTGCTCACATTAAAAATAAAAAATAAATACTCTTTCTATACTTGCATGCCTACCAGGGAAATATTTGCTGCTTACCCTACCCAGACAAAAATGAATCTCACTTTACTAAGGCCTTCTGTTGTGTGTGTTTGTGTGAGGAAGATATGAACATTCTGCCAACAGACTTCTGCAGAAGTATAAATTCTTAAATTGCATGATAAACATACATTTCATCTACTGAATGTGTGGATACGCGGATGAGAGACTGGTAGGATGGACTACTTTTTACTAATTATTTTTCACAAAAGACGATACCTGTTTTAATTAAAATTAGTTGGCTTTTTTAGGATTTCTTTGTTTACTTCTTTTATAAATGCAATAAGACATGCCAGGATGCTGGGTAATTATATGATAACCGAACTTCAAGGTGTTGAAGGCACATGGCATAAATGCTGTGTGCCTCACAATGCACCTGGGAGTGCATTTATCACATAATTATCCACACTCTATTGTGTCTTGTTACTTAAATAGATTGTTACATGGCCAATACAATGTCTGTTCAATATATCTCCCTTAAGAGCTATTTAAGTGTGCCATTCTTTGCTCAGAGACTACAGGGCTGTCCTAGGGAATTCTAAATATCGACCCTTTGTTCATAAATACTGTATTGGATGAGGCACACCAGTAAAGAACAGTGTTAATAAATTTTCCTTTTTTTTCAAACTTTTTTTTTTTACTTCACTCCCTTACCTCTGGCCTCTCTAGCATGGTCACTCGGTCAGCGGCTTTGCCCGTCCAGCCTGAAGTGTGGTTCACTCATTCTCCGGTGGGGCCCACCCCCTTCCCTTTGCAGCTTACCCAAGCCCCCCGGGTCTGTGTCCTCTGGGGAAGGATCACCATCTCCTACCGGTGCCCTACCTATAGTATTGGAACAGCAGCTGACACAGGGGGAGGGATCAGGATTGAGCATCCTGACGCCCGCGGTGGATGTGGGAACGTTATCACTAGGCCCATCTTCGCTTCTCGAGGAGGGAGTGTTTTTTCGCTTGTTCTTTTTCCCCCAGCTGTGGGTCGTGCAATGCCGCCCAGCCCGCTACATGAGCGTTCCCGCACACATCCAGAGGGCGACCGCCTAACGTTCTCCCCTGCGTAGTCCCTATGTCTTGTGGTGCACCCAGTCTCCACTAGGTGCCGCTAACTGCACAGGACATTCCCCTTTCCTTCCCCACGAGAGGAGAGCAAGCCTACGGATGCTCAATCCTCTCCTCCCCTGCCAACCCGAGCTCGCTCCTGAACTTGGGTCACTGGCATGGCATGAGGTGTGGCATCTAGCACCTCAACCCTCAGCGCCACCGGGCCAGCTAAATTTTCCTTTTATTAATTGAAACCTTTTCTAATATTTCTTAGAAATATATCTGAACTGTGATGCACTCTTCCTTTTGCTGAACGAGCACAGCACTATGCAACAACTCTAATGAGTCTCCAATTATAGAAAGGCATTCACAAAGGTATTTCCTGGTAATAGGACTCATTATTTGTGCTTCCTGTACCATCATTTCGACACACTGGTTGCTTTTTTCTGGCATACCCCCTTCAAACTCTTAGAAACAGAACTGCATTGATTTTCCCAAAAAGTAGTGAAATGATTTGTCAGTATAACACAAACATGCAGGAAAGTCTGAAATCATGATTTGCTATTACTTTGTCACATATCCGTGTGCCTTTTGTCCTAGTTCTTCCTCTGTGATGTCAGTGCTCAGCTTCACACCACTCCTAAACGTTTAAGTGTCTGTTTGTATGGTTCAAAGGCTAGTTCTTCCATACACTCACAAAATAAATCATACTACTGCATTTATTTTGCCCCCCAAAAAAATGTGAACATATACACCTGACTGGCTGTTTGGAGGCCCCTCATAGTTCTGGTAAGCCAGTGCTAGGTCAGGTCAGAGCAGTGCACCCCCCCAAAAAGAGTAACAAGGCTCCCCAGGAGTATCCCTCCTCCTCCACATCTAACACGTGCATAGAAATTATGAGTTATTACATCTATAAATTAAAAAAGTCACTCACTGCTGCTCCAGGTCATCAGCCATGCTACTGTTCTGTAACACAAGCGCTTCCTTTGCCCGGTCCAAACTGCATTGTCACAGTGACAACACACAGCTCAGCTGTCAAGAGGGCGTGGGCAGTCTTCCACATATGCCGGAAAAGAAAAACCCTGAATCGTACAATGGGAATCTGCGCTATTATTTAAGTGCACAAACAAACCATGGTCCGAAACTCTCCTCAAAGCATATAGTACAAACCTTAGCCTCCCAGTGTCTTATATGTATTGTCCAAAACACATACGCGGACTACTATGGACGTGAACAGTCGACCCTGTTACACATTTACGTTTTCAATACAGCTTATCTAGTTCGGCAAGAAATCTGTGTTCTAGTATGTTATTTTGTAGAATGTTACCTATCGCCAGCTTTCGCGTCAAGCTACGCAATAGTAAAACCTCAATCATACAGCAGCTGAAATGCTCAGGGCCTACCTCTCGGAACGCTAGAACGAGGAGAGTAGGAGCGTGTAGGAAACGAGAGCGTAGTGCTCAACACGGTTTGTAGGGGGGATGATTTAGTGTAACACTTGTTTTAGGACACGTCAGCGCTGCGGATACGGTACCGTCTCCTCGCTTGTGCTTTCTTTCTATCGGACTCCGCGTTCCTTACTTTTCTTACAACATGTCATCTGCAGGCGGGAGTGCTGGCTCGAGTTCACCTGGCTCGGTATTGTCGGTGGCGGCCCGCTTCCTTGACGAGTACCTGGCGACCACCCCGCAAAAGTTGAAGCTGCTGGATGCCTATCTGTTATACATTCTGCTCACGGGGGCCATGCAGTTTTTGTACTGCTTGTTAGTTGGAACCTTCCCCTTCAATTCATTCCTGTCTGGCTTCATCTCTTGTGTGGGCTCCTTCATACTGGCAGGTAAGGGGTAACATACAAACAAGCCTAGGGAAGCCATAAGAGAGGTTTGTAACTGCCCCAAAGAAGTAAATTGCGACACTAATTATTTTTGAAATCTTGGATAACACCAGTGTGCGAATGCTAGTTAATTGATTCCACGTCAGTTAACAAGCACAGAGTGGTACATAAACACTCAGCTACAGAGTGGTTCGGTGGCAAATGTACAAGTATGTTATGGTACAACAATACAGATTTCTGAGTTCTATGTGTGATGTTTATAATTGGAGCAGAAGCATCACAAAGCGCATGTATAAATCCTTGTTATACCCACAGCTAGAGTGAGTAGGCAGTATGTGAAATCCCTGCTCGCATTGTTGGTAAGTATAGGCACCGTGTAGTCGAAACTCGCTAAAGTTGTGAAAAGTAACGGTATGTGGGCTGCCGCCTTCCCCCAAGATAGGTAATGTAGACTGTCTGCCGCAGGAGTAGCGGGTTGCTCCCTCTCTTACCGTGGATCGCGGCTAAGGCCTCAATCATTGTTCTCCGTGAGCAAGGTATATCTTGCCGGTGCTGACAGGACGTGTGGACTACAGAGCGGGAGCGGTATGGAGTCCCCGCAGTGTTTCTGGAGTTCCAAGCCACCCCGGCCCCCTGCGGACCTACAAGAATCATGTTAGTGTGTGACAATGGGTATGTGATGACTGTGAAAAGGTGGCTCCCGACCCGGCAGACACTGTTGTTCTCCTCTACGTTTTTTTTGTGTCCTGGCCAGTTGGGGGGAGAGCAGTGAAGTGCCGCACAAGAGGCGGCAGAATTGGGCCACCGGGAGCAGAGAGAGAAGGGAAGACAGAGCACCCTGAATGGACCTGGTTCCGGGGAACGGAAGCAGAGCGATGGAGACAGGTTCAGGGGAGTGAGAGAAGACAGCTGGGGGTCGGTTCAGGTGAGTGGGAGCAGAGAGTTGGAGCTGGCACAGAGGTTGTGGAGAAGGGAGCGGGTTTCCGTAAAGCTGAGAGTAGCGCAGAACAGGGCAGCAGGCACCGGGGTCTACAGTGCACGACAGTGTGGAAAACTGAGTGGGTTAAGGACACATACCTCTCAAGTGTCCCTGATTTTGCCTCTGAAATTTCTGCTGTCCCTCCTAAATTTGGCATTTCTGTCACTGAAGGATGGGGATCTGAATCACAAAATAATGCTAGCTATTGGTGTTACAGTCCGTTTCTCATTAAGAAATGCTATTCATACTGAGAAGCATGTACACAGCTTCTGGAACTAATATTACTATTTTTTTTCAGATGAGTCCCTGATTTTGGTCATTTGTCCCTGATCATTTTAAGTCTTGTCCCTGATTTGTGATGAGGGAGGTTGAGAGGTATGGTTAAGGTAGTGAGGGCTCCTATTGGCAGCAGTGATTGCGCGTTGCACCTTCCACCGTACCAACCAGGTGCTACCCATGCACCCAGACGGATCATGGAAAAGGGAACGGTGACAGGAGAGTGGCAGCAGGGTTACTTTTACTGGGAAGCAGTCAGGGGCACTGGAGTAGAAGAGAGCGGTGACAGAGTAGCAACAGGGTTACGGGGAAGCTGTCCGGGGCACCAAACCAGGAAACAGGGCAGCAGACCAAGGATGCTGCAGTGGAAACGGGCCTTGCATACACAGGGACTATCTGATGTGGTGGCAGGGCACCCAAGTGAGTGCAACTTTGTCCAGTTTGTAAAGTAAATAAAATGTTTTCAAACTTTTTGTAGCCCATGTTACAAACGCAGTAACCCACTCCAGAGTGTGTAGTTACTGGGGATTAATCAACACCCTGACACTCAGGCTTCGTCCTCTTGTCTTACAGTGCATCCAGAATGTTGATTAATCCCTAGTAACCACACACCCTGTTGTGGGTTATTGCTTACAAAGTACAGGGTTACACAGTATTGAGGCATTGTACAATGTATGCCCGCATCAAGGAGAGAGAAAAATCAGGAATAGATGGAGGAGAAGCTGGAGAAATAATGGTAAGAGGAAGGGGTGGGTGAGGTGTGGCAGTGGCATGGGAAAGGACAGGTGGTTGGTGAAGTGCAAGGTCGGGGCTACCCAGTGGAACAGTGACAATGTTGGGAAGGAAAGGGAACATTGTTTAACCAGGAGTAGCACACTAAGCCGAAGTTTGTTTCCAGATGTGACCTGGGAACACAAGGAAGTTGTGACTTGCTCAGGATCATGCAGTATGCACCTAGGCGGCTGTGGGATTCAAACCCAGGTTTCCAGATTTGCAGCTCAGAGCCTTAACCCACTGTGCTATACTGCCTTCTTAATTAAGGTTAATGATTAAGAAGTGCTAGTGGGTAAATACAGACTACGGCAGTGGGATTACTGACTGAGGCGGGATTTAATGGGGGCAGGCACAGCAGCCCCAGATCCTGGGCCAAGCCAGGCTCCAGGATTGGGCAGCCACACGGGTGCTGGGCTATCCCAAGGCACTCTCTCATGAGCCATAGGCGGTAAAGCCCCCAGGGTTGCCAGTTTGGAGCTCCTCTGGATTTCCTCCTCTCCAGAGCTGAATGATTGGGAGGCTGACCCGGACTGGCAACCTAACTCCCTGGAGTTGGTGGGTTCTCCGGGGCCCAGCGCCCTGGCACCTCCGCAGGTGCTCCCTGCCCATGGCTCCGGTAACTGCGGCCGGCATGCCCCCCCAGGCAGATGGTGGCGCCGGGGGGAGGGTGCAGGTCAGTGGCCCCATTGCTATGAGTGTGGTGGTTCAGATTTTGGGGGGAAATGTCGGCTGCCATCCCCCTTCCCCAAGGCTAGGATCGAATCCCCCTCCACGGGGAGGATGAGAGGCTGATAATATATTCTGAGACGTGTATTTTCACAATATGGTGGACTGTGTGTTTAAATGGTAACATTTAAATAGGGACGTCAGAGTGCATCCCATCAGCCTTTGAGAAAGCGCTTTGGCATGAAACGCATTCGGCCCACTTTGGTCAGAGAAGATTGGCCTGCCAGCATGGCGCTTGAAACAGACACCTTTTAAGCAGTTTTAGATTGTTACTGTGTGGTGAAGAGACCTTAAGTGGAGATATATTGCAAGCATGCATGTGTCACAAGTCTATTCCCATGGGGCGGGATTCTCTGCGTCACAGCGAATCCCTCTTGTGACGGGGGAAGAGGAGAATGGGTTCAGAGATGCCCTTTCTCCGTGCGAGGGGATACAGATACATTCTCGAGTTTGTGTTCCTGAGGTGGAACTCCCTCGGCCACTGCACCACGAACCAGAAAGCCGCAGGCGTGTATAGGCTTCGGGGGGGGGGGCCTCTATACACCTTGTTACTGTGTCTTTCCCCAGAAATGCTACACTCTGTTCAAACCCCCACAGGCTCCTCTTGAGACCCTTCATATTTCCTCCCCTACTTTCATCACAAAGTCCCTAATGGTACTTCACTTTTGGCAGTGTTTTGGCCCTCAAGCGATCACGCAGGTGTAGTATCGTCTGAACAACTCTTACCTAGGTAGCACACACAAACAGACAGACAGAATTATTTTAAAATAAGCTAAAGGTCTTTACTAATTAAATTAATTAGAAAACAGTAAATAACATAAAGGGAAATTAATTTGAAAATTGGTTACAGGTTATTGAAAATAAAAGGAAAGTATACATAAAAGCCTACACTTTAAACTCTGAGGTTAAAAGTCTACCTTGAGTCCTTAGTTGGAATTTTGAAGTATAAAAGTGTCCTTAGAAGTGTGGTAGTTGAAGTCTTGGCTCTCAGTGATCCAGGAGAAATTCTCTGTCCTCCCAGCAGACAGGAATAGAGGGTCCCACAGGCTTCAAGCAAAAAGGCAACAAAAGGCTGCATCCTGGTTTTAAAGGGTTTCCAAGAGGGCAGGTCCAGTGATAGTGGCTGGCTAGCATTTCTGTTTCTATGGTTACCCAACCAATCAGAGCTTAGTATTTTATTACAATAACACAGATATGAGGTTCTGAATATGAGAGAAAAAAACAACTATGGGGTCAGCCAGCTCAAACCAGACTTCTGGGGAATAGTCTTGTCTCCCTGATGGAAGAGAACTCTAGTTAAACAGCACTTAAATACAGTCAGTTAACTAAATGGTAGCCTAGTCATTTGATAACGAGATTAAGTCACTGCAGACGTCGCCATACAAAGGATGCCCAGACATCACGACTCTTCATGAGGTCCTGTCCTTTCACAAGCAAATGGGCCTACCTGGCCTCCCAGCTAGGCTTAATTATTCTTTTGTCTCCTTTTAGATAATTTAATCAACTCTTGTCTCTGTTAGCAGCAAAACAGTTTTCCTGCCCAGTAACGAGTTCCAGCATTATTCTAAGGTCCAAGTACCTATACCCATAATCCCACTACGTACTCTTCAGTACCGTGTAATATCTGGTTGACCAACCTTTGGAATGTGGCAGGGACGTTCTCCTTCCCAAAAGGCATCACCTTAAATTCAAAGAGACCTGTTGGGGTGATGAATGCTGACAGTTCCCTAGCTCTGGCAGTTAACTCCACCTGCCAGTACCCCTTTGTTGGGTCTGTGGTTGTTAGGTAGATCACCCTGCCCAATTTGTAAATAACTCATCTGTCCAGGGCATTGGGTGGGCGTCTAACTTCATGACTGTGTTGAGTCCACGATAGTCCACACAAAAACGGGTAGACCCATCTGACTTGGGGACGAGGACTACTAACAAGGCCCAGGGACTGTGGGATTTCCTCCACCTCCCTCCTAATGTCCTTTAAGATGGCCTCAGACACCTGGCAAGCTGTCTGTAGTATGGGTGCTTGCATCCGCATCTCCACATCATGGGTCACTAAGTGTGTCCATCCTGGCTTGGCCATAAATAAAGGGACAAATTCCCTCTAAGACCTCCCGCACTTCCTGGTATGTTGCAGGTTCAACTGGCGTGACAGTTTGATTGTCCCCACTGAAGACTCCCGCTTGCTTTCCTCTAACAAGTCCAGGAGGAGGTGGTCTTTGTTTGTCCCCTCCCCAGGACTGCAAACAGCAAACACCATGTCGGTCCTATTTACATATGGCTTCATCATATTAACATGATACATTTGCTGGGTATGTCACCTGTCAGGCAGTTCTACAGTGTAATTCATGTCATTTACCTGTTTGACTACCTTATATAGTCCCGCCCACTCGGCCTACAGCTTGTCCTTCCGGACTGGAATTAGGACCATTACTTCCTGGCCTGTTCAGTATGAGCGAGTTCTGGCTCTGTGGTCATACCAGACTTTTTGCTTTTGCTGGGCAACTGACAGGTTGCTTTGGGCCATCCCTCAGCTTCTCCCTCAGCCTAAGGACATACTTCACTTCGGGAGTTCCCTGGGTGGCGTGCTTGCCTTCCCAATCTTTATGGATCTAGTCTAAGGGTCTACGTCCGTAGTTCAAAGGATGAGAACCCTGTCAACTCTTGGGGCACTTCCCTGTATGTGAACAGGTGGGGAAAGGTATTTCTCCCACTCCCTCCTTTGCTGTTCGGCAACACTTGGAGTATCGTTTTTAGGGTACCATTTAATCTTTCTATGAGCCCATTAACTTGTGGGTAATAAGGTGTCGGTCCAATATGAAGTTAACCCCTTGGTCAGAGAGTACCTCCTGCAGGAACCCAACATGGGAGAAAATCCCTTGCAAGGCATTTGCAACCTTGGGTGCCTTAATAGAGGAGAGTGTGACCGCATCTGGGTATCTGGTGGCGTAATCAACCACCATCAGGATAAACAATTTTCCGAAGGATCTTATGGTAATCAAGGGTCCCACAATATCCATTCCTACCCTCTGGAATGGCTCCTCCACAATGGGTAAGGGAAGTAGGGCAACTTTTGTTTTAGGAGGCAGTAGGCTGTTGGTTAACTAGAATCTGCAGCTTATCCATTAGGTAAGAAAATGGGTAGACTAGGTGGGCCAAGCAGTTCTTATCTGCCGTCAAATTCTATGATCTTAATTCAAGAGGGGCTCTTGCAGTAGGTGATTACAAATAGGACTGAAGCCGGCAGGCGTCGGGACCCCACAGAAACATTTCTAGCTAGCAGTTTCTGGCAGGGGACCGCCCCCACATCAGGTGACCGACGTCAGTATAAAGGGGCGGTCTCCCACACCCGCCTTTCAGTTCTTTCCCACCGTTAGCTCATGCAGCGCCTCGCAGTTAAGTTCACGGCTTTGCAGTCAATCGTCGGTAGTTTTTTACCGCCTATTTTCTACTTTTTTTTTTTTTGGTAATTCGTCAGCCTTACCTACAGCTGCCGTGTATGTCGTCCTCGACTCCCTCCGAGCACAAAAACAAGTGCGATTCTAGAGGCGCCCAGCTCCCGCATAAGGAAGGACATTCCCAGTGCCCTTTTTTTGCCTAGGCCCTGATCTCCCTGTCGAGAAGTGCCAGCTCTGCCAGCAGTTTAACACGCCCACCCGCAAGCAGAGGCAGCAGTCCCTGGAGGCCCACGTTCTTAAACAAAAGATGACCTCCATGGAAAAGGAACTGAAAAAACTTCGGGCTTCGACTTCTCCGGAGGGCCCGCCACAGGAAGAAGCACCAGGACTGGGATTCCTCATCGGTTGCCGCGGCGCTGCAGGAAAATGCCTCCCCCGGGAAGCAGCTCCGTGGCAGCCGTCTTGGAGGCTTCCAAGAAGGCGCCAACCGTCCTGTCAGGCTCATGCTCAGGCCCCTCGGGAGCCTCTGGTTCTGAGGAGGCAGCCGCTCCCAGTAAGGTCGCCGCCTTGTGGCCTTCTGGTTCGAGCGGTCCCGATAAGTCGGACATCAATCCCTCCGGCCTGCCCGGGCAAGGGCCGTTAAGACTCCGACCCTCGAGGCAGCGCCCGTCCTTCAAAGCACCGCCAGGCTGCCCCTCGCTACGAACCCGAGGCGTCAGGACTCAGTGGGAAAACCAGCTCCTTCAAGTCCGTAGAAGAAAAAAAGTTGGCTCAACAGCACAAAGGCATGCAAATATTATAGTAGCTTCAAAAATAGCAACTAGTTTATTACAAAGAGCACCACACTGCAACGCTGGTTGCACTCCGAGGAGGGAGCATCTCCTCTGCTGGATCCCAGGGATGGTAATCCTTCCCCGGGTGACATGGAGGAGGTGGGTATGCTGCTGTCGGGTCTCCCTCCCGCTGGACTGGACAACCCGACGCCGGATCCTCGGGCGCTGATGCCGGCCTACCCAACGCCCGACAATATTCCATTGTTGGATACAGCCTCTACTCCAGACCTGCTGCCCGCCGGGCCTCCCATTCAGGGCCCACCTGCTGGGCCGTTTCCGGTGCCGTCTGCTCCCACAGACCCCCTGGTCCCTGGGTACCTGACGCCGTCATACCCAGGCCTGCAGTATCCGGCATCCCAGTAACCGATGCTGGCCTATCTAATGCCGCAGTACATGGTGCCTCAGTACCTGACGCTGGGCTACCCGCCGTCGGATACGGATACGTGCCTTATGGATACCCTCAGTATCCGTATCCCCCCCCCCACTGCCCTCTTAGCCGCCGGTGGACTTGAAGGAGACTCTGGTTTCCTGGTGAGCTGTGGCCAAGGCTCAGCTCACCAGGGAGGTAGAGAGCCAACTTCTGACACCGGTCCTGGTTCCGAACCCCCTACGTCGGAGATGAGACCCCCTCCCCACCTCCGGATACCAGAGGTGAGCCCTCCAGTTCCAGGGCAGGGCAGGATGCGCTTCCCTGAGGTCTTCCCAAGGGGTCCATTCCTCCGCCACGCCGGGAGGAGGAGTCTTCTTCATCCTCTTCGGAGACCTCTGATGACTTCGATAGTCGTTCCGACCCAGACAACGAGCTCCGCACTCCGGACAAGCCCAGGCCAAGGACTCCTCCGAAGTCTCCTCCGGAGGATCCTTCCTCACGGAGTTGCTGCGCAAAATCCAGGCAGTTCATCAGTGGTATTCCTGGAGCCAGGTCCATGTTAATAAATCACTGCGCACCTGGATCTGCCTGAGACCGATCCTACCCTGGTGCCACCCTGGATTGAGCCTCATGCCAACTTTGTTTCCACCATTTGGAAGCAACCGTCGGCATTAGCCCCCCTTCCTAGGAAGTCGGACAGGCTTTATCAGGCTCCAGAGGGTGTTGACTCTTTAAATTCGCACCATCAAGCTGATTCGGTTGTGATTAGCGCCGTTCACGGAGGGACGACTAACCCCAAACACTTGAGCTCATCACCACCCGACAAGGAATTCCGCCTTCTGGACCAGTATGGGAAGAAGATCTACGCTTCTTCCACTCTGGGTATTAGGGCTCTGAATTACGTTGGTCATATTGGGGATTACCAGAAAGCGATCCTTAGCAAGGTAGAGGCTAAATTGGACTCCCTTCCTGAGTCTCGAAGCAGGAAGTGGCGGATCTAGTCCAGTCTGTGCATTCAGCCAGTCAGCACATGCTTCGTGCCACGTACGACGCAGGGGATGCTGCTGGTTGGAGCTCGGCTTTCGCCATGGGTTTGCGGCGTCATGCCTGGCTCCGGGTGTCAGGTTTGGTCCCGGAGGTGCAGTCTGCTATTCAGGACGCGCCCTTCAGGGGTTCAGTGCTGTTCGGTGGCGATGTCAAAGATATCATCACCAATCTGCAGGAGAAGGGTACTGCACTTCATTCTGTTAACTCCATGTACAGACCCCGTCAGGCTCAGTCGTCCCTTTCGCAGACATTCTTGGTAAAAGGCGAAACCTCAGGGAAAGCGGGCCAACAAACATCGGGCCCCTCTGGCTACCACGCCCCCACCCACCCACCCAAAAGCAGCAGGAGCTTCAGCGCGATGCTGCCTCACACCTCCTGACTCCTTTCCTCTCCCACAGCCTCTGGGCCTTCCGGAGGAACCGGTAGGAGGGAGATTCTCCCTCCACCTACTAGGTTGGGAGAGGATCACTTCAGACACTTGGGAGCTCCAGCTGATCGCAGAAGGACACTCAATAGAGTTTCTTCAGAAACCTCCTCCCAACCCCCTGGGTCGTCTTACTCCCCAGAACATCATCTTTTGGTTCAGGAAGAAATATCCTCTCTTCTTCTGAAGGAGGCGATGGAGCCCGACCCTCCCCATCTTCGGGGGACGGGCTGCTACTCCCATTTCTTCCCGGTCCCGAAGAAGTCAGGAGATGTGAGGCCGATTCTCGACCTCAGCTCCCTGAACTTGTTCATGGAGTACAAAGGTTCAGGATGCTCTCTCTGCAGAGTCTTCTGCCCCTTCTTCAGGTGGGACAGTGGCTGTGTGCTCTGGACATGCAGGATGCTTACCTGCATATCCCTATTCGCCATTCCCACCACAAATACCTGCATTTTGTGTTCCGAGGGACCACTACCAGTTCAAGGCCCTCCTGTTTGGTTTTTCGTCGGTGCCTCGAGTATTTACCAAATGCCTTTCAGTGGTAGCGGCCTACCTGCGTACCCAGGGGTGCAGGTTTTCCCGTACCTGGATGACTGGCTCCTGGTGGCCTCATCCAGGGAGGAACTCCTGTGCTTCCTTTCCCTTATCCTGCAGATTTTTACCTGCCTGGGGGTTACCATTAACCAGGTCAAGTCCCACCTGATCCCGTCCC
Source organism: Neoceratodus forsteri (assembly GCA_016271365.2). Classification (NCBI taxonomy): domain Eukaryota; kingdom Metazoa; phylum Chordata; order Ceratodontiformes; family Ceratodontidae; genus Neoceratodus; species Neoceratodus forsteri. Next base: position 184,877,132 of record JADMNL010000022.1, read on the forward strand.
AGAGGCTCCAGTTTATTGGGGTGATCCTGGACAAGACCTCCGGCATGGCATTCCTGCCACTGGACAAGGCGGCCTCACTCCAGGCTCAGGTTAGCCTGTTGTCCAGCCGCAGGCGGGTCATCGCCAGGTCAGTCCTTTGCCTCTTCAGGCTCGTGGCGGCTGCTATTCCGACAGTCCCTTGCGCTCGGCTCCACATGAGAATCTCTCAGTGGATGCTTCGGTCTCAGTGGGATCAGCTGGTGGACGACCTACATCAACTAGTTCTGGTCTCCAGTCCTATGGCTCGGGACTTGCAGTGGTGGATCTTTCAGGAGAACCTTTGCCGGGGAGTTCCCTTCTGGCTTTCTCCCCCCTCCCAGACACTGACTACAGAAGCCTCAGGTGAGGGTTGGGGAGCCCATTTCGGGCCTCACAGGACCCAGGGATCCTCCAAGCTCGAAAAATCTCTTCACATCAATGTACTCGAGCTTTGAGCCATGCTTTATGCTCTTCAAGCTCTGCATCTTCATCTGCTTCCTGGTCATCTGGCTGTACAGACAACATGTGCGTAGTCTGGTGCATCAACAAACGGGGGGTGAACTCGTTCCTACCCTCTCTGCAGGGAGGCAATGTGGGTTTGGGAATGGGAAGTGCAGCACAACCTTCACTTCCCGTCCATTCACGTCCCAGGGGTTGAGAACACGTTGGTAGACCACCTCAGCCGGTCGTCTGCTCACGCTTACGAGTGGGAACTAGATCAGAGGGTAGCAGACGATATTATCCCACGCTGGGGTACACCACAGGTAGACCTGTTTGCGTCTCCTCTCAACGCAAAACTTCCCGCCTTCTGCTCACTCGCTCCAGGGTGCGGCATTTTTTTGGAGAGACGCTTTGTCTCTAGACTGGAAGGGAAGATTCGTCTATGCCTTCCCCCGATCCCCTTGATTCCACGGGTCTTACAGAAACTCAGCTCGGAAGGAGCTCGCATGATCCTCATCGCTCCTTTCTGGCCCAGGCAAGTTTGGTTCTCTCTTCTGCAACAGTATTCAGAGGAACCTCCTCTTCTTATGTCCCAGGTTTTGCTGACCCAGGATCAGGGGAGCCTGGTCCATCCAGGCCTCAGGTCCCTTCAGTTGCACGTGTGGCTCCTGCAGACGTAGCTCAAGCTCGTTTCGGGGTTTCCCCATTGGTAGCTGAGATTCTAGTGGAGGCCAGAAAGCCCTCCACTAGATCTGCCTATGCCATGAAGTGGAAACAGTTCTCTATTTGGGCCACTACCAAAGATTTTGAGCCTTTCTCTTGCTCTGTTGGGCTGCTGTTGGATTGCTTGCGCCATCTCTTTGATCTGGGTCTCAGTCATTCCTCTCTGAAGGTTCATATGTCGGCCACCTCAGCTTACCATGTTCCTTTTGGGGACAGGACTTTTACGCAGTTGGAAGTCTCCAAGACTTTTCTTAGAGGGGTCCTCCACTTGAGACCCCCTATTCGGGTTCCTGCTCCTCCTTGGGATTTGAATGTTATCCTTGAGAAGCTTACTCTGCCTCCTTTCGAGCCGGCAGCCTCAGCAGACCTAAAGTTCCTTTCATGGAAGACTCTGTTCCTTGTGGCCATTACTTCTGCTCAAAGGATTTCTGAGCTCCAGGCCCTCATGTGCAAAACCCCATATTTGATTTTCCACAAGGAATGTGTGGCTCTTCGTACCAACCCTAAGTTTCTCCCCAAGGTAGTAGCAGAATCTACGCTGAATCAATCCATGGAGCTGCTCGCTTTCTTTATGCAGCACTCCAGTCAAGGGGAGTGCCTCTTGCATACTTGGGATGTTCACCGAATCCTGAGATACTACACCACAAGGACAAAGGATCTCGGGAAGACTGATCGACTGTTTGTCTCTTTTGCTCATAAAAGTGAAGGCAATGCTGTTTCTAAGCAATGCCTGTCGAAATGGTTGGCTCATTGTATCACTTTCTGTTACGACAAGTACAACAAGACCCTGCCGGGTCAGGTCAGAGGGCATTCCACCAGAGGGGTCGCTGCCTTCTCTGCTTGTTTCAAGAATGTGTCCGTGGCAGACATCTGTGCAGCTGCTACTTGGACTTCTGTCCATACCTTTTCGAAACACTACAGTTTGGACATTGTCTTTCACCATAGAGCTGGCTTTGGGTTGGCTGTTATGCAGGGTCTTCTTTCCTAAGACCTCAGCAGCCAGAGGGTCTGCTTTTGGGTAGTTTTCCTCCTCCCGTTTGCTTCTGCTTGTTCCAGACTGCTTGGGACTCAGTCCTATTTGTAAATGCCTACTGCAAGAGCCCGCTCAATGTAAGATAGTACAGTTACGCAAGAACTTACCGTAACGGTAGATCTTCGAGAGAGGCTCTTGCAGTAGGTAATACCTTCCCTCCCTCCATCCCCCTAAGCTTTTTCAGCTCCTTTTCCGGTGAGGGAAACATCCACTTCTCTCTCTCATCTCGCCTTTTTAGGCCTTTGGTGGGAAAGAACTGGAAGGCGGGTGTGGGAGACCGCCCCTTTATACTGACGTCAGTCACCTGATGTGGGGGCAGTCCCCCGCCAGAGACTGCTAGCTAGAAATTTTTCCGTGGGGTCCTGACGCCTGCCAGCTTCAGTCCTATTTGTAATTACCTACTGCAAGAGCCTCTCTCGAAGATCTACTATTACGGTAAGTTCTTACGTAACTGTACTTTTCTGTGTTACTACCTGCCTTCCCTATCTGTTAGCACTGGTGGCAAGACCTGCAATATTCCTTCATCTGCTGGGTGAAGTTGCACAGATAGAAATTTTGGTCCAATTGCTGCATGGTGCACTCGATTCCCAGATGTCCAGACATAGGGATATCATGTGCAACCTTGCACAACCGCTCATGATACTCCTGGGCAACTACAAGCTGCCTGCCCATCACCCCTCTCTGTCCTCACATCCTGTGTATACAACAGTCCGTTGTCCCAAACTATGTTGCATGTCACCTCCCTGTGTCCCGTCAGATTCTGCACAAGCCCTCAGCCTCTCCAAACTAGGGTCAGTCCTCCGAGCAGCTGCAAAATCTTCACATTTTCCCAAAGCATGAGACATGTTCCCCTCAGTTCCTAAACTGGGGTCCATAGTGCTAGTGTCAGGGCATTCAGAGTCACTGTCATCCCTAATCTTCTGACCAATGGTTACTCCTCCCTCTTAGAGTAACCTTCTGTAGCTGTTTGGTGAATATCTACTTGGGGAAGTCCTACCTTCCCTTTACTATTCTCAATGTTGGAAGACACAGGCTGGGGAACCAGCTTCCTATTATCTTCCACAGGTGCTTCAGTAGTATTCAGGGAAATACAAGGGGCCATAGCCGTCTGACTGCGGGTGACTGCACACACCACCCCCTGCTGTATATTATTCCCTATAATCACATCCAGAGTGAGGTTGTCTGCCACTACCACTTTGTGTACCTTCTCTCCTGTCTCACCCCAATCCAAGAGAACACTAGCTAGTAGCAGGGTTTTTTCCTCCCCTGTGAATCCCCTCACAGTGACAAACTGATTAGGTATAAGCTGCTCAGGCTCAACCAAATCCGCTTTTGCCAGGGTAAGAGACGCAGCTGTGTCCCTTAACCCATGGGTCTGCACCCCTTTTACAGTAACCGGGTGTATGTGCTCCCTCAAGTTCACAGGCATCCTCTCAGTGATACACAGTGCACCCACCTCCTTTCGAGGGACAGTTTGTCCACTCTGTGCCTTTTCTAGGACACTGTCTAGCCAGATGCCCTGTTTGCTTACAAAACCAACGTTCAGCATTCTTTTTTCCCCCCAAGACCTCCCTTCTTGGTAGCTTGGGGCTTCTCCCGTTCTGCAGAGGCATTGAGGGTTTTAGCTGTCCTAAAGATGCATTTATCCCTTTCTGTGCTGCAGCACCTGCTCCCCCACTTCTTTTAAAGCAGGCCGTCTCCTGGCATAGCGATCTGAGAGCTCAGCAGCTTGCTGTGCTGTTTTGGGATCCCGGTCCTCCAGCCAGGTTTTCAGCTCCGCTGGGCAAGCCCAAAAGAATTGCTCTAAAAGTATAACTTCCTAATTTTCCCCACAGTTTGCTTCCACCCCTTCCCACCAACACTTTCAAAACTGCCGTTGCTTTGTGGCTAGTTCTTCAAAGCTCATGTCGGGCCTTTTTTGGAGTTTACGGAATTTTACCCTGTAGGCCTCAGGAGTCGGTTCATACTGTACTTTTTAAGTAAAGCAGCTTTAAGTTTCTCATAGTCTTGGCTATCATCATTGTCCAGTTGGCCTAGCCCCTCATGCCCTTTACCAGTAAGTAGCGGGGAGAGCTGGAAGCTCCAGGACTCCCTGGGTACCCTGGCCTGGATACAGACCTTTTCAAACAAATTCAAAAATGCATCTATATCCTCCCCCCCCCCCCCTTTAAATTCTGCTATTCATTTGGAACTTAATTTATACCCCAGCTCTGGAGTTTCAGGTCTTTCCCTACCACTTACTTCCTCTGGCACTGGTCATTGGAGTCTCACCTTTGCCAGTTTGAATTCCCTCTGGTGCTCTTTTTCTTCTCTCTCAGCCTCTCTCTGAAGCTGCCTTTTCTGTAACTCCATTTCTAACCTCTTTTGCTCGAATTCCCTCTGCTACTGGGCCTCGAACTTTCTCTGTTTGAACTCCAGTTTCCTCTGCTCAGATTGTAGCCTGATCCCTTCTAGCTCCAGCTCTGTGGTGGCCTTCCCCTGGCGCTGTTGCTCTTGGTTCCCTCTGGTTTCACTATCTTCCTCCCTGGGACTGGATACTATATTCCCCTTGGCACCCCATGTCCAAAGTCTGGTCCTTTCACCAGCTGTGACTCGAGGTCATGGGCAGTTGCTTCGTCCCTCATAATGGACCCCTCTTTCCTGGTACAGCTACTTCAGCTCTTCTGCAGTGTAGTCGCTGTACTTGGAAGTCATCTTTCTTCCGTACACCACTACTGGTATGTCTTTTACTTGCAGCCAAAAAACAAAACAGGGTGGGAACTATATTTTGTAATCAATTTGTCCTTTTTCCAATTTTCTGCCCTCTTTGTCTGTGGTTGTTCAAACAGTTCTTCGCTGCTCACCAAATTGTCACAAGTCGACTCCTGTGGGGCAGGATTCTCTGCATCACAGCGAATCCCTCTTGTGACGGTGGGGGATGGGGTCAGAGATACCTTTTCTCCGTGCAAGGGGATACAAATACAATCTCGAATGTGTGTTCCTGAGGTAGAACTGCACCATGAACCAGAAAGCCACAGGCATGTATAGACTTCGGGGGGCCCTATACACCCTATTACTGTCTTTCCCCAGAAGAGCAGCGCTCAGTTCAAATCACCACAGGCTCCTCTTGAGACCCTTCGTATCTCCACCCCTCCTTTCATCACAAAGTCCCTAATAGTACTTCACCTTTGGTAGTGTTGTGGCCGTTGAGCAATCACACAGGCACAGTATAGTCTGAACAAATCTTACCCAGGTAGCACACACAAATGACAGACAGAATAATTTTAAAATAAGCCAAAGGCTTTATTAATTAAATTAATTAGAAAACAGTAAATAACATAAAGGCAAGATAATTTGGAGAGTGGTTACAGGATATTGAAAATAAAAGGAAAGTATACATAAAAACTTACACTTTAAACTCTGAGGTTGAAAGTTTACCTTGAGTCCTTAGTTGGAATTTTGAAGTATAAAAGTGTCCTTAGAAGTGTGGTAGTTGAAGTCTTGGCTCTCGGTGATCCTAGAGAAATTGTCTCTGTCCTCCCAACAGAAAGGCATAGAGGGTCCCACAGGCTTCAAGCAAAAAGGCAACAAAAGGCTCAGATACCCCTCTGCATCCTGGTTTTAATGGGTTTCCAAGTGGACAGGTCTAGTGATAGTGACTGGCTAGCATTTCTGTTTCTGTAGTTACCCAACCAATCAGAGCTTAGTATTTTATTACAATAACACAGATATGAGGTTCTGAATATGTGGTCAGCCAGCTCAAACCAGATTTCTGGGGATAGTCCAGTCTCTCTGCTAGGAGAGAGCTCTAGTTAAACTACACTTAGATACAGTCAGTTAAATAGACGGTAGCCTATTCATTTGGTAACAAGGTTAAGTCACTGCAGACCTCTGAACACAAAGGATGCCCTGAAATCACGACTCTTCATGAGGTCCTGTCCTTTCACAAGCAAATGGGCCTACCTGGCCTCCCAGCTAGGCATAATTATTTTTTTGTCTCCTTTTAGATCATTTAATTAACTCCAGCCTCTGCTAGCAGCGAATCAGTGTTCCTGCTCAGTAACAAGAGTTCCAACATTATTCTAGGGCCCAAGTACCTGTGCCCATAATCCCTTGCACTTATATTGCGCCACCCTGGCATCTGATGCATTTCTCAGGTAAAATATATATATATATATATATATAACCAAAACAATCAGGTATGGCCTTATCTAACAGCATGTTTTGTATACAAATAAAAAAGGAGCACTTCAAGGTAAAATGCAAACAAAGGGCAATGTACTTGTGACATTCGCAGGAAAAAAAAGTAAACACTGCTAGATGCTAAATGTGCTTTATTAAAATCAAGGAGGGCAAATGGCTAAGCCCATTGCCCTGTGAGAACTATGAAGAGAAGGCCTCTCGCATGCAGAGGAAAGTAGCACTCTGGTTGGGAGTGCTCCGTTGATCTGTAAGTTAGTGTAGAGCAGGGTAAAAACTGGTCAGACTAGTTAGACCAGTGGTCTGTGTTGGGTATCATAGTAAAAGCCAGCAGAATAGGCCTCATGGTCTACCGTGTCTGCTCGTTAGCCAGCCCCCTACTGGGAGCTCGCTTCTCCACCCCCCCCCCAAACCCAGTGGGCTTCAGTATCCCCCTGTGCCTGTCCCAACCCATCTTGAATCCCTCCACTGTGCTCTCTTCCACCAGATTCCTTGGCAGTGCATTCCATGGTTCTGCCACCCTCTCAGTGAAGTAGTGTCTCCTGCACTACCCCTGTACTCTTACCCCGCTTCGGCTTCCACTCGTGTCCCCTGGTAGTTCCCCCCCCTTCTTAAACCGGAAGACCTCCTTTGCTCCACCCTTATTTATCCCTTTTACATACTTGAAGACCTCTATCATGTCCCCCTGTCTCTCCTTTTCTCCAATGCATACAGCTGGAGTTCTTGCAGTCTCTCCTGATAGGGCCTACCCTCCATGCCCTGAATCATCCTTGTTGCCCTCCTCTGGACCCTCTCCAGTAGTGCTATGTCTTTCTTAAGTTGTGGTTTCCAGAACTGCACACAGTACTCAAGATGCAGCCTGACCCAGGGCATTATACAGAGGGAGGATCACCTCCTTCCTCCTGGAGGTGATCCCCCTGGATATGCAGCTGAGTATCCTGTTTGCTTTTGATGCGGCTCTTTGACAATTCTCAGTGTTATTCATTTTGATGTCCACCACTACCCCCAGGTCCCTCTCACCTGCTGTGGCTTGCAGTGTGAGGACCCCCCCCCCCAGGGGTGTATGCATGGCCCGGGTTTCTGACCCCTAGATGCAGCACCTTACATTTCCTGTATTGAACTTCAGTCCCCACTTACTTGACCACTAGCCCAGAGTATCCAGAGCTCCCTGGAGGGCCTCTCGGGGATGCGGGCGCCCGCGTCCTTTACGCACATTTTGAGTGTTGGGACGCTCTGACTTTTTCCGCGAGAGTCCCCGAGACTCTCCGCCACCAAGCCCCGGGAGTCACTTTAGGACATTTTTTATGTTACAGAGAGGGAGTTATTACAAATTAGGGCCACTGCTCAACTAAAAAACCTCTTATTAGTTGAGCAGTGGACATTATTTTATGTTTCAGATGGTATATCCAAAAAATTATCTGGATTAAAATGCCCCAACAGAAACTAATGGAGCTTTCTGCAGAATACTACAGTAAAAGCAGTGCTGGCGAAGGGGCCCGGCTCCCATGTATTTGAATGGGAACCCCTAGAAATATTCCGAGGACTCACACTTTTCGGTTGTGGCCCCCCTTTTTTTTTCTTTTTCATTGCCAGTCCCAGATCCCCAATCAAAAAATCCTGTCGAGAGCCCTGCCTCTCTCCCCATCCGCCAGTGCTCCCAGTTTTGAGTCGTCCGCAAAGAGACTCGGCCTACTCCTAATACCCCTTCCTTTGTCCGAGACATAGGCTTTGAGCAGGAGTGGCCCCAGGACCGAACCTTGGGGAACCCCACTGATGACCCTTCTGGGGAAGAGACTATCCCTCCAACCACCACGCTCTGTAATCACTCCGTAAGCCAATTTTCCACCCACCTCAGTAACTGCCCCACCCCCATTCCCCCCAGCTTTGTTAGCAGGCCATTATGGGGTACCGAATCGAATGCCTTACTGAAATCCAGATAGACTACGTCCACCGGTCCATGGCACCCGTCACCCAGTCATAAAACTCCACCAGGTTGGTCTGGCACGACCTCCCCGGAACAAAACCATACTGCCTGTCATCCAGATGCCCCAACCTTTCCAGCTGCCCCCCAAGCCTCTCCTTGATAATGTCCTCCATAACTTTGCCTACCACAGATGTTAGGTTAACTGTTCTGTAATTCCCCATCTCTTTTCTGGATCACCCTTTGTGGATAGGCACCACATGAGCTCCCCTCCAATCCTGAGGCACTCACCCTGTCTTCAAAGTGAGATGTTGAAGAGCGCGGCCATGGAGCTGCCAGCACATCCGCCAATTCCTTCAGTACCCCCAGATGTAGCCCATCTGGCTCCGGCACCTTCTCAGTCTTTAGCAACTGGAGGGCTTCGCTCACCTTATCCACTGTGATTTTGGCCTCCCAGCCCACATCCTCATGCACCCGCCCATCCCTTTCTAGATTCAGTCCATCCCCTGCCCTAGCCTCTTCCAGTCCATCCGTCCCTAGCTGATGTCCTGATTTTTGTGGGCTCCCCTTCCCTCCTGATGGGATGGAAGGATCCCCCGCCACCCCCCCCCCGGTAAAGACTGAGGCAAAGTACTCATTTAGTACCTCTGCATGTTCCCCTGCTTCCTGCGCCCATCCCTTCCCAGTCCTAATCCTGCTAATCTGTGCCCTCGCTTTTCTTTTCTCCCGTATGCATCTATAGAACCCCTTTCCACCAATCCGGATATCCCTGGCCAGGTTTTGCTCCTTCCATGCCTTGACCTCCCCTTACCTTGGTGACCCTCCTAGCCAGTAACTCATACTCTCCCTTACCCCTCTTGAGTGCTTTAAGCGTGTGTAGGCAGCCTTTTTATCCCTCACTGCCTCCTGCACCTCTGGGGTCCACCAACATGACTTTCTGGTTTCACATTTCTTGGGTGACACTTTTTAAGGCAGGACCCAGCCTCCTGCACCCCTTCTTTTAATGGTCTCCCACAAGCTACCAGGGTCTATGTTCGGCCTTATCTCATCCAAGCACCCACTAAGAAATCCTTCCCATGCCCACAAAGTCCCCACCCCTGAAATCTATGACTACTGTGTTAATGCAGTTTTCCTATCCCCCTAGGTACAGAAGAAACCAGACCATGCCTGCTAACTGGCTGTTTACCTCCAGGCCCCTTATCTGGTCATTGTCTCCAAGGACAATGTCCAGTATCTGGTGTTCCCTAGTAGTCTCCCCCACGTGCTGGACTAGGAAGACATCCTGGAAGACATCCATCTATCTCTGCTCCCTGGCCACCGAGGATGTCATAGTGCCCCAATCTGCCCCTGGCATGTTCAGATTACCCATGACCACCACCCTGCTTTTCCGAGGCCACAGTGACCCCTGATGTTCTCAGCCAGCTCATCCTCCAAGTCTTCCTCCATTCCGGGGGGGTCTGTACACTACCCTTATTTTTAATCTCTTAACCCCCTCGTCTGCAGGGTTACCCAAACCGCCTCCACGTCCCCCCCCCGCAGCCTCATCGACTCTACAAACTATTATGTCTTTTTTGCCCCCCCCATTCCCACTCCCCTATCCTTCCTAAACATTGTGTAGCCCTCTAAGTGTAGGTACCAATCCTGCCTCTGTGTGGCCCATGTCTCTGCAATTGCTGTCACGTCTGCTGCCCCCTCAACTAGCATTGCCTGAAGTTCTGGCATTTTATTGCCATGCTCCTGGCGCTGATCAGGACCGTCCTCCACCCCAACCCGTTATCACTCCCCAGCCGCCTTATTTGCCCAGTGCAGACCCCTGTCTCACCTCCCTGCACAGCTCCCCCTGTTTTTTTCAATGATGCCCGCAGTCCCCTTTGTATGTCCCAGTCCTGAACCCCCGAGCTGCCCGCCTGCGGCTGTCAGTCTGTTTATCCCTCCCCCTTTACAAGTTTAAACCCCACCTATCACCTGTGAATCCAGAAAATTTCAGTTTAAGGATCTCCTTCCCCTCCAGGTTGAGGTGTAGCCTATCCCTGGCATATAGCCCCTTATCCTCCCATGTATCACCCCAGTCCCCCATCCACCGATACCCCTCTAACTTGCACCACTCCCTGAGCCACTAGTTCACCCCTCTGAGTTTCTGCTTATTCTCCCCGCTCGCCCTTGGTACTGGCAGTATCTCAGAGAAGGAGACTGAGCATCCTATAGAGTGGCAAACCCTGGCCAATTCTCTGAATCTTGCCTGTATCTCTAGTTCACTGTTCCCTTCTAAATCATTTGTTCCCAGGTGAACTAGAAAGTCTGGGGATCCCCCGCACTGCCTTGCCATTGAGTATAGCTAGAATTTGGCCTTGTGTACGGATAGGCCTGGGATACATTTAGCCTTGACTGGGCTGTATTTTCCCTCCCCAACCCCCTCCCACTGAATACCCCTAATCATGGAGTCACCCAGCAGGATCATCTTCACCTCTCCCCCCAAGTTACTAGCCCATTTGTGCCCATCCAGGTTCCTCCTTCTATGTACGACCCCCAACTTGCTCCGTGCATACCCCACAGCCTGAACGTCACTAAGCTGTGTGCGCCCTTCCAGGCTCCTCCCTCTGTCAACATCCCCCAACTTTCTTCTCTCACCCCCTGTAACCTGGGTGTCACAAGTCTGTGTATGCCCATCCAGACTCCTCCTTCTGACCACGGCTCCCTGCTTGCTCCTCGCCTCTCACCCCCCAGCCTGGCGTCACTAGTCTGTGTGTTCTCTTCCAGGCTTCCTCTTCTGTCTACCCCCAGCTTGCTTCTTGTGCCCCTCCCAGCATGTGTATCCCCAGTCACCCCTCTTAACTCTTCCTCGGTTGAAATGTTGCCTTCAGCCCCTCCACCCGTGCCTCCTTTTACTGCTTCCCCTCTCACCTCCGGCTCTGCACTAATAAACCCTTGTGCCAGGGTGCTCCTTGCACCACCCCCCCCTCTGATTTTCCCAGCCTTGGAGCTGGCCTATCCAGAGTGTTCCCTGCCACACCACCCTCCTCGGCTGATTTTCCCCTTCTCGACCCTGTCCCATCATGAGTCCTGCCCTCGTCCACCTTGAGTCTGCTGTGTATGGTAGAGGTAGAGGTAGAGTGAGCAGACTGAAAGGGCTGAAGGGCTTTTTTCTGCTGACAATTTCTTTGTATCTTGTGTATACATAAAAACCTTAAAACATTGGTTGAAATGCCAAAAAATCCTTTGTCACCATATAGTCTCGATAGATACCTGAAGGCAAAAGGCATTTCAGGTTTTTGCTGTCAGAATAACTGGGAAGGGTTTCCAATTTATAAGCCATATACTCCCTCCCTTCCTGCCTTAGATAACTATCGCTGTCTACAAATATGGGCATATATTAATTTTTTTCCTCAACATAGACTACTCACAGACTCACCCTCTGCCTTGATTACCCTATTTCAGCTCCACCAGCAAGGCTCAGTGGGGAGAGCATCTGATTGGCCAGGTATATACCATACTTAGAGATCAGTCTAAAGACTAAACGATTTCAGTACTCCACCAGTGAAACTTAGACATGCAGGTTTCCTGTGATCCAAACAGTTGGGAAAAATACTCCCTCAGTTTATGAACTTTCAATGGCATCTTATTTAAAAGAATTTGCATGGAGATGCCACATGTGGTTCTTCAGAACTCTTGCGGTTCAAATGAAATATGAAGAGGAGAGGGCAGGAGCATATTGGTGCACTTGTGGGGAGGTAAAGGCAGACCAAGCTCATATTTTGGGGGGTCCTGGCCCCATCTGGAAAAATTCTGGGATGGCAGAGACTCAATATTCAATACATCATAACTCCTTTCTCCTAAGCTGGTTCTTGTTAGCATCCCCCATAGCTGTTCGAGGCAGGCACTTTAAGCTCTTACTCATTTTAATTCTGGGAGCTAAAAAACTTATTACTAAATTATGTTTAAAACCACAGCCTCCCTCACTGAAACAGTGGGTAGCCCTAATTGATTATCTTTATTGTTTAGAAAAGCTAATTTACTATTACTTAAACCATCTTACTGTTTTTGATTAAATATGGTACGTGGTTGAAAAATGTTGATTGTGTGCTGGTTTGGTTCTGGGGCGGGCAGCTCCTTGTCAGGAGTTGCTTGCCCCTAAGGTGTCAGCTGCTCTTTAAGACAAAACATCACTGTGGTAATTTTTTTCTTACATTGCATGTATTTTCCTTTCTCTCATTTTTTTGATAACTTATGTAATTGTCAGGGTTCCCCAGAGCCTTCAGATATAGGGGGGTGGTGGTGTGGTGGTCGGGGCCAAAGGTGTAGTATTTCTTGTACCTCCTATATAGACTGTATATGTACATAAGTGGTTTTAAGTACAGTTTAGAACACTGGTATAAAAACAAGGGTAGTTGTGCAGTAAAGTATAATGGTAGAAGGCAATTTTGGAGAATTTTATCAAAACAAATTAGGCTGATGGTTACAAGTATAGGGTGGTGGTAAAAAAAAAAATGGGCATGGTGCTGGTAAAAATATAGGGTGGTGGCTCACTGCGCCAAAAAATGAATGGGGAACACAGATTGTCATTCATATAGCATCTCTGCTACATTTATTTTCATCTGCTCTGGCTGCCTGTGAACAGGTGACACCATAATTCTTTGCCGATGACCTGACAACCAACTGCTGTAGAAATTATAATGGTGTTGCAGCAGAGGATTGTGTAACTTTTATATACAGTCAGTCTAAGCAGATGAAGACTGAAGTGATAGAGAATTGATTTTCATGCAGATATCTTCAGTAATAAAGAATAAGAGGGTGGTAGCTGATCAGAAACTTGGCAGCAGAAATTCAGTGCCAAAAGTGTACATGGGTCATAAAACCTGCAAGCCACTTTCACACTGGGGGGGGGGGGGGGAAGTAATTAAGCCAACTGAGCAAGGAAGGGCTCTGGGGATTATAATATCAAACAGTGCAGCAAGGTGGTGGTGGGCAGGGCAAATAGAATGCTGGCGTGCATAGGAAGGGGCATAACAAGCAGAAGGAGGGAGGTGCTGATTCCTCTTTACAAAACCATGGTGAGACCTCACCTGGAGTACAGGGTCCAGTTCTGGAGACCTCACCTGGAAATGACATAGATGGGATTGAAAAGGTTCCAAGAAGGGCAACCAAGATGGTGCACAGTATGCATAGGAAGCCATATGAGGAGAGGTAGAGGGAATTGAATCTGTACCCATTGGAGACTAGAAGGGAGAGGGGGGACAGAATACAAACTTTTAAGTACATGAAGGGGATTAATAAGATGAAGAAAGAGAGCTTATTTACAAGGAAAGTGGGCACTAAAACTAGAGGTCATAGTCTGAGATTAGAAGGAGGAAGATTTAGGGGCAGTGTGAGGGGGGTGTTATTTCACGGAGAGGGTGGTGGAGTCGTGGAACAAGACTGCCTAAGGAGGTGGTGGGGTCTGAAATGGTGGAGGGATTCAAGAGGGTATGTGACAGATATGAGTTGAGCAGTGGGTGGAAGGAGAAGTCCCTAGCCAAAGGAGACGAGTGGGGGGAGGGGGTAAGGGGCACACTCAATAGGCCAGAGAGGTCCTTTTCTGCCGACACATTTCTATGATTATATATGGAGACACTGGGTTAAATTGAAAGTTAACCTAATTTTAGACCCTAAAGCTGCATAATATTTTGGTATTTGAAGGTTTGTATTGATGCATAACCTGCCAGGTGGTTGAAACAGTTGACAGTATTTTCAAGTACTCAAGAACTGGCCTTGCTGACCGTATTTTTAGTTATAAGGTGACTGTCAAAATTGGCACAATCTGTATTTCTGTTCTTTATTATTCAACTGTCTTGTACCTGTATACCCAATGTCGATAGTGCTCATAATATGTACTTCCATATTTATGTAAAATAAAACTTTGTTATTGAGAAAAAAAAAAAACTGGGACTTGAATTCTATGGGCACTTCTTACTTCACCAGTGTAGTTATAAGGAAGACAACATAGTCAGTGAGGTTATAATGCAGAAATGTTCTGGTTCTGCTCAGCCAGTGTTGCCCCCTCCTTATGCACACATGTACCCTTCTCTGGTCAGGACAGGTGCAGGATGTTACTGGAGCATCCCCCTCCTGAGTGCCTTAGTGGTCAGCTCAGTTTCTGCCAGCCACCGAGGAGCAGCCTTAGTCAACAGCAGGGGTGAAGGGACAGCAGGGGGCCTTTGGTGATGAATGGGTTTGGGGCTAACAATATATTTGTCATTGTTGTTTCAGATTTTGCTGTTTTTCCCCACTTCAAATACTTTGCCCAACTCCCCAGCATCAGCCAGTGCCGTTCTTTTGGTTGTGGACTGCAGATGTTGCATGTTAACCCATGGCATCAATGCCCTCACGACTTCCCCTAAAAGGAGTGCGGGATGTGCATCATCCCCCAACCCCTGTCAGATGATCATGCCATTGCATCACATCTCAGTGCCAGGGGAGTCAGGACTGAGTTGATCCTGGGAGTGCCGTATGGTGGTGCAGTGTACCAGCTGGCAACACAGAGCCTAATGGCACAACTGTTCTGAAACCAGTATTATAAACAGAGACTGATACGAGAGAGAGCAGTATGCAGGATGCCTCCACTGTGTATAGAAGAGATGGCTGGTATCGTGAGTGGGGCCCTCCAGTCTGGTTATTTATCCAGCACTGAATGCTGCTACCTCTGGGAGATACCGCTGCACCTCAGCCCAGAAATACTTAGGCCACCGAGGCACATTTGAGGCTTGTGGATGATGTGCAGTCACTTTTCCCCACAGTTCAGGAAATACCATTCATTACTTCCCTTAACATAATTCATTTACCCGAGTAGCTTATGTGCAGGGCTCTCGGAAATTTGGGTACCCCTGCAACTTTTAAGCATATTTTTGACCTTGTAATGCTCCAAAATTTTGGTAGCAAGTTCCAGAAATGCTCTCACTGCATGGCCCAGGAGTCTGTGGCTGTTACTTTAAAGGTGATATAAAACCATTTTTTACACCTCTAGATGCCCTACTATTCCCCTTCTAGTGTCCATCCAATATTCTAATGTTTTTGACAAATTTTTTTTTTTTTGGTAAAAATTTATAATCTAGTAATGTTGCCTTTGTAACTACCCTGAATTCCTTTCTTCTCAGCAGTTGCGGCTCCTCATTTCATACTGCCTGTACATTATGTGACATCAACAACACCATTGTAGTCCATTCAGATGAATAGTATGGGGTGGTGTTATTGATGTCTTAGAAATGTGAAAAGAAAGAGCAGTAGCTACTGAGGAGAGTGTATCTCTATGTGGATCGGAGGGCACCCCAAAGTTAGATCATTGTTTCATTAAAAAAAAATTGGTCAAAGCAAATCAGAATACATAACTGCCATGGAATGAAAGATGGGAGCGCAGTTAAATATGCAAAAATCATTTCCTGTCTGTGTCCTGAAATCGTTCCTTTCAGCAGAGCTCTGTTGTGCAGTGGGAGGAGGGGCATGTCTGAGCTCCATAGCAAGTGATTCTGAGTGCTGAAATCTGAACCGATAGCTGAAAAGAAGGGGCGTGAAGTATACGAATTACATACTTCACACCCTTTCTCTTCTGTTATTGGTTCTGATTTCAGCACTCTGAATCACTCGCTGCTGAGCTCTGACACACTTCTCCTCCCACTGCGCAACAGAGCTCTGCTGGAAGGAACGATTTCAAGGCATGCTAAACTGTACGAGGTGGTCTATCTGTCCTTGCCCTGACATTTTCTTCTCCCAAATTCCTTAAAGTCTCATAAGAGCTGTTTGCTCTCATTTCCCTTTTCCTAGAGGCCTTGTGGAATGTAAAGCCCCACCCCATAGACGTTCCTGCCTGTCTTCTATGTTAGCATTTAATTGGAAAGATTGCTGTGTTTACACTGGTTATGCAGCACATAGAAAGGAATGTGTGTGCCTGAAGGGAATGCCCAGAAGCCTGCTAATCACCGAGTCTCCCATAGCTTAAGGGTTAGAGCACTGGCATGGTATGCTAGGAGCCTAGGTTCAAGTCCCAGTGGGAGTCGCATTTTCCTTTAACATTTCCATCATGTGTTTATGCTTGTGTATTACCCAAGGATTTGGAATCTTTAAGAAGACTCTTTTTTGGTCTCCAGGTTTGTCTTGGTCTGCCAGCCCAGGTGCCAGTTATGACAGGCAAACTGAGTGGTTTGAGAGAATACTAAAATGTGGTGACATCCACTCAAAAAAGTGGTATAATAAGGGGCATAGAGCCCCAGCCCTCCGGTGCAGCAGCACGGTATCCACTTGTGGCACCAACATCCCAGGTTCGGTGACAGACTTGGGAGTCAGAGGGCCGGCTGGGGGGAGAAAGATTGAGCATCCCAGGGACTGCCCTGTTGGGGGGACTGTGCTGATCTCTGGCAATGGCTGGGGTACCGGTGCAGCTGGCGCCACATGTTGAGGGGGTGGGGCAGACATCCCTGCCCCCAGGGAAAAAAACGTGCAAAAATGCTGGCCCGCCAATGACATGCCCTTGTCTCCACCACTCCCGTTGCAGACCAGGTCTGCGGGAGTGTCTCCTTGGGGCACACAGGGCTAAGAGAGACGGAGTCTTTGGGAGGGGCACCCACCCGCAGCACCACCCGTGGGGGTAAACCTGGGGATGGGGGTGGCAACTGGTGCGGGAGATTGAAACCTCCGTGTTCGGGGCACTATAAAAAAAAATAATGGGCATAGTGTCAAATTCATTTTCTGAAGAACAGGTCTGTAAATCTGATACTTGACATTATTTTGCACTTACAGTCTTCACCATTTAGTCATGGAAATGCAAAATTTAGGAGGGGCAGAGGAAAATGTTGCGGCAAAATCCGAGACATCCCTGAAAATCGGGGACAGTTGAGAGGTATGGCCACAGGACACTGCAGTCTGACTTACTTTATGAATTTTAATAGGGACCTCAATTAGCCACCTGGTCGAGGGCTCTCCCAACTAGATACAGAAACATGGCACCGATACTGCCATGGTGCCGTGCCCCGCCTCCTGGGGGGTAAGCCAGGAGTAACCAGGAAAGTGAGGGGCTTAGAAGGCGGTGGAAGTCGTGGGGGCACCGTGACCAGGTCGGAGCTGTGACGGCTAGGCGGGAGGACATAAAGTAAGCTAAATATAAAAATTAAAAAACATACCTGGCCCGGTGGCGCTGAGGGTTGAGGCGCTGGACGCCACACTTCGCGTCACACCGGTGACCTGAGTTCGGGAGCGAGCTCGGGTGCCGTGGCGGCAGGAGGACTGGATGAGCGCCCGTGAGGGCTGCTCTCTGTCCCAGGGAAGGGCATCAGGGAGCTCGGGCTCCGGCGGCCCAGGTGGAGACTGGGGTGCGCTGCAGTGGCGCAGAGTGTGTAATAGCGTGCCTGGCTGGCTGGCAGGGTAGCCATGGCAAAACACATCAGGAGTGCACCGCGCAGGTGGAGGGGCGGACGGAACAGAAACACAGGAAAAACCCTGGTTTGGGGGTAATGACGGCACCAACCTTGCCTACCTAATCGCCCAACTTGGCCAGCCTTCATAGATCCTCCACCCAGGGCCCACGCCTGCAGCTGGAGTCATGTTAAGAGCGCCCAAGGTAGGAGGGGCAGCCCCACCCCGGAGGGGTTAAGCTGGGGGTGCCAGCTGCAAGCCGGGGCGGAGGAGAGGAAGGTTCGGTCGGGGACTTCAGGCAGAGCAGGATAAGATTGGATGTTTGAGAGAGGCTCCTAGAACCATGACCAGAGGGAAAAAGAATTGGGGGAACAGGATGCTTATTAAGGGGGTTGTAAGGACTTGTAAGACAATTGAACTCAACTTTATTTTTATAGCGCCTTTCAAAGCCAAGGCGCTTATATAAAACAGAAGGCAATATAAATACCATTAAAACATCAGAACACATTATCAACCATTTGGGAAGGCCAAATCAAATAAATAAGCTTTAGGCTCAGATTTAAATCTACTGACTGTTGGGCATTTTCTCAGACAGAGCTACAACTGCTTGCAAGAGGGACACACAGATTGAAGGAAAACTGAGATGCATCTTCTGATTATTTGACCTTTGTAAATAGTTATAATACTGAACAATTTTATTTTTTTATGTTACTGCTAGTACAAATAAATACCCTTGTTGCAAATTTTACAACTGCTCCTGGTTGTTCTTATGCTTCTTGACCTCTGCCTCGATGACACTCTACCTTCTGAAAAAGGGGTCTCTTTAACCAGATGGTAGAGGAAGGATACAGCTGTATTCTATCTGATGGTGATACTGTAAAAGTAACCCCATCAGTCATATGGAACATGGTTAAGTCAGTTTAGCTTGGGGAGACAGCTACACATAGTATCCATAACATAAAAAAAAAATATGAAGTCCTTACGTGAAAAATTGCATAAGCTTCAGTTAATCCACTCTAAAGTGATAGACGTAGAACGTCTGATCTCCAAGACAAAACTGAAAATACAGGAAATTACAGATGAGCAGGCATGGTACTGCTGCCAGTGCCATTATGGGGGTGTTTAGCCAGGCAATTCAGAGCAAAGAAATGTCAGGCTTCCATACTTCATATTAAGGACCTGAGATTGCAAGACAGAAAGGTAATGAATAAAAAAAATTGATGTGGTCTCCTTTCTTTGGTCTGCTATGGAAGCTGCTACTGTCTGCAGTGGGGCATGGAGTGGCATCATCCACTCTGGTGGGATAAACAGTTCAGCAGTTGTGATGTGAATTGCTGTGCAGTTGAGGGGAAAACAGCCGTACCGCATAGCCATCCATGACTAGAAGCCAACTTGAGTAAAAGCTGCGTCTTATAAAAGAGGGCCGCTTCTGTTGCATTATTTCATTTTGAGATGCTGCTTCTATCCGAGAATGATGAGGGCAGCTTAAAATCAATGAAATATGGTACAGTATTTCTAATATTGGGACACCTTAATTTCCAGCTTCTTATGGTGGGAGCAAACACATATCAAATGCATGTTAAATTACTACTGTCTAAAGAAAAGGGGGAAGGAGGTGGACACCAGTCCATTTAAGAGGGAATTGCAGGCCAGTCAACCTGACCTTGGTGGTGGGGAAATTAATGGAATCTCTACTAAAAGAAAAGTTAGTGGTATATCTCGAATCCAACGGAGCACATGATCCGAAGCAGCTAGATTCATAGTGGGAAGATTTTGTCAAACAAATCTGATTCTTTGGCTGGGTGACTAGGGAGGTGGATCAGGGAAGGGCAGTGGATGTGGCCTACCTGGATTTCAGAAAGGCCTTTGACATTGTCCCACATAGGAGGTTAGTAAACAAGCTTGGCTGTCTGGGAGTGGGTCCCAGGGTGGTAAGCTGAGTCAGAAAGTGGCTGAGTGATAGGACACAGAGGGTGGTGGTGAACGGAGTTCAATCCAAAGAGAGGGGGTGACCAGCGGGGTCCCGCAGGGAGCAGTGCTTGGACCAGTCCTCTTAAATGTCTTCATAAGCAACATTACAGAGGGGCTAGAAGAGAAGGTATGTCTCTTTGCAGACAACACAAAGATCTGCAACAGGGTTAACACTCCAGGAAGAGTAGAGAAAATGAGAAGGGACCTAAGCAAGCTTGAGGAGTGGTCAAGGGTGTGGTAAGATTCTGTGCAAAGAAGTACAGGATCATGCACTTGGAGCACTGAAAGGAAAGGGACCTGAGAGCAATCTTATCTGATGATCTAACGGTTGTCAAACATGTGAGAAGGCTGTGAGGAGAGCCAGTGGCATGCTGAGTTGCATAGGGAGAGGTATCTCCAGCAGAAGGAAGGAGATGGTGATACCACTGTATAGAACATTGGTGAGACCTTATTTAGAGTACTGTGTCCAGTTCTGGAGGCTACATCGCCGGAAGGACATTGACAGAGTACAGGCAGTTCAGAGAAGGGTGACAAAAATGGTGCGAAGTGTTGAGAGGTCTAAACCTCACCTTCAGATTCTTGACGATATTGGAAATGCTAGTAATCACAAACAAGTTGCATTTAAGTCATAAACGAGTTTATTACTGCCAAAGGGATAAATCACAGTTGCCCTAAGCAGTTCTTACCAATACGAACCGGGAGCCAGTGCTAAGCGTTCCCTACACCTCGAGGTTTCTCTGTAGTCTCTTGGGATCTCTCGGGTCTCCGAGGTGTAAAGCCTGTGCATTACATTATATACCTATGATAATTACTATGGTTACCAAAAGATAAAAACATTCCTAGTTACAGAGATGAGCCCTATTGGCTAAATTAGAGGTGGCTCCACGGTCCAAGATAACATTATACAATTCTGTAAAGTCATCAGTTTTAGAACAAAGAAGTTCTTATACAGAGTCTTACATAACCAAGTGTAGTGGTGCACATCACCAAAGGATGGCATTGTTGCCGTACATATTATAATTACTTCAAGGACAGGTGTCTTGGCATCTGACAAGTAAGAAATAGACAGAAAATACATGGTATAATATGTGTGCATTAGCAAGTAAAGTGGATTACAACAATATGCATTCATATCCTGACATCTACTCTTATACGGTAGATGCCCTTAGCCCTAAGTATTGGTGTAACCTATACCTAAGCATTAGCTGTCTACGGTGTACCTCTGAGGGTATCAATTAGGGTGCAGGGACCTCGTGTAACAGAAGGCTGCACCAGAAGTCATATGAGGGGAGACTGGAGGATCTCAATATGTATTTCCTGGAGGAGAGGAGTGAGTGAGGGGGAGGTATGAGACTTTCAAATACGTCAAGGGTGTAATATGAAAATAGAGGGGGATAGACTTAGGGATAATGTGAGAAAGTATTTTTTTTTTTTTCCAGAAAAGGATGGTGGATCCATGGAACAGTCTCCCGGCAGAGGTGGTAGGGAAATTCAGAAACGCATGGAACAAACATAAAGGAACTCTAGCGATTTATAAAAAAAAAAAATAAGCCACAGATTATTTAGGATCTGCAGTATATGAAACGGGTAGAGAAAATAGGCAGACTAGGTGGGTCAAGCAGTCCTCATCTGCCATCAAATTCTGTTTCTATTAAATCTACTACATCTATAATTATATGCCTTTGCAGCCCAGCTCTGACTGGCATACAGCTGGATTCCCCCCCTCCTATCAGGCTCATTGGAAAATTATTGAATTTGTTTTAAATAACCTGCATGATACAGATAAATGTTTTGTTTTTTTTTGCTCCAGTGGAGGACACACTACTTTCCCACTTCTCAGCCTACACTGAAGCAATCCTTGAATGTGTAGAGAATCTTTAGTTTCCGAACTTTTTCGAGAGACACCAAAATATGACTTGAAGCTATAGCAGTTAGTGCTAATACCCCCACTCCTGAAACTCAATACAGGATATTAAATAAGCTGAAAAAATTGATTTGCAGTTTTATTCATGAAAGTGCTAATCAGCTGTGAAAATGCATAGCTTGTGGCACAGACTGATTAGCAAAATAAAATAAAAAAATGTATAAATTGTATTCGTGTTGTGTACTGTGCCATGGAGTCACTCGAAAAATGGTAAGCAGTCTACTGCTACTCATTGGGTTTTCGATACGGTGACTCACTCTCGTCTCCTGACAGAACTTGCCAAGGCTGGCCTATCTGACTGGGCCACATCTTGGTTCCACTCCTTCCTCTCTGGCAGATCCCAAGCTGTCCATATCAGATTGTCCATGTCGGATCCCCTCCCAATCACGTCGGGAGTGCCTCAAGGATCTGTCCTAGGCCCCCTCCTATTCTCGGTCTTTCTAAATGATCTGCCTTCTGCCTGCACACACTCTGCCATCCACATGTACGTAGGTGACACGGTGCTATACGCATCTGGCCCCTTGTCCTCTGAAATTGCGTCCAGACTTCAGCACGACTTCATCACAGTCCAGCACTGGCTCCGCTCAAATAACCTCCTACTAAATGCTAACAGAACAGTCTCCTTAACCTTTGGGACGAGGCAAAAAATTTCTAGGCTTCCTTCACCATTAGTTTTTCACACCCTGGAAGGGTCCCCGCTGGAGTCCTGCACCACCTTCAGATACCTCGGTGTCTGGCTTGACCAACACCTCAGCGTTCCCACATGTGTCTCCTTACTTAGAAGCTGCACCTAAGGCTTGGTGCACTTTACGGAATCGTGACAACATACCCTTCCAGCCAGAATGGACATTGTAAATAAAATGATCCTCCCAGTCCCGACTATGGGGACGTAGTCTACAACAACAGCCCAAAGACCACATTAGCTAGGCTGGACCCTCTCTTCCACTCTTTTGCCCGCCCAAAACTTTCAAGCAGCCCCTACTCCACACACCACTGTGCCCTATATCAAGCAGTGCACCTCACCTCACTTGACTATCGTAGGCTAACCCACTGCGCAAAAATTACGGCCAAGCATTGGACTCAGTGGCTCCCTTCCTACCTCTCCGACATCTTAAACCCTAACGCACAAGCATACACACTCAGAAACTCAGAAACTCAGACTCCAGGCCCCTAGCTGTCCTATACCGGTCAACCTCCACAGGGCGATCAGGGTTCAGCTACCGCAGTCCCTCGCTATGGAACTCCCTCCCAGCTAACATTCGTCACTTCACCTCCCTTTCCCACCTAAACTCCATGCTCCAAGATCATTTCGTCTCTACCTGTGCTTGTGTCTAGGTGTCTACCAACTACTAGGCAACTCTCTGGGAATGTCAGCACTTAGCATATTTGTAATTCATCAGTATCTAACTATTGTCCTCTCGCCTTATACTGTCTCTCATATGGCTTAAAACTTAATTTTGTTGTACACTTGCTGTATGTAACTGTTACCAACTGGCACACTCAATCCTGTATGAACGTGCTTTCTGAACCAAATGTTAGTGATCTCCCACAATGTATTCACTTGTCTATCCTGACTTCGTGTTTATCTCATACCGTATGTACTGTGGTTACCAATTTGTCTCTCTCTAGCTACTACTGACTTGTAATCTGATCCAAAAGTTAGTATTTCTCCCACTATGTATTTTCTTGTCTGTACTGTGTAAAATTGTTTTCCTATGTTTCCCCTCCCCCAGGAAGCATCTGTAATCGAGCAGTACTCTGCTCAGTATGCCTTCCTGGTAAAATGCTTAAATAAATAAATAAATTTCTGGTAATAGTTAGCATTACTCTCTGTTTTGCGTAGTGTTTTGCTACGTGATACCAACTATTTAATGCCCTGCAATACGTGGCACGCTCCAGATATGGAGTCCCTTAGAACTTTGTTATAATCTGGGAAACTTATTAATGCTTGTTGTATAGCTGTTGCAGCCTTACCAAACATAAGTACTAGTAGGAAAATATGTACAGCGTTTTCTCACCTTGTGCAAAGCAGCTGTACAACTACTTTCAGGTTACCTCAGATGGGTAGCACGTGACTGCTATGCATAAATAATTTTGTATAGCAGTTGATGAAAATTGTATCTTTTTTTGGTACGCTACACCAAGTGAAATATTCCCTGGCTATAATGTTCAATTCTGTGACACTAAAAGGCTGACAACTCGCCAAGACTTGCAAAAAGTATGCCATCTTCCTCACACAGCACATTTTAGGTGCCTTCAAGTGAGGCCTTATTTGACAGGGCTAGTGGCTTAAAAAAAAAAAAGCCTGAAAAATTTGGGTTATTACCACATGTTTTGCGAGGTCATTAAAAAGGGGCTTTATGGTCCCATCTTGTAAGTAATAAAGGTCTCTTTATAAATGTACCCACCACTACAAAACCAGTATTGTCTAGATGGAATAAGGAATTTCAGGCTCAAGGTAATGTGGACACTTGGTTCAGGCAGCAGGAAGCCTGGTGTTTGGATTTAAAACTGCCCCAGATAGCTTTTGGCAGAGAACAGCAAGAGGAAGGAGGTGCTGTTAGAACTTTACTGGGACTATTTAGCCCTCCCCACCCTTAGCTAGTTCCACTTTTAAAGGCACATGATTTGACTGACAACAGCAGATTCCTGTTTGGGAGCAGGAAGGTAGTGATCACAGAGGCACAAAAGACTCACCATCCTAGAAGAAGAGCAGCTCTCCATCCCCCCACCGCCAGCTGCTGGCAGTCTGACTCTGAGCAAGTAAGAAGGAGACTACTGAGAAATACAGGAACTTCCTGTCCCAGAACAGGAAGAGCTAGGAGCTTTTTTTTTTTTTTTTTTTTTGAGTAAGCGTACAAAACAGCTGAGGGGCCACAAAAAAGACATGATAGTGCTGCAGTGGCTGTGGAGCAGCAGTCTTCTGGGGGATGCGGTGTTGTCCCATGTGCAGGCACCTCTCTGGGCTGAGGGAGGAGGTTGCTCATCTCCAGGCTGAGTTGGCCAGGATTCGGGGGACCTCCTCTCTCACCCAGGGACCACCAGGGCCACCGCCGCTGCCTCAGAGGTTGCCAAGAAAGAGAAGTGATTGGACCACAGTGGGCTCAGGGAGGGTGAGGGTGGTGGAACGGAGGCGCATCCCTCAGTTGTACCTCTCCACAATTTGTACGCCATTCTGGCAGACTGTGGTTCCTCTATGGAGGCACCCGCAGTGGAGACCAAGGAAGATGCTGGGAACCTCCACAAAGGAGATCCACAGGAGGGTGGCATGGGACCCCACAGAGAAGGAAACGACTCCTGGTGGGGAGTTCCATTGTTAGGAGGGTAGAACGGGGGGGGGGTGGTAAGGTGCCTGCCTGGTGCCATGGCTTGGAGGGAGAGGAAGCGAATCCTCAGGATCGCTGGAGCAGCTGCATGGAGGAGGGAGCTGGAAGTCTTTGTCCACCTAGGGACAAACGACCTGGCTGGAAAGGGATCAGAGCAGTGCAGGAGGAGTTTGTGGAGTTGGGGAGGAGCCTTAGACAAGTAGCACGCTTGGTAACCTTCTCAGAGGTGCTACCTGTCTGTGGCATGGGTGAGACTAGGGTGCTCCACACCATGGGGTTCAATCACTGGTTGAAAAACTGGTGCAGAGCTCAGGGTTCTGGCTTCATTGGGGATTGGGGTCCACCTGGAGGGATACAGGCCTATACTGGCACTATGGTCTACATCTGTCCAGGAGGGGAACCAGGATCCTAGGTAATAGGTTTAAATGCTTCATTGGCAAGCATTTAAACTAGCCAAGGGGAGAGGCACTGAAAAGGAGCAGGGAAATCCTAGCATGCCCCCAAAAAAAAAATCAGAGTAGTTAGTGAGGTATACACCAAGATAGAGAAATTGATTGGGAGAAGGGCAGGGGTAAATGGAGAAAAAGGCAAAGGCAGTAAAGACAGGGATGGGGCAAAAAGGGGTGAGGCCATCCAAAAAATGGAGAATGAGTACCAATGCCCATGGTCTAGGTAACAAGCTCCCCGAGCTGGTGGCCTTGATGGAAGAGGGATGCCTGGATATCCTGGCAGTTACAGAAACATGGTACACAGAGAACCATGACTGGGATGTCGGTATACCAGGGTATAAAATCTACAGGAGGGATAGGGAAGGTAGAAGAAGAGGAGGAGGAGTACCTGCCTACGTAAGGGAAGGGATCAAAGCGACGGAACTAATGGGCAAACAAGGAGGAGAGGAGGCACTGTGGGTCACCCTGGAGACCGGAAGTGGCACCACAGTCCATACGGGGGTTGTATACAGACCCCGGTCTCGGGGAGGAAATGGACAAGGAAATGATAGAAGGCATTCTTAGGATGGCAGAAAAAGGGGACATATTGTTGGTGGGGGACCTGAATATGCCAGATGTTAACTGGAGCACCTTTGCTGCAGCCACATCCAAGAGCAGGGTCATTCTTGATGCCCTACAGAGAGCATGCCTCAGACAGCTAGTGTTGGAACCCAGTCAGGAGGGAGCAACTTGGTACTCCTAAATGGGGACGGAGTGAGGATCTCCGATCTAGAAGTGGGTAGCCATCTGGGAACAAGTGGCCATCAAACATTGTGGTTCACGATAAACGCAGCCACAGAGTTGAGCCATACAAAAGTGAGGCACTGGACTTTAGGAGGGCTGACTTTGTCAAAATGGGAGAGTGCCTCAGAAAAGTACTAGCAAACAGGCAAGAAGGAGGGGCAGAGAAACAATGGGGAAACCTCAGAATTGCCATCACAAAGGCAACAAGCCTTTTTGTGACGCAAATTAACAAATCTAAATGAAAGAAACACTATGGTTCTCAGAAGAGGTGATGGGGAAGGTTAGGGAGAAAAAGACAACATTCAAGAAGTATAAGGAAACACAGAAGGAACAGGACAGAGAACTGTACCAGTTAAAGCAGAAGGAAGCTGGGAAGGCAGTCAGAATAGCAAAGGCACAAACTGAGGAAAAGATAGTCAACTTGGTTAAGAAGGGGGATAAAACATTTTATAGGTACATTAGGGAGCGAAGAAAGACAGAGGGAGGAATAGTGAGGCCTTAATAAAGGGGAGGGTGAGCAGAGAGGGACAGTGAAAAAGCGGGGATACTGAACGAATACTTCTGCTCAGTATTCACAAAAGAGGAGGGGGAGGTACCTAATCCAATCAGTAGAAGCACTCTGGATATGGGGGTCAATACCAGTCCTTGCACAGAAAAAAGGGTTCTGAAAGAACTCCTAAAAGTGAAAGTAGACAAAGCAATGGGGCCTGACTTGATTCACTCCAGAATTCTAAGAGAACTGAGGAGAACTAGTGACACCACTGCGACTACCCTTTTTAATAAATCATGGGAGGATGGTGTGGTACCCAATGAACGGAGGAGGGCGGATGTGATTCCTTTTCACGAAAGTGGGAGCAAAGCAGAGACAGGAAACTACAGACCTGTTAGCTTGACCTCCATGGTAGGGAAAATGATGGAATCATTTCTGAAAGAAAGAATTATTGTGTACCTAAAGGCCAGTGGGGCACAGGACCCAAGGCAGGATGGTTTCACAGCAGGACGGTCATGTCAGAAGAATGTAATAGATTTCTTTGGGTGACCAAAGTAGTAGACCAGGGAGGGGCTGTGGACATGGCCTACCTAGACTTTAGCAAGGCATTTGACACAGTCCCACACATAAGATTAATCAGTAAATTAGCCAGCCTGGCAGTGGGTCCCAGGCAGGGTGCGAAATTCCTATACCTTAGGTGCCCCAGGGCAGGCACTTTTACCTCTGGACACCTACTGCTGTTTTGTGCCTGCCCACTGGGGCACCTAAGGTATTTGTGCAGAGCTCCGTTTGTTTTTGTTTTTTTTTTTTGTCATTGCGGTTTTCTCTTTTTTTTTTTTTTTTAGAGGGTGGGGGAGCCGCCAGCGCTCTGAGGTGATCACGAGTGTGCCGTTTGCAACTGTCAGCTGACAGTACATACAGACAGTACTGAAATGCGGCGGCTGCCCTTAATTTGACTGGCACAGTCATCAGCCAGCTGCATGCGAGATCCGTTGTCGGTCGCTTCTTGGCCAGATACCAGTTGGTGTATTGGGACCGCTCACCCGCTCTTAACTTGCCGCTACGAAAGTACACATTTCAGCACGCCATTCTGTCACTTGACTTTTAAGAAAACGGTCCATGCAGTAGACTGCAGTAGTCTGCTGCCTCAGATTGCAAGCTAACTTTGTGTTTATATTAAAAAAAAAGACCCAAAGCTCTTTAAGAGCTCTGAATAATAAACTGATTCGTGGAGTGTTTATAGGCAGGATATTTAGGAGTTGAGAGGAGGTAGAGGGTGAGAGTGTGGAGACCGTGAAGAGGGAGGAAATCACATCGTAGAAGAACAAACAGATTAGAGGCTGACAAAAGAACAGAAGCAGCATAGAACAGGAATTTTGCCTGCAGACCGTGCTCTGGTTTCAGCGACAGCAGAAAGAAAGCTACAGCCATGTGATACTCTGGGGTGGGGGTGAGGCTAGTGAGACAGGTCTTATTGTTGGGAAGCATTGCATTTGCAGACTGATTTAAACGGTTGCCAGATTCCAGATAGTGCCTGATACTAGTTTAATTCTATAAGTTTGGCACAACACTAAATTTACAGCAGGAGGAGGCAGCTACATTGCAGGGAACTAACATATAGTAAGCTTAGCTATCTCTGTCTAATTGAAGCTAAATAAAAAAATAAAGCTTATACTGATACTGTTCTAATTACCTATAAAAAAAGAGAGCTAGATACTAAATACTGTGTGAGGAGGAGGGAGCTATTATATAGACTAGTAGTGATAGTGTGTGTCTAAATATTCACACAGTTGCTGACTATATAAAAAAGTTCATTATACTGTACTTTTACAAACTTAGTGTATGTGTTAAAGAATCTCTTAAAATTACCTAAAATTTAGGGGATCTGTTAAAAAAATTTTACTCTGTGGCTTACAGACTACAGAAAATCTAAATAAAAAGGTCATGAGAAAAAATATATCTTAAAAGCTTTTTTACACGCTAATAAAGCTGCTTTATGAGGAGTCTGTATACTGTTATAAAAAAACATCTGTTGAGCTTTTCACAAGCTCTACGCTGTAGTTTTTGGACTGTCTAAAATCTGAATATTATAAAACATCTCAAGCTTTTTACAAGCTGGTAAGCTACGCTGTCTGTGTGGACTATCTAAAATCTATATACTGTCTTGATTATCACCTGTTATAACAAATAATCAGACAACACACAATTTTCTTAAGTTTATTATAAAAAAAGACAAGACACACTTTTTCCTTGTTGCATTTATTAATACTGAGTAACACACAAATAAAAATTCTTAAAATCAGTATTCACAAGTTCAGTTCCAAACAACCAGGCAGACGCCATGAGTCTTTTAAATTTGGATTAAGAGAAAGTTCTGAGACTCAGGAGCTGACTCTGATTCCCAACACCAAGTACTAGTACAACTACTACAGGCACAGCTATAACCCCACAAACTCCTTGCCCAGACAGTGAAACTCTTGTGACCACTGAAGTTTCCTCAAGTGCTACCGCTTGTACTGAAAGTAAGGTTAAGGCCCCGAAAGTTAGAAAATTTCAGGAGTCCTGGAAAAAGGGCAGGAAGTGGCTTACATATGACACCGATAAATGTGCCATGTTGTGTACATGGTGTCAGAGTTATGATAAAAGCCAAAGCAAAAATAATTTCAGAACTGGATGCAGTACTTTTAGAGTACACATTATCTCAGCACATGAAGTGTCCATAGCACACAAAAATGCTGAGATGGCATACATTGCAAATAAAACAAAAGTTGGAGAAAGACCAATAGAGAAATCCATACAATTTATGGAACAAAAAGAAATGGATCAAATTTGTAAATTGTTCTGTACTGCATATTACGTTGCTAGGACCGAAAGGCCTTTCAGGGATTTTCCTGGGTTGATAGATTTACAAAGAAGAAATCATGGGGATGATGCTATGAGTCACAGTTACAGCAGTGACAAGCAATGCCGTGTCTTCATTCACTATATTGCCCAAGATATTCAAAGCACTACTGCTAGTCTACTACAAGACAATGACTTCTTTTCTTTTCTTTTCTTGTTGATTTCTGCACAGATAAAAGTGTGACTGAGGAGGAGGGCATTTATGTACGTGTTTTTGAAAATGGCCTGCCTGTAACACGATTTCTTGCACTGAAACCAGTGTCCCTAATTCAGAAAGCATTTTAAATGCTGTGATTAATGCTTTAGAGGGTGAAGGTGGTTTAAAGGATGGTGGTTGGAAACATAAGCTGATAAGCGCGGCATCTGATGGTGCTGCTGTAATGTTGGGGAGCACTTCAGGTGTCCTTAGTCGAATAAAGCAAGATTTCCAGTGCCCACACCTCATTGACATACACTGCTGTGTACATCGCTTAGAGCTTGCTATTAAGGATCTGCTCAGAGACTGTCCCTTTTACAAGTCATTAGAACAACTTCTACTGAACATTTACTCGCTTTACCACAGGTCACCAAAAAGTTGGAAAGGCCTACAGGAAACAGGATCCCTGTTAAATATTAATGTGGTCAAACCAGTTAACACTGGTGGCACTAGGTGGCTTGCACACAGAGAACGGGCCATTTCGCTCTTGAAAGGAACTGGGCTGCATTAGTGCCCTCACCTGGAACATGTGTCACTGACAAACAAGCAGGATCATGGCCAGAAAGCACTAGGAATACTTAAAGTGCTTAAGACTTTAAAATGTATTATATACATGAACTTTCTGAAAGTGTTTTTTGGTTACTTATCTGTTTTAGTCTGTGCTTTCAGCAAGAGGATGCCACTGTTGAAAAGTTCACAGCAGAGCAGAAAGCACAATTCAAAACTAAATGGTCTCTCAAATCAAGAAACTCTTCACCACATAACACTTACATCTGTAAACGAGAACCTAACTCAGTACAACAGTGTTGACCTAACTAATGAAACTAGCAGGCACAGATCAGGTTCTCCTTCAGACATTATAGAAGCCACAATTTCAGAGATCAAAAAAATTCTTCAGAAAACATCACAGCACATTGAATCTCGCTTTCAGTCCTTCACGACCAATAAAGTGCTACTAGCTGCAAGAGCTTTAAATTTTCAGTCCTGGCCAACATCCACAGAGGCACTTCAAACATATGGAGATCAAGCAATTCAAACAATTGTTGATCATTATAAAGTGGTCCTAGAGTCTCGTGGAGTTGATGTTGCTTTGGTACTGCTGGAGTGGCTAGACTTAAAAAAGCACATACTTCACTTGCTGTCTGTTGAAAGTTGTAAGTCTCTGAAATTGTGGCAGAAAGTGATTCTTGCGGACGTGCAGGATCAACAATTTCGAAATGTGCTGGCCATTGTCAGAATCATTCTCCTGATTCCTGTTCACACTGCTGCTGCAGAAAGAGGCTTCTCTGATGGGAAGAATAAAAATGACTGGAGGGTTGGATTATGCCCAGACACCCTACACCTAATGTCTATATCTCTGAATGGACCCCAGCTTACTGACTATAACCCTCAAGGTGCCATATCACTGTGGTGGAAAAATGGCAAAAGAAGACCCACTACCAAAGCTTATGGCTCCAGAACACTGTCACTGCATGCTGCTTCTGCCAGCCCTAGTGGTGATGATGAAAACGAAAGTGCTTGGTCCAGTGAAGATGATGTCTAGAATTCTATAAACTAAGGTGCGGCATGTAAATAGTTTGTTGGGCATGTACATTTTCTTCTTACATGCCCAAATGGGCATGTACTTTTTTTCACGAATTTCATACCCTGGTCCCAGGGTGTTAGCCTGGGTAAAATAAAAAAATTGGCTGGACAACAGGACACACAGGGTAATAGTAAACGGAGTCCACTCCGAAGAAAGGGGTGTTACTAGTGAGGCACCGCAGGGGTCAGTACTGGGTCTGGTCCTTTTAATGTCTTTATAAGTGACATTTCAGAGGGACTGGAAGGAGAAGTATGCCTCTTTGCAGGTGGCGCAAAGATCTGCAACAGGGTTAATACACAAGGGGGGGGTGGAAAGGATGAGAAGGGACTTGGCAAAGTTGGAGGAATGGTCAAAAGTATGGCAGCTTAGATTCAGTGCAAAGAAGTGCATAGTAATGCACCTGGGAAACAAAAACCCTGTGGAAGAATTCACAATGGTGGGGGGGGGAGGGTATTAACACAAATGGAAAGGAACCTGGGGTAGTCATATCAGATGACCTACAGGTAAGCAAGCAATGTGAGAAGGCAGTAAGGATGGCTGGGGGGATACTGGGATGTATAGGGAGAGGCATCACCAGTAGAAAACAGGAAGTCTTTATCCTTCTGTACAGTCAGTTGGTGAGACCCCATCTGGAGTAATGCATGCAGTTCTGGAGACCCCATCTCTGCAAAGACATAGACAGGATGGAGGCAGTCCAGAAGAGGGCAACTAAAATGGTGCAGGGTCTGCAACAGAAGCCATGTGAAGAGA
Source organism: Neoceratodus forsteri (assembly GCA_016271365.2). Lineage (NCBI taxonomy): Eukaryota > Metazoa > Chordata > Ceratodontiformes > Ceratodontidae > Neoceratodus > Neoceratodus forsteri. The sequence continues at coordinate 184,909,197 of JADMNL010000022.1, forward strand.
GACTAAAGGAGCTTAATACACATGCCCTTGAGGAAAAGAAGGGACATGATCTAAACTTTCAAGTACCTCAAGGGAATCAACAAAGTCCAAGAGGAGGTAGCATCTTTCAGAAAAAGAGATGCGCAAGAACATGGGGAAACAATTTGAAGATGAGGGAGGTGGCTCAGGGGCAATGTGAGGAAGGATTTTTTTCACAGAGAGGGTGATGGATGCGTGGAACTGTCTTCCTAAGGAGGTTGTGGGGTGAGAAATAGTGGGGGAATTCAAGAATGCTTGAGACAGACATAAGGCAATTCTAGAGGGGGGTACGAAGAAGTAGGTTGTTAACTAGGATCTGCAGCTTATCAAATAGGTAGGGAAATGGGCACACTAGGTGGATCAAGCGATCCTTATCTGTCGTCATAGTCTATGTTTCTATGTACCACCCCACTTGTTGCATTATCTCCTCTGGTATTTGGCAGGATTTGAAGGTTAAATCTGTTTTTGTTTAAATAACTATAGCTCTCATAGTACCAATGAAGCCTTTATTTTCACAAGAATTTGACCCAGATGAAAAATAAACAATGTTATTTACCCAGTGGATAAATAGCACTGTTTATAAAATGGGCATAAAAATTGCTGAAATGCTGAAACCTGATTGGCTAAAACATGTTTTCAGCCGTGTCCTTATCAGGACATAATGTTTCACTGCATGCCACCATTCTCCCACTGCAGCTTGTCAACTAGAATCTGAGGGAACCGGGAGAGCGGTGGTACAGAAATGTAAAAATCGGAACAGTTCTCTCATTTCCCCAGGTAACAAGGACTCCCAAACAGTGCATTAAACTGCCAGTCTGACCTTGATTTTACTTCCCTTCAAGAAACTTTCTGTGACACTGCCAAACCACATCTGTTCCGCTGATATCAACCCAGCATCTTCTATACAGTCTCTGCTCCTTTCCTTGACTTCTTCCATTACCACTACATTCCTCAGTGACTGCGCCAGTGCTCCCCCACCCCATGAACCATCACCTACAATATGAGCAGTTGTCCACAAAACCGGATTTCTGTGAAAAGTACACCATGACTCCAGAACTGGAAATCCTCTTTCCCTTCTGTTTGTCAGATGCGGTCAGTTAACGAGACACGGTAAAATAGAAAGATGCTGTCCAGTACAGCAGCTGAAAAGAGACACTATGATGGTGCCCTTGTCAGCTTTAAAAATAGAACATTTGTACTCTACAGCAAACAATAACACAAACGCTGAGTGTGTGGGTGAGGGAGTACATGGACATAACCTGACAATAGTGTGTGTGGATGAGGAGGGGGAACGCTATACTGGCGTCAACACTGCAAACACTGTACTGGACAGTACATACAGGAACTGCTTTATTCTTACAACTGCAGAATCTCTTTTCTAATTTTTTTCCGTTTTGACAGCTTTTTTTAAATATCTACTTGGGACCCATTTTATAAGCACAGTAAGACACTGTAAGAAGTGTGGGTTGTGGGTTATGTAAGCATTAAGTTACGACAAAGGAGTGTTCTTGGGAATTAATGCATGGTTGGAGGAGTTGTGGCATGAGGCTGCGGGTCGAGTGCCTACAACCACCCAACCATGCATTAATTCCACAGTAGAAAACGACTTTGGTGTGCCTTAATGCACTTGTAACATGGTAAGTGCAAGGTGGAAGATGTATAATATTGTTATAAATAAATCAAATAATGTTACTACACAGAATAAGCAGAAAGAACGATTGAAAAAGGTGAAAATGTGTCTTGTATTTTAGCACAGTATTGTAATCACATAGGCAACATTTATTAACAGAGTTATGGTGCAAAAGCAGCACACATTTGATAATTGAATACTATAGTAACCACTATTATTTCTTATTTTGCATTCGATGTGGTACATTTTTTTTTTTTCTAATTGTTATGGACCTCAACACTCGCTTCCTTACTGCCGTCTTGCATTCTGGTCCTTCTTCCAACCCTAGTTTTCATGTGTAGAAACAGCATGTTCTTCCCATAGTAGCACTCTCGACTCATTTCAAACAACCACGAATCTCAAAGGTCATTTAATTTGTGTGCATTGTGTTCTCAGTCAGTGCAGTATATGCGTCTGTTTAAATTGCTGTGCTGCTGAACAGTACGCATTTTGCGCTGATTGTCACAGTCCTCTGAGTGGGTGGCTGAGTGGGTGCGACAGATACCGCTTATTCCATTTACTAAGGATTGGCTTTTGGAGCGCTACACAGTTATTTCCAACATGGCGTATGTACAGCTGTAAAAGAATACAATTATCACTCTTATTTTACACTGTTCAAACGCTATTATTGGGCACACAGCACATTACACAAAATGATATTCTATAGTTCTGCTATTTACTGATGGTCTGCTGGCTGGCTTGCCATAAACAGTGCTTTGGAGCTTACACTGGCAATGTTCGGTACTGCTGGAGCTACTGTGTATTACTAGGGAACTGATGCATGGCAAATTTGTTCTTTTGAGCCAGTCATAGGACTGTATTTTGTTCATTGCTTCGGTGCCATGTTACAAGGCCTCATAAAAGCAGTTCCCTGGTGCTAAAGGGGAATTGAAATAAGCCCAGGGGGTGTGGGGGGATGTAGGGAGTTCAGCAGGAGAAAAGTAAGGGGACCCTGGATAGCGAGTCGTGGCAGCTTATGAGGGAACTAGGGGAAGACAGAGAAAGCCTACGGATTAAGGAAGCTGAGAGGAAGGAGTTCAGCAAGAGAAGAGTAGGGGGATCCTAGAAGGGGAGTCCAGGTGGGAACCAAGGAGAGGAGGGAAGGAGGTAGCAACAGGGAGCAAGTGTGCCAAGTGGAGGAAGCTTGGCATGAGGGAAGTAAAAGGGTCCAAGCAATTGCCACAAGAAGTGGAAGGAGAGGTAGAGTGGGAGCATCTCTGATGGTGAAGGGAAAGTATAGACAAAAACAGTAGAGGAAGGGCTCGGGTGGGAAGGGAGTTGAGAGGAGAGCAGTGCAGTTAAAGGAATTTAGGGAGCAGTATAAATGCAGTAAACAGGAGTGAGGGTACACATAAAGCAACATACGAAGTTCAAGCAGCACACAATAGTAACTCATAAAACAATCATAGCATCTAAGCAGTATGAACATACTGTATGCTGGGTAACAGACTATGGTAGCTGCAGGGTAATGCAGTTTACAAACATATTTCGGCTTAGGAGTAATAGGAATGAAAACTGTGGTAGCAGCAGACATTGAAGAAGGAAACAAGAATTAGTGCAGCAATAACATTAATTCAGAAAGGCGGCAACAAAGTCTTAGCCTGGCCTGTGAATATAGCCCTTACAATGCTGGAGATGATGGCTCACGAGCTGTAGGGCAAGGAGCAGCGTGGCTGTCAGACTGGCTGATTGCAGACAGACTCAAGGCAGACAATTGTCCTTAGCTGTTATAGTCTTTTGCACAGACGGGCTGCATGCGGGTAACTGCTGTAAGAAGGGGGCACTGTGCCCAGATTGGCTGGAAGGGCTGGGGGAGGTATGACTGTCCATGGGCTCCCGGTGCAGGGCTTCATTCCATGGGAGCAGCGATGGTTGTGGGGGAGGGCGGGGTTGCAGATCAGAGTCCTCTCAACCCCCAAACACCAGCTGACAAGGTCCATGGCGTGTTCACAAAGCAAGAAAAGCTGCTTGCAGAGCCCAAAATTGTGGGAGCTCTTTAGAAAAAGATAACAGCAGAGGGTTTGGGTTCTGCTTTTGGCCTAAGTTACCATGGAGTGGCACTACCGCTCAACAGCAAAGGTCTGCTACTTGGTAAACCCCTATGAGTACTATAACATTTGAGCGTTAAAGATGGGTTTGGTCAACTGGCCATTGAACACTGCAGCTCTGTTTTCCACTTATGTTAGTATCTATCCATTACACACAATGTGTATGTAGATCTAGTTTTGTTTTTAGTTTTTCTGCCACTTGGCCGTGTTTAAATTTGCTGCTGTTCTGTTTCCGCACAGTAACTGGACAGGTAGTATAGTGGGTATGGGTCTGACTGATGAGACTAGGTTTAAGGACAGTGTGAAAGTGAGTAATACACAGTTTGCCTTCATTTGTTTTTGTTTTGGGTTTTATTAGTAGAAAAATAAACTCCTTATTTGTCATGAGGTGAGGGAATTCAGGAAATCAAAAACTACTTTGAATTCATACTTAGGTACTTGGATGTTTTAAAATACAGGAAAAGGGACCTTGGCTGAAATTACTATTTGTTTGCTTGTGTTTGTTTGCAGTTTGCTTGAGAATACAGATCAACCCTCAAAACAAGGGAGACTTTGTGGGCATTTCACCAGAGCGGGCATTTGCAGACTTTCTCTTTGCTAATACCATCCTTCACCTGGTCGTCATCAACTTCATTGGCTGAGGTCAGAGAAAGGTAGGTACAGTAACTCCCAACCCCCTCCAAAAATTACATGTCTAGCTTTAACCTTGCAATTTATTGACACATACAAGATTTAAGACATTAACTCAAAAGTGACAAAGCCAAGAGTTATAAAAGTCCTGCCCCCTCTCACAAGTGGGGGTAAAATAAGTATTTTTAATCGTAAAAAGGAATCCTCCTTGCACGTCTGTTTCCTGGAAGTGTATGTGATTTTCCTGGCCATAGATTGCTGTTGATCTCCACAAGTGGTGTTGAAAAAATGTGGATTATTTTCTTTAGTACCCTTGGATGTATCCCATCCTGGCATAGTGCCATGTCTTCCTTCCGTTCCTTGATTTTTGGACAGCACATCGTGATAATGTTTTCCTCCCTGAGCTGTTCCAGTTTTATCATCTTTTCATACTGGGTATTAGACCAAAGAAAGCTATAGTGTATGGTGGAATGCTGTTATGCATGGAATTCCATGCCTGGAATATAGAGGGTTGTGTATAGTCACCCATACACCTGTGTATGACTCGAGAGGTTGACGTTGCAACCAGAGACTTGAGAGCGCAGCTCAAGAGGTCTACTGGTTGCCACGGCAACCTCGAGAGTCTTACACAGGCTTGTCTGTGTGTGGGTGACCATACACAATCTTTTATAGTGTATGGTCACCGTTTTAAAAAAAGCCTGTAAATAGAGTATCACCTGCACACCTCCTCCCCCGCTGAGCTTCCACTCTTACATTTCCGATTATTTGTTAACTCAGTTCTAGGTCCCACTTTCTCTTATCGGGGCAGCCGCTGTTCCTCAAACTTTCTGTTCTCACAGCCGCAGCCCAACTGTTCATCACACCAAGATCACCGTTACTGAAAACTTTAAAAAAAAGAAAAGAAAGTGGCTTCCAACGATCTCCAGCGCCTTTCAGTTTGTCTCAGTTGGCACCACAGAGTCACGCACACCATGGAGTTCCATCCTGCTGCATTAGTGACATCATTATGTTGTTCTGCTGCAGTAGTCGTGTCACTACTGCTGCAGAACAACTTGGAATGCTGCCACATATTTGATTTCCCGTATCCAATTAAGCTGGAAGTTGTTTTTTTAAACTTTAACTTGCAGAAACATTTGCAACACACTGTGTCCATAATTTGAGCCTACCACGAACCTTCAAATGCTCCCCCAACCACCAGTACACTGAAACAAAGTGCAGTGTCCAAAATAGACATTAATGCCATACACTATATAGAATAGTGGATGGGCAGTGCTGTGCACAACCAGTGTGTTGTGCCACCTCAGGGATTTGATTCCCAAGGACCTCTCGAGTCACAGGGAATCGGTACCCCTCAGTGGCACAACCACCAGTACACTGATCATGCATAGTTGTCCATTCACTGTCCTATATATTGTCCATCGGGTCTGTCTGTCCATTCTAGCGGATCCAATGTTGCCCTGCCTTCAGTAAATACTTATGCAACTCTATTTTAAAGTCGACCAAACTCTTGCATCCCATTGGCTCATTTGGTAAGCCGTTCCAAATTCTACCGGTTCGCTGTGTGAAACTGTTGAATCTGGATCTGTTAGTATATTGGTCAAGTTTAATTTGATAGTGTATGAGTTCTCAGTCCATGTGAGCTATTCTGGATTTCTGTTCCCATCTCAGTCATTAACGCACTATCACTAATTATTCTGAAGAACATTAGCAGATTGCCTCTTGTTGTTGTTCTTGTTTCCGGTTTAAATAAACCCAAGTGAGTGATTCTTTCCTCGTATGTCAAATGACCCAACCCTCTAATCATTTTTGTCATCTGGCACTGCACCCTTTCCAACCTATCCATGTCCCTCCTTATCCATGGACTCCATAATCCATGTAAGGGTGAACAGTTGGTATTGTCACTCAGGAATGTTATTTTGCTCCCATTTATAAAGTAATTTGATTTTTATGGATTTACTAATATGCAGACCAAAATTCAGTTCTTGGTGGATTAAAACACCCAGGTCCTTCTCAGTTTTAACTTTTTTAATTATTTAGCTATTTAAAGGAACACTGTCAACCTGTTTTCATCATATTATTTCTAGTCAAAGCCCTACATTTTGATTGCTTACCTTCTCTAAAATTCATTGGTGTTGCTGTTTATTTTGCCTGTCTCCTTGTTTAGTAGAACTGAAATGCATGTTAATGTATATTTATAATTAGGAGGCTGGCTACCGAGCAGACTCGACAGACAATCAGGCCTATTCTGCTGGCATTTAGTATGTTAGTATGTATAAACAACCTTGTTTTGTTTACAGTCCTGGATCTGTTCTTAATGCATACTTTCCTGAGCATTAGAAACACTCCCAAACAGTGCAGTCACTCATGAGGCAGTAGCCACTTAACTCGCACTACATCCATCATGAGGAGCTGGACGGAGTTGTGGGTGTTCCCAAGTCCAGTAAAGATGCAGCTGGAGCTGAACAAGGAATATAAAAAAAGTATTTTTTGTGTGGTAACACCAGTATGGTAGGCAGTCTGTTTTCCACTTTTTAAAAGAAAAAATCCGAATCAAACTACCAGCTACATCAGCAAGCTTAACAGTATGTTGGCAATCATAAAATGTGTTTTTTAAACTAGGGACACTTTGAGACCTAAGGGAGTTGACAGTGTCCCTTTAAATAGCATTTATGTCTGTTATTAATTTTTCCATAGGTGGATGATTGAACATTTTTCCACATTAAGGCACATTCATTGTCACATGCCCATTTATAGCTACTGTCCAGATCTTTTTCTAATACCTGCCTGTCATACTCTGTATCCACTGGTTCCCCCTAATTTGACATCATCTACAAACTTGGTTGTAAGGCTGTTGATGTCATCATGCAGGTCACCAACAAATATAGAAAACACATGACCCAAAACAGAGCCCTGCAGCAACCCACTAGTAACCTCCACCACATGAGCCTCTAATACATACGGATTGTTCTTTATTAAATGACAGATTGTGTTTCCACGTGGTAATTTTATTGCCTACCTGAAGGGATCTTATTGATCATTACTGTATGTGATACCTTGTCAAAGGCTTTTTCAAGGTCCAAAAATACAGTATATCAGATGACACATTTTTGTTTATGTTCTTATTCACTTCCTAAAAGAAACACAGTTGATTTGCTATATATACATGCTCTGTTTTTCTGAAATCCATGTTGCTTCCTATTGTTATAGTTAACTCTGTTCAAGTTCCATCTCTAACTTAGTTTTAATTAAGCATTCAGCTAATTTACATAATACACTAAAATAATAGGATAGTTGTTTATTTGAGCTTTGTCTCCTTTTTTTACAGCTGTGGGCGGAGTCTACAGCCGTTTCACGATCATAGCCTTAAAGCAGCCAATCATGGCACCTTCCATTGGATTTTTGGAAGTACCCTTCTGAAAGTCCAGTGGAGCTTGTAATACTCTGCCATGATTGGCCGCTATGGAATAACAGTCTCACTATTTCTGCTTTTACTTCCGTATGCCAGGACAAGAACTGCGCATGCTCATCATCATCATCCAGTCGAACCAGTAGTGTCCCCTGAACAGGACTTTGGTTCGCCTCCAAGGGTGACTGAGGATTTTCCATCCCATTTTACTTTTATTAGGAGGATGGCAGATGCATTAGACCTCTTCACCACCGAACAAGTTGAGGATGAAGAGGAGGTAGAGTATTTGGAGATGATGGGGCTGACACCCACCAAGGCTCTACTCCTACCTGTGTACAAATTCTTTAAGAAGGATGCCTTAAAGATTCTTCAAACACCAAACTCTACTCCTCCCATAGATAGGAGGATGGACAGAAAATATCAGTTGGAGAGGGAGGGAGATGACTTTCTCTTCTCCCATCCAGATCATCGGTATAATTCAGCAAACTGCTTGTGACAAGGCCAGGGTCCCACTGTCCTCACACCCTCTGGACAAGGACTCCAGAAAAATTGACAACATGGCCAAGAAAGGGTACCTGTCGGTCTCTCTGGCTGTGTGTCAGGCTGCCTTCCAGTCATATGCTGCTCAGTACCAGAAGTCACTGTGGCAGTCAGTCCTGGCTATGTCTTAGAAAGCTCCCTCACCCTTGTCAGATGGCCTGGCTAAAACTGCCAGGTTTGGGCTAGAGGCAGCTAAGTATCAATTCCAAATGGGTGCTGACACCAATGACACTGCAGCCAGATGGATGGCAAATACAGTGGCACAGAGGAGATTTGCATGGCTCAGGGCCACAAACCTTACTCAAGATACTCAGTCTAAGGCCGTGGACTTTCCTCTAGAGGGAAACTCTCTATTTGGGGAGTCCATTGTGGCATATATGAAGAAGGTGGATGAGAATAAGGCCACTTACAGAAGCAACTCTGCTAAGGAGAGAGCTTCACCATCCACCAGGCCTTACAGAAGGGGAGGCCGGGGGCAGGTCTTTTTATACCAGGCCCTTCTTCCAGCCTGTGGCTTTACCCCAGTATCAACAGTATCTACAACAGGGATACTCCAGGGGCAGGGGAAGGAGGGGCTCGAGGCAAGGATCCCAAGCTCAGCCTCAGCCACAGTCAAAATAGACCCCCTGAGCCACAGGCCACTTCCACCCTATTTGTGGGAGGCAGACTATCTCACTTCCTGCATGCCTAGTTGAGCATCACCACAGACAAGTAAGTTCTGGAGGTAGTGGGTCAAGGTCTGTCCCTGGAATTCAAATCCCTTCCTTCTCAGAAAATCAGAGTTTTCAGTTTTTCCTCACTAGCAGAAAAAAAACTGCTAGAGTCAGAGGTTCAAAACCTGCTACAGCTGAAAGCAGTACAACCAGTTCCAAAATCCTTGAGGGGAAGGGGTTTTTATTCCAGATATTTCCTAACAACAAAGAAAAGGGGGAGTGGCGGCCTATTCTCAATCTTAGAGCTTTAAACAAGCATTTAAAGAAAAGAAAGTTCAAAATGGTAACTCTAGCTGTGATTTTGCCAATGCTCCAAAGGGGAGACTGGCTGGCATCACTGGACCGAAAGGTTCTTCCGGTACATTGGGGAGTGGAGAAAAACTAAGGGCCATCTCAGCAGATTGAGATCAGAAGGAGGGTGGGTGGAAGAGGCAAGGGACCAGGCAGAGGTATTTACCGAGTACTTTGCCTCTGTGTTCACTAGGGAGGGGGATGGGATATCTACGAAGCAAGGCACGATGGGGATAGAAGCGGCAGTGAGTGGGATCAGGGGAGCAACAGAAATGGAGCAAGAGGGAGGGAGAGGTACCCCGGGGTGTCACATCTGGATAAGGATAAAAAGGCCAGTAAGGTGGAGGGGACGGATGATGCTATCTCCGCCAAAAGGGTGTGGTTAGCCCTCAAGGCCCTAAAGAAAGACAAATCTCCTGGGCCGGATGGCATTCATCCGAGAGTACTATGGGAATTGGCGGACATACTGGCTGCACCTCTGGTGGAGCTCTTCAACAGGTCACTTGAGACAGGGAGGGTACCTAGGGATTGGCGAGAGGCACATGTGGTGCCAATCCATAAAGGGGGGTCGAGGGTAGTACCAGGTAACTATAGACCCATCAGTTTGACCTCAGTGGTGGGAAAATTAATGGAGAGTATACTAAAGGAACGATTGGGGTGTACTGGAGGAGGTGGGAGGTCTGGATAGTCGGCAACATGGGTTTGTGCCAGGTAGATCATGTCAAACCAGTCTTGTGGAGTTCTACGAATGGGTAACATCAGAACTGGACAGGGGAAAGCCTATGGATGTATTATTCTTGGACTTCAGCAAGGCGTTTGACTCTGTCCCCCACAGTGGCCTAGTGGAGAAACTGATGGGGTTAGGAGTAGGCCCTTTGATGGTCAGTTGGATTGAAAGAAAAAATTACTGACCTTAGTAATGTTGTTTCTTCTAATGGAGTCTTACTATATTATGACATATGCAGTGAGTCCCAACCTTCGAACTGCTCCGGAGGTGAAAGAGTTAACTTTCCATGCCAGGCATGGAACTCTGAGCACGAGCTCAGTTGAAAACTCTGTCTGTTGTTCTTCAAACTCACTGTCAGATCTTTACGAGCAAAACTCACTAAGGTTCTGTGTGGAAGCTGTAAACCTACACTAGCTATCTAGCTACTAAATATAAGAACACATTTTTAGGTCCCAAAACAAAGACTCAAGTCTGTGTACAGTACTGGAGACCACATTTGAAGAGGGACATACAGCTCCTGGAGAGGGTACAGAGGAGGGCAACAAAGATGATACGAGGGCTAGGGGATTTGACTTATGAGGACAAACTTGAGGAGCTCTGCCTGTTTTCATTGGAGGAGAGGAGAGACAGGGGGGACATGATTGAGGTCTTCAAGTACCTCAAGGGAATAAATAGGGTAAACATGGAGGGGATCTTTAGACTAAAGCAGGGAGGTATCACCAGAGGGCATGGTTTGAAGTTGGAAGGTGGAAGGGTGAGGGGGGAAAAGAGGAGGAGGTTTTTCACCGAGAGGGTGGTGGACCCTTGGAATGCACTGCCTGGTGAGCTGGTTCAGAGATCCACAGTGGAGGGCTTCAAGAGAGGGTGGGACAGACACAGAAAGTGGATGTATCAGATGATGGCCTGTCCCGGGGGGTGGGGATGGATGATAGGGGTTTCTAGAGAACAAGGGATGGGAGGGTCTCGGCACCCAATTAACGATCTAGGTTCGAGCAGACTCGATAGACCGTAAGGCCTAATCTGCTGGCAAATAGTATGTTAGTATGTAAGTCAGGGGATCCAAAAAATAAAGACAACACCCAAACGCCCCAAAAAAGAAAGGGTGAAAACAAGGTGGGCATCTACTAAGTGCAAACAATGCACTGCCCACCCACATCCCAAAAGCAGAGGTTCTGAGAGGGGCAGGCAGGGGGGGGGTCATAATACAGCAAGACTCCATTAGAAGAAACAACATTACTAAGGTGAGTAATTTTTTTTTTCAAACAACATGAAGTCTTGCTATATTATGACATATGCAGACTAAACTTTCCAGTACCTCAAGGGAATCAACAAAGTCCAAGAGGGTAGCATCTTTCAAAAAAAGAGGTGTGCAAGAACAAGAGGGCACAATTTGAAGATAGAGGGGGGGCGGCTCAGAGGTAATTTAAGGAAGTATTTTTTCACAGAGAGGGTTGTGGATGCATGGAATGGCCTTCCGGAGGAGGTTGTGGAGTCAAAATCAGTGGTGGAATTCAAGCATGCATGGGATAGTCATAAGGCAATTCTGGGGGGTGGGGGTAGGAAGAAGTAGGCTGCTGGTTAACTAGGATCTGCAGCTTATCCAGTAGGTAGGGAAATGGGCAGACTGGGTGGGCCAAGCGGTCCTTATCTGCCGTCAAATTCTATGTTTCTATGTTTCTACACAGCAGTACCTCCATGGAGGAGGGACAGAACCTACTTAGGAAATGGGCTCTGAAGCACAGCTGTGCCAAACCGAGCATCACTCCTAGCCTGGATGTCCAGGGAGTAATGCTTGGTAAAAGTGTGAACTGTTTTCCAGGTAGCTGCTTGACATATCTCTAGGATAGGGATGTCCCTGGCAGCAGCCAGAGATGCAGCTGTACCCCTGGTAGAGTGAGCCCTCAGGCCTGAGGGAGGAACCTTGCCCAGTTTTCATAGCAAAATTGGATACAAGAGACAATCCACCTAGCAATGGATCTTTTAGTGGCAGGTTTCCTTTACCAACCTCACCATAAGTGAGGAACAGTTGAAGGAGTCAAACCTGTGACCCTTTGGCACGCTCTATGTAGTAACTAAGGGCTCTTTTGACATCTAAACTGTGCAGTCTCCTCTCGCCAGAGGAGGAATGGTCAGTGAAGCACACAGGAGAGACATAGATTGATTAAGGTGGAAGTCTGAAACCACCTTAGGCAAGAACTTCTGTTAGTCCTGAGGACCACCTTATCTCTATGAAAGGAGATAAAATCAGGCTCCACTGACAATGCTTGCAATTCACTTATGCGCCTGGCAGAAGTAATGGCTACCAAAAACACAGTTTTCCAAGTCAAGTACTTAAGCTCTGCTGAGGATAGGGGCTCAAAAGGGGGTTGCATAAGCTGAGTGATGCAAATATTAAGATCCCAGGCAGGGGCAGGGTCCCTGAATGGAGGGTTAGTGTGAAGCAACCCCTTTAAAAACTTTGAGAATACAGGATGAGCTGAAAGAGAAGAGGGTTTACCTACTGATAAAAAAGCAGACACGGCTGCCAGGTGTACTTTTAGGGTAGCTGGTCTCAGCCCCAAAGTATTCAATTGCACCATATAATCCAGGACTGTGGGTAAGTCAGCAGATTCTGGTGAAATGTGCTTGCCAGAGCACCATATGGAAAACCTCTTCCATTTGGAATTATAAGTAGCCCTGGTGGAAGGTTTCCTAGAAGCCTTCAAGATATCCAATACACCTTGGGAAAGGTGTAGGTCAGCAAACTTTAACTCTTCAAGAGCCAGGCCTTGAGGTTGAGAGATTTGAGATTCGGGTACCAAACTCTCCCCTGAGCACAGGTTAACAGGTTGTGATTCCTGGGAAGACACAGGGGAAGGTGGACTGCTAAGGACATAAGGAGTGGATACCAGGGCTGTCTGGCCCAATCTGGAGCAATCAGGATCATCTTGCAGGGTTGAAACCTGATTTTGACTAGCACCTTGAACAGAAGGGGGAAGGGGGGAAAAGCATAAAGAAACTTCCCTTCCCAACTGAGAAGGAAGGCATCCAGAGGGCTGAGCCCAACACTGGGGGCCTGCAGCAGAAAGGGTCTGCAACAAAAGAGAGGAAGTTAGTGATTGTCTGGGGCTGCAAAAAGATCCATCTGCGGGGTGCCCCATCTGGCAAATACTACCTCCAGCACTAGGGGATCCAGAGACCATTCGTGATGGCCCTGGGAAATCCTGCTGAGAGCATCTGCCAGGACATTGTCCTTGCCTGGGAGGTGAACTGCCGTAAGGGAGGTGTTCGGGGAATAAGCCAGAGACCACAACTTCATTGCTTCGGTGCACAAGGCCATAGGCCGAGTGCCCCCTTGCTTGTTGATGTACCACATTGTAGTTGTGGTGTCTGTTCTGACCTATACAACTTTGTTCTGAACAGATGTGGAAAAAACTTGAAGTGCTAGAAAAACTGCTCTGAGTTCCAACAGGTTGATGTGGAGCAGAGATTCCTGAGGGGACCACAATCCCTGGGTAGTGAGGTCACCCATGTGAGCCCCCCACCCCAAGAGGGATGCATCTGTAGTAAGGATTAAGGAGTGAGACTGAGGGGTGAAGGGAACCCCCTGTCTCAGACTGCTCTGGTCCTGCCACCACTGAAGGGCTTGGATCAGGGTTCAAGTCACTGGGATCAATTTGGTCAGAGGGTCTCACCTTTGAGACCAAAAGGCTCTCAAATGGAACTGGATGTCCCTCATCTGAAATCTTGCTCCCTGCACTACTGCTGTAGAAGCAGCCATGTGTCCCAGGAGCTGCAGAAAATGCCTTGCTGGTCGAGAGACCTGCAGGGTGATAGAGGAGGCCAGAGAGACCAGGGTCCTTGCTCTTTCCAGAGGAAGGAAGGCTCTGGCCTCTTTTGTGTTCAGTTCTGCCCCTATGAAGGTGAGAAGCTGGACAGGCTCTAGGACTGACTTTGGAAGATTGAGAAGGAAACCTAGAGATGTGAGGAGTTGCTGAGTTACCTGAAGGTGTCGTTTGACTTGGACTGGAGACTGGCCTACTATGAGCCAGTCGTCCAGGTAAGGAAAGATGGCAATCTTTTGCCGCCTTAAGTGGGCAACTACCACTGCCAGGCATTTTGTGAATACCCTTGGAGTAGAGGTGAGGCCAAAGGGCATTGCTCTGAATTGGTAATGGCCTGAGGGCAGTTCGAATCTGAGGTATTTTCGATGGGAGCTTCTGATAAGAACATGGAAGTAGGCATCCTTGAGGTCCAGGGACTCTAACCAGTCCCCTGGCCTTGGAGAAGGTAAAATAACTGCCAGAGTCACCATTTTGAACTTTGGTTTTAAAAGGTGCTTGTTTAGGTAGCTGAGATCCAGGATGGGCCGCCATTCTCCTGTCTTTTTTGGGGTAAGGAAGTACCTGGAGTACAACCCTTTGCCCTGGTGTAGGGGTGGAAGCCTTTCCACAGCTCTGAGAGCCAGGAGGGTAGACACTTCTGTCTCTAGGGCAAGTGCCTCTGATGGATTTGCAGGTGGAAAGGACCTGGCTCTCATCTTTGGAAATTTTTTTGAAGCTGAGAACCAGTCCCTGGCTTACTACTTCCAGGACCCACTTGTCTGATGTTAGAGACTTCCAGTCCTGGACAAAGTAAGCCAGCCTGCCCCCTACAGGTAGAGGAGAATCGGCCCTGGCTACCCCATCAGGATGCCTGCTTGGCAGGGGCTTTGGGCTGAGGGGTGGAAGCAGGCCTGCTTGTACCCCGTCTGCCTCTCACTCTAAAGAACCCCTTCTGGGCATAAGCAGAAGAGGAGGCCTGGGCTTGGTAGAAAGGCCTACGAAAAGGCCTGCCCCTGCCCCTGGGATGCTGCCTTTGAGGAGTGGCCTGCCTTTTCCTTGGCCTGTGCACTCCTATAGGTGGTCCTATACTCATCCATTTTCTTCATGTAATTCTCTGTCTGCTCCCCAAACAGAAAATTGCCCACAACAGGAAAATCCATGGCCTTAGATTGGGTATCCTGTGACAGGGTAGTGCATCTGAGCCAAGCCATTCTGCGAAGTGCCACAGATGTAGCCATGACCCTTGATGACACATCATTAGAGTCTACTGCAGCATGAAATTGCACCTTGGATGCCTCAATACCATCCGCAGCCACCTGTTCCAGCTCCCTGGCAAGCTGGTCAGGGAGCTGTTTTTACTAGAGCCATAACAGTATCCCATCTGGATTTCTGGTACCTAGCAGCATAAGCCATATAATTTGCCTGTCTGAGTCCCAAAGATGCTGCCATGTACTGTTTCTTTGCCATGGCATCAATCCTCCTGTAGTCTTTTTCAGGGGGGTGCGAAGCTAAAGGAACATTTGCCTTGTCACAGGCAGCAGCCTGCACTACCCCCACATGGCTGCATTGCTGTGTGAGAAACTCCATATCAGAGCCTGATAATGCATACCTCTTGTCCATTCTTTTATCAACAGGAGGAATAGTGTGAGGAGTTTTTAGAATTTTTACTGTGTTTCCGAAAAGATTTATGCAAAGGAATAGCAGTCTCCTAGACTCTGGAATATCCATCATCTCTACATAATCAGGCTCCTCTTGGTCATCAACAGCTTCTTCAACAGGAAGCTGTAGAGTTTCAGCAACCTTTTTATAGAACAAAAAATGAGAAGGGGACTCAAAGTCTGGGAGGAGAAACACCTGACGGTCTGTCTGGAGAGATGTCCGGTTCAATAGGCACATCCAGACTCTCAAAACCACACTCACTCTCCTCATATTCCTCTTCCCCCTCCTCCGGTTCATAAAAATCCTCAAAATCATAATCTGGAACCGGCCGAACCGAGCGCTTCCCTGATGGTGTCTGTTCGGTCGGAACCGGGGAAAGAGACTGGACAATTTGAATTGCTTTAGCTATTTCCTCAGCGGTTGGAGAAAGAACGTTTGGCTCCACACTAGCTGATTTTCTAGTCCTTTTAGTTGGAACCGGCTCCTCAGAGCTGGCTCTTCGTTTGCCCAAGGAAGTATCGCCCTGGTCAGAGGGCACTCCCTCCGGTTCGGTTGTAACCGAACTGGGCTGGCCATCCGGGTCAGCGGACTTTTTGGCCTCCCTTTCCCTGAGCCTACCAGCTCTCTTCTCTATGGTGGCAGCAGGAAAATTCTTACAAATCTGGCAGTCTGCATTGAGGTGGTCAAACCCCAGACAATATACACAGGTGGTGTGTGGGTCAGCCTTAGCAAAGGCTTCCCCACAAACACCACAGTGCTGAAACCCAGTGGGCCCTGTTTTTCTTTTGGGTTTCTCAGACATAGTGCCAGCCTAACCAAACTTGCCCGTTTATGGCAGTCCGCCAAGCAAGAGACTCTTATCGGCTCCCAACGTGTCATGGAGTGCGTGGAAAAACCATAATGAAATCCGTTTTTTTTTTTTTAAGAACGAATCACAGACAGGGAACGCTCTAAATAAGGACTAGAAAATTTTGACAATAACCTGATCGGTTCAAACCGAACCGAAAAGCGTTTACAAGTTCCACACAGAAAAAATGAATGTAAGCCTATCTATTACTTACAATACCACAGACAGAGCTTGAACCGACCGGTTGCGGTTTAATTTCGGTCAAAAAAAAACGATAAAATAATACTTTAACCGACAAAATGAACCGATGCAGAAGGAGAAATCTCCGGAGCGACTGTTCAGTGAGGCGGAGTAAAGAATCTGACAGTTTGAGTTTGAAGAACAACAGACAGAGTTTTCAACCGAGCTCGTGCTCAGAGTTCCATACCTCCGGAGCAGTTCGAAGGTTTGGACTCACTGCATATGTCATAATATAGCAAGACTTCATGTTGTTTGAAACTGGCTAGCTGGATGCACCCAGAGAATAGTGGTCTGTGGGGAGCTCTTGAACCCTAGAGAGGTTGGTAGTGGGGTACCGCAGGGCTCGGTCCTGGGTCCGATCCTGTTTAATGTATACATATCGGACATCAGGGAGGGTATAGGGTGTGAAATGAGTCTCTTTGTGGTTGACTCCAAGATGGGAGCAGTAGTTGAGGGAGAAGAGGGGAGGTTGGCCCTGCAAGGGGACCTGGACACCCTGGAAAGCTGGGCTCACACATGGAAATTAAATTTCAATATCACCAAGTGCAAGGTGTTGCATCTTGGTCGGGAAACCCTAAACACAGGTACACCCTGGGAGGGCGCTGGAGGCCTCAATAGGGGAAAAGACCTAGGGGTCATGGTGGATGCATGTATGAATAACTCTGAGCAGTGCAGGAGGGCTAGCAAGGCAAACAGGATGTTGGGATGCATCGTAGGGGATCACTTAGGAGCAAGGAAGTGATTCTGCCGCTGTACAATGGACTGGTTAGACCACACCTTGAGTACTGTGTACAGTACTGGAGACCACACTTGAAGAGGGACATACAGCTCCTGGAGAGGGTACAGAGGAGGGCAACTAAGATGATACGAGGGCTAAGGGATTTGACGTATGAGGACAGACTTGAGGAGCTCTGCCTGTTTTCATTGGAGGAGAGGAGAGACGGGGACATGATTGAGGTCTTCAAGTACCTCAAGGGAATAAATAGGGTAAACATGGAGGGGATCTTTAGACTAAAGTAGGGAGGTATCACCAGAAGGCATGGTTTGAAGTTGGAAGGTGGAAGGGTGAGGGGGGAAAAGAGGAAGAGGTTTTTCACTGAGAGGGTGGTGGACCCTTGCACTGCCTGGTGAGCTGGTTCAGAGATCCACAGTGGAGGGCTTCAAGAGAGGGTGGGACAGACACAGAAAGTGGATGTATCAGATGATGGCTTGTCCCTGGGGGGTGGGGATGGATGATAGGGGTTTCTGGAGCACAAGGGAGGGGAGGGCCTCGGCACCCAACTAAGGATCTGAGGTTCGAGCAGACTCGATAGACCGTAAGGCCTAATCTGATGGCAAATACTATGTTAGTATGCCTTTTTCCACATCCCCATAAGGGATTGTTACCGGAGATATCTCTGATTGACTCTCTTCAGGTCACTACCAGTTTTCAACCCTGCCTTTTGGCCTTTCTTCATCCCAAAGGGTATTCACAAAGTGCCTAGCTGCTATAGTAACACATGTTCAGAGACAAGGTATCACTGTCTTCCCTTATCTGGATGATTGGTTAGTGGTGGGAAAATTCCCCACTTAAGGTACAGCAGGATTTAAAGGTCACTCAGGACCTCCTAGAATCCTTGGGATTTCTAATCAATCACAGAAAGTCTGCTTTCATCCCCACACAGGTGTTGCAGTTAATAGGAGCAGAAATAAATACCTTACAGGCCAGACCCTACTTGCCTCTGGAGAGAGTACAAAGCCTTCCATTAGTGGCAAATTCTTTCAGCTTGCACAGACCAAAAACTGCAAGACAGTTTCTCCAGCTACTGGGCCACATGGCTGCTGCCGTAGGCACAGTGAAGGGTTCCAGATTTCGCATGAGGGACATTCAGTTCCACCTCAGGGCTCACTGGTGCCAGAAGAAATACCCGTCTTCGAAGCTCATTCCAGTAACAAAAGGGCACTGTTACAGCCCTCTTGTGGTGGAAAGAGGAATCCAATTTGAGAAAAGGAATCCCCTTTTAAAAAGAGAATCCTTCAATGGTACTCACAACAGATGCATCCCTTTTGGGCTGGGGTGCCCATCTAGAGCAGCACACCACTCGGTACCTGATCAGCTGTAGAGTCCCTTCACCACATAAACTTACTGGAACTCAGAGCAGTTTTGCTAGCTCTTCGAGATTTCTCTCCCCTATTACAGGGCAAGGTGGTACAGATCAGAACAGACAATACCATCACAATGTATCACATAAACGAGCAGGGAGGTACCAGTTCAGGCCTCCTTCGTACAGAAGCCATTCGTATCTGGACTCTAGTTTACTCTCTGGGAATATCCCTACAGGAAATTCATTTGTCAGGAAAAGACAACATCCTGGCGGATGCCTTGAGTTGAGTCAATCAGGAGGCCCATCACGAATGGACCCTAAACAGATGGGTGGTACAGGTTATTTTCAGAAGGTGGGGCACTTCACAGGTAGACTTGTTCGCATCCCACCAGAACCACCACCTGCCACGGTATTGTTGCAGACCACCGGACAAGGGCACACACCCTCTGGATGCCCTAGCCCTGGATTGGTCAGGGAGGTTCCTGTATGCTTTTTCTCCTTTCCCTCTAGTTCACAGGGTACTGCTCAAGCTCAGATCCCGTGCAGCATCACTGATCTTGATAGCTCCGGATTGGCCAAGGCAGCCATGGTACTCTCTTCTGCTCTCCATGTCTGTCACAAAACTGATACACCTCCCTCGGAGGCACAATCTACTGACTTCCAATCAGGGAACTCTGTTGTACCCGAGTCTCAAGTCCCTCAACCTCAAGGCCTGGCTCTTGAGGACATAGAATATGCAAAATTGAACCTTTCTTAATCTGTCTTAAGCATTTTGAAAGCTTATAGAAAACCTTCTACTATGAAAACCTATCTTTCTAAATGTAAGAGGTTTTCCCTTTGGTGTTCTAGCAGATCACTAATACCAGGACAGGCAGAAATTCCCATTGTCCTGGATCATCTCTCTCTCACTTGCATTCCTCTGGTTTGCAACCCAGCTCTCTGAAGGTTCATTTGGTAGCTGTCTCTGCTTACCTCAGCTGGTACAAGGGTAACCATAGCCTCATATCCTATCTTTAAAAGATTCTTTAAGGGTCTAAATCATTTACATCCACCCCACAAGGCACCAGTGCCAACTTGGGATTTGAACGTGTATATAGCTAAACTCATGGACTCTCCTCTTGAACCCATGGCTACAGCTCATCTAAATACGTCACTTGGAAAACAGTCTTCCTCGTGGCTATGACTTCTGCAAGAAGGATCAGTGAGCTTCAGGCTCTCTGTATAGATCAGGACTATATCCCCTTTCATAGGGATTAGGTAGTCCTTAGAACAAACAGAAAATGTATCCCCAAGGTAGTCTTGGACTTCCACTTAAACCAGTCCATCACTCTTTCTGTCTTTTTCACTGACCACTCTACCTCTGGTGAAAGAAGGCTCCACAGTTTAGATGTGAAAAGGGCTCTCAATTACTACATGCCAGCCACAAAATGTGATAGGACAGAAAGCAACTGTTCCTGACCTATGGGGATGTGGAAAAAGGAAGTCCAGCCTCTAAAAGGTCCATCTTTCGATGGATATTCCAGTGTAGCTAGTTCTGCTACACAAAGGCTGGTAAGGAGCCCCCATCAGGATTGAGGGCTCATTCCACAAGAGGGACAGCTGCTACCTTAGCAGTTGCCAGAGATGTTCCATGACTGGAAATTTTTAAAGCAGCTACCTGGAAGACAGTACACACCTTTACAAATCATTACAATCTGGATATTTATCTAGGAGTGATGCTAGGTTTGGCACAGCAGTCCTGCAAAGTCTTTTTCCAAAATAAGTTCTGTGCCCACCTCCACTGGTGCTGCTTGGTAGTCTGCATAAAGTTAGGAATATTCTCAGCATTACTGGGGTTAGAAGAAAAAAATACTTGCCATAGTAATCTTCTTTCTTACCATTGATGCTCAGATATTCACAACTTCCTTCCCTACCTCCCCTTCAAGAACTTCAGCCTCTGCACTCCACATGCTGGTTACCACCCTTATTATCATACACCCTTGGAGTGTTCTTACCCTGCACCTGTCAGTAGTTTGGGTAAATCAGGTTTCATTGTGTTCTGCCTTTTTTGGGGAGTGTTTTTTTTTTTTCCCTCTGTCATTCGTTCTAACCATTGGTTAATAGTTCTCCCGTTGGAGTGTTTATTTTAAATATATATACTGTGTGTGTGTGTGTGTGTGTGTGTGTGTGTGTGTATATATATATATATATATATATATATATATATATATATATGTATGTATATATATATATATAATTTGGGAAAACCCCATTTCTAATAGTATAATTATAGTACTACTGTATATAACTCTGGGCCTCTTTTCCAGGCTCCATTTATAAAATCTGAAGAGATTTAGAACACAATCAGTTAGTAGAGGCAGTGGCTGAAAGATGCTCACGTGCAAAGTGTTACATCATTTGCATGTGTTCTATCTCTCCGGGCAATCCAACTCTCCAGGATTACTGCATAAAGCTATGAATATCTGAGCATCACTGGGAAGAAAGATTACTATGGTAAGTAATTTTTTCCTCCTCATCCCAACC
Organism: Neoceratodus forsteri; assembly: GCA_016271365.2. NCBI lineage: Eukaryota > Metazoa > Chordata > Ceratodontiformes > Ceratodontidae > Neoceratodus > Neoceratodus forsteri. The sequence goes on from JADMNL010000022.1 coordinate 184,930,395, forward strand.
CCCCTCCCCCATCCTGACCCTCCCACTGAGCACCCACCTCCCCCACCCTCATACTTACCTCCTGAGGTCGGCGCTGTCATCTTCTCTGGACCAGAACATGTCTACACTCTTCAAAACCGAACTGCAAACTAAAGAATCAAAGGTAAGTGTGATATAATGGCAGTCGGTGGGGGGGTTCAAATTAGCCATTTTTAGGAATTTTGGCCCAAAATTTTCAACATGGGGTTCTTGGGACCCCACCTTGTGAACACTGTCACTGTCATTTCGTTACTCAGTCCCGAAAGGTGATGTCACAGTTGCTGCACGGAATCACCTTTTGGGACTGATTAACGAAACAGTGCCACTGTTCACTATGTGGGGTCCCAAAAAGCCCATGTTGCAAATTTGGTAAAAAAGATTTCAAAAAATGACTGCGTTACGAGCATGTGTTGCGCAACTCTCTATGCATGCTTCTAACCTCACCAATTTTTTATATTTTCGCTCCAGATTTTCAACATTGCCATTTTTGCACACCACCTTATTAACAGTGCAGCTGTCATTTTTCACATCCTGCCCAAAATGCATTTTCACAGAACAGCGTGGTCGTGCTATGAAATCACCTTTCGGGACAAGTGAATAAAATGACAGTGGCACTCTTCATGAGGTGGGATCCAAAAAAGGCCATGTTGAAAATTTGGAGAAAAAAATCTAAAAAATGGCCAAGTTACACCCGGTCGTTCAAAAATTTCTATGCACACGTGTAACTTTGGTCATTTGACTGCTTGCCACAGCTGTATCGGCTCTGGCTAGAGTTTGTTAAAATTGGGAATAACATTAGCTTTATTCCAATTAGTGGGTCCAGTCTTAACCTCTCCTGTGTCATTTTCCCAGGTGAGAATGTATGGAGTTCTCTGTTCTAGCCTGTTACCCTAAATTGGTGTTTCCATTTGATTGACTAGTTACCCTACGCTATTTTTGTTTTTGTCTTCCTCTAGGTTAATTTGAAAACTATGTAATCATTACATTTTATTCTAGCTAAATTGGGTTCTTGCATTTTTCACAGCAACCTAGTATTGTTGTGATGGAAGTTACAGTACTTAGGGTTTATCTTTTCAGTCCCGCCTGCTGCATGTAAACGAATATACCCAATATGAGTATGGACACACATCCAAATTTAAGAGCCTGACTGTTACCCTACTCATGCTGTCGGTCAGTGCCATTTTCTGTAAGGAATCTTGTACGACAATAGAACAAGGGGGGCATGATATGAGGCTGAAGGGTGGAAGGCTCTGGGGTAATGTTAGGAAGTACTTTTTCATTGAAAGGGTGGTGGACCGTGGAACAGCCTTCCAGCAGAAGTAGTGTGTGTGAAAACAATACTGGGTTTCAAGAGTGCATGGCATAGACATAAGGGTACCCTGGAGATGTGCTGAGCAGAAGAGTCGCAGGTCAGATGGGATCTGGGGTTGTAGCAAGTAGGCAGACTAGGTGGACCGTATGATCTGTGTTTCTGTGGGTGCTATGCATCAGTGGCCGTAAGGTACGTGCCAAAGACGCATTCCACACCCGCAGACAGGTGTGCACCAGCTGTAATTCACCAATAGCTGCCACCTGTCCACAGCTCCACCCAGCATGCAGGACTCCGCAGTGCGACTGGGGGTGGAGCTGCGGACTCAGGCAGGTACCCAATGGGATGCCTGACCTGAGTCCTGGAATGGATCCCTTGCACCTGATGGTGCGAGTCTGGATTCGTGAATAGCACCTGTGTGCACCTGGATCCACGCAGCCAAGCCAAGCCCCGTCCTCCACTGTTCTCCCCCAGGCCTAGCCCATGGTACACAGCACCCACACGGCACACAGACAACCCCCCAGCAGTAGGTCCCCTCTCCCCCCACCGCCAGACATTGGTGCCCTGGCCCCATGGAGGCAGAGGCACCGCCCCACCTTGACACACGGCATCCTAGCTCCGATGGGCAACCCGCCGTCGACAACCCCATACCCCGAGGTAGGAATATCTCACCCCATCCGTAAAACAGTCCCTCCTCCACGAGAGCCCCATCGAAGTGCCGTACAGCTCCATATGGCACTCTTTGTGACACCCGTGCAAGGTGTTGCATACTGAACACCCCCTGAGCACCCATGCCCCCATTAGTGGCCAGTGTCCTTTCCCCTCACCCCGACACCAATGGCCCGACCCCCATACCTGTCAACGAGTGCCAGGCACGGAACAGCCAGTTGCATATCCCAACTCACACCTCCTCGGCCACTGGCCATTAAAGTGATGTTGGGAGCACACTGCCTATATATGGTCACCGCTCACAACATCACTTGGGCGTCCGGCGGCCGAAGAGGTGTGAGGAGGGATGTGCCGCTGGTCGTCCCATGCCTGGGGGGAGGGGTACTGCGATCCCCATTCATGGCATGCTGTCAGTGCGTTGTAATGTACTTCTGGGTCTCCCCACCACCAGCTCTGGCTGTGAACTGACATAGCTGTTACCTCAAACAAGTGGGTCCTGGAGGTAGTAAGCCAGGGCCTGGTTCTCGGCTTCAAAAAAGTTCCCAAAGCTGAGAGCCAGATCCTTTCCACCTGCAAGCATCTCCGAAACCATTGTCCGAGAGGCAGAGGTTTCTTCTCTGCTGGCCTTAAGGGCCATAGAGAGAGTTCCTAAAGTGCACAGGGGCAAAGGTGTATACTCCAGGTACTTTCTTACCCCAAAGAAGACAGGGGAGTGGCAACCCATCCTAGACTTAAGATACCTGAACAAACATCCTTTAAAACCAAAATTCAAAATGGTTACTGGGAATAATCCTTCCCTCTCTAAGGTCAGGGGACTGGCTAGCCTTCCTGGACCTAAAAGATGCCTACTTTCACATTCCCATCAGGTGCTCCCACAGAAAGTACCTCAGGTTCAAATTGCCTTCAGGCCATTATGAGTTCAAAGCAATGCCATTCGGCCTAACGTTGGCTCCAAGGGTGTTTACAAAATGCCTAACAGTAGTAGTGGCCTTTCTGAGGAGAAAAAAATATCTCCATATTCCCATACCTGGACGACTGGCTCATTCAAACAACATGAAGTCTTGCTATATTATAAACATTAGCAGTTTGATCCAGCTCTAGAACTGCCCCGGAGTGAAATGGTTAAAACCATTCCAAAATAGAATTTTGGCACGAGAGCAGCTCTATCTGTGTCATTTCAAACTTGAACTGTCAGATTCTTTACTCCGCCTCAGTGAACAGTCGCTCCGGAGATTTCTCCTTCTGCTCGGTTCATTTCTCGGTTTAAAAAGTGTTTTCTTGGTTGGATTTAACCGAGAATAGTTTTATTTTAACCGCAAAACCATTCGGTTCAAGCTCTATCTGTGGTAACCGTAAGTAAATGAAGGTTTTGTCTGTGTTGAACTTGTAGTTATCGGTTCGGTTTTGAACCGATCAGTGGATTAAAACTCATTTAAAACTAAAAGTTACTATTTTAGAGTGGGTTCCGGTTCTTATCGGTTCTAAAAAAAACGGATTTATTACGTTTTTTTCCAATACCCGTGACACGGTTAGGAACCGATAAGGGTGTCTTGCCTGGCACTGCCGTTAAAAGGGCAAGTTTTTGGTTAGGCTGGCATTATGTCTGAGAAACCCAAAAGAAAAACCGGGCCCACTGGGTTTCAACACTGTGATGTTTGTGGGGAAGTCTTTGCCAAAGCTGACCCACGCACCACATGTGTTTATTGTCTGGGGTTTGACCACCTCCAGTCAGACTGCCAGGTATGTAAGAATTTCCCTGCAGCCACCCTGGAAAAAAGATTGGGCAGGCTCAGGGAACGAGAAGCCAAAAAGTCCGCTGACCCGGATGGCCAGCCCGGTTCGGTGCCAACCGAACCAGAGGGAGTGCCCTCTGACCAGGGCCAGACTTCCTCGGGCAAAAGAAAAGCTGGTTCTGAGGAACCAATTCCAGTAAAGAAAACAAGAAAATCAGCAGGTCTGGAGTCCAAAATTCCTTCTCCAACTGCTGCAGAGATTTCAAAAGCCATACAAATTGTCCAGTCACTGTCTCAGGGTCCATCCGAACCACCACTATCTGGTAAAAGGTCGGTTCGTCCGGTCCCAGTGGTTCAGGATTATGATATTGAGGAATTTTATGAACCAGAGGAGGGGGAGGAGGATTATGAACAGTATGAATGTGGCTGGGAAGGTCTGGGTGTGCCCATTGAACCGGACATCTCCCCAGACAGACCTTCAGAATCTCCCCCTATGCTGTCTGAGTCCCCATCTCATTTTATGTTTTATAAAAAAGTTGCTGAAACCCTCCAGCTTCCTTTTAGAAGAGACCGTGGATGAGCAAGAGGAGCCTGATTTTGTAGAAATGATGGATATTCCAGAGTCTAGGAGATTGTCTATTCCTTTACATAAGTCTTTTAGGAAACAAAACAATTAAAATTTTAAAAGCTCCTAATTCTGTGCCTCCTGTAGATAAAAAGATGGACAGAAGGTATACATTGTCAGGCCCTGATACAGAATTCCTTTCTCAGCAATGCAGTCATGTTGGGGTTCAGGCTGCTGCCTGTGATAAAGCTAATATTCCTTGGCTTCACATCCTCCTGACAAGGATTCCAGGAAGATTGATGCCATGGCAAAAACAGTATATGGCAGCCTCTCTGGGACTCAGGCAAGCAAATTATATGGCTTATGTAAGGTATCAGAAATCTAGATGGGATACTGTTATGCAATGGCAAACGGGCCCATGGCCAGCTGGCTAGTGAACTAGAACAGGTGGCTGCTGATGGCATGAAGCCTCTAAGGTTCAGTTTCATGCTGCTGTGGATGTTAATGATGTTTCCTCTAGGGTCATGGCCACATCTGTAGCTTTTCAGTAGGGTTGGCCTGGCTCAGGTGTATTAGTTTGTCACAGGATACCCAGACTAAGGCTATGGATTTTCCTGTGGTGGGAAATTCTCTGTTTGGAGAGCAGACAGAGAACTACATGAAGAAGATGGATGAATATAGGACTACTTACAAGAGTGCCCAGGCTAAGGAGCGGCAAGCCACTCCTCAAAGGAATGCCCCAGGGTAGGGGTAGGCCTTTCACAGGCCTTTCTACCAGACTCAGGCCTCCTCTGCCTATGCTCAGAGGGGCTTCTTCAGAGGCAGGCAGACGAGGTGGGCAGACCTGCTCCCACCCCCCAGCCTAAAGCTCCTCATGAACAGGCACCCTGATGGGGTGCCCAGGGCCGATTCTCCTGTACCAGTGGGGGCAGGCTGGCTTACTTCAGTCAGAATTGGTCTTCTTTAACCTCAGACAAGTGGGTTCTGGAAGTAGTAGCAGGGTCTGGTTCTCAGCTTCAAAAGTTTCCCAAGTTGAGAAGCAGACTTTTTCTACCTGCAAGTGCTTCAGAGACCCTCGCTCTGGAAACAGAGGTCTCATCCCTGTTAGCTCTCAGAGCAGTAGAAAGGGTTCCTCCCTTTCATCAGGGCAGGGGTCTGTATTCCAGATACTTCCTTACCCCAAAAAAGACAGGAGAGTGGCGGCCCATTTTAGATCTCAGATATCTGAACAAGCATCTCTTGAAACCAAAGTTCAAAATGGTAACTCTGGCAATGATTTTACCTTCCCTAAGGCCAGGGGACTGGCTAGCCTCCCTGGACCTCAAGGATGCCTATTTCCATGTCCTAATCAGAAGATCCCATCGAAAGTACCTCAGATTCGAACTGCCCTCAGGTCATTACCAGTTCAGAGCAATGCCCTTGGCCTTACCTCTGCTCCAAGGGTATTCACAAAGTGTCTAGCAGTGGCCCACTTAAGGAGGCAGAGGATTGCTGTTTTCCTATCTAGACGACTGGCTCATTGTAGGCCAGTCCCCAGAACAGGTAAAATCTCACCTGCAGGTCACCCAGCAGCTTCTCACCTCCCTGGGTTTTCTGCTAAACCTACCAAAGTCGGTTCTGAAACCAGTCCAGGTACTCACCTTTATAGGGGCAGAATTGGAGCAAAGCTAGCCAGAGCCTTTCTTCCCAGAAAGGGTAAGGAATTTAGTGGCTCTGGCCTCTTCCTTCACTCTGCAGGTCTCTCACCAACAAGACACTTTCTGCAGCTCCTGGGGCACATGGCTGCATCCACAGCTGTTGTGCAGGGAGCCAGATTTCAGATGAGAGACATTCAGTTTCACTTGAGAACCTTTTGGTCTCAGAGAAGAGACCCCTTTCAAGTTGGTCCCAGTGACTCGAACCTTGATCCTAGCTCTCCAGTGGTGGCAGGATCAGAGCAATTAAAGCGGGGTCCCCTTCATTTCCCCTTCTCATGACTTGACTCTCACTACAGATGCTTCCTTCTGGGTTGGGAGCCCACATGGGCGACCTTTCCACTCAGGAGTTTGGTCCCCAGGAATCTCTGCTCCACATCAGTTTGCTGGAACTCAGAGCTGTCTTTTAGCTCTTCAAGCTTTTCTGCATCTGTCCACAACAAGATGATACAAGTCAGAACAGACAACACCACAACAATGTAGTACATCAACAAACAGGGGGCACTCGGTCTTGACCTTGTGCACCGAGGCAATGAAGTTGTGGTCTCTGGCCTATTCCCTGAACACTTCCCTCATAGCAGTTCATCTTCCAGGAAAGGACAATGTCCAGCGGATGCCCTCAGCAGGATTGCCCAGGGCCATCACGAATGGTCCCTGGATCCTCAAGTGTTGGGGATAGTTTTGCCAGGTGGGCATCCCTCAGATAGATCTTTGCAGCCCCAGACAATCACAAACTTCCTCTGTTCTGTTGCAGGCCTCAGTGCTGGGCTCAGTTCCCTGGATGCCCTTCTTCTGGATTGGGAGGAAGTTCTCTGCTTCCCCTTTCTCTCCTATTCAAAGTACTAGTCAAAATCAGATCTCAGCCTTGCAGGGTGATTCTGATTGCCCCGATTGGGCCAGGCAGCCCTGGTACCCACTCCTTCTGTCTCTGACAGTCCATCTTCCCCTGTGCCTCCCCAGGAATCACAATCTGTTGACTTGTGCCCAGGGAAGGGTTTGGTATCCGGACCTCAAATCCCTCAACCTCAAGGCCTGGCTCTTGAGGAGTTAGAGTTGCTGATTTACACCTCTCTCAGGGTGTTCTTGAGATCCTAAAGGCTTCCAGAAAGCCTTCCACTAGGACTACTTATAGTTCTAAATGGAAAAGGTTTTCCATTTGGTGTGCTGGAAAAATATTTCCCAGAATCTGCTGAATTGCCCATTTTGTTAGATTACATGGTACATCTTAATTCCTTGGGTCTCAGACCAGCTACCCTGAGAGTTCATTTGGCAGCTGTGTCTGCTTTTGTGTCAGCAGGAAAGTCATCCCTCTTTCCTCTCATCCTGTGTTTTCCAAGTTTTTTAAGGGATTACTCCATACTAATCCTCCTTTTGGGAACCGGCCCTGCTTGGGACCTTAATGTTTGCATTGCCCAGTTAATGCAACCCCTTTGAACCTCTGTCTTCTGCAGAGCTTAAGTACCTAACTTGGAAAACTGTTTTTCTAGTGGCTATCACTTTGCCAGACGATAAGTGAATTGCAAGCCTTGTCAGTGGAGACTGACTTTATTTCTTTCCACAGGGACAAGGTAGTCCTTAGGACTAATAGGAAGTTTTTGCCTAAGGTGGTTTCAGATTTCCATCTTAATCAATCTACCTCCTTCCAGTATTTTTCACTGATCACTCCTCTTGGTGAGAGGAGGTTGCACAGCCTGGATGTTAAGAGAGCTCTTAGTTATTATAGAGCGTACCAAAGGTCACAGGTTGAATCCTCCAACTTTTCCTTACCTATGGTGAAGCTGGGAAAGGCAAACCTGCCACAAAGAGATCAATAGCCAGGTGGATTGTCTCTTGTATCCAATTTTATCAGAAATGGGCAGAGCCCCCGGGTTTGAGGGCTCATTCTACCAGGGTACAGCTGCGCTCTAGCTGCTGCCAGAGATATCCCTTTATTAGAGATTTGCCAGGCTGCTACTTGGAAAATGGTACACACTTTTACCAAGCATTACTCTGGATGTCCAGTCCAGAGAGATGCTCGGCTTGGCACAGCTGTTCTTCAGAGCCTATTCCCTAAGTAGGTTCTGCCCTCCTCCATGGAGGTACTGCTGTGTATTCTGTTAATGTCTATAATATAGCAAGACTTCATGTTGTTTGAAGAAAAATTACTCACCTTAGTAATGTTGTTTCTTCTAATGGAGTCTTATATATTATAGACCTCCCCAACCTGCCCCTCTCAGAACCTCTACTTGGTGGGGTGCGGGCAACTTAGTGTGGGCACTACTTATGTCCTGTTAGCATTTGTCCCTTTGGGACTTTGGGTGTGTGTATGTGAGTGTGTGTTTTATTATACTTATGTTCCATTTTCATATTATTAGAATGGTGTTAGTATTTCTGGTCCCTGACTTGAGTCTTGGGTGTTGGGACCATCAATGGTTGTTATTATTTAGGTAGCCATTTGGCTAGTGTAGGTTACAGCTTCCACACAGACCTTAGTGAGTTTGGCTCGTAAAGATCTGACAGTTCAAGTTTGAAATGACACAGATAGAGCTGCTCTCGTGCCAAAATTCTATTTTGGAATGGTTTTAACCATTTCACTCCGGGGCAGTTCTAGAGCTGGATCAAACTGCTAATGTCTATAATATAGCAAGACTCCATTAGAAGAAACATTACTAAGGTGAGTAATTTTTTCTTGTGGTCAGTCTCCAGACCAAGTCAAGTCAGATCTGCAAATGATCCAGCAAGTGCTCACTTCTCTAGGTTTTCTTTTCAATCTTCCCAAGTCAGTTCTCGAGCCAGTACAGCTTCTGACTTTCATAGGGGTACAGCTGGATAGTGTCAAAGTAAGAGCCTTTCTTCCCCTGGAAAGAGTAAGGGCCATCATAGAACTGGCTTCCTCCTTCCACCTTTTGGATTCTCGACCAGCAAGGCACTTACTTCAGCTTCTGGGCCACATGGCAGCTTCCACTGCAGTGGTCCAGGGGCCAGATTTCAGATGAGACATTCTCTGAGGCCGGGAGATCAGTAGGCTGTGGGTTCTATCCCCACACCAGGCACTTGGGTTAATATCCCAATACTGACACTGTAGTGCAGCATGAGCGGGGATGCTGCACTCCTGAGGTGCCGTCTTTCGGATGAGACGTTAAACTGAGGTCCCATCTGCCTGTTCTGGTGGTAGTTCAGGTGGATGTTAAAGATTCCATGGCATTTCTCGAAAAGAGCAGGGGAATTTCCATGGTGCAATGGCCAAATTTCCTCCATTCATGAAAAATACCACCAACAGCTTAGTCTGGTTCAAGGTCAGTTGGCATTCATCTGTATCCCCCCTCCCCCGGATCGTGCCTGAAAATAGGCAGGATTTGTCTAGTGCACTTGCTCAGTCAACAAAAACTAAATAAATAAATAAAACATACAAATTCATTTTTATCTCCGGTCTTTTTGGTCTCAGAAAAAAGATTCTCTAACCAAACTTGTTCCAGTAACTCGGACCCTGATCCAGGCCCTTCAATGGTGGCAGGATCAGGACAACCTCAGGCAAGGAGTCCTATTCATCACTCAGTGGTTCTAACCACAGATGCTTCTCTCCTGGGGTGGAGAGCCCACCTGGGGACTTTAACAGCCCAGGGAGTTTGGGCCTCTTAGGAGTCTCTTCTCCACATAAACCTTCTGGAGCTCAGGGCGGTTTATCTGGTCCTGCAAGCCTTCTCTCAGTCAGTACTGAAAAAAGGTGGTTCAGGTCAGGACAGACAGACACCACCACCATGTGGTATATCAACAAGCAGGGAGGCACTCTGTGGCTTTGTGCATGGAAGCCATGAAGTTATGGTCCCTTGCTTATTCTTTACAGACCTCTCTGGTAGCAGTCCACCTTCCAGGAAAGGACAATGTGCTAGCAGATGCACTGAGCAGGATTTCCCAGGGCCATCACGAATGGTCCCTGGATCCCCTAGTGTTGAAAGTGATTTTTTTTCATGGTGGGGCACTCCAGAGATAGATCTCTTTGCAGCCCCAGACAATCACCAACTTCCTCTTTTTTTGTTGCAGACCCCCAGCCTTTGGCTCAGTCCCCCTGAATGCTCTGATTCTAGATTGGGAAGGGAAATTTCTCTATTGTTCAAGGTCCTGGTTAAAATAAGGTCATAATCCTGCAAAGTGATCCAGATTGCTCCAGATTGGGCCAGGCAGCCTTGGTACCCCTTGTTGCTGTCCCTAGCAGTCCATCTTCCCCTTTCTCTTCCCAGGAATCCCAATCTGCTAACCTCCTCTCAGGGGAGGATTTGGTATCTCAACCTTCGGTCTCTCAATCTCAAGGCATGGCTCTCGAAGAGTTAAGAGTATGCAAATTTGCACCTGTCTCAAGGGGTTCTGGACATTCTGAAAGCCTCTCGAAAACCTGCCACCAGAAAAACGTATAACTCCAAATGGAAGAGATCTAGTATTTGGTGTTTCAAGAAGCACATATCCCCAGACACTGCTGAATTGTCTACAGTTCTGGATTACATGGTTCATCTTAATGGCCTAGGCCTTAGACCAGCTACCGTCAAGGTACACTTGTCAGCTGTTTCTGCTTTTCTGCCAATGGGATAGTTCTCCTCACTGGCATCCCATCCTGTTTTCTGTAACTTTTTCAAGGGGTTGCTTCATACCAATCCCCCCTTTAGGGACCCTATGCCTTCTTGGGACCTTAATGTTTGCATTGCTCAGCTTATGCAACTCCCCTTTGAGCCTTTGGCTTCAGCAGAGCTCAAGTACTTGACTTAGAAAACTGTGTTTCTGGTAGCTATTACCTCTGCCAGACGTATCGGTGAATTACAAGCCCTGTCAGTGGAGCCTGATTTTCATTTCATATAGAGAAGGTCCTTAGAACCAGTAGGAGGTTTTTACCTAAACTGGTTTCAGATTTTCATCTGAACCTAACCATGTCTCTTTCTGTGTTCTTCACTGACCATTCTTCCTCAGGAGAGAGACAATTACATAGATACATAGATACATAGACAGTGTCGGCAGATAAGGGCCTATGGCCCACCCAGTCTGCCCATTTAAGTTTGTAAGTTCAGTTTATGTTTTCCAGGAAGTCTGTTGCCCCTTACCCCTGACCTCCAGAATTCCTTTGTCTATCCCATGCATTCTTAAATCCGTGATTGTTTCAGCCCCACCACTTCCTCTGGCAGGGTGTTCCACTTGTCCACCACCCGTTCTGTGAAGAAATTCTTCCTCACGTTTCCTCTGAATCGCCCTCCTCCAACTTGATCCCATGCCTCTAGTCCTGGAACATCTTTTTTCGCTAAAATAGTGCATTCCTGCACCCTGTTCCTCCCTGTAAGATACTTGTATGTCTCTATCATATCCCCTCTCCTTCCTCTCCTCCAGGAGTACATGTTCAGTGCCTTCAACCTGTCCTCATAGGACTTGTGATGCAATCCATGCACCATCTTTGTTGCCCTCCTCTGAACCTTCTCTACCCTGTCTATGTCCTTACGTAGGTAAAGTCTCCAGAACTGCACAGTGTACTCAGGTGCGGCCTCACTAGTGTCTTGTATAGTGGAATTATGACCTCCTTTTCCTGCTGGTGATGCCCCTGCCTATGCATCCCAGCATCCTATTTGCTTTACCTGCTGCCTTGTCACACTGTTTCCCTGCCTTGAGGTCATCAGAGATGATAACTCCAAGATCCTTTCCTTGGTGCATGCTATATCCTCACCCCCAACTGATATATTGTGCCAGGGTTTTTGTGCCCCATATGCATTATCTTGCACTTCCTTGCATTGAATTTCAACTGCCAAACCCCTGACCATTCTTCAAGTTTCTGCAGGTCCCTTCTCATTCTGTCTACACCCTCTGGTGTGTCTACTCTGTTACAGAGCTTTGTGTCATCAGCGAACAGTGAAATTCTGCCTTCTAGGTCCCGCATAATGTCACTGATGAAGATATTGAATAGTACGGTCCCAGCACTGATCCCTGTGGTACCCCACTGGTCACTCTTCCCTCTATGGAGTGACAGACATTTACCACCACCCTCTGTGTCCTGCTGCCCAGCCAGTTACCTACCCCGCACTACTGTCCTGCCCACACCCATATTCCCCAGTTTGTGCAATAGTCTTCCTGTGGCACAGTGTCAAAGGCCTTGCTGAAGTCCAGATAGGCCATGTCCACTGCCCTCCACTGATCCACCTCCCTAGTCACCCAGTCAAAAATTCAATGAGGTTGGTCTGACATGACCTTCCCTGGTGAAACCATGCTGCCTTGGGTCCTGTAGTCCATTGACAACCAGATGTTCCACCAATCTCTCCTTCAGTAGTGCTTTCATGATCTTCCCACTACTCGAGGTGAGGCTGACTGGTCTGTAGTTCCCGCTTCCTCTTTGTTCCCACTTTTGTATAAGGGACTACATCTGCTATCCTCCAGTCTTTGGGTACCTCCCTGTTTCTAGTGATCGGCTAAACAGGATAGCAAGAGGTTCAGCCACCACCTCTCTTAGTTCTTTAGGACCCTGGGGTTTCACCCCATCTGGCCCCATTGCTTTATCAACTCTTTATTACTCAGTTCCTTCAGGACCCTTTCTCGTAAAGGGACTTGTGTCCATTTCTGCACCATTCTCACCCCTGTACTCCATTCAGACCCATTACCCTCCTCTTCCTCAGTAAAGACTGGAGCAGAAATACCTGTTCAATATGTCAGCTTTACTGTTGTCATCCTCCACAGCCCCCATCCTCCCCTTCAGTCTCACTATCCCTCCCTTGCCTTTTCTTTTTCACTTATGTACCTGTAAAAGGTTTTGTCCCTCTACCCACTGATTTTGCAATGTGTTCTTCTGTCTGAGCTTTGGCTTCCCTTACTGACCTCCCTGCCTCCTTTGCTTCTCCTGGTACTTCTCCTATCCCCTTCTGCCTGTGTCTTTGTATTGCCTGAATGCAATCTTTTGGCTTCTCTTTCTTTGCTACCTCTTTGGAAAGCCATAATGGTCTCCTCTTCCTTTTCCTCTTGCTAACCTGCTTAATACATAATTCTGTTGCTCTTGTAATCCCCATTTTAAATACTTCCCACTGTTCCTCAACCCCTGATTCCTGCCCCATCTCTTAATGCCTCTTTCAAGTATCTCCCCATTTTCTCAAAGTTTGCCCCCTAAAATCCAGGATCGTGTTTTTGTGTGGTTTGGTCTGCTCTTTCTGTGATTTCAAACCACAGTGACTGGTGGTCACTGTTCTCCAGGTGCTCCCCACTCTTACTCCCATCACACTGTCCCTGTTTGTGAGCACAAGGTCCAGTATTGCCTTCTGCCAAGTTGGTTCCATGACCAGTTGCTTGAGGAAGGCACCCTGAAGGGAGTCCAGGATAAATCTGCTCCTAGTTGATGCTGCTGCTGGGATGCTCCAGTCCACGTCTGGAATATTGAAGTCTCCAACCAGTACTACCTCACCCTTGTCTGCCATCCTCTGAATGGCTAGCATCAGCTCCCTATCTGTTTCTTCCCCCTGGGCTGGTGGTCTATAGACCACACCTGTGACCAGCTACCACATTACACAGTTTACATGTTAAAAGAGCCCTTAGCTACCACGTTGAGGGTACTAAGGCACACAGGTTTGATGTAGTTTTCAGTGCAGCAGCGTTCAGAGTGTCGGCTGTGCAGCTCCTGGCATCCCGGGCTCTTGAAATCTCAGTTGTCTCTGCCCGTGACACACAATCTAATTTAAACTGCCCCCACAAACTTGCTTCATGCTAGCAGCTAAAATTGTAAGCAAGCAAATAATTGAAAGCTGCTCCCACTAACTTAAAGCATCGCAGTAGCCTGCAGCTGTTGGAGGGTTGCTGCTTTCCCGCAGTCGCCTCGCAACTGCTCCCCACCTGCCCCCCACCACTCCCACCCTTGTCCGGCTCTAGCTATATAGGGTAGGAATACTGTAACCACGCCCAAGGCACGCCCTCGTAGAGAAATTAACTATCTCTTCACTTTACCATTACCAGGTTATTTTTCTTGGTAGCTAGAGGGTGCCAGATATTTTCTGTTTCTCTGGCTAAAAAATCTAAATCCTGCAAACACAAGCTCTGTTACTCTCCTTGAACCTTTTCCCATATACCCTACTCTAAAATGACCATCTCAATTAATTTCAATATGGCTAAAAAAAACTTGCGTTACATTTCTACTGGTCTTCATTTTTTCCTGCCTCATATGGCTGCCTGTATTTTACTTCCCTCCAACCATGAACCATCGCCACACCCACCCTGATGACCTGTCGTTCTTTGCTATGCACCTGCCAGCACACTGGCCCCGTTACACCTCCCCACTTCTCATCCCTTATAAGTTCATCTACCACCTATCCTACACTCTACGTAAATCCCCGCTGCACCTCATCCTGCCTACCCCTTTCATCCATCGTAAGTTATGGTAAATGGTACTCTTAGCCTTAATGTTGGCTGGGGATATTGAGCTAAACCCGGGGCCCCTAAGTAAATCATCATACCATGATGCAACCTGGAATGACACTAAGGGCCTCCGCGTGTACACATGAATATTAGGAGCCTTACACCTCCACAACATAACAGAACTAGAGGCATGGGTTGCTCAGTATCACCCTGATATCCTTTGCCTATCTGAAACTTGGCTAAAACCCTCCACCACTGATACCCTCTGCAGTCTACCCAATTACAATATCATTAGACAAGATAGGCCATCAACAAAGCATGGAGGTGGCGTAGCTATCTTCTATAAACCTCATTTGTTGCTATCTCGCAATGTGCTGCCGACACTACCTCAATGCGAAGCAATCCATGCAACCTTACAACTAGGCTCAAAGAAATTACTCATCGTTTGTGCCTGTAATCCTCTTGCTGGTGGTAGCAAGGGTCTCGAAGAACTCCTCTCCCAAGTAAACGGCACCATCGGCCGAAATGAAGTCCTTATATTGGGGGATTTCAACCTAAACTGGACTAGTAAATCAAACCAGTCCTCTCGTACTATGATACAAGGCCACAACCTTCATCAACTAATCACAGACCCAACAAGGGTCATGGCTCCCCCTCGGACTAGTACTCTTATTGACTGGGTCCTTACAAACCTCCCTGACAGCATAGTATGTACAGGCACCCTTGCAGATGCCATAAGTGATCACTCCCCAATCTACTGCATCTGGCACTCTACAAATAAACCATCTCCGCCTCCTAAACTTATTACCTTCCGCAATTTGGCCAATTTCAACCAAACACAGTTTACTCATGATCTCTCCTTGATTGACTGGGCTCCTATCTACACCTCTACAAATGCCCAGGTGGCACTTGACTACTTCCTGGTTCACTTTGGCCTGCTTCCAAGACACCCATGCTCCCGTGTCACTCGTCAGATTCGCGGGAACACAGAATGAGCATAACCAAAGACCCACTTACCCAATTACGGGCCAGGGACAAATTGTGGTGACGCTTCAAAACCACTGGGCTACTGACCGACTATAACCACGATCGATCTCTGAGAAACACATGTAAAAGAAATATTCGCCTAGCTAAAAGCACTTTCTGCAGAGACCTTCTAACAAAGGCTGCTGGAAACTCTCAAAAGTTCTGGTCTACCACAAAAACACTCCTTGGAGCAAATACCAGGGCCCATACAAGTGATATGCTGTTAAATGGCGTACACTGCAATAATCCGGTGACCATAGCAAACTCTTTCAATCACCACTTCTCGGATCTGACCAGCTACCTGACCTCCTTCCCACCTATATGCACCGCCTCACCCCCTAATAAACCTCTACTCACCCCCTCTCTTTTGGTTCCAGAGTATCACAAGGGCAAAAGTGTTAAAACTGCTACTCTGTGCTCCTGACAGTACCAGCTCGGGGTCTGATGGTCTGGAACCTAGGCTCCTGAAAGCTGCTGCCCCTCTCATTGCCTCGCCCTTAACCAAAATTTACAACCTTTCTCTATGTCATGGCTCAGTTCCTGATATCTGGAAAATAGCTAAAGTCACCCCAATTCCCAAAAAAGGAGATCCTAAAGAAATTAAGAACTACCGTCCCATAACAGTTCTCTCCATGCTCAGCAAATTCCTGGAAAAACTAGTGGCCACCCGATCTATAGAATATCTTCAGAAGTACAACCTTCTGTCATACTCCCAGCAAGGTTTCAGCAAAGGCCACAGCACCTTCACCGCCCTCCTAAAACTCGCAAAGGACATCTGTGCCTCTATGGACTTAGGCCTCCTGACAGGTGCGGTTTTCATCGATCTAACCAAGGCTTTTGACCTGGTTAACCACACCCTTCTTCTTGATAAACTACGCTCCCATGGCTTCTCCTCTGATGTAGTAGCCTGGTTCAAAAGCTATCCATCAGACAGGAAACGGGCTATAGTTTTCAACTCAGCCATATCGGATCTCTCCTCTATACATGTTGGAGTGCCCCAGGGCTCCATACTTGGCCGATTTGCTTTTCTCATTTTTCATTAATGACTTACCACTTCCTGTACCTAACTGCTCGTCTCTGCTCTACGCAGATGACCTAGTTATTTACCACAGTGCTAGAAATGCCGCTGACATAAACCACCCTCTTGCTTCGGACTTCGCTAATATTCAATCCTGGCTAACTGAGAACAAACTTGTTCTCAACACTAGTAAGACATACTCCATGCTCTTTGGCTCGCCTGCCAGGCTTAAGATGAATCATAATGCCCTAAAAATCTTGTGTGCTGACGGCTCCCCTCTGGACAGCACTAGATCCTTTAAATATCTGGGTGTTACTCTTGATGAATCGCTAGACTTTGACCTGCACATAACAACCATCTCTAAGTCTGTGAATGCCAAGCTAGGAAGTGCCTACAGAACTAGCTATGCCCTAACCCCCTCGGCTAGACTAGTTGTGGCACAAGGTTTCCTGCTCCCAGCCCTGGCCTATGGCTGTCACCTTGCAATCAGCCTCCAAATCCTCCCTCCATAAATGGGACACCACCTATAATAGCATCTGCCGCTATGCCTCTGCATCTCCACGTTACAAACACCATTGCCACCTCTATGCTGACCTAAAATGTCCTTGCCTCTCCACCCACCGACTCCAGACTTTTGGCGCTCTAATTGACTGCATTGCCAGATCAGGCCTCCCCCTATCCCTTGCCTCCCTGCTGCACTCACAACCTGTCTCCTATGGGTTGCGATCTACAGGCCAAGCACCTCTTCACATCCCTAGATGCAGAACTAACATGGGTGCACGTGCTTTTTCATACACTGCTCCAAAATATTGGAACTCCTTACCTCACACAATTCGTCAAGCGACCTCCCATGCCAGTTTTAAGAAACTTCACCATGAGCATCTGCGTGCTGCCAGCCCTTGCTCCTGCTTTAATCCACCTTAGACCATCCATTCTCTGCCATCTTCCTAGTTAATCCACTCCTCTGACACCTCCTTTCCACCTCTTTTAAACTCCCTCCTTACACGTCCTCTCTCCCCCTCCTTTTTCCAACCCTTTTCTCTGTGCTTCCCACCACTCTTCCTTCCTCTCCTCGTTTTTCATCAACCACAACCTGGCACTTAATTTATTTTGTGTTACGTGTGCTATCACTTGCAATGCCTGTTTTCTCACATTGTTTTTGAATTGCATTTACCAGTACAAACTGTATTGTAGCTGCATCACTTGTAGACTTGTGTACTTTGTTGTGCTCCGTTACCGCATGTGCTGCATCACATGTACACTTATGTATTTTTCAAACTGTTCTCTCCCGGGTCATGCCTAAAAATAGGCATTCTTATGCCTAGTGCACCCACCCGGTTACCAAAAGCAAATAAATAAAATTCCCTCCAGTTGTTCTCACATATGGGGAAGTGTGAAAGGGCAAACCTGCCACTAAGAGAACGATTGCCAGGTGGATTGTCTCTTGTATACAATTCTGCTATGAACAGCTGGGTAAAGTACCACCCTCAGGCCTGAGGGCTCATTCGACTAGAGGTACAGCTGCTTCCCTGGCTGCTGCCAGGGATATTCCTTTGCTAAAGATTTGTAAAGCAGCCACATGGAAAACAGTCTATACATTCACCAAGCATTACTCTCTGGCTATCCAGGCTAGGAGTGATGCTCGGTTTAGTACAGCAGTACTGCAGAGCCTATTCCCAAAGTAGGTTCGATTTCCCTCCTCCATGGAGGTACTGCTTGGTAGTCTGCAGTATGTCAGAATACAGAAAGAGTTCATGTTGTTTGAAGAAAAAATTACTTACCTTAGTAATTGTGTTTCTTCTAATGGAGTCTTGCTGTATTCTGACCTCCTTCCCTGCTTTCCCTCTCAGAACCTGGTTTTTGGGAAGTGGGCTGGCAGGTGCAGTGTTGCACCCCTGGGGTGCATTTGGGCACTCCTTCTTTTTAGAGAGGAGGAGTGGGTTGTGTTTGGTTATTTTAATAGTCATAAGTGTTCACTACCTGGTTTTTCATTTTGGATTTCTCAACTTGAGTCTTTTGTGGGATCCAAAATATTTGGTTGCCATTTGGCCAGTAAAAATGTTTACAATTTCCATGTAGTGGGTTTAGTTAACATACTATTTGCCAGCAGATTAGGCCTTACGGTCTATCGAGTCTGCTCGAACCTAGATCCTTAGTTGGGTGCCGAGACCCTCCCATCCCTTGTACTCCAGAAACTCCTATCATCCATCCCCACCCCCCAGGACAGGCCATCATCTGATACATCCACTTTCTGTGTCTGTCCCACCCTCTCTTGAAGCCCTCCACTGTGGATCTCTGAACCAGCTCACCAGGCGGTGCATTCCAAGGGTCCACCACCCTCTCAGTGAAAAACCTCTTCCTCTTTTCCCCTCACCTTCCACCTTCCAACTTCAAACCATGCCTCTGGTGATACCTCCCTGCTTTAGTCTAAAGATCCCCTCCATGTTTACCCTATTTATTCCCTTGAGGTACTTGAAGACCTCAATCATGTCCCCCCTGTCTCTCCTCTCCTCCAATGAAAGCAGGCAGAGCTCCTCAAGTCTGTCCTCATAAGTCAAATCCCCTAGCCCTCGTATCATCTTTGTTGCCCTCCTCTGTACCCTCTCCAGGAGCTGTATGTCCCTCTTCAAGTGTGGTCTCCAGTACTGTACACAGTACTCAAGGTGTGGTCTAACCAGTCCATTGTACAGCGGCAGAATCACTTCCTTGCTCCTAGAGGTGATCCCCTTACGATGCATCCCAACATCCTGTTTGCCTTGCTAGCTGCTCTTCTGCACTGCTCAGAGTTATTCATACATGTATCCACCATGACCCCTAGGTCTTTTTCCTATTGAGGCCTCCAAGCGCCTCCTCCCAGGGTGTACCTGTGTTTAGGGTTTCCCCGACCAAGATGCAACACCTTGCACTTGGTGATATTGAAATTTAATTTCCATGTGTGAGCCCAGCTTTCCAGGGTGTCCAGGTCCCCTTTCAGGGCCAGCCTCCCCTCTTCTCCCTCAACTACTGCTCCCATCTTGGAGTCATCCGCGAATAGACTAATTTCACACCCTATACCCTCCCTGATGTCCGATATGTATGTATTAAACAGGATCAGACCCAGGACCGAGCCCTGTGGTACCCCACTACCTACCTCTCTAGGATTCGAGAGCTCCCCACAGACCACTACTCTGAGTGCATCCAGCTAGCCAGTTTCAATCCATCTGACCATCAAAGGGCCTACTCCTAACCCCATCAGTTTCTCCACCAGACCATTGTGGGGACAGAGTCAAACGCCTTGCTGAAGTCCAAGAATAATACATCCACAGGCTTACCCTGTCCAGTTCTGATGTTACCCATTCATAGAACTCCACAAGGTTGGTTTGACATGATCTACCTGGCACAAACCCATGTTGCTGACTATCCAGACCTCCACCTCCTCCAGTACACCCCAGTCGTTCCTTTAGTATACTCTCCATTAATTTTCCCACCACCGAGGTCAAACTGATGGGTCTATAGTTCTCTGGTACTTCCTCGACCCCCTTATGGATTGGTACCACATGTGCCTCTCACAATCCCTAGTATACCCTCCCGTCTCAAGTGACCTGCTGAAAAGCTCCGCCAGGTGCAGCCAGTATGTCCGCCAATTCCCATAGCACTCTCGGATGAATGCCATCCGCCCAGAGATTTGTCTTTCTTAGGCCTTGTGGGCTAACCACACCTTTTGGCGGAGATAGCATCATCCGTCCCTCCACCTTACTGGTCTTTTTATCCTTATCCAGATGTGACACCCTGGGGTACCTTTCCTCACTCTTGCTCCATTTCTGTTGCTCCTGATCCCACTCCTGCCACTTCTATCCCCTTCGTGCCTTGCTTTGTAGATATCCCATCCCCCCCTAGTGAACACAGAGGCAAAGTACTCGTTAAATACCTCTGCCTGGTCCTCCTCTTCCACCCACCCTCCTTCTGATCTCAATCTGCTGAGATGGCCCTTAGTTTTCTTCGCTCCCCAATGTGCCGGAAGAACCCTTTTCCCTCCATGTATCCCTGTGCCAGCCGCTGCTCTTTCTGGACTTTGCTCCCTCACCATACGGGTGACTTTTCTAGATGCAAGCTGGTACATTTCCTTATCCTATCCCTCTTGTTGTTTTTATATTTTTGTAGGCCGCCTTCTTTTCTCTGACTGCTACCTGTACCTCACTGGACCACCAGCATGGTTTATGTGACCTTGCTCCCTTACGTTTCAACTTAGCGCAGATCCTGACTGCCTCATGAAGTCCCGCTTTATGACCTCCCATCTCCTTTTCCACATTTGTCATTGAGGTAATCCCTTTCAAGTGATCCTGAGAATATTTCCCATGCCCATAAAGTCTGCCCCTGAGTCCACTGCCAGTGTCCTAGATCTCACCCCCACTCCCCATGCTTATTTGAAACCAGACAGTATTGTGGTCACTCCAGTCAGGGGTCCTGTACAACCATGTCCCTTACCAGATCCCCATCTGACAGAACCACATCCAGGACATGCCCTCCCTTGTGGGCTCCATCACATGCTGTGTTAAGAACACATCCTGGAAGCCATCCAGCAGCCTCTGCTCCTTGGCCACCTTAGAGGACATAGTTCCCAGTTTGTACCTGGCATATTAAGGTCCCCATCAACACCACTCCTTCCCTTTTGGACCACACTGGGCAATGATGTTGTCCAGCAAACCATCCTCTAGAACATCACTCATCCCGGGGGGCCTATATGCTACTCCCAGCTTGACCTTATCTCCTGCTGGGGATCGTAAGGTGACCCATAAGGCCTCCACGTTTCCCTCTGCCTCTTCTACCATAGCAATTTCTATGTCATCTCTAATGAACATAGCCACTCCACCCCCTCTGCCCTCCTTTCTATCCTTCCTAAGCATAGTGTACCCCCGTACATTTAGGTCCCAATCATGGTTTTTGTTGGCCCACGTCTCCGTGACTGCCGCCACATCCACCGCCCCCTCGAACAGCATGGCCTGGAACTCTGGCAACTTGTTTCCCAAGCTCCTGGCATTTACTAACACCAGCCCCCACCCCTTATCCCTGATCCTCTTTGTCGAACCCCACCCAGATTCCTTATACTTCCATCCTCCCCTGCTCCTCCTGAAACCTCCACCTCCAGTCTGTTTCCCCTCCCCCTTGGGCTTGAAGGCTACTCCCCTCATCTGGAGGAGAGGGCTTCTGGTCAGCCCCTCCCTTATCCCTTCCCCTCACAAGTTTAAACCCCACCTTTCTTGAATGTAGTCAGCCATCCCTGTTTAAGGACTTCCTTCCCTAATGGGGCAAGATGAAGCCTGTCCTTGGCATACAGTCCCTTATCCTCCCAAACTCCTTTCCAGTTCCTAACACCCCAACCCACCTCTTCACTCCCACTTCCTGAGCCAGTCATTAACCTCTGTGAGCTTCATTTTTTCTCCACTGAGGCCTTTGGCACTGGCAATATCTCCTAAAAGGAAATGTTGCATCCATTATCCCGACAGACTCTGGCAAGTTCTGGAATCTTGCTTGGATTTCCAAACGCAATTTCCTCTAGATCATTAGTTCCAAATGCACCAGGAACCGTCTCTCCACAATCCCTAACCATTTCATACACTATGAACTTTGCTCTGTGCACTGTCAGCCCAGAGATACTCACTACCTTCACCTGGCTATGGCATCCACCCCTGTCCCTCCCAATGGATACCCCTAATCATCAAGTCTCCCAGTAACAGAACCTTAACACCGCCATCATCCTTACGGTTACCTCCACTATGCCCTCTCGGCCCCCCTTCCCCCCCTTTATTCATGATCTCAATTTCATGGGAGTCTTCCTGCCTTATTAGAGATCCTTGAAATATATATATAGTTAGTTAATATTAGCTCATAAGAATCTGACGGTTACACTTTGAAGTGCAGCAGACAGAGGTTTGAACCGAACTCAAGCTCAACGTTCTATGTTCTGCATAGAATTTAACTCTTTCCTCTCCAGAGCAGTTCAAGTGCTGGGGCTAACTGCAATAAGTCAGAATACAGCAAAACTCCATTAGAAGAAACACAATTACTAAGGTGAGTAATTATTTTTCAGCTGTCCCCAAGAAGGCAGACAGACTGTACAAACCTCTCAAGGCAGAGCCCTTTTTTGGGAGAAAATCCGAGGGCAAATTCCATGGTCCTGACCGCAGCCCACGGCAGGACAAAACAACCTAAACGTATGAATGCTCAGCCCCCTGACAAGGAATCTAAGAAATTAGACCAGTTCGGCAGGAGAGTCTATGCTTTTTTTCCATGTGCTTCGTACGGTCCCCAAATATTTTGGTACACAAGGTGCTATACCAAAAATCTTTGTGGAAGAAAGCCATCGAGTTGGCCCAAAAGCAACCAGATAACCCATCACACACTGAGCTTTTGGATGTACTTCAGTCTGGCCTGGATATAGGAAAACTCGTGTTGAGGGCATCCTACAATTTGGCAGACACAGCAGCCAGAGCAACGGCCACTGGGGTGCGTCTCTGTCGCCACTCCTGACTGAGAGTATCCGGTTTTCGGCAGAACCTCCAGGATTCTATCCTGAATGCTCCATTCCACAGGTCTGTCCTCATTGTGTAGGAGGTACAAAAGATCGTAATGGAACTGCAAGACTCCGACAACACGATCCAGTCTGTTCACCATATGTACCAACTGGACCCTCAGCAACCTAACCGCAAGCCCTTTCAGCGCCAGGGTGCCAACAGACAGAGAAACCAACAGCCCCAAGGCCCTTTCAAGAGAAAGGCTCCCTCCCAACCAACAGGGAACAGCAGGCCTAGGAATCCAAAATCCTCCCAGCCTTCGCTGCCCACCCCAGGCGCATACGCATGTCTCCCTGCAAGCGCCCCCTCCTCCGGCGGAGTCAATGGGGGAAGCAGTAGGGCATTTGTTCTCTCTCTACTGAGATGGGTGGGCCAACATCACAACTGACATATGGGTGCAGGATATTATCAAAAAGGGTTATATGCTGGAGTTTACCGAACTTCCTCTGGACAACCCTCCAGCCCCCTCTCGATACCCTCCCACCCACACAGCCCTCATCAGGGAAGAAATCCAGACCTTGCTCTCAAAACGAGCTATCAAGCCTGTTCCTCCCTCTCAACAAGGAACTGGGTATTACTCCCATTTCTTCTTGGTCTCCAAGAAGACGGGGGACTTAAGACCCATACTAGGTCTGAGTCACCTGAACCAGTACGTCGAATACAAAAGGTTCAGAATGGTAACCTTACCAGGGCAGATACCTATGCTACACCAAGGGCACTGGCTATGCTGTCTGAACATGCAAGGCACATACCGGTGTTTCTAGCTCAAAAGAGGTTATCTTCGGTTCGCTTTTCAAGGGAACCATTACCAATTTTAGGCTTTGCCTTTCGGTCTCTCTTCAGTTTCAAGGGTGTTCACCAAATGCCTTGGAGTAGGGGCAGCTGCTCTTCGCAGACAGGGTCATTTAAGTGACTTGCTCAGGGTCACACAGTATACGAATGGGGGCTGTGGTATTCAAACCCATGTCTCCAGGTTTGCAGTTCAGAGCCTTAAACCACTGCGCTGTACTGCTTCCCTTAAACCACTGCGCTATACTGTTCTCATTCCCTCTTCATTCCATTCCACTTTGTCTACTCTTACCTAGACAGTTGGCTCCTAACTTTGATTCTGATTTATTCTCATTTGAATACAGGAGAATTAAAGGGGGCATGTGTTATGTTTATAGCAACTGTGATCATTTATACATAATCGCAGCAGTAGGTTTAGAATCCAGCAACAGGTCTATAAATACTACAGCACTGGGGGATGACACTTAAAGGAACAGGTTATAAAACAAATAAAAGGGGCGGCTTGTTTAGCCAGCGGGTGGTGTCGTTCTGCAACAGTTTACCGAGTGACGTAGTAAACGGTGGTTCTCTAGATATATTTAAGAGGTGATAGTTTCATGGGTGAAAGGTGTAGGCACTTCCACTGATATAGTGGCGAGTCTCAGTAGGTCTTCTGACCTCATGACTTGTATTTAAACTATGAAACTATAACTGCCCCCACCAGGTCGTAGTTAGTCCACACCCTGTCGGACACATTCCAAATGTTCCAACAACTGGGGATAACAATCAATCTCCCAAAGTTCTGTCCTTCATAGGTTTCATAGGTCTATATTGAGCTGATCGAACTTTAATCCATTGTGCTCGCTTTATGTCCCTCTACTGTAAGAACTTGTCTAAGCAGTGTTTAAACAGTCATAGATGTACTTTCTAATATTGAGCCTGGTAAATTGTTCCAAGTTATGATTACTCTCTGATTGAACCAGTTTTTTCTCTTGCATGTTTTACACTGTTCTCACCTAAAGCTGGAATGAATGAGCCCTAGTATTATAATTTTTGCACCTGAATTCTAAGCCCAGTTTCACTCTCCGGTCTTGATCTGTTAGGGATCTATATATTAGACACGTAGAACCTCTTTTCTTCTATATTGCAGTGAAAACACATTCAAAACCCTGAGTCTTGTGGTATAATCCTTTGCTTGCATCCCATTTATATGTCTGGTGACCTTCCTTTGTACATTTTCCAATCTTGATATATCCTTCTTTTAGATTTATAGCTTTGCGCTGCCGTCTTTGTGGACTACCTTACAAAAAACACAGTAGCTTTGCTCCCCGATCAGCATATCCTCCTTTAAGACTTTATATGATCTTTTAGTTAAAGAAATCTGTAACTGCTTTCCCCGCCTCTAAAACCTGCACGTTGGCTGACTGGGATTTATATGTTCACCTGCTATGCTATGCTACGCCCCCGGAGGTCTCCCACTCTGAACTACCCCCCCACTTGTCCCTTTTTTCCCTGTTGAAACTCCTATCCCTGCCCTTGTTGCCCCTTCCACCCTTATCCTCCCCTGAATCGCCTGCCCGCCTGTCCCCCAGTGGACAGGCTAGATACTCTGAAACACCTAAAATTATATGTCGTCCCCCAGTTTACAGAAAGGCCATGACTTCCCTGTGCCCGAGATGGTCCTTTAGTCCAACCCTCCTGTAAAAGTTCACTCACTAATGCTATTCATTTTTGTACTGTACCACTGTGTTCCTTGGTTTGTTTGTATTTGTACATATCGTAGTTCAGATTGTGCTGTTATACTTTGTGTACCTATGTATCCGGTCCATCTTGTAAATGAGCATGCTCAACGGTGATGGCCTGAATAAATAAAGATTTTGATTGATTGATTGGTGAGGAGCCCATACCTGGGCACCATACTCCGGTATACAGTAGGTCTCACCAGTGAGCTGTATAATGTAATCATCACTGATTCTCTCAGCTAGAAATGTCTTAAAATGCAATTTAATGAACCGTTTGCTTTTTTACTGATTTTATTGCAATGGAAGCTGAAGTTCAGGTCATTTGAGATGGTAATTTCTAAGTCCTTCTCCTCTGTTGTTGTCCTTAGGCATATATTCCCCTAGGTGATAGTCTGCCATTTGATTTTTGTGACAAACGCATAATGGTGCATTTTTCAGGATTTAAATGTAGTTTGTATTTGCTGCACCAAGTATTTATGTGATCTAATGCTTTTTGTAGCAATGTGTGATAATTTTGTTCAGATATCTCTACTCCCAAAACAGCAGTCGTCCACAAATTTGGTCAGCCAGACCTTTTCGTTACCAAGGCCTTGGCCCTGTCAACGTCTACAGTACAATAGCCATCCTGGATACACAGCAGGGAAGTGCCTTTCTCCCATCCGACAGGACCACTCGACTGAGACCAGGCCTCCAGAGTAGCTACAGCCAATCTAGTTACAGCAAGAACCATGTTAGGGCATATGGCTGCGGCCATACTCACGGGTACCACTGGCATGCCTACATATGAGGGTTCCTCAATGGAACCTAAGGGTGCAGTTGGATCAGATGTCCAACGATCTCAAACACTCAATAAGGGTATCGAGGGCTGTTCAGCAAACGCTATCATGGTGTCTGACTTGCCCAAATTGGATTCAGGAGTTCCGTTCCAAACGGACTCACCGAGCCAGATCCTGACCACGTAAACATCGGGTCTAGGATGATGAGCTCACTTTCAGAATCACCGTACTCCCGGCACATGGTCAGACATAGAAGTGTCCCTTCACATCAGCATCTTAGATATAAGGGCGATTCTGTTTGTCATGTAGGCCTTTCAGACTCACTTTTCCCAGGGTGCCCTGCTTCTCCAGACTGATAGTATGTCGGTGGTCTTTTATATCAACAAGCGGGGGGGGGGTGCAGTCCTACCCTCTGTGCTGAGAAGCCATGAGAGTGTGGTACTGGGCCCTAGAACACGGACTCACTGACAACGATTCATGTTCCAGGAGTCCAAAATGTCCTGGCAGACGAGCTCAGCCACTCGCGATCCAGAAACCACGAGTGGCAGCTGCTTCAAGAAGTGGTGGACGACCTCTTCGAAAGATGGGGACGTCCAGAGTTGTAACTCTTCTCGTCCCTGTGCAATGCAAAACTGCCCATTTTCTGCTCGCTAGATCCTGGGCCTGGTGTTTTCTGGTGAGACGCATTGTCCATCTGCTGGACAGGGAGGTTTCTTTACGCCTTCTCTCCCTTACTCAAACTACAGACCAGTGCCACAGTGATTTTGGTAGCTCCATTCTGGCCGTGTCCGATATGGTTCCCTCTCTTGCAAAAATAGCAGTGGAACCTCCGTTTCAGCTACCAGTGTTGCCCAACTTGCTATCCCAAGACTAAGGCACATTAGTCCACCCGGACCTTCGGTCCCCACACCATCATGCATGGCTTCTGCAGACTTGGCCATTTCCAGACATGGGGTTTCACAGAGGGTGGCCAAAGTCCTAGTAGAAGCAAGAAAACCTTCTACAAGGGTCATGTATACAAGTGGAAACGCTTCTGTATCTGGGCAGCTGCATGTTCCTTGGACCCACTGTCTTGCTCGGTGAAGTCAGTTCTGGAATATCTCTTATCACTTTCAGATGTAGGGCATAAAGGTGCATCTCTGTACCATTTCCACTTATCACGCACCTCTAGAGGGTAGGAATCTTGCTCAACTGGACCTTGCTCATACATTCCTTAAGGGCATGCTTCATATAAAGCCTCTCATTGAGGATTCTGTCCAACCATGGGACCTAAACTGACAATCTTACTTAGAGAGGAAGCTCTTGCAGCAGGTAACACATGCAGGACTGACGCCACCTGGCGACAGATCTTGGCAATTCTTTTTTTCCAGCAGTACCGACGTGGAACCGACGTCGGCTCCACCCCCCGACATCACCCAGTATAAAGGCAGGAGGCGGTCCCCACGTGCTCCAGTTCTTTCCCGCTGCGGCGAGCATTGGTTCTCTGCTCTCTAACCAGTTCCTCAGCTGTAGAACCTTATTTCTCCATCTCGCTTAAGTGATTCCTCGACATATGTCCTCTCCACCGACCGGGCACCATAATAAGTGCTCTTGTGGGAAGCAGATCCCTTTCAAGGACGGACATTCGGCCTGCCTTTTTTTGCCTGGGCCTAGACCACGACACCAGCACCTGTACCCATTGCCAGGGCTTCAACAGCCGGACCAGGATTAGGAGACAGAAGTTTCTCCAGGCTTACCTAGCCCAACAACCTTTGGCCCAGATTCAGCAGAAGACGTCCTCCAGGAGGGAATCTCATTCCACCTCTCCGTCCAAGAAAAAAATCACAGAAAGGAGAAGCTCCACCACTGGGACCGGGATCGCTTGCCCTCCACACCCAGGTCTCCCAGCTCCCAGTCCACTGGTCGCTCCGGCTCCTCCGGTAATGAGGCCCGGCTTACCTCCCTTAAGCATCCCGTCTCAGCTTCTCTTCAGCCTGTCAAAATTAGGCCCTCAGACTCTGGTTCTGCAGTGGCAAAAAGGCCCTCAGACTCCGGCTCCACAGTGCCTAAGAAGCCCTTTGACACCGGCTCCGCAGTGGCAAAAGGTAAGTACTCCTCCTGATCAGCCTCGGTCGATCACCTGGAGTCCAAACAGACAGGGCACTCCAGGGCTTCGTCCCTGCCTCCTAAGCAGAAGTCCAACCGGCAGCATCCACTAATTCGGACAGACGCCCCTCAGACAAGCCCCACATATCTACTGATAGGCCAGCTAAGGCCTTTTCACACTCCGACCATCTCCACCCTTCTCCTGATAATTTATTTAGTTTTTGTTGACCGGGTAAATGCACTAGACAAATACTACCTATTTTCAGGCACGACCCAGGGAGGAGGATACAGATGAATGCCAACTGACTTTGAACCAGATTAAACTGTTGGTGGTATATAAGGGACATCCATCGGACAAGGCTTCTGGCCCAACACCGGAAAAACATCCTTCAGTTTCTCCGATGCCGGATAAGTTGCCCACCATACCTTGGCCATCGTCAGTCCCCCCGACATCCCTGTCGGTAGGCCGATGTCTCTCCTCAGGACCATACGCCGGTCCATCCAATGTCTGAACCAGACGATGGATTACAGAGGTACCACCGACGTCTCCCATTAGACCGATGCCGGATCCATCTGACGCCAGTTCGTTAGAAGGCAGACTGACATCACCTCCAAAACCTGAGTCACCAAAGCTGGGCATGTCTCAGGTTAAAGAACTTTTCACTTACTGGTGGGACACTGTTAAGCAGGATTTGGTTTCTCCATCTGCTCCCACGCCTAAGCCTCCTTCCGTCACCATGGAGCCAGATGTTCAGGTTACCCCGTTCCATCTGGAAACGAGGGGGATAAAACCCCCACTAGCCCCAGGAAGCACAAAGATGAGCACAGGAGGACCAGATATCTTTCCTCCTCCAGCTCTCCTTCACCCAGAAGACCCAGACATAAGAAGAGGAGACAATGTTCTTCCTCCTCTTCTTCAGAGGACACTGGAGAATCAGAACCTTCCTACTCTGATTCTGACCCTGATTCGCTTCCTGGTGATAGAGGACCAGCCAAAATCTCCGCCTGATGACCCCAGCTTTATGGAGGTCACGAGGCACAAACAGGAGAACATATGGGATGGGAAACAGAGGCCCTGGACCCCGAACGCTTGCTTCTGGCAAAGTATTTGCACTAGAAGGACCCCAAGCTGGTGGTTGTCCCCCCCATTAGTGCATACCTTCCAAGACATCACCGTTGCCACTTGAAAGCATCCACAGGCTTCCTCTGCGGTGCCCAAAAAGGCAAATAGTCTGTACCGGGACCCCAAGGACCACTCTTATTTAGCCGAACATCACACAGCTGATTCTGTGGTTATATCAGCTGCACATGATCATTCGCAGAGGCCGAAGCACCTATGTACCCAGCTGCCAAACAGGGAGTCTAAGCAGTTGGATTCTTTAGGGCGTAGGGTATACTCATCTGCCACCTGCAGCATACGTAGCCTCAATTTTTTGACACACATGGTCCAGTTCCAGAACGCCCTTTGGGACCAAGGACTGGACATCCTGCGAGGCATGCCCGACTGCCCTCAAAAGGCAGAGCTTGCTAAGCTTTTGCAGATGGGCTCGGATGTGGGTACTCACGTCCTCCAAGCAGCGTATGACTCTGGACTAGTCCGCGAGGGTGGCTGCTACCAGAATTTGTTTTAGGCGCCATTCCTGGCTCTGGGTCTCAGGGTTCGACCCAGAGGTTCAAACTACCCTTCTGCATGCCCCTTTCAGAGGCTCTGTGCTCTTCAGCGAAGACACAGAGAAGGTCAGGACTCCGGACAGGTCATCCGTTCCATGCAGTCTATGTACCTCCTGAAACGGGAGCATTTTCGTCGGCCCCGTTTTCGTGGCAGAGGGGGACATCAGCTTCAGCAGCCCCATGTTCAGTCTCTCACGCAGCGGGGAAACTTTTTGGTCGAAGAGGTGGGTCCAGATGTGCTGCCTCGATCTCCTCTAGACAGGCTAGACCTTCTGTCACTGCCCTCCCTCCCCCTCCTTCAACCTGACTATCTAAGCGACCCCCGACCTGTCGTCAGGAGAACCAGTGGGAGGTCGTTTTTCTCTTTACACCCAGGCCTGGAGAGAAGTGACCTCCAGTCTGTGGGTCCTCGACCTCATGGAGTTCGGGCACTCCATAGAGTTGAGTCTTTAGCTCCGGAGAGACCACCACCCCCCCACACACACGACCCGAGAGATCGCAGAGCTCCTATCAGACAGGAGATCCAGTCTCTCCTGGCCAAGGACGCCATAGAACGCGTCCTGGAGGCAGAGGTAGACTCTGGTTTTTACTCCCTTGTCTTCCTGGTTCCCAAGAAGTCGGGGGACCTAAGGCCCATCCTGGATCTCGGCGACTGCAACCGGTGGCTCTCCTGTCGGAGATTCCGTATGGTCTTGCCTCCAGATCTCCTTCCCTTCCTTTTGGTCGGGGATTGAATGGCGTCCATGGACATGCAGGATGCATATCTGCACATTCCCATCTACAAAAATCATTGGAGATTCCTGAGATTCAGGTTCGATGGTCAGTCCTACCAGTTCAAGGTCCTTCCATTTGGACTTTTCTCAGCCCCCAGGGTCTTTACAAAATTCTTTGCTGCCGTCGCAGCGGCACAGCGCAGAAACAGACTTTTCCTGTTCCTCTATCTAGACGATTGGCTTCTGCTGGCCCTGTCCAGGTCCTGTCTCTGGGAGACTATCCCGGACACTCTTTCCCTCTGTCAGCGCCTGGGGATCACATTAAACCCAGAAAAATCACAGCTACTTTCCTCCCAGTGTCTGCAATTTATAGGAGCCCTACTGGATACCTCCTTGGGGAAGGACTTCCTCCCTTCCGACAAAGCCGAGCGCCTCAGGGCACTGGCAATCTAAACTTGTTCACCGTCTAGTTAGTTACCAGTTAGTTTGACCTCTGTGGTAGGGAAAATGATGGAATCACTTCTGAAGGAAAGAATTGTTGAGTACCTAGAGGCCAGTGGGGCACAAGACCCAAGGCAGCATGGATTCACGATGGGAAGGTCGTGTCAGACGAATCTAATACATTTCTTTGACTGGGTGACCAAAGTAGTAGACCAGGGAGGGGCTGTGGACATGGCCTACCTAGATTTTAGCAAGGCATTTGATACAGTCCCACACAAGATTAATACACAAGATAGCCAGCCTTGGAGTGGGTCTCAAGGTGGTAGCCTGGATAAAAAATTGGCTAGACAACAGGACGCAAAGGGTAGTAGTAAATGGAGTACACAGTGAAGAAAGGAGGATTACTAGTGGGGTACCGCAGGGTTCAGTACTGGGACCGGTCCTTTTTAATGTCTTTATAAGTGACATTGCAGAGGAACTGGAAGGAAAAGTATGTCTCTTGCAGATGACACAAAGATCTGCAACAGGGTTGATACACAAGATGGAGTGGAAAGGATGAGAAGGACTTGGCAAGGTTGGAGGAATGGTCAAATGTATGGCAGCTCAGATTCAGTGCAAAGAAGTGCAAGGTAATGCACATGGAAACAAAACCCAGGGAAGCATACACAGGGGGATGAGATACTGACAACAGTAAAAATAGAAAGGGACCTAGGGGTAATTATATCAGATGACCTAAAGATGGGCAAGCAATGTGAGAAGGCAGTAAGGAAGGCTTGGGGATTCTGGGATGCATAGGAAGAGGCATCAATAGTAGAAAACAGGAAGTTGTTATCCTCTGTACAGACAGTTGGTGAGACCCCATCTGAGTACTGTGTGCAGTTCTGGAGACCCCATCTCCACAAAGACATAGACAGAGTGGAGGCTGTCCAGAGGAGGCAACCAAAATGGTGCAGGTCTGCACCAGAAGACATAATGAAGAAAGACTAAAGGAGCTTAATATGTATACCCTTGAGGAAAGAAGGGAGAGAGGGGACATGATAGAAACTTTCAAGTACATCAAGGGAATTAACAAAGTCCAAGAGGGTAGCATCTTCCAGAAAAAGAGATGTGCAAGAACAAGGGGGCACAATTTGAAGATAGAGGGAGGACGGCTCAGAGGTAATGTGAGGAAGTATTATTTCACTGAGAGGGTTGTGGATGCATGGAACAGCCTCCCTGAGGAGGTCGTGGAGTCAAGAACAGTGGGGGACTTCAAGAATGCATGGGACAGACATAAGGCAGTCCTAGTGTGGGTAGGATGAAGTAGTGTTGGTTAACTAGGATCTGCAGCTTATCTGTTAGGTAGGAAAATGGGCAGACTAGGTGGGCCAGCGGTCCTTATCTGCCGTCAAATTCTATGTTTCTACATCTATGCGTCCCGGCCAGATCCATCCTTGACTTCTGGGACACGTGCAGCCGCCATAGTTTCAGTCCACTGCCAGGCTGCGCCTAAGCACTATCTCAGTGGACGCTTCGCGTCCAGTGGGACCGAACCAGGGACGACTTGGATTTGCCCATCCGGATCACAGAATCAATTCTTCGGGTACTCTGCTGGTGGGGGGTCCCCTCAGAATCTCTGCAGAGGCCTCCCCTTCCAGCCAGACACACCTACCTAGACTCTCACTACAGATGCGTCTGGGACAGGATGGGGGGCTCATCTGGGGATCCACAGGACTCTAGGACTGTGGTCCCCATTAGAGAAGAACCTGTACATCAATGTGCTCGAGCTAAGAGCAGTTCTGTACTCTCTATAGGCACTGAGTCCATTCCTACCTCCCGGCCACCTTCGGGTTCAGATGGACAACACCTCTGTGGTGTTCTACGTCAACAGCTAGGGAGGCACCCACTCTTAGCCTCAATGTCGGAAAGCCATGAGAGTGTGGGACTAGTCAATGGAGCATCAGCTCAGTCTGTCGACAGTCCAGGTTCCAGGTTCTTTGAACGTGGTTGCCGACGCTTTCAGCCGAGCCAAACCATTATCTCACGAGTAGTCCCTGCAACAGTCTGTAGCAGACACCATGTTTGCCAGATGGAGGATGCCAGAGTTGGACCTTTTGCGTCTCAGTACAATGCAAAACTGTCCAATTTCTGCTCACTCGGTCCTGAGCCTGGAGCTTTTTGGTGAGACGCATTGTCCCTATCCTGGAAAGGGAGGTTTCTTTATGCTTTTCCTCCCTTCCCCCTCTTGCAGTGGGTACTTCTCAAAGCCCAATCAGAGAGGGTGGTCATGATCCTGATAGTAGAACTTCTTTGGCCCAGACAGATTTGGTTCCCACTGCTCAGGCGTCTGACAGTGGAGCCTCCGTGGCTCCTTCCACTTTCGGGTCAGCTACTCTCGCAGCAACAGGGAGCTTTGGTCCATCACAATTTACGTTCTCTTCACCTGCATGCTTGGCTCCTCAGGACCTAGCAAAGCTCAGATTTGGAGTATCGGATGAAGTAGCTCAAATCTTGGTTGAGGCGTGGAAGCCCACTACCAGGGCCACTTACACCATGAAGTGGAAACACTTTTGTCCATGGGCCACAGCCAGGAGATTAGACCCTCTGGTCTGTCTGGTAAACTCTATTACAATACCTGTTATCCCTTTCAGAGTCAGGTCTCAGTTACTCCTCCATAAAAGTACACATGGTCGTTGTTTCTGCCTATCATCACTGCGTCCATGACAGGACAGTGGCTCAATTGGAGGTAGTTAAAACCTTCCTTAAGGGGATCCTGCATCTCTTTCTCCCCCTGTTCGGGATCCTATTCCTCCTTGGGATTTACTGTTTGTTCTGGAAAGGCTTACACTTCCCCCATTTGAACCAGCCATGAGTTGTGAACTTCATTACCTCTCCTGGAAGACGTTGCTTTTGGTAGCAGTCACCTCCTAGACACATTTCTGAGCTTCATGCTTTGATGTGTAGAGAAGCATATCTGATTTTTCATAAAGATAGGGTGGATCTCCGCACCAATCCAAAATTCTTTCCTAAGGTAGTCTCGGAGCTTACTCTTAATCAGTCGGTTCAGCTTCCGGTTTATTACCCGGAACACTCCAACAGGGGTGAGGCGCGTCTGCACACTTTAGATGTGCATAGAGCTTTGCACTGTTACCTGTCCAGAACTAAGGAGGCCAGGTAATCGGATCAACTTTTTGTGTCCTTACGGACAGGTCCTTGGGGCGCCCGGTTATCAAACAAATGCTTTCGCGTTGGTTGGTCAACTGCATTTCCTTCTGTTATGAGAAGGGAGAGAAATCCCTTCCGGATGCAGTCAGGATGCATTCCACCAGAGTGGTTGCTACTTCTTTTGCAGCACTCAAGAAAGTGTCAGCAGCTGACATTTGTGCTGCTGCCACTTGACACTCTGTTCACACGTT
Organism: Neoceratodus forsteri; assembly: GCA_016271365.2. Classification (NCBI taxonomy): domain Eukaryota; kingdom Metazoa; phylum Chordata; order Ceratodontiformes; family Ceratodontidae; genus Neoceratodus; species Neoceratodus forsteri. The sequence goes on from JADMNL010000022.1 coordinate 184,964,906, forward strand.
CATCAGGCACTACAGCCTGGATATTGTTTCCAGGCGTCGAGCAGGTTTTGGCCTTGCAGTTCTCCAGGGCCTTATCTCATGAGAGGTCCCTCTCCCGATGTGTGTCTGCCTCTTCTTCCCCTCCCAAGGGTTGTCTTTAGTTTTATACTGCTTGGGAATCAGTCCTACATTTACCTGCTGCAAGAGCTTCCTCTCGAAGTAAGATAGTACAGTTACATAAGAACTTAACCGTAACAGTAGATCTTCGAGAGACGTTCTTGCAGCAGGTATGATTTTTCCCTCCCTCCTTCCCCCAGGAATAAGTCTCTCTGCTCTGATCCAGCTTTCATGTTTTCATTTGTGGGCCTTGTGTTTGCCTTTTTTTTTTTTTCTGTGGAGTTTGTTAGATCCACGGCTGTCCGCTTTTGGCCTGTCATTGGCATACAAGAACTGGAGCACGTGGGGACTGCCCCCTGCCTTTATACTGGGTGACGTCGGGGGTGGAGCTGACTGGTGGGCGGTCCCATGTCAGTACTGCTGGAGAAAAGAATTGCCGAGATCTGCCTCCAGGTGGTGTCAGTCCTACATGTGTTACCTGCTGCAAGAGCTTCTTTCTAAGATCTACTGTTATGGTAGGTTCTTACGTAACTGTACTTTACCTCCCTTTAAACCGGTCATGGATTGCAACCTACGCTTTCTCTCTTGGAAAACATTATTTTTAGTTGCCATCACTTTAGCTCGGAGGATTTCTGAGCTGTACGCATTGATGTGTAAAGAACCTTATTTAATTTTTCAGAGAGACAGGGTGTCTGCACTAACCCTAAGTTTCTTCTGAATGTGGTGTCCGAGTTGACATTGAATCAAGACATCTCCCTTCCAGTTTACTATCCCGAGTATTTAAATCGGGGGGAGGCCCGTCTTCACACTCTAGATGTACACCACAGGATCCTCTGTTACTATTTGAAGTGTACAAAATTGATCCAGCAATTGAATCAGTTGTTTGTGTCCTTGCCCCCAGGTTTCTGGGGAAGCCAATTGCAAGACAAGCCATGTCTAAATGGTTGACAAATTGCATTACCTTCATCTACAACGAGTACGAAAAACCCTTACCAGGACCGGACAAGGGGGATGGCTGCATCTTTAGCAAGCCATGAAAAAATGTTTCAGTGGCAGATATCTGCACTACTGCAACATGGAAGTCTGTGCATACTTTTTATGCACTACACACTGGATATTGCTTCCAGAAAGGGAGCAGAATTTGGCCTTGCTGTGCTCCAAAGCCTAATTTCTTAAATAATTGTTTTAAATAATTCAGGAGTTTTTATCCCTGCCTCCCTTTTTTTTTCTTGCCTTCAGTGACACTGCTTGGGACTCGGTCCTTATGGTGTAGCCTGCAGCAGGAGCTCAAACTCGAAGTAAGGTAACACAGTTATGTAAGAACTTACCATAGCATTAGATCTTCAAGAACTACTGCAGCAGGCGCTATTTTCCCTTCCTCCATTCCCCTATTATGTTTCTCCTTATGGGATTTGTTTCGGCACCTGCCTCAGATCTCTTCTGCTAAGCAACCTTCAGGTCTTTGGCGGGTGAACTGAAGTGGGGCTGGGGATCCGCCCCTTTATACAGAGGGTGACCTCAGTGGGAGGACTAACGTAAGGGGCTTGCCCCAGCTGGGTACTGCTGGCTAGAAGTTTTTCCGTGGAGTCCTAATGTCTAGCGGCATAGTCCTTATGGTGTAGCCTACTGCAGGAGCTCTTTTCAAAGATCTACTGTTGCAGTAAGTTCTTACGTAACTGTACTTTTTCTTAGTTCCAAAATGTCCAGAGGCATTGTGATAGGCTTCTAACACTGGATCAGCTTCCTGATGAGGAAATAGGATTTGTTTATGTTCTTCGTGACTGTTAGGATCTCTGGTCACTCAAACTAGATGGTCATTCTCAATTCTAAAATAATCCCGCTGTTGTAGCAACTTGACAAGTTCTAGGGGCATGTTCATTCTACTCTGCTTGTTTATCTTTCTTCCAGTCTGGAGAATATCTTTCAGTTCTGCCATTACTGGACTCTGGTCCTAGAGTTGCCACCACATGTCTTCCTGCTCATCAGACACAGGACACCCCAGGGGGGCAGAGTTCTGTTCGGGATCCACCTGGTGCTGACAGCAAACTCTGACTGTCTCAGCGGGTACTCTCACAAACGGTAGCATTTCCAGGTCTACCTGCTCTGTCTCGCTCCTTTACGGCTCATCTGTGATAGGCAATTGGGACAGGGCATCGGCATTTCCATTAGACCTTCCCAATCTGTACTTGATTGAGAAGTTAAAAGTGGCAAGGCAGGAAGCCAATCATTGCTCTAGTGCTGCTAGCTTGGCCGACCTAAGGTGAGCAAGGGGATTATTGTCCGCGTAGACAGTGAACTGTGCAGGTGCCAAATAATGTCTGAACTTCTCTGTTACTGCCCACACTAAGGCCTGGAACTCCAGCCTGAATGAGCTGTAGTTCTCGTCATTCAAACAACATGAAGTCTTGCTGTACTCTGACAAGTGCAGTTAGCCCCAGCCTTTAAACTGCCCCAGAGAACAATGGGTTAACTTTTCTATGCAGGGCATAGAATGTTGGTCTCGAGCTCGGTTGATGTCTCTGCTTGTTGTATTTTGAACTGCAACCATCAGATTCTTTACTCAGCCTCACTGAACAGTCGCTCCGGAGATTTCTCCTGCAGCTCGGTTCAAAGTTGGTTAAGGTTTCGGTTTTCGGTCCGTTTCTACCAAAATTTAGTTTCCGCATAAGTCAGTTCAAGTCTGTGTCTGTGGTACCTTGAGTACTAGATAGGTTTTGTTCTGTTTTCTGTGTGGAACTTGTAAAAAGTGTGGATCGGTTCGGCTGAACCGATTGTTCAGGTAAATTTAGTATCTTTCTTTAGTGTGTGGTTACCGGTCCGTATCGGTTCTAAAAAAAAAAAAATAAAACAGGTTTTAGTACTTTTTTTTTCCAAGACCCGTGACACAGTCAGGAACCGATAGGGGAGTCTTGCCTGGCAGTTGCCGAAAAAAGGGTAAGTTTGGTTAGGTTGGCCATGTCTGAGAAACCCAAGAAAAAAAACAGGCACACTGGGTTTCAACACTGCAGTGAGTGTGGGGAGGTCTTTGCTAAGGCCGATCCCCACACCACCTGTGTTTGTCTGGGGTTTGACCACCTCAATTCAGACTGCCAAATTTGTAAAAATTTTCCCAAATCTACCCTTGAAAAGAGATTAGGTAGATTGAGGGAAAGGGAGGTCGAGAAGTCCGCTGACCTGGATGGCCAGCCCGGTTCGGTTCCGACCGAACCAGAAGGAGTGCCCTCTGACCACAGCAGTACTTCTTCGGGCAAAAGGCGATCCGATCCCGAGGGGTCGGTTCCGGCAAAAAAGAAACCCAAACAAAAATCGTCCAGTTCAGATCCAGAATCTCATACTACGACCGCTGAAGAAATAGCCAAAGCGATTCGTATTGTGGAATCGCTTCGCTTGGTTCCGACTGATCCGGCACCTTTTGGCAGGGGCTCGGTTCGGTCGGTTCCCCCAGTTCACGGTTATACCCTGGAAGAATTTTTATGAACCAGAGTTTGAGGAGGAAGGAGAGTTGGAAGATGAATATGATGATGGTGAAAGTCTGGATGTGCCTATTGATCTGGACATCTCCCCAGACAGACCTTCAGGTGTTTCTCCTCCTAGGCTTTCTGAGTCCCATTCCCACTCTTATGTTTTACAGAAAGGTGGCAGAGACCCTCCAGCTTCCTGTGGAGGAGGCAGTGGAGGATCAGGAGGAGCCTGACTACGTAGAGATGATGGACATCCCAGAGTCCAGGAGACTCTCTATTCCCCTCCACAAATCTTTTGGGAAACAGACACACAAAATTCTGAAGTCTACCAATTCCATACCTCCTGTGGATAGAAGAATGGACAAGAGGTATACTCTTTCAGGCTCAGATACGGAGTTCCTTTATCAGCAATGCAGCCATGTTGGGGTTGTACAGGCTGCTGCCTGCGATAAGGCAAACATTCCCTTGGCATCACATCCCCAGACAAGGACTCCAGGAAGATTGATGCCATGGCAAAAAAGTAGTACATGGCATCTTCCTTGGGACTCAGGCAGGCGAATTATATGGCCTATACAGCCAGATACCAGAAGTCCAGGTGGGACACTGTACTGCCACTGGCTAAACAGGCTTCTCCCCAGCTTGCCAAGGAGCTGAAGGAGGTGGCCGCAGATGGGATTGAGGCATCAAAAGTTCAGTTTCATGCTGCTGTAGACTCCAATGATGTGTCATGAACAGTCATGGCTACCTCTGTGGGGATGAGCAGGGCTGCTTCGGAGAATGGCTTGGCTCAGATGTACTAGCCTCTCACAGGATACCCAGGCTAAGGCCATGGATTTTCCTGTAGTGGGTAATTCTCTGTTTGGGGAGTAGACAGAGAATTACATGAAGTGAATGGACGAGTACAGGACAACTTACAGGAGTGCTCAGGCCAAGGAAAGGCAGGCACCTCCTCAAAGGCAGCAGTATAGGGGCAGGGGGGAAGGCCTTTTCAAAGGCTTTTTTACCAAGCACAGGCCTCTTCTTCCTTTTCGCAGAGGGGGTTCTTCAGAGGGAGAGGCAGAAGGGACATCAGCAGGCCTGCATCCACCCCTCAGCCTAAAGCCCCTGCCAAGCAGACACCCTGATGGGTCTGCCTGGGTCGACTGTCCTATCCCAGTAGGGGGCAGGCTGGCTTACTTTGTCCAGGACTGGATGTCTGTCACATCAGACAAGTGGGTCCTGGAAGTAGTAAGCCAGGAACTGGTTCTCAGCTTCAAATAATTTCCAAAGATGAGAACCAGATCTTTTCCACCTGCAAATCTTTCGGAGACCCTTGCTCTAGAGGCAGAGGTTTCTTCTCTCCTAGCTTTAAGAGCTATAGAGAGAGTACCTATCCTACACAAGGGCAAAGGACTGTACTCCAGGTACTTCCTGACCCCCAAAGAGACAGGAGAGTGGCGAACCATACTGAACTTAAGATATCTGAACAAACATCTTTTAAAGCTAAAGTTCAAGATGATAACTCTGGGAATTATCCTTCCCTCTCTAAAGCCAGGGGACTGGCTAGCCTCCCTGGTCCTCAGAGATGCCTACTTTCACATTCCCATCAGGTGCTCCCACAGAAAGTACCTCAGGTTCGAGTTGCCCTCAGGCCACTATCAGTTCAGAGCAATGCCCTTTGGCCTAACCTCAGCTCCAAGGGTTTTCACAAAGTGCCTGGCAGTAGTTGTTGCCTTCCTAAGAAGACAAAAGATTTCCATTTTTCCATATTTGGACGACTGGCTCATAGTAGGCCAGTCTCCAGACCAAGTCAAGTCAGACCTGCAAGTGACCCAGCAAGTGCTCACTTCTTTAGGATTTCTTCTCAGCCCACCAAAGTCAGTTCTCGAACCAGTGCAGCTCCTCACCTTTATAGAGGCAGAGCTGGATACGGTAAAAGCAAGAGCCTTCCTTCCCCTGGAAAGGGCAAGAGCTGTCATGGAGCTGTCTTCTTCATTCAGCCTTCAGGTGTCTCGACCAGCAAGGCATTTCCTTCAGCTCTTGGGCCACATGGCAGCTTCTACAGAAGTGGCCCAAGGTGCAAGATTCCAGATGAGGGACATTCAGTTCCACTTGAGAGCTTTTTGGTCCCAAAGAAGGGATTCCCTTGCCAAACTAATCCCAGTGACTCGAATTCTGATCCAAGCCCTGTAACGGTGTCAGGATCAGGACCATTTGAGGCAAGGGGTTCCATTTGCCACTCAGTCTCATTCAGTGTTCCTTACCACAGATGCTTCCCTGCTGGGCTGGGGAGCCCATTTGAGGGACTTCACCACCCAGGGACTGTGGTCTCCTCAGGAATCTCTTCTACACATCAATCTCTTGGAACTCAGGGCAGTGTTTCTGGCACTGCAAGCTTTTTCCCAGTCAGTACAGAACAAGGTGGTTCAGGTCAGAACAGACACCACCACCACCACCACCACCATGTGGTACATCAACAAGCAAGGAGGCACTCGGACTACGGCCTTGTGCACAGAAGCAAAGAAGTTGTGGTCCCTGGCTAATTCCCTGCAAACCTCTCTGATTACATTTCACCTTCCGGGGAAGGACAATGTCCTAACAGATGCACTGAGCAGAATATCTCAAGGTCATCACGAATGGGCCCTTGATCCTCTGGTGTTGAAGGTGATTTTTTTCAATATGGGGCACTCCAGAGCTAGATCTTTTTGCAGCCCCAGACAATCACCAACTTCCTCTCTTTTGGTGCAGACCCCCAGTCTTGGGCTCAGTCCCTCTGGATGCTCCGATTCTGAACTGGGAAGGGAAATTTCTGTATGTTCCCCCACCACCACCACCTCTCCTGTTCAAAGTTCTAGTCAAGATAAGGTCACAACCTTGCAAAGTGATTCTGATTGCTCCAGACTGGGCCAGACAGCCATGGTACACCTTGTTGCTGTCCCTAGCAGTCCATCTTCCCAGGAATTACAACCTGTTAACCTCCTCTCACAGGAGGATTTGGTACCTCAATCTTCAGTCTCTCAATCTCAAGGCATGGCTCTTGAAGAGTTAGAGTTTGCAGATTTGCATCTGTCTCAGGGAGTTCTGGATATTCTCAAAGCTTCTTGAAAGCCTTCCACCAGAAAGACTTTTAACTCCAAATGGAAGAGATTCAGCATTTGGTGTTCCAAGAGGCATATCTCCCCAGATACTGCTGAATTGCCTACAGTTCTGGATTATATGGTCCATCTTAATAGCCTGGGCCTCAGAACAGCTACTCTCATGGTACACTGTCTGCTGTTTCTGCTTTCCTCTCAGCAGGCAAGTCTTCCTCTCTGGCATCCCACCCTGTATTCTGTAAGTTTTTCAAGGGATTGCTCCATACAGTACCAATCCCCCCTTTAGGGATCCTGCTCCTGCTTGGGATCTTAATGTTTGCATTGCTCAGCTTATGCAACCCCCTTTTGAGCCTTTGTCCTCAGCAGAGCTTAAGTACTTGACTTGGAAAACTGTTTTTGGTAGCCATTACTTCTGCTAGACGTATCTGTGAATTGCAAGCCCTGTCAGTGGAACCTGATTTCATTTCTTTTCACAGAGATAAAGTGGTCCTTAGAACTAACAGAAAGTTCTTGCCTAAAGTGGTTTCAGATTTCCACCTGAATCAGTCTGCCTCTCCCTGTTTTCTTCACTGACCATTCTTCATCAGGGGAGAGAAGGCTAAACAGTTTGGTTTCAAAAGGAAGACTCAAGTCAGGAAACCCAAAAACAAAACACATCCAAAACTCAACCCCTCACCCAAACCAAAAGAGGGTGAAAAAAGGACACCCCTAGGGTGCCAACACTGCTCCTGCCCACCCACGTCCCAAAATCTAGTTTCTGGGAGGGGAGGCAGGAAGGGAGTTCAGAATACAGCAAGACTCCATTAGAAGAAACAACATTACTTAGGTGAGTAATTTTTTCTTCAAACAACATGAAGTCTTGCTGTATTCTGACATATGCAGACTACCAAGCAGTACCTCCATGGAGCAGGGACAGAACCTACTTTGGAAACGGGCTCTGAAGTACTGCTGTGCCAAACCGAGCATCACTCCTAGCCTGTATAACCAGAGAGTAATGCTTGGTGAAAGTATGGACTGTTTTCCAGGTGACTGCTTGACATATTTCTAAGAGAGGAATATCCTGGCAGCAGCCAGGGAAGCAGCTGTACCTCTAGTGGAATGAGCCCTCAGGCCTGAGGGTGGAGTTCTACCCAGTTTTTCATAGTAGAATTGTATACAGGAAACAATCTACCTAGCAATAGAAACATAGAAACATAGAAACATAGAATTTGACGGCAGATAAGGACCGCTTGGCCCACCCAGTCTGCCCATTTCCCTACCTACTGGATAAGCTGCAGATCCTAGTTAACCAGCAGCCTACTTCTTTCTACCCCAACCCCCCAGAATTGCCTTATGACTATCCCATGCATGCTTGAATTCCACCACTGATTTTGACTCCACAACCTCCTCCGGAAGGCCATTCCATGCATCCACAACCCTCTCTGTGAAAAATACTTCCTTAAATTACCTCTGAGCCGCCTCTATCTTCAAATTGTGCCCTCTTGTTCTTGCACCTCTTTTTTGAAAGATGCTACCCTCTTGACTTTGTTGATTCCTTGAGGTGCCAAAGTTTCTATCATGTCCCCCTCTCCCTCCTTTCCTCGAGGCTCCTTAAGTCTCTCTTCATATGTCTTCCAGTGCAGACCCTGCACCATTTTAGTTGCCCTCCTCTGGACAGCTTCCATCCTGTCTATGTCTTTGCGGAGATTGGGTCTCCAGAACTGCACACAGTACTCCAGATGGGGTCTCACCAGCTGTCTGTACAGAGGGATAATAACTTCCTTTCTACTGGTGATGCCTCTCCCTATGCATCCCAGTATCCCCCAGCCCTCCTTGCTGCCTTCTCACATTGCTTGCCCACCTTTAGGTCATCTGATATGACTACCCCCAGGTCCCTTTCCATTTTTGTTGTTGTTAGTATCTCACCCCCCATTGTGTACTCTTCCCCTGGATTTTTGTTTCCCAGGTGCATTACCTTGCACTTCTTAGCATTGAATCTAAGCTGCCATACATTTGACCATTCCTCTAACCTTGCCAAGTCCCTTCTCATCCTTTCCACCCCACCCTGTGCATCAACTCTGTTGCAGATCTTAGTGTCATCTGCAAAGAGACATACTTTTCCTTCCAGTCCTTCTGCAATGTCGCTATAAAGACATTGAAGAGGACTGGTCCTATACTGAACCCTCGGTACCCCGCTAGTAACCCTCCTTTCTTCTGAGTGGACTCCATTTACTATTATTCTCTGTGTCCTATTCTCCAGCTAATTCTTTACCCAGGCTGTCATCTTGGGACCCACCCCAGGCTGGCTAACTTATATATTAATCTTTTGTGTGGGACTGTGTCAAATGCCTTGCTAAAGTCTAGGTAGGCCATGTCCACAGCCCCTCCCTGATCTACTACTTTGGTCACCCAGTCAAAGAAATCTATCAGATTCTGCCTGGCATGACCTTCCCGCCAGAATCCATGCTGCCTAGGGTCTTGTGCCCCTCTGGCCTCTAGATACTCGGACAATTCTTTCCTTTAGAAGTGATTCCATCATTTTCCCTATCACTGAGGTTAAACTAACAGGTCTATAGTTTCCTGCTTCTGCCTTGCTCCCACTTTTGTGAAGGGAATCACATCTGCCCTCCTCCAGTCCTCGGGTACCACCCCATCCTCCCATGATTTGTTAAAGAGGGTAGTCAGTGGTGTCACTAGTTCTACCTTAGTTCTTTTAGAATTCTGGGATGAATCCCATCAGGCCCCATTGCTTTGTCCACCTTCAGTTTTAAGAGTTCTTTCAGAACCCTTTCTTCTGTAAATGGGCTGGTATCAACTTCTGTATCCAGAGTGTTACTACTGTTTGTTTTATGTACCTCCCCTCTTCCTTTGTAAATACTGAGCAAAATATTTGTTTTAGTATCTCTGCCTTTCACATTCTCCCTCTGCCCACCCTCCCTCCCTTTATTAAGCCTCACTATCCTCCCTTGGTCTTCCTTTGCTCCCTGATGTACCTATAAAAGGTTTTATTCCCCTTCTTAACTGAGTTGGCTATCTTTTCCTCAGTTTGGGCCTTTGCTGTTCTGACTGCCTTCCCAGCCTCCTTTTGCTTTAACTGATACAGTTCTCTGTCCTGCTCCTGCTGCGATTCCTTGTACTTCCTGAATGCTTTCTTTTTCTCTTGAACCTTCACTGCCACTTCCTTTGTGAACCATAGTGGTTTCTTACATCGTCTTGTTTTGTTTATTTGCTTCACACAAAGGCTCGTTACCTCTGTGATGGCAGTTTTTATTATTCCCCATTGTTCTTCCACCCCTCCTTCCCACCCATTTGCTAGTGCATTCCTTAGGCACTCACCCATTTTGAAAGTCAGCCCTCCTAAAGTCCAGTACTTTGTCTTTGTGTAGGCTTGACTCTATTGCTGTGTTTATTGTGAACCATACTGTTCGATGGTCGCTAGTTCCCAGATGGCTACCCACTTCTACATCTGTGATCCTCTCTCCATCTCCATTTGAGAGTATCAAGTCTAATATTGCTCCCTCTCGAGTGGGCTCCAGTACTAGTTGCCTAAGGCATGCCCCCTGTAGGGCATCTAGAATAACTGCACTCTTCGAAGTGGCAGCTGCAACTGCACTCCAGTTAACATCTGGCATATTCAGATCACCATCAGCAATATCTCCCTTTTTCCTGCATTCTAAGTATACTTTCTATCATTTCCTTGTCCATTTCCTCCCCTGAGAAGGGGTCTATATCTAACCCTTGTGCGGATTGTGGTGCCATTGCCTGTCTCAAATTTACCCACAGTGCTTCTTCTCCTCCCTGTTTACCCTTTTGTTCTGTTGCTTTTATTCCTTCCTATGTAAAGAACTACCCTCCCCTCTTTACTCTCCCTGTCCCTCCTGTAGATAGTGTATCCTGGTATGTTTACGTCCCAGTCATGGTTTTATGTGTACCATGTTTCTGTGACTCGCACGATATCAGATGTTCCTCCTCCATCAAGGCCACTAATTCAGAGCTTGTTACCTAGACTACGGGCATTGGTACTCATTGCTCTCCATTTTTGATGGCCTTACCTTCTGTTGCAGCATCCCCACTGACCGTTCTACCTTGGTCTTTTCTCATTTAGTACCCTGTTTTGTAGGGAGAGGCTGGGATTTTTCTGCTGCTTGTCAGTGCCTCCCCATTGACTAGTTTAAAAGCTTGCCAATGAAGCATTTAAACCGATTGCTCAAAAGACTTGTTCCTTCCTGGACAGATGCAGACCATCCTGCCAGTATAGGCTGGTGTCCCTCCAGGTGGAACCCCGGTCCCAATGAAGCCAAACCCCTGTGCTCGCACCATTTTTTCAACCATTCATTAAACTGCATGGTGCCAATTACCCTCGCCTCCCCCATGCCTTTGACAGGCAGCACCTCTGAGAAGGATACTGTGTTTGCTACTTGTCTTAGGCCCCTCCCCAACTCTGCAATGTCCTCCTGCACTGCTCTAACCTCATGATGAGCCAAGTCATTTGTCCCTAGGTGGACAATTACGTCCAGCTCAGAATCCCTTGCAGCTGCTGTTGTGATCCTGAGGATGCGCTTCCTGTCCCTCCAAGCCATGGCACCAGGCAGGCACCTTACTTCAGATTTCCCAGCTCCTCCCAGTTCTATCCCCCTAATAATTGAGTCCCCCACCAGGAGCTGCTTCCTTTCCTTGTGGTGTCCTCTGCCTCCTTCCTGGAGGGATTCAAACCTGTGACCCTTGGTATGCTCTATGTAGTAGCTAAGGGCTCTTTTAACATCCAAGTTGTGTAGTCTCCTCTCTCCTAAGGAGGAATGGTCAGTGAAGAAAACAGGGAGAGATACAGACTGGTTGAGGTGGAAATCCGAAACCACTTTAGGTAAGAACTTTCTGTTAGTTCTAAGGACCACTTTATCTCTATGGAAAGATATGAAATCAGATTCCACTGACAGGGCTTGCAAATTCGCTGATACGCCTGGCAGAAGTAATGGCTCACAGTTTTCCAAGTGAAGTACTTAAGCTCTGCTGAGGACAAAGGCAGGTTGCATAAGCTGAGCAATGCAAACATTAAGTTGCCAAGCAGGAGCAGGATCCCTAAAGGGGGGATTGGTGTGAAGCAATCCCTTGAAAAACTTACAAAATACGGCATGGGATGATAGAGAGGAAGGTTTGCCTACTGACAAGAAAGCGGAAACAGCTGCCAAGTGTACTTTAAGGGTAGCTGGTCTGAGGCCCTAGGCCATTAAGATGGACCATATAGTCCAGAACCGTAGGCAATTCACTAGAGTCTGGAGAAATATTCTTCTTAGAACACCAAATGCTGAATCTTTTCCATTTGGAGTTGTAAGTCTTCCTGGTGGAAGGCTTTCAAGAAGCTTTAAGGATATCCACAACCCCTTGGGAAAGATGCAGATCTGCAAACTCTAACTCTTCAAGAGTCATACCTTGAGATTGAGAGACTGAAGATTCGGGTACCAAATCCTCCCCGAGAGGATATCAACAGTTAGTAATCCCTAGGAAGAGACAGGGGAAGGTGGACTGCTAGGGACAGCAACAGGGGGTACCAGGGCTGTCTGGCCCAGTCTGGAGCAATCAGAATCACTTTGCATGGTTGTGACCTTATCTTGACTAACACTTTGAACAGGAGAGGGAAGGGGGGAAAAGCATACAGAAATTTCCCTTCCTGGTTCAGAATCGGATCATCCAGGGGGACTGAGCCCAAGACTGGGGGTCTGCAACAAAAGAGAGGAAGTTGGTGATTGTCTGGGGCTGCAAAAAGATCTATCTCTGGTGTGCCCCATCTCGAGAAAATCACTTTCAAAACTAGAGGATCTAGGGCCCATTCGTGATGGCCCAGGGATATTCTGCTCAGTGCATCTGCTAGGACATTGTCCTTCCTGGGAGGTGAACTGCTATCAGAGAGGTTTGCAGGAATAGGCCAGGGACCACAACTTCATTGCTTCTGTGCACAAGGCCGTAGACAGAGTGCCTCCTTGCTTGTTGATGTACCACATGGTGGTGGTGTTGTCTGTTCTGACCTGAACCACCTTGTTCTGTACAGATTTGGAAAAAGCTTGCAGTGCCAGAAACACTGCTCTGAGTTCCAAGAGATTGATGTGAAGCAGAGATTCCTGAGGTGACCATAGTCCTTGGGTGGTAAGATCCCCCAAATGGGCTCCCCAGCCCAGCAGGGAAGCATCTATAGTGAGTATAACTGAATAAGACTGAGTGACAAATGGAACCCCTTGTCTCAAATTGTCCTGATCCTGCCACCATTGCAAGGCTTGGATTAGGGAGCGAGTCACTGGACCTGTAAGGGAATCCTTTCTTTGGGACCAGAAGGCTCTTAAGTGGAACTGAATGTCCCTCATCTGGAATCTTGCCCCTTGGACCACTGCTGTGGAAGCTGCCATGTGGCCCAGTAGCTGAAGGAAATGCCTTGCTGGTCAAGACACCTGAAGGGTGAATGAAGAGGCCAGTTCCATAAGGGTCCTTGCCCTTTCCAGGGGAAGGAAGGCTCTTGCCTTTACTATATCCAGTTCTGCACCTATGAAGGTGAGGAGCTGTACTGGTTCGAGAACTGACTTTGGAAGGTTGAGAAGGAATTCTAAGGAAGTGAGCACTTGCTGGGTCACTTGCAGATGTGACTTGACTTGGTCTGGAGACTGACCTACTATGAGCCAGTCGTCCAAATATGGGAAGATGGGGATCTTTTTTCTTCTTAGAAAAGCAACAACTACTGCCAGGCACTTTGTGAAAACCCTTGGGGCTGATGTTAGGCCAAAGGGCATTGCTCTGAATTGATAGTGGCCTGAGGGCAACTCGAACCTGAGGTACTTTCTGTGGGAGCACCTGATGGGAATGTGAAAGTAGGCATCTTTGAGGTCCAGGGAGGCTAGCCAGTCCCCTGTCCTTAGAGAGGGAAGGATAATTCCCAGAGTCACCATTTTGAACTTTGGCTTTAAAAGGTGTTTGTTCAGATATCTTGGGTCCAGGATGGGCCACCATTCTCCTGTCTTTTTGGGGATTAGGAAGTACCTGGAATACAGTCCTTTGCCCTTGTGTAGGGTGGGAACCCTCTCTATAGCTCTGAGAGCTAGGAGAGAAGAAACCTCTACCTCTAGAGCAAGGGTCTCTGAGAGATTTGCAGGTGGAAAGGATCTGGTTCTCATCTTGGGAAATTTTTTGAAGCTGAGAACCAGTCCCTGGCTTACTACTTCCAGGACCCACTTGTCTGATGTAAGAGACATCCAGTCCTGGACAAAGTAAGCCAGCCTGCCCCCTTCTGGTATGGGAGAATCGGCCCGGGCAGACCCATCAGGGTGTCTGCTAGCAGGGGCTTTAGGCTGAGGGTGGATGCAGGCCTGCTCATCCCCCATCTGCCTCTCCCTCTAAAGAACCCCCTCTGTGAAAAAGAAGAGGAGGCCTGAGCTTGGTAAAAAGGCCTGCCCCTGCCCCTGGACTGCTGCCTTTGAGGAGTTGCTTGCCTTTCTTTGGCCTGAGCACTCCTGTAAGTGGTCCTGTACTCATCCATCTTTTTCATGTAGTTCTCTGTCTGCTCCCCAAACAGAGAATTACCAATTACAGGAAAATCCATTGCCTTAGCCTGGGTATCCTCATGTAGAGGCTAGTACATCTGAGCCAAGCTATCCTCCAAGAGCCACAGATGTAGCCATGACTCTTGATGAAACATCATTGGAGTCCACAGCAGCATGAAACTGTACTTTCGATGCCTCAATCCCATCTGCAGCCACCTGCTCCAGCTCCTTGGCAAGCTGGTCAGGGGCCTGTTTAGCCAGAGCCAGGACAGCGTCCCACCTTGACTTCTGGTATCTAGCTGTATAGGCCATATAGTTAACCTGCCTGAGTCCCAAAGATGCTGCCATGTATTGTTTCTTTGCCATGGCATCAATCTTCCTGGAGTCCTTGTCTGGGGGGTGTGATGCCAAGGGAATATTTGCCTTATCACAGGCAGCAGCCTGCACTACCCCAACATGGCTGCATTGCTGGAAAAGGAACTCCGTGTCTGAGCCTGAGAGAGTGTACCTCTTGTCCATTCATCTGTCCACAGGAGGTATAGAATTAGGAGACTTAAGAATTTTATGTGTCTGTTTCCCAAAGGATTTGTGGAGGGGAACACACAGTCTCCTGGACTCTGGGATGTCTATCATCTCAACATGATCAGGCTCCTCCTGATCCTCTACTGCTTCCTCCACAGGAAGCTGGAGGGTCTCAGCCACTTTTTTGTAAAACATAGTGAGAAGGGGACTCAGAAAGCCTAGGAGGAGAAACACCTGAAGGTCTGTCTAGGGAGATGTCCGGGTCAGTGGACACATCCAGACTTTCATAATCACCATAATCATCCTCATACTCTCCCTCCTCCTCCTCCAGTTCATAAAATTCTTCCAAAGTATAATGCGGATCCGGGGGAACCGACTGAACCGAGCCCCTGCCAGATGGTGCTGGTTCAAACCGAACTAAGCGATTGCACTATCCTTATCGCCTTGGCTATCTCATCGTCGGTCAGAGTATGAATTTCTGGGTCCGAACCAATTTATCTTTTCTCTTTTTTTTCACCGGAACTGACTCCTCAGAATTGGCTCTCCTTTTGCCCGAAGAAGTATCACCCTGGTCAGAGGGCACTCCTTCTGGTTCGGTCAGAACTGAATCGGGCTGGCCATCCGGGTCAGCGGACTTCTCGGCCTCCCTTTCCCTCAGTCTACCTAATCTCTTTTCCAGGGTAGTTTTGGGAAAATTCTTGCAAATTTGGCAGTCTGAATCGAGGTGGTCAAACCCCAGACAATAAACACAGGTGGTGTGGGGATCAGCCTTGGCAAAGACTTCCCCACACACACTGCAGTGTTGAAACCCAGTGAGCCCGGTTTTTTTCTTGGGTTTCTCAGACATGGCCAATCCTATCCAAAACTTATCCTTTTCTCGGCAATCCGCCAGGCAAGACCCCCCTATCGGTTCCTGACCATGTCACGGATCTTGGAAAAAAAGTAATAAAAACTGGTGGTGGTTTTTTTTTTTTTAAGAACCGATCGACCGTTACCACACTTTAAATTAAGCATGTTTTTTTTTTTTTTTTTTTACCTCAAACTGATTGGTTCAGCAGAACCGATCCACAATTTACTAGTTCCACACAGAAACGAAACAAAAAACCTATCTAGTACTCACGGTACCACAGACAGAGACTTGAACCAACTAAGCGGTAACAGCAATTCGGTAGAAACCGACCAAAAATCGACACTTCAACCGACTTTTTGAACTGAGCAGCAGGAGAAATCTCCGGAGCGACTGTTCAGTGAGGCGGAGTAAAGAATCTGACAGTTGCAGTTTAAACAGCAGCAGACAGGGACTTCAACCGAGCTTGTGGTGAACATTCCATGCTGGCCATGGAAAGTTTAACTCTTCGTTCTCCGGAACAGTTGAAAGGCAGGACCTAACTGCATATGTCAGAATACAGCAAGACTTCATGTTGTTTGAAGATTATTTTTCTGCCAGATGGCTAGTAAAAATTGAAGTTTCCACACAGAACATCTAGTGAGTTTTGCTCGTAAAGATCTGACGGTTGCAGTTCAAAATACAACAGGCAGAGACATCAACCGAGCTCGAGACCAACATTCTATGCCCTGCATAGAAAAGTTAACCCATTGTTCTCCGGGGCAGTTTAAAGGCTGGGGCTAACTGCACTTGTCAGAATACAGTAAGACTCCACTAGAAGAAACATAATTACTTAGGTGAGTAATTTTTTTCTTTCTGTCTGATCCCTTTAGGCCTCGACTGGCGTAAGCAATCACCCTCTCAACTTCATTCTGTTCCTGAGCCAGGACTGCCCCAAGACCACGATTGCTGGCATTTGTGTAGAGACAAAATGGACAAGCATAGTCCGAATAGGCTAAGTCAGTACTTTCTTCAGAAGATCAAAAGCTTCTTGGCACTGAAGAGACCACCTCACATCATTCGTCTTTGGCAGTTTCTTTCTTTTTGGGTACTGCAGTACTCACGCAGAGGTGAGGCAATTTTTGCAAAGTCCTTTATGATTCTGCAATAATACCCAACGAATCCCAAAAAACATCTCATGTCTTGAATGGTTGTAAGTCTGAGCCAGTCCTTCACTGCCTCCACCTTACTAGGGTCTGGTGATATTCCTTCCGCTGACACTACATGTCCCAGGTAATTTACTTGTTCTTTTAGAAAGTGGCACTTTGATGGCCTTATTTTTAGTCCATACTGTGTCAGACGACCGAAAACCATATCCAGATGCTTGAGATGGGCTTCAAATGTCTTGGAGTAAACAATTATGTCATCAAGATAGAATAGCACCGTATCAAAATTTTCATTTCCCAGACAGTGCTCAGTCTCGGGGAAGGGGGGGAATTACCAGAAAGTGTTTTCTCATTTCCATGCTGCACTAAGTTCTAAGTCACATCGCTGACTGACCCGGCTTCCATATCCTCTGCCAGAAGATTGAGCTTGTGCATGCCACCTCATGAAACAGTGCCATAAAACAAAAAAAACAACAAAGTACAAATATAGTTGTGATTTAGAAAAAAACACTTTACTGGAAACTGTCTCTCCTCATTTCCATGAGAGACATGCTACTTACCGATACCACTTCCATATTCCTGCTGCCGACTGACCAAGCCCACACTCAGCACACAGTCAGCATTCATTGAAGGAAAAAGACTGTCATAAAAAAATAAAAAAAAACACCGAGACTTGTGCAGTGTCAGCCACAGTGGTGTGCCTGTGGTGTAGGGCCTCATTACACCCCTGGATGGGCAGGTATAGCCCAATATCTCCCACCCTGTCTGGTATTATTACTTGCTTAATTTGTGGAGCATTGACTGCCAAAGGCCATATAGATTTTAATGCTCTGTGCATTCCCTAGAACTTTTCTCCCTACGGCCCTTTTTTGGTCGAGATGATGTCAGAAGGAATGATCTTACTTCGAGAGGGCTCTTGCAGTAGGTATTCACACATAGTACTGACCCACAAGGCAACGGGACCCCACAGAAAAATTTCTAGCTAGCAGTCTAGTCAGGGACTGCCCCTGCATCAGGTGACTGGCATCATATGACGTCAGTATAAAGGGGCAGTCTCCCACGCCCACCTTCCAGTTCTTTCCCGCCATTGGCTTGTGAAAGTTCCTCATGGTAGAATCAACGCTTGTCAGTCTTTCATTGGTCCTTTAGTTTTTGAACTTCTCGACCTGTTTTCTCTGTTTTTCTATTTATTTCACGATTCACTGTGTATGTCGTCCCAGACACCCTCTGAACCGCATAAGAATAAGTGAGACTCGTGTGGTTCCCAACTTCCACACAAGGACGGACACTCCTTGTGCCTCTTCTGTCAGGGCCCAGACCACCCCATGGAGAAGTGCCAGCACTGCCAGAAATTTAACTCTGCTACCCGCAAAGAAGGCAGCAGTCCCTGGAAACCCATATCCTAAAGAAGAAAATGGCCTCCATGGAAAAAGAGCTAAAGAAACTCAGGCAGGCGTCCACTTCTACCAAAGGTCACAAGAAAAAGCACAAGGAGAAGAACCAGGACCGGGAAATGGCTTCAACAGCAGCCGCGACTCCAGCCAGAGTCGCGGCACTTAAGGTAACGTTCCTCCGGGATTGCTCCACCACGCCATCTGGTGGTGACCAAGAAGGCATCGCCTCACGCCGAGCACCCGGGAGTCTCCTGGGCAAAGGAGGCCTCCACTCCCATGAAGGACGTTCCTACCACGCGGCCTTCGGGTCAGAGCAGGTCCGGTAAGTCGGACGTCAGTCCCACCGACGCCCACCCGTACAAGGCTGCTAAGCTGCTTACCCCTTCAGGGGAGCGCCCAGCCAAAACTGCGCCCAACTAGGACACATCTCCAGCACTGCCTTCCTCAGGCGCCTCCAACGCCCACCTGGATTCGGCCAGTAAGTCGGACGCTGGTTCCACCGACGCCCGCCCGACCAAGAAGCCTGCGCCGGACCCTACCAAACAGTCTGACACCCCAGGCTCTCCGCAACAATCCAGGTTGCCCTCTGAGGTCCCCGCGTCTCCTCAGTTGACCCCGGGGATTATAATCCTCCCTCCCCGGTCGTCACTGAGGATCCTAGGACGCTGCCGTCAGGGAACACTCCTTCAGGACTAGATCCCCTGACGCCGAACCCTCAGACGCCGGCCTACCTGATGCCATCCGGCGTCCCCTTACCTGGCGATTGGCCTATCTTTCTGTCAGGTCCTTTGGACCCTATCGAAGGCATACCCTTGCCAGGACCAACGCTCGCGGGACCAGCGTTACCACCGTCTGGTCCGCCAGCAGGGCCTCTGCCAGGTCCCTCTGCTCCATTAGAGCCCCTGGCACCCGGGTACCTAAAACCGCAATATCCGGTGCCACATTATCGGACTCCGCAGTATCCTGCACCCTAGTACCCGACGCTGCAATACCCGACGCCTGGCTATCTGCCATTGGGTTATGGATACTCCTCCTATGGATATCCCCAATATCTGTATCTCTCTCCTCCTCCATTTCCGCCACCCACTTCCCAGCCACCGGCTAATCTGAAGGAGACCTTGGCCTCCTGGTGGGCTGAGGCCAAGGCTCAGCTCATTCGTGAGGTCGAGACGTCTACCAACGCAGGACCCTATACAGGATCCCCTACGTCGGAGACGTGAGACTTCCCCCCCCCCCCTTCCCGACACCAGAGGAGAGCCCTCTGGCGCCTGAGGAGGGGAGGATACGTGCCCCAGGTAACTCCCAAGAGGGGCCGTCCCTCCCCCTCGTAGGGAGGAGTCTTCCTCCTCTTTATCAGATATGTCTGACTCAGATTCCGAGACAGGCCGCTCTGATCCTGAAGATGAGCCACGTACTCCAGAGCATCCTCAGCCGAGGACTTCTCCGGGGGACCCCTCCTTTCTGGAGTTATTGAGGAAAATCCAGGAGGTCCATCAATGGCAATCAGTGGAGCCAGACCCACAGCGTAAGAAACTCGCTGCTCATCTGGATCTGCCCGAGACCGCTCCTACACTGATTCCATCCTGGATAGACCCTTACGCGGATCTTGTTTCCACTATTTGGAAACAATCGTCTGTGCTAGCCCACCTTCCGAGGAAGGCAGACAGGCTATACCATGCTCCTGAGGGTGTAGACTTCGTTAGCCTCCACCCCAAGGCGGATTCGGTCATCATCAGCGCCACTCATGGCCACTTGGCAAACCCCAAGCACCTCAGCTCATCTCCGCCTGATAAGGAATCGCGGCTTCTGGACCAATACAGGAAGATGATCTATTCCTCTTCTACCCTTGGTATTGGGGCCCTGAACTATGTAGCACATATGGAGGATTTTCAGAAGACCATCCTTAGTCAGGTGGAATCTAAATTGGACTCCCTTCCTGAGTCGCAGGAAGTGGCGGATCTTGTCCGTTCTGCTCGTTCGGCCAGTCGGCACATGCTTCGTGCCACTTACGATGCAGTGGACACAGCTGGAAGGAGCTCAGCTTTCGCCATAGGCCTACAGCATCACGCCTTGCTCCGCGTGTCAGGTTTGGTCCCTTGAAGTGCAATCCACTATCCAGGATGCTCCCTTCAGGGGTTCGGTGCTGTTCGAGGGTGATGTCAAGGACATCATTACCGAACTGCAGGAGAAGGCACAGCACTAAAGTCTGTCAACTCTGTGTACAGGCCCCCTCAAGAGCAGCGGCGTCCTTTTTCGTAGACAAAACATACGCCACAAGACAAACAGGCTAACAAACATTGAGCTCCTCCAGCAACCAAAACTCCTCCTAGCAAAAATGCTGTGGGAGCCTCGGCTGCTGCGCTGCCCCACACCTCTTGACTCCCTGCCTCCCCACTGCTTCTGGAGGTCCCAGAGGAACCGGTATGGGGGAGATTCTCCTCCCATCTGCCGGGTTGGGAGAGGATAATGTCAGATGCTTGGGTGCTCCAGATTATATCAGCAGGACACTCAATAGAGTTTCTGCAGAAACCACCTCGAAAACCACCACCCCAGTCGTCTCACTCCCCGCAACATCTTCCTCTGGTCCTAGAGGAAATCATCTCCTTTCTTTCGAAGACGGCAATAGAACCAGTTCCCCCTCATATCTGGGGAACAGGTTACTATTCCATTTCTTCCTAGTTCCAAACAAAATAGGAGATCTGAGGCCTATCTTGGACCGCAGCTCCCTAAACATGTTCGTGGAGTACAAACACTTCAGAATGCTCTCCTTGCAGAGCCTTCTACCTCTTCTTCTGCAGGGACGGTGGCTATGCGCTCTGGATATGCAGGATGCCTACCTGAATATCCCCATATGCTCTTCTCACCACAAATCCTTTCATTTTTGCTTTAAGGGGCGCCACTACCAATTCAAGGCCCTCCCATTTGGTCTTTCCTTGGCTCCCCTAGTGTTTACCCAATGCCTGCCTGTGGTAGCGGCCCACCTGCGTACACAGGGAGTTCAGGTATTTCCGTACCTGGACGACTGGCTCCTGGTGGCCCTATCCAGGGAGGAACTCCTGCACTCCCTTTCCCTTACCCTGCAGGATCTTCCTGGACATAAGTCTCCACCACTCATTCACACTAGTGGGAATAGCGCCGGAGGCACTAAGACCCATCGGGAGCAAACTTTTTGCTGGAGGGTCGGCGCGAGAGACGGCGCCGCGAGACACGGCGCCGCGAGCAGCGGCTCGAGCGGTAATGACCATCTCGGCGACGACCCTCCAACCGCCTCAGTTCCTTTTTTCCCGCCATCGAGTGCGCTTCAGTGACGACGTCGCTCGCCTGTCGGGAGTCAAACTTCAAACTAGCGCATAGTTTTCAGTTTGTTTTTGTAACTTTATCACGATAAGTAGTATCGCTAATTTTATTCTATTTTCGTAAATTTTTCTAATATTTAAATTTTACTCAAGAAGTCTCGGCCTACTGGACGGAGTCGACCATGAGCAGGTCAGTGTGACGGTAGGAGACTTTGATGAAAGCTGTTCAGTCAGCCGGCTGGGTCCGTCAGCCTCCTTCTCCTCAGCGGGTTCCGACAACGGTCAGTCCGATGCTGGGATGGGCGTCCCCGCGGCATAAAATAAACGGTCGATTCTCGGCACCGCTCGCCTCGAGCTCTTCTTCGCCCACAGGTCAAAAAGAGAAGGCATCACTCGAGGTCGCCTTCTGGTATGTCTGCGCCGACGACGCCGGGTTATCGCTAGTTGCCGGTCTCTTCGGAGTCGCCGACTCGTAATCGCCGCCCCGACATCGGAGTCCCTCCCCGCCTATAGGTAGGACTCCAGATGAGCAGTTTCATCAGTGGGCCGCTTATGGAGCAATGGGCTCGGTTGGTTGGTTTTCTGCCTGGCTCGGTTGCCTCGGGCCCTCGGGCCCTCCGGCGATCAGGTAGGGCGGTTGACCTTCCTAGTCGCGTGCTGCCGTTCTTCTGTGCCAGCTGACTAGCTTAGGTGTGTTCCTCACATGGTTGCGTGCAGGGGCCCCACCGGTCTCTTCATCTCCTGGTTTCTCTTTTTTTTTCCTTCTAGCTTTCCAGGTTCCTGGGCTTCTTCCGCGCCTTCCGCAGGGTCTGTTGGCTTGTCGGCGCCATGCCGCTATCTTGCGCGCCATGGGTTCGCGGGCGCCGGTGGGAAAGCTATGGATAGGGCGGCGCTGCTCAGCGACGCCGCCCACGGCGCTGCGGCGTGGCAGGCCGGGCCTGCGCCGGTTGTCCGCTGGGCCGCTTAGGCAGTGCGGTCACAGGTTCTTCGGCGCCAGGCGCCTCGGTGCCGCTTTCAGTCTGCTTGGCTGCCTCGCGTCTGCAGCCCTTGGGGACTCTCCTTGTTTTTCTGCTATTTCCTCCTCTCCTAATTTTCACTCCTTTCCTATCCAAACAGTCCTTCTGGACCATCAGGAGATGATGTTGAGCCTGACCCAGACCTTCAGTTGGTGATGAAGTGGAGGAAACAGGATCTTTCTTTGCTACAGAGCCTGTGGTCGAGGACCTGTCCTTTAAGTCTCTGTTGAAGAACCTGGGATCCACTCTTCTCTCCAGACTACAGACATCGATCCTGGGAAGATATTAAGACCCAGTATCTTCATGCTCGAGATCCCTACGGATTTGACCTCCGATCCAGCCTTCCTTCGAGACGCTGTCTCAAATGGTATGGAATAATCCTGCTCTTATTCCCTCAGTGGCTAAATCCATTGATAAGAAGTATTCAGCCCCAAGGATCGTCCCATTTTGGCATCCCAAGCCTTTATGGATCCTATTGTAGTCCTGGCAGAGAATGACAGGTCGTTTTCCTCAACTACTACAGCTCGATCTATTAACAAAGAGTCTCGTAAGATTGATACATTAGGTAAGAGAGTCTTTGCTGCCTCCACTCTAAGTATGCGATTGCCAGTTATCAAGGCTATTTTCTCAGTATGAGTATATCCTGTGGCACTCTGTGAAAAGAATGGTTGAAGCTCTTCCAGATTCGGATTCCAAGTCAGAGCTTCTTCTGACCGTTATTATAGTATTGAGTCCAATAACCAGCAGGTCAAAGCCGCCATGGACGCTTCGACACTGCTTCCTCGCTCAGCAGCCACGGGATTTGTACTGCGCCATTCCTGGCTGCGTACTTCTGGCTTCACTTAATGATGCTCAGCAGCAGGTGATGGCGCCTGCTTTGATGGCTCCTTTCTTTTTGGCCCTCAGGTGGAGCAAGCCTTAGAGGCCACTCAGAAGACTAGATCGGCCATTAGTTGGCCAGACTCCCCTGCCCCTCTCGGGGCATGTGAACAGACGTCAGTTTCATAGTCGTCCAGTCCTTTCGAGGCAGAGGCAGGGAAGCTTCCATAAAAGCCAACCTGCCCAACCTCAAAAGAAGATTTAGAGAAAGCGCAGGGGCCTAAAGCTCCCAGCGCCTACCTTATGAGTCGCTAGCCCAGTTCCATCCACTCTGCCCGAGGTGGAACTTTCTCCGTGGGAGGTCGCCTGATGTACTTCTACAACCAATGGAAGTCCATAATCCGGACAAATGGGTCCTTTGGATAATTCATGAGGTTATTCTCTCAATTCTTGGAAACCCCGAATTGTCCTCCCAGACGACAACCTAGGCTGTCGGCCTCTCAGTCAGACCTCCTCACCCGAGGAGATCCAGGGCCTTTCTGAACAACAGGGCAATAGAACTGGTGCCCCACGATTCTGTAAACACAGGGTTCTACTCCCATTACTTTCTGGTTCCAAAGAAATCTGGGGATGCGCCATTCTAGACCTCAGAAAGTTAAACAAATTCCTCCCAGGGAGAAATTCAAGATGATTTCCTAGGTACCCTGTTACCCTTGTTGCATCAGCACGACTGGCTGGCCTCTCTGGATATGCAGGATGCTTACCAGCACATCCCGTCCACCCGACCCACCGCAAGTTCCTCAGGTTTGTAGCTTTGGGTCAGCATTATCAGTTCAGAGTCCTGCCCTTTGGGCTATCTCTCACATGAAGTTTTACAAAGTGTTGTGCAGTTCTCTCGTGCATCTCAGGAAAGTCGGACTCGAGTGTTTCCTACCTGGACGATTGGCTTTAGCAAGCCCTTCCGGCCAAGGACTTTGAAGCCGTGAAACGACTTCTCGCCTTCTCACGCCCATGGGAGTTCTGCTGAATTTGAAAAACTCAACTGCAACCCCCAGAGGCTCCTTTTCATAGGGACGCTGCTAGACACCTCTTCAGAGGCTTTCCTTCCAGAGGACAGACATCGACATCCTTCGAATGGCCCGTTACATCAGGAGAACCAATCGGTTACAGCTCTCTCGATGCAACGATGTTGGGTCTCATGGCGCCTCGGTCTTCACTGTCCCTCTGGCCCGACTGCACATGAGAACCACCCAATGGATGCTCTCCACCAGTGGTCCCCGACCTCTCACCCCAGTCTTCTCCCATCAAGGTGACTGAGCCCTCTCAGGTCTCTCACCTGGTGGTCTCAAGAGAGCAATCTCCTGAAGGATTCCTTTGCTCCCCGGATCATCAGATCTCCATCACCACAGACGCATCGCTAATGGGATGGGGAGCTCACTGTCTCTCCCTCCACACTCAAGGTGTATGGACTCAGTTCGAAACTCATCTCCACATAAATGTCCTGGAGATGAGAGCGGTCCTCTATGCAATCCGAGTTCTGAAGGATGTCCTTTGTCACAAGAACATTCTCCTTCAAACGGACAACAAAGCAGTGATGTATTACATCAACAAGCAAGGCGGTGCTCATTCTTATCCCCTTTGCAGGGAAGCAATGAGGGTGTGGGAGTGGTGTTTGGAGCACAAGTCTCTGATTCAAGCGGTTTATCTGCCAGGTATACAAAACGACCTAGCAGATCACCTCAGCAGAACGGAGGCAGACCTCACGAGTGGTCTCTATCCAGCCGTAGCTCGTCCCTGTTCAAAGAGTGGGGACTCCAGACCTGGACCTTTTGCATCCCACTCAACGAAAACTGCCTCTCTTCTGCTCCAGAAATCCAGGGCCTGGCATTTTCTGTCAGGATGCGTTCAGGCTGCGGTGGACAAAACGCTTTCTTCACGCCTCTTCCACCGCTTCCTCTAATCCAGAGAGTACCTCAAGTTCGAGTCTCAGGACCAAGATGATTCTCATGCTCCTCCCTGGCCTCGGCAACTATGGTTTCCCCCAACAGTATGTTGGCAGCCTCTCCGAGACCACTTCCTTGCAAATCAGTCTTTGACTCAGGGTTCGTTGGTCCATCCAACCTGAAATCACTTCACCTTCATGCTTGGCTCCTGAAGAGATAGAAGTGAATCGTTCAACGCCTCTTGTAGAGTTTCAGACATCCTTCTGGCTGCTCGGAAGCCAGCCACCAAAACGACGCTCAAATGGAAACGTTTTTCTCTCTGGTGTCAAAATCCTCTTGGAATCCCTTTTCCTGTCCTCCTGGCAAGGTTCTGGAGTATCTTTTGGACCTGTCAAACTTAGGTCTTCAGTACTCCACAGTTAAAGTTCACCTTAGTGCCATCTCAGCGTTCCATGGGCCGGTTTCTTCTTAACTCTGGCTCAGTTACCTATGGTGAAGAGATTTCTTAAGGATTCTCCATACCAGACCCCTGTTAAGCGTCCCAGTTGCAGCCTGGGACATTAACCTGGTGCTGGACATGCTCACCTGAAGCCTTTCGAACCCTTAGCTACCTGTGAGCTAAAATTTCTTACCTGGAAGACTGCCTTCCTGGTGGCCATTACCTCAGCCCGAGGGTCTCTGAGATACATGCCCTGGTTACGGACCCTCCGTGATACTGTATTCCATAAAGACAAGGTAGTTCTCCACTCATCCTAAATTTCTTCCCAAGGTTGTGTCAGAATTCCACCTAAACCAACCTCTGGTTCTTCCCGCTTACTTGCTAATTTCCAAAATGAAGGGAACGAGTTTTTCATTCCTTGGATGTTAAGAGAGCTCTGTTCTATTTAGATAGAACCAAGGATGTTCGCAAGACTCAGCAACTGTTCGTTCTTTCAGCGACACCCGCTGTCAACCTGTCGCTATTAGATGCATCTCTTCATGGTTAGTGGCATGCCTTCCATTGCTATTCCATGGCTCAAGTTAAATTAGAAGGTAGAGTGTACGCCACTCTACTAGGGCTGTCCTGTATCCCTCGCGGAAATTGCAATGTTCCAATTGCAGATATATGCAACGCTTACCTGGAACTCAGTGCATACATTCGTTAAGCACTATGCACTGGATGTTCATGCTACAGCGACATTCCGCGTTCGGCAGAACTATCCTTAATGGGCTTCTATCTTAGGCAGCGTGAGCTCTGGCTCTCCTGCCGCCCTTTGGGGGATTATCGGCTTGGTACTCTCCACTGGGTGTGGATGAGTGGTGGAGACTTATGTCCAGGAAGATAGGAAAATTACGTGCATCACCGTGATTCTTGATCTTCTTGGACGAGTCTCCACCACTCATTCCACGCCCACCCTCCATCCCCCGAGCTCACTGCTGTATTGGTCTTCACTCCCTCAAATCTTTAGGCCGTGAGGACTTCTTTGCTGACCCTTCTTACACGGGTCATATGGACTATCTTATGTCCGTTTTTTAATGTTGGGTTTTACTTTCGTTAGTTGCGCTGCACCTCCTTGGTAAAAAGTTCTGAGGCGGTTGGAGGGTCGTCGCCGAGATGGTCATTACCGCTCGAGGGCTGTCATGGCGCCGTGTCTCGCGGCGCCGTCTCTCGCGCCGACCCTCCAGCAAAAAGTTTGCTCCCGATGGGTCTTAGTGCCTCCGGCGCTATTCCCACTAGTGTGAATGAGTGGTGGAGACTCGTCCAAGAAGATCAAGAATTACGGTAGGTACGTAATTTTCCTTTTTCACCAGCCTGGTTATCTCCATCAACCAGGCCAAGTCCCATATGGTTCCTTGCCAACACCTCCAGTTTATAGGGTTGATTCTGGACACGACCACCGGCAAAGCCTTTTTGCCTCTGAACAGAGTAGACACCCTTCAGACCCAGGCCCGTCTTCTGTCCGGTTGCAGGAGGGTCGGAGCCAGGTCAGTCCTCCGCCTCCTTGGGCTAATGGTGGCTGCCATTTCGCCAGTCCCCCTCCTCGCTCAGCTCCATATGAGGATCTCAGTGGATGCTTTGGTCGCAGTGGGACCAGACCTTGGACAATCTAGACCAAGAGGTACTAGTTTCCGATCCCATGATCAGGGACTTGCGTTGGTGGATGGTTCAGGAGAACCTTTGCCTCAGAGTTCGCTTCAACATCAAACCCTCCTCCCAGACGTTGACAACAGAAGCATCAGGAGACGGCTTGGGTGCCCATCTAGGGCAGCTGGTCCAAGTTCGAACAAAATCCACACATAAATGTGCTCGAACTGAGAGCAGTCGTATATGCCCTTCAGGCCCTACACTCCCTCATTCTCCCCAGTAACCTCCTCATACACATGTGCGTAGTCTGGTATCTCAGCAAGCAAAGAGGAACATGTTCCTACCCTCTGTGCCAGGAAGCAGTGAGAGTCTGGCATTGGGCAACCCAGCATCACCTTCACTTGACTGTTGTTCACGTTCTGGGAGTGGAAAACACACTGGTGGACCAACTCAGTCGGTCCTTGGCCAGGTCCCACGAATGGGAGTTGGATCAAAAAGTCATAAACGACATCTTTCAGCGATGAGGAACACCTCAGATAGACCTCTTCGCTTCTTCCCAAAATGCAAAACTTCCTACCTTCTGCTCGCTCGCTCCAGGGCGAGACATTTTTTGGTGGGGCGCTCTGTCTCTCACTTGGAGGGACAGATTCATTTATGCCTTCCCTCAATTCTGAGGGTCCTGAACAAACTCAGATCGAAGGGAGCTCGAATGATCCTCATCGCTACCTTCTGGCCCAGGCAAGTTTGGTTCTCTCTTCTGCAACAGTTTTCAGAGGAACCTCCACTTCCTCTTACTCTGTCGCAACAATTGTTGACCCAGGATCAGGGAACCTTTGTTCATACAGGTCTCAGATCCCTTCATTTACATGCGTGGCTCCTGCAGATGTAGCAAAAGCCCGCTCCGGAGTTTCTGCGCACGTAGCGGACATCTTGGTAGAAGCCAGAAAGCCTTCCACCAGGTCCACCTACGCCATGAAGTAGGAACTATTTTCTATTTGGGCTAGCTCGAAAGACTTCAAACCTTTCTCATGCCCATTCAGTAAAGTCCTGGACTGCATGTATCACCTCTTCGATCTAGGTCTCAGCCATTCCTCATTAAAGGTCCACATGGCCGCTATTTCAAGCTACCATATTCCCTTCGGGGACAGGACTTTTGCTCGGTTGGAAGTCTCCAAGACCTTCCTCAGAGGGGTTCTCCATTTGAGACCCTCCGTCTGCATTCCTGCCCCTCCTTGGGACTTGAATTTCATTCAGGAGAAGCTTACCTTGCCTCCCTTCGAGCTGGCAGCTACTGCCAATTTAAAGTTCCTTTCTTGGAAGACACTCTTCCTAGTGGCCATTACTTCTGCTTAGTGCATCTCTGAGCTTCAGGCTTTGATGTGCAAAACTCCATACTTGATTTTTCACAAGGAACGTGTGGCTCTACGCACCAGCCCTAAGTTTCTCCCTAAGGTGGTGGCTGAATCTATGCTGAATCAATCCATTGAGCTACCCGCTTTCTTTACGCAACACTCTAATCAAGGGGGAGTACCTCTTGCATACTTTGGATGTTCACAGAATACTGAGATACTGTACTACTCGGACCAAGGATCTCAGAAAAACTGATCAACTTTTTGTCTCTTTTGTTTACAAAAGAGAAGGCAATGCTATTTCTAGACAATGCCTATTAAAATGGTTGGCTCATTGTATCACTTTCTGTTGCGACAAATACAAGACCCTGCCGGGTTAAGTCAGAGGTCACTCCACCAGAGGAGCAGCTTTCTCTGTGGCTTGTTTCAAGAATGTGTCAGTGGCAGACATCTGTGCAGCCACAACTTGGACTTCTGTCCATACCTTTACGAAGCACTACAGTTTGGACATTGCCTCTCGCCATAGAGCGGGCTTTCGGGTTGGCTGTGCTACAGGGTCTCCTTTCCTGAGACCCTTTTCAGCCTGAGGTTCCATGCTATGAATGACAATCCTCCCGAGTACTTTTCCTTGTTCCAGACTGCTTGGGACTCTGTCCTGTATGTGAATACCTACTGCAAGAGCCTTCTCGAAGTAAGATAGTACAGTTACGTAAGAACTTAGCGTAACAGTAGATCTTCGAGAGAGGCTCTTGCAGAAGGTATTACGTTCCTGCCCTCCATTCCCCTAAGCTTTTTTGGCTCCATTTCCATGGGGAGAATCCTGTTCTCTCTTGTCTTGCCTCTTTTGGCCCTTGGCGGGAAAGAACTGGAAGACGGGCGTGGGGGACTGTCCCTTTATACTGACGTCGTATGACGCCGGTCACCTGACATGGGGGCGGTCCCCCGCCAGAGACTGCTAGCTCGAAATTTTTCCATGGGGTCCTGACGCCTAGCGGGTCAGTCCTATATGTGAATACCTACTATAAGAGCCTCTCTCGAAGATCTGCTGTTACGGTAAGTTCTTACGTAACTGTATTTTCTATGCTGTATTGGTCATTGGGGAACTAGACTCTTGTGATACTTTTTATGGAGTAATATACAGTGTATGCAGCACACAGGTAACAAATTTTGCACAGGACTTGTGCAGTAATAGTCTGTACAAAACCTATTTTCTCCATTCAGACAGCTGAGGCAGCTGATAAATGGGCCTGGAAGCTTGAGTACTGTAACATCTATAAAATAACTGTTAGTCCAATGAAATGTGTAATGCAGAATGAGGTTTTTTATTTTTGCTCCCCTCATCTGAGGGTGCCTCAGTCCCACCTCCTCAACATCCACCAGGTCTTAGACAGCGGTCTGCCCTCAGGGCTCCCCGGTGAGGTTGGCGGGGGGGTCCCCAGGCCCTCACCAAGGACCAGGTCCAGTTTGGGCTGCTGAGCCACGCTATTTGGCGAGTGGGACTTGTGGGTGCCCACCATCATCCAGCCACTGGTGTTTTTTTCCTTGTTCTGGTCCCTGGGAGGTGTGGTGTGCAGTGACATCCAGGCATGTAACATCTGCCCCATCTCCTGATCTGTAGGCCCGAGCTGCTTTTCCCCCAGCTTCCGCCAGGAGTCGGGCAAGCGGCCAGCTCTACCCAACCCTCCTTCATCCCAGAGGAGAAGGGCAGTCCATCGGGCGCTCAAACCTTCTCTCCCCAGTCAATCCCCAGCACCCTGAGGTCGCTCCCGACCCCAGATCGCCAGCATGGCAGCAGATGAGGCTTGGTGCCTCAGCCCTCTGTGCCACCCACTGGGCCTGCTGCAAAATGAGGTTTGTGAATCTTTAAAATAATGGTCATTATATTAAAAAAAAAAAAAAAAAAGTTATAATCCTTGTCTGTCTTCACTTTCAGAGAAAGGTTTGCAGGATCCAGTGACAATCAATTTCTGTATGACAAGATTTGTGAGCAAATTGGATGGACCTGTGGTCTTTTTCTGCTGTCATTGGCTGTGGATTGATATATGATTCTGTGATTTGGCTTGAATATTGAACTATTTAAAAGTTGTTTTTGTTAGCAAAAAACTTTCTTTTGCATTTTGAAGACCAAAAGAATTAAAAGCGTGTTTGAACCGGATTTGTTTCTCTCTTGCAAGTAAGAGTCTAATAAAAAGGAGTGAATGGTTCAGTACTGAAAGTTGTATTATTTCAGTATGTGTTAATGAGAAGACACGGAGCCCTTTTTCTGACAGCATGGATTCACACATAGCTATACATTAGTTGTACTGTGGCTAAAGGAGCTTGCATCTGGAGCAGGTCACGGGATCTTCTGTTTTGACTGAAGATCTTAGTTGCCTCAATTTCCACTACATGTCTTTTCATCGCTAATACTTTTTTAAACCTTTAGCTGAAATGTGGTGGAACAACAGGTATGGTAGGTCCAAGCAAATACCAGGATATCATCTGATCAGTAGGGTTTCATATATTTCGTAGGTGGTCCTGAGCTCTATAAAGACTGGAGTCCATTTGGCTCGCCTTGGTAGTAAATTAGTACCCTCTTTATATCCTTACTATTTAAATAGTAATCACGGGAATGCTTAAAGACTAACATTGTTTGACTATCACAACCTCAATGGGCAGTGCATTCCAAATTTTTACCACCCTTACTGAGAACCAATGCATTCGGGCCTGTGTGTTGAACCTATCCACCATAAGCTGCAGGGAGTGAGCACACGTATTATAAGACTGATTCCTAAGATTTAAACCCAGTTCCCAAAGCTGATTATCAGACAGTGCCTGATAAATAAGGCACATGCCCCCTCTTAGCCCGTGTATATTTGAGAGAATAAAGTTCCAGGCTCTTTAGTCTATCCCCATAATCCATGTCCTGTACTTAATAACATACTAAAATTCCAGCAGAATAGGCCTAATGGTCTTTCGTGTCTGCTCGTTCATTACTTATTAATTCATGAATTATTTTTTGTTGCCCATCTCTGAACCCTCTCCACGGCATTTATATCTCCCCTGTAGCCTGGTGCCCAGAACTGTACACAATACTCAGTATGAGGCCACACCAGAGAAGTATAAAGAGGGAGCAAAACCTTTTTTTTTTTCCTGCTTTTGATGTGCCTGTGTATGCAGCTCAGAATACTATTGGTCCTCTTAACCACTTGGTTACAGTGCGAGTGGAATTTAAGGTCATTACTAACCCTAATCCCGAGATCTTGTTCTTCATGTACTACTCTGAGAATCTGGCCATCTAAACTATAATTCACTTCGGGATTTTTTTCCCCAAGTGCATTACCGTACATTTGCGGATGTTAAATGTCGCCATATTTTCCTTGGCCCAGGCCTCCAACTCACCAAGAGCTTCCTGCAATATTAATGCATCCATTTGACTGTTAACTGGAAAACCTATACGTGTATCGTCCGCAAATTTAGACAACCAGGTGTCTCTTGTTACTTGCATGGTAGAGATATAAAGATTAAACAAGCATGGCCCAAAAAAACAGATCCCTGGGGGACCCCGCTTGTGACTGCAACCCAGTCAGACAGTTCTCCTAGGACGCATACCCTTTGCTTGCTTTCAAACAACCAATCCTTAATCCAGTTTACTATTTTTTTGGTGTATCCCTAACTTAAGAATGGTTTTTATCAGTTGTTCATGAGGGACTTTATCAAATGCTTTCGCAAAGTGTAAAAATATAACATCGACAGAACTGCCTTCATCAGGTATTTTGCTAAGTCAACCGTAAAATTCGAGTAGATTGGTTTGACATGAGCCACCTTTTGTAAATCCGTGCTGTGACTCATTCTTAACCCCCTCAAGTTCAACATAATTCATAATGAGATCTTTTATAATGCCCTCCAGGATTTTTCTGAGGGCAGAGGTCAGGCTAATTGGCCTATAGTTCCCACCACCTGTTTGGATCCTTTTTTATGAATAGGGATCACTATTGCCTGCCTCCAAGCCTCAATAATCTGCCCTGTCTCCAAGGATTGTTGGAAAATCAATGTGACAGGCCCTGCCAAACTATCTGCTGATTTCCTTCAGTAGTCTCTGATGTAACCCATCTGGTCCATAAGCCTTGTTTTTGTTTAAATTTGTTAACCTTGTTCTCACATCCTCGAACTCTATTGTTAAATCTGGTGCTCCCTGTAATATTTGGTTTACTGTCCCAGATTTTTGGCCTACATTGAACACAGAAGAAAAGTATGTATTAAACATTTCAGCCACGTCCTTATTTCCTGCTATTAATTTATCATTATCCTTTAATGGTCCAATTGTTCTGCCCAGCCCCCTTTTATTATTAATGTATGCATGGAAGCTTTTATAGTTGTCTTGTGCTTTTGTGGCCAGTTTAAACTCAAAACTCCTTTTTGCCGTAGCAATAGATCTTACTTAGGGCTCTTGCAGTAGGTAATTACATATAGGACTGACGTCGGCAGGCAGCAGGACCCCACGGAAAAATTTCTAGCTAGCAGTCTCTGGCGAGGGACTGCCCCCACGTCAGGTGACTGGCGTCAGGAGACGTCGGTATAAAAGGGCTGTCCCTCACGCCCGCCTTCCAGTTCTTTCCCGCCGTTAGCTTATGCCAGCGCCTCGCGGAAAAGTTCTCTGCTCGTCAGGCTCCTTCTTCGGTTATTTTACCAAGTATTTTCACTTTTTTCTCAGCCATCGTCAGGTACCCGTCAGTGTATGTAGTCTCCTACACCCTCCGAGCAGAAAAACAAGTGCGACTCGTGCGGCGCCCAACTCCCACACAAGGACGGCCATTCCCTGTGCCTTTTTTGCCTAAGCTCCAACCATCTGGTGGGGAAGTGCCAGCACTGCCTCAGCTTCAACGCGGCCACCCGGAGAAGGTGGCAGCAGTCCCTGGAAGCCCACATTTAAAAAAAGAAAATGAGCTCCATGGAAAAAGAACTGAAAAAGCTTTGGCAGGCTTCTGCCTCCCCTGAAGGCCATCGCAAGAAAAAGGATAAGGAAAGGCACCGGGACAAGGGCTCCTCTTCCACCGTGTCTTCCTCAGGAGTCTCAGGGAAACAGGTAACGTCCTCCCCGGGGGACCGCTCCCCGACGGCCGCCTTAGAGGCTTCTAAGGCGGCGGCCCACCCGTCTGACTCACGCTCGGGTGCCTCCGGGCTTGTGGAGGCCTCTGCTCCCAGTAAAGCTGTGGTTTCATGGCCTTCTGGTCCAGTGGCTCCAATAAGCCGGACGCCGGCTCCTCCAATGCCCGCACATGGAGAAGGTCGGGTGCCCCGACCTTCAGTGGCGGTGCCCCTGTTCCACCCGACCAGGCCGCCCTTCCTCGCGCTCGCCTCCGCGGGTCCATTAAGTTGGACACCGCCCTCCAGCGCCCACCCGATCCGCCGCTTGCCGCACGCCAGTTCGCCTAACTTCCGCACAGCGGATGAGCCAACGCCGACCTCCACGCCCGTCGCTCACGGCTCCCCACAGCCTTCGCTGCCTTCCGGGAACTTGAGTCTCCTCAGCCCGACCCCAAGGATTCCCCCATCCCGAGCGATGTTGAGGTTTCTGGTCCACCTCCATCAGACCGCCCTCCTTCTGGTCCGACTGATCTGACGTTGGTTCCCAGATGCCGGCTCTTCAGCTGCTGGATCAGGCGCTGGTATTGCCGATGCTGGGCGACATCCGCTGATGTCGCCCGGCGTGAACCCGTCCACCCCGGGTCTTCTGCTCCAGAACGGCCCGTGGGGCCTCCAGCCGGGGCCGTCTGCTGAGGCAGCTCCTCCGGCTCCCGGGTACCTGGCCCCGTCATATCTGCCACCGCCATACCTGGGGCTGCAGTATCCGGCGCCGACATATCTGACGCCGCAGTACTCGGTTCCTCAATACCCAACGCAGAGCTTCCCACCACCGGGTTATGTATACGTGCCCTTCGGGTATACTCCATACCCGTATCCCCCTCCTCCTTCTCCACCACCCCCTCAGCTGCCGGTGGATTTGCAGGAGAGACTGGCCTCCTGGTGGGCTGAGGCCAAGGCTCAGCTCACCAGAGAGGTGGAGAGTCGTCTTCCAACGACGGTGCCGGTTCCTGTACGTCCACGATGACACACTCCCTCCCCACCTCCGAACACCAGGGCTCACCCCTCTGGGTCCAGAGAGGGGCAGGACACGCTTCCCCGAGGGATTCCCGAGGGGTCCGTTCCTCCCCTTTGTCGGGAGAGGGAGTGTACGTATTTCTCATCATCTTCTTCCTCGGACACCTCGGATCCTTCCGATGGTTGTTCCGAGCAAGACGACGAACCACACTCTCCATCCAAGCCCCGGCCAAGGACTCTGAAGTCCCCTCCGGAGGATCCTTCTTTCATGGAGTTGCTACGGAAGATCCAGGAAGTTCATAAGTGGCAATCCTTGGATCCAGACCCCCAGCGTAAAAAACTCTCTGAGCATCTGGATCTGCCCGTGAAAGCTCCCACTTTGGTGCCACCCTGGATCGAGCCTCATGCCGACCTTATTACCATCATATGGAAACAACCATCAGCCTTAGCCCCACTTCCAGGAAGTCGAACAGGCTATACCTGGCTCCAGAGGGTGTTGACTTTTTAGACTCCCACCCTCGTGCTGACTCGGTTGTGATTAGCACCACTCATGGCCGGTCAGCTCAACCCAAACATCTTAGCTCGTCTCCACCTGACAAGGAATCCCGCCTCCTGGACCAGTATGGCAAGATGATTTTTGCTTCTTCCATTCTGGGTATTAGGGCCCTGAACTACATTGGACACATAGGGGATTACCAGAAGGCGATTCTGAGTGAGGTGGAATCCAAACTGGACTCCCTTCTGGACTCTCAGGTCAAGCAGGAAGTGGCTGACCTCATCTGCTCTGCACGTTCGGCCAGTTGGCACATTCTTCGTGCGACCTACGATGCAGTGGACACTGCTGGGAGGAGTTCAGCTTTCGCTTGGCTCCGAGTGTCAGGGTTGGTCCTGGAAGTGCAGTTTGCTATCCAGGAAGTGCCCTTCCGGGGTTTGATGCTGTTCGGGGGTGATGTCAAGGACATCATCACCGACCTGCAGGAGAAGGGGACTGCACTAAAGTCTGTTGACGCTATGTATCATCCCCATCAATCGCAGCACCATCCCTTTTGCAGACTGAGTCAGCCCAAAGTGAGACCACAGGGAAAGAGGGCCACTAAGCATCTGGGGCCCCCCCAGCTGCCAGGGCCCCCCCCGCCCAAAAAAGCAGCAGGAGCTTCAGCTGCGGCGCTGCCCCACACCACCTGACTCCTTCCCTCTCCCACTACCTCTGGGCTTCCCGGAGGAACCGGTAGGAGGGAGGTTTTCCCTCCACCTTCCGGGCTTGGAGAGGATAACATCGGATTCATGGGTGCTCCAGCTAATCGCAGAAGGACACTCAATAGAGTTTCTGCAGAAATCACCTTGTTACCCTCCCCCAAGGTCGTCGTACTCTCGGGAACATCTTCTGGTCCAGGAAGAAATTTCAGTACTTTTGCTGAAAGAGGCGATAGAACCTGTCCCCCTTCCTTTGCAAGGAACGGGTTACTATTCCCACTTCTTGGTCCCAAAGAAGACAGGAGATGAAAGACCTATTCTAGATCTCAGTTCCCTAAACCTTTTCATGGAGTACAAGAGGTTCAGGATGCTCTCACTGCAGAGCCTTCTGCCCCTCTTCCACTCGGGCCAGTGGCTGTGCGCTCTGGATATGCAGGACACTTGCCTGCACATAGCTATTCGCCCGTCTCACCGCAAATATCTTCGTTTTGCTTTACAGGGGGACCACTACCAGTTCAAGGCACTTCCATTTGGCCTCTCTTCAGCCCCTCGAGTTTTTACCAAATGCCTTGCGGTGGTGGCGGCCTACCTGCGTACCTGGGGGGTGGGTACAGGTTTTCCCGTATCTGGACGATTAGCTCCTGGCGGCCTCGTTCAGGGAGGAACTCCTGCACTGCCTCTCCCTCACCCAGCAGGTCTTTGCCTGTCTGGATAGTACCATCAACCATTCCAAGTCTCACTTGATCCCATCCCAGAGGCTTCAGTTTATTGGGGTGATACTGGACACGACCCTAGGCAGGGCCTTTCTGCCTCCGGACAGTGCGGCCACACTCCAGACTCAGATAAGCCTGTTGTCTGGCCACAGACAGGTTAGTGCAAGGTCAGTTCTTCGCCTCTTGTGGCTTATGGCGGCTGCTATCCCGACAAGTCACTCACGCTCGGCTACACATGAGGGTCTCTCAGTGGATGCTTCGCTCTCAATGGGATCCGTTGGTAGACGACATGGACCACCTGGTCCTAGTCTCCTCTCCCATGATTCGAGACTTACAATGGTGGATGGTCCGAGAGAACCTTCTTTGGGGAGTTCCATTCTTCCTTCCTTCCTCCTCCTCCCTCCCAGACTCTGACCACAGACGCCTCCGGCGAAGGTTGGGGAGCCACTTCAGACCAAGGGCTGTTGGTCCAAGCTCGAGCAATTGCTGCACATCAATGTGCTCGAGCTTCGGGCGGTGCTGTATGCTCTCCAGGTCCTCCACCTGCATCTTCAGATGGACAATATGTATGTGGTATGGTACATCAACAAACAGGGTGGGACTCGGTCCTAACCTCTCTGCAGGCAAGTGATGAGAGTCTGGGATTGGGCAGCACAGCACGACCTTCACCTCACAGCAATTCATGTTCCGGGGGTCGAGAACTCCTTAGCAGACAAACTAAGTCGCTCGTCTGCTCAAGCTCACGAGTGGGAGCTGGATCAGGGGGTCCTAGATGATATTTTCCTACGATGGGGAACACCTCGGGTGGACCTGTTCGCTTCACCTCGAAACGCAAAGCTTCCCGACTTCTGCTCACTCGTTCAAGAGCGAGGCATTTTCTGGAGAGACGCTTTGTCTCTAGATTGGAGGGACAGATTCGTCTATGCCTTCCGCCTGATTCTTCTGATCCAGCGTGTCTTGCAGAAACTAGGTTCAGAAGGAGCACGAATTATTCTGATGGCTCCTTTTTGGCCCAGGCAAGTTTCGTTCTCTCTACTGCAACAATACTCAGAGGAGCCTCCTCCTCTTCTTCCGCTGTCGCGGATTCTGTTGACCCAGGATCAGGGGACTCTGGTTCATCCAGTTCTCAAGTCCCTTCAACTGCATACGTGGCTCCTGCAGACATAGCTCAAGCCCGCTTTGGGGTTTGTCCACAGGTGGCTGAGATCTTGGTGGAGGCTAGGAAGCCCTCCACTAGGTCTGCTTATGCCATGAAGTGGAAATGGTTCTCAATCTGGGCCACTTCAAAAGGTTTTGAGCCTTTCTCCTGCTCAGTTGGGCGACTGCTGGAGTACATGCGCCACTTCTTCGACCTGGGTCTTAGTCACTCGTCTCTGAAGGTACACATGGCTGCCATTTTGGCCTACTATATTCCCTTCGCAGATGGGACATTTGCTCAACTGGAAGTCTCCAAGACTTTCCTCAGAGGGATTCTTCACTTGAGACCCCCTATACGAGTTCCCACCCCTCCTTGGGATTTGAACTTCATCCTTGGGAAACTTACTTTGCCTCCTTTTGAACCGGCGGCCTCAGGAGACATGAAGTTCCTTTCATGGAAGACACTCTTCCTAGTGGCCATTACCTCTGCTCGGAGAATTTCCAAGCTCCAGGCCCTGATGAGTAAAATCCCGTACTTGATTTTTTCACAAGGAACGTGTGGCTCTGCACATCAATCCTAAGTTTCTCCCCAAGGTGGTAGCGGAATCTACTTTGAACCAGTCCATAGAATTACCCGCCTTCTTTATGCAGTACTCCAATCACGAGGAGTATCTTCTTCACACTATGGATGTTCACCACATTCTGAGTTACTACACTAACAGAACAAAGGATCTCAGAAAGACTGATCAACTTTTTGTGTCTCTTGCCCCCAAAAGAGAAGGCAATACTGTTTCCAAGCAATGCCTGTCTAAATGGTTGGCTTATTGCATCACCTTCTGTTATGATAAGTACAACAAGACCCTTCCGGGACAAATAAGCGGTCACTCCACTAGAGGGGTTGCTGCCTCTACGGCATATTTCAAGAATGTGTCAGTGGCAGACATTTGTGCTGCTGCCACTTGGACTTCTGTTCATACATTCACAAAACTTTACAGTTTGGATATTGCCTCTCTCGCCGTAGAGCAGGCTTCGGGCTCGCTGTTGTGCAAGGCCTTCTTTCTTAAGGCTTTCACAGCTAGAGGATCTGCTTTGAGTAGCTTTTCTCCTCCTGTGTGCTGCTTCTTGTTCCAGACTGCTTGGGACTCAGTCCTATATGTAATTACCTACTGAGCTGTCTCGAAGTAAGATAGTACAGTTACATAAGAACCTACCGTAGCAGTAGATCTTCGAGAGAGGCTCTTGCAGTAGGTAATACCTTCCCACCCTCCATCCCCCTAAGCTTTTTCAGCTCCTTTTCCAGTGAGGGAAATATCCGCTTCTCTCTCGTCTGGTCTCTCGTGGCCTGTGGCGGGAAAGAACTTTAAGGTGGGCATGACGGACCGCCCCTTTATGCCGACGTCTCCTGATGCCAGTCACTTGACGTGGGGGCAGTCCCTCGCCAGAGACTGCTAGCTAGAAATATTTCCGTGGGGTCCTGCCGCCTGCCAACGTCAGTCCTATATGTAATTACCTACTGCAAGAGCCTCTCTCGAAGATTTACTGTTACGGTAAGTTCTTACGTAACTGTGCTTTATTTTAGCCCTTTTTAAATGATGTTTATAAACAGCCCAGGAGCTAGCTTCCCTGCTACGCTTTGCCCTGGTATATACCCTATTTTTTCTTTTTAGTTAGCTTTTTGACTGCAGGTGTCAACTGGGGAGGAGGGATCTTCTGGACTTATATTTATTAAAGGTTGGGACGTACTTGTGGATTAAGTTCAGTAATATGTCCAACATTTTGTGTAGTGTTTGATTTTTTTTTTTTTTTTAACTCCTGCTCCCAGTTCCATTTGTCCAGTTCATTACTTAATGTACAGTAGTCAACCCTATTGAAGTCATACAGTACTGTATTAACACTGGTAATATGGTTACTGTCACAAACCCACTCAGCAGGTCAGGCCCTCTGCTCCCACAGTACCAACCTCTGAGCGCAGTCTTGTGAACAGGAAACAGAAACAGGATAACCCTGCTGTCTGTTTTGTGGATTCAAATCAACCTTTAGTCTCAATTCTTGGAGGGATTCAAACTGTGAACCTCTTGCTAGAGTACCCAGTTTACAGGCTCAGATAATTCTGCTCTTCGGGGGGGGGGGCCAGATATCTTTTGCCTATGGGCACCTAACCAGGCATACAAAATGCACACTTAAAACTCTTTTAAGAGACCTCAGAATAAATTCTTACCTTTTCCCAGTTTGGTAAAACCAGTAAACTTTGTACAGTGTCAGCTTTAACCATGTATGCTTCCCTTGTCAAGAAAAATTATTTCAAAGGCACACCAAGTAGTTAGTCTCTGTAGTAGAGGTTTACTTCAAAATAGATAAAAAAAATGTAAATACAGAACCATAGATCACAAAACGTACAAATTACTTCAAGGAATAAGGTTTTAAAAAGTGCAGATTCCTACCACTAATACGCTTAGACTTGTCTGTTCTAAGGTATTCTTATCTCACAGTGCTGTAGATGTTTCTTTTACTAGAGTCCCAACATATATGAAAATGGAAAACAGAATACTGCTTAAAAACTGGCTTTGCCAATCTCTTTGCGTGAGGTCACCTGGCTCCTCCCTGTCAGAATATAAAAAAATATATCTATGCAAAATTGGATGTCTTATCAAAGTATTAAATTCTGTAACTTCAGCACAACTCATTTTCTCATATGACTTTCTTTGATCTTATGAGCAGCTTCCTCTTTCCAGGACATCAAAGGACTTGTTATGTCTCTCTGCCAGATCTCGTGGAGGTGCACCATGCTTTGTATCACCATGTGAATATTAACTGTTTCCTCTGAACGTCATAAAAGTTTATGACCTATCTTGGTAGCTGGCAAGCTGCAATTAGTCACATAAACAGGAGACCCTAAATTTTAAGTCTCTTCTAACCTGTAATTATCTCTTGGCCTTCCGGGTAACACATTGTAGCTAAAACCTGGGGGTGGGGGTCATTCCACAGGCTGTTTCAGCATGCATCATGAGAGACAATAACACATTTTTATATTACAAAAATCATACATTAATCAAAACCAGCTGTCTGAGTGTCACAATTCTTCCCCACCTAGACTGAATTTGGGGGCTCTATCCCCCTGCATGGGATGAGCTTCCCAAATCGGTTCAGTCCTCGTACACACGAGACAGCCCATCGAAGTTCTGATTTTTGGCTCCAGCCCTATGTAGAATTGTCATATCATACCCTTGCAAAGCAAGACTCCATCTTAGCAATCTACCATTGTTTTTCCCCATCTACGTCAGCCAAACCAGGTGGCTGTGGTCAGTCTGTACCAC
This sequence comes from Neoceratodus forsteri, assembly GCA_016271365.2. Lineage (NCBI taxonomy): Eukaryota > Metazoa > Chordata > Ceratodontiformes > Ceratodontidae > Neoceratodus > Neoceratodus forsteri. Next base: position 185,005,871 of record JADMNL010000022.1, read on the forward strand.
AGAACGCTGCCCATACAAGTATGGCTCAAATTTCTTTAGGGTCCACACTATGGCAAGACACTCATTTTCCACCGTGGAGTATGCCTGCTCCCTGGGAAGTAACTTTTTACTCAGGTAGGCTATTGGGTGATCCCTCCCTTGGCTGGATGTCTGACTCAGTACTGCCCAAATACCCACGTCTGAGGCGTCGGTCTGAACTATAAAGGGTCTGCTATAGTCAGGACTTGTCGAAACAGGATCACTGCACAGTGCCTCCTTTAGTTTGGAAAAGGCTTCCTCACAGGCTGGGCCCCAGGTAATTTTCTTGGGCATACTTTTCTTTGTCAGGTCAGATAGCGGAACAGCTAGGGCACTGTAATTGGGTACAAATTTCCTGTAGTACCCTGCTGTCCCTAGAAAACTCCTGACCTGCTTCTGTTTTTCTGGTCTGGGCCACGCCCAGATTACCTCTTTTTATTTGGTTAGGACGGAGCTGTTCCCGACCTACCACATGCCCGAGGTATGCCACTTCTCCCATGGCCACGTGGCACTTCCCGGCTTTGACAGTGAGCCCGGCCCTCTGTATCCTGCCCAGCACTTCCCTAAGGTGGAATAGGTGTTCCTCCCAGCTGGTACTAAAGATGGCAATGTCATCCAGGTATGCCACAGCGTACTCCTCTGCACCATTTAACACCTGGTTCACCAACCTTGGGAAAGTGGCCAGGGCATTCTTCATTCCGAAAGGCATTACTTTCAATTCAAATAAGCCTATCGGAGTGATGAAGGTCCACCTCTCCCTAGCTCTGTCCGTCAGCTCTACCTGCCAATACCCCTTGGTCAGGTCAGTGGTCATAAGGTAGGTCACCCCTCCCAACTTGTCCAGGAGTTCATCCGTCCAGGGCATTGGGTAGGCGTCTGACTTCGTGACTGCATTCAGTCTACGATAGTCTACACAGAAACGAGTAGAGCCATCTGGCTTAGGCACAGGGACTATGGGGGAGGCCCAGGGGTTGTGGGATCTCTGTAGTACCCCAAAATCCAGCATCACCTCCACTTCCCTCCTAATGTCCTTTTGGACAGTCTCTGACACCCGATATGCTGTTCGCTGTATGGGCATATATGTCCCTGTCTCCACATCATGCTTCGCTAAAGGGGTTAGTCCAGGCTTGGCGCTAAACAATGGGGCAAAGTCTGCTAAAACCTCCCTTACTTTCTTGATCTGGCCCGGGGCCAGCTGGGGAGACAATTTTACTACCTCCACAGAGGACTCCCGCTTACTTTCTTCTAGCAAGTCCAGAAGGGGTCTCCTTCGTCCATCCCTTCCCCAGGACTACACACCACAAACACCATGTCAGTCCTGTTTGCATATGGCTTCATCATGTTGACATGGTACATCCTGTCTGTCTTCGGTCAGGTAATTCTATAATATAGTTCATGTCATTTACCTTCCTAACCACTTTGTACGGTCCTGCCCACTCAGCCTGCAGCTTGTCTTTCCGGACCAGAATAAGGACCATGACTTCCTGACACACCATGTACGAACGAGCTCTGGCTTTGCAGTCGTACCACACTTTTTGTTTCTGTTTGGCAGCTGCCAGGGTGCTCTGGGCTGTCCCCATAAGCTCCTTCAGCCTTTCCCTAAACCTAAGGATGTAATCCACTATGGGAGTTCACTGGTTGACATGCTTGCCTTCCCAGTCCTCCCGGATCAAGTCTAGGGGCCCATGTACCCGGTGTCCATATAAGACTCCGAAGGGGGAAAATCCTGTTGACTCTTGGGGCACCTTCCTGTATGCAAACAGGTGGGGAAGGTATTTCTCCCATTCCCTCCCATGCTGTTCAGCAAACGCCCGGAGCATTGACTTCAGGGTACCATTGAATCTTTCCACAAGCCCATTGGCTTGTGGGTGATACGGTGTCATGCATCTGTGCACCACCCCACACTTCTCCTATACACATTTCATCAGGTCCGACATGAAGGAACACCCCTTGATCCCTGATAACCTCCTACGGAAACCCAACATGGGAGAAAATCCCAAGTAAGGCATCTGCCACTTTCTGTCCTCGGAGAGGATAGGGTGACTGCCTCTGGGTACCGGGTGGCATAATCCACCACAGTCAAGATGAATCTCATCCCTGAGGAGCTGGGGGTATTTAAAGGCCCCACAGTATCCATTCCCACCCTCTGAAATGGCTCCTCCACTATGGGCAATGGGGCGGCTTGGGTTTTCTTGCCCGCCTTCCCTATTTCTTGGCACCGGTGACAAGACCTGCAATGCTCCTTCACCTGCTGGGTGAAGTTTGGCCAATAGAAATTGTAGGTCAACTGCTGCGTCATGCGCATGATTCCCAGATGACCAGACAAAGGAATGTCGTGTGAAATCTTGAGCAACTGCTCACGGTACCCCTGGGGAACGACAGGCTGCCTGCCTAACACCCCTCCCTCTGTCTGTACTGCCTGAGTATACATAAGTCCTTTTTCCCCAATAAACCTTATGTCTGCCGTCACCTCCCTGTGAGCCGTCTGAGTCTGCCCAAGCCCTCAGCTTCTCTAGACTAGGGTCACTTCTCTGAGCGGCTGCAAACTCCTCACATATTCCCAAGGCATGGGACAGATCCATTTCAGTCGCTAAACTAGGGTCCGTAGCACTAGCGTCGGGGCACTCAGGATCACTGTCAGTCCCAACCCTCTGACAATGGGTCACCCTTCCCTCTTCGAAGTAACCCTCCATAGCTGTGTGGTTGACTGCTACTGGGGAAATTTCTACCCCCTTTTTCATTAGCCTCCCCATCTGGAGATGCAGACTGGGGAACCAGCCTCTCAGTGATTTCCACAATGGTTTCTGTGGGGTTCAGGGAACTACAATTTTCCCTTGCCATTTGGCAACAGTTAACTGCACACACCACCCCGTTTGAGATTGTTGCCCAGGATCATATCCACTGCTAAGATTTTGGCTACAGCCAGCTGTTGCACAGTTCCCCCTGTTTCACCCCAGTGTTGGAGAACACTAGCAAGGGGCAATGTTTTCGCCTCACCAGTAAAGTCCTGTACAGTGATGCATTTTTTGGGTATAAGCTGACCAGGCTCTACTAGATCCCCTTTTACCAGTGTCGGGGATGCCCCTGTGTCCCTTAACCTTTGCGTCTGTACACCATTCACCATGACTGGGTGCATGTGTTCCCTCGTGTTCACAGGCATGCTTTCAGGGACACGCAAACAACCCACTTTTTTCCTAGTACCATTCTGCGAATTATTGCTCATTCTTTTGGGACACCGTCTGGCAATAGGCCCAGTTTCTTTACATAACCAACATTCACTTCTCTTTTCAGAGCAATCTTTTCTCTGAAACCTGGGGCTAACTGGTTTTCGTGGAGGCGGTGAGGGTTTTAGCTGCCCTGAAGGCGCACTTTTCCCTTTCTGCGCTGCCACGCCTCCCCCATTCGCTCTTAGAGCAGGTCTACTCTTGGTATAGCGGTCAGAGAGTTCAGCAGCCTCTTGCACTGTTTTAGGGATCTCTTTTCTCCAGCCAGGTTTTCAGCTCTGCTGGGCATGCCCAATAAAACTACTATAACAAAATCACATTTTCAGTTTTATCAACAGAGTTTGCCTCAATTCCTTCCCACCGTTTTAAAAACTGATGTTTTGTGGCTAGCTCCTCGTAGCTTATGTCAGGGCTTGTCTTGAGCTTACGGAATTTAGCTCTGTATGATTCAGCAGTTAATTCAAAAAATTTTTTAACAGTGCAGCTTTGTTTGCTGTAATCATCACTCTCCTCATTGTCCATTTGACCCAATGCATCCTGAGCTTTCCCAGTAAGTAGCGGGGATAGCTGGAAAATCCAGGACTCTCTAGGAATTTTAGCCTGAATACAAACTTTTTCAAAAGAATTTAAAAATACATCCATATCCTCCCCCTCTTTAAATTCGCTATCAATTTGAATTCAATTTGTAACCAAGTCCTGTAGTCCTAGTTAAACTCAAGCCACTTACCTGCTCTAGTGCTGGTGGTTGGAGTTGTAGCCTCTCAGTTCATGTTGCCTCTGGCGCCACACTCCTCACGGTCCGACTCCGCTGTTCATGGTCTCTCTCCTCCTCCTCTGCAGCTTGCTGGTGCTCATGCTCCTCACGGTCTGCCTCGGCTTCTCACTCTGCCTCATGGTCCGCCTCCTGTTGTTCATGTCCCTCTCCTCTGAACTCCAGCTCCATTCTGCACAACTTACAGTAATTTGCAGCCTGAGTACTCTGGATCCAGGATAGTGGTGACCTTCCTCTGCTGCTTTGGCCTTCATGACGGTGGCCCTGTTGTCCTCCCCTCATCGGATCTGGACACTGCACTGGCTGCTAGCCCTGCCACATTCAAGGTTTGGTCCTTTTCAGTCACTGTCTGTGACTCTATGCTCTGGGTATCTGCTACTGTCGGGGCATCCATGAGGTTCTGTTTGCTGGCTTTCATCTTGAACGGACTCTCTGTTCCTGCACAACTGCTTTAAGTAGTCTACAGTGTGCCTGCTGTAGTTGGAAGCCATCTTCTTTCCTAACTACAGCTACTCTGACTTGCACTTTAGAAAAATTAAAATGGGTAGGAACTTGACTGTACGCCAAGTGATATAGTCCTGTCTCCTTTTTAAAAATAAATTACTGCGTTTTTCTTTCTTTGCAAGTGAGCTGATGGTCTCAAATTGACATACTGAACAATAAAAGCTTGTAATACCAAAATGTTTTGCACCGCTGCCAACCAGTCTGTCACAAACCCACTCAGCAGGTCAGGCCCTCTGCTCACACAAGTGCCAACCTCCGCGCCAGTCTTGTGAACAGAAACAGGGTAACCCTCCTGTCTGTTTTGTGGGTTCAATCAACAGTGTACAGGCTCAGATAATTCTGCTCTTGGGGGCCAGATATCTTTTGCCTCGGGCACCTAACCAGGCTTAACAAATGAACCCTTAAAACTCGTTATTAAAGACCTCAGAATAAATTCTTACCTTTTCCTGGTTTGGTAAAACCAATAAGCTTTGTACAGTGTCGGCTTTAATCATGTATGCTTCCCTTGTCAAGAAAAATAATTTCAAAGGCACACCAAGTAGTCTCTAAAGTAGAGGTTTACTCAAAATAGATAAAAAAAAAAAAATGTAAATACACAACCATATATCACAAAACATACAAATTACTTAAAAGAATAAGGTTTTAAAAAATGCAGATTCCTACCACTAATACACTTAGACTTGTCTGTTCTAAGGTATTCTTATCTCACAGTGCTGTAGATGTTTCAAACAACATGAAGTCTTGCTATATTATGACATATGCAGTGAGTCCCAACCTTCGAACTGCTCCGGAGGTGAAAGAGTTAACTTTCCATGCCAGGCATGGAACGCTGAGCTCGAGCTCGGTTGAAAACTCTGTCTGTTGTTCTGCAAACTGAAACCGTCAGATTCTTTACTCCGCCTCACTGAACAGTCGCCCCGGAGATTTCACCTTCTGCTCGGTTCATTTTGTCGGTTAAAGTATTATTTTCTCGGTTTTTTGACCAAATTTCAACCGCAACCGGTCGGTTCAAGCTCTGTCTGTGGTATTTGTGAGTACTAGATAAGTTTACATTATTTCCCTTCTGTGTGGAACTTGTAAACTGTTTATCGGTTCGCTTTGAACCGATCAGGTTGTGTGAAATATTTTATTCTTTCATTTAGAGTGTGGTTACCGGTTCTTATCAGTTCTAAAAAAAACGGAATTTCTTACTGTTTTTTCCACGACCCGTGACACAGTTGGGAACCAATAAGAGGGTCTTGCCTTGCGGATTGCCATAAATGGGTAAGTTTGGTTAGGACTGACACTATGTCTGAGAAACCCAAAAGAAAAACCGGGCCCACTGGGTTTCAACACTGCAGTGTGTGTGGGGAAGCCTTTGCCAAGGCTGATCCCCACACCACCTGTTTATTGTCTGGGGTTTGACCACCTCAATGCAGACTGCCAGATTTGTAAAAATTTCTCTGCAGCTACCCTGGAAAAGAGAGTCGGTAGGCTCAGGAAAGGGAGGCCAAGAAGTCCGCTGACCTGGATGGCCAGCCCGGTTCGGTTCCTACCGAACCAGAGGGAGTGCCCTCTGACCAGGGCGAGACTTCCTCGGGCAAACGGAGAGTCGACTCCGAGGGGTCAGTTCCAGCAAAAAGGACTAGAAAATAAGTTGATGTGGAGCCAAAACTTTCCTCTCCAACCGCTGAAGAGATAGCCAAAGTGATTCAAATTGTCCAGTCGTTTTCTCCAGTTCCGACCGAACCGGTGCCATCAGGTAAGTGCCTGGTTCTGCCGGTTCAAGACTATGATTTAGAGGAATATTATGAACCAGAGGAGGGGGAAGAGGAGTATGAGGAGAGTGAATGTGGATTTGAAAGTCTGGATGTGCCCATCAACCCGGACATCTCCCCGGACAGACCCTCAGGAGTGTCCCCTCCTAGGCTTTGAGTCCCCTTCTCATTTTATTTTCTATAAAAAAGTGGCTGAAACCCTCCAGCTCCCTATGGAGGAAGCTGTGGATGATCAGGAGGAGCCTGACTGTGGAAATGATGGATATCCCAGAGTCTAGGAGGCTGTCTATTCCCTTGCATAAATCTTTTGGGAAACAGACTTAAAATTTTAAAAACTCCTCACACTATACCTCCTGTGGATAAGAGAATGGACAAGACGTACACATCGTCAGGCTCTGATACGGAGTTACTTACACAACAATGCAGCCATGTTGGGGTAGTGCAGGCTGCAGCCTGTGACAAGGCAAATATCCCTTGGCCTCCCACCCCCCAGACAAGGACTCCAGGAAGATTGATGCCATGGCAAAGAGACAATACATGGCAGCATCCTTGGGACTCAGACAGGCAAATTATATGGCTTATGTTACTAGATATCAGAAATCAGATGGGATACTGTTATGGCTCTAGCAAAGCAGGTCCCTGGCCAGCTTGCCAAGGAGCTGGAGCAGGTGGCTGCTGATGGTATTGAGGCATCAAAGGTGCAATTCCATGCTGCAGTGGACTCTAATGATGTGTCATCAAGAGTCATGGCTACATCTGTGGCACTTCGCAGGATGGCTTGGCTCAGATGTACTAGCCTGTCACAGGATACCCAGACTAAGGCCATGGATTTTCCTGTTGTGGGTAACTCTCTGGGGAACAGACGGAGAATTACATGAAGAAATGGATGAGTATAGGACCACCTATAGGAGTGCACAGGCCAAGGAAAGGCAGGCCACCCTCAAAGGCAGCTTCCTAGGGGCAGGGGCAGGCCTTTCATAGGCCTTTACCAAGCTCCAGGCCTCCTTTCTGCTTTTTCCCAGAGGTTCTTAGAGGGAGAGGCAGACGGGTGCAAGCAGGCCTGTTTCCCCTCAGCCCAAAGCCCCTGCCAAGCAGGCACCCTGATGGGGTTGCCAGGGCTGATTCTCAACTACCTGTAGGGCAGGCTGGCTTACTTTGTCCAGGACTGGAAATCTCTGACATCAGACAAGTGGGTCCTGGAAGTAGTGTCAGGGACTGGTTCTCAGCTTCAAAAAGTTTCCAAAGATGAGAACCAGATCCTTTCCACCTGCAAATCCTCCAGAGGCACTTGCCCTGGAGGCAGAGGTCTCTTCCCTCCTGGCTCTCAGAACTGTGGAAAGGGTTCCACCCCTACACCAGGGCAAAGGGTTGTACTCCAGGTACTTCCTTACCCCAAAAAAGACAGGAGAATGGCGGCCCATCCTGGATCTCAGATACTTAAACAAGCACCTTTTAAAGCCAAAATTCAAAATGGTGACTTTGGGAATTATTCTACCCTTCTTAAGGCCAGGGACTGGCTAGCGCCCTGGACCTCAAGGATGCCTACTTCCATATTCTCATCAGAAGCTCCCATCGAAAGTACCTCAGGTTCGAGCTGCCCTCAGGCCATTACCAGTTCAGAGCAATGCCCTTTGGCCTCCACCGGCTCCAAGGGTATTCACAAAATGCTTGGCAGTAGCAGTTGCTTCTCTAAGAAGGCAAAAATTGCCATCTTCCTTACTTGGACGATCTGGCTCATAGTAGGCCAGTCCCCAGACCAAGTCAAGTTACACCTACAAATAACTCAACAACTGCTCACCTCTCTAGGTTTCCTTCTGAACCTTTCAAAGTCAGTTCTAGAGCCTGTCCAGCTCCTCACTTCATAGGCGCAGAACTGAACACAGAGAAAGCCAGAGCCTTCCTCCCTTTGGACAGGGCAAGGACCCTGATCTCTGGCCTCTCATTCACCTTGCAGGTGTCTCGGCCTGCAAGGCATTTCTACAGCTCCTGGGGCACATGGCTGCTTCTACAGCAGTGGTGCAGGGAGCAAGATTTCAGATGAGGGACATTCAGTTCCATTTGAGAGCCTTTGGTCTCAAAGGAAAGACCCTCTAACCAAATTGATCCCAGTGACTCGAACCCCTGATCCAGGCCCTACAGTGGTGGCAGGATCAGAGCAATCTCAGACAAGGGGTCCTTTTGTCACTCAGTCTCATTCCTTAATCCTTACTACAGATGCATCCCTCTTGGGATGGGGAGCTCACATGGGCAACCTCACTACCCAGGGGTTTTGGTCCCCTCAGGAATCTCTGCTCCACATCAATCTGTTGGAACTCAGAGCAGTTTTTCTAGCACTTCAAGCTTTTTCCAAATCTATTCAGAACAAAGTTGTACAGGTCAGAACAGACAACACCACCACAATGTGGTACATCAACAAGCAAGGGCCACTCGGTCTGCGGCCTTGTGCACCGAAGCAATGAAGTTGTGGTCTCTGGCTTACTCCCTGAACACCTCCCTTACGGCAGTTCATCTCCCAGGCAAGGACAATGTCCTGGCAGATGCTCTCAGCTGGATTTCCCAGGGCCATCACGAATGGTCACTGGACCCCCTGGTCCTGGAGGTGGTATTTGCCAGATGGGGCACCCCACAGATAGATCTTTTTGCAGCCCCGGACAATCACCAACTTCCCCTTTTTTGCTGCAGGCCCCAAGTGTTGGGCTCAGTCCCTCTGGATGCCTTAGTCCTCAAGTGGAAAGGGAAGTTTTCTATGCTTTTCCCCCCTTCCCTCTGCTGTTCAAAGTGCTAGTCAAAATCAGATCTCAACCCTGCAAGATGATCCTGATTGCTCCAGATTGGCCCAGACAACCCTGGTATCCACTCCTGCTGTCCTTAGCAGTCCATCTTCCCCTCTGTCTTCCCAGGAATCACAACCTGTTAACCTGTGCTCAGGGGAGGGTTTGGTACCCGAACCTCAAATCTCTCAATCTCAAGGCCTGGCTCTTGAAGAGTTAGAGTTTGCTGATTTACACCTCTCCCAAGGTGTAATGGATATCCTGAAGGCTTCTAGAAAACCTTCTACCAGGGCTACTTATAATTCCAAATGGAAGAGATTTTCCACATGGTGCTCTGGAAAGCATATTTCCCCAGAATCTGCTGGATTACCCACAGTCCTGGATTACATGGTCCATCTAAATGCCTTGGGGCTGAGGCCAGCTACCCTGAAAGTGCATCTGGCAGCTGTGTCTGCCTTTATTTCAGCAGGTAAGCCCTCTTCTCTTTCAGCTCACCCTGTATTCTCCAAGTTTTTCAAGGGATTGCTTCACACCAACCCTCCATTCAGGGACCCTGCCCCTGCCTGGGACCTTAATGTTTGCATTGCTCAGCTTATGCAACCCCCCTTTGAGTCTTTGTCTTCAGCAGAGCTTAAGTACTTGACTTGGAAAACTGTGTTTCTGGTAGCCATCACTTCTGCCAGACGCATAAGTGAATTACAAGCTTTGTCAGTGGAGCCTGATTTTTATCTCCTTTCATAGAGATAAGGTGGTCCTCAGGACTAACAGGAAGTTCTTGCCTAAGGTGGTTTCAGATTTCCACCTTAATCTATTTATCTTCCTGTGTACTTCACTGACCATTCCTCCTCTGGCGAGAGGAGGCTGCACAGTTTAGATGTCAAAAGAGCCCTTAGCTACTACATAGAGCGTACTGAGGGTCACAGGTTTGACTCCCTCCAACTATTCCTCACTTATGGCGAGGTTGGTAAGGGGAAGCCTGCCACTAAGAGATCCATTGCCAGGTGGACTGTGTCTTGTATCCAATTTTGTTATGAAAAACTGGGTAAGGTTCCTCCCTCAGGCCTGAGGGCTCACTCTACCAGAGGTACAGCTGCTTCCTTGGCTGCTGCCAGGGACATCCTGATTCTAGAGATATGTCAAGCAGCTACCTGGAAAACAGTTCATACTTTTACCAAGCATTACTCCCTGGATGTCCAGGCTAGGAGTGATGCCCGGTTTGGCAAAGCTGTGCTTCAGAGCCTATTTCCCAAGTAGGTTCTGTCCCTCCTCCATGGAAGTACTGCTTTGTAGTTTGCATATGTCATAATATAGCAAGACTTCATGTTGTTTGAAGAAAAAATTACTCACCTTAGTAATGTTGTTTCTTCTATTGGAGTCTTGCTATATTATGACCTGCCCCTCTCAGAACCTCTGTTTTTGGGATGTGGGTGGGCAGTGCAGTGTTGGCACTTAGTAGGTGCCCACCTTGTTGTTTTCAACCCTCCTTTTTTGGGGTGACTTGGTGTTGTATTTTTCATTTTTTGGGTCTCCTGACTTGAGTCTTTGTTTTGGGACCAAAAAAATGTGTTCTTATGTTTAGTAGCCAGTTGGCTAGTGTAGGTTTACAGCTTCCACACAGGACCTCAGTGAGTTTAGCTCGTAAAGATCTGACGGTTTCAGTTTGAAGAACAGACAGTTTTCAACCGAGCTCGAGCTCAGCGTTCCATGCCTGGCATGGAAAGTTAACTCTTTCACCTCCGGAGCAGTTCGAAGGTTGGGACTCACTGCATATGTCATAATGTAGCAAGACTCCAATAGAAGAAACAACATTACTAAGATGAGTAATTTTTTCTTCTTTTCCAGGGTCCCAACATATGTGAAAATGGAAAACAGAATACTGTTTAAAAACTGGCTTTGCCAACCTCTGCTTGAGGTCACCCAACTCCTCCCTGTCAGAATATAAAAAAATATATCTATGCAAAACAGGATGTCTTATCAAAGTATTAAATTCTGTGACCTCATCACAACTCATTTTCTCATATGACTTTATTTGATCTTATGAGCAGCTTCCCCTTTCCAGGACGTCAAAAGACTTATGTCTCTGCTAGATCTCACGGAGGTGCAACATGCTTTGTACCACCATGTGAATATTAACTGTGTTTCCTCTGAACGTCATAAAAGTTTATGACCTATCTTGGCAGTTGGCAAACTGCAGTTAGTCACATAAACAGGAGACCCTAAATTTTAAGTCTCTTCTAACCTGTATTTATCTCCTGGCCTTCCAGGTAACACGTTGTAGCTAAAACCTGGGAGGGGGTGTCATTCCACAGGCTGATTCAGCATGCATCATGACAGACACTCAATAACACATTTTTATATTACAAAAATCATAGATTAATTGGAACCAGCTGTCTGTCACAGTTACCCCCATTATATTGGAAACTAACCATAGAATGGTCACTGTTACTCAAGGGAACCTCTACCTTACAATTTTGGGATATTATCAACCATATTAGTTAATACCAAGTCTGAGATATGATTACCCCTTGTATTTTCATTGACAAGTTGATCAAGTCCAGCTACTAAAAATGCTTCCAAGAAGCTAGCCTCTACCTGGGAATTAGTCTGTAATGTGTCCCAGTTTATACCAGGGAGATGGAAATCTCCCAGTAAGATGACACTGTCCTCTTGGGCTATGCATTTAACAAACTCCAATATAGGGTTGTCATTTTTCGTAAAACTAGCTGGTGGTCTAGAAACCACGGCTGTGTTAATCTTTGATCGTGGGGGAATAATCTTTACCCATAGGATCTCTGGCTGTTCCCAAACTGTACAATCTACATTCTCAGATGTTGTATCATTGTGTACATATAATGCCACTCCACCACCTTTTGCATAGAGCCTATCTTTATCATATAAGGTATAACCTGGGATTTGTTTATCCCAAGTATCATCTACCCTCCACCATGTCTCCATAATGGCACATATATAAATATTGTCATTATATAATTTTAATTTAATTCTTCCATTTTGTTTGTAAGGCTTCTTGCATTAAGAACTAAACAGTTCCATATGGGCTCGTGATCATACCACACATTCTTGTTTGTGGACCCTACAACCCCTCCCCCCCATATTTAGTTTAAAAAATTATCAGTAGCTTGTTTTAATTTAGACGAAAAAACCCTTTTCCCATGTCTATTAAGGTGTAAACTGTCTTGTGAGAAGCAATGGGGTACCTGAAATTCCTCCCAATGATCCATAAATAGGGTTAAAGGAGTTAAAAAGTTTGTGGGGTTGCAGTGTACATCAAACAGATATGGAACATGGATAACGGACATGAAACCAACAGCCAATAATGTGAAAAAATCATTTGGGTCAGTATCAGCAGTACTCATGGCAAGAAGTTTACCTTATGAGTATGTTATAGACAACTGAACAGTGATGGAAATTGAGTTGGTAACTTTTGGAAAATTCTGTTGACATAGGTTAAGGAATAGATCTTCCAAGAATCAATCTTCACCACTATTCCCACTTATGGGTGTGTGCTGGAGTCACTAGGACCCGATGGGAGCAAAACATTTGCAGCTCAGAGCACGGGGACAAATGGTGATGGCACTGCCCATGAGACACGTATGACATGGCACTTGTGGACTGGCCAGTAACTGATGCCGTCCCCCTGCCTACCTCAGTTCTGTTTTTCCCGCCGTCGCATGGGTCTGTATTGTTTTCCTAGCCAAAACCCTAGTGCAAATTGGCCAGGGCTAGTGCAGCTAACTCTTTACTTGCCTGTCTTGACTAGTGCAGTTTTTTCATTGCTGTTAATGAAGTCCACCCAGAATTTGCAAAAACATATATTATGCAGAGTGTTTTGATTTGTATGTAAAGTCCTAGTGTGTCCTTCCCTCTGTCTGCTATTAGGAGTTTTTCCTAAATTAGCTTGCTAGCTTTATGGTAGTTTTGCGACCCCTGGGTATCTCCATCACAAAGTGGTTCATTGCCTTTCTTGCTCCTACAATGCACCCTGTCTCATGTGACAGTGATGTAGCTGAGCCCATAGATTTAGCATTTGCACTGCTTTAAAATCAGTTCACAACAGTGGAGCTGTGTACCTGTTCTTATCCAATGAGCACAAATGGCAACAGTTACAGTTTAGCAGATACAGATTTTTGTGTTGTATGTGTGTCAGGTCTAGCTAGCAGGAGTGTGTTTTAATTTTAAAACTTTAAATTTCATCAAATATACACAACAAAAATCACAGTAACTTCCCAGATCATTAGTGCTATAATTAGTAAAGACTCTAGCTGTTTTTCTTACAGAAACCCCACTCGGTTAGATTTCAAGTATTTGCTAAACTGTAAATGTAGGTATCAGCATTCTGCTAGGTAAAAGTGGCATTTAGTGCTGATTTTGCTCTGAGACAAGATTTTCTTTTTTTACTTTTTACAAATTAAGTGTGTGGTATGTAGCTGCAGCCTAGAAACTGCTAAATGCTTTGAAGTCAGCTTTTCTCCTGTGTGTGGTATGGCATGAAAGCAATAGGATGACAGTGACTATTCCAGCTACACATTTGATTCCATTTTACAGTGGTTCAATGCACAACACATTTAGTGCATCACAGTTTTTCTTAAAACAAATATTCACCAAACGAATTACATAACTCACACATACATAGTTTTATACTTTATTGAAAAGATACTTCACATTTGTAACAAAAAAATGAAAATCCTGTCACCGAGCAGAATCGGCACTAACTCCCAGTTACTTCAAATAGAATGCTGGTACCTACATTTACAGTTTAGCAAATACTTGAGAACTAACTGGTTAACTGAGTAGGTTTTCTGTAAGAAAATAGCTACAGTCTTTACTAATTATAGCAGTGATGATCTGGGGCAATTTGTGTGCTTTTTTATTGTTGTGTGTAGTTTGATGAAATTAAAATTTAAAATGAGAACACTTACTATTGCTAGCTAGACCTGACACACAGAGAAAACACAAATAGTGAATTAGAGCTATTTAGTAGCTGTTTTCTTACAGAAACACCAGTTAGCTAACTAGGTCTCAGGCATCTGCTAAACTGTAACTGTTGCCATCTGTGCTCACTGGAGAAGAACAGCTACACAGCTCTGTTGTTGTGAACTGATTTTAAAGCAGTGCTTATGTTAAATCTATACGCTCAGCTACATCACTGTCACATGAGACAGGGTGCATTGTAGGAGAAAGAAGGGCAATAAACCTATTTGTGGTGGAGATCCCCAGGGATCGTAAAACTACCTTAAAGCTAGCAGGCTAATTTAGGAAAAACTCCTAATAGCAGACAGAGGGAAGGACACACTAGGACTTTACATACAAATCAAAACACTCTGCATAACATATGTTTTTGCAAATTCTGGGTGGACTACTCCTTTAAAGTCCCTACTTTAGCAGCCTCTACCCTTCATGCTAATCCCATTCAATGTTCTAGATGGCCTGGTGTGATTAACAGCTCATTGAGAGATGCAGTTATCTGGCAGTTGAAGAGGGGCTTCCCACAAAAAACATTCACTCCACTGATGGAACATTCAGCTAGTGTCCAGGGTGTGATCAAGGGTAGAATGCTGTTAAGTCACCAGTTTTCTGAATGTGTCTCTTACAATTTGTCCCACATTATTAAGACCATTGCTTCTCAAAGGGATCACTCATTATGATTAAAGCTCCCTCCCTGCCTCCCCTACTAACAAAAACATATGATCTTTGTTCTGCATCCCTGTTTTGGGATATTTTTCCATCTAGGTTAGGTTAGAGACTCACCTTTTTGTTAACCAGTTGGTTGCTTTGTGGTCTCAGGTTTTTTCTTTTTAGGTTTATCTATTGGGATGTTTTTTGACCTGAGAGGACAAAAAATTATTTATATAAATATTATCATAGTTAATGGGTCTTACACCCAGTCTGGGCTACGTAAGAATCTGAAGCACTCAGAGTGCAACAGTTGCTAGGGCAGCAGTTTGAAAGTGGCATGAGCCAATTGAGAGTTCCATCATTTGCATATAATTCCATCTCTCTGGGCAGTCCAACACAGGAGGCTGACTGCATTCGTTTAATCATAATGAGTGATCCCTTTGAGGAAACAAGATTATTATGGTGAGTAATTTTTTCTTTAGGGACTTTCAGTGAATGAGGCATGGATCACATTACAAAACCTGATTTATAACCTTGAAGACAAATATGTACCCACAAAAAATAAATATAATAAAAAGGGCGGGATACCTAAATGGTTGAATAAATCCATTAGATTACAAATTAAAAAGAAAAAAAACTTAAAAAAAACAACTCAAAACTAGTCAATATATGGAAAATAGTACAGTTTATACTGAGTACAAAAAATCCTTACAGAAATTGAAAAACATGATTAAGCAAGCCAAAATAAAAATTGAATTCAAATTGGCACATACAAAAGACTGATATAAAGCACTTTTTTTCCTATTTAAATAATAAAAAGGGTAATTCACGAATGGTAGTGCCACTTATACACAATGGCACTATTATGCAGTCAGATTCTGATATAGTTAACTGAACAAAAATAAGTATTAAAAAGGTTTTCACAAAAAAAAAAGTTCCCACTTCCTCAAAGCCGATCCCGGGGCACGTTTGAATTAAACTCGCATTTATAACATCTTTGCTTCAGATAGCATCACACTCCTTAAATCTCTGAAGAAAACTACGAGTCCAGGGCCTGATCATTATCAGTGCTAGATTTCTTATTGAAACTGCTGAGGCAATATCTATTTCATTGAAAATAATATTTAATAGATCCCTTCAGAAAGTGGAAATTCCTGTAGATTGGTTAACAGCATCTGTAACCCCAATATGCAAAAAAGGTAGTAGGTCCAATGTTCAGAATTATCACCCTATTAGCCTTACATCGATTGTTTGTAAAATTATGGAAAAAATGATAAAATCACTTCTTCAGAAAGAAATGAGAGAACTTAATATTGAAGATACCACACAGCATGGGTTCAGAACCGGGCATTCCTGTACTTCAAATTTGTTATCATTCTACAATAATATTAGTTAGGACCTTGATGATAAACAACAGCTGGATGTTATTTTGCTGGATTACAGCAATGCCTTTGATAAAGTCCCTCATAGTAACCTTATTAAGAAAATGGAAACTTTTGGTTTTCAAACAACATGAAGTCTTGCTGTATTCTGACAATTGCAGTGATTCCCAACCTTTGAACTGCCCCGGAGAACTAAGGGTTAACTTTCCATGCAGGGATGGAACGCTGAGCTCGAGCTCAGTTGAAGTCGCTGTCTGTAGTGTTTTGAACCTAAACCGTCAGATTCTTTACTCTGCCTCACTGAATGGTTGCTCCGGAGATTTCTCCTTCAGCTCGGTTCAAAGTCGTTTAAAGTTTTCAGTTTTTCATCGGTTTAAACCGAAAAAAAAGTATCCGCATAGTCGGTTCAGTCTCTGGTGCCGTGAGTACTAGATAGGAATTGTTCTATATTTTTTCTGTGTGGAACTTGTAAAAGTGCAGTCGGTTCGGCTGAACCGACCATTTGATTGTGAATTTTGCTATATTTAGAGTGTGGTTAACGGTTCTTATCGGTTCTAAAAAAAAAAAAAAAAAGAACGTGTTTTGACCATTTTTTCCCAATACCCGTGACACTGTTAGGAACCGATGAGGGAGTCTTGCCTGGCAGTTGACGAAAAAAAGGGTAAGTTTGGTTAGGGTGGCCATGTCTGAGAAACCCAAGAAAAAAACCGGGCCCACTGGGTTTCAACACTGCAGTGAGTGTGGGGAGGTCTTTGCCAAGGCTGATCCCCACACCACCTGTGTTTATTGTCTGGGGTTTGACCACCTCGATTCAGACTGCCAAATATGTAAAAATGTTCCCAAATCTACCCTCGAGAAGTGATTAGGTAGACTGAGGGAAAAGGTGGCCGAGAAGTCCGCTGACCCGGGTGGCCAGCCTGGTTCGGTTTCAACTGAACCAGAAGGAGTGCCCACTGACCAAGGCGATAATTCTTCAGGCAAAAGGAGAGCCGATTCTGATGGATCGGTTCCGACAAAAAGAAAGCGCAAAGATAAATCGACCGGTTCAGATCCAGAGGTTCATGTTCCGACCGCCGAAGAGATAGCCAGGGTGATTCAGATTATGGAATCGCTCCGTCCGGTTCCGACCGATCCAGCTCCTTCTGGCAGAGGTTCAGTTTGGTTGGTTCCCCCGGTTCAAGAATATACCCTTGAAGAATTTTATGAACCGGAGTTTGAAGAGGAAGGGGAATTTGAGGATTATGATGTAAGTGAAGGCCTGGATGTGCCTGTGGAACCGGACTTCTCCCCAGACAGACCATCAGGTGTTTCCCCTTCTAGGCTTTCTGAGTCCCCTTCCCATTTTATGTTTTACAGGAAAGTGGCTGAAATCCTCCAGCTTCCTATGGAGGAGGCTGTGGAAGATCAAGAAGAGCATGATTATATAGAGATGATGGATATCCCAGAGTCCAGGAGACTGTCTTTTCCCCTCCATAAATCTTTTGGAAAACAGGCACAAAAAATCTTAGTCTCCCAACACTATACCTCCTGTGGATAGAAGAACAGACAAGAGGTATACACTCTCAGGCTCAAACAAGGAGTTCTTATATCAGCAATGCAGCCATGTTGGAGTAGTGCAGGCTGCTGCCTGTGACAAGGCAAATATTCCCTTGGCTTCACACCCCCCTGACAAGGACTCCAGGAAGATTGATGCCATGGCAGAGAAGCAGTACATGGCATCTTCTTTGGGACTCAGGCAGGCGAATTACATGGCCTATACAGCCAGGTATCAGAAGTCCAGGTGGGACACTGTACTGTCACTGGTTAAACAGGCCTCCCCCCAGCTACCCAAGGAGCTGGAGGCGGTGGCTGCAGATGGGATTGAGGCATCTAAAGTGCAATTTCATGCTGCTGTGGACTCTAAATGATGTCTCGTCAAGAGTCATGGCTGCATCTGTGGCTCTTCGGAGGATGGCTTGGCTCAGATGTACTAGCCTCTTGCAGGACACTCAGGATAAGGCTATGGATTTTCCAGTAGTGGGTAATTCTCTGGGGAGCAGACAGAGTTACATGAAGAAATTGGACGAGTACAGGACCACTTACAGGAGTGCTCAGGCCAAGGAAAGGCAGGCAACTCCTCAGAGGCAGCAGTCTAGGGGCAGGCCTTTTCACCAAGCAGAGGCCTCTTGTTTTCGTAGGGGGGTTCTTCAGAGGGAGAGGTAGAAGGGGGATGAGCAGGCCTGCATCCACCCCTCAGCCTAAAGCCCTGCCAAGCAGACACCCTGATGGGTCTGCCCGGGTCGACTCTCAGATTCCAGTAGGGGGCAGACTGGCTTACTTTGTCCAGGACTGGATGTCTATTACATCAGACAAGTGGGTCCTGGAAGTAGTAAGCCAGGGACTGGTTCTCAGCTTCAAAAAATTTCCAAAGATGAGAGCCAGATCTTTTCCACCTGTAAATCTTTCGGAAACCCTTGCCCTAGAGGCAGAGGTTTCTTCTCTCCTAGCTTTAAGAGCTATAGAGAGAGTACCTACCCTACACTGGGGCAAAGGACTGTACTCCAGGTACTTCCCGACCCCCAAAAAGACAGAGGAGTGGCGACCCATCCTGGACCTCAGATATCTGAACAAACATCTTTTAAAACCAAAGTTCAAGATGATAACTCTGGGAATAATCCTTCCCTCTCTAAGGCCAGGGGACTGGCTAGCCTCCCTGGACCTCAAAGATGCCTATTTTCACATTCCCATCAGGTGCTCCCACAGAAAGTACCTCAGGTTCAAGTTGCCCTCAGGCCACTATCAGTTCAAACAATGCCCTTTGGCCTAACCTCAGCTCCTAGGGTTTCTGAAGTGCCTGGCAGTAGTGATTGCCTTTCTAAGAAGGCAAAAGATTTCCATATTCCTTATCTGGACGATTGGCTATTAGTGGGTCAGTCTCCAGACCAAGTCAAGTCTCACCTGCAAGTGACCCAGCAAGTGCTCACTTCCCTAGTATTTCTTCTCAACCTGCCCAAGTCAGTTCTCGAACCAGTCCAGCTCCTTACCTTTATAGGGCAGAACTGGACACACTCGGAGCAAGAGCCTTTCTTCCTCTAGAAAGGGTAAGGACCCTTATGGAACTGGCCTCTTCATTCACCCTTCAGGTGTCTCGACCAGCAAGGCATTTCCTCCAGCTCTTGGGCCACATGGCAGCTTCAACAGCAGTGGTCCAAGGGGCAAGATTCCAGATGAGGGATATTCAGTTCCACTTGAGAGCTTACTGGTTTCAGAGAAAGGGCTCCCTTACCAAACTGATTCCAGTGACTCTGACCTTGATCCAGGCCCTCCAGTGGTGGCAGGATAAGGATAATTTAAGGCAAGGTGTTCCTTTTGTTGCTCAGCCTTGTTCAGTGGTCCTTACCATGGATGCTTCTCTTCTGAGCTGGGGAGCCCACCTGGGGTCCCTCACTGCCCAGGGCCTGTGGTCCCCCCAAGAATCCCTTCTACACATCAATCTTCTAGAGCTCAGGGCACTTTTTCTAGCTGTAAAAGCGTTCTCACACTCAGTTCAGAACAAAGTGGTTCAAGTCAGAACAGACAACACTACCACCATGTGGTACATCAGCAAGCAGGGAGGCACTTGGTCCATGGCCTTGTGCACAGAAGCCATGAAGTTGTGGTCCCTGGCTTATTCCCTGCAAGCCTCTCTTGTATCAGTTCACCTTCCAGGCAAGGACAATGTGCTAACAGATGCACTGAGCAGGATTTCTCAGGGCCATCACGAATGGTCCCTGGACCTTCAGGTGTTGAAAGTGATATTTTCAAGGTGGGGCACTCCAGAGATCTCTTTGCAGCTCCAGACAATCACCAACTTCCTCTCTTTTGTTGCAGACCTCCAGTCTTGGGCTCAGTCCCCCTGAATGCTGTGATTCTGAATTGGGGAAGGGAAGTTTCTGTATGCCGTTCCCCCTTCCCACTCCTGTTCAAAGTTTTAGTCAAAATAAGGTCTCAACCTTGTAAGGTGATTCTGGTTGCTTCAGATTGGGCCAGACAGCCCTGGTACCCCCTGTTGTTGTCCCTAGCAGTCCATCTCCCCCTGTCTCTTCCCAGGAATTACAAACTGTTAACATCCTCTCAGGGGAAGATTTGGGACCCCAATCTTCAGTCCCTCAATCTCAAGGCTTGGCTGTTGAAGAGTTAGAGTTTGCAGATCTGCATCTTTCACAAGGGGTTCTGGACATCCTCAAGGCTTCTTGAAAGCCCTCTACCAGAAAGACTTATAACTCCAAATGGAAAAGATTCAGCATTTGGCGTTCTAAGAAGAATATTTCTCCAGACACTGCTGAATTGCCTACGGTTCTGGATTATATGGTCCATCTTAATGGCATAGCCCTCAGACCAGCTACTCTCAAGGTACATTTGTCAGCTGTTTCTGCATTTCTGTCTGTGGGGAAGCCTTCCTCACTATCTTCCCATCCTGTGTTCTGTAAATGTTTTAAAGGATTGTTTCACACCAGTCCCCCCCCTTTAGAGACTTTGCCCCTGCCTAGGATTTGAATGTTTGCATTGCTCAGTTTATGCAACCCCCCTTTGAGCCTATGTCTTCAGTAGAGCTTAAGTACTTGACTTGGAAAACTGTGTTCTTGGTAGCCATTACCTCTGCCAGGTGTATCAGTGAATTGCAAGCCCTGTCAGCGGAACTGGATTTTATCTCCTTTCATAGGGATAAAGTGGTCCTTAGAACCAATAGAAGGTTCTTGCCCAAAGTGGTTTCAGACTTCCATTTAAACCAGTCTGTGTCTCTCCCTGTTTTCTTCACTGATCATTCTTCCTCAGGAGAGAGGAGGCTACACAGTTTAGATGTCAAAAGGGCCCTTAGTTACTACATAGAGGGTCACAGGTTTGACTCCCTTCAGTTGTTCCTCACTTATGGAGAAGTGGGAAAGGGAAAACCTGCCACCAAACGATCTATTGCCAGGTGGATTGTGTCTTGTATACAATTCTGCTATGAAATACTGGGAAAAACTCCACCCTCAGGCTTGAGGGCTCATTCCACAAGAGGTACAGCTGCTTCACTGGCTGCGACCAGGGATATTCCTCTCCTAGAAATGTGTCAAGCAGCCATCTGGAAAACAGGCCATACCTTTACCAAGCATTACTCTCTGGATATCCAGGCTAGAAGTGATGCTCAGTTTGGCACAGCAGTACTTCAGAGCCTATTCCCAAAGTAGGTTCTGTTCCTCCTCCTTGGAGATACTGCTTGGTAGTCTGCAGTTGTCAGAATACAGCAAAACTTCATGTTGTTTGAAGAAAAAATTACTCACCTTACTAATTATGTTTCTTCTAATGGAGTCTTACTGTATTCTGACCTCCCTCCCTGCCTCCCCTCTCAGAACCTGTGTTTGGGAAGTGGGTGGGCAGGTGCAGTGTTGCACCCCAGGGATGTATTTGCTGGCACCCTCCTCCCTTTTGTTTGGGTGCTTATTTATTATTGTTGTTTTTTTTTTTTTTTTTTTAAGTACATTGGGTTTCCTGACTTGAGTCTTCCTTGGGAATCCAAAACTTTTCAGCCAGTTGGCTAGTAGAATTCTTACAATTTCCACATAGAATTTTTAGTTTAGTTCAGCTCGTAAGAATCTGACGGTTTAGGTTCAAAACACTCCAGAGACTTCAACAGAGCTCGAGCTCAGCGTTCCATGCCCTGAATGGAACGTTAAGCCTTAGTTCTCCGGGGCAGTTCAAAGGTTGGGAGTCACTGCAACTGTCAGAATACAGCAAGACTCCATTAGAAGAAATATAATTACTAAGGTGAGTAATTTTTTCTTTCCTACTATGTAGTAAATTGAGTAAATGCATGATTGACCAATAGAACCCAGAGAGTTGTCATGAATGACTGCTCTTCTGATCCCGCTGCAGACATTAGTGGGGTTCCACAGGGCTCTGTGCCCGGCCCAATTTTGTTTAACATCTATATTAGTGACATACAAATAAGCACCAAAAATTGATTGGCCAAATTTGCAGACGACTCAAAGCTTGGGGGTCCTGTGAATAACACACAGGATTCTGACTCACTTAAACTTGATTTACAATATATTGAAAAATGTGCCCTTGATAACCAGGTGGAATTTAATATTGATAAGTGTGTGGTTTTGCATTTTGGGACTCAACCCCAAAAATAATTATTGTATAAATAATACGTTGTTGAAATATACCAAGGAAAGGGATTTGGGCATATTAGTTCATTCAAGACTACTGACCACTGCCTAAAAGTGACTAATTCAACCAGTGGGTTACTTAGGCAAATTCAGCGCACCTTTGTCACAAAAACTGAACAATGTATGATTACTCTTTTTAGAACCTGTGTTAGACCTCTTATTGATTACAGGTCTCCTTTTTGGAGCCCTTACCTTAAGGCAGATATTGATCGATTGGAGAGAATCCAAAGACGTGCAACTAGGATGCTCCCGAGACTAGCAAATAGCCCCTATCGTACTAGACTCACTACAACGAGCTTAAACTCACTGCAAAATAGAAGAATTAGAGGGGACCTTCTCTTAACATACAAGTTACTAAAAATTCCGTAATTTATGAATAAGTGTGAACTTATTTATGACAACAGGCGAATTGTCCCTAGATGTCATACCAAGCAACTTATTGTGTCAAATGCAAGAACCCATCATACACTTTAATTCTTTTCAGTGAGGGCACCCAGACTTTGGAATAAACTACCGCAGGAATTGGTAGATTCTGGTAACATTGATGTATTCAAAAAGGGGCTTGAGTTTTGGCTAAACCAGAACCACATAACGTAATTTGCCCACATTGTGTGGGG
This sequence comes from Neoceratodus forsteri, assembly GCA_016271365.2. Taxonomy (NCBI): domain Eukaryota; kingdom Metazoa; phylum Chordata; order Ceratodontiformes; family Ceratodontidae; genus Neoceratodus; species Neoceratodus forsteri. Next base: position 185,028,723 of record JADMNL010000022.1, read on the forward strand.
GAAAATCTAAATGGGCCTCTGCCTTCTTTTTTCCTAAAATACCTAGTATAGTATAACCACAAGACCAGGTCCTCTCCTGACACTGCTTGCGACACAGGCAGAGGGAATGTGTCCGGAGCCGAGCCTTCCAGTCGTCATGTTGTGCTATTCTGGATCTCTTCCCCTGAGTGCCCGGATGACCTGGGGGCTGAGTTTGTGGAGGTTCAAACAACATGAAGTCTTGCTGTATTCTGACTATATGCAGTTAGCACCAGCACTTGAACTGCTCCAGAGAGTAAAGGGTTAACTCTATGCCAAATCATAGAACGTTGAGCTCAAGCTCAGTTTTCAAACCTCTGTCTGCGGTACTCTTGAGTGTAACCATCAGATTTCTTACTCCGCCTAACTGTGAAGTCGCTCCGGAGATTCCTCCTGCACTTCGGTTCAGTACCAGTTTGAAACGGTCTGTTCAACCGCTTTCTTATTTTTTCGGTATTCTGACCTCTGTCACAGTACAGTAAGTGGTAGTTTAGTAGGTAGTGTGGATTTATTGATAGAAATTATTTTTTCTTCGGTTCTCTCCCGGTCAGTCCAGTTGGGTACCGAAATCAATTCCTGTTTATTTTGTGTATTTTTTCTGATATTTTAGTGGTTTCTGGTACTTATCGGTTCCTAAAAAAAAAAAAAAAAAAATGGCATTTTATAGGATTTTTTTAACCGACCCCATGACATGGTTGGAACTGATAAGTATGTGTTGCCTGGCTTAACGCTGTTAAGGGTAACTTTTGTGAATCTGCCATGTCTGAGAAACCCAAAAAGAAAACCGGTCCCACTGGGTTTCAGCACTGTACCGAGTATGGGGAAGCCTTTGTTAAGGCTGATCCCCACCTCGTTTGTGTGTATTGTCTGGGGTTTGACCACCTCAAGGAAGACTGCCAAATTTGTAAATACTTTCCCAAAGCCACTTTGGAAAAACGTTTAAGTAGGCTAAGGGAAAGGGAGGCCCAGAAGTCCGCTGACCCAGATAGCCAGCCCAGTTCGGTTGCGACCGAAATTGAAGAGGTGCCCACTGACCACGGCGATACGTCTTTGGGCAGAAGGAGAGCGGACTCTGTGGAGTCGGTTCAGTCAAAAAGGAAACGCAAGTCAGCCAGTTTAGATCCTACTCCCCATATTCCGACCGCTGAAGAGAAAGCGATTACAATAGTCCAGTTGCTTTGGCCGGTTCCGACCGAACCGACATTGGTTCAAAGGCGATCGGTTCGGTCGGAAGTAGTTGCTTCTGATATAGATCCTGAAGCATTCTATGAGGGTGATTGGGAGGAGGAAGAAGATTATGATGAAGGTGAGTTTGAAGGCCTAGATGATCCAGTAGAGCCTGACATCCCCCAGACAGGCCTTCCAATGTTTCTCCTCCCAGGCTTTCTGAGTCCCCTTCCCATTTCTTGTTTTACAAGAAAGTGGCTGAGACTCTTCAGCTTCCTATGGAAGAGGCTGAACAGGATCAGGAGGAGCCTGATTATGTGGGGATGATGGATGTTCCACAATCAGAGAGAGTGTCTATTCCTTTACATAAATCCTTGGGGAAACAGACACAGAAAATTATGCAGTTTCCCACATCCATCCCTCCTGTGGATAATAATAATAATGATAAACTTTATTTTTAATGCACCTTTCAGATATCAAGGTGCAGTACAAGTTAAAACAGTTTAAAACCAATGCTACAATCACAATAAAATAATGGATGAAAGAATGGACAGGAGGTATACTTTATCAGGTCCTGGGACGGAATTCCTTTCAACTCATTGCAGCCATGTTGGGGGTAGTGCAAGCTGCAGCCTGTAACAAGGCTAACATCCCCCCTGGCATTTCACCCCCAGATAAGGATTCCAGGAAAGTGGATGCCATGGCAAAGAAACAGTACTTGGCATCCTCTCTGGGATTCAGGCAATCAAATTACATGGCATATACAGCCAGGTACTAGAAATCTGTGTGGGATTCAGTTCTGGAGCTGGCTAAGAATACTACTCCCCAGCTAGCCAAGGAGCTGGAGCAGGTGGATGTAGATGGTATAGAGGCATCCAAAGTGCAATTCCATGCTAATGTAGACTTGAATTATGTAAATTCCAGGGTCATGGGTACATCTATCTCCATGAGGAGATTTGCTTGGCTTAGGTGTGCCAGTCTTTCACAGGATACCTAGACTAAGGCCATGGATTTTCCTGTAACTGGTAATTCTATGTTTGGGGAGCAAACACAGAATTACAGGAAGAAGATGGATTGATACAGGACCACCTACAGGAGTGCTGCAGCCAAAGAAAAGTAGGCCACTCCTCAAAGGCAGCAATTTATGGCTGGCAGAGGCAGGCCTTTTAACCAAGCAGAGGGGGTTCTTTACTGGAAGAAGCTGGTGTAGGATGACCAGGACCCCTTCATCCACTCAGTCTAAGCCCCCTGCCAAGCAGACAGCCTGCAGTGTCGGTCAGGGTCGCCTCCCCAATTCCAGTAGGGTAAGACTGTCTCACTACTTCCAGGCCGGGGAGTCTATTACTTCAGACAAATGGGTCCAGGAAGTAGTGAGCCAGGGTCTTGCTCTCAGTTTCAAAAGGTTCCCAAAAATGAGAGCAAAGTCTTTCAGTCCTCCCTCTCCCTTGGAGACAAAGGCCCTAGAGGCAGAAGCCTTCTCTCTACTACTACTACTTCAGGCAGTAGAGAAGGTACCTACTTGTCACAGGGGAAAAGGACTGTATTCCAGATACCTCCTTACCCCAAAAAGACAGGGGAGTGGTGACCCATCCTAGATTTAGGCTACCTGAACAAACATTTAGCAAAACCAAAATTCAAGATGGTGACTCTGGGAGTAATTCTTCCCTCTCTGAGACCAGGAGACTGGCTAGTCTCCCTGGATCTCAAGGATGCCTACTTCCACATACCTATCAGCCATTCCCAGAGAAAGTACCTCAGGTTCTAGTTGCCCTCAGGCCATTACCAATTCAGAGCAGTGCCTTTCGGCCTAACATCTGCTCCAGGGGTGTTCACCAAGTGTCTAGCAGTAGTGGTGGCATTCCTCAGGAGACAGGGTATCCTTCTGTTCCCATACTTGGATGACTGGCTCATTGTGGGTCAGTCCTCAGACCAAGTCAGCCCTAGAGGTCACTCAAAAGCTTCTAGATTCCTTGGGATTCATTCTAAACCTAGAAAAGTCTGTTCTGGAACCAGCTCAGCTCCTCACTTTTATAGGGGTGGAGCTAGACACTATCCAGGCAAGGTCATTTCTCCTTCCAAGGGTACAGTCCATTATCACTCTGGCTTCCTCTTTTCATCCTCTAGTATCTCGTCCAGCCATACATTTTCTGCAGTTGCTGGGCCACATGGCAGCCTCCACCGCAGTGGTGCAAGGAGCAAAGTTTCAGATGAGAGATATTCAGTTTCATCTCAGATCTTAGTGGGCTCAGAAAAAAAGACCCTTTTTCCAAATTGGTTCCCGTGTCTGAAACTTCAGTTCAGGCCCTCCAGTGGTGGCTGGAGGAGGACAGTCTTTGACAAGGTGTTCCCTTTCTCGAGTCAGGCTCCTTCAGTGATTCTCACCACAGATGCCTCCTTACTGGGTTGGGGGCCCACCTGGACCAGCTTATAGCTCAGGGAACCTGATCTCATCAGGGGTCTGTTCTACACGTAAACCTCCTTGAACTCAGAGCTGTCTTTCTAGCACTTCAGACATTCTCAACCTCTATTCAAGGGAAAGCGATGCAGATTAGGACAGACAATACCACAACCATGTGGTACATCAATAAGCAGGGGGGCACTCGGTCCTCTGCCTTGTGCACAGAGGCCATGAAAATATGGTCTCTAGCTTATTCCTTTCAGGCTTCCCTGATGGCTGTGCATTTTCCCAGGAAAGACAATAATTTAGCAGATGCTCTCGACAGGATTTCTCAGGGTCACCACAAATGGACCTTGAACCCTCCAATTCTTCAGGTCATTTTCAAGAGGTGGGGCACTCCAGAGATAGATCTCTTTGCAGCCCCAGACAATCACCAACTTCCTCTCTTCTGCTGCAGACCACCTCTTCTGGGATCCGTCCCTCAGGATGCTCTGTTGTTGAACTGGACAAGCAGGTTTTTGTATGCTTTTCCTGTGTTATTCAGGGTCCTGATCAAGATCAGGTCTCAGCCTTGCAAGGTGATTCTTACCCCAGGAATTCTTTAGCATCAGTTAGTTTTTGCACTTAGCTGGCTAGGTGCAACTAACCTGGAGGTGTGCTTTTAAGAGATATTTAAATGAGCGTAGGGCCAAGCCAATCAAAAGACAGGAGGGTGTGAGAGCTGTTGAATGCTTCCGAATTTTTTTCTCTGCTGGGCTGAGCAATATTGCCTCTGAGGTGTCTCCCAACATTCCTTGTTGACAGCCTCCTAGTGCTTATTTTGGTAAAGTTTTCCTCGTAAATTATTTCCTTTAGTGTGCTGAGTGAAAGTTTTACTTTTTCATTAGCGCTGCGCAAATTTTTTATTTTTAACGCTACTGTGCTATTTTGGCTTTATTTTTAACGTGACTATTTAAAGACTAATTTAATTGTGGGTGCTTATTTTCTATGGTTTCCTGCATTTGTGAGGCAAATTCTTGTGGGAACCGTCGAATTAGGGATAGTTGCCTTGTTTTTTTACCTCAGACCTTTCGGGGTTTACCGCGAAGCACCTGCAGTAGATTTCAAATTTAAATAGTGCCTGAGGTTTTCTCTCTAGATTGGCAATTACAAGGAAACCATTTTTGTTATATTACTGGACCTTGGTATCATCTGTTTCAGGACTGTCCATAAGGGTCCTGCAGCCACCTGTTCACAGTTGAGTATTACTGGGTTTTTATTAAGATTGGCACTGGTATACATCCCAGTTTTACAACCAAAAAAAAAAAAGGCATTAGTAATAGATTTTATTAACTGGGGCAGGACTGGCCAGTGGCATTTTCATAGAAACCTGCCCTCGGTTCCTAGGTCCAGAACTGGTTTGCTTTGCTTAAATTGGACATAGCAGACAAACCTTTGATTATTATGGCTGAGGATAAATCAAAGGCTTCCGATGAGGGGCCATTCAAAAGTACTAATACCAAAAGCAGAGGTACTGAGGAACCCTCCAGATCCCAGCCAAAAAATAAAGCTTCCAAAGATGAAATTCCTCACAAATTGAAAAATAATGAGTGACAAAAAAAGGAAGCTTGATCAAGCCTCTGATGAAGTGGCTAAAAAGACTCTGTCAAGACAGATGTGTTCCCGTTGCTCCTGGGAAAGCCAGTAGCGAGACAACGGGCAGCTTAAAGCATACAGAAACAAGTATTTGTCAATGCCAAACGTCTCGCTGGCATTGGCATTGGTAGTGCAGGAGTTAGAGACACATAATAGGAATGGTATTGAAGTATTGAAGTGATGCCAACCCCATCCCAACCCTGCAGAGACTGACAGGCATTGGGGTGTGCCTTTGGGTCGTCAGCTATAACTCTCATGCCATTTTATCTCACCCTGCCCTGTAGACACTGACAAGTTTCGTGGTGTGCTTTGGGGTCTTTGGGCATTATACTTGCCCCATTCCATAAGGAAATACGCTGAGGTGGATGCAGTATAGGAGAATGGGGTGAACTTTGTGGCTGAATACTGCAAGGCACACCACAATGCCTGTCACTGGCTGCAGGGTGGGGGTGGAATGGCATGAGCATTACAGCCGATGATCCCAAGTCACACCCCTGATGTCTGTCAGTCTCTACCGGGTTTGGTGCTGCAGTTGGAAATCCTAACACCGTAGGCATGTGTTGGTATTTTCACTCCAAATTTTCAACATGGGCTTTTTGTGACCCCACCTCATGAAGAGCGGCACAATCAGTTTGTTAGCTAAAAGGTGGTTTTGCACAGCAGCTATGCCAATTGGCGACACAGGGACGAAAATACATTTTGGGCAGGATGTGCAAAATGACAACTGTATTCAAGAGGAGGCGTAAAAAAATGGCAACGTTGAAAATCAAGAGTGAAAATATGAAAAATGGGTGAAGTCATGAGCATGCATAGAAACTGCGCAACACACGTCCGTAACCCAATTATTTTAGGGAGTTTTTTTAGCCACATTTTCAACATAGGCATTTTGGGACCTCCCTCATGAACAGTGGCGCTGTGATTTTGTTAATCTGTCCCAAAAGTTGATTTGCCACCGCGACCACGCCATTGTGCACCACAGCTGCGGAAACGCATTTTGGTCAGGCTGTGAAAAATGACAGCTGTACTGTTGATGAGGTGTGAAAAAATGCCAGTGTTGAAAATCTGGTATGAAAATATTATAAATTTGTGAAGTTACAAAGGTGTGTGGAAATTGCGCAATGCATGCTTGCAACACAGTTATTTTATGGACTTTCGGCACCAGATTTTCAGCATAGGCATTTTAGGACCTCTGCTCATGGACAGTGTCACCGTCATTTTCTCAAACTGTCCCGAAAACTGATTTCACACAGCGACCGCGCTATTCTGCTCTGGATGTGCAAAAACACATTTCGGCCAGGATATGTAAAATGACAGCTGTACTGTTCATCAGGAGGTGTGGAAAATGCAAATTTTGAAAATCTGGAGTGAAAATATTACAAATTCACGAAGTTACAGTGTGCATGGAAACAGCATGACGCCGGCTCATAAAACAGTCATTTTGAAATTTTTCACCGAATTTGCAACATAGGCATTTTGAGCCCCCCAATGAACAGTGGCACTGTTTCATTATTCGGTCCAGAAAGGTGATTCTCGCAGTGACCACGAAATCACATTTCTGGACTGAATAATGCCATGACAGTGACTGAATTCATGAGGAGGGGTCCCAATAACCCCATGTTGAAAATTTGATGCAAAAATTCCAAAAAATGCCTGAGATATGCACCAAAGTTTTAAAAAACCTATTTATGCCATTATACAGCTTACCAGCATTTCTTCAGTTCGTGGTCGGCTTTGATGAGTGCAGACGTGTTCACGGTCCGCCAAAGATCGTCGCGCCGGACTCCGGAGGTAAGTATGGGGTGAGGGGGGTGTGGTGAATCAGTGTGTGCAGAGAGTGGGCGCGGGTTGTGGAAGGGGGCAAAGATCAGTTTTCTTCTTTCACAGGGTTTAAAAAAATGTTAAAAAAAAAAAAAATTGTAGGACGGTTTTTATTTTTAAGGGGTTTTGGCACGCTGGGCTCCCAGCATGCTACCTAAGTGTTTTGAGGGAGATGTTGTAGCTGGCCGAGTTGAGCACCCGTCGGCCTGGCGAAAAGTAAAAGGATCGGGCACCTCCCTCGGCACATAACAAATGGGGGGGTACATTATGCCAGTGGGGAGTGAGCTCCCCCGTCGGCACATACATTGGGGCAGGGCATGCCGACAGGAGCATTGGGCACCCCCGAAGTCGGCATTATGGCAGGCAGTGTGCCGCCATGTTAAATTTTTTTCTCACCAGGGAAAGCAGGTCTGGAGGCCCGCTGCGTATGACAAGCTTTGCTCGCATTGCAGCGGACCTTTCCTTAGATGTGCTCGCCACATTATGTATGCATGGTGTGGCGCCGGCATGCAGGCTTATTGGGGAATGAGGGATGCCCCTACTGATTTTTGCCCTGCATTCGTCCAACAGTGACCACACCTCCAAATCCGCTACTACCGCAGTATGTTGGCTGCGCATGCGTGAGCCGACATAAAACCAAAACACTTACAAACTGCGCAGGTTCTTCCATCAGTACAAGATATGGAAAAAGCATGGCATCTGTTTCAGACCCTTCAAAAGATAGGTCCTCGATTTACTGGGGCTGGCAAGCACTCTTCCACAGTTCTCTCTTCTGTATACTGAGGGTGACACAGATGATCAATTTTATGATGCCCCTGACATGAATTTTGAGGGCCTTGAGCCCCAGGAGTCCCCAGACCCTCACCTCGGGGATCCCTCGGGTGACCACGAGGATCCTTCCTCTCTGTTTACATTTATGCAAAATATGCTGAATACCCTGGACTTCCCTACGCAGGAGCACAACCAGGATGTCAGTGAAGATGAAGATTATAGGGAGATGAAGGGTCTTTCATCCTCAAAGACCCTGGTCATCCCTATCTATAATGCATTTAGAAAAAATACCATGAAGGTGCTTCAACACCCCACTTCAGTATCAGGGGTTGATAAGCGGCGAGAGAGAAAATATAAATTGTCTAAAAATGGTACCGAGTTTCTGTCTGCACACCCTAGCCACAAAAATATAGTGCAGCAGGCAGCTTGTGAGAAAGCTGGAGTCTCCTTGTTGCCCTCTTCCCCTGACAAGGATTCCAAGAAAATTGACTTTATAGCAAAGAAAATGTATGCCACAGCTTCCTTGCTTCTCAGGCTTTCTTCTTACATGGCAATCACAGCCAGTTGGAAAGTCCTTTGAAAATCTGTCCAGGCTATCACCCGCAACGGATCAGATTCTGTGGTGCAGGAGCTGGTGGATACATCAAAAACTGCCCTGGAAGCTACTTTGTACCAGTTCCACATGGCAGATGACAACAATGATGCAGCCTCTAGAGCGATGGCCCATGCCATCTCTCTGAGTCACTACGCCTGGCTTAGAACAACCAGTCTGACCACAGACACTCAGAACAAGGCCATGGATTTTCCCTGTGCTCAAAATATGTTGTTTGATTAGAGAACCACTGACAACATGAAAAAAATCAATGAGTACAAGGCCTCCTGCAGAGCTATTCATCCAAGCCAAAACCTGCCACCCCGCAGAGATCCCATCCCAGGGGTGATAGGGCCAGAAGTTGTGTTCCCAGGCCTTACAATTCCTATCCCCAATCTGACTTTAGCCAGTACAGGGGGTCTTTCAGAGGCAGGGGCAGAAGGGGCCAAAGAAGAGCCACCTCTACCCAGCCTTCTGCCTCTCAGTCTAAGTCCTGATGTGAGTGTCTAGGTCGCTTCCCCGTTTCCAGTTGGAGGCAGACTCTCTCACTATCTTCAGCACTGGTCCCTCATCACATCGGACAAGTGAGTGCTGGAGATAGTGGAGAAGAGTCTGTCATTACAGTTCAAGCAAACTAAAAATACCAACAGCTTAATCTGGTTCAAGGTCAGTTGGCATTCCTCTGTATCCCCTTCCCCCGGGTCGTGCCTGAAAATAGGCAGAATTTGTCTAGTGCACTTACCTGGTCAACAAAAACTAAATAAATAAATAGCTGCCAGACCTCAAGCATACTCGGGTGTCAAGACCTCTGTCCCCAACACAGATACCACTGTTGGAAATGGAGGTACAAAACTTTCTGGCTTTACAAGCAGTGGAGATGGTCCCCACCCACGAGAAAGGAAAGGGCCTCTACTCCAGGTATTTTCTGACACTAAAGAAAACTGGGGAGTGGTGACCTATCTTAGATCTCAGATATTTAAACAATAATCTGGAAAAAAACTAATTCAAAATGGTCACTCTGTAACTTGGCATACAGTCCTTACAGCAGGGAGACTGGCTAGCCTCCCTCGACTTAAAGGACGCCTACTTCCACATACCCATAAGGAGATCTCACAGGACGTTTCTCAGGTTCAAACTTCCTTCAGGTCACTATCAGTTCACTGCAGTGCCCTTCGGTCTGTCCTCAGCCCCAAGAGTCTTTACCAAGTGTCTCACAGTGGTAGCAGCACATCTCAGGAGACTGGGTATCGCTCTGTACCCCTATCTGGATGACTGGCTCATAGTAGCAAAGTCTTCTTGCCAGATCAAGGAATCTCTTTCACTCCAGAATGCCTCTGGAGTCTCTGGGTTTCCTGGTAAATCTAAAGAAATCTCACCTGGAACCCACCCAGCTGCTCACCTTCATATGGGCCCATCTGGACACTCAGAAGGGATATGCTTTCCTCCCACAGGAAAGAATTCAAGAGTTTCCTTTCAGTGGTAGATTCTTTTGCCCCAGGGACAGCCAACACCAGCCAGACATTTTCTCAAACTTCTGGGACATATGGCATCTATGACTGCAGTAGTCCCAGGGGTCAGGTACAGGATGAGACTCCTGCAAGCCTAACTCAGAGTTTGCTGGTCTCAGAGAAGCAACACATTTTCAAAGTTGATACCTGTATCAGAGCAGTTCCTCCAAAATTTGCTGTGGTGGAAGAACCCTGCAAATTTGCAGGCAGGGGTTCCCTTTCAAGCTCCTCTTCCCACAAAGGTGCCACCACAGGTGCATCCCTTTTGTACTGGGGAGCTCATTTAGACAGTGCCTCAGTAAGTGGCAATTGGACTCCTGAAGAGTCACAGTTGCACATAAATCTTTTGGAACTCAGAGCAGTCTTACTAGCTCTCAAAGCTTTTGCTGCCAGCATAGAAGGGCAGGCGGTTCAAATTTGAATGGACAACACCACTGCAATGTTCTACATAAACAAGCCGGGTGGTACCAGATCAGGAATACTCTGTTTGAAAGCTTTGGTCTCTAGCATTCTCCCTGGTAGTCAGCCTCTCAGCTATTCATCTCCCAGGCAAACTCAATACTCTGGCAGATGCCCTAAGTCACATCAGTCAAGGTCAGAGTGAATGGACACTGAACAAGCAAGTACTAGCCACAGTGTTCAGGTGGTGGGGCACCCCAGACATGGATCTGTTTGCCTCTCCTCTCAATTTTCAGCTGCCTCAGTACTGTTGCAGTCCCTCAGTTCCGGGAACACTTCCTCTGGATGCCATGATCCTGGACGGGTCAGGGAGGTTCCTATATGCATTTCCTCCCTTTCCCCTTGATATTCAGGGTTTTGCTGAAACTCAGCAGCCTGCATCGATGATCCTAGTGGCTCCGGACTGGCCCAGGCAAGCTTGGTACCCTCTTCTTCTCTCAATGTCCTGCAACAGGCCCACTTGCCTGCATCCGACTCGCTCCCTGCTGACCCTTCCTCAAACGGGAGTGCAGTACTCAGACATACACTCTCTTCACCTCAAGGCCTAGTTCTTGAGGGGTTGAGTTTCCATCCTCACAGTACTCGGAACAGGTCCTTAAGATACTGAGGATGGCTAAAAAAGCGAACACTAAGAAGACTTATGCAGCCAAATGGAAAAGGTTTTCCCTCTGGTGCAAGAGCGAAAAGGTCGAACCCCATGTCTTCTGTTGAACTCAAGTATCTGACATGGAAAACTGTCTTTCTGGTAGCCATAGCCTCTGCAAGCAGGATTAGTGAGCTACAGGCCTTATCCATGGAGCCCAATTACATAGCACTCCATAGGGACAAGGTCGTCCTTAGGACAAATAGGAAATTTCTTCCAAAGGTGGTCTCTGACTACCACCTGAATCAGTCCATGACATTACCTGTCTTCTTCACTGAACATTCTAGTTCAAGAGAGTGTAGATTACATAGCCTAGCTATTAAGAGGGCTGTTAGTTACTATCTGGATCAGAAAAAGGCCCATAGGAATGAGTGTACACAGCCGTTCCTCACCTATGGAGAAGTGGGAAAGGGTAAGCCAGCCACCAAGAGGGACCATTGCTCGGTGAATTGTGTCTTGCTTTCAGTTCTGCTGTGGCAAACTGGGAAAAGAGCCACCAGTGAGCCTTAGGGCTCATTCTATGTGAGAAGGCAGTAGGGATGGCTGGGGGGGATATGGGGATGTATATGGAGAGGCATCACCAGTAGAAAACAGGAAGTTGTTATCCCTCTGTACAGACAGTTGTGAGACTCCATCTGGAGTACTGCATGCAGTTCTGGAGACCCCATCTCAGCAAGGACATAGACAGGTTGGAGGCAGTCCAGAGAAAGGCAACTAAAATGGTGCAGGGTCTGCAACAAAAGCCACACGAAGAGAGACTAAAGGAGCTTAATATGTATACCATTGAGGAAAGATGGGGGGGCATGATAGAAACTTTTAAATACCTCAAGGGAATCAACAAAGTCTAAGAGGGTAGCATTTTTCTGAAAAAAAGATGTGCAAGAACAAGGGGGCACAATTTGAAGATGGAAGGGGAATGGATCAGGGGCAACGTGAATAAGTATTTTTTCACAAAGAGGGTGGTGGACGCATGGAACAGCCTTCTTGAGGAGGTTGTGGGATCAAAACAGTGGGGGAATTCAAGAATGCTTGGGACAGACATAAGGCAATTCTGGTGGGGGTTAGGAAGAAGTAGGCTGTTGGTTAACTAGGATCTGCAGCTTATCCAATAGGTAGGGAAATGGGCAGACTGGGTAGGCCAAGCGATCCTTATCTGCCGTCAAAGTCTGTGTTTCTTAAAGATATTAGGAACAATTGCAGGTATCCGTAGTAATTTTCTTAATGAGGGTTTTGAGTACATTTAGAGGGATTAAGGTTTGGAGCTTTAGAGTTGTTTGGAGTTTATTCCAGACTGTGGGGAATGTGTAACTAATGTCTGCTTTGCCATAACGTGTCCGAATTTCAGGTACCACTGAGGAAATATGTGCACTCTTCCTCTGAGCTTGCAAGCTATGCGAGCAATGGAGGAGAGTGTTACTCTAAGTAGGTAGCTTATTTAAGAGAGCATTATAAATCCAGATGTAGGTACCTATGTCTCCAAGTAGCCCGGGAGGTCCCGCTCACTTCATTGTAAAGGGTGCAGTGATGGGTTCTGGCTGAAGCATTGGTGATAAAGCATATAGCACGATGGTATAATGTGTACAATTTGTGGAGGTAGATGATTGCTGAGTTATTGTACATTACATGTGCATAATCCAGGAGAGGCAAGAAGGTGGCCTAGACTAATCTCATTCTAGAGGTCTGTGAGAAAAGAGATTTATTTCTGAAAAAGAAACCGAGTCTCAGTTTAAATTTTGTAACCAGTGCCTCGAGGACTGCAAAGGAGAAATGAGAATTGAGCAAGAAACCCAAGTATTTGAACTTGTCCCCTATGAGCGTGTCACTAAGGAGGGTAGTAATAGACCGTGGGGCCAGCAGTTGGGATGAGCGCTTGAAGAATTGAGTAGATGGAAAAACATTACTTTGGTTTTCTTGGTATTCAGTAAAAGATTTGATCCTATTAAATTGTTCTCAAGCGGGTTAAAGTCAAAGTGGATGACAGAGCAGACTTGTGCAAATAATGGTTTGGATATGCATAGCACAGTGTCATCAGCAAAGAGGTGGATTTTGGAGTCCACAATGTTACTGCTTAGGTTATTAACGTATAACAAGAAAAGCAGAGGCCCAAGATGGAGCCCTGGGGAACCACTCTTGCCAAGGGGAGTAGGGAGGAGAGTGTCCCATTAGCCTTGATTTTGTTGCTGTCTATCCTCCAGGTAGCTGGCAAACCATTTAAATACTGAACTTTCAAACCCCTGTTCCTTAAGGTTGTCCAGGAGAAGGCCATGATCAACTATATCAAAGGCCATACTAAGGTCCAAGAATACAGTCCCTGTGATCTGTTTATCTATGGCCTCCAGACAATCATTTGTTACTTTAGACAAGGCAGATACAGTGCTACGATGACATCTAAACCCAGATTGTAAGGGGTTGACCAGTTGGTACTTCTTGAGAAATTGCCTGATCTGTATACTAACGAGTTTTTCTAAGAGTTTAGAGTACTGGCAATATTGAGATAGGCCTATAGTTGTTCGTTTACTAGGATCTCCAGACTTATATAGAGGTTTTGTATGAGCTACGTTCCATTCGTGAGATACAGTACCCTCTGTTAGGGACATGTTAAATAGGTGGGTAATGGAGCTGTCAGGTAGTGGTAGCCTAGCTTCAAGAAGAATGGATGGATGTCTGCTCCAGCACTCTTTTTGGTATCCAATTTAAGTAAATGATCTGTGAGTTGTTTGTATGTGATGGTAGAAAAAGTGAAGGTGACATGGGTGGAGGGACTGGGTACCGTCACTGTTTGTACAATAGAGGGGCGTTGGAGTAGCTGCCTGGGAGGAATCTGAAGCAAGGTCTGCTGTTGCAGAGTGTTCAATAAGTTTATCAAGTATTGTGCTTTTATTGGTGATGAAGGAGCCTTGGAAATTAAGTTTATCAGGTAGGGTTGGAGGTTCTATACGATCTTCCACCGATTTTAAAAGTGTGCGAAGTTTCGAAAATGTTCAGATCTTATTTCGAGAGGGTTCCTGCAGTAGGTCATAACATGTCAGACTAGCGCCACCTGGTGTCTGTACCTCAAGGCAGACTTTTCCAGCAGTGCCTGACAGGACACCGCCCACCCAATGTCACACGACCGAAGTCAGCGTGACCCTATATGGTGGGCAGTCCCCATGCCCACCCTCCAGTTCTTTCCCGCCATCACCTCATGCAGTTACCTAGCGGTAGACTTCTTCAGCGATCGCGTTTAGTTTTTTCCAAAACCTTTCTGAGTTTCCTAGTTTTTGCGCTTTCTATGTCTTCTCCTACTTTGAAGAAGAGGTGTAAGTCTTGCATCACCCAGATCCCGCACAAGGACGGCCACCACAAGTGCATCATCTGCCTAGGCCCGGACCATCCTACGGCTGCCTGCCCAGACTACCAGCATTTTAACCAGGCCATCTGGAAACCAGAGACAGCAGGCTCTGGAGGCCCATTTGCTGAAGTCTCAGCTTGCTTCATTGGAGAAGCAAATGACACACATTAGGGAGTCTTCTTCTTCTTCTTCTTCTTCTTCTCCTAAGCACAAAAGAAAAGAGAAGCACCGGGAGCACTTGGCAGAGGGTGCCAAGGCCGACTCCACCAGGCCATCTGCCAGTAAGGCCTCTCCCCTGCTGCCTCTGGTCAAGGTTGTTCAGGCTGCATCCAGGGACTCCAGCGGAACCACCGTGACTTTGCTCCTGGTTTTTGCGGGTAAGACTGCCTCTGGCGACCGCCCTGCTTCAGCCGTTAAGTCGGCCCCCGACTCCTCTGGGGACCGCCTGTCTGCCGGTAAGCCAGCTCCCCACTCCTCGGGGACCCGCCCGGCCTCAGCCAATATGTTGGCAGGGGGCTCCTCCCCCTTTCCGCATGGTTCTGACATCTGATGAGCCAACCTCCTCTGGCAGTCGCACTGACATGACTTTCCCGTCGGGGACGTCTGCCCACTCAATGCCTGGACAAGCCCGGGGAAGACTGCCCCTCTTTCCCCTTCTCCTCCAACCGTAGCCCAGCCTTCCAGTCCTGCTGTCCCAGGTGGAGAGAGCGCTGGTCTCCTGGATGTTAAAAACACCCCAGGATCTGACCACCGCTCCCCCTCTGGGGTCTCTGGGATGGAGGTCCCTCCTTCTCCGTCTGGATCTGACACGGAGGCACCTCCCATCCCTCCGAGGAGGATTAGTTCCATTCTGGCTTCTGCCCTGATGTTGGACATTGTTCCTTCATCAGAGGCAGAAAAAACTGTTTTGATGCCGGACCCTCCGATTCCAGTCTCCTTGCCAGGACCTTTTCATCTGCCCCTGCTATCAGCTCCTGTGGCAGACCAGGTTCCACCGTCGGATCCCCCACGTTGAGTCCCGACACCAGCCTACCAGATGCCAGATCCATTTCTGACACCGGGCCCAGCAGTGATGACAGCTGTTCTGAAATCGGCTGCCCCTGCGCCGGATCAGCCTGTCATCTACACCACGGCTGGTCTTTCGTGCCCCCCCCTCCGATGTCAGCTCCTCTGACGTTGGGGCTTTTCTCGAGACCCCTTCCAGTTCCGCACTACCTGCGGGACATTATTTCCCAGATTACTCCCCATACCCGGGTTTTCTTTCTCAGGGACACCAGTGGTATCACTACCCTCCACCCCATGCTATCCCGCCTCCTCCGCCTCCCCTCGACTTCTCAGCCAGATCTCAGGACTTTCATCCAGTCCTGGTGGAAGGAGGCGCAGTCTGAGTTGGCAACGGACCTGGAGAGCCGACTCCCATCTCCTCATTCTCTTCCCAGGTCCTTGTCCCCCTGAATTCTTCCCCCATCCACACTTCATGTCAAGGGGTCTACCTCGCGGAATTTACCTCCTCTGGATTTCGTTTCAGGAGACAATCCGGATTCTGGGGAGGATTCTTGAGAGGAGTCATCGGGTCACGAATCCCTGGTCCCTATAGAGAAGTCCTCTCCCAAGTCCCTGATTAAAGTTCGAACTAGGATCAAAACCTATAAATGGTTCACCCCTCTCGTCAAGTCCTTGCTTCTAGAAAGAAATAACCTCTGGAAAAAAGCATGCAGACTGAAAACTGCAGAGGATTGGAACCAGTTCAGGAGACTACGAAATTTATGTACCAAAACAATCAAAGAATTGAAGGCCACCTTCTTCAAATCCGAACTCGACTCTGCCACAAAGAGCCCAATCAAGCTCTGGAACAAAATCAATGGTCTGCTATGCCACTCCCCAGGAAATTCACTCCCGACCAAGATTACCTCTGGCAACTCGACTATAACCGAAAAGATGGATATACTTGACGCATTCAATAACCACTTTGCTACTGCAGGCATGGCATTTGATAACTACCCTGCAAACATAGTTCGCTCCCAGACTGCCAGCCAACTGCCTGAAACTCTGATAGCATCGCCGCCTTTCTCGCTTCAACCTGCCTCACTGAAAGAGGTAGAGGACGTCTTGCTTTAGTTGGATACTAGAAAAAGTGCTGGGGCTGGCACCCTTGACCCTTGCTTCCTAAAAATTGCATACCACGTACTAGCAATACCCGTCACCCACCTTTTTAACTTATCCCTGTCTCAGGACACCTTACCACCTATATGGAAGACAGCACATGTCATACCACTGTTCAAATTAGGTGACCCTGGCGATCTCAATAACTACAGGCCAATTTCTCTCCTTCCGGTCCTGTCCAAGCTCCTAGAGAAAATTGTAAATGCACAGCTGAGGAGTCACCTTAAGTCTAGGGAACTGCTAAACCCTATACAGTCCAGATTCAGAGCTAAACATAGCACTATCTCAGCCCTCGCCAAAGTTACTAACGACTGGCAGCGTAATCTTGAGAGCAAAAACTTTATTTGTGCTGTTTTCCTTGATCTAAGCAAGGCTTTTGACACCATCTACCGTAGTCTGCTCCTCTCCTCCCTTCAAACCATAGGTTTGGACCCCTCCTATCTGCGCTGGTTTACTGCCTATCTTACAGGGCGCCTTCAACAAGTTAAAGCTGAAGTAGGCCTGTCCCCCTTAAAAACTCTGCAAAGAGGGGTACCTCAAGGTTCTATATTAGGGCCCTTACTTTTTGCAATCTACATTAATAACATCGACTACTGTATAAAAGAAGCGAACATCCATCTGTTTGCAGATGATACAGTTCTCTCACGGTAAGCCCAACACCTGAAGCTGCCGCCAATGACCTACAGTCAGAATTCAACCTTTTGCAAAGCCAACTTCTCCAAAAAAAGCTATTTCTTAACACCAAAAAAACTAAAGCGATGGTTCTCTCCCCTTTCATCCGTACAGCTAACCCTGTGTCTAGTGGGACAGTTCCCCAAATTACCACAGTTCTAGGTGAAAAACTAGGATTTGTTACAAAATTCAAGTATCTGGGAGTTTGGATATACCACAGAGACTCCTTCATTGAACATATCAAGGACTTGCTAAAACGACTTTGGCAAACGCTTGGCCTGTTTTTTAGAATCAACCAATTTCTCACCAGAGATTCCAAGAAACAATTGGTCCAATCCATTTTCCTATTATTGGTTGATTACGCTGATTTCCTCTACAGCCAATGCCCCAACTCTTACATGGCTAAACTGGACACACTCTACCATCGAGCACTGAGGTTTATAATGGGACTTCCCGTTGACACACATCACTACACCCTATATGCGGCAGTGGGGTGAACATCACTAAAGTTAAGGCGCAAAGGAAACGCCACTCTCTGGACCTACAGAGCCATCTCTAATAAGCTGCCTTACTATATCTCCTGCTGTTTTCCCCTGAGTATAATTGGAAATACGCATTAAGAAGTTACTCAGCTATTACACTTAAAGTACCCAAAGCAAATCCGGCTCGCAGGGCAGCCATAAGCCGTGCTACCTACCTTATGGAACAATCTACAAAACCCTCAAATTAAGCACTCTTATCTGTATAAATGCCTTCAAGATGCTTTTTCCGTCACTAATCAGAGAAGTATGTAACTGCTTCACCCACAGACCCAGTACCGTGTCTGCACTGGTATATATAGCGCCTAGACCCAATTTTAAGTACTGACCTCCCAGCTTGCTCCCTCACAAGCCTAATTGTTCTCTCTCTTATCCCTTGTCTTATCAACACTAGGCCTGTCCATCCCCTTATCCTTCCTTTCCCAACCTCGGATAGGAGCTCACTACCCCTGGGTTGTGACATCCTACCATGCCCCGTACTTTATAACATTCAATCCCAGGGCTCGCGCATACTCCTTTTCTCTGTCCACCTTCTCTACATCCCATTTTACCAACTCCTCTCTGTGCCCCGCGCCCTCCTAGCCTTTCTCCCCCTACCTCCCTCTCTCCCTCCCCCCCCACCTTCGCCTGTACCTGGTGTATTTTTTTCTTCCGTTACTTCCTCCTGCAACCTTTGATAACCTGCTTTATCTTCCTATAGACACTTCTATGTATGTAAATACCCTGTAATCTATACAATATCTGTATAATTCTATGTACATATGAATTACTTTTTCTTCCTCTCTGTAAACAGTATAATCTGTATTGCCTTGTAAATACCTGTGTTGACCTGTATATACAATTGTTCATGCTCCACCCAGGTCCATCTTGCAAATGAGCTTCTGCTCAATGATGAACTGGTTAAATAAATACTTTGATTGATTGATTGATTGATTGATTGAAGTCTCCGCCAGAGGATCCTTCCTTTTCAGACCTTTTGAGGCCCATACAGCAATTTTATAACTGGGAGTCAAAGGAGCAGGATCCCATGAGACAGACTTGCCAAACATTGTGTTAAACGGATCCAATTATACAGTTTATACAGGTTCCTGGTTGGTAATTCTCAGTAATTCAATAAAGCCAACACATTATTTCTTTGCCAAATTAGTTGTCATTTATTGAGATAGTCTATTATTTGTAGACATCAGGTAGCCTGCTACTACCAGAGTGTACCTGATACAATTTAATCTTGCAGCCAGTGAAACAGCCCATGGAACAGTCCATTGGGGTGTCCACCTGGAGAGATGCAAGCCTATACTGGCATGATGGGCTGCATCTGTCCAGGAGGGGAACCAGGATCCTAGGTGATAGGTTTAAATGCTTCATTGGCAAGCATTTAAACTAGCCAAGGGGAGGCACTGGAAGGAGCAGGGAAATCCTAGCCCCCCCCCCAAAAAATCACTGTAGTAAGTGTGGTAAACACCAACATAGAGTTGTCCATAGGGGGAAGGGCAGGTGTAAATGGAAAAAGTGACAAAAGCAACAAGGACAGGGATGGGGCAAAAGGGAGTAAGGCCATCAGGAAATGGAGGGTAATGAGTACCAATGCCCGTAGTCTGGGCAACAAGCTCCCTGAGCTGGTGGCCTTGATGGAAGAGGGATGCCTGGATATCATAGCAGTCACAGAAACATGGTACACAGAGAACCATGACTGGATGTTAACATACCAGGGTACATAACCTACAGGAGAGACAGGCAGGGAGAAGAGGGGAGGAATAGCTCTCTGTAAAGGAAGGGATAAAAGCAACTGAACAAAAGAGTAAACAGGGATGAGAGGAGGCACTGTGGGTCACTTGGAGACTGGAAAGGGCACCACAATCTGCATAGGGTTGTGTACAGACCCTCATGTCGGGGAGGGAATGGACAAGGATATGATAGAAGGCATTCTTAGAATGGGAGAGAAAGGGGAGATACTGTTGATGGGAGACCTGAATATGCCAGATGTTAACTGGAGCACATTTGCTGCAGCCACATCCTAGAGCAGGGCCATTCTTGATGCCCTACAGGTGGCAGGCCTCAGACAGCTAGTTTCAGAACCCACTTGTGAGGAGCAATCTTAGACCTCGTGCTCTCAAACGGGGCAGTGACAGGATCTCAGATCTAGAAGTGGGTTGCCATCTGGGAACAGAGACCATCAAACAATGTGGTTCACGTTAAACTCAGCTACAGAGTCAAGCCATACAAAAGTGAGGGTACTGGACTTTAGGAGGGATGACTTTGGCAAGATGGGAGAGTGCCTCAGAAAAGCACTAGCAAACAGGCTAGAAGGAGGTGTGGAGCAACAGTGGGGAATCATCAAAACTGCCATCAGAGGCAACAAGCCTTTGTGTGAAGCAAATAAACAAATCAAAATGAAAGAAAAAGTCACTATGGTTCTCAAAAGAGGTGCCTGTGAAAGTCAGGAAGAAAAAGATAGCATTCCGGAAGTATAAGGAAACACAGAAGGAGCTGGACAGAGAGCTGTACCAGTTAAGGCAGAAGGAAGCAGGGACGGAAGTCAGAATAGCAAAGGCCCAAACTGAGGAAAAGATAGCCAACTCGGTTAAGAAGGGGGATAAACCCTTTTATAGGTACATCAGCGAGCGTAGAAAGACAATGGGAGGGATAATGAGGCTGAATAGAGTGAACGGTGGGTGGGCAGAGGGGGACAGTGAAAAAGCAGGGACACTGAACGAATATTTCTGCTCAGTATTCACAAAAGAGGAGGGGGAAGTGCCTAATCCAATTAACAGAAGCACTCTTGATAGGGGGGTTGATCCAAGTCCTTTCACAGAAGAAAGGGTTCTGCAAGAACTCCTAAAACTGAAGGTGGACAAAGCAATGGGGCCTGATGGAATTCACCCCAGAATTCTAAAAGAATTAAGGGGGGAACTAGTGAAACCACTGGCTACTCTTTTTAATAACTCTTTTTAATAAATCATGGGAGGATGGTGTGGTACCCAAGGACTGGAGGAAGGCGGATGTGATTCCCCTTCACAAAAGTGGGACCAAGACAAAGGCAGGAAACTACAGACCTGTCAGTCTGACCTCTGTGGTAGGGAAAGTGATGGGAGTCACTTCTGAAGGAAAGTATAGTTGAGTACCTAGAGGCCAGTGGGGCACAGGACCCAAGGCAGCATGGGTTCACAGTGGGAAGGTCATGTCAGACGAATCTAATAGATTTCTTTGACTAGGTGACCAAAGTAGTAGACCAGAGAGGGGCTGTGGACATGGCCTACCTAGACATTAGCAAGGCATTTGACACAGTCCCACATAAAAGATTAATAGTCAAATTAACCAGCCTGGGAGTGGGTCCCAGGGTGGTAGCCTGGGTAAAACATTGGCTGGACAACAGTACACAGAAGGTAATTGTAAATGGAGTCCACTCTGAAGAAAGAGGGGTTACTAGAGGGGTACTGCAGGGTTCAGTATTGGGTCCAGTCCTTTTTATTGTCTTCATAAGTGACATTGCAGAGGGACTGGAAGGAAAAGTATGCCTCTTTGCAGATGACACAAAGATCTGCAACAGGGTTGATACACAAGGAGGCGTGGAAAGGATGAGAAGGGACTTGGCAAGGTTGGAGGAATGGTCAGAAGTATGGCAGCTAGGATTCAATGCAAAGAAGTGCAAAATAATGCACCTGAGAAACAGGAGCCCAGAGGAAGAATACACAATGGGGAAGTAGTAACAACAACAAAAAGGAAAGGATCTGGGGAATTAATCATATCAGATGACTTGTAAAGGTTGTAACAATGTGAGAAGGTAGTAGGGAGGGCTGGGGGGTATACTGGGATGCATAGGAGAGGCATCATCAGCAGCAGAAAACAGGAAGTTGTTATCCCTCTGTACAGACAGTTGGTGAGACTCCATCTGGAGTACTGCATCCAGTTCTGGAGACCCCATCTCCGCAAGGACATAGACAGGATAGAGACAGTCCAGAGGAGGGCAACTAAAATGGTGCAGGGTCTGCAAGAGAAGCCATATGAGGAGAGATGAAAGGAGCTTAATATGTATACCCTTGAGGAAAGAAGGGAGAGGGGGGAAATGATAGAAATTTTTAAGTACCTCAGTGGAATCAACAAAGTCCAAGAGGGTAGCATCTTTCAGAAAAAGAGATGTGCAAGAACAAGGGGACACAATTTAAAGATAGAGGTGCGGTTCAGGGGCATTGTGAGAAGTATTATTTCACAGAGAGGTAGTGGATGCATGGAACAGCCTTCGGAGGAAGTTAGTTAGGTCTGAAACTGTGGGACAGTTCAAGAATGCATGGGACAGACATAAGGCAATTCTTGTGGGGGTTAGGAAGAAATAGGCTGTTGGTTAACTAGGATCTACGGCCTGTCCTGTAGGTAGGAAAATGGGCAGACTAGATGGGCCAAGCGGTCCTTATCTACCGTCAAAGTCTATGTTTCTAACATGCAATCTAGACAGCTAGTAATATTTGCATTACAGGGCTACAGAATTTGCAGAGACACATGAAACCATATATCTCTGGATCCCCCGAGCAATCTATGGATAGTCTCAGACTGCGTCTTCTCGAAGGGACGCTGGACATAACCATAGGTCCCATATTTATGTGTAGCAAGCTTAGAAAAAAATGCAAGGCTGGAATTTCCCAAAAACTACCTCAGTAGTTTTAAACACAGACAATATGTCATTCTGCAAATCATAAGACTCGGGTTCAAAAATACATTGGCCAAAAGATACCTTGGTCACAGGATACTTTTTTGACACTTTGCCGAGACATACAGTCATTCTTAAATGGAAAAACAAGTAATCAGGGTTTTTTTATTTATCAAAAATACTTACTTCAGGATACAGAAAACATGCAAGGGGATGTGACTGTTTTAAAAATACTCAGTTTACAGATAAAAAAACAGACAGTGGCCAGATTGGGAACTCAATTCAAGGCCAGCCATGGTTACTAGCAGCTGCATTCTTATCTTAGCCATAACCTTTTATAAAGACATGTTTTGGTATACAATATTTTCTGCTGAATAGGGCAATTCCAAATTAGACCTCTGCTCTGTGCTTCTTGAATTATTTCATCTTCTTCATTTCAACCATTAACCTTTTACAGTGTACTGTGTTGTATTAATGCCCAGGATCACCTTGAAAATGAACTTTCTCAATGGTGTTTATGCCTGGTTAAATAGAGTGATTGTTTGATTGACAGTCTTACACATGCATTCACATTAACTGACATGGTGGTATCATTTATTTACTTGGCCACTTGCAGCTAGATATACCAATTCACATGTTGGCATCATTTAGTCATCTACTAGCCATCTTTACTTTTTACTAGCTCTTTATCAATCTACACTAGTCATTTTACACCTTTCTAGCTCCTCAGCCTTTTGATTAGCCAACTACATATTGTTGATAAAAGTTTTGTCACTGGTCACTAAAGCCTTGGCCACTGGTCACTAAACTTTGGCCATTGGCCACTTTCAACAGTCCCCAACTTGAAGGTAAGAGGCCCCTGAGGGACTCGAACCTTTGCAAAAATGAAGCATAAATGTAAAGATTAGTTATTAACTGAAGGTTAAAAAAAAACTAAATAAACATTTTTACTCTTAAACTGTTACTCTAGGTGAATAGGTATATGATTTAAAACTGGTTTCCAGCATACAGATAATCAAGGCATTTACAAAAAGCATCCCATTCTGGAGTTGGTTACAGGGGTGGTTACAAATGGAACACAAATGGTGAGTTTGTAAAACATAGTGCAGAACTCAGGGATGTCAACACCGCAATTGAAATATGTGAAAAGATGTTAATGTGATACCACATATAACACAATATGACATAACAATATTTGTTGATGAAGAAGAGTTAATGGAATCCACTTTGAGAGTGGATAAGGTAGATGCTACCTTGTGTTGAGGTGTGGCACACCCTTGGAGCTTGATTGAAGAATCTGTTGATAATGTCTCTTGTTAGATAGGTCATTATAAGACGTAGATGACCAGTTTAGGAAGTTTATACAAGTTACAGTCCATGACATTAACCGTCCATAAAGTTCATATAAGTAACCACAAGTTGGTGTAGTTACAGTACAGGTGAAATGTCATTTGCAGAACAGTGGTAACCCCACAAGGCACATGGGGCAATGCAGACAGTAATTTAAAAACAAAACACCAGCATAGTAGAAAAGTCAATGTTTATGTTGCTGGCTGCTGGATGGCTGATTGGCAGACACATTGGCCAGGGGTGCATTAGATTGTGCATTGAGTCCTTTTAATGGAGTAGCCACACACACACTGGCATGTCATTTGTGTTGTGGTAGTTGATTACAAACCTGCACAAAGGTTAACAGTCTATAAAAAGGTAAGTTTACAATAAACCGTTAAAAACACAGTTCATACTAGAGCAATAGGTTTGTATAAAGTGCCAGCCATGTTTGAAACAAGCAGCAGTGAAGAAAATTGATGTCTTGCTTGAAGATCAATTGAAGAAAAATCTTCTTGCTGAAGTTAGGGGATTGCCCCTACCCCAGACTTAACTTCATATTAAGCAGAAACAATAAGCTTGATTGCAGAGTCTGAACGAACTGGACCTTTTTTAGTTAAAGTTCTACAAATAGGTGTAATTTTGCTGAAAACATTACATTTGCAGAGGTAATAACTTGATTCATGTAGTAGTCCTTATGTGGAACCAATCAGGCACAAAGATGCATCAACGCTGTGGCAGTTGTTTTCTTTTCAGGAAAAAGATAAAGGTCTTGGCAACTTAGATGAAAGTATTACTGCTGTTGAACATGAAGATCTTATGTGTGCCACACTGTGGAAACCTGCAAACTTACAAAGTGTGTTAGAAACTGAGTTAAAAATACATAAATAACAATCTTTTAAACCAATGACTTTTTGTTTTGTAAAGAGTGGTGTAACAGAGCTTAAATTCTGGCAATTGGAAAGAGAAAAATAAAAATGGGACATCAACCATACACCTGGGGGTGCAAGCCGAGGTCCAGTATACCATTTGACCATCTGTAAATCCATGACAATGTTATGGTTACACCCTGCTTCTAAATCACAGAAGCAGTTATAGTGGTGATATGATTTCTGTCTGTTGCTAGCAGGCCTAACTGAGACCTGAGTTATAAAATCTTGTAATGTTACAATAACATGATTCAAACATATAGTTTATGGCAATATGCCTGTTACACTATGCAATAGTGGGACAAACACACATATTGTTGGCCTATGCCAACTTAATAATAGTGCCTATTGCACCTGTGACAAGTGAAAGGGTCTACCTTCTTTACCCTATATGGTGAAATACTCCAAAGTACTGAGGGTGTACATCCGCCTTCCTCCAGTCCTCGGGTACCACACTATCCTCCCATGATTTATTAAAAAGAGTAGCCAGTGGTGTCACTAGTTCCTCCCTTAATTCTTTTAGAATTCTGGGGTGAATTCCATCAGGACCCATTGCTTTGTCCACCTTCAGTTTTAGGAGTTCTTGCAGAACCCTTTCTTCTGTGAAAGGACTGGGATTGACCCCCTTATCAAGAGTGCTTCTGTTAATTGGATTAGGCACTTCCCCCTCCTCTTTTGTGAATACTGAGCAGAAATATTCATTCAGTATCCCTGCTTTTTCACTGTCCCCCTCTGCCCACCCACCATTCATTCTATTCAGCCTCACTTTCCCTCCCTTTGTCTTTCTACGCTCCCTGATGTACCTATAAAAGGGTTTATCCCCCTTCTTAACCGAGTTGGCTATCCTTTCCTCAGTTTGGGCCTTTGCTATTCTGACTTCCCTCCCTGCTTCCTTCTGCCTTAACTGGTACAGCTCTCGTCCTGCTCCTTCTGTGTTTCCTTATACTTCCGAATGCTATCTTTTCTTCCTGACTTTCACAGCCACCTCTTTTGAGAACCATAGTGGCTTTTTCTTTCGTTTGATTTGTTTATTTGCTTCACACAAAGGCTTGTTGCCTCTGTGATGGCAGTTTTGATGATTCCCCATTGTTGCTCCACACCTCCTTCTAGCCTGTTTGCTAGTGCTTTTCTGAGGCACTCTCCCATCTTGCCAAAGTCAGCCCTCCTAAAGTCTAGTACCCTCACTTTTGTATGGCTTGACTCTGTAGCTGAGTTTAATGTGAACTAAAAATCTTTCTGCACATTGCAATCTATGATGTCATATCTCTTCACCTTCAACACTACCTGCTCCAACCAACAACTACATACAAAAGTTCTTCACTGACCCTGTCTAGGCAGCACAAATGTTTTGTTAAAAATAAATCTAATTAAAACAGTCAGATATAAGGCAAAGAAGCTTCTTCTTTTTTTACTGTAATAGGTTCTGCACCAAAGGCAGTCAATGCTATCTTGCAACTTTGACAACAGAACATAATTACAAAACACAGATATGCACTGGAAAATATGCGAGAAAGAGACAGAGCATTACCTTGTTTAGTATATGTATCACAGAAATAAAACAGACAGGCATAAAAAAAACTTTAAATAAAAAAAATTCAGACTTACCCGGTGCCAAGGTATTTTCCTTCTTTTCTGATACACTGGTCCAATTGAGAAAACCGACTATAGGACCTTCATGATAATCTCCAAACGCTGCAGCTATTAACCCTTTCAAATGTTTTCTTTTGGCCATTTCAGTAACCTGCCAAACCAAGTCTTTTCCAGAGCTGTGATTTGCAGTTTAAAAATCTATAGCAGTACTAGGTACTAGGTTGAGATCCACCTGGTGGAGGTCCCCAGTACCTGGGTTTGGGATCAAATGTTTCAGCCTCTATAGGAGGCAAGGGAACTTGAAATTGATACAAAAAAAACTTGAAACTACACAGATAGGGAACATGGGGGGGGGGGATTTTCAAATCAACCCATTTGTAGTCACACCTACTGTGCATACATCCACAGTAGTTTATTTTCTTTCTCTAAATGTTGCTTATCTAACGTTACTTGCATTTCTACTAAAAGCAGCCTGAACTGTGAAAGCCTTCATCGGCTCTAATAGTATACTTCCTCTTTTCCACTGACATGCTATTTTAGCAGGCACAAATTACAAGGGAAGTTGCCCTTGCTTGTTTGAGAGACTTTTCCTTAATACATCTCTCCACATATCCTTAAACCTGGGGTCCTCAAGCCCCCACATAAATATCCTTAAACCTGGGGTCCTTAGACCCCCACATAAATATTCATTACCCTTACCCAGCTTATAGCTGCTCCATAGACCTTTTTCTGTAGGTTCAAGTCCACTCGAACACTCAGAGTCCATTAGACTCTTTTTCCCAGCCCCACAGTTAGATTATGACCCTTACATGTGTGGACTCTGTCTAGATTACAAAAAAAACTTTACCAAATTACCAGAATTACAACCAAACCAGCTCCTAGGGCAGGCTCGCCATTTTGTTAACTGGATCCAATTATACAGTTTATACAGGTTCCTGGTTGGTAATTCTCAGTAATTCAGTAAAGCCAACACACTATTTCTTTGCCAAATTTGTTGTAATTTATTGAGATGGTCTATTATTTGTAGGCATCAGGTAGCCTGCTACTACCAGAGTGTACCTGATACAATTTAATCTTACAGCCAATGAAACAGTCCATGGAACAGTCCATTGGGGTGTTTCTAACATGCGATCTAGACAGCTAGTAATATTTGCATTACAGGGCTACAGAATTTGCAGAGACACATGAAACCATATATCTCTGGATCCCCCAAGCCATCTATGGATAGTCACAGACTGCAGATTGTCTCAGACTGCGTCTTCTCGAAGGGACACTGGACATAACCATAGGTCCCATATTTATGTGTAGCAAGCTTAGAAAAAAATGCAAGGCTGGAATTTCCCAAAAACTACCTCAGCAGTTTTAAACACAGACAATATGTCATTCTGCAAATCATAAGACTCGGGTTCAAAAATACATTGGCCAAAAGGTACCTTGGTCACAAGATACTTTTTTGACACTTTGCTGAGACATGCAGTCATTCTTAAATGGAAAAACAAGTAATCAGGGTTTTTTTATTTATCAAAAATACTTACTTCAGGATACAGAAAACATGCAAGGGGATGTGACTGTTTTAAAAATACTCGGTTTACAGATAAAAAAACAGACAGTGGCCAAATTGGGGGACTCAATTCAAGGCCAGCCGTGGTTACTAGCAGCTGCATTCTTAACTTAGCTGTAACCTTTTAAAAAGACATGTTTTGGTATACAATATTTTCTGCTGAATAGGGCAATTCCAAATTAGACCTCTGCTCTGTGCTTCTTGAATTATTTCATTTTCTTCATTTCAACCATTAACCTTTCACAGTGTACTGTATTGTATTAATGCCCAGGACCACCTTGAAAATGAACTTGCTCAATGGTGTTTATGCCTGGTTAAATAGAGTGAGTGATTGATTGACAGTCTTACACATGCATTCACATTAACTGACATGGTGGTATCATTTATTTACTTAGCCACTTGCAGCCATTTGCTGCTAGAAATACCAATTCACATGTTGGCATCATTTAGTCATCTACTAGCCATCTTTACTTTTTACTAGCCCTTTATCAATCTACACTAGTCATTTTACACCTTTCTAGCTCCTCAACCTTTTGCTTAGCCAACTACATATTGTTGATAAAAGTTTTGTCACTGGTCACTAAAGCCTTGGCCACTGGTCATTAAACTTTGGCCATTGGCCACTTTCAACAATTGGGACCTGGCATCTTTGTCCCACATTCCTGTTCCTCCTTTCTGTCCCTCACTCATGACTGAAATCCTCTGGAGATAGGATGTCTAGTGTAGCAGGACAAATTTTGTGGCATGCCCTTCCCTGTGAAATGACGGTGGCTTTCTTGCTAACCCTTTTTATATCACATTTGAAAACACATTAGTTTATATTTTGGACTGGCCTCGTAATTCTTTTATGCTAATTTTAACCTGTTGTTTAAATTTATCTGTCTGCTGTAAGGCACTCAGAGCCATCTGGATTGAGCGCAATACAAATAAAATTGACTTGACTTGGGCCTCATGAAGACCTCACCACGACTATCTGGCAACTGCCCCACTCCATCCCAGCCATCCCCAAGAGAGCAAACAGGACTTACCGAGTGCCTGAAGATGCTCCTTTTCTAAGTTCGCATCCTAACGCTGACTCTGTTGTCATTTCAGCTGCTCATGACTGCTTCACCACCCCTAAGCACATGAGCACTTCTCCGGAGATCAGAAAGTTGAGGCAGATTGACCAGTGTGGAAAGAAAGTCTATTCCTCAGCTACATGTGCATTACAGTCCCTCATTTATGTAGCCCACATGGTATCTCACCAGAAGGCCACCATAGCCAAGCTTGAAGCCCGTGTCCAGTCCATGGAAGCTTCGGACCTCAAGGAGGAACTCGCCAAGAACATTCGCCAGTCCAAGATTTCATGCTTACAACTGTCAATGCAGTGGCTCGGACCTCGGCGACTGCTGTCTCCCTTCAGCGGCACACTTGGCTTCGCATCTCTGGTCTCGCTAATGAAGTCCAGTCTACGATTCATGTTGCTCCTTTCAGGGGCTCAGTGCTTTTTGGGTAGACACCAAAGATATTATTACAGACCTTCAGCACCGTGGCCAGGCCCTTAGGTCTGTAAGGTCCATGTACCGATCGGGCACCCAAACATAGCAGCCCTTTCAGAAAAAGACCTGGAGGCAGCGTCACCAAGCCCAGACTCATCGTCGGGGTAAACGCAAAGCCACGGGAACCCTGTCCTCTCCTCCTGCCTCCAAGAATCAGCGTTGGTCCAGGAACCCTCCCCCGGCCCACCCTGCCACCTTCTGACCCCTTTGCCTGACCTTCTCCTCTGTCTCAGAGCGAGGAGCCGGTGGGGGTGGAGGTTTGCTTGCCACATACAGGAAAGGGTGAAGCATCACCTCCGATGTGTGGGTCCTGCAGTTAGTGTCCCAAGGGCATACCCTGGAGTTTCTGGAACTTCCTCCAGAGTCTCCTCCTCCTCGAAGGTCCGCCTAATCTCAAGACCAGGCCATTCTTGTAAGGGAGGAAGTGCAGGCTCTCTTACTAAAAGAAGCAATAGAGCCAGTCCCTCTTCGTCACAGAGGACAGGTGCTTTACTCCCATTTTTTTCTTGGTCTCAAAAAAAGACAGGTGACCTGCGACCCATACTCGACCTCGGCAGACTCAATCTGTTCAAGTACAAAAAAATTCAGGATGCAATCCTTCCAGAGCCTTCTACCTCTTCTTCAGGAGGCACATTGGCTCTGTACTTTGGATATGCAGGATGCCTATCTGCACATCCTGATTTTTCCCAGCCACTGCCACTTCCTGCACTTCACCTTCCAAGGGGAGCACTTCCAATTTCAAGCTCTCCCCTTTGGTCTTTCTTCGGCACCTTGGGTTTTTACCAAGTGCCTTGCGTTAGTGGCTGCCCCCTTCGTCCTCTGGGCATAGCATTTTTTTTCCCCTGCCTGGATGACTGGCTGATTTCAGCCCCATCAAGGGAGTCTCTTTTGGAGGCCCTTGCCACCAGCCTGGACTTCTTTTCCAG
This sequence comes from Neoceratodus forsteri, assembly GCA_016271365.2. Lineage (NCBI taxonomy): Eukaryota > Metazoa > Chordata > Ceratodontiformes > Ceratodontidae > Neoceratodus > Neoceratodus forsteri. The sequence goes on from JADMNL010000022.1 coordinate 185,058,952, forward strand.
ATTGGAGATCACTGTCCATATTCCCAAATCTTCCCGTCTCCATCACCAAACCTTAAGTTTATTGGAGCAGTCTTGGATACAGTCCAGGGCAGAGCCTTCCTTCCTTCGGACAGGATGCAAACTCTGATCAGGCAGGCCACTCTAGTAGCCTCTTCCAGGTTCCTCCCAGCCTGGGAGGTGCTTCATTTACTGGGTTTGATGGCAGCCTCCATTTCCACGGTTCCCCTGGCAAGGCTGTACATGAGAGTTGCCCAGTGGTCCTTGCATATTCAGTGGGATCAACTTCAGGACAACCTGGACCATTAGGTTCTAATTTCCTCCGCCTTTCAGAAGGACTTGGCTTGGTGGAGGGATCCCTCGAACCTATCTGTAGGCCTCCCATTTCGAGGACCATCCCAGCTGGCATCACTAACCACAGATGCCTCCAACCTGGGTTGGGGGGCTCATTTGGGGGACCATCAAGCTCGGGGACTTTGGTCCCGCTTGGAGACGTCCTTGCACATCAATGTCTTGGAGATGAGAGTAGTTCTGTATTCATTTCAAGTGTTCCAGTCTCTTCTTCCTCAGGGATTACTGTTCATCCAGACAGACAACATGTCAGTCATCTGGTACATCAACAAGCAGGGATGCACTTGATTGTACCCCCTTTGCAGGGAGGCAGTGAGAATGTGGAACTGGGCAGTCCAGCACGGCCTTTCTCTCACAGCAGTGCATGTTCCAGGAGTGCAAAACGTACTGGCGGACAGCCTCAACAAATCTCATGTCCTCAGTCACGAATGGGAACTAAATCTGGAAGTAGCAGATTCATTGTTTCAAAGATGGGGATGACGGGAACTCGACCTTTTCACCTCCCCATCCAATGCAAAACTTCACAGTTTTTGCTCGCTCGTTCCAAGGCATGGTGCTTTCTGGCATGGCGCATTGTCTCTCTTGGACAGAGAAATTATTTTATGCTTTCCCTCCATTTGCCATTCTACAAAGGGTTCTCATAAAGCTTCTGATGGAGAGAGCACAGACGATCCTGATTGCTCCTCTCTGGCTGAGGCAAATTTGGTTCTCGCTCCTTCAGCAGTTGACAAGGGAACCCCCAGTTCTGCTTCCATTGACCCACAACCTCCTGACTCAGTATCGGGGCCGGCTTGTGCATCTGGGGCTCAGTACCTTGCATTTGCTTGCGTGGCTCCTGCAGACATAGCGAGACCTCGCTTTGGGGTTTCCAGTAGAGTTGCCCAGGTTTTAGTGGAGGCTAGAAAACCCTCCACTAGATCCACTTACGCTATGAAGTGGCAACACTTTTCTATTTTTGCAGTGTCCAAGGGTTGGGACCCTTTTACTTGTTCTGCCCCACAGATCATGGAATACCTCCTTGTCCTTTCCAATTCAGGCCATTCTGATTCCTCACTGAAGGTACATTTATCTGCCATTTCGGCATACCATGTGCTAGTGGGTGGCAAACCTGTGGCACAGTTGGAAGTCTCCAAAACCTTTCTGAAGGGGATTCTCCATCTGAACCCCCCCCCATCCGCAGCCCCACACCACCTTGGGATTTGAGTTTATGTTGGAGAAGATCACTCTCCCTCCTTTTGAACCAGCAATGAGCTGCAACTTACATTTTCTCTCTCTTGGAAAGTGCTATTTTTAGTTGCCATTACTTCTGCTCGAAGAATTTCTGAGCTTCAGGCCCTGGTGTGTAAGGGCCTTATTTGATTTTTCATAGGGATCGGGCAGTCCTCAGAACAAATCCTAAGTTCTTGCCTAAGGTGGTGTCGGAGTTCACACTGAATCAGTCAGTGGAACTTCCAGTCTATTTTCCGGCTCCCATGAATAAGGATGAGGCACTTCTGCACGCCTTAGATGTGCATCGTGTCCTAAGGTGTTACACTCATCAGACCAAAGATTCCCATAAGGACGACCAACTCTTTGTTTTGTTTGTCCCCAAATCCTTAGGGAAAGCTGCCTTCAAACAGTGCCTGTCCAAGTGGTTAGTGAACTGTATCTGCTTTTATCAGAAGTACGACAAACTTCTGCCGAGGTCCACTAGGGGCATGGCTGCTTCTGCAGCGGACATATGTGCAGCAGCAGCCTGTAGTTCAGTCCACACCTTTACCAAGCCTTACAGTCTGAACATTGCTTCTAGGCGAAGGGCAGAATTTGGCCTTGCTGTTTTGCAGGGCCTTCTGTCCTAGGCTGGTTCCCGTTCTGTTTTTCCCTTTCGGGTTTCTCCTCCTCCTGCATTTCTCTAGGCCTCTTTTCAGAGGGACTGCTTGGGATTCAGTCCTACATGTTATGACCTACTGCTGGAATCCTCTCAAAGTAAAATAGTACAGTTACATACGAACTTACCTTAACAGTAGATCTTTGAGAGAGGTTCCTACAGTAGGTCATGTTTTTCCCCTCCCTCCTTCACCCAGCTTTCTTTTGGGTCTCCAGAACCTGTTCCATCTCCTTTCTTTCCTTTTTGGTCTCCGGCGGGAAGACTGTAGGGCGGGCATGGGGACTGCCCAATATATAGGGTCAAGCTGACATCGGTCACGTGACATCAGGTGGGCGTTCCCCCATCAGACATTGCTGGAAAAGTCTGCCGTGATGTCCAGATGCCAAATGGCACTAGTCCAACATGTTATGACCTACTGCAGGAACCTCTCTCGAAGATTTACTGTTGCAGTAAGTTCTTACATAACTGTACTATAATAATTTCCTTTGGTGTTTCTTACTGGTCTAGTGTAGGCATTGCGTCAAGCTCTGAAGGCTATCCGGTCCTCAGGAGATTTAATCTCTTATTTATCCAGGTGAAACACCATTGAGTTAGCTCAAATAGATTTAGAATGTCTCACAGTTGCCCAAAACTGATCCCTCTTTGACAGAGCTTTTTTAATGCCTTCATTAAATCATGGACAAGAAGCTTCTTTTTTTTTTGTAACTCCTCCACACTCTCTCCAGCCTCGTCTCTTCAGGAGCCCCAGTGGAGTCTGGCCCCATTTCAGCCACCTTCCTTAGCCTCCCGGAATCCCCCACAGAGCCGCAGTTCTACTCCCCGGGCAGGGATAAGGTGGGGCTCTGCACCTCGAACACTTCTTGTTTTGTCGGGATCCAGGACCGGCCAGGCAGGTGTGAGCCATGAAGGGTCTGCTCCAGAGCCCCGTCTACCCAGAGCCTGGAGAGTGTTTTTCCCTGTTCTTTGCAGGTGTGACGTGGCATCCGACGTCAAGGCGTGACTGCTAACGTCCATCACATCTTCCCCCTTGTATCCGACTCTGTGCTTTCTGCATCCCGGGCCTCCACCTGGTGCCAGTCAAGTGCCGAATCGCTATCCCCCCTCACTCACAGAGAAGATGAGCAGTCCTTGGGACGCTCGGTCTTCTCCTTCCGGCTGGAGCTCCGACTCCCCAGCCTCGTTCCCAAACCCAGGTTGTCAGTGTCGCATGCGGTAGTGCTACCACTGTGCCAGCAGGCTAACCCTGACAAGAGGCTTTTTTTTTTTTTTAACTCTGCAGCTAATCATTGGGGCATGTTTATTTATGGTACAGCTGAGGGTGGAATTGAAAACGGCTGTGGCTTCATTATTAGTAGGTGTTGGGTAAAAGTTTTGCCAGTTGATGGCCCTCAGGTGTGCTAGGAAGCTTGCTGAGTTAAACTTCCTAAGACTCCTCTTAATAATAAGTTTGCCGATAGGGGTAGGTTTTAAAATATTCCTAACACACTACTGTATTACGGTCACTGAGATCATTATGGAAAGCAGCTTCTTGCAATATTTTGCATGTGGTCTATTTGTAATGACTAGGTCAGTAAAAGAGCTGGTGAGAGTTTTTTTATTATTATTTGTTTATGATTTTTTTTCAGATAAAAATTGGCAATGAGGTACATCTGGAAATATACAGAGCATTTACATAGCTTAATTAAAAAAACATATCTAAATAGTTCACTAAGGATTACAGTCAATAAATACAGATGAGTGCAATTCGATGTTCGGTAAAATCATACATACTGCAAATATATAAAGTGTCAACTCAGAGGGATGTCCATTATTCCTATGTAGACAAGTACTAAATGTCTGATTTTCTGGTTGAGCCCATACAATAAAGGAATGTTTCTTAAGTGCTCTCTTGTAGATGTTTAAATGCATTTTCATGGAGCAAAAGAAGGATCCAAAGGAATTATATAAAATACCCATTTTCTCCATCTTAATTCAAACAGATCCACTTTATCTCCAGCCCTGGTAATCAGCTGTTCTAAGGTAGAAATCTCTTTAAGCATACCATGCCATTCCTGTAATGTGGGGGGGAGGGGTGCTCTGCCCCATCTCCTGGTAATAACTTTCTTTGCCACCAGTATATAAGTTATCAATAAGGAGCCTTTTTGAACACGTAAACCATCTGGAGGAATTGTCAGAAGAACCAATTCTGGGGTTAAAACTGCTTCTTCTCCAACTAATTCAATCAGGGCCTGTGAAATCAGGTGCCAAAATTCTCTCAGGACGGCATGACCAGAATATACAGGTATGACCCACTTGTTGTTCCCCACATTTCCTCCAGCATTCCCCGGTGACGGTAGTTGTAAATTTAGACCATTTGGTGGAATAAAAAATCTTATCTTACTTCAAGAGGGCTCTTGCAGTAGGTAATTACATATAGGACTAAAGCTGGCAGGCGTCAGGACCCCACAGACAAATTTCTAGCTAGCAGTCTCTGGTGGGGGACCGCCCCCCATGTCAGGTGACCGGCATCAGGTGACGTCAGTATAAAGGGGGAGTCCCCCACGCCCGCCTTCCAGTTCTTTCCCGCCATTAGCTTGTGAAAGCACCTCACAGTTAAGTTCCTACTGCTTCATCAGTCTGTTGTCGGTTAATTTTACCGAATTGTTCATGTTTCTTGTTATATTTCTTACACATTGCCATGTATGTCGTCCCCTGCTCCTTCCGATTAGCATAAAAACGAGTGCGACTTGTGCGGCGCCCAACTCCCGCATAACGACGGTCATTCCCAGTGTCTCTTCTGTCTAGGCCCAGATCACCCCATGGAGAAATGCCAGCACTGCCAACAATTCAACACCGCCACCCGCAAACTGAGGCAGCAGTCCACGGAGGCCCACATTTTAAAAAAGAAGATGTCCTCCATGGAAAAGGAGCTGAAGAAGCTCAGGCAGGCCTCAACTTCCCCTGAGGGTCACCATAAGAAGAAGGAGAAGCACCGGGACTCCACTTCCATGGCCACCATGACTCCTGCCGGAGTCGCCATGCTCCAGGTAACGTCCCCCCCAGGGGACTGACAGTTTCGACAGCCGTCTTGGAGGTTTCTAAGGTGGCAGCATCCTTCCCGTTGGGCTCATGCTCGGGCCCCTGGGGGAGCCTCAGGACGAAGGAGTTACGCTCCCGGGAAGGCCGCCACTGTGCGGCCTTCTGGGTCGAAGGGTCTGTTAAGCTGGACGCTGGTGCCACTGGACGCCCACCCAGATGGGGCCGGTAAGACGCCTGCCCCTTTGGGGGAGTGCGTGGCCCCAAAGACGTCCACCAAGGCCGCTCCTTCCATGCAGCCTTCGTCGGACGTCGGATCCGACAAGTCAGATGCCGGCTCCTCCGACATCCACCTGGATCCCTCCGGTAAGGCAAACGTCAGGCCCTCCGACACTCACATGGCATTAGAGCTGACACTGGACCCTGTCGACCTGTCTGCCATCCCTGGCTCGCCGCTGGTAACCGAGGCTCCAGCATCTCCCCTGTTGGACCCCGGGAATTTCAGTCCTCCTTCCCTGGGTGACACAGAGAATGTTGGTATGCTTCCGTCAGGTCTCCCTCCCATAGGGCCGGATCCTCTGATGCCGTACCCTGGGACGCCGGCTCACACGCCAGTCTACCCGATGCCGGGCGACATCCCATTCCTGGATGCCCTCCCAATGCTGGACCCGAAGCCTGCGGGGCCACCTGTTCCTGACCCACACACTGGGCCTCTCCCAGGGCCTTCTGCTCCGGCAGAGCACCTGGTTCCCGGGTATCCGACTCCGTCCTATCCGACGCCGTCCTACCTGGGACCGCAGTATCCTGCACCGCAGTACCAGACGTCGGCCTACCCGATGCAGAAGTACCCAACGCCGGGCTTCCCACCGTCAGCCTATGGATACATGCCCTACAGATACCCTCAGTATCTGTATCCCCCTCCTCCTTCTCCACTGCCCCCCCAGCCACCGGTGGACTTGAAGGAGACTCTGGCTGCCTGGTGGGCTGAGGCCAAGGCTCAGCTCAGCAGGGAGGTGGAGAGCTGTCTACCAATGCCGGTCCCGGTAATGGATCCCCGTCGCCGGAGACGAGAGACTCCTACCCAACACCAGAGGTGAGCCCTCGGGTGCCAGGGCTGGGGAGGACACGCTACCCCGAGGGTTGCCCAAGGAGTCCATTCCTCCCCTGCGCTGGGAGGGGTCTTCATCCTCTTCATCGGAGACCTCTGACTCAGATACCGAGGGGTGCTCCGACCCGGATGTCGAGCCACGCACCCCAGACCATCCCAGGCCCAGGACTCATCCAAAGTCTCCTCCGGAAGATCCTTCCTTTCTGTAGTTGCTGAGAAAAATCCAGGAAGTCCACCAGTGGCAATCTCTGGAGCCAGATCCACAGCGGAAGAAGCTCACTGCCCATTTGGATCTGCTGGAAACTGCTCCGACATTGATTCCACCCTGGATTGAACCTCACGCCGACCTTGTTTCCACCATTTGGAAACAACCATCCCCGCTAGCCCCCTTCCAAGGAAGGCAGATAGGCTATACCAGAATCCTGAGGGTGTGGATTCCTTGAGCACACACCTGAAGGCCGACTTAGTCGTGATTAGTGCCGCTCACGGCCGGTCGGCAAACCTGAAACATCTCAGCTCATCTCCACCTGACAAGGAATCCCATCTTCTGGACCAGCACGGGAAGGAGGTGTATGCTTCTTCCACTCTGGGGACCAGGGCCCTGAACTATGTTGCACATACTGGGGACTACCAGAAGACTATCCTGAGTCAGGTGGAATCCAGATTGGACTCCCTTCTTGAGTCTCAGACCAAGCAGGAAGTGGCTGATTTTGTTCCGTTCTGCTCATTTGGCCAGTCGGCTCATGCTTCATTCCACGTATGATGCAGTGGATACAGCTGGTCGGAGCTCGGCTTTCACTGTAGGTCTTTTGGCATCATGCCTGGCTCCGGGTGTCAGGATTGGTCCCGGAGATGCAATCCACTATCCAGAGTGCGCCCTTCAGGTGTTCTGTGGAGATGTCAAGGACATCATCACCGACCTGCAAGAGAAGGGCACTGCACTTAAGTCTGTTGACTCTTTGTACTGGCCCACTCAGGGACAGTGTCGCCCTTTTTGCAGACGTTCTCGGCCTAAAGTGAAACCTCAGGGCAAGCGGGCAAACAAATGTCAGGCCCCTCTGGCTGCCAAGCCCCACCACCCAAAAAAGCGGTGGGAACTTCCCAGATGAACTAGTAGGTGGGAGGTTCTCCTTCCCTCTACCGGGTTGGGAGAGGATTTTACATCAGATGCTTGGGTGCTCCAACTGATAACAGCAGGACACTCAATCAAGTTCCTCCAGAAACCACCCAGAAGACCACCTCCCAAGTCGTCTTACTCCCCGGAACATCTTCCTCTGGTCCTAGAAGAAATTTCCTCCCTTCTCTCGAAGGCGGCACTAGAGCCTGTCCTGACCCACCTTTGGGAAACAGGTTACTATTCCCATTTCTTCCTAGTTCCAAAGAAAATGGGAGACATGAGGCCTATTTTAGACCTTAGTTCCCTGAACATGTTCATGGAGTACATGCGTTTCAGGATGCTCTTCCTGCAGAGCCTTCTGTTGCTCCTTCAGCAGGGACAGTGGCTGTACTCACTGGATATGCAGGATGCCTACCTACATATCCCCATCTGCCCTTCCCACCACAAATTCCTTCGTTTTTTGTTGCAGGGGGACCACTACCAATTCAGGGCCCTCCCATTTGGTCTTTCTGAGTGTTCACTAAATGCCTGTCTGTGGTGGTGGCCCACCTGTGTACCTAGGGGGTGCAGGTCTTCCCATACCTGGACAACTGGCTCCTGGCAGCCCCCTCCAGGGAGGAACTTCTGTGCTCCCTCTCCCTTACCCTGCAGGTTTTCACCAGCCTGGGTATCGCCATCAACCAGGCCAAGTCCCATCTGGTCCCTTGCCAAAGGCTCCAGTTTATAGGGACAATCCTGGACATGACCCTCAGCATGGCCTTTCTGCCCCTCAACAGGGTGGATACCCTCCAGGCTCATGCAAGCCTGCTGTCCCGTCGCAGACGGGTCAGTGCCCAGTCAGTCCTTCACCTGCTCGGGCTCACAGCAGCTGCTATTCTGACAGTCCCGAGTGCTCAGCTCCATATGAGAATCTCTCAGTGGATGCTTCGGTCTCGGTGGGACCAGACACTAGATGACCTAGACCAGGAAGTTCTGGTTTCCGATCCCACAGTCCAGGACTTGCAATGGTGGATGGTGCGAGAGAACCTTTAATGGGGGGGGGGTTCCCTTTTGCCTCGAACCCCCCTCCCAAACATTGACAACAGATGCCTCGGGAGAGGGCTGGGGGACTCATCTAAGTTCTCGGAGAACTCGGGGCTCCTGGTCCAGACTTGAGCAGACTCTTCATATAAATGTGCTCCAGCTCAGAGCCATTCTGTATGCTCTCCAGGCTCTGAACTCTTATGGCCTTCCCGGCCATATGATCATCCAGACGGACAACATGTGCGTAGTCTGGTACATCAACAAGCAGGGAGGAACACGTTCCTACCCTCTATGCAGGGAAGCAATGAGAGTTTGGAACTGGGCTGTTCAGCACAGCCTTCACCTGATGGCAGTTCATGTTCCGGTAGTCGAGAACACGCTGGCGGACCACCTCAGCCGGTCCTCAGCAAAGGCCCATGAATGGGAATTGGATCAAGGGTTGGCAGATGACATCTTTCAGCGCTGGGGAACCCCCCAGGTAGACCTGTCCCCTCAAAACACAAAGCTTCCCGCCTTCTGCTCACTCACTCTAGGGTGAGGCATTTTTTGGCAGGATGCCGTGTCTCTCAACTGGAAGGGCAAATTCATCTATGCCTTCCTGCCGATTCCTTTGATTCCGAGGGTCTTAAACAAACTCAGCTTAGAAGGAGCTTGGATGATCCTCATCACTCCATTTTGGCCCAGGCAAGTTTGGTTCTCTCTTCTGCAACAATTTTCAGAGAAACCTCCACTTCCTCTTCCACAGCATATGCTGACCCAGGATCGGGGGACCCTGATTCATCCGGGTCTCAAATCCCTTCATTTGCATGTGTGGCTCCTACAGACATAGCCCTGGCCCGATTCGTTTTTTTTCCGCTCGTGGCCGATATCCTAGTGGAGGCCAGAAAGCCTTCCACTAGATCCACCTACACCATGAAATGGAATCGGTTCTCAGTTTGGGCCTCTTCCAAGGATTTCGAGCCATTCTCTTGCCCTGTCGGGAGAATTCTGGACTACATGCGTCATCTCTTTGACCTGGGTCTCAGCCATTCCTCCTTGAAGGTTCATATGGTGGCTATCTCTGCCTACCATGTCCCTTTTGGTGACAAAACCTTTGCACAGTTGGAAGTCTCTAAGACTTTCCTTCGAGGGGTTCTCCATTTATGACCCCCTATCTGCGTTCCAGCCCCTCCTTGGGACCTGAACTTTGTTCTGGAGAAGCTTACCCTGCCTCCCTTTGAGCCGGCAGCCTCAGCAGACTTGAAGTTCCTCTTGTGGAAGACTCTCTTCCTAGTGGCCATTACTTCAGCTCGAAGGATTTCCGAGCTTCAGGCCTTGATGTGTAAATTCCCGTATTTATTTTTCCACAAGGAACGAGTGGCTCTGCACAATAATCCTAAGTTTCTCCCTAAGGTAGTGGCAGAATCTACACTGAATCAATCCATTGAGCTACCTGTCTTCCTTACGCTACACTCCAATCAAGGGGAGTATCTCTTGCATACTTTGGATGTTCACAGAATACTGAGATACTGCACCACTTGGAGTAAGGATCTCAGGAAGTCTGATCAGCTTTTTGTCTCTTTTGCTCACAAAAGGGAAGGCAATGCTGTTTCTAAGCAATGCTTGTTGAAATGGTTGGCTCATTTTATCACTTTCTGTTACGAAAAGTACAAGACCCTGCCAGGTCAGGTCAGAGGTCACTCCACCAGAGGAGTAGCTGCCTCTGCAACTTGTTTCAAGAATGTGTCAGCGGCAGACATCTGCGCAGCCGCAACTTGGACTTCCATCCACACCTTTACAAAACACTACAGTTTGGACATTGCCTCTTGCAGTGGAGCAGGCTTTGGGTTGGCTGTTTTGCAAGGTCTTCTTTCCTAAGACCCTTACAGCCGGAGGTTTACTGGTTAGTAGTTTTCCTCCTCTCGAGTGCTTTTCCTTGTTCCAGACTGCTTGGGACTCACTATTGCAAAAGCCCTCTTGAAGTAAGTGAGTACAGTTACGTAAGAACTTACCGTAACAGTAGATCTTTGAGAGAGGCTCTTGCAGTAGGTAATGCCTTCCCACCCTCCATCTCCCTTAGCTTTTTCAGCTCCTTTTCCAGGAAGGGAAATATCGGCTTCTTTCTCGTCTTGCCTTTTTGGCCCTTGGTGGGAAAGAACTGGAAGGCGGGCGTGGGGGACCGCCCCTTTATATTGACGTCAGTCACCTGACATGGGGGCGTTCCCCCACCAGAGACTGCTAGCTTTAGTCCTATATGTAATTACCTACTGCAAGAGCCTCCCTTGAAGATCTACTGCTATGGTAAGTTCTTACGTAACTGTACTTTTCTGGTTTTCCATGCAAATTCCCTCCAATAGGGTGCACTCAACAGGCCGGAAGTAAGCTTACTATATTTTTCCCATTCATCAATTTGGATTGGCATGAGAAGCTCTCTATTCCAGTCTTCTAATATACCCCTAGTAGATCCTCTAGACATTTCCTGAAGACTCCTCTAAAGTAGTCCTATGAAATGTGGCCAGATTTGGCCTCCTCTAGTAGTTACAGCTAAGTGCAGTATCAGAGGGAGGGGTTTAGGTGAAAAAACTAATCAATCTCTGACTTATTATTTCATTAAGTCGAGTGTATAGCTGATGGTCCTGTGGATTAAGCCTATAGCTTTCCTGTAAATTCTGGAAAGGGATTACCCCCCCCCATCTGTAATTTTATAGATTGATGTAAGACCTCTTTTTGCCCAGCTCTGCAAGGTTTGTTTTTCTTGTGGCAGAAGAGCGTTTAATAGTGTTAGAAGCTAATCTAAGTGGGAAAAAATATATTTTAAATCTGGGGAATTTTGAAGTTTATGCCAAACCTGAAATGTAGATTGTGCTCTTTTATATAATAGGTTTTATCTGTTTTGTGGGGTTTACCATTGGAGGAGAGCAGACCCAGAAGATCCTGTAAAGGATTCAAGGACATCTCTATTTTCTTCCAGGAAATGTCATAATTTGGGTTGCACCAATTAAATATACTGGTTAATGCTGTAGCTTGGGCATATTTATAAAGATCAGGTAGGTTCAAACCTCCCATCCCTTCAGGAAGTTGTAAGATTGACCACTTTATTCTAGGCCTTTTTCCCTCCCATACGAATCTAGCAAGATATCTATTCCACGAAATAAAATACATCTGTGAGGGAAATTCTGGTATTGGTACAGATGACACAAAGATCTGCAACAGGGTTGATACACAAGGTGTGGTGGAAAGAATGAAAAGGGACTTGGCAAGGTTGGAGGAATGGTCAAATATGTGGCAGCTCATATTCAGTGCAAAGAAGTGCAAGGTAATGCATCTAGAAAACAAAAACCAAGGGGGAAGAGTATACAATGGGAGGTGAGTTAATAACAACAAAAATCGAAAGAGACCTAGAATTAATTATATCAGATGACCTAAAGGTGGGCAAGCAATGTGAGAAGGCATTAAGGAGAGCTGGGGGGATACTGGGATGCATAGAGAGAGGCATCAACAGTAAAAAACAGAAGTTATCCCTCTGTACAGACAGTTAGTGAGACCCCATCTGAAGTACTGCATGCAATTCTGGAGACCCCAGAGGAGGGCAACCAAAATGGTGCAGGGTCTGCACCAGAAGACATACGAGGAGAGACTAAAGCAGCTTAGTATTTATACCCTTGAGGAAAGGAGGGAGAGGGGGGACATGATAGAAACTTTCAAGTATCTCAAGGGAATTAACAAAGTACAATAGGGTAGTATCTTTCAGAAGAAGAGATGTGCAAGAACAAGGGGGCACAATTTGAAGATGGAGGGGACGGCTCAGAGGTAATGTTAGAAAGTATTTTTTTCACAGAGAGGGTTGTGGATACATAGAACAGCCTTCCTGAGGAGGTTGTGGAGTCAGGAACAGTAGTAGAATTCAAGAATGCATGGGACGGGCATAAGGCAATTCTAGTGGGGGGTTAGGAGGAAGTAAGCTGTTGATTAACTAGAATCTGAAGCTTATCCATCAGGTAGGGAAATGGGCAGACTAGGTGGGCCAAGCAGTCCTTATCTGCCGTCAAATTCTATGTTTCTATTGTAGAAAACAGGTGAGGTAGAATGTTCATACGTATTAAGTCCATTCTAGAGTAAAAGGGCAGATGGAGTTGAGACCATCTATGAAGGTCTAGCTCTATTTGTTGAATAAGATGTTCATAATTAAGTAGTATAATATTTGAGATTTGTTGCGGTAGTTGTATACCTAAATATTTTATTTTAGTCTTATTCCATCTAAGGGAAGATGGGCTTTCAGATTTGGGGAAGGTGAGAAATAGGAAGTGAGCACTTCCATTTTAGTAAGATTTGTCTTGTATCCGGAGAGTCTGGAGAATTGGTCCAGGACAGTCCATAAAGCTGGGAGGGAGGTTTCAGGATTAGTGACTGTTAGGAGGACATCATCTGCATATAAAGTATGTTTCCAGGATTGATTCCCTATTAAAACCCCAGAAATCTCTCTATTATCTCTAATAGTCATAGCTAAAGGTTCAATATATAAAGCAAAAAGGTGTGGTGAGAGGGGGCAGCCCTGCCTTGTTCCCCTTTCTAATGAGATGGGTGTGGATATTCCTCCATTAATTTTAATATAAGCCCTTGGGCAGGAGTAAATGTGTCTCAACCAATTTATAAACTCATTTGGGAAATCAAAAACTGCCAATACCTGCCATAAGTAACTCCAAGAAACCCTATGGTGAGATGATTTTTTTTTTGTTTGACCTGGTGGTTCCGGTAATTATTTGAGTTAGACCCAGATTGTCGCAGAGATTCTTTAGAGGGTTTGATTTTGAGCTAAGCCAATCCAAATTCAAGTTGCTAAGAATTATTTATTCATTTGTGCTAGTGTCTATAAAATTATGCAGATGGGGCAAGAGGACCAGACCCCCAGAGGGTGGTCTGTAGCAACCTAATATGTTAATTGATTCGGCAGATGAGATGGATAGTTTTAATGCCAGGCATTTGAATTCCTTCGGCTTGGAGATGTCATGAAGGACAGTGGCAGATAACCTATTATTCACATAGATGACCACTCCCCCCCCCTTGTAGCTCTGCCTACATGATATAAGGTGTAGGATGGAAGGGCTAGAGCTTGTTCCAAGATGGTACCCTTCAGCCAGGTTTCTGTCAATAACAAAATATCCAGAATAGTATGGGATACCCATGCTCATATGTCAGTCAGTTTCTTTAGAAAACTACAGATGTTAAGTATTGTGTTTAGTCCCTTAGCAGAGGCAAAATCAGTGGGTGATGCTAATGGGGAGATAGGCCCAGGACTGAGCAGCTCTATATTACCTGAGCAGAGGAGAAGCATAAGAATTATTAGCTGTATCCAAAGTCTCGTGGAGATGTTGTTCAGCTTATGCTGGGGCTCATGCAGGTGACACAGAGAAGCTGGCCACTTTTTACAGCTAGAGAATTGGTAGCGCACAGGAGTAAAATGGCATGGAATATGGGGGAGATACTGGAGATAAGTTTTAATGCATATATACCCTAGTTGAATGGTCCCAAAGAGGATGGGGGTTGGTGGCAATGGTTGGTTGGACATTGGATTAGATGTGTGAGCATGAGGAATAGGCTCTCGATCTGTAATAAGGATAGATGGAGACACAAATAATAGTAAGATGGCGAAAAACATTTTTGCACCGTATAAATCAAGTTGACAACGGTTTAATTACAGCCAGCACTGAGTACAGGCGGGATCATGATCATGAGATTTAGCTACAATTTGCTATAATAGAAAAAACATAGGTAAGAGAGTCTCAGTGGAGCTGCCGTGAATATTTTGAAAGAATTAGTAAAGTAGCAAAATAAGATATTAAGTTGCAAAAACAAGTTATGATGCCCCTAGTGGGCTAATAATATAAGGTGCAAATGGGAACATTGTTTGGTTTTCAACCAATAAAGTAGGTGCTGCCATGTGACTGGCAGTAGCAATAAAAGTAACTGTCCAACTAGGGTGGGTGGGTTGTCTGCTTGTCTTGTCTTGATATGTACCTTGGGAGTTCCATGGGTGGGCAGGCAGCTGGTGGAATGAGTCGCTGCAGCGGTTCTCTTAGTAGGAGGTGAGAGCCCGGTCAGGGCTTGCTAGCAGTCGGGGGGGGGGGAAGAATAAAGTTAATTATTATAGCAGGGCAGATCTACTGCTATTCGAGGGGAGGGTTCACAGAAAAGGGGAAGAAGCCAGAGATAATGTTACAGTTGTGAACGGGGGATTAAAACGAGACAGAAAGAAAGTTAAAATAGAGTAAATTAGAACAAAAGGAAAAGAAAAAAACTGACTAAATAAAAAAAATTTCAAACTGTAGGAAGCAAGTCACAATAATTTAACAAATAAAAGGAGTTCACAGAAAGCGCCACCATTTTTATTTTTTGGCTCTTGTACTGCAACATTTTTGGGAATTGTTTTTTATATTGGCACATCAAAGAGACCTTGTGGGCCTTCAAAAAATTGTGAAAAGGTTTTCCAGCTCCTGACTAGGCAGACTGCCACAAAGTGTCTGTGTCCACATGACTGTAAATTACAAGTCCTAATATACTTTTTCCCAAAGGCCTCATTAAAAAGGGTAAACATTTTAAAAAGAATAATGAATTCTCGGTCTGTGTTTGTTTCACCAAGCACGCATCTGAAAGGTCCATCTCCTCATGCTTGGCAGCAAATAACGTAAAAGGTGATGAGAAAAGATAAAGCTGTGCAGTCATCAGATAGGCTTGGTAAAGATGATTCTGACATCAGGGTGTCTGAAATGGGGCAACCCTGAATCCAGTGATGGCAAAAATATAAATAGGCAAGCAGAAAAATGTGAAGCATACCTAACTTCCAAAAGTGCAGTATTGGTGCTTGGAGAACTGCCGACCAGATACCACTCCATATTGACTCCAAGAAGACTTCCTCAGGGCGATAATATAAATAAAAGAGCCTCAGAGCAGACACTGGAAACTGTTTCTGCCAAAAAGAAGCTTAAAGAAAAAAATTTTTACTACAGTGTCTCCTAAACAGTGAAAGAAACTGGCAGATGGCACAGATAAAGTGCCCTCATCATAAGACATATAAAAAGTGGCAATTAATCCAGGCCATGGGAAATTTTAGTAAGATATCTGACCCCCTCCCCCCCGTCTTGGTACCAACCTGTCTGCCTGCAGAGGAGGAAGAAAAACACGTACAAATGGAGGAAAGTGACCCCTTGGATTTAGAGAGTGCACCTGAGAAAGATTTCAAACCTCTTCCAAGGCACAATGAGGACCCGTCATCTTTGCCTCATTTGGCAGACAAATGGCCAATACTGTAAACATCCCCCAGCTAGAGACAAAGGAAGATAAAGAGGATGCTGATTTTGTGGACATGTTGGAGGTAGCACAACCAAGAAGAACGCTACTTCCCATACATAAGCCACTTAAGGCCATATCAAAAGTCATGTCTACACCCACCTTAGCTGCAGCCGTAGATAAGAAAATT
Organism: Neoceratodus forsteri; assembly: GCA_016271365.2. Lineage (NCBI taxonomy): Eukaryota > Metazoa > Chordata > Ceratodontiformes > Ceratodontidae > Neoceratodus > Neoceratodus forsteri. Next base: position 185,074,883 of record JADMNL010000022.1, read on the forward strand.
CGATAGAAAATATCAGGTGGAAAAGCAGGGAGTGGACTACTTTAATGCCCATCCTGATCTTCACTGAGTAGTCCAGGGATGCTTGTGAGAGCAAAAATCACTCGATCTGCACAACTGCAAGTTGTTCGTATACAAGACAGGGTAGCTGTGTACCAGTCCTAAGTTTCTTCTTTCGGTGGTGTCTGAGTTCACTTTAAATCAGTCCATCCACCTGCCTTTATGTTTCCCAGAGCATGCCAATCCAGGGGAAGCAGTGTTCAGTACTTTAGATGTGGATAGAATTTTGAGGTACTATACATAGACTTTGACAGCAGATAAGGACTGCTTGGCCCACCTAGTCTGCCCATTTCCCTACCTACAGGATAAGCTGCAGATCCTAGTTAACCAACAGCCTATTTCTTCCTACCTCCACAAGAACTGCCTTATGTCTGTCCCATGTATTCTTGAATTCTCCCACAGTTTTAGACCCCACAACCTCCTCAGGAAGCTGTTCATGCATCCACTACCCTCTCTGTGAAAAAAATGCTATATATTGTCCTGAACCCCAATCTTTTAAATTGTGTCTCCTTGTTCTTGCATGTCTCTTTTCTGAAAGATGCTGCATTCTTGGACTTTGTTGATTCCACTGAGGTACTTAAACATTTCTATCATGTCCCCCCTTTCCCTCCTTTCCTCAAGGGTATACATATTAAGCTCATTTACTGGATTTATGTGGGACAAAAGAAGGCTGTGGCCTATCGAGATCGTCCCCCTCAATAGTGGATCATTAATTATTTTTGTTGATTTAGCCAAATATCCAACTTTGATTTGAACATTTCAAAGTTATTAATATTAATTAAATCCTGAGGTAATAAATTCCATTGCTTTGATGCCCTAATCTTGAAAAATGTGTCTCTCTTGTTTGTATTTGCCCATTCAATTGTTTATTGCGGAGTCTATTAACTATACGTTTATTTGAAAATACCAATCCACATTGTTTCATTTGTGCTGGAGACTTTAGTATTTTAAACAAAAACAAGAAGTCCCCCCCCCCCAAAGTCTTCTTAAATGTAAGAGATAAAGTTCTGTTTCCATGAGACAAACTTCATATGGTTTATTTTTTAATCTAGGTATCATTTTGGTCATTCGTCTTTGAACTTGTTCTAAACGATTTATGTCCCCTATAGGATATGGGTTCCAGAAGGGGGATCCATAATCTAAATATGGTCTTACATATGCCCTAAACAGAGGAATCAAACATTGTTTAGATTTGTTAATAAAAGTTTTATTAATTTGTTTTAATATAATATTGGCTGTTCTAGCCACTTTGTTACAATGAGAAACAGATGTTAACTTATTGTTGACTAATATACCTAAATCTCTTTCACAGTTTGATTGTTTAAGGTGCATCTTATTTAAATAATAACTTGACCTGGGATTTTTTTCTCCAAAGTGGAGTACAAGACATTTCTCTGTTTTAAAGGTCATGAAATTATTATTTGCCCATACTTCAATATTTTTAAGATCCTGTTTAAAAGTAGTGATGTTAGAAATGTTATCATCTCTGCCTCCAAGTTTAGTGTCATCAGCAAATTTAGAAATATGATTATTTGAGGATATGGGTAGGTCACTTATAAAGATGTTAAACAAGGTGGGTCCCAATACAGAACCCTGGGGAATACCACTAGCGACCCTACCTAACTAAGAGATTGCCCCGTTCACTCTCACCACTTGTGTTCTGTGGTGTAACCAACTAGAAACCCAATTTGTTAAATAATGGGAAAAGACAAACTTGCGCATTTTATTTATTAATATTGAGTGGGATACTTTATCAAATGCCTTGCTGTAATCTAAGCGTATAAGGTCTGAGGGGATATGATTATCCAAATATCTACTTATGTTATTATAAAAGGAAACCAAATTTGTTGTACTTGATGATCCATGTTTAAATCCATGTTGTGTTAGGTATGAAATACCCAGCTGTTCAACTTCACTCTCAATGTATAACTTAATTATTCGCTCCATAACTTTACTAATAATAGAAGTTAGGCTTATTTAGTCTCTCCTCGTATGGCTTCTCTTACAGATCCTGCACCATTCTAGTTGCCCTCTTCTGGACTGCCTCTATCCTGTCTCTGTCCTTGCAGAGATGGGGTCTCCAGAACTGGATGCAGTACTCCAGATGGGGTCTTACCAACTGTCTGTACAGAGGGATAACAACTTCCTGTTTTCTGCTGGTGGTGCTTCTCCCTATGCATCCCAGTATACCCCCAGCTCTCCCTACTGCCTTCTCACATTGCTTGCTAACCTTAAGGTCATCTGATATGATTACCCCCAGGTCCCTTTCCTTTTTTTTTTGTTACTACTTCCCCCCATTGTGTAATCTTCCCCTGGGTTTTTGTTTCCCAGGTGCATTATTTTGCACTTCTTTGCATTGAATCCTAGCTGCCATACTTCCGACCATTCCTCCAACCTTGCCAAGTCCCTTCTCATCCTTTCCATGCCTCCTTGTGCATCAACCCTGTTGCAGATCTTTGTGTCATCTGCAAGAGGCATACTTTTCCTTCAGTCCCTCTGCAATGTCACTTATAAAGACATTAAAAGGACTGGACCCAGTATTGAACCCTGCGGTGCCCACTAGTAACCCCTCTTTCTTCAGGTGGACTCCATTTACAATTACCTTCTGTGTCCTGCTGTCCAGCCAATTTTACCTCAGGCTACCACCCTGGGACCCACTCCCAGGCTGGTTAATTTGACTATTAATCTTTGTGTGGGACTGTGTCAAATGCCTTGCTAAAGTCTAGGTAGGCCATGTCACAGCCCCTCCTGGTCTACTACTTTGGTCACCCAGTCAAAGAAATCAAGTAGATTTGTCTGACATGACCTTCCGCTGTGAACCCATGCTGCCTTGGGTCCTGTGCCCCACTGGCCTCTAGGTACTCAACAATTCTTTCCTTCAGAAGTGATTCCATCACTTTCCCTACCACAGAGGTCAAACTGACAGGTCTGTAGTTTCCTGCCTCTGTCTTGGTCCCACTTTGGAAGGAATCGCATCCGCCTTCCTCCAGTCCTCGGGTACCACACCATCCTCCCACGATTTGTTAAAAAGGGTAGTCAGTGGTTTCACTAGTTCTCCCCTTAATTCTTTTAGAATTCTGGGGTGAATTCCATCAGGCCTCATTGCTTTGTCCACCTTCAGTTTTAGGAGTTCTTGCAGAACCCTTTCTTCTGTGAAACGACTGGGATCGACCCCCCCCCCCATCCAGAGTGCTTCTGTTAATTGTAGTAGGCACCTCCCCCTCCTCTTTTGTGAATACTGAGCAGAAATATTCATTCAGTATCCCTGCTTTTCACTATCCCCTGCCCACCCACCGTTCATTCTATTCAGCCTCACTATCCTCCCTTTGTCTTTCGGCTCTGAGTGTACCTATAAAGGTTTATCCCCCTTCTTAACCGAGTTGGCTATCTTTCCTCAGTTTGGGCCTTTGCTATTCTGACTTCCCTCCCTGCTTCCTTCTGCCTTAACTGGTACAGCTCTCTGTCCTGCTCCTTCTGTGTTTCCTTATACTTCCTGAATGCTATCTTTTTCTCCCTGACTTTCCCCGCCACCTCTTTTGAGAACCATAGTGGCCTTTTCTTTTGTTTTGATTTGTTTATTTGCTTCACACAAAGGCTTGTTGCCTCTGTGATGGCAGTTTTGATGATTCCCCATTGTTGCTCCACCCCTCCTTCTAGCCTGTTTGTAGTGCTTTTCTGATGCACTCTCCCATCTTGCCAGAGTCAGCCCTCCTGAAGTCCAGTACCTTCACCTTTGTATGGCTTGACTCTGTAGCTGAGTTTAACGTGAACCACACTGTTTGGTCACTTGCTCCCGAGCAAAGGACTATAGGAAGTCCTCCAAATTGTTTGGTCCTTTGCCCCTGGGAAAGTGTGCAAACCATGTTTATCCAAATGGTTAGCCAATTGTATCATTCTCTGTTACAGGAAGTACAATAAGGAACTTCCTGGTGTGGTTCGTGGTCATTCAAGCAAAGGCATGGCCACTTTCATGGCATGCTTCAGAAGTGTTTCCACTGCAGAGATCAGTGCAGCTGCTACTTTGAGTACTGTCCATACTTTTACCAAGCACTACAGTCTGCACATCGCCTCTAGGTGTAGGGCCAGTTTCAGCCTGGTTGTTCTACAAGGCCGTCTCTCTTGGGTCCTTTCTACCTTCCACCCGTACTGTCTGACAGTTGTTGCCAGGACTGCTTGGGACTCATCCTACTGGTGTGGCACTGTTGCAAGAGATACCCTCGAAGTAAAATAGTAGTTATATAAGAACTTACTGTAGCAGTAGATCTTACTTTGAGGGTATCTCTTGCAGCAGGCTATCACCGTAGGACTCGAGCCGTCGGGTGCTAGAACCACATGGAAACCTTTCTAGCTAACAGTATACCAAAGGAGGCCGCCCATCTCTCAACATCAGCCCCTGATGTCAACTTATCCTGTATGTGTGACATTCAAGCCCTCCTCAGTACTTTCTTGCCGTCAACCAGCGCATGTTGGACCACAGATTCCGCTGAAGCTACAGTCAATCGCCTGTTTTTCCCGCGCTTTCACTGTGCTTTTTTATTTTCCTCAGCCCAGTAAACATCAAATTTTTTCAGTATTTGTTAGCTCTTTTATGTCTTCTCTTCATCCAAATGCTTCACGAAGTGTGCCTGTAGCAGACAGATTCCTGACAAGGATAGTCATGCTGCGTGCCTCTTAAGTTTAACCTGGCCACCAGTAGAGGATGCCAGAGGACCCTCGAAAGCCACATCTTCAAGCAGAAAGTCACCAAGATGGAACGGGAGCTACAGGCCTGGAACTCCTCCACTTCCCCAGTCTTCGAGCTCCTCTTCCTCCGAATCAAAGGGGAAATCATCGAGGAAGCACAAACACTGGGACAAGGACTGCAACCATCCCCTCTTCATCCCGTTCACGGTCACCACACGAGTCCGTTTCTGGGTCTTCCACCCTCAGGAGATCAATCTCCTGGACCCAGCCCACCCTCCTTCCTTCAGGGCTGTCTCCGGCCCCACTGCCCACCTGGATCTCTTTGACTGGCAGTGGCTCCTTGGGGCAGGGAACATTGGTCCCTGCCCCTCTGCCTCTACTTTTCCAGCCCCTGTTCTCCACAGTAGGAGGCATGACTGAAACTCCATCAATTGGCGTGGATGCTGCTGGTGTCTGTTCTCGCCCTGCTGCCCCGTCACCTGTGCCCCGAAGCCAGTGTCAGTCTTAGGGACCTCCATCAGTCCCACCCCTCAGACACAGGGGCAGGTGTCACTGAGTACTGGCATTTCTTCAAACCAGACCTCTCCCCAGCCATTGCAACCCTCTTCTCCAGCACTGGTCTCTTTCCTGATGCCAGTGCATTTCTATGACGTCACCTGACTGATGCCCCTGGACTTCCGTAGACCACAGGTCCTGATGCCAGTCCCCCCAATGCCAGGTGACCTTCTCCAGCTCTCGGCTCTGCCTACTGCAGGGGACCTGTGCCCTGCCTCCTCACCCCACAGGACCAACGCCTGGGCCTTTACCCACACCTGCTGGGCCGCAGCCAATGTTTTCACCATCAACATCCACAGGCCCAGCACCAGCCTACCTGTATCCAGCACCTTTGGTGCCACTGGCGCATGCCTACCTGTACCCTGTGCCATTTGGGCCCCTGCCACCATACCCTTATCCTGCACCCATGGGCCTGACACCAGTGCTCATGGATTACCATGGCCTAATCTCAGCACTCTGGGCCTTCAAGCAGTCCCAGGCCCCACAACTGGGCCTGTATCAGCTCTCCCACCCACAGGGACCTCCAAGGGGCAATGCCTCACTGGCTCTATTGCATTTGCCTCCTAACACACCCTCTTTGTATACAGATGCGAGCACTCATCCAATGGACCTTCCCCTGTGTGACAGTGAACCGGTGGACTGTACCTCAGACTAGGAGGAGGGTTCTAAGTCTTCCTCACGGGCAGGTGCCTATCCAGGGGATGAGACCAAACCCTCTTTGGTTCCCACCGGACAATCCAACCTTCATGGATATTATGCATCATATCCAGACCACAATGGGGTGGGAGATGGAGGAGCAGAACCCAGAGCGTTGCTGTCTGGCCATCCATCTCTGCCAGTGCAATGTTCCCCTCTGGTGGTCCCCCCATGGTGGAGTCATATAACGACGTTACCAGGGCCACTTGGCCTCACCCGCATGCCATTCCTGTGGTGCCCAAAAAGGCACACAGGTTGTACCACTCTCTTGGTGACAAGTCTTTCTTCGGAGAGCATCCGAAAGCTGACACTGTGGTCATCAATGCAGCCCACAACCGCACCAAGCATACCAAGCACCTCAGTGCTCTCCCTCTAGATAGGGGGTTGAGGCAGCTGGACCAGGTGGACAAGCATGCCTTTGCTTTGGCCTCTCTTGCCATCAAGGCCCCTAACTACCTGAACCACATGGTACAGTGAAATAATTTATTCTGGGATCAGGCTCGGGAGGTGATAGAAGAGATGCCTGATGACCCCTCCAAGAATAAAACTCTGCAGGTCCTGAAAACCGGGTTCCACATCAGTACCCATGTCCTGTGGGTGGTGCAATGACAATGTGACACCCCTTGCCAAACAGTGATGCCAGCATTGATCTCTGGCACCATGCCTGGCTTAGAGTTTTGGGCTTTGCCCCTGGTGTGCAGTCCGATATTCTGGATGCCCTCTATGGTTCAAAACTGTTCTGGGGCAATGTTCAAAACATTATATCTGAGCTCCAAAACCTGGAGGCAGGCACTGAAATCGATCCACTGATGTTCCACACCTGGCTGAAGATGACTCGCTGGGCCCTCTCTTCATCGCTCCTCCAAGAGACAGTCCAGGGCCCTCAAGGCCCCCTGGCAAGCACCAGCAGGGAGTACCCCTGAAGCTCAGCCAGGGGTTGATTCTCCCTCCACCTTCATGGAGGTCCATCACGACCAACAGCTAGGTGCTATAGCTCATAGAGCATGGGCACACTCTAAAATTTCTGGAGTAGTCTTCCACCAATTCACCAAGAGCGTCTGTATATCTTCAAGCCACATCCCTCTCATAAGAGAAGAGATTCAGGCTCTGTTGCTAAAGAAGGCCATCAGGCCCATGCCTCCCTCCCAGCAGGGTCTTGGGGTATTACCCCCATTTCTTCTTGGCCCCATAGAAGACGGGGGACCTTCACCCAATCCTGGATCTTAGCAATCTCAACTTATACATACAGTACAAGCACTTTAAGATGGTCACCTTACAGGGCCTGCTACCTCTGCTCCACCAGGGGGGACTGGCTATGCTCCTTGGAATTGCAGGATGCCTACCTGCACATCAGTCTTTTGGGTCCACGAGCGCTTCCTCCACTTCTGTTTTATGGCACTGTCAGTTTTGTGTCCTCCACTTTGACCTGTTCTCGGCCCAGGGTGTTTACTAAGTGCCTTGTGGTAGTGGGGTGGCTTTGCAAAGACAAGTGTTTTTTGGTGTTTTTGCATTGTTGTTTATCCCGTCCGTGCTCCCGGTGACCCCCCACCTTCAGGCCCCCTTATCAAGTCTCTCCATTACCCTAGCTTACCGAGCTCTTCACCTCACAACGCAGCTGGTCCCTGGCTATCCCCGGATAACCCTTCGCCAGGAAGGTCTCCTCCTCCGAGGGGAAGGAAACTGGGGAGTCCAGCGCAATCCTCTTCAGTAGGGCCCAGGGATGCTGCTGAGGGAGGGAAGCCCATCAAAGGCATCAGAGGAATCGGGGGGGACGGAGAGCTGTCATCCGGCAGCCACCAGTGAGCGGTATTTCCGGTTTTCTGGTTCCCTCATCGCGCCACTCCTGCAGTGCCCCCAGTCTCCACTGGGAGCCGCTGCTTGAGCGAGGCAGTCCCCAATCCCAACCCAGGATAGGAGAGCAGTCCTACGGATGCTCAATCCTATCCTCCCCCTGCCAACCCCCGGCGTCCCGAGTCCGTTCCCGAACCCGGGTCACAGTCATGGTTTGAGGTAAGGCCTCAGCCCTCTGTGCCACTGGAGACAAGTGTTTTACATCTTCCCCTACCTGGATGACTGGCTCATGGCAGCCCCATCCAGAGATCGCCTCCTGCAGACACAGGAAGGCACTTGCTGCTATCAACATGCCCAAGTCCTCGCTTACCCCCTGCCAGCACCTCCTCTGTGTAGGGGCTCTAAATAGCTCAGGGCAAAGCCTTTCTACCTCCGGACAGAGCAGAGTGGCTTATGGCTCAGGCCTGTCTTCTGATTCAGCACTTCCATGTTTCAGCCAGGGAATTCCTCAGACTCCTGGGGATCATGGCCATTGCCGCGGTCCCTCTGGCGAAGCTGTACGAGTGCCCCAGTGGACCCTCTGGGGGTGCAATGGGACCAGCGGCTAGACTCCCTGGATCAGTTAGTGCTTGTTTCGGGCCCTGTCAGAAATGTCCTTCAGTGGTGGCTGGAGCTCGAACATCTGTTTCAGGGGGTGGCCTTTCCTTCCCACCCCCTCAGCAGATTCTCACCACTGACACTTCGGGCCTCGGTTGAGGGGCCCACATGCAATCTCACCAGACCCAAAGGACTTAATCAATGCTCAAACAGGGTTTCCATGACAAAATTCTGGAGATTCAGGCGGTCTTGTATGCTATTCAGACCTTCCAGACTCAGCTCTTTCCAGGTCCGCTCTTAATTCAGGCGGACAACATGTGTGTTTTTTTTTACGTCAACAAGCAGGGGGCACTCATTCCTACCCCCTATGCAGGGAAACAGTGAAAGTCTGGTATTGGGCCATTGAGCCTAGCCTTCAAATCTGTCGTCCTTATTTCCGACAGTAGACGCCCCAAGCCACTTACGATCCAGGGCTCACGAGTGGGAGCTTCTGCCCTCAGTGGCAGAGGACTTCTTCGACAGATGGGGTCAGTCAGAGTTCAACCTTTTTGAATCCCCATTCAATGCAAAACTGCTGAATTTCTGCTCACTAGATCCCATGCCTGGAAATTTTTGCCAAAACACATTGTCCCTCTCTTGGCAGGGAGGTTTCTTTATGCCTTCCTCCCTTCCCACTCCTTTACTGATTTCTAGTCAAGCTCCAGATGGAAAGGGCAATGATGTTTCTCATTATTCCCTTCTGGCCTCGCCAGATCTGGTTTCCTCTCCTATAACAACTGGCAGTGGAACTTCTCTCCCCATGTCCCTGTGCACCAGCTTGCTCTCCCAGGACTGGGGTGCCTGGTCCATACGGACCTCAAGTCACTTCATCTCCATGCTTGGATCCTGAAGATACAGCTATAGCCAGATTTTGGGTTTCCCCCAGAGTGGCCGATGTGTTGGTGGCGGCCAGAAAACCCTCTACTAGAACCATCTATTCCAGGAAGTGGAAGCACTTTGCTCTATGGGCTGCTTTGCATCAGTTGGATCCTTCTTTTTGCCCAGTGGATCAAGACCTGGAGTACCTCCTGTCCCTCTCAGACTTGGGCTTGAGGTACTTTTACATCAAGCATACCATGTACCAGTGGATGGGCACACTGTGGCCCAACTTGATGTATCCCTCACCTTCTTGCGGGGAATCCTGCACTTAAAAACCCCAAACTGAGACCCTAATTTTGTATTAGAAAAGTTTATGTTGCCTCCCTTCGAACTGGCCGCGTCTTGCTACTTATGTTTTCTGTCTTGAAATGCGTTTTTGGTTGCCATTAATTCTGTTCAAAGAATTTCAGAACTTCAGGCTCTCTTGTGTAAGGAGCCTTAACCAGTAAGTTTCTTCCTAAGGTAGTGTCAGGGTTTACTTAAAATCAGCCCGTTTACCTTCCTGTTATTTTCTAGTCAGGGGGAGGTATTGTTCCATACCTTGGATGTACATAGGATTCTGAGATACTATACACACTCTCGTAAGTCCAGCCAATTGTTTGTTTCATTTGCCCTGGGGAGAGAGGGCTCCCCAGTTTAACATTTTTTGTCTAAGTGGTTGTCAAATTGTATCATTTAATGTTACCAGAAGTACAGTAAGGAACTTCCTGGGGCTGTCAAGGGCATGGCTGCCTCAGTAGCTTGTTTTGCAATGTGTCTGCTGCTGACATTTTGTGCTGCTGCCACCTGGAGTACTGTTCACACATTTACCAAGAACTACAGTCTGGACATTGCCTTTCAGAGGCATGCCAGTTTTGGCCTGGCATTTCTTAAAGGCTTTCTTTAAGTGAGCTGTCTTTTTACCTGCCACCCATCCATCCCAACTGCTTCTGCAATGAGTACTGCATGGGACTCTGTCCTACCAGTGATGGCCTGCTATGGATACCTTTGAAGTAAGATAGTACAGTTATGTAAGAACTTACCAGAACAGTAGATCTTTGAGAGGATCTCTGCAGCAGGCTCTGCCTTCCCTCCCTCCTTCCCCCTCTCTTTATCTGTGTCTCACGCCCCTTCCATCAGGGCGCACCTTCCGCTTTTCTTCTACTACCAGGGGTACCTTGGCATTCTCCTCAGTTCCCCACTCAGGACTCCTCTTTCTAGTCTCCAGTGGGAGAACTGAAGAGGACTGAGGGCCACCTGCCCTATATCGGATAGACTGATGTCAGGTGCTAACTTCAGAAGAGGGTGGCCCCCTCTGGTATACTGCTACCTAAAAAGGTTTCTGTGTGGTCCTAGTGCCTGACGGCTTGAGTCCTACCTGTAATAGCCTGCTGCAAGAGATCCTCTCGAAGATTTACTGTTACGGTAAGTTCTTACATAACTGTACAGTCTTCTAGAGGATCTCTTGCAGCAGGCCATGCTTTCCCTCCCTCCTTCCCCCTTTTTTCCTCTTTTGTGGCCTTCAGACCTTCCGTCTTGCTCTCCTTTTCCATAGTGGAGAGCCTTCTGCTTCTTTCTTTTAACTACTCAAAGGATACTCACATTCCTCCTCATTCCCTTGCAGGCTCTTGCTAATGGTCTCTCAAGGGAGAACTGAGGAGGGGTGGTTGCCCACCTTATAGGGTAGGGCGACGCCAGAGGGTGACGTCAACACTGAGCAGCCCTCTGGCAAACTGCTAGCTATAAAGTTTCTGTGTGGTCCTAGTGCCTTGGCTAAGTCCTACTGGTGTGGCCTGCTGCAAGAGATCCTCTTGAAAGATCTGCTGTTACCGGCAAGTTCTTGCGTAACTGTACTTTCTAGGGATGTGGCTATGTTATATCTGCACGTTCTGGCAGCGTCCTTTCCCTTTAAGAGTTGCTGGAAAGTCCTCAAGCTGGCTCCTCCCACCCACTCAGGTGGTATATCCCTCGGCTCTGCCCCATTATGCCAGATCTTCCTTTCTGCTGGAAGAAGCAGGTTCCCTCCTTACTGCTCCCACGTTGAGTAGGCCCTGGTGCTCAAATCTTTGGATTTACTTTCAAAATGTAAACTCGTTAGAGTTTCATCTTCAGATCGCGATCTTCATTTGTGACTGTGATGAAGGAAAAGTCCTCACACGGATTTCACCAGTGCCCATGTGGGAAGAAGATGCACCCTACCCCATGCCACATTACTGCCTGAGTCACGAGCATGATCCCCAGGCCTGTGACTTTTGAAAGTCGTTTCACGATTGGTCATCGAGACACGCCGTGTCCGCCTCGTTGGGCCACCTGGAAAACAGAATCCTCCAGTTAAATCCAAGGAAGCCTGGTATGATCATGCTAGGAAACATAGAAACATAGAATTGGACGGGCAGATAAAGACCGCTTGGCCCACCTAGTCTGCCCATTTTCCTACCTAACAGATAAACTGCAGATCCTAGTCAACCAACAGCTTACTTCCTCCTACCCCACTAGGACTGCCTTATGTCTGTCCCATGCATTCTTGAATTCCCCCACTGTTCTTGACTCCACAACTTCCTCAGGGAGGCTGTTCCATGCATCCGCATCCCTCTCCGTGAAAAATACTTCCTCACATTACCTCTGAGCCGTCCCCCCTCTATCTTTAAATTGTTCCCCCTTGTTCTTGCACATCTCTTTTTCTGAAAGATGCTACCCTCTTGGACTTTGTTGATTCCCTTGAGGTACTTGAAAGTTTCTATCATGTCCCCTCTCTCCCTTCTTTCCTCAAGGGTATACATATTAAGCTCCTTTAGTCTTTCTTCGTATGTCTTCTGGTGCAGACCCTGCACCATTTTGGTTGCCCTCCTCTGGACAGCCTCCACTCTGTCTATGTCTTTGTGGAGATGGGGTCTCCAGAACTGCACACAGTACTCCAGATGGGGTCTCACCAACTGTCTGTACAGAGGGATAACAACTTCCTGTTTTCTACTATTGATGCCTCTTCCTATGCATCTCAGTATCCCTCCAGCCTTCCTTACTGCCTTCTCACATTGCTTGCCCACCTTTAGGTCATCTGATATAATTACCCCCAGGTCCCTTTCCACTTTTACTATTGTCAGTAGAGTGGAGTCCACCGAGCAGTTGGAGTAGCTTAAAGCCTTCGAGGAAGAGGAGGCGGCTCAGGCCGCTGAGCAGTCCTGTTCAGTTTCCACCTTTTTTCCTCTGAAACTGTGCTCCACCTTTTTAGACTCCTTCAAAGAGATGCACCATTCTCTCCTGACTAAGGGAGAGAGTCCTTTGGCTTCACATGGCTCGCACTCCCATAAAAGGGAGAAGGAGTCGAAAGATGAGGAGAAGACTCATCGTCGACATTCTTGGGCTCAAGAGCGGTCTTGGTCCTAGGAATCTCCAGTTTTGACTACGGTCCAAACCGCAGCCTTAGCTGCTGGCTTCAAGGTACCCCCGTCAGGTCAGACAGCTGAGACATGAGCCGATAATCCGGCCCAGATTTTTGTCGACCCAGTTGACCCATTGTCTCATGATGAGGCCGATAGTTCTCTGTTTAGGACTCCGGTCCTACCAGCGACTACCATGCCGAGTCGAATCCTGTGGTCACCAAACGAGACTAGGAGGAGCCGTGGTGTTCCCAGGCTCCCTTCGAACACCCCCGTCGGTCTCCCCGGCAGTCGAGGTCTTCTTCATCAAGCAGGTAAAGTAGATCCTGCTGGCTCCATTCTCTGCACCATGAGAAGCGGTACTACTGCTATTCTTCCTCATTGGCTGAGAGAGGCTTCGCAAGTTGTGTTGAAGCTCGAGGACTTGTTGTGGCAACAGTTAGTGTTGGCCAGTTTGAAACCATCCATGGCCTCGCTCTGGCCATTGCATGACTGTCACTCGATAGACCAATGCCGATGCCTCAGGACTGGCCGGGACTGCCTGGGGAGCCAGTGACAACCATTTCAGCTCGGCCAAAGTTGGCCTCTCCACTGAATGTGATGGAGCCGCCACCCCTGCAGCCTCCAACCAGGGCTCTGATCAAGGAGTCTCAGCCAGCTAAGGGACTTCCCTATAGGCTGCCACTTTCACACCCAGCCGTCCATGGCGGGCCGAGAGCGACCTGGGTGGTCGGCCGTTTTATGAGGATTCTTTGGAGTCCAAGGGCTCTTCTCTGTACTCCTGTCCAGTTGACGAGGAGTCAGTGGGAGGGTCTCTTATCTCTGAATCTACAGAGATGCCACTGGAGTCCATTCAGAAATGGGCTCATTATCCCTCACAGACCTTCTGGATAAGGGATTCTCGATGGAGGCCTGCCCAGTGGCCGGTCATTGTTGGTCTGGCCCTGGAGCTCTGACAGCACCTTGCCTCCTGCCCTGCGCCTTCTGCCTGGATGGCCCCACAGGTGCAGTGGTTCCCTCTCTGGATTTATAGAACACTCCTCGGCCAAGGGGTCGGGTGACCGATTATGTATTTTGGTGCTTGGGCCACAAAGGAGATGCTGATTGGTCCAATTTCTTGGACTCCTTGTCCAGTGGCCTTTCAGCCAGAAAGGTCTATGCTGCCTCCTCGCTCGGGTCTCCATCAGGCGAGCTTGGGAATCTTCGCCACACTTCTTCTACCCTTTTGGGCTCTCTGGATGAGGTGCTTCCTCATCTTCCCTGCGGACCTCCAGACCACAGTCAAGCAGGTCCAGGACCAGGGTTGGGCAGTGGCCAAACATCAACTTCAGATGGCTCTGGACTTGGTGGACTATTGGGCCCGCTCAGTGGTGGATGCAGTTGCCATGTGCCGTAGGGCTTGGCTGAGAGTCTCGACCTTCATGGCAGACACTCAGCATAAATTGGCAGATGTACCTTTTTTGATATTGACCTGTTCGGGCCCGATGTAGATGGTCACCTCCAGCATATTGAGAAATCAAGTGCCACCTTGGACTCTATTATGTCTATCCAGAAGGATCCTAAGGGGCTCCAAGCAGCAGAACTGCAATCCCTTTCAGTCTTCTGCTGCTATGGCTAAATCAGCCCAGCACCAGTCTGGGCAGCAGGCTCACTCTTGGCGCCCTCGGACCAAGTCATGGGCTTCAGTGCCTCAAAAGCCCGGAGGAAAGGGACCCTGCAGTTCCTCTACTGCCTCTTCTTCCTCCAAGCCTGTCCAGTTACGGGATGGGGCTGCCACTCCATGCCCTTTGCACTTCCCGTGGGTCCTCCTGTGGAGGCTCAGCTCTGCACTTCCTTTCCACCTGGTTCACTGTTACCATGGACAGGTGGGTTCTGGAAGAGGTTGGCCAGGGTCTACATCTGGAGTTCAAGCAATACCCTCCAAGCTGAGCCCGCACCCCACGGGAGGACTTGGTATCTGCAGACACTCGGTCAGCTCTTCGAGATGACATAGCCCAACTCCTCCGCAAGGAAGTAATTGTCAGGGTAGCAGATCCTCCATTAAACCCAGGATTTGTCTCCTGGTACATTGTCGTACCGAAACGGACAAGGGGTCTGGCGACCCATTTTAGATCTGCACAACCTGAACAAATTCCTCAGGTCTTGCACCTTCTGGATGGTAACTCCATCCCAGATCATACCATCCCTAGAGCAGGACATGTGGTTTTGCTTTCTGGATCTACAGGACATGTTCTTTCATGTCCTGATCCACCCGTCCCACCGATGGTTCCTTCCAAGCCGAGGGAACCCTCTGCGAGTTCCAGGCCATGCCATTCGGCCTCTCCTCATCCCCCAGGGTCTTCACCAAATGCATTGCAGTGGTGGCAGCCTACGGCAGCATTGAGCGGTCTAGGGGTACCCTGCCTGAATGACTGGCTGATAGCAGGTTCCTCCAGGCAGGAGGTGGAGCAGTCCAGGATCTGGACCTTCAGACCTGCATCGACCTTGGCCTCCTAGTCAATGAGGCGTGTTGGAACTTGTGCCTCGCAGGTGATCAACTTCATCAGGGCAGAGCTCAACTCTTGTTGAGCCAGAGCCAGGCTTCCAACAGGCAGGGTGGAGATTCTCTCCTCCTTTGCCCGATTATTTCTGGTTGGGCCCTTGCACCCTGCCCAGGACTTCCTGCGCCTCCTGGGTTACATGGCTGCCTGCACCACTGTGGTCTGATGGGCCCGGTGGCAAATGCGCTTCCTGCAGTAGGAGCTGGCCAGCCACTGGTTTCAGCACAAAGGTCATTTCAACCAGCTGGTCACTGTGATCCGGAGAATATGGGACACTCTCCACTGGTGGATCATCCCAGGGCATCTTCAGGAAGGGATCCCATTTGTCCACCCCAAGCTGATGGTCATCCTGATGACTGATGTCTCTCACAGGCTGGAGTGCCCATCTGGGGAAACACAGAGTCCATGGGCTCTGGACCCCTGAAGAGTCCTGATGCTACATCAACCTGCTGGAGCTCCGGGCAGTTTAACTAACGCTGACTGCATTCGCTCAATGTGTTCGGGGTCAAGTGGTTCAAGTCCAGATGAACAATACTACAACCATGTACTACCTCAACAGACTGTGTGGGACGCACTCCCTGACCTTGTGCATGGAAGCTCCCCACACTTGGACTCTCATGCACAGCCTGGAGACATATCTCCTAGCCATCCATGTGGCAGGAGCCTCCAGTCAGCTGGCAGATGCCCTCAGCCAGGTGGGCGAGGTGTCTCACAAGTGGTCCCTCCATCCAGAGGTAGTTCACAGTCTGTTCTTCCAGTGCGGCACCCCTCAGGTGGACCTGTTCACCCCAGGAGAACACAAAGATGAGGCTGTTTGCACCCATCCCTCAGCAGGGCTTGCTGCAGGGGATGTCTTCTCGAGGCTGTGGACCCCAGGCTTTCTGTGCCTTCCTCCACTTCCTTGATCCACAAAGTGATGCTCAAGGTCAGGAGGGACAAGGCACAGGTGATCCTGGTGGCTCCAGACTGTTCTCACCAGTTTTGGTACCCAGATCTCCTCAGCCTCAGCAGCCGGCTCCCAAGGCATCTTCCAGCATGCCTGGGTCTGCTCTCCATTAGTCAGAGGAAGATACTCCAACCAGACCTTCAGTCCCTGCACCTGATAGCCTGGTTCCTCAGTGGCTAGAGTTTCAGGCTTTCGGTCTCTCCCAACGATGTCTTCACTGTAGTGGAGGCGTCTAGAAAGGAATCGACCAGAAAATGTTATACCTTCAAATGGAAGAGATTCTCCAGTTGGTGTCAGCGCAAGGGGCTGGACCTCTTGACCTGTCCAGTGGCTAGCATTTTAGACTGTCTGTGGTGTCTCTCCAAGGGGGACTTTGGTCGACGACCCTTAAGGTGCACCTGGCAGCCATCTCTGCTTACCGGCCGTGGGCCATTCAACGGTCGGAGGTGCAGGAGACAGTGGTGTGGTGCTTCTTCAAAGGCTTAGATCACATATATCTCTGGTACATAAACCACCACCATGGGATCTGCTGCTGGTATTGGCAAAGCTCATGGGCAAGCCATTCAAACCGATGCATAGGTCTGAGATGTCTCATCTGTCATGGAAGGCCAGCCTGGTGGCGCTGAGGGCTGAGGTGCTAGATGCCTTACCTTGCACCATGCCGGTGACCCGTGTTCGGAAACGAGCACGGGCTGCCGGGGGTCGGCAGGGGAGGAGAAGGATTGAGCATCAGCTGGACTGCACTCCATCTCTGGGGAGGGGGTACTCCGCAGTCGATGCATGCCTGGCCCTTAGTGGAGGCTGGGGGTTGGCGCACTGGGGGCAGAGCTAAGGCAGATGCCTGGAGGAGCATGCACGGATGTGTGCACACTCCCTCCTTGTGGCATCATTGCACACCTTAGCTCAGGGACAAAAAAACAGGAGGAAAGAGGTGTGGTGCGGGCGTGCCTACATGACTGCCGAGCCTCGCAGGCGCCGCCTCCACGATGGGCACAACCTCTCCAGCTCCGGGTTCATGTGTGAGGCGGGTTGAGGGATCCCCGCCGGCCCACCATGGGGGGCAAGCTGGGGGTCACTGGATAGAGGGTAAGCTGCGAGCGGGGGACGGGGTTGGGGCTCGGGCAAGAGGAACTGCTGCTCGGGGCCAAGGAGAGAAATAGAGTATGAAAAAAAAACACATCTGTCATGGAAGACCACCTTCTTGGTGGCCATCACGTCAGCCAGAAGGATTGGAGAACTTCAGGTGCTCTGTCGAGTCTCCTTACCTTGTCTTCCACAGGGATAAGGTTGTATTGCGCCCCAACCTGAAGTTCCTCCCGAAGGTTGTGTTGGAGTTTCACCTGAACCAGGTGATGACTCTAATGGTGTTCTTTCCAGATCACACCTCAAAGGCTGAACACAGTCTCCATACCCTGGACCTGAGGTGAGCGCTTGCTTATTAAAAAGTGTGCACGGCTGGAGTTTGAGAAGAGGTTTGCCAGCTGTTTGTCACCTATGCTGAAGCCGCACCTGGCAGACCTGCAGCCAAGCGGATGATTGGTGGGTGGATCACTTCCTGCATTGATCTCTGCTATAGGTTGGTGGGTAGGGAGCCCCCCATAGGGCTGTGCGCTCATTCCACCTGCCACACCACTGTGTCGGTGGCTGCTTCTAGGGTTGTCCCTATCCAGGAAATCTGCAGGGCTGCTACCTGGAAGTCAGCACACACCTTCATTTCCCATTACCACATTGATTTAGAGTCACGTCGGGATACTGGTTTTGGTGCCTCAGTTCTC
Organism: Neoceratodus forsteri; assembly: GCA_016271365.2. Lineage (NCBI taxonomy): Eukaryota > Metazoa > Chordata > Ceratodontiformes > Ceratodontidae > Neoceratodus > Neoceratodus forsteri. Next base: position 185,092,797 of record JADMNL010000022.1, read on the forward strand.
CAGTCTCTCTTTCCTAAGTAAGGGGTGTGAGCCTTGCCTCGTTCCAGCCAGGGAACTGCTATGAGTCTGCCAGAACATGTGGACAGAACAACATATCCACATCCCTAGAGACACTGGTTACTCACCTGTAATAGTAGATCTTCCACAGAGTGGTCTTCGCAGGTAATACTTTGGGATATGCAGCAGAGGTCGCTGTGGTACTGCAGCTCTTCTAGCAGTTTTTCACCAGGGACTGCCCACACATGACATCAGCTTCCTGTTTCCTGTATAAATTGGGTGGTTCCTGGTATTCTCAGTTCACCGTCTTCAGCTCAGCAGGTAGTAGCTAGTGCAACTTCTGTATATCAGTCATTGATGAAAAACTTGGAACTAAAATGAATGTCTACTGATTCTTCAACTAAACAAGCTTTATTTAATTCCTGTCATTGTGGTGGGAAGATATACCACTTTGACAATCACACACTTTGTGTAAGGTGTCGGGGACCTATACATGACACCAATTCCTGCAGCTTATATCAGGACTTTAATCAAGCAACTCGTCGACGACAGTTGCTTGAAATTCAGTGACATTTGATGGAGCAGAACATGTCTGTCTTGGAAAACCGGGGGCTCATACCAAGTGCTATCTCTCTGCTGGTTCATGTTCCCAGCAGAAAAAGGAGAAGGAGAAACCCTCCTCACACTCTCTGCCTAGATGTTCATCAACGCCACAGTTTCTGGTGTCCCTCCGTCTATGGGACGTCCTTTAAGCGCTTCTTCGTCGACTGGGGCTCATACCCTCTCATCAGCGATGCTTTCCAGTGATTTATATGCAACAATATATACTGCTGCTCCGTTGACGGGGCTCCTCTCCCGTTGACTGCATTTGACAATTTAAGTGGAAAAAACTTTTTTCCCCCCGCAGGCTCGTTGACGAGACCCCGCATTCCTCAGGAGAAGCCCACAGCTTATGCCTTATTGACTGTCCCTCCACCTACTCAGGTGGCTACTTGTAGGGGTCAGGTGGACAAAGATCGGGACCCTGGTATTTACTGCCCAGGGGTGAGACCTGCTCAGGCTACACATCCCATTCCTTATCTCACCCTTTTGGTTTCCCAACATACCCCCTGCTCACACCCCCACCCTTCCCAAGAAAGGGACCTCACCAATGTAGTCCAGCACGTTTTGCATGCCATGCGGCATTCTCAGCCCTCGGAAGGGATGGGTGATTTCACCCAATCTCCTCCCCCTCCTCCACTTAAAAGATTCCACGGTGACCAGGATACCCTACCACCCTGGTCTTCTCCTCCATTTATAGAAGACTTTGTCAGATGACCAAGAATTGCCACCTGATTTCACAGGTGATCTCAAGGATGAAGAGTTTCAAGATTTGGATTTTTCTAACCTGGAATCCCCCTATTCAGAAATCTCTTCCCTGGCTGAGTATCTGCCTTTACCTGTGGCAGCCTGTCCCCCAGATGAACCTTCCTTTAGTAAAATGATGGATCTTACTTAGAGAGGGCTCTTGCAGTAAGTATTCATGTATAGGATTAAGCCTCCAGGCATCAGGAGCCCACGGAAAAATTTCTAGCTAGCAGTCTCTGGTGGGGGACCACCCCCACGTCAGGTGACCAGCGTCGGTATAAAGGAATGGTCCCTAACACCTGCCTCCCAGTTTTTTCCTGCCGTCGACTTGTGAAAGTTCCTCATGGTAGAACAGTGTTCGTCAGTTCATTCATCAGTCTTAAAGTTTCCAACTTTTTCAACCTTTTTCTCGATTTTTCTAAACATCTACTATGTATGTCATCCCAGACGCCCTCCAAATCGCATAAAAACAAGTGCAACTCGTTTGGTTCCCAGCTTCCACAGGAGTACAGCCACTCCTTGTGCCTCTTCTGTCTAGGCCCCCACCACCCTGTGGAGAAGTGTCAGCACTGCCAGAAGTTCAACTCTGCTACCCACAAGAGAAGCAGCAGTCCCGAAGCCCATCTCCTAAAGAGAAGAAAATGGCCTCATGGAAAAGAGTAAAAGAAGCTTAGGCAACACTTCCCAAAGGCCACAAAGAAGTGACAAGGAGAAGCACTGGGAGTGGGAGTTGTCTTCCACAGCAGCCACGACTTCAGCTGGAGTCGCGGCTCTAAAGGTAACATCCCCTCCAGGGGATCCCTCCTTGACTGCCATCTTGGTGGCTACCAAGAAGGCATTGTCCCTCCCATCGGGCACTTCGGGAGCCTCCAGGGCAAAGGAGGCCTCCACTCCCGTTAAGGCCGTTCCTTCTTCACGGCCTTCCATTCAGAGCTGGACCAGTAAGTCGGATGTCGGTCCCACCGACGCACACCCGGACAAGGCTGATAAGCTGCTCACCTCCTCGGGTGATCGCCCAGCCAAACCCCCTTCCGACAAGGCCACCACTCCTTCACTGCCTTCCTCACACAGGGAGTCCGATAAGTCAGATGCCGGCTCCTCCAACGTCCACTTGGACACTGCCAATAAGACAGCTGCCAGCTCCTCTGACAACTGCCCAGTCAGTAAGCCTGCGCCAGACCCTTTCGTCACATCTGATGCCCCAGGCTCTCCACAATGGATAACCCTGTTGCCTACTAAGGTCCCCATGTCCCCTTGGTTTACATCCGGGGATTTCAACCCTCCTTCCCCCAGTTGAAACCAATGACCTTGTGATGCTGCCGTCAGGGGTCCCCCCTCCTACACTGGACCCTCTGACGCCGGCCGACCCGACACCACCCTTTGGCATCCCTTTGCCCGACGGAAGACCTGTTCCTCTGTCAGGTCAATTGGACCCACTCAACGGTGTACTCACACCGGCCTGACGCCTGCAGGGCCGACGCGTCCTCTGTCCAGCCCACAGCAGGGCCTTTGCCAGGTCCTTCTGCTCCATCAGAGCCCCTTGCGCCAGGATACCCAACATCACAATACCCAGTGCCACAGTACCCGGCCCCTCAGTATCCGATGCCAGGCTTCCCACCAACGGGCTACGGGTACTCCTATTATGGGTACCCACACCACCCATATCCCCACCTCCTCCTCCTCCTCCACTTCCACAGCCCACTACACAGCTGCCAGTGGATCTAAAGAGACCTTGGCCTCCTGGTGGCCTGAGGTCACTGCTCAGCTCACCAGGAGGTCAGGAGTCATCTCCCAACATCAGTCCCTGCACGGACCCCAACGCCAGAGACGGAGACTCCATCCCCAACACCAGAGGAGAACCTTCTGGCACCGAGGCGGAGGACACGTGCCCCGGGAACTCCCCAGAGGGATCGCCCTCCCAGGGAGGAGTATTCTTCCTCTTCCTCAGAGACATCTGACTCAGACTCGAGTCTGACCATGGAGACGAGCCCCATACTCCAGAACACCCGAGGCCGAGGGTTCCTCCAAGTCCCTCCAGAAGACCCTTCCTTTCAAACAACATGAAGTCTTGCTGTATTCTGACAATTGCAGTGATTACTAACCTTTGAACTGCCCTGGAGAACAAAGAGTTAACTTCCTATGCAGGGTATAGAATGCTGAGCTCTGAGCTCAGTTGAAGTCTCTGTCTGGAGTGTTTCAAACCTAAACCGACAGATTTTACTCTGCCTCACTGAACGGTCGCTTCTGGAGATTTCTCCTTCAGTTCGGTTCGAAGTTGGTTAAAGTTTCAGTTTTTGTCGGTTTTAAACCAAAAGTATCCGCATAGTCGGCTTCAGTCTCTGTCTGTGGTGCCGTGAGTACTAGATAGGAATTAGTCTGTTTTTCTGTGTGGAACTTGTAAAGTGCATCTCTGTTCGGCTGAACCGCCATTTGATAGTGAAATATTGTGTTTTGTGTGTTTACTTAGTGTGTGGTCACCGGTTCTTATTGGTTGTAAAAAAAGAAACGTGTTTTAGTGCGTTTTTTTCCAATACCCATGACACGGTTAGGAACCGATAAGGGAGTCTTGCCTGGCGGTTGTCATGAAAAGGGTAAGTTGGTTAGGTTGGCCATGTCTGAGAAACCCAAGAAAAAAAATGGGCCCACTGGGTTTCAACACTGTAGTGAGTGTGGGGAGGTCTTTGCTAAGGCCGATCCCCACACCACCTGTGTTTATTGTCTGGGGTTTGACCACCTCGATTCAGACTGCCAAATATGTAAAAATGTTCCCAAATCTACCCTTGAGAAGAGATTAGGTAGACTGAGGGAAAACAAGGCCGAGAAGTCCGCTGACCTGGATGGCCAGCCTGGTTCGGTTTCGACCGAACCAGAAGGAGTCTCCTCTGACCAGGGCGATACTTCTTCGGCCAAAAGGAGAGCCGATTCCGAGGGATCGGTTATGACAAAAAGAAAACGCAAAGACAAATCGACCGGTTCGGATCCAGAGGTTCATGTTCCGACCGCCGAAGAGATAACCAGAGCGATTCAGATTGTGGAATCGCTCCGTCCGGTTCTGTCCGATCCGGCTCCTTCGGGCAGGGGTTCGGTTCAGTTGGTTCCCCCAGTTCAAGATTATACCTTGAAGATTTTTATGAACCGGAATTTGAAGAGGAAGGGGAATTTGAGGATGATGATGTAAGTGAGGGTCTGGATGTGCCTGTGGAACCGGACATTTCCCCAGACAGACCTTCAGGTGTTTCCTCCTAGGCTTTCTGAGTCCTTCTCATTTTATGTTTTACAGAAAGGTGGTTGAAACCTCCAGCTTCCTATGGAGGAGGCTGTGGAAGATCAAGAGGAGCCTGATTATGTAGAGATGATGGACATCCAGAGTCCAGGAGACTGTCTATTCCTCTCACAAATCTTTTGGAAACAGACACAAAAATCCTAAGGTCTCCTAACACTATACCTCCTGTAGATAGAAGAATGGACAAGAGGTATACACTTTCAGGCTCAGACATGGAGTTCTTATATCAGCAATGCAGCCATGTTGGGGTAGTGCAGGCTGCTGCCTGTGACAAGGCAAATATTCCCTTGGCTTTACACCCCCCCCCCCGACAAGGACTCCAGGAAGATTGATGCCATGGCAAAGAAGCAGTACATGGCATCTTCTTTGGGACGCAGGCAGGCAAATTACATGGCCTATACAACCAGGTACCAGAAGTCCAGGTGGGACACTGTACTGGCACTGGCTAAACAGGCCTCCTCCCAGCTAGCCAAGGAGCTGGAGGCGGTGGCTGCAGTTGGGATTGAGGCATCTAAGGTTCAGTTTCATGCTGCTGTGGACTCTAATGATATGTCATCAAGAGTCATGGCTACATCTGTGGCTCTTCAGAGGATGGCTTGGCTCAGATGTACTAGCCTCTCACAGGACACCCAGGTTAAGGCCATGGATTTTCCTGTAGTGGGTAATTCTCTGTTTGGGGAGCAGACAGAGAATTACATGACGAAAATGGATGAGTACAGGACCACTTACAGGAGTGCTCAAGCCAAGGAAAGGCAGGCAACTCCTCAAAGGCAGCAGTCTAGGGGCAGGGGCATGCCTTTTTACCAAGCATTGGCCTCTTCTTCCTTTTCTCAGAGGGGGTTCTTCAGAGGGAGTGGCAGAAGGGGGATGAGCAGGGCTGCATCCACACCTCAGCCTAAAGCCCCTGCCAAGCAGACACCCTGATGGGCCTGCCTGGGTCGACTCTCCTGTTCCAGTAGGGGGCAGGCTGGCTTACTTTGTCCAGGACTGGATGTCTATTACATCAGACAAGTGGGTCCTGGAAGTAGTAAGCCAGGGGCTGGTTCTCAGCTTCAAAAAATTTCCAAAGATGAGAGCCAGATCTTTTCCACCTGCAAATCTCTCGGAAACCCTTGCCCTAGAGGCAGAGATTTCTTCTCTCCTAGCTTTAAGAGCTATAGAGAGAGTACCTACCCTACACTGGGGTAAAGGACTGTACTCCAGGTACTTCCTGACCCCCAAAAAGACAGGGGAGTGGCGACCCATCCTAGACCTAAGATATCTAAACAAACATCTCTTAAACCAAAGTTCAAGATGGTAACTCTGGGAATAATCCTTCCCTCTCTAAGGCCAGGGGACTGGCTAGCCTCCCTGGACCTCAAAGATGCCTACTTTCACATTCCCATCAGGAGCTCCCACAGAAAGTACCTCAGGTTCGAGTTGCCCTCAGGCCATTATCAGTTCAGAGCAATGCCCTTTGGCCTAACCTCAGCCCCAAGGGTTTTCACAAAGTGTCTGGCAGTAGTAGTTGCCTTTCTAAGAAGGCAAACGATTTCCATTTTTCCATATCTGGACGATTGGCTACTAGTGGGTCAGTCTCCAGACCAAGTCAAGTCTCACCTGCAAGTGACCCAGCAAGTGCTCACTTCTCTAGGATTTCTTCTCAACCTTCCCAAGTCAGTTCTTGAACCAGTCCAGCTTCTTACCTTTATAGGGGCAGAACTGGACACACTCAGAGCAAGAGCCTTTCTTCCTCTAGAAAGGGCAAGGGTTCTTATGGAACTAGCTTCTTCTTTCAGCCTTCGGGTATCTCGACCAGCAAGGCATTTCCTCCAGCTGTTGGGCCACGTGGCAGCTTCAACAGCAGTGGTCCAAGGGGCAAGATTCCAGATGAGGAATATTCAGTTCCACCTGAGAGCTTTCTTGTCTCAGAGGAAGGATTCCTTTACCAAACTGATCCCAGTGACTCTGACCTTGATCCAAGCCCTCCAATGGTGGCAGGATCAGGACAATTTAAGACAAGGTGTTCCTTTTGTTACTCAGCCTTGTTCAGTGGTCCTTACCACGGATGCTTCTCTCCTGGGCTGGGGAGCTCATCTGGGGTCCCTCACTGCCCAGGGGCTGTGATCCCCCCAAGAATCCCTTCTCCACATCAATCTCCTAGAGCTCAGGGCAGTTTTCTGGTCCTAAAAGCTTTCTCTCAGTCCAGTACAGGTAGGTGGTTCAAGTCAGAACAGAACAACACCACCCTGCGGTATCATCAACAAGCAGGAGGCACTTGGTCCACAGCCTTGTGCACAGAAGCCATGAATTTTGTGGTCCCTGGCTTATTCCCTGCAATCCTCTCTTGTAGCAGTTCACCTTCCAGGCAAGGACAATGTGCTAGCAGATGCACTGAGCAGGATCTCTCATAGAAACATAGAAACATAGAATTTGACGGCAGATAAGGACCGCTTGGCCCACCCAGTCTGCCCATTTCCCCTGCCTACTGGATAAGCTGCAGATCCTAGTTAACCAGCAGCCTACTTCTTCCTACCCCCCCCTAGAATTGCCTTATGACTGTCCCATGCATGCTTGAATTCCACCACTGTTTTTGACTCCACGACCTCCTCCGGAAGGCCGTTCCATGCATCCACAACCCTCTCTGTGAAAAAATACTTCCTTAAATTACCTCTGAGCTGCCCCCCCTCTATCTTCAAATTGTGCCCCCTTGTTCTTGCACACCTCTTTTTTTGAAAGATGCTACCCTCTTGGACTTTGTTGATTCCCTTGAGGTACTTGAAAGTTTGTATCATGTCCCCCTCTCCTCCTTTCCTCGAGGCTACATATTCAGCTCCTTAAGTCTCTCTTCTTATGTCTTCCAGTGCAGACCCTGCACCATTTAGTTGCCCTCCTCTGGCAGCTTCCATCCTGTCTATGTCTTTGTGAAGACTGGGTCTCCAGAACTGCATGCAGTACTCCAGATGGGGTCTGACCAGCTGTCTGTACAGAGGATAATAACTTCCTGTTTTCTACTGGTGCTGCCTCCCATGCATCCAGTATCCCCCAGCCTCCTTGCTGCCCTCTCACATTGCTTGCCCACCTTTAGGTCATCTGATATGACTACCCCCGGTTCCTTTCCATTTTTGTGTTGTTAGTATTTCACCCCATTGTGTACTCTTCCCCTGGGTTTTTGTTTCCCAGGTGCATTACCTTGCACTTCTTAGCAATGAATCTAAGCTGCTATACATTTGACCATTCCTCTAACCTTCCCAAGTCCCTTTTCATCCTTTCCACCCCACCTTGTGCATCAACTCTATTGTAGATCTTTGTGTCATCTGCAAAGAGACATACTTTTCCTTCCAGTCCCTCTGCAATGTCGCTTATAAAGACATTGAAGAGGACCGGTCCTAATACTGAACCTTGCAGTACCCCACTAGTAACCTCCCTTTCTTCAGAGTGGACTCCATTTACTATTACTCTCTGTGTCCTATTCTCCAGCCAATTTTTTACCCAGGCTGTCATCTTGGGACCCACTCCAGGGCTAGTTAACTTGTATATTAATCTTTGTTGGGACTGTGTCAAATGCCTTGCTAAAGTCTAGTAGGCCATGTCCACAGCCCTCCTGATCTACTATTTTGTCACCCAGTCAAAGAAATCTATCATATTTGTCTGGCATGACCTTCCTGCTGTGAATCCATGCTGTTTGGGTCCTGTGCCTCTGGCCTCTAGATACTCAACAATTCTTTCCTTCAGAAGTGATTCCATCATTTTCCTACCACTGAGGTTAAACTAACAGGTCTGTAGTTTCCAGATTCTGCCTTGTCTCCCACTTTTGTGAAGAGGAATCACATCTGCCTCCTCCAGTCCTCGGGTACCACCCCATCCTCCCATGATTTGTTAAACAGGGTAGTTGAGTGGTGTCACTAATTCTACCCTTAGTTCTTTAAATTCTGGGATGCCGAATCCCATCAGGCCCATTGCTTTGTCACCTTCAGTTTTAAGAGATTTCTTTCAGAATCCTTTCTTCGTAAATGGGCTGGTATCAACTTCTGTATCCAGAGTGTTTTTACTGTTTGTTTTAGGTACCTCCCCTCTCCTTTGTAAATACTGAGCAAAATTATTTGTTTAGTATCTCTGCCTTTTCACCCCACCCTCCCCCCTTTATTAAGCCTCTTACTATCCCTCCCTTGGTCTTCCTCTCGCCCATGATGTACCTATAAAAGGTTTTAGCCTTCTTAACTGAGTTGGCTATTTTTCCTCGGTTTGGGCTTTTGCTGTTCTGACTGCCTTCCCAGCTTCCTTTGCTTAACTGATACAGTTCTCTGTCCTGCTCCTTCTGTGATTCCTTGTACTTCCTGAAAGCTTTCTTTTTCTCTTGAACCTTCACTGCCACTTCCTTTGAGAACCATAGTGGTTTCTTACATCATTTAGTTTTGTTTATTTGCTTCACGCAAAGCGTTTGTTACCTCTGTGATGGCAGTTTTATTATTCCCCATTGTTCTTCCACCCTCCTTCCTGCCCATTTGCTAGTGCATTCCTTAGGCACTCACCCATTTGGCCAAAGTCAGCCCTCCTAAAGTCCAGTACTTTGCCCTTGTATGGCTTGACTCTATTACTGTGTTTATTGTGAACCATACTGTTCGATGGTCGCTAGTTCCCAGATGCATACCCACTTACATCTGTGATCCTCTTCATCTCCATTTCTGAGAGGCAGAACCAGGTCTAAGATTGCTCCTCTCTCAAGTGGGCTCCAATACTAGTTGTCTAAGGCATGCCCCCTGTAGGGCATCTAGAATAACCCCACTCTTCGAAGTGGCTGCTGCAACTGCACTCCAGTTAACATCTGGCATATTCAGATCACCCATCAGCAATATCTCCCCTTTTTTCTGCCATACTAAGTATACTTTCTATCATTTCCTTGTCCATTTCCTCCCCCTGAGAAGGGGGTCAGTATACAACCCCTGTGCGGATTGTGGTGCCATTGCCGGTCTCCAAATTTACCCACAGTGCTTCTTCTCCTCCTCCCTGTTTTCCCTTTTGTTCTGTTGCTTTGATTCCTTCCCTTATGTAAAGAGCTACTCCTCCTCCTCTTTTACCCTCTCTGTCCCTCCTATAGATAGTGTATCCTGGTATGTTTACGTCCCAGTCATGGTTTTGTGTGAACCATGTTTCTGTGACTGCCACGATATCCAGATGTTCCTCCTCCATCAAGGCCACTAATTCAGGAAGCTTGTTACTCAGACTACGGGCATTGGTACTCATTGCTTTCCATTTTTGATGGCTTTACCTTCTGTTGCAGCATCTCCCACTGACCTTTCTACCTCAGTCTTTTCTGTTTAGCAACCTGTTTTGTAGGGAGGCTGGGATTTTCCTGCTGCTTATCAGTGCCTCCCCTTGACTAGTTTAAAAGCTTGCCAATGAAGCATTTAACCGATTGCTCAAAAGACTTGTTCCTTCCTGGACAGGGCCATCATGAATGGTCCCTGGACCTCAGGTGTTGAAAGTGATTTTTTCAAGGTGGAGCACTCCAGAGATGGATCTCTTTGCAGCCCCAGACAATCACCAACTTCCTCTCTTTTGTTGCAGACCTCCAGTCTTGGGCTCAGTCCCTCTGGACACCCTGATCCTGAATTAGAAAGGGAAGTTTCTGTATGCCTTCCCCCCCTTCCCACTACTGTTCAAAGTTTTGTTAAAAATAAGGTCTCAACCTTGCAAGGTGATTGATTGCTCCAGATTGGGCCAGACAGCCCTGGTACCCCCTGTTGCTGTCCCTAGCAGTCCATCTTCCCCTGTCTCTTCCCAGGAATTACAACCTGTTAACATCCTCTCTGGGAAGGATTTGGTACCCCAATCTTCAGTCTCTCAATCTCAAAGCATGGCTCTTGAAAAGTTAGAGTTTGCAGATCTGCATCTTTCACAGGGGGTTCTGGACATCCTCAAGGCTTCTCGAAAGCCCTCCACCAGAAAGACTTACAACTCCAAATGGAAAAGATTCAGCACTTGGTGTTCTAAGAAGCATATTTCTTCAGACACTGCTGGATTGCCTACGGTTCTGGAGTAAATGGTCCATCTTAATGGCCTAGGCCTCAGACCAGCTACTCTCAAAGTACACTTGTCAGCTGTTTCTGCATTTTTGTCTGTGAGGAAGTCTTCCTCACTATCTTCCCATCCTGTGTTCTGTAAATTTTTTAAAGGATTGTTTCACACCAATCCTCCTTTTAGAGACCCTGCCCCTGCCTTGGATTTGAATGTTTGCATTGCTCAACTTATGCAACCCCCCTTTAACCTATGTCTTCAGCAGAGCTAAAGTACTTGACTTGGAAAACTGTGTTCCTGGTAGCCATTACCTCTGCCAGGCGTATCAGTGAATTGCAAGCGCTATCAGTGGAACCTGATTTTATCTGATTTCATAGGGTCAAAGTGGTCCTTAGAACCAATAGAAGGTTCTTGCCCAAAGTGGTTTCAGACTTCCATTTAAACCAGTCTTTGTCTCTCCGTTTTCTTCACTGTTCATTCTTCCTCAGGAGAAAGGAGGCTACACAGTTTAGATGTCAAAAGAGCCCTTAGTCACTACATAGAGCATACCAAGGGTCACAGGTTTGACTCCCTCCAGTTGTTCCTCACTTATGGAGAAGTGGGAAAGGGAAAACCTGCCACCAAAAGATCTATTGCCAGGTGGATTGTCTGTTGTATACAATTCTGCTATGAAAAACTGGGAAAAACTCCACCCTCAGGCCTGAGGGCTCATTCCACAAGAGAGGACAGCTGTTTCACTGGCTGCTGCCAGGATATCCTCTCTTAGAAATTTGTCAAGCAGCCAGCTGGAAAAAGTCCATGCCTTTACCAAGCATTACTCTCTGGATATCCAGGCTAGGAGTGATCCTCAGTTTGGCACTGAAGTACTTCAGAGCCTATTCTAAAGTAGGTTCTGTTGCTCCTCCTTTGAGGTACTGCTTGGTAGTCTGCAATTGTCAGAATACAGCAAGACTCCATGTTGTTTGAAGAAGAAATTACTCACCTTAGTAATTATGTTTCTTCTAATGGAGTCTTGCTGTATTCTGACCTTCCTCCCTGCCTTACCTCTCAGAACCTGTTTTTGGGAAGTGGGTGGGCAGGTGCAGTGTTGCACCCCAGGGGTGTTTTTTGCTTGCATCCTCCTCCTTTTTGTTTGGGTGCTGATTTATTATTATTTGTAGTAGATTGGTTTTTGGGTTTCCTGACTTGAGTCTTTCTTGGGAATCCAAAACTTTTTTCAGCCAGTTGGCAAGTAAGAATTTTTACAATTTCCACATAGAATTTTTAGTTTAGTTGGGCTCATAAGAATCTGATGGTTTAAGTTTGAAACACTCCAGACAGAGACTTCAACTGAGCTCGAGCTCATCATTCTATGCCCTGCATAGAAAATTAACTCTTTGTTCTCCGGGGCAGTTCAAAGGTTGGGAATCACTGCAATTGTCAGAATACAGCAAGACTCCATTAGAAGAAACATAATTACTAAGGTGAGTCATTTTTTCTTCTGGAGCTATTAAGGAAGATCCAGGAAACACACCAGTGGCAATCATTGGAGCCAGACCTACAGCGTAAGAAACTTGCTGCTCATTTAGATGTGCCTGAGACCGCTCCTACACTGATTCCACCCTGGATAGAGCCTCACGCTGATGTTATTTCCACCATTTGGAAACAACCTTCTGCACTAGCCCCCCTTCCGTGGAAGGTGGACAGACTATACCAGGTTCTGGAGGGTGTAGACTTTCTCAGCCTTCACCCCAAAGCTGATTCGGTTGTCATTAGCACCACCCACGGCCACTTCGCCAACCCTAAACATCTGAGCTCGTCCCCGCCTGACAAGGAATCCTGGCTTCTGGATCAGTACGGGAAGAAGATCTTTTCCTCATCGACCCTAGGCATCATGGCCCTCAACTACGTCAGTCATATAGGGGATTTCCAGAAGTCCATCCTTGGCCAGGTGGAATCCAAGTTGGGCTCCCTTCCTGATTCTCAAACTAAGCAGGAACTGGGAGACCTAGTCCATTCCATTTGTTTGGCCTGTAGGCACATGCTTTGTGCCACTTACAATGCAGTGGACACAGCTGGAAGGAGCTCAGCCTTTGCTCCGTGTGTCAGAATTGGTCCCTGAGGTACAGTCCGCTATACAAGATGCTCCCTTCAGGGATTTGTTGCTGTTCGGGGGTGATGTCAAGGACATCATAATGGAACTGCAAGAGAAGGGCACTGCACTAAAGTCTTTCCAGACTTTGTACAGACCCCTCAGGGTAACAAGGCCCTTTGTTGCAAACCCAATGAAAACAAAAGCCTCAAGGAAAGCGTACAAAAAAAAGGCCGGGCCCTTCAGCAACCAGGACTCCCAGCAAAATGTCCACGGGAGCTCTCAGCTTGCTGCGCTGCCCACACCTCCTGCCTCCCTCTTCAATGGCCATTCCAGAGGAACCAGTAGGGGGGAGATTCTCCTCTCATCTGCCGGGTTGGGAGAGGATAACGTCAGATGCTTGGGTGCTCCAGCTAATATCGGCAGGACACTCAATAGAGTTTCTGCAGAAACTACCCTGAAAACCACCCCTCAGTCATCTTACTCCCCACAACATCTTCCTCTGGTCCTAGAGGAAATTATCTCCTTTCTGTCATAAGCGGCAATAGAGCCAGTCCACACTCATCTTTGGGGATGGATTACTATTCTCATTTCTTCCTAGTTCCAAAGAAGACAGGAGACTTGAGGCCAGTTCTAGACCTCAGCTCCTTGAACATGTTCGTGGAGTACAAAAGCTTCAGAATTTCCTTGCAGAGCCTTCTACCATTACTTCCGCCGGGATAGTGGCTGTGTGCTCTGGACATGCAGGATGCATACCAGCATATCCCCATATGCCCTTCCCATCGCAAATAACTTCATGTTTGTTTTCTGGGGGACCACTACCAATTCAAGTTCCTCCCATTTGGTCTTTTCTCAGACCCTGAATGTTTACCAAATACCTGTTGGTGGTAGTGGTCCACCATGCGTCTCAAGGCATGCAGGTATTCCTGTATCTGGATGATTGGCCTGACAGCCCCATCCAGGAGGAACCTGCACCCTTTCCTTCAAGTTTTACCAGCCTGGGTATCACCATCAACCAGGCCAAGTCCCACTTGGTCCCTTGCCAACCCTCCAATTTATAGGGGCGATTCTGGACAGCACCACAGGCAAAGCCTTTTGCCTCGGAGAAGGTCAAGACCCTTCAGAATCAGGCTAGTCTTCTGTCTGGTTGCAGGAGGTCGGAGCCAGGTCAGTCCTCCGCCTCCTCTGGCTAATGGCAGCTGCTATTCCAACAGTCCCGTTCAGTCAGCTCTGTATGTGAGAATTTCTCAGTGGACACTTCAGTCGTAAGGGACCAGACCAGGTACACCCAGACCAAGAGGTGCTAGTATTGGATCCCATGATCAGGGACTTGCACTGGTGGATGGGTCAGGAGAACCTGTGTCTGGGAGTTCCTTTCTGCATCGGTCCTCCTTCCCAGACATTGACAATGGATGTGTCGGAGGGCTGGTGTGCCCACCTAGGGTCTCAGTTGGACTGGCAGCTGGTTCAGGTTCTAGCAAATGTGCTTGAACTGAGGGAGTCCTTTATGCCTCCAGGCTCTTCTTCCTTCATTCTTCCTGGTCATCTCCTCATCCAGTCGGACGTGTGTGGTCTGGTCCTCAACAAACAAGGAGGAACACGTTCTACCCCTGTGCCAGGAGGCAATGAGAGTCTGGCATCGGCAGCCCAGCACCACCTTCACCTGGCTGCAGTTCACGTTCTGGGAGTGGAAAACACACTGGCAGATGAACTCAGTCGGTCCTCAGCCAGGTTCCACATATGGGATTTAGATCAGCAGGTCGTAAACAACATCTTTCAGCGGTGGGGGACACCTCAGGTAGACCTCTTCACCTCTCCCCAAAATGCAAAACTTCCCGCCTTTTACTCACTCGCTCTAGGGTGAGATGCTTTCTGGTGGGACGCTCTGTGTCTCTGATGGTGGGATGAATTCATTTATGCCTTCCTCCCATTCCATTAATTCCGAGGGTCCTGAACAATCTTGATCATGAAGGGCTTGAATGATTCTCATGACCCCCTTCTGGTACAGGCAAGTTTGGTTCTCTCTTCTGCAACAGTTTTCAGAGGAACCACCTCTTCCTCTTCCTCTGTCTCAACAATTGTTGACCCAGGATCAGGGTCCCTTGTTCATCCAGTTCTCAGATCCCTTCATCTCCATGCGTGGCTTCTGCAGACGTAGCTAAAGCCCACTTCAGAGTCTCTCCTTTAGTTGCAGACATTTTGGTAAAGGTGAGGAAGCCTTCCACCAGCTCCACCTGTGCTATGAAGTGGAAATGGTTTTCCATCTGGGCAAACTCTAAAGACTTTGAGCCTTTCTTGTGCCCAGCCAACAAAGTCCTGGATTACATTAGTCACCTCTTCAACCTGGGTATCAGCCATTCCTCGTTAAAGGTCCATATGGCAGCTATTTCAGCCTACCATATTCCCTTTGGAGACAGGACTTTTGCTCAGTTGGAAGTCTCTAAGACTTTTCTTATAGGGGTTCTCCATTTGAGACCCCCCATTTGCATTCCTGCCCCTCCATGGGACTTAAATTTCATCCTGGAGAAGCTCACACTGCCTCCCTTTAAGTCCACAGTGGAAGCTGATCTAAAGTTCCTCTCTTGGAAGACGCTCTTCCTAGTGGCCCTCACCTCTGCTCGGCGCATTTCCGAGCTTCAGGCCTTGATGTGTAAAATCCCGTATTTGATTTTCCATAAGGAACGTGTGGCTCTATGCACCAATCCTAAGTTTCTCCCTAAGGTGGTGGCCGAATCTATGCTGAATCAATCTATTGAGCTACCCGCTTTCTTTACGCAACACTCCAATCAAGAGGAGTACCTCTTGTCTACTTTGGATGTTCACAGAATCCTGAGCTACTACACCAATCGGACTAAGGATCTCAGGAAGACTGATCAGCTCTTTGTCTCTTTCGTTCACAGAAGAGAAGGCAATACTGTTTCCAAGCAGTGCCTTTCAAATGGTTGGTGAATTGTATCACTTTCTGTTACTTATAGGTACAAACAAGACCCTTCCGGTCAAGTCAGAGGTCACTCCACCAGAGGAGTAGCTGCCTCTGTGGTTTGTTTCAAGAATGTGTTAGCGACAGACATCTATGCAGCCGCGACTTTGACTTCTGTCCATACCTTCACAATACTACAGTTCGGATGTTGCCTCCGCCGTAGAGCAGGCTTCGGGTTGGCTGTTCGTCAAGGCTGCTGCCTCATGAGGCGTGTTTAGCCCTGAGGTTTTATGTTATGGATGACAATCCTCCTCCCAAGTGTTTTTCCTTGTTCCAGACTGCTTGGGACTCCATCCTATATGTGAATACCTACTGCAAAGAGCCCTCTTGAAGTAAGATAGTACTAGTTATGCAGAACTTATCTTAACGAAGAGTAAGATCTTAGAGAGAGGCCTTGCAGTAGATGTCTCTCCCTCTCCATCCCCCTAAGTATCTTTGCATCATTTCCATAGGTAGGAAATACCCTCTTATCTCCCATCTTGCCTCTTTTGGCCTTGGGTGGAAGAACTGGAAGGCGCGTGTGAGGACTGCCCTTTATGCCATCAACACCGCATGATGCGGTCACCTGATGTGGGGCAGTCCCCCAGAGACTGCTAGCTAGAAATTTTTCCATTGGATACTGATGCCTGCAGCTTAGTCCTATATGAATACCTACTGCAAGAGCCTCTTGAATATCTACTGTTATGGTAATCTTCTTACATAACTGTACTTTCAGATTCAAAAGTCATGGGATTCTCCACTATGGAACATGACAAACAATGTAAGGATATGGCAGAATACCTTGAGTTACCTGAGGAGCTTGTTTTAGTGGTTCCCCTACTAACACCAACTTACCAAAATGCCATGCTGGCTGCTTGGCATCAACCTTCGGCTATTACAGCTGTTCCTGCAAAGCAGATAATCTATATCATGCTCCTCTGCACCATTTCCTTTCTGTCTAGTATTTCAGAAGAAGATTCTGTGGTCATTACTGCTGCTCATGACCATACCAAAAACACAAATATATGAGCTCCTACCTCCTGATAAAGGAATCCCAAAGAACTGACTATCTGGGGAAAAAGGTATTTTTCTCAGGTGCAATGAATGCTCAGAATTTTGGACTGTATGGGTCATATGATTAAATATCAGCATATCCTGGGGTCCTCTGCCATTGAGCTTATCAATAAACTTCCTACAAGAAAGGGTAAATTATTGTCTACAGTGACAACTAGTAATTAAATTTCCTGTCACCTCAGGTCGGGATATGATGCCTTTGATACCTCAGCCTGACTATCAACTGACTGAAACTCCATCAATTGGCGTGGATGCTGCTGGTGTCTGTTCTCGCCCTGCTGCCCCGTCACCTGTGCCCCGAGCCAGTGTCAGTCTTAGGGACCTCCATCAGTCCCACCCCTCAGACACAGGGGCAGGTGTCACTGAGTACTGGCATTTCTTCAAACCAGACCTCTCCCCAGCCATTGCAACCCTCTTCTCCAGCACTGGTCTCTTTCCTGATGCCAGTGCATTCTATCCAGACGTCACCTAGACTGATGCCCCCTGGACTTCCGTAGACCACAGGTCTGATGCCAGTCCCCCCCCAATGCCAGGTTGACCTTCTCCAGCTCTCGCTCTGCCTACTGCAGGGGGACCTGTGCCCTGCCTCCTCACCCCACAGGACCAACGCCTGGGCCTTTACCCACACCTGCTGGGCAGCAGCCAATGTTTTCACCATCAACATCCACAGGCCCAGCACCAGCCTACCTGTATCCAGCACCTTTGGTGCCACTGGCGATGCCTACCTGTACCCTGGCCATTTGGGCCCCTGCCACCATACCCTTATCCTGCACCCATGGGCCTGACACAGTGCTCATGGATTACCATAACCTAATCTCAGCACTCTGGGCCTCAAGCAGTCCCAGGCCCCACAACTGGGCCTGTATCAGCTCTCCCACCCACAGGGACCTCCAAGGGGCAATGCCTCACTGGCTCTATTGCATTTGCCTCCTAACACACCCCCTTTGTATACAGATGCGAGCACTCATCCAATGGACCTTCCCCTGTGTGACAGTGAACCGGTGGACTGTACCTCAGACTAGGAGGAGGGTTCTAAGTCTTCCTCACGGGCAGGTGCCTATCCAGGGGATGAGACCAAACCCTCTTTGGTTCCCACCGGACAATCCAACCTTCATGGATATTATGCATCATATCCAGACCACAATGGGTGGGAGATGGAGAGCAGAACCCAGAGCTTGCTGTCTGGCCATCCATCTCTGCCAGTGCAATGTTCCTCTGGGTGGTCCCATGGTGGGAGTCATATAACGACGTTACCAGGGCCACTTGGCCTCACCCAAGATGCCATTCCTGTGGTGCCCAAAAGGCACACAGGTTGTACCACTCTCTGGTGACAAGTCTTTCTTCGGAGAGCATCCGGCTGACACTGTGGTCATCAATGCAGCCCACAACCATCCAATACATCCAAGCACCTCAGTGCTCTCCCTCTAGATAGGGGTTGAGGCAGCTGGACCAGGTGGACAAGCATGCCTTTGCTTTGGCCTCTCTTGCCATCAAGGCCCCTAACTACCTGAACCACATGGTACAGTGAAATAATTTATTCTGGGATCAGGCTCGGGAGGTGATAGAAGAGATGCCTGATGACCCCTCCAAGAATAAAACTCTGCAGGTCCTGAAAACCGGGTTCCACATCAGTACCCATGTCCTGTGGGTGGTGTACGACAATGTGGACACCTCTTGCCAAACAGTGGATGCCAGCATTGATCTCTGGCACCATGCCTGGCTTAGAGTTTTGGGCTTTGCCCCTGGTGTGCAGTCCGATATTCTGGATGCCCTCTTCTATGGTTCAAAACTGTTCTGGGGCAATGTTCAAAACATTATATCTGAGCTCCAAAACCTGAGGCAGGCACTGAAATCGATCCACTCGATGTTCCACACCTGGCTGAAGATGACTCGCTGGGCCCTCTTTCATCGTTCCTCCAAGAGACAGTCCAGGGCCCCTGCTAAGGCCCCCCTGGCAAGCACCAGCAGGGAGTACCCCTGAAGCTCAGCCAGGGGTTGATTCTCCCTCCACCTTCATGGAGGTCCATCACGACCAACAGCTAGGTGCCATAGCTCATAGAGCATGGGCACACTCTAAAATTTCTGGAGTAGTCTTCCACCAATTCACCAAGAGCGTCTGTATATCTTCAAGCCACATCCCTCTCATAAGAGAAGAGATTCAGGCTCTGTTGCTAAAGAAGGCCATCAGGCCCATGCCTCCCTCCCAGCAGGGTCTTGGGGTATTACCCCCATTTCTTCTTGGCCCCATAGAAGGAGGGACTCACCAATCCTGGATCTTTAGCAATCTCAACTTATACATACAGTACAAGCACTTTAAGATGGTCACCTTACAGGGCCTGCTACCTCTGCTCCACCAGGGGGGACTGGCTATGCTCCTTGGAATTGCAGGATGCCTACCTGCACATCAGTCTTTTGGGTCCACAAGCGCTTCCTCCACTTCTGTTTTATGGCACTGTCAGTTTTGTGTCCTCCACTTTGACCTGTTCTCGGCCCCCAGGGTGTTTACTAAGTGCCTTGTGGTAGTGGCAGTGGCTTTGCAAAGACAAGTGTTTTTTTGGTGTTTTTTTTGCATTATTTGTTTATCCCGTCCGTGCTCCCGGTGACCCCCACACCTTCAGGCCCCTTATCAAGTCCTCTCCGACCCCACCAGCCTTACCCGAGCTCTCTCACCTCACAACGCAGCTGGTCCCTGGGCTATCCCGGATGTAACCCTTCGCCAGGAAGGTCTCCCTCCTCCGAGGGGGAAGGAAACTGGGGGAGTCCAGCGCAATCCTCTTCAGTAGGGCCCAGGGATGCTGCTGAGGGAGGGAAGCCCATCAAAGGCATCAGAGGAATCGGGGGGGACGGAGAGCTGTCATCCGGCAGCCACCAGTGAGCGGTATTTCCGGTTTCTGGTTCCCTCATCGCGCCACTCCTGCAGTGCCCCCAGTCTCCACTGGGAGCCGCTGTGAGCGAGGCAGTCCCATCCAACCCAGGATAGGAGAGCAGTCCCACGGATGCTCAATCCTATCCTCCCCCTGCCAACCCCGCGCCCGAGTCCGCTTCTCAACCCGGTCTCAGTCATGGTTTGAGGTAAGGCCTCAGCCCTCTGTGCCACTGGAGACAAGTGTTTTATCTTCCCCTACCTGGATGACTGGCTCATGGCAGCCCATCCAGAGATCGCCTCCTGCAGACACAGGAAGGCACTTGCTGCTATCAACATGCCCAAGTCCTCGCTACTCCCTGCCAGCACCTCCTCTGTGTAGGGGCTCTAAATAACTCAGGCAAAGCCTTTCTACCTCCGGACAGAGCAGGTGGCTCATGATCAGGCCTGTCTTCTGATTCAGCACTTCCATGTTTCAGCCAGGGAATTCCTCAGACTCCTGGGGATCATGGCCATTGCCACGGTCCCTCTGGCGAAGCTGTACGAGTGCCCCAGTGGACCCTCTGGGGGTGCAATGGGACCAGCGGCTAGACTCCCTGGATCAGTTAGTGCTTGTTTCGGGCCCTGTCAGAAATGTCCTTCAGTGGTGGCTGGAGCTCGAACATCTGTTTCAGGGGGTGGCCTTTCCTTCCCACCCCCTCAGCAGATTCTCACCACTGACACTTCGGGCCTCGGTTGAGGGGCCCACATGCAATCTCACCAGACCCAAAGGACTTAATCAATGCTCAAACAGGGTTTCCATGACAAAATTCTGGAGATTCAGGCGGTCTTGTATGCTATTCAGACCTTCCAGACTCAGCTCTTTCCAGGTCCGCTCTTAATTCAGGCGGACAACATGTGTGTTTTTTTTTACGTCAACAAGCAGGGGGCACTCATTCCTACCCCCTATGCAGGGAAACAGTGAAAGTCTGGTATTGGGCCATTGAGCCTAGCCTTCAAATCTGTCGTCCTTATTTCCGACAGTAGACGCCCCAAGCCACTTACGATCCAGGGCTCACGAGTGGGAGCTTCTGCCCTCAGTGGCAGAGGACTTCTTCGACAGATGGGGTCAGTCAGAGTTCAACCTTTTTGAATCCCCATTCAATGCAAAACTGCTGAATTTCTGCTCACTAGATCCCATGCCTGGAAATTTTTGGCAAAACACATTGTCCCTCTCTTGGCAGGGAGGTTTCTTTATGCCTTCCCTCCCTTCCCACTCCTTTACTGATTTCTAGTCAAGCTCCAGATGGAAAGGGCAATGATGTTTCTCATTATTCCCTTCTGGCCTCGCCAGATCTGGTTTCCTCTCCTATAACAACTGGCAGTGGAACTTCTCTCCCCATGTCCCTGTGCACCAGCTGCTCTCCCAGGACTGGGTGCCTGATCCATCTGGGACCTCAAGTCACTTCATCTCCATGCTTGGATCCTGAAGATACAGCTATAGCCAGATTTTGGGTTTCCCCCAGAGTGGCCGATGTGTTGGTGGCGGCCAGAAAACCCTCTACTAGAACCATCTATTCCAGGAAGTGGAAGCACTTTGCTCTATGGGCTGCTTTGCATCAGTTGGATCCTTCTTTTTGCCCAGTGGATCAAGACCTGGAGTACCTCCTGTCCCTCTCAGACTTGGGCTTGAGGTACTTTTACATCAAGCATACCATGTACCAGTGGATGGGCACACTGTGGCCCAACTTGATGTATCCCTCACCTTCTTACGGGGAATCCTGCACTTAAAAACCCCAAACTGAGACCCTAATTTTGTATTAGAAAAGTTTATGTTGCCTCCCTTCGAACTGGCCGCGTCTTGCTACTTATGTTTTCTGTCTTGAAATGCGTTTTTGGTTGCCATTAATTCTGTTCAAAGAATTTCAGAACTTCAGGCTCTCTTGTGTAAGGAGCCTTAACCAGTAAGTTTCTTCCTAAGGTAGTGTCAGGGTTTACTTAAAATCAGCCCGTTTACCTTCCTGTTATTTTCTAGTCAGGGGGAGGTATTGTTCCATACCTTGGATGTACATAGGATTCTGAGATACTATACACACTCTCGTAAGTCCAGCCAATTGTTTGTTTCATTTGCCCTGGGGAGAGAGGGCTCCCCAGTTTAACATTTTTTGTCTAAGTGGTTGTCAAATTGTATCATTTAATGTTACCAGAAGTACAGTAAGGAACTTCCTGGGGCTGTCAAGGGGCATGGCTGCCTCAGTAGCTTGTTTTTGCAATGTGTCTGCTGCTGACATTTGTGCTGCTGCCACCTGGAGTACTGTTCACACATTTACCAAGAACTACAGTCTGGACATTGCCTTTCAGAGGCATGCCAGTTTTGGCCTGGCATTTCTTAAAGGCTTTCTTTCGTAGGCTGTCTTTTTACCTGCCACCCATCCATCCCAACTGCTTCTGCAATGAGTACTGCATGGGACTCTGTCCTACCAGTGATGGCCTGCTGCAAGGGATACCTTTGAAGTAAGATAGTACAGTTATGTAAGAACTTACCAGAACAGTAGATCTTTGAGAGGATCTCTTGCAGCAGGCTCTGCCTTTCCCTCCCTCCTTCCCCCTCTCTTTATCTGTGTCTCACGCCCCTTCCATCAGGGCGCACCTTCCGCTTTTCTTCTACTACCAGGGGTACCTTGGCATTCTCCTCAGTTCCCCACTCAGGACTCCTCTTTCTAGTCTCCAGTGGGAGAACTGAAGAGGACTGAGGGCCACCTGCCCTATATCGGATAGACTGATGTCAGGTGCTAACTTCAGAAGAGGTGGCCCCTCTGGTATACTGCTACCTAAAAGGTTTCTGTGTGGTCCTAGTGCCTGACGGCTTGAGTCTACCTCTCAATAGCCTGCTGCAGAGATCCTCGAAGATTTACTGTTACGGTAAGTTCTTACATAACTGTACAGTCTTCTAGAGGATCTCTTGCAGCAGGCCATGCTTTCCCTCCCTCCTTCCCCCTTTTTTCCTCTTTTGTGGCCTTCAGACCTTCCGTCTTGCTCTCCTTTTCCATAGTGGAGAGCCTTCTGCTTCTTTCTTTTAACTACTCAAAGGATACCTCACATTCCTCCTCATTCCCCTTGCAGGCTCTTGCTAATGGTCTCTGACGGGAGAACTGAGGAGGGTGTGGGGGTTGCCCACTCTTATAGGGTAGGGCGACGTCAGAGGGTGACGTCAACACTGAGCAGCCCCCTCTGGTAAACTGCTAGCTATAAAGTTTCTGTGTGGTCCTAGTGCCTTTGGCTAAGTCCTACTGGTGTGGCCTGCTGCAAGAGATCCTCTGAAAGATCTGCTGTTACGGCAAGTTCTTGCGTAACTGTACTTTCTAGGGATGTGGCTATGTTATATCTGCACGTTCTGGCAGCGTCCTTTCCCTTTAAGAGTTGCTGGAAAGTCCTCAAGCTGGCTCCTCCCACCCACTCAGGTGGTATATCCCTCGGCTCTGCCCCATTATGCCAGATCTTCCTTTCTGCTGGAAGAAGCAGGTTCCCTCCTTACTGCTCCCACGTTGAGTAGGCCCTGGTGCTCAAATCTTTGGATTTACTTTCAAAATGTAAACTCGTTAGAGTTTCATCTTCAGTGCGATCTTCATTTGTGACTGTGATGAAGGAAAAGTCCTCACACGGATTTCACCAGTGCCCATGTGGGAAGAAGATGCATACCTACCCCATGCCACATTACTGCCTGAGTCACGAGCATGATCCCCAGGCCTGTGACTTTTGAAAGTCGTTTCACGCATTGGTCATCGAGGACCGCCGTGTCCGCCCCAAGTTGGGCCACCTGGAAAAACAGAATCCTCCAGTTAAATCCAAGGAAGCCCGTTGGGTGATCTCCATGGCTGCGGAAACATAGAAACATAGAATTTGACGGCAGATAAAGACCGCTTGGCCCACCTAGTCTGCCCATTTTCCTACCTAACAGATAAACTGCAGATCCTAGTCAACCAACAGCTTACTTCCTCCTACCCCCACTAGGACTGCCTTATGTCTGTCCCATGCATTCTTGAATTCCCCCACTGTTCTTGACTCCACAACTTCCTCAGGGAGGCTGTTCCATGCATCCGCATCCCTCTCCGTGAAAAATACTTCCTCACATTACCTCTGAGCCGTCCCCCCTCTATCTTTAAATTGTTCCCCCTTGTTCTTGCACATCTCTTTTTCTGAAAGATGCTACCCTCTTGGACTTTGTTGATTCCCTTGAGGTACTTGAAAGTTTCTATCATGTCCCTCTCCCTCCTTTCCTCAAGGTATACATATTAAGCTCCTTTAGTCTTTCTTCGTATGTCTTCTGGTGCAGACCCTGCACCATTTTGGTTGCCCTCCTCTGGACAGCCTCCACTCTGTCTATGTCTTTGTGGAGATGGGGTCTCCAGAACTGCACACAGTACTCCAGATGGGGTCTCACCAACTGTCTGTACAGAGGGATAACAACTTCCTGTTTTCTACTATTGATGCCTCTTCCTATGCATCTCAGTATCCCTCCAGCCTTCCTTACTGCCTTCTCACATTGCTTGCCCACCTTTAGGTCATCTGATATAATTACCCCCAGGTCCCTTTCCACTTTTACTATTGTCAGTAGAGTGGAGTCCACCGAGCAGTTGGAGTAGCTTAAAGCCTTCGAGGAAGAGGAGGCGGCTCAGGCCGCTGAGCAGTCCTGTTCAGTTTCCACCTTTTTTCCTCTGAAACTGTGCTCCACCTTTTTAGACTCCTTCAAAGAGATGCACCATTCTCTCCTGACTAAGGGAGAGAGTCCTTTGCTCACATGGCTCGCACTCCCATAAAAGGGAGAAGGAGTCGAAAGATGAGGAGAAGACTCATCGTCGACATTCTTGGGCTCAAGAGCGGTCTTGGTCCTAGGAATCTCCAGTTTTGACTACGGTCCAAACCGCAGCCTTAGCTGCTGGCTTCAAGGTACCCCCGTCAGGTCAGACAGCTGAGACATGAGCCGATAATCCGGCCCAGATTTTTGTCGACCCAGTTGACCCATTGTCTCATGATGAGGCCGATAGTTCTCTGTTTAGGACTCCGGTCCTACCAGCGACTACCATGCCGAGTCGAATCCTGTGGTCACCAAACGAGACTAGGAGGAGCCGTGGTGTTCCCAGGCTCCCTTCGAACACCCCCGTCGGTCTCCCCGGCAGTCGAGGTCTTCTTCATCAAGCAGGTAAAGTAGATCCTGCTGGCTCCATTCTCTGCACCATGAGAAGCGGTACTACTGCTATTCTTCCTCATTGGCTGAGGAGAGGCTTCGACGCAAGTTGTGTTGAAGCTACGAGGACTTGTTGTGGCAACAGTTAGTGTTGGCCAGTTTGAAACCATCCATGGCCTCCGCACTGGCCATTGCATGACTGTCACTCGATAGACCAATGCCGATGCCTCAGGACTGGCCGGGACTGCCTGGGGAGCCAGTGACAACCATTTCAGCTCGGCCAAAGTTGGCCTCTCCACTGAATGTGATGGAGCCGCCACCCCTGCAGCCTCCAACCAGGGCTCTGATCAAGGAGTCTCAGCCAGCTAAGGGACTTCCCTATAGGCTGCCACTTTCACACCCAGCCGTCCATGGCGGGCCGAGAGCGACCTGGGTGGTCGGCCGTTTTATGAGGATTCTTTGGAGTCCAAGGGCTCTTCTCTGTACTCCTGTCCAGTTGACGAGGAGTCAGTGGGAGGGTCTCTTATCTCTGAATCTACAGAGATGCCACTGGAGTCCATTCAGAAATGGGCTCATTATCCCCTCACAGACCTTCTGGATAAGGGGATTCTCCGATGGAGGCCTGCCCAGTGGCCGAAGTCATTGTTGGTCTGGCCCTGGAGCTCTGACAGCACCTTGCCTCCTGCCCTGCGCCTTCTGCCTGGATGGCCCACAGGTACGTGGTTCCCTCTCTGGATTTATAGAACACTCCTCGGCCAAGGGGTCGGTGACCGATTATGTATTTTGGTGCTTGGGCCACAAAGGAGATGCTGATTGGTCCAATTTCTTGGACTCCTTGTCCAGTGGCCTTTCAGCCAGAAAGGTCTATGCTGCCTCCTCGCTCGGTCTCCATCAGACGAGCTTGGGAATCTTCATGGCACACTTCTTCTACACCCTTTTGGGCTCTCTGGATGAGGTGCTTCCTCATCTTCCTGCGGACCTCCAGACCACAGTCAAGCAGGTCCAGGACCAGGGTTGGGCAGTGGCCAAACATCAACTTCAGATGGCTCTGGACTTGGTGGACTATTGGGCCCGCTCAGTGGTGGATGCAGTTGCCATGTGCCGTAGGGCTTGGCTGAGAGTCTCGACCTTCATGGCAGACACTCAGCATAAATTGGCAGATGTCCTTTTTGATATTGACCTGTTCGGGCCCGATGTAGATGGTCACCTCCAGCATATTGAGAAACTGCGCCACCTTGGACTCTATTATGTCTATCCAGAAGGATCCTAGGGGCTCCAAGCAGCAGAACTGCAATCCCTTTCAGTCTTCTGCTGTGGAGCTAATCAGCCCAGCACCAGTCTGGGCAGCAGGCTCACTCTTGGCGCCCTCGGACCAAGTCATGGGCTTCAGTGCCTCAAAAGCCCGGAGGAAAGGGACCCTGCAGTTCCTCTACTGCCTCTTCTTCCTCCAAGCCTGTCCAGTTACGGGATGGGGGCTGCCACCTCCATGCCCTTTGCACTTCCCGTGGGTCCTCCTGTGGAGGGTCAGCTCTGCCACTTCCTTTCCACCTGGTTCACTGTTACCATGGACAGGTGGGTTCTGGAAGAGGTTGGCCAGGGTCTACATCTGGAGTTCAAGCAATACCTCCAAGCTGAGCCCGCACCCCACGGGAGGACTTGGTATCTGCAGACACTGGTCAGCTCTTCGAGATGACATAGCCCAACTCCTCCGCAAGGAAGTAATTGTCAGGGTAGCAGATCCTCCATTAAACCCAGGATTTGTCTCCTGGTACATTGTCGTGCATCGAACGACAAGGGGTCTGGCGACCCATTTTAGATCTGCACAACCTGAATAAATTCCTCAGGTCTTGCACCTTCTGGATGGTAACTCCATCCCAGATCATACCATCCCTAGAGCAGGACATGTGGTTTTGCTTTCTGGATCTACAGGACATGTTCTTTCATGTCCTGATCCACCCGTCCCACCGATGGTTCCTTCCAAGCCGAGGGAACCCTCTGCGAGTTCCAGGCCATGCCATTCGGCCTCTCCTCATCCCCCAGGGTCTTCACCAAATGCATTGCAGTGGTGGCAGCCTACGTGCAGCATTGAGCGGTCTAGGTGTACCCCTGCCTGAATGACTGGCTGATAGCAGGTTCCTCCAGGCAGGAGGTGGAGCAGTCCAGGGATCTGGACCTTCAGACCTGCATCGACCTTGGCCTCCTAGTCAATGAGGCCGTGTTGGAACTTGTGCCCTCGCAGGTGATCAACTTCATCAGGGCAGAGCTCAACTCTTGTTGAGCCAGAGCCAGGCTTCCAACAGGCAGGGTGGAGATTCTCTCCTCCTTTGCCCGATTATTTCTGGTTGGGCCCTTGCACCCTGCCCAGGACTTCCTGCGCCTCCTGGGTTACATGGCTGCCTGCACCACTGTGGTCTGATGGGCCCGGTGGCAAATGCGCTTCCTGCAGTAGGAGCTGGCCAGCCACTGGTTTCAGCACAAAGGTCATTTCAACCAGCTGGTCACTGTGATCCGGAGAATATGGGACACTCTCCACTGGTGGATCATCCCAGGGCATCTTCAGGAAGGGATCCCATTTGTCCACCCCAAGCTGATGGTCATCCTGATGACTGATGTCTCTCACAGGCTGGAGTGCCCATCTGGGGAAACACAGAGTCCATGGGCTCTGGACCCCTGAAGAGTCCTGATGCTACATCAACCTGCTGGAGCTCCGGGCAGTTTAACTAACGCTGACTGCATTCGCTCAATGTGTTCGGGGTCAAGTGGTTCAAGTCCAGATGAACAATACTACAACCATGTACTACCTCAACAGACTGTGTGGGACGCACTCCCTGACCTTGTGCATGGAAGCTCCCCACACTTGGACTCTCATGCACAGCCTGGAGACATATCTCCTAGCCATCCATGTGGCAGGAGCCTCCAGTCAGCTGGCAGATGCCCTCAGCCAGGTGGGCGAGGTGTCTCACAAGTGGTCCCTCCATCCAGAGGTAGTTCACAGTCTGTTCTTCCAGTGCGGCACCCCTCAGGTGGACCTGTTCACCTCAAGGGAGAACACAAAGATGAGGCTGTTTTGCACCCATCCCCCTCAGCAGGGCTTGCTGCAGGGGGATGTCTTCTCGAGGCTGTGGACCCCAGGCCTCTTCTGTGCCTTCCCTCCACTTCCCTTGATCCACAAAGTGATGCTCAAGGTCAGGAGGGACAAGGCACAGGTGATCCTGGTGGCTCCAGACTGTTCTCACCAGTTTTGGTACCCAGATCTCCTCAGCCTCAGCAGCCGGCTCCCAAGGCATCTTCCAGCATGCCTGGGTCTGCTCTCCATTAGTCAGAGGAAGATACTCCAACCAGACCTTCAGTCCCTGCACCTGATAGCCTGGGTTCCTCAGTGGCTAGAGTTTCAGGCTTCGGTCTCTCCCAGCGATGTCTTCACTGTAGTGGAGGCGTCTGAGAAGGAATCGACCAGAAAATGTTATACCTTTCAAATGGAAGAGATTCTCCAGTTGGTGTCAGCGCAAGGGCTGGACCTCTTGACCTGTCCAGTGGCTAGCATTTTAGACTGTCTGTGGTGTCTCCAAGGTGGACTTTGGCTTGACGACCCTAAGGTGCACCTGGCAGCCATCTCTGCTTACCGGCGGGCCATTCAACGGTCGGAGGTGCAGGAGACAGTGGTGTGGTGCTTCTTCAAAGGCTTAGATCACATATATCTGGTACATAAAACACCACCATGGGATCTGCTGCTTGGTATTGGCAAGCTCATGGGCAAGCCATTCAAACCGATGCATAGGTCTGAGATGTCTCATCTGTCATGGAAGGCCAGCCTGGTGGCGCTGAGGGGCTGAGGTGCTAGATGTGCACCTGCACCATGCGGTGACCCGTGTTCGGAAGCGAGCACGGGCGGGGCGATCGGCAGGGAGGAGAAGGATTGAGCATCAGCTGGACTGCACTCCATCTCTGGGGAGGGGGTACTCCGCAGTCGATGCATGCCTGGCCCTTAGTGGAGGCTGGGGGTTGGCGCACTGGGGGCAGAGCTAAGGCAGATGCCTGGAGGAGCATGCACGGATGTGTGCACACTCCCTCCTTGTGGCATCATTGCACACCTTAGCTCAGGGACAAAAAAAAAAACAGGAGGAAAAGTGTGGTACGGGCGTGCCTACATGACTGCCGAGCCTGCGGCGCCGCTCAAGGAGTGGGCACAACCTCTCCAGCTCCGGATTCATGTGTGAGGCGGGTTGAGGGATCCCCGTCCTGACCCACCATGGGGGGAAGCTGGGGGTCACTGGATAGAAGGAGTAATAGAGGGGGGGATTTGGGCTTCGAGCAAGAGGAACTGTGCCTGGGGCCAAGAGAGAAATAGAGTATGAAAAAAACACATCTGTCATGGAAGACCACCTTCTTGGTGGCCATCACGCCAGCCAGAAGGATTGGAGAACTTCAGGTGCTCTGTCGAGTCTCCTTACCTTGTCTTCCACAGGGATAAGGTTGTATTGCGCCCCAACCTGAAGTTCCTCCTAAGGTTGTGTTGAGTTTCACCTGAACCAGGTGATGACTCTAATGGTGTTCTTTCCAGATCACACCTCAAAGGCTGAACACAGTCTCCATACCCTGGACCTGAGGTGAGCGCTTGCTTATTAAAAAGTGTGCACGGCTGGAGTTTGAGAAGAGGTTTGCCAGCTGTTTGTCACCTATGCTGAAGCCGCACCTGGCAGACCTGCAGCCAAGCGGATGATTGGTGGGTGGATCACTTCCTGCATTGATCTCTGCTATAGGTTGGTGGGTAGGGAGCCCCCCATAGGGCTGTGCGCTCATTCCACCTGCCACACCACTGTGTCGGTGGCTGCTTCTAGGTTGTCCCCTATCCAGAAATCTGCAGGGCTGCTACCTGGAAGTCAGCACACACACCTTCATTCCCATTACCACATTGATTTAGAGTCACGTCGGGATACTGGTTTTGGTGCCTCAGTTCTCCAGTCTCTCTTTCCTAAGTAAGGGGTGTGAGCCTTGCCTCGTTCCAGCCAGGGAACTGCTATGAGTCTGCCAGAACATGTGGACAGAACAACATATCCACATCCCTAGAGACACTGGTTACTCACCTGTAACAGTAGATCTTCCACAGAGTGGTCTCTTGCAGTAGGTAATACTTTGGGATATGCAGCAGAGGTCGCTGTAGTGCACTGCAGCTCTTCTAGCAGTTTTTCACCAGGGACTGCCCACACATGACATCAGCTTCCTGTTTCCTGTATAAATGTGGGTGGTTCCTGGTATTCTCAGTTCATTTCCCCCCCGTCTTCAGCTCGCGCAGTAGCTAGTGCAACTTCTGTATATCAGTCATTGATGAAAAACTTGGAACTAAAATGAATGTCTACTGATTCTTCAACTAAACAAGCTTTATTTAATTCCTGTCATTGTGGTGGGAAGATATACCACTTTGACAATCACACACTTTGTGTAAGGTGTCGGGGACCTATACATGACACCAATTCCTGCAGCTTATATCAGGACTTTAATCAAGCAACTCGTCGACGACAGTTGCTTGAAATTCAGTGACATTTGATGGAGCAGAACATGTCTGTCTTGGAAAACCGGGGGCTCATACCAAGTGCTATCTCTCTGCTGGTTCATGTTCCCAGCAGAAAAAGGAGAAGGAGAAACCTCCTCACACTCTCTGCCTAGATGTTCATCAACGCACAGTTTCTGGTGTCCCTCCGTCTATGGGACGTCCTTAAGCGCCTTCTCTCGACTGGGGCTCATACCTCTCATCAGCGATGCTTTCCAGTGATTTATATGCAACAATATATACTGTTGCTCCGCTGACGGGCCCTCCCGCTGACTGCATTTGACAATTCAAGTGGAAAACTTTTTCCCCCGAGGCTCGTTGACGACCCCTGATTCCTCAGGAGAAGCCCACAGCTTATGCCTTATTGACTGTCCTCCACCTACTCAGGTGGCTACTTGTAGGGGTCAGGTGGACAAAGATCGGGACCCTGGTATTTACTGCCCAGGGTGAGACCTGCTCAGGCTACAATCCCATTCCTTATCTCACCCTTTTGGTTTCCCAACATACCCCCTGCTCACACCCCCACCCTTCCCAAGAAAGGGACCTCACCAATGTAGTCCAGCACGTTTTGCATGCCATGCGGCATTCTCAGCCCTCGGAAGGGATGGGTGATTTCACCCAATCTCCTCCCCCTCCTCCACTTAAAAGATTCCACGGTGACCAGGATACCCTACCACCCTGGTCTTCTCCTCCATTTATAGAAGACTTTGTCAGATGACCAAGAATTGCCACCTGATTTCACAGGTGATCTCAAGGATGAAGAGTTTCAAGATTTGGATTTTCTAACCTGAATCCCCTCATTCAGAAATCTCTTCCTGGCTGAGTATCTGCCTTACCTGTGGCAGCCTGTCCCCAGATGAACCTTCCTTTAGTAAATGATGGATCTTACTTAGAGAGGGCTCTTGCAGTAAGTATTCATGTATAGGATTAAGCCTCCAGGCATCAGGAGCCCACGGAAAAATTTCTAGCTAGCAGTCTCTGGTGGGGGACCACCCCCACGTCAGGTGACCAGCGTCGGTATAAAGGAATGGTCCCTAACACCTGCCTCCCAGTTTTTTCCTGCCGTCGACTTGTGAAAGTTCCTCATGGTAGAACAGTGTTCGTCAGTTCATTCATCAGTCTTAAAGTTTCCAACTTTTCAACCTTTTTCTCGATTTTTCTAAACATCTACTATGTATGTCATCCCAGACGCCCTCCAAATCGCATAAAAACAAGTGCAACTCGTTTGGTTCCCAGCTTCCACAGGAGTACAGCCACTCCTTGTGCCTCTTCTGTCTAGGCCCCGACCACCCTGTGGAGAAGTGTCAGCACTGCCAGAAGTTCAACTCTGCTACCCACAAGAGAAGGCAGCAGTCCCTGGAAGCCCATCTCCTAAAGAAGAAAATGGCCTCCATGGAAAAAGAGTAAAAGAAGCTTAGGCAACACTTCCCCCAAAGGCCACAAAAAGAAGTGTGACAAGGAGAAGCACTGGGAGTGGGAGTTGTCTTCCACAGCAGCCACGACTTCAGCTGGAGTCGCGGCTCTAAAGGTAACATCCCCTCCAGGGGATCCCTCCTTGACTGCCATCTTGGTGGCTACCAAGAAGGCATTGTCCCTCCCATCGGGCACTTCGGGAGCCTCCAGGGCAAAGGAGGCCTCCATCTCGCTAAGGCCGCTCCTTCTTCACGGGCCTTCCATTCAGAGCTGGACCAGTAGTCGGATGTCGTCCCACCGACGCACACCCGGACAAGGCTGATAAGCTGCTCACCTCCTCGTGACGCCCAGCCAACCCCTTCCGACAAGGCCACCACCTTCACTGCCTTCCTCACAGGGAGTCCGATAAGTCAGATGCCGGCTCCAACGTCCACTTGGACACTGCCAATAAGACAGCTGCCAGCTCCTCTGACAACTGCCCAGTCAGTAAGCCTGCGCCAGACCCTTTCGTCACATCGATGCCCCAGGCTCTCCACAATGGATAACCCTGTTGCCTACTAAGGTCCCTATGTCCCTTGGTTTACATCCGGGATTTCAACCCTCCTTCCCCAGTTGAAACCAATGACCTTGTGATGCTGCATCAGGGGTCCCCTCCACACTGGACCTCTGACGCCGCCGCACTCCGACACCACCTTTGGCATCCCTTTTGCCCGACGGAAGACCTGTTCCTCTGTCAGGTCAATTGACCCACTCAACGGTGTACCTACACCGGGCCTGACGCCTGCAGGGCCGACGCGTCCTCTGTCCAGCCCACAGCAGGGCCTTTGCCAGGTCCTTCTGCTCCATCAGAGCCCCTTGCGCCAGGATACCCAACATCACAATACCCAGTGCCACAGTACCCGGCCCCTCAGTATCCGATGCCAGGCTTCCCACCAACGGGCTACGGGTACTCCTATTATGGGTACCCACACTACCCATATCCCCCACCTCCTCCTCCTCCTCCACTTCCACAGCCCACTACACAGCTGCCAGTGGATCTAAAGGAGACCTTGGCCTCCTGGTGGCCTGAGGTCACTGCTCAGCTCACCAAGGAGGTCAGGAGTCATCTCCCAACATCAGTCCCTGCACCGAACCCCCAACGTCAGAGACGGGAGACTCCATCCCCCAACACCAGAGGAGAACCTTCTGGCGACCGAGGCGGGGAGGACACGTGCCCCCGGGAACTCCCCAGAGGGATCGTCCCTCCCAGGGAGGAGTATTCTTCCTCTTCCTCAGAGACATCTGACTCAGACTCGGGAGTCTGACCATGGAGACGAGCCCCATACTCCAGAACACCCGAGGCCGAGGGTTCCTCCGAAGTCCCCTCCAGAAGACCCTTCCTTTCAAACAACATGAAGTCTTGCTGTATTCTGACAATTGCAGTGATTACTAACCTTTGAACTGCCCTGGAGAACAAAGAGTTAACTTCCTATGCAGGGCATAGAATGCTGAGCTCGAGCTCAGTTGAAGTCTCTGTCTGGAGTGTTTCAAACCTAAACCGTCAGATTCTTTACTCTGCCTCACTGAACGGTCGCTCTGGAGATTTCTCCTTCAGTTCGGTTCGAAAGTTGGTTAAAGTTTCAGTTTTTGTCGGTTTTTAAACCAAAAAGTATCCGCATAGTCGGTTCAGTCTCTGTCTGTGGTGCCGTGAGTACTAGATAGGAATTAGTCTGTTTTTTCTGTGTGGAACTTGTAAAAGTGCATCTCTGTTCGGCTGAACCGGCCATTTGATAGTGAAATATTGTGTTTTGTGTGTTTACTTAGTGTGTGGTCACCGGTTCTTATTGGTTGTAAAAAAAAAAACGTGTTTTAGTGCGTTTTTTTCCAATACCCATGACACGGTTAGGAACCGATAAGGGAGTCTTGCCTGGCGGTTGTCATGAAAAGGGTAAGTTGGTTAGGTTGGCCATGTCTGAGAAAACCCAAGAAAAAAATGGGCCCACTGGGTTTCAAACTAGTGAGTGTGGGGAGGTCTTTGCTAAGGCCGATCCCACACCACCTGTGTTTATTGTCTGGGGTTTGACCACCTCGATTCAGACTGCCAAATATGTAAAAATGTTCCCAAATCTACCCTTGAGAAGAGATTAGGTAGACTGAGGGAAAACAAGGCCGAGAAGTCCGCTGACCTGGATGGCCAGCCTGGTTCGGTTTCGACCGAACCAGAAGGAGTCTCCTCTGACCAGGGCGATACTTCTTCGGGCAAAAGGAGAGCCGATTCCGAGGGATCGGTTATGACAAAAAGAAAACGCAAAGACAAATCGACCGGTTCGGATCCAGAGGTTCATGTTCCGACCGCCGAAGAGATAACCAGAGCGATTCAGATTGTGGAATCAGCCCATCTCGTTCTGTCTCGATCCGCTCTTCGGGTAGGGGTTCGGTTCAGTTGGTCTCCCCAGTTCAAGATTATACCCTTGAAGATTTTATGAACCGGAATTTGAAGAGGAAGGGAATTTGAGGATGATGATGTAAGTGAGGTCTGGATGTGCCTGTGGAACGGACATTTCCCAGACAGACCTTCAGGTGTTTCCTCCTAGGCTTTCTGAGTCCTTCTGTTTTATGTTTTACAGAAAGGTGTGAAACCTCCAGCTTCCTATGGAGGAGGCTGTGGAAGATCAAGAGGAGCCTGATTATGTAGAGATGATGGACATCCCAGAGTCCAGGAGACTGTCTATTCCCTTCCACAAATCTTTTGGGAAACAGACACAAAAAATCCTAAGGTCTCCTAACACTATACCTCCTGTAGATAGAAGAATGGACAAGAGGTATACACTTTCAGGCTCAGACATGGAGTTCTTATATCAGCAATGCAGCCATGTTGGGGTAGTGCAGGCTGCTGCCTGTGACAAGGCAAATATTCCCTTGGCTTTACACCCCGACAAGGACTCCAGGAAGATTGATGCCATGGCAAAAGAAGCAGTACATGGCATCTTCTTGGGACGCAGGCAGGCAAATTACATGGCCTATACAACCAGGTACCAGAAGTCCAGGTGGGACACTGTACTGGCACTGGCTAAACAGGCCTCCTCCCAGCTAGCCAAGGAGCTGGAGGCGGTGGCTGCAGTTGGGATTGAGGCATCTAAGGTTCAGTTTCATGCTGCTGTGGACTCTAATGATATGTCATCAAGAGTCATGGCTACATCTGTGGCTCTTCAGAGGATGGCTTGGCTCAGATGTACTAGCCTCTCACAGGACACCCAGGTTAAGGCCATGGATTTTCCTGTAGTGGGTAATTCTCTGTTTGGGGAGCAGACAGAGAATTACATGACAATGGATGAGTAGGACCACTTACAGGAGTGCTCAAGCCAAGGAAAGGCAGGCAACTCCTCAAAGGCAGCAGTCTAGGGGCAGGGCATGCCTTTTTGCCAAGCACAGCCTCTTCTTCCTTTTCTCAGAGGGGGTTCTTCTGGAGGGAGGGCAGAAGGGGATGAGCAGGGCTGCATCCACACCTCAGCCTAAAGCCCCTGCCAAGCAGACACCCTGATGGGCCTGCCTGTCGACTCTCCTGTTCTAGAAGGCTGGCTTACTTTGTCCAGGACTGGATGTCTATTACATCAGACAAGTGGGTCCTGGAAGTAGTAGTCAGGGGCTGGTTCTCAGCTTCAAAAATTTCCAAAGATGAGAGCCAGATCTTTTCCACCTGCAAATCTCTCGAAACCCTTGCCCTAGAGGCAGAGATTTCTTCTCCTAGCTTTAAGAGCTATAGAGAGAGTACCTACCTACACTGGGGTAAAGACTGTACTCCAGGTACTTCCTGACCCCAAAAGACAGGAGTGGCGACCCATCCTAGACCCTAAGATATCTAAACAAACATCTCTTAAAACCAAAGTTCAAGATGGTAACTCTGAATAATCCTTCCTCTCTAAGGCCAGGGGACTGGCTAGCCTCCTGGACCTCAAAGATGCCTACTTTCACATTCCCATCAGGAGCTCCCACAGAAAGTACCTCAGGTTCGAGTTGCCCTCAGGCCATTATCAGTTCAGAGCAATGCCCTTTGGCCTAACCTCAGCCCCAAGGGTTTTCACAAAGTGTCTGGCAGTAGTAGTTGCCTTTCTAAGAAGGCAACCATTTCCATTTTTCCATATCTGGACGACACACTAGTGGGTCAGTCTCCAGACCAAGTCAAGTCTCACCTGCAAGTGACCCAGCAAGTGCTCACTTCTCTAGGATTTCTTCTCAACCTTCCCAAGTCAGTCTCTGAACCAGTCCAGCTTCACCTTATAGGGCAGAACTGGACACACTCAGAGCAAGAGCCTTTCTTCCCTAGAAAGGCAGGGTTCTTATGGAACTAGCTTTCTTTCAGCCTCGGGTATCTCGACCAGCAAGGCATTTCCTCCAGCTGTTGGGCCACGGCAGCTTCAACAGCAGTGGTCAAGGGCAAGATTCCAGATGAGGAATATTCAGTTCCACCTGAGAGCTTTCTTGTCTCAGAGGAAGGATTCCTTTACCAAACTGATCCCAGTGACTCTGACCTTGATCCAAGCCCTCCAATGGTGGCAGGATCAGGACAATTTAAGACAAGGTGTTCCTTTTGTTACTCAGCCTTGTTCAGTGGTCCTTACCACGGATGCTTCTCTCCTGGGCTGGGGAGCTCATCTGGGGTCCCTCACTGCCCAGGGGCTGTGATCCCCCCAAGAATCCCTTCTCCACATCAATCTCCTAGAGCTCAGGGCAGTTTTTCTGGTCCTAAAAGCTTTCTCTCAGTCAGTACAGAACAAGGTGGTTCAAGTCAGAACAGACAACACCACCGTCATGTGGTAC
Source organism: Neoceratodus forsteri (assembly GCA_016271365.2). Classification (NCBI taxonomy): domain Eukaryota; kingdom Metazoa; phylum Chordata; order Ceratodontiformes; family Ceratodontidae; genus Neoceratodus; species Neoceratodus forsteri. The sequence goes on from JADMNL010000022.1 coordinate 185,129,310, forward strand.
ATCAACAAGCAGGGAGGCACTTGGTCCACAGCCTTGTGCACAGAAGCCATGAATTTTGTGGTCCCTGGCTTATTCCCTGCAATCCTCTCTTGTAGCAGTTCACCTTCCAGGCAAGGACAATGTGCTAGCAGATGCACTGAGCAGGATCTCTCATAGAAACATAGAAACATAGAATTTGACGGCAGATAAGGACCGCTTGGCCCACCCAGTCTGCCCATTTCCCTGCCTACTGGATAAGCTGCAGATCCTAGTTAACCAGCAGCCTACTTCTTCCTACCCCCTAGAATTGCCTTATGACTGTCCCATGCATGCTTGAATTCCACCACTGTTTTTGACTCCACGACCTCCTCCGGAAGGCCGTTCCATGCATCCACAACCCTCTCTGTGAAAAAATACTTCCTTAAATTACCTCTGAGCTGCCCCCCCTCTATCTTCAAATTGTGCCCCCTTGTTCTTGCACACCTCTTTTTTGAAAGATGCTACCTCTTGGACTTTGTTGATTCCTTGAGGTACTTGAAAGTTTGTATCATGTCCCCTCTCCTCCTTTCCTCGAGGCTATACATATTCAGCTCCTTAAGTCTCTCTTCTTATGTCTTCCAGTGCAGACCCTGCACCATTTTAGTTGCCCTCCTCTGGCAGCTTCCATCCTGTCTATGTCTTTGTGAAGACTGGGTCTCCAGAACTGCATGCAGTACTCCAGATGGGGTCTGACCAGCTGTCTGTACAGAGGATAATAACTTCCTGTGTTTCTACTGGTGCTGCCTCTCCCTATGCATCCCAGTATCCCCCAGCCCTCCTTGCTGCCCTCTCCATTGCTTGCCCACCTTTAGGTCATCTGATATGACTACCCCCCGGTTCCTTTCCATTTTTGTTGTTGTTAGTATTTCACCCCCCATTGTGTACTCTTCCCCTGGGTTTTTGTTTCCCAGGTGCATTACCTTGCACTTCTTAGCAATGAATCTAAGCTGCTATACATTTGACCATTCCTCTAACCTTCCCAAGTCCCTTTTCATCCTTTCCACCCCACCTTGTGCATCAACTCTATTGTAGATCTTTGTGTCATCTGCAAAGAGACATACTTTCCTTCCAGTCCCTCTGCAATGTAAACTTATAAAGACATTGAGAGGACCGTCCTAATACGAACCTTGCAGTACCCCACTAGTAACCTCCCTTTCTTCAGAGTGGACTCCATTTACTATTACTCTGTGTCCATTCTCCAGCCAATTTTTTACCCAGGCTGTCATCTTGGGACCCACTCCCAGGCTAGTTAACTTGTATATTAATCTTTTGTGTGGGACTGTGTCAAATGCCTTGCTAAAGTCTAAGTAGGCCATGTCCACAGCCCTTCCCTGATCTACTACTTTGGTCACCCAGTCAAAGAAATCTATCATATTTGTCTGGCATGACCTTCCTGCTGTGAATCCATGCTGTCTTGGGTCCTGTGCCCCTCTGGCCTCTAGATACTCAACAATTCTTTCCTTCAGAAGTGATTCCATCATTTTCCCTACCACTGAGGTTAAACTAACAGGTCTGTAGTTTCCAGATTCTGCCTTGCTCCCACTTTTGTGAAGAGGAATCACATCTGCCCTCCTCCAGTCCTCGGGTACCACCCCATCCTCCCATGATTTGTTAAACAGGGTAGTTAGTGGTGTCACTAATTCTACCCTTAGTTCTTTAAATTCTGGGATGAATCCCATCAGGCCCCATTGCTTGTCCACCTTCAGTTTTAAGAGTTTTTCAGAATCCTTTCTTCTGTAAATGGCTGGTATCAACTCTGTATCCAGAGTGTTTTTACTGTTTGTTTTAGGTACCTCCTCCTTCCTTTGTAAATACTGAGCAAAAATATTTGTTTAGTATCTCTGCTTTTCACACCCACCCTCCCCCTTTATTAAGCCTCACTATCCCTCCCTTGGTCTTCCTTCGCTCCATGATGTACCTATAAAGGTTTTAGCCCCTTCTAACTGAGTTGGCTATTTTTCCTCGGTTTGGGCCTTTGCTGTTCTGACTGCCTTCCCAGCTTCCTTTGCTTTAACTGATACAGTTCTCTGTCCTGCTCCTTCTGTGATTCCTTGTACTTCCTGAAAAGCTTTCTTTTTCTCTTGAACCTTCACTGCCACTTCCTTTGAGAACCATAGTGGTTTCTTACATTTAGTTTTGTTTATTTGCTTCAAAAGGCTTGTTACCTCTGTGATGGCAGTTTTTATTATTCCCCATTGTTCTTCCACCCTCCTTCCTGCCCATTTGCTAGTGCATTCCTTAGGCACTCACCCATTTTGGCAAAGTCAGCCTCCTAAAGTCCAGTACCTTTGCCTTTGTATGGCTTGACTCTATTACTGTGTTTATTGTGAACCATACTGTTCGATGGTCGCTAGTTCCCAGATGCCTACTCACTTACATCTGTGATCCTCTTCATCTCCATCTTGAGAGAACCAGGTTCAAGATTGTTCCTCTCAAGTGGGCTCCAATACTAGTTGTCTAAGGCATGCCCCTGTAGGGCATCTAGAATAACCCCACTCTTCAAAGTGGCTGCTGCAACTGCACTGCAGTTAACATCTGGCATATTCAGATCACCCATCAGCAATATCTCCCTTTTTCTGCCATACTAAGTATACTTTCTATCATTTCCTTGTCCATTTCTCCCGAGAAGAGTCTGTATACAACCCTGTCAGGATTGTGGTGCCATTGCGGTCTCCAAATTTACCCACAGTGCTTCTCTCCTCCTCCTGTTTTCCTTTTGTTCTGTTGCTTTGATTCCTTCCCTTATGTAAAGAGCTACTCCTCCTCCTCTTTTACCTCTCTGTCCCTCCTATAGATAGTGTATCCTGGTATGTTTACGTCCCAGTCATGGTTTTGTGTGAACCATGTTTCTGTGACTGCTACGATATCCAGATGTTCCTCCTCCATCAAGGCCACTAATTCAGGAAGCTTGTTACTCAGACTACGGGCATTGGTGCTCATTGCTTTCCATTTTTGATGGCTTTACCTTCTGTTGCAGCATCTCCCACTGACCTTTCTACCTCAGTCTTTTTCTCATTTAGTAACCTGTTTTGTAGGGAGAGGCTGGGATTTTCCTGCTGCTTATCAGTGCCTCCCCCCTTGACTAGTTTAAAAGCTTGCCAATGAAGCATTTAAACCGATTGCTCAAAAGACTTGTTCCCTTCCTGGACAGGGCCATCATGAATGGTCCCTGGACCCTCAGGTGTTGAAAGTGATTTTTTTCAAGGTGGAGCACTCCAGAGATGGATCTCTTTGCAGCCCCAGACAATCACCAACTTCCTCTCTTTTGTTGCAGACCTCCAGTCTTGGGCTCAGTCCCTCTGGACACCCTGATCCTGAATTAGAAAGGGAAGTTTCTGTATGCCTTCCCCCCCTTCCCACTACTGTTCAAAGTTTTGTTAAAAATAAGGTCTCAACCTTGCAAGGTGATTGATTGCTCCAGATTGGGCCAGACAGCCCTGGTACCCCTGTTGCTGTCCCTAGCAGTCCATCTTCCCTGTCTCTTCCAGGAATTACAACCTGTTAACATCCTCTCTGGGAAGGATTTGGTACCCCAATCTTCAGTCTCTCAATCTCAAAGCATGGCTCTTGAAAAGTTAGAGTTTGCAGATCTGCATCTTTCACAGGGGGTTCTGGACATCCTCAAGGCTTCTCGAAAGCCCTCCACCAGAAAGACTTACAACTCCAAATGGAAAAGATTCAGCACTTGGTGTTCTAAGAAGCATATTTCTTCAGACACTGCTGGATTGCCTACGGTTCTGGAGTAAATGGTCCATCTTAATGGCCTAGGCCTCAGACCAGCTACTCTCAAAGTACACTTGTCAGCTGTTTCTGCATTTTTGTCTGTGAGGAAGTCTTCCTCACTATCTTCCCATCCTGTGTTCTGTAAATTTTTTAAAGGATTGTTTCACACCAATCCTCCTTTTAGAGACCCTGCCCCTGCCTTGGATTTGAATGTTTGCATTGCTCAACTTATGCAACCCCCCTTTAAGCCTATGTCTTCAGCAGAGCTAAAGTACTTGACTTGGAAAACTGTGTTCCTGGTAGCCATTACCTCTGCCAGGCGTATCAGTGAATTGCAAGCGCTATCAGTGGAACCTGATTTTATCTGATTTCATAGGGTCAAAGTGGTCCTTAGAACCAATAGAAGGTTCTTGCCCAAAGTGGTTTCAGACTTCCATTTAAACCAGTCTTTGTCTCTCCGTTTTCTTCACTGTTCATTCTTCCTCAGGAGAAAGGAGCTAACAGTTTAGATGTCAAAAGAGCCCTTAGTCACTACATAGAGCATACCAAGGGTCACAGGTTTGACTCCCTCCAGTTGTTCCTCACTTATGGAGAAGTGGGAAAGGGAAAACCTGCCACCAAAAGATCTATTGCCAGGTGGATTGTCTGTTGTATACAATTCTGCTATGAAAAACTGGGAAAAACTCCACCCTCAGGCCTGAGGGCTCATTCCACAAGAGGTACAGCTGCTTCACTGGCTGCTGCCAGGGATATCCCTCTCTTAGAAATTTGTCAAGCAGCCAGCTGGAAAAAAGTCCATACCTTTACCAAGCATTACTCTCTGGATATCCAGGCTAGGAGTGATCCTCAGTTTGGCACTGAAGTACTTCAGAGCCTATTCCCAAAGTAAGTTCTGTTGCTCCTCCTTTGAGGTACTGCTTGGTAGTCTGCAATTGTCAGAATACAGCAAGACTCCATGTTGTTTGAAGAAGAAATTACTCACCTTAGTAATTATGTTTCTTCTAATGGAGTCTTGCTGTATTCTGACCTTCCTCCTGCCTACCTCTCAGAACCTGTTTTGGGAAGTGGGTGGGCAGGTAGTTGTTAATCCAGGGGTGTTTTTGCTTGCATCCTCCTCCTTTTGTTTGGGTGCTGATTTATTATTATTTGTAGTAGATTGGTTTTGGGTTTCCTGACTTGAGTCTTTCTTGGGAATCCAAACCTTTTTTCAGCCAGTTGGCAAGTAAGAATTTTTACAATTTCCACATAGAATTTTTAGTTTAGTTGGGCTCATAAGAATCTGATGGTTTAAGTTTGAAACACTCCAGACAGAGACTTCAACTGAGCTCGAGCTCATCATTCTATGCCCTGCATAGAAAATTAACTCTTTGTTCTCCGGGGCAGTTCAAAGGTTGGGAATCACTGCAATTGTCAGAATACAGCAAGACTCCATTAGAAGAAACATAATTACTAAGGTGAGTCATTTTTTCTGGAGCTATTAAGAAGATCCAGGAAACACAAGTAGGCAATCATTGGAGCCAGACACTACTGTAAGAAACTTGCTGCTCATTTAGATGTGCCTGAGACCGCTCCTACACTGATTCCACCCTGGATAGAGCCTCACGCTGATGTTATTTCCACCATTTGGAAACAACCTTCTGCACTAGCCCCCCTTCCGTGGAAGGTGGACAGACTATACCAGGTTCTGGAGGGTGTAGACTTTCTCAGCCTTCACCCCAAAGCTGATTCGGTTGTCATTAGCACCACCCACGGCCGCCGCCAACCCTAAACATCTGAGCTCGTCCTCGCCTGACAAGGAATCCTGGCTTCTGGATCTGACGCGGAAGAAGATCTTTTCCTCATCGACCCTAGGCATCATGGCCTCAACTACGTCAGTCATATAGGGATTTCAGAAGTCCATCCTTGGCCAGGTGGAATCAAGTTGGGCTCCTTCCTGATTCTCAAACTAAGCAGGAACTGGAGACCTAGTCCATTCCATTTGTTTGGCCTGTAGGCACATGCTTTGTGCCACTTACAATGCAGTGGACACAGCTGGAAGGAGCTCAGCCTTTGCTCCGTGTGTCAGAATTGGTCCCTGAGGTACAGTCCGCTATACAAGATGCTCCCTTCAGGGATTTGTTGCTGTTCGGGGGTGATGTCAAGGACATCATAATGGAACTGCAAGAGAAGGGCACTGCACTAAAGTCTTTCCAGACTTTGTACAGACCCCCTCAGGGGTAACAACGTCCCTTTTGTTGCCAAACCCAACAAAAACAAAAGCCTCAAGGAAAGCGTGCCAAAAAACGTCGGGCCCCTTCAGCAACCAGGACTCCCCCCAGCAAAATGTCCACGGGAGCCTCAGCTGCTGCGCTGCTCCACACCTCCTGCCTCTCCCTCTTCGTATGGCCATTCCAGAGGAACCAGTAGGGGGGAGATTCTCCTCTCATCTGCCGGGTTGGGAGAGGATAACGTCAGATGCTTGGGTGCTCCAGCTAATATCGGCAGGACACTCAATAGAGTTTCTGCAGAAACTACCCTGAAAACCACCCCTCAGTCATCTTACTCTCACAACATCTTCCTCTGGTCCTAGAGGAAATTATCTCCTTTCTGTCATAAGCGTCAATAGAGCCAGTCCACACTCATCTTTGGGGATGGATTACTATTCTCATTTCTTCCTAGTTCCAAAGAAGACAGGAGACTTGAGGCCAGTTCTAGACCTCAGCTCCTTGAACATGTTCGTGGAGTACAAAAGCTTCAGAATGCTCTCCTTGCAGAGCCTTCTACCATTACTCTGGCCGGGATAGTGGCTGTGTGCTCTGGACATGCAGGATGCATACCCGCATATCCCCATATGCCCTTCCCATCGCAAATAACTTCATGTTTGTTTTCTGGGGGACCACTACCAATTCAAGTTCCTCCCATTTGGTCTTTTCTCAGACCCCTGAATGTTTACCAAATACCTGTTGGTGGTAGTGGTCCACCTGCGTACCCAGGGCATGCAGGTATTCCTGTATCTGGATGATTGGCTCCTGACAGCCCCATCCAGGGAGGAACTCCTGCACTCCCTTTCCCTTCAAGTTTTTACCAGCCTGGGTATCACCATCAACCAGGCCAAGTCCCACTTGGTCCCTTGCCAACACCTCCAATTTATAGGGGCGATTCTGGACACGACCACAGGCAAAGCCTTTTTGCCTCCGGAGAAGGTCAAGACCCTTCAGAATCAGGCTAGTCTTCTGTCTGGTTGCAGGAGGGTCGGAGCCAGGTCAGTCCTCCGCCTCCTCGGGCTAATGGCAGCTGCTATTCCAACAGTCCCGTTCGCTCAGCTCTGTATGAGAATTTCTCAGTGGACACTTCAGTCGCAATGGGACCAGACCAGGTACAATCTAGACCAAGAGGTGCTAGTATTGGATCCCATGATCAGGGACTTGCACTGGTGGATGGGTCAGGAGAACCTGTGTCTGGGAGTTCCTTTCTGCATCGGTCCTCCTTCCCAGACATTGACAATGGATGTGTCGGGAGGGCTGGTGTGCCCACCTAGGGTCTCACAGGACTCGGGGAAGCTGGTTCAGGTTCTAGCAAAATGTGCTTGAACTGAGGGCAGTCCTTTATGCCCTCCAGGCTCTTCTTCCCTTCATTCTTCCTGGTCATCTCCTCATCCAGTCGGACGTGTGTAGTCTGGTACCTCAACAAACAAGGAGGAACACGTTCCTACCCCTGTGCCAGGAGGCAATGAGAGTCTGGCATCGGGCAGCCCAGCACCACCTTCACCTGGCTGCAGTTCACGTTCTGGGAGTGGAAAACACACTGGCAGATGAACTCAGTCGGTCCTCAGCCAGGTTCCACATATGGGATTTAGATCAGCAGGTCGTAAACAACATCTTTCAGCGGTGGGGGACACCTCAGGTAGACCTCTTCACCTCTCCCCAAAATGCAAAACTTCCCGCCTTTTACTCACTCGCTCTAGGGTGAGATGCTTTCTGGTGGGACGCTCTGTGTCTCTGATGGTGGGACAGATTCATTTATGCCTTCCCTCCCATTCCATTAATTCCGAGGGTCCTGAACAAACTTGGATCAGAAGGGGCTTGAATGATTCTCATCACCCCCTTCTGGTACAGGCAAGTTTGGTTCTCTCTTCTGCAACAGTTTTCAGAGGAACCACCTCTTCCTCTTCCTCTGTCTCAACAATTGTTGACCCAGGATCAGGGTCCCTTGTTCATCCAGTTCTCAGATCCCTTCATCTCCATGCGTGGCTTCTGCAGACGTAGCTAAAGCCCACTTCAGAGTCTCTCCTTTAGTTGCAGACATTTTGGTAAAGGTGAGGAAGCCTTCCACCAGCTCCACCTGTGCTATGAAGTGGAAATGGTTTTCCATCTGGGCAAACTCTAAAGACTTTGAGCCTTTCTTGTGCCCAGCCAACAAAGTCCTGGATTACATTAGTCACCTCTTCAACCTGGGTATCAGCCATTCCTCGTTAAAGGTCCATATGGCAGCTATTTCAGCCTACCATATTCCCTTTGGAGACAGGACTTTTGCTCAGTTGAAGTCTCTAAGACTTTTCTTATAGGGTTCTCCATTTGAGACCCCCCATTTGCATTCCTGCCCCTCCATGGGACTTAAATTTCATCCTGGAGAAGCTCACACTGCCTCCCTTTAAGTCCACAGTGGAAGCTGATCTAAAGTTCCTCTCTTGGAAGACGCTCTTCCTAGTGGCCCTCACCTCTGCTCGGCGCATTTCCGAGCTTCAGGCCTTGATGTGTAAAATCCCGTATTTGATTTTCCATAAGGAACGTGTGGCTCTATGCACCAATCCTAAGTTTCTCCCTAAGGTGGTGGTCGAATCTATGCTGAATCAATCTATTGAGCTACCCGCTTTCTTTACGCAACACTCCAATCAAGAGGAGTACCTCTTGTCTACTTTGGATGTTCACAGAATCCTGAGCTACTACACCAATCGGACTAAGGATCTCAGGAAGACTGATCAGCTCTTTGTCTCTTTCGTTCACAGAAGAGAAGGCAATACTGTTTCCAAGCAGTGCCTTTCAAAATGGTTGGTGAATTGTATCACTTTCTGTTACGACAAGTACAACAAGACCCTTCCGGGTCAAGTCAGAGGTCACTCCACCAGAGGAGTAGCTGCCTCTGTGGCTTGTTTCAAGAATGTGTTAGCGACAGACATCTATGCAGCCGCAACTTGGACTTCTGTCCATACCTTCACAAAACACTACAGTTCGGATGTTGCCTCTCGCCGTAGAGCAGGCTTCGGGTTGGCTGTTCGACAAGGTCTCCTCTCATGAGACGTGTTTAGCCCTGAGGTTTTATGTTATGGATGACAATCCTCCTCCCAAGTGTTTTTCCTTGTTCCAGACTGCTTGGGACTCCATCCTATATGTGAATACCTACTGCAAGAGCCCTCTTGAAGTAAGATAGTACAGTTATGCAAGAACTTACCTTAACAGTAGATCTTCGAGAGAGGCTCTTGCAGTAGGTATTGTCTTCCCGCTCTCCATCCCCCTAAGTATCTTTGCATCATTTCCATGGTAGGAAATACCCTCTTATCTCCCATCTTGCCTCTTTTGGCCTTGGGTGGGAAAGAACTGGAAGGCGGGCGTGGAGGACTGCCCCTTTATACCAACACCGCATGATGCCGGTCACCTGATGTGGGGGCAGTCCCCCCCCCAGAGACTGCTAGCTAGAAATTTTTCCATGGGATACTGATGCCTGCAGCTTAGTCCTATATGAATACCTACTGCAAGAGCCTCTCTTGAATATCTACTGTTATGGTAATTTCTTACATAACTGTACTTTCAGATTCAAAAAGTCATGGGATTCTCCACTATGGAACATGACAAACAATGTAAGGATATGGCAGAATACCTTGAGTTACCTGAGGAGCCTGTTTTAGTGGTTCCCCTACTAACACCAACTTACCAAAATGCCATGCTGGCTGCTTGGCATCAACCTTCGGCTATTACAGCTGTTCCCTGCAAAGCAGATAATCTATATCATGCTCCTCTGCACCACCCCTTTCTGTCTAGTATTTCAGAAGAAGATTCTGTGGTCATTACTGCTGCTCATGACCATACCAAAAAAACACAAACATATGAGCTCCTTACCTCCTGATAAGGAATCCCAAAGAACTGACTATCTGGGGAAAAAGGTATTTTTCTCAGGTGCAATGAATGTCAGAATTTTGGACTGTATGGGTCATATGATTAAATATCAGCATATCCTGGGGTCCTCTGCCATTGAGCTTATCAATAAACTTCCTCACAAGAAAGGGGTAAATTATTGGCTACAGTGACAACTAGTAATTAAATTTCCTGTCACCTCAGGTCGGGATATGATGCCTTTGATACCTCAGCCTGACTATCAACCACTGTTATTACTCTGCGTCCCCATGCCTGGCTTCACATTTCAGGCTTTGCACCTGATGTATAACATAAAGTAGCTATTGCCCCCTTTAACGGGTCCAAGCTGTTTGGGCCAGGTACTCAAACTTTACTGGATGACTTACAGGCATCAGGCAGAACCCTCCATACAGTTCATGGCATGTACTGTATCATACTCCAGCTACAACCTAACTTACTCATTACACCTCTTATTCCAAAAGAGGTGGCTGATACAGAAATAATAATAGTAAAGGTGGCTTCAGAGGTTGTACTAAATCCAACAGAAGCAACACATCTGCCTCCCAGGGTTCCTCCTCCCACCCTTCAGGTGGGGCTGTTCAGCTCACCTCCCAGTAACCCGCTAGGGCCTTCCCCCTGTCTCCTCCACCAGGCCTCAGAGGCTGTGGGGGGTCATTTTGCCCTCCATCTGGTGGCCTGGCAAAATATCAGTGTCAACAATTGGGTACTTCAGATTATACAGAAGGGTCATACATTGGAGTTTCTCTCCACTCCATACCCTTGCCCTCCACGCAAGATTCATTATCCTCCAGAGCATATACCCATCCTACAGGAGGAATTAAGGGCCCTTTTGTCCAAATAAGCCGTTGTACTGGTGCCTCTTCTAGAACATCAAATGGGATTTTACTCCCATTTCTTTCTGGTACCCAAATGTAGGGGAGACCTCAGACCAATATTGGATCTCAGACAACTGAATCTTTACATTCAGTGCAAATGTTTCCACATGGTCACCCTACCAGCCATCATGCCACTTCTGAAACAGGGTGATTGGCTTTGCACCCTGGACATGACAGATGCCTGCCTTCGTATTCCCATCCACCTTGCACACCACAGATTTTTACGCTTCCACTTACTGGGTCAAAATTACCAGTTTCAAACACTCCCTTTCAGCCTTTCATCAGCCCCCAGAGTGTTTACCAAGTGCCTAGCGGTGGTGGCAGCAGCCTTACGAAGAGAAGGGCACTTCAATTTTCCATATCTAGACAATTGGCTAATAAAAGTAGACTCCGCAGTAGCTCTGCTTGCCTCCCTTGATGCTACCTTGAAAATGTTCGCAGCTCTGGGAATCGCAGTAAATTTCCCAAAGTCCAATCCAAACCCAACAGTCTCTCCAATACATTGGAGCTGTTCGAGATACATTTACAGCCAGGACTTACCTTCCACCTGCCCGGTAGGGTATGCTCATAGCTCTGGCATTACATATACAGACTCAGAAGACAGTCACAGCCAGACAAATGCTGCACCTTCTGGGCCACATGTCCACTGCCATCCCTGTGGTAGCCTTTGCCCGTCTTCACGGGACCTGTCCAATGGACCCTCCAGAATCAGTGGTCCCAAAAAACAGGACAGTTTGAAGACAAAATCAAGGTCACTCACTCTCTCTCTGCAGTCCTCCCTAACATGGTGGACTATCAGAATCAATCTGAATCAGAGAATGCCTTTCTGATCCCCCTTCCCATGCAGATGTTGACCACAGATGCTTCCCTGTTCAGCTGGGGAGCGCACTTAGGTCCTTATTAGACCCAAGGCCAATGGCCCGCTTCTCCCCATCTGTCTCGTATCAGTCTCCTAGAGATGAAAGCAGTCCATTTAGCCCTCCAGGCATTCCGTCCCTGCCTCAAACCAGGATCATTACTGATCCAATCAGACAGCACTGCAGTAGTGTTCTACCTCAACAAGCAAGGGGGTACAAAGTCTCGCTCCCTATGCAGAGAGACCCTTGCTGTTTGGTAGGAAGTCATACAGCTACAACTGACAATAACAGCTGTCCACATTCTGGAATATTGCAACCAGTTAGCTGACTAGCTTTCACAGGCACGTGCTCCAAGAAATCTTCAACTTATGGGGCATTCCACAGATGGGTCTGTTTGCCTCTCCAGGAGAATTACCGTCTTCCCAGGTATTTTTCCATTATCCCAAACAGAAAGGGATGATCTATAGATGCCCTGTCCTACTCTGGGCAGGTCTATTCTTGTATGCTTCCCCCCACCGTCCCTCTCCTGCAATGGACTCTACTGAAATTACAGTTAGAACTGGCCACGATTCTCATAGCCCCACTGTGGCCACACCAGTCATGGTTTCCCCTACTCCTGCAACTGTCCATGGCAGATCCCATCCCATTGCCAATCAGACCATACCTCTTGGCTCAGTGTCACAGGTCTCCACTACATCCCAACCTGAAGGATCTACACCTTCACGCTTGGCTCCTGAGGATGCTTTCATAACTTGTTTACAAGTGTCCTCTCCTGTTGCCAGTATCCTCTTGGCTTCCTGTAAGCCAGCAACAAGAGCAACATACAATTCCAAATGGAAACACTTTTCCATATGGTCAGCCTCTCGATCTTTGGACCCTTACGCTTTCCACTGACGAAGGTTCTGAACTACCTGGCCTCACTAACTGAGTCTGGTCCAAGTTATTCTTCCATTAAAGTCCACTTAGCCACCATCTCCACTTTCCATGAGCCTCTGGATGGCAGATTACTGTACCAACATCATCTAGCTAAGATGTTTTTGAAAGGAATGTTACATATTAAACCTATTAGATGACCCACTCCTCTGTGGGATCTCAATTTTATGATTGAAAAATTGACCCTTGAGCCTTTTGAGCCAGCTGCCACTTGTGATCTCCGTTTTCTTTCATGGAAAACCCTATTTCTTGTGGGTATCACTTCTGCTCAACGTATTTCCGAGCTTCATGCCCTCTTGTGTAGGGAGACTTACTTGATTTTCCACAAGGACAGGGTGGTCCTTTGTACCAGCCCTTCCTTCCTAAAGTAGTCTCCGAACATACTTTAAAACAGTCCTTGGAACTTTCAGTCTACTGTCTGGACTACTCCAATCAGGGTGAACATCTCCTACATACTTTAGATGTCCACCATATATTACACTAATCGGACACAATAGATTAGAAAGACTTCTTAACTGTTCGTCTCCTTTGCCTCGGGATGCAAGGGTTGCGACACATACTCTTTCATCCTAGTTGGTGCATTGTATTACATTTTGTTACAAAAAAATACAATAAGCGTTTACTTGGCCCTCTCCAAGCCAGCTCCACTAGAGCTATGGCCATCACTGTGGCTTGCTTTAAGGGTGCCTCCATTTCAGATATCTGCAATGCAGCTACCTGGTCCACAATCCATACATTCACAATACACTACAATCTGGATATTTCCTCAAGATGTAGGATGGCCTTCAGCCATGCAGTCCTACAAGGACTCCTGTCACAGCTGTCCTCCCACATGGGCGTTACTGCTTGGGATTCATCCCAATAGTATTACCTACTACAAGAGACCACTCCGTGGAAGATAGTACAGTTATGTAAAAACTTACCATAACAATAAATCTTACTTTGAGAGGGTTCCTTCAGTAGATCATTACATATAGGACTGGTGCCACCTGGCGTCGGGCCACACGGCAGACTTTTCCAGCAATCCCTGATGGGGAACCACCCACCTGACGTCACGTGACCAACGTCAGCGTGTCCGTTTATAGTGGGCAGTTCCCACACCTGCCCTCCAGTTCTTTCCCGCCGTCGCCTCGTGTCAGTCGCATTGTAGACTTCCATATAGCAATCAACGTGTTAGTTCTTGCGTCGGATTCATTTCTCCTTTGCTAAATCCTTATTTTTTGAATTCTACTACTTAATGTCTTCACGCAAGAAGAAGTGCTTGTCCTGTGGCACGCAGATCCCTCATAAGGATGGTCACCTGAAGTGCGTGATTTGTTTGGGCCCAGATCACCCTGTCTCATCCTGCTGGGAGTGTCAAACCTTTAATCAGGCCACCAAAAAGTGGAGACAGCAGGCTTTAGAGACCCACCATCTAAAAGTCCGCTTAGCTACTTTAGAGAAGCAAATGGACCACATTAGAGAGTCCTCTTATGAGAAATTGTCACCTCCAAGAAGCACCATAAGGAGAAATCTCGGGAGTGGGAGCACTGCACGGACCAACCTGAGGCTTCATGGCCCTCAACGAGCAAGGCCCAGCTACCGCCTGAGAAGACCCTGGACGGTAAGTCTAGCAAATCTACAGTGGATCAGCTGACTGTCAGCTTCTCTGACGGCCGCACCGCTACAGCCACTAAGTCAGCCTCCAGCTCCTCCAGGGACAGCATGGCCACTGGTAAGATGGCTCCCCAGCCCTCAGGGACCCGCCTGGCACCAGTCAATAAGTCATCTGGGGACTCCTCCCCTGCTCACCCGGCTCCGCCTGATAAGACGCCCATCTCTGATGGCCGCTCAGGCATGGTTCTGCCATCGGGCTCAGCGGTGCCTCACCCGATGACCAGCAGAACCAGGGGGACAATGCCACTCTTCCTTCACCTTTACCCTCCCTTTCTCAGGAAGGTACCTCAGGCAGAGACAGCATGGAACCCCTTGATGTGGTGGATTCCTCTGGGTCTGTCCTGCACTCTCCTGACAGGGTCATGGGGAAGGAGGCTCCTCCTCGGCCGTCTGGCCTTCCAGTGGAGACCCCTCCTCCAGGTGGGATCCCTTTGGAGCCGGCGAATATCCTGGCCCCGATCCCACCGTTGGATCCAGCGAATCCCATTCTGACACCAGATAGTCCAATGACTCTTCCTCAGCCAGGGCCCTGTGATCAGCCCCAGCTTTTGGCTCCAGCACCAGACCCTGTCCTGCAGTTGGGCCCCCTTCATTTGGCCTTGACACCAGCCCCTCCGACGCTGGATCCCCTTCCTGTGCTGCATCGGGCGGTGCCGGTCCCAACGTTGGCCCCTCCTGATGTTGGCTAGCCAGACGCTGGACCTCCTGCCAATTTACAGTACAGCGGGTCTGATGTGGGTAACCCCTCCGTCAGCTCTGACGACGGTGATTTTTATCAGACCCCAGACTGCCCCACATTACCCTTCCGGGTATCCTGGGGACCATTTCATGACTGGTCATCCTCCTGAATGGAGTTCTTTTGGGCAGTACTACCCTGGTTATAACCCCCTACCACCATTATCAGGGATACTAGGGTTATCATTACCAACCCCCACTGGTTATGCCTCCTCCTCTTCTGGCTACACTGGATTTCAAGACCTTTATCCAGTCTTGGTGGCAGGGGGCACGCTCGGAGTTGGTCTCAATCCTGGAGACAAGACTCCCTCTTCCATGTTCTCCTAGGTCTGCGTCCCCGAGAATCTCTTCTCTTTCCATGGTACATGTCTCAGGGGCGGCTCATCAGGACATTACCTTTCCGGACATCCATAATCTTCCTGACGAGGGGGCAGACGATGATGATGAGGAAGAAGAGGATGCCGACGAGTTGGCAGAGGATGCCTTGGAGGAACCTGAGGGTCCGAAAGGTGAGGTTTCCACTAAGTCCTCCCTCAGGACCCTGCCTTCTCAGATCTTCTGAGGTTCATGAAAGATTTCTTCGAGTGGGAGTCAGAGGAGCAGGACCCCATGAGAAAGAGACTAGCTGAGTACCTGGACTTAGAGTATCTGTCTCCAGTCCCCATTCCTCCCTGGATCGGGCCTCACCAGGACCTCACCCCTGTGGTCTGGCAGATGCCTCATTCCTTCCCGGCTGTCCCCAAGAGGGCGGACAGGATATAGAGGGCACCGAAGGAAGCTCCATTTCTTAAGACACATCCTAAGGCAGACTCTGTCATCATTTCAACTGCTCATACCCAAGCACATGAGCACCTCTCTTCCAGGCAAAGAGTCAAGGCAGATGGACCAGTTCAGCAGAAAAGTTTATGCTTCGGCCACATGCACGTTTAGATCCCTCAACTATGTGGCCCACATGGTGTCGCACCAAAAGGCTACCTTAGCCAGGTTAGAGGCCCGGGTCCAGTCTATGGAACCCTCGAGCCTCAAGGAGGAGCTTGCCAAGGATCTTCACCTTTCCCTTTTCTCCTGTAGGCATGCTTTGCAAGCCACATACGACTCTGTCGATTCAGTGGCTCATGCCTCGGCAACTGCCATTGCCTTAAGGCGGCATTCCTGGCTCTGTATCTCTGGCCTTGCCAACAAGGTTCAGTCTGCAATTCAGGACACCCCCTTCCAGGGCTCGGTGATTTTTGATGGAGACACCAAAGACATTATTACTGATCTCCAGGACAGAGGTCTTGCCCTGAGATCAGTAAGGTCCATGTACCAATTTGGGCACTCAACAGCAGCAACAGCCATTTCAGAAAAGGACCTGGAGGCAGAGAAAGCAAGCCCTGGCTCAACGCCAGGGCAAATGCAAGGCCATAGGTTCAGCCACTCCTCCAGCCTCCAAGAACCAGAGACGTTCAGGTGGTCCTCCCCCTGAACATCCTGCCACTTCCTGACTCTCTGTCCCTGCTGGCTTCTCAGTCTCACAACAGGGAGCAGGTGTGGGGGTGGAGGTTCACCTGCCATGCGCAGGAATGGAAAGTGATAACCTCTGATGCATGGGTCCTGCAGTTGGTGTCCGTCGGACACACCATAGAGTTTCTGGAAGTCCCTCCAGAATCTCTGCCAGAAAGGTCTTCTTACTCCAGGGATCAGGCTCTTCTCGTCCGAGAAGAAGTTTGAAGCATCTTGCTCAAGGAAGCACTATTGCACGTTCCCCACCGGCAAAGGGGAAGGGGGATCTACTACCACTTTTTCTTGGTTCAGAAAAAGACTGGAGACTTCAGACCCATCCTCAGCTTGAGCAGCCTCAATCGCTTCATCGAGTACAAAAAGTTCAGGATGCTAACACTCCAGAGCCTCCTTACACTCATCCTGGAGAATCACTGGTTGTGCGCTCTGGACATGCAGGACCCTTACCTGCACATCCCGATCTTCCCCAGCCACCGCCATTTCCTGCAGTTCCAATTCCAAGGCGAGCACTTCCAGTTTCGAGCCCTCCCCTTTGGTCTGTCCTCAGCACCTCAGATGATGACAAGTGCCTAGCAGTGGTGGTGGCCTCTTTATGACGCCAGGGTATTGCGGTCTTCCCTTACCTAGACGATTGGCTGATATCAGCCCCGTCCAGGGATTCTGTATTGGAGGCTCCTACCATTACTCTGGACCTCTTTGGCAGAATGGGGATTACTGTCAGTATTCTCAAGTCATCCATGTCACCGTCCCAGAGACTACAGTTCATTGGGGCAGTCCTGGATACAGTCCAGTGCAGAGCCTTCCTTCCTCCAGACAGGGTGGAGACCTTGATCCATCAGGCCTCATGGGTGACGTCGTCCAGGACTGTCCCAGCCCAGGAGATCCTATGCTTTCTTAGCCTGATGGCAGCCTCCATCACTACTGTTCCCTTAGCGAGGCTCCACATGAGGATTACTCAGTGGTCCTTGCGGGTGCAGTGGGATCAACTCCTGGACGACCTGGACCTTCTAGTCCTGGTGTTGTCAGCAGTTCAGAAGGAATTTCTATGGTGGAGAGACCGCTGCAACCTTTCCATGGGTCTTCCTTTCAGGAGTCCTGCTCCTCTGGCATCCCTAACCCCAGTCGCATTGAACACAAGATGGGAAGCGCATATAGGGGAACACCAAGCGCAAGGACTGTGGTCCAGCTTGGAGACAACATTACACATCAATGTTCTGGAGATGAGGGCGGTCCTGTATGCCTTGCAAGCCTTCCAGACCCTCCTTCCCAAGGGATCACTGCTGGTCCAAATGGACAACGTCAGTGGTTTGGTACCTCAACAAGCAAGGAGGAACTTGCGCTTACACCCTATGTTGGGAGGTGATGCGGGTGTGGAACTGGGCTGTCCAATACAATCTGGCCCTAGTGGCCGTGCATGTTCCAGGCATCCAAAATGTCCTGGCAGACAGACAGTCTCAGCAGGTTTAGGACCCTGTCTCATGAATGGGAGTTAAATCAGGAAGTGGCAGAATCTCGCTTCCTAAAATGGGGGTGTCCAGAAATTGACCTCTTCACCTCCCAGTGCAACGCAAAACTTCCCAGTTTTTGCTCGCTTGTTCCAGGGCATGGTGCTTTCTGGCACGACGCGCTGTCTCTCTTTTGGACAGGGAAATTTTTGTACGCCTTCCCTCTGTTTCCCATTCTCCAGAGGGTCCTTCTCAAGCTTCAGGCAGAGAAGGCAAGGATGATTCTCATCACCCCTCTCTGGCCAAGACAAATTTGATTCCCACTGCTACAACAGTTGTCGGGAACCACCAGTTCCACTTCCGATGACCCACAACCTCTTGACTCAGGATCAAGGTCACCTTGTCCATCTGAGGCTCAGGACCCTGCATCTTCATGCATGGCTCCTGCAGACATAGTGATTTCTCACTTTGGGGTCTCCTCTCAAGTAGTTCAGGTTCTTCTTATGCCATGAAGTGGAAAAGTTTTTCCATCTGGGCTACTGCCAAGCATTGGAACCCTTTTTCGTGTTCTGCCCCATAGGTCATGGAATACCTCCTTCATCTGTCAGACTCAGGTCTGTCATATTCTTCCCTGAAAGTCCACCTTTCAGCAATTTCGGCGTGCCTTGAGCTGATGGATGGTAAACCCGTGGCTCAGTTGGAGGTCTCAAAAACCTTTCTCAAAGGGATCCTCCATCTGAAACCCCCATTCGTAGCCCCACTCCACCTTGGGATTTGAACTTTGTGTTGGAGAAGCTCACTCTTTACCCATTTGAACCAGCCATGAACTGTAACTTGTACTTCCTCTCCTGGAAGACTTTATTTTTGTTTGCCAGTACCTCAGCCCGAAGGATTTCAGAGCTTCAAGCTCTGGTTTGTAAAGAACCTTATCTTATTTTCCACAAGGACTGGGAGATTGTCAGGACAAATCCTACATTTTTGCCCAAGGTGGTGTCAGAAGCCACACTGAACCAATCAGTAGAGTTTCCAGTTTACTTTTTGTCCCCTTTGAATAGAGGTGAGGCACTCCTGTACACCATGGACATCCATCAGATCCTCCGGTGCTACACACACCGAGCCAAGGAATTCCATAGCTGTGATCAGCTTTTCATTTCTTTTGCCCCAGATCGAAGGGCAAAATGGTTTTGAAGCAGCACCTTTCCAAATGGTTAGGCAGCTGCATTCGGTATTGCTATCAAAAGTATGAAAAACCTCTGCTGGGTCCCATCAGAGGTCATTCTACTAGGGGCATAGCTGCTTCCGCAGCTTTTTTGTAGAACGTCTCTGCAGCTGATATTTGTGCCGCAGCCACTTGGAGTTCTGTCCACACCTTTACTAAACACTACAGTCTGGACATTGCTTCTAGGCAGAGGGGTGGCTTTGGCCTAGCTGTCTTGCAGGGCCTTCTGTCCTAGGCTGTGTCCATTCTGGTTCCCAGTTTCTGTTGGAGTTATTTTCTCCTCCTCCCTTGTTTCTCTCGGTCTCTCTTTGGAGGGACTGCTTGGGACTCTGTCCTATATGTAATAACCTACTGAAGGAACCCTCTCGAAGTAAGATAGTACAGTTACATAGGAACTTATCGTAACAGTAGATCTTCGAGAGAGGTTCCTTCAGTAGGTCATATTTTTCCCTCCCTCCTTCCCCTCATTTTCTTTCTTACAGAGACTCCAAATCATGTTTGCTCCTGCTGTCAGACCTCTTCCTGGCTCCAACAGGAGAACTGGAAAGTGGGAGTGGGCACCGCCCACTATATATGGCTACATTGATGTCGGTCATGTGACATCTGGTGGGCGGTCCCCCGTCGCGGATTGCTGGAAAGTCTGCTGTGTGGCTTCACGCCAGGTGGTGCTAGTCCTATATGTAATGACCTACTGAAAGAACCTCTCTCGAAGATCTACTGTTATGGTAAGTTCCTACATAACTGTACTGTCTTTGAGGAGTGTTTCTTGCAGTAGGTTTGTCCCCACCCTCAATCCCCCTCCTTTTCTAAGAGAGCAAGTTCTGGTCCAGTGATTAGGGTTGGAACTCCTTTGGTACCTCGGCTTCCCCTCAGTCCTCACTTTGCGAACTGAATCTGGTGGGGGAATTGAGGATACCAGGGACTGCCCACACTTCTATATGAAACAGGAAGCTGATGTCGTATGTGGACAGTCCCTGGTGAAAAACTGCTAGAAGAGCTGCCATGCACCACAGCGACCTCTGCTGGATACCCAAAAGTATTACTTACTGCAAGAGACATTCCTCAAAGATCTACTGTTACAGTAAGTTTTTACAGAACTGTACTTTCTAGGAGTTGTATATGTTCATCCACACAGACCCATCCGCCTCCCCAGCTTCAACGCACACACTCTGCTTCCAGCGGGCAAGATCTGGCATCATGGGGTGGAGCTGAATGATATACCACCCGGTTGAGTGGGAGGAGTCATCTTGAAGACTTTCCAACATCTCTTAAAGGGAAAGGACGCTGCCAGAACGTGTGGATGAACAACATATACCACTCCTAGAACTACTATTACAGGTGAGTAACCTATTTTTCTAGGGACGTGGATATGTTGTTCTATCCACACTTACTGGCAGGTTCCTTGCCACTTTAAATCTTGCCGGAAGGTCTTCAAGCTGGCTGCTTCCACCCACCCGAGTGGTAAAACTCTCGGCTCCGCCCCATGACGCCAGATCTTCCTTACCGCTTGGAAGCTCAGGTTCCCTCCTTTGCGCTATGTGTTTTAGGCCTGGATCCAAAACTCTTTGGTTAAACCAAAACTCATACTTAAATTTACTAGACTTCAGTCGTCTTCTTCCTTCGTGGCTGCGATGGACAAATCAACTCCCAGATTTCGGTGGTGCACTTGTGGGCAGAAGATGTCTCAGACCGATCCACACTCCACGTGCGTTTACTGCCTTGGGCTCGATCACGATCCACAGACCTGCAAATTGTGCAAGTCCTTCTCGGTCAACGTTCTTGAAGACCATGCTGCCAGACTTCAACTTGGGCGGCCCGAGGGACGTTTTCCTCCAGTAAAGTCGGAAGGAGGCTCTGCTACGGTATCTGGCGCGGGCCTCGGCTGAGCAACTTGAGCAAATAATTGCCCTTGAGGAGGAGGAGGTGGCCCAGGCCGCATCTTCTTCTTCCTCAGTCGCGGCATTTATCCTGCTCTCCTTGGGCTCCTCCTACTCAGCGTCTTTCAAGGAGCTTTGTCAATCCCTCTCTATTAAGGGAGAGGGGCCATCAGAACATTCCTCTCGGTTCAAGAAAAAGACTCAAGTGGAAGTCCGTCGGCGTTAGTGCAGGAAGCGGGAGAAGTCCCCTTCCCCGGAGAGTCGACACTGGACTTCAGTCGAGGTTGCGGCTAAGGCCGTTGGCTTCATGGTGTCCCCGTCAGGTCAGCTGGCCGAGACACCCGTCGACGCAATCGAGATTATTCTCAACCTGTCAGATGGGCTGTTGACTGGAGAAGCCGACAACCCTTCTTCACCGGTTCCCCCGGTGGAAACCGAGGACTTGCCTGTGCCTCCTGTGCCGGAGTCCCTGGTTAAGGTTCCAAAGCCAATGGAGGAACGGGTTTCCCCCACTCCCTCCCAGACCCACCCTCGGAAATACCGAAGGTCTCAGTCTCGGACCTCTTCTCGGTCCAGCCAATCCTGCCGTCATCAGCGGTCTCGGCACTGAGGGAAGCGGCGGCACCGCTCATCCTCGTCATCGTCCTCCTCAGAGGATAGGCTCCGGCACAAGTTGCGGCGGCACTACGAGGATCTGATGTGGCAGCAGCTCCTTTTGACCAGGAACAAGCCGACTTCGTCGCCTTCCCTGGCCATTAAGTGGCTGTCACCTGAGTGGCCGAAACAACCCCTCATGGTCATCGAGGAGCCGAAGCCAGCACCGGTTGTTAGGCCGAAACCAGCTGCACCACCCATTGTGGTGGAACCCCCGCCTCCACAGCCAAAAACTGGGGCTCCGACCAAGGATTTTAGGTCGGGTCAAGGGTTGCCCCATCGGTTGTCGGTCACCCTCACTCCTGATCGTCCTCGGCAGCTGTTTGCAGACTCCTCTGAGTCTGACGACTCTTCCCTGTTCTCTAGGCCTCTCAACCTGGAGTCCACTGGGGGACAGTCGGTGGACGAGAGTCCATCCTTGTTCATGGGATTGCTTCAGCTCATCTCAGAATCTACTGGGATGAAGCTGGAACCCATGTCAAAGCAGGCCAAGTATCCCCTCATGGAGATACTGGACAGAGGGGATTCTCCTACGGAGGCCTTTTCTGTGGCTGAGGCCACTGTTGGCCTGGCCCTGGAGCTATGGCAGTGGCCGGCTTCATGTCCAGCTCCCTCGGCCAGGATGGCCAGGAAGTATGCCGCTCCCACTGGCTCACTCTCCGGATTCTTGGAGCACCCCTCTGTCGAGGGGCTGGTGACCAACAGTGTTTTCTCGCGCTCCGGAATCGCTCGGGACATGGACAAGCCACCCGATAAAGAGTCCAAGAAACTGGACTACTCCGGGCGTAAAGTCTACGCCGCATTCTCCTTAGGCCTTCATCAGGCCAGTTCAGTCGTACTGATGGCACACTTTTCCCATGCCCTTTTGGGCTCCCTGGATGAGGTGATTCCTCATCTCCCAGCTGACCTCCAGACTACGGTCAAGCAGGTGCGGGATCAGGGAAGGGCAGTGGCAAAGCAACAGCTCCAAACTGCTCTTTACATTGGAGACTCTTGTGCCTGGTCAGTAGTGGCCGCAGTGGCCAATTGCAGCAGAGCTTGGCTGTGGATCTCCACCTTCACGGTGGATACCCAGCACGAGCTGGCAGATGTTCCCTTCCTGGGTACCGACTTGTTTTGTCCCGGGGTGGAGGGTCATTTGCAGAGGATTGAGAAGTCCAATGCCACCTTGGACTCGGTCACATCTGCCCAGAAGGACAAAGGCCACCAGCAGCAGCGTAAGCTCTTTCGGCCTTCTGCCCCTGCGGCACATCTGGCCCAGCAGCACCAGCATCAGGGCCAACAGGCTCGCACTTGGAACCCCAATGCCAAGCCTGCAGCTTCCTCCAGCAGGAAGCCGGGAAGGAAAGGCCCAGGAGGTCCCTTGGCCGGTCCTTCCTCCAAGCCTGCCCAGTGACTGGTTGAGGGGTGTCACCCCCAGCCTCGTCACTCCCCCCCCCGGTTTTCCCCATGGAGGGACGGCTCCGCCACTTCCTTTCTGCCTGGTCTGCTATTACTGCGGACTTCTGGGTGTTGGAATTGGTAGGGAAGGGTCTGCCTCTGGAATTTGAGCAGGCCCCACCCTATCGAGCCGTCGCCCCACGGGGGGCTATGGGGTTCGCAGCCTCTCTGTCGGCTCGTCGAGCTGACATTGCTCTGCTCCACCAGAAGGAGGTGATCAGGTAGGTGGTGGATCCTCCACCAGACCCAGGGTTTATTTCCAGGTATTTCCTGGTCCCGAAACGGACGAGGGGCTGGTGCCCCATTCTAGACCTACATGACCTGAACAAGTTCCTAAGGTCTCGAACCTTCAGGATGGTCACTCTGGCACAGATCATTCCATCCTTGGAAAGAGGCATGTGGTTCTGTTCTCTGGATCTCAAGGACACGTTATTTCATGTCCCAATCTGTCCGTCCCACCAGCGATTCCTCCGCTTCAGAGTGGAGGGGTCCCTTTATGAGTTCTGGGCCATGCTCTTCAGCCTCTCTCCAGCTCCCATGGTCTTCACCAAATGCATGGCAGTGTTGACAGCATTCCTGTGGTGCCGAAGGGTCCAGGTGTACCCTTACTTGGATGACTGGCTGATTGCAGCCCCCTCCAGACCGGAGGTGGAATGGTCCAGGGATCTGGTCCTCCAGGTCTGCTCTCAGATTGGCCTCCTCATCAATGAGGCCAAGTCGGAACTCGTGCCAATGCAGGTGATTCAATTCATCGGGGAAGAGCTCGACTCTCTTTGAGCCAGAGCACGGCTCCCAGCGGACAGGGCCGAGGTTCTTTCCTCCTTTGCCCAATCATTTCTGGTTGGGCAATTGCGCCATGCCCGGGACTTTCTGTGCCTCCTGGGCCTCATGGAAGCCTGCACCAGTGTGGTCCGTTGGGCCCATTGGCACATGCATTCCCTACAATGGAGAATGGCCTGCCAATGGTCACAGCTCTCTGGTTCTCTGGACCAGCCAGTGGTGGTGACCCAGGAGATGTGGAATGCTCTCCAGTGGTGGATCGTTCCCGCTCACCTGCAGGAGGGTATCCCATTTGTCTGCCCCGAGCCGACGGTCACTCTAACGACCGCCTCTCTGATGGGTTGGGGTCCCTTCTGGGGGAGCACAGAGTGCATGGCCTCTGGTCCCCTCAGGAGTCTTGATGCCACATCAACCTGCTGGAGCTTCGAGCGGTCCGACTGGCCCTCACCGCCTTTGCTCCGTTTGTACAGGGTCAAGTAGTCCAGGTCCAGACGGACAATACCACGACCATGTACTACCTAAACCACCAGGGTGAGACACGCTCCTTGCCCTTGTGCAAGGAAGCTCTCCACACCTGGTCCCTCATGAGCAGACTGGAGGTGGATCTCCTAGCCATCCATGTGGCGGGAGCCTCCAACACTCTGTCCGATGCCCTAAACCGGATAGGTGCTACATCTCATGAGTGCTCTCTCCTGCCAAAGGTAGTACACGATCTGTTCTCCCACTGGGGCACACCTCAGGTGGACCTGTTTGCCTCAAGGGAGAATGCGAAGCTGAGGCTGTTTCATGCTCTTCCCCCCCCCCTCAGCAGGGCTCACTGCAGGGGGATGCCTTCTCGAGGCTGAGGACCCCGGGCCTCTTCTACACCGTTCCCCCATTTTCCTTGATCCACAAGGTGCTTCTCAAGGTGAGGAGGGACAAGGCGCAGGTGATTCTGGTAGCCCCAGACTGGCCCTGCCAGTTCTGGTATCCAGATCTCCTCTGCCTCAGCTCCAGGACCCCGAGGTGGCTTCCAGCCTGCCCGGACCTGATCTCGGTCAACCAGGGGAAGGTTCTCCACCCGGGCCTTCAATCCCCGCACCTGATGGTCTGGTTCCTGAGCTGCTAGAGTTCCAGGCCTTGGGTCTTTCCGACGAGGTCCTCAACATTGTTGAGGCATCCTGTAAGGAGTCGACCAGAAAATGCTACGCTTTCAAATGGAAGAGATTCTCCATTTGGTGTCAGGATAAGGGGTTGTACCCTTCCTCCTGTTCCTTGGCCAGCATTTTGGACTACCTGTGGTCCCTTTCTCAGCAAGGGCTTCGGTTGACAACCCTTAAGGTGCACCTGGCAGCCATCTCTGCTTACCGGGCGCATGCCGGGAAACAGTCGGTGGCACAGGAGAAGGTGGTCGGGCGCTTTTTCAAAGGCCTTGATCACATATCCCCTCCGGTGCAAGAACCTCCACCTCTGTGGGATCTACTGCTGATATTGGCTAAGCTCATGGGCAAGCCATTTGAACCGATTCACAGGTGTGATATCTCCCACCTGTCGTGGAAGACCGCCTTCTTGGTGGCTATCACGTCAGCCAGAAGGATGGGAGAGCTCCAGGCGCTTTCCATTGAGTCTCCTTATCTTGTCTTCCACAGGGACAAGATTGTCCTGCGCCCCCACCCAAAATTCCTTCCGAAGGTGGTGTCGGAGTTTCACCTTAACCAGGTGTTGACTCTGCCGGTGTTCTACCCCAATAACACCTCGGAGGCTGAATATAGGCTCCATACTTTGGACCCTAGAAGAGCTCTCTCTTATTTCAAGGAGCAGACGGCTGAGGTTCGGGGAGAGGTTCACCACCTGTTTGTCACCTACACTGAAGCCGCACCTGGCAGACCTGCAGCCAAGCAGACGATAGGCAGATGGGTCACCTCCTGCATAGATCTCTGCTACAGGTTGGCGGGCATGGAGCCTCCCAAAGGGATAAGAGCTCATTCTACCCACCATACCACTGCCTTGGTGGCTGCTTCCAGGGCCGTCCCTATCCAGGAAATCTGCAGGGCTTTTACCTGGAAGTCAGCACACACCTTCATTACCCACTACCACATCGATCTTGAGTCACGCCGGGATGCTGGTTTTGGGACCTCGGTTCTCTAGTCCTTATTTCCCAAGTAGGGGGGTGTGTACCTTCCCTCCCTCCTCCCAGAGAACTGCTAGGAGTCTGCCAGTAAGTGTGGATGGAACAACATATCCATGTCCCTAGAAATACAGGTTACTCACCTGTAACAGGAGTTCTAGGAATGGTATATGTTGTTCATCCACACAACCCACCCGACCTCCTCGGCTTCGACGCACAACCTGGCTTCCAGTGGGCTAGAGCTGGTGTCATGGGGTGGAGCCGAGAGTTTTACCACCCGGGTGGGTGGGAGAAGCTAGCTTGAACACCTTCCGGCAAGATTTAAAGTGGCAAGGAACCTGCCAGTAAGTGTGGATGAACAACATATACCATTTCTAGAACTCCTGTTACAGGTGAGTAACCTGTATTTCTCTTCCTGCTGTCGCCCATACTCATCGGACCACTGACAGAAATGCCACGGTGATTGCTGCCAATTTGTTTTCTATATAGTAGAGCAATCACTTAACAAGTGATTTTCGATGACCTGTGTGTCATAAAAGGAACGGTCAAAACTGTTCCGATACTGTGAATGTGGTGAGAAGATTTACACCAGCTCTTCTCACAACATTTGCATCTGTTGCCTCGGCCTGGACCACTGTGTGCAAGGCTGCCCAATCTGCATGGTTTCAACACTACCACCCAGCAACTCCAAAAATGGGCACTAGAGAAGCACCTATTAAAATAGCAGGTAGCCCACATGGAGAAGGAGCTTCAGCAAAAAAGCACCACTGCTTCAACAGCCCACTCTTTCACGTCCTTGGAATCCCAGGAACAGTCATCTGAAAGCCAGAAGCACAAGCACCAGGAGAAGGAGAAAACCTCCCCTGTGCGTTCAAGGTTACCCCTGTACACTAAAGGTGCTAAGGAGCATAGGAGGCTGTGTGCCCATATGAGCACCTATTTAATTTACATAATATTGTAAGGTGTTACCCCTCATTATGTACTCACCCAAGTTTCTTTTGAATTTGTTCTTTGGTATCAGTGTTTATTATTGCCTTGGGAAGTCCGTTGCAAGGGTTTACTACCCTTTGTGTATAATATGCTCTTTTTTCAGTGTTGAATTTCTCTGGTTTTAATTGAAGATGATGTCCTCTAGTGTTATTTTTTATTATGAGAGTTAGTTCATTGAGCAGTTGTTTGTTTTGAATAAGGTTATAGCATAACATTGAATCTCCTCTTAGCCTTCTTGTATGCAATGACATTAATCTTAACTGTTTCAACCTGTCCTCATAATTCATATCTCTGCATGTGTATCTAATTGTTTCCTGCCTCTGTACTTTCTCTATTCTGTCCTTGTCCCTTCCCTTGATTGGACCCCACAGTGGACTGCCATAGTCTAAGACAGGTCTTAAATATGAACAGTATAATGGCATAAGCACTTTTTCCTCTCTACTATGAACATTTATTTTTATTGTCCCAAGTATCCTTTTCACTTTAGCCACCTGGGCTTGCGTCTGTGTCTTGTAAGTTAAATTATTAATAAATATGCCTAGATCCGTTTCTTCTCTTGATTTTCTGAGCAGGGAACCCTTCAAGTAATATTTGGCTTCTATGTTATTTGTTCCCATGTGCATAACACAGCATTTTTCTCTGTTAAAGGCCATTCCCACAGAATCTGCCCACTGTACCATATGGTTTAAATCAGTTTGTAAGTTTTCACAGTCAGTTTGGTTGGTTACAGTGTTTGCCAACTCTGTATCATCTACATATTTGCTTATCAATCCATTTACAGTTTGTCCTAGTTTTGTTATGAATAGCTGGGAAAGTATTGCCAGAACAGAGCCTTGTGTTTCTCCACTAGTAACTGTATGTGTAGATGACAGATGACTATTTATACTTACAACCTGGGTCCTATTTTTAACAATGCCAGAACCCATTTGATTATATTACCACTTATCTTTGCATCAACTAGAATTTGTATAATCTCATGTGGGACTTTATCAAATGCCTTAGACATATCTAGATAGTTGCAATCGACTGATCTTCCTGGACATAAAGTCTCCACCACTCATTCACACTAATGGGATCTGCGCCGGAGGCACTAGGACCCAGCGGGAGCAAATTTTTTTGCTAGAGGGTCGGCGCCAGAGATGGAGCTGTGAGGAGCGGCACCGCGAGCCTCAGCTCGTGCGGTAATGACTATCTCGGCATCGACCCTCCAACTGCCTCAGTTCCTTTTTTCCTGCCTTCGAGTGCTCTTCGGTGACGACATCGCTCACCTGCCGGGAGTCAAACTTCAAACTAGCAGCTTAGTTTTTCAGTTTTATTGTTTTGTAGTAATATTTTGAACAAGTTTTGCTTAGTTTATTTATTCTTAATTAAAGAAAAAGTCTCAGCCTACATTGTCGGAGTCGACCATGAGCGGGTCAGGTGACGGTAGGGAGACTTCGTATGAAAGCTGTTCAGTCAGCCGGGCTGGGTCCAGTCCGCTGCCTTCTCCGGAGGGCGGTCCCCTAGAAAGCATAAAAGTAAGTGGTCGCACACTCTCGGCACCATTCGGCCTCGAGCCCTTCTTCGACCCACAGGTCGAGAAAGAGAAGGCATCACTCGAGGTCGCCCTCTGACATGTCTGCATGTAGATGGTCAGTTATTGGGGCTAGTTGCCTGTCTCCTCCTTCGGAGTCACCAGTTTCAGTTTCTGGTAGCTGACGTCTTCAACATTGAAGCCCTACCCCGCCTTCTGGTAGGTCTTCAGATGAGCAGTTTCATCACTGGGCTGCTCTTATGGAGCAATGGGCTCGGAGGTTGGTCCAGCAGCCTGGCCTGGTCACTCAGGGGCCTTTGGGCTTCTTCAGAGATCAGGTAGGGTGGTTGAGCCTCCCTAGTCATGTGGCATCATCTTCGGTGCTATCGACTCCGCGCTTAGGTGTTTCCCCCCTCACACGGCTGCGGCACAGGGGCCACACTGATGCCTTTATCTCCTGGTATTCATCCTTCTTTTTCCTCAAATCCTGCTTTTTTGAGTTTTGGGATGTTTTCGACACCCTCGGCATCGATGGCACGCTTGGCACCGTTTTCGGCGCTGATGCGTCTGTCGGCGCCGTTGACTTTGTTGGCGCCATGTGCCTCGTCGGCACCGTCCTTGGCACCGTGTGCTTTGTCAGTGCAGCCCTCAGTGCCATGCGCTTCATCAGCACCGTCCTCAGTGCCGTGTGGCTTCTCGGCGCCGTCTTCAGTGCCGTCCAGCTTTTCGGTGCCATGTGGCTTCCCGGTGCTGTCCAGCCTCTCAGTGCCATGCATATTTTCAGCGCCATGCATTTCTTCAGTGCCGAGGCCTGTTAGGACGTCATCCAGCCTTCAGGACTCCTCCTTTATCCCTTTTTCTTCCTCATCTCCTTCTATTTTTCACTCCTTTCCTGTCCATACATTCCCTCTGGGACTGTCAGGAAATGACATTGAGCCTGACCCAGGCCTTAGGCTGGGTGATGATGTGGAAGGAACAGGATCTATTCCTACTGCAGAGCCTGTGGTCAAGGACCTGTTTTTTAAGTCTCTGCTGAAAAACTTGAATTCCACTGTTTCTCTCCAAACTACAGATATCGATCCTGGGAAACTGTTAAGACTCCAATACCTCCATGTTCTGGAGATCCCTATGGATTTGACTCCTCCGGTACAGCCCTCCTTTGAGACGCTATCTCAAATGGTATGGAATAATCTTGCTCTCATTCCCTCGGTGGCTAAGTCCATAGATAGGAAATATGCTGCTCCCAAAGATCGACCATTTTGGCATCCCAAGCTTTTGCAGATCTTATTGTAGTCTTGGCAGAGAATGATAAGGTCATCCTTCCGCAAACTACTACAGCTTGACCTATTAACAAAGAATATCGTAAGATAGACACTTTAGGTAAGAGAGTCTTTGCTGCTTCCATCCTAGGTATGTGTATTGCCAGTTACCAAGGCTATTTCTCTCACTATGAGTATATCCTTTGGCATTCACTCAAACAAATGGTTGAAGCTCTACCGGAGTCAGACAATAATTCAGAGCTTCTTCAAACCATAACCAGGGGTATCGAGTCCAACAACCAGCAGGTTAAAGCAGCTATGGACGCTTTTGATACTGCTTTCTGAGCGGCGGCGGTGGGCATTTGTACCCGCCGTCATTCCTGGCTGCACACTTCAGGTTTCACGAATGATGCTTAGCAACAGGTAATGGCGTTGCCCTTTAATGGTGTGTATCTCTTCGGCCCTCAAGTAGAACAAGCTCTAGAGGCTACACAAAAGACTAGGTCAGCCATTAAATTGACTCGACCTCCTCCTGTTCCCTCTCGAGGGGGTGTTAATAAACGCCAGTTTCATAACTGTCAGTCCTTTCGAGGAAAAGGCAGGGGAAGTTTTAATAAAAACCATGCCCCCAGCCTCAAAAGAAAATGCAGCAGAAGGCGCAAGGACTCAAAGCACCCAGTGCCGCCTTCTGATTTGATGGCCTAAGTCCCACCTCAGCTGCCCGAGGTGGACTCTTCTTCAGCAGTGGGAGGTCATCTGACTCATTTCTACAATCAATGGAAGTCCATAACCTCGAACGAATGGGTCCTCTGGATAATCCGCGAGGGGTATTCCCTCAATCTTTTGGAACCCCCTCCGGATTGTCCCCCCAGACGACAGCCCAGGCTGTCAGATCTTCAATCAGATCTTCTCACCTCCGAGATACAGGGCCTTCTGAACAACAGGGCAGTGGAAGTAGTTCCGCTGGATCAACAGAACACAGGGTTCTACTCCCATTACTTTCTGGTTCCAAAGAAAATCGGGGGCTTGTGCCTCATTTTGGACCTCAGAAAGCTAAACAAATTTCCTTCCCAGAGAAAAATTCAAAATGATATCACTAGGAACCTTGTTACCTTTGCTTCATCAACACGACTGGTTAGCCTCCCTGGACATGCAGGATGCTTACCAGCACATTTCTATTCACCCAAAGCATCACAAATACCTAAGGTTTGTGGCTTTGGGACAGCATTATCAGTTCAGAGTCCTGCCCTTTGGGCTATCCTCGGTGC
Organism: Neoceratodus forsteri; assembly: GCA_016271365.2. Classification (NCBI taxonomy): domain Eukaryota; kingdom Metazoa; phylum Chordata; order Ceratodontiformes; family Ceratodontidae; genus Neoceratodus; species Neoceratodus forsteri. The sequence goes on from JADMNL010000022.1 coordinate 185,160,287, forward strand.
CATGAGTTTTTACAAAGTGTTGTGCAATTTTCGCAGTGCATCTCAGAAAAATCGGAATACAGATGTTCCCATATCTGGACGATTGGCATCTAGCAAGCCCTTCCAGACAGGGAACTCTCAATGCCATAGCTACGGCTTCACACTTTCTCACGTCCATGGGAGTCCTGCTAAACCTAAAAAAATCGCAGCTGCAGCCTTCCCAAAGGCTCCTTTTCATAGGAACCCTTCTGGACACCTCCTGTGCAAAAGCATTTCTTCTGGAGGACAGGAGGAGCGATATCCTTCAGATGGCCCGATACATATGAGAGAACAGCTCGGTTTCAGCTCTCTTGATGCAATGGATGCTAGGTCTCATGGCATCCGCGATGTTCACTGTACCCCTAGCATGCCTCCACATGAGAACCTCTCAATGGATGCTCAGTACTCAGTGGTCCCCGACCACTCACCCTCAGTCCTTTCTCATCAAGGTGACAGAACCTCTGAAGAGATCACTCACCTGGTGGTCGCAAGAGGACAGTCTTCTGGAAGAGTATCCCTTTGCTCCTCTGGATCATCAGATTTCCATTACCACAGATGCATCCCTGATGGGGTGGGGAGCTCACTGTCAGACTCTCCACACTCAAGGTACGTGGACTCAGGATGAGTCCCAGCTTCACATAAATGTCTTAGAAATGAGAGCAGTCCTTTATGCAGTCTGGGCTTTGAAGGACATTCTCTGTCACAGGAACATTCTCCTTCAAACAGACAACAAAGCAGTGATGTATTACATCAACAAGCAGGGTGGTGCTCACTCTTACCCCTTATGCAGGGAAGCGATGAGAGTGTGGGAATGGTTCTTGGCGCACAAGGCTCTAATTCAAGTGGTCTACCTGCCGGGAGTGCAGAACGAACTGGCAGACCGTCTCAGCAGAACAGAGGCAGATCCTCACTAATGGTCTCTCGACTCAACCATAGTTCAGTCACTATTCGCAGAGTGGGGAACTCCAGACCTGGACCTTTTCACATCCCCACTCAACACAAAACTGTCTGTCTTCTGCTGCAGAAATCCAGGGCCTGGCATTTTCTGTCAGGATGCGTTCAGGCTGCAGTGGAAAAAACACTTTCTATACGCCTTTCCGCCTCTTCCTCTAATTCAGCGGGTACTTCTCAAGTTCGAGTCCCAGGGGGACAAAATGATCCTCATTGCTTCCTTCTGGCCTCGACAGATATGGTTTCCATTACTCAACGGTATGTTGGAAGCCCCTCCAGAACCACTTCCCCTTCAGACGAACCTTCTGACTCAGGGGTCTGTGGTCCATCCCAACCTGAGATCGCTTCACCTTCATGCTTGGCTTCTGAAGAGATAGACGTGAACAGGTTCAATGTCTCTCACAGGGTTTCAGATATTTTTTTGGCTGCGTGCAAGCCAGCCACTAGGAAAACTTACACAACCAAATGGAAGCGTTTTTTGCTCTGGTGTGCAAAATCCTCTTTGAACCCCTTTTCCTGCCCACCAGATAAAGTTTTACAGTACCTCTTAGACCTCTCAAATTCAGGTCTGCAATACTCTACAGTTAAGGTTCACCTTTGTGCCATCTCAGCTTATCATGAGCCAGTACTTTCCTTGTCACTGGCTCAGTTACCTGTGGTTAAGAGGTTTCTTAAGGGAATTCTGCATACCAGACTTCCAATAAGATGTCCAGTCACAGCCTGGGACATTAATCTTATGCTAGACATGCTCACTCGGAAAACCTTTCGAGCCTCTAGGTACCTGTGAGTTAAAATTTCTCACTTGGAAAACGGCCTTCCTAGTGGCCATTACCTCAGCCCGCAGGCCCTAGTCACAGACCCCCCATATATGGTGTTTCATAAAGACAAAGTAGTTCTTAGGACCCATCCTAAGTTTCTCCCTAAGGTTGTTTCAGAATTCCACCTAAACTAACCTTTGGTCCTTCCTACTTACTTTGCGAACTTCCAAAATGAAGGAGAGCGTTCTCTCTTCATTCCTTGGATGTCAAGAGAGCTTTGTGCTTCTATCTAGATAGAGCAAAAGATTTCCACAAAGCTCAACAACTGTTGGTTTCCTTCAGCGAGACCCGGCTGGGTCAACCTGTCGCTATCAGATGTATTTCAGCATGGCTGGTGGCATGCCTTCGCCACTGTTATTCCATGGCGCAGGTTAAGCTGGAGGGCAGAGTGTATGCTCACTCTACTAGAGCGGTTGCTGCATCCCTAGCGTAAATCCACAATGTGCCCGTTGCAGACATTTGCAATGCGGCTACCTGGAGCTCAGTGCATACTTTTGTCAAACACTATGCCCTGGATGTCCATGCCAGATGACATCTTTCTTTTGGCAGAACCATCCTTAATGGACTCCTGTCCTAAAACTGTGAGCTCTTGGTCTCCTGCTGCCCTCTTGGGGGATTATTAGCTCGGTACTCTCCCATTAGTGTGAATGAGTGGTGGAGACTTTATGTCCAGGAAGATATGGAAATTACGTACCTACCGTAATTCTTGATCTTCTTGGATGAGCCTCCATCACTCATTCACATGCCCATCCTCCATCCCCCGAGCTCACCTCTGTTGTTGGTCTTCACTGCCTCAATCTTTAGGCTGTGAAGACTTCTGTGTTGACCCTACTTACATTGGTCGTCCGGACTGTCTTGTGTCTGTTTTTTTTTGGTTAGGCTATCCTTCTAGGTTAGGTTACGCTGCACCTCCTCAGGGAAAAAAGATACTGAGGTGGTTGGAGGGTCGATGCTGAGATAGTCATTACCGCACAAGCTGAGGCTCGCGGTGCCGCTCCTCGCGGCTTCATCTCTGGCGCCGACCCTCTAGCAAAAAGGTTTGCTCCCGCTGGGTCCTAGTGCCTCTGGTGCAGATCCCGTTAGTGTGAGTGAGTGGTGGAGACTCGTCCAAGAAGATCAAGAATTACGGTAGGTACGCAATTTCCATATTTTCCCTTATCTAGTGCCAATGAGATTTTCTTATAAAAACATAGTAGGTTTGTTATATATGATCTTCCGGGAACTAAACCATGCTGGCTGTTATCAACCATGTTTTTTTTGTTTGTTTGTTTGTTTGTTTTTATTATTTCTATTTACACTCCTCCAGTCGGCCACCCCCCCCCAGCACCGTCACCCAGAATAGCTGGCGTTTACCTTGTCCCCAGCCTGGAAGCAGAGCCTGTGGGGAGTCGGTCATCATCCTGCTGCCTCCGGCATTTTCTGCCTCCAGTTTTTCACCCAGGAGTAAGAGTGCATGCGCGTGGAGGCGCATGCACCTATGGCCCCAGTTATGACCCCTTTACCCCATCCCATGGCCTAACGCCTAGTCCCCTCTAAGTCCGTGCCACTCCTAGCCTCCACTAGGGGTCACCATTGGCCAAGGGATGCCACGTCCCCTCCCCATAGAGGAGAGCCTGCCTCTCGGCAGCTCAATCCAGCATGGCCTCCCCCCCAGCTGCAGACCTCCAACTACCTGATCTCGTTCCCAAACTCGGGTCAGTGGCATGCCACAAAGTAAGGCATCCAGCGCCTCAGCCCTCAGCGCCACCGGGCCGGCATCAACCATGTTTTGAAATGTAATCTGTTCATGTAAAGCATAATTAATAACAGATTCCAGTATTTTGCCCGGCACAGAGGTTAGACTTATAGGTCTGTAGTTAGTGTATTCAACTTTGCTTCCCTTTTTATGTATAGGTATCACTATGGCTGAGAGCCAGTCATCTGGTAACACTCTCATTCAAGGATTTTTCATAAAGAAGCCTTAGCGGTGTGACAATATACAATATGTGGGGCTACTAATTTAAGAAGTTTAGCTGATATATTATCAGGTCCTGCTGAATAGGTATTTTTAGGGCAGTTATTTTTTTGATAATGTTATCATTTGTTAAATATATATTAACTTGTTGACCTGCTGGTATGCATCCTTGATAATCTTTTTTTTTTTTTTTAAAGATAGAGGCAAAATGATTATTAAATATCTTAACCATTTCCTGAGGGTCATTCATATGACTGTTAACATTTAGAGATATTAATTCACTATTATTGCTATGTAGAGAGTTGACATAACTGTAAAAATTTTTTAGGTTGTCTTTCTTTGCTGCCCCTGCTATTTCATAGGTTTCATATGTTTTTGCAGAGCTTTTTTAAGACCTAGGTCCATTATAACTCACCAACTTATCTACTGTATCCCAAGATATTTTTCAATGCTAAATGTTCATCCAGGTGGCTCTTATAACTGTGCATACTGCTGCTGGTAACTACTTCTAGTGGAAGCTCATTCCAAATTTTTACCACTCTGACAGAAACCAATGCTTCCTTCTAATAGTGTTGAACCTTCCTGTTTAAATTTGTAGATGGTGTGATCTGGTACTAAACATTTTATGTCTAAATTCTAAACCCAATATCTCTCTTAAATGCACATCTCTTGTTGCTTTATATACCAGACACATATAATCTCTTAATCACCTGTATTCCAGAGAATACAGACCTAGGGTGTCCAGTCTAGTTTTATAATCAAGTCCCTGTACTTCTGCGATCCTACGAGTCACCCTATGTTGTATCCTCTCAACAGCATGTATTTTTCTTTTGACACCAGGAGACCAGAACTGAGCACAATACTCAACATGTGGCCTAATCAGAGATGTGTAGAGAGGAAGAACATCCTTTCTTCTGCTCTTGATGTGTTTATTTATACAGGATGATATTCTGCTGGTTTTATTTATGATCTGATTACATTGGGATCTAAAACTAAGATCATCACTGATTCTAATACCCAGGTATCTCTCATCATTCACTATATTCAAAACCTGTCCACGTAATATATAGTTTGTCTGTATATTGTTCTTACTAAAGTGCATTACGCTGCACTTATCAGCATTAAAGGTTAGTTTCTTATCTGCTGCCCACATCTCTAATTCTGCTAATGCATGCTGTAAGGTGTCTACATCCTCACTGGTGTCCACTGTGTACCCAATCCTAGTATCGTCCGCAAACTTAGATATCCATACATCTGGGGTAGTACTCATGAATGAGGTATAAATAATAGATAGGGATCAAGTACAGAACCCTGTGGCACCCCGCTGGTCACCTCAGCCCATTCTGAATATCCCACTCAACACCAACTCTTTGCTTTCAACCTGAAAGCCATGTTTTAATCCATCGGGTTATCTCCCCAGTAATTCCATGTGCTATGAGGGCATCAATTAGTTCTCCATGTGGGACTTTATCAAATGCCTTGGAGAAATCCAAAAAGATGACATCTATAGAATGTTTACTATCCAAGGCATTGCTGACCCTGCCGTAAAACTCCAACAGGTTGGTTTGACATGACCGTCCCTTTGTAAATCCTTGCTGGGTACTATCAGTTGCACTTAATAACCTAATCTGATTTATAATGTGGTCTTTAATGATTCCCTCCATGATCTTACCAAGGATTGCAGTCAGGCTAATGAGCCTGTAATTTAAAACCTTATGTTTAGAACCCTTTTTATGGATTGGCACCACTGTAGCCAGTCTCCAGGCCTCTACAACCACACACTCCTGTAGTGATTTTAAATAGCTAGCTAGAATAGGGTCAACCAATAATTCTGCCAGTTCTTTAATGACTCTGGGGTGTAGTCCATCCGGGCCCTGAGATTTATTTGGATCAATGCTCAGAAGTCTTTTGAGCACATCCTCCCTTGTAATAACAGGCCCTGCAGAAGCCGGTTGATCATAATGATTTAACCTAGGGGAAGTTTTATTATTAAAACCGGAGACAAAGAAATTATTATAATGTTCAGCCATCTCCTTACTATCAATAATCGTATTTCCAGATGTACATTTTAAGGGTCCAATAGTTTTACTTACACCTCTCTTGTTGTTAATGTAGTAGTAGTAGTAGTAAAAGTTTTTATTCATAAGACAATGAATATGGATTACTCCACTGAGCAAAGCTCATTTACAGTGAGGTCCAGAGAATCAAACCAGTTACACTTTGAATCATTTATACAATAACAATATAATAAATATTATATCCCTACATTACACAAAAACAGAAATACATACATTTATACAATACAAAAATTAAAAAAATACACTCAACACATAAAATAAATAAATAAAAAACAACTTTCTATAGTTATTTCTAAACTAATTCCCCCTCAATACTTGTATGCTCCATAGACCATTTCTTTATTACATTTAACTGAAATTTTTTATCTAATGGTCTTAATATCCCAGGTAAGGAATGCCACAGTAAAGGTCCAAGATTTATAAAATGATTATTTCCCCAAACCATTCTACGTTTTGGTATCAAACATTCCAAATTATTTGCAGAGCGCAATCCCCTTAGAGGATTCTTAACTATAATGCACCCTGCCAGATACTCTGGTACTTTCCCAGATAGACATTTAGTCACAAATGAGATTAAACTTAAACCCCTCCTTTGAGATAAGGTATACCAACCCAACTCCCTATACATATCTATTCTGTGTCATCCTTGGTACACCTAATATGAATCTTGCCAATTTATTATACATAATACCAAGTTTATATAACTGCTCTTTAGATGCACCCATATAAATCAAGTTCCCATATTCTAACATGGGTAATACCACCACAGTGATCACAAGTTTTCTAACATTTATAGACATACTATTCCTTATTCTATATAGGGATCCTAAACACTTTCCTGTTTTCATCAAAATATACTCAAAATGACTATGCCAATCAAGTTTTTTATCTAAATAAACCCCCAAATATTTATATGTATCAACTTGTTGCAGAATACCACCAGTATAGGTTGTAATCTGCAGCCCATCTTGTTCCAAATTTACGTCGTTCCCCCTGTGAAATACCATTACCTGGGATTTTTTCTCATTTAAAACTAATTTCGATCTCAACAGAAAATCCTGTAAATAATCAAAAGCCTGCTGTAATACTGTCTGAATAAATACCACAGATGGATCAGCCAAATATATGATTATATCATCAGCATAAAGATGATATTGTACCCCCTGTTGCTTAAACCTCAAATCGTTCATATAAAGATTATACAATATAGGTCCCTGCGGCACACCCGAGACAATTCCCTTTAAACCTGACGACCATTCCTTAATTGTAACCAGTTACTGTCTTGAGTCCAAATAATTTCTGAACCAGCTCACCACTGGCTCAGAAATACCACAGAGTTTTAATCTGGACAGGAGGATGCCATGGTCCAAGGTATCAAATGCCTTTGAAAGATCAACAAAAATGGCCCCCACTGGCATCCCCCTGTCCAGATCCTCTACAATATCACTGGTGACCTTCAATAAAGCTGTAGTGGTCCCATGTTCAGGTCTAAAGCCTGATTGATATTTATTAAGAACACCATTATCCTTTAGGAATGTCTGTAATTGTTTCGCTACAATCTTTTCCAAAATTTTTGATATTGTTGGCAACAGGGAGATTGGCCTATAATTTTCCACAAGCATCCTGGATCCTGACTTATACACCAGCACAATTTTTGCTGTTTTCCAGATTAAGGGTAATTCCGCAGAAAAAAGAGATATGTTAAATAAATTTGCTAGGGGTTGATCTATAATGGGAGCTGCATACTTTAATGAGATATTTGGGATCCCATCCATACCTCCTGCTTTGCTTATACTAATTTTGAATAATAATTCCTAACTTTCCCACGTGTAATAGGGGTAAATACAAACTTCTCATTCTCATCAGATTGTACATTGTCTGTACCTATTTTATCTAGCTCACTAATACTTTGTAAAGCCTGATTCATATTATTCCCTCCAGCTCTTAATATACCCATACCCATAGTAGTAAAAAATGCATTAAACTCATTTACTGCATCCTCACCTAACTCTAACTTAGCCCCATTAATCAGAAATTGATTGGGGTAACCCATATTTGGACCCTTATGTAATTTATTTATTGTACTCCAGAATACCCTTGGGTTCTCCATCATTTCTTTAGATAATCTTTTATTACAGTAATCCTGTCTAGCCTTCCTAATTTCTTTAGTATACAAATTCCTTAATTGTTTATACTTAATCCACTCCTGATCTCCTTTAATTAGTTTAGCTTTTTTCCATGCATTATCTCTAGCTCATTTAATTTTCAATAATCCAGAATCAAACCATGGGGCATTATTTGATTTAATCAACCTAGTTTTTATTGGGGCATATTTATCACATATTTGTAAAAAATCCTTTTGAAACATATCCCATGCATCCCCCACATTTGGAATTAGATCTAATCTTTCCCAATTATACCCTTCTAAAGCCTGCATAAATGCAACATAGTCAAAATGTTTATATGCCCTGGTGTATATAATATTCTTAGGTACTTTCATTGTTTTTTGATTTCTTATACAAAAAAAACTATCTGATGATCAGACATTGAATCTGGCAACACCCCACTACTAACATACTTATTAGGAGCTGAAGTAAATATGAGGTCCAAAATGGTTGAATTATCGGGATTTTTTTATATTTAACCTGGTCACTTCTCTTATAAGTTGTATTAAGTTTAAAGTTGTGGCCATATCAATTAGACTATGATGAACATCTATTGTTCCCCAATCAACATGTAAATCCCCTATTAGCATTAGTTCATGTGAATTCAAATAATTTTTCAAAACATTTTGCATTTCATCAAAAACCTCAAAACTACTTTTAGGTGGTCTATAAATACCACACAATAATATGGGTTTAGAGTATGGTAACTTTACTTCCAATGATAAAATTTCTGCTTCAGTCCATTCATTTAGACTATCTATTTCCTTGATATCAATCCAATTTCTAGCATAAATTACTACTCCACCCCTCTTTTTGGATCTGTCCTTTCTCCAGACATTAAAGTTTTCCAATACTATATCATTATCTTGAATTCTTGTGTGCAACCATGACTCAGTAATTATTAATATATCAGGTTTATAACACATAACCCAATCTCTCAGATGATCAATTTTTTTAAATAGACTACAGATGTTAATATGCACAATCTTTAACCCCTTAACATTTAACATTTCTTGTGTACAATCATTATACAATTCAAATGCAGGCCCATGATTTAGATGAACATCCCCACTCGTCAATAGCCCCATAATTACTACCAATTTACTTAATCTATACATTTTGGGGTTTATTTATCTTCCCCTTTTTATATTTTTATTTATATTAAAACCAACCAATAAAGTATTTGTCCCCCATCCACTTAAAACTTTACTAAAAATACATACCCACTTAATCAAAGTGGTCTCTGTATAACTATCCAATAGGGTAGCCAGAATTACTTCATGCCATCCTACCAATACCTCTAACTTTCCAGGCAGGGTACTTTTATGCACTATTGTTATATCTAGCTGTACTACAGCATCTTTATCTACCTGAGTAGAATCTGTATTTAAACAAAACTGGCAGCCCACTACTAAAATGACCCACCAAAACTGTAACATTTTTAACTCCTTTAAATTTTTAAAAATATCTTTCAAATTAAACTCTATAATTAATATGCCCCAAGTAATAACAAAAACAACCCTATAAACAGGAATTATTTCAAACCAATTATGATATATAAACTTTTACATTTAAACTCTAAAACTCTGAGATAGATGTTTTTCTCAAACTATAAATTCACAGCTGCTTTCCAAACATCCACAGTTGCTTTCTGATGCCGAGTGGCACTCACGCTGCTAGCAGCGTGGTTCTTTTATAGTATGCTGCCCCTCATCCTTTGATGACGTCTTCACCGTTTTCACCTGGTCCCTCTCACTAGAACTCAGGTATCATGGGACAAAGAGGAGCAATGGCACAAAGACAAAATAAAGCAGGTTTCAGTTCTCAGGCTCACAGTGCAGGCATACAGATTTGTTTTTACCACGAGCAGCAGCAGCTTTTCAGATCTTAATTTCAGACTTCAGTAACTGGGGTCAAACAGGCAGTTCACAGTTCCCAGTCCCTCACTTCGGCAAAACAGAGTCAAACAAACAGTTCAGTGCAAACAGCAAAGGTAGATTTAGCTGGCAAATAAGGGCTGTGCTAAACGTTGGCAAATAGCTACAGCGTACCTGTAAATGTAGGAATAAAAATATTTATAATTGTCCTGTACCCTGTTGGCAAGCCTAATCTCATGGTTTTCTTTTGCCCTTTTAATGTTAATTTTAGATTTTTTTAAAAGCTTTTTATAATGTTCCCGGTGTATCTTACTTCCGCTCTTTTTTGCTTTACTAAAAGCTTTGCTTTTCTTTTTTATTGATTTTCTCATACCTAGTGTATTCCATTGTGGCCATGTTTTGTAAACCCCTGCATATTTATGCACCACTGGTTTATATGCTTGTGTCTGTGAACTTATTTTGTAAGTTATAAGTTCCCACGTATGTTCCAGTGTCAGATTTTCAAAATCTTTCTCCCTGTTCCATAGACTCAAGTCAGATCTCATACTAGCAAAATCTGCTTTATTATATCTGTAAAGTTGAGTACTCCCCTGGCAGTTACCCAGCCTTTCCTTATATCTGAAATTGACTATGTCATGGTCACTAGAACCTAAAGGGGGCATAATACTACAGTCATATATGTTATCTGTAAGATTGCTTAAGACCAAGTCCAATATATGTTCTCCCCTGGTGTTTGTAGCAACATACTGTGTCATGCCTGCCAATAGGGTATTTTCTAAAAATCGTGATTCATCTACACTCTTTGCTTGGAGGGTATCCCAGTTAATCCCAGGGTAGTTAAAGTCTCCCACTAATACGCAGTTTTCAGTTGTAGTAATAATGCTAATAAAATCCAGCAACTGCGCTTCATCTTGTTGAGAAATAGATGGTGGTCTGTACACCAACCCCAGATTAAAACTACCAGACTGTGGTGGAAGAATTTTGACCCACAGGGTCTCTATCCTGTCCCACTGGGTGTTAATAACAGATTCTGAGATTATACTATCTATAATATAAAGAGCTACCCCACCCCCTTTTGTATGTTTCCTGTCATTATGGTACAAAGTAAATCCAGGTATGTTCTTATCCCGGGGTCCTCCTCCTTCCCCCAAGTTTCTGTGATGCCACAAATATGAGTATTGGACTTATGTAGTATATAGAGGAGTTAATCTGTTTTGTTATTTAAACTACTAGCATTTATAACCAAACAATTCCATGTTAATGGTGTGGCATTCTTCAAACAACATGAAGTCTTGCTATATTATGACTATTGCAGTTTGTCCCACCATTAGAACTGCTCCGGAGGTGAAAGAGTTAACTTCCAAGCAGGGCATGGAACTTAGAGCACGAGCTCGGTTAGAGAAGCTCTGTCTGGGATATTTCAAACCGAAACAGTCAGATTCTTTACTCCGCCTCACTGAACAGTCGCTCCGGAGATTCCTCCTTCTGCTCGGTTCATTTTCTCAGTTTAAAGAGTTTTTTCTCGGTTAAATTCAACCGCGATTATCATTATTTTAACCACAAACCGATCGGTTCAAGTTCTGTCTATGGTATTGTAAGTAATAGATAGGTTTATTTCTGTGTGGAACTTGTAAATGTTTATCGGTTCGGTTTGAACCGATCAGGTTGTGTTGAAACTTTATTCTGAAGCATTTAGAGTTCGGTTCCTGGTTCTTATCGGTTCTAAAAAAAACGGATTTCATCACGGTTTTTTCCACGACCCGTGACACGGTTGGGAACCGATAAGGGTGTCTTGCCTGGCACTGCCGAAAAAAAGGGCAAGTTTTTTGGTTAGGCTGGCATTATGTCTGAGAAACCCAAAGAAAAACCGGCCCACTGGGTTTCAACACTGTAGTGTCTGTGGGGAAGCTTCTTGCCAAGGCTGACCCACACACCACATGTGTTTATTGTCTGGGGTTTGACCACCTCAATGCAGACTGCCAGATTTGTAAGAATTTCCCTGCAGCTACCCTAGATAAGAGAGTTGGTAGGCTCAGGGAATGAGAGGCCAAAAGTCCACTGACCCAGATGGCCAGCCCGGTTCGGTGCCAACCGAACCGGAGGGAGTGCCCTCTGACCGGGGCCAGACTTCCTCGGGCAAACGTAAAGCTGACTCTGAGGAGCCAGTTCCAGCAAAGAGAACTAGAAAATCAGCAGGTGTGGAGTCAAAAATCCCTTCTCCAACTGCTGCAGAGATAGCAAGGGCAATCCAAATTGTCCAGTCACTTTCCCCGGTTCCGTCCGAACCACCACTAACTGGCAAAAGGTCGGTTCGGTCGGTTCCACCGGTTCAAGAATATGATATAGAGGAGTTTTATGAACCAGAGGAGGGGGAGGATGATTATGAACAGTGTGAATGTGATTTTGAAAGTCTGGATGTACCCATTGAACGGACATCTCCCAGACAGACCTTTAGAGAATCTCCCCTAGGCTTGCTGAGTCCCCTCTCATTTTCTGTTTTATAAAAGTTGCTGAACCCTCCAGCTTCCTTTGGAGGAAGCTGTGGATGAGCAAGAGGAGCCTGACTTGTAGAGATGATGGATTTCCCAGAGTCCAGGAGATTGTCTATTCCTTTACATAAATCCTTTAGGAAACAAACAATAAAAATTTTAAAAGCTCCTAATTCTGTGCCTCCTGTGGATAAAAAGATGGACAGGAGGTACACTTTGTCAGGTCCTGATACAGAATTTCTTTCACAGCAATGAAGCCATGTTGGGGTAGTTTAGGCTGCAGCCTGTGATAAAGCTAATATTCCCCTGGCTTCACATCCTCCTGACAAGGACTCCAGGAAGATTGATGCCATGGCTAAAAAACAATATATGGCAGCGTCCTTGGGACTCAGACAAGCAAATTATATGGCTTATGTGGCAAGATACCAAAATCTAGATGGGATACTGTCATGGCTTTAGCCAAACAGGCCCCTGCCAGCTTGCCAAGGAGCTGGAGCAGGTGGCTGCTGATGGTATTGAGGCATCTAAGGTGCAATTCCATGCTGCAGTGGATTCTAATGATGTATCCTCTAGAGTCATGGCTACATCTGTGGCTTTTTGTAGATTGGCTTGGCTCAGGTGTACTACTTTGTCACAGGATACCCAGTCTAAGGCTATGGATTTTCCTGTGGTGGGAAATTCTCTGTTTGGGGAGCAGACAGAGATTTATATGAAGAAAATGGATGAATATAGAACCACTTATAGGAGTGCACAAGCCAAGGAATGGCGAGCCACTCCTCAGAGGCAGCCCCCAAGGGGTAGAGGCAGGCCTTTTTACAGGCCTTTTTACCAAACCCAGGCCTCCTCTTCAGCTTATGTTCAGAGGGGGTTCTTTAGAGGGAGAGGCAGACGGGGTACAAGCAGGCCTGCTCCTACCCCTCAGTCTAAAGCCCCTGCCAAACAGGCACCCTGATGGGATGCCCAGGGCCAGTTCTCCATTACCTGTAGTGGGCAGGCTGGCTTACTTCATCCAGGACTGGGAGTCTTTAACATCAGACAAGTGGGTCCTGGAAGTAGTAAGCCAGGTCTGGTTCTCAGCTTCATATTTCCAAAGATGAGAATCAGATCTTTTCCACCTGCAAACCTTCTAGAGACTCTTGCTTTGAAACAGAAGTCTCAACCCTCCTGGCTCTCAGAGCTGTAGAAAGGGTTTCCCCCACACCAGGGCAAGGGTCTGTACTCCAGGTACTTCCTTACCCCAAAAAGACAGGAGAGTAGGCGGCCCATCCTGGACCTAAGATATCTGAACAAGCACCTTTAAAACCAAAATTCAAAATGGTGACTCTGGGAATGATTTTACCCTCCCTAAGGCCAGGGGACTGGCTAGCTTCCCTGGACCTCAAGGATGCCTACTTCCATGTTCTTATCAGAAGCTCCCACCGAAAGTGCCTCAGATTCGAACTGCCCTCAGGCCATTATCAGTTCAGAGCAATGCCCTTTGGCCTTACCTCTGCCCCAAGGGTATTCACAAAATGCCTGGCAGTAGCAGTTGCTCATTTAAGAAGGCAAAATATTGCCATCTTTCCCTACCTAGACGACTGGCTCATTGTGGGTCAGTCTCCAGACCAGGTCAAATCACACCTGCAAGTTACCCAGCAGCTGCTTACCTCTCTGGGCTTTCTTCTCAATCTTCCAAGTCAGTTCTGGAATCTGTCCAGGTACTCACCTTTATAGGTGCAGAACTGGACACAAAGCAGGCCAGAGCCTTCCTTCCCCTAGAAAGGGTAAGGACCCTGGTGGCCCTGGCCTCGTCCTTTACTCTGCAGGTCTCTCGACCAGCAAGGCATTTCCTACAGCTCCTAGGACACATGGCTGCTTCCACAGCTGTAGTGCAAGGAGCAAGATTTCAGATGAGGGACATTCAGTTCCATTTGAGAGCCTTCTCAAAGAAGAGATTCTATCCAAGTTGATCCCAGTGACTCAACCTGATCCAGGCCCCTTCAGTGGTGGCAGGATCAGAGCAATCTGAGACAAGGTGCCTTCATCCCTCTGTCTCACTCCTGACCCTTACTAGATGCCCTCTTGGGATGGGGATCTCACATGGGTGACCTCTCCACCCAGGGATTGTGGTCCCTCAGGAATATCTGTTCCACATCAATCTGTTGGAACTCAGAGCTGTTTTTCTAGCACTTCAGGTTTTTCTGCATCTGTTCAGAACAAAGTGGTACAGGTCAGAACAGACAACACCACTACGATGGGTACATCAATAACAAGGGGCACTCGGTCTTGGCCTTGTGCACGAGGTGATGAAGTTGTGGTCTCTGGCTTTATTCCTGAACACTTCCCTTATAGCAGTTCACCTCCCAGGCAAGGACAATGTCCTAGCAGATGCTCTCAGCAGGATTTCCCAGGGCCATCACGAATGGTCACTGGATCCCGAGTACTGGGATGGTTTTGCCAGATGGGGCACCCTCAGATAGATCTTTTGAAGCCCCAGACAATCATCAACTTCCACTTTTTGTTGCAGGCCCCAGTGTTGGGCTCAGTCCCCTGGATGCCTTTTCTCCTCGATTGGGAAGGAAGTTTCTTGCCTTTCCCCTTCCCTCTCCTGTTCAAGGTGCTAGTCAAAATCAGATCTCAGCCCTGCAAGATGATCCTGATTGCTCCAGACTGGACCAGGCAGCCCTGGTACCCACTCCTTCTGTCCTTAGCAGTCCATCTTCCCCTGTGTCTCCCCAGGAACCACAATCTGTTAACCTGTGCCCAGGGGAGAGTCTGGTATCCGAATCTCAAATCCCTCAACCTCAAAGCCTGGCTCTTGAGGAGTTAGAGTTTGCTGGTCTACAACTTTCTCAAGGTGTTCTAGAAATCTTGAAAGCTTCAAGAAAGCCTTCCACTAGGGCTACTTATAATTCCAAATGGAAAAGGTTTTCCATATGGTGTTCTGGGAAGCATATTTCCCCGGAATCTGCTGATTTGCCCACTGTTTGGACTATATGGTCCATCTTAATTCTTTGGGACTGAGACCAGCTACCCTGAAAGTGCATTTGGCAGCTGTCTCTGCTTTATTTCAGCAGGGAAGCCCTCTTCTCTTTCTGCTCACCCTGTATTTTCCAAGTTTTTAAGGGGATTGCTTCATACCAATCCACCATTCAGGGACCCTGCCCCTGCCTGGGATCTTAATGTTTGCATTGCTCAGCTGATGCAACTCCCCTTTGAACCTCTGTCTTCGGCACAGCTTAAGTACTTGACTTGGAAAACTGTATTTCTAGTAGCCATCACTTCTGCCAGGCGCATAAGTGAGTTACAAGCTTTGTCAGTGGAGACTGACTTTATTTCCTTTCACAGGGATAAGGTAGTCCTCAGGACTAACAGGAAGTTTTTGCCAAGGTGGTTTCAGATTTCCACCTAATCAATCTATTTCACTTCCAGTGTTCTTCACTGACCATTCCTCCTCTGGTGAGAGGAGGTTGCACAGCTTAGATGTTAAGAGACCCTAAGTTACTACATAGAGCGCACTAAGGGTCACAGGTTTGACTCCTCCAACTATTTCTCACTTATGGTGAGGTTGGGAGAGGAAACCTGCCACTAAGAGATCTATTGCCAGGTGGATTGTCTCTTGTATCCAATTTTGCTATCAAAACTGGGTAAGGTTCCCTTCAGGCCTGAGGGCTCACTCTCACCAGAGGTACAGCTGTGTCTAGCTGCTGCCAGAGACATCCCTATCTTAGAGATATGTCAAGCAGCTACTTGAAAACAGTACACTTTCACCAAGCATTACTCCCTGATATCCAGGCCAGGAGGGATGCTCTGGTTTGGCACAGCCGTGCTTCAGAGCCTATCCCTAAGTAGGTTCTGTCCTCCTCCATGGAGGTACTGCTGTGTAGTTCGAAATAGTTTATAATATAGCAAGACTTCATGTTGTTTGAAGAAAAATTACTCACCTTAGTAATGTTGTTTCTTCTAATGGAGTCTTCTATATTATGACCTCCCCAACCTGCCCCTCTCAGAACTTCTACTTGGGGTAGGGGTGGTCAGTTCACTGTTGGCACTAATTGATGCCTTTTTATGTTTTCCACCCTTCTTTTTGGGGTGTTTGGGTGTTGTGTTTTTATTTTATTTAATTTATCTTATCTTTTCTGGTCCCTGACTCGAGTCTTGGTGTTGGGACCAGGAAAATGTTAATATCTTAGTAGCCAGTTGGCTAGTGTGGTTACAGCTTCCACACAGAACCTTAGTGAGTTTTGCTCTGTAAAGATCTGACAGTTTCGTTTGAAATATCCCAGACAGAGCTTTCTCTAACCGAGCTTAGGTCTAAGTTCCATGCCCTGCATGGAAGTTAACTCTTCACCTCGGAGCAGTTCTAATGGACAAACTGCAATAGTCATAATATAGCAAGACTCCATTAGAAGAAACAACATTACTAAGGTGAGTAATTTTTTCTTCTTGCTATTGAGGGTTGGTCCGGGTATCTCCCTGCCCCCCCCCACCTGTAGTTTATTTTTTATTTATTTATTTATTTAGGGATTCAGATCATACCTTTGAGCTCAGAGCTCCTTTACAAAGGTTCCACGTCAAACAGTGACAATGACAGCAATAACAAACAGTTTACATACAATACTCGAATAGTAGGTAGTTAGTATACAGTAAGGTTACAATGTCATTCATAGTACCAATGGTGATAGTACAGTATCAAGAGCATTCAACTAGGGTAAAGGACAGTGTTTATATGTAGCAAAGGAGATAGAGGTGTGACACCTAGTGTGAGAGTTCAAGGAGGAGTCAAGGTGAGGGGGAGGGGAGAGTGGGTGGCCAAAAGAAGTGGCTTTGTCTAGGAGGTTGGGAGGTAGTGGTAGTAGGTTGGTTTTAGGTTGATCCAGTGGGAGAAAAGGCACAGGGGAGAAGACAGAGGGATAGGGCAAGAGGGAAGAGGGGGGTTAAAGGAAGGGAAGGAGAATGTGGATGAGTGGGCATTATGGGTGTTAGAGTCCTAGTGGCAGTCACAAACTGTCCTAGTAAGAAGGTGTTGCCTTAGGCCATTTTTGAATTGCGAGATGCATTGGGAGTTTAGAACGTGCACTGGGTTTTCATTGAGCCATTGGGGGGCCCTGTAGCCAAAAGCACGCTGTCCCTGCATAGTTTGGCAGAAAGGTGTTGATAGGGCCCCACTCATCCTGCCTCTGGTGGTATAGCTGGTAGCACTTAGTGTTAGGATGCTAGAAATGCATGGGACGGTTTTACCTATTAGTGCCTTTTTTCCAAGGAGACATGTTTGGAATATAATCCTGTTCTTTAGTGGCAGCCAATTGGTCTCCTCGTATCAAGGAGCAGGTGGGTATTTCGATCTGCAGCCATTGTGAGCCTACATGCCTTGTTGAGGGCAATGTGAATCCTTTTTAGTGCAGTGTCTGTTGCTGCGCTGTAGACCACCAATCCATAGTCGATGGTAGAAAGGATGGAGCTGGAGACTGAGAGACGGAGGACCTCTGGAGTGAGATACTTTTTATGCCTATATAGTATACCCAGCTTGATTTTCACTGCCTTTACCACTGTGTCGATGTGTTGGGTGAAGGTGAGGCAGTCATCAACGGTGACCCACAGGTACTTGAAGGTCTGAACTTATTCCAGCGGCTCACTGACTTTATTGGAGATGGTGAAGGGAGGGAGCTTCTTTTTGTGCTGTGGGCTGGCTGTGAGCATCACCTTGGTTTTTTTTGTAGTTTAATAGAAGTTTATGGTTACAGAACCAGTCTTCCAGCTCGTAGAAGGATGCCTGCAGCTCAGAGTGGAGGGTGACTGTTGATGAACTGCTGGTGAGAAGCACAGCGTCATCTGTGTAAAGTATTAGTTTAGTGTCACAAGCTTCAGGAAGATTATTTAGGAAGAGGCTGAATAGTAAGGGCCCCAGTATTGACACCTGTGGGACCCCTAAAGATACCTCGTTGGAGCTAGATAATGTGTGCCCAATTTTTACACGTTGGCTTCTGTGTGTTAGGTAGTCCTTAAACCAGCAGACAGCATTGGTTTCAACCCCCAGGTTCTGTAGTTGAGTCAGGAGGAGAGAGTGATTCACAGTGTCGAAGGCTTTGGTGAGGTCTATGAAGACTGACCCCACCAGCTTTCCTTCGTCTAGTGCCTTGTGCGAGTAGTCAGTGTAGTCCAGCAAAGCTGTGAATGTACTATGATTCTGCCTGAAGCCATGTTGGTTGGGACATAACAGGCTGTATTTGTTGAGGTAATCTGTGAGTTGGGTGACCACAATTTTTTCCAGGGCTTTAGATAAGGGAGAGAGGATGGATGATTGCTATAATTGGCGGTGCATGTCATATCACCATTCTTGTGCATCAGTCATGAGAGCCTGTTTCCAGATCCCAGGAGCTGTGCAAGAGCCAGCAATTTGTTAAATAGTTTTGTAACTGGCACGATGATGACATCCAGTGTTAGGGATAGGAGTTTCATATCGATTCCATCACTCCCCATTCTGGTTTTGCCTAGTATTTTTTTTTATGTATGCTTCCTTCACTGACACTTTTTAGCTAGAAGACAGGGATTGACTCCCTGAGGTGTGCAGTTGGTTTGTTCCCAGCAGGGTGCAGGTAGTCAGGGGTAGCACCCAGTCAGGTCAGTAACGCCAGTTGAGAGACTCCGCAATGTGCCAAGGGTCAGTAATCATGACGTTGTTAATGTTGGAAGAGTGGGGATCTTCTTCATCCTTCCCAAGAAGGTTTTGATCTTCCCAAAACTCTTCCCACTGCCCCAAGTTTTATTCGGCTGCTCCTTGTGAGTTGGCCTTTGCTTGGCGGATAAGGTTGGTGCAATGGTTTCTTGCAGCTCTATACCATTGGAAGTTGTGTTTGCTGTGAGAGAACCTGGCTTTTTCCCAGAGGTTGTCCTTTCCTTCATCTGAGCAAGGAGTCCTCTGTGATCCAACCATTAACTTGACCCCGAATTTTCTTTCTCAGTCGCAAAGATATCGCAAATCCTGTTGGAGCCCTCTATAAAGAAACTTAGGGCCTGGTCAATATTAGGCACATGATCAATGGGGAACCAGTCATACTGGGAGAGGACCCCAAGATTGCCCTTCCCCAAGACCCTACTATTAATTATGATAGTCAGGGGCTTGCTCAATTTGTTTGACCATGTGAAAGTGACTGGGGAGTGATCACTTAAGGTGTCAGGCAGGATCTTAAGTTCAGAGATCCGAGAAGGGTAACTTGAGAGGAGCCAATCGAGGAGGGTGTCTTTTCCTGTTTTGTGGTTCCGCCTTGTTGGGCTATCTACAAGTTGGGTCAGATTGGAAGTAGCGACCATGTCCTTGAAAGGCGTGGATTCTCTGCCCTCCCAGTTGATGTTAAAGTCACCTGTTATGAGAAGCTCTGTGCCCTGAGAAAGGGTAGCAATTGTATCTAGTTTAAACCCGTATTTATAGCCTGTTATAACTTTTGCGCAAGAATACATTTACCTTGTCTGTTTAGGTACAATCCATCCCTTGCAAACAGCATCTGGTCATTAAACATTTCACTATGCTCTAAAAATGTATACCCTTCCCTATAGCACCATCTTCAAACAACTTGAAGTCTTGCTGTATTCTGACATATGCAGTTATGTCCTGCCTTTCAACTGCCCTGGAGAACAAAGAGTTAAACTTTCCATGGCCAGCATGGAATGTTCACCACGAGCTCGGTTGAAGCCCCTGTCTGCTGCTGTTTAAACTGCAACCGTTAGATTCTTTACTCTGCCTCACTGAACAGTCGCTCCGGAGATTTCTTCTGCTGCTTGGTTCAAAAAGTCGGTTGAAGTATCGGTTTTCGGTCAGTTTCTACGGAATTGCTGTTACCGCTTAGTCGGTTCAAGTCTCTGTCTGTGGTACCGTGAGTACTAGATAGGTTTTTTGTTTTGTTTCTGTGTGGAACTTGTAAATTGTGGATCGGTTCGGCTGAACTGATCAGTTTGAGGTAAAAAAGTCTGTGCTTACTTTAGAGTGTGGTAACCGATCCGTAGCGGTTCTAAAAAGAACGGATTTAATTACATTTTTTTCCAAGACCAGTGACACGGTCAGGAACCGATAGGGGCGTCTTGCCTGGTGGATTGCTGAAAAAAGGGTATGCTTTTGGTTAGGATTGGCCATGTCTGAGAAACCCAAGAAAAAAAACTGGGTCCACTGGGTTTCAACACTGCAGTGTGTGTGGGGAAGTCTTTGCCAAGGCTGATCCCCACACCACCTGTGTTTATTGTCTGGGGTTTGACCACCTCAATTTAGACTGCCAAATTTGCAAGAATTTTCCCAATTCTACCCTGGAAAATAGATTAGGTAGACTGAGGAAAAGGGAGGCCAAGAAGTTCGCTGACCCGGATGGCCAGCCCGGTTCAGTTTCGACCGAACCAGAAAGAGTGCCCTCTGACCAGGGTGATACTTCTTCGGGCAAAAGGAGAGCCGATTCTGAGGAATCGTTTCCAGTAAAAAGAAAGAGAAAAGATAAATCGAGCAGTTTGGACCCAGAATTTCATACTCTGACTGCCGATGAGATAGCCAAGGCGATAAGGATTGTGTAATCGCTTAGTTCGGTTCCAACCGAACCGGCACCATCTGGCAGGGGCTCGGTTCAGTCGGTTCCCCCGGTTCCGGATTATACTTTGGAAGAATTTTATGAACCAGAGGAGGAGGAGGGAGAGTATGAGGATGATTATGGTGATAGTGAAAGTCTGGATGTGCTATTGACCTGGACATCTCCAGACAGACCTTTGGTGTTTCTCCACCTAGGCTTCTGGGTCCCTTCACACTATATGTTTTACAAAAGTGGCTGAGACCTCAGTTTCCTGTGGAGGAAGCAGTAGAGGATCGGGAAGAGCCTGATTATGTTGAAATGATGGACATCCCAGAGTCCAGGAGACTGTCTGTTCCCCTCCACAAATCCTTTGGGAAACAGACACATAAAATTCTTAAGTCTCCTAATTCTATACCTCCTGTGGACAGACTAATGGACAAGAGGTGCACTCTCTCAGGTTCAGACACAGAGTTCCTTTTTCAGCAATGCAGCCATGTTGGGGTTGTGCAGGCTGCTGCCTGTGATAAGGCAAATATTCCCTTGGCATCACACCCCCCAGACAAGGACTCCAGGAAGATTGATGCCATGGCAAAGAAACAATACATGGCAGCATCTTTGGACTCAGGCAGGCTAACTATAGGCTATACAGCCAGATACCAGAAGTCCAGGTGGAACACTGTGCTGGCTGTGGCTAAACAGGCCCCCGACCAGCTTGCCAAGGAGCTGGAGCAGCTGGCCGCAGATGGGATTGAGGCATCGAAAGTACAGTTTCATGCTGCTGTAGACTCCAGTGATGTATCATCAAGAGTCATGGCTACATCTGTGGCTCTTCGGAGGATGGCTTGGCTCAGATGTACTAGCCTCTCACAGGATACCCAGGCTAAGGCAATGGATTTTCCTGTTATTGGTAATTCTCTGTTTGGGGAGCAGATAGAGAACTACATGAAAAGATGGATGAGTACAGGGCCACTTATAGGAGTGCTCAGGCCAAAGAAAGGCAAGCAACTCCTCAAAGGCAGCAGTTCAGGGGCAGGGGCAGGCCTTTCCAAAGGCCTTTTTACCAAGCTCAGGCCTCCTCTTCTTCCTTTTCACAGAGGGGGTTCTTTAGAGGGAGAGGCAGAAGGGGGTGGAGCAGGCCTGCATCCACCCCTCAGCCTAAAGCCCCTGCCAAGCAGACACCCTGATGGGTCTTCCCAGGCCGATTCTCCCATACCAGTAGGGGGCAGGCTAGCTTACTTTGTCCAGGACTGGAAGTCTCTCTTACATCAGACAAGTGGGTCCTGGAAGTAGTAAGCCAGTGACTGGTTCTCAGCTTCAAAAAATTTCCCAAGATGAGAACCAGATCTTTTCCACCTGCAAATGTCTTAGAGATCCTTGCCCTAGAGACAGAGGTTTCTTCTCTCCTAGCTCTCAGAGCTATGGAGAGGGTTCCCACCCTACACAGGGGCAAAGGATTGTACTCCAGGTACTTCCTAACCCCAAAAGACAGGAGAATGGCGGCCCATCCTGCTCTAGAGATATCTGAACAAACATCTTTGAAGCCAAAGTTCAAAATGGTAACTCTGGGAATCATCCTTCCTCTCTAGGGCCAGGGACTGGCTAGCCTCCTGGACCTCAAAGATGCCTACTTTCACATTCCCATC
The DNA here is from genome assembly GCA_016271365.2 of Neoceratodus forsteri. Lineage (NCBI taxonomy): Eukaryota > Metazoa > Chordata > Ceratodontiformes > Ceratodontidae > Neoceratodus > Neoceratodus forsteri. The sequence continues at coordinate 185,182,805 of JADMNL010000022.1, forward strand.
AGGTGCGCCCACAGAAAGTACCTCAGGTTCCAATTGCCCTCAGGCCACTATCAATTCAGACCAATGCCCTTTGGCCTAACATCAGCCCCAAGGGTTTTCACAAAGTGCCTGGCAGTAGTAGTTGCCTTCCTAAGAAGAAAAAAGATCTCCATCTTCCCATACTTGGACGACTGGCTCATAGTAGGTCAGTCTCGAGACCAAGTCAAGTCACATCTGCAAGTGACCCAACAAGTGCTCACTTACTTAGGATTCCTTCTCAACCTTCGAAGTCAGTTCTGGACCAGTACGCTCCTCACCTTCACAGGTGCAGAACTGGATACAGTAAGGCAAGAGCCTTCCTTCCCTGGAAAGGCAAGGACCCTTATGGAACTGGCCTCTTCATTCACCCTTCAGGTGTCTCGACCAGCAAGGCATTTCCTTCAGCTTCTGGGCCACATGGCAGCTTCCACAGCAGTGGTCCAAGGGGCAAGATTCCAGATGAGGGACATTCAGTTCCACTTAAGAGCCTTCTGGTCCCAAAGAAAGGATTCCCTTACCAAACTAATCCCAGTGACTCGAACTCTGATCCAAGCCTTGCAATGGTGGCAGGATCAGGACAATTTGAAATGAGGGGTTCCTTTTGTCACTCAGTCTCATTCAGTGATACTCACCACAGATGCTTCCCTGCTGGGATGGGGAGCCCATTTGGGGGATCTTACCACCCATGGACTGTGGTCACCTCAGGAATCTCTGCTTCACATCAATCTCTTGGAACTCAAAGCAGTGTTTCTGGCACTGCAAGCTTTTTCCAAATCTGTACAGAACAAGGTGGTTCAGGTCAGAACAGACAACACCACCACCATGTGGTACATCAACAAGCAAGGAGGCACTCAGTCTATGGCCTTGTGCACAGAAGCAATGAAGTTGTGGTCCCTGGTCTATTTCCTACAAACCTCTCTGATAGCAATTCACCTCCCAGGGAAGGACAAAGTCCTAGCAGATGCACTGAGCAGAATATCCCAGGGCCATCACGAATGTGCCCTAGATCCTCTAGTTTTGAAAGTGATTTTCTCGAGATGGGGCACACCAGAGATGGATCTTTTTGCAGCCCCAGACAATCACCAACTTCCTCTCTTTTGTTGCAGACCCCCAGTCTTGGGCTCAGTCCCCCTGGATGCTCTGATTCTGAACTGGGAAGGGAAATTTCTGTATGCTTTTCCCCCCTTCCCTCTCCTGTTCAAAGTGTTAGTCAAGATAAGGTCACAACCATGCAAAGTGATTCTAATTGCTCCAGACTGGGCCAGGCAGCCATGGCGTCCCTTGTTGCTGTCCCTAGCAGTCCACCTTCCCCTGTCTCTTCCCAGGAATTACAACCTGTTGACATCCTCTCGGGGGAGGATTTGTACCGGAATCTTCAGTCTCGAAGCCTTCCACCAGGAAGACTTACAACTCCAAATGGAAAAGATTCAGCATTTGGTGTTCTAAAAATAATATTTCTCCAGACTCTGCTGAATTGCCTACGGTTCTGGATTATATGGTCCATCTTAATGGCCTAGGCCTCAGACCAGCTACTCTTAAAGTACACTTGGCAGCTGTTTCTGCTTTCTTGTCAGTAGGCAAGCCTTCCTCTCTACAGTATCATCCCATCCTGTATTTTGTAAGTTTTTCAAGGGATTGCTTCACACCAATCCCACCTTTAGGGATCCTGTTCCTGCTTAGGACCTTAATGTTTGCATTGCAACCTCCCTTTGAGCCTTTGTCCTCAGCAGAGCTTAAGTACTTGACTTTGAAAACTGTGTTTTTGGTAGCCATTACTTCTGCCCGACGTATCAGTGAATTGCAAGCCCTGTCAATGGAATCTGATTTCATCTCTTTTCACAGAGATAAAGTGGTCCTTAGAAGTAATAGAAAGTTCTTACCTAAAGTGGTTTCAGATTTCCACCTCAACCAGTCTATATCTCTCCCTGTTTTCTTCATTGACCATTCCTCCTCTGGAGAGAGGAGGCTACACAGCTTGGACATTAAAAGAGCCCTTAGCTACTACATGGAGCGTACCAAGGGTAACAGGTTTGAATCCCTCCAGTTGTTCCTTACGTATGGAGAAGTAGGTAAGGGCAAACCTGCCACTAAGAGATATATTGCCAGGTGGATTGTTTTTTGTATACAATTCTGCTATGAAAAACTGGGTAGAACTCCACCCTCAGGCCTGAGGGCTCATTCCACTAAAGGTACAACTGCTTCCCTGGCTGCTGCCAGGGATATAGGGATATTCCTGTCTTAGAAATATGTCAAGCAGCCACCTGGAAAACATAGAAACATAGAATTTGACGGCAGATAAGGACTGCTTGGCCCACCCAGTCTGCCCATTTCCCTGCCTACTGGATAAGCTGCTGATCCTAGTTAACCAGCAGCCTACTTCTTCCTACCCCCACCCTCTAGAATTGCCTTATGACTGTCCATGCATGCTTGAATTCCACCACTGTTTTTGACTCGACACCTCCTCCGAAGGCGGTTCCATGCATCCACAACCTCTCTGTGAAAAATACTTTAAATTACCTCTGAGCCGCCCCCCTCTATCTTCAAATTGTGCCCCTTGTTCTTGCACACCTCTTTTTGAAAGATGCTACCCTCTTGGACTTTGTTGATTCCTTGAGGTGTACTTGAAAGTTTCTATCATGTCCCCTCTCCTCCTTTCCTCCAGGCTATACATATTAAGCTCCTTAAGCTCTCTTCATATGTCTTCCGTGCAGACCCTGCACCATTTTAGTTGCCTCCTCTGGACAGCTTCCATCCTGTCTATGTCTTTGCGAAGACTGGGTCTCCAGAACTGCATGCAGTACTCCAGATGGGGTCTGACCAGCTGTCTGTACAGAGGGATATGCTTCCTGTTTTCTACTGGTGATGCCTCTCCTATGCATCCCAGTATCCCCCAGCCTCCTTGCTGCCCTCTCACATTGCTTACCCACCTTTGGTCATCTGATATGACTACCCCCGGTCCCTTTCCATTTTGCTGTTGTTAGTATCTCAGCCCCATTGTGTACTCTTCCCCTGGGTTTTGTTTCCCAGGTGCATTACCTTGCACTTCTTAGTATTGAATCTAAGCTGCCATACATTGGACCATTCCTCTAACCTTGCCAAGTCCCTTCTCATCCTTTCCACCCACCTTGTGCATCAACTCTGTTGCAGATCTTTGTGTCATCTGCAAAGAGACATACTTTTCCTTCCAGTCCTCTGCAGTAATGTGGTTATAAAGACATTGAAGAGGACTTCAGTCTATCTGAACCTCGGGTACCCCACTAGTAACCTCCCTTTCTTCAGAGTGATTCCATTTACTATTACTCTCTGTGTCCTATTCTCCAGCCAATTTTTTACCCAGGCTGTCATCTTGGGACCCACTCCCAGGCTAGCTAACTTGTATATTAATCTTTTGTGTGGGACTGAGTCAAATGCCTTGCTAAAGTCTAGGTAGGCCATGTCCACAGCCCCTCCCTGATCTACTACTTTGGTCACCCAGTCAAAGAAATCTATCATATTTGTCTGGCATGACCTTCCTGCTGTGAATCCATGCTGCCTTGGGTCCTGTGCCCCTCTGGCCTCTAGATACTCGACAATTCTTTCCTTAAGAAGTGATTCCATTATTGTCCCTACCACTGAGGTTAAACTAACAGGTCTGTAGTTTCCTGCTTCTGCCTTGCTCCCACTTTTGTGAAGGGGAATCACATCTGCCCTCCTCCAGTCCTCGGGTACCACCCCATCCTCCCATGATTTGTTAAACAGGATAGTCAGTGGTGTCACTAATTCTACCCTTAGTTCATTTAGAATTCTGGGATGAATCCCATCAGGCCCCATTGCTTTGTCCACCTTCAGTTTTAAGAGATTCTTTCAGAACCTTTCTTCTGTAAATGGCTGGTATCAATTTCTGTATCCAGAGTGTTTTACTTTTGTTTAGGTACCTCCCTCTTCCTTTGTAAATACTGAGCAAAAATATTTGTTTAGTATCTCTGCCTTTCTGATTACCGTCTGCCCACCCTCCCCCCTCTATTAAGCCTCACTGTCCTCCCTTGGCCAGCATGGAATGTTCACCATGAGCTCCTACTTTCACCAAGCATTACTCCTGGATATCCGGCTGGGAGTGATGCTTGGTTTCTTTAACAATGCTTCAGAGCCTGTTTCCAAAGTAGGTTCTGTCCCTCCTCCATGGAGGTACTTGCTTTAGTCTGTCATATATCAGAATACAGCAAGACTTCATGTTGTTTGAAGAAAAAATTACTCGCTTTAGTAATGTTGTTTCTTCTAATGAAGTCTTGCTGTATTCTGACTCTCCCCTACCTCCCTCTCTGAAACTAGATTTTGGGATGTGAGTGGGCAGGAGCAGTGTTGGCACCCTAGGGTGTCCTTTTTTCACCCTCTTTTGGTTTGGGTGAGAGGTTGTGTTTGGATATGTTTTGTTTTTGGGTTTCTGACTTGTCTTCCTTTGAAACCAAAAACTTTTCATATAATATATATATATATATATATATATATATATTTGCCAGTTGGCTAGTAAGAATTTTACAGTTTCCACACAGAACATCTAGTGAGTCTTTGCTCGTAAAGATCTGATGTTTGCAGTTTAAACAGCAGCAGACTGGGGCTTCAACTGAGCTCGTGGTGAACATTCCATGCTGGCCATGGAAAGTTTAACTCTTTGTTCTCCAGGGCAGTTGAAAGGCAGGACCTAACTGCATATGTCAGAATACAGCAAGACTCCATTAGAAGAAACAACATTACTAAGGTGAGTAATTTTTTAATTTTTAACCAGCCATTTAAGGCTTTTATCTCCCTGTTAAGTATAAGACGCTCTAGGAACTGGTAACAACTCAGATAAAATTAGATCACTGCCATTGTTAATCAAGTCCTTACCAACTTGCTCAAAGTCCTTCTGAATATCTGTAAGGCTACGCCTTCTTGCATCATTTACATCTACATGGATCAAGGCCAGGGGTTTAGAAGTGTGTTCCTGTAAACCTGGTAAAAGTTTTTTGATGTCATTAATTCCTACTCCAGGTAGCACACTTACTGTATTGTGCATATTTCTGTGCCTGCATAATGTTTGATCTGTGTATCGCAACATTGGATCACCTATGATGCGATTTGGTATGGACCTATGATTTGGTACTCCAGTCTTTTTTTATTCTTACGTATGCATTAACTGCTTACATTTCCTTTGCATATTTAAATATTGGTTCCAAGTATCCTGATTGGACATTTTCCTGTATCCATTAAATAATTTCCTTTTCTATTTTAGTAGTTTGCTTATCCTTTTTGTTAACCATTTTTGTTTAATTCCCATTTTATCATATTTCTTTATTTTTTGTATGTTTCTATTACAGATATCAGATAGCTTCTTTTTGAAGATATCCCACATTTCCCTGATAGATTTAGTCCAGAATCTTTCTTCCCAGTTGATTTTGCTCAACTCTGTCAGTATTGAGGTTTCGGCTGCTGTTCCAAACTTGTAACATGGCAGGTACAACCTCCTCTGTGCCATTGACCACTCCGGTGGTGACACCGCCTATCCCCCTACCATTAACATAACTCCCAGGTCGGGGCATGGGGTTGGTGCTACCAAGCCTAGTACGGCTGGTATGTTGTAGTCGATATTGGGGCTCTGCCTCCATCGTCAACTTGTTCCATCAACCACATGGGTGCCGACATCCAGGCAGTTGTATTGTCCTTTATGTGCTTAGAAGCCCATTGATAGGGCTTACTACTCAACCTCCTACAATGATGCACACTAGGGCCATCCCTGAGCTGCCTCATTGAGCACCGCTGAGCTCGGTGGCACATTCTCCAATACCTATCAACCAGGCTGACAATGATTTTGAATACAGTCCTAATTTACTAATGCAGGATGAAGATGAGGACTCTGAGGATTATGTTGAAAATCCCTATGAGAGGGGCTCTAGTTCCAGTATGTCCACCTGCAGTGAGGACTCAGTGGTTCTTACCCAAAGGTCCCACCCCCGAGTACCCAACTTTCCTCCCCATGAAGCAGCAGTTAAAAACTACCATGACTTTTAGTTTAAAGGAGCAGGATACTACCAAGAAAAATTTAATGGATTTCTTGGAGTTTCCTGATGCTCCCCTATTCTGATACCACCTCTCCTCCCTGCTCTACAATATACCACCTTTGCTGCCTGGCATAAGCTTAATGTATTTCCAACCATACCAAGAAAGGCAGACAAAATGTACATGGCTGCTTCAAGGAAACCCTTTTTGGTAGCCAGCCTCTGACTCTGTGGTCATCAATGCTTCTCATGATAGGTCAAGGGCACCAGAACACCTGAGCTCCTTCCCTCTTTTTAAAGAATCCAGGAGGTTGGATGCATTAGGTAAGAGGTCTTTTGCCTCAGCCTCCCTGGGCCTTAGAATTGCTAATTATCAGGCCCACTTAGTCAAGTACAAGAATATTCTCTGGAGAAAGAACAAGGCAGTTCCACAAGCTTTGCCGGAGGGCACCCCCAAACAGGAGATCCTAAAGGCTCTCACAGCTGGGGCTGATGTAGGAAAGAACCTGCTCTGCACGTCCTATGATGTTTCCAAAGTGTGTGTGCCTGGGCTACAGCCTTAGGCATATGTCTAAGGAGGTACTCCTGGCTTAGGGTTGCAGGATTTGTGAATGACATACAACAATCCATTCTCAGTGCCCCTTTTAGAGGATATAAATTATATAAATTATTTGACTCTGATGTCCAGGATATCCTTTCTAATCTTCAGGCCTCAGGCTGCACAAATTATTATTTTTTTTTCTATATATTTGTGTTTTTCTGCCTTGCTACGGCGTTCCCAGCATGGGGCATCCAGTGACCGGCTCTGCCTGCCCAGAGAGCTGGATGGCTCTAACCATACCCAGAAAGGTCCAGGACAGCCATCTTTCCATCCTGCTGGGGGGCCCCCGATGCCTCTCTCAACCAGGACATCCCCAGAACCCTCCTCGACAGGACTCCTCACGAGTCCTCCGGGCAGTGCAGAGCATGGCCATCAGGCTGCACGGTTGTGCCCAGACCAATTTTCCTCCTTTTTAGTCCCTTTGAAGTGTGGATGTGCAATGACATCCAGGCACAACATGCTGATGTCCGCCGCGCTCCCCCACACTTGCACCGATGCTGGCAGTACCTCCGGGCGTCCCCAGAGGTCACTACAGTGCGGTGAGTCTCCCCTACCCACCCCAGGACTAGAAGAGCAGTCCACAGACATTCAATCCTAGTCCTTCCCTGCTGACCCCCGACAACCCGTGCTCGTTCCTGAACCCGGGGCACCAGCGTGGCACGAGGTGTGGTGTCCAGTGCCTCAGCACCACTGGGCTGGCCCCAGGCAGGACTCTAAAGTCAGTACACTCCCTTTATTATACACAGCCAAGAAGTAGGCAGAGGGTATCTTGTCATCCAGCTGATGCTAGGTGCTGTCCAGCCACCAGACAACAAGGTAGGGGCAAAGGAGCAGGAGCTTTGCCTACCCAAGGAACCATTCCAGGTGCACGCTCAAAAGCCCCTAGAGGTGGTGACACAGCAGGAGCCATCACAACCATCTCTGCCTGACAAGCACCCCCCAACCACCATTACCTCCAGGGGTAATTGTAAGAGGTCGTCTCTCCCTTCACCTAACTCAATGGAAGGCGGTATCATCAGATGACTGTGTCCTGGAAATTATAGCACAAGATCATGCTCTGGAAATTCTGGGCACATCTCCAGATCATCCACTGGTGCCAACTCACTGTACGACGGATCACATTCCTTTACATTTGAAGGGAGTTAAGACTTTGCTTCAGAAGAAGGCCATAGAACCTATGCCTTTCAAACAAAGAAACACGGGGTTCCACTCTTGTTACTTCCTAGTCTCAAATTGAACAGGAAACCTACAATCTGTTCTGGATATCAGGATCTGAACTTTTTCATAGAGTAGATGGAGCAAGCCTTTAAAGAACTTATTGAAGATTGCATGAGAGGTCAGGAAGAGCCCTTCCCTGCTGAGAGATAGGCAGAAACAGGTGCCAGATGTACTTTCAGAGTGGAAGGCCGAAGGCCTAAGGAATGAAGGTGGGCTAATTGGACTGCCAGTCCTGCTGTCTGTGGATCTATTTTCTTTTGTGCACACCAGATAGTAAATCTCTTTCATTTGGAAGTATAAGTTTTTCTGGTGGCAGGTTTTCTGGGAATCTTCAAAATATCCAGGACCCCTTCAGAGAGAGATGCAAGCCTGCATACTCTAGGTCCTCAACATCTAGGCCCTGAGCCTGAAAGACTTGAGGTTGGGGTATAGGATCCTCCCTTGAGAGGAGGTCAGAAGACTGTGCCTCCTGGGGAGGCACATGGGACTGCTCACTGCCAGAGACAGCAGCATGGGCTACCAGGGTTGTTTGACCCAATCCAGAGCAATCAGAATCATAGATGATGGCTGGCTCCTGAATTTGATTAGAACTCTGAAGATCAGAGGGAATGGGAGAAAGGCATACAGGAATTTGCTTGTCCAGTCAAATATCAGTGCATCCAGAGGCACTGAACCCTGAACTGGAGGTTTGAAACAGAACTGTGGTAGCTGTCTGGGGCTGCAAACAGATCCATCTCTGGTGTGCCCCATCTCCTGAACACTGCATGCAGTATTTTCCTGTTCAGATGCCACTCGCAGTGACTGTGGTTCATTCTGCTGAGGGCATCTGCCAGTACATTGTCCTTGTCTGGCAGGTGCATGGCTGAAATGGAGGTCTTGAGGGAGTAGGCCAGACTCCAGATCTTCATTGCCTCCATACATAGGGCAGAGGACCTTGTCCCACCCTGTTTGCTGATATAGTACAGTACATGGTGGTGGTGTTGTCCATCCTTATCTGCACCACCTTGCCCTGTACCATCTTTCTGAATGACTGAAGAGTTAAGAACATTGCCCTGAGTGCCAACAGATTGACGTGGAGCAGGGACTCCTGGTGAGACCATGTCCCGTGAGCAGTGTGTTCCCCAAGTTAGCTCCCCATTGTAAGAGATTGCTGTAGGAATGGGTCAAAGTTTGAAGGCTCGTAGCACCCGTAACTGAACACACCAAACACAAACCACACAGAACCGAAGTATTACTAATGTAGTCTTGTTTTATAAAAAGCTGTAAACACATTAACTGGCAAAAGTACAAAAAAACTAATGTTTCCCAAACGTACTGCTAGGCTTCATCAGAGTAGCTATAATAAAGATTAAAGTGCTGCATTTATACAAATTCAAAAAATCACATGTCAACAACAAGCCAATCAGTGAGATGCTAATTAGTTTTCACCAGCAATCCACTTATTTAAAGTGCAAAAGGCATAACGTGAATTTTGCTTAATCATAAACTTGGAGCAGGCATTTAATTTTGTTATGTCAAATCTTGTCATATACAGAAATCGTAAAAGCTTATTCCAGTTTCTTATATAACACCAAATGAGCCCTCTTTTCACTTGTGTGTCAAATATAAAAACATTTGTTACACATCTTTATCAAGTTTCTGTAGCTTATTATTATCTGACTATTATAATCAATACATATATATAAATATCATGTCAGCTCCAGGCACTAACTTTGTTCATTACAAACATGAGATTCCAACCCCTTGTATTCTATTAATGGAGCCATATATTTAAATGGCAACCAATTGTTCATGTATCAAATGTAAAATCTAAGGAATGTATTCAAGAAGTTCCATCCTATCTAAACTAACACCTGTACTTCTTAAAGAACGCAGATAGATCAGTACTGTCATTGAGACCTTTATTTCTACGTGCCCCCAATTCAAATATCCAGTAACTTTCCCTTTTTCCTATAAGTTTATTAAGGTCTCCCCCTCTAACTCCTACTTTGACCTGTTCAATTCCAATAAATTGAATTTGATGTTGATTACATTTTTCACCCACTATGTGTTTAGCTTTTGCATAAGACAAATCTCCTTTTTCAATAGCTCTCACATGTTCCCCCATTCTAATACGGAACTTTCTAATTGTTCTGCCAATATAGAAAGCCCCGCATGTACAATTTAACATGTAAATGATGCCACTGCTGTTACATGTTATAAAATCCTTGATTTTTATCATCCTATCTGTGGAGGTGTGCGGAAACTCCTTGCATGTATATACCTGCGAAATATTATTCTAGGCCCTTGTAGTGAATATTTCTGATTATGTTTTGTCAGTAACAGAATTGTCCATTCTTGGAAAGGGTTTAGCATTCTGTCCATCTTCTGATATCAGTTTTCTTGGTACTTGTGAGATTTAAATAAATTTGGTAGAAATTTGATCTTTAAATGCATGTTTGAAAATGATACAATTTATATACAGTCCAATATTAGGCTCAATCCATGATCAGAATTTTGCCCCACTTTGAATCCATTGGTCTCCACCTAGAATAATATTTCACAAATGTAAAAGTATTGGAGACATGATGGTTAGCAATATACTACCAGGACCAGAACCACTAAGACAATCTTTGCTTGCCCCAACACCTGTAGGTACATACTGCTGTGGCAGGTGTACTTTTTGTAAATTTGTACATACATGCAAGGAGTTTCTGCACCCCTCCACGGATAGGATGATACAAATCAAGGATTTTATAACATGTAGCAGCAGTGGCATCATTTACATGTTAAATTGTACATGCGGGGCTTTCTATATTGGCAGAACAATTCAAAAGTTTCACATTAGAATGGGGGAACATGTGAGAGCTATTGGAAAAAGGAGATTTGTCTTATGCAATAGCTAAACACATAGTGGGTGACAAATGTAATCAACATCGAATTCAATTTATTGGAATTGAACAGGTCAAAATAGGAGTTAGAGGGGGAGACCTTAATAAACTTATAGGACAAAGGGAAAGTTACTGGATATTTGAATTGGGGGCACGTAGAAATAAAGGTCTCAGTGACAGCATTGATCTGTCTGCTTTCTTAAAGAAGTACAGGTGTTAGTTTAGATAGGATGGAACTTTTTGAATACATTCCTTAGATTTTACATTTGATACATGAACAATTGGTTGCCATTTAAATATATGGCTCCATTAATAGAATATAAGGGGTTGGAATCTCATGTTTGTAATGAACAAAGTTAGTGCCTGGAGCTGACATGATTATGTATATATATATATATGTATTGACTATAATAGTCAGATAATAATAAGCTACAGAAACTTGATAAAGATGTGTAACAAATGTTTTTATATGTGACACACAAGTGAAAAGGACTCATTTGGTGTTATATAAGAAACTGGAATAAGCTTTTACGATTTCTGTATATGACAAGATTTGACATAACAAAATTAAATGTCTGCTCCAAGTTTATGATTAAGCAAAATTCACATGTTATGCCTTTTGCACTTTAAATAAGTGGATTGCTGGTGAAAATTAATTATCATCTCACTGATTGGATTGTTGTTGACATGTGATTTTTTGAATTCGTATAAATGCAGCACTTTAATCTTTATTATAGCTACTCTGAAGAAGCCTAGCAGTACGCTAGGGGAAACGTTAGTTTTTTTGTACTTTTGCCAGTTAATGTGTTTATAGCTTTTTATAAAACAAGACCACATTAGTAATACTTCGGGTCTGTGTGGTTTGTGTTTGGTTTGTTCAGTGTTACAGGTGCTATGAGCCTTCAAACTTTGACCCATTCCTCCAGCAATCTCTTACAATGGGGAGCTAACTTGGGGAACACACTGCTCACGGGACATGGTCTTACCAGGAGTCCCTGCTCCATGTTAATCTGTTGGTGCTCAGGGCAATGTTCTTAACTCTTCAGTCATTCAGAAAGATGGTACAGGGCAAGGTGGTAGATAAGGATATCAACACCACCACCATGTACTGTACTATATCAGCACATAGGGTGGGACAAGGTCCTCTGCCCTATGTATGGAGGCAGTGAAGATCTGGAGTCTGGCCTACTCCCTCAAGACCTCCATTTCAGCCATGCACCTGCCAGGCTAGGACAATGTACTGGCAGATGCCCTCAGCAGAATGAACCATAGTCACTATGAGCGGCCTCTGAACAGGGAACTACTGCATGCAATGCTCAGGTGATGGGGCACACCAGAGATGGATCTGTTTGCAGTCCCAGACAGCTACCCCAGTTCTGTTGCAGACCTCCAGTTCAGGGTTCAGTGCCTCTGGATGCACTGATATTGGACTGGACAGGCAAATTCCTGTATGCCTTTCCCCCATTCCCTCTGATCTTCAGAGTTCTGATCAAACTCAGGAGCCAGTCATCATCTATGATTCTGATTGCCCCGGATTGGGTCAAACAACCCTGGCAGCCCATGCTGCTCTCTCTATCAGTGACCAGTCTGATGTGCCTCCCCAGGAGGCACACAGTCTTCTGACCTCCTCTCAAGGGAGGATCCTATACCCCAACCTCAAGTCTTTCAGGCTCAGGGACTGGCTGTTGAGGACCTAGAGTATGCAGGCTTGCATCTCTCTCTGAAGGGGTCCTGGATATTTAGAAGATTCCCAGAAAACCTGCCACCGGAAAGACTTATACTTCCAAATGGAAGAGATTTACTATCTGGTGCGCACAAAAGAAAATAGATCCACAGACAGCTGGACTAGCAGTCCAATTAGCCCACCTTCATTTCTCAGGCCTTCGGCCTTCCACTCTGAAAGTACATCTGGCACCTGTTTCTGCCCATCTCTCATCAGGGAAGGGCTGTTCCCTGGCCTCTTATGCAATCTTCAATAAGTCCTTTAAAGGGTTGCTCCATCAACACCCCCCTCACGGGGAGCCAACCCTTTCTTGGGATTTGAATATCTGCATAGCACAGCTAATGCAGCCCCCATTTGAACCTATGTCCTCTGCTGAACTCAAATACCTGACATGAAAAACCGATTTTCTGGTAGCCATAACCTGTGCAAGGAGGATTAGTGAGCTGCAGGCCTTGTTGGTGTAGCCTAACTACATAGCACTCCATAGGGACAAGGCTTTCCTTAGAATAAACAGGAAATTTCTTCCGAAGGTGATCTCTGACTTCCACCTGAATCAGTCCATGTCATTACCTGTCTTCTTCATTGAGCATTGTAGTTCAGGAGAGCATGGACTACATAACCTGGATGTTAAGAGGGCTATTGGCTACTATCTGGGTCAGAGAAAGGCCCATAGGAATGAGCGCACACCTGTGCATTCCTCACCTATGGGGAAGTTGGTAAGGGCAAGCGAGCCACCAAGAGGTGGATTGTGTCTTGCATCCAGTTCCGCTATGGCAAACTGGGGAAAAAGCCACCAGCTGGCATTAGAGCACACTCTACTAGGGGAACAGCTGCCTTTACTGCAGCTGCCAGAGACATTCCCTTGCTTGAAATTTGCAAGGCAGCTAGCTGGAAAACTGTTCACACATTTGCTAAACACTACTGCCTGGACACCCAGGCTGGGTGTGATGCCAGATTTGACAGAGCCTGTTTCCTACGTAGGTTCTGTGCCCACCTCGCACTGCTTAGTAGTCTGCAGTAGACTTCATGTTGTTTGAAGAAAAAATTACTACAGTAATCTTGTTTCTTCCAATGGAGTCTTGCTGTATTCTGACCTCCCTCCCTGCCTCCTCTAACAGAACCTGACAGAGGGGGCACTGCATTACAACTGTTCTATTTTTTTGAGTGCTGCACCATTGGGTGGCATTTTCTTGGGCATCTCTGACCTGAGTCTTCTAGTTTACACTTTTGCTTGACTATTAGTCTTTTGGCAACTTTTGACAACTATTTTGTTAAAATTGTTGGGTATGTAGTGTAGCTTAGCAGCCACTGTTAGTGCACATAAAAATCTGACAGTTACATAGAATGTACCAGGGACAAGGGTTTGAAAACAGAGCTCAAGCTCAATGTTCTATGCATTTACATAGAGTTAACTCTTTCACCTCTGGGGCAGTTGAACTGGAAAGGCTAACTGCATTTACGCAGAATATAGCAAGACTCCATTAGAAGAAACAAGGTTACTGTGGTAAGTAATTTTTTTCTTTTCCCTCTTCCCTCTAATTCAGAGTGCTACTCAAGCTCCAGATGGAGGGGACAACTCTGATCCTCATTACACCCCATTGCCTTGTCAGATATGTTTCCCCCTACTACAGCAGCTGGCAGTAGACCCACCAGTACCCCTACCCTTATGCAAGGGACTACTCTCACCGGAACAGGAAACTTTGTTCCATCTGGACCTCAGATCTCTACATCTTCATACATGACTTAGAAAACATAGCCATTGCAAGGTTTTGGGTTTCCTTACAGGTGGCTGATGTCCTGGTGACTGCCAAAAAGTAGAGGTGTGCGGAATAAGAAAATTCTGAGTGTGCTGCATTTTGATGTAGTTTCATGAAATTTTATGAAAATTCAATGGAATGTTGTGGAATTTTTGAAATTTATTAATTTGGCCATAACTCAGATGTCTGTTGACAAGGAACCATAAATTACGTTTTAATGAGGATAAATGTAAGAGCGTTCATTTTGGATGTAATAATCCCAATGCTAAATATGTACTTAACAATAAAGTTATTGTAATCTCTAAAGATGAAAAGGACTTGGGGGTCATGGTGACTGGGGATTTAAGTTTTGAATTGAACAACAAAGAGGTTGTTAAAGCAGCAGTACTACGTAAAAAAAAAAATCTGCGCTTTTTTGACAGTTTATTCCCTGTGCTCTGTTCAGCATTTCCCTGGCAGTCTTTCCCACCGGCATTGTACTATCACCCCTTAATTTGCTCAGTTTCCCTTTGTTTGTGTTTACATTTCTGCCACCCACCATGTTGACAGCAGCAGTAAAAGATAGGTAGCCGCCATATTTTCTGTGGAGCTACAACAACTGGAGACCAATTACTTCCTGATTAGGTAGTACCGTTGCTTTAAGAAGGCAAATAAATTGGTGGGAAACATTCTGCTGAACATAACAAATAGAAGCAGTGCTGTTCTGGTTCCCACTTTTAGAACCCTGGTGAGACCTGTACTAGAATATGGTAACCCTTTGACAGCTCCTACATCTAAAAGTAGCGAGAAGTTGGTGGAAAATGTTCAAAGAAAGTTTAAAAGAAGGGTTAGGTCTGTTAAGAACTTGGGTTATTCAAAAAGGTTAGAGTCCCTTGGTCGCTATTCATTGTCCTATAGGCGACTT
The DNA here is from genome assembly GCA_016271365.2 of Neoceratodus forsteri. Lineage (NCBI taxonomy): Eukaryota > Metazoa > Chordata > Ceratodontiformes > Ceratodontidae > Neoceratodus > Neoceratodus forsteri. The sequence goes on from JADMNL010000022.1 coordinate 185,197,907, forward strand.
TGGGGAGATCTGTGCTTGGTTTATAAAGCTTTTCAAGATGAGCTCCTTTGGCAGTCTGTTGCACTCCAAAGGAAACATAATATGGATTGAGCCTCAAGGACCCACAAGTTACAATTAAGGGGTGACATTTACAGAACTACAAAGAGAGGACAGTGGTTTACCCAGAGGGTAGTGAACTCCTGAACCATTCTGCCTAAGGATGTAGTAGAAGCCTCTAATTTGATGTCTTTTAAGCATAGACTTGACATCTTTATGGGAGAACGTAAGAGGGATTTTAAAATGTGAAGTTACAAGTCTAACATGGTGTTTTGGCTTCTTGAATTGATCTTTCACCTATGAGCCTATTGAGCTACAGATATGAAATTTGACATGTTGATAGATGCTCTAATGGTGTGCCAAATATAGAGATTAGGATGCATGGTCTCAAAATTAAAGGTGCTCAAAGTCAGCCATTTTATATTTTTGTGGGAAATTTCATGAACATGCTGGTCTGCATGTAATTCAGTCACCTTTGGAGCTATAAATCTGACAATAAATAAACTGTACATATATAATTGTAGTAATAACCCTTAGAACTGCAACATTTTCTATCATTTTGATGAATGTTTTCAAAATTATACTAAAATAACTAAAATCTAAATTCTGGCAAAATGTTTGACCACCTATTGCACAGCCCTCTTTAAAGGGGAACATCCACATAAAAACAGACCCCACTGCAGTGTGAGGCAGGGCCTAGTTAGAATATATAGAGAAGGTAACTTTTTTTTTTTTTTTACATTCCCTGATTTTATATAGTTGTAAATTATCTGGTTGATCCTGCCTCCCCCTGTTCTTCTGGCATTTCACAATTCAGCAGCACATCCACAACCACCCGCACTCAGCTGTCCCAAGAATGAACCATATAAAATCAGGGAATATAAAAAAAGGTACTTTTTCTATATATTCTAATTGCACCCTGTGCTGCACTGAGGTGAGGTCTGTTTTTATGTGGGCATTTCCCTTTAAGGCTTGATGCTTGAAACTTGGAGCACACCATGTTGCACGTTTCCCTAAATCTTGACACTGTGGAGAAATTTGGATAGGAATTTTTAAAATTAGATGAAAGTAATTGAAAATTTAATTATGATTAAATGTTTGGCTACCCTTAACTCACCCCCTCTCAGTCTAGGACTCTGACATTTGGTACTCTTATGAAAGCCATTAACACCTGCATACCTGCCAAATTTGGTATAATTTGGATATGTACTTTGAAAACTAGACCGAGATAACTGAAATTTTAAATTTAATGAAATTCAATGGAAGTTTTGAAATGTATTAATTTAGTCATAACTCAGCCTTCTGTTGAGCTAGAGATGGGACATTTGACATTATTACTTGTTGACAGAAGTTTTAATCCCTTGTTACCTTTCACTGTACTGCGGCTTCCTCATTGTTAAGCCTTTACATTGTCTGTATATTCACCGCAACCTCTCGGGTTGTACCTGAAAATAGGGATGTATTTATCTCGTGTGCTTACCTGGTCAACAAAAGCTAAATAAATAAATAATGGTGTGCCAAATATCATGACATTAGGATACATCATCTCAAAATGATAGGTGCTCTAAATCTGTCATTTTATTTTTTTTGTGGGTAATTTCATTAACCTTTTTATCTTCATATAACCAAGGCACCTTTGGAGTTAGAAATCTCAAACTAGGCACATCTACCCTGTTATCCATGGTATAGCACCCCTGATTGTGCCCCCATTTTGTGGACAGCAACACATACAGTATGTAGGTATATGTACTAACCTTAGGGCAGAGACACTTATCGTATAAGCATATGTGTCCGGATCTGTGTTCTATGCATTAGCATATTGTGCTCCATTATGTTTTACCAATGTATCTTACTCCTGGGAGATGCTTTCCATTATATTTTTGCTGTATAATCATAAATTAGGCAACAGTGCCACCTTTAGTGCTTTTGCATCACTGTAATTGCAAGTGACCTTGGAGACTTATAAGAGATCCCATTGTTCATGCTATCTTTGCTAGCTAAGCTACTTCTCATGTTAGTTAGGATGGTTACTCATGCCACCTGCTACTGTCCAATAATATAACTTTTATGTATCTTCTTTTATAGTTACCATGGTAATTATCAGGGTGTAAGACCCCTTGTAGCATGTAGATTCCCTGAGACTAGAGACTGCACCTACATAGGTAAGGAAAACTGGAAGCTCTCCCAGTGTATTCACTGTTGGTAGTAAGCCTGTATTATTATTATTTACCTGTAATAAATTACATTTATTACACATGCACCACTTGTCTGTCTCTTCCTTTATGCCATTCCAAAAAGAACTTGAGAAAGGTAATTTTATTACCCAGTTACATTTGGTGACCATGTGCAGGTTGGAAGGTGCAAAAGAAATTTCTATTCAATTTATTTTTGAATGTCGAGAGTAAATGTGGTCATTTTGCCTACTTGGACCTACTCGACCTTACAGCTGTAGCGATTGTGGTGGACATATTCCATCTTGATCTTGGGCATGGCAGACACACACTGGACCTCTGTACACTCCCTCTGCAAGTGATTGCATACCACCTTGGTCTCACTGTTCCCCCAGTGATGACAGTGCCAAGGATTTTGTCCAGTTTTCCAACTGCTTCTTTGTTTGTTTGTATGCCCCTTATTTGTTCTGTCTGAACTTTGCACAGAACTGAAACTTCATGTCTTGAACTACCTCACATCCCATGACTGGTGGACAGATTTCATGCTGGATGCAAAATCTGCCGAAAAACCATTGCTGCTCATATCCGACCAATGCGTAGAGTCAAAACACATAGCCAAGAAATACAACCTTAAAAGTATTTTGGTTGTGGCTCTGTATACCACTGTTGAGGTATCACAGCGAAGCATGCCTCCCTTGAACTGCAAAATGCCATTCTAAAAAAAGAGATTGGCTTACAGGCATCGGAGCTGCAGAAAAAGGAACAGAAACTAGTGGAGGAGATACAGTCACTTCACAATGCCAATAACAGACTATTGCACTGTACTGCTCAAGACTCTGAGTGAGAAATTTATATGTTAAGAGATGATTGTAAAAGCTTGAAATTTGATAAGAAACTGTATATGAATGACATTTTAAATGATATGAATGAGGGTTGGAGAGAGGAGCCTGCTGAGTTGAAAGAGGAGTATCAGAGAGTGAATCATGAGGTGGAGAAAGAATTTAGGGAAAACGTTGAATTGGGTGCCGCTTACACAGTGTTGCAGTGTGAGGTTGAGAGAGGCATTGAGCAGGGCACTGCAAGAGTTTGTCACAAGAAGTGTAGAGAAGAGATGGTGAAGTTGTACCATCAACAGGAGGTTCATGCTGGCCATGTTAAGGCCATGAACGGGTTTCAGTATACGCCCACTGAGATTGTGTCATCTGGTGATGACAACTCTGACTTTGATGACAAGGCATGCCACATCACACGCAAGTCCAACCCCTGTGGTGGTGTCACTTCTGCCGGCCATCCCCACTCTCTGTCGCTACATCTACACAAACATGGCGGAAGCCACGTATACTGCCATGGTGGCAGCCCCCATGACACAGAGGAGGTACTGTGTTCCGTACCGTGCTTCCCCTCACTCCTCTCAACAGGCAAGATGCAGCGGAAGTTAAAAGCCTAATCCAAGAGGCACTAAGTAGCATTGCAGTACCAGAGGACCAAAAGAAAGCAATATGGGACCAAATTGACAGAATGTTCAAAGAACTGTTACACAGGACCACGCATACAGGGCAGTTGCTGACATGGCAGCGGAAGCTGCTCTTCGCAGTGCCATGGAATGTATTGAGTTAAATTCAATCCCTTATACTTCCAATCCATTGCAAGTCACTCACTCTGTTCAGCAAATTGCCTGAAGTATCAGACAGATGAGCTCAACATACAACCTCAGTAAACAAGAAGCAAAGATTATTTAAGAAATGGAAAATAAACAAATCTGACAGTAACAGGATACAGTATACTAAACTGTCAAATTATATAAAAAAACAAATTAAAAGGGCAAAAGCTAACCATGAAGTAAACTTGGCCAAGAGAGTAAACGGGAACTATAAAACCTTCTACACATACATCAATAACATAAAAGGAAGGTCAAATAACATAGGCACACTCAAAAAAACAAACGGGGACCTGACTTCAGATAATAAAAAAATGGTGACTTTAGCAAACTCCTATTTTTCGGCAGTATATAACAAAAAAAGGACAACAATTTAGCACCAATATCAGGAAATTCCCCTACAGACAGAATCAAAATCAAAACATCTGATGTAGAAGCTAGGTTAGCCAAATTAGACCCAAATAAATCCACAGGCCCAGACTGTTTACATCCCAGAATACTTAAAGAATTGGCAAGTATAATAGCCCCACCATTGGCTCAGATTTTCCAGAAATCACTGGACACAGGGGAAGTAGTAATCAGTTGGAAATCAGCAACAGTTATCCCAATATTCAAAAAAGGGAATAAATCAGACCCCGCAAATGACCGACCCATAAGTCTCACTGCTATTCCATCAAAAATCCTAGAAGGAATACTAAAGGATGAGATAATACAACACCTCCACATTCACAACCTAATAGACCATTCTCAACGTGGGTTTGTAAAGGGAAGGTCATGGCAGACAAATATGTTGGCATTTTATAGCAGAGTAATGGATAGCTTGGATGAAGGAACCCCAGTGGATATACTATTTTTCAACTTCTCCAAAGCTTTCAATAAGCTCCCCCACCTTGAACTAATACAGTAAATGAATAAGCTAGCCATCCATCGACCAAAACTAACTGGGTGCATTAATGGCTAGAAAACAGCAAACAAAGGGTGTGCATCAGAGGGGAATTATCTGAATGGTCAGAAGTGGCAAGCGGGGTCCCACAGGGATCAGTACTGGGCCCATGTCTTTTTAATCTATATGTATCATCTCTCCAAATCAATCAGAACTCGATTTGGCTACACAGATTTGCAGATGACTGTAGGATGGGGGCAGAAATCAATATCAGTTCAAATTCATCAAATCTACAAAACACAATTGTTGCTGGCTGATTGTTTCTGCTCTTACCTCCTTGTTTCTTTCATCTGTGTGTCTTCTTTTTCGGCAGGGGAAGGGCCCATCCCCCCACCCCATCCCCAACCACCCCACATTACACTCCTTTTATAGGGTAGCACAGTCGTGACATTTCCTGTAGCAAAGCAGGAAAGGGTAGATCAGAGGGGTATCCACACAGTGATCTCATTTACAGGGGAATTAGTAATTTAACTTGTTATAACATGTTATACAAAAACAAACAAAACACAAAATCAAAAGTTTGCTTTCATTTTCTTCCTTCTAATTACTCTGACCAGGTTATAAACCCAGCAACTTATCTGGAATGGATATCATTATCTGCAGGTACTGTGGAACACTTTTCTGAAGGGCAGTTTTACCGGATTTAGGACACTGTCCTACATGCTGGGCCACTGGAGATCTAAGGGCTCAGCTCCAGGCAGCATGGGCAAAGATTGCGTGCCTCAACTTTGCATATTCAAGAGGAAATATATTGTAAGAACCGCCCGCCATTTCCCCAACATCCAACAGAAGCACCTTGACCGCAGAGGGTAGTTGGTCTGGGAGGTTGGCAGGTGCTTAGAAGGGGCAAATTGGGTGCCCCTTCACTCAGTGCTCTCCAACATGTCACCTCCACAAACCATGTAAAAACTACAAACAGGTATCTGTCTCTATCTCCGAAATCAAACAGAGGGGCAGAGGACACTGCAGAGCAGGACACTGCAGCACAGGAACTAGCACAGCAAAACTCACCCAAAACAGGAACCAAAACAAAAAAAGCAAAAAGGAAATCAAAAAGACTTTTGATCATAGGAGACTCCATGATTCGGGGAGTGGATATGTATCTCCAGCCAGGGGTAATGATTAGATGTCTCCCAGGTACATCAGCATGGAGAGACACTGACCGCATTGCTAAAATTGTTCAGGAAGCAGAAGAAAACATTGATGTCCTGGTACACATAGGGACTAACAATCTCACCAGCCAGTCAGTTGTGGAGACCACGGAATGCCTGACCAGGCTGGGTGACAAACTATCATCCATTTCATCCGGCATCTCCTTCTCTGAGATCCTGCCAGTCTGGGAGAGGGGTACAGATAGACGGAAGGTAAGAGAAGGGGGGATGGGGAGCTAAACGTGTGGCTCAAGGGCTGGTGCCAGGAAAAAGGACACACATTTTTAGGGAACTGGCAATAGTTTTGGGAGTGAATGTTCTTTAAATTTGATGGACTGCATCTGACTAAGGAGAGAGTCAGTGCATTGCGGCAGAAGCTTGACATCTTTGCAGAATACTTAAACTCACAAATGGGGAGAGGGGTGCAGCACCCCATACGTCGAATGGGAAGAACACCCTTCCCCCCTCAGCTAGTGGTCAAACAGGAGTCCAGCATGTTTGTAATTCATTTGCATCAACAGGTAAGGAAAAAGGTCCTGCTCCCCATATGACGCACAGGGGAAATACCAGACCTCGCCCAACAACTAACACACCGAAATCCGGGCAATGAAAAAGTCATGTACACAAATGCTCGCAGTCTGGGAAACAAGATCCCAGACCTGCAGGCAATAAGGACAGAGGTTAAACTGGACATAGTAGCCATTAGCGAGACATGGTTTACCAGTACCCAAACTTAGGAGACTTCAGTACCTGACCATGTACTGTTCAGAAGAGACTGTGGTGCAAACAGGGGGGGTGGAGTGGCCCTTCATGTCAATGAAAATATCAAAGCTACAGAAATTCAGAATACACATAAGGAGCCAGAAAAACTGTGGGTCGCCCTGGAAACAAGAAATGGGACAGCCATACGAACTGGGGTTGTCTACAGGTCTCCACACCAGGGGGAGGACATAGACATATTACTGTTAGAAGATGTACAAAACATGACAGCTAAAGGGGAGGTTCTGATAATGGGAGACTTCTACATGCCAGATACAGATTGATCAATACCAGCAGGAACATCAGCCAGAATTAGACACATGGTGGATTCCCTGCAGGAGGAGGGCCTCAAACAACTGGTACAACAACCCACAAGAGATGGGGCTATCCTAGATCTCGTACTGACTAACAGGGAAAGGATCACAGATCTTCAAGTAGAAGGTCACCTGGGGGCCAGTGACCATCACATGGTGTGGTTCAATTTGACCACTAGAACTAAATCATCCCATTCCAAGGCAAAAATATGGGACTTCAGAGGAGCTGACTTTGATAAGATGGCCAACAGAGTTAAGCTAGCCCTGGCAAAAAGAAATATAGGTGAGGGGATACAGGCAAAGTGGGCAAGCATTAAGGCTGCAATACCTGAAGCAACATCCCATTGTGTTAGAGAGAAAAGGAAATGCAAAAGAAGAAGGAAACCACTTTGGTTCTCAAAAACAGTAGCAGAAAAAGTCAGAACCAAAAGGCTGGCCTTCAGGAAATATAAGGGAATGCAGCAGGATGAAGATAGGTAAGCATACCAAACTTCCCTAAGGGAAGCAGGGAAGGCAGTAAGGCAGGCAAAGGCCCAAACCAAGGAAACACTAGCACAAGCAGTAAAAGAAGGTGACAGGACTTTCCATAGATGCATTAGTGAAAGGAGACAGCCCAGAGGGGGTATTGCTAAGATGAAAGGGGTGAAGGGGGCATGTGAGGAGGAAGACCATGTAAAAGCATCTATCCTAAATAGATACTTCTGCTCAGTATTTACTGAAGAGAAGGTAGGGCAGGGCCCACAGCTCTGCACCATGGACACAGGGGGAGGGAGGTGTGCATTAGTCCCCTCATAAAAGAAAGGGTCCTACAAGAGCTCAATAAGCTCAGGGTGGACAAGGCAATGGGACCAGATGGCATACATCCCAGGGTGCTAAATGAGCTAAGGGTGGAACTAGCAGAGCCATTATCAGAACTGTTTAGTGAGTCTCTGAGCACAGGAGAGGTCCGAGAAGACTGGAGAAGGGCTCATGTGATCCCGCTCCACAAGAGTGGTAGCAGGGAGGAAGCAGGGAACTACAGACCAGTCAGTCTTACCTCAGTAGTGGGCAAAATTATGGAGGCACTCCTTAAAGAAAGGATAGTGCAACGCCTGGAATCCATAGGAGCACAGGATCCAAGACAGCATGGGTTTACAAAAGGAAGGTCTTGTCAAACTAATCTCATAGATTTCTTTGCCTGGGTAACCAGAGTGGTGGACCAAGGGGAGCAGTTGATGTTGTCTACCTTGACTTCAGCAAAGCGTTTGATACTGTTCCACATAGAAGATTGATTAATAAGTTGGGTAGGCTTGGGGTGGGTCAGAAGTTGGTCAACTGGTTGACGGGCAGAAAACAGAGAGTGGTGGTAAAAGGTATACAGTCAGAAGAGAGGCAAGTCACAAGTGGGCTACCTCAAGGATCAGTTCTGGGGCCAGTCCTCTTCAATGACTTCATCAGTGACATTACAGATGGACTGGAGGGTAAGGTTTTTCTGTTTGCAGATGACACCAAAATCTGCAACAGAGTAGACGATCCAGATGGGGTGGGCAGAATGAGAAGAGATCTGGATAAACTAGCAAAATGGTCGGAAGAGTGGCAACTGAGGTTTAACACAAAGAAGTGCAAGATCATGCACATAGGGAAGAGAAACCCTGAGGCTCACCTATAGGCTGGGAGGGGAGTTGCTGGCAGTCACAAGGGAAGAAAGAGACTTGGGCATCATCATCACCGATGACCTGAAATCATCCAAGCAGACCACTAAAGCAGTAAGTAAGGCTAGGGGGTTGTTGGGGTGCATTAGTAGGGGTATCACAAATCGTAAGAGGGAGGTAATAATCCCCTTTTACAAGACACTGGTTAGGCACCATCTGGAGTACTGCATGCAGTACTGGAGGCCGCACCTTCACATTAACCAAATTGAGGCAGTCCAGAGAAGGGCAACCAATGGTGCAGGGACTGCATCAGGAAACATATGAGGACAGATAAACAGAGCTCAATAAAATGTATACCCTAGAGCAAAGGAGGGAGAGAGGTGTTATGATCGAAACATTCAAACACCTTAAGGGCATTAACAAGGTGAAAGAGTCTAACATGTTTCAATATAAGAAAAATAGCAGGACAAGAGGACACAGCATGAGTTTAAAGGGAGGCCAATTAAGGGGTAATGTGAGGAAGTTCTTTTTCACAGAAAGGGTGGTGGATGCATGAAACGGGCCTACATCAGGAAGTGGTGGATATGTATACAGTGCAGGGCTTCAAACAGGCATGGGATATGCATAAGGGAGCAATACAGATGATTGTCAATTTGCTTTATTCATATAGATAGGCCATTGACAGAGCAAAGTCCGATTGCACATTCATAAGGTAGAAAAAGAAATGGGCAGACTGGGTGGGCCTTGCGGTCCTTATCTGCCATCATCTTCTATGTAATATAGTATCATGGACTGAGCAAACCAAATTGACACTAAACCAGGACAAATGCTACATTATGCACATGGAAAAAAGAAATCCAAGAATATCCTACATACTTGGAAACACTGCCCTGAAAACAGTTGAAAAGGAAAGGGATTTGGGCATCATAGTATCTAGCAATATGTTTTTTACTCCCCACTGCCAAAAGATAGCCCAGAGGGGTAATAGAATTCTTAATTGCATATTAACTCATTCACACCACAAGAGCTCTTTGAGACTTCCACCACTTGTGCCCTGTATACTGACCTGCACTGCATCCTGGGCCTTTCCAAGCAAAAGCAAGCCATAATCAGCATGCCACAAACAAATCTGGATACCATTTGAACCACAAGTGCGACACACAAAGTACAAGTGGCCAAGTTGTTCAACACAACATTAACTTTCCAATGGTGCTATGCAATCAATTTGCTTTTATTTTATACTAGCTGAAATACCAAACAGATTTTTTCAAGGTGATTATGTGAGGCTTGAGAGACAGATGTCAGCCATGCACACCATACCTTAAACAAATGCAAATAAATCCTAAAGTATACATGATAGATACAAAGTATCAGCGGCAGAATTGTTCAGCACAAAATTACCTTTCTAACAGTACTATGCAGTCATTTCTAAGCAGTTTGGTTTGTTTAATATTTAGGTACAAACTGTTGACTTCCTCAGACGTTTCTAGGCCTGAGTGAAAGTCAGCTGAGTATGTGTACAGGTGTTATTGGCCTGAGTGGCTATGCTTTCAGACACCACCTACAGGCGTATCTGGGCCTTATTGAGTTAAGACATATTACATCAAGGAGCAGGGTGGTCATGTTGCCATTGTACACATCCCTGGTTTGACCCGTAATGGAGTATGGTGCACAGGTGTGGGCACCACACAAAAAGTGAGACATAGCATTGTTAGAAAGAGTCCAAAAACGAGCTACCAGGGCAATCCAGGGTATGGATAGAAAGGACTACGAAGCTCGCTTATTAGAACTCAACATGTACTCCTTGGAAGCAAGAAGGAAAAGGGGAGATATGTGTTTAATGCATTGGGCATGGAACAATGAAGATCTCTGGGACATCACTGGTTTAGATATGAACACAAACACACATAATACTAGGTCCCACCCACTGCAGCTTACAGCACCAAACAGAAGAAAAGTACACAGTACATGGTGGTTTAGCCAGGGAGTGGTCCATGACTGGAGCAGACTTCCTTTGGAGGTCATGGCCAGTCCATCAACCACATCATTCAAAACTAGATAGGATGCTTATATAAAACAAATCAAAATTTAGTAAATATAGCTGGCTAGCATCAAGGACAAAAGTCCATCAACTCTGTACCGATCCTATGTATCCTATGTAAGGTGCGCTCCCTCTGTGAGAAGCTTTCTCTCCAACCTGAGTACCAGGTTCAAGTCTTGCATCAGACGATCAAACCTACCCTCTGGGGCAAACTCCCAGAGATGGTCTGCAATTGCAAGACCCTTGTCTACTGTGACATCACAATGGTCCTCATCATCACCAACTCTCTGGGTGTTGTAGGAGCTCACTTGGCCTACTAAGTTAACCAAAATGTGAAGGAATGCCCCGTGGCCTGCCACCAACAGTTATGGCTCGTGTACTACACTGGCATAGGCCTTGTAGGTGAACTTGCAGACCAAGACCAGATTGAGTACAAGGATTTGTACATCTGGAACATGACTCCAGCCTTGCGAGAAAAGGTTGAACTTTATGTTTACTGGAATACTGATTCCTTTGCGTTCATCCTTACAAAAATGGAGCGTGCGTATTAGGTCTACCTCCATAACCTCGCTTCCAGTAAAACCAACAAGGTTGCTGCCATACAAGTTCTGGAAGCACAGGTAGCTGCAGTACAGCCTACCTCTGACCTGTCTACCCACTACACCACGGAGGGCAACAATCAGAAGAACGATGCCCTTTCTGATGACAAACAGTCGCACAAGCGGGGGGGGGGAACCAGAACTATAAAAACAACAGAACCCGAGACCAGAGCAATTGGAAAAATCCAAATGCCCAGCAGAACAACCAAAACTACAAAGGCCCTTCCTACTGAAGTCTCAAAGTCAAGAACGAGACCCTCTGCAAATTGCTGGAGGAGATCCATGCAGAGAGAGAGGCTGAGCCCATGTGAACTGTAACAGCCCTCTCTCCAGCCACTGAATAGCAATGCAGTCAGGGAAATCCTTTCTTGCCTTCGGCTACCGAACAGCCGAGGGAAGAATCCTTTCATGGCATCGGCTACTCGCCAGACCGATGCGACAGCTAAGATGGAACCATACGCACAGGCCGCTGTCACGCCTGTGATGTCACAGGTACATCTGTACCCTGAGCAAGACATCCAAGAGGCCTTGAAAGATCCTGCAGGCCTCAGGTTTCAGGAACAGGATGATGATGATTCTGAAAGCACAGATTGACAGTTACAGGCCCCAGTCCGGATTGTGAGTGACTTGATTGTTCACACAAATGGACAGCCTTGTGTGAAGGCCGAGGTCAGGGGCTGCCACCTTACCATGCTTCTGGATACTGGAGCAGCCATGTCAGTCCTCCATGATGAGGACCCAGTCTCATCGGACTGGTCTACTGGCTGGAAGACCAGTGCTAAGGGTGTAGATGGTACCCAGCTACATACCTACCAATCTGTTCCTCTACCTGTGGCGATAGGCCACCTCAGGACTGATTCTTTCTTTTTTCCCCCAATTATTTAACCAGGTGAGACACACTAAGCTGAAAACTTGTTTACAGGTGCAACCTGGGAGCACAAGGAAGTTGAGTGACTTGCTCAGGATCACACAGTATGCAAGTGGGGCTGTGGGATTCAAACCCAGGTCTCCAGATTTGCAGCTCAGAGCCTTAAACCACTGCGCTATACTGCCTCCTAAAGAATTGCCTGCATCAGGATCTGAACCCAGCACCACAGGCTACAGAAGTAGTGGCTCATGCCACTGTACCACATGGCCAGCTCGTGTCTCTGTTGTGATTATTTGACCTCATGGTATTATGTCATCACCCCAGCATATTGGGAATTGACTTCTAGCACTACATGGCTGTGTAGTGGACCTAGCCAACAGGCTACTTCTCCAGATCAAAGGCCAGTGTCATGCTGTCACCATTCCGGACTCGCACGTGATTGTAGCGATCTCCCATAACAACAAGGAGTATGACGTCATGGCTTTGTTCAAAAGTCATGACCTATTTTCTGAACTTGCACCTCTGCTGCAAAAACACCTTGGCATGTTTGCCACCAACAAGCATGACTGTGGTAGGATGCACACTACCATTGAAATCACAGGACCCAACCCTGTGAGGCAGAAGCAGTATCCATTTCCTGCTGAAGCCTTGCCATCACTGAGGGAGACCATCCAATCACTGCTACAGCAAGGAGTGATTAGGACCTGTGTCCACTGTCAATTCACCCATTTGTTCTGTGAAAAAGCCACCAAATGGAGCTTGGAGAGTCACAGTTGATTACAGAAAACTTAAATCAAGTTACCGCCAGTTGCGCCCCAACAGTATCATCAGCACCTGATGTGCTCAAGCTGTTGACACCTGACAAAAAGTGGTTCACAGCTCTGGACATCTCTAATGGGTTTTATTCACTCCCATTAGCACAGGAAAGCCAATACAAATTTGCTTTCACCTTTGATGGACGCCAGTATACCTGGACCTGCCTTTACCAGGGCTTCCATAACAGCCCTTCCCTCTTCCATCTCCATATAATGGATGTCCTGCAGGGGTTTTCCACACCCCAGTGTCTCCTGCAGTATGTGGATGACTTGCTACTAGCAACCACCACAAAGGAAGATCCTTTGGCCCTTCTAGATGAACTTCTGTCTCTCCTCAAGAGAGCAGGCCTCAAGTGCATCCCCTCTAAGGCACAATTGTGTGAAAAAGAGGTCATTTTCCTTGGTTTATACATCACAGACTAAGACAGAAGCCGAGCTGTCAAGATGATCCAGGGCTTGCAGGATTTGCCACTTCCTACTAGCGTGGCAACACTCAGATGTTTCTTAGGAATAGTAAACTATTCCAGGGATTTTAATCCTGACTTTGCCTTGAAGGCCACTCCCTTGTGCGAACTTCTGAAAAGGACATCCCTTGGACATGGGGCCCCACTCTCACTGAAGCAGTTACACAGCTCAAGCAGGCCTTGGCCTAAGCCCCAGCACTGATCAATCCTAATCTGAATCTCTCATTCCATCTGGAAACTGCAACCTCCAATGTGGCCATGTCCACAGTGCTGGCACAAAAGTACAATGGGTACTTCAGGCCCATTGCCTATGCTTCTGAGATGCTGTCCCCAGTAGAGAGGGAGTATTGTTTTATTTATTTCAGATTGGGATTAATACCTTTGAGTCAGGTACTAATTTACAAAGGTTCCAGGATAATACAGGTACGAGGACAGACAGGCAAAACATAGTTACAGATTGGTACACAATGTATGGAGCGTATACAAAGCAGTAGCAAAAAACTGTTGCAAATGGCTGTCAGTGAAACTAGTCATGCAGAAGGCCACAGATTTTGAGTATACATAAGTGCATTTAGAAGGGGTAAAATAAATAGATTCAGGGAGAGTGCATTTGATGGGAACATGGAGTTAGAAAGTACAGAGAGAAGAGGGGAAGAGCAGAGTTCACAGATACTAGCACGTAGAGGACTAAGTTGGGCATAGAGGTGTAGCCAGAAACAGGCTTTGTCAGCTGAGGCATGGGAGGAGCATGTTAGTGGACTTGAAAGAGACTAGGAGGATGGAGAGAGTAGTAGAACAAGGGAGAAAGGTGGGAGCGGGGGAGACAGGTGCAGGGAGAGAGGGAGGGTATAAAGACAGGGGAGGGGAGGGTTGTGTGAGGAGGGGGAAGAGATAGAGGTCAGAACAGGGACAGCAGATGAGTGAAGGGATGAGGGATAGTATGGACATATTGGGGGGTATAGTGGGCCAGGGGATGGAGGAGAGGTAGGAGCAGGAGAGGGTAATGGTATTTAAAGGCAGTTACAAACATTTTCCCTGCCAAGTGTGCACATAGTCCTGACTTGAATTGGCCAATTTTATTACATTCAGTCAGGACCGTAGGGAGATTGTTGAACCACTTCAGACCACGGAAGGAGAGGGATCGCTGTACTTGGGAAGTTCTCTTGAAAGGTACAACCAGCCCACCTTTGTCTACATTCTGGGACCTTAAGTGTGGTTGTGCTTCCACAAAGAGGTTGAATGTAGAGACAGGAGTGAGTCCCAACAGAGACTTCTTCACTAGTAGGCATGACTGGAAGGCACTTCTGCTTTGTAGCGGGAGCTACCCAGTGTCCTGGTAGAGGGCACATGTGTGAGTCAAGTGATCCACCCCCTGGACCAAATGACAGGCTTTATTAAGAAGAGTTTTGACCCTTTTAAGGACGGTGTTGGTGCTGGCACCATAGATAACAAGGCTGTAATCTATGGTGGATAGGAGAGAGCAGCTAGTGACCAGTTTCAGTGCTTCCTAGAGTGCCGTGTCGGTAGAGGACTCCTAGTTTAATGTTGGCTGATTTAACAACATGGTCGTCATGTACACCAAAGGATAGAGTGTTGTCCAGGAAAATTCCTAAGAATTTAAAGGTGCACACCTGCTCCAATGTGACTCCTTCTTGGCTCCGAACTTGCAGGGGCCCATATTTCTTCCTGGTCTGAGGTACGGAGAAGAGCATGCTCTTAGTTTTTTTTATGGTTGAGCAAGAGTTTGTTGTCTATGAACCATTTGTCAAGCCCCTGGAAGTTGGTTTTAAAGTCAGAGGAGATGAATGCAGCTTTCTACCCCCCCCCCGAGACAGAGATTACCGCATCATCAGCATAGAGTACAATTTTTGACAGACAGGCTGACAGTAGTGGGTTAATAAAGAGGCTGAAGAGAAGCGGCCCTAAGATGGATCCTTGGGGGATACCCAGGCAGACCTCCCTAAGCTGTGAGAGGGTCCCATTTATTTTGACATGGGTCCTGTTTGAGAGGTAGCTGCTGAACCAAGTCACCACATCATTAGACAGTCCCAGGGAGAGAAGGTTGTGTAGCAGGAGTTGATGGTTGATAGTGTTGAAGGCTTTTGTAAGGCCTATAAAGATAGACCCCACTGCCAGACCATCCTCGAAGGCATCATAGATGTAGAAGGTGAAATCAACCAATGCAGAGACAGTAGAGTGGTCAGGCCTGAACCCATGCTGCTGGGGACTGAGTAAGCTGTACTTGGTTAGATATTCGGTGAGCTGGTCAGATACTACATGTTCCAGTGCTTTCGACAGTGGAGGAAGGATAGAGATCTGCCTGTAGTTACATAGGTTGGTAGTGTCACCATTCTTGAGGATTGGAGTAACCAGGGCATCCTTCCATTTGTCAGGGAAAACTCCTGACCTTAATGAGGCATTGAACACTTTAGTGATTGGTTCAGCTACCTCGCTTAGCACCAGGGCTAGCAGCTTCATATCCAGTTTGTTACATCCCATCCTGTTCTTCCCAAGTGCCCATAGTCTCTGTGAAAGAACACTTTTGGCAACCTACTAGGCTCCTATTATCCTGCATAGCTGTCACACCCCAACTAACTTTTTACTTTCAGACAAAGTAAAAGATGGTTCAGTCTCCAACATCAGACTCACTCACTGGTCTTTGCTTTTGCAGGACAGGGACATTAAAGTACTACCTGCAAAAATGCCATCCATCTTGGCCCATGGCCAACTTTACACAGGTAAGCTCCATGACTGTGCACTCCAACCTCCTGATGTACCTGAGCCAGGACCATTCTTACCAGGCACACTAGATGTTTTAGAGGATACCACCATGTATCTTGTCTTTACAGATGGCTCCACTTCCTGTGTGGACGTAGAACAGGTAGCAGGGTTTGGAGTGCTCATAGACAAAGATGACGACTTCAGGTGCATTTGTAGGCAGTGCACTGTTAGCTCCTCACAGTATGCCAAATTGGCAGCTGTGGCCTGTGCTTTGGAGGTCATGCCCCATGGTGACAAGGATGCCATAATCTTTGCAGACTCTAATTGGGTCTGGTCTTCCCTTACTTGGTTTCTACCATTCTCAGAGAAAAATAACTTTACATCCTCTGATGGCACACCTGTCAACTACGGAGATCTGTTTGTGTATATACACACCCTGACACAACAGTTTACTCACAAACTGTACATCCACAAGGTAAAGGCTCACTGTAAATCTGACCCTTACTATGAATTCAGTGATCAAGCTGACTTGCTTGCCAAAGCAGGTGCTCAAGGGGGAGCCATGGACAGCGACTCATCCAGTAGCTGTGGCAGCTGTTTTCTTAGCTGCCAACACTAGGCAGAAATCAGTACCAGAACCTCCACTGGACCTTTCTGCTGCCCTGAAATCTAACCCTGAACTAAAAGATGTGTTCAAATTCTTGGACAAAGGAATTGAACAACCACTACATGTTGGTAGTCCATACAAGAGACACTCTGACAACATACACTTGTCTATTGATCAGCAGCTCATCTGGTATCATAAAGAGGATACAGGTGACAAACTGTGGGTTGCACCACAATTTTTGTGAACCGGATTCATCCATATGGTTCATGATACCCCCACTGGTGGACACCAGGGGGCAAATAATACCCTCCAGAGACTCATAACTGTCATCTAGTAGGCTGGCATAGCCAAAGATGTAGAGCACTGTGTGGACAACTGCATAGTCTGTGCCCAGAATAATCCAATTTCAGTGAAAAGAAACACCAAATTGTTGTCACAAAGGAAAACTGGTCCATGGAATGTGATACAAATTGATTTCATTAGCCCATTGAACAACTACAGCAGAAACAACAAGTATGCACTTGTTGTCACAGAGTTGTTTTCTAAGTGGGTAGAAGCATTTCCCATTAAGAATAACATGGCAAAGACAACTGCCAAGATCAGTTGATCTTATTTCAAGAGGTATCTTGCAGTAGGTAATTACATATCGGACCGACGCCGGCAGGCGTCAGGACCCAGTGGAAACATTTCTGGCTAGCATTCTCTGGCGGATGGCCTCATCGCCAGGGTGACCGATGTCATCGACATCAGTATACGGTGGTCCCCACGCTCGCCTTTTCCAGTTCTTTCTCCGCTGTTAGCTCATGTCAGCACCTTGTGGAAAAGTTCAACACTCGTCAGCCTCAGTCATCGGTAGTTTTTACTGAGTTATTTTCGATTTTTCGAATTTTTGTCAGCCTGTTGTCCAGCCGCAGGCAGGTCAGTGCCAGGCCAGTCCTTTCACCTCCTCGGGCTTATGGCGGTTGCTGCAATCCCAGCAGTCCCTCGCTCTCGGCTCCACATGAGGATCTCTCAGTGGATGCTTCGGTCTCAGTGGAATCAGTTGGTGGATGACCTGGACCAGCTTGTCCTAGTCTCCTCTCCCATGGTTTGGGACTTGCAGTGGTGGATGGTTCAAGAGAACCTTTGTCAGGGAGTTCCCTTCTGCCTTTCTCCCCCCTCCCAGCCTCTGACCATAGACGCCTTGAGTGAAGGTTGGGGTGCCCATCCCGGACCTCACAGGACCCAGGGCTCCTGGTCCAAGCTCGAGAAAATGCTTCACATCAGTGTGCTCGAACTTCGGGCAGTGCTTTATGCTCTTCAAGCTCTGCATCTGCACCTCCTTCCCAGCCACTTAGCTGTACAGATGAACAATATGTGTGTGGTATTGTACATCAACAAACAGGGAGGGACTCGTTCCTACCCTCTTTTCAGGGAAGCAATGCGAGTTTGGGATTGGGCGGTTCAGCACAATCTCCACCTCACAGCAATTCATGTCTCTGGGGTCGAGAACACCTTGGCAGACAAACTCAGTCACTCATCTGCTCAAGCTGATGAGTGGGAACTGGATCAGGGGGTCTTAGACGATATCTTCCTACATTGGGGAACACCACAGGTGGACCTGTTCACCTCACCTCTAAATGCAAAGCTTCCTGACTTCTGCTCGCTCGCTCCAGAGTGCGGCATTTTTTGGAGAGACACTCAGTCTCTAGACTGGAAGGACAGATTCGTCTATGCTTTCCCCCCGATCCTTTTGATTCTGAGAGTCTTACAGAAACTCGGTTCAGAGGGAACTCGAATTATACTGATCGCTGCTTTCTGGCTCAGGCAAGTTTGGTTCTCTTTTCAGCAACAATACTCAGAGGAACCTCCTTTTCCTCTTCCTCTGTCATGACTTTTATTGACCCAGGATCAGGGGACCCTGGTCCTTCCAGGTCTCAAGTCCCTTCAACTGCACGCATGGCTCCTGCAGACATAGCTCAAGCCCGATTTGGGGTTAAACCCCGAGTGGCTGAGATTCTGGTGGAGGCTAGAAAACCCTCCACTAGGTCTACCTATGCCATGAAATGGAAGCAGTTCGCAATCTGGGATTTCAAGCCTTTCTTGTGCTCTGTTGGGCGGCTGCTGGATTTCCTGTGCCACCTCTTTGATCTGGGTCTCAGTCACTCGTCCTTGAAGGTACACATGGTGGCCATTTTGGCCTACCATGTCCCTTTTGCAGACAGGCCGTTTGCTCAGCTAGAGGTCTCTAAGACTTTCCTTAGAGGGGTTCTCCACTTGAGACCCCCTTTCCAGGTTCCTGCCCCTCCTTGGGATTTGAATTTCATCCTTGAGAAGCTTACACTGTCTCTTTTAGAGCCGGCAGCCTCAGCAAACATGACATTCCTCTCAGGGAAGACTCTCTTTCTAGTGGCCATTACTTCTGCTCGGCAGATTTCCGAGCTCCAGACCCTGATGTGTAAAATCCCATATTTGATTTTTCACAAGGAACGTGTGGCTCTGCGCACCAACCCTAAGTTTCTCCCCAAGGTGGTAGCGGAATCTACATTGAACCAGTCCATAGAGTTACCGGCTTTCTTTACGCAACACTCCAATCAAGGGGAGTATCTCTTACACACACTGAACGTTCACTGAATTCTGAGATACTACACTTACAGAACAAAAGATCTCAGAAAGACAGATCAACTGTTTGTTTCTTTTGCCCACAAAAGAGAAGGCAGTTCTGTTTCTAAGCAATGCCTGTCCAAATGGTTGGCTCATTGCATCACTTTCTGTTCTGACAAGTACAAGAAGACCCTTCCAGGTCAAGTGAGAGGCCACTCCACCAGAGGAGTCACTGCCTCAGCGGCTTGTTTCAAGAATGTGTCAGCGGCGGACATCTGTGCTGCTGCCGCTTCGACTTCTGTCCATACCTTTACAAAACATTACAGTTTGGATATTGCCTCTCACCATAGAGCAGGCTTCAGGCTTGCTGTTCTGCAAGGCCTCCTTTCCTAAAGCCTTCTCAGCTAGAGGATCTACTTTGAGTAGCTTTCCTCCTCCCATTTGCTGCTTCTTGTTCCAGACTGCTTGGGACTCAGTCCTATATGTAATTACCTATTGCAAGAGCCCTCTTGAAGTAAGATAGTACAATTACATAAGAACCTACCGTAACAGTAGATCTTTGAGAGAGGCTCTTACAGTAGGTAATACCTTCCCGCCCTTCATCCCCCTAAGCTTTTTTAGCTCCTTTTCCAGGTTGGGGAATACTCGCTTCTCTCTTGTCTCGTCCTTTTAGGCCTTTGGCGGGAAAGAAGTGGAAGGCGGGCATGGGGGACTGCCCCTTTATACTGACTTCGTATGACATCGGTCACCTGATGTGAGGGTGGTCCCCCACCAGAGGCTGCTAGCTAGAAATTTTTCCGTGGGGTCCTGATGCCTGCTGGCATCAGTCTGATATGTAATTACCCACTGCAAAAGTGCCTCCTGAAGATCTACTGTTACGGTAAGTTCTTATGTAACTCTACTTTCTCCAGGAGGGGACTACCCCTAAAGGTAGACTCAGACCAGGGAACCAGTTTTACTGCTGAGCTGGGAGTGCGCACGGGCGCTAGAAAGAGATGGACACAAGTTTGTGAGAGCCAAATAAACCCTTCTCTTTTTTTAGTGATTTTTGCTGATATTTACAAAATATATGCGCTAAAACCAACGTCGCTATTAGAGGAGAACACAGGCAAGTGAATGATTTCCCTTTCTACTGAAAATTCACTAATTTGAAACTTACACACGCCTGTTGAAATCTTCAGAGCCTTCATGAGATGATGGCAGCACACTGATATGACAAGTGGGAGGCCCCGCTCACCACGCATGCCATGTCATACTAAAAAAACTGACGAGGAGTGTATGGAAGGCCATACTAACTTTGCCACTAAAAAAGATACTGCACAAATAAAAGAAATGCTAGCCGAGATACAGGTGGGTCAATCAGAAGCCAAAATAGCTACTTCCACCCTTTTAAAACAAAATTAAGAAATGGGCTCCCCCATAAGGAATAACAGTGCTAAAATTATCGAATTCACCTCAGTGGTGGGTTACTTGGAACAATTAAATCAAAAACAGTCTGAACAGATCTCTTACTTGACCTAGAATGTTGATGATCTAGAGAATAGAAGTCGTTGTAACAATATTAGAATATTGGGGGTCCCTGAAGGTATTGAAGGGAACAACATGATTGCATTCTTGCAAACATTTTTACCAGATATTTTAGACTTTCAATGGCCATGGCCCCTAGAGATAGAGTGGGCATACAGATCTTTGGGTCCTAAAACAAATGGGCAGAGATCTAGACCCATAATTGCCAATTTTCTAAGATTTACAGTAAAGGAAGATGTCATGAAACTATCCAGAGAGAGAGAGAAAGCTTTTAAAATGGAGAGAGGAATGAATCCTAATATTCCAGGACTTCTCTTTAGAAGTGGTTACAAAATGAAAGGAGTTTTATGAGTCAAAGCAGCAGCTAAGGGACTTGGGATTAAAATATTTTAAATATCCCACTTCTCTAGTTATCCAGGGAATCGATGGACAGCCTGTTAAATGTGACACTGTTAATGAGGCACTGAAATCTATTCAGCAGTATAAAACTAGACATTTTCCCACATCTGATACTAACAAGGCTAACTGTCAGATTTCAAGAGTCACAAGGCCAGTCTAGAGTGGAACACCAAATTCCTGAGGTCAGAACCACACCAAGTGAGTTTAGGCGTCGAGACTTGACTCGAGTTGATGGTGCTAATGGAAACTCTCCCTCACTGAGCTATAGGCCCACAACATCCATTTTATATTCAGAGGTCCTGCAGGATTCCAGACAACATACCTCGGAGAATATGATATTCCAGAAATCTAGACAGGCAGCCTGCTCATCCAACATACCTAGACCAGCTAATCGGCAGTATAATCCCAGAGAGTTCAGAGTAGGGAAAGCAACTATTCTTCCTCTGCCAGAGCTTCTCCAGACCCAGATGTCAGACAGGAAATGGCAACTTTAAATACGGATGCCGTCAGTAAATCCAGCTCCATAGACACGCCTCATACAAGAGGAACTAAAGATTTAGGGAGGCGAAAGGTACTGGACTCACTTCCTCCGGGGGCACCAGGTTCATCAAGTGCTGTTATACCAGTGTGATACTGCAAAAGTGAGCATCAAGAAGTGAGAAGAAGGATTTATTTTTTGCTGATTTTACTTTGGGTGTGTAGTTCTGCATTCTACAACCACAATACGCCGACCTAGCGACTTAAGATTGGCAGTAGAAGAGCTGCAATCTAAAGGTTTCAATCTGCATGAATGAGCTGTTTTCACTATGTAGTTCTGATTGGACAAGCCTCTGATTACATTGCAGTACAGGTCCTTGATGCTGTTAAAACGTGTTATATGATTAATACTTAAGCAAATATATTAAGGGTTATGTGCATAAGATTTTGGGCTGATGCTGAATTTCGTAAGTCTCTCTTTTTAATATGCGTGTTATGGTTTTTCCTTGAGACTGCCTCATAATTAGCCTAAGCAACCTTGTAGTGCAGTGACTGTTATTGTGCCAATTTTACTGACCCATTAGGTGCTCCCTAAATTTAGACCCTTAGGCACAGATATTCAAACTGCGCCAGGCTGTGGCGCAAGCTTGGGCACAGCGCAACTTTGCTGTGCAGGGGTGTGGACTGGGCGATATTCAGCGGAGCTGCGCCATGGCACAGCATCATTGAATATCGCACCCTGGCCACCTGCAGTATGCATGGCGCAGTGGCACTGCACCAGCGCAAGTGGCCAGAGTGGAGCATGGGGATGTGCTAGCGCCAAGTTCTATTGCGCTATGCACAGCAACCACGATATTCAAAACTTGACATGCAAATGGGGCTGTAATGTATGCATGGTGCAAATGGGGCCATTTGCATGTCATTATGGCCCCATTTGCATGCAGGTGTGCTGATCCACAACAACTTGCGCCTGGCACCCTTCCAGGCAGCAGCTATCGGGGACTGACGCCCCCTGTAGCTGGCAATGTGCTCCACAGCCCGATCACAGGCATTTGTTAAAAAAAAAAAGAATTCCATCCAATATCCCTGGTGGTCCAGGTGATCGTACTGTTCGATCGCTGGCATTTGTATTAACATAAATAATAATTCCATTGCGGGGTCCAGTGGACGTTGTCGTTGTCGGGGCATTTGTAATAACATAATACATTCACATCCTTGGTGGTTCAGCGGTGCCCCTCCTCACCTGCCCACTGGAGCCACCGCCCGCCTCCCCGGTCAGCTGGTGGGTGGCGGTATAGCGCACACCCATTGGCTCACGCTGTGGACCAATGGGCGACAGCCCTACCAATGGTGTCAGTTGGTGGGTGGGCGGGCGCAGGCGGATGGGTGCTGCCACCCACTGGCTGACCGGGGGAGCGGGCGGTGGGGCTTAGTGGGCGGTGGGGAGGGGGGGTACCTTTAGACTACCAGGGATATTGGAATTATTTATTTATGCTTATTACAAATGTCCATGACATGGACAGCGATCCACTGACCACCAGGGATATTGGAATTATTTATTTATGTTATTACAAATGTCCACGATCGGGCAGACAGTGGTCCACTGGACCACCAGGAATATTGGACATAGTTCTTCTCTTTTGAAAAATGCCCGTGATTGGGCAGACAATGGTCCACTGGACCACCAGGGATATTGGACGGAATTCTTCTCTTTTTGCAAATGCCCGCGATCGGGCATGGGGGGGCACCGCCAGATGCAGCCGGAGCTTGGGTGGCCACCCACAGGTGGCAGCTGCTGTGTTGTGCCCTGCAATGTGGCAGCTCACCTGTGGGTGTCCATCCCTTGTTCCTTTTTTTTTTTTTTTTGGATCAACTTTGTGCTGGCGCAGTTAGGGGTTACGCATGCATGGCTCTGCACATCCCGGGCTGATTATCTGGCTGTGCAGGGTATGCATGGGCACGCCCCCCTACCTGCACCTGCATACATTACTGATGCACTCCGGCACATCGGGATTTGTGCCACACACTTTTCCCTTTTGAATATCGCACCGGGACGCATAAGTGGGTTGTGCATGGCGCAACACTGTTGCGCCATGCACAACCCTTTTGAATATCTGGGCCTTAGTCTGCAAATGAAATGAATGCATGACCTGATTGAGTACAACATATCAGCTGAAAGAAGTATATATTTGATAGTGCTCAGATTTACTCAATGATGTATTTGGCATGCAGAAGTGCTGACATAGAGGTCTAGAAAGTGGAGTACTGTGGGGGTTAAGGAAGTGGTACATAGCATGCTAAATAGGCAAGATGGGCAGGCCCGTTTCTTCCTTTCCTTAATGCTCCCCTCTGGTTATCTTCTGTATTCTACTGTCTATATTTTATGCTAGCTGTTTCTCTTTTTTCTCTCAGTACTATCCCTGTTAATATTGGCTCAGACCTCTTATAAACATAATTACCCTTTTTTTTTCCCTCTTATATGTACGTCTTGGACCTGACATTGCAATTTAATTAATGAGTTGGTTTATATGGCATTACCAGGGCAACTGTCAGAAATAAAGTCTGTACTTATGGGAAGGGAAACATACACCTTGTGAATCCAGACAGCGCTTTGCTATCTTAGTCAGTGACACCGTGAGCTTACAGCCCGGTGTAGTTCTATGTCCACACAGTAGTTCGCAATCTACTGTTCTTACATAAAACAATTATTAAGCAGTTGCTTGCTGATACATCCTTGGATAAAACTAGGATCATTAGGCTGAACTTAGTTTTGCTCATTAAACTCAGTGTTCTGGTGCAATATAGAAGCATAGAAGTAATTCATTTACTAACCTGTTAATGATAAACATACTGAGTCTATCCAAACAATTCCTGTAGTTACAAATCATTTGTTGAGTTTTGTTATTGATTTACTATTACAAAAGGAGGTTGACAAATTCTACTGAATCTAAGTTTTGAGCCATATTTTGTAATTTTTTGTTATATACATCTATACCGAGAAGATCTTGCTCAGATTCTTTGTTGTAAATATACTTCTACTACTTTTCTTTACTGGACCTTAATATATAAATTTACTGGTGTTGTTCTAGAAGTACAATTACTATAATTACTCATGAATAACCTGAATATTTGTTCCTGGAATGTGAAAGGGTTAGGGTCACCCATTAAGCATAAAAAGGTACTATCATACTTAGCTAAAAACAGTGCTGATATTGCATTACTTCAAGAGACACATCTACTACCCTCTGAAGCTGCAAAGTTAGCTAGATCCTGGGTTGCTTCAGTGGAATACAGTGTTTTTAACTCCAAGCAGAGAGGTACAGCAATACTGATAAGGAAAGGAGACAATGTTATTAAATCTGAGCATTATGCAGACTCTGAGGGTAGATTCCAGATTCCAAAAGGCTCCATTGAGGGATGTAAGATAGTCATTGGAAACATATATGCTCCTAATGCTCAGAGGCATGTTTTTTTTTATCACATCTCTACTAGAATTGGCTCTATCAAAAGATCATGAAATTATACTAGGTGGGGATTTTAACAAAGTTATGGATCCCATGTAGGACAGGAACAGAATCTTCACATTTGGGGATAAAACTAAATCACAACTTTTCCTTCACAAAATGACTGAGGATTTAAACTTACTAGATACATGGAGACTTGTTCACCCTGCAGGTAGAGATTATTCCTTTTATTCAGTGAGGCATAACTCTTACAGCAGGATTGATTATTTAATGCTCTCCAAAAAGTTAATGGGGGCGTTAATAGTGTCCGACTAAATGATATTATCATTTCGGATCATGCACTTCTAAAGCTTTCAGTCTCCATTGGAGGAGTGCAAGAGAGGTCTAGGAGATGGAGAATGAACAACTCATTGTTAAATGATACTGACTTCAAGTTGTGGTTAGGTAAAGAAATAGAAGCTATTTCCAAATCAATGATAATGGGGAGGTCTCTTATGCATGTTTATGGGATGCCTTTGAAGCGTTCATTAGAGGTAGGATAATGAGCTATGCACCTTTTCGACAAAAGAAATCTCAGAGAGATCTAGCAGATAAAGAGAAAGAATTACACTTAATTGAACAGGATTTTAAAAGGCGAAATAACTCAGATGAACAATTGCTATTTAAAATTACTGCCTTGAAATATGGGATAAACAAGGTCTACTCAGCTAAGGCTGAATATGCATTGTTCAGGACAAGGCAGACCTACTGGGAGATGGGGGAGAAGGCAGGTAAACTGTTGGCATATAGGCTCAAAGCAAGACAAAGTCAAAATATTATCGCTGGTGTTAGAGACACTCTAAACTCTGTGGTTACCACAAACAGAGATATAAACAATGAGTTCAGAGACTTCTATTTAAGGTTATATCAAAGTCCTGGAGAAGCTACGGCTAATGCTACAGAGGAGTATCTTAAGTCAATCAAAATAACAACTTTGTCAGATATTGACAGAGATGATATAAGTAGACCTATATGCATAGAAGAGGTGGCTTTAGCCATAAAAGAACTGCCTTCTAATAAGGTTCCAGGACCAGATGGACTAACATCAGAATTTTATAAATGTTTAGCTGAGCAGCATTGTAAATATCTTTTAAAATATCTATTAAATTCCCTCTGTATGAGCAGCACATACCTTGGAGAGGTGAGGTGATGGAGTTTTAGGTCGTTTTGGGTGTTTGTTGTAAACGAGGGTTTTTCTGTTTTGTTTGGCATCTCGGATTGCCTTCAGCGGTCTCTCTGTGTTAGCTTGCTCTTAAGAGCCGGCCGGCCATTCTGTTCACTAATAAATATTGTGGGGAAAGGGGTGGTGCTTCCCTAATGCCAGAGTTAAAGCTTAAAATGCTTAAAAGGGGCTGGAATTACATGAAAGCTGGAAAATATGTTATTAAATGAATTTAAAGGGGTATTTCTTCTTTCAATAAAATAAATATGTAGTGAAAGATAAAGAAAGATAGTTCAAAACTATAGGTAGGGTTTGGGTTTAAGGTTACCTGACCCTTTTTAGAGTATATAGAGCTGAACAGCTAGTTGATAGTTTAGATTGCTTGTGGGTCTGGAGGTGAACTCTGGGGGATGCTATTGAAGTGCCTGTGTGAAGTGCTCTGAGGAGTGAGACTGTATGCATTACCAGATGGAAGACTAAAAGTGCAGGTTCTAATTCTATGAGATAAAATGTGACTGAGGCCTGGATAGTACTGTTATTTGATGAAGAAGCTTGCTGTATAATGACTGTCTTCAGACTGTTTGGAGCGGCACTGATGATCATTGTAAGAAAATGCACCCTGCTAGTATGAAGAACTTTTCTGTTATTTAATAAAACTTTGACGCATATAACGTTCTGCTGTGGTGTCACGTTACCTGTTTTCCCTTATACACCTGCGCCCTACGACACCCTGCAATGGAAATATTTATTTTCTGTTCTAACATATATGAATGTAGGGGAGAATATGATTTCTTGTGTCAGGAATTTATATAATTGACCCACTGCCAGGGTAGTGATGAACGGTCTCCTATCAGATCAGTTCAACCTATACAGAGGGTCCAGACAAGGTTGTCCCTTATCGCCGAATTTATTCATTCTAGCTATAGAGACTCTAATTAGGATAATCACAGAAGATAGAGTACGGGGGATTAAAACAAAGGGTGTTTCTAATAAGGTTTTTGCATATGCTGATGACCTGCTGATTTCTTCTATTAACTCAGAGAAGTCACTTAACACCCTGAATAAGTTATTAGAAGACTTTACACAGATCTCTGGATTGAGTTTAAACTGGAATAAAACACAAATTTTAGCTTTAGGTCCTCAGCCTATTAAGAAAGGAATAGGGGGAGCAGATCCAAAGGAGCAATTTAAAACCCAAATCAATTATCTTGGACTCACAATAGTCAAGGATATAGGCAGAGTGCTAGAGCTGAATATGTCGCCTCTGCTTAAAAATCTAGAATGTGATCTCTTAAAATGGCAAGACCTACATCTATCATTGTGGGGCAAAATTAATGCCATTAAGATTGTGGCAGTGCCAAAACTTTTTTACCTCTTTCAAACTATCCAACAAAGAATCAGTACCAAGATTTTTAAACAAATAGAGAGTTTGATGAGAACATTTTTGTGGGGATCCAAGCCACCCAGACTATTTATTCAGAAACTTAGAAGTCCGTGGATGGAAGGAGGCTTTGCTGTGCCAAATTGGAAAAAGTATCATATCTTCTTATTTAAACAAGCTGTCAAATACCTTGTAGAGGGAGATGAAACTGATACTCCAATGTGGATGACCGTGGAAAAAGCATTTGTCTCCCCATTTAAATTGTCCGATATTCTTTACATTATGGTCCCAAAGCAAACAAAAGATAACCTCTGTATAGCTTCCTCACTTCTCACGATTGAAGATATTAAGAACACTCTTGGCTTTACAAGTTTCTCCACTCGACTTAGGACATTCAAACAACATGAAGTCTTGCTGTATTCTGACAGTTGCAGTGATTCTCAACCTTTGAACTGCCCCGGAGAACTAAGGGTTAACTTTCCATGCAGGGCATGGAACGCTGAGCTCGAGCTCGGTTGAAGTGTCTGTCTGGAGCATTTTGAATATAAACCGTCAGATTCTTTACTCCACCTCACTGAACGGTAGCTCAGGAGATTTCTCCTTCAGCTCAGTTTGAAATCGGTTAAAGTTTTCAGTTTTACGTCGGTTTAAACTGAAAAAAAGTATCCGCATAATCGGTTCAGTCTCTGTCTGTGGTGCCGTAAGTACTAGATAGGAATTGTTCTATTTTTCTGTGTGGAATTTGTAAAAGTGCGGTCAGTTCAGCTGAACCGACCATTTAATTGTCAATTTTGTTATATTTAGTGTGTGGTTACTGGTTCTTATTGGTTCTAAAAAAAAACATGTTTTTAACCGTTTTTTTCCAATGCCCGTGACAGGGGTTAGGAACCGATAAGGGAGTCTTGCCTGGCGGTTGCTGAAAAAAGGGTAAGTTTGGTTAGGTTAGCCATGTCTGAGAAACCCAAGAAAAAGACCAGGCCCACTGGGTTTCAACACTGTAGTGAGTGTGGGGAGGTCTTTGCCAAAGCTGATCCCCACACCACCTGTATTTATTGTCTGTGGTTTGACCACCTCGATTCAGACTGACAAATATGTAAAAAATGTTCCCAAATCTACCCTTGAGAAGAGATTAGGTAGACTGAGGGAAAAGAAGGCCGAGAAGTCCACTGACCCGGATGGCCAGCCCGGTTCGGTTTTGACCGAACCAGAAGGAGTGCCCTCTGACCAGGGCGATACTTCTTTGGGCAAAAAGGAGAGCTGATTCTGAGGGATCAGTTCCAACAAAAAGAAAGAGCAAAGATAAATTGACCGGTTCGGATCCAGAGGTTCATGTTCCAACCGCCGAAGAGATAGCCAGGGCAATTCAAATTGTGGAATCGTTCCATCTGGTTCCGACCGATCCGGCTCCTTCTGGCAGGGGTTTGGTTGGTTGGTTCCCTGGTTCAAGAGTATACCCTTGAAGAATTTTATGAACTGGAGTTTGAAGAGGAAGGGGAATTTGAAGATTATGATGTAAGTGAAGGTCTGGATGTGCCTGTGGAACCGTACATCTCCCCAGACAGACCATCAGGTGTTTCCCCTCCTAGGTTTTCTGAGTCCCCTTCCCACTTTATGTTTTACAGAAAAGTGGCTGAAACCCTCCCACTTCCTATGGAGGAGGCTGTGGAAGATCAAGAAGAGCCTGATTATGTAGAGATGATGGATATCCCAGAGTCCAAGAGATTGTCTATTCCCCTCCATAAATCTTTTGGGAAACAGACACAAAATATCTTAGTCTCCTAACACTATACCTCCTGTGGATAGAAGAATGGACAAGAGGTATACACTTTCAGGCTCAGACACAGAGTTCTTATATCAGCAATGCAGCCATGTTGGGGTAGTGCAGCCTGCTGCCTGTGACAAGGCAAATATTCTCTTGGCTTCACACCCCCCCCGACAAGGACTCCAGGAAGATTGATGCCATGGTAAAGAAGCAGTACATGGCATCTTCTTTGGGACTTAGGCAGGCGAATTACATGGCCTATACAGCCAGGTACCAGAAGTCCAGGTGGGACACTGTACTGGCACTGGCTAAACAGGCCTCCCCCCAGCTAGCCAAGGAGCGGGAGGCGGTGGCTGCAGATGGGATTGAGGCATCTAAGGCTCAGTTTCATGCTGCTGTGGACTCTAATGATGTTTCATCAAGAGTCATGGCTACATCTGTGACTCTTCGGAGGATGGCCTGGCTCAGATGTACTAGCCTCTCGCAGGACATCCAGGCTAAGGCCATGAATTTTCCTCTAGTGGGTAATTCTCTGTTTGGGGAGAAGACAGAGAATTACATAAAGAAAATGGACGAATACAGGACCACTTACAGGAGTGCTCAGGCTAAGGAAAGGCAGGCAACTCCTCAAAGGCAGCAGTCTAGGGGCAGGGGCAGGCCTTTTTACCAAGCACAGGCCCCTTCTTCCTCTTCGCAGAGGGGGATCTTCAGAGGAAGAGGCAGAAGGGGGATGAGCAGGCCTGCATCCACCCCTCAGCCTAAAGCCCCTGCCAAGCAGACACCCTGATGGGTCTGCACGGGTTGACTCTCCTATTCCAGTAGGGGGCAGGCTGGCTTACTTTGTCCAGGACTGGATGTCTATTACATCAGACAAGTGGGTCCTGGAAGTAGTAGGCCAGGGACTGGTTCTTAGCTTCAAAAAATTTCCAAAGATGAGAGCCAGATCTTTTCCACCTGCAAATCTTTCAGAAACCCTTGCCCTTGAGGCAGAGGTTTCTTATCTCCTAGTTTTAAGAGCTATAGAAAGAGTACCTACCCTACACTGGGGCAAAGGACTGTACTCCAGGTACTTCCTGATCCCCCCAAAAGACAGGGGAGTGGCGACCCATCCTGGACCTAAGATATCTGAACAAACATCTTTTAAAACCAAAGTTCAAGATGATAACTCTGGGAATAATCCTTCCCTCTCTAAGGCCAGGGGACTGGCTAGCCTCCCTGGACCTCAAAGATGCCTACTTTCACATTCCCATCAGGTGCTCCCACAGAAAGTACCTCAGGTTCGAGTTGCCCTCAGGCCACTATTAGTTCAGAGCAATGCCCTTTGGCCTAACCTCAGCCCCAAGGGTTTTCACAAAGTGCCTGGCAGTAGTAGTTGCCTTTCTAAGAAGGCAACATATTTCCATATTTCCTAATCTGGATGATTGGCTAATAGTGGGTCAGTCTCCAGACCAAGTCAAGTCTCACCTGCAAGTGACCCAGCAAGTGCTCCCTTCCCTAGGATTTCTTCTCAACCTTTCCAAGTCAGTTCTCGAAACAGTCCAGCTCCTTACCTTTATAGGGGCAGAACTGGACACACTCAGGGCAAGAGCCTTTCTTCCTCTAGAAAGGGCAAGGGCTCTTATGGAACTAGCTTCTTCCTTCAGCCTTCAGGTATCTCGACCAGCAAGGCATTTCCTACAGCTCTTGGGCCACATGGCAGCTTCAACAGCAGTGGTCCAAGGGGCAAGATTCCAGATGAGGGATATTCAGTTCCACCTGAGAGCTTTCTGGTCTCAGAGAAAGGACTCCCTTACCAAACTGATTCCAGTGATGCTGACCTTGATCCAGGCCCTCCAATGGTGGCAGGATCAGGACAATTTAAGGCAAGGTGTTCATTTTGTTGCTCAGCCTTGTTCAGTGGTCCTTTCACGGATGCTTCTCTTTTGGGCTGGGGAGCCCACCTGGGGTCCCTTACTGCCCAGGGCCTGTGGTCCCCCCAAGAATCCCTTCTCCACATCAATCTTCTAGAGATCAGGACAGTTTTCTAGCTCTAAAAGCATTCTCACAGTCAGTTCAGAACAAGGTGGTTCAAGTCAGAACAGACAACACTACCACCATGTGGTACATCAACAAGCAGGGAGGCACTCGGTCCATGGCATTGTGCACAGAAGCCATAAAGTTGTGGTCCCTGGCTTATTCCCTGCAAGCCTCTCTTGTAGCAGCTCACCTTCCAGGCAAGGACAATGTGCTAGCAGATGCACTGAGCAGGATTTCTCAGGGCCATCACGAATGGTTCCTGGACCCTCAGGTTTTGAAAGTGATTTTTTCAAGGTGGGGCACTCCAGAGATGGATCTCTTTGCAGCCCCAGACAATCACCAACTCCCTCTCTTTTGTTGCAGACCTCCAGTCCTCGGCTGTCTCCCTCTGGATGCCCTTATCCTCAATTGGGAAGGGATGTTTCTGTATGCTTTTCCCCTTCCCTCTCCTATTCAAAGTTTTGGTAAAAATAAGGTCTCAACCATGCAAGGTGATTCTGATTGCTCTAGATTAGTCCAGACAGCCCTTGTATCCCCTGTTGCTGTCCCGAGCATTCCATCCTCCCCTGTCTCTTCCCAGGAATTACAACCTGTTAACATCCTCTCAGGGAAGTATTTGGTACCCCAATCTTCAGTCTCTCAATCTCAAAGCGGGGCCCTTGAAGAGTTAGAGTTTGCAGATCTGCATCTTTCCCAAGGGGTTCTGGATATACTCAAGGCTTCTCAAAAGCCCTCCACCAGAAAGACTTACAACTCCAAATGGAAAAGATTCAGCATTTGGTGTTCTAAGAAGAACATTTCTCCAGACACTGCTGAATTGCCTACGGTTCTGGATTATATGGTCCATCTTAATGGCCTGGGCCTCAGACCAGCTACTCTCAAAGTACACTTGTCAGCTGTTTCTGCATTTTTGACTGTGGGGAAGCCTTCCTCACTATCTTCCCATCCTGTGTTCTGTAAATTTTTTAAAGGATTGTTTCACACCAATCCCCCTTTTAGAGACCCTGCCCCTGCCTGGGATTTGAATGTTTGCATTGCTCAACTTATGCAACCCCCCTTTGAGCCTATGTCTTCCACAGAGCTTAAGTACTTGACTTGGAAAACTGTGTTCTTGGTAGCCATTACCTCTGCCAGGCGTATCAGTGAATTGCAAGCCCTGTCAGTGGAACCTGATTTTATCTCCTTTCATAGGCATAAAATGGTCCTTAGAACCAATAGAAGGTTCTTGCCCAAAGTGGTTTCAGACTTCCATTTAAACCAGTCTGTGTCTCTCCCTGTTTTCTTCACTGATCATTCTTCCTCAGGAGAGAGGAGGCTATACAGTTTAGATGTCAAAAGAGCCCTTAGTTACTACATAGAGCGTACCAAGGGTCACAGGTTTGACTCCCTCCAGTTGTTCCTCACTTATGGAGAAGTGGGAAAGGGCAAACCTGCCACCAAAAGATCTATTGCCAGGTGGATTGTGTCTTGTATACAATTCTGCTATGAAAAACTGGGAAAAACTCCACCCTCAGGCCTGAGGGCTCATTCCACAAGAGGTACAGCTGCTTCCCTGGCTGCGGCCAGGGATATCCCTCTCCTAGAAATTTGTCAAGCAGCCACCTGGAAAACAGTCCATACCTTTACCAAGCATTACTCTCTGGATATCCAGGCTAGGAGTGATGCTCAGTTTGGCACAGCAGTACTTCAGAGCCTATTCCCAAAGTAGGTTCTGTCCCTCCTCCTTGGAGGTACTGCTTGGTAGTCTGCAATTGTCAGAATACAGCAAGACTTCATGTTGTTTGAAGAAAAAATTACTCACCTAAGTAATTATATTTCTTCTAATGGAGTCTTGCTGTATTCTGACCTCCCTCCCTGCCTCCCCTCTCAGAACCTGTTTTTGGGAAGTGGGTGGGCAGGTACAGTGTTGCACCCCAGGGGTGTATTTGCTTGCACCCTCCTTCCTTTTTGTTTGGGTGCTTATTTATTATTGTTATTTTTAGTACATTGGGTTTTGTTTTTGGGTTTCCTGACTTGAGTCTTCCTTGGGAATCCAAAACTTTTCAGCCAGTTGGCTAGTAGAATTTTTAAAATTTCCACATAGAATTTTTAGTTTAGTTAGGCTTGTAAGAATCTGACGGTTTAAGTTCAAAACACTCTAGACAGAGACTTCAACTGAGCTCGAGCTCAGCGTTCCATTCCCTGCATGGAAAGTTAACCCATAGTTCTCCGGGGCAGTTCAAAGGTTGTGAATCACTGCAATTGTCAGAATACAGCAAGACTCCATTAGAAGAAATATAATTACTAAGGTGAGTAATTTTTTCATCTGGAATAATACAGAAATAGAATATGGAGGGAAGCTATTATATGAAAGGGATTGGTTAAAGGCAGATATTACAAACAGTGATCTAATAAAGGGAGAAAGTCAAACTCTGCTCTCATTTGCAGAAGTAAGGAGTGTATATAAGTTGCAGAAGTTTCAATTTGCAAATTATTTACAGATCAGAAAAGCATTGCAGAATTCTGTTCTAGCACCAGATTTTATGTTGCCTAAACAAAATGAGTGGGATCAACTGTTAAGGTTGACATTAAGGAGAAAAGGGGCTGGCATGTGTTATAAATACATTACTAATATTGATACTGCTGTTTCACCCTCACAAGCATCCAAATTGAAGTGGGAAGTGGGAAGTGGATTTAGGAGAGAC
Organism: Neoceratodus forsteri; assembly: GCA_016271365.2. Taxonomy (NCBI): domain Eukaryota; kingdom Metazoa; phylum Chordata; order Ceratodontiformes; family Ceratodontidae; genus Neoceratodus; species Neoceratodus forsteri. Next base: position 185,232,178 of record JADMNL010000022.1, read on the forward strand.
TCTGATGGAAGAGGAATGGCTAAGAACCTGGAAGAATGCATATATGAGTTGCAGGGAGGTCCAAGGTAGGACTATTCAATTTAAAATTTTGCACTATTATTATTATTCACCTAAACGTTTAAAGGAAATGCATTATTTGCCAGATGGGCCATGTTGAAGATGTCAGTTGAAACATGCAGACCTGGGAGGGTGCTGTTAAGCTCTAACATGGTGGCAGCATTATAGCAGAGCTCTGATGGCGTAACTTTTATAACTACTGCTGACAACGTTCTACTTAATTGCAAAATTACAGTTTCTACTCTGAGAACAACCAGAATACTCCGACAGCAGAATGAGCCCCAAAAAAGACTGAAAGAGACCCTCGCAGAGCTTAGATGCCTACCTAACAGCTCAAGGGGCAATATCCAGCTCGGGGCCTACAGCCTCTACTTTGGCATCCCTGGAGCTTCCTACAAATCAGATCCTAGCAATGCTGATGAAGAGCCAGGCTACGGGGGATGAGACAACTAAACGTCTAGCGGTCATGGAGACAAAACTCCTAGAAAATGAAAGCAAGATTCAGGAAAATGTTCAAGCGATTCAAGAAATTAAGGAGGTGACCGAGAGGCAACTAGAGTGCAATGCAGCCTTGGTCTGGGACATGCATTTCATAAAAGCTAAAATTGAAACCTTACAAAAATAAACAGAGACAAGCCAACATTAGAATAGTTGGTTTACTGTCTAAATAGTCTAGCTCAATGGACCTACAAGTGGCTGCAACTAAATTGATATTTCAAGACCTAAAACTCTTACCCTCCAATGCAGCTATTAAGATCCTGAAAGTGTTTACTATACCTCAGTGGCCCAAGCCACGTGGTGGCTCACAACAACTGCTCACTGCAATAGCAATGCTATCTGTTCCTGAAGCACGAATAGCTCTTCTTCAGGCAGCTCACTCCCATGGCGAGTTAGTTTGGGAAGGTCATCGCATCTCTTTCTTCCCTGACCTGGCAGCTCAGATGCAACAGAAGAAAAAGGAACTACAAATAATAAAAAAGCAGCTTCTGCAGAACGGAATAGAGGCAAGGCTTAACTTTCCTGCCAGACTCGTGGTAAATCATGCAGTGAAGTCACATGTTTTTGTAGATCCGGAGGTAGCCGCAGCGTTTGCTGAAAAATTTATTTTCAGCCTGCACCCCATTACCATCTCCTCAGAAGATGAAGGTTGACTTTTCTTTCTGAAAGGAAGGGGTTGTAAAAAATGTTGAATGAGGCTTTAGGGTCCCTTGGACTGACTCTGAGACATTACTGCCTTAATCTGTTTAGTTTATCTGACAGGGGATAAATTTGTAACTGAAGTTTAAGGGGCTAGTCAATGTTTTTTCTTATCATTCCTTCTTAAATGCTCTTTGATGTCAGCACCATGTTGGTAGTTCAATGTATTTTTTTTTGAATACCTCTATCAGGCTAGCACTGTGAAATGGTTAATATGGGTGCATAAGGCATCTCTCAGTTCATGAGCTGAAACTATATCCTGTATTTCTTCTGATCCCATAAGGCGGGTTGCCAGACTTCGCCACAACTCGTGGGTACTTAATTAACTTAACTGAGATCAGGCTATCTATCCAACTGATATCGCAATGCTTTGCTTATTCCATTATTCCCTCCACAACCTAATTCTGCAAGGGAACTGTCTGCCTGGTTTAAAGGACCTGTTGGAAAGAATCGAGGTGAGAGGGTAAATTGTCTACAGGCTGAACAGTTCAGACTTTACTCCTACTTGCTATGTGGGTGAACCCACATTGTTTGGACTTTAGTATTTTTCTACTACTAATGCTTATCATTGTACAAGTGATGTGAGGTTTGCATATCTCTTTCTGTTATGAGAAACAGTTATGCTGCAGTTTCAAAAACCACATAAATAAAAAGTAAAAAAAAGGAAACATGCAGACCTTTTACACTTGCTTTGGAGCTGTACAGTCATTAAAAATATTTGGCGTATGGTGCATAAAATATGTGAAGAAGTAACCAGTGTTAGCATACCTTTTTCAGGTAAACTATTTATTTTGGGCATTGATACAGAAATAGCTTTTTTAAGCAGGCCACAAAGATATTGGTTCTTCGCAGTTGCCCTTGCTTTGAAAAGATTATTGTTATCACATTGGAAATCCCCCGCTCCCCCTCGACTATTGAATGGTTTAGTAGTGTAGGTTTATTAGCAAGTGATGAGAGTTGCTGCAATAGTAAGTAAGTAATAAGCTAGATGTATTTGAAACAGTATGGTGCCCTTTCCTTTCAATTCTAAGTAGTAGACATTCAACTAAGCAACAAGTTTCAACCACTTGGTCTAAATGTTCATTAAAATATTGAACTTAGATATTTATATCACATTGTGTGTCACATAGATAGGGTCCACAAAAGTTATTATCCTTATGAATGAAAAGTTTTTTTTAATAGTAAAATTTACGGAAAAATCCTTGCATTGATGGGTAATTGTATTTTAATCAAAATGCAGATTCTATGTGTTATTTATCATATTACTTTACTTCTATGTATCGTATACTCTGTCTTCTCTTTAAATAAAAAAATGTTTGATTTTAAAAAAAACAGCTGAGCTGATGAAGCACACACTCCAATTACTTGGAGTAGATCAAAAATTCCATATCCCTTACCATCCTCAATCCTCAGGGCAGGTAGAAAGAGCAAACAGATGTTATGCAAATCCATCAATGATAATCCCAAGGATTGGGATTCCCTCTTGCCACTACTACTGTTGGCAATTAGGGGCACTCCTGCAGCCACTACCCAGTGCACACCCTATGAGGTTATGACTGGTAGAGCCATGAGATTACCTGAGCACCTGTTGATTGATCACCACACCCCCACTGCAGATAGAGTATCTGTAGATAAGTATGTTGAAAAGCTTCATGATGACATCATGAAAACACATCTGTTCGTTGCCAATCAAATGGGTAGAACTCAACAACAAGCAAAAGCTCATTTTGATAAGCACATCAAAGAAATCGCCTGGCAAGTTGGAGACCAAGCTATGCTTCTCCAATACAGACAACCAACTCATTCATTTGCCAGCAAGTGGGAAGGTCCATATCCCATTGTCAATAAACTCAGTCCTGCTGTCTATCAGGTCCGAGTTAAACAGCAAAACAGACCACCGACAAGTGGTTCCATGCTAATCAGCTTAAGTTGTACAAAAGTGACTAAAACTTACTTAACCTAACCCACTTAGGGTGGAATAGTACCCCTCACTTAACAGTCCTTTTCTGTTTTCTGTCAGGGACACTGGCAAGATGGCTATCTTGCACCTCCTCCTCTTGGTGGGACTACTACATCCCCTGACTGATTCTCAGAACAAACCTCTATCGACTGCACATAAACAACGTATAGAATATTTTCTTAGCAAACTTGAACACTCACTCCCAATGGGGAGTTCATATCAATGTGCCCAACAAAATGATTACTGTTAAGGAAGGCTCATACACCTATCTTGATGCCATGGTAGTAGCACCAGACAAATCCACACTTTCTGTTCAATGGGAAACTGATCTTAATGGCTACACACGCACTGTAGCTCGCCTATCCAAAGGTACATTCCACGGATGGCCCAAAACTGACATATCCAGGAATGGTTCACTTTCCATTTGACAGACTTTCCCCAGACATACTGGTTGTTATAATCTTACTGCTCTCATTGATCCTGCTTGGTGTGATCTCCTCCCTCTGAGGAGACACGCAGTTTCTGCCTTCACAACTATGTAGCTAGTGAAGCTCTTTTTCTTTCCGTAGTCCCACCCACCGAAGAAGAAGTGACTGACTGCTCTCTCCTCCTGATTAATAACATACAATGTATGCATGTTCCAGTTATTTTCAGTCTTGCACATTGGAGTATGGCTCAGATTGGTCTATGTTACATGATAAATACTTCAACATTTTATAGTATGATGCTTACTGATATTGTAGCTTCTTACCAAACACACACCAGTGATCCAGTTAGTGGACCACATGCTACTGATCACGTAGGAGTCTTTAGACCTGCACCTAAGGCTAAAGCTAGACCATGCACTAGGTGCGACACTGCAGATCTTACCAGTGCAGCAGGCACCGTTTCTGGCCTTTTTGGCTCTGGAATGTCTATCTGGAATAGAGCAAATATAGCTGCTATTAAAGCACAAACTCTTAATTTTCAGCAGACTGTTAAGAATTATATCCTACTCCCACTGTTACATGGTTTAAGTAAGGAAGGACATTTTACAGTATATAACATGCAGGAAATCACTAAAGGGTTCAGTGATACTAAGAATAAGATTAATGAACTGATTTTTCAAAATAACAAGGAGGCAGATGAGTAATATATTGCTTGTGAACTTTTATGCTCTACATATGGTTCATATGTAATTGCCACTGTTAACAATCTCTTCAGGGACTTGAAAACAGGACACATGGGCAGACTAGATGGGCCAAGTGGTCCTTATCTGCCGTCAAAGTCTATGTTTCTGTGTAAATGGTATTGTCCTCATTGCAAATCCAATGGTTGTATTACTATTTGTTTAGCAAATACTGTTAACATTTCTATGTCTACAGCTAGAAACCTTGTCTCATGATATCCAAATCAAATCCCTTGCTACTTTGCTAAGACTTGCTCAATTCATGACAATATGTTTATTACCTTTACCGTGTCACTACCACCCTTTGGTCATGAAACATCTGTTTTTTATAAACTTGCTGTCATAAATTCCATCGGACACCTGGATGATGACATCTATCGAGAAAAAACTGACCTTCCATCCTTATTGGTCTACCATGCTGTGTTCCAAGCCTGGGTGGTGCCCCACATGAACTGTTGCACCAAGAAGGGATACTATTACTTGTGCTGCTGTGACATCTTTGATATTGTCAAACCTGTCTGCAGCTATTCTCCAGAACATTTTGACTGGTTCTTATCCTTTGGAGATGAATTGCCATCCAACCTGATTGTTGTTGATGAGGATGACTAATCTGAATCTCCATGAGATGCATCTTCTGCACCTGACACCGAAACAGCTAAATCCCAAAGCTACCTGGAAGAGGCACATCACATCACAGCTCACCAACCAATCCTTTTCTTGTCCAATACATCTGCAATGATGGAGGGTCTCAACTGTAAGAGTGACTTACAATTCTGATGGGGAGTATTGTGTAGTGACAAATCATAAATCCTTTGCTTATGGTCAAAAATCTTGTGTTTTTTTCTGCTCCTAACTTCTGTTTTACTCCACAGCAGAAAACTGTTATTGGTCACACAGTCATTACTCCTGTTTAACTCACTGAACCAGATGTTATTGATACCGATCCACAATACTTGCTTGCCTTGTCTCAGTATTTGCCCGTGTTTAACGTGCACTTTGACCCTGTCACTCTTTCTTTGAAATCCCTTTTAGCTAGGAAAGATTTGCATTTGATTTATAGTAGCAATAATATTGCTAAGGCTGGTGATGCTCTTAATGATCTTATTCATGATGGTGATTTAAGCATTGCTCTATCCAATATTTGGTTAGAACTGACTTTTAAAACTTTTGTTATTATTCAAGCATTTCTGATTGTTTTTCTGATATTAACCCTTTGCTGTCTGCGACGTACTCTAAGACAACATCTAGACCAACTCGAATTCCTTTACAAGGCTTGCAAATGACTTTTTAGCTCTATCCCACTACTTTCCTGTGGTTGTTGCCTTTTCTTTTGATGGCAACAAGGGGGGGATGTTGTCCATGGTCCAGCACCCCTGATTGTACCCCCACCTCACAGACAGCAACAGATATGTAGGTATATGTACTAACCTATATAAAAACTATTAAAGGAAACTAAAAAAAAAGCAGTAAATCATGCAACTAGAAAACATGAAATGAATCTGGTCACAAAAGTTAAGGATAATCATAAATCCTTCTTTACCTACATTAACAACAAAAAGGGGAGCAAAACTATTGTGGGGCCTGTTAAAGATCAGGCTAGAGAGATGGTAGATGACAACCATGCTATGGCAGGGCATTTTAATACCTACTTTTTATCGGTTTTTAATGATAAAACGAAGGGTACTAGGGATCATCTGAATAATGCAGGCTATAGCATTACTCTGAACAGTGTGGATATTGAGGACAGATTGATACATATGGACCCCAGTAAATCTTAGGGACCAGACAGGATCCATCCTAGAGTCCTCAGGGAGCTGGCAGGGGTTTTGGCAGAACCAATAACAGCACTATTCCAAGCATCATTGGATAGAGGAGAGGTGGTAGAGGTCTGGCATAAGGCAAACATCATTCCAATCCACAAAAAGGGGTCAAAACAAGAGCTGAGTAATTATAGGCCCATATGTTTGACCACTGTCTTGGGCAAGATGTTGGAGTCCATCATTAAGGACCAAATAGTGGAGCTCATGAAGTTGGCAGGAGACTGTGATGATGCACAGCATGGATTTAGGAAAGGATTATCATGCCAAACAAATCTCCTGGAATTCTATGAGCATGTGGGTGGGGCACTGGATGAGGGCAGCTCTGTGGATGTCATGTTTTTGGACTTCTTGAAAACATTTGATAAGGTCCTCCATGGGGAATTAATAGACGTCTTAATAGAACACAATAGTCCTAGGTATATCACATGCTGGGTCAATGCATGGCTGAGTGAAAGAAAGCAGAGGGTCTGTCTGAAGAGTGCATATTCAGATTGGTTAAATGTGGAAAGTGGAGTCCCCCAGGATCAGTGCTGGGGCCTTGCTTGTTTAACATGTATATACACTCACTGACAGGTGATGGGGAAGTTTGGGAGACCAAATTTGCACATGATACCAGGATTGGCACAAGCATCAATAATAGCGAGGATGCACAGAAGCTACAGGATGCTCTAACTAGGATGGAAAACTGGGCTAGGGATTATAAGTTATCCTTTAACACTAATAAATGTGCGGTTATGCACTTTGGTAAAAATAAAATGGATTATGTTCTAAATGGACAAAAGTTGGGAAAGATTATTGAAGAAAGAGATCTGGGCATTAAGGTGACTAATGATCTTAAGTTCCACCCGCACTGTAGCCAGATAATAAGAACTGCTAGTGTTATACTAAACAATATCAAGAAGCATATTAAAAGTAGGAAGAGGGAGGTGATTGTGCCACTTTACAGTACACTGGTGAGGCCACATTTGGAGTACTGTGCCCAGTTCTTTTCACCTGGGTTCAAAACAGATATCAAGAGCCTGGAGACGGTTCAGAAAAGGGTAACGAGGTTGGTGGCTAATGTTAGGGACAGAGACTATGAGGACATACTGGAGGACCTGGGGATGCACACACTGGAGTATATGCATCTGAAAGGAGATTTGTGTATGGTGTATAGATCAATCAAGGACACCAATTTAAGGGTGAAACTGGGACTTACACTTAGGGATCAGCAGCATAACACCAGGACACACACATTGCAGTTGAAGGGGCAAAATTTTAAGACAATAAAAAGGAAACAGTGGTTTAGTGTTAGGGTAATTCCAGTCTGGAACAACTTGCCTGAAGAGTTTGTTGCAAGTGAGAACATGCTTGGGTTTAAGAAGGAAATGGACAAATACTGCGTAGCAAACAAAATCGTGAGTTACTATAGCTAGAGCATCAGTGAGCACAATGGACTATTGTCTTCTCTGCTCAGATATAACCTGTGACATCTATGAACCTTAGGGCAGAGACACTTATCATATAAGTATGTGTCAGGATCAGTGTTCTACTGTATTTTACTAATGCATATTATGCTCTATTATGTTTCATCAATGTACCTTACTCTTGGGAGATGCTTTCCATTATATTTTTTCTGTATAATCTTAAATTAGGCAACAGTGCCACCTTCAGTGCTTGTGCATCACTGTAACTGCAAGTGACCTTGGAGACTTATAAGAGATGCCACTGTTCAGGGTATCTTTGCTAGCTAAGCAACTTCTCATGTTAGGCTGGTTACTCATGCCACCTGCTACTGTCCAGTAATACACTTTTTATGTATCTTCTTTTATAGTGTCCATGGTAATTATCGGAGTATAAGACCCCTTGTAACATGTAGCTTCCACTTGCATACTGTGTGACTCTGAGAAAGTCATTTAATCAATCCAAAGCTCCTGGGTTGCCCCTGAAAACAGGCAGTTGTGCCTAGTGGGCTTTACCCAGTTAACAAAAAATAATAAAAAAAATGCTTTCAAAATTATGCTAAACTAAAATCTAAGTTTTGGCAAAATGTTTGGCTACCTATAGCACAGCGCCCTTTAAAGCTTGAGAGTTAAAACTTGGTGCATGTTTCTCTAAGTCCTGAAACAGTGGAGAAATTTAGATAAGAAATTTTAAAATTAGATGGAAAAAAAATGAAAATTAAATTTTGATTAAATCTTTCACCACTCATAACTCATCTCTCTTTTAGTCTAATACTCTAAAATTTGGCACACTTATGCAAACCATCATGCCCAAAATAACTATTTTAAATCTGGCAAAATTCTACAGCTTTTTCATGCAGATTCCATGGAATTGTCATACAAATTCCACGAAGTTCCACAGAATCAGAATGCTAATGCCAAAGGCATTCCACTGGCAGAATTTTATGTTCTGCATAGCTGTATGAGAAAGCCTTCCAGCTTGAGGTGGAACTGGTTTGCTATGTGGGTCACTCCTCATCACTTGGATCCATTTATTTGTCCACTTAACCAGGTTCTGGCGTATCTGCTCTCCTTATTGGCTGCAGGCCTGCAGTATTTCTCAATCAAAGTGCACTTGGCTGCCATTTTAGCTTTCCATGTACCTATAGAGGGTCACATGGTTGCTCAGCTGGAGGTGGCCTTACATTCTTGAGAGGCATTCTACAGTTGAAGCCTCCTATCTGTAATCCAGTCCTGGCTAAGAACCTGAATTTTGTATTGGTAAAGCTTACTTTGGTTTCTTTTGAGCTACAAGCTGTGACTTGTGGCTTATGCTTTTTTTCTTGGAAAGCATTATTTTTAGTTGCAAATACTTCTGCCCGAAGGATTTCAGAGCTACAGGCTCTAATGTGTGAGCCTCCTTATTTAATGTTTCACAAAGACCAGACAGACTGAGGTCTTTGTGTACTAATACTAAGTGCTTAACAAAGGTGGTGTCTGAGTTTACTGTAAATCAAACCATCCATCTTCTAGTTTATTTTTCTGAACATACCAATCCAGGGGAAGCATTGCTCCATACTCCAGATGTACATGGCATTGTACTATATACACTACATGAAGCACTGCAGAAAGTCTTTGCAGCTTTTTGTTTCATTTGCTCCTGGAAAAGAGGGCATCCCAGTTTCTAAACAGTACCTGTCCAAATGGTTAGCAAACTGTTTTACTTTCTGTTACTGGATTTACGGTAAGGAACTTCCTGGGGTTGCAACAAAAGTAACAAGTCACGGCACTCACCTTCAGCACAAGAATAAAATAGAGTGTCCAAGCAAACTTGGCATCACTGTCTCCGTTTATTTAGTCTTGTTAACAGAACAAACTGTGAGGCCTGTTTCTGCTGGCATTTTGTATGTTTGTATGTAACAAACAGACCCTCCTGGGTCAGGGAGAAGAACTGACCTCTGACATTTCACCTGCAAGAGGCTTTATCAAAGATCATGCCACCAGTGAATTTACATTTTTATAGCATCAATGAAATGTCAGATGATTAAAAATGTAAAGTGCTAGTAGTAAAACATGTATCATTTTCTAGGTGGTGCTAAACAGTGTAGTTAAAAACATACAAAAATGTGTTGACAAGAACGTTACCTTAATGGTGCATATGACTAATATGTGCTTATAAGTGTAGAAAACTCATTCACAAACTACACATATACATACTTAGAGAAACACATTTAAAAACTCCCTCCTTAATTGCTCCTTTATTAAATACATAGAATTCACTAGAATCATAGTCCTTTACGATCTGTTTTCTTATTTTACAAAGTGCAAAAGAGTGGAGTAACAGACAGTCTAAAGATAAGGAAATTAAGATTCAGGAAGAATAAAAAATAAATAAATGGAAATATTGATGCCAAGTTTGTTTGGACACTATTTTATTCTTGTGCTGAAGGTGAGTGCTGTTACTTGTGACTTTTGTTGTAGCGTATTGTCACTGAGCATCTCCATCCACCTTAGTGCGCCTTTGTTACTCATTAACTTCCTGGGGTTGTTTGTGGTCATTCCACTAGGGGCATGGCTACATAATGTTATCTGCTTCAAAAATGTGTCTGCTGCAGAAATCTGTGCAGCTGCTACCTGGAGTAATGTCCACAGTTTCACTAAACACTACAGTCTGGACATTGCCTTAGACTTTGACATAGCTGTGCTTTAGTGCCTGCTTTCTTAGGCCTGTAGGTTCCAACTACCCAGATAGTTTATAGTGAGTACTGCTTAGTACTCGTTCCATAGGTATGGCCTAACGAAAGAGAGATCCTGGAAGAAGATAGAATAGTTACATACCTAATGATAACAGTAGATCTTCAAGAGAATCTCTTTAATCAGACCATGCCAATCCACCCTTCTTCCCCTGCAGGGTCCTATGACTAAGCAGTGCTGTCTCTTTCTCCATGAGAGTCTATAGCATATAAACAATCCAGTTGACTGCAGAGTGGAAGGACGTAGGTGATAAATGAGGGTTCATGTGCAGCAAAGCATTGCAGTAATTTAATAGACGAGAGTGTCTATTTTTAGACGATCCCTGAGCCCTACATTCCAACATATAGGAAGTGGGTAGAGAGTGGTAGTTCTGGGAACTTACGAGGACTACAACACTAATGTGTCTGAATAATATCTGTGTGGGACACTTTTTTATCCTGTGCCTGCCTTGCAAATGAGCAAGGGACGCATAAGGTGCTTTTTAATACCTTATTTTTAGCAACTTGTGTTGCGAGCACATTGTGACCTCCCCGAAGCATTTCTGGAGTATTCCTACGTTAAATACTCGGCCTGCTGTGAGCAGGGCACACGGAGATGCATGCAGAGATGCATGTCAGTGCGTGTCATACGTGTCATGTGTCAATAGGGTCAATAGGGCCTAGGGCCACGTAATAGAAAACTGTAACACAGTGGTATAGCAAACATCTATAACAGTGAACCACTGCAGCCAGGACAGTGCTTAAATAGTACATGTAGCAAATGCCAAATGCTTCTACTGGGAGAGTGCATAATCAACTTTATTTGCGCAAAGTGCAAATTAATAGATGTTTTACAGGCTGAAAATTTAGCACTACGCAATAGATTAAAAACAATAGCTGATAGCAGCAGCTTAGAGGATTACATAGATACTGTAGCAGATGAGATAGGACTTAGTAGTTCCCAGGTGGTCACAAGTCCATATAAAAATGTACAAGTATCAGCACCATATGTTGAGGAGAAGGAAGACCAGTGGTGTAAAGTTCCCCAGAAAAATAAGAAAGGAAGACTGAATATTGGGGGATTATCAAATGTGTTTACACCAAATAGGTTTAGCCTTCTAGCACAAGATGTCACGACTGAACAGGAGACCTATCAAGAAAATCAGCAGATTCACATTACAGACCCCAATGTGGTCTGTCTTGAAAATCAGGTAGAACAGGTTGATACTATAACTAATACAGTTCAGAGGGACGTCTTGGTAATCGGAGACTCAATGTTAAAATATACTGATTCAATATTATGTAAACATAGAAACATCTCAACTACTGTTAGTGTATTACCTGGTGCGGAAATTTCAGACATTGGATGTCTTATACCAGGTCTCCTTGAACACAACGAACAACCATTGGTGTTGTTACACGTAGGTATTCATGACGTGGGCAAGAGAAAAATGCTAGATATCCAAAGGGACTTTGAGTACATAGGTGCAGATCTAAAAGCTAGAGGTTATGACCTGATTATTTCAGGTATTATACCAAGCCCTGGGGTAAATTATAATAAAAGATCAGGAATTGAGAGTTTAAAGAGGTGGTGCCTTAGAGAGGATTATGAGTTCTTGGAAAATTGGGAACATTTTTATGATACAAGGCTGTTTGCATTAGATGGAATTCATCTGAATAGGCAAGGAAAATGCCTTTTTTCACAAATATTAAAACAGAAAATTGACAAATTTTTAAACTTCCAGTTTAGGGGAAGGGGAGTTGTATACCACAGTCATCAACAAAACTGGGGCTGGTTCAATCGGAACACTTGAACTGTCTCTTCTAACCCCAGTAATGCTCAGTATATTCATAACTTTATGCAGTAGCCTTCTAAGGTAGAACTGCCCAGAGAGATGGAACATATGCAAATGATTGAATCTTTTGCATGAGCCACTTTTCAAATGCTGCATTCTACTAACTGCCTTTGCTCTAAACCCTCAGATTTTTCTCTCCGCCTGTCAAGACTAGATGCTCGGAGATCCTCTCCTCATCATCTTGTTCTGATGTGAGAAAACTTATAAAATTTATATAAGTATTCTTTACATTTCATTTGCTGCCTTCTTACTTTTATAGTTTTAAGTAAACCTGTAGTTTTAGTGTTTAAATTGTAAGTTTATCGGTTTCTTCCGGTTCGGTATAACCGGGGGGAAACCGAAGTGTATTTTACATTTATCTGAGTTTTCTGACTAAAAAACTCAGTTAGTTATGTTTAATTTTATTTAATTTAGCTTGTTTTAAGAACTGCTAATACTGGGTTTTGAACCTATAGCCTCGGTTCATTTTACTTGGGTTTCTGGTCCTGATCGGTTCCTCATTGGTCGGGAACCGACTGCGAATGTTAAATAAAGTTTAAATAAATACATTTCTTTTAGTGGTTACAACTTTTATTGGTTTTAGTGGAAAATATCAGAAAAACTGAGAAAGAAAACTGGTGATCCCGGTTTTGAATCATGTGTTGAGAGTGGTGATATTTGTTAAGGCAAACCGTCTTTGTTTGCTCTCTGGGCATGTTCATTTCCAAGCAGAGTAAAATCTGAATTACATGTGCTCAGAAAACTATTTAAACATACCTGGATAAGGCTAAAAAAAAAAATGGTTATCACCACCTAAGGGTCCCCTCTAGCTCTGACCAGCAGACACCCTAAATTTCTGTGACTGAAACCACAACAATTGTTGTAACTGCTACCCCCTGAGACGGGTATACAAGCAGTTCTTGAGAGGCTTGCTGAACTGGCTGACTACCTGGTTCCCTCTAAGAAATAAAATAAAACTAAGCACACTGAACCCCCTGCTAGACAGTGTACGGGGACTTCTATGCCTGCTAGACTCACTGAACTGGATGACTCCCTGGTTCTCTCAAATAAATCAAACACAGAACCTCCTGCTGGACAGCATTTGGGGACTTCTGTGTCTGCTATAAAGCCTAACAACTCCTGCAGAAATTGTAAAGCTTTCTAGGAGAAAGTGTGGAAAAATGCCTTGAATGGTTTTAAAAAAAAAATAACTTTTAGGCCTGCAAGGGCTGTCTGTTTCTCAACAGCAGACCACTGCAAAGCAGTCTTTCTCCTCTGATCAGTCTTCCTATTATTAAGAGGAAGAATATATGTTTATGATTAAATAGAAGAAAGGGGAACCTATTAAACTGAGGTTTTCCCTGAACAGGAGTTTGGCTATTCCCACAGAGCATTTGAGGATTATAACACAATTACTATGGTTAGTAATGTTTTCTCATTAAACGCAAGAAGTCTTAATAATAAATTAGATGAACTGGCGTTTACTTTAAATAAATACCACATTAGTCTGTGTGCTATTACAGAAACATGGTGGAAACAGGATGACTTGTGGGATAAACAAATTCCTGGTTTTCATCTTTGTCATAGAGATAGGCCACTTCAAAAGGGTGGGGGTGTTGCCCTATATATAGCTGACTGATCAAATTATATCTGAAAGTGTAGATACTGTATTCCTAAATATGATACTGCTGAATGAATTTGGGTTAAATTACCCCCCCAAATGTCAATAATAAATGTGGGTATTGTATACAGGCCACCATCTAGCTCACAAGTAGATGACCTTAAATTACTAGAATGCATACAAAACTTCACACAGGCTGGAAATTCTTTGTTATTGGGTGACTTTAATCTTCCAGGGTTGAGTTGGGATCCCCCTCAAGCAGAATCATTTAATGAGCAAAGATTCCGCGAGTGTTTCTACTAGATACATAGATACATAGATACATACATAGACAGTGTCGGCAGATAAGGGCCTATGGCCCACCCAGTCTGCCCATTTGAGCTTGTAAGTTCAGTTTGTTTTCCTACAAGTCTGTTGCACCTTACCCCTGACCTCCAGAATTCCTTTATGTTTATCCCATGCATTCTTAAATCCCGTGATTGTTTCAGCCCCACCACTTCCTCTGGCAGGGTGTTCCACTTGTCCACCACCCTTTCTGTGAAGAAATTCTTTCTCATGTTTTCTCTGAATCGTCCTCCCTCCAACTTCATCCCATGCCTCTAGTCCTGGAACATCTTTTCACTTAAAATAGTGTTTTCCTGCACCTCGTTCCTCCCTGTAAGATACTTGTATGTCTCTGTCATATCCCCTCTCTCCCTCCTCTCCTCCAGGGAGTACATGTTCAGTTCCTTCAACCTGTCTTCATAGGACTTGTGATGCAATCCATGCACCATCCTTTGTTGTCCTCCTCTGAACCTTCTCTACCCTGTCTATGTCCTTACGTAGGTATGGTCTCCAGAACATAATACTCTAATACTAGGAAAAACTGGTTTAGTAAAAGGATTACTGGAATTTGGAATGGTCTGCCAATAGAGGTGGTAGCTAGCACTACCATGACTGAATTTAAGAAAACTCTGGATGAATACTTGATTAAACAAGGTATTACGGGATATTAAAATATGGCAGGCCATAATAGACTTCGGTCTTCTTGGCCTAGTAATTACCTATGAGACCTATGAGTCTACCTGTTGCTTTCTGCCTGGCCTGGTTAGCAGAACCCTAGGTTCTTTCCTGATTCCCTGCAGTGAGGTTCTCCCGAGTATGATCTCCGACAGGGAACTGGGATGGGAAGGAGCCACCCATGTTTATGTAGCAGCTGGTGTCTGATGTCACTGTGGGTGGCCCCTGGTGGACTGCTTGCAAAAGATTTGGTCCTAGCACCTGGCAGCTATAAGCATACCTCTCAGCTGTCCCTGATTTTCAGGGATGTCCCTAATGTTACCTCAAAATTTTACTCTGTCCCTCCTACAATTTGTGATCTTACTTCGAGAGGGCTCTTGCAGTGGGTATTTACAAATAGGACTGAAGCCGGCAGGCATCAGGACCCCACGGAAAAATTTCTAGCTAGCAGTCTCTGGCGGGGACTGCCCCCACGTCAGGTGACCGACATCAGGTGACGTCAATATAAAGGGGTAGTCCCTCATGCCCACCTTCCAGTTCTTTCCCGCCGTTAACTCATGTAGCACCTTGTGGTTAAGTTCACTGCTTTGCATTCAATTGTCGGTAGTTTTACCACTTATTTTCTACTATTTTCATGATTTTTGTCAGCCTTACCTACAGCTGCTGTGTATGTCATTCCCGACTCCCTCTGAGCACAGAAACAAGTGCGATTCTTGTGGTGCCCAGCCCCACATAAGGACGGACATTCCCAGTGCCTTTTTTGTCTAGGCCTCAATCAACCCATCGAGTAGTGTCAGCTCTGCCAGCAGTTTAACATGGTCACCCGAAAGCGGAGGCAGTAGTCCCTGGAGGCCCACGTTCTTAAACAGAAAATATCCTCCATGGAAAAGGAACTGAAAAACCTCTGGTGGGCTTTGACTTCTCCGGAGGGCAACCACAAAAAGAAGCACTAGGACCGGGACTCCTCATTGGTCGCTGTGGCCTCAGATGGGGTCGCGGTGCTGCAGGTAATGCCTCCCCGGGAGGCAGTTCCGTGGTGGCTATCTTGGAGGTTTCCAAGGCAGCATCAACCCTCCTGTTGGGCTCGTGCTCAGGCCCCTTGGGAGCCTCCGGGTCTAAGGAGGCAGTTGCTCCCAGTAAGGTCACCGCCGTGTGGCCTTCTGGTTTGAGCGGCCCCAATGAGTCAGACATCAGCTCCTCCAACGTTCACCCAGGTAAGGCCGTTAAGATGCCTGACCCTCCATGGCAGCACACGGCCTCCAAAGCACCCACCAAGGCCGCCCCCCTTCGTGGCCTTTGGGCACTGGGTCCGATAAGTCGGATGCCAGCTCCTCCGACATCCACCCAGATCCCGCCAATAAGATGGACGTCGGATCCTCCAATGTCCGCTCGACGTTGGAGCTGACGCCGGACCCTTTGGGCCTATCCATCATCCCAAGCTCGCTGCAAAGTTCATTGCATTCTGAGGCACCAGCGTCTCCTTTGCTGGACCCCGGGGATGGTAATCCTTCTTCCCCGGGTGACACGAGTAGGTGGGTATGCTGCTGTCAGGTCTTTCTCCCGCTGGGCCGGATGACCCGACGCCAGATCCTCGGACACCGGCGCTGGACAATATCACATTGTAGGACGCCACCCCTATACAGGGCCTGCCGCCCACCGGGCCTCCCATTCTGGGCCCACCCACTGGGCCATTTCCAGGGCCCTGTGCTCCTGCAGACCCCCTAGTACCTGGTTATCCAGCCCTGTCCTATCTGACGCCATCCTACCCAGGACCACCGTATCTGGCACTCCAGTACCCAATGCTGGCCTACCTGACGCCGCAGTACATGGTGCCCCAGTACCAAACGCCATTCTTCCCACTGTCAGGATATGGATATGTGCCTTACAGATACCCTCAGTATCCATATCCCCCTCCTCCTCTGCCTCCGGTAGACTTGAAGGACACTCTGGCTTCCTGGTGGGCTGAGGACAAGGCTCTGCTCACCAGGGAGGTAGAGAGCCATCTTCTGACACCAGTCCCGATTCTGGCCTGCCTATGTCAGAGGCGAGAGACCCCCTCCCCACCTCCTGATACCAGAGGTGAGCCCTCCGGTTCTAGGGCACGGCAGGATACGCTTCCCCGAGGGCTTCCCAAGGGGTTCATTCCTGTCCCGCACTGGGAGGAGGAGTCTTCTTCCTCTTCATCCTCCTCAGAGACCTCAGATGACTCCGACGGTCGTTCCAACCTGGATGATGGGCAACGCACTCCGGACAAGCCCAGGCCAAGGACTCCTCCGAAGTCTCTTCCGGAGGATCCTTCCTTTACGGAGTTGCTGCTTAAAATACAGGCAGTTCATCAGTGGCATTCCTTAGAGCCAGATTCACAGTGTAAGAAACTCACTGCGCACCTGGATCTGTCCGAGACTGCTCCTACCCTGGTGCCACCCTGGATTGAGCCTCATGCCGACCTTGTCTCCACTATTTGGAAGCAACCGTCAGCATTAGCACCCCTTCCTAGGACTGGACAGGCTTTATCAGGCTCTGGAAGGTGTTGACTCTTTAAATTCACACCCTCGAGCTGATTCAGTTGTGATTAGCGCCGATCACGACTGGGCAGTTCACCCCAAGCACTTGAGCTCGACACCAGCCGACAAGGAATCCTGCCTTCTGGATCAGTACGGGAAGAAGGTCTATGCTTCTTCCACTCTGGGTATAAGGGCCCTGAATTATGTTGGTCATCTGGGGGATTACCAGAAGGCGATCCTTAGTGAGGTGGAGGCTAAGTTGGAGTCCCTTCCTGAGTCTCAGATGAAGCAGGAAGTAGCTGATCTAGTCTGGTCTATGCATTCGGCCAGTTGGCACTTGCTTCATGCCACGTACGATGCAGTGGACACTGCTGGTCGGTGCTCGGCTTTTGCTGTGGGTTTGTGGCATCATGCCTGACTCCAGGTGTCAGGTTTGGTCCTTGAGGTGCAGTCTGCTATCCAGGACACACCCTTCAGGGGTTCAGTGCTGTTTGGTGGTGATGTCAAGGACATCATCACTGATCTGCAGCGAAGGGTACTGCACTTAAGTCTGTCGACTACATGTACAGAACCCCTCAGGCTCAGCGTCTTCCCTTTTGCAGGCGAGTCTCGCCATCGAAACCTCAGGGAAGTGGGCCCAGCAAACTACCATGGCCCTCTGGCTGCCAAGCCCCCCCACCCAAAAAAGCAGCGGCAGCATCAGCCATGACGCTGCCTCACACCTCCTGACTCCTTTCCTCTCCCACAGCCTCTGGGCCTTCCAGAGGAACTGGTAGGAGGAAGGTTCTCTCTCCATCTACTGGGCTGGGAGAGGATCACTTCAGACACTTGGGTGCTCCAGCTGATCACAGAAGGACACTCAATAGAGTTTCTTCAGAAACCTCCTTGAAACCCCCCCCAGGTTGTCTTACTCCCCAGAACACCTTCTTCTGGTTCAGGAGGAGATATCCTCTCTTCTTCTGAAGAAGGCGATAGAGCCCGTTCCTCCCCACCTTTGAGGGGACAGGTTACTACTCCCATTTCTTCCTGGTCCCGAAGAAGTCAGGAGATGTCAGGCTGATTCTCAACCTCTGCTCCCTGAACTTGTTCGTGGAGTACAAAAGGTTCAGGATGCTCTCTCTGCAGAGTCTTCTGCCCCTTCTTTGGCTGGGACAGTGGCTGTGCACTCTGGACATGCAGGATGCTTTCCTGCATATCCCTATTCACCCTTCTCACCGCAAATACCTGCATTTTGCATTCCAGGGGGACCACTGCCAGTTCAAGGCCCTTCCATTTGGTCTCTGCTCAGTGCCCTGAGTGTTCACCAAATGACTTTCGGTGGTAGTGGCCTACCTGCGTACCCAGGGGTGCAGGTTTTCCCATACGTGGACGACTGGCTCCTGGTGGCCTCATCCTGGGAGGAACTCCTGCTCTTCCTTTCCCTTACCCTGCAGGTTTTTACCTGCCAGGGTATTACCATCAACCAGGCCAATTCCCACCTGATCCCGTCCCAGAGGCTCCAGTTCATCGGGGCGATCCTGGACATGACCTGCGGCATGGCATTCCTGCCACTGGACAGGGCGGCCTCACTCCAGGCTCAGGTCAGCCTGTTGTCCAGCCGCAGGTGGGTCAGTGCAAGGTCAGTCCTTCACCTCCTCGGGCTCAGGGCAGCTGCTATTCTGACAGTCCCTCGCACTCGGCTCCACATGAGAATCTCTCAGTGGGATCAGTTGGTGGATGACCTAGATCAACTAGTTCTGCTCTCCAAGCCTATGGTTTGGGACTTGCAATGGTGGATGGTTCAGGAGAACCTTTGCCGGGGAGTTCCCTTCTGCCTTTCTCCCCCCTCCCAGATGCTGACTACAGACGCCTCAGGTGAGGGTTGGGGAGCCCATCTTGGGACTCACAGGACCCAGGGCTCCTGGTCCAAGCTAGAGAAATCTCTCCACATCAGTGTGCTCGAGCTCCAGGCCGTGCTGTATGCTCTTCAGGCTCTGCACCTGTATCTGCTCCTCGGACATCTGACTGTCCAGACGGACAACATGTGTGTAGTCTGGTACATCAACAAACAGGGAGGAACTCATTCCTATGCTCTGTGCAGGGAGGTGATGCGAGTTTGGGATTGGGCAGTTCAGCTCAACCTTCACCTCACGGCAATTCACGTCCCGGGAGGAGTCGAGAACACATTGGCAGAGCACCTCAGTTGGTCATCTGCTCACGAGTGGAAACTGCATCGGGGGTAGCAGACGATATCTTCCTATGCTGGGGAACACACAGGTAGACCTTTTTGCATCTCCTCTCAACGCAAAACGTCCCGCCTTATGCTCGCTCACTCCAGGGTGCGGCATTTTTAGGAGAGATGCTCTGTCTCTAGACTGGAAGGGCAGATTCATCTACGCCTTCTCCCCAGTCCCCTTGATTCCGAGGGTCTTACAGAAGCTCAGCTCAGAAGGAACTCGCATGATCCTAATCGCTCCTTTCTGGCCCATGCAAGTTTGGTTCTCTCTTCTGCAACAGTATTCAGAGGAACCTCCTCTTCCTCTGTCACAACTTTTGCTGATTCAGAATCAGGGGACCCTGGTCCATCCAGGCCTCAAGTCCTTTCAGTTGCATGTGTAGCTCCTGCAGATGTAGCTCAAGCTCATTTTGGGGTTTTTTCGTTGGTAGCTGAGATTCTGGTGGAGGAGAGAAAGTCCTCCACTAGATCTACCTATGCCATGAAATGGAAATGGTTCTCTATTTGGGCCGCTTCCAAAGATTTCTAGCCATTCTCTTTCTCTGTTGGGTGGATTTTGGATTACTTGTGCCATCTCTTTGATATGGGTCTCGGTCATTCCTCTCTGAAAGTTCACATGGTGGCCATCTCCGCTTACCATGTTCCTTTTGGGGACAGGACTTTCACACGGTTGGAAGTTTCTAAGACTTTCATTAAAGGATTCTCCACTTGCAACCCCCATTCATGCTCCTGCCCCTCCTTGAGATTTAAGTTTTATCCTTGAGAAGCTTATTCTGCCTCCTTTCGGGCCGGCAGCCTCTGCAGACCTAAAGTTCCTTTCTTGGAAGACCCTCTTCCTAGTGGCCATTACTTCAGCCTGAAGGATCTCCGAGCTTCAGACCCTCATGTGCAAAATCCTGTATTTGATTTTCCACAAGGAACGTGTGGCTCTGCATACCAACCCTAAGTTTCTCCCTAAGGTGGTAGCGCAATCTATGCTGAATCAATCCACGGAGCTGCCTGCTTTCTTTACGCAGCACTCCAATCAAGGGGAGTACCTCTTACATACTTTGGATGTTCACCAAATCCTGAGATACTACACCACAAGGACAAAGGATCTCAGAAAGACTGATCAACTGTTTGTCTCTTTTGCTCGTAAAAGAGAAGGCAATGCTGTTTCTAAGCAATGCCTATCTAAATGATTGGCTCACTGTATCACTTTCTGTTATGATGAGTACAAGACCCTGCCGGGTCAAGTCAGAGGACACTCTAACAGAGGGGTCGCTGCCTCTGCTGCTTGTTTCAAGAATGTGTCAGTGACAGACATCTGTGCAGCCGCTACTTGGACTTCTGTCCATACCTTTATGAAACACTACAGTTTGGACATTGCCTATCGCTGTAGAGCGGGCTTCGGGTTGGCTGTTCTGCAGGGTCTTCTTTCCTAAGACCTTCACAGCCAGAGGGTCTACTTTTGAGTAGTTTTCCTCCTCCCGTTTGCTTCTGCTTGTTCCAGACTGCTTGGGACTATCTTACTTCGAGAGGGCTCTTGCAGTAAGTAATTACAAATAAGATTAACCTATTGTAATTGCCTGCTTCAACTGCCTCGAAGTAAGATAGTGCAGTTATGTAAGAGTTCGTTAACAGTAGATCTTTAGAGAGGCTCTTTGTAGGTAATACTCTTCCCACCCTCCATCCTCACGCTTTTCAGCTCCTTTTCCAGTGAAGGAAACATCCGCTTCTCTCTTGTCTTGCCTTTTTGGGCCTTTGGCGGGAAAGAACTGGAAGGCCGGCATGGGGGACCGCCGCTTTATACTGACGGTCACGTGACGTGGGGGCAGTCCCCGCCAAGACTGCTAGCTAGAAGTTTTTCCGTGGGGTCCTGATGCCTGCTGGCTTCAGTCCTATTTGTAATTACCTACTGCAGGAGCCTCTCTCGAAGATCTACTGTTACAGTAAGTTCTTACGTAACTGTACTTTTCCATGACTAAACTATGGTATTGTAAGCACAAATCAATGTCAAGGATTAAAGTTACAGACTTGCTGTAATTTAGAAATTGTATTTTAGACTAAGCCCCTTCTTCTACCAGCTTTCTGAGTGGATATCACTAATTTTGAAAATGTGTCCTTGATTTTGGTCCTTTGTCCCTGTTTTTTCAAGCCTTGTCCCAGATTTATGAGTCAGAAGGTTGAAAGGTATGGCTATAAGTTATAGACCATAGGTGTGGCCTGATGAGAGATTCTCTCAAAGACCTGCTGTTATGGTAAGTACATAATTGTTCTTTTTAAAATACCTGTCTCTTGCAATGAAAAGTCAAAAGAGGGAATAAAGGGTGATGACTAAGTAGTTGAAGGAGGAGACTGGTAAGACACGTTCCATGGAAGGTATTGTACGTTGGGCTAATAACAAAATGGCATTCAACTTGAATAATTGTGTAGTAATGCATTTCAGTAGGCATAACGTCCAACAGGATTATTTTATTAATGGGGTTAAGCTTAGGAAAGTTACAAATGAAAGAGACTTGGGCATATGCATCAGCAATAACCTCAAGAGCTCCCAACACTGTAAACAGATAGCCAATAAAACCAGGCATTTGACAAACTGTGTTCATAGATCATTCCATTCTAGATCTGAGGCTGTCCTAATCCCACTTTATAGATCATACATCAGACCACATCTGGATTACTGCTCCCCACAGTGGAGTCCTCACTTGAAAAAGGATGTTAATATTGTTGAAAGAAGTCAGAGGAGGTTCATGAGGCTTATATCTCACTGTAAAAATAAATCCTACCATGATAGGCTATGGGATCTAGATTTATGGAACTTAACACTAAGAAGGAAGAGAGGTGACTTCCTTCTTCTGTATAGACTGATAAGGGATCCCATCCTCATAGATGATCTAGGACTAGTATTCAAGGAACATGTATACAATCTGAGGGGACATAAACAAAAACTGATTGAGACAAAATTGAATAGTGAACTATGGAAGCATGCTTACGTACACTGTGCTGTAAGACTCTGGAACAAACTTCCCGCCAGGGTCGTTGAGGCAGACAACCTTACATTGCTTAAAAACAGGCTTCCAGTGCCTCAAGAAATATGACCATGGTCATCACCACTGAGTTGTGGGGACAGCACTTATGGGCTTTCCCTTCTGCTGTCCTAAAAACCAAAGTATATTAACCAAAGTATATCCATCACAATAAGAAACAGATAAAGAGAACATATATTATTTTGAATATAGAGTATGACCCAAAGATCATAGCCTGAGTTTTGGATGTATTTAAAAATATCTAGTTTATGTTTAGCCAACTTTGAATATCCTGGCAGTCAAAGGACGGTACTTATTAAAAGGGAAAAGTCAGCACAAATGGCTCACTGATTGAATCCACAACCCCTTTAATTCCTGATCAGAACAACACAAACAACAACAGCAGCAGTTGAAGCGTCGGGCAGCACTGTGAGGCAAATAAAAGTCACCAAATGTCCAGAAATACACAGTCCATGCAAGGACCCAACTGGCTGTGTCCAAACACTCCACCCAAAAGTATCATGCTCACTAGGGAAACAGCTGATCATGATTGTTATTGAAAAGCACTTGCTGAGTGAAGGTACACGCCATTGGTCTCCTGATCTTGATTTGAGCAACACAGAACACAGCAGAAGCAGTTGGACAGCAGAATACACAACATAAAATGTAACTAAATGAGCAGAGTTACACAGTCCATGCAAGGACCTAACTGGCCCTGTCCAAACACTCCACTCGATGTAGCAGGATAACCATTGAAACCGCTAATTGTGAATGCTATCTGAAACGTGCTCAGCAATTGAAGCCACACCGCCTTCACTGCTGCTCCTGAATAGAGCAACACAGACAACAGCAGCAACAGTTGAGGATTGAGGCATCAGTAAGAGGCAGACAAAAGTCACTAAATGGCCAGAAATAAACAGTCCATGCAAGGTCCCGATTGGCTCTATACAAACACTCCACCTGAATCTAGCATGCTCAGGAAAACAGATGACCTGGAGCACTATTTGAAAAGTGCTCTCCAATTGACATGCCCCTTTGACTCCTACTCCCAATTGGAGCAATACTGATTGTAGCAGCAGTGGTTTAGGAATTCAGGAGCAGGAAGAAGCAGACAAAAGTCATTAAATGTCCACAGATAAACAGTCATGGAAGTTGATGGCAGTGTCAGTGGCTCAGTAGGCAGCACACTCGCCTCTGAGGCTGGGAGATCAGAGGGCTGTGGGTTCAGTTCCCACATCTGGCAATTGGGTTAAATATCCCAGTACTGACACTGTAGTGCAGCATGAGAGGGGTGCTGCAGGTCTGAGGTGCCGTCTTTCGGATGAGACGTTGAACCGAGGTCCCATCTGCCTGGATTGGTGGTAGTTCAGGTGGATGTTAAAAATCCCCTGGCACTTATCAAAAAGAGTAGGGGAATTTCCCCGGTGTCCTGGCCAAATTTCCCTCATTCACTAAATATACCATCAACAGCTTAATCTGGTTCAAGGTCAGTTGGCATTCATCTGTATCCCCCTCCCCTGGGTAATGCCTGAAAATAGGCAGGATTTGTCTAGTGCACTTACCTGGTCAACAAAAACTAAAACTAAAATAAATCTTGTGGTTACATCAATGACAGTTTCAGAGGGAGCTTGGTTGGGTAAATATGCAGATGACAGCAAAGTCAGTGCTGTTATCAATAATAAAGAGGCAGCAAATAAGCTGCAGAATGATCTTTTTAAACTTGAGCAAGGGGCAAAAAAGAACAAGTTAAAATTCAACCTGGACAAATGTAAAGTTATGCATTTAGGCCAAGAAATCTGAATTTCACATATGAATTAAATGGTACTTTATTAGGGGAAACAACAAGTGAAAATGATCTGGGAGTAATCATAACAAATGATTTCTCCTTTGACTCTAACATTAGAAATAAAGTGAAACTTGGAAATAAAATACTAGGATGCATATATAGGAACATTAACAGACATAATCCATCTGTGATTGTACCATTATATATATCACTAGTGAGACCACATCTTGACTATTGTTCATCTTTATATACACCACAATACAAAAGGGATAAGATATTGATTGAGCAAACACAGAAAAGGGTAACCAAAAAAATTAATACAGTATGCGGGAAGAGTTATGGTAACAGACTGAGGGATTTGAACCTATACTCAATGAATTATAGAAGAATAAGGGGTGATCTATGTCTGGTTTTTCGTGCATCCAGAGATATTTATTTATGGGAAACCATTGGTTTAACATCACAAGTCTCTGTTAAGAACACGCATACACACAGAATAAAGATTAAAGGAGAAATATGTAAAGCAAATAGAAGAAAGAAATGGTTTTCCCAAAGAGTGGTAGAGGTATGGAACACCTTACCAGAGTCTATAGTTATGTGTAAGAATATGTAATCCTTCAAATTATCCCTAGATCAATATATGGGTAACAGAAAATGAGTATCACCACTGAAAAGTGGCAAGCAATAATGGGTCTACGGACCTATCTGCTCGTATTACCTATGAACTTATGATATTAATGCTATGGTATATCAGGGGAAGTTCCCCCCAAAATGTCATCAGAAACAATAAATGCAGAAGCCTTTCAGAAGTTTCAGAATGAAATCAGGCACACAATTAAAATGGACTTTGCTACAATTACTGAAGCCTTAGCTGACCTCTCCAAGGTTTTCTTGGACCTAACTGCTAAAGTGCAAGCCCTGATAATATGTACTACTGAAGCAGAACATCGTGTAGGAATTGTTGAAGATAAAATTGTCCCTATTATGGATCAGCAAAGGCAACAAAACTCTTTACTTCTCAAACTTCAACATAAAATAAATGACCTCGAGGATAGGTCTTGATGAAACAACATCAAGTTAATTGCCATCCCAGAGGGAGCTGAAGGACCAGGGGATCCTATTCCCTAGTTCAAAAAAGCTGTGACTATTACTCTAAATCGTTAATACCCTGAGCAAAAATGTACTCAATTGGGTGTGGGGGGGGGGGACACCCATGAATACAGGGCCCACTGATGGACAATAGAAAGCCAGCCAGGGTGGTTTATATTAAACCTATTACCAGGACTGAGAGGTCATTCTGAAGGCTGCAAGAGTTAATAGAGGTCTCTGTTTTGACCAGCTAACATTTTCGGCCTATTCAGATTTCTTGGCACAGTCGCTACTAAGCAGACATGTGTTTGACAGAGCTAAGTAACATTAAATCCAGCAAGGTATACACTTTGATATTCTTCAACCAGCACATCTTTGATTTTTTATTCATGGGAAAAAATTGGATTTTCATGGACCCAAAGAATGCTGAAGAGTTTTTATTACATTTGGATAAGAGGGAGGCCCCTTCAAATTCTACCTGGAAATTTAAATCAGTTTGGAAGAAGAAATCAAGAAAACTCTGGAATTGTGACATAATTAAATGAAGACGAGAGGAGGAAGAAGAGAAAGAAACAAATGATTGTCCTATTCCCCTTCCTTTTTTCTACTCCCCCTCTCTCTCTTCTGTTTTTTCTTTGTTTTGGGCTTTCTTCTCTTCTCCCCTCTCTACTTTCCATTTTTTGGAGGGGGGGAGGGGGCTGAAAAATACAAGGCGATACACTAATGGAAACTATAATTTTTGTATATGTTCTGACATGAAGCAGGCGAAGTTTCATATACACAGGGAAATAGCAGTAAGGGCAACATTATACTGCAAGGCAAAATGAGGTACAATATAATGAAGACACTCGGCTTGGGGGAGGGTCTCTACATTGCTAGAACACAGTGAAGCCATTAGGATAAGTGCAATGGCCCATTTGTGTAGGGTTTGTTCAGGGAGAGGGGTTCACTGGGTCTGTTGTCACTGTATTACGAGTCACCCTTCAGAAAAAATGGATGCAACAAACAGACGATGTGATGGTATATAACAAGCTTAAAAACTAGATATTAGCAGTAAATTGGATAATATGGGCAAGCTATAAAATGGTATTAGGATTTTTATGATGCTTAATCATGGTTATATAGGGGTGGGTACAGGGGCGGATTCAGGCTTTGATGTTGACAGTATTCCTAAAAAGCAACAAAAGGGGGGGGTTAAGGGGGATGTGCTGCCCCTGAGGTGGAGAGCTCCTGGCTGAACATTTTTTTCTATGAGTATACTAAGAATATCTAAGATCACCATTCTGATAACCGGAAAGCCCATTTCTTCCAGTGTGGTCAGTTAAGAAAATCACCTTGTTAAAAATAAAATATGAGATCCACTTGATGTTTCACGAAAAAATAGTCTCACAATAAATCATCAGAAATCTATTTTTATTGTGTAAACATTTTTTTTTTTTGTGTTATCTCTATTCTCCTTCTGTCCCCGGTGTCCCCCTCCTTCCGACTGCACATACCCCGAAGCCCCCTTTCAGAATCTGCCCCTGGAGTACCCTTACCTTCTCCTTTCTCCTTGCACAGCGGGGTCTGTCCTAGGTGGGCTCGGGATGGGGCAGTCTTCATCTAGGGACACCGAGGACTGCCATTTTCCACTGTTCTCCCCATTTCCCCCCGCCCCCTGGGACGCCGGCACACAAGGACGTACATCCTAGAGGGGGCGGCGTGCCTGATACGCGCTCCCTCAATCGCCTAATGGCGTCCCCCCTCCCGGACTCCGGTGGCGGAGCCTCACCCCAGCGCGGGTGCCCCCACGGCCATGCTCGGGGTTGAGAATCCCTCTGGGGAGAGGCATCTGTTGGGGACGCTCGATCCTAGCCCCCCCGGCCGACCCCCGACGACCCGAGTCCGTTCCCGAACCCGGGTTGCCGGCGTGGTACGAGGTGTGGCGTCTAGCGCCTCAACCCTCAGCGCCACCGGGCCATGTAAACATTTTAAAAGAGTTAATGGTAAATTAAAAACTTCACAGATGAACTGTAATACATGTAGATGATATGAATATAATAGTCAGAGGTGCCAGACAGGATGCAATGCAGTACTTTGCAGAAGTATTACAGAATGCTACAGAGAACTGTGTAATTCAATGACAGGTAAGCACCTTTGTCATGCAGTATTGTGTGACATGTCATTTACTACAATTTATAAAATGGGCTAAAAAAATCTAAGCCATTGATTGGCTGTTTCAGCTTCCCAGCCGTGTCCTTAATCCATGGTATTTTAGTCAACCGGCACTAACATCTGCCAGTCTGCCCCTTGACAACAAGAATCACTGAGCTGTGCCAAGCATAAACAAAAACACAGCCTGGCACAGCTCAGCGAGCGGCAGTGGGTAATCAGTAGTCCGCACAGAAGTGGCAGCGGGAACCTGTCTCCTCTCATGATACAGCAGCAAACCTAAACTTCCTCAACAATTCCATCATTTTCCCCACGTAAAGACTGTTAACCAGTACATAAAAACTGTCAGTTTCACCTTAATTTTAGTTTCCCAGCTCAAGTTTCTGTGACGCCTGCGATTTCCCCCAATCTGCAACTCTGCCACCGATAGTTACACCGCAGCACTATCTCTACATTCCCCAGTGCATTCCTCGCCTTCTTCAGTCATGACGACGTACCAAGGCAACAGCCCCCACCCCTGTCCAACTCAGACTCTAAATCTATAAAAATCCGCATTGTGTTCTTTGTAAAAGAAAACTAAGCTGAATTTCATTTTTTAGATAAATAATCTGTGGTTTCTCAAACCGGAACCAGGAAATGGTCGTGTATGGTGGTTGTTAATGGACACGCTCGCTCAGAGTCAATCTATAAAAACGGTCACCGCATTCTACTAAAATAAAAGTACAATGAGTTTTCTTTTTAAATAAATAAATGGTTGTTTCTGAAACTGGATCCAGGAAACATCCGTCTATGGCTTTTATTGAGGGATATGCTCGCCCTCAGTCAGCCCGCTAGCTGCACGTAACTACAACTCCATTTTCAAACTAATGAATATTAAAACAAAAGAAACTTGCTTTTGGGTGTTTCTGTGTCTATCTGTGTTTCTGGTTTGTGTGTCTGTCTGTGTTTCTGTGGACAGTAGAAACACAGACAAACACCAGTGACCACTACAATACAAAACCTTCATTGCAACACATAAAGAGGAACTATTTTTTTTTTTTTCAAATAACAAATTCATATTTCTTTATTTTTTCTTATATACCTTCATCTAATTTTTTTTTAATAAACTTCTTTATGAAAGCCCATTTTATAAGTGCAATAACACACTCCGAGGTGTGGTTTATTGCCTGATAAGAGCACGCCCAGTGGCATAAGGCACTCGGCGCAAGCACCTCGTGCCTTAGTACACCCCAGGGCGTGCTCTTATCAGGCGATAAACCACACCTCATCGTGTGTTATTGCTTGCATACCACAGTACCCTGACTGACTCCACTGTATATATTTTAAATTGTTTTGCCCACTGCACACTGAGAATGTTAGTGCACACTCAATCTAAATGTATAGATCATAATAGAGAACATAACTAATTAACTTTAAGAAAAACTAATAACCCAGATGATATTGATTTTTTTTGTGTTATAAAATCAGAGTTAATCCAGACCCTGCCCTCAGCAGAATACTAGTTATGAGGTCCTCTGCAGCTGGGGCTCATCTAGCTGCTTACATCATTCTGCAATTTGTGCTGCTGTCAATATGCACCTCTAAAGTGTATCATATGGGCCTAATATATGTAAGGCACTTATTTTCTTGTAAGAGTTGAAGTGCTACTCTCCTGCCTGTCGCTCTGATATCCCATTACCGTGTAACCATATGGGATATCGGCTCTGTAGCCTTTTTTATTGTAGTTGCCACTGTTTATTGTATCGTATATATTCCTTTCTTTCCTCCCCCAAGACACATCTGGAATCGAGTGGTTCTCTGCTCAGTACGCCTTCCTGGTAAAACTCTTAAATACATAAATAACATTTGGAAAATACTGTTCCAATACAATGAAAAACATATAGTATTGGTTTGAATAAAATTCTAGTTTCTAAACCCAAAAAGAAACGCCACATTATTTTTTTAGACTGGCAATAGTTATTACTAGCCTGTTCCACCTTGTAGTATTTTTTTTTTTACACAGAAGTGTGCCATTTGCAAGATGCCTTGGACCCAACAACTGACTGTAAACCAGGTTTCAAACCAAATGGGCATCTGCTGCCACTAATTTACTTATCTGATTATTGCATGGAGTAGGATACAATGTTCCCACCGAAGACTGCTGTGACAGTTGTTAGCAACCAGCAAGATACAATAATCTCTCTGGCAGCCAGTGGACATCTCCTGACACTGCCTTGGACTGTACAAAAGTGATATGTTTCTATTTTCTGTATTCTTGTATCCCCCCCTCCCATTGCTTCCACTGTGGTCATGCTTGTAGCAATGGTCATAACCATGAGTGTTGTGCAACATTAAAACCTAAAAGTTACTCAGTGAAGGAGCAGTTAAATACCCATTTCACAATAACCTACTGAAAATTTCAACTTGATTTACTTATAACACTATGCTATTAAGGAAAATCAGTGAGAGTTACATAACTATTGTAGTAACATCTAAACTTATTCTGTTGTCTACTTTGACATACAAGCAGGTCAAGGCTTCTAATTACTGTACATGGTTTTGATCACTATATTCAATTTTTTAAGACATCAATCAGCTGCATCCTCCTTGAATTTCTTCAAGAAAATTTAATGATTTCATCTAAGTGAGAGTCAATGTCCATACTCCCGTAGGACTCCTGTTAGTCTTACGGTATTTAATACCCTTTGTTCTAAATACATTACAGAAGCCTGCAACTGCTTCTGATGATCTTAGCTCCAGAATGCGCTTCAGACTCCACTGAACCCAAAGACTACTGTTACTCTGCTGTGCTAGACCCTAGTCAAGTTACCTCTCAGATGCTTGCAGCTGCTCCACCATGACCTCAGCCTCCTCCTTACTACCTCCCTACCTGCACCGTTAGGGCACCCCCTATTTATCATGGCACCAAACCTCACCCTCCCCTACCACCCTGTCAGTTTTCACCCCCAACAGTTCATCCACTTGCTCCTGATAATCACCATCTTCAGATCCTCCTCCCTCCCCACACTGGCTTCTTCACCCCCAGCTGTGTATCCTATTGCTCCTAACACTTACTAACATCAGAGCCTCCACCCCACATACTTGCTACATACTCCTTCCAACACGTGTTGCACACCCCATTTCTCTGTGGGATCTTAAAGGACTGAGTATGCCCCCTCAGCTAGTCCCCAAGTTGCTCAGTTTCACACTTATTGTACAGGACAAGTAAACTAGGTATATTGTTGTACCTGGTGTAACCCTTTGCTGACTTGCCCTGTACTGTTTGTTATACTCTGTACCAACAAATTGTTTTGCTTGTCTTCTTCATTTATAGAGTGTTTACACTTGCTTTTACTGTATGCATCTCCTTGTGTATAAATGTAACATTATTGTCTCGTGTAATGTAGGTCCACCTTGCAAATGAGCTTGCTCAATGGTGTTCACCTGGATAAATAAAGAATTTGATTGATTGATACTGTAATGTGTTGTCATCATGGCAAGTCCATTCAGTATACTGTATCTTGCGTTCTACTACTCCGCATGTATGTTTTAAGTCGTCTTAGTGCAGACACTGAATGGTCACATTCACATGTCAATGACATTACTGCCATGATTATAACAGCAGTTGTTATGTTAGGAAACATTATGTTATTAAGCATAGTTAGCAGCGGTGAGATATTTTCTGGTACAGTGCCATACTTTGCTTGCTGTTTTTTTCTGTTTGTTTCCCACGTGTCCATTTCTGATTAAACATTCATTGGACTGGGAAGATCATCTTCATATTGAGTGCAGCATTCCAGAAATGACTTCATCCAACTATCAAGGGTCTTTATTATCACAGATGAAACAAAAGAGAAACCACAAAACACTGTCTCCTGACCAACAAAAAAATCTAGTGTCGATCTCCTGCAACAGATGATCTATGAAGGATATTTAAAGTACAATACGATAGTAGTCCTCAACACTATCAGTGGCAGTGTTGTCCCTGTTCTGTTGTCTACCAAATGTTCTAGGTTGTGTAGCTGCTACTCCAATTTTATTTGCCATGGAGATTGGTTCCTGAAACCAATTTTTATGCATTTTTTCTATGTTTAGTCAATTGTACCCTAGAGTTTCTTTGACAGTTGAAATGTCCTGCTATGCCTTCTGAGCATCTTGTGATATGGACTGTAACTTTACGGTTAATCACCTAGTGAAGGCCATGCAGTCCCTTGCAATAATGAATGACACAATGAACTGAAATTCAGAAATGCATGAAGCAGTTCACTGGCTTTGTTTGAAGATTCATTGTTCCATCTACCATCTTCATTGTATTTTATAACAGACAGTGTTTCAAAAACTGGCATGTAGATTTTGCTAAATACCTCCATCACATCCAACTATTGAATCCATCAGGTCTTGCACAGATCTAATAGCTTGAAGTGCTTGCTTTGAGGACAAAATTCCTTTATTTTTTCTGTTAGTAAGGACTGCCTTTTTGGAGACCATGTGAAAAATAAGGACAGTTCTTCAAGGGTTCCCATCATATTCTTTATGAGATGAATAGCACTGGATTTTACAACACACAGGTTTAGCCAGTGAGACACATAATGTGTGTACGTTGACTGTGGGTAAAGTGCCTTTATAACCGATGATGCACCTCTGTATTTGCCAGACATAGTTCCAGCACCATCATAGTACTGTCCTCTGCAATCTTGTATATCTAAACCCAGTCCTTGAATAGTTTCAGTAATCAGCCTTGCAATTTCTACACCAGATGTTCCACGGTCATAGTGTTACTGCAGTCTTGTGCCTCATCGGCAAGTACAGAGAAAAAAATGAAAGTATTAGTTAACTTCATCAATTATCTGGTTTGTAATCCACTAGCCTACACAACTGATCAGCTCATTCTGTGTTATTTTTGATTTGTAGGTGGCATTTCATGGGCAAAGCTAAAAGTAGTGAAGTAGTGTTTCAGTACTTCATCACCAGCATCACAATGAAACTCAAATAACTTTATGAAGTTTCCAGCATTTGCCTGTTGATAGTCTGCTAATGTGTATGTTGAATCATCACGATGGCCATGGAGTGCAGTATTTTGTTTTCCACAGAATATCACTGTCTTCAGGATTGATTTTAATTTTTCACAGTTTGTTTCAACACATTTTTGATGTGCAGTATTCAGCTGAACATTGACAGGGGCAGCTGTGTTCACCATCAGTTAAATGAACAGCTTCATTTCTACTTCTGAATTTTTGTGAATCTGTGAATTTGACTGATGGTCTTGAAGCTTCTTCAGAGCAACATTTCAGTTATCAAGAGGTGATGTATGTAGCCTTTCAAGTTTAACTGCATTCTTTGACAATATGCTTCCAAAGAAAATACAGGACCTGCAGAATGTTCCATCAAATTTTGCAGAGTGTGCTACCCAGGAAAACTGTACCAGCCAATCTGCACAGAAAGAACAGTTCCTGTGCAATCTTCTCACTGGCTAGGGGTACGTGTTTGGTGGTATTAATATATTCTGTAACTGTTGATGTTTCTCATCCATTGTTAGTGTATTTGTCTTATTGTAAATCAAGCCTATATCATTTGGATGCCACTTTTCCGGTAGTTCAGTAGCTACAATGATAAAAAAAAATTACAGAATGTCAACTAAGTGAAGTAATGCAATTACTGATTAAGAACAGACAATTTGAATACATTTCTGATCATTCTGCTAACAACGTAGTTTAATAAAAGCTATGGTGGTAGTTTCCTTCAAATTTGGTGTGTTCAAAAATCATGTCAGCTCTCTTTAAACATTCATTTTAAAACTTGGTTCACTCATCATTACAATAAACTAGTAAGCAACTATCAATACCCACATTCCTAACACAGAACACTATGACATCACATATAATGAGGTTTCAATACAACACCTACTCATTACCATGGAGAAGATCAAACTGTAATATAGTGTATCTGAATTGTTTGTTGCTTCAAGTTTCAGTATTTTTTGAAGTCATTCTGCTTTAGTATTGACATCTCAACTGCAGCAGAAAGACTTTCCATTCTGCTGCAGTAAGGACATCACACAAAATATATTACCAGACCAATAGCAATCATGGTAGTGCATTCTTCAGAGTGTGATAAAATGACATCAACACTGTCAAGCAATATATGGATTCAAATGATAGTTACACCCTTCTGGTAAAATGAAAAGAAATGTGTCACAGTTGTACATGACTCATCCTCTTACTCTGACTAGGTGAGTGTAATTGGTACATGTTAACGACACTCTTTTTTTTCCCTCCTTCCAGTTTGGTTCAGAAATAGGTCAGATCTAAGGGTGTGGGTGAGTGGTAAATCATGGTTTGAGTGCAGTCAAAATTGAGGAAGCTCCAGTAAGCACAATAAATACAAAATGAGGGTGCACAGAGGGCAACAATTTTCCAGGTGATTGTGGCTGAGTCTGGGAAGGGGGTGGGAGGAAACAGCCTACAACTTAGTTGTCAATTAGTCACCAACAGCTTGAATAACATTAGAGGAGGGAAGCCAGATACTGTGGATCATTAAGTGAATGTTTCACAATAGCAATAAGGCACTCTCAAGAGGTAGATTAACAGTCAAGTCACACCCAGGGGCAATATGGCAGCTGCACCTCATGCCATATTACACCCTTAGGGGATGATTAACAGACTGTTAATCTAACCCCTGGTCATGCCTTATTGCTTAATTGATGCCCATACATGATGTAGAGCAGTGTATTAGAAACTATTCAGAACAAGGCTAATATTCCTCCTCATGAGTACCATGATGACCAATAGACCTCTAGAGCTTCATTCATCAGTCTTCATGGTATCCAATCTGGAGGGAAGAATAGTTTTGTTCTGACTGGTTTCTCATACTATAATCCATACTCTTTACTACATCAACAAATTTGGCTGCTATGAATATGGACAGTATGAATGCAAAAAACTAGGATTTTAACAGAGTTAGCAATGAATATTGGAAGGCAATGCTTATTGAAACATATTACTTACATTTCTGCACATCCACCTCAATGAATTCTGTACAAACAGGTGGAAGTTGAGTAAGTTGAACGATGGTGGTGTGATTTCTCTCAGGGTTATGATTAGCGTTACATCTAAGGAAATAGAGGTGAGAAAAAAAATGATTTATGATTGCCCGTACAAAGATCCACACCGAGCAAAGCATGTTACAAGGAAGATAAATGATACCTGGTTCAGTTGATGAATCTTCAACCAAAGTTTCATGTAATAACTTGGCAATGTGAGCACCCAACATGTGAAATGACAGCAATTCAACTTCTGGGCTTCCACCAGCAGGCAATCACCATTTGGGAACCAGCACCTAATGTTCATGTGTGCAGCAACCAAAATGGATGTGTCTAAAGACATTGACTCATGACCCAAGGAGTAACCACAGCTGATGCCACAATCCACCATGGATGGAAAGGAAGAAAGTCTCATTGACAAAACCATATATCCCACTTCAAGTCACTTCATTTTGCTGAGATACATGATTGTGCAGAAGCAACTGTAAGGGGAGTGGAACCCACTATTGTGAGGTTGCAGTATTGTTGGGGGCAGTTTTGTTTTTATTACGGTTCTGTGTTATTGGGATATCTTAGCTGAGAGCCCTGCTTCCTGTTGTTTTACAAGAAGCAGAAAGAGAGCTGGTAGTTTAAGGGGGACAACAGTTAAAACTACAAAGCCAGCTAGTGTGTTTTTTATTTACTGTGGCTCTGAATTTCTGTGCCTTGGTCATGCATGCGTGGCAGATGTACTGAAGGAGCAAGTTTTATTACTAAAATGCAGCAGTGTTGTGAGTCTCTGTGACCCCCCTAGCAACCACTTCCAGGTTGTGTGCCCCTATTTAGCAAGCCCCTGCTGCGAGTAGGGCGAGCATCAGCACGCATGGAGATGTGCGCAGAGACACGCGCATTTGCGCGTGTCAGCTGTGTCCTCTGAGGACATCTGGGACTTGGGCCAGCTTACTAAATACAAGGTAAACCTCTCAATACCTGAATAACTGATGCCAGTATGGAGAAGGAGGGGATATGTTGTTGCACAGTTTGTAAAAATGTTCATAGCTGGCAATCAAATCATACAATTTGTATGTAATAACTGTGAAATAATAGATGTTCTGAGGAAAGAAAGAAACATTCTTCATCATAGACTGGCAGTTAGAGAGGAAATCAGTACATTAGAACATTATATTGACCAAGCAGTAGATAGGTCTGTACAGGAGTGCCCCCCCCAAACCTTAATAATTTACATACAAATGTTGGTAACACAATAGGGGGAGGATTGGTTCACCATACAAAAGGCACCAAAGAAAGGGAGAAGGAACATTGGAGGCTCAGCAAATATCCTCCTAGATAACAGCTTCCAAATATTAACGGAACCTAGTAATACTGCTGAACTGAATCAAGTGAGTGGGTTAAATGCTCCGGATCCAACTAGCAAATCACCAGTAGTAGTCCCTAGACAGCAGGATTTGGTTATCTCGGGAGAAGTAATAAATCCAAGCCATGGTACACAGGACGTACTAGTAGTGGGGGATTCTATTCTGAGAGCCACGGACCAGATTCTGTGTAACAAACGAAATGATTTTACCACAGTGAGCATCCTCCCTGGAGCTGGCATAGGGGGTATCAGGCAGCTCCTTCCCGGCTTATTGGAAAATACCAACAGACCAGTTACTGTATTGCATGTGGGAGTAAATGATGTAAGGAAAAGAAATATGATAGATATTCATCGAGATTTTGAATATGTGGGGGCAGCACTACAGGACAAGGATTGTAAAGTCCTGATCTCTGAAATTCTCCCAGTCCCTAGGACAAGCTTGGCTAGAATAAATGCTATAAACCAGCTAAATGGATGGCTAAAATGGTAGTGTCATAGGGAAGGGCATACTTTTATCAGACATAAGGACCAATTTCAACAAAGTAGCTTATTTGCACCTGACGGTTTGCGTCTTAGCAAGATGGGGAAAAGAATTCTGGCATATAAACTTTGGGAAACAATAGACCTTCATTTAAACTAGTTAGGAGGGGGATAAAGTGCATGCACTTATACATACCAGGGATAAAATATCCAAAGCCACAAATTCACATCTGAATTGTTTGTTATTAAATGCCAAAAGTTTTATAAATAAATTTGATGAACTGAGATATGTACTGATTAAGGCTAGAATACACATTTGTGCTATCACAGAAACATGGTGGGACAAGGAAGATGTCTGGGATAAACAGATCCCTGGTTATATATTATATTCAAGAGACAGGATTGAGACTAGGGGAGGAGGAATAGCAATATACATCTCCGGCAACTTGTCATCAGAACAAGTAGAAACTATTGACTGGGACCCCCTAGAATTAGTTTGGATTAAGCTTACCCCCCACAAAAGGACCTAAGGTTGACATAAGAGTAGTGTATCGACCCCTTCATATCTTTTCCATGAGGATATGACACTCCTGGAAAAACTACACACCATAACAGATGGAGCAAATTGTTTATTTATGAGAGACCTGAACTTGCCAGGTGTAGATTGGACCAATCTTGCAGCTCAGTCTGCTGTAGAGCACTGCTACATGGAACTCTTTAGCCTAGCAGGATTTCAACAATTTGTGACTGCAGGTACCAGAGGTGACCACACCTTAGACTTAGTTCTTTGTAATATGCATGAAGCTGTACAAAATTGTACAGTTCCCCCCCATTAGGTTCAAGTGACCATAATATGGTTAAATTCACCTTACTGAATGACTTGGGGATGGGGTGTCATGATAATAAAATTTTGACGATACGATACGATAACCATGATGAAAATATTACGATAACTTTATCATGATAATTTTGCCACTAGTGCAACAATGTTAGCAAAACTATTTAAATTCTGCGTTTACATAATTTACATATTTGACTCTTTCAAGCAATGTTATCCATTTATGCACATTATTTTGAAATCTTTGTTGTAAAATAATGCAGAGTAAAATATTTTAAAAATATATATTTTATTTTTTCACAATAAAATCTCTGAGCTTTATATGGAGGTGGATGCATGGAACCGCCTTCCTGAGGAGGTTGTGGGGTCTAAAACTGTGGGAGAATTCAAGAATGCATTGGACAGACATAAGGCAATTCTTGTGGGGGGTAGGAGGAAGTATCTGACTGGGAGTTCCTCTGTAGTAGTTGAAAGGGAAGGTATCGTATTTGCCCTCTGGGGGGTATAGCCACTTGATCTCTTCTACTTCATGATCGCCAGAGCCACCCCCATGCTTCCTTGTTTAGTGAGGTCATTACATGCCTAGTGCGGGGATGTGCATGCTCTATGCATGTCTACGGGGTGGCATTTTAAAACTTATCTTTACAATTTTAGCCCAATTTGTACTACAAATTGGAGTCAGTGTTCAAGTAACACAATCCTTGTTACATTTGTTAGATCAGGGTGGAGCCCTGGATGTAGCCTGCCTAGATTTCAGTAAGGCCTTCAATACCATTCCATACAAGATACTCACAAACAAACTGAGCAGCCTGGGAGTGGGTTGAAAGGAAGTAAACTGGTAAAAAATTGGTTGGGGGATAGACGATAGAGAGTGGTGGTAAATGGAGCTCACTCCAAGAAAGAGAGGGTGACCAGCGGGGTGCAACAAGGATCAGTACTGGGACTGGTCCTCTTTTTAATGTCTTTTATTAGCAACATTGCAGAAGGGCTAGAAGGGAAGGTATGCCTTTTTCCAGATGACAAAAAGATCTGCAGTAGAGTAGACACTCTGGGGCAGGTGTGTGTGTGTGAGTGAAAAAAATGAATAGAGATCAAAGAAAGCTTGATGAATGGTCAAAAGTGTGGCAACTAGATTCTATGCTAAGAAATGCAAAATCATGCACTTAGGGCAAAGAAACCCAGGGCAGAATACAAGACTGGGGGGGTAGTGGTACTGAGGACCACCAAGCAGGGCAGAGACCTGGGCTACTCATATATGACAACCTAAAGGTGGCCAAACAGTGTGACAAGGCAGTGGGGGAGAGCCAGTGGGATGCTAGGGTGCATAGGAAGGGGTATCACCAGCAGAAAATTATTGGTGAGACCTCACTTAGAGTACTGTATCCAGTTTTGGACACCACATCTCCAGAAGGATATACAGTAGATGCAGTCAAGAAGAGGGCAACTAAAATGATGCAGGCCCTGCATCAAAAGCCCTATGAGGGGAGGCTAAAGGACCTCAATATGTACACCCTTGAGAAAGGGGTGTGCTATGATAGAGACTTTCAAATGCCTCACAGATATAAATAGGGTACATGAGGGAAGCATTTTTCAGAAAAAAGTTGCTCAAGAAAAAGGGGTCATGCTCTGATGCTTGGAGAGGGGGTAGATTATGGGGAAATGTGAAGAAGTATTTATTCACAGAAAGAGTGATGGGTATCTGAAAAAGCTTCCCAGTAGAGGTGGTCAGGGCAAAAACTGTAACGGGATTCAAGAATGCACAGGACAGGCATAAGGGAACCTTACTGGTTAGGAAAGGAAGGGTAAAGCCAAAGATCAAGTAGGGGCTGCGATATCACATTAGGTAGGGAAAATGGGCAGACTAGATGAGCCAAGCAGTCCTTATCTGCAAAGTTTATGTAAGTAAGTAGACTGGTGCACATACCTCCCCCCTTCTTCCCAACCCCCCCAATTATTTTTCCCATCCCATGGTCTGGCACACGTGCGATGGTGAGAGTATGTGACGTACATACTCGGCCCCTGAACCCAGTCAGAAGACTGTTACTGCTGCACCATCCAACCTCCCCTAGACTGCGATCAAGCAGTGGCCTGCTCTCTCCTCAAAGAAGGAGAGTCGTTGCCGGCCTGGTGGTACTGAGGGTTGAGGCGCTTGATGCCAGACCTCACACCACTCCGCTAACTTGGGTTCAGTAATGAGCTCGAGTCACCGGTGGTCGGCAGGGGTAAGAGAGGATCAAGCATCCAGAAGACTGACATGACCCACTTGTTGACTACCCTCTGGCGATGGCTGGAGGACAGTACGGGTTGGGAGGCACACGCCGATGTCATGACATTGGAGGGAGTGGGGATGGGAGAAAACAGGAAAAACAGAGCCCTGGAAGGCTCAGTGATGCCTCCCAGCATCCATGGGGGTCAGCCCCAGTGATCTGGATAGGGTCTTTGGGGGGGGAGTGCTGGTCCCCTGTCTCCTGGCCCCACTGCGGGATGCAATCAATGGGTGGACTAGCCGGGGATGGCAATATGGGTACATCAGGAAGCAGAGGGGTGAATCTCCTTGTGGAGGGAGGCTGCAGCTCCTGCCAGGGGCTCCCCCAGAGGGATAAAAAGAATCTGAATGAAAAAGGAGAGCAGTCAATGGATGCTCAGTCCTTCTTCATGCAGTCAGCCCTCGAGCAACCCAGGTCTATTCCTGAACCTGGTTTACCAGCATGGTGACAGAAGGGCGGTGAGGAATCAGGAATCAAAGCTGCACCTGGAAAGGGATGCACTGTTTGTAAAGCAAGCCAAGATGCTTTACCACTGTGTATCATGGTACATCGTGCTGCATGATAACCACGATAATGTTTTTTCACAATGATAAGTTATCGTCGGTGGTAATTATTGTGATATCATCATATCATGTTATCGTGGCATCCCAACTTGGGGAAAATTAAGGGAGATACTGTTATTTACAACTATAGCAAGACTGATTGGAGTAGTATGCGGAGAGATCTGGGACTGGGAAGAAGAGTTCAAGGATCAATCATTGAATAAGATGTGGGATACTCTAGCAAGTAAGATTATCTTACTAGTTAACAAATATGTACCCTGAAACAAAAAATACAGCAGCACTAAAATGATCCCTGTATGGATGACAGCCAAAGTTAAAAGGTGTATTAAACAAAAAAAGAAAGCATATATAAAGGCAAAAAAGAGCAATCAAGCATGCTGGAATGCATTTCGCAATTTACTTAAACACACCAAAAAAGAGATTGTACAGGTCAGAAAGAGGTATGAGCTACAGTTAGCCAATAAAGTTAAAGATAATCATAAAACCTTCTACACTTATTTAAATAATAAAAGGGGAGGAGTTAAAACCATAGGCCCATTAAAGCAGGAAGATGGTATTACCATTACTGACAATGGTCAAATGGCCACCAGTTTTAGCAATTTTTTACCTCAGTATACAATAATAAATCATGTAACATAAAAAAATCATTTAAAATTAAGGGGCAAACATGATGTAGTAATTGAGTCTATCAAAGTCAGGGAGAGACTGCTAAAATTGGATCCAAGAAAGGCTCAGAGACCAGATGGGTTGCACCCAAGACTTATCAGGGAGATGGTTAATGAATTAACTGGCCCTATTGCAACTATATTCCAAGCTTCCTTTGCCCAGTGTGAGGTGTTAGATGTGTGGAGACTGGCTGATGTTATTCCCATATATAAAAAGGGGTCTAAACATGTGGTAAGCAACTATCAGCACATAAACCTAACTGCTGTTCTGGGGAAGGTCATGGAGTGGATTATAAAAGATTTTATGGTACAATTTATGCAGGAAAGGGGGGACACTGATCAAACCCAGCATGGCTTTGTCAAGGGACATCTCTGCCAGGCAAACCTCCTGGAATTTTATGGAAAGGTTAGTCAGGCATTGGATGAGGGGGACTCTGTGGATATTATCTTTCTAGATCTGTCAAAGGCATTTGACAAGGTACCACATGGGCAGCTAATTGACTCCTTAATTGAACATGATATTCCAGGAAACATTACCAAATGGATTGCCTCTTGGCTAAATGACAGGAAGCAACGAGTCTGCATAAGGGGTAGTTATTTGGACTGGTCCAATGTCACTAGTGGGATGCCACAGGGTTCTGTCCTGGGGCCAGCCCTGTTTAATGTTTATATATCATCTATGAAAACTAAGGGATAAACTTGGATGTGCAAATTTGCTGATGACACAAGGTTAGGCCAACCAGTAACTAACAAGAAGGATGCAGAAATACTACAAGAAGCAGTGCAAGTACTGGAGAACTGGGCTAGGATGTACAAACTTACATTTAATGCTGATAAGTACACAGTGATGCACCTGGGCCACAATAATTCTGAACATAACTATAGTTTAAATGGTTCCTTATTAAGAGAAGTAACTGACGAAAGGGATCTGGGAGTTAGAATTTCAAATGACCTTGGTTGCAAGATATATTGCAACCAGGTAGTCAAAAAGACTAGTGGAATCCTAAATTGTATTAAACAGCATATTAAGAGTAGACACCATGATGTTCTCATTCCACTCTATACTTCACTGGTCAGAGCACACACGGAATACTGCACACAACTATGGGCACCGGGGGGAAAAAACAAAATAAGAGCACTGGAAAGGGTACAGAAAAGGGCGACAAAATTAATCAGAGGGGTACAACACCTGGAATATAGTGAAAGATTGCAGAACTTGGTTATGTTTAGTCTTGAGTACCATAGGCTCAGAGGGGATATGTGCTTTGTGCACAAAGCCTTTTCTAGCCCAGACTTGTGGGATATGTTGAATCTAGATATCAGGGAACAAAGCCACTATACAAGAGCACACCACTTGCAGATTAAATGTAATAGGTATCGTAACAACAGAAGGAAATACTGGTTCTCTGTTAGTGTACCAAAAATCTGGAATAGCCTCCCTGTTGAGGTAGTGGGCAGTAAAACTACTGAGGAATTTAAGCATAGCTGGGATAGATGCTTAATTAATACAAAAATAATGGGATACTAAATGGCGAGCAATATGGACTACTAGTCTTCTCTGCTCTGAACCACCTATGAAACCTATGGACCCATGAAACTGTGAAGAAAGTATGCCAAACCTTCATCCATTAAACAGGTGAAACTGGCCTGGGAACCATCCTTGTTTGGCAGAGTATCATTGTGTCACGGTCCACAACAACTGCCATTCATGACCAGACCAGCCACCAGTAAGCTCATTTATTTACTCTTTGTTACTTCTTTGTTCAAGTTTATTGACAGGGAACTCCATTGAGTAGGCTCATTTACAAGGAGGTTCTGAGACAGCAAACATATACAATAAAATACAACATAGCAGAGCGTATACAAGTATTTACAATTTATACATAGACAGTTATCATAAAATATGATACACAATTTAGCAATAGTGCAGTCTGAACTTCAATTGAATAATTTGGAGGAGGTTGGAGGTGAATGGAAAAGGGGTAGGTGAACAGAGGTGGAAGACAGACCGGGTAGGTGAATAGTGGTGGAGGGCAGACAGGGTAGGTGAAAAGAGGTGGAGGGCAGATAGAATGGGTGGGTAAAGAAGATGGTGGATGGTGATGGTGAGGGGTGGGTTGTGGGAGTCAGGGGTGAAGGGTGACTGGGGAGATGACAGGATAGGCGGTGAGGGCAGGGATTGGTGGAGGAGAGGAAAAGAGGGTGGGGAGAGGGGTGGGTGGCTAGGTTGGAGGGTACGGAGTAAGGGTATTCAGGTAGGAGAGGAGATAAGGGTGAAGGATGGAGGTGGAAAGTAGAGAAGGATGGGGGTGAGAGGTGGAGGATGGGTGTAGAGCCGGAGGTTCAAGGGGGATAAGGGTTGGTGTAGTGGGAAAGTTTCACTTAGTGACAAGTGCACTGCTCATTAATTTTGCCAGCAATCAGATTCTTGAAGTTGTTTAAAGGTATTAGGTTTTGAAGTTTAAGACTAGATTGGGCTTTGTTCCATGCAATAGGGTGAGCACAGCTTATGGCCAAGTCACCAAAATGGGTATGGGTGTTCGGAACCTTTAGCATAATATAGGAGTTTCTACATAAGGGGTATAAGCAGGCCAACCACTGAAAAAGCTTAGATATATAGGGTGGGAGTTTTGCCAGGAGAGCTTTGTAGAGCCAGGTGAGTGAGTGGATGAGATGTCTAGTGGACAATGAGGTCCAGCCCAATGAGGTATATAGGTCACAATGGTGTATACAATGGTGGGCATTAGAGATAAAATGCATCACCCTAAGGTAGAGCATGTCTAGCTGGTGTAATAGGGAGTTTGAGCAATGACCATACAGAATAGTTGTGTAAGAACTTCCAGTGACATTACCGTAATAGTGGGAGGTTGAATTTGAGAGCTCCGTGGTCTCCTGTCCTGAATCAGATAGCATCCTCAACATTTTACCTTCCCTGCTCAATTTCAATCAGCTCCTAATAGGCTACTGATGGCTGGGAAGCCACTGAGGGTGAAAGGAGATAAAAATAATATGCTGGCAGGAAAAATTAAGTAATTGGTACTGGGAGGGCCTGACAACCCTGCCCTCACGCAGGCATTACTACTTGGAGTCCTCAATTGATTTAGAACCAGATGAAACAGAAGCATTAGAAGGCACAACACATACCTTAAAGCAGATTTTGGCAACGGTTAACAAAATAGACTCCTCACTTGCAGATCTTTGGCAGGATGTCCGTGCATTAGACAAGAAGGTCTCAGTGAATGACACCTGCGTAGCAGAGCTATCAGAGGTCCAAGAAAACAATAACCGCCTACTCTTGTACCTTTTGCAGTGGGATCTAGAGATACAGTTTCAGCTAGAAGACCTGGAAAACAGATCTAGGTGGAACAATTTCAGAATACATGGTATCCTGGTGGGATCAGAGGAGGCCTTTGCAACAGCAGCAGATTCTATTCAACAACTGCTCTACTCAACTTTGTCTATTCCCTCAGACTTAAATTTGGATATTGACCAGGTACACAGATCTCTTATACCCAAGCCTAGCGATCC
The DNA here is from genome assembly GCA_016271365.2 of Neoceratodus forsteri. NCBI lineage: Eukaryota > Metazoa > Chordata > Ceratodontiformes > Ceratodontidae > Neoceratodus > Neoceratodus forsteri. Next base: position 185,276,454 of record JADMNL010000022.1, read on the forward strand.
CAAGGCCAGACTTCGCTCCTTCATCATCAGAATGCTCTATTATCAAAGTAAGGAGTGGATCCTACGTGAGGCATGGTGGCATAAAGAAGTCAAATATCAGGAGGCCACAGTCTACTTTGATCAAAAAAAGCAAGAGGAATTATCAGGGAACTAAAATCCAAGAAGGATGTGAAAGTCCAGCTGCTTTACCCGGCCAGGTTAAAAATTCACTTTGATTCAGGCCTCAAAGTCTTCCCTTCTCTCGTGGAGGGAATCCCCACTCTTAAAGAGCTAGGCATTATGATTCCAGACCTGGAGGTAGAAATATTGGAGAGAAAATTGAAAGCTGGAGCATGGAATTTAGTCACCCGGGGCACAGAGAAGAGGAGAGGATTGCCTGGTACAATCTCACAATCTGCTGCAGTCAACATCGCTAAACTCCTGCAGCGACCTGATCAATGAGTGCAGTCAAGGAACCCATCCAAGGCTGCAGCGTTCTCACTGAAAAGATGAGCCCCGAGTCTTGAGGTATTGTGAAATAATTATTTTAGCAGGTACAAGATACCCCAGGAGAAAGTCGTCTGGAACTGTTGTTGAGAAGAGTTTGAGGACAGAATGTGAAAAATATTTCCTGTCTTTCAGACCATTGCTGAGCATGGGGTTTTCTTCGGGGAGTGGGGAAGCTTCCCTTTCAAAATATACTGGGAAAAGGGGGGAAGTGGGGAAGACATCTTCTTTATCTTTGCAGCGGGGGGAACAAATCACGAAAGGCAGGCAATACATAGAGAAGAGAAGGGTGCGAGGGTATTATTCCCTCGTGCATCTAGGCAATATGCCACAAATGTATGACCTTCTTTTGCAAGCCCCTTTCACTTGAGCCCATTGCTCTGTGTCCCCAGAAGAGTACATCGCATTGAAAGGAAAAGGGGGACAGAGGAGAAAATGGTTTATTTTATGGCAAGAAACATTATCTTTAAGAAAGAGGGATCTAGAGGGACTGATACTTTAATGGAAAATGAGGAACACCACAAGTAGTAAGATTCACTCAGGAAGGGGGTGACCGGGAGAGTAAACTTGGATTACAACTCTCTTACCTAAGTGACGTGTTTCACATCATGAGTTAGTTGCACTTTCTAGTGTAACAACCATGATCCCCATTTAGCACACTATTGGGGCACTTAGCTGGTCACAATTTGTGATTCCTTTGCAGTGCATACTACCATAAAGATTTCTCTAGGAAGTCAAGGACAATCAAGGTTTTGGAAGTTACAGTTAAATGTTCAAAAATACGAACTATGTTGGTTTAATTGTTGAAATAAGATGTTTATTAGTTTTGAATATTGTTATGTTTTTTCAATGTCGTTATCTACATTATGGAGCTGGTCTTATGGGGCAGATGCTACACGTGGAGAGGGCAACATTGCATCAAGAACAAGGGACTTTTAACCAGAAGCTATTTGAGTCTGCCAGAAAATGATTCAGTTAAATATAATTTCCTACAATGTTAAAAGGATCAACTCCCCAATTAAAAGAACCAGATTATTAATGGAACTAAGCCACCTGGACTGTGATGTTGCCCTCCTCCAGGAGACACATCTCTCAGAACTGGAACAAATGAAGCTCAGACGGCAATGGGTGGGATGGGTAGAGGCAGCCTCGCATATCGCAGTGAAGAAGGCCAGAGTGGCAATATTATTCAAAAGAAATAGCCCATTTGTGATGCAAGAGGTTGACGGGGCCCTGCAGGGCAGATTCATTAGGGTCACAGGAGCAGTGCAAAATAACTTAGTGCATCTAGTGAATGTCTATGCACCTAACATCAGAGCAGAAAAATTTCACTCAGAGGTTTTTCACAGAATAGCTAGCCTTCCTAAAGACCTTCTTATATTAGGAGGAGACTTCAACACTACCCCATGCCCCACCTTGGGCCATTCATCAGGCCAGATGGCAATAACAAAACTGGCCAGCAAATGCCTGGTGGCCTTGATGGTGGGGGGGGGGTGGACATTTGGAGATGCCACAGTAAAAATGAAAAAACTATACATTCTATTCAGCTGCTCAGAATTCATATTCACAAATAGATTTATTTCTAACATACAAAACGGATCTCCATCTGTTCAGTAACTCTCAGATCCATCCTATTACCCTGTCAGACCATGCTCCAATAGCCACTAAAGTCTCCTGGGGGTCAGGTGCTAGAAGTACAAATTGGAGACTGAACATCTCGCTGTTAAACAATAAAAATGTTGTACAACAAGTTAACCAGGCTATTCAAAATCTAATAATAGACTCGCCGATGGAGGATTGCTCTTCACTTCTCTGGTGGGAGACAATGAAGGCCGTGATAAAGGGTCAGATGATAAGCTTAGCATCAGCTAAAAAGAAGAGCAGAGACAAAAAGCAACTAGACCTAAAAAAGGCAATTAAAGACCTGGAATTTAAACACAAGAAAAAAATCGGGAGGCCCAAAGAACTAATAAAAAAGAGATCTGAACTAAACACACTGGAAAATGAAATAGCAGAGGGGATTATATGCTTTTCAAACCAAAAATATTATGAAGGGGAGGGCCAAGGCTTTCAAATTATTGGCACATAGATTAAGAAAGTCTCAGGCAAGTAGACATGTTCCCTATATACAAAAGAAAAATAAATCCAGGGAGAGGTGAGAAAAACCAGAGGAAATAGTATTAGCTTTTAAACAATAATATGAAGAATTATACACAGAGGAGAGTAGTCAACAAGAGGTGGCAGACCAAACAAAAAAGTTCCTGGACTCCCTGGAGCTACCCAAGCTGTCCCCAGAAATGCAACAAATGCTCTCTGCCCCATAACTGAACAGGAAATTAAATCAAAAACAACAAACCTGCCCTCGGGCAAATCTCCAGGACTAGATGGGTTCCCAGTGGAACTATATGAAAAATTCAAAAAAGTCCTGGCACCAAGGCTTGCCAAGGTGATGAACACTATCATAGAAGAAAAACAGCTTCCAAACTCACGGAGAGAAGCACTGACATCAGTACTTCCCAAACCAGGTAAACCAGAGATGCACTGTGAATCTTACAGTTCCTCAAAGGAATCATCAAAGTCCAAGAGGGTAGCATCTTTCAGTAAAAGGAGATATGCAAGAACAAGGGGCACAGTTTGAAGATAGAGGGGAGATGGCCGTAGGGCAGCATGAGGAAATATTGTGGGGTCAAATACAGTGGGGGAATGTAAGAATGCATGGGACAGATATAAAGAAATTCTAGTGGGGGGGTTGGAGGAAGTAGGCTGTTGGTTAACTAGGATCTGCAGCTTATCCATTAGGTAGGGAAATGGGCAGACTGGGTGGGTCAAGTGGTCCTTATCTGCCATCAAAGTCTCTGTTTGTATGTTTACATCTTCCGGCACAATATTATAAGTTTAAGGATACCCCCCCCCAAAAAAAATTATTATCTAGTGTTTTGCATTTTAATCTTGGCATGTTGTTCGCTGTCCTTACATGTCAAAATCCTATGACGTAAGTACATTGTAAGTAGGTGTTGTATTGTTTCCTACTACCATGGGACATTACTAAAAATAAGACTGAGTACCCTCCAACTTTCCAAATTAATAAAAATTACAAAGAATATTGGATGACATATTCTACCTCAGATGGATGTTTTATTGTTATTTTATGTTACTTTGTTAATACTAGGGTATTTTCTAAGTACAATTTATTGAAAAGCTAGCAGCATATTACAATAAAACACATCACTGAAATCCATTGGTAGGAGAGTATGTTGTAGGAACAAAATAGAAATATGGGCCATCTGTAAAACAGAAGTTGAAAAAGTAGAGGTGGACACGATGGCTGCATTGAAAATTGATGAGGAAATGTACCACTTACTCCCACACCCCATGGATGTACAGCAGACCTGGCACCAAGCAGGGCTCCAGGTAGTCAACTCCATCATAAAGGAAAATTATAGGTCACAAGACCTAAAATGATGGAGCTGTGCTAAAGCACATCCTCTTAGCTACCCTGCCAGCTACTTTTTATGTTTTCCTGAGTGTGTGCAAAAAACATCTTGTGGTTCAATGACATTTCAGAGGTGTGTGAGGGATGAGTCCAATGCAGAGCACTCTACAGTGGGCTCGTCCCTCACAGACCAATGAGAAATGCAACCAGACTGTGACACTAGTCAGAGTTTCACAGCTGGAAGCCATTCTGTAGTGGAAAGAAATGAAGTGCTCTAATGAGAGCGCTTCATTCCTTTCATTTACATAATGCCAACAAGTGGCTTCACAGCACTAATGATGCTGCTGATGTATGCTGCCAGCTGCCCAGGAAATGAGGAGCTCCCTCTTCCACCAGGGTCGGACTGGCTGGGCCGGATACCCCCACATTTCTGGGTGGCCCCCCTATCTATAGGTACACATACACTGTGCTTGCATTGAGAGGGCAACAAGTATTTTAAGTCTGCATGCATTTCTGTTTGAGACTACTCTCACTGGCTCATGTGTGTCATGCTTACTTTGCCACCTACTGAGCCTGAGGGTGTCTCTCTCTCTCTGATCACTCATGCACAGCAGCAACTATTAAGTACTTTAGTTTGTTTATTTATATAGCCCCTCTTAGCCAGGCAGCACAGTGTCCATGGGGGGGCTGGTCCCCTTTGTCTTGCACACCAGGCAGTGACAGGATATGGATGGGCAAGGTACTTTATTGTTTTGCGAGAAAGTTTGATTTACACTGGACAAAAGAGAAGCAGTCTTGCAAAAATAATCCAATTGGATTTATACTCTGAATGCTGTGTCCACCAAAGGCTTAAATGAATGTTTGCATATTACTCCTTTTCAGTGATTATATCTACCAAACTTGTTTTTTCTTAAACACCTAAAATTGCTATAACATATAATCTTTTATTTCTTTTTCTTCTTTTCTGTCCCCATTCTCCCCCTCTCTCTCTTCCTTTTTCATTTTTTCCCTACTCTTATTTCATATACATTCTCTTGTACTGTCAAGATACTTATGGATTAATCAATTATTTAAAATGTGCAAACAAATTTCTGTGTCCTGATTGGCTGAGACGTGGTTCTAGCCATTGTAGTAAGAGAGTACCACCACTTTCTAAAACAAGTCCCTGCCAACCAGGGCAACTCACAGAATTCATAAGTCACCTGTTACATAGTTTCCATCACAAACATACCTGCAGCCTTCACTCATATATAAAAAAAATTCAACTAGGCCCTAAAAATAAAAGTCCATCAAATTAAATTAAGTGAGTAAATAATTTAATGTTATTTACTCTCATGAGCCTCCCTTACACATGTAACACATGCGTGTGTTTATTTACGGGTTCGGGGAAGGAAGAGGTTACCTGGCACAAGAGACCTAGGTTTGGCTACTCTGCACAGGGGCACCCAAGTAAATCCATTTACAGGAAGCAATAACTGTAATGTCCAGTACCAGAATTGGAATTTTTCAGCGTGGCTTTATTTATTAACTACGGAACATAAACAAAGCATTGCATGGTCCTCAAAGGGCTACGTAACTGTATATGCAGATTGGACTTTAAAACACAGTGGTCCATTTGAAGAATGAACACAATACTACAGTTGTCTGGCTTTGGACCCACCAGGCACTCAGCCCGGACTTTGCATGCGCATTGGATACATAGCCCAACTGGCCCGGCTCCCCTGCCGGCCACTCGACTGACGGTCCACTTGGTGAATGAACCCAAACTTTACTTGGAAAGACATCCCATCAAACAAGGAGACTCCCAAACTGTGGCTCCCCACACCACTTGAAGTCTGCTACTCCTAGAGAGATTTGTTTTCGTACTTCCAATCGAAACTCCCATCAAACAAGGAGACTCCTATCCAACAAGGAGTAATTTTCCCATCCTGTGGCTCCCCACACCACTTAGAGTCTGCGACTCCTAGAGAGATTTTCAAGTTGCAACCCACGTCTGGGTACCCACCCCATCACTGGCCAAGCGCATGAGGCAAGTAGCAAAAACACAGAAGAAATCCATAGAGGTGGACCTGGTTATTAAAGATAGGGGGTTTTCCCACCTCCAGCTCCCACAGCCCATACCCGGCCATTTCTCTGGACACATAGAAAACTTCAGACTTTAAAATGTAGATTGAACGGTGGATGACCTGAAGCACCCCCTCTACAGCGAACTTTAACTCCATTAACACTTCAAACAGTTGACTGCTCTATTTGTTTGTCCTAGTTGACATAGTCCTCCCAAACAGCAGTCCACATTTACTTGAAATCCAACTGAAGAAAACAAGATGTTTGCCCCTTCCAATGGAGCCAAACACTCACCCATTTGTTGCAGGTGCCCCACAGGCAAAGTACTGTAACCTTTGCTGTTACACATGAACAGACTGAACTTAACACAGGCCACTTTCTTCCCAGGGTGGGAAAAGGGGATTGCCCCTGGAACCCACAGAGAACTTTTCCTACCCCAGTGGAAGGGGGCACTGAGATCGGGGGAGCGGTCTCCACCACTTTAAAAAGGTGAAACTCAGGAACACTTCCTTCTGTGTGGAGGCAAACAGACAACTCACTGATTTCCTCACTGTTTGCTTAAGGACAAACTGAAGACTGACTTTGAAATTCCCAAAGTTCTAAACTTCACTCTCTGAGCTGAAGATTCCAAATGTGGCTCATGCAGCTGCGACAGTTCTAAAGTGATGTCATCTCTCAAGTCTCAGCTGTGACTGAGGACAGAGTGAGACAGTGTGAAACCCATTTAACTGGAGTTTCACAAGCTGCCTCCTGCCTACCACTAGTCTTACTGGGATTCTAAGTAACCCGGGTAACAAAGGTTACACTGCGCCATGACCAGGAAAATGACTGTCCACAGTCATTATGCACCCAGCCTTAGGCCATCCCACCCTATGTGCAACCTGCGGAGGGGGGTGATCAGGCTCCCTCCTACCATGTGCGAGCACAGGTAGGCAACACTAAGGGCCCAGAGGCCTATAGCTGACATATCAGCCTCTACTCTATCCACTTACTATGGACACCTAGTGGCTCCAGTAGAACCGTCCAGAGCATAGCCCTGATAGATCAGCACTGCAATCCCTATGGCTGCTCAGGACCACAGCCTGTCTATCCCCCCATACCCTCTAGGGAGAACCTATCTGCCTCTAACATAATATTCCCAAATAAAACAAAAACCCGGGGACCTCCCAGACCTTGGGCAGCCTGCAACTACAACCATTAGCAATAATAACACAGTACATTTAAATTCTACACCATAAGCACTGGACGAGGACCCATGAGCCCCTCCTCCTCTTCTTGTCTTCTCTTCTGTCTTCCAGAAACACCTGTAAGAAAAGACAAAAACAAAAAAAAACACATCCTAATCTGCATGTACGGTCTATCTAAACAACAACAATGACAACAACAACAACCTTTACCACAAAGAAAAAGCACTGAACAATCCCAAAAAGAAAATTTTTTTTTTTTTAGAAAAGGTAGAAAAACAGTATTTACATTAAAGTACAATGACATTGGTAACAATACACCTTGGGGGGGGGGATGGAGTGCCCTAAATGTCCCAACTAGTGACTACAAGGCCCGAAGGCCAGTCCATTAAAGAGTCTCTCCTGGGCCGGAGTCCCATGAAGCATAGTTCTTTAAGGCAATAATCCCGATCACTGTTTGAAGTCTGTAGTGTAGGATGTGTATTGCAATGTCATAAAGATAGAATAAAAAGATTCTTTGGACTTACCAGCCTCTTGAAGTATTCGGATTTCACAAACCTGGTCCCTTACGAAGACTCTCCCTGGCAGCATTTCTTCTGATACAGCTGGGCGGACATCTTCCAGGAACCCACAGGAGTGCACATCTGGAAACAGCTGGGCTGATGTCATAACTGGAGAAGGAACCTTAGAACAGGAACAAAAGGAAAAACAGCTGGTCGGGCGTCATCCGATTACCAGGCGATGAACAGGAAACAGCTGGGCTGGTGTCCTCTCTGGATCTGAAATCATCTGGTGGTGCCGGTGGATGGTTGCTGAACAGGACAGTACACTGTGGACTGAAGAATATGGGGCACCTGATTTCCTTGTTTATTCATATTGGCAGTTCAATAAGGGCACTTCACAGTCTAGATGTGGCAGTATTAACTACCACTGCTTGGCTCTCCATTTTGTAGGCATGGGCTTAATTACTGGGAGGTCCTTGCACTGAGGCCAATAGTAGAGGGGTCAGGGGCTTGAATTATTACTCCGTCTGGATGCACATAATTCACACAGTGGGATACTTCGCATCCCTCTCTGTCCACTATTCTCACTCTGTCCATAAACAGTGTCCTGCTTCTCTTCCACTGTGTATACTTTTCATGGAACAGTCTATTCTTTACATGCTGGTTAGCCCCAGGATGCACATGTTTCATTGCTTCATCCCAGATCCAGGATTTCCTGCAGTTCTCAATCTCCTCCCAGACTCTCCGAGGAAAGGTAGGAAAGGTCATACCAAAGATTTCATTGGCCTTTCATGAACCAGTCTCTCCTCTTTACTTGCTTTGGTCAATCGGAGACCGCTGGCCTGGCTTGGGGGTGGCCAGTCCTGGTTCTGCCAGCTTCGCATCCTCAATGAAATTAAAAATGGATCCCTGACTTCTTCTTCTTCTTCTTCTTCTGGTGAAGCCAGGGCAGTGGCATCACCACCTTCTTGAACACATTCCTCTGAGGCAAGATCTTGAGGCTGTGTACCCATTCCTATCTCACAAGGCCACATAGGTTCCCCCTCATCTTCCTCTTCACTGAGGATCTGAGCCCAGGAGTGAGCAGTAGTTCTCACCCCCGAGACTATCCATTCATCACTGGGAGTGAAGGTCGACACCTCCCATTCAAAGGCCTCCCGCATCTCATCTTCACCTTCAAGACTTGGGCTAGGCCCCCCACCCAGGGGACTATTGATGCTTTATCTGAACTTGCTTTCTGAGATCCAGCATCCAATGCTTCAATTTCATCTTCAGTCTCTAATTCTGCACTCTCTAACTTTGTGCCACACTCCACTGGGGGACCTTCCTCCACAGACTCCACCTGATGCTGTGTGCTGCCAACTGCAGATTCTTGAAGTTGTGTCCATGTGGTAGCCAAACAAATTTGAGGCACTTTATACAAGCCATATTTTTGTAGACATCCAGCACAGTGAGGAATCATGAAGACATCCCTTCCAGCACTCAAGCACATCTGGCATACACGCACTGGATAATTAGGAATTGCCACATCAGGGGGGAGTTGCCCTCTATAGCACCAATTTTCAATATCTCTCAATCTATTTACTGCTGCTGTTACTGCAACCCGGGCATGATCCGGGTAACGAGCTGGTCCTGAGGCCATAACTGCAGAAAAACAAACAAAAGTTCACTGTAACTGACAGTCCCACTTTAAATGAACACACTCTGTAGCTTTAAAATGGCTCCTCTGCTGCTGTGTTTACTTTACTGCCCACCCTGTAATGGCGGCGGCAGCACTCCTGTGCATCAACATTCAGACTCTGGGTCAAGCCACTGCGCACCCGATTTACATCAGCTGCTAATAACTTTTACTTCAAACTGCACAACTTGCTCTGTTCTGGCTGTTCACACATTTACAGGATTTTCCTTGGACTTTTCACATGCTGGCAACATTCCTTTAATTACAGTCCCTTTTAAAACTTCAGGTTTCAGCACAGGATTGCCTGCTTCTACTAGTGTTGCACTTATTTTACAACCCACAGTCTTTCTCTGGCTGCAGACTTTAAACTGAGGCTACTTTCATTTCTATGCACACATTTAATGGCTTTACAGACTTGCACTTGCCATCAGGACATCACACAATCGTTACTTGCAAAGTGACTATACAGCTGCACACACATTTTATATGGCATTCTCTGAAAATCACTGATTTGAGCAGTTTTAATTCGTTTACTCACTGTTATTGTAGCAGATTGCTGCGATGGGGTAAACGGCCTGCAGCCAGATTTTGAAGGCCTCAGAATGCAAACGGGCGGTCAGTCTCCGCGATCGTAGTATTAACCACACAATTCACTGATCCCACGATCGATAAGCGGGTGGAGCCCGATTTTTAACTAGAAATTCACTTTTTACTGTTTACAGCACTTTGAACACTTCCCGAACGCTCCTCCACTGCCAATACACGCACTACCTCTGTCTCCTCTCGAATGCTGAAGCAGACTTGAAGAGCTGGCTGAGGGCGGACTAATGACAAACTGACCAACCACACGACGCCATGCAAATGAGCCTCTTCTTCCTCATGAGGGCTCTTCGCCTCACGGCGATCATCGAGCAGGCAAATTTAAACTGAAAAGATGCACTTTTTTTTTTTCAACTGACTCCATGGCGGGAGCCCATTTCAACCATGTAACATTGCCATTAACTCTGCAGTCTCTAGTATTGCACAGAAAGCATTTCCAACATCCAGGGCATAATTTCTCTGTTGCTACCCCTAGTTTTCCACACTTTCCTTCACAGAACTTTATTTTAAAACTGACAAAAGCTGTAAACTATGTTGATGCAGGACAAGGACACACACTTTGGCTTTACAGCTCCTTGGTAAACTGTTGGCTTTTTTTAAACAGCAGCACAAGATTCACAGCACACAGCAACACACTAGGAAAATTGCTTCAACTTTTTTGGGCTACCAACTGCCAGATAACCAAAACGCTAGCCTACTTGCCCAAGCACCTTCCTTCCCAAACAAATCCCAGTGGTGCCTCCATTTTTGTAACACACGCGTGTGTTTATTTACGGGTTCGGGGAAAGATGAGGTTACCTGGCACAAGAGACCTAGGTTTGGCTAGTCTGCACAGGGGCACCCAAGTAAATCCATTTTCAGAAAGCAATAACTATAATGTCCAGAACCAGAATTGGGATTTTTCAGTGTGGCTTTATTTATTAACTACTGAACATAAACAAAGCATTGTATGGTCCCCCGAAGGGCTACGTAACTGTACATGCAGATTGGACTTTAAAACACAGTGGTCCATTTGAAGAATGAACACAATACTACAGTTGTCTGGCTTTGGACCCACCAGGCACTCAGCCCAGACTTTGCATGTGCATTGGATACATAGCCCGACTGGCCCGGCTCCCCTGCCGGCCACTCGACTGATGGGCCACTTGGCGAATGAACCCAAACTTTACTTGGAAAGACATCCCATCAAACAAGGAGACTCCCAAACTGTGGCTCCCCACACCACTTGAAGTCTGCTACTCCTAGAGAGATTTGTTTTCGTACTTCCAAATCAAAACTCCCATCAAACAAGGAGACTCCCATCCAACAAGGAGTAATTTTCCCATCCTGTGGCTCCCCACACCACTTAAAGTCTGCGACTCCTAGAGAGATTTTCAAGTTGCAACCCACGTCTGGGTACCCACCCCATCACTGGCCAAGCGCATGAGGCAAGTAGCAAAAACACAGAAGAAATCCGTAGAGGTGGACCTGGTTACTAAAGACGGGGGGTTTTCCCACCTCCAGCTCCCACAGCCCATACCCGGCCATTTGTCTGGACACACAGAAAACTTCAGACTTTAAAATGTAGATTGAACGGTGGATGACCTGAAGCACCCCCTCTACAGTGAACTTTAACTCCATTAACACTTTAAACAGTTGACTGCTCTATTTGTTTGTCCTAGTTGACATAGTCCTTCCAAATAGCAGTCCACATTTACTTGAAATCCAACTGAAGAAAACAAGATGTTTGCCCCTTCCAATGGAGCCAAACACTCACCCATTCATTGCAGGTGCCCCACAGGCAAAGTACTGTAACCTTTGCTGTTACACATGAACAGACTGAACTTAACGCAGGCAGCTTTCTTCCCAGGGTGGGAAAAGGGGATTGCCCCTGGAACCCACAGAGAACTTTTCCTACCCCCCCCAGAGGGAGGGGGCACTGAGACCGGGGGAGCGGTCTCCACCACTTTAAAAAGGTGAAACTCAGGAACACTTCCTTCTGTGTGGAGGCAAACAGACAACTCACTGATTTCCTTGGAGTGCATTATTGCAATTATAAAAGGAAATAAAAACCATACTGTGTTTCTCATTGAGAACAAATCAATATTTTTGTTAATTTCAAGAAATAGAAGTTTTTGTTTGTCTGCTTATGATAAAATAGTTCCATCAATATGAAATACAAGATGTTCATATAAAACCTTGTATTTCATAAAATTCATAAAAATATTGATTTGTTCTTGGTGGAAAATGCATTTTTTTTTTAATTTCAGTTTATAATCGCATTTCTTGACCCTAGTAAAATATGCAGCCAGTGACAAGGAAACGTTCTTAAGAGGTGGATTCGTGGCAGGAGGGTCCTGCATGTTTATTTGAAGTTGGACTGTCAGTATTTTTTTATGCAAGCTGGCACTCGTTTTCATGTTTCTGTGCTTCTAACCTGTTTCTGTCTGTGATTGCAGTTTGTTTTGCTTCTACTTTATCTCTTTGCCTTTTTTTTTATTTCTGCCCCATTCCCTAACTAGATGCAAGCTCTTGCAGACATACTAAAGGAAAGGTTGGTAGACTACCTAGAGGAGCATAGTCTCCAGGATACAAGGCAGCATGGGTTCATGGGGGGAGATCATGTCAAATGATTCTGAATGACTTCTTTGACTCTGTCATTAAGACAGTAGACAGGGGCCAAGCAGTAGTCATCCTCTATCTTGATTTCAGCAAGGCCTTTGACTCTGTGCCCCAGAAAAGGTTGATCAGGATGTTGGTGGATCTTGGGGTTGGGGAAAAGATGGCCAAATGGATGGAAAACTGGCTGAGGGACAGAACCCAGAGGGTGGTTGTGGGGGAGAGTTATCTGGCACCAGTGGGGTCCCACAGGGCTTGATGCTGGGGCTGGTGTTGTTCAGTGTCTTCATCAATGGCATTGAGTATGGCATTAAGGGCAAACTGTGCCTGTTTACAGATGACACCAAGCTCTGCAGGAGAGTGGACACAGTTGAAGGGATACAGGACCTACAGGATGCTCCAGAAAAGCTGGGGAGGTGGTCCAAGATCTACTGTAGTAGCTTGGCTTCAATGCTAAGAATTGCAAGGTTATGCATATTAGAGCCAAGAATCCCAGGACAGAGCATTACCTGGGTGGAGTGCAACTATCTGCATCAGAGGAGGAGAAGGACCTGGGAGTGATGATTAGTAGAGACCTGAAACACTCCACGCAGTGCAAGAAAGCAGCAGCAAAGGCAAACAAGTTGCTGGGCTACATATCTAGGGGGATCAGTAGTAGGAGGGAGGAGGTTAGTAGGTTATATTGCCCTTCTACAGGTCCCTGGTAAGGTCTCAACTAGAGTATGGGGTTCAGTACTGGTGCCCACACCTCAAAAAGGACATTAACCTGCTGGAGAAGGTCCAGAGGAGGGCTACAAAGATGATAGTTGGTCAGCAGGGTAAGGCACATGAGGAGAGGTTGAGGGCACTGAACATTTACTCCCAGGAAGACAGAAGAGAGGGGACATGATTGGGACCCTCACATACTTGAAAGGAATAAATAAGGTGGATAAGGAGAGTCTCTTTAAGCTGAGTGGCAACCATAACATGAGGGGCACAGTTTTAAGCTGGAGGGTGGGAGGTTTAGGAAAGAGATCAGGAAGCACTTCTTCACAGAGAGGGTGGTGGACACTTGGAATGCACTGCTGGAAGAGGTGATCTCGTTGAAGACAGTGGGCAGCTTTAAGAGAGTCTGGGATAGGCATGGGGGAAGGTAAGGATCATGAGTAGGGAGGATGGGAAGTGTGGAGATGGAAGGCATGGACAGTAGCTCAAGCTGTGTGCCCTGAAATATGAGCAGAATTGACAGACCAAATGGCCTTTTTCTGCTGGCTTCTTCGTATGTTTGTATTATTACTGTATGTACAGTACATATGACATGGTTGAGCTCTGTTACCCACTGATTTCAGTAAAGTCATAAATGGTGTAATTTGCAGTTCTCACTCAGTCAGTTCTTACTTTGTTACTGACATATGTGGCATAAGAACCATGAAAAACAAAATGTGAACTGTGAGTAGCAAAGTCTGTTAGTGACAGTGGCTCATACTTTTAATCAGCATGTTGTTTTACAATGCTGCAAACCATGTCATATAATAAATTAAACATGGGTGCCTGAGAATGAAAAAATGATAATTTAATCTCACAAAGCTGGTGGCATTACATTATGTCTTATTCTGTCACCAGCTACACCCAATGAAAAATTACCACAGTTCTGTTCACAGACACTTGGAGGGAGGGGGTCAGAAACCTGGCATTTGCTCTTCCCCCCAGCTAGTTTCCAAGGAGTGGCATGAGGTGTCACCAGGGAAGGCAGTCACACATTGTGCCCTCCCAGCTGAAGGAAGTGTGTAGCCATACCAACCACAGATTCAGAGGAATATGTAAAAGAAGGGGGAAAATAAGTGAGGAATAATACATGACAGGGTGTTCAGTGATAAGAGAATAATGCACACTGTGGGTGGTTGTTAGGCTTGAGACATGGCCTATTTTGTGATAACAAAAATAAAAAATGAATATAAGACTTGCTCACTACTGCTGGTACAGTAGAAAAATGTCCATCTGTGCAGACCAAACTGGGACATATGCCTTCCTCCATACTGGACAGGCCTGTGTCAGATGAGGCAGCAGGAATCTCTGTTGTGAGCACCAGAGCTCAGAAAAGTGGACAGAGACCTCAATAGTCATAGAGGACAGTCACTCAGAATGGGCTCTGAGTCCACTTGCAGACTCCATGCAAGTGGAGCATGGTGGGCAAGGGGTGCACTGCACTAACACACGGGACACATTTATTTAACTCCTTTCTTGTGCGCTCAACTTCCTGTCTGTACCGTGTTGTTGGGGCCTAATTAGCATATAGGCACACCCAGTCCTGCACCACTGAGCACTCCCTCATTCCCAGATCTTGTATTTAACACCTTCCCCCTGAGTAAAACCACTTACCCAAGCAAACGTGAAAGTGAAAAAGGCAGACAGGGTGATGCTGAAGAGCAAATGGAATGAGCTGTTCGCCCAAAGTGCAAAGAGAAGCACAAGAGGTAATCCACTATAGATGGCTGGGGAGAAAGTTCAGGAGAGACATCCAAAGGTATTTTTGCATGGAACTCATGGTAGATAGATGGAACAGACTGCCAAGTAAGGTGATCTATGCTAAAGTAGTGGGGTATTTAGACAAGGATGTGACAGGCACCTGTTAAGATCAATGGATTTATTTATTTATTTATTTATCAAGTCTAGGATTACAAATAGCTTTGAGCCAAAGGTTCCACGTCAGAGAAATACAAATTATGGGGAACATCAAGACAGGCATTACAACAATGTGGACATTGCAAACAGAGTACAGATTAATACAGTTCAAGGGTAGCATTGTATCAAGGCAGCCAGCGGCATTTGTCAGAGAAAATAGACAACAGATAAGAAGTGCCAGAGTCATAGGGAGAGGCAAGAGGGTGGGGGGGGAGAAGGAATGTAGGAAGGGTGGCAAGAGGGTGAAAAGTGCAGCATTGGGTATACCAAGATGTGAGGATAGAATCCAGTGGGGGGGGGACAACTAGAGCAGAAAGGGAAGTGGAGAAACAAGTTTAAGTTGGGGATGTTAGAACAGGGGAGGGTAACAAAGGAATGAATGGCCAATAGGGCCATAGCACACATATTAGGCAGGGGTGTACAGACTGAAGAGGTCAATGGGCCTTTTTCTGCCACCATATTCTATATTTCTATAAATGGGCACTGGCAGTGATTGCCGCTGGATGGGGCATACTCTCAAGGTCCTGCTTCTCCCATGTTGTAGCTCTGACCTTTCTGAATATAAAAATGTTTTCTAGCCTTTATTAGGCACTCCTTAGCAACTACTGATGTTGAGCCCAGCGGTTGCTCCTTTGTAACAGCCAGTGTTGATCCATGCTGTTTATCTTTGTTACTAAATCCATTTTCATGGTGCCACACATCATTTTATTGTTATTGTGGTAGTGCAATATTTTTGTGTCCTGAAATAAGCCCTGATCCCTCCTCCCCATGTCCAAAAAAGCCAGGCAAGAGTGTCTGTTGTATGCTACTTCATCGCTGTCACACCAAAAGTAATGTTAATCTATGGTTGGTTAAATACAGCAGAAAACAGTGTTGAGCACCTTATGGTGGTCATATTTAATTATGCTCCAGATTATTTATTTAAATATGAAAAAGTGCCCAAACAGACTCAAAATGGAATGAAGGGTACCTTATAAGCCAGGATAAAAAAAGAGTGGTCTAAAGTGGATCAGAATGTCTAATTACAAAATCATCATCTTATAAAGTGGAACCTAAAAAATCCTGTAACCTCACTGGTTGAAAAAACACATCACAAGTCCATTGATTATTCTTTGAGAACTGCATGCCTCGCCTGAACTACATTCTGTTGAACAAACAAAAGCTTGGAGCAGGACTTCAGAAAGGCAGAGGCATTAAATAAGTACTTTAGCTTGGTATTCATGGAGCAGGAGGAAGGTAGGGGTCCTGTGCTAAAGTCTAAGGGGAAGAAAGGCAAAGGGGTGGACAAGAGTCCATTCACTGTGGAGAGGGTCAGGGAAGAGCTAGATAGACTAAGTGTGGACAACGCAATGGGGCATGACGGGTTACACCCCAGAGAGATCAGAAAATTAAGGAAGGAGCTGGCTGCACCCTTGACAAGGCTCTTCAACCTGTCCCTGGATAAAAGGAGGGTGCCAGAGGACTGGAAGAGGGTGAACGTGGTACCCTTGCACAAGGGAGGTAGGGAGCTGAAGGAGAACTACTACTCAGTCAGCCTCACATCTGTGGTGGGGAAGGTAATGGAGGGATTAATCAAGGAGAGGGTGATAAATTACCTGGAGGAGTGTGGCTTGCAGGACAGCAGACAGCATAGCTTCACCAGGGGGAAATCACACCTGACCAACCTACTTGAGTTCTTTGGGTGACTCAGGTAATAGACCAGGGAGGGGCAGTGGACATGGCCTATCTAGACTTCAGTAAGGCCTTCTGTACTGTCCCCATAGGAGGTTAGTGAGCAAGATGGAAAGCATGGGGTTTGGAGGGAAAATAGCATGCTGGGTGGAGACCTGGCTAGCAGGGAGAACTTAGAGGGTGGTGCTAAATGGGGTGCACTCTGGGATGACAAAGGTAAGGAGTGGAGTGCCACAAGGGTCAGTTCTAGGCCAGCTCCTCTTCAACCTCTACATCAATGATATCGCAGAGGGTTTGAGAGGGAGGGTTTTCCTATCTGAGAATACAAACATTTGCAATGGGGTGGACACCCTGAAGGGGGTGGAGGACATGAGGAAGTACCAAAGGACACTCAAGGAGTAGACTGGGAAGTGGCAGCTCAGCTGAGATTTAATGCCAGGAAGTCCACTGTGAGGTACTTGGGGAAATAAAAACACACCAGCATGGTACATGCAGGGTGGGGAGAGAATCAAAAAATTGGAATGGTAAAGGGATCTGGGGATCATAGACTCCACAAACCTTAAGGTAGGGTTCCAATGTAATAAGGCGGCAGGAATAGCCAATGGAATGTTAGCATGCATAGTCAGGGGCATTACTAGCAGAAGGACGGAGGTAATAATGCCCTTCTACAAGGCCATGGTGAGGCCACAGTCAGAGTACAGGGATCAGTTCTGGAGACCACACCTCTGCAAGGATATAGATGCATTGGTGAGGGTTCAGAGAAGGGCAACTAAGATGGTGCAGCGTATGCAGGGGAAAACATATGAGCAGAGGTGTAAGGAGCTGAATCTGTACACATTGGAAACAAGGAGGGAAAGAGGAGTCATGATTGAAACCTTTAAGTATGTAAAGGGACTCAATAAAGCAGGAGAAGGGGGCCTGCTAAAGAGGAAGGAGGGAGCCAGAATGAGAGGGCACAGTCTCAGATTGCAAGGAAATAGATACAGGGGCAATGTGAGGTGGCACTTCTTCACAGAGAGGGTGGCGGAGCCCAGGAACAGACTGCCAGACTGAGTAGTGGGGGCTAAAATGGTAGAGGGATTTAAGAGGGCATGGGACAGGCATATGAGACTGAGTATTGGGGCAAGGTCGGTGGCAGGCGGGGAGGGGGTATGCAAAAGGGAGGGGTGGGCAGACTGGATGGGATAGAAGGGTATTTTTCTGCCATCAAGCTTCTGTGATTCTATGATACATTCCAAATGTGCAGTCATAAGTGAATAATGCAAGCCAGCCCGGAGGCGCTGAAGGTTGAGGCGCTGAATATCACATCTCATGCTGCGCCGGTGACCCGGATTTGGGAACAAGCCCAGGCTATCTGGGGTCAGCAGGGGTGGGAGAGGATCAAGTGTCTGACAGACTGTTCTCCTCTCCCAGGAGGGAGGAAGGGGAGTCCTTGCTCGGCTCTTGCCTGGCCTCTGGTGGAAGCCGAAGGCACAGCAAGTGTTGCAGCTAACTTGATTGGATGGGAAGTGGCGACGTCAGCAGTGATGCCATAATGCCTGGGTGTGTGCCACTCCCCCAGTAACACAGGAAACTACTGTGCCTGGTCTCTTAGATGTTGGAGACCTGAACAGCAGAGACCCTGATTGTTCACGCCTGCCCGTCTTGGTGAGTCTGACACCTGCAAAAATTCTCGAGGTGTAGCTGCCCCGCCCTGTACCCACCTGGGGGGTATAGCAACGGCTCAATGGTGACTCACTGGGGTAGAATTGGGTAGGTCGCGAAGCGGGGAGACTGCAATATGTGTCTGCTGAAGGAGTGGAGACTGGGTGCAGGATGAAAGGAGGTTAAAAAGAGATTTAAAAAAAATAAGTGAGTAAAGCACTTCTTAGGTGGTTACAGAACTCAGCTATGCATTGGACCCAACAACTACCTGATGCATGCATTATTCACTTGTATCTGCACATGCCGTCATGTGTCATCCATTATGTAACATCAACTGCTGCTTTAATGTGACTTGCCCCTCTCAATGCCTCTGCATTTATACCTCATGTATTTTTGCACACTCTACACACTTTACATTGCACTGATACGCTGCTTGTTGTTCTTTCTTTGCTGTTTATGCCTTGTGTTACGTTTGTCTCCTTCCCCCTCCCCCTGGATTGCACCTGGAAATGTACCTCAGCTCACTGTGCCTTTCCTGGTACCAGTTTTCAAATAAATAACTAACTAAATGTGCACTCCAAAGAAGATCATGACATGTCAGTGTAAGACTCAAGAGACAGGTGAAAAAGAAATTCTACTATAACTGGGCAACCATGGCTTTCCAGCGTCTCTGTTTGGCTACACTTTGCTTGTCCATCTGCTGTTTGGTTCAATATTTTAAGGAAATGAGTTTTAATAATGCCTTTAGCCTCATTGGTCAAGAGACAGTATGTGACTGTACATTAGTTGCCTATGACAACACAAACAATAATCAATCACTGTCAGGGTCGCTAACTGGTTAAACAAATTGCCTGATACACTGCTGAATTTCCTCAAGTTTAATCATTTTAAGAGGTCTTTGCGATCTACCTTTGCAGTCCATTGCAACTGTTATCATTAAACAGTTTTATTTGGTTTCTTACTGTACATAGCCTGTGACTTTTTATATAATGATCTGTATTGATTTTTTTCAAAACTGTATATAATTGTTCTGCCTTAAGTGCTTGAAGCCTGACTCAATTACATTTCCACTGGAAATGCTTATTGGATGTGGACCTTTTGCAAATGAGCACTTGTGCTCAAAGTTTATCTCTAAAGTTTTCCATAAATAAATAATCCAAACTACAGCACTTTTCTTCATTTTAAAATGAACAAAATTTCCATTTTAGTAGTGGGAAAACACACTTCAGGGTGTGCCACCATATGGAATATACATGCTTCTGTAGTGGTTAGCTACACTCTGTCTACCCAAGACATGCATATATTTCCATATAACATTGTCATACATCATCCCTGACATATAGAAGAAGAAGAAGAATCAGCATTTATATAGCACTTTTCATACACAGTATCCCAAAGCGCTTTACAAGCAATGCTAGACTGGTAGTGAAGTGACTGAATGTGTGGTGGCGGCCATATCGCACATCATCACCCACACACAGCCTGGATAATTGCAAGAACCAGTTTATGGGAAGGGGAATGTTGGCCAGGACAGCGGGGAATGTTCCCTGCTCTTTACGAAGAGTACCCTGGGTTCTTTTACTTCCACCTGGACACCCACCAGGACAACACCAGGATGGGCAGAAGGGACCTTGATTTAATGTCTCATCCGAAGGATGGCACACCCCAGCAGTACAGCACCCCCCAATACTGCACTCGGATGCCACCGATTTTTAGGTGCAAGTCCATCCCGGTGTGGGACGAGAACCCACGACCTTCTGGTCCAGATGTGGATGTGCTACCAACTGAGCCATGCTGACACCCACAAACATGCAGTATATACTGTACAAAAAATCCACAACAATCTAATCAAACATGCCTGTGATGTGTATAAAGAAAGAAATCCAAAACATATGGATTGAGTATGTTCTCTACTTGTACACACATGTACTTGTGCACATTGGGCATAAGAGATGTACAGTATGTGTCACGTATGCTTCGATTCTGATTTCTCCCATATCTGCAAGGAGTGCTGTATGTACTAGTACATACATGTACTTGTGCACATGGGCATGAGGGATGCATGTGTCATGTCTGTTTTGACTCTGATTGATACCACATCTGCAAGGAGTGCTCTATGTACTTGTGCACATGGGCAAAAGGGATGCACGCGCTATGTATGTTTCAATTCTGATTGCTCCCACATATACAGGGAGTGCTGTATGTATTTGTACACATGGGCATAAAGGATGCATGTGTCACATATGTTTTGATTTTAATTGCTCCCAGTGCCTTATCCCTCATGGCTATAGATATTAGAATAGGGGTGTACTGCGCTACAAAATAAAACACTCATAAACTAGGAATGAGGGACAGAGAAACACACAGGACTATCAGCAAAAGTGGAGACAGTAATAGTGCCAGTGAGACACTAAAGACGGATCTTGTGTACAAAATATATATTTTTCTGCACTACAGGCCTATCTGTGTCCTTAAATATTGTCCATGACATGTGCAGTTGAACTGACTTACACATAGGAACCTGTGGAAATCAAAGCACATATTCCCTCTTCTAAACACACACACACGCACACGCACACCTGGAGGCATCCAAGTGGGTCCCTCTTCAAGTTGGCCCTTTCACATCTAGCAAACACTGGAGAACCAGTGGGGAGACCTTGCTGCCATTTTCAGGCCCACAGGGAGATTCCAACAGTATGGAGGATAAGCTCAGGGAGGGTAAAGTGGCTTACTCAGGTGCACATAGTGAATACTGTAAGTATTGAATGTGGATCCGGTGGATACAAACACTTGTGTCCAGCTCTACACACTTGACACTAGGCCTAGGCAGGATTTAACATAGAATTTTGTTCTGCTCAAGTAATGAGCCAGTGTACAAGCTCAGGGTGAACCATTGAGATGAGTGTATCAGCCCTAGGCCAGCAGTACCCACTTTCCAGTTATGCCCCTTCCCCTCTGCACTACACTCCTGAGCATAAAGACACATTTCCACATCATACAGAAGCACAGTACACACCCACATGTCCACATGCACACATTTAACCATACACTTGTGCCAATACAGCTATACTCATAGGTCCCCTGGGCATGTACAACTGTATACTTAATACCACCCCCCCACATACACAGACATACACCACCACTGCAAAACTGAAAAATGCTGACTACCACCAGGAAACTGCATGTACTGTACCACTCCCAGCTAGGGTTACCACCTTTTAAGATCCCAAAGTGGGACATTTCTTACTGAAACAGTTTTTGTCACAGGACAGTAAATATGTACAACCAATGCAACGGTCTTCTTTTCTATATTTAATCGGAACTAAGTGGTGTATTTTGTTTGTTGTTCATATTGCTTCATTTAAAGGTATTTTAAAGTAACAGTTTTCTGCAACATCAGAGGAAAATAATAAAATATTTTTTTCTACTGTAAGAGCAAGACTTTTAGCATTTTTTGCATTTTTTTGACAAGACAGAACCAATCAAAACAGTGCTTTGCAGACCAAATCAGGGCAGGTGGTAAACCTACTCCCAGCCACTCTGGCAGCTTGCACCACACATTACAGGAAATGTATTCTGACTCCACTTCCTCCAGAGCTACTGTTTGGGTCAGAGTGAATATAGGCCCAGCAGGACTCCTCCCCAACTTCAGGTACAAGACAAATTTACTCCTGTCAGCCTAGTACTTGGTGAAGACCTGACATCCACAACACAACTCAGTGGCACATCATGGCAGACCCGAATGACTGAAGTTTGTAGTAAATGTTGTAAAATGTAGTGCTCATTCTGTTAAACTATGGAATGAAAGCTACATTTTACAACTTTATTCCAGGAGCAGCTGTGATCACTGGTGGTCACGAAAGCAATCTGACCGGGCAAACGGACAAACTCAGGACACCAGGAGGAAGAAGAAAGGGACCCCCCCAAAAAATGCAAATGGGGACACTGGTTGTGGCAGGGTGGGTAGGGAAAGGTTGCTGATCTTGCTCAGTTCATAGGCACCACAGATCCTAATTCTTTAAAATCCAGCAATGATCCCATTTACCCTATCTGGCAACAGCCCAACTGGGCTAATAGTGGTCCTCCTGTCACACTCTGTTGATGGACTTCCCCAGGTGGGCTTCTCTTCTGATGCCTATCATTGCCCATGCTCACACGTATGTTCCCTGAACAAAAAAATAAACATATGAAATTATCCAATATTGACCCAGTACAATTGGGTGGCTGCACTTGGGATTGTTCTTAATGGGATTAAAAAATTAGGGAAATGATTCAGTCTAGTTGGAGGTTAATGATTTTTTCCCTTTCTGTTAGGTCCCATGACCAGAACTTTGCCATTTGCTTTCATGATCAGTACAGAGTTCCTCCTGGAATAATGTAAAATATAGTTTTGATTCCAGAGTTTAAGGGAATGAACACTACATTTTAAAACATTTATTGCCACTGCATGAAAGGAAACTTCGGCACCCTGACTGAACACAACCTGAGCCAGCACTGTGGTGTGGAATAACTTACCAATTTACATTTAACTGACACTATCAAAAACATGTAATTTGAGTGGACTTACCGCTCAAAAAATTTACTTTTTTTTCTCTGTTTCAACGGTGCTCCTCCTGGTGAACTTGCTTTCCCAGTAGCCATTTTCCCAGTAGTTGTTCTGACAGGAATTTTAACTGACAAACTTCAAAATGGCGATTTGGAGTGTGCCAGAATTCTGACAGTATTCTGGAATACTTTTCAAAAGTATACTGGAAGCTCACCAGTAGTATTGTTGCATACTAAGTGACAAAATGATTGATGGGTTTTTAATGACCCCCCCAGGATATGACGTAGCCCCCATCCCACGTCACTTCCACTTCCGGCGGCACAGGATATGACGTAGCCCCACCCCCTATGCCACATCCACTTCCGGCGGCACAGGAAATGCTGTAGCGCCACCCCGTGTGCCAATGACGCAGTTCTGACTGTGCCGGATGTTACATAGTGTTCCCACCCCAGATATAAAGCACCCCTTTCTGGCATGGGGCTATGATGCACTTATGGGTTGGGCAAATCTGGGCTTGTTCAGGCTTGTCAGGGCATGTCAGAGGGTCCAAACCAGACTTGATGTTGATAAAGCCACACACTATTGAGTATCCATAGTCTGCCTGCACCATGTTTTACTCATGTATGTGTAGAGTTCCTGAGGAGAGCAGCAATGAGGATAACAATGATTCAGCAACTGGTTGTGTTATGATGGATGAACCTAGCCGATGTTATCCTACACCTTCTGCTAGTGTCACACCAGAGGAGCTCAATTTGGTGGATTCTGGTATGCCGGATTTGATAGAACAGTTCTTGAACCTCCATTTGCAAGATACTCATGAGCTTGTTAATACAGAAGAGCAGCGGGGAGAGCCAGATGTGCTGGACACTGAGAAACGCTCTGACGAAAAGTCTGCTGTGACTGGGACTGCGAGTTATGAACGACCTGAAAAGTCTATCATGTTGGGCCTGGTTAAAGGCATTTTAATACAACTACTGCAAGACTTGATGGCACAGGACTTGAAGATAAAGTGTGAGGGCTGTGCAATTGACCACCCATCACAGTTAAGACACAGCTGTATATACAGACCTGAGGAGGGGTACTGGGAGCTTGTTTTTCCTGAACTCTGTGAGAGATTGCGCCCTCGACAGATCAAGCTACTAGTGGAATCTACAGCATGGAAGCTTGGGTGCACAGCATCCTATTTTGATACAGTACAAGCTGTTAATGATGCCCTGACAGAATTTAAAGCGTTGCCTAGTATTGTTAAAGGCCTTGACGAACTGTATGACCAATTGAGTATAACACTACAGAAAGCTGTTGAAGAAGCTGTTTCTTCAGGAAGTCGTAAAAAATATTTTAAAAGCCCTCTCCAAAAAGGAAGCCCTGTGCCCTATTACATGTACTTGTATGATATTGGAAGTTCTGATGAGGAACACATGGCCACATGGTGAGAGCCATTAAGATGGGTAACCTGTGGGGAAACCACCAAAGAAACTTTGAAAAGCAGAAAATGAAAGATATTTTACAGACATTGATAACCATACAAATCCCAGACTATGCTACTCACCACCAATGCAGTCCCATAAATGGTGATAAACTTTGGTTTATCCAGATTTTAATGAATGACATTAAAAAGACTCACATTGGTGTGAAATAATGAAAATGACTATGTGTATAAACAATAATGTGTTAGAAACTGTTCAAAATGTGCTACCCCTAATATTTGAAAAACAGGAGTCTGTTTCTCACGGTCGTGTATTGGTTGCTATGGCCTACAGTGTTGAGATCTGCTGTTCTTTTTTAAAATGTCAAAGACAGCAAGATGTTAGAGATGTGATTGAATTCACATCAGATTTTCTTGTAACGCAGCAAAACAAGGCCTGCCTTTTCCTGTTGTGATGTTTTATACTATCATGTAGTGTAATTTTAGCACAGCTGCTATCGTGTGTTTTGTGTTATATAATGTATGTGTACAATGTGTGTGCTTTCATAATAAAAAAATATTAAGACTGGAAAAAACACGTGTCTTATTTGTGCTGTTTAAGAAAAATCATGGCTAAGAAATCCTTGAAAAAAATTTACTATGATCCTGTTTTGCCAGGTAGCTTAGGAGGCATTCAAAGACTACATGACGCTGTAAAACAAGAGAAAAGGCTTACCCGCACACAAGTAACACAGTGGTTGTCATTACAAGATGCCTACACTATGCACAAGCCTGCAAGGAAATGATTTCTTGGAAACAGGGTAGTTGTTAACAACATTGATGCACAATGGCAATCCGATTTGGTGGAGATGAGTAGCCTTCCCAAGGAAAATGACGGATTCCGGTTTATTCTGACAGTTATTGATGTTCTGTCAAAATATGAATGGACTACAGTGTTAAAAAATAAATTGGGAACAGAGGTGACAGAGGCTTTCAAAATGATACTACAAGAGGGCCGCAAGCCTGAAAAATTACAAACAGATGAAGGGACTGAATTTCTTAATGCTAAATTTCAATTATTTTTAAAATCACAAAGTATACACCATTTTACAACATCAAATGATGTTAAGGCATGCACTGTAGAAAGATTTAACCGCACATTGAAAACAAAAATGTGGAGATATTTTACAGCATTTAATACATATAGGTGCATAGATGTCCTTCAATCTTTAACAAGGTCCTACAATTATAGTTATCACTGGTCCATCAAAATGAGTCCTGTCGATGTGACAAATGACAATTCTTTAATTACCTGGAAAAATCTATATAAAGATCTTGCACCAAAAGTGAAAAGACCTTTCAAATTTCATGTGGGTGATCACGTGCATGTTTCTAGAGTTAAAAAAACATTTGAAAAAGGCTATAAACAAAACTTTACCAGTGAGATATTCATTATTTATGAATGTATACCTAAACCTATACCAGTGTACAAATTAAAAGATTATGATGGTGATGAAATAAGAGGTACATTTTATGATCAAGAATTGATAAAAGTCGCAGACACAACAAACCGTGTATACAGGGTGGAGAAAATAGTCTCACAGAAAACACAAGGCAAGAAACAATTTGTTTTAGTGAAATGGCTCAGCTGGCCATCAAAATTTAACAGTTGGATAGAATCCAAACAGCTGAGAGATTTTAAATTATAAAGATGAATTCATGTTTTACATGATGGCAGTTGCGTGAAGGCGTTAGTGGTAAAACAATGTCTGAGAATGGTTTTTATGTTACATTGCCCAGCAATGCCTCTTTTGAAATGTTTCCCAACAACACAATATCGGATTATACTGTGAAACTAGCAAAACCTAACAATTTAGTGGGTTTATGGGAAGTTGGTCTGTCGGAAGTACAGTACCCAAGGACATGGGACAATATTACATCACACAATGGGAAATTTTATGCTGGTGAAACTTCTAGGCCAATATTAACATTATCGATCCCCAGTGGTTATTATCAAAATGTTGACGATGTCACAGCAGCCATCAATGAGACACTGGAAAGCGCAAAGCTAGAATTGTGGCTAGAATATGACAGTCAGGCCCAGAAAATAAAATTCCACAACATTAGTGGTAAATCTTTTATAGCTCGCAATAAGCTTGCTCGTATTTTGGGGGTACCACCTGGCATCCCACAAGTGCAGTCAAGCATTGTACCATATTATGCAGACATCAGTGGTGGCTTTTATACACTGTTTGTATATTCCGATATTGTTGAGCACCAAAGAGTCAGAGACAGCCATGTCCCACTACTTCATTGTGTGGAAATATCTGGTAAGAATAATGACATCATAACCATCCGCTATGATAAGCCAGATTATATACCAATCAACAAACATCAGTTTGACACTATAACTACTGTAATAAAGAATGATCAAGACAAAAATGTGTTATTCTTGTTTGGCAAAGTGATCATGAAGCTTCATTTTCACCCTGTTAAAGGAGCCTTCTGAATGCCTACAATGTCACAGAGGTTGTACAGCGACCCTAGCCTTTATGTGGCCTATTACAAAGCACAGGCTGGTCATGGCTTGTCTGTTTTTCATGGAGTCCCTGTTATGTATGGTGCAGGCATAGGTGGTATATTTAGAGGCTTATTTAGAAAAGCTGTTCCACTATTACAAAAAGGTTTCCAGATAGTGAAACCCCACCTTAAATCAGCAGCTAAAAATATTGTAAAAGATGTAGTGGGGAATGTTGTGAGTTCCTTTACGACACATGATCCAGAGAAGCCACAAGATGGGTCAGGAATGGTTGCTTACAAGAGAACCAATAAGAAAAGGAGAATAACCCTCCCAGGTATCCGTGAAAGCACTATTAAAAGGTTGCGTGTTCAAAAGAAAAGAACAGTTGTGAAACGTAAGCGCAAGGAGGAAAAACAGTGTAAAAGCAACAGACAAAGGGACTTATTTTAAATCATGTCTCTGGTACACTGCATGTCTCAAGAATATGGAAAATCAGAACTAGACCTCTTCATGTTACCACCGACCCAAACCAGTATAGAGAAAAACCTTTATGTCGAAATCCCACCCTTGTCAGCCTTAAGTGAAAGCGCCCCTCTGGAGTTTTATGTGTCGGGTAATGGTGAAGACTACGTTGACTTAAACAACACCTTGTTATACCTTTTGTGCAAGATCACCAAGGCTGATAGTAGTGACATTGATGATCAGGCTAGAGTGAGCCTAATTAACTACCCTTTAGCAACAATCTTTAGCCAGGTGAATATAGTGGTGGGTGATTGTCTAATTAGCCAAAGTAATAACAGTTACCCCTACAGAGCAGTTATTGAATCACTGGTTAATTACAGCGAAGACACCCTGTCTACACAATTTTAATCTGGATTATTTTATAAAAGATACACCAGGCAGCATGAAAATACAGCTCTAATGGGCCTAACGAGGGTTTTAAAAAGCGAGCAGCTTTTACAGCAGTCAGTTGCATGGTAGAACTGGCTGGACCGATTCATGCAGACCTTTTTTTCCAGGAAAAATTGCTCTTGAATGGAGTGGATGTTAAAATTAAACTTGTTCGTAACAAGAATGAATTTTGTTTAATAAGCGGTGATGCAAATGAAGAATATAAATTACAAATAAAGGCGGCATCTCTATATGTAAAAAGGATAAAAATTTCACCAGCTGTATGTATCGGCCATGCTCAGGCTTTACAGTCTGCTAATGCAAAGTACCCTATTGATCGTGTTAGCATGAAAGTGTTCAGTGTATCAGGTGGGAGCTGTGTATGTAACCAAGATAATCTGTTTCTGGGTCAGATACCTAAATTATTGGTGATGGGATTTGTTGATAATGATGCTTTCAGTGGTGTGTATAATAAAAACCCAATCAATTTTAAGCATTTTAACATTAACTTTATAGCCCTCTATGTGGATGGTGAACAAGTCCCTGCTAAACCACCACAGCCTAACTTTACAAGTGGTAATGCTGTCAGAGAATATATCAACCTGATCCACGCAAGAGGAAAACATATGAAAGACAGCCCCCTGCTGATAGACCGTGTAGGTTTTTGTCAGGGGTACACACTTTTTGCTTTTGATCTAAGTCCTGACCAAGACTGTAGTGATCATTATTCGCTAATCCGCTCAGGCAACCAGAGAGCTGAAATACGGTTTGCTGACCCACTACCAGCTACTGTGAATTTGATGGTGTATGCTGTTTTTGATAATGTTGTGGAGATTAATCAAAGACGAAATGTTGTGTTTGACTTTAATTAAACATGAATACTCAACAACTGGACACATTTCTCCACAACTCTTCTACCAGAAATAGCTTTTTGGGGGTCTTTGCAAGTGATGAACTACCTTCAGAGAGACTTACATGCATGCCAGCCTCTTTAGTTGTGAATACACAGCCCCGGTCTATGCCTGGTGAACATTGGTTAGCTATTTATTTACCTGACCACACCACTGGTGAATTTTTTGACTCTTATGGATTTCCTCCAGACTTTACATTTTTTCCACCATCAGTTGTTACGTTTTTCAGGAAAAGTGTGAGAGAAACACTGTTTAACTCTAAACAGGTTCAAGATGTAACATCTATGACCTGCAGACACCATTGCATATTTTTCTTACATCATAGATGCAAAGGTGTTTCCTTTAATGATATGATTAGTCTGTATTCTGATAATTTAATAATGAATGATCGGAAAGTTTATAAATTTGTCAAGCAATGTAGAATTGTTAGAAGGATGAAGCCTTCTTTTTCTTTAAGCCTGCAGACAGTAATTTCATGTTATGATTATAACCAGCGATATTACTGTTGATAGATCCACGAGCAATGCATGCCGTATTTTCTAGACAACATTGTAGTTTGTTTTTATAGTGTATAATTAATAAAGGTTCTGTTGTGAGGTGACAATAAACACAACCATTTGTGAATTGCATCAGAGTGTTTGTTTATTTTTACAATATGATAAAATAAAAGACAGCACATAGTTTAATTAATAAAATGTACAAAAACACACAATTAGGAGAACTGTGTAGGACATGGCATAGGTGTTAAAACATTAACCATTGTGGTTTCTTAAAAGGGGGTTTTCTTATCCTTGTCACTGGTGACGCTGTGTGGGAGTCAGATGCTGTCATTGCAGAAGTATCTGTCAGAACCTCTGACAGCTGTTTTTTAGAACTCTGAATCAAATATCTGTTTTGTATATTGGGTACCACTGATTCAGGACCATTAATTTCTGCTAAAGCATTGATAAATTTATCCCACCCCCTAGGTTTTTTAGCATCAGTTATATATCTTTGCAAAGTAACAGCTCTGACTAAATCATGTATGTGAGACCCTTTAATAGGTACACCATGATATATAAATTCACCACGATCATTCCAATCTGTAACACCAGCAGACCTTTTTAGTTTGTTTAACAACATTTCAGTGTTTTTTCGGGCATGCACAGAAACACCTTGTAATATGTCACTGTATATGTTATCAGTGCCAGGTAGCAGTGTGTTGTCATCTTCTGGCTTCAAGTTCAAGTTTATTGCAGGAAAACTCCATTGAGCAAGCTCATTCACAAGGAGGTTCTGTAAAGGGAGGGCTTCATTAGCGCATGTGGTGTCAAAGATAATGACAAGTTTGCAACATCTTTTTCACCCTGGCGTACAACTGTGAGATAGCATTGTAGCACATTCCCATATACTTTAGTCTTCTCATATTCAGAGAGGTCAGTCCTTTGAAGAACAGCCTGCATCTCAGCATCCAGCTGGCATTCCACGCTCTTTCTTGGTAGTTCTTCAGGCTGTGGCTGACCTCTTAGCATGTCCAGCTGATGTTTAGGTACCAAATACATTTTTTGTGCATAAGCCATGCCTAACTCATCTGCTTGATAGAAGGCTGGTTAAAATTGGTGTAGCCACACTGAGCAAGGTGCCTATAAACCCCCCAGTCTGTGTTACAAGATGCTTCTTATGTTTAACAGACAGTTTTTTATTACTTAATTTTTTAACAATGCTCCTCTTTAGCTTCCTAATCTGTTGAGTTGTGAGAGGTATATTCCCTTTAATAGCGTTGAGTGCCACCTCTGCAATTGCTGCTATTAAATCATCAGAGGCTGAACAGAGAATAGCTTTTCACTGTCATGGTGGCCCCTTCACCAGCAGCTTAAGCACTGCAAGGTTTCTTTTCAGACATGCTGACATGTCCCAGGGCTATGACTATCTGGCTACAATGAACAAATGAGGCAGTTCTTATTTTTGTGGTGCATTTTGTTTCATTATGTATGTAACAGGTAAAGTAGGTGGAAACAAACCAGACCTTAAGCAGTATGTTTCTGGTGTAGTGGGTTTTAAATCCACCAGAAGATAACCATAGGCTTCACGAGTAGCATCTTCAAAGACCTATTCAAAAAACCTGGCCCTTCCAGGATACATCTGGCGGGCCAGTGTACTGACCTGCAGCTTATCTCTGGGATTGTTAAATAAAACTATATAATTAGCATTTAAATTTATGGTCCTGCTTTTTTTACCCTGGACAACCAAATTTTGTGTGACATACAGGATACTAACATTTCTGTGGTGGCAGTACTGTGTGAAACATTTCTGAATTTCACAGTTTTCAGATGTTGTTTCCATTAAGTCATCTACAATTAAAAGATTTACTTTTTGAGGTGGTAATAGTTCATCATCTTGTAGAGTGCTAGGAATACCTTCTATAAATCTCAGCTGAGGAAATTTACTACGCAATTCTGTATACAAAGGTTGCCAACAGCTATAACACCAGATAATATTTTCTGGGAAATCTTGTTAAAGCACTGAGACCAGCTTCCAGCATGCTTTTAATAAAATAACCTTTCCCACAGTTTGATGGTCCAGCCAAAATACAGGAAAAAAGGGTGCTGCAAACGTATATCCATACCCATACTCATATCAGAAGCCATAAGGCAATGTTTTAAACTCCTCAGTCAAAACCCTTTTGTTGTAGACAACCCTGAAGGTTTCCTTTTCTGGCCTGTTTTCAATAGTGATGCTCTTTTTGTTTCTCACAATTCTTTTCAGTCCAATCGTAACTGATTGTACCCCAACACCTTCTTCTGCACCACCGTCCTTGACAAAATGCTGTACTAGTGATTTGAGACCGCTGTAGTTAACCTTTTCACTAGTAGTCATATTTAGTGTTATGCCTTTTGCCTTCATACAAATTTTACTATTGGTCAGTTTGTAGCCATAGGTTTTAGGACCACCAGACACAAACTCCACAATGTGTTCACCATGTGGTAATTCACTGGTCAGATCACCCAAATAGTCACCCAGTGGTGGATCCCAGTCACCCGGTCTGCTGACAAATATGACAGAGTCTGTATCATGGTATAAACAGCGGTCCTGCAGGCTTTCAAGTAAACTGTACAATTTAAGTCGAGCAAAAGCGGTGGTAAAGGCAGCAATAACAACATTAATGTTGGTAGCGTTTGCGTAGTGGTTTTCAGTGTATTTCCATTGTACTGAGGCTGTATCATCATTGATGAAATACAGACTAGATACATGGTAGCAATCCGTGAAAAGGTACTGAAAGAGTTCTTCAGCATCCTTGACAAGAGCTGTGTTCAAGTTAGGTCGCTGGCCAAATTTTCCCCACAAAGAATTCAAAAACAGCTTTGAAATCTGTCTTTGTGCTGGATTATTTGCTATATTTTCTGCTTCTAAAACAACACCTTCCTTAGCATAGTACTGCCTGATGTATGCTTTATGTTCTACATCAGATGTACACCAGTTTGGATAGCCTGAAGCTTCCTGTTTCCCCTTTAGGTGTAATTTAATATAGTCTGTAAAAAGACTGTCTGACCTGTCTTGGTAGTGCCAGACTTCATACACCTTGGCCACCTTATAACCTTTCTCTAAAGCCAGCTTTAGTTTTTCAGTACACCATGTGCCCACCAGAGATCGTTGTTCATCTGAATGGATACATGGTTGTGACTGCTGAACTGTCTCAGCACATGAGTGACACAGTGTGAACACTAACTTTCCACCTATCCTGCTGGGCAGAACAGGCAAAAGAGACGTGCGGCGGATACACTTTAGCTTTATAATCCCAAAATATTGTCTGAGATCCTTGAAATTGTCATATATAACCACTGGGTGCCCTATGGGGTATGTCTTTGGTCTTATTCATATAGGGATACAAACTGTAAAATCATAATAATGGATTTTCTCACCAGGCTGTGCACTGTAATATAAACGCAGAGCATTTGTACACCCTCCATAAAGTGATTCACGGGGATCCATGGGCTCAGGAAAATCAGCTACTTTCAAAAGGCCTGCAACTGAGGATTCTCACACACCAGCTGTTTCCATTCATGCTCCCACATAACCCTTACATTCATACCTTTTCACGCCTGAGAAGTTTAATTCTTGATAGTCATGTAATATAGGTGTTTGTAGGTTGTACCAAGCATTGGGTTAAACAAATCTTCAAAGAAACACTCCCTGCAGCCATGGTAAAAGCAACCTAAAAACTCAAATGCTGTAGGGACACCGTCTATTACAACATAACCATCAAGAAAGTAATTACCCACCTGCACTTCACCACCATTCAAAGCATGCTGTATGGAAATATTTTCTTGTTTACTTATGTACATAAGCCACTGTATGGCAGGTGTGGAGTAACCCTTGCACTGGCGGTGATAGTGGTCAGCGGGTATAATCCCTATGGTGTCTGGCTCTAAAAATTTAAATCGATACATGGCCATGCATACTGATGCTATAGTGATGTACTGAAAGGGGTCTATTTGCCCCCTTGCCTCTGCAATGTCTTGAAACATTTCCTCTACACCATCTTGAAACATTTCACATGCCTGTATTAGAATCTCTACATCTGACTTGCAGTAGCGTGTAATTCCTTTTAAAATGAAATATATCTTTTTTATGCAATTCATGCCACTCCAAAAACTGTTTTTTTTCATCTGCCATCGTGTAATCTATACCATAATCTTTGGGGTCAGGCATAGGCCCTACATAATTTTGATTTTCTGGTTTGTTAAAAAAGTGTGGAAATAACCCCTTTACTCCTTCAAAGCCCATCGCATGTGGTATAGCAGCTAGTCCCATAGGTAGGAAATTTAAACTGTCAATAAAACAGATTTTAGCCGTGTTACAGTTACAGACATCAGTTTACTTCCCTGAGTCAATAACTCCACTTCCATTTTCTCTTTTACAAGCTGGTTTAAGATGAAGTGAGTGTCATACCCCTTTGCATTATGAGCTATAAAAGTGTACCCCTTAAACCCTTTTTGAATAAACTTTTTTACAAACTGTGCAACACAGTCACTGCCTTCAAATTCCCACCTGTGACCTCTTTCAATGGCGTAGATATACTGTAATTAGGAATATGTCTAGAGTCACCAGCACTGACATCTTGCATGCATTCAAAATCATAAAATATATAGCTGCTTGAACATGGCGGTGTCTTTAATGGCTGAATATAGCATAAGTGGGGTTCAAAAGGGTGTACATCTGTAAGACAGTTATGTCACTTTGGCTGAAAACAAATATGCACACCCTCCTTAGGTTTTCCACATGATTTGCATACTTTAGTTAAATGACAATTGGGGTATGTCAATTTATGCTGCCTGTAACAGTCTGTGGAGTTACAGTGTTTATTGCAATCAGGGCACTGTACCACCTCACTTTGCATTTCACTGCAGCCAAAGGATCTGCATGCATGGCACACGTTAGAGCATGTGTGTGAACCTTTGTGTGCAAAAGGGCATGGCAATGCTCACACACATTTCTGGCACCAAAAGCCTTTAAGATTTTTAATACCATAATAATGGTTTTCGTGTAAGCGTAAAACTGTATTAGCCTGCTTATTAGGAGAACTCACAAACTTCTGCCATGCCCCAGCTTTGTTCATAAAGTAAACAAGGATGGTCACATTTAGCTCTGTCTCAAATAGGTGTATGTGACTCAAATCTACAAGTGTGTGTTCTGACAAGCCTACCCTGTTGTGTAAATCTTTAGCTTTTGCTAATATCTGAACATCAACTAGTTGCTTGTGTAGCAAAGCAATTAAACTAGCAGCAAGGCATGACGTGTTACTTTGATTTACAATATTAACTAGGTGTCTTGCTTTTTGCTTTACAATGTGGCTAGATAAGATGCTTCTGACATCCTTGGAAATGCCCCCACGAACATTTTGCACAAGTGTCACAACCAGCATTAATGTCTCATTAGCACACACCTCCATCTTGCTGTTTAATAAATTGGCAATATGTTCTAAAAATTAATCTGCATTTAATTCATTGGGGTTCCAACGTAATGAGTACACAGGGTCATTTAAGCTATCACAACTCAGGTGTAGCTGTACAAAATCATTATTACCCAAAGTGGGCCTTATTCTGTCCAACAACTGTTGCACAGCTGTGTGGATTGCAGAATAGTATTGGTCAATGGACGTTATTTGGTCTAGGTTAGTGAAGCGAAACTGCTGTTGAAACTCGGTACCATTAAAATTATTTCTGGGTACTTCATATTCATTTATTAATTCTAAATACACAGGTTCTGGTACAGCATCTTCCCTGTCCTGTGGGCCCTCCTGACTACACATGTCTTCTTCATGGTCTGTGGTACCACCGCACCCTATCTGCATGTGTTCAGGTGTGTTGCTTTGAGAAGGCCCCATACATACCTCACAACTGGACAGTTCCATACAAATATCAGAATTATCACTCTGTGCACATTCACAGTTTTCACTCATACAGCACGCTGTTTCACAACCCCTATTTTCTTGGCCCACAGGAGACTGCTGGCTTGATAAACACACAGAGCAAGCACACAAACAATCACAAACACAACTGTCAGAATTATCAATTGTGTTGTTTTGAGAAGGCATCATACATACCTCGCTGTCTGTCAGACCCCTACAAATATCAGAATTATCACTCTGTGCACATTCACAGTTTTCACTCATACAACACGTTGTTCCACAGTCACTATTTTCTTGCACTCAGGAGACTGCTGGCTTGATAAAACATACGAGACAATCATTCAAACAAGCACAAAGACAACATGATGTGTAAGACCTGTTCCCCATGATTATGTTGTTGTGGCTTGTGTCTGTGCCAAGGTCTCTGCTGTTTTTTCATTCTGCTACAGTCAACCAATATTTTTTTAGACCTTCGAATTCTACTGCTAATATACTGGCTTACTATATTACGCCTAGTGTTTCTGATGACCCGCCCTTGTTGAATAATTCTATTAATAATTTTATTACACTCATTTTGAATAGTACACATTTTTACACCTCCTACAGCTAATGTTTGAATTAGTTTCCTAGTACCCACCATTTTTGGTATACCAGTCACAGCTAACAGAATTATTTAAAATTGACTTTATGACTATGATTCTGCAAGGCTAATTGTGTCATTAGAAATTCCAAATATTAGATTGCAACCAGCGGGTATCTGCATATGTGAAGAGTCTGTCACAGGTATGCCAAAAGGTTCTAAATTGTAACTATATGTATACACAAGTGTACCACTAGTTGGGCCTTTAACATGTGGTGACACTTTTTCAGGTATCAGTGTTCCAGGTGTAATTATAGGGTCAGCCTTACTTACACACACACACACACACACACAGCTGATGATTTAATGCACGGCTGCTCTGCAGTTATACTATCAGTGGCACAGTCCAATGTAACAGGTGTTTGTGTTTGTTTATTATTATGTTTGCAGCACCTCTTACCCCAATCCCTGTATGACAACGGTGTTCAAGTTTTGCACTTTTGTTGGTAGAAGGTGTATGGCCAGCTCTTAAAGACAAGCAAGAGGGGCCTGAAGAAAGTTTCAAAATGTCATTATGCTTTTGGGCTGCTGCCGTGGTTGCAGGCACTGTGTGTGAGGATGGTCCAGCCTTGTTAGTAGGGTGCTTTTTCTGTCTGGATAGCCTTGAATATGCGTGATGCCTTCTTGCAGACTTTTGAAATACAGCTTCTATATGATTAAATTCGGTATCACCTAGTAATAAAAAATTAGAGAACATAAATATATCAGCACTATACACCGTACTGACTACATCCTGGATTCAAACATGCAATATACCAACATATTAAATAGTTTGCTACAATGAGTCACACATAATTAAAACTATAAAATCAGAAAAACTATGTGATTTAAAAACATAGCCATGCCCAAAACTTCTTAACAAATATTGTACAAACACATGGCAATATATTACAATTTGTGTTACAAGAAAGCATGCTAAATTTATAAAAAAAAAGAAAATAATTGCAAATACCACCACAGCAGCCCCCTTATCCATCTGCAGCACCGTAAAAATAAGTCATTAGTTTTCAGTTAATGCCCCACACTATTAAAAACTTTAACACATACCCTCTGTTTTGTCTTCATTAATCGATGTTGTTTTATTTTCAGATGTGGACTCTGGCTGAACAGTTTCTGTTAAAAATCAATGCAGTATATATGTGACCACTAACCAGATAGCGTTTTCCAAGCATACTGTGTGTAGTCAAACAGCTATTACTTCTCTACACTTTAAAAACAGTATTTAGCTAGTTTTAAACTTCAGCAGTTTTTTTTTTCCATCTATCTACAAAGTGTAGGGGTCAATAAATCCATTTGCTAGAGGGTTTAGAACCATGTGTAGACATTAATTGAAACAAATTACCAAAATGTATATTAACAAACCTTTATATTATTGCTAACCTCGCAGTTGTCAATGAATTAAACTAAGGCTCAGTGCAGCAATGTGGCTACAACACTATCAAATAAATTAATTACTATACAATACACCATAATGTAAGCAACACAGGCATGAAAATTCACTTATGCATATGTTCTCATGCAACACAGTTATAACAGAGCAGGGCAGAGGGGTTTTATGATCTTGTCTGGACTTGTCCCATAATTAAGACATTGGTACATTTAATTGGACATACCGTTGATGATGTGTGTACCTGCAGAAGAGTTGCTTTGTATACATGGGGCAAACCTGAATTAGGAAAACTTAGTTATAGTCTTATAAGCATGATTTTAAGCAATCAAAATATTACAAACAATTAAAAAGAGCACTCACCAACAGCTCCTTGTGGGTCTTCTGAATCTAGAACAGGATCATGAAAGCCAATCTGAGAAAACTGTTTTGCAAAATAATTTGCCATTTTAATGTCAAGATAACAATAGTACTTTACAGGCAACAACTTTTCAAAAGCTTACCAAAGGTTGCTCCAGGGTGGCAGAGAATCAAGCAGTCTAAAGCAACTCCTTTTATATTGTCCAAGGGGCTGTGACACGCCCCAAGCATTGTACAGAGTGACAGCCTGTGTAACAAAGACACGTGAATAGTTAAAAAATAAGTATCCAACTATTAAGCTGTAAATAAATAGCATTTTTCATACACTTTCCCAGGCATATCAATCAGCTATAGCATTTTAAAGTTAAAAAGGTATTTTGTTTTTAGGGTGGTGCCTTCTGTGGCTACCCATTTTAGAAGAATGGTAAAAGATAAAAGTTAAAAATTAGGTATCTAGCTATGGAACTGTAAGTAAATAGCATTTTCCTAAACTTTCCCAAGCTTGTTGACCATTATTTTTTAAGGTCAAACTCAGACCACTGTGGCCATTGCACAGAGACTGCACATATACCATCAACATAAATTTCTGCTCGGAGCCTGAAACACACACACATTTGCAAACCAGCTTCCAGCCCAGCAGCTTCTGTTCATTTCGGGTAACACTAAAAACATTTTGTAGAGTTTTAGATAACATTAAGCTTTTAGATACATACACAAAACAATATTTGATACAGCATATGACTTTTGATAATCTGTAAACACTTTGCAGCAGGTCAGAATTTTTATAAACCAGAGTCAAGGGCATGATAACAGAAACAAAATAAGTTGTTTTTATGATGCAGGTGACAAAAAGTTTTAAAAGTATTGTGTATGTGGGGAGAGAATTCTTATTTGCAGAAAGAAACACTGCTCCATTTACAAAATCAAACTAAAAGTATAGGGTACATTTGAAACACTAAATCCCACTTTAGACTGACAAAAAGAAAAAGAAAATTATAAAACCAGTGAGGAAAAACCAACTGTTTAATTTGACTGCTACTATACTCACTCCCAAAATTTGAAAAACAGTATTTTAAAAATACATGCATTTACTACAAAACCATTTTAATCAAATGTGGTAGTTTCACACAATCAGTGTTTTTGCTTTTTTATTTATTTATCCATTCACAGAAAATATGCACCAAGTCTGGTTTGGACCCTCTGACATGCCCTGACAAGCCTGAACAAGCCCAGATTTGCCCAACTCATAAGTGCGTCATAGCCCCGTGCCAGAAAAGGGGGTGCTTTATATCTGGGGTGGGAACACTATGTAACATCCGACGCAGTCAGAACTGCATCATTGGCACACGGGGTGGTGCTATGTCATTTCCTGTGCCACCGGAAGTGGATGTGGCATAGGGGGTGGGGCTACATCATATCCTGCGCCACCGGAAGAGGACGTGACGTGGGATGGGGGCTACGTCATATCCTGGAGGGTCATTAAAAACCCATCAATCATTTTGTCACTTAGTATGCACCAATACTACTCCCACCCCACTCACCCTGAAGTAAATCAACAGACTATGAAGCCTTAAACATATTCAGTTAATAGTTTAATAATGTTACATCCAAATCAGCTTTCTGTGTTTCGGGCAAAATACCCTTCATCAGGAAGTGGTTTCTAAAGTAAAAAACATATAAACACAATCATTACAATATTTAATTTCACAAAAATAAACATTAAATGTTTGTAAAATTACATATATATTACAGAAGAAACATTTTATTTTTATTCCATATGCAAAATAAGTTATCACCTTATTGAAAGGATAATTCTTGGAATTTTTAAATAAGTTGTCAGGTTCAACTCTCACCACTCCTGAGCTAGAAATTAATCAAAAAGCATAACATAAGTGTTACTTCATTTCAGTATATATCAAATGTCAAATTCACTCGAGGAAATAATAGTTTTTGGGGTTTTTCCTAAAAGGGGCATTTATACCAGTTCCCTGTTTATTAGCTAGGAACTGGAACTCGCTCTATTGTCGATGTGTCTCTTGCAAAAGGGCACAATTAGGGCCAATGTTATCAAGATAGTTACATTTTTTTTGATTTAACATGATCTTGTACACCTTTCACATTCCAGCTAGTGCATTTGATTTCATGAGCCATAAACCTGTTTTGATACATAGAGTAGTTGAAAAAAGTATCATAGCTACAATATTAGATTCTCCATGTGCATTTAAACCATTACCCAATCTATTAATAATCAGATAAATCAATATAAGCCCCATACTTACACTGATTATGGACACAACCTGTACATCTAACTCAACAAATTTCTTATAACAACTGATATATACACCCCAGGGGTGGATTTACACAGTATTCAGATGTATTCCAGAATACTTTCGAAAAAAGACTTTCCAGTACAGCCAATACCTCAAAAAAAGATTTAGAAACAAATATGTATCAGTTGCTGTAATGGGAAGAGGACAATAACCAGTATAAGGCTTATGCACAAATGATTCAAAAGTATACTGGAATCCCACCCCACCCCACTCACCCTGAAGTAAATCAACAGACTATGAAGCCTTAAACATATTCAGTTAATAATTTAATGATGTTACATCCAAATCAGCTTTCTACATTTCGGGCAAAATACCCTTCATCAGGAATTGGTTTCTAAAGTAAAAAACATATAAACACATTCATTACAATATTTCATTTCACAAAAATAAACATTAAATGTTTGTAAAATTACATATATATTGCAGAAGAAACATTTTATTTTTATTCCATATGTAAAATAAGTTATCACTTTATTGAAAGGATCATTTTTGAAATGTTTAAATAAGTTGTCAGGTTCAACTCCCACCACTCCTGAGCTGGAAATTAATCAAAAAGCATAATATAAGTATTACTTCATTTCAGTATATATCAATTGTCAAATTCACTCAAGGAAATAATAGTGCTAACATTTTCCACACTATTTCTCAAATACTATCTTAACTTTCAATGTTCCGCATTGACGCTTCACTCAACATGCTGCCTGTAGCAAATTCAAACACATATTATTTAGTTTTCTAGTTATTTCCATGTATATCATTAGCTTATCGCCAAGTAAGACTTCAACATTCTAGCTTAAATTTCCTAAATTTAACATCTTAATTAGCACTCCTGTTGAATTCCAGTCTGACCTAGGTCATTACACTTTAAATTTACTTTGCATAGTGCGGTCTTTGTAAATGTTCATTCTCTCTACATTTCAACTCAAAGAGATTAGTTCCACTCCTCCTTCAATTATATTCATTATTTAGACAACAATCTGACCTGTAAATTCCATTTACTTTTTTGCCAAAAGGGCAGTGCTTGTCGGCAGTGGCGGAGGAATATCCGGTGCAGCCGGTGCAGTGGCACAGGGGCCCGACACACTTAGGGGCCCAATAAGTTAATCAGTGTTTCGCTTTTTTTTTGTCAAATATTCCACATTTTTTGACTGTCTGACGTGTTTGTGACAGTCAACCCAGTCCCAGACAGCTGACTGAGCTGTCAGTGTGCCACGCCCGATGACGTACTGCAGATGGCAGCAGAGAGTCTTGCAACACAGAATGCCGAGAGGGACTAAAGCTGCTGCCTGCACTGTGATGGATTGTGCTGCGCCCACCTGCATGCAGAGTAGCAGAACCAGAGAGAGAGCACCCGACCCACAGGGTCATTTGAGTCATTAAATAAATTTAAGTGTTCATTTGCAGGGCCCTCCTCTGCGGCTCTGCCTTCTCTCAGTGTGGTGGAGTGTCAATGCAGACCCCGGTGAGTGGCTTCCATTGATACCGGGTGGTGCCACATGGAAAACACAAACTGTGTACCCCACCACACTCCCGAGTGGCAAGCACCCCATGGACTTCATTCTGGTAATGAGTCCAATCAGAGTTCAGTCGGTGACAGCATACGCCACTGCGTATTACGTAAGTGCGGTAACGGTTGGCAGTTTTGGTGGTAGCAAGATACAAGTAGTTAAGAGTTGGCAAGAAAGGTTCTTGAGGAGCATCGGCCAGGCTGTCAGCAAGGAGACCAACTGATCCTAAAATATTTTTTAAAATATTACAAATTCCATTATGTGTCAGCGTCTGGTTAGGCAGAGAGCATTAGAGGAGCAGGCAGTGACAGGTAAAGAAATTCCATGCTTCACGGAACGACTGTTGATGGCGACTGGTGGTGGTCCACTGAGACTGCACTCAGGCTCTGATGAGTGGGACTACTGGAGGTCTGATCTGGAGAGGATGGACAACAGGACACCACCAGTTAGTACCAAATCAAGTATATTTAAACCTCTACTTTTCCCTTGATTTTTAATTAGGTGTGTTTCAGACTGCATCTTTTAATGATATCTTGAAAAATATAACCCATTACTAATGCTCCCACAGTTTCATGTTTTGCCCAATCTATTTCTTGGTCAAGAGATTAAAATGTCCCACAGTTAATGCAGCAGATCCCCTTTTTCAGAATATGAGATTTCTGTAAGGTATTATATATGAATCAGTCTCAGCTAATATCTGGTGGGAGAGGTAACAATTTTCAGTGACTGGGTTCCTTGGCTTGTGGGTAGTTATTGGTTAGCAGAGGGAAGTAGAAGTAGAGCTTGAAGACAACTAAAATGTATGGCAGCCTAATATTGCAATTTTTTTGTATTTTATATTTTTATTGAGCCAGTTCAGTACAGATTTATATATTATTAATCATCATATGGTTACATTAATTCTTCACATCTTACCATTTACTACATTGCATCTCTCTCTACACGTCATATTCATATGTTATGGTTAGTTTTGAATTCCTGTTAGGTGTTCTGATTTTCGAGACCAGTCATGATTCCTTTCTGTTTCTGTTTAATCCTTCTGGGTAGGGCTGCATTTGTGACCCTGAGCGTGACCCCTCCCCAATCCATTCAGGCTTCTTTACAAGGGGCTTTCCCTACACAAGGGTAATCCAAGAAGGACTGTTCCCCCCCTGCCCAGTCATGAACCTGCTTTTCCTTAGCCATGTCTGCTATTCCTGTTTTATTCCCATCGACTGCCTGCTGCTTCCCCCCTTTTTGATATTGTAAAATTTCTGTTGTTGGAAAGGCTTTGTGGTAGAGACTGAGGGAGAAGCTGAGCTGTAGTACACTTTGTAGAGCTTTGCCCAGGAGGCAGCAATAACCAGGAAGGACAATTGGGTGTACTCTAGTTTGGTTTACATTCCCTCAACAGACATCACTACAGTAACAGCTGGCTGTACAGTATAGTAGCTTTCAGAAAGTAAAGGTTGGTGCTAGTTATTTGTTCTGTGGCAGTTTATTGACACTTGAAGGCAACAACACATACAGTCATTGCCTGACATGAGAAGCACTGCACAAGAGTGTTAATTTGCATACTCTGTTTTCACTTGCTGAGAGAGATTGCTTGGACCTGCATCTACTGTGACCACACAGGACT
Organism: Neoceratodus forsteri; assembly: GCA_016271365.2. Classification (NCBI taxonomy): domain Eukaryota; kingdom Metazoa; phylum Chordata; order Ceratodontiformes; family Ceratodontidae; genus Neoceratodus; species Neoceratodus forsteri. Next base: position 185,319,481 of record JADMNL010000022.1, read on the forward strand.
TATATTACGAACATACATAATAACATACCAAGAAGGCTGTAGAAGAAGTCCATTTGGTCTGTCTAATCTGCCTGTATTGTAGGGTCCACAGCTTGAGCTACTATCCCTGTCCCCCTTAACTCCTCACATCCTTTGTCTTGGAGCTCTTTTTAAACAATCCAGCAAATCAGTCACAACACTCCCCACATAGTAAAACAGCAAAAGAAGTCTCAGGTATATTTAACCAAACTTTCCAAAGTTTACGATCTCTCCATAAGAGTGTACAGCCTTTCCAGGTACAAGCACAGCAACCAGCAACGGCTAGCTCCTAAAGTTTCATCAAATCTTTAGCTTTAACTCTTACAGTGAGGTAAACTTTGAAAGGTTTGGTTAAAAGTACCTGGGACTTCCTTTGTCCTTTTACTGTGTGGGGAGTACTGTGACTGATTTGCTGTACTGTTGTTAATTTTGTCACTGAGCACCCTAACCTTGCTGAGGCTCTTTTTATGTCTAGCTATTTTTAAAACTACACATTTTTTTTTTTTTTTTAGCTAACAAATTTATGCCCGTAAGTGGGAGGAGGGCTGATATTGAAGCATTGTTGCTGGTGTCTTGTCTGTCTGCCCATTTTGCTCATGGCAGTAGAAAATTTGAGGGAGGGCGAGGGGGCTCACAATAAAAATCTGCACTGGGGCCCATCTTTCTGTTCCTCTGCCACTGCTTGTCGGTGCAGTCATTCCTATCTTTATCACTTTACCTATGCAAACAGAGGACAAGCTCTGTAACTTTTATTCCACAATCTTCTCCTTACTCATACAATAGTGTTCATTACTTACATATAAGTGCTTCTTGTAGCTCCTAGGTGGGAATTAAAGCACGGGGGCTTTCTACGCTAGTTTTATAGCAATAACTCCTCCCCTGAATCTGGCAATGACGAATAACATCAAATGACAGGCTTAATCAGCCTGTTCTGTGTGCCAGACTCGCCTCTCTGTGGCACCTAATTACCACATTACTAGGTGTCAGGGGAGCTAATAATTTGTACTATTTCTCCAGGATATGTTTATCTATGGCAAAAATATATTTATACTAAGTATAAATTATATTTCTCAACATCCTCACAATTTTAAAGGAAAGTACCTCACTGAGGGCTGGTCCATATTGAATAAAAAGATATTGTTTGAGCTTATGTTGCTTTTTTATACTATATTTACATTTTCAAAGAATCGGTTGCCAGTCTATTACCTCGTTCAGTCCAAATTTGGGATTATTAGTTTGGAAGTAATCAATATAAATTGCCTCTCTTAACAAAAGTTTATTATTATAATTTCCGTCTCTTTTTTTTTAAAAAACTTTTTCTATACCAAAGTACCATAATGTTGGTATCTGGTGCCCCCTTTCAATAAAATGTCTAGCTATGGGTGATGTTGAGTCTTTATTTCTTATGTAAACTTTATGTTCTGCTATTCTCTGCTTCAATGGTCTTTTAGTTTTTCCAATATGCATAAGGTCACACGGGCATTTAATGTCATATATGAGTCCTTCTGTCTGACAATTAATAAAGTCTTTAATTTTAAAATCCTCATTTTTACTGATGTTTCTTATGTTTTTAACTTAATAAGTATCGTGACAGTGAATACATCTCCCACAATTGAAATCCCCTCTTAGCTCTTCTTTTTTAAATAATACCTGCTGATTTCTTTTTTGTGGTATGTTATGTTCAGTATGCACCAAATGGTCAGATAAAGATTTTACTTTTTTAGCCACTACTTGAGGGCCCATCTGGAATGCTTTTTCTCCCATATTCGTGGACTTCAGTACACTCCGATGTTTATTAACCACATTCTTAATCGGTCCAAAAATATCACTGTATTTAAGTGACAAAACAATTTTATTATCCATAGATTCCATCACATTTCTTAATTTCAATAACAAATGTTTTCTTTCTTTTCCTAAGGCTCTTTCTTTTGCTTTCTCTAATGTTTTTGCTTTATATCCTCTGGCCTCAAATCTATGGGTCATTTCTTCTGTTAATGTCATTACATCTGTATCTTCAGAACAATTCCTTTTCACTCTTAAACATTGACTATATGGAACTGATTCCACCAAATTTGTTGGGTGGAAACTGTCCGCTCTCAAGATTGTATTTCTGTCTCTTATTTTTCTGTACATTTTTGTTAACAGACGTTACTCCTTCTGATAGATCAGTAGATCCAGAAAAGGAATTTCATTAGGTTGTAATTTAATGTAAATTTCAAATATTGTGTACATTCATTCAGAAATTTATAAAATTCCAACAATTCCATCTCTGTATCATCTCATATAACAAAAATATCATCAATAAAGTGGTTCCATTGTACAATATTATTCAAAAAGGGGTTGTCTTTATACACACAATTTTCCTCAAACCAATTCATATACCAAACCAATATATATATAAATATATTTTTGCCATAGATAAACATATCCTGGAGAAATAGTAAAAATTATTAGCTTCCCTGACACCTAGTATTGTGGTAATTAGGTGCTGCAGAGAGGCAGATCTGGCACACAGAACAGGCTGATTAAGCCTGTCATTTGATGTTATTCATCATTGCCAGATTCAGGGGAGGAGTTATTGCTATAAAACTAGTGTAGAAAGCCCCCGTGCTTTAATTCCCACCTAGGAGCTACAAGAAGCACTTATATGTAAGTAACGAATACTATTGTATGAGTAAGGAAAAGATGTGGAATAAAAGTTAAAGAGCTTGTCCTCTGTTTTCATAGGTAAAGTGATAAAGATAGGAATGACTGCACCGACAAGTGCTGCCTTTTTGGCAAAAAAGTAAATGGAATTTACAGGTCAGATTTTTGTCTAAATAATGAATATAATTGGAGGATTGGAACTAATCTCTTTCTTTGAGTTGAAATGTAGAGAGAATGAACATTTACAAAGACCACACTATGCAAAGTAAATTTAAAGCATAATGACATAGAAACATAGACTTTGACGGCAGATAAGGAACACTTGGCCCACCTAGTCTGCCCATGACCTATGTCAGACTGAAATTCAACAGGAGTGCTAATTAAGATGTTAAATTTAGGAAATTTAAGCTAGAATGTTGAAGTCTTACTTGTCAGTAAGCTAATGATGTACTTGGAAATAACTAGAAAACTAAATAATATGCATTTGAATTTGCTGCAGGCAACATGTTGAGTGACGCGTCAATGCGGAACATTGAAAGTTAAGACAGTATTTAAGAAATAGTGTGGAAAAGGTTAGCACTGTTATTTCCATGAGTGAATTTGACATTTGATATATACTGAAATGAAGTAATATTTATAGTATGCTTTTTGATTAATTTCTAGCTCAGGAGTGGTGGGAGTTGAACCTGACAACTTATTTAAAAATTCCAAAAATTATCCTTTCAATAAAGTGATAACTTATTTTACGTATGGAATAAAAATAAAATGTTTCTTCTGCAATATATATGTAATTTTACAAACATTTAATGTTTATTTTTGTGAAATGAAATATCGTAATGAATTTGTTTATATGTTTTTTGCTTTAGAAACCAATTCCTGATGAAGGGTATTTGGCCAAAACGTAGAAAGCTGATTCGGATGTAACATTATTAAATTATTAACTGAATATGTTTAAGGCTTCATAGTCTGTTGATTTACTTCAGGGTGAGTGGGGTGGGCTTCCGGTATACTTTTGAATCATTTGTGCATAAGCCTTATACTGGTTATTGTCCTCTCCCCATTACAGTAACTGATACATATTTGTTTCTAAATCTTTTTTTGAGGTATTGGCTGTACTGGAAAGTCTTTTTTTGAAAGTATTCTGGAATACATCTGAATACTGTGTAAATCCAACCGTGGGGTTTATATATCAGTTGTTATAAGAAATTTGTTGAGTTAGATGTACAGGTTGTGTCCATATTTAATATAAGTATGGGGCTTATATTAATTTATCTGATTATTAATAGATTGGATAATGGTTTAAATGCACATGGAGAATCTAATATTGTAGCTATGATACTTTTTCAACTACTCTATGTATCAAAACAGGTTTATGGCTCATGAAATCAAATGCACTAGCTGGAATGTGAAAGGTGTACAAGATCATGTTAAGTCAAAAAAATGTAACTATATTGATAAAATTGGCACTAATTGTGCCCTTTTGCAAGAGACACATCGACAATAGAGTGAGTTCCAGTTCTTAGCTAATAAACGGGGAATGGGTATAAATGCCCTTTTAGGAAAAAACCCGTGCATGGTGCAACTGCTCTGAATATCCCACCCAATGTCTTTTACTCTGTTTGACCTCAAGCTGTAAGTGGTCACAAAGTTGATTTGATCTGGTTTGTCCTCTTTTGTTGAAATTCCTTCAATCAATGCTTCCCTGTCTAAGTTACTACATGCTTCTGTAGCCGTTTATATTGTATTCCTACTATATCCCCTTGCTAAAAACCTTTGTTCCTGAATTTTAAGTTCTTTTTGCAGTTCTGTCTCAGCACTACAATTCCTCTTAATTCTATAGAACTGGCTTTTGGGCACATTCTCTACTGTGTGGTGAGGGTGACAGCTACTAGCAGGAAGTATAGTGTTCCTGCCAGTTGTTTTCCTAAACATATTGGTTTCTATGCTTCCAAACTGGTTCACCTTTATTTTTCCAAGTCCAAAAAGGAAATTTCACCTTTACTGCCTGAGCATGTAAATCTAAGATTTGTATTAATACCATGTAAGTAGGAAAGAAATTCATCAAGTTTTGAGCTGTCACCCTGCCACACAAGTAGGATGTCATCAATAAAACCCTTGAAAAGTTTTATTTTCTTCTATAGGGGTTTATTTGTCTATCCCATATCACATCTTCTTCCCAAAAAATGAGATAAAGATTTGCGTAATTGGGGCCAAAACTTGCCCCCATTGCAGTACCCTTTTCTTGTTTATACATCTCATTTTGGAACCAGAAATAGTTTCCTTCTAATCCTATTCTTGTCAATTCTACCAGAAAGTCAGTATCTGGTCCAGCTCCTGCATCTCTTTTGTTGAGAGAGTATCTCATGAGGTGAGGGGGGAGCCCTCGTGAGGTATGTTTGTACAAAATGACTCGACATCTAGAGTCACCAACATACTGTTCTCATCCACGTTTATGTCGTTAAGGGTTTTTAACACATTCCCTGTGTCTCTCAAAAATGATGGTAAATTGACAACCAGGGGCCAGATATTCAAATCTTTGTGCTGAGTGCAAAATATTTGCACAGGTTTAGCGTGGGATTAGCGTGGGTTTGCTATATTCAAAAGGCCAAATAGCACGTGCAAACTGCATTAGCGCCGGGCAAAATCATAATGTATGTAAGGGGCAAACTGAGGGTGTGTGTACATGAATACAGGTGCAATGCTATATTCAGTGACTAGTGCCACGTAAAATGGTTTTACACGACTTAGTGTGACACTTAGCGCAGTGCACATTACCACCCAGAAAAAGGTAGTCTTAACCCTGGGCAATCAGCTTTGCACAATATTTTGGCTTTGCATGGTGTTTGCGTGGCTTTGCACGACTCTAACAAATAAATATGACACATAGACAAAGCTAGACATAGAGGAAACATGCTGCTCACTGATGGCATCACAACGATGCCATCATCTGCCACCATACAGCACACACCTGCAGACCACTGTTCTGTGGACACCAACAGATGCCAGCACACACATGCAGCACTGTGGGCATGGAGAATGTTGAGGGGAGAGTGTATGGGTGGCCAGGCTATGCCACAGACCAGGTGTGGCCACAAGGCTAGAACACATCACGCAGTGCACATGGGCCAGTACTGGGAATACCCCAACACCAGTGTGCCTTTCTGATAATATATGCCTCCCCGGCCACATACTGCACAGCTGTACAACTGCCACAGCACACAAAGTCGGACATGTATATGTCCATGTGAGCATCCCATGCCAGAGGTGCAGCATCTGTGGGTCACACAACAGTGTAACAGTAATGTCCACTGTCAGTAAACACCTGCATGTTGGGCCTGTCACTGTGTATAGTGCAGTCATCAGCACTGCTCTACACACAATAGGCAGTGCTGTGTCCACACACTACTGGCCCCCTTGTAACTGTAGTATTTGCTGTGTACTGTAGCATGACCTACAGTATGACAGTTGCATGCAGCACCACCACCATCTGTGCCTATGCTGTGTTGTCCCCTGGGATACAATATTCTATGCTATGCTGTACTGTTTACATGTAGCCTATAGCTATCATTATGCACTGCCAGACTGACCTACAGGTGGAGCTGCAGTCAGACCTGGACAGCCCCTGTACTTCCAGACTGACCTACAAATGGAGCTGTGGGACCCTGCAGTAACGCTGGGAAAATTGCATGCAAATCAGGGCATAATGAGATGCTAATCTGGATGTTTGCCCAGAGACTACCTAAGGATGCTCATTTGCATGTCACTTTTGAATATGGCAAAGTTTAGCACCAGGCAAATGTGTTTGCACCAGGCTAACGGTTTAGCTCTGTGCTAAACCCGCACAAATGTGTTAGCACTGCACAAACAGTTCAGGGAATATTATACAGTTTTTAACACTGTACTTTCACAAGCACTGCTGCCTGCAGCTGTACTGGGTCCACACATTTGCTGGCACACACATTGACCACATAGTTCACCTCTACCTACCTTCACGTCGCTGTGCAATGTGTTGCTGTTGTGGTTTGCACTTCCTGGTTGTTATATTCAGAGCAGTCTTATTCCAGGGCTAAGCTTGCCCTGCGCTCCCAGCCCAGTTTGCCCGGACTCATTCCCATGCTATATTCAGAAGCTGTTTGCCCTGGGCTATTCCTTTTGAATATAGTTTTCTTTGTGCTCCGGGCTAAGTTTGCCTGCTGGGCAGTGTTAATTTAGCCCTGGGGCAAAGTTTTGAATATCTGGCCCCAGGTCTTTTACCTTGTCATCAACCAATTTTGCTAGTGGCTCAGTTACACTGCTTATGCCAGAAATAATTGGCCTAACTTGTGGGGGGGGGGGGGTCTATCACTGATTTATGCACTTTTGGAAGTAACTAAAATTGTGCCTTCATTGGAGTTTCTGTGCTCAAGAAGTTTTGTTCCTTTTCATTAATAAGCCCTTCCTTTCCTGCTCAAGAAATAAAATCATCAATTTCTTTTTTAAGTTGATGAGAGCAGTCTGATTTTACTTTCTTATAATATTCAGTATTACAGCGTTGTCTCCTTGTTTCTTTAATGTAGTTCTTTGTATTCTGAACTATAATACTGCCCCCTTTATATGTAGGTTTTATAGTAACTGATTCATCCATCTTTAATGATTTAATTGCTTGTTTCTCATTAAAGGTTAGGTTACTAAATCTAGCACAACGTCTTCTTTTCTCAGTTCTTCAAGCTCTTTCTTGCAGAGTTTTTGAAATGTGGTGACTACAAATGGGTGAGGGGGAAGAATGTGTTGGGTTTCCTTCTTACTACCTCTTCTGGTAAATCATTTATTGTTTGCTTAGCTATCTCAATCTGCCCCCCCCACCATTTTTAAACTCTGCAAGTGCCCTTAAAGTTTTCTGGCCCAGATATTCAAACTGCACCAGGCTGTGGTGCAAGCCTGGGCGCAGCTCGGTTTTGTTGCACACGGGTGTGGCCTGGGCGATATTCAACGGAGCTACGCTATGGTGCAACAGCTTTGAATATCGCACTTAATCACCCCCCACTGGTAGCGCAGTGGCACTGCACCAGCGCCAAGTGGTCAGAGGGAGCATGGTGATGCGTGGCGCAAGTGCCATTGCGCCATGCACAGCACCTGCGATATTCAAACGGGCACATGCAATGGGGCCATAAGTTCGCAGCACACAGGGGCATTTCATCTCATTATGGCCCCATTTGCATAGCCAATGCATGCAGAGACCGATCCCCGACGACTTGGTGCCTGGCGCCCCTGCCAGCAGCCGCCGGGACCGACGCCCCTGCAGCCCAATCGCTGGAAGTCCCATAAGAGAGAACAAAACGTCTATCATCCCTGGTGGTCTCAGTGACCACTGTGTGCCTGCACCCGGGCATCACTGTATTCCTCCCCAAGTCCAATATCCCTGCTGGTCCAGTGGACGCTGAGCCAGATCACGGGCATCATTCATCATCCTCAAGTCCAATATCCCTGGTGATCTAGTATGCCCCCACCCCAACTGCCCACTGAGCCCCACCACACTCCCCGTCAGATGAGTGATCAGCACCACCATGCAGCCCACCATCATGCGACCCACGACAGCCCGGTGGGGCTGCCGCCCAGTGGTTCACAGCAGGCGGCAATGGGCATGCAGTGCATCTGCGTACTACTTTCAGTCTAGATATGGGAATGAATCATTCACATATCTGGACTAATCTGGTATGGGCTGCACGCCCATGGCTAGCTGTGAACCAGCGGCGTGCAACTACGAGCTGTCAGTGGGCAGGCAGCGGGTGGGTGGTGCTACCCGCTGGCTGACGGGGAGGTGAAGATGATGAGCTCGGCAGGCAGATGAACGGCATCACTCAGATCACCAGGGATGAACTTGAGGTGACGAATGATGCCCGCTGGCTCAGCGCGTCCACTGGACCACCAGGATATTGGACTTGGGGAAATACAGTGATGCCCGCGATCAGGGCACATAGCAGTCCACTGGACCACCAGGGATATTGGACTTGGGGGGGTCATTATAGATGCCAGCCATCGGGTCATATGGGGGTGCCACGAGGTGCGGCAGGAACTCAGGTGGCCACCCACAGGTGGCAGCTGCTGTGTTGCACCCTGGAATGCGGCAGCTCACCTGTGGGTGGCCATCACTTGTTCCTTTTTTTGGGGGTGTAACTTTGTGCAGGCGCAGGTAGGGGTTGCGCATGCATGACTCTGTACAGCCTGGGCTGAATATCAGGCTGTGCGGGTTATGCATGGGCACGCCCCCCCCACCTGAGCCTGCATACATTACTGATGCGCTCCGGTGCATCGGGATTTGTGCAGTGCACTTTTCCCTTTTAAATATCTCACTGGGACACATCAGTGGGTTGTGCATGGTGCAACACTGTTGCGCCATGCGCAACCCTTTTGAATATCTGGGCCTCTGTGTACACATTTATTATTTCTTCAGCATTATCTGTATTTTCAGTAGTTTCTACAATGCTAACATCCTGACCATCTGCATTCACATTTCTAACTGTGTTCAAGTCTATTTGTCTCCCCATTTCACTATCTTTATAGTAGTAACAATGCAAACTCAGAACTCTGCACAAATTACTTCAATCTAAAACAATCTCAAAGAAGTTTAAATCTGTGGCTGGCACACAGGAAAGACCTTTATTTAAGACACTTACTTCCACTCTCTGTGAGTGTCCTATCAGAGAGATTTATTATGTTTTGCTGATCTTCTTTCTCTGGCATTATTACTTGTGTCATTTCTTCTGTTGATGACCTCCCTGATTTCTGTGTTCATCTTCTTCGTCGTCTAGTTCGTCTTTGTGTACTTGGTAGCGTTCCTTCCAATTCCTTCATCTGTATTGTCTGTCAGTCTAAAAAAAAACACTTTAGACTGTTCCGAATCACTTATTTCTGAGGTACTAGTACAGCTTATGCAACTTCCTCCACTTGTTCAACTGTCTCCTCTTATTCCCCCCGATGTTGTCAGTGTCTTTAAAATGGAAATGTACTCTGGACTTATTTCTTCTTGGACATTTGTTGTGTCCCTATTTATTTTTATAGGTATTCTTCTTCAGCCAACTAAAAATGTATCCCCTTATATAATCATTTTCATCATGGGTGCATTTGCACTTCTTTGACTCCTGCTATTTTAGCTCTTTCTGCAGTTCAACTTTAAATTTGCTGAAATTACTATTATCTGAAAATGTTTGTAAGACAGTCTCTTTTTCAAGTCCTCCTCTATTTCAATCTGATCTTTTTAAAATTTTCTTACTATCAATTCCATCCATTTTCCGGTGGCATCTCTTGAGATCTGTCTCCATTCATTCATAAAGCTTTCATCATCCAAACTGAATGAGGGGTCCTTAGTGATGCAAAATCCCTGCAGTGTTCTTCCGGCAATAGTAGAAGGGGATATATCTTGTTAAATGTTAAATTTCAGCCAATCAGAGCATGCCACGTCATTTGACAGGTGGGCGTGGCCTAAAATTGACCAATCAGAATCGTCCCTTTTCCAACCGGAAGTTCCGCCTTCCCTGCACCATGGCAATGACTTGCCACCCCCTTCCTGCCACAGGAAGTGACATGCATTTTTGTTCTCGAACCCGGAAGTCCTCCCCTTTTCTATGCTGTACGTGCCTCCTTCTTCCCCTCCTTTTGCATCCGTGCCACAGACTCACACCTGAGTCCCTCCACCTCCTATTCCTCTCCTGGCATTGGAGTGCTAGCAGCTCCTCGAGCCCCTCTCCTCGGACCCCGGTTCGGCGTCCTAGCTTGCACCAGGGTCCCTCCTCTCACATTGCAACCCAGCCGCACCATCCTAATTCACACCAGGTTCTCTCTGCCCTTTCCCTCTTGCACCCCTGCTGAAACATCCTAGCTCAAACTCGAGTCCTTCTCCTTGATCCACCCACCTCTTGCACTCGGGTCCCTCCCCCTCACATCGCAATGCCACCGCACCATCCTAGTTCACACCAGAGTCCCTCCACCTTTTCCCCACTACACCCCTGCTGCAGCATCCTAGCTCAAACACGTGTCCGTCTTCTCGATCCACCCACCTCTTGCACCCGAGTCCCTCTTCCTCCACACCACCCTGCTCCCTCCTCCATACCCTGCCACTGTGTCCTAGCTCAAGCCTTGAGTCCCCCTCCTCCATTCCCTTCCCCTCAAACTCCTGCTCCCCTCCTTCTTCTCCCCCTCCCCATCGCACCCGAGTCCTAGCACCTTCATACCACCTATTCACTCACTATTCATTCACCCCACCTGTTGGTCCAGGGGATATAAGGACAGGATGTGTGTAAATGCTTTGTGACTTGGAAATCTGTATAAGGAAAACATCATCACACATCTCTGTATAGATAGGTTCTATGTCTTTTGGTTATTTTTATAATGTTTGTAATTATTTTTGTCTTGCTGCCTGTATGTTTGAAATGAAATGTCCCTGCTTTTGTTACTTATAGAAACATAGGCTTTGATGGCAGATAAGGACCGCTTGCCCCCCGTCTGCCTCTACCTATTGGAGATGCTGCAGATCCTAGTTACTCTAGCCATCAGCTGACTTCCTCCTACCCCCACTATTAATTGCCTTATGTCTGTCTCATGTATTCTTGAATTCACTGTTTTTACCTCACAACCTCCTCAGGAAGGCCATTCCATGTCCACAACCCTCTCTGTGAAACAATACTTCATGTTGCCCTTGAGCTGTCCCACTCTTATCTTCAAATTAGACCCTTGTTCTTGCACATCACTTTTTCTGAAAGATGCTATCCTCTTGGACTTTGCTGATTTGCTTGAGGTACTTGAAAGTTTCTATCATGCCCCCACTCCCTCCTCGAGGGTACACCTATCAATCTAATTTAGTCAGTCTTCATATGGTTTCTGGTGCAGACCCTGCACCATTCTAGTTGCCCTCCTCCTGACTGCATCCATCCTGTCTATGTCCTTGTGAAGATGGGTTCTCCAGAACAGCAAGCGTTACTCCAGATGGGGTCTCACCAGCTGTCTGTACAGAGGAATGACAACTTCTTGTTTTCTACTGGTGATGCCGCTCCCTATGCATCCCAGTATCCTCCAGCCCTCCTTACTGCCTTCACACATTGTCTGCCTACCTTTAGGTCACCTGATATGACTACCCCCAGGTCCCTTTCCATTTTTGTTGCAGTTAGTACCCTTCCCCCCAATTATGTACACTTGACCTGAGTTTTTGTTTCCCAGGTGCATTTCTTTGCACTTTTTTTGCATTGAATCTAAGCTGCCATACTTTTGACCATTCCTCAAACCTTGCCAAGTCCCTTCTCATCCTTTCAATCCCCTCACCTTGTGTATCAACTCTGTTGCTGATTTTTGTCTCATCTGCAAAGAGGCATACTTTCCCTTCCAGCCCCCACTGCAATGTCACCTATAAAGACATTAGAGAGGATCAACCCCAGTACTCAACCTGTGGTGTCCTGCTGGCATCTCCCTTTCTTTTGAGTGTAGTCCATTTACTATTACCCTCTGCATCCTTTTGTTCAGCCAATTTTTTATCTAGGCTACCACCCTAGGACCCACTCCCAGGCTGGCTAATTTGTTTATTAATCTTGTGTTCATGACTGAGTCAGATACCTTGCTAAAGTCTAGGTGTGACATGTCCATATAGAAACATAGACTTTGATGGCAGATAAGGACCGCTTGACCCCCCAGTCTGCCCATTTCCCTACCTAGAGGATAAGCTGCAGATCCTATTTAACCAACAGCCTATTTCTTCCTCCCCCCAACAAAAATAGCCTTATGTCTGTCCCATGTATTCTTGAATTCTCCCACAGTTTTAGACCCCACAACCTTCTCAGTAAGGCTGTTCCATGCATAGTCCCTCCCTGGTCTACTATTTTAGTTACCCAGTCAAAGAATTCTATTAGATTAATTTGACATGATCTTCACACTGTGAATCCATGCTACTTTCTGTCATGTGCCCTGCTGGCCTCTAGGTACTGAACAATTCTTTCTTTCGAAGGTGATTCCATCACAGTATAGGCAGTATAGCGCAGTGGTTTAAGGCTCTGGGCTGCAAATCTGGTGCCATCCAGCAGACCAGACCTAGGTTTGAATCCCACAGCTTCCACTTGCATGCTGTGTGACCCTGAGCAAGTCATTTAACTACCCTGTGCTCCCAGGTTGCACCTGTAAAAAAGCTTTCAGCTTAGTGTGTCTCACCTGGTTAAACAACTAAAATAAAAAAAAAAGTTTCCCTACCACTGAGGTCAAACTAACAGCTCTGTAGCTTCCTGCCTCTGCCTTGCTCCCACTTTTGTGAAGGGGAATCAGATCTGCCTTCCTTCAGTCCTCAGGTACCACACCATACTCCCATGATTTGTTAAAAAGGGTAGTCCATGGTGTCACTAGCTCGCCTCTTAATTCTTTTAGAATTCTGGGGTGAATCCTGTCAGGCACCATTGCCTTGATCACCTTGAGTTTTAGGAGGTCTTTCAGGATCCTTTCTTCTGTGAATGGACTTGTATCACAGCCCCCCAACCCATCCAGAATGCCTGTATTGTATGAGTATGGTATTTTATATATGGAAAGTGCAATTAGGTGACCTCCTTGAAAATTAGTTTAGCTCAATAGAGCTCCATCTCTTTTCATAGTTTGTGAATAAAAACGTCTGATACTTGCTAATGTTACCTATGAATGTCCTATTAATATTCTACAGAACACTGTGTGTGTGGGGGGGGGCATCATTTTGAAGTATGTACAGTAGTTAAAGGAAGATCCATCTAGTTCTATGAAAAGCTGTCTAGCATGCAAGCAATATCAGCACAATACTCAAAAAAGGCTCTCTAAACTGAAAATAATCACCAACATTTGAATTACTGTATTTAAAAACATCATGGTAGGCAGAAAAGCAATGACAGTCCATCCAGTCTGCCAATGGTTAGCTATTTAACTTCATGATCAGGATTTCATGCAAATGTACATATTTGTTATATCATCTTTTTTCTTGAAATCTTCACTGTGTGGCAATCTCGATGGTATAACATGGCAGTGAACCAAAATAATAAGTAATGATAAGCACATTTGTTATATTGCTGTAACGGGATCAAAATTTCATGCAAATCTACAAAAAATTTTTTTTATAAATGTGTTCATGGAATCATGCTTATAAGCAATTGTAAATACTAATATATTGTTGAATATGACAATCATTCATTGAGAAACATTAGTTACTGACTTAAGTGCAGTAGGAACAGAATTTCATGCAAATGTAGTTGTTGGTGTCTTTTCATGACATCTTGATTAGGCGTTAATCTCAATGGTATAACATGGCAGTAAATCATAATAATAGGTGAAAAATAATGAATTTGTGACATAGTTGTAGTTGGGATCAAGTGTTCATGCAAATGACTACACAGTATTTTCTTATAAGTGTATTCATGGAATCATGATTATATCCTAAAGGGAATATTGTTATATTGCTTAATATGACAGTCATTCATTAGGAAATATAAATTACTGATGATAATGTGCTAGAATCAGAATTTCATGCAAATGTACACCGGGGGGTCTTTACATGAAATCTTCATTGGGTGGCAATCTGAATGGTATAAAATGGCAGTGAACCATAATAATAAGTTATGATGAACACATTTGTGACACTACCACAGCTGGGATGAAAATTTCATGCAAATTTCTCTAATACTTGTTTCACATGTTTCCTTTATGTGTCACCTTATCATTGGAGTATACTGTCTACCATTTTTCCAACACCCCTCTCTGTGCCAAAGGAGTAAGAATTTTGCACAAATATCCTCATTTTTAGACCAGTTTTGAGACCAAACTTTAATCAGTCTCATTGGTCTTTGTGAGACTGGACCAGCTCTTCGAACAAGCAAGATCTGGCAAATCATCGCCCCTTACTCCCATCCTTTTAAGACCAACTCCTACCTCTGTAAATTCCTGCCTAATATCATCATCATCGATGCTTCTACCAATGTCTTGTGTTCCTACATATAGTACTGCATCTGGGGTCACTACCTGGCTCTTTTAGTACCTCCACAGTCCTACTCTTCAGGTGAACTTTTCTAACCCCTGTAACACAGCTTTCCATCCTATGTTATTTATTCTCCTTACAAACTGTTCCATCTAGGAGGCTTTTGAATCTCTGATAGCTCCTAGCTGTCTAGGTGCCAAAGGTACTGTGCTCCTTTTCCCTCCTCCACTGGCCACTTACAGCCTTCCTTCTCTTACATTACCTCGGACAGAACCTCTGAGTTATTACTATGACTCACAAGAGAATATTCTGTCCCTTGTCTACTTTTGTGCCCCCCTGACTGTTCTCCACTCTACGTTATACTATGGTATTGTATATATGGAAAGTGCAATTAAGTGACCTCCTTGAAAATGAGTTTAGCTCAATACAGCTCCATCCCAGTTCATAGTATGTGAATAAAAATGTTTGATACTTGCTAATGTTACCTATGAATGTCCTATTAACATTCTACAGAACACTGTGTGTGTGTGTGTGGGGGGGTGCATCAGCCAACTCATAGGTAAAGAAAAAACATCTCTACACTGCTTTGGACAGAAAAATAACTACAAATCTTATCTTGTTTGTACTAAAAAAATATATATATGTCCCCCAAGTTTCCTGGGAATGTTACAGAAAAAAATCATTCTTATTGAGGCTGATAACATTTTTAACACACAATAAAAAGAAGGCAATCCACAGAAAAAGTTATCAACTTTTGTCAAGGGTTGCCAAAGTGTATTTCCCATTTACTCCAGTGGGTCAGGAAAACAAATTTCCCTTTTAACACAGAATAAAAAGATGATAATCCACAGAAAAGTGTCCCAACGTTTGTCAAGGGTTCCAAAGTATATTTCCCATTTAATCTGGTGAGTCAGGAAAACAAATTAACCTTTTAATACAGAATGAAAAGTATATAAAGTTCCCCGAATGCATTCAGAAAATGTCTGCTGTGTATTAAGTCCAAGAAAAATGCAAGTTGGGGCTACTTGTTGGAAGAGCAAATGCATAATAAGTCTGTATAGCTTGCAGAATGAAGGTACGGGGTTTAGATGCCTCTATAGTCATTGCTTCCTGATTGTATGAGTATGGTATTGTATATATGGAAAGTGCAATTAAGTGACCTCCTTGAAAATGAGTTTAGCTCAATAGAGCTCCATCTCTATTCATAGTTTGTGAATAAAAACATTTGCTACTTACTAATGTTACCTATGAATGTCCTATTAATATTCTACAGAACACTGTGTGTGTGGGTTGGGGGGGCATTAGCCAGCTCATAGGTAAAGAAAAAAAAATCACTACACTGCTTTGGACAGAAAAATAACTATACAAATCTTACCTTGTTTGTACTAAAAAAAATATACATATGTCCCCCAAGTTTCCTGGGAATGTTACAGACAAAAATCATTCCTATTGAGGCTGATAACATTTTTAACACACAATAAAAAGAAGGTAACCACAGAAAAAGTTCCCAACTTTTGTCAAGGATTGCCAAAGTGTATTTCCCATTTACTCCAGTGAGTCAGGAAAACAAATTTCCCTTTTAACACAGAATTAATAAATGGTAAGCCACAGAAAAATGTCCCAACTTTTGTCAAAGGTTGCCAAAGTATATTTCCCATTTAATCCAGTGAGTCAGGAAAACAAATTACCCTTTTAATACAGAATGAAAAGTATATAAAGTTCCCCGAATGCATTCAGAAAATGTCAGCTGTGTATTAAGTCCAAGGAAAATGCAAGTTGTGGCTACTTGTTGGAAGAGCAAGTGCATAATAAGTCTATATATCTTGCAGAATGAAAGTACGGGGTCTAGATGCCTCTATAGTCATTGCTTCATTAGATGTAAAATGACTAAATTCTGAAATCTTTGCTTACAAATAGATTATCAACCTATAGCTAGCATCCATGTGAAACACTCTGAATACTGATAAGCTTGTCGTGAATTCTTAATGAATAAGCAAAGTGATGAGACCATTGGACCGACATTTGCATGTGAAAAGGTAGTTTTGTTAAACTGTACATGGGGCGGGGGTGTTAGCAAGCTGGGAGACTCTGAAGAGCTCATATTTGACGAATAGAATAAGACAGAGATTTACATGTGAAAGGATACCTTTGTTAAGTCTTAGTATGATATCATCAACTATACAATAGGTCGATACATACATTTACATAATAGGCGTCTGCAAACTGCAGTTTTTCATAAGTTGATAAACACTATATTGTTTCTTTTTCATGAAAAGAAATGGGGGGAGGGGTAAGATGATATTCACTACATAAGGGTTGAAAATGTACCATTTGTAAAGAGACTTAGAGAACACCCAGTTTAAGGTTTGAGAACTGTAAACTGGCAATGCATCCAGCACAAAGCAGTGGCCTCTAGCTGGGTTAGAAAGTAGGATCCTTCCACAGGTGCATAGTGTGTGTACACAGGCTAACAGAGGCATTCACCTATACCAGGGGCAGATGAATAAAAACACAAGAAAGCCAAGAGAGAAAAATACCTGGTTGCCTTCTGTACTGTATAATGACTTTGGTCTGAGAAGGGTATATCCCAGTTCGTAAGATTTATCTCTAAATGATGAAAGTAAGGGACAAGGATTAAAACTAATACACAAAAAAGGAGGAATGCCTGTATCACGTTCCCTTTTATACGTGTAGCAGCAATGCAATCATATGTGCAAAGATGCATACATGGGTGCTTGCTTATACACTGTTACACTATAACAAAAATCATACATTATGGAAAAACACTGACAAACACAACCCACGTATACCACTACTGCACTACTGAATACCCATTCACTGTGAAAATCACCAAGTATACTTACAAAAATGCACAATCTGCAAATAATAAAAAAAAAAGTCTAACAACATGTAATATATAAATCAAAGGACAAGTTTATATTGTGTTGTGTAAATATACCCATCTGAGGTCTTGTGGGTGCTATGGGTTATGAGCAGATTACAGTTATGCTTCTAACTTCACAGGCAAATAACTTTTAGTGTAGCCCATGCTTCAGGACTTTTGCATTGAAGTTTTTGAAATAGAAACTGATTTATTATAAACCTTACATTGTATTTATGTTGCATTATAGGCCTTGCGCTACATGTCCTACGAGGTAAGACTTAGGGTACTGAGTATGTACTCTGTGGAGCAGAGAAGAGTGAGAGAGAGAGGGGACATGACTGAAACATTAAAGTACATAAAAGGCATTAACAAGGTGCAGGCACTGGAACTTTTTCACTTCAATAAGTCCTCCAGGACCAGGGGACCTGACCTCAGGCTGAAAGCAGGCAGGTTCTCTATCAATGCCAGGAAGTTTTCCTTCCCAGAAAGAGTGGTGGATGCTTGAAACAGCCTGACCTAATAAGTTGTGTGGCTCAGCACTGTGGGGAGGGGGGATTCAAGAATGCATGGGGTAGACACATGGCAACCCTGAGTAAGAAGAAGCCATTAGAGTGTCAAAATAGGTCTAAAACAAAAGCGGACTAGATGGACATAACGTCCTCTGCCATCAACTTCTATGTTTCTACATTTTCAAAGGTTTCATATAAGTAGCAGGGTTCTTTAATGAGGGTAGTATCCTCTGTGTTAAGCCCTTAATGCGCTATTAACTAATTATGTTGCCAAAACTGCGGTGAACATGTGTCTCTTCCTGCTGCCAGGTGTCAAGTGGGTTGCAGAAGAGTTTTCTTGCACTGTCTGGCTCCCAGTCCCTTCTCCCACAGGAAGCTCAGCCTCTTGATTACTGTAACTGCTGCTGGGCATGTTGAAGCTGGGAAATTGGGCTGAGGTAGCATCCTCAGGTGTATGAGTGAGTCCCCCACTATAGAGAGACACTTTGTGCCATTTTGTGTTTGCCTGTCACAGTTTTGAGAACCGAGAGATACTGCATGTAATCAAGGCTTCTCTGTTTCAGGAAATTATATGGGATTGTGTTTCATTCTATTGGGAAAACACATCACAGTTTCTGTGAAGTGTAACATGCTGATTTTAAATATCCTTAGTCAAATTAAAGCAACAGCAGAGTGTAAGAATTCTACAGATACAATAGCCTATTTCAACATATTGCAACCTAAACATCATACTGACTATGTCGGTACTGTCGCACTGCTCAATCTTCTTGCATAAAGTAGGCTCATCAGCAGATCTAATCATTTTGACTTTTGTGTGATGTTTCTATTACATTGACTAGCCACCGGCATGACTGTAGTGATGGCATGCTGGGAAAAGTATACTGAATTTTTTTGTTTGTGAGTGGGAGAATGGATGGAGGAGGCAGACTGTGTGTGTGTGTATAGGGGTGAGGGGGTGTACCCTGGTTAGTAGGCTAGAATGTTGGTTACAGTGCCATGGATTTTAAAAACTGCGTAGACCAATCAATGGTGAGTTTGGTGGGAGAGGATGAGGCATTGATTGGCCTACACAGGAACTGTGTATGTTGAAGCAGGAGTGTGAAAGTTTGAGACAGGTTAAGGGTCAGGCGTTGCACATGAATGATTTTCTAAGTGCTCCAAATGCTCAGTTGAGTGAGGAAATGGGTGAGCTGCAGGACGAGATAAACCAGGTAAGTAATGATTTAGAAGTGTCTATTAGGGACAATCGCGAATTGAGCGCCGCATATAGAGTGTTGCAAAAGCAAAAGCAGGATGAGGTTGATGTGGATGTTGCAAGTGTGAGTCATACTGAATGTAGAACCAAGATGGCAAAACTGCGCCATCAGCGGGAGGTTCTGGCTGGCCATGTTAAGGCAATGGAAGGCGTAGCCCCTGCCTTACATACGTCATCTGAAGGGGAGTTATCAGATGATGACGTTTCACAATACAATGCCCAGTCACACCCCTACTATGGCCCAGAGACCCCACCCAGCCATCCACAACATGGCGGGTCCCCACTCCACCCTCACCATGTCATACATCATCGACGTCGTGACACCCATCATGGGAGATGCCAACATGGTGGCCCCCATGATGGGGGGGGATCAGCCCCAGGCCTGGTCCCGACAGCACCACCGATAGCCGTTATTAAAGTGGAAGACAGGCAGGAGATAGAAACCATGATTGAAACTGCGATAGGCAATGTACCCCTTCCTGAGAGGAGTAAACGGGCCATTAAAACCCAGATTAGGCAGCTTCTGCAAGATGCTGGCACTCAGGAAGGTATTGTCCACACTTCAGCCAAGGCTGCAGCTCGGGCCACCCTGGATGGTGTTCAAGACAATCTACCTCTGCCTGATTGACCCAGTAATCCCCTACAAATGGCCTACTCTGTTCAGCAAATTGCTGACAGCATCAGTCGGATGAACCCGTCCGACAACCTCAGCTGTCACTTGGAAAAGGTGCATTCCAAATTCGAGATGCTCAGCCTCGCTGCAGAATATCAGGTCCAAATACTGCGCTAGACTATCGATCCTGGTTTGTGGGCTAAACTCCCTGATGCCATCCGCCAGGATGGGAACGCCTCCTTTGACGAGGTTGCAGCTGAGCTCATTTCTGCTCACATCCCAGGTGTAGTAGGAATGATGCTTGCATACCCTGTAAAACAGAATGCAAAGGAAAGTCCAGCGACTTACCATCAGAGACTTTGGATGGTCTACCGAGCAGGAAAGCACTTGGCACAAGAAGCTGCGGATGTAGATCTTATTGAATATAAGACTCTGTTCCTTAGGAACATGATTCCAGCAGTATGAGAAAAGGTAGAGCCCACCACCTACACCAATATGGATAAGTTTGCTGACATCCTTCAGAAAACCGAGAGAGTATACCAACTCTATATCCGTGATCTGGGCTCCGATTCCAAAAAGGTAGCCACCGTGGAGCCTACTCCAGAGGCCACGATGCACTACACAGTGGAAGGGCAGGTCCAACACCAACAGGCCCAACATCATCAAGCCCCTCTAGCTGATAACCAACACCCCCAACAAGCCCATCAACAACAACCGCAACAGCAACAACAGTGGGTTGGGAACTGGAATTGGCATAAGTATTAAAAGCATAAGGGTAAAGGTAAACCACAACAGTAAAGAACAGGCCCTTCATATAGGGAGATAGCTGAAGAGAATCAGAAATTCTGAGAGCTCCTGGGACAAGTACGCTCTGTAGTGGATGCCGTTCCCGCACAGGCCCTTGCGGCAGTACAACCGGCAACCCAGACCCTAACTGGCCATGGGGACACTGGTGGTACAGGCCATCAGACCCATTCAGGCCTGAACCCAGAAGCTCCTCCCTATATAGCATCAGTGCAGCATGGTGAAGTGATTCACAAGAGTCAGGCCCAACCTCTCCATGCTTCCAGCAGTACAGATTGACAATTACAGGCCCCAGTCCGGATTGTAAACAAGCTAGTTTTGGATGCAAAAGGAAGGCCCTACACTGAGGCCGAGGTCAGAGGCCGCCTACTAGTAGTCCTGTTAGATACAGGTGCAGCTATATCTGTGTTACATGATGAACACCCAGATGCATCCCCTTGGTCCACCGGACGAAGGACCAAAATGTCAGGAGTTGATGGTACTAGGCTACCTGCATACCGTTCTCTACCCCTACTGGTAGAGCTAGGCCATTTAAAGGCCTCACACACCTTCCAACTAATGGTATTGCATGATCATCCTAGTATCATAGGGATTGACTTCCTCGCACCACATGGCTGTGTGGTGGACCTAGCTAACATGCTACTGATACAGATTCAGGGTCAATATTATACCATTTTGATTCCTGATTCACACTTGGCAACGATATCTGCCAATGACAAGGAGTATGACGTCATAGATTTGGTCAAGAATCATGAACTTTTCCCAAAACTCCTCCCTATTTTGCAACAACATTTGGAAGTGTTTGCAATCAATAAACATGACTGTGGCAGAATGCACACTGTCATCGAAGTGCCAGGCCCAGCACATGAGAGGCAAAGGCAATATCCTTTCCCAACTGAGGCCTTGCCTTCCCTTAGAGAAACGATCAAGTCACTCCTCAAGCAAGGAGTAATCAGAACTTGTGTTTCCACTGCCAACTCCCCAGTGTGGCCCGTGAAGAAACCCACAGGCGCCTGGAGACTTACTGTTGACTACAGGAAACTGAATCAGGTCACCCCCAGTTGTTCTCCAACTGTGGCATCAGCACCAGATGTGCTACAACTTCTGACCCCTGACTTGAAATGGTTCAGTGCCCTAGACATCTCCAATGGTTTTTGGTCACTACCATTGGCCCTTAAGAGTCAATATAAGTTTGCCTTCACCTTTGAAGGAAGACAGTACACATGGACTTGCTTGCCACAAGGATTCCATAACAGTCCATCCCTGTTCCATCTCCACATAATGGATGTCCTCGAGAGTTTCTCTACTCCCCAATGTCTCTTGCAATATGTGGATGACCTGTTGCTGGCAACAGCCACACAGGAACAACATTTGGATCTCTTGGATGAACTACTGACTCTCATTCAGAGAGCAGGCCTGAAATGCAACCCAGCAAAAGCCCAACTGTGTCAGAAAGAAGTACTCTTTCTGGGTCTAAAAATAACTGACCAAGGTCAAAGTCCTACCTGGAAGAAGGTACAGGGATTGCAAGACTTGCCATTGCCCACTAGTGTGGCAACTCTTCGAAGGTTTCTAGGTATGGTGCACTATTCGAGGGATTTTATTTGCGATTTTGCTCAGAAAGCTGCTTCTCTGTATGAGTTATTCAAAAAGGATATCCCATGGACTTGGGGCCCCATACACACCCAGGCTGTGATGTCACTAAAGCAGGCCTTGGCCTCTGCCCCAGCTCTGATCAACCCCAATCCAGCAGTACCATTCCATCTGGAATGTGCCACCTCTGACATTGCCATGTCAGCAGTGCTGGCCCAGAAGGTGCATAGCACCTTGAGACCCATTGCATATGCCTCACAGCTCTTGACCCCAGTGGAACAGAAGTATGGCCTTTGTGAAAGGAACCTTCTGGCCACCTACTGGGCTGTCAAGCACTTCCTGTATATCATTGGGTACTCACCACTGATCATCAACACCAACCACACCCCAACTACCTTTCTGCTCTCAGACAGAGTGAAGGATGGGTCAGTCTCTAACACCAGACTGACACACTGGTCACTTCTTCTCCAGGATAGAGACATACAGGTACAACCGACAAAAGTTCCATCTATGTTGGCTCATGGACTCTTGTTCCAGGGAGAAGCCCATGACTGTACACTACAGTCACCTGATCTTCCAGATCCAGGTCCTTTCCTCCCTGCCATGCCACAAATACTTGATAACACCTCTTTTTTTCGTGTCTTCACTGATGGGTCAGCATCCTACTATCAGGGAGAACAAATTGCAGGGATGGGCATTCTAGTGATCTACCCTTGTGGGAACACTGTCAAAATATCTAAGCACTGTAGTGTAGCATCATCACAATATGCAGAGATGACAGCGGTGGCCTGTGCCCTCGAATTCATCCAGCATGGAACCGAGGATACCATCATTTTTACAGACTCTAATTGAGTTTGTTGTTCTCTTACAGAATTTCTTTCTTTCTGGCAGAAGAACTCCTTCCTCTCCTCTGATGGCAGCCCAGTGAAGTACAAGGAATTGGTAATATACATACATTCACTGGCACAAAAATTTGCACACAAACTCTATGTACACAAAGTCAAAGCTCACTCTCTCCATGACCCCTACCATGCCTTCAATGACACAGCGGACACCCTTGCTAAGGAAGGGGCCCGAGGAGGGCACATCTGGATGATGGACCATCCAGAGGCCAATGCAGGTGTACAGATTGCAGCACTCAGGAAGAAACCTGAACCTTTTTCCCCCTTGGACCTCTCAGCAGCCCAACATTTTGACACTGAACTTAAAGAACTGTTCAGCTTCCTTGGCAAGGGTACTGAAGGGAAACTTTCCACACACAACCCCTATCGGAGGCATGAAGGTAAGTTACGCTTGTCACCAGATGACAAACTCATCTGGTTCCAACCAGATGACTCCACCACTGAATTGTGGGTGGTCCCCAGACACTTAAGATCCAAATTCTTGCACCAAGTGCATGATACACCCACTGGTGGACACCAGGGAGTGGAAAATACCCTCCAAAGGCTCAAGACCACTGCCTGGTGGCCTGGTATCACCAAAGATGTTAAACAATACATAGACAACTGTCTTGTTTGTGCACAAAGCAACCCCATCCCTACTAAATGAAATGCCAAACTTTTACCACAATGACATTCTGGCCCTTGGCATGCCATACAGATTGATTTCATTGGTCCTCTGACCAACACCAGCAGAAATAACAAGTATGCTCTTGTGGTAACTGATCTCTTCTTTAAATGGGTTGAAGCTTTCCCCACTAAGACATGCACTGCAAAAACTACTGCCAAAATCCTGGTGGAACAGATTTTCTCCAGGTGGGGTCTACTCCTAAAGGTAGACTCTGACAAAGGAACCAGTTTTACAGGTGAGTTGATGAACGAATCCCTTGAACTCCTTGGAGTTCAGCAGGAGTTCCACATACCCTACCACCCCCAATCCTCAGGTCAAGTAGAGAGAGCCAACAGATGGATTAAGCAAATGGTTTCCAAATTCATTGAGGACAATCCCAAAACTTGAGATTCCCTACTGCCATTACTCCTTATGGCAGTTAGGGGCACACCCTCAGCCACCACCCAGCTTACACCCTTTGAGGTGATGACTGGTAGACAGATGAAATTACCTGAACACCTGTTGTTTGACCTGCACACCCCGACTGCAGACCGTGTGTCTGTGGACCAATATGTGGAAAAACTCAGAAAAGACCTCATACACACACACTTGTATGCTGCCAACTGCATGGGTAAGGCCCAGCAACAATCCAAAATACAGTTTGACAAACATGCACAAGAAGTGGATTGGCAAGTGGGAGATCAGGTAATGGTACTTCACTTTGCACATCCCAGCCCACTCCTTCTCCAACAAGTGGGAAGGCCCATACCCCATTGTCAACAAGCTCAGTCCAGCAGTCTACCAGGTTATACTCCTGCATAACAACAAGTTGACTGACAAATGGTTACATGCAAACCTGCTGAAACTGTATAAAGGAGCTTAAATTACTTTTACTTACTCCATCGGGCAGAATAGTACTAACATACTAATCTTTGATCTTCATTTTCAGATACACTGACAAGATGGCTATCTTGTTCCATTATCTCCTCATCTCAAGAGTTATCCCCTGCATCCAAGGCATGGTACCAGACCTCCTACAACATCTCGATCCTCCAGCACCTCCTCCAGAGGGAGGATCCATCAATACACCAGATAGTATGATCACTGTCCAGGAAGGTTCCGATGCTTACCTCACTGCCTCGGTTGTTGCTCCTGATAAATCTACCCTTCAAATTGAGTGGCAAACCACATCGCAAGGACAAATTCTCCCTGTGGCCAAACTCTCCAAAGGACCTTTTCAAGGTTGGCCCAATGCTAAATTATCCCCCAGTGGTTCACTGTCCTTGTTGCAAACTGCATTAAGACATTTTGGCTTGTACAACATAACTGCCTTAATTAATCCTTCCTACTGTAATTCTTTGTCCAGAGATTCTGCTTGGAAAATTTGTGCTATACTCCACATGGCTTCTGCAGCCATGTACCTCTCTGTGTTACCATCCACTGATAAATAGCTTTTGGAATGTCCAAAGCATACCCCTGGTCCCCGTAGTAGTCTAATAGCCACTGCCTTCCCAGGTTCTTTGATTAATAACTTACAGTTTATGCATATACCTGTTTTGTTTAATCTTACTTACTGGAATACGAAAGAATTTGGTATGTGTCACAGTTCTAACACTTCAGCATTTTATAGTACATTATTGCTTGATAGTTTAGCTGCATTTCAGATTCGTACTCAAGACCCTATTGCCGGGGTCCATTCTACTGAACATAGAGGCAACTTCAGGAGAAAGCCCTCTCCTGATGATCTAACTCATAAACGTAAGACACGTGAAGTTGACAGTTCTGATGTCACAGGTGCAACAGGTACTGTCACAGGCCTTTTTGGTACAGCTATGTCTATTTGGAATAAAGCAGACATTACTGCTATCAAAGCTTATTCTGCCAAGTTCTCCACTGGTTTGGTCAACAACATACTACCCCCATTATTGCATGGTGTGGATGGCCTCAGTCAAGAAGAAAGATACACTGTTTACAACATGCACGACATTGCTAAGGCATTCACCGATTCAAGAGATAAGATCAACGCACTCATACAGTGGAACAATAAAGAAGCAAATAAACAATACATTGCTAGAGAAATCCTTTGCTCTGCCTATGGCTCATACATTATCACTACCATCAACAACCTCTTCTGTGATCTAGAATCTGGAAGAATCCCTGACATCATACATGACAGACACATCTCCAAATGGTATTGTCCATGATGTAAAACCCCTAGCTGTGTTTCTATGTGTATGCAACAAACTATAACCATTCCTCTTTCTACAGCTAGGAATCTGAGGTTTATGACCAGACACCCTAATACTGGTCCTTGTTTTGCTGCTAAGAAATGTTCCATAACAGATACCTTGTTTGTTTCTTTTACCATCTCTTTACCATGTTTTTATCCCACTACAGCTTTGTTCGACAAGCTTGCACTGGTTCATTCGATTGGGCATTTGGACGAAGACATGTACAGAGAATACCTGGATCTACCACCTCTACTGGTTTACCGTCCTTTCCTGAACGTCTGGGTGGCTCTGCACATGGACTGCTGTGCAATAAAGCAATACATTTACTTGTGCTGATGTGATGTATTTGATGTTATTCAAACTGTTTGTGGTTATTCTCCAGACAGTATTGATTGGACTTTGACTATGGATAATGACATCACGACAAATGGCACCGACTCCTTCGACTCAACTCTGGCTCCGCATAAGCTCTACAAATGATTATCTGGATTTGGAACCGTGTTCAGGGACCAAGGCTGTTAGGAATCTGGAATTGTACCAGGAACTGGGGCAGAGAGTGTAGTGAGTGGAGCCTGGAGTTGGATTGAGGAAGTGGTCCGTGGACTAAGGAGCAGTGCAATACAATTGGGATTGCCTCAGTGTGCAGCAAGGAGTAGCATGTGGTGAGGAGTGCTTTCTTTGCTGCATTTGGAGGAGGTTTTGACAAGTGGCCAGGAGTTTGGAGCATTTTGCTGCTTTGAATTTGAGGGAGTCCTGGTGGACTGGGGGAAGATCCTTCCCTGACCCTGACCTCAAGCCAGTGGTGAGCCGTGGTGCTGCTGCTGTAGGGCGGCTGTACCTTTGGCTCTTCCGCGTTCATCGCTTGGCAGTTGGCGGGCAGCCGGTGCGGTGAGCGTATTTGGAAAGAGGGACTGGGTTAGGGGTGGGGATCTCCCTGAAGCTGGGTGAGAGAAGCCAGTTGTCCTGAAGTCGTGGAACATTTGGTTTTGGAAGCGATGTCTGCTATGAACTAGCTGGTTGCATGAAGAAATCGAACTTTTGTCCCCTGGCTGTGTGAAGGAAGTGAACTGCTATCCTCTGGGTAACCTGGACTGATTTTCTCTGCTCCATTATATCTGGTTCCAACTGTGAGTTTTTAAATTTAGTTGGATACTTGATTTTTGGATCTTCCCTGCTCTGTGGGTTTGCACAGTGAACTTTAAATACAGACTGCTCCTATTTATTTGAATATGAGACTTCTGTTTGAGGTCTGTTGCTTTTCAAGTGAAAGTGGGAGCTCATTTGAAAACCTGAATTATTATTTTTTGGAGAGACAAATTTCTGACTTACTTTGAGAGCGGTCTGCAGTATTGAACTGGTTTTCACCTGTGAGAGGGGTGAACTGGTTACTGGCCAACCTAGAGCTTGGTGAAACTGCGGTGAACATTTGACTTCAGACTTTAGTCCTTTCTAAGTTATAGATATTTTGTTTGGATTAAAGGAATTGGTTTATAATATTTTATTTTTGTTATCTGGATATTTGGGTGGTGAGAGGACTCCGTATCCAGTTATTTAGTTATTTATTTGTTTATTAGATTTATAGTTTATGTTATTGTTTGATATTGGGAGTATTTTCCTCTCTCCCCAGTGGTGAGAGGACTGGGCAGGAAGGGAATCAATTTAATTAATTAATTACTTTAAGGTATATTGTTTTATCTCTCTTCTCCAGTGATGAGAGGACTGGGTGGGAAGGGGGAATTCAATTAGTGTTTTGTATTTGTTTATATTTCTTTGTTTGGGTTTGGGGGGTGAGAGCCCTTAAAATCAATAGTCTGAGGTTTGGTTAAATAGTATTTTATTTTTCATTATAGAATTTTGTATTTATTTAAGTTTTAAGAGGTGGGTTAATTTTTTAGGATTGTTTAGTTGTTGTGTTAATTATGTGCTGGGATAACACTAGGACAGTCAGGTATTATTCCCCCTCCAGGCTCAGGGACCTTCGTCCTTTTTCTTGTCCCCCCTTACAGCCAGAGGTTTATAGATGATGTAGGGCTCTGAGAATTTTGTTGGAATGAGGAGGAGGACGAGGGGAAATGGAAAGGAGTGAGCGGATAGGGATAGTGGGGACAAGGAGATGCCCTGGGGTGAAATGGGCCCAGGAAAGGGGACCTCCCTGTCTGGTGCCCATACCCAAGGGTTCTGATTATAGTCAGCAGGTAGCACGGTCATCCTCAGAGGCTCATCCTACTCGGGCGGTGTTGTGCAATGCCAGGTCTATTAAAAACAAGACGGCTATTATAGCTGATTTTGTTGGGTCATCTGACCTGGCATGCATCACTGAGACCTGGTTGGATGAGAATGTTGGACTAGTTTTGGCGGCGGCAGTTCCAGCTGGGTACACAGTGATACACCACCGGAGGGTGGATAGTAGGGCCGGGGGTATTGCTATCTGCTTTAGAACAGAACTGGCCTAGTGGAGGTACCAGTGGGAACTACCAAATCCTTTGAATGTATCTTAGGTGAGGGTGTGGGGCACAGGATACTTCTCGTATACTGTCCACCAGGTGATAAGAATGTTTTCCTGCGGGAAGTCGCAGACTTCATTGTTGACCTGACATTGGGGTCCCCCAGATGGTTGGTTCTGGGGGACTTCAATGCCTGGGTCAATGATGAACTCTCACATTTTGTTCAAGACTTCCTCCAGTTATTGATTTCACTGGGCTTCACACAAGTTATTTCCTCCTCGACCCATATTGGTGGTCATTCATTGGATTTGGTGTTCCTTCTGGGGATGGAGATATCCGACTTGGTGGTGGAACCAGTTGGATGGTCAGACCATCACTCCATTGGGTTCAGTTTTGAGGCCACCTCTAGTAGGTCAGCTCCTATGGAAATGGTCCGGTACTGCCCTTTAAGGGGTGTTTCCCCGGATGACCTGATGGTGGTGCTGGACCTATCGGGCTTACCGAGAGATTGCATGGATCCAGGAGAGCTGGTACTTGCCTATAATAAGGTGGTGGCAGGGGTCCTGGATTCCATTGCTCCCGTTCGTGTTCATCCTCTCACTCTTCGCCGCAGGTCTCCTTGGTTTGATGAGACTCTGAGGGAGTTGAGGAGAGTTGGACTAAGGTTGGAGAGGTGCTGGCGAAGGTCGGGTCTGGATGGTGACAAACTTAGTTTGATCGACCACTATGTGGTCTATCAATCCACAGTCTCTAGTAAGAAGGCAGAATTCCTGTCCAGAGAGATTGTGGCTGCACAGAATAGACCAGCTCAGCTCTTCCAGACAGTGAACAGATTGGATTGCACAATCTGTCTTCAGCCCAGAAGAGCCTTTTCTCAAGAACGGTGTGAGGAGTTTGCTCTATTCTTTGCAGATAAGGTTGCCAAAATCAGATCTGATGTCCGCTTGACCCTCTCCAATGGGAGTTGTGATGGTCGGCAGGAGATGTCGGACACCCAGTTTGTGTGGTCTGACTTCAGCCTCCCCACAATCAATGACATTGTGATGATCATCCAATCACTGCATCCGACCAACTGTGGTTTGGACCCGGGCCCCACACATCTCTTAGTGGGTTGTGTGGATAAAATTGGCCCAGTCCTTGCTGAGATAGTCTGAGGTCCTTGGAGAGGGGGATTTTTCCAGATCCTCTTAAGGAGGCTGTGGTTCAGCCCCTTCTTAAGAAGTCCTCCTTGGACCCGGACTGTCTGGCAAATTACAGGCCGGTCTCTAACTTACCCTTTGTGGGTAAAGTTATTGAGAAGGTGGCTGCATCGCAGTTGGATGAGCATCTGACCAACAACAATGTCTATGATTCTCTCCAGTCTGGATTTAGGAAAAGGCATAGTACCGAGACAGCACTTGTTCAGGTACTAAATGACCTCTAATAGTGAGAGATCGAAGGACCTGTTCCATCTTGGTCCTTCTTGATCTCTCTGCAATGTTTGACACTGTGGACCATGGTGTGCTACTGGAACATTTGCGATCAATCTGTGGACTGTCTGATACAGTCCTCAGGTGGTTTTGATCTTACCTCGAGGGTAGGACTCAGAGGGTAGTGTCCGGGATTTTTTCCTCGACATCCGTCTCTCTATCCTGCAGGGTACTGCAGGGTTCCATTTTGGCACCCATGTTGTTTTCAGTGTATATGCTGCTGTTAGGAGTGATCATTAGGCGGTTTGGTTTGGGTTTTCATTGCTATGCAGATGATACCCAGCTGTACATGTCCTTTGTGCTCGGCCAGGATGCTGCCATTTTGGTCTTTAACAACTGTCTTGCTGAAATCCAAGACTGGATGAATGTGAGTTGGCTGCGGTTGAACCCGGAAAAAATTGAGGTGTTGGTTGTGGACCAGGGTCGCTGGGAGGTGGGTTTGTTAGCTGGATCACCCTCGGGCTTATGGCTTGGGGGTGTCCAGCTGACTACCTCAGACCGGGTGCGGAACCTGGGCATTGTATTTGATGACTGTCTGACATTTAAATCTCAGGTGTCAGCAGTTATCAAAACCTCTTTTTACCATCTGAGGAACATCGCCCAGGTGAAGCACCAGGTTTCTCCAGATGATCTTCCAACTTTGGTCCACGCCTTTGTTACCTCCCGCCTTGACTACTGCAATGCCTTTTTACCTTGGGCTACCAGGGGCTGAAATTCGCCACCTGCAGCTAGTGAAGAATGCAGCAGCCAGGCTGTTGACTGGTTCTTCTAGGTCCAGTCATATAACGCCTGTGCTCCGCGGACTGCACTGGCTGCCAGTTTGCTGGCAAATCACCTTCCAGGTTGGTTTGCTGACCTATAAGGCCCTACACAATCAGGGACCTGCTTACCTGAAAGAGCTCCTTTGTCCCTACTGTCCTACCCACTCTCTCCGATCCACTGATGAGGGATTGCTAGAGATTCCCAGGGTTCACTTAAAAACTTCAGGGGCAAGATCTTTTAGTTTCATGGCCCCAACCCTGTGGAATTCACTACCTCATCAGGTGCGAAATTGGCCGACTGTCCAAAGTTTTAAAGGAGCTTTGAAAACCTACCTTTTTAGTAAAACCTTTAATGATTTCTGATTATTTTAATGTTGTTTTAACTATTTATTGTTTTATGTAATATTGTACAGGCACCTTGGTTTAAGAAAGGCGCCTTATATAAATAAAGAGTGATTGATTGAGTGATTGAAATCATATCGTGAGGAGGTTCATCGCCTGTCAACACGGATTTCGAAGACGACCTACACCTGCCCTGTCCAGTTGCAAAAGTGGAGACTCCCTACTGTTCGCTCACAGTATAAGTCTGATGGAGAATACTGTGTGGTAACTAACTACAAGTCATATACTTATGGATCTGTTACATGTGCTATTGATTACCCAAATTTCTATTTTGTTCCTCACCAGAAGACTGTCATTGGACATACCGTTATAACCCCCGTACCCCTCCTAGATGCAGACATTATTGATGGTAACCCTGATTACCTGCTCACACTGTCTGAATACTTGCCATATTTTAATATACACATAGACCCACTCACTCTTACATTAAAATCACTTTTAGACAGGAAAGACACACACCTCATCCACATCAGCAATAATATGACCAGAGCCAATGAAGCTGTCCTCTCATTGATTAATGATGATGACATGAATGACACATTGACTAACACCTGGTTAGAGATTACTTTTAAAGGTTTTGTTATTATGCAAGCATTTTTAATCTTTATTTTGATTATTATGCTCTGCTGCCTATGGTGCACACTGTGCCAACACCGTGAGCAGCTCGAGTTCCTTTACAAAGCTCACGCTTTGGGTCTGTAAATGACCACTACTCCTGTCCTTTCCCTAGACATTTGCCTGTGTTGCCCTTGGAGGCAACAAGGGGGGAATGTTACACGAGGTCCCTGCACCCTAATTGGTACCCTCAGAGGTACACTGTAGACAGCTAGCACTTAAGTATATGTTATACTAACTTATAGGGCTAAGGCCATCTACCGTACAAGAGTAGATGTCAGGATATGAATGCATATTGTTGTAATACACTTTGCTTGCTAATACATACAGTATATTCTGCTATGTATTTTCTGTGTATTTCTTACTTGTAAGATGCCAAGGCACCTGTGTCCTTGGAATAATTATAATATGTAAGACGGCATTGCCACCTTTTCGTGATTTATACTACTACACTGAGTTATGCAAGACTCTGTATAAGAACTCTTTTGTTCTCAAACTGATGACTTTACAGAATTGTATAATGTTATCTTGAACTGTGGAGCCACCTCTAATTTAGCCAATAGGGCTCATCTCTGTAACTAGAAATGTTTCTATCTTACAGTAACCATAGTAATTATCATAGGTATATAATGTAATTAGGGTTTCCGGTTTTAGGTGTTTATTTTTCAACAAAAAAGTTGTTTATTTTTCCACTTTTCTCGCAATTTTTTCAAGTAATAAAATTCTGTGTTTTCCGGTGTAAATAAATAAGTCAGAACACATTATCAGTATTTATCAGTGTTTATTATAATTACTGGAGATTAACGCACATACGAGTGTGTTGTGAGGCACAAGGCCACAGGCCAAGTGCCCTCACAGCACCAAGGTGTGCGTTAATCCCAATAACAGCACACCCTGTCATGGGTTATTACGCGTATAACATTTGCATGATTTCTGACATTTGGTGTTCACAATAAGAGTCTCTGGCGTATAATAACCTGCACCTCAATAATTAATCTATGCAGACTCTCCAACCCCCTCCCAATACACAGAGGGACAGTTGTTCTTCACTATCGAACAACAGGTTGTATGCATATGTGCCCCTTCCCCCGACATTACATGTGCATGAAAAACTGAGTGCTCTTTGACTTGTGAGCCCTAAAAAGAATTACATAAACACTTTGAGTGCCGGTGCAAACATATGTGGAACTGCAGGTTTCAAGAAGAGGCACATTCCTGTTACATTTCTCAGGGAAAAATATATAAAAAAAATAAACTTATGAGAGAAAAGGAACTTGCAATATCTCTTTCCACACCCAGTACACCTCCTGATCACAGAGCGAGAGAGAGAGAGAGAAGGGAGAGAGAGAGAGAGAAGGAATGTCATTGCAGAGGAAGGACTCCCTATGTCACTTGGTCTCTCTGTCTTGTCTGCCTCTTGCACGCTTGTGTTTCTGTCTCCCTCCCATCTCCCACATCACCAGCTGCAGCAAGGACTCACTTGCATGGAGTGGAGATCGTTGGCTGGGGGAGTGGGAGGGCGAGGACAAGTAATGGAGCAAAACCAGCTATGAACATCCACAGATCTGCTGGGTGGAGAGCAGTCAGTGGTGTGCGAACCTGCTGCTCTCACTGTTGCTGTCACTGCGGCACAAAGTAGGTAATCCACTGGGCAGGTGGGAGGGAACTCATGTACCACTGTGGGGATACCATGGGTTGGATGTGCCAGTAATTCGGTGCTTATCGGTTTTAACCGAAATCACGAAAAACACTTCGGTGGTGTTTCATCGGTGATTATCGGTTAAAACCAAAAACTGGAAACCCTAAATGTAATGCACAAGTCTTATACCTCAGAGACCTCAGGAGAGACCCCAAGAGACACAGAGAAACCTCAAGGTATAGGGAACGCTTAGCACTGGCTCCCGGTTCGTACTGGTAAGAACTGCTTAGGGCAACGGTGATTTATCCCTTTGGTAGTAATAAACTTGTTTATTACTCTAATGCAACATGTCTGTGATTACTTGCATTCTCAATATCGTCAAGAACCTGAAAGTGAGGTTTAGGCCTCCCAACAGACATAAGGCAATTAATAGTGGGGGTAGGAGGAAGTCAGCTGATGGTTACAGTAACTAGGATCTGCAGCATC
Organism: Neoceratodus forsteri; assembly: GCA_016271365.2. Lineage (NCBI taxonomy): Eukaryota > Metazoa > Chordata > Ceratodontiformes > Ceratodontidae > Neoceratodus > Neoceratodus forsteri. The sequence continues at coordinate 185,353,339 of JADMNL010000022.1, forward strand.
TCCAATAGGTAGAGGCAGATGGGAGGGGGCAAGCGGCCCTTATCTGCCATCAAAGCCTATGTTTCTATAAGTTGAAAAAAGCAGGGACATTTCATTTCAAACATACAGGCAACAAGACAAAAATAATTACAAACATTACAAAAATAACCAAAAACATAGAACCTATCTATACAGAGATGTGTGATGATGTTTTCCTTATACAGATTTCCAAGTCACAAAGCATTTACACACATCCTGTCCTTATATCCCCAGACTGACAGGTGGAGCGAATGAATAGCGAGTGAATAGGTGGTGTGAAGGTGCTAGGACTTGGGTGCGATGTGGAGGGGGAGGAGAAGGAGGGGAGCAGGAGTTTGAGGGGAAGGGAATGGAGGAGGGAGACTCGAGGCTTGAGCTAGGACACAGTGGCAGGGGGTGGATTAGGGAGCAGGGTGGTGTGGAGGAGAGGGACTCGGGTGTAAGAGGTGGGTGGATCAAGGAGATGGACACGTGTTTGAGCTAGGATGCTGCAGCAGGGGTGTGGTGGGGAAAAGGTGGAGGGACTCTGGTGTGAACTAGGATGATGCAGTGGCATTGCGATGTGAGGGGGAGGGACCCGGGTGCAAGAGGTGGGTGGATCAAGGAGAGGGACTCGAGTTCGAGCTAGGATGTTTCAGCAGGGGTGCAAGAGGGAAAGGACAGGGAGAGCCTGGTGTGAATTAGGATGGTGCGGCTGGGTTGCAATGTGAGGGGAGGGACCCTGGTGCAAGCTAGGATGCTGAACCAGGGTCCGAGGAGCTGCTAGCACTCCGATGTGAGGTGAGGAAGAGGAGGAGGAGGTGGAGGGACTCAGGTGTGAGCCTATGGCATGGATGTGAGAGGAGGGAAAGAAGAAGGAGGCATGTACAGCGTAGAAAAGGAGAGGACTTCCGGGTTCGAGGACAAAAATGTACATCACTTCCTGTGGCAGGAAGGGGGCGAGGCATTGCCATGGTGCAGGGAAGGCGGGACTTCAGGTTGGAAAAGGGACGATTCTGATTGGTCAATTTTAGGCCACGCCCACCTGTCAAATGATGTGCAAGCTCTGATTGGCTGAAATTTAACATTTGACAAGATATATCCCCTTCTACTACCTCCGGCTTCTAGGTAAGCCTCAATCATTTTAGTCTGCCAATGGTTTCTCCTTGCTCTCAATGCAGTACGCTCATAAGCAAAAAAGGCTCCCCTTATATTTCCTGCTCTCTCTGAGTCTCCATTGTTCTCTGTAGTGTTTGAGGGTGTCTCTATGTAACTTACTCCTCCAAAAGGATTCGGTCCTTCTAAACTCTGGAAGATACTCTCCATGAATCCTGCTGCTGCTTGACTGCTAACATTATCTTCATTTGTACTTATGCTTTGTACTGCTGACTCTTTTTTGTATCATTTTTCAGTGCACTTTAGGCACAGCACTTTTTACTACACTTCAGTGGTGAGCAAAATTACTTTCGCGGCTGTGCGGTTTACCCATGCATAGCTCAGTTCAATTACTGGAAGCAGGAAATAGAGCTGCACTGGGTATGGGTGCTCAGTAACAAAATACAGTAACAAAAGAACAGCAGTCATGGCATACCCCACACATTTAAAAAAGACTAGGTAGTCAAAGGACTGCTTCAAATGACATAATCCAGTCCATTTAATGCTCACCACATTAGTGTACAGCCAAGGCTCAGAAATCTACAACATTTGCTTCTAACATTTCAACAAAGCATTGTCTTTGTCGAAGACAATGCCTACTAGTGGTTATCCCATTAAATAGCCCAGAGCGCTTTATCACATGTTTTACTCAATTAAAGTGCTAGTGGTGCTTATAAGTTAACAAGTTATAAAAAAGACCATACATAATATTTACAACACTTATACTGTTAAATTTGTTTTACTTTCATAATCCTACCCCTTTATTTTAATTTTTTTTTATCTTTCTAGATCCCATAATCAATTTATTTTTACTTGGGGTATAAACAGTGCAATCATTTCTTTTACAAAATGATAACATGCATAAAGTGTCTAGTAGTGCAAATACTAATACTTAAATAAATTCACTAGTTCAAAACCACCTATTTACAATCCGTGATAACATTTAAAAACCCTAGTTTTATCACACTATTAAAATTGGCCCCTTATTGTGGGCATTCTTCTAGGCAACAATAGTTACCCCATTTTTATTAATCACTTGCATCTTGGTATATGTTACTACACTTGGAAAATAATTTTCCTTACATTCTTGTACTTGCCACTTTTAATTAGGAAAGAGTGTTATTTCAAGAGAATGGGGTAAAGCAAGAGAATCGCCCAGACATAAGGGGGCATGGAGAATAACTACAGAGGTAGTTTTAGGTCAAATTTTATTTCTAGATCATTTTTACTTCCAAAGGGAGGAAAAACTTGCAACCAAACAGAGGGTTGGTGGAACTGGAGAGAGCTAATGAAATTGGTTACTAAATAAGGGGATGTGCTATAATCCAACCCCAAAGGAGGGATGGGGGGAGGGAGAAGAAGAAGAAAGAAAACCAAAATTGTGGTGTAGGGACTGTGCACCCTCCATCTCTTGGCATAACTGGGCCAGTCACTGAGACATGTTGATGTTGGTTATGACCAACACAGGAGTCTCACCTTCCACTCCAGTATTGGGGCAGACAAAGGCAAGCATTTCCATAAAGACCTGGAACCCAGACACAATTTGAGGAAATTCAGTATGGATAACAATATACCCCTGATATGGATAAGGCTGATTACTCACTCCCCAGACAGCCAGTCCTTCCAAGGGTCTCAAAGGCATGTGGCTCAAATATTCTTGGTACCAATTTTCAAACACAACAGCCACTTGAGTGCCACTATCAAGTAACATGGTGCAATCCACTCTGTCAGTCTTGGCTGGGATCCTGCCAGATGGTCCTGTTAGTCAATGGATTTTTTTTAAGGTCAGTGACAGTAATGTTAACAGGGTGCAACTGTTTTATGGAGCACTTCTGGTTTGGGACCCCAGTTTGCTCATTCACTGGGTCCCACTGGAATTTCTGAACATTTGCTTCTCTTTCAACAGCTTTTGCAGCACTACTGTAACATTTTCAGGCTTTTTTTACAATATCTCTTTGTGTGTCTGTCTTCACTGCAGCAGTAGCAGAAAAAGCAATCTGTCTTTGCAGTGTTAACTTTCTCAGTGTCTAGGTGGGGCAGAATTTCTGCCAGTATAGTGTCTACATCCGACTAATGATTGACATGTCCCTCTTTGAGTTAGTTCTCTGGGAACCCTTAGTGAAGCCACCTGTTCAGTTTAGTTCTTTTGTGTTTTCAAGTCCTCAGTTTCACTGTTGTTTCACCTGGGTGAGCCAATTGTCGCTATTTTTCACAGAGGTGCTGCTATGGAGTCTGGCGGAGCATCTTGATCCTCTGTCTCTCTGACCTCCTGTATCATTTCACCATAGGAAGGAGGGTTACTTAACTGTTTGTCCAACTATAACTTCATCAGAAACATCTCTGAATGTTCAGCTCCCTCTAGAACTTGTTCCAATGGCAGCCCATTCATGTATTGGGCAGTCAATGCACCCTTACGATAGTATCTGTATCAATTGCTTGAGATATATCAAATATTTGGACAGTTTTTCGCCTTCTTTTTGCACAGTCCCTTGCAGATTTCTCAGGAAGGACATGCGTGCCACTGTCAGTACTTCTAGACATGCCTTCCAGTGTATTGAGGTACATCTGGGCATTCGCATCAGGTCGAGTAGCTTGCAAAACTCAGACACCATCCATAGCAGGTCCTCTCAAATGCTCCTACAGCCAATGTCTCTTCTCAGCTTCAGGACACTGGGGATCTTGCACCATGGGGTAGCTTGATCCATACACATTTCAAAGTCATCTTCTCTGGGCAGCACTGGTTTTCTCTCTGAGAAGGGTTTCAGCCTTGGGTAGCACCCTGATCTTACTTCGAGAGGGCTGTTGCAGTAGGTAATCACCTTGAGGAGTGAGCACCCCCGGCATCAGGACCACACGGAAACTTGAGCCAGCAGTATCTTATGGAGGATCGCCAACCGGACCCTGTTCAGGTCAGACCTCACGGAGATCAGACGCTGCAGTTTCTATTGCCATTTCAGATGAATATCCTTTGATTTCTTATTAAAATTCAGCCAGTTTGTTTTATTTTGTGCATGTCATTGTCATCTTCAGTTGAGCACAAGAACAAGTGTGCTTCATGCAGTTCGCAACTATTGCACAAGGATTCTCACTCCCTCTTCCTCTTCTGCCTAGGCCCAGACCACAAAGTCGAGGACAGTGAGGCCTGTGCCATTTTCAACCTGGCCATGTGGAAGTGCCACCAGCAGGCCCTCAAAGCTTATCTTTTAAAGCAGTGAATGGCCACCATGGAGAAAGAGCTTCAAAAGTTGCGAAGCACTTCCACCTCACCCACCAAACCTATGCATGAAAAGAAGAAGAAGGAGAAACATCGAGACCAGGAGTGGTCCCCCTCTTGTCCAAGGCTGCCCTCTGGGCCCTCAGATGAAATGTGGTCATCTTCCTCTGGGAAATCAGCCACTGCAGTCCAGCCTGCCCTGCATAAGAAGAAGCCCTCGGGTCCCTTGCCATCACTAGTTTTGATGGCCATGGGATCCTCAGCTGAGGCCTCGGCTGTGCTCAGACCCTTCTCTTTGGGGGGGTTCTGCCACACTGAAAGGAGCTGTAACAGGGTGGTCCCTGTCATGGAAGGGTGCCCTGGTCTTCCCTCACACCCCACCTCATTAGTGCTCTGAATTCATAAAAGGAATAAATAGGAGGTAGACAGGAGCAGCAATCCCTTCTTTGTTTTTGTGTCCCTTTCCCTGCTGTTCCCTGTCCAACCAAAGAGCAAGGCCACTAGAAAAGGTCTTCAGCAGCTCTTGCCACCTTGTTTTACATTTAAAATAAAACATGCCCCTGCTTCTGTGAAAAAAAATGCATGGCGTGCTATATGAAAAACTCGCGAGCGGGAATGCGTGAAAGAAAAGCACAGGTTGCTCTTTTGTACCCAACTCTGGTGCCTCCAAAAGTTTAAAGAGAGAGAAAGAGAGAGAGAGAGAGAGGAATTGTCTTAATGCAGGAGCGCGCTCGCTCCTTGAGCTGTCTCTCTCTCTATTGCTGCATTGTTGCAGCCACCTGAGAGAGCAGGTAGCTGTCAGAATGCCACTGAAATATGTCAGTCGCTTGAGGGAAAAGAAAATGACGCTCCCGTTAGGTGCGCATTGCGCTGAGTGCGGCACCTGTACTTTGAACGGAGCAGGACTAGCTCTGTGTTTGCTTGGGGGCATGATCATTCTCCGAAGCTTAAACAAATACTACACATGTGCAGAGAAAGAAAAAAGAGATGGACAGTGGTTTTGTGTTTTTTTTTGGGGGGGGGCATTGGTAAATTACAGCCACCCGCCCGAGAAGATACAAAAATGAAAGTTTATTTTGCAGACCGCTTGGTTCACCCAGAAGCCTTTTTGTGTATTTTTGGTTTTTGTTTTGTTTCATATGTTTATTAGGGGACAGTTATCCATATACAGTTCATAGCTAACAGCTATAAAAAATCCATACTGCACAGTCATATACATTTGCCACAACACTTAGATAATAGCATTTCAGACTTCGTTTCCCATTACCGTCCTTTTTTCTATTTTTATTTTAACAATCCCCCCAACCCACTAACCCCTAACAATTAACTATTAACTCGGTCTGTGTCCCTTCTTTCTGTCTCATCCCCATCTTACCCAGAGGTCCATTCTCTCAATTAAATAGCCCACTACCTTCCAGCAGCATTCTTTCCCCCATGCTTAGAGCACCCAAATATTCTGCCCAGTTTCTCTCAAATCTGTCTTCTGTCCCTTTTAAGCTGTGTATCAGCTTATCCACAACTAAAACTTTCACCATGAGTTCTTTCCACTGGCCCACCTTAGGCCCCAGAGCTGTGGTCCATACATTTTGTATCCCTATCCTAGCCACTATAAGTAACACCCTTATCCATCTAGGATAAAGAACTCATTCCCCATGTTCTTCTCCTTCTACCCCTAACAACAGTGATTTTTGGGAGATCTCAATGGGCTTTCCTCTCATGGATGTAATTTCTTTAGATATATCTTGCCAGTAAGACTTTATCACTGGGCAACCCCAATAATAATGTTGGTATGTGCCCCTATTTATTTTGCACTTATTGCAAAACGGCGATACCCCCGGACAGAAGCTGTGCACCATAGCGGGTGGATAATATAGCCTCTGAATATATCTGAATTGAGCTTCTTTATACTTGTTACACACCAACAGTCCCTGATGGGATCCTAACATTAGCTGCCAGTTAGCTTCACTGATTTCCTCCCTAATATCCTGCTCCCACCATACCTTCACCTTCTCGGGAGGGTCCTGAAAAAACCTTTCCTATCCAACCTCACAGCCCTCCCTATTAATCCCTTCTCACAGCTATTGGCCTCCATTATTTCTCTTTCCACCTCCTCCATCAGTCTCCTTGTTTCCCTAGATCCGGTGAGCCGCTTATAATAATCCCTTACTTGGAAGTATCTATACATGTGCGAAGTGGGCACATTCACCCTCTCTTTAACCTCCTGGAATGTACATATGCTCCTCCCTGATGTCAAGGTCACCATGCATTTTACTCCCTTGGCATGCAATAGTCTGAATCCATCATCCTCCAGCCCTGGCAAGAAATCCAGGTTCCCCACCAGTGGGACCAGTAAAGTCTGGCATACCTCAATGCCTTGTCTCTTTTTAATTTTTCCCCATGCACATAAACCCGCCACCACCATTGGGTTAGGCACATCCAGCTTTCTGTACCGCCTAAGGCCTTCTTCACATAAATAACTCGAAATTCTCCCTGGGGCCCCGTCCTCTTCTAGCTCGACCCACCCAGCCACCTCCTGTCTATGAATCCAGTTTTGTATGTACCTATATTGCGTTGTCAGGAAGTACCCCATTATGTCCGGGAAATTTAATCCCCCTTGTGCTACTGGTGCTTTTAACCATTTCAAACAAATTCTGGGGTGCTTGCCCTTCCAAACAAAGGTTGTAAACGCACCTTCTAGTTTCTTTATATCCTGGGTTGTCAAGCTGAAAGAGATCATCTGCATTTTATATAAAATTCTGGGCAAAACGTTCATTTTAATGAGGTTGATCCGTCCCATCCAGGAGATATTCATCTCTTTCCACCTACTCAAGTCTTGTATAACTTCCCTTATCAGCGGTCTATAATTCGCCTCGTATAGGCTCCCCACTTGCTTTCCCACCTCAATACCCAGGTATGTGAATGTATGTTGCACTCGTTTTAACCCCCAGGCTTCCTTCCTGTTACTCCCTCTCAGAAACACAATTTTGGACTTTTACACATTAATTTTATATCTGGAGAAAACTGTGAATTGTTCTATTACTGGCAGCACCTTAGGGACTGACACATTTGGTTCTGTCAAAAACAACAAGACATCATCTGCATAAAGAGATATGGCATGTCTCCTCCCCCGTCTTCCCCTGATACCCTTTATAGCAGACTCATCTCTAATTTTGATTGCCATGGACTCTATTGCCAGCGCAAATAGCAAAGGTGATAGGGGGCATCCCTGTCTTGTTCCCCTTTATAGTCTGAATTCCAGGGTTGCTACTCCATTAATTAAAACTTGTGCCCTTGGGTGTACATAGAAAGCCCCTACCATCTTTACAAACTCTTCCCCCAGCCCAAATCTCTGTAAAATATGCAGCATATATTCCCACTCAGTTCTATCGAAGGCTTTTTCAGCGTCCATTGAAAGGACGCTAGCCTCACCTGGATGCCTCTCCCCCCACCAGATAACATTCAGCAGCCTCCTTAGGTTATGGTAGGAGTGCCTGCCTTTAACGAACCCAGTCTGATCCACGTTGACCAATAGAGGGAGTACCTCTTACAACCAGTTTGCTAAGACTTTTGTCATGATTTTGCAATCATGATTCAAAAGCGAGATCGGTCTAAAGGCAAAGGCAAGTTTATTTAAAAGATGCCCAATCCTGGAGGCTCTGGGAGCCGTACAATTTTTTTTTTTATAACATTTCATACAGCATAAACATTTAAGTTAGAATAAAGCATCCTATAAATAATCAACATTAAACACCAAACGCTTGCAGAAATAGGAGTGTCTTCAGGTGGACTTTAAAAACGGCTATGGTGGGGGCCTCCCTGACTACAGTTGGTAATGAGTTCCAAAGAGCGGGAGCGGCAACACTAAAAGCTCGGTCACCTGCAGATTTTAACCTCGCTCTAGGAACAGTCAGGAAGCCACCACTGGAAGAGCGGAGATGATGGGTAGAGGAAGTAGGTACCAGGAGCACTGACAGGTAACCAGGGCCCTGCCCGTGTTGGACCTTATAGGTGAGAAGACCCACCTTAAAGAGTATTCTCCACCTGACAGGCAGCCAGTGCAATTCGTGCAATACAGGTGTAATATGACAAAATTTGTTTTGCCCAGTCAAAAGCCGAGCAGCAGTGTTTTGTACCAGCTGCAGTCTATGAAGAGAACCCCCAGAGACCCTGAGATAGAGGGCATTACAGTAGTCAAGCCTAGATGCGACTAAGGCATGTATCAAGGTAGGGAGGTCCAGAGGCGGAACAAGGGGCTTAATCCTGGCAATGTTTCTGAGATGGAAAAAACAGGTACGGACCACGGAAGATATTTGAGCTTCCATGGACAAGTTCCTGTCCAGAATCACACCAAGATTTCTCACCCAAGAGGAGGCCATCAATGGCACAGCTCCCAGCACAAGTCCAGTTGCAGAGTCAGAGGCCATCCCATCACGAACTCTGTTCGACTCCACTACCAATACCTCAGTCTTGTCAGGGTTCAGTCACAGCCAACTGGAGGCCATCCAGTCGTTAATCTCGGACAGACTGATATTTAACACATCCACTACGTTGGATGTTCCTGGGGCCAAGCACAAGTATAGCTGAATATCATCAGCATAGCAATGAAAACTCAGACCATACTTCCTAATGATCCCCCCCAGAGGCAGCATATACACTGCGAACAACATTGGGGCCAATACCGAACCCTGAAGGACTCCGCACAAAAGGAGGCAGGGTGTAGATGAGAAATTTCCCATCACAACCCATTGCCTCCTGTTGGTAAGAAAGGACTCAAACCAGTTGATGACAGTACCGGTGAGTCCGCACAGCTCCCTCAGGCAGAGAAGCAACACACAATGGTCCACAGTGTCAAATGCTGAAGAGAGATCAAGGAGAACAAGAATTGTCCTGTCCCCTTGGTCTCTAGCCCTGAGGAGATCATTCTGCACCCGAACAAGCACAGTTTCTGTGCTATGTCTAGCCTGAAAAGCCGACTGGAAGGGATCATACAACTCGTGAGTCATGAGGTGTTCTTCCAATTGAAGCGATACCACCTTCTCAACAATCTTCCCCAGAAATGGGAGATTGGAGATAGGATGGTAATTTGCCTTGATCTCTGAGTCCAAAGAAGATTTCTTTAAAAGGGGTCTCACCAGAGCCTCCTTCAAGGCATCTGGAAAGACACCCTGAAGCAGGGAACACCGTACAATTGAGGCAAACACCAGGCCAACAGAGTCAATGCATCTCATTAAGAAGTGTGTTGGCACTGGGCCCAGCTCACAAAAGGTATGCTTCAAATTGACTGCCACATCAATCACCTCACGAACCTCCACTGGCCTAAACTCCCCTCAACTAGGCGGAGTGCACTCAGGACACATCTGGCGACCACTGTCAGCAATGGTATTGCTGGTTGAAGAAACCTCTCGCCGGATCAAGGACACCCTGTCCGAGAAAAACTGAGCAAACTCCTCACAGTCTTCATTAGAAGAAGCCCTCCCGGGCTGCAGACAGACAGGATGGTGAAGTCTATCGACAGTCCGGAAGAGTGAGGCTGGTCGGTTTCTCCCGGCAGCATTCTCCCTAGACAGAAACGCTGCCTTTTTTTGGTTGATTGCCTCCTGATATGCATAATAATGTGCACGCAGGACCAGTTTGTCTGTCTCCAGGTGGGACTTCCTCCAGCAGCACTCTAATCTCCGACCCATCTTCTTCATCTCCCTAAGGTCTCCATCAAACCATGGAGACCTCAGGTATGAAGTTCTGGGTTGTACACGGATAGATGCGAGGGAGTTGATGGTGTCAGATAACACCTTATTATAGGTGTCAACCCCGACATCAACACCTCTGACGCATGCACCACCCACACTGGATAACTCAGCTGCCGCCAAAAAACCCTCAGGGGTAAGATCCCATAAAGGGTGGCAGTGAATCATCTCAGCAGGGGAAGAACTTATGGCGGGAGCCCCAAGTGTGAACTTCACCGTGCAATGATCAGACCAAAATACCTGATCAATCCCAAGATCAGCAATCTCGAGCCCCAGTGAGAACACCAAATCCAATATGTGGCCGTCCTGATGAGTTGGTGCAGCAACGATCTGCATCAGCCCCAACAAGGACATGCTCTGCAGAAAATTGCTGCTGCATCTTTGATCTTTATCATCGGCCCAAACATTGAAGTCCCCCTGAAAAACACATCTGGGGGAACCCAATGTTTCACCGGCAACAAACTCGGCAAATTCCTGCAGGAAACCCCCCATCGGGCCAGGAGGGCGATAGATGAGGAGGATCCTGCGGCCCGCGCCGAATCCTCCATGAACGGCCATACACTCAAAAGAACTTGGAGTTCCCACTGGGTGCACGGTGAAGGTCAAGCTAGATCTAAAACAAATAGCTACACCGCCACCCCTGCGGTTTTCTCTGGGGCAGTGCACCACGGTGTACCCTGGAGGGACTGCAGCCTCAAAAATAGGGCCAGCATCATCTCCCACCCAGGTCTCCGTAATGTAAGCCAGATCGACCGATGAAATCAAGGCGGCAATAATTGCCGTCTTGTTTCTGATCGACCTGGCATTGCACAGCACTGCTATCAGAGAAATAGAGGGTGGTGCAGCCCCTCGGGTTACCTGACCACTCGGTCAGGTGGTCTCCCTGGAAATGGGCACCAACCACGTCTGGCCTCTCCCAGATGCCCGACATAATCCAGGGTGTCTCCTGGACCTAACAACCTCTATCCTTCTATCAGCCAACTGCAGGTCGTCCCACTGCCAACAAGCAACATGACCCTTTACAATCCCCCACTTCCCTACAGCGTCTAACAGTAGTATCAGACACTGGGAGAGGGATAAAGGGACGCAAAGCATGTAGCTGCGAGCTCCCATAGGTGATCCTAGCCCCCACAAGTCCTCCCGTATACCCCTTACACATTTCCAATACTAATCCAAACTATTATTAACACACTTAAATAATACCAAAATAAATAATTATCCTACATAACTAAATAAACTAATAAATGGCTAAATCATTAATACAAACCAAAGAACCATAACAATAAACAATTAAACATTCCTATCACAAACTATTTTATTTTACACACAATTAAAACCATACTATAAACTAACCCGTTTCCCTCCATTTGATACAGTCCCACACAAAAGATTAATACACAAAATAGCCAGCCTTGGAGTGGGTCCCAAGGTGGTAGCCTGGATAAAAAATTGGCTAGACAACAGGACACAAAGGGTAGTAGTAAATGGAGTGCACAGTGAAGAAAGGAGGGATACTAGTGGGGTACCGCAGGGTTCAGTACTAGGACTGGTCCTTTTTAATGTCTTTATAAGTGACATTGCAGAGGAACTGGAAGGAAAAGTATGTCTCTTTGCAGATGACACAAAGATCTGCAACAGGGTTGATACACAAGATAGAGTGGAAAGGATGAGAAGGGACTTGGCAAGGTTGGAGGAATGGTCAAATGTATGGCAGCTCAGATTCAATGCAAAGAAGTGCAAGGTAATGCACATGGGAAACAAAAACCAAGGGGAAGCGTACACAGTGGGGGTGAGATACTGACAACAGTAAAAATAGAAAGGGACCTGGGGGTAATTATATCAGATGACCTAAAGGTGGGCAAGCAATGTGAGAAGGCAGTAAGTAAGGCTGGGGTGATACTGGGATGCATAGGAAGAGGCATCAATAGTAGAAAACAGGAAGTTGTTATCCCTCTGTACAGACAGTTGGTGAGACCCCATCTGGAGTACTGTGTGCAGTTCTGGAGACCCCATCTCCACAAAGACATAGACAGAGTGGAGGCTGTCCAGAGGAGGGCAACCAAAATGGTGCAGGGTCTGCACCAGAAGACATATGAAGAAAGACTAAAGGAGCTTAATATGTATACCCTTGAGGAAAGAAGAGAGAGAGGGGACATGATAGAAACTTTCAAGTACCTCAAGGGAATTAACAAAGTCCAAGAGGGTAGCATCTTCCAGAAAAAGAGATGTGCAAGAACAAGGGGGCACAATTTGAAGATAGAGGGGGACGGCTCAGAGGTAATGTGAGGAAGTATTTTTTCACTGAGAGGGTTGTGGATGCATGGAACAGCCTCCCTGAGGAGGTCGTGGAGTCAAGAACAGTGGGGGACTTCAAGAATGCATGGGACAGGTATAAGGCAGTCCTAGTGGGGGGTAGGAGGAAGTAAGCTGTTGGTTAACTAGGATCTGCAGCTTATCTGTTAGGTAGGAAAATGGGCAGACTAGGTGGGCCAAGCGGTCCTTATCTGCCATCAAATTCTATGTTTCTGTGTTTCTATGTTTCCTCTGATTCCAGACAGAGAATTCCAACACCGAGTGACGTCGTGCCACTCACACGCTCGCGCTTGTGAGCGGCGCTTGAATTTAAACAAAATTGTCCCCCCCCTCAGCAGCAAAGCCCCGCTCCCCCTACTCACACCTCCAGCTAAGAAACCAGATAGTCCAGTTGTATGTTCAGCACAGCCTCTCACGCTGTGCGACTCAGAGCTTTAGGAGGGCAAAACAGGCAGTCAACCCGCGAGCAGGAAAGCAGGCACCAAGCACAGAATTAAAAGTCCAGACACTATCTAACCCGCTAACGAGCGGTGTTCCAAAGGTCACAGGTTCAGTTACACACATGCAAAGCATGCATTCCTCCAAATTCCGTCCTACCTTGGGAAGAACAGTGATCAGAGACTGGCAGCACGTGCTAGGTATCCCTCCCTCTTCTTTGGTCTCTTGTAGGATGTTACACAGTGAACCCGCCACTTCTTCTTTCAACAGCTTGTAAAACTCCGCCCCCAGCCCGTCGGGTCCCGTGGCCTTCCAATTTTTCAACTGGCTGATCGCATTTTTGACTTCTGTCACTGTTATTTTTCCCCCCAGCTTTTCCCTTTGTGCCTCATTTAGACTGGGTATCTCCATCTCCTTAAGGAAGCCATCTCTTTCTCCACCTTTCCCTTGATACTCGGCCCTGTATAACTCCTCATAGAACTCCTTAAATCTATTACAAATTTCCCCTTCCTCCTTAAGTATTTTCCCTTCCCTGTTTTTAATTTGCACTTTCCTATGACTACTTTTCCCTCCCTTCATAAGCCAGACCAATAGGAGGCCTGCTTTATTGCCCCACTCATACGTCGTTTGTTTTGCAAAGAAAATGTTAGTATTCACTTCCTTGCCCAGATTTATATTAAGCATCTCCCTCGCCAACCTAAGCTCTTTCTGTTTTTCCTCACCTCTTCCCCAAGGACTTCCTTCTCCAGGTCTCCTATTTTAATTTCCAAGTCCTTTTGCTTCTGCCTTTTATCTCTTTTTTTTTTAGCTGTGTATCCAATTATAACCCCCCTTATGAATGCTTTACCAGCTTCCCAGTATATACCCTCACTTTCCACCGTACCCTTATTTGTCTCCTCATAAACTTTCCATTGCTGTTTTACAAAATCCTGAAACTCCTCCCTCACCAACATGTATGTGGGAAATTTCCAATGACCCCTCTGCACCTCCTTCTGACCCAGGGCGATCTCCATCTCCACCATGGCATGGTCAGATAGAAATATCGGCCTATGCCCCATTGCTCTGGTTTACTGGTACAAGTCTCTATGGGTGTATATAGTCCAGCCATGACCAGGAGCGATGTGGGTTGGGGAAGAATGTGTATTCCTTCGCCCCCGGATTAGCTGTTCTCCATCCATCAATCAGGCCTAATTCTGCTAATCCGAGTAGCCATTGTTGTATGTCCCCATCCGTCCTATCCCTATTCCCTGAATAATCCATTTTAGGGTCTGCCATATAATTAAAATCCCCCCAAAATCAAATTCTTAAATTGTTCCTTAATCAGGATATCCAGCACCCTTTGATAAAAGCTTCGGTCCCCATCAGCCGGTGCATATAGATTTCCAAAAGTAATCACCTTGCCCGTGAGCTCCCCCTCTACAAAAACATACCTCCCTTCTATGGTATCTCTCACCACCGTCAATGTTTTAAAGGGTAGGTGCTTATGGATTAGAATTGCTACCCCCCACCTTATGCGAGTTATAGGCTGCTGCATGACACTCCCCCACCCAGCCTCGCACAAGTTTTTTGTGCTCACTGTTTGATAAATGCATCTCTTGTAACATAGCCACTGAGACCCTGCGTCCTTTAAGAGCCATTAAAATGTGTGCCCTTTTTGCGGGAGATGTAAGCCTTTTATGTTCCAGGAGACTATTTTAACCCCTCCCCGGAGCTGGGGAGTACCACTCGTCATTTCTCCTGTATGAACATCCCTAAAACATCCTGGTCACGGCTCGACCTTTTACCTGTAGCAGATATCATATGACACAGACTGCTCTGAAAACAGTTAAAATACAAGTGAGCAGTTAAACAATCATAAACTGTGTAAACAGAAACCCCAACTTTACCCCCTCCCTCCCCTGAGTTGATTTCAAAAACAGCCTTTCTTTATCCCTACCTCCCCTACATTGACTCTCCATCATCCCTAACCCCAACTGTTCCCTCTCCTCTGCATATACTGTACTACAATCTTCAGTGTATAGTCACTCCCCCATACACACTGCTCCTGTTCAGCCTTTCTTAATCCAAACTTATCCACATGCTATGTTTACCTCAGAATGACCCTACCGTCTATATTGTTATGCTATTACTATACTGCCCACGTCCCCCTCTAAATCAGTGTCTGCACTCCCCTTACCCAGGCCCCCCATCCTCTCTTCAGTTGGTTGCCATATCTACCCCACGTCCCTCCTCCTCCCCCTGTCATATTTGCCCTTCATGCTGCCACCTGGCGTTTTACTCCCACCAAATCTTAGATAGCCATATTCCAACAGCTGATTCATTACGTTCCCCCATCCATCAGGGCTTCCCCACCTCCTTCTAGCCTGTCCTCACTTCCCACTTTTGCTAGGTATGCCCCTTTAATTCGAGCATTATGTGTATCCCTGCATTGGTGCTTTCCTGTTTAATCCCTCTTTTATCGCTGAAGGGAGAGAGACAAGACAAAAAGGGGGGGAGACACTCGCACCCCACAGTGCCACATGTTCCTGGCGGAGAAAAAGTTCTGTCTCTAGTCCACACTCATGGGGCCACCAGTGACCCCCCCACCTCCCCGTGTTAAACTTTAAAGATTTGCAGCATGACTACCCCAAGGAACAGTCTGCCTCTTTTTCAAAGGCCCAGTTCTGTTTCTAGTCCACATCAATCGAGGTCTGTGGGGATCATATCCCTGCCAATTTTAAATTACAGGTTATAACTCACCATCATTCCTCCTACTTCACCTGTAAATCCCTAGCAATCTGCTTCTGTTAACCACCCACAGGATTAAGGGGAAGGGCAACTGGGCACAGGTATATGGGGCAATCCGAACAGGTTTCCATCTCCGCCATGCTTTTCCTTTCCTCTCCGCTGTTTGTCCCCCTGGTGAGTGCAGCCACCGATCTAGTTCATCGATCACCAAGTCAGCCTCCATCTTCTCGCCACTCCACGTACTCTGGTCCCATTCAGGTTCTCCCATTGTTCCTATCCCAATCTTCCAGGAATGTTTGTAGCTTCTCTGATTCCCAAAATGAATATGTAGCCCCCTCGAATTTTACTTTGACTGTAGCCGGATAGACCATGAAGAAATCCAGCCCCCGTTTTCTCATCCATTCCATCAGTGTATTAAACTGCTGTCTCTTCTTCTGTATTCTTTGAGACATGTCTTGATGCAGAGTAAGCCTATGGCCTTCATATACTAGTTCTTTCTTATTTCTATAGGCCACCAATAAGGCCTGCCTGTCTGGATAGTGATGCAGCCTAAAGATCACCTGTCAGGGCGGTTGCCCATTCTGTGGCCTCGGAGCCAAGGATCTGTGTGCTCTCTCGACTTTAAGCTTAGGTTAGGGCAGGTCCATGTCTAGCAGCTTCTGCAGGGTCTCTGAGCAAAACTTGAGCAGGTTCCCTCCCTCCGTTCCCTCTGGCAGGCCCCTGATGCATAAATGATTTCTCCTACTGTAATTTTCTTGTTAGTCTAACGCTTCTTTAAGCTCCTCTACCTCTCTTTCTAGCTGTTGTATTTTGGAAGGGCTTTCACTGCTTTGGTCCTCGAGGTCTGAAATTCTCTGCTCCACCTTCCCAATTTGCCTCGTGTGCTGCTTTAGTTCTTGTGCCAGCCCCTTCAGAGTATGCTCCAGGCTTTTCCAGCGCGGTTTAAAGTCGGCTAGAATTTGCTCTGACACTGCTCTGCTGATTGCAGCAACCTCCGCTGCCGATAGTGAAACTGGGCCTGGTCCACCACTTATACTTGCTTCATGGAGTGGAGTTTTCTTGGTGTTTTTACCCACTTGGCGCGATGACTTGCCTGAGGTGATGTACTCGTCCATCTCCCTTATGTTAAGGCAGCTCTTTTTGGTTAGGTAGGTTATCCAATTGTTCAATTAAGCACTTTTATTTCATATTAAAGATGGAGCTCCGGAGCAGTGCGACCAGTCAAATCAGCTGCTCATTAGTGCCCCCCCCCGTATTTTTTTTTAAATAAGGCGGCATAAGAGAGGAGCGATTGTTTTCAGGAATGGAGTAGGAGCATTCGCTCCTTGATTGCACGCTGTCTCTCTCGCCCTCTGCAAACTGCTGTGTCACAGTTCTGAATGGGGCAGTGATAATCTTTACTTGCACTGTATAAAAGTGTAGGAGTGTGCTAGCTCCTAAATAAATAATTAACCAAGGCTAAAAAAGACATGGAAAATGGGACAAGGTAGTCTTTGAATTTAACTGGTAAATAGAAAAAAGGTCTTATAGTGAGGGCTAAGGAAAGTCCCAAAGTAAAGAAGGGCCAGAATGAGAAGTAGAGCCGATGGGCTGAAATTTCAACTGTTGGAGACCTAGAGAGGGGCTATATAGGAATGCAAAGGCCAAAATAAATTTAGAGGGGGGGTTTAAGCTGAACAGGAAACCTAGACAAGTGGCAGTGATAGCCCTAAATATATATGTTTATATTCTACTGTTACTCCTCTAGGAAGGTTTTGCAATGACTGAACAAAGCTAAATTAATCCCATGCTTATACTTAACTTAGAAACTGACTACCCTAGGAAATGGCAGGAGAGAGTACTCTTTTGTGGAGAAGGAAATTAAAATATCATAAACTCATAACTTAGGAGAAAATGAATGAAAGTAGAATATGTGTCTGTGTCACTGACTTGGCAGGAGAAGTAAGAAGAGGAGCGCACCCTCATTCTTCCATTACCTTGGCCATTACAGGAACTGCAGCAGGGCTATAAAATGATGTTTTCTATATTTTATATATACAAAGGTTTTGTTACCTGAGATGCTGGCTGCCCACAGACTGACAGTTTTTATGGCCTTTCCTTAGAGTGATGTCACTATTAAGGGGAGGGGCTTAGACCTAATACTAATTAACTATGCAGGTGATGTTTTTGCCTTCAATCCAAGGCTGTGGTACTGCATACTGTATGTCCTGTTATATGTTTATAAACTGTCTGATTGTGGATGCTGCTTTATGGTGAAAAAGTCATGTTATTTTGCATAGTGGAAAAGAGGGTGGATCACATGATTCATGATGTCACTCCCACATCAGCATAAAAGTCTGCCACAGGAGAAGAGTCAGTCTCAAACTGACTGACTGTGTGAAAAGGACTAAATGAAAGAGTGCCATTTCTGGGCAGCATATTGGCCATTCAGAGGCCTTTCCATTTGGTTATTTGAAGTGTATGAACTAATATCAGATTTTTATTTCTGTGAAAAAGCATTTAAAGAAGAAAATAAAATGACAAGTGCCAGAGTGGTGCTTTTTATGTACTAAAAGCTATTGGTCTGTCTGACTTATTGTATCCGGTTATCCGAACCCCGCTACAGGAGCCATTAAGTCGTTCGTTGGCCCATCTGATGAGTGCCTGGATCAGGCTGTTGTGTCAGTCTCCAGGGACTCTGGAGCCCTCCCGGCTTTGACAGATAAGCTGAGCGTCTGCAAGTCCGATTCTTTCATTATCATTTTGGCTGATAATGTCGGATCTGATGACGCTTACCTGACCAAATTGGCAACGGGGTCTGATGAGGACCCTGACAATACACTGTTGCCAGATCTCTCTCAGCTTCCCCTGGAGGGTTCTCATCACCAGGCTTCCCCCTCACCATGGGATGTGGCTCCATCTCCTTCCCCTTATAACAGAGATACTGGAGATGAGGGGCTTCCCCCAGGTGGCCGATCCCCAGGCTCACCTCAGAGTCTAACATGTTTAAATATAAGAAAAATAGCAGGACAAGAGGACACAGCATGAGATTAGAGGGAGGCCGATTAAGGGGGAATGTGAGGAAATTCTTTTTCACAGAAAGGGTGGTAGATGCATGGAATGGCTTACCACAAGAAGTGGTGGCTATGAATACAGTGCAGGGCTTCAAACAGGCATGGGATAGGCATAAGGGAGCAATACAAATGACTATGAATAGATAGGTCACTGACAGAGCAAAGGCCGATGGCACATTTATAAGGTAGAAAAAGAAATGGGCAGACTGGATGGGCCTTGCGGTCCTTATCTGCAGTCAACTTCTATGTTTCTATGTTTCTATGGATTTGGGGTTAGGAGCTAGCGTTAACCTAGATGTTCCCAGCTTCCTCCTCCTCTATCAGGGGCTTCTCCTCCACCGGCAGCCCCACGCTGGGTCTGACCCTACCAAGACCATCAAGGTTTGACATCCTGCAGGGTGCCCCACTGGGGCCTATGGCACCTCCATCAGGCCCTCCATCAGGCTTGCCTCTATTGGGTCCTCTTTTTGCCCCTCTGTCTGGCCGTGCCCAGTTGGGTTACCCTCCATCGGGGTACCCTCTGTCGGCCCTCTTTCGGGGTTCCCACCATCAGGTTATCCGACACCTCAGGCCCCAGCATATAACCCACCAGGTTACCCCATCAGGATTACATGTGCCAGGGTATGTAGATGCTTACCCTTAACTGGGATATCCATCGACGCACTACCATGCGCTGGGGTTCCCATGACCAGGCTTTACTACTGGCTACCACCCAGTTTATCAGCCTCCTCCACCTCCACAGCCTCAGACTTGGGTGGATTTTTGAGCCATCCTGCAGTCTTTGTGATTGGAAACCAAAGCTCAACTGGTGTCTGAACTGGGTGGTCATCCAACTCCCAGGGAGCCTCCTAGGAGCCCCTATGCACAGCTGATGAGGCAGGTTCCAGCTCCTCTTTCTCAGCCAAAGTCAGTCCCTTTGATGGATCAGAAGTCAGCCCAGCGTCTGGATAAGTCAATACTGGGCCCAGGGGATCTGGCTCATCTGGATTCTGGGTCTTCAGACTCAGACCAAGATTCTGACTCGGATACTTCCTAATTGGCAGAATCAGGCTTCCTAACCCCGCCTATAGAGGAGTCACAACCCAAGGAATCCCTGAAATCACCCACAGATGATCCTTCCCTTGCAGACCTCCTATGCAAAATTGCAGAGATTTTTGACTGGAAGTCCGATGAACAGGACCCCAAAAGGCAGCATCTAATGGAGCATCTGGACATCAGCACTGGCCCTTACTCCGCCCTTGCTGGATCCTCATGAGGACCTGGCATCAACAATATGGATGATGCCATCCTCCATTCCAGCGGTAGCTATGAAAGCAGACTGCACCTACCATACTCCAGAGGGGAAGGACCACCTCAGTGTGCACCCAAAGCAGATTCAGTTATTATTTCGGCTGCTCACGACCGATCTTCTAAACCACCGCACATGAGTACCTCTCCTCCTGATAGTGAGTCTCATCAGTTAGATCAGTTTGGGAGGAAGCTTTACTCCTCATCCACACTGGCTATGAGGGCTCTTAACTATGTAGGCCATATGCGGGTCTACCAGAAATCATTGTTCGCCCAGCTGGAGCCAGCCAGTGAATCCCTTTCCGAACTCAGAGTTGAAATCCATACTGGCAGATTTGATCTGTTCCACTAAGGTGGCCTGCACACATTCTCTTAAGGCAACCTATGATGCTGTTGACTCCTTTGCATGGGGAGCCACCAAGGCAGTCAGCCTCTGGTGCTTCTCCTGGTTGAGAGTGTCTGATTTAACCCAGGACATGCAGTTGGCCACCCAGGATGCCCTTTCAGTGGATCTGTCCTTTTTTGGGGGTGACGCACAAGACATTATAACCACTATGGAGGACAAAGGCAAGGCCCTTTGGTCAGTA
Organism: Neoceratodus forsteri; assembly: GCA_016271365.2. Classification (NCBI taxonomy): domain Eukaryota; kingdom Metazoa; phylum Chordata; order Ceratodontiformes; family Ceratodontidae; genus Neoceratodus; species Neoceratodus forsteri. The sequence continues at coordinate 185,373,854 of JADMNL010000022.1, forward strand.
CAAACCATGTACTGACCAAAATTTCAGGTGAAAAAGCCTTTTTGCCACTAAGGGAAAAGGCAATCAAAGCAACAGCAGACGGCCTGTCACAACAAACGTTGGGCGCAACAAGCCTTAGCCCTCCCCAGCTAAATCCCAGAGAGCTTCAGGTGCAGCTCTCCCCAACCCCTCATCCCTCACATGACTCGCTATCCACCCTCTCCCCTCAGGATCTTTCAGGGGAGCAGGTGGGCAGAAAATTTGCTTGTCATCTGCCGGGGTGTGGGCGGTGACAGCCGACTCTTGGATTCTTCAACTTATAGAGCAAGGCCACACTCTGGAGTTTACAGACAAACCTCCAGACAGGCCTCCAGCCCAGTGACACTACTCGAAGGTGCACATTCCTCTCCTATGAGAAGAAATACAGGTGCTGTTACAAAAGAAAGCAATAGAACCTGTCCCTGTGCACCAGGTAGGAAAAAGGTATTATTCCCACTTCTTCCTGGTCCCCAGAAAGACAGGAGGTCTGTGTCCCATTCTGGACCTCAGCACTCTCAACCTGTACATAGAGTGCAAGAGGTTTCAGATGCTGCCACTCCTGCACAAGGGTCAGTGGCTCTGTGCTCTGGATATGCAGGATGCCTACTTGCACATCCCTATTTTTCTGGGCTCATCATCACTACCTCTAGTTCTCCTTTCAGGGGGAACGTTACCAGTTCAAGGTCTTAGCTTTCAGCCTCTCCTCAGCACCTCCAGTCTTCACGAAGTGCCTGGTGGTAGTGGCGGTGGCCCTGAAGTGTCAGGGCCACTATATGTTCCCTTACCTTGATGACTGGCTTCTGTCAGCCCCATTGACAGAACAGTTGGAACTCTCCCTCTCTGCAATCTTGGACCTGTTTCGTCAAGTGAGAATCACTGTAAATTTTTCAAAGTCCCAGCTTGTCCCTTCCCAACACCTGCAATTCATTGGGGCGGTGTTGGACACAGTTCAGGGTATGGCTTTCCTCCCTCTCGACAGGGTGGAAAGTTTGCAGAAGCAGGCCCATATGGTGGCCTCCAACAGGAAGGTTTTGGCCAGGTCAGTTCTTTGACTGCTAGACCTGATGGCAGTGGCCATCCCCACAGTGCCTTTAACCAAGCTTCACATGCATATTTCACAGTGGACACTCAGAGCACAGTGGGACCAGAGATAGGGTGACCTGGACCAGATGGTCATGGTCTCTGATTCCATGCAGAGGGATCTCTTGTGGTGGCAGGATCTTTCCAATCTCACCAAGGGGATCCTTTTTCAGTCCTCTCCTTGCTCCCAGACTCTAACTACAGGTGCATCAGGATGGGTTGGGGTGTGCCTCTGGGAGACCACAAAACCCAAGACAGGTGGTCCCAGATGGAGCTTTCTCTACACATCAGTGTGTTGGAGATGAGAGCAGTGTTGCACACTCTTCAAGCTTTTTAGCACCTGCTTCTCCTGAGCACTCTGTTAGTCCAGTCAGACAACATGTGCTTGGTCTGGTATCTCAACAAGCAGAGAGGCAACCGCTCATATCCCTTATGCAGTGAGGCAATGCAGATGTGGAACTGGGCTGTTCTGCATCAAATTCACCTCACAGCTGTTCATGTTCCAGGTGAGCAAAACATCCTAGCAGACAGTCTCAGCCACAGCAGAGTAAGGGCACATGAGTGGGAGCTCAATCAAGAGGTGGTAGACCACATATTTGGCCTATGAGGTCGGCCAGAACTGGATCTGTTCGCCTCCCCATACAACACAAAATTACCCAAGTTTTGCTCACTCACTCTAGGGCATGATGTTTTCTGGTGAGACACTCTATCTCTTAGCCGGACAGGGAGGTTCTTGTATGCCTTCCCTCTCTTTTCAGTACTTCAGAGGGTGCTGCTTATCTACAGGTGGAGGGGCCCACGTGGTTCTGAGTGCCCCTTTTTGACCCTGTCAGGTTTGGTTTCCACTCCTTCAGTAGCTAGCAGCGGAGCCTCCAGTTCCCCTGCCTCTCTGCAATGACCTCCTGACTCAGAGGGAGGGCACACTGCTCCATCCAGGGCTGAAATCTCTTCATCTTCATGTGTGGCACCTCAGGACATAGCCGCTTCCCACTTTGGAGTATCCTCCAGGGTGGTGCAAGTCCTCATTGAGGCCAGAAAGCTGTCTACGAGGACCACTTATGCCGTGAAGTAGAAGCGTTTTACCATGTGGGCCACTGTGAAGGGTTAGGACCTGTTCTTGTGCCCTGCTCCATCAGTCATGGAGTATCTCCTGCACCTCTATGATTTGGGCCTGGGGTATTCTTCACTGAAGGTCCATTTGTTGGCTATCTCTACTTACCATGCCCTAGTGGATGGCAGGACAGTAGCCCAGTTAAACATTCCCAAAACTTTCTTGAAGGGGATTCTGCATTTCAAACCACCAGTGTGCAGTTCTGCACTGTCGTGGGATCTGAATTTTGTTTTAGAGAAGTTGACCCTGCCTCCTTTCAAACCGGCTGGTTCCTGTAACATGTGCTATTTGTCCTGGAAAGCACTTTTCTTAGTAGCAGTCACCTCAGCTTAAAGGATTTCTGAGCTTCAGGCCTTGATTTGTAAGGAGCCTTATTTAATTTTTCATAGAGACCGGGTGGCTATTCATACCAACCCTAAGTTCTTACCCAAAGTGGTTTCTGAATTTACGTTGAACCAGTCTAGTCAACTTCCAGTGCACTACAGTGAGCATTTCATTTGGGGAGAAGCGATTATTCATACCTTAGATGTTCACAGAATCTTGCGATATTACACTATCAGGACAAAGGATCAGCTTTTTGTTTCTTTTGTGCCCAAAAGAGAGGGGGTGGCAATTTCCAAACAGTGCTTATCCAAATGACTGGCAAACAGCATTACTTTCTGCTACCAGAAGCATGATAAGATCCTCCCGGGGGAGGTTAAGGGACATTCCACCAAGAGTATTGCTGCCTCTACTGCTTGTTTCAGGAATGTTTTAGCCACTGACATCTGCGCCATTGCTACCTGGAGTTCTGTCCACACTTTCACCAAGCATTAAAGTCTGGACATCGTTTCTAGGCATAGGACAAGTTTCAGTCTAGCAGTGCTTCAAGGCCTCCTGTCAGGATTTTCTGTGCCTCCCGTGTTTCAGTTTCCTCTGATTCACACTGCTTGGGACTCAGTCCTCAAGGTGATTACCTACTGCATAAGCCCTCTTGAAGTAAGATAGTACAGTAACGTAAGAACTTACCGTAACAGTAGATCTTCAAGAGAGGCTCTTGCAGTAGGTAACCTTTTTCCCTACCTCCATCCCCCAAATTTATTTGGTTTATTGCTCTTGCTTTATGAGCTCATTCTGGGCTCCAGGAGCCTGTGTTTCCTTTTCTCTTGTCACTCCTCCTCTAAAGTCTCCAGTGGGAGAACTGAAAGGTGGGCCTGGGGACCGCCCACTATATTTAGTCACGCTGACATGAAGGAAAAAGGTCCGGCTCCCCATATGACACACAGGGGAAATGCCGGTCCTCACCCAACACCTAACGCACCAAAAACTGCCCACTTTCCCATTTGCAACTTATACTCTCCAACCACTAGGTAGTGCTGCAGTGCCCCTCCAGCTCACTCTCCTATGTACCTAATATTAAATTTCCCTCACTGAACGCTAGGAGTCACTATACTGCACTCCCTACCCAGTCTCTCCAGTAGTCTCTTTCCCAGCTTACCTCCCAACTACTAAGCCTTTTTTCCTATAACTTGCTAATGTACCGCTGCTGATCTCAAACCCAGCAGCCTTGACTACACAGTCAGCTGCTCTACCTCTAAGCCATTGAGTCAGGCTAATTTCTTTCACTATTTTATAGCTCTTAAAGCTACTGGCTACATAGTCTTCTAAAACCAAAAAAGAGTTTAGTTTCCTGCTGAGGGTCTTAAAACCTGTGCCCTTGATTCCTAGGTCTGCAGCTCTGCCTCTAGGCCAATGAGTTCAGGCTATTTTCTGTTCACTACTCTACAACTCTTAAACCTACTGGCACCTTAGTCTGCTAAAAAAAATACAATTCAGTTTCTACTGTCTTGATGCACATCTCAAACTCTGTGCCCTTTTTTCCAAGGGCTGCAGCTCTATCTCTAGGTCAGTGAGTCAGGATACTTTCTGCTCAGTACTTTACATCTCTTAAACCTACTGGCACTATAGTCTGCTAAAACAAAAACAATTCAGTTCTCTACTGTCTTGCTGCAAGCCCCAAACCCTGTACTCCTGATACCTAAATCAGCAGCACTGTCGCTGAGCCAACAACTCAGGCTAATATCTCACACTCTTTCAAAGCTTTTAAGCTTTTGTCCCCCTCCCCCCAACCACTCCATGATCTTTATAACACTGCTTACCATGTCCTCCACCACCATGTGTCTCTTGCTACTAACCATAGCCCCCATCTTCCTACTAGGGGATGCTCCATTTCTCCCCCATCATGGTGAACCAGAACCACCTATCACCAGGCTCCTCGCCTCAGCCCCCCTCCCCACCTCTACCATTGATCCATACCTCTTACTCTACCAATGGGCCATGCTCCCCCTATGCTTCAGTCCCCCTACTGGTACTACCGTGGTGTTGCAGTGGACACTACTCTGCCTGGCCTCTCCCTCTCTACAGAACCTACCCACCACCATCTCCATACATTGCTGTTCCCCCTCCCTAATGGTGCCTAAGCTCATGAAGAAATGTTTAAAATTGTCTTCCCTGCGCATCCTTCTACTACTACTCCTTCTTTCTGGAGACGTTCACCCCAACCCAGGACCCCCTCCCAGGGTTACTACCCACAAGAACCTCATAATCGCCTCCCTCAATATATGTAGCCTCCTCAAGAAATTTGATTCATTTCAGGGATGGGTTGCCCAGAATCACCCCAACGTCATCTCAGTAGTTGAAACCTGGCTCAACAGCCACACCACCGACTCTGCAGTCTCACTTCCTGGTTTCACGCTCTGCCATGCCGATAGAACCTCAAAAAAAGGGGGCGGTTGTGCACTGTATGTACAGGAATCATTACAGTGTCTCGCCCTACCCTCCCCATCCCTCGAACATGGGGCCCAATCTCTCACACTGAAGATCACGCTTGCCCCAAACAGAGCCCCTCTGTTCCTCTCCTCTGTATACATCCCTCCCTGAAATCAGAAGACTGCCTTCCACTCAGTCCTCACACATCTCCAGACTCTACCTGACAATGCTGACATCATTGCTCTCGGAGGCTTTACTACAAACTGGCTGGCTGATGCATCAGCCCCTATTAAGGATGCTGCAACTGCTAAAAACCTGGCCCAGCTTGTAACCGTTGCCACAAGAATCAACCAGAAGACTGGTACTGCCACCCTCCTTGATCTAGTGCTCACCAACATGCCACACAAAGCTACACAGATCAGGGTGCTATCTAATGCCCTGAGTGACCACTCCCCAGTGCTCTGTCACTGGTCATATAGTGTTAACAAGCCCCCCAAAAGTATCCTACAACGCCGCCTCAAACCCGGCAAACTTTGGTCCCTTACACAGTACCTCCTAACCACTGACTGGTCCCCCATCAAAAATGCATTGAACATTGACTCTGCCCTTAACTATTTCATTGATACTTTCAACACTGCCTGCAACCGGTATGCACCCCTAACCAAACAAAAAATTAAAGGTGCTGACACACCTTGGTTATCACAAGCCCTAATGGACCAGATGTGTGAACGAGACAATCTGTGGCACATTGCGCACAATACTAGTAAACCCACTGACAGGCAGCGCTACCAAGAAGCACGCAATAAATGCACATGGAGTATTCAAAAAGCAAAGGCTGAGTACTACAAAACCTTGCTCACCACCACATGGGGCTCAGGTCGCAAGTTTTGGGACTCACTCAAAATGCTAAGTGGCAAAGCCTCCACCGCTCCTCCCACCCAGATCAAGGTCAACAGGTCTATCACCACAGACCTAGCCCTTATCACAGATACAGTAAATAACACCTTCTCCAACCTTACTGGAGTTCTCCCCCCAAATTTTTCTCCCCCCACCCTGCTCCCTCTCCACCCCCTCATTCCACTTTAAAGCAGTTTCTCAGCATGACGCTGCCCCTCTTTTACTCATAGCCCTCAGCAAATCTCATTTTAGCAGTGATACACTAGACCTTAAACTGCTTAGACTCACCTTCAATGAAGTTCTCCTTCCCTTCCCCTCACCATGCTTCTGAACCACTCTGTTTCTCTGGACCAGTTTCCCTACAAATGGAAATCTGCCCTCATCATGCCTATCCTTAAAAGTGGGGACTGTATCCTGCCTGGGAACTATCGTCCTATATCAATCCTGCCTCCTGTCTCTAAAACCTTGGAGAAAATCTTGGCCATCCAGCTAACTGACTACTTTTCTAAATATAGCATCCTGTGTCCTGAACAACATGGCTTCCACCATAACCATAGTACCACCACTGCCCTCTTAGGATTTACAAATGCCCTCCACACATCCCTGTACAACGGCTACACTGCTGGTGCTGTATTCATAGACCTCTCTAAGGCATTTGATACAGTGCACCACTCGCTTCTCCTGGACTCCCTCACTCAGACAGGCCTCTCCCTTGAGACCACTGACTGGTTTGCCAGCTACCTGTCTGAGAGAACCCAGACAGTTCTGGACTGCCCATTCCCTGTCCTCCCCCCTCCAAGTCAGGTCTGAGGTCCCTCAGGGCTCTATTCTTGGCCCACTACTCTTCTCCCTGTTCCTCAACACTCTGCCCAAAGCCTGCTCTGGGAAACTTCTGTTGCATGTGGATGATGCCATCCTCTACAGCTCACACACTGATCCCACAGCCCTCCACTCGGCACTCCAGAAGTCCTTCTCAGAAGCTGAATCCTGGTTCATTCAGCATAAGATAGTATTAAATTACAAAAAAACTAAATTCATGATGTTTGCACACCCCCAAAACAAGAACCTAGGACAACCCTTGCTCATTCTGAACTCACTAAATGACCCCCTTGAACAAGTTACCACTTTCAAATACCTTGGTATCACCCTAGACTCTGGTCTCACCTACCATGACCACATCCGGATACTGAGCACTGCTGTCAATGTACGTGTTGGTCTCCTTCACCCCTATAAGCACTGCCTCCCTCCAGAATCTCTCCACCTAGCCGTCTCTGCATCTATTCTATCTCTAGTAGACTATGGAATCATCATTTATGGTGCAGCTGACAACACACACCTACACAAGATTAGACTGGCCCTTAATATGGCCTGCAGACTTGCTACAGGCTGGGCTAGGCTTACACATACCTGCACCCTTTATGCCTTGACAAACTGGCTCAACTTTGATGGGAGGCTGAAATACCAGGCCTGCCTCTTCATTAAGAAAATTACATCAGGGTAACTCCCACCTGCCCTCTCCCCACTACTTCAGGCACCACTGTCTACCCACCTCACATGGCAATCAGCGACAACCCACTTCAGGGTACCTCGCTGCAAGACCACCTCGGGCCAAAGAACTTTTTGATATCTGGCCCCACACTGGCTCAACTCACTCCCAAACTCCCTCCTCACTGAACCCAAACTTGGTCAGTTCAAGTCCCAACTAAGAGACCTAATCACCCAGGGATCAGTATGTGACTGCCCCTAAACCTGACCTCCCATTCTCTCACCCCACCCTCCACGACTATGGACCCAACACTGGACCAGCCACCCCTGGGCATGCCTATACCATGACAATGGACTTCTCTGTCTGGCCTTGGTCAACAAATAACCACCTGGGCATGTCTAGTGCCATCGCCCTGAAATGTATGCTTGTATCTGCAACGTTTTGCACTTTGCTCCTTTGCTTAGTAGCACTCTGTTACTCTGTATTCTCAGCTGCTATATTGTATTACTCTGTAAACATTTTGTAACCATTCTGTAACCATTGTCTGTAATTATTATGTTAGTTGTTACTTTGGTCACTGTTGTCTCTGTTTTATGTAATGACGTGGAACCTTTGTAAAGGAGTCTTTGACTCAAAGGTGTTATCCGATATTTATCAGTAAACAATAAACAACAAGAACTAGACACATAGTGGATTCCCTGCAGGGGGAGGGCCTCAAACAACTGGTACAACAACCCACAAGAGACAGGGCTATCCTAGATCTAGTAGTGACTAACAGGTAAAGGATCACAGATCTCCAGGAAGGTCACCTGGGGGCCAGTGACCATCACATGGTATGGTTCAATTTGGCCACTAGAACTAAATCATCCCATTCCAAGGCAAAAATATGGGACTTCAGAGGAGCTGACTTTGATAAGATGGCCAACAAAGTTAAACTATCCCTGGCAAGAAGAAATACAGGTGCGGGGGTACAGACAAAGTGGGCAAGCATTAAGGAAGCAATACTTAGTACAAAGAGCAAAAACTAATCAAAGGTTAAATTACTTTTCAATATGGACCCCAAAATATTGGAACAAACTCCCACAAAGTTTAGTAGACAGTGAAACAATTGAAGCATTCAAAAAGGCATTAGATATTTGGCTAACTCACTACTAACAACAATGTTCCACAAATTTGTGGGGGACATTCTCGATGGGCTCTTGCCTACTTATGCCCCACAAACACTAAGTAAACCAAGTAAACTTGAAGCAACATCCCACTGTGTTAGGGAGAAAAGGAAGAGCAAAAAAAGGAGGAAACCATTTTGGTTCTCAGAAACAGTAGCATAAAAGGACAGAGCCAAAAGGTTGACCTTCAGCAAATAAAATGGAATGCAGTGTGACGAAGATAGGGAGGCATACCAAACTTCCCTAAGGGAAGCAGGGAAGGCAGTAAGGCAGGCAAAGGCCCAAACCAAGGAAACACTAGCACGGACAGTAAAAGAAGGGGACAAGATCTCCCAACAGCTGTAGTAAATTGCCCTGATATGGACTGTTTTAAATCAAGCTTAGTCCAAGCCTTTGGAGACGATGTGAAATTTTGTTTTGGGTAACACACTTGGCAAACACCACGGACCTCTTGTCCATATTTGCTTGAACCTACCTATGAAAGCTATGAGGGCTTTCTGTAGCTACATTAGTGAAAGGAGAAAGTCCAGAAGATGTATTGCTAAGATCAAAGGGGATAAGGGGGGAGTGTGTGAAGAAAGACCAAGGAAAAGCACCTATCCTAAATAGATACTTGTGCTCAGTATTTACTGAGGAGAAGGTAGGGCTGGGCCCACAGCTCAGCAGCATGGACACGGTGGGGGGAGAGGGAGGTGTGTGCACAAGTCCTTTCACAAAAGAAAGGGTCCTACAAGAGCTCGCTAAGCTCAGGGTGGACAAGGCAATGGGACCAGATGGCATACATCCCAGGGTACTAAAGGAGCTAAGAGTGGAACTAGCAGAGCTGTTTCGTGAGTCTCTGAGCATAGGAGAGGTCCCAGAAGACTGGAGAAGGGTTCATGTGATCCTGTTGCACAAGAGTGGTAGCAGGGAAGAGGCAGAGAACTACAAACCAGTCAGTCTTACTTCAGTAGTGGGCAAGATTATGGAGGCACTCCTTAAGGAAAGGATAGTGCAACACCTGGGATCCATAGAAGCACAGGATCCAAGACAGCATGGGTTTACAACAGGAAGGTCCTGTCAAACTAATCTCATAGATTTCTTTGACTGGGTAACCAGAGCGGTGGACCAAGGGGATGCAGTTGATGTCACCTGCCTTGACTTAAGCAAAGCTTTCGATACTATTCCACATAGAAGATTGATTAATAAGCTGGATAGGCTCGGGATGGGTCAGAAGTTGGGTCAACTGGGTGGCAAACTGGTTGTCGAGCAGAATACAGAGAGTGGTGGTAAATGGTATATGGTCAGAACAGATGCAAGTCACAAGTGGGATATCTCAGGAATCAGTCCCGGGGCCAGTCCTCTTCAATGTCTTCATCAGTGACGTTGCAGATGGACTGGAAGGTAAGGTTTGTCTGTCTGCAAATGACACCAAGATCTGCAACAGAGTAGATGATCCAGAAGGGGTGGGCAGAATGAGAAGAGATCTGGATAAACTGGCAAAATAGTCAGAAGAGTGGCAACGGGGGTTTAACGCAAAGAAGTGCAAGTTCAGGCACTTAGGGAAAAGAAACCCTGAAGCCACCTATAGGTTGGGAGGGGAGTTGCTGGCAATCACAAGGGAAGAGAAAGACTTGTGCATCGTCATCACAGATGACCTGAAACCATCCAAACAGACCACTAAAGCAGTAGGTAAGGCTAGGGGTATGTTGGGGTGTATTAGCAGGAGAATCACAGGTCATAAGAGGGAAGTAATAATCCCTCTTTACAAGACACTGGTTAGGCCCCATCTGGAGTACTGCGCATGGTACTGGAGGCCACACCTGCACAAGGACATTAACAAAATGGAGGCAGTCCAGAGAAGGGCAACCAAAATGGTGCAGGGACTGCAGCAGAAAACATATGAGGACAGATTAACAGAGCTCAATATGTATACCCTAGAACAAAGGAGGGAGAGAGGTGATATGATCGAAACATTCAAACATCTTAAGGGCACTAACAAGGTGAAAGAGTCTAACATGTTTCAATATAAGAAAAACAGCAGGACAAGAGGACATAGCATGAGATTAGAGGGAGGCCAATTAAGGGGTAATGTGAAGAAGTTCTTTTTCACAGAAAGGGTGGTGGATGCATGGAACAGCCTACCTCAGGAATTGGTGATATGAATACAGTGCAGGGTTTCAAACAGGCATGGGATAGGCATAAGGGAGCAATACAGACGAGTATGAATAGTTAGGCCATTGACAGAGTAAAGGCCTATGGCACATTCATAAGGTAGAAAAATGGGCAGACTGGATGGGCCTTGTGGTCCTTATCTGCCGTCAACTTCTATGTTTCCCCATCAAATACTGCTGGCTAAAGTTTCTGTGTGGTGCTGATGCCAGGGGGTGCTCAGTCCTAAAGGTGATGGCCTACTGCAAGAGCCTCTCTCGAAGATCTACTGTTATGGTAAGTTCTTACATAACTGTACTTTCCTCTCCCCAGTGCCCAAGCAGTAAAACCAAGCCGGAGACTAATCAGGCAGAGTAAGACTGTCAGATTTATACAGTTCATGCACTTCTTGGGGAGTCTTCACCTCTTATTTCAACCACATCTCATATTTTGTTTTAAAATCATCTGTCTCTAAGGAACCCTTTGGCATTGTCTTGGCACTATCATGAGTCACTATGGCCCAGGTAAACCCGCTTCCCTATGGGGAGAAGGTGGTAATAGCTTAGCAACATTAATTTCAGCATCACTGTAGATAAATGTACTCACACTTTTACGGTCATACCTTAGTCCTTGTACCTTCAAATTGTCAAAGCATTCCAATGCCAACAGTTCATCAACAATTTGGGATCTTTCAAACCTCTCTAAAATCCAGGTTACAAAGTGGTTTTTTTTACAGTCCAATTGCTCCCCTCAGCACCAATCTTCTAAATCTTGGAGTGCCATTTTGCCTTTTCCAACTATTCAGGGGTTATTTTGTGGGACAAACCTTCTGCTGTTTGGGGCTCAGTTTTGGGGGCTACTCATGTGGGGTGTGGTGAGGATCCAAGTGTTGACTCCATATGTAAGGGGGGGGGTCTCTCTCTCTCTCTGAAAAGCTCACCTGAAACCCCCTTATCACTGATCTACTTTGAGGTCGGCCTGGTTAGTGCCAAGAATAGTTGTTGGTGCTTCCACCTGGGGCAGGGGTATATAAAGGCTACCCAATATGACCCTAACCTCCCCCAGGAACAAATATTAGTTTCCCTCTCACACACACAGTTAGATTTTTCCCACACTTCCGTGTCACATGACTATCTCAAAAGACTGTCCTGTGGTGAGCAGGGTGAGTGCACGCATCACGCGCAGAAACACGTGCATCTATGCATGTCTGCTGTGTCTGCTGGGCAGCAGGGGTAAAGGGGACACCAGTCTGAGTTATCTACATTTGTAAGTACGTTATATTGTACCTAGTGTTTAAACAATGGAGGAACCTAACAACTACTACGCAACTTGTCAAATGTTTGGTCGTGGACCACAGATCACTGACTTCATTTGTGATAGATGTATACTGCTACATACACTGCAACACAAAATTATTAATTTACAAACTGTTAGAGCAGTTAGCCCTGAGATTGAGGCACTGGAAGATTACATATATCTGACACTGGGCCAGATAGTCTCCACAAATGTTTCTACACAAGCACTTACTACTCCCCCAGCCTAAGGGCTCCCCCACCCACTAATGAACCAGACACCTGGTTAGTACTGACCAATAAGAAAACCAAATGCAGGGGAGGGCAAATATTTAACAGTGCACCTATAATACTCTTATCCAACAATTATGAAGTACTTTTCCATGAGAACACAGAACCCCGCAGGTTGAGAATGTCAATAATTCTTCTGGGAATAGTGTGGTAACTAGTCAGCTTAACAAGAAAACAGGAATCCCAGTCAGCACTAAGGTCCCCATATTGGATACAGGTGATGCTAGTAATGAAACTATCGAACCAAGGTTAATCACTTCTGAAGCATTAATAGACCCCCCTCCCCAAACCAGGCAAATCTTCGTAATTGGAGATTCCATCATTAAGCACGTTGATCATGCATTTTGTAATGCAGATAAAGCTAATCAAACATGCTATAGTTTAGGAGGGGCAAGAGTTTCAGACATCACCACTGTTGTGAATGAGGTATTGAAGGGGCAGATGAAAATCCGCTGTTCATTATACATGTAGGAACAAATGACATCAACAGAACCAGTTTGGATGACCTCAAACATGACATCATTCACTTAACAATGTCTTGGTCAACAAGGACTGCCTTGTCTTTTTTTCTGAGATACTGCCAGTTCCTAGGGCAACTGATTCAATTATTAACAAAATTAAAGCCTTTAATGATTGGCTTAGGAGATGGTGCCTCCATCAGGGTATTTTATGCCTTACCCATTGGAAGAATTTCTATTAAAAAAATACATTTTTTGCTGGGATGGCTTGCACCTCAGCAGAAGGGGAAGCACTTTGTCGGTGAGAAGTATCTGATCAGCTGTTAGCACTCTTTTAAACTAGAAGCGGGGGGGGAATGGGTACTCATCCTGTTCTCTAAAGGATAGTTCCTCATTTGGCAAATCCATGGCCTGTGAAGTTTTATCCCTAAACACCAGATCACTAAATCTGGTTAAAATGGCAGAATTAAAGGTAAAATGCAGCCTGGCCAAGTATGGATTGATAGGCATAACTGAAACTTGGTTGGGCCCTGACTCTACATGGATAGCTAATATACCCGGTTATAGGTTATATCATAAGGATCGACAGGGCAAAACTGGAGGAGGGGTTTGCCTTTTTGTTAGGGAGGACATAGCTTCATTTAAGCTACCTCATTCTAATGAATTAGAAACGCTATGGGTTAACATTCAAATTAAGGGACGCCCACAGCTTTTGGTCAGTACCAGTTATAGGCCCCCATCAGATAACATTGACTGTACCACCCTATTACATAAAGAAATAGCATCCATGGCTGCTAAGGGTAACATTCTAATTTTAGGAGATTTTTATATGCCAGCCATAGACTGGACTGCTCTATCTGGAAGTACCAATGGAGAAAAAGAGTTTATATCGCTTCTAGTGGACCTAGGACTTCAACAGGTCATTACTGAACCTACACGAGGGAAATATATTAGATCTTGTGATATCAAACATTGCTAGCACTATATCTAGAGTTTGTATTAAGGACCCTTTATGTTCTAGCGACCACTGTTCAATTACATTTGCATTAATTCTCGGCCGAATTTAACTAATTCACAAATTAAAAAAATATGACAACACTAACTTCAAAATTATTATTGAGCATCTAAATAAAATACCCTGGGAGGAAATATTAACCCCACTGCCCCTGGAGGAAGCCTGAAGGTACTTTAAATTTATGATTCTCCATTTAGAAGAGTCATTTGTCCCCACTAAAAAATATATAATAGAAAAGGGAAGATTCCACTTTGGCTAAATAAAACTATAAAAAAAACAAATTAAAAGCAAACAAAAGCTTTTTTCCATTTCAAAAAAAGTGAGGATGACATGAAGGAACAAATTATAATCAAATATGAAAAAGCCATCCAAGAACTGAAACTTTCCATCCTACAGTCCAAAAAGAACCTGGAGTTCTGACTTGCCCACTCTAAAGACAGCTATAAATCCTTGTTTTCTTATCTAAATAATAAAAAGGGGAATAACAGACATATGGGACCATTAACTATTGGAAACTCCATTTTATCCTCTGACAAGGAAATTGCTGATGCCTTTAATGAACAATTTTGTTCAGTTTTCTCTAAAAAAAAGTGTGCCCTATACTAGACCTGCACAAAGGTACTACTTCTATAACTTATTCCATAACAGAAGCTGATACACTTAAGGCCTTGCATTCATTAAAAAAGACATCAAGTCCCGGACCAGACAATATCTATCTTAGATTTTTGATGGAAACAGCTGAGGCTTTAGCAAAGCCCTTAACCCTCATATTTAATAAATCACTTCATCAAAGTATTATTCCGGATGATTGGTCCAATGCCACAGTTGTCCCAATCTTGAAAAAGGCCATCATTCAAAACCTGAAAACTATCGTCCCATAAATTTAACATTGATTGTATGTAAGCTAATGGAAAAAATTATAACAGAAATCATTTCTAAAGATATTATTGACCACACACAGCATGGATTTAAGCAGGGGTATTCTTGTACAACCAATCTGGTTTCCTTTTATGACTATATAAGTGAGGGACTCGATGCTGGAAAACCCATGGATGTAATTTGGCTGGATTATAGCAGGGCCTTTGATAAGGTACCTCATGACAAACTTAGAGATAAAATGGCTAGAATGGGATTTTCCCAGATACTGGTCAAATGGATTACCTGCTGGTTGTCAAATAGATGACAACAGGTTAGAATAAATTGTACTCTGTCTGATGTGGGGAGTGTTACCAGCGGAGTTCCTTAGGGTTCGGTCCTTGGACCGACCTTGTTTAATACATTTATTAGTGACATGCAGGTTAGTGAAGGTAATCTGCTTTCAAAGTTTGCTGATAACACCAAGTTAGGGGGAGCAGTAAATACAGCTACTAATAGGTCTATACTAAGTTAAGAATTATCGAGCAACGAACAACCACTGATGCTTAATCCGGACAAATGCTCAGTATTGCACTTTGGTAAAAATAACCCTCATCAAACCTATGTCCTAAATAATATCCCCCCTGAAAATCTCAGTGAATGAACGGGACCTTGGGGTTATTGTCAATAATAAATTGTCTTCATCTGACCAATGCATTGGGGTTGCTAAAACATCCAATACATTGCTCACTCGCATTAAATGTACATTTGTTTCAAGAACTGAGGAATGTGTCATTCCTCTCTTCAGGATGCATGTAAGACCATATTCCAACTATGGATCTCCACTTTGGAACTCTTACCTTAAGCAGGATATAGACAGGATTTTTATTTTAGTTTTTGTTGACGGGGTAAGTGCACTAGACAAATCCTGCCTATTTTCAGGCACGACCCGGGGGAGGGGGGGATACAGATGAATGCAGACTGACCTTGAACCAGATTAAGCTGTTGGTGGTATTTTTAGTGAATGAGGGAAATTTGGCCAGAACACCGGGGAAATTCCCCTACTCTTTTCGATAAGTGCCATGGGATCTTTAACATCCACCTGAACTACCACCAATCCAGGCAGATGGGACCTCGGTTTAACGTCTCATCTGAAAGACAGCACCTCAGAAGTGCAGCACCCCTCCCATGCTGCACTACAGTGTCAGTACTGGGATATTAACCCAAGTGCCAGATGTGGGAACTGAACCCACAGCCCTCTGATCTCCCGGTCTCAGAGACGAGTGTGCTACCTACTGAGCCACTGACACTTGTGAGGATTCAGAGGAGAGCAACTAAAATGGTCCCCCAATTACCAAACAGTGACTATCATGTAAGATTACAAGAAACAGGGCTCTATTCCCTTCAAACCAGATGAACCAGAAGCGATATGCTTCTTATGTTTAAAATTCATAAATCTAAAGATTTTATGCAACAGTGTGGTTTACAATTTTCTCAGAGAAAAATTATTCCATGACTCCATAATAAACAAACAGATGTGGCCAGATCTCAAACTAGCAGAAGACTGAATTACTTTACTGTCAGAGCCCCCAAATTATGGAATAGTTTGCCACAAGACCTGGTGGACAGCAACTCTTTTGAGTTATTTAAAAAAGGTCTTGATCAGTGGTTACAATAATAATAATAGGACATTAACATTCTGGAGAAGGTACACAGGAGGGCTACAAAGATGATAGCCAGTCAGCAGGGCAAGGCATACGAGGAGAATTTGAGGGCACTGAATATGTACTCCTTGGAAGACAGGAGAGAGAGAGGGGACATGATTGGGACATTCAAGTACTTGAAAGGGATAAATAATGTTGATAAGGAAAGCCTCTTTAAGCTGAGTGGCAACCATATCACGAGGGGACACAGTCTTAAGCTGGAGGGTGGGAGGTTTAGGAGGGATGTCAGAAAGCACTTCTTCACAGAAAGGGTGGTGGACTCTTGGAATGTGCTGCCGGAAGAGGTCATCTTGTTAAAGACAGTGAGCAGCTTTAAGAGAGGCTGGGATAGGCATAGGGGGAAGATAAGAATCATGGGTAGGGAGGATGAGAGGAGTGGGGAGGGAGGGCAGGAACATTAGCTCAAGCTGTGGACCCTGCAATACGAGCAGACTTGATAGACCAAATGGATCTCTTCTGCTGGCTTCTTCATATGTTTGTATGTATGTACAATCTGCTAAGCTCATTGATTAAGAAAAAAAGAGGGAAAATATATTTCCCACCAGTGTAGTCTGGGACAATCTCGATGGGCTCTGGCCTTCTTTTGTCCATAACGACCAAGTAAATACTCATCAAGCAATAACCAAGAGCAATAATTATAACATGAACCAACTTCAGATTTGTTATGGGGAGGAGTAAAGGGAGAAGGAAAACATAGCAACAGACAACCTTGTTTATAGCAGTTGTCCCCCACAGGCCCAGTATGTCACCCCTACTGGTGCACCTGATTTTTCCCCCATGGCCATAAGAATTGTCAGAGTCTGTTGTAGTGGGTGCCTCACCGAGATGCTGGTGGCCAACCAGATGATGTAAGGTTAAAGGCAATGTGGGATACAGGGGAACCAACAGTTTTCAAATCTTGGACTTTCAGAACTTTGCAGAGTCCCAAATGTTTTCCAAAACATGGTGCAACAAATAAACTATGGAAATTTGCCACCTGGGTGCTTTCTGCAGAGCAGACAAAGTCTTGCATAGGACTTTACCCTCTTTATTTCCACCTAACTAACTTTGAACAGAACTCCTCAAAGCCGCAAACCAGAGGTGCTCAAATTTGATGACAGTCTCAGGGGATATTGAGCAATACTTCAGATTAGCAGTACTGCTCTGTTTTTTGGCAGACAGTCTCTCAGGGAAACAACTGCAGGCTGAAGATTTGAAGCAGGTGCTGCATTTTTCACTTCTGACTGACCTTTCTCATCTTGTCCCCTCAGGCCTTTGTCATCTTTGCCTGTCATGGGCCTTTCGATATCTTCACCTCTTCCAGCTTCTCGTTATTCCAGAGTACCTGGCAAGCTTGGGGTTGCCCTGGATGTCCACAGGACATACAGATTTTATGGGACCTTTAAGGTAGTTTGACTTCCTTTTCTGGCCTCAAACACAGCCAAGGGAGGAGCTCTGCCAGCTGGAAAAAACAGTTCAAACATCCAAACAACTTTACTGCTAGGAGACAATTCGAGCAGTTCACAGACTTGACAATCATAGCAGTCCCATATATTTCTAGGCTGAGGAAAAAGTTCAAACAATCCAGAAACATTACAGGCTTATGAACTGTAGAACACCAGATCCAATAAATTCTTGCTAGGAAAAATCAGTTTATCAGGCCAACAAGTCCTTGCTTGACAAAGAGGCTATAAAGCACTTTGCCTACAGTCTGTGGAGCTCTGGGCCTGTTTGCACTCAGGTGAGCCTTCTGGCTAGTATAGCCCTTTCAGACCCTCTCCTCCCTCCCAGAGCTTCTCTCAGAATCCTCCTGGGGATCTCCCCTTTGGCAGGCTGCAATTTCTTTTTATAGCAGTCCTGAGCTGCCCTTCTTATTGGCTGGCCTCGTCCTGTGCTCACACTGGCACACTTTGATCCCTTCCCAGTGGCCCCAGCTGACTGAAAAGTATTGGGCACTGCCATATTTGTTTATGTTCTGCTGCCTAATTTGTAGCATCATAAAATTCAATAACAGCTCATTCAGGATCTAGCATTCAAATGCCCTGGTCCTGTTTACTCTACTGGGGCTGAGAAACTATGTATTTTCTTCCCTTTGTGTGAGCCCCATTTACCCATCGGAGCTTCCGAAACTAAAGGCCCCCATTTTGTGCCCTGCACATGCTCAGAAAAATGAGCTATGGCTACTATAAAATGTTGGGCTGCACATGCGCAAATGACGCATAGCGGCCATTATTGTTTATATTTCTTATTCCATTCCCGAGGCTGCCCCTGGATAGAAGATGTGCCCCCCAATGCACCCGGAGGTGTAAGTCAATCCACGGACCTTGACCCGAGAACCACAGAAGTTGGGTGGTCACAGCCGCAAAGATCAGCGGTTGCCATGGCCCGAATCCCACCAAGGCCACTGGAGAATGCCCTCCAGTCCTGTTTGAGCAGTTTGGGGGACTAGAGGCAGAAACAATGTTGCAGGGCAATGGGGTCACAGACCCAACAAGGTGAGTCTCACATTGCATGTCAGGAGTTTACACACTCCTGCTCCCAAATGGAGCAATCCAGACCACAAAAGCAGTGGTCTAGTCATCGGGCAGGAGGGTGAGTAAGACAGATGTCACTAAATTTCCAGAAATGCACAGTCCATGCAAGGACATGACTGGCCGTGTCTGAACACTCCACCCAAATGTAAAAGGCTCACAAGGAAAGGAGCTGATCATGAGCGCTATCTGAAAAGTGCTTTCCCTTTGAAGTCACAGCCCCCTTTGACTTCTCCTGATTGGAGCAACACAGATGCAGTTGTGGTTCAGGTTGGAGAGACAGGGAGAGGCAGATATAAGTCACTAAATGTCCAGAAATACACAGTCCATGCAATGACCCATCTAACCAATTGAAGCTATGCCCCCTTTGTCTCCTGCTCCTGACTGGAGCAACAGAAACTACTGCACCATCAGAGGAGTCAGGCAGCAGGAAGAGGCAGAAAAAAGTAAATAAATGTCCAGAAATACATTCCATGCAAGGGTCATACTGGCTCTGTCCATACACTCCACCTGAATGTAGCAAGTTCACTAGGGAAACAGCTGATAGTGAGGACTATTTGAAAAACAGTCATCGACTGAAACCATGGCACCTTTAACTTCTGCTCCTGACTGGAGCAGTACAGACCACAGCAGCAGTGGTTGAGGAACGAGAGTGGGAGAGGCAGACAAAGGCTAGTAAATGTCAAGAAATACTCAGTCCATGCAAGGATCAGTCAGGCCCTGTCCAGACACTCCACCTGAATGTAGCAGGCTCACCAGGAAACAGCTAACAATGACTATTTGAAAAGCATTCACCGATTGAAGCCATGGGCCCTTGAACTCCTGCTCCTTACTGTAGTAACAGACCACGTTACCAGCATTCAAGAAATCGGACAGTAGGGAGAGGAAGAAGAAAAAAAGTCTCTAAGTGTTCAGAAATACACAAAGCATGTGAGGACCTGACTGGACCTGTCAAAACACGCCACCTAAATGTAGCAGGCTCACCAGGGAAAGAGCTGATCATGAATGCCATTTCAAAAGTGCTCATCGTTTGAGGCTGCACTCCCTTTGACTGCTGCAGCATCACAGACCACTGTAGCAGTGATCAAGGATTTGGACAGCAGTGAGAGGCAGACAGAAGTCACTAAATGGCCACAAATACACAGTCTATGCTATGACCAGACTGGCCCTGTCCAGACACTCCACCAGAATGTAGCAGACTCACCAGTGAAAGAGATGATCATGAGCTGTATTTCAAAAACACTTGCTGATTGAGACCACTTCCCCTTGGACTCCTTCTCCAGACTGGAGCAAACCAGACCACAGCAGCAGTTGTAGACTCTTCTGGCAGTAAGAAGAGGCAGACAGTAGTCACTAAATGTCAAGAAATGCAGAGTCCATGCAAGGACCCAACTGGCCCTGACCAAGCACTCCATCCACAAGTAGCAGGCTCACCAGGGAAACAGCTGATTGCAACCTCTTTTTGAAAAACACTGACTGAAGTCATGCCTCCTTTAACTCCTGCTCCCAACTGAAGCAGCACAGACCACAGCAGCAGTGGTCAAGGAGGGAGTGACAGCAAGAGTCAGTAAGAAGTTAGAAGTTCTAGACAGAGCCAACATATCTGCATAAAGCTGTTAAGAGAGCATGGCGGTGATGGTGGAAAGGGTCTCCATGTTATGGAGTTCAGGGTGTAAATGTCAGCTGTGTCCAAGATGGTCACTGGAGTTCACACATGTGCACTAAGATACAATGGCCATCTTGGGCACAGCAAGCATTTCTGCCTTGAGCTGCTTGCACATGCGTGACATGGCAAAATGTGGAAGTAACACATTAAAGTAGTGCACCTGTAATGGGGAGGCTTCTGCACTGCAGAGAGGAACTGCAGTTGTGGAGGGAAGGGGCAGCAGAAAAAAAAAACACCACCAATGATCTTTGCACTGAGGACAAAGGGTGCATCACTGTGGAAGAGAACTGGGACTGAATACAGTAATGGTCCCTTATCTCTCCTACTATGATAGAAACATGCTTGCTAGACTCCACCCATGCAGTCATAAAAATAAAATTGATTTAGATGTTTGTAATGTTTGTTCAAGACATCATGCTGGCATTCAGCTTTTCAGTCGCAGCTGATGTTTTGCACTTTTTTCATCCTCAGGGTAGTGCGCAACAACTGATGAGCCATAATTGAATTTCTGACAGTGTGTATACAGTAGTAACCTGGCAATGGCCTTCCATTGATCCAGTTCCTAATTACATGCC
Source organism: Neoceratodus forsteri (assembly GCA_016271365.2). Classification (NCBI taxonomy): domain Eukaryota; kingdom Metazoa; phylum Chordata; order Ceratodontiformes; family Ceratodontidae; genus Neoceratodus; species Neoceratodus forsteri. The sequence continues at coordinate 185,394,876 of JADMNL010000022.1, forward strand.
TTTGGTGCCTTGGAGTACAGTAGATACCGTGGGTAGCCAAAATATCACCCATTCTGCAATCATTCTCTGGCTCTTAAACTGTAAAGCAGCTCATCATACACGCATAAAACAGGCAGGTACAAATACTCGTTTTATGCTAGAACAGAAGGCAAAATCAGCTTGAAATGTATTCCATTTACAAAATGAAGCTGCAATCTGGAAAAAACTTACGGCTGCAAAAGATTAAATATAAGGACATTAGAGCCAATAACATAGAAACGATCATCTGTGATAGTCATACGAACCTACAGGATTGCTGGCTCAAGTTTCCAAATCCTAATAGGTATAACAATTTATGTGTATGTGTGTACAGGGGTGGTGGTGGTAAGGAAACAGGAGTTGCTAGGGATTGCAGCTTCCATTTTGGAAATAGAATAAATTTCCTGTTAATTTTGTCTCCTGTTCTAGCCTGAAAATAACATATTTTACATGTCTGTTTTAAGTGTGTATAATTAACTGTTTTGCTGCTTAGGAGCCAGAGAATGAATCATAAAAGCCATATTGTCAAGGAATAAAATACTACAGTGCTTAGAAAGATAAATAAATAAAGTACAGACATACTGTAGGCTATAAAACTGTACAAGTGATGTTTTTGAAATAAAAACATGTTAGGGGGTTGTTTTATATAATGACCTTAGTGATCTTTGAGAAAGGTAGACAAACTGATAATAAATAAAGCTGCTTAAATTATAAAATATTGTTTAAGTAGGCAGCTTAACAGAAGTCATACTGGGACATAATGTCCTTTCTCAAAACCAAAAATACATACACCTCATGTAGGTGGGGAACTATTTTATGTTACATTTTCACAATAAATTTTCTTTTTATTAGTGTAACCAATCATTTTAATTCCTGTATTTATATAAATTGCACAGGCCCAATTTAGAAGTGCAATAAAACACTTTGGGGGTGTGCGTTGCACAGATATTACTGCACTTCAGAGGCTGAAGGCACTCAGCCGGTGGACTCATGCCTTACTACGACCCGGGCATGCATTAATATCTGTTCAATGCACACCCCATGGTGTTTTATCCTTTTCTTATTGAAAATAGCCTTGTGCCATTAAATTATTTGTTTTTTGTTTGTGAATATTATTTTTATACTTTTGTATAAAATAAAGCCACATTGTGGTTTGTTGTACCAAAAATACTTTGTCTCAAATTATTCTTACCCACGTACCTGCGACAGAGGATTGGTTGGAAGAGCTCAACATGTACTCATTGTAAGATTGAAGGGACAGGGGGGACATGATTGAGACTTTTAAGTACTTAAAGGACATAAATAGGGTCAGCCCTGAAGGTCTGTTCAAATTCTGGAAGGAGGGGATCAACAGAGCGTATGGTCAGAAGCTGGAGGGGGAGGTTCAGAAGGGAGATGAGGAGGCACATCTTCATGGAGAGGGTGGTGGAGTGGAGTGGAATGCATTGCCTGAGGATCTAATTTCACTAAAAGTAGTGAAAGGATTTAAGAGAGGGCGGGACAGGGTTATGGGTAGAATTAGAGTAAGAAAGGAGAAAGAGGGGGAGATGCAGCATCAGTGGTAATCACTGAGAGCTGCACATTTGAACAGACATGAGAGACCATAAGGCCTGTATCTGCTGGCTTTTTTGTATGCTTGTATGTTTGTATATGTGTATAATGAACTGCTTTGTCATTTAGGAGCCAGAGAATGAATGAATGCATAACAAGTGACATTCTCCTGGAGGTGATACTCCTGCACCTTCAATAAGGACTAAGATGGCCGCCATGCTAGGTGTACCTGAAGTTAGCTAAGAGTTTGGTGTCCATTTGAGCTGCTTTTCAAAGTTATTTTTAAGCCATTTTTCATTAAAATTCTGTTAGCTTTGTGAAGCTTTGTCAAGTTTTGCTAGGATTTACATTCATATAGTAAAACAGCCAGCTAGTTAGGGATTTCAAGTGAGTTAGGTAGAGCCTGAGCGTCTTCAGGATAGAAGTACACCCTGAGTGTACACTAGGGCTGTAACCCCAATTCTGATGACACTCAAGTCGGAAAACACTAGGGGAGCCTTTTTCTGTAAATGCCCTGCACAAACAATAAAACAATAAAAGTGGCAAATTAAGCCATAGGAACTTTTAAGGAGCTGCTTACTGTCTACTGCTAACTCACCCGAGGGAACTTTGCCTGCTTGGAGGTCCAATGGAGTGGTCTTTGAGACTGTGGAGATGTGGAGAAATGACAAACAGAGTGGCGGGTTCCAGCTAAGGCGAGAGTCCAATCAGATCAAATTCAGAGGAAGTTTGCCAGGTACCTTTTGGAGAGGACCAGCTAGGAGCAAGCCCTAAGACAGGGTGTGTGTGGCAAGCAGCAAAATGTATTTTTGTGAACTGGAGGGGATCGGGGTCCCCAGCCCAGACAGAGGGATGGACACTATCGCTACCAGAGGGTGGTGGATCAGATCTGCTTCCCTTAGGCAAAACAGGGGGACCACAGAAGGGTGGTTCAGCCTAGGTCACCGTGGTGAGGTAAAGCCTGATCCTGGAAGTTAGAGCAATCTTCAAGAGACCTAAACACTGCTTGCCCTGTTATTACTGAGATGCCTGCTGAAGAAAATCAGGATTATCTGGACCTCCTACTGGTGAAGTACATTTTTCATTATTTACTTTTGGGCGAGATTTTGGCTATGATCTGAGCGAGAAGTTGGAATTGTGTTTTGAGGATTGTTTGACACTAAAACTCCAGCCTCATGAGAGGGGGCTGGAAAAATCTTAAAGCTCCTACCCTGCAGTGGTGACAGCACTGGGGGGGTGGGGCAGAAAACAAATCGAAATCTTCACTTTCGGTGAAGTCTTGACTGTGGAACTAAATGCTAGGCTGAATATTGTACTTGGAGGACTTTTCTAACACTAAAATCTAGCCTCGTGAGAAGGGGCTAGAAAAAGTCTTAAAAGTTCCTACCCTGCAGTGGTGAGAGCACTGTGGGGGTGGGGCTGGGCAGAGAACAAATCAAAGTCACTAACTGGAGATTACAAGAGATTTTTGGACACCATAGTTGATACTAATTTATTTGGCTGCTAAGAATTAACTTACTATTTCTTTGAGTAAGGGGTATATGTATTTTTAGGTAAATTTTAGGAAATTTAGATTAGGTGGGAGGGGGGAGTTTTTGAGTGAGTGGGGGTGTGATTAGATAAATATTGGTGTATGTGGAGTGTCTGAGATATGTGCTGGGGAATTAGGAACACGGTCAGGCAGTACTCCCCCTTGAGACTAAAGGATCTTCATCTGTTTGAACATCCTCCGCTCCCATTTGAAGTTTACAGTATGTCGGACTTTTGGCATCTTAAGGAGATGAGGGAGCAGAAGGAGTTGAGGATCCTGGAACTCTCGGAAGGATGGGAAAGGAGTGGATGGATTGAGACAGTGAGAACCAGGAGATGCCCTGGGGTGAAATGGACACAGGAACGAGGTTATCCTTGCCTTGTGCCCATACACAAGGGCTCTGACTTTGTCAGGCAGGAAGTGTGGCCATCCTCGGACTCCCATCCCTTTCAGGTGGTGTTAACCAATACCAGGTCAATTAAGAACAAGACCAGAGTGGTTGCAGATCTTGTAGCTTCTGTTGACCTGGCTTGTATCACCGAGACCTAGCTGGGTGGGAATGCAGGCCCCATTTTGGAGTCTGCGGTTCTGGCCAGGTTCTCGTGATTCACCACCCAGGAGTGGACCGTAGGGATGGGGGGGGTCGCTGTCTGTTTTAGACAGGAACTGGATCTCAGGGAGATGCCAGTTGGAGTCACCAACTCCTTTGAGTGTATAGTGGGTGTAGGTGCAGGCTACAGGACCCTTCTTATTTACCATCCACCAGGTGATGGGAGGTAGTGCCTGAAGGAAGTTTCGGACTTCATCACCGAGATGGTATTGGAGTCCCCCAGATAATTGATTCTGGGGTATTTCAATGCCTGAGTCAATGATGAACTCTCACCATTTGGACAAAACCTTCTCCAGTTGATGGATTCATTGGGCCTGACATGGGTTATTACCACTGCAACTCATGAGAAGGGGCAATAATTGGACTTGGTGTTCCACCTGGGGATGGATATCTCTCCTGTGGAGGTGGAGCCAGTCATTTGGTCTGACCATCACTCCCTGAAATTCAGTTTTGCAGCCCCCGAAAATAGGCCTGCACCAAAGGAATTGGTACAGTTCCATCCTTTGAGAGTAGTTACCTCAGAAGGCTTAATGATGGTGCTGGACCTCTCAGGATTTCCAAAGGATAGTACTGATCCAGGGCCCTTGGTGTTGGCCTATATTAGGGCTGTTACGGGGGCCCTGGATATCATTGCTTCAACTCATGTTCACCCTCTTACTCTTCACCCAGGTGCCCACTGGTTTAATGGGGAAATCCGAGAGCTGAAGAGGCAAGGGCCAAAGTTGGAGAGACACTGGCGGTGGAGAAACTTAGATTGCTGGGTCATTATAAGATTTATCAATCAGCAATTTTGCATAAGAAGGTAGAGTTCCTGTCCAGGGAAATTGCTACAGTGAAGAATAGGCCAGCCCAGCTCTTCTGGACTGTGGACAGACTGTGCAATCCAACCAGTCTTCATCCTGGTCAAGTGTTGTCACAAGTACAGTGTGAGGAGTTTGCGCAATTTTTTTGCTGATAAGGTATCCACCATCAGGAATGAGATCAGCCAGTGTCTTCCCATTGGACCTTACACTAATCAGTTGGGTGGTACTAATGCCCAGTTGACTTGGTTCACCTGTAGCCAACTGGCAGTCTTAGATATAGTGAGGATTATCCAGACTTTGCGGCCAAATGTGTATTACTTGGTATGAAAGAACAGAAGAAGGCCAGAGCCCATCGAGACTGTTCCCCACACTATGTGGGACATTATTTATCTATTATCCCTCAACCAAACATCTAATTTGTTTTTAAAGACAGTGGCACTAGTTGCCTCTACCAATTCTTGTGGCAAGGTGTTCCATACAATGGATGCTCTTATTGGAAAAAGTTTCCCCTTTTGCTGGTTTTATAAGTTTTTACTTCAAGCTGTTTATTATGCAGTCTCAGAATGTGTCTCCTTTTGAAGAGTGTTAGACCACATTTTTCCATTAGATCGGGTGAATTTATTAAATTAAAAAAACATAAGCATATCTCCTCTTAATCTTCTAATTTGAAGAGAGAAGAGACCAGTAGCTTTTAATCTGTTCTGATAATCCAAGTTTGTTAATCTTGGAATCATTTTAGTTACTCTCCTTTGAACCTGTTCCAGAATTGCTATGTCTTTTTTTTGGTTTGGAGTCTAGAAAGGGGAGCCATAGTCTAGATATGGTCTAATGTATGCCCTATACAATGGAATAAGGCATTGTTCAGTGCGATAAACAAAAGTGCGTTTTATTTGCCTCAAAAGTCTGTTGGTCATGCAAGCAGTTCTAACACAGTGATCATTTGATGTAAATTTATTATTAACATATATCCCTAAATCTTTTTCACAGTTTTATGAGTGAAGTGGTAGTCCGATTATATGATATATTGTTTTTGGATTATTTATACCGAAATGCACTATTAAACATTTTTCCTGATTAAACTGCATATGATTTTCATTTGCCCAAAGTGTTAATTTTTCCAAATCCTTCTTTAATGCAGAAATATTTTCTTGATTATTAACCTTGACCCCCAATTTAGTATCATCTGCAAATTTAACTATGAAGTTATTTGGCCCTGTTTGTAAATCACTGATAAAGAGGTTAAACAATGTTGGTCCCAAGACCGACCCCTGTGGTACACCAGTTGTCACACTACCCGAATCAGACAAGATAACATTAATTCTGACTCTCTGAGAATGATTTGTCAACCAGTTTAAAGTCCAGTTGACAATATCAGGTGACAAACCTAGATTGTGCATTTTAGTAATGAGTTTTCATGTGAGACTTTATCGAAGCTCTACTAAAGTCCAAAAAAATTACATCAGTAGGGATACCCACATCTAGTAGAGTACTTATATTATTGTAAAAATATATCAGATTGGTGGTGCAGGAATACTTGGGAGTAAACCCATGCTGATTTGAATCATAAATTCCTAATTTTTTACAATCTTGATCTGTTAGAGACTTCATTACTTGTTCCATTAATTTACCAGCCACTGAGGTCGGGCTAATTGGATGATAATTTTGCACAGAATCTCTATTGCCTTTTTTAAATATGGGTTATTGGCCCAGTCCTTGCTGGGATTGTGGTGGTTTCATTGGCGAGAGGGATCTTTCTAGATCCCTCAAAGGAGGCGGTAGTACGCCCCCTCTTAAAAAAAACCTCCCCTGACTCTGACTTCCCAGCAAACTACAGACCAGTCTCGAACTTGCCCTTCATAGGGAAAGTTATTGAGAAGGTGGTCACCTTGCAGCTGGAAGATCATTTAACCAACCACAATATCTATGACCCTCTCCAGTCTGGCTCCAGGAAAAGGAAGGTGGTCACCTTGCAGCTGGAAGATCATTTAACCAACCACAATATCTATGAGTCTCTCCAGTCTGGCTCCAGGAAAAGGCACAGCACTGAGACAGCCCTGGTGCAGGTACTAAATGACCTTCTGATGGCGAGAGATCGGAGAACACATTCCATTTTAGAGTCAGTGACTCAGTAAGTAGCACACTCACCTCTGAGGCTGGGAGATCAGAGGGCTGTGAGTTCAGTTCCCACATCTGGCACTTGGGTTAATATCCCAGTACTGACACTGTAGTGCAGCATGAGAGGGGTGCTGCACTTCTGAGGTGCTGTCTTTTGGATGAAACGTTAAACCGAGGTCCCATCTGCCTGGATTGGTGGTAGTTCAGGTGGCTGTTAAAGATCCCATGGCACTTATGGAAAAAAGAGTAGGGAATTTCCCGGTGTCCTGCTAAATTTCCTTCATTCACTAAAAATACCACCAACAGCTTAATCTGATTCAAGGTCAGTTGGCATTCATCTGTATCCCCCTCCCCCGGGCCATGCCTGAAAATAGGCAGGATTTGTCTAGTGCACTTACCCCATCAACAAAACTAAATAAAATAAATAAAAATTTTGGTTCTTGATCTCTCAGTGACATTTAATACTGTTGATGATGGAGTGCTGCTCAAATGCCTGTGGTTCTTCTGTGGGCTGAGAGGAGTGATCCTCAGTTGGTTTCAATTTTCCTGGAGGGCAGATCCCAGAGAGTGGTGTCAGGGATTTATTCTTCGGCCCCTCACTGGCTGCCCTGTGGGGTTCCACAAGGTTCGTTGCTGTCCCCCATGTTATTTGCGGTGTATATGCTCCTATTAGGGGACATTATAAGATGGTATGGGTTGAGTTTTCATTGCTATGCTGATGATTCTCAACGCTACATGTCTTTTGTGCCTGAAGAGGACTCTGTCACAGTGTTTAATAACTGCTTGCTGGACATACAGAACTGGATGAGTGCAGGCTGGCTTCGTTGAACTCAAGTAAAACAGAGGTATTGGTGGTGGACCCTGGTTATAGGACAACAAGGGCATGGGTGGGGAAACCCTCAGGTTTATATCTTGGGGAGACCCCACTTATTGCCTCAGGCCAGGTGCGTAACCTAGGTGTGGTATTTGATGAAGGCCTCACCCTGAGGGTGCAGGTTTCGGCTGTAGTAAAATCCTCCTTTTACCAGCTAAGGAATGTAGCCTGGGTGAAACACCTGGTCCCGCCTGAAGATCTTCCTACCTTGGCCCATGCCTTTGTCACCAGTCGTTTTGATACTGCAACACCCTCTACCTGGGGCTATCGGGGGTGGATATCCGCCGCTTGCAGCTAGTGCAGAACACGACAACCAGGTTGTTGACTGGAACCCCTAGATCCAGTCATATAACACCTGTGCTACATGACCTGCACTGGCTGCCAATACAGTGGCGGATCACCTTCAAGGTCGCATTGCTGACCTATAAGGCCCTACATGAGTAGGGACCTCACTACCTGAAAGAACTCCTATACTCTTACTGTCCCCCCCCCCCCAGCTCACTCTGATCCTCTGGTGAGGGATTGTTAGAGATTCCCAGGGTATCCCTGAAAACATCTGGAGGAAGATCTTTTGCCTTTATGGTACCTACCCTGTGAAATTCTCTACCTCACCAGATACGAGAAAACCTGACCGTGGAAGGATTTAAAAAATGCTTAAAAACATACCTGTTTAACCAGGCATTTGCAGGGACTAACTGAGTGGTTGTTTATGTTTTATCTGTTTTTATATATAATGCTGTGATATTATTGTAATGTATATTGTAAAGGCGCCCTGAGCCTTGGAAGGGGTGCCTCATACAAACAAAATTTTACTTTACTTACTTTACATAATGATTACCTAGCAACCGTACCAAATCACTGTAGGCATGTATCTAAGAATTTGATCAATGGGAGGTCACTGCAAGATTACTATACACATTGGCAGAATGTAAATTATAGATAACAAGTTGCTGAGCAGTACTTTGAGGATGTGGAAAGTATAAAACATCAGTTGGGACTGAACAGCTGGACCCTGAGCTGGTGTTTTAAACAAATAAGCTGGAATTCTAAATTGATATTTTTTTCTAGCGCTCTTTATCCTCTTGTGTTGAGACACCTATATTTTCAATACAGAGCTGTCTTAGCACCAGTATGACAAGACTTGCCAGTGGTAATCATTGAACCCACATAAAGGGAAAATGAAGGCCTACTTACTCCATTGATGGGAGGTATATTCTGTTCTCTTGCATGACATAGAAAAGTTTTTAGCTTTGAACTTGGCACCACCATGACAGGGAGCTGTCTATTCTTTCAAACTATCAAAAACAAACAAAAAAAAGAGACATCCGTATAAAGCGAAACAGTGTACACATTCTCCTTTAACAAGGTTTGTTACTGCCTGAGCTTCTGAAGTAAGGTTCACACAAAGCACGGTTTGAAAGAATAGAGCTCCCTGTCAAAGTGATACCAAGTTCAGAACGAGAAACTTTTCTGTAACATACAAAAGAAAAGCACACACCTCCCTTCAGCAGAGTAAGCAAACCTCCTTTATTTTCACTTTATGTAGGTTCAAGGATGACCACTGGCATGTCTTGTAATACTGCTGCATAATTATTGTCGGAAAAGGCTGCTATGTATACGCTTGCGGAGGAAGCAGGCTTTAACTCTTTTATAGACAGTGATCCCCAACAGCACAATACTATACAGGACCTCAAATAATTATTTTTCAATCATGATCACTTTCGAATACATTAAGAACCGAAGGGTATCTATACTACAAATCTGGGGACAGTGGATCAGAATGCAGTGAAGTAGCCTGATAAACCATGGGAGGTCACCAAGGTCACAGTGGGTGATATGCTCACAGTTTTCATCACATTGAGTAAAAAGTGTATTTTCATAGCACAATGCATCTAAATAGAACAGTGTTCCAAAGGTGTCAAATTACCGAACAGCATTATAGTTTATAATTTAGGGCATCCCTGGCAGCACATTTCAACTTATGACCTATAACAGTAAAGTAGCTTGCCCTATGAAGCTCCATTGTTGAAAATAAGTCACTGCCCTGAACACTGTGAAGTACACATTATGCAAGCCCTACCAATCCTTATATATCAAATACATTCTGGGGGGCCATGTATAGGCAGTAAGGCACAGTCTCCTTATATGTCTAAATACTTATAAGTTTATATGAAAACTGTGAATGTATTACTCACCATGACCTTGCTGACCTCCCAGGAGTTATCAAGTTACTTCATTTTATTCTGATCTAAGCTATTTATGTGTACTGTTCATGTATGACATTTTTTCACATCTTCCCAGTGCTATAAATACTACTACGTGATATCAGGTTAACATTTTAAGACAGCCAGTTTAAGTAAACACAGAGGACTGCCACAGCCAGATTCCTAACATGTAAATTCCAAGGTAATTGTCAGGTGAGCAGCCTCATCTAAATGGATATGTGAGCACAGTCTTTCACATGTGCGATATACCTCAGAAAAATGCAGGTGGGGCTATCCTATTGTTTCAGTTCATCAGTGCCAAATGCATGAGCCGGATATCTTAGGGATCACGGAAACCTGGCTGAAGCCTTGTATACCTGACTCCGCATGTGCCATTCCGGGCTACAGCCTTATTAGGCGCGATAGGGGTGGTAGTAAACGTGGGGGAGGTGTACTTCTATACTTTAGGGGCCACCTAAACGTATCTACAGTGTCCCTGTCTCCTCCCGACCCCTCCAGTTGTGAATTCATTCACTCCCTCCTACTGCTCGGGAACTCTAAAAAGGTGCACCTGGTCTGCGCCTACAATCCCCCGAAGGGAGGCCTCCCAGGACTCTCCTTCCTTCTTGACCACCTAAAAGGCAAGGCTGGTTTAAATGAGGTGCTCATCATGGGGGACTTCAACCTCAACTGGCTGGGGCCTAACATCAAACTTTATGAGCTGCTTCTCTCTGGCCTCGCCCTCCATCAGACCATCACTGATACTACTAGGACCTCCCCCCAGGGTGCCAAGGGCTCCTTTATTGACTGGCTCCTGAGCAACAGATTAGACAATATCATCCAGTCTGGTACACTTCCGGATGCGATCTCTGATCACTCTCCCATATACTGCGTATGGGGATCCTCTGTCCCCAAAATTCCCAGTAGAGTGATTCAGATAAGAGACTACTCCAAGTTTATCCTCAACGACTTCTTGGACGACCTCCGCCTCGCCAACTGGTCCAGGGTTCTTAGTTCTAATGACCCGACTTTAGCTCTGAATCACTTCTGGCAATTCTCATCCCTCTGCAAAACCGAACGCTCCCTCACAAAAGGAGGGTGCGAGTTATATTACTAAGTGGCTCCATGGAGGCCTACTAGCTCTCATGAAGCAGAGGGACAAGAGCTGGCTCAACTACAAAATTCGAGACAACCTCGACCTCCATGAATATCGTCGGCTCAGGAACTCCTGCAAGGCCACCATCCGAGGTACGCCAAGAGTGAGTTCTGCAAACTGCCATGCTCAACTGGCCGCAGACCCCAGCGCTTCTGGCAAACATTAAAACATGGTCGGGGGGTCCACCTCAAATTCAGGCACCGACATGATTGTTGAGGGGGCTAACTATAATAACCCCCAGACTATAGCCTCTGCTTTTAATAACCTGTTCTCCTTTTTGCCTGCCACCCCACCCCTCCCACCTTCCTCCCCATTGCCTCTGCGTACCCCCCCGGCCCCCGTTTTACTTAAAGCAAATCTCTGTTAGGGAGACTCAAGCCCTGCTCACTGGTCTCTCTCACCACTCCGGGGTGGGACACGATAATCTAGAGCCTAAGCTCCTCAGTCTGGGGGCCCCCCTTCTCCACCTGCTGATTACCCACATTTTCAACTCCTTCCTCACCTCAGGGATCTTACCCGACGTGTGGAAAGTGGCCAAGATTGTCCCTGTGCTTAAGCACGGCAACCCTAAGGAGATGAACAACTACCACCCCATTGCCATACTCTCTGCCACCAGCAAGCTACTCGAAAAGGCCATAGCTGCACAAATCTCCCATTTCCTTCAGGAGTATGTGGTTCTCTCCTCTGCCCAGCATGGGTTCAGGAAGGGGCACAGTTCGGCCACTGCTATCGCCATTGTCACCTCTGAGATCAGATCTGCTACCGACCTTGGCAGACTGACTGGAGCCATCTTTGTTGACCTTTCTAAGGCCTTCGATCGGGTTGATCACAGCCTCCTTCAATCCACTCTGCTCTCGCAGGGCTTCTCCCCCCGAGCCCTTGCTTGGTTCACCAGCTACCTTGAGGGTAGACTACAATACACCAGCTTCAACTGCGCTACATCGGACCTCTCTCCAGTCAGATGCGGCATCCCCCAAGGGTCTGTCCTTGGTCCCTTACTGTTCTCCCTCTACATCAATGAACTCCCGAATGTGGCTACCTCCGGGTCCACCACACTCTATGCGGATGACCTGGTACTACTGTCTAGCTCCCAGGACATCTCTACCATTAACGCTCAACTTAACTCTGACTTTGGGCGTATCCAAAATTGGCTCGTGGGTCACAAGCTCTCGGTCAACCTAAACAAGACCCATGCCATGTTATTCGGGTCGGTGGCTAAAACCACATCATGCCCTCCCCCTTGCCATCCTTGGGGGGAATGGCTCCCTCCTGCCTGTCCTAAATTCTGCCAGGTACCTAGGGGTGACTCTTGATCCTCAGCTTGATCTTGCTGAGCACCTTCGAAACATCTGCAAAGCGTCTAACAGCAAGCTTGGCCTAGCTTACAGGGCTAAGGACTGCCTCACTCCAGCCGCCCGGCTCGCCATAGATAGGGGGATCCTCCTACCCACTCTCTGCTATGGGCTGGTTGCCTTCGCGCCAGTCCCGTGTGCCCGTCTTGCGAAATGGGACACGGCCTATAACAACATATGTCGCTTTGCCCTCTCTGCGCCTCGCCTCCTGCATCGGTGTGATCTCTATGCCCAACTGGGGTGGCTTCCCCCTGAAAAACACAGTGCCTTTGTCCTTGGCAACATGGTCGATAATATTGTCCGTACTGCTCGCCCCTCTGCTCTTGCCCTTTCCTTCAAACACTGCACCCCGGCCTATCAACTTAGGTCCAGTTCGACCCATGTCTGTTTGCTCCCACGGACCCGCTCTCTTACCGGTGATCGGGCCTTCTCCGCCTTCGCCCGAGACTTTGGAACTCCTTCGACCAAGTCCGACCGCCCCTCCCACCCCTGCTTCAAAACGTCCCTGTGGAAGTTCCTCAGGCTGCCTCCACCTGTCTTTGTACCTCCAAGTTGCTGGAGGCCCCCAAAAAACCTCTCCCACATACTGATTTATCCTTAGCCTCTCCCCTCTAGCACTTATTCTAACCCCTCCCCCCACCCTCCTCTGGGGCCCCTCTCCCTTATCGCCCATTGACCCCTCCTTGTAGCACTTGGCGGCCCCCATCTTTCTTGCCCGCCTTCTGGGGCTACGCTGTAAGGCCACTCCCAGTCTGCAGGCCTAGCCAGGCCTGTCGTGGTGGTCCCCATGTCCTTTCCTACCCCTCTCTGCACCTACTAGCTCCCTGCTGGCCTACTTACCTGATCTTCTCCTGGACGGTCCCCTGCCCACCCCTCCTCTGGTTTCCTGTTTAGCTCCCCTTGCTCCTCACCCAAGGATTACCTCCTCTCCAGGTGTACTGACAAGTTGCACTAGATGCAACACTCTCTCTACATTCTCATTCTCTAGCTGTGGAGGTTTACGTGTTTGCTTTCTTGCCTATACTGTCGGGTTTTGTACCCCGGCCCCTCCCTGTATGTGGGTCCGCAAGCCTCCTTGACTATGTACCCAGTTCTCTGTACCGATATTTCTCCGGCCCACCTGTACCATGGGCAGTTTGCAACCATGACTATGTACCATGTTTTTCTGTATTGTGCTTGTATGCTACCGTGACTATGTTCCATGTTTTTTCTGTTTTGTAACCTCCCGGGTCACACCTGAAAATAGGCATTTGTTGTCTAGTGTGCCTACCTGGTTAACAAAAACAAATAAATAAATAATATCAGGATAATATTTTTTTTTTATTTCACTGCTAATTGGGTAACTTCTAAGCTAGGCAGCAGAAAAATACACAAAAATAAATTAATAAAATAGAACCACCACTGCTGGGCAATACTGGTTGATTGTAAGGCTTTGCAAGGGGAAACATTTGGAATAGCCTAATCCCCCCAGACTGGGTAAGGACCTAGTCCCAAGTTACACTGAGCATCCTTTCTCTATGGTACTATAGCTGTACTCCCTAATCCCCACAATACTTAAAATGTTACACTTTTGAAGCAGCACTGTGATGAAACGGAGTACAGTGTCTGCCATACATTTTTTACTGGCCACTATGCAATGCACATCTGCTGCAAGTATTATGTTTAAAAGTGTTCATAATTGTGAAGTAATTGTCTCATATTTAATGTTCCAGGTATACAGGATCTCAAATAATTATTTCTCTAATGATCACGTTCAAATATGTTCAGAACCAAAGGATACCTATACTATACATACATATCTGGGTACAGTAGATTAGAATGCAATGAAGTTGCCTAATAAATCATGGGAGGTCAACAAGGTCAAGGCAGGTGATACGCTCACAGTTCTTGAGGTAATTCGAGTGAAAGGTATTTTCATAGCACAGTGCATCTAAATAGGGCAGTGTTCCAAAGGTGTCAAATTAAAAAGCAGCCATATAGTTTACAGTTTAGGGCATCCCTGGCAGCACAATTTAACTTATGGCCTACAACTGTAAACTAGCTTGCCCATTGAAGCTCCATAGTTGAAAATGAGTCACTGCCCTGAACGCTGTAAAGTGCAAATCATTCATGCCCCAACTGATTGTTGCAAGAAATTACAGCAGACTCTCACCAGCAAGCATCTGTGCTGACCTCTCAAAGGTGGACTGGGGGCCTATCGTCTCCCTTCCCACTATAGACTCGGCCCTCGAATATTTTTCCCAGACATTCCTGAGCAGAGTTAACTGTCATGTCCCCTGGAAGAAACTAAGGGTACAGGGCAAGTGCCATAAATGGCTATACCCAGAGCTAAAACACACCATGCAGCTCCGGGACAGGGCATGGGGACTCTTCAAATCCTCTGGCGCAACATCTGACTGGGAGAACTACCGGTGCTTATGCAACAAGTGTAAACAGGCCATAAAACTGGCTAAATCTAAATACCTCCAGGACCTCCAAGTGGGCAACCTAAGTGACCCCAAGAAGTTCTGGGGCCACATAAACTCCCTCCTGAAGGGTAGCATTCAGGAACAAAGTGCCATGATCTTAGCAGGCAACACTCTAACTGATGATCCCACAAAGGTGGCCGAAGCATTCAGCTCCTCCTTTTCCTATCCTCCTGCCTGCTCCCCATCTGTGCTGGGACAGCCTCCTCCCACCCACCTTGACACAGAGCTCTCTCGTCCTCTATTCCACCTGAAACTTGTGGACCCCTGCACTGTGCTACCACTACTCTGCAAAATCAACCCTGAATCATCTACTGGTAGTGATCAGCTTGAGCCGCGCCTACTGCGGGCTGCGGCACCAGCCATTGCCTACCCTGTAGCCCTACTCATTAACCGATCCTTTCTGGAAGGGTCAGTACCCAGTATATGGAAAAGCGCCACCATAGTTCCAATCCATAAAAAAGGAACCCGGGATATGGTGGAGAATTATAGGCCTATCTCCCTCCTCTGCCCTCTGGGAAAAATCCTTGAAAGAATAGTCTATGATCAGCTCCAATCCTATCTGGAACAGCACCTACTCCTCTCAAAGGTCCAACATGGTTTTCGGAAAGATCATGGCACGGACACTGCCCTAGTTAGATTGACAACCGATATACTCAATGCCATGGACCAGGGCACCCCTACGGGGGCGCTTTTCATTGACCTCTCCAAGACCTTTGACATGGTCAGTCATAAGCTGCTCCTCTCAAAGCTTCAAAGGCTTGGCCTGGATCAGCTCTCTCTCACCTGGGCCACTAGCTACCTGACAAACAGAACTCAGACAGTACACTGGCAAGGCGCCCACTCTAGCCCCAGACCAGTGATCACTGGGGTACCCCAGGGCTCCATACTAGGGCCCCTGCTGTTCTCACTGTTTGTCAACGACATAACTGAGGTGTGTGCTCCCTTCAATCTACTGCTCTATGCTGATGATACTGTAATCTATCACAGTGCCCCTCAATCCTCCGTTATCGCAACTGAACTTCAAGCCTGCCTGGCAAAACTCGAAACATGGTTAACTGCTAACTATCTCAAGCTAAATGAGGACAAGACAAAAGCTGTCCTCTTCGGGACCCGTGACTGGGCAAAGACCATTGTGGTCTTCTCCCCATAACATCAGCTCAAGGCATGCGTGTTGAGGTCACTGACCAGTTTAAGTATCTTGGGGTTACCCTTGATCAGGAGCTAACCTTCAAACCTCACATAGATATCCTAACTAAATCTATCCACCAGAGACTGGGCTTGCTATACCACCTCGGAAACTCCCTCTCTGGAGAGGCACGCAGAACCATTGCAAACTGCAACCTCCTCTCTTCTTTACTATATAGTTCTCCATTATTACACTCCCTCAGGGAGACTGAGCTAACCAAACTCTCCACCCTCTACCACCGCATTGCTCACTTTGCAACCTACTCCTCCCCTAGGCGGCACCACTGTGAAGCTCTTAAGGACCTTAACTGGCCAGCACTCAAGCTTAAACTATCCTTTTCCCCTACCTGCCTTTCCTACAAACTCCTCTCCACACACCATCCACCTCACCTTAGTGACCTGCTTACTCCTAAAGTCCCCTTCCGCAACCTTTGGTCTACCTCAAGTCGACTCTTGAACATACCCCGTATCCGCACGAATCAAGGTAAATGCTCCTTCCAGTACACTGCCCCCCATTTCTGGAACTCGCTCCCCTCCTCCCTGCTTGACAAACCCTCCCTCTCCTCTTTCAAGGCCGGTCTCAAAGTATACCTCCTGGAATTGAGCCACTGCTGCTGTAACCGCTAGAAAAACTCCCCAACCCCTCATAACCTGCTGTGACTATCTTATGAATCACTGGTGCCCCGTGTACCAATTAACCTCCTTATACTATATACTCATTATAAACTGTGTTATGTCTTTTCTTTTTTTTGAATGACCCATTGGACATCTGTACTTTTTTTCTTTCCCCTGGGCAATGCATTTCTTCTCTGAACTACTGTTACCTGCCTCATTTCTCTCTGCCTCTGCCTTATTGTTACACAACCTCCTGTATAAAGTGTTTATATTTTATTTTTTGTTTCTGAAGCTATATGCTGTACCTTATATGCAAATTGTATATATATTTTTTCAATGCTGTATACTGTACCTAATGTAAATTTGGTGGTGTTCTTCACCCCGGGTCGCCCCTGAAAAAGGGACCTTGGTCTCAGTGGGTTTACCTGGTTAACAAAATCAAATAAATAAACAAATAAATATCAGATGCATTTGGGACCATGTATAGGCAGTAGATGTTCACATTATGGCACTCAAAGTACATCAGTGTAATCAAACAAGAACATTTACTAATAGCGTTGCACTCTAAAATAGCAAATAATATTTCAAGACACAGTCTCCTCATATGTCTAAATAGATATCATAACTTTATATGACACCTGTTAGCAAATTAGCCACCATGACCTTGTTGACCTCCCAGGACTAATCAAGCTACTTCATTTTATTCTGATCTAGTGAGCTGAAATATTTACGTATACTGTCGATGTATCAAGTTTTTCCACAACATCTCCCCAATGCTGTATATAGCACTATGTGATATCAGGTTAAGATTTTAAGACAGCCAGTTTAATTAAACACAAAGAACTGTTTCAGAGGGAATACTAACATATAAATTCCAAGGTAAGTATCAGTTGAACTGGCTAACAGCATATTAACATGTCTCTGAAGTCATGCTAGATTGACTTAACAAGGAATTGTGAAATAAGAGAGATTACACTAAGGCCAAGATTTTCAGAAATATACCAAAGGCCGGCACAAGTCCGGCGGAGCACAAATCCGATGCGCCATGGTGCAACAGGAGCCATATTCAAAAGTTGCACAGGCTGAACTGCACCAGTGCAACCTAACTGAATATGGCACAGTTGCGCCATGGCGCAGAATTGCACCATGGTGCAGAGTTGCGCCATGGTGTAGAATTGGATGCCCCAGTGCAACTGTGGGAGCAGAGCAGCAGAGCACCAGAGGGGGGCACAGCACAGAGAAGAGACCCAGGGACAGAGCCAGGGAAGCCCAGTGACAGGCCTCAGGAGGCCTCCACCAGCAGAGCACAGGAGGGTGCACACAGGCACCCAGACATGCCTCCCCAGAACACAATAGTGGCAAGGATAGCAGGAAACAGGAGGTCCCAATGGCCAACGGAGGGCCACCAAGGGAGCCCCCTCTCAGGCTGCTGGCCATGCCCCCCCAAGACCATAGCAGGTCACACCCAGAAACATGCAGCCAAGCACACACACACACCACACAGTAGGCACTGAACGTGCTGGGAGGCAGGAAGCATGGCAGATCACATGGGACAAGACACACAACACCAGGCAGGGGTCCCAACACAGTGTGCGGCCAGTACCCTGACCAATGGCAATGGCTGTGTGCCACCACCACGCACACACCCACCACACACCCCTGACAGCCGCCCCATGGGCATCCCAAGGCACAGTCACTGACTGAGGGGAAGGACACCACCACAGTGGGACACACCACAGCACACAGCAGGAATCACAGAAGCACAACATGCACCCCAACACATGCACACCACACAGACAGGCACTGGGCCACTGCAGCATGGCTCCTCATGTCACCTGCAAAGCAGACACTGGCACAGGCAGGTAGGTCAAAAAATATATATTGAGGAAGAAAATTATGTACAATAACAAGGGGGTGGGAAAGGGTAGGTAAAGTGAGGGAAGGGGACAGGGAACAGGGACTGTACAGTAGGAAGGGGGATTATAGGGGGAGGTACAGCAGGGGAAACAGGGTAAGGCTGGGACCAAACTAACAGTGGCCATGCCCTGCCACCCCTTGGCACACTCACCACCTCCACTCTGCTAGCAGCATGCTCTGAACATGTAAAACTGCCTCCATGGTGGTTGAGGTGATCAGAATCAGCTGCTGAGCAGTCTGCTGTGCAAAGCCCTCCTAGGTCTCCGCTGGACACCTATAATAAGGGACAGGACAGGTGATCAGTGCAGTTTCCCAAGGAACCATGCCCACCCACAGTGTGCAATGGGCAGTGGGAACACACACTCCTGGAGGGTCCGTACTGGCCACCCGCAGGGGGGTGGGCCAACTCCTGCCAGCATCTCGGTGCACCATGACATTGCAGAGGTGGACCCCACCGCACACTGGCCATCTGACTGCACAATGACAGTCACATGACACAGTGCACTGGCAGCACCACAGCAACAACAGTGGCAGCCAGGCGCACACCAACCCCACCAACAGCTGGCACACGTGTCCAATAGATGCGTCACAGTGGCATGCACCAAGCACAGTGTGACTCACACAGCTGCCACAGCACATGGCATAGGCAGGCAGCCATGTCTGCACTCACTCCCCCACCAACCCCATGTAACATGCAAAGGACCATGACCATGCCTACCTGCTCTCTGCAGCCCCGCCGGTGCTGGTCCCACTCCTCCATGGCCCGCCACAGCCTGATGTACTGCTGCTGCCTGTGGCTGGAGTTGATTCTTAGGCCATGGGAATGGAAAGAAGACAGGTACACATCAGGAATCATCCACAGCAGCTGCCCACCACCCCCACTACCCCCCCGTGCACAGGGTGAGCCCCTGCCCAACACGTCCCGCAAGGCTGCATCGCAATGCAAGCAGCGGCTAGCAATGCCACTTTATGATGCGCATGATGACAGTGCACCCCTCTGCAGGGAATGTCAGGCAGCCTAGCCAGCACTACAGTATAGCACCAGGGCAGACATGCAACATGGGCTGACTTACCTGGCTGTGACACAGCCCCATGCCCGACGTGTGGCTGAAGCCTCCTCAGGCTCTCTGAGTCCCACTGCATCAGGTCCCTGTACCGGTGGCAGCATTGCTTCCCTGTCCTGGCCACCCCAGTCCTCTGCTGCAGCCTGGCAGCAATCCCCTGCCACACTGTGACCCTTGCCTGCTGCAGGGGCACCTGGCTAAATAGTTGGGTGGCATGGGGCTGGACACAGGCCACCAGGTTGACAAGTTCCACCCGGACCAGTTCACTGCATGATGGACACGTCCCTGTGTCATTTCACCCACCACGAACTCGGGGACCAAAATGGCAGCAGGAGGCTCATGTGTCAACAACATGCAACAGATGCGCGATGCGATTGAACATGCGCAGTTTTCACCCATCGCGCAGTGCTGGAGATGTGCAGAGTGGGCATGACTAAGTTGGGTCACTGGGTCAGGGGATTGACCCGGGGTCAGAGGTCTCCCCAGGGCTCAGGGGTTGCCTGCCATTGCACAGTGCGCATGTGCTCAATAGGGCATGGTACACCATGCGCGAACATGCACATAGGCCTGGCGCATCATGTGCTATGCCACTGCACTGCGCTGTTGGCACATGGTGCATGATTGACTCCATGATACCATTAGGTGCATGTGCACTGCAGGCCTGTGCACCACGCATGCGTGCGCATTGCACCATGACTTGCTCTGGTGTATCCTCATTGTGCATGGCACAAAATCATGATATTCAGAAACCACATGCAAATGAGCTCATCAGCCAATGTGTGGTGCACTGGGTACATTAACATGTCATTACTGTTGCGCCAAACCTCATTTGCATGCATTGTGCCTTATAAGCACCATGGAACAGCACAGGCCATGGACCAGTATTGCATCCTTTTGAGGTAGGTTGTGCATGCCACTGCAGCTCACTGGGAGCAGACAGCACAGCAGGGTGAGATGGACCAGAGAGATGCCACTGACACACTGTGCTGTCCTTGTCCACAGCAAGCAAAATGTCAGAACATGAGGAGGGTGAGTAGTGTGGGCCTGCTCAGAAGCACAGCCCCAATTTCACTAAAGCAGAGACAGAGGCCCTGTTCGATGCATACCTGGACAGGGAGCTCATGTTGAGTGGTGCCACAGGCACACCACAGGCCAAGGCTGGGACCTAGAAGGAGGTGGCGGCATACATAAACCAGCATGGCAGCCACCAGTGGTCAGCGCAGGAATGCTGGAAGAAGGTTGGCATGGATAGGAAGCATATTAAAGAGAAAGTGGTAGCCATCCGTGCATCCCAGAATGCCACAGGTGGGGGGCCTGTGGATGCGCCAACACTCACGGTGCAGGAGGAGTTGGTGGCAGCCACCATGCACCGCGGCATGGTGGAGAGAGTGTGCTAGGAGGTGGTTTCCAGATGGGTGGCAGCCCATAACTGCATGGTAGGTATATCAGCCACACACAGCTGGTGGCATGGAGGGTGCGTACATGGGCATGCTGGCATGCATTCAGCCGGCATGCATGTCATGTGCATGTGAGCGCACCCATGTGCATGCCATGCTACAGGACACATGCAGTGGCAGTGAAGGGGGGGCACATGTGGGCATTGCATCACTGACACACCTGTTTCCTCTTGCAGCACCAGCACACCTCTGTGCAGATGATGGGGCACTGGCAGCAGCTGTGGATGCTTGTACGGTCATGGAGGACTAGCTGTCCACCTCCACTGGGATCCAGGGGCTTGACAGGCTGCAGCCCAGCACCACAGTGCAGGTGGAGGTCCTGGACCTGGGGTTGGACGAGGGCCTGAATATGATCCTCCAGGATGCCAGCCTTGGTGTCCTGTGTGTGAAGACACAGATCAGGGCAGGGTCCAACTCCAGTGAGGACCACAGTCAGCTCCTGGACAGCATGAGCGACATTGTGGCTGTGTCGCCCCTGCTGGCAGCTATCACAGGCACCACACCCAGTGCTCTTCCAGTGGCGGAACAGCTGCCCGCCACCACTGCGGGTGCAGCAGTGTGCAGTACCAAAGCTGTGCCCTGCAGAGGTGGTGTGGCTGTGCAGGCGTTGGGTGGCGTACAGTGACTGGACGGGTGATGGCAGCAGGCTGCGGGTACCACCAGGCAGTCAGATGCAGGGTCCACCACCAGTCAGCCTGCAATGACCATTCCCCCTGAAGACCCCACTGTGCAGCATCCACCAGGAAGGGGGGCTGTGCAGCATGGCCGGTCACCACATGAGGATCGGCTTCCCACCCGGCAGTCCCAGGACACTGACCCGCTGGCTGAGCACACTTGTTTGCTATGGGTGTCCATTCAGCAACAGGAGCTGCTTGCCACTGGGGTGCATGCACTGCGTGTGGAGGTGCGCCAGTTAGCCGAGCAGCAGGACAGGGGCAATGCACAAATCCTGGCAGGGATGCTGCACATGCAGGAGGCCATGACTGCATCCCTGGATCACATTGCCACTGTGATCACGGATGGCTTTGCATTGCTGGCTGCCACAGGGCGTGGCCAGGCACAGATGACCCCCCACAGTGCGCTGTTCACCCTGTGAACCCAGCGTCGGATGACCCCAACACAGTTGATGCTGAGCTCTGAGGTAGACATCCCAGGCATGCACGGGGCTGGCCTGGTTGGCTGCCTTCACACCCCCGTGCGGACACAGTCGCAGTCCTGTGATTCAACCCCTGGGGGGCTGTTGCTCAACCCCCATGGCTGATGTGCAACCTGTGGCTGCTGATCGGCACAGGCACAGCCTCCCTCCTGGCTGTGGTGGTCATGGTTCCGTGCAGTGAACCTGATGTGTGGGCCACTCTACTTGCAGTCTGCAGCTGCTGCCCTGTGCGCACATGGGTTGTGTGTGTGTGCCTACCACTGGTGTGGCACCTGTGTGTCACGCCACATGCTGCCTGTGTGTGTGCTTGCCCAGCCACTGGACCATGTGGTGTGGGAATGATGAAGGCAGTCTAGCACTGGTTGTGCCTGTGCACCAGTGCAATGCATCTGATCCATGCCACATACCAATGCCTGGGTGTGTGGATGCGTGTGCGT
Organism: Neoceratodus forsteri; assembly: GCA_016271365.2. NCBI lineage: Eukaryota > Metazoa > Chordata > Ceratodontiformes > Ceratodontidae > Neoceratodus > Neoceratodus forsteri. The sequence continues at coordinate 185,417,389 of JADMNL010000022.1, forward strand.
ATATATATGTGTGTGTGTGTGTGTGTATGTATTGCTGTGTGTGGTTGTGTGTGGTTATGTACTCCTGACTCCCCTCCACTACCTCTGCATCACACCTCTGTGTATGCATGCCCATTGCCATGCATGCCCCTGCATGTGTGCTGTACCTGTTTGTGTGGCCCATGCCTGTGTATCACACCACCTACCTGTGTGCACCATAGTGCTCCTGTGCAATGGTGTTTCAATGTTGTGGTACCTGCTGTTGCAGCCAGGGATCCCTCTGCCCAGGAGGGGTGGCTGTCCACCACCCTCCGGCCCATTGCGTCCATTGTACCGACTACTGTCACCCTCATCAGCCTCAATAGCTATCTCATGTTGTGCAGTATGCAACAGGCCAGGAATAGACCACATGCTTTCGAGGGGCTGTGCTGTAGGGCACCGCCTGACCTGTCTAGGCAACAGAAACATGTTGTCGTTGTAGCATTCCTTTGCTGAGGATGACGGGTGCTGGTAGGGGGTGAGAAGCCAGGGCCTCAGTGGATAAGCGCTGTCCCCTGTGTGGATAATGACATGGTTAGCCCTCTGCTATTCTATGCTACACCCCTTGCCTGTCCCTGGCACCCATGCCAACATGCATACCCTTCCCATCCCAAGGTCTGCTCTGCCCATTGCCCCTTGCCTGTGCCATACTCACCCACTAGATGGCCCATGGGGATGTCCCCATGTTCAAACCTGTGGCACAGTGCACAGCTGTGCCAGATGAATGCATCATGTGCACTCCCAGGGTGTGTGGTGCAGACATTGGTAATGCACCCTGTGGCATCGCACACCACCTGGCAGTTGACACTCGGGCACCCCTTCCTGTTTATGAATGCCACACCCTCAGGGCCAGGTGGCATGTGGATGGCCATGTGGGTGCAGTCAATGGCCCCAATCATGCCAGGCATATGTGCAACCCTGTAGAAGTCCTGCATGGTTGCTGTACGCTCCACCTGTGTGCTGCAGAAATGGATGAATTCCAAAGCACGTGGCAGCAGAGGGTTGAGGAACTGTGTGAGGAGGCGCGACGTGGCTGACTGGGTTATGCCTGTGGTGCCCCCTGTTGGTCTATGTAAGGTGCCCGTGGTGAGCAGGCTCATGACAGCTGTCACCTTCATCTCCATGGGCATGGCATGGCTCTGTCTGGTGGGTGCTGCATCTCCTCAATGCACAGCTCACAGTGCTGCCTCAGAATGGCCTTGTTCAGGTGGTACTGGCCCACGATCTCCATGTCACTGTAATTCTTGAAGGTGATGCGGGCACGGTACCACCTGTGTTGGGCATACCGCTGATGGCCCCTTCCTCGGCCACGTCACTGTTCCTCCTGCCCCCTCCCACCCTCATTATGGCCTCCATCATGAAAGATGCACTATCCATGGCCCTTGCTGTCCAATATCCCCCTGGGCAGTTGGCTGCTGCTGGCTGTGTGCCACCCTGGTGCACTGTCTGGCAGTGTGTCTGTCTCCCTCTCTCACTCTCTCTGCCCCTCTCTCCCTCTCCAATGCCACCTCTGTCCCTCTCTGTCTGTCTTTCTTTCTTTCTTTCTTTCTTTCTTTCTTTCTACATACTAACATACTAATTGCCAGCAGATTAGGCCTTACGGTCTATCGAGTCTGCTTGAATCTCAGATCCCTAGTTGGGTGCCGAGGCCTTCCCCCCCTTATGTTCCAGAAGCCCTTATCATCCATCCCCATGCCCCTGGGCCAGGCCATCATCTGATACATCCGCTTTCTGTGTCTGTCCCACCCTCTCTTGAAGCCCTCCACTGTGGATCTCTGAACCAGCTCGCCAGGCAGCACATTCCAAGGGTCCACCACCCTCTCAGTGAAAAACCTCCTCCTCTTCCCCCTCTCACCCTTCCACCTTTCAACTTCAAACCATGCCCTCTGGTGATACCTCCCTGCTTTACTCTAAAGATCCCTTCCATGTTTACCCTATTTATTCCTTGAGGTACTTGAAGACCTCAGTCATGTCCCCCCGTCTCTCCTCTCCTCCAGTTAAAACAGGCAGAGCTCCTCAAGTCTGTCCTCATACGTCAAATCCCCTAGTCCTCGTATCATCTTAGTTGCCCTCCTCTATAGCCTCTCCAAAAGCTGTATGTCCCTCTTCAAGTGTGGTCTCCAGTACTGTACACAGTACTCAAGGTATGGTCTAACTAGTCCACTGTACAGTGGCAGAATCACTTCCCTGCTCCTAGAGGTGATCCCCCTTACGATGCATCCCAGCATCCTGTTTGCCTTGCTAGCCACTCTCCTGAACTGCTCAGAGTTATTCATACATGCATCCACCATGACCCCTAGGTCTTTTTCCCCTGTTGAGGCCTCCAGCGCCTCCCCTCCCAGGGTGTACCTGTGTTTAGGGTTTCCCCACCCAAGATGTAACACCTTGCACCTGGTGATATTGAAATTTAATTTCCATGTGTGAGCCCAGATTTCCAGGGTGTTCAGGTCCCCTTGCAGTGCCAACCTCCCCTCTTCCCCCTCAACTACTGCTCCCATCTTGGACTCATCAGCGAAGAGACTAATTTCACACCCTATACCCTCCCTGATGGCTGATACGTATGCATTAAACAGGATCGGACCCAGGACTCTCACTCCCTCTCACCTGGCACAAGTGCTGCCTGTGTGTTTGCACCCTGTATTTATAGGAACAAGTCTGCTTGGAGCAACTTTGATTTGCTCCACTCTTGCGCCATGGTTTCAGGGCTGAATATACCACTGCACTGGATATTCATGGGAATGCCCCCTGCACTTGCACCTGCATTCATTATAGTTGCACATTGGTGCAATGGGTTTTTGCACTGCACAATGGCTCCTGCTGAATATGGCTCCTTGGCGCAAGTCTGCACTTGTGCCAACACAACTCAGTTGCACCATGCACAACTGCTTTGAATATCCGGGCCTAAGAGTGAAGATGTAATAACATGCACTGTCAGTGGCCCAGCATGTAGCACACTTGTCTCTGAGGCCAGGAGATCAGAAGACTGTGGGTTCTATCCCCACACCAGGCACTTGGGTTAATATCCCAATACTGACACTGTAGTGCAGCATGAGAGGGGTGCTGCAGTCCTGAGGTGCCGTATTTCAGATGAGACGTTAAACCAAGGTCCCATCTGCCTGTTCTGGTGGTAGTTCAGGTGGATGTTAAAGATCCCATGGTACTTCTCGAAAAGAGTAGGGGAAGTTTATTAAGCAAAATAAACATAACATCACAGGAAAACTGAAATTTCATCAAAACAATCGCTCATATAAATAATAACAGTCAAATATACTGTATACAGAAAAGAAAAATGTTCAACACAGTAAATCATAGATAAAGACATTCAAAATGGAAAATATCTCCAAAATTGAACCAGTTTTTCTGCAGAAAATGTATGAGAATTTTTCTTTAACTTGTAACATCCCTGTCTCAATTTGTGAAATAATAATAGAATGCATAACTTGCTGCTGTTGTAATACATATTGACATCTGGCTTGCCACAAAAAATATTGAATATATGCAAAAAAAAAAAACATTCAAAGTACTTTTATGACATTTTTTCCAAACCCCTGTATAATCTCCTAAAATTAAGGTATTATATGAAAGCAAAGTCAAAAAAGGCATATTCCATATAATAGCTGCCTCACGCCAAAATAATTTACTATCAGCACATTCTAGGAAAAAATTTAACTGACTTTCCTCTACACGTGGGTTTAAGGCAATACCTGTCAGACTGCGGTTTATATTTAAGATTCCTTCTAACTACTAATCTCCCTTGGGCAGAAATCCACACACTATCCCATATCTGTACTGATAATCTAAAATCTGTTAATTTATGCAAGGCAAAAGTAATTCTGGTGGGAATACATTCCGGGAAAATAAATAATACTTGCTGTAATTCATATACTATATAAGCATAAAAGGTTTTTCCATCTAATGAAAGTAATTTTTGAAACAACACTTTCCACTGTTGTAATTTCTTTAAAGAGGAAATCCCATAACTTGGAAAACTATCTGAAGCCAACATCTCAGGAGGCAGTAAAGTCCATTTCTGAAAATATTGTTTCCATAGAAACCGTACCCACCTTTGCCATGTCATAGTGGCCAAACTCCATAGATAAGTAAAAGAAGAAAATAAAAAAAATTGAGTGATAAAAAACCAAAGGATTCACCTTATGTAACCCACCTTGTTTAATGGGAACATATGTAATGTCCCTCTTGACAGGATTCAACCTATTTCCCTACACCATTTGAAAAATAAACTATACAATCTTGTCTCTAAGCTAACTGGTGGTGGATAGAGGTAACTTATATAAAGAAAAAACTGTTAATGATCATGATATGTTTTTTTTCCCCGAATTTCCATTGCTTCCATAAATTAATTTTACTTTCACCCAGAACCAACTGCTGTTCCCAATTATAAATTGCCATATCTCCATGCCCAAACCAGATACCTAAAATTTTCTGGGGGGAAGCAGAAAATGAAATTCCCAGACAATCTGTATTACTAGTCTATGTTGGATCTAAAGAAAAACCAAAACTCTTCTTCATATTAAGCTGTGCACCAGAAAATTGCCCAAAATAATGAAAAACTTCTAGTGCCTTTTCAAGGGAAATAACATCCTTCATTAGTTAAGTCACATCGTCAGCATACGTTGTAACTTTTTCAGTTTCTAACAGAGGTGCAGATGAAAGACCAATTATATGCTGATCCCAGTGAATTTGCTGAATAACTGGATCTAACACAAAAGCATAAAGCAGGGGGCTTAAAGGGCAGCCTTGCCGAACCCCTCTACCAAGTCTGATTTCTGTTCCGAAAAGACCATTAACTATCGGGATTATAGCAGCCTGGTTATAAAGAAGAATAACCCACTGCACAAACTGTTTAGGTATACCATATTGTAACAGTATATGAAAATGATACTGATGCCAAACCTTATCAAAGGCTTTAGCCTGGTCTAAAGCTACCACTAAACCTGAACAATTCCTTATTTTACTAGCCTCAAAAAGTTCCCTTAAAAGGTATAAGTTATATTGAATTTTCCTACAGAGAATAGCACAGGTCTGAGCTGGATGAATTAATGAATTAGCTACCTGTATCAGGCGATTATGCAAAATTTTGGCTAAAATTTTATAATCACTATTAAGGAGACTAATAGGTCTCCAATTAAATAACTTCTTATCCCCTTTTTTTATAAATATAACTCAAAAGAGAAGTATTAAATTCTTTAAAAGGTAAAGTGGAAGTCAACATGTAGTTAAATACCAAAGGTAAGAAATAACCCATATATGAAACACATTTTTTTATAAAAATCATTGGGAATACCATCTAACCCAGGAGAAGTACCTAGATTTAATTTTTTGATAACCTTCTCAACTTCTTGTGAAGAAATAGGTTGTGTTAAAAGATGCGTCATATACTCTTCCACCTGAGGTAATGGTGCCAAAAACTTAATTGGCAAATTATCTGTATCAGGGCTTCTGGTGCCAGCAAACGTCTCTGAAACATACTGCTGCACTACCAGCAACATTTCTGCATCTGTATCCACTATTCTTCCATCAGGTTTACATAGGCTAGACATTACAGTTTTATCTATTCGTGCTTTACAAGCTTTATAAGGGTCAGAAGCACGATATTTTTGTGTTCCAAATCTAAACACCATTTCCAAAGATTTAGCCCTATCATTTTGGTAAATTTTCATCTGCTGTTTTATCTCAGAAATTTGTGATTTAAATTTTGTATGGTTACTTGGTGGAAAATACATAAGTTTATACAACTGATTTCTATAATTTAAATATTTTAAATAATGGAAATTAACTCTGTGCTTTCCCCAACTGATGAATAAAGCCTTCAATTCTATTATAGTATTTAACCACCAATCATAAATATTATCAAACATACATATAGTAGAATGTTTGGCTGCAAAGAATACTTCTAAATTATGGTGATAATCTGGCAAATCCAAAAAGGATGTATTTAATCTCCACCTCTATATGGTGGATAACATTCTAGTTGGAATATCAGATAAACAAAAATCACATAATAAAATTTGATGATCTGAGAATTCTGTAGGTTTAACCTGGCTGGATATTGGCTTAATATATTTGGACACATTTATATATATATATATATATATATATATATATATATATATATATATATATATATATATACACCTATGATAAGTAGCCCCATAATGAGAATGTAAACTTCTGTATACATCTGATAGGTCTGCATCCCCGATAATTTGTTGTAAAGCATGCGAATCGCAATACATTTTTTTGTAGAAACCCCAGAGTATTTTATGTCGATATCGCAGTTGAAGTCCCCACCCCATATGACCTGCCGTCTAGTATAGAGAAAGGGTATTAAGTCCTCAAATAGTTCAATTCTTGGCAACTTTGTTTGTGAAGCATATAGGTTAATAAAATGAAAAGAAAAATCACCTAAAGAACAATCTAAAACTAAAGCTAGCCCAGGCCTCACATCAACTAATTTGGTAATTCGAAAATTAGTATTTTTAAACAAAATCCCTATCCCATCAGCCGTATCCAATCCAAATGTTCAATAAGAAGGACCCCAAATCCAGCATTTCTTTAACTGATCTATCTCAAAAATAGATGATACTCTGGTTTCTTGCAAAAAAATAACATCTAGTTTAAGTAGATTCAAATAGGCTAATATAGAAATGTGTTTTTTCTAGGCCTTCAGACTACATACATTATATGAAGCTAGTTGTAAAGTAGCCATAAGTATTCAATTAGGTTAAGACCCTCCTTTTTGACTAAGGCTTGCCCTTCTCTTTTTCCTTTCTTCCCTTTTTTCCCCTTTGCCAGCTCGGTAGCCTTACTGTCCTCATCTTCAGTAGCTAATTCTGACCTATGAGAAGTGTCCGATTCTAAATCAGAATCCCCTACATCATCCTGTAAAGGTGCAAAAATATTTTCCGTAGATATTGGGCCTACAACTGTGTGTCTAAGAGAAGCCCTAGTAAACCTTTTACCTTTTACAGTTTCAAAAGGCGGTGGCATAGACTTAGTGATAAATTGTTTTGCAGTGGCAGAAGGCATTTTATTGTTGGAGAAAGTGTCACCAGTGTGTTGTGGCCTAGAGGTAGGTTCATCTACATCCCCAACCACTGAAGGCCCAGCTACACCTGAGGAGTCTCTTTGCTCTGTACCTTCCCCTTGCATGTCAGTAGGAGAACTACAAGTGGAATCCCTCCTTTTTTCTTGGGCCCTATTTAGCAAGTCATCCTGATCCCAGCCTTCAGAGCGATTCTGTTTTCCCCGTGGGCTTTGATGGAACGCATGAACTTTGTCATCACAAAGGTTACATTGGAAAACGTTATCACATAAATCCATTGAATGACCATATACCCCACACAATGAACATTTTAGCATATCACAAGCACTACTAATATGGGTTTTGGCCCCACATTTATAACAGGCTCAAGGCTGCCCTCCATAGAAACAAACCCCCCTATCCTTTCCTAAAAAGAAACTGTTAGGTAAATGAATAATGTCAGAATTCACCTGAAAAAGTTTCACCATGAATTTCCACCCACCAGTCCATATCCCTTCCATGTCAAGAATAGCTTCGGGGGGCCTAAACTATCACACCGGTTCTGCAGCCAGTGGTAAATGTCACTAACATTTACACCCTCATTCCGGAACATAATAATAATGTATCAAATCTGGGGACATGTAAGAGGGATGGCATAAAAGGCAGTCCATAAAGGAGTGGATTTTAGAGTAGAATACTTTTCCCAAAACTTCTCGAAAGAGTCTTCACCAGAAACATGAATCAAGTCATAGATGTCAGAAGGAACAAAAAATGTATTGAGCCCTTTAAAAGTTGTTTTGAAACATAATACCTATCAGGATGTTCCAATAGACCCCCCTTATATCGTAGTCTGATTGCATTCCACCTCGGAGCCAGTTCTAATTTGTTTTTAAACAATTCTGACTTAGGTACCCGCCTAGACTGCTGTGCATCATTAGCTCCAGGCTCAGATTGCTTAGAACCTGCCTGCCCCTGCCTAAAACCCTGTTCTCCCTCCCTGGATGTGCTTGGCCTAGACAAGGCCACCACCCAATCCCCTACAACTTGCGCAGTATTAATAGGTTGGGCCCTTGTAGAAAACAAAGAGTCATTACCTGAGCTCAGGTTTTTATCTTTGGTGGCATGCATTGTTGCGGCCATACATCCAAATGAATCTTTGCCCCAAGATAAGTCCAGAGTCCACTGTCCTGAATCTGTGCGCTTCCACCCAGACTCGCTAAGTGCTTTATCAGCCGACCAGTCATTATTCAGAAAGTTCTCTTCATAAAGCGATAGTCCAAACGGCCATCGCATTGCTTGTGACATTGAGTAGGTCAATTGTGGTAAAGGAGCTGCTTCCTCACAATGCCGTTTCCCCGCTGCAACCTCTGAGTCAGTAGAATTGGCCCCAGCCAACTCTGAGCTTTCCTTCAGAGATTCAACACAAGTAATTCCTGAATGAGCAGTACCAAACTCCTGCACTGTAGTACCACAAGCATTTTCCAATGTAATCTCCGATACTGGAGCAATGCCAGTAATCTCCTGTATATCACTCATAATTGTAGGTAAAGCATTGTTAGACTTAACTTCTTCCTGTAAAGGCATAAAATCTTCAGAAAAATCATCAATAGCCATAATGGATCTATCAGCACTCAAAAAACCATCCTTCTCCGTGAGAGGTTGTGCATGGTCTGCCATTCTGCAGACTGACGTCAGCAGTTCCCCCTACTGACAGCAATGCAGTAGGGGAATTTTCCAGGTGACCTGGCCAAATTTCCCCTCATTGACTAAAAATACCACCAACGGCTTAATCTGGTTCAAGGTCAGTTGGCATTCATCTGTTTCCCCTTCCCCCGAGTCGTGCCTGAAAATTGGCAGAATTTGTCTAGTGCACTTACCCGGTCAACAAAAACTAAATAAATAAATAAAATAAACATGGCAATGTAATGTGTTACCTGATACAATATTTTATCTTATGTTTCAGTTAAAAACTATATGTCTCACAAATCTGTATTATGATTACATTACTCTGTGAAGCAGACAACATGAAAATGCTTACATTTTAAATGCAACATCAATACACAGCTCAGCTGGCTTAGCATGACTCTGCTTTTCAAAACCATTTCATTGCAGCTTCAGTTTCCTGTGTGTAACCCTCCCCACCCCTGTCCTTTTACCAAGACAATGACAGGTGGCATGCTGTTGGCATTTGGCAGCAATACCTGGTGGGGAGTTGTATATCTACGGGTTCGGGGAAGGATGAGGCTACTTGGCACAAGAGGCCTAGGTTTGGCTACTCTGCACAGGGGCATCCAAGTAAATCCAACTACAGGAAGCAATAACTGTAATGTCCAGAACCAGGATTGGGATTTTTCAGTGTGGCTTTATTTATTAACTCACTGAACACAAACAAAGCTCTGTATGGTCCCCCCAAAGGGCTACATAGCTGTAATGCAGATTAGAGGTTAAACACAGCGGTCCATTTGAGGAATGAACACTTTACAATTGTCTGGCTTTGGACCCACCAGGCACTCAGCCCGGACTTCTCATGCGCATTGGAGACACAGCCCGACTGGCCCGGCTCCCCTGCCGGCCACTCTACTGACGGTCCATTTGGCGAATGAACCCAAACTCTACTTGGAAAGACATCCCATCAAACAAGGACGCTCCCAAACTGTGGCTCCCCACACCACTTGAAGTCTGCGACTCCTAGAGAGATTTTGTTTTCGTACTTCCAATTCGAAACTCCCATCAAACAAGGAGTACTCCCATCCTACAAGGAGTAATGTTCCCATCCTGTGGCTCCCCACACCACTTAAAGTCTGTGACTCCTAGAGAGATTTTCAAGTTGCGACCCACGGCTGGGTACCCACCCCATCACTGGCCAAGCGCATGAGGTGAGTAGCAAAAACAGAAGAAATCTGTAGAGGTGGACCTGGTTATTAAAGATGGGGATCTATCCACCTCCAGCTCCCACTGCCCATACCCGGCCATTTCTCTGAACACACAGAAACTTCAGGACTGTAAAAATGTAGATTGCATGGTGGATGAACTGATGCACCCCCTCTACTGTGAACTCTAAATCCATTTAAACTTTAAACTGACTGCTCCATTTGTTCGTCCTAGTGTATATAGTGCTCCCAAACTGCAGTCCCCAAATAACGTTTCCTGACTGAAAAACACAGTTGTTTGCCCCTTACACTGGAGCCAAACACTCACCCAATCATTGCAGGGCCCCACAGGTGAAGTCCTTTAACCTTTTCTGTATACCCAAACAAAGTAATTTCAGGCAGCTTCTTTCCTTGGTGGGAAAAGGGGGATTGCCCCTGAAACCCACAGAGACCTTTTCCTACCCCCCCGGGGGAGGGGGCACTGAGACCAAGGAGACGGTCTCCACCACTTGAAGAATGGTGAAACACAGAAAAACTTCCTTCTGTGTGGAGGCAAAACTCAAACTCAGTCTGATGCTTCCTTCTTGCTTAAGGACAAATGGAAGAATGGCTTTCAAATTCCCAAGGTTCTAGAACTACTCTGAGCTGAAGATTCCAAATGTGGCTCATGCAGCTTTAACAATTCTATAATGATGTCATCTCTCCAGTCTCAGCTGTGACTGAGGACAGAGTGAGACAGTGTGAAACCCATTTAACTGGAGTTTCACAAGCTGTCTTCCATGCCTACCACTAGGTCTTACTGGGATTCTAGTAACCCCGGCTAACAAAGGGGTTACATGTGTTTTATATACCTTTATCAAACAGTATGTTTTAAGGACAATTGAGAATACAGTGTTAATCACATTTCCTGAGAAACAAGTATGCCTTAAAGCCAGTTCAGCAGACAATGGTAGAGGTACAGATAAAAGATGTTAAAGGTACCACTCCTACACTGTTAGTCTCCAAGATAAAGTAATTGGCAGTCTTCACAAGATGTATGTATCTCAGTCTTTTAACAGTACAATACATCTAAAGAGAGCACTGTTCCAACCATGTTACGTCATCAAACAGCATCCTATTATTTCCAGCTTAGGACATCCCAGTCATCACAATTCCAGTTACTGAGTACAACATTAAACTAAGGTGCTGATTGCAGCTACATACTTTAAAAAGACTAAGTGCCCCAAACGGGGGCATTTACCACACAGCATAATGCTGACAAGTACACTCCTCACATATAAAATGCAGTTTTGGATGCATGACTAGGCAATACATTTTCACAATTTAATACAGTGCTCCACAGTACATTTCTGCAACCAAATGAGAGACTTTCCTAACAGCACTGTGCTCTGAAAAAACTAAGAATTATTTAAGGCACAATCTCCTCATATGTCTAAATACATATCATAAGTGTATATGAAAACTGTAAGCAAATTAGCCACCTTGGTGACCTCCCATGATTTATCACACTACTTCATTTTATTCTGCTCTATTGAGCAGAACTTTTTATGTATAATATAGATATCCTTTGGTTCTACACATATATGAAAGTTTCCATGATTGAGAGATGATTGTTTGATACTTATTGGGACTTTTCAGGTATACAGGATCTCAAATTAGATGCTCTGCTGCAAAATTTCCTGATATAAACCATTTTCTGTGTATTACTCAGTCATTTGTTTTACTAAATGCAAAAGCCTACTGTTTAATTCTTGTTTTAACTGTGTGATTCTTGGAGCCCTGCACAGGAAGCAGGAAGAGGAGACTGTAGTTCTCAAACTCCCACCGAGAACTACAGACTCATTTTTACTATTTTTTATTTCATTTTGTCTGGCTAAACACCTTCTGGGGGACAAAGAAACTGTTTATTACTCACTTTGCACTTTAAATTATGAGCTTTTTCGCTCAAAACATTCGTGACCCTCACGAACCACTTCAATGTCATTATACCCCATATATTTACAACATAACGAGCAGGGCAACGTGCTAAATGCGCGCTAAGATGCGCGCAAAGACACGTGCGTCGGCGCATGTTCGGCATGGGAGAGTGGACTGTTGAACAATCCAGACAACAAACTGAGTAAACAGTAAGTTGTACCAGTCTAAAAATAACTTTAAGCGACCTACTATGGCAGACTTCATTAAATCTGAGAGCGGGGAAATTGGTATTAAATGTCCTATATGTTCCATGTATTCATTTACCACAGAATTTCTGGATCCAAAATCAAGCAATAAATGTATAAAATGTATAATTAACGAAGGACTTCAGCTAGAAATACTTGCATTCAGGGAAAGACTTCAAAAACTGGAATCAAGTCAAAAAAGTATGGTGAATAGATTTCAACAAAATAATGATCAAATAATCAAAGCGCCAATAGAAAATAGTGTAAACCTGGCAGAAACTACAGCAGATGATTTAATAAACTTTCGGACAAATACAACCTCAGTTAGGGTAGACCTACATTCTCAAAATACAAACACTAGGCTATTAACTGACCTCCCAGTAACCAATAGAAAAAGAACTAGAACTAGAAAGCAAAAATCCTGTCTTAGATGACGACTGGGTAACTGTAAATAATACAAGAGCTGCAAAAAAGGGTAGAAGGGCAAAAGCCTTCGAACTACCATTATCAAATCAATACTCAATGTTAAATTTAGATAATGACATAGAGACTTGTCTACATAATAGGACTTTAGAAATTTCTCCCAATAGTAATATGGAAATTCAAACTCAAGAACAAATAACAAATCCTGAAATTAATATAAATCAAACTCAAACAATCGAAGCCACATGTTCTCCACCCACCCAACTTTTTATATTGGGTGACTCCTTGGTGAAGTTCCTAGACCATCAAATTTGCAATCCTGACAAAGAAAATAGAACAGTGTCTTCTTTTAGAGGTGCAAAAATAGGAGACATTACCAGAATGTTAGAGACATCATACCCAAATCCCATAACTCAGATGTTATAATCCATGCAGGAGCTATTAGCGAATACATTTAGAGACTCAATACACAAAATCAAACAAGATTATGTATCAATGACAAATAAATTAACTGAACTAAATTGCGGTATAACCTTTTCAGAAATTCTCCCAATACCCAAAGCCTCAGAACACCTGCAAAATAAAATAAAGACCATCAATAACTGGCTTAGAAATTGGTGTCTAAAACAAGAACTTGGATGTATCACACACTGGGAGGAGTTTACTAGGAAGGAAGAACTATTTGCATATGACAGTCTACACCTTAGCAGAAGAGGGAACAACTTATTGGGAAAACATATGCAGGTCCACATAGAAAAATTTTTAAACTATTATGAGGGGAGTGTCCAAAGAATTTGGAAACTCTAAATACTATTAGACCCCACCAGCCTAAAAACTATCTAACTAAAAATATCATAAAAGTTTGTAAAAACTCTCAAGTTAATAATACTGAATTTAACATACTACTCTTGAATGCAAGAAGTCTCTTAAATAAAATCAATGAGCTAGAAGATTATATTCATGCAAAAAAAATCGACATATGTGCAGTGACGGAGACTTGGTTTAGAAATGAGGACTGGGGAACTGAAATAAGGGGATACACAAAATACGAGAAAAATCGTACTAACACCAGAGGTGGAGGTGTTGCACTATATATACATAATAGATTCAAAAGCTATAGTGCAACTAAATACAATGAAACTACATTAAGTGAAATAATATGGACCAAAATCAATCTTACACATGAACATACTGTCTTGGTAGGCTTAGGTTATAGGACCCCAAATCTCAATTCAAAAGAAAACTTAGAATTCATAAACAATATTGAAAACAATATATTAGATCAAAACTGTTTATTAATGGGTGACTTTAACCTTCCACTATTGATTGGATAAATTTAAAAGCAAATACCATTTTGGAAAACTCATTTTAGATCTAATGTACATCAACAACATGAGGCAATTAGTAAATTCTCCTACTAGAGGTAATAACATTCTGGATCTGATATTTTCCAATATTGACAATACAGAAGAAAAAGTCACAATAGATCAACCATTAGTTAACAGTGACCATAACATGGTCCATATAATAATGAATCTACCTCATTCAACAACAACATCTGGCTTTACTACTGTAAAAGATTTTATTAATGCAAACTATAACAAAATCAAGCAAGACTTATCTAAATGGAACTGGGCTTATGATCTGAAAGATAAGGATATCAACTTAGTTTACAACAAATTTATGTTAAAAATAAACACTTGTATAAAATGTTGGTTCCCCAGTAGAAAGAAATATATCAAAAACAAAAGAGCCCCCTTATGGTGGAATTATAAAATAAAGAAAATTTTAGCTAAGAAACACCGTATATACAAGAAATATAAAAACCAAAAAAAGTGAAAATTGGAATAAATGCAAGCTAATATCAAACAAAAGTAAAAACATGATTATAAAAGAAAAAAAACATCTAGAATTAAAATTAGCTGTTAATGTCAAAGACAACAAAAAAATCTTTTACAACTATATTGGTTCTTTAAAAAAAAAACAGTCCTACCATAGGACCATTGCAGGCATCCCAACAACTAATTACTAACGAAGTTGAAATAGCAAATAAAATGAACAATTACTTTGTAAACATTTTTCAAAAAAAATACATCTAATCCAGTAAAGGAGCATACTATAACATCATCTTTTCCATATATAACAGAAGATGAAGTTAAGGAAGCTATTGATAAACTAAAAAACAGCAGTTCCCCGGGTCCCGATGGTATCCCTCCACTATTTATCAAAAATTTAAAAGATGAACTAATTGGGCCATTAACCTGGTTATTTAGCTTGTCAGTCTACACAGAAAAAACAGTAACAAATTGGAATAAAGCTATAGTTATTCCTATTTTTAAAAATGACAATAAACACCTTGAGCAAAATTACAGACCTATTAGTTTAACTGATGTTATGTGCAAACTTCTAGAAAGAGTACTTAAGGCTGATCTACTGTCATTTGACAAATAATATATTGGACATTCATCAACATGGATTTACAAAGAACAGATCATGCCAAACAAATTTACTGTACTTTTTGGAACCAGTGAGTAATGTATTGGATAAGGGATTCTCAGTGGATGTCATTTTTTTGGACTTTTCCAAAGCTTTTGATTCGGTCTCACATGGGATATTAATATCCGAATTAGTCAAATTAAAACTAGATTCTAAAATTATAGGCTGGATTCGAGCTTGGTTACTAAATAGAACCCAACAGGTGTCTGTTAAGGGTTATTTATCTAATCCAGGCCAGGTCACAAGTGGAGTTCCCCAAGGGTCTGTTTTGGGCCCAACCTTGTTTAACATTCTGATCTCTACAATGTGTCCCCTTAATAATTCCTGCTGGTTAGCAAAGTTTGCTGACGATTGCAAAATAGGTTGTATAATAAAAGATCAAAATGATAATAATGAAATGCAAAAAAACCTGGACCATCTAGTAGATTGGTCCATAGGAAAAAAGTCTTTTATTTAATGAGACCAAATGCAAGGTGATGCACTTGGGGAAAAATAATCCTTGTTATCCTTACAAGATCAATAAGACTTACTTGGAGCAAATTACTTATGAAAAAGACTTAGGAGTTATAATTTCCAACGACTTTAGTTTTAACAAACATACAATTTCAGCTGCCAAAAAAGGAAACAGAATTCTAAACTGCATTTTAGAAATATTAAAAGCAGGAGGCTAAAGTTATACTGCCTTTGTACTCAAGCTTAGTAAGACCCCATCTAGAATACTGCAGTTCAGTAGTATCACCTTACTTAATTAAAAACAAAAAACTTATAGAAAATATTCAAAGAAAAACAACTAAGAAAATAAATGGATTGCAAAATTTAGATTACGAAAGTAGATTAAAAGATTTAAATCTCTATTCTCTTAACTATAGGCGACTCCGTGGTGATTTATGTCTAACCTATAAAGCCTTCCATAACGACTTAATGTTTGAAACTATCAGTTTAGATACAAATATAAGTAACAAAAAAACCAGATCTCATACACAAAAACTTAAAGGAACCCCCAATAATACTATAAAAAGAAATAATTGGTTCTCTCAAAGGATTGTTAATCTCTGGACTAACTTACCATCCAGTGTAGTCAACAGCGAAACTATAACTATGTTCAAATCAAATATTGACAAAGAAAAAGGAGACCTTAAATTCTGTTTCCATCCATGAAGGATGGCGTGTTCGTAAAAGGTAGAAATACCTACTGAACATGTATTTAACTATGAAACCATGAAACTATGAAATAACTATTTCTCAGTCATGATCACTTTCAAATATGTTCAGACCCAAAGGGTATTCCCACTATATGAACATATCTGGGGACAATAGATCAGAAGGCAATGCAGTAGCCATACAAATCATGGAAGGTCACCAAGATTATGGCAGCTGATATGCTCACAGGTTTCACACACACACACACACACACACACATACACACACACACACACACACACTTATACTTCAAAAGCAGAGAAACAATTATTTATCGGTTGCTGATTGGCTATCTAAAACTGACCTGGCATGGACTAAAGAACCAACACTCAAACTAAAGACACAGAAAAGGAAAACTTTTGGTTATAATGCAAGCTTATTTTAAAGGAGAAAGAAATTGTTCTCTATTCAAGAGGGCACATCTTAGAGGTTTTGCTTGTACATTAGACAGGAGAGAAAACAAACTCTAGTAGAGCCACTAGGGCTGCTAATGTATTAGCTTGATAAGTGTGTGTCATGGGCTTTAACATAAACTTGAAGTGCCATAGTCAGGAGCATGTGTAAAATGTTGTTTTTGGTAAATTTAGATAACTTAAGGGGTTGATCCTGTGTTTCCCAAGCATTTAAAAAGTAAGGAGCAAGTGCATCTTGTACTATATGGGGAAGGAGAGGGAGCTCCATACCAAGGCTTTCAAGTACTGTAACGGTAGAAGAAATGGTGCAGAAAGGAGAGGTGTGGCTACACTGGGGAATGGGGACCAACCAGGAAGAATAAGAGCCTTTACTGAGGTGGTGGGTTGAGTCTGTCCAGGAGTGAACTATAGTCCTCAGAGGAAGATTTAAATGTTCCTTTGAGTGACATTTAAAGCAGTTGGGGGGATGGAAGAAATGGGAAGGGGGGGTAGAAAGTGTCCCATCACGGGCAGAGATAGAGTAGGGAGAGAGTCATAGAAACATAAAAACATAGAAACATTGACTTTGACGGCAGATAAGGACCGCTTGGCCCATCTAGTCTGCCCATTTCCCTACCTACAGGATAGGCCGCAGATCCTAGTTAACCAACAGCCTATTTCTTCCTACCCCCCACAAGAATTGCCTTATGTCTGTCCCATGCATTCTTGAATTCTCCCACAGTTTTAGACCCCACAACCTCCTCAGGAATGCTGTTCTATGCATCCACTACCCTCTCTGTGAAATAATACTTCCTCACATTGTCCCTGAACCCCACCTCTATCTTTAAATTGTGTCCCCTTGTTCTTGCACATCTCTTTTTCTGAAAGATGCTACCCTCTTGGACTTTGTTGATTCCACTGAGGTACTTAAAAGTTTCTATCAAGTCCCCCCTCTCCCTTCTTTCCTCGAGGGTATACATATTAAGCTCCTTTAGTCTCTCCTCATATGGCTTCTCTTGCAGACCCTGCACCATTTTAGTTGCCCTCCTCTGGACTGCCTCTATCCTGTCTATGTCCTTTCGGAGATGGGGTCTCCAGGACTGGACACAGTACTCTAGATGGAGTCTCACCAACTGTCTGTACAGAGGGATAACAACTTCCTGTTTTCTGCTGCTGATGCCTCTCCCTATGCATCCCAGTATACCCCCAGCCCTCCCTACTACCTTCTCACATTGCTTGCTAACCTTAAGGTCATCTGATATGATTATCCCCAGGTCCCTTTCCTTTTTTGTTGTTGTTACAGTCCCACCAGGATGAATGTTATTCAAGGAAGCAGTAGGTTAGCGCTTTGCTGGTAGGTGACATACTATATCTGCTAGTCATTCAACATTTTTATGTGGAACTCTATGGAGGTGGAGTGGAACTTAATTTTATTACGGACCTTACGAAGCAATTTTATTATGAAACTTACACCACCATATACTTGCTATTCATTGAACATATTTATGTAGAACTCTATGGAGGGGAAGGCAGTTTTATTTCAGACCATATGCCGCCATTGTGCTAATTAATGGCAATCGCTAATATAAGCTATAAAAATATCAGTGAGTTTGGAAGGGAGCGTGCAGTCCTGTTTATACCACCCCATGCTCCCCCGGCTCTCCAACAGAATTTAGGTATGGCTTATATCAGAAATAAATAAATAAAAAAGTTATCTCCTGGGGAGAGTATCATTTTGTGTTGATACCTAACATTAATAGCTACAAACTCTTCTAAGTAGTAACAGTAAAACAATCCAGAAATAAAAAAGCATCAACTGGCTAATTTTAAACATTAATAACTTTTGCTCTCTGCTCTTTGTGCCACAGGCTTTAAACCATAAGTTATAGTGTGACCTTGGTGCAGTGAAGAAGAAATACTATTCCAATGAAATTTGGAGCACAACAAAAAAATAAGGCATCAGAGGCTCATGTATTTCCCTCCTAACTTTAACGAGCAACTGCTCTTGTTATCGTGCCATCTCATAGAAGAAAAACTAAAAATTACTGTGTTAGAGTTATATACATGAGAATTTATTTATCCTAGCATCCTCTAGATTTTCTTTTCATTGTATTTAATTAATCAGAGTAGATCTAATGCTGCTTACACAAAAAGGAGCACAGGTTCCAAAACTAAAAATATTTGAACCCTAAACTAAAATTGTGTTTACACGGCAGCAGCACTGTGGAATGTATGCTGCTCCCTTCCCATTTTGCCAGGTGCTGTCGAGGTTTACATAGCCTGCCCTTGCAGCACTGCAAGTCGCTCTGAGGAGGGGCTGTGTATGCACTACGGGCTGAAAATAAAACAGGCTTTGTAGCAGAGCTAGCTCAGCAAAGTGTTCACACTGCTATTTAATGCCTCACTCCGCTACTGATCCCACATCTGAGTCAGATAAAAACAAGCATTTGTCAATGCCGAATGTTGCTTGCTTGTATGTGCTGTTTAGGTATTTGGAAGTGACAGTTTCATGCCTTCCTCCCAAGACATCCACTGTGTCTTTCTGTTCAATATTCACAGAAGAGTGGGAGGGGCAAGGGCCACAGCACTACAGCAGTTGCCAAGGGGGTGAAGAGGTGGACAATAGTCCATTCAAAGGCAAAAGAGTCCTGCAGGAGCTCACTAAATTGAAGGTGGACAAAGCGATGGAACCAGATGGCATACGCCCAAGGATATTAACAGAACTGCGAAGGAGATAGCAGTACCTCTGGCAGCCATGTTCACTGAGTCATTCAACATGAGTGAATTGGAGGAGGGACATGTGGTCCCTCTACACAAGTCCGGCAGCAGGGAGGAGGCAGGGAACAATAGGCCATTCAGCCTCACCTCAGTAGTGGGGAAGATCATGGAGACATTGCTTAAAGAAAGGATAGTGGGACATCTAGATGCCATCGGAACCCAGGACCATAGACAACATGGATTCACAGTGGGGACATCATGTTATGTAAATCTAGTTGATTTATTTGACTGGGTGACAAAGGAAGTGAATCAGGGTGGGGCAGTGGACAACGCTTACCTTGATTTCAGCAAAGCCTTTGACACCATCCCATATAGGAGGCTGATAAACTAGCTGGGTAGGCTGAGCATGGGGGAAAGGGTGGTAAACTGGGTTAGAAACTAGCTAACAGACAGGAGGCAGAGTGGTGGTAAATGGTATGCAGTCTAGGGAGAGGGCGACCAGTGGGTGCTGCAGGGATCGGTCCTGGGGCCAGTTCTGTTCAATGTCTTCATTAGTAATATTGCAGAACATCTGAAGGAATTTTTCACCAAATTTTCAACATAGCCATTTTAAGACCTCTGCTCATGAACAGTGTCACTGTGATTTTCTTAATTTGTCCCGTACATTGATTTCGCACACCGACTGCGCCATTGTGCGCTACATGGGTGGAAACACATTTTGGGTGAGATGTGAAAAATGACAGCTGTACTACTCATAAGAAGGTGTGGTAAAATGGCAATGTTGGAAATCTGGAGGAAAATATTGAAAATTTACGACCTTATGAGTGTGCGAGGAACTGTAACGCTACAACAGAAACAGTCATTTTTAGGGAATTTTCACCAAATTTTCAACATAGCCATTTAAGACCTCTGCTCATGAACAGTGTCACTGTGATTTTCTTAATTTGTCCCATACATTGATTTCACACACCGACTGCGCCATTGTGCGCTACATGGGGAGAAACACATTTTGGGTGAGATGTGAAAAATGACAGCTGTACTACTCATAAGAAGGTGTGATAAAATGGCAATGTTGAAAATCTGGAGTGAAAATATTGAAATTTCGCGAACTTACGAGCCTGCGAGGAACCGGCAAACGACTTCAGAAAACAGTCATTTTTTTGATTTTAGCACCAATTTTAGCATGGGATTTTGGACCTTTCATGAATGATGTCATGTCAGGGTATTCAGGCCCGGCGGGATTTTGCGCAGTGACCGCTCAGTGACTGGCGAATCACCCTTCGGCCCGAATAACACCATGACAGTGACATCATTCATGAGAAGGGGTCCCAAAAACCCCATGTTGAAAATTTGCTGCAAAAATTCCCAAAAATGCCTGAGATATGCAACAAAGTTGAACCCCACCTATCTAGCCCATTATACAGCTTACCGGCATTTCCTCAGTTTGCGGTTGGCTTTGAAGAGTGCAGACGTATTCTCGTCCACCAAGATCGCCGCCCAAGTCCGGAGGTAAGTATGGGGTGAGGGGGTGGGGAGGCTGGATGCAGTGGGTGGGTGCGGGTTGTGGGAGGGGTGGGGAGTCTCGGCAGTGGGATCGTTTTTTCACAGGTAAAAAAAAAAAAAAAAATGACGACGTAGACGCTTGCCATGCTGGGGTGGGCTCCCAGCATGGCACAAGGACATTGGGGGGTTCAGCCGACGGGGATTGGGCATCCCTCATGGGCCTAAGGATAGGATTGCCATTGGGGTGGGCTCTCAGCGTGGCAATTTACTACTGGGGACAGTGCAGCCGAGGGGATTGGGCACCCTGGCCGGCATATGATATTGCCACGCTGGGGTGGGCACCCAGCGTGGCATTTTGAAGCTTTGGGGAGGCAGGGGAATGGCACAGCCGACGGGATTGGGCACCCTGTCCGGCTATACAGTGTGGGGGAGCGCGACGCTCGTGCATGCGCAGGTGTGTGTGTGTGTGTGTGGGGAGCTGTGCATGAGCAGGTGATATCTTATCGCTGCTCACTCAAGCGTAGCTCCCCCTTTCAACTGTATGCCACTGCATTTTGGAGCGTGTCATAGACAGCTCCAGAATGCATTGGCTTACAGGGGCCGCGCCTGCCAGCACACTGACTGAATTGGAGGAGGAGGTGACACACCTCCGAAATCTCCAACGATGGCACTATGTTTCTTGCACATGCATACAAGCAGCATAAAAAATGATCCGAGGAGCACTTAAGGCACTCCAGTTGAAGAAGACAAATATGTTTTTTGCAGCACATCAACTCGTGTGCATGGGTTGATGTGCTGCAAAGTTGGCAGTGTAGGCAGGGCTTAAGAGTTCTTCTATCCAGCAACACATTACACATAGTTGCTTTATAAAATAGGGAAGCAGGTATGCAAAGTGTTGTTGAATAAAGTGAAATGTGCCTTGTTCCTGTGGTGACCATTAAAGAAACGCTGCAAAAAGAAAATTAGTCTAGGCAGTTTACAGCATCAGTGTGTGACTGTTGAAGGGAAAATCTGATGTGTCTAGCAGAAAGAGCACTTAAGCTTGTGCGTGTATGTGTTTGTGTGTTTGTGTGTTTGTGTGAAGTTCTCTGACAAGGGGGGGAGGAACTGGTTTCTGCTGCTGGACTTGTAAAGCAATTGATTGATATGGCAAGCAAACACTAGCAAGTGAACGTTAATTTTATGGCTGTTCACCTCTTGGGCTTGAAAGCCCTTGAATTTGTTGTCCTACAGAGTAATTCCTTAACATGTTGTGTCCTGGAAATAAAATGCAGTCCTGAAATCAGAGCATTTTTTTTTGAATAATCTCTTTATTAAATTTCTTCATAACAAAGACAAACAAAGCAAAAGACAAACAAAATAACAAACAAATAGATGTAATCAGATGTGCATTCAAATCTCATTCACAGAAGTTAATAAATAGAATCACATATTCTCATTCCATTATCTTCTTCTCCTGTACATATTCCATTCTTGTGCAGGTCAGCTGGATCTGGATAACATGCTAGAACCCTGAAGTAGCTACCCCCCCCTTTCCTGTTTCATATGCTCAAACCAGATCTTAATGCCATACTCTAAGCCATACTTACTGAGGAGAGAAAAGGGAACCACTACCTCAGGAAGGCCTCTTCCCGTTCTCACACCATGTATGTCGGTCTTTCCAATGCCAGTGCTTGTATGGTTGCCTGGCACCACATAGATGGTGTGGGCCTGGCATGTGACACCCATGTATTCTGTATTCTGTATACAATGTCAGGCTAAAACAAACAGGACCCTCATCCACCTGGGGAGTGTGTTCCATTCCCCCCCTCTACTACTTCCACTCCGAATAAGCAGACCAAAGGGTCCCTTCTCAGTGGCAGGCCAGCCATGTGAGCCACTTCTGTGACCACACCCTCCCAAAACTTTACCAAAGTTGGGCAGGTCCAGAAACAGTGGATATAAGTACCTGTTTCTATGCCACATCTACCACATATAGCGGAAATCGCTGGGTGAGCTTTATGGACAGTTACCGGGGGGTAGTATAGTCTATGCAGGAATTTGTAAAAGGCCTTTTTGTATTTGTTACACACCATTATTCCTCCCGGCATCCCCAAGACCACCCTCCAGTTTTCTTCTGAAATGCACTGTTCCAGATCCCTTTCCCATAACTCCCTTGTTATGTTTGCTTGCACGCATGTGCAAGAAACATAGTGCCATCATCTGAGTTTTTCAGAGGTGTGTCAGCATCTTCCAATTCAGTCAGTGTGTTTGCAGGTGTGGTCACAGTTCTCCAATCACTGCTGGAGCTGTCTATGACAGCAATTGAAAATGCAGTGGCATACAGTTGAAAGAGGGAGCTACGCTTCAGTGAGCAGCTCCCCACACACACACACAGATCAACTGTGTTGGTTACCTGATAGGATGGTGTAGTCTTGTCTAGCTTAGAGAGACAAGCCACACATCATTACTTTAATAAACTGTTCCCTGCCACAGCAGGACCACCAAAATGTGGGGGTGCCTAACAGTCCTTACACACGCCAGCTCTCCAAAGCACACCTTCATGGACTCTATGGGTTCTAATCCTCCAGAAAAAATACCTCAGCATTTGATGTGAAAACTCAGACTTCGTTGTATGTGTAATTCCAAGCGTTTTCTCTTACTAGACTCTGTCAATGTGAACTCCCCGCTGCTAAAACCTATGCAAACGAACTTGAGCCTACTGTACTACCTGCAGCTGAAGCAAAGAACAGCCAGAATGCACAAAGGAGAACATACTGCTATGCATTTCAGCAGCAGCCAGTGGGGGAGGTTTTCATGACTGAAGCACTTTAATGCGCCTTTTAGTGCTGTCACATACACACACACCTGTGTAGTAATTCACTAAACTGCACACTTAGTCTGGTAATGCAGCTTCAAAATATTTTTTTTTTCTCTGAATTGCGTGAGCTGGCATTTAGATAGAATCACACAGCTCTTTCTCAAATCAGATGCTCAATGAAGTCACATCACCTTGTGACCCTAAACATCTTAGGGTTGGACATGTGCCCTAACAAAGTAGCGAAAACTAGGTATAGAAAAAGAAAACACAAATTCAACCTTAGCTCACAATCGAATCCACCCTTTTCTCCAGCGAATCTGAAGCCGCCTAACAGCCCACCCCTGGGTGCTCATGCACTCCTCCACCCGCATTACAACATATGGTCGATGGGGGTGCTGTTGCATTTTATTTTCATAATTTCTGATCCCGTTGCCACCATACTGATACAGTAATTCTTTTTATGGCTCGAAAACTGCTTGACATTAGCTGAATTATAAATGGCATCCCTGTTTGACGCTTGTGGTGCGAATATGGTGGTACTCAAATTTTAAGCCAAGTATTACGTGCAGATATGTTGTTATTGACTCATGTCACTTACCATTTTATACATCTATTGATTTTTTCAATTCACTTTTGCTGACAAATGTTGATCGCAGGGATTCTGGTGTCACAATTCAGTTCAGAGATGTGTAACATCTTAGTGCAGATGCTAAGTAACTGTTTTAAAATGCTGAAAATGTTAACAGTCATGAAAATGCATGAACGTCTTTCTTCAGTGTCTGGAGCTGTGGTGGTGTTATTGGCAAGTGCATGTCCCTTTGCTCCAGATCTATCAGTGAGATGTCTATTCTGTGCAATGGACAGTGGCTGAATGTTATCAGCTGACAGTTTTCATTTCATTACCAACAGATAAATATTCAGGGCTTTGCAAATGCAACTTTGCTGGTAGCACAGTTTCATGTCCCCAAGTGTCTGTCATCAGTTAGTGGTTATATCTTAACCGATGATCACAAAAAGTATGAAAAAGATTTGCCGCCGGTAATGTAAATGCCAATCCACCTAAGCACCTTTAGCCGCAAACAGAATTTGAACGATAGGGATTCTGGACCGGTGTATCACTCCGCGGCACAGCAACGGTTAATAAGTTTAAGCACATTTTCAGGACATTGTTTCACTTGCCCCCTCTCCCCACTACGATCCTGGTCACCTGAAATAAACCTGACATTTTAGTATCTGTTCTACATCTTGGCTCAGTTAGGCAATCAACGCTGTAAGAACATAAACGGACATATAAATGGGGACTATAAGAACATGGTCACCTGAAATAAACCTGACATTTTAGTATCTGTTTTACATCTTGGCTCAGTTAGGCAATCAGCACTGTAAGAACATAAATGGACATATAAATGGGGACTATAAGAACATGCCGTGGGTGCTTGTGCTTGTCCAGCTGTGCAACATCAGCCTGAAGCTCAGGTAGGGTTTACTGTCTACCACTTTGTTCACCCCCCCATGTATCACTGTGCTACATCAGCCTGAAGCTCTGGTAGGGCTTACTGTCTACCACTTTATTCACCCCCCCATGTACCTGCACCATTTCACATCCTCCCTTGATCTACAGTTAGTGGATCCCTCATTCATACGTCACATATGCACGCACAAAAAAAACCAAAAACCCAGTCTTCAAAAATTAAGATACATTTATTATGTTTGTTATGTTTGCTTGCACGCATGTGCAAGAAACATAGTGCCATCATCTGAGATTTCGGAGGTGTGTCACCCCCTCTTCCAGTTCAGTCAGTGTGTTGGCAGGCATGGCCCCTGTAAGCCAATGCATGCTGGAGCTGTCTATGACAAGCTCCAAAATGCGGTGGCATACAGTTCAAAAGGGGAGCTACACTTCAGTGAGCAGCGATATCACTTGCCTGCGCGCAGCCCCCACACAGACATGCACACGCAGGCGCTGCGCACCCCCCACGCACACACACTGTATAGCCGATGGGGGTGCTCAACTCGTCGGCTGTGCTGCACTCCCTGCCCTCCCAAAGCCTTCCAAATGCCATGCTGGGTGCCCACCCCAGCGTGGCAACTCATGATATAGCCGACGGGGGGTGCCCAATCCCCCATTGGCTGAACGCCCCCCAACCATCCTTGTGCCACGCTGGGAGCCCAGCCCAGCATGGAAAACATCCCGCGTCATCATTGGAAACAAAAAGAACACCTGTAAAGAAAAAACGGTCTCACGTAGTCTCCCTGGCCCCCCTCCCACAACCCTCACCCACCCACTGTGCACCCTGCCTCCTCACACCTCACCCCATACTTACCTCCAGACCTCGGCGCAATGATCTTCGGTGGACCGGGAACACGTCTGCACTCTTCAAAGCCGACCGCGAACTGAGGAAATGCCGGTAAGCTGTATAATGGGCTAGATAGGGGTTTTCAACTTTGTTGCATATCTCAGGCATTTTTTGGAATTTTTGCACCAAATTTTCAACATGGGGTTTTTGGGACCCCTTCTCATGAATGATGTCACTGTCATGGCGTTATTCAGACCCGAAGGGTGATTTCGCAGTCACTGCACAAAATCACCTTTCAGGACCGATTAACAAAATGACACTGCCAGTGTTCATAAGGTGGGCTCTCAAGAAGCCAATTTTGAAAATTTGGTGGAAAAATTAAAAACGACTGTTTTACTTAGCCGCAGTATTTCGTAGTTCCTACGCACGCTCGTAAGTTCGCAAATTTTCAATATTTTCACTCCAGATTTTCAACATTGCCATTTTACCACACCTTCTTATAAGTAGTACAGCTGTCATTTTTCACATCTCACCCAAAACGTGTTTCCGCTCATGTAGCGCACAATGGCGCAGTCGGTGTGCTAAATCAATGTACGGGACAAATTAAGAAAATCACAGTGACACTGTTCATGAGCAGAGGTCTTAAAATGGCTATGTTGAAAATTTGGTGAAAACATTCCTAAAAATGACTTTTACGAGTCTGCATTGTGCAGTTCCTATGCATGCTCATAAGTTTGCAAATTTAATATTTTCACTGCAGATTTTCAACATTGTCATTTTATTACACTTCCTTATGAACAGTACAGCTGCCATTTTTCATATGCCGCCCAAAATGTGTTTTCACACATGTAGCGCACAATGGTGCTGTTGGTGTCCGAAAGCAATGTTTGGGACAGAGTAAGAAAATCACAGTTACACTGTTCATGAGCAGAGGTCTTAAAATGGCTATGTTGAAAATTTAGTAACAAAAGTCCATAAAATGACTGTGTTACGAGTGAGCATTGCGCAGTTTCCACGCACCCTGGTAAGTTCATGACTTTGTAATATTTTCAGTCCAGATTTTCACCAGTGGCATTTTTCCACACTGCCTTATTTACAGTACAGCTGTCATTTTTCACAACATGGCCGAAGTGTGTTTTCACATTTTCAGCGCAGAGATGCGTGGTCGCTGATGGAAATTATTGTTCGGGACAGATAAAGAAAATCACAGTGACACTGTTCATGATCGGAGGCACCAAAATGCCTGAGTTGACAATCTGCTGTAAAAAAATCCCCAACCTAATTATATTACGGGTGTGCGTTGCAGTTTCTATGTACACTCATGACTTCACCATTTTTTTAAATATTTTTACTGCAGATTTGCAACATTGCCATTTTTTACACCTCCCCATGAACAATACAGCTGTCATTTTTTACATCCTGTTCGGAATGTTTTTGCACCTGTGGTGCTAAATGCCGTAGTCACTGTGCATAAGCAGCTTTCAGCTAAGAAACTGATATTCCCCCTGTTCATGAGGTGGGGTCACAAAAAAACCATGTTGAACATTTGGAGTGAAAATACCAACGAATGCCTAAGGTATTAGGGTTTCCAACCATAACGCCCAACCCTGTAGAGAATGACAGGCATCAGGTGTGTGACTTGGGATTCTTGCCTGTAATGCTCATACCATTCCACACCCTGCAGCCAGTGAGAAGCATCGAGGTATGCCTTGGACTCTTCGGTCCCAAAGTTCACCCCGTTCTCCTATATCGCACCCATCTCACTGTATTTCCTGATGGAATGGGGTGCGCATAAGGATCAAAGACCCCAAGGAACACCATGACACTTGCCAGTGTCTACAGGGTGGGGTGTACTGAAATGGCGTGGCCGTTATGCCTGACGACCCAAAGGCACACCACAATGCCTGTCACTCTCTGCAGGGTGGTGGTGAGGTTGGCTTCAGTTCAATACTTCACTGCCATTACTATTACGCAGCTCTGTAACTTCTACACTACCACTGCCAATGCCAGCAAGCAAACATTTGGCATTGACAAATGCTTGTATTTTTAGTTAGGTGTGGCAGGCCTTGCTTACCTTGTTTAGCAGCTTTTGCCAACATTCCTTTAGAATCCTTCCCAGCATGATACACCAGCTGCTCTACCAGATCTGGTTTCAAACCCTCCCGAGCCACCCTACCTAGTTTCCCTGCGTAGGTATGAATCTGCAGGTATCTAAACAAATGTGGGCCCTCTAGATGCAGCCGCTGTTTGACCACCTCATAAGTACAGACCTCTTCTCTCTCTATTAGGTGACCCACAGTTTCCACCCCATATGTCTCCCATTCATTGAAACCTTTGTCCTCTATACCTGGTAGGAAGAACAGATTCCTAGCAACCGGCAGCAGTAAAGCTTCTCCTTGCCCCTGTGCTGTTTGCCTCCCCAACCTTGCCCCGGCCTCAAGTGCTGCCTGCATCAGTGGGTTGCCATTCCCCATTGCTCTATGTGCCTGCAACCCTTTACTATGCAAATATGCAGTAAGCCTCCCTCGGACTCCCC
Source organism: Neoceratodus forsteri (assembly GCA_016271365.2). Lineage (NCBI taxonomy): Eukaryota > Metazoa > Chordata > Ceratodontiformes > Ceratodontidae > Neoceratodus > Neoceratodus forsteri. The sequence goes on from JADMNL010000022.1 coordinate 185,445,849, forward strand.
ACTGTTCCAGCTCCACCCAGCTAGCAACAGGTGGCCTATGCACCCAATCCCCAATCCCTCTCTGCTGTATGGCAGAATAATAATTACCTAAGTCTGGAAAATTCAAGCCTCCCCTGCTGGTTTCCACTTTGAGCCTCTTAAGACTGATTCATGGCTTTCTTCCACGCCAAGTAAACTCCAAAAATCCCACTTCCAAGTGTTTAACATTCCCCTTTGTTAGTCCCAAGTGTAAAATTTGCATGGGGTATAGAATCCTAGGAAGGACATTCATTTTAATCATATTGATCCATCCCAGCCAAGAGATTGGGAGCTGCGCCCACCACCTGAGGTCCCTAAGCACAGTTCTAATCAAATAGGGAAAATTTAAGTTGTACAAGTTCCCCGGTCTCCTCCCTATCCGCACCCCCAGATACCGGAAATCATTCTGCACAACCTTAAGCCCTAACCCCCAAATGCTTTATCCCCATCTGAGAAATACATAATTTCCGACTTTTCCAGGTTCACCTTGTATCCAGAGAAACTGGCGAATTCTTCAATAAGGGACAGCAGCGGCACCATGGACCTTTACGGATCTGTAACAAATAATAGCTTATCGTCTGCATATAAAGCAATCTAATGCTCAGGTCCTCGAGCTCCAGCAAGCCCTCTTATTTGTTCTTGTTGCCATACTGCCAGTGCCAGAGGTTCCAGCGCCAGCACAAACAAGAGGGGTGAGAGAGGGCACCCCTGTCTGGTTCCCCTCTCTAAAGAAAACCACTCAGAGAGACTCCCATTAACCAAAATTCGGTCCCTCAGTTTTGTGTACATAGCCCTCACCCAGACCAAACCAGGCCAGCACCTCAAAGAGGTATTCCCATTCTACCCTATTGAACGCCTTTTCTGCGTCCATTGAGATAACACTCATATTCTCATGCTCTTTATTCGGCCGCCATATTACATTAAGTAACCTACACATAAATTATTTGTGGACATAAGATGGTTAATTATGTGATCCTTAATAATGTCCTCCAGGATCTTGTCCAGTACTGCTGTCAAACTGATGGGCCTATAATTCTGCACCTCATGCCTAGCACCTTATTTATGAATGGGTACCACTACTGCCCATCTCCATGCTTCCAAAACTAGCCCTTCATCTAATGATTTTTGATAGATGGCTGTAATTGGGCCTACCAAGAACTCTGCCAATTCTGTGATAATTCTTGGGTGTAATCCATCAGGTCCCTGGGACTTGTTTTGGTCCAGACTCTGAAGCCTTTTGAGAACATCCTCACTATTTATACTGAGGCCTGTGTTTGTTGTCTGGTCTAGATGATCCATTCCCGGACGTGTTTTACTGTTAAAGACAGATGTGAAAAAACTATTATATTGTTCAGCCATTGTGAACTGATCTGTCACCATATTGCTGTCTGTGCCTTTTAGGGGTCTTATAGTTTTGCTTTCACCCCTCCTATTATTGATATAAGTTTAAAAAGATTTATAATTATCTTGGACCTTACATGCTAACTTAAGCTCATATTTTTGTTTGGCCTCTTTTATGATCTTTTTGGTTTGCTTGAGAAGCTTTTTGTATGCGTCCCAACATTTACTACTCCCACTTTCTTAGCCTTGGTAAATGTTTTCTTTTTCTTTTTTATTAATTTCCTCACAATTGGTGTCATCCACAGTGGCAGAATTTTATTTTTCCCTTCATACTTACTTACCAGTGGGGTGAGAGTTTCTGGGAGACCACCTTATTTGTCATGAAGACCCACATATTTTGTAATGATTGGTTCTTAAATTCATTAACCCAATCCCATGCGGCCATTTCACATCTCATCTTGCCAAAATCAACTTTATTATAGTAGTAAACTGTTGTATTCCCTGTCATGTTTCCCAACCTGCCATTATAATTAAAACTAACTATAGAGTGATCACTAGACCCTAAGGGGGTAAGACTCTACAAATCATGAATATTTTCAACTAGGTTACTTAGAACCAGGTTAAGGATGTGATATCACCTAGTGTTTGTTGTAACAAACTGGTTCATACCTGCTAGAATAAAAGCTTCTGGGTATCTTAGCTCTATAGCTGTTTTGGCCTGTAGTATATCCCAGTTTATCCTGGAAATGTTTAAGTCACCAAAAATTATATTGTTAGTATCTGTTATTTTGCTGATGAAATCCAGCAATTGTAGATTATCTTCTTGTGACATGGAAGGTGGTCTATATATCAATCCTAAATTTATTTTGGCAGCGTGTGGGGGGGAGATCTTAACCCATTAGGTCTCGGTGCTATTCCATTTTTTAGTGTCCACAGATTCTGAAATTATATCCTCAGAAACATAAAGAGCCACTCCACCACCTTTCCTCAGTGACCTGTCTCTATGATATAAAGTATAACCTTGTATATTTATATCCCAAGGATCATCCTGTCCCCACCAGGTCACAGTAATGGCACAAATATGCACATTGGAATTACTCATGATGTAGAGAAGTTAATCAGTCTTATTGTTTAGACTCCTGGCATTTATTACAAGAAAATTCCAGATGTCTGGGGCAGGGTTGGTTCCTGGTGTTACTTAGTTCTAAACTAGAATCCCCCTCATCCCTCCCTTCCTGCAGTTTAAACCACTTCAATGGCTTGACGTAGTCTACATGCAAAGATACTTTTCCCCTGCCTATTAAGGTGAAGACCATCCTGTGCATATACTCTCTGGTTTCTAAATGTATCCCCATGCTCCAACTATGTATAACCTTCCCTGAGACACCATCTTTTCAACCATCCATTGAGGACTTGTATCTCTATTGTTTTTGCATACGTAGTTCTAGGTACTGGGAGCATACCTGATATGATAAGATCACCTCCATTTGTTGCTAGATCCTTCCCAACCTGTTCAAAATCTCTTTGAATGTCTATAAGCTTTCTTTTGCCTATGTCATTAACCCCTGCATGTACTAAGGCTAGTGGTTTTGTGGTATGTTCCTGAAGACCTGGGAGGAGTTGTATAGTATCCTTTATGCCTGCCCCTGGGAGTACACTAATGGTGGTGTTCTAATTTCGATGTTGACATATTACATGATCAGTATATCTCAACATAGAAGACATTTTACTTTTTTGGAGAAAAGTGTCACCCCTAGATATGCTATACACTACTGAAACCATGATGCCCACAGAAGTACTCATACATGCTGTATGATACACAAACACCAGTGGTTGCTAAACCACAGGGCTGTTTTCAGCCACAAATAGAAATCAACAAAGGTAGGACATCAGTGCATCTGAGTTAGGGTTAGACTATGCTATTTCCCTACTTTCATGATGTTAACTTGAACCCTAACTGGCACATTAATGCAGTTTTTTTGCAATTAATTTCCTTTTTTTTTTTGAGATATGGAATTGTATCCTCATTCATGCAGATCCCTTTGGGACTTGAGTGAACAGATGCAGATGCATAGGGCCCTCTGGGGCTGGCACAATGGGAAAATTCCATCCAACTATGAAAGTGCAGGGACCATAAAGCAATGGATGTCAAGAATTCATAAGGTTGTTTGGCAGGCTGGGAAAGTGCAGAGCCCTCTGGACCCTGCACTTTCATGTGGCTGCAGATACAGATGCACAAGGCAAAGAGTTAATCTCTCAGCCAAATCACAAAGCCCTCTGACATCCACGGGTGCAGGGTCCTATGCCAAAAGAAGATTTCTGTTCACTATATGGTAAATTGGCCTATGCGAGTAATGCTATACCTTCCCTTCCAAGGCTGGAGGGTGGTGCTGCATGGCAATCCCCCCAGCCTCAGCCCATCCAATTAACTTGCTGAGCCTACCCCTGAACTCAGCTCACTGGCACAGGATCACAAAACACTGCCCACTGACACTACACAGAAGAATGAAACTTTTATTTACAGTGAAACTTTTTTTAAGCATTCTTTGCCCCTCCCAATTTTATTCACGTCCCTCCAGCACTTCACCCACTTTCTCCCAGATGGGAAGATTAGTTAGAAGATACACTCACAGTTTCTACTCATGCTGGCTAATGGTATGAAGGCAGCTGTACCTTGTGATTTGTACATCCTGCTCTGTCAGTCGTTCCCTGGAAATTGTACAGTTCTCATTTGTTAAATTTTTAGATCAAGCTACCCTACTTGTGGTGTTGTGAGAAAGTGAATGGCATATAGATTTTTCCATATGAAAAGAATGGCTAACAGATAACAGAACAAGACTCAAGTACTATGTGGTTTGATGCAGCAATGGTCACCGATGTGCCTTTCGAAGATTTCGTGAAAAAAAAATTAAACTGTTCAAAAGTTATTCAAAAAACAAATTTCCCATTATAGGCAATGGGAAAGTTAACAAAAATCACAAAACTTTCACAAACGACCATTTTTACTGTCGCAAATGGCCCTTTTACTTTCGTGACTCATCCATTTTTTTTTTTTAGTTACAGTTCCGAAATCATATAACCTGGTGTTTAAAATTGGGACCCTCTAGGAACACAATTCTTGTTGCATTCACCTTGTCGAGTCCTGAGGATGCTAGTCATGTCTTTTTTGGGGGGGCTAAACCCCCCCAGAAATTGATTTTTAAATGTTTTTGAAAAGTACTTTCACAAAATACTTTTGCAAATGTGAAAGTTTTGTGATTTTTAGCGTGAAAGTGTTGTGATTTGTGAAAGTATGGCCAAAATAACTGCAAATCTTTGCCACCCTCCTGCAACAAAACGGTTTGGTCTGAAATTTGCAGAGTAGAAAGCCCTGATGCCACAGATGTGCCTTTTGGTGGTTTGGTGCCAAAACATTACAGGGGCCCAAAGTTACAGCACTCTGAAGTTCAGCAATTTCCCCATAGGATAACATTGCGGCCTCCGTGGCTTCTTTCAGGGCCTGTATCTCAAAAACAGTTCAAGATACGGATTTTTTGTCACAAAAATTCTTAATTAGGCTGGGAAGCCATAAATAAGCTGAAATGTGAAATTTTTTTCTAGCTTGTATGGTTCCTGACATATTTGCGATTTAGTGTTCCCATTGGTATTTTCATGTCCGAGGGCCAGTATTATGCCCACAGACTTTGTATTCACAGCGCCTTTTGCTGCCCCTATCTCAGACACACTGCGTAATATGGATTTGGTCAACTTCATGTTGCAGGGACTAGTCACTCACATGATTACAACCACACTTCCATTTTTTTAATAGCTGCTACAGTTCCCCATATATGGGCACATGAATGTTACAAGCCTTCCATGACCTATCTGCTGTATGGCTCTGTGCTTCTGTGTAAGTGGGAACACAGGACCCGGAGGGCCCACTCTCCCAGAAACACATATCATTACATACAAATGGCCAGTTCTGGGCCCCATGCTCCCACCAACACATACCATTTACTATTTATATTACACCTTTTTAAAAAAGAAGGGAAATTCATGGCAGGAAACTCCACCAATGCATCAGTTAGGGTTATTTCCAGAGTGAAAAAAATGTTGAAATGCAGTGTTAGGGTTATCACCCCAACACTCCACCTCCATGCTCCCATCTTCTACACACCAACAGATGTCAGGGTCACATTCCCACAAACACATATCATTATGGACAACTGAGCAGCTTGGTGGGAGCATGCTCCCACCAACACATACAATTTACAATGGAATTGTCAATCCTAACTCTTCCCCCTGGAGAGTTCACGCTCCCATAAACACATATCATTATGGACAACTGGACAGCTTGATGGGAGCGTGGGGCCTGAAGAGCCCACTGTCCCACCTGAAGGGCTGCTGTAAGGCTTCTGTGTAAGTGGGAGCACAGGGCCTGAAGGGCCGATGCTCCCAGAAACCCATATAATTATGCACAAATGGCCAGTTTTGTGGAAGCGTGGGGCCCATAAACAGATACAATTAATTATTTATATTACACCTTTTCAAAAAAGAAGGGAAATTCATGGCAAGAAACTCCATTAATGTATCAGTTAGGGTTGTTTCTACAGTGAGAAAACTGTGGAAATATGGTGTTAGGGTCACCACCCCAACACATCACCCTCATGCTCCCATCTTCTGCACACCAACAGATGTCAGGGTGTGGCATGGGGTCGTCAGTATTAACTCTCACTCCAAAGGTTCCCACACTCCCACCAACACATACAATTTACTATGGGGTCATCAGTCTCAACTCTTACCCCAGAGGGTCCACGCTGCCACAAACACATATCAATACAGACAACGGGGAAGCTTGGTGGGAGCGTAGGGCTCTTCTCACATAACACATACTAGACTTATGGCTTTTTGGGGTTTAAAAGCCCCAGAAATGCATTTTTATGTCACTTTCTGAAAAATAGTTTCACAAAATACTTTTACAAATGCGAAAGTGTTGTGTCTTGCGTTTGTGAAACTTTCCTGTTTGCAAAAGCATTTTGCGAAACTATACTCGAGATAACTGTAAAACTTTGCCATCCTCCTGCAAGCAAACAGTTGGGTCCTTTGGGCTGAAATGTGCAGGTCGGCAAGCACTGCTCCCACAGATATGCTTTTTACTGGTTTGGTGCAAAAATAAAGGCTCACAAAGTTACATCATTCCAAAATTGAGCAATTTCCAATAGGATAACATTACAGCATCTGTCATGCCTTTTGGCAGTGATATCTCAAAAACCAAGCGAGGTACGGAGTTTTTGCTACTGGCAGCTTAGTTCACCAATCTGCTAAAAAGAGTTTAGAAATACTAGATGATACCTGAAGTTGAATTTTTTTTCCTACTTGCTACGGTTACAGAGATACAGACAAAAACGTATTCCAAGGGTTCTCAGGGTGCCTTCTCATTGCATTTTGGTGACCGTATCTTTGAAACAATGCAAGAAATGGGTTCAGTTATCAATTGCTGTGTGAAGTACTCACTCTTGTGATTACAAGCACACTTTTATTTTTTTTCTACCTGCTACGGTTCCTGACATATTGTCAAATAAGTGGTACAAGGGTTACTTGCCTTATACTGCTCCTGTATGGCTCCATACTTATGTGCAACTCACAGACACATATCATTATGAAGAAATGGGCAGCCTCTACATATTGTTTTACCTTTGTTGTTGTCACACTCATGCAATCTACAAAATGTAACAATTTACTTTTTCAAAAAGAAGGGAAATTCATTGCAAAAAACTCCGTTAATGCATCACTTAGGGTTGTTTCACAGTGACAAAAGTGAGAAAATTCAGTGTTAGGGTTTAAAACCCTAACTCCGCATTCCCTTCCACCCCCACACACATGCAAGTAGGGGAAGGACCAAGGCAACACAACCAATCACAGACAACCAGCAGCAGGTAACAGAAATAACATACAACTATCTAAACGTACTGCAAGACACATCCATCACCAACTGTATGAGTTCTGCTGCCATACTCATACAAAAACAGTCATTATCTCTTACTAATGAGTATGCGTACTTAATCCATCAATATAACAACATGATAATCTCAGACAGCATTTTCACAGCCCTTTATTATGTGTTAATGCCTCCTGATGTTACCCCAGAAAAACCAAATGATGTATCAGTACACTATAACGTCGAGACTTGTGCTGCACTATTAGCTTACCCTGTACACCTGTCTAACTGTGTGGGAGCATGGGACCCAAAGGGTACCACATTACCACTACCACTTCATACAGAATGTTTCTGGAATCCTCCACTCATTTCATTACATTTTAAAGTAATATTATATTGGTTTAAACTATAAAACATTTGTAACTTTTTGTTCCATAATCTAAACTAGCAAACATCCATCATACCTGTAGCACAATATCCATTTATGGTATGCATTACATAGCCCATTTTCTATTCACAGTTCTGAAGTGGCAACAATATAAAAAACTGATACAGTATAAGTCATCGTTCCTATCTATCTGAGACAAATCTATGTATCTGAGACAAATCTTTAGCATGTACAACTCTGCCCAGCAGTGGAGCCTGAACTCAGGGATTGCCAGAGCCTTTAAGAGGCCCTGAAGCAGTCCACTCCCTTTGCAACTCTGCCCAGCAGTGGAGCCTGAACTCGGGGATTGCCAGAGCCTTTAAGAGGCCCTGAAGCAGCCCACTCCCTCAACAACTCTGCCCAGCAGTGGAGCCTGAACTCGGGGATTGCCAGAGCCTTTAAGAGGTAAAGCCTCCTGTACTACAGCCTTACTGTTAGAGAACTTTAATCACCTTGGGATCTGTTTTTCTGTCCCCACACAGTGACTGATTGCTCGTGCAAATGGATATCTGGACTCTTCTGCATGGGGATTTGGGGTTTAATCTGATTACTTTAAGGGCTAGTTTGCTGACTGTATCTACAGATCATCTGGCACTATTATCCTGTGTTTTAGAAGCATTTAAATGCTGTATTTAGAGTGCTTACCTTCTGCAGAATTGTATAGAATCTGTACCGTGTGTGTTCGCATCTTGCGTATGCACAGTAGCCATCTGTATCCCGATACAGTCCCAACAGTTGGCGCATGCGCAGTAGGGTCCTGACCTAGCCCGCTGCATACTAATGTAATTCCTTTGTTTCCCTTCCCTTTATAGGCCCTGAAGCAGCCCACTCCCTTTACAACTCTGCCCAGCAGCGGAGCCTGAACTCGGGGATTGCCAGAGCCTTTAAGAGGTAAAGCCTCCTGCACTACAGCCTGACTGTTGGAGAACTTCAATCGCCTTGGGGTCTGTTTTTCTGTCCCCACACAGTGACTGACTATTTGTGCTACTGGATATCTGGACTCTTCCGCAAGGGGATTTGGGGTTTAATCTATGTTACTTTAAGGGCTAGTTTGCTGACTGTCTCTACATATCATCTAGCACTATTATCCTGTGTTTTAGAAGCATTTAAATGCTGTATTTAGAGTGCTTACCTTCTGTAGAATTGTATAGAATCTGTAGCGTGTGTGTCTGCCATCTTGCGCATGAGCAGTAGCCATCTGTATCCCGATACAGTCCCAACAGTTGGTGCATGCGCAATAGACTCCTGGCCTAGCCCGCTGCATACTAATGTAATTCCTTTGTTTCCCTACCCTTTATAGGCCCTGAAGCAGCCCACTCCCTTTACAACTCTGCCCAGCAGTGGAGCCTGAACTCGGGGATTGCCAGAGCCTTTAAGAGGTAAAGCCTCCTGCACTACAGCCTGACTGTTGGAGAACTTTAATCGCCTTGGGGTCTGTTTTTCTGTCCCCACACGGTGACTGACTGTTTGTGCTACTGGATATCTGGACTCTTCTGCACCGGGATTTGGGGTTTAATCTGTGTTACTTTAAGGGCTAGTTTGCTGACTGTCTCTACAGATCATCTAGCACTATTATCCTGTGTTTTAGAAGTGTTTAAATGCTGTATTTAGAGTGCTTACCTACTGTAGAATTGTATAGAATCTGTAGCGTGTGTGTCCACCATCTTGTGCATGTGCAGTAGCCATCTGTATTCCAATACAGTCCCAACAGTTGGTGCATGAGCAGTAGACTCCTGGCCTAGCCCACTGCATACTAATGTAATTCCTTTGTTTCCCTTCCCTTTATAGGCCCTGAAGCAGCCCACTCCCTTTACCACTCTGCCCAGCAGTGGAGCCTGAACTCGGGGATTGCCAGAGCCTTTAAGAGGTAAAGCCTCCTGCACTACAGCCTGACTGTTGGAGAACTTTAATTACCTTGGGGTCTGTTTTTCTGTCCCCACACAGTGACTGACTGTTTGTGCTACTGGATATCTGGACTCTTCTGCATGGGGATTTGGGGTTTAATCTATGTTACTTTAAGGGCTAGTTTGCTGACTGTCTCTACAGATCATCTAGCACTATTACCCTGTATTTTAGAAGCATTTGAATGCTGTATTTACAGTGCTTATCTTCTGTAGAATTGTATAGAACCTGTAGCGTGTGTGTCTGCCATCTTTCGAATGTGCAGTAGCCATCTGTATCCCAATACAGTCCCAACAGTTGGCGCATGCGCAGTAAGGTCCTGACCTAGCCCGCTGCATACTAATGTAATTCCTTTGTTTCCTTCCTTTATAGGCCCTGAAGCAGCCCTCCCTTTACAACTCTGCCCAGCAGCGGAGCCTGAACCGGGATTGCCAGAGCCTTTAAGAGGTAAAGACTCCTGCACTACAGCCTGACTGTTGGAGAACTTCAATCGCCTTGGGGTCTGTTTTTCTGTCCCCACACGGTGACTGACTGTTTGTGCTACTGGATATCTGGAGTCTTCTGTACGGGGATTTGGGGTTTAATCTGTCTTACTTTAAGGGCTAGTTTGCTGACTGTCTCTACAGATCATTTGGCACTATTATCCCGTGTTTTAGAAGCGTGTCAATGCTTTATTTAGAGTGCTTACCTTCTGTAGAATTGTATAGAATCTGCAGTGTGTGTCCGCCATCTTGCGCATGTGCAGTAGCCATCTGTATCCCGATGCAGTCCCAACAGTTGGCGCATGTGCGGTAGGGTCCTGACCGAGCCCGCTGCATACTAATGTAATTCCTTTGTTTCCCTTCCCTTTATAGTCCCTGAAGCAGCCCATTCCCTTTACAACTCTGCCCAGCAGTGGAGCCTGAACTCTGGGATTGCCAGAGCCTTTAAGAGGAAAAGCCTCCTGCACTAAAGCCTGACTGTTGGAGAACTTTAATCACCTTGGGGTCTGTTTTTCTGTCCCCACACAGTGACTGAATGTTTGTGCTACTGGATATCTGGACTCTTCCACATGGGGATTTGGTGTTTAATCTGTGTTACTTTAAGGGCTAGTTTGCTGACTGTCTCTACAGATCATCTAGCACTATTATCCTGTATTTTAGAAGCGTTTAAATGCTGTATTTAGAGTGCTTACCTTCTGTAGAATTGAATAGAACCTGTAGCGTGTGTGTCAGCCATCTTGCAAATGCGCAGTAGCCATCTGTATCCCGATACGGTCCCAACAGTTGGCACATGCGCAGTAGGGTCCTGACCTAGCCCACTGCATACAAATGTAATTCCTTTGTTTCCCTTCCCTTAATAGGCCCTGAAGCAGCCCACTCCCTTTACAACTCTGCCCAGCAGCGGAGCCTGAACTCGGGGATTGCCAGAGCCTCTAAGAGGTAAAGCCTCCTGCACTACAGCCTGACTATTGGAGAACTTTAATCACCTTGGGGTCTGTTTTTCTGTCCCCGTGCAGTGACTGACTGTTTGTGCTACTGGATATCTGGACTCTTCTGCACCGGGATTTGGGGTTTAATCTGTGTTACTTTAAGGGCTAGTTTGCTGACTCTGTCTACAGATCATCTAGCACTATTATCCTGTGTTTTAGAAGCGTTTAAATGCTGTATTTAGAGTGTTTACCTTCTGTAGAATTGTATAGAATCTGTAGCGTGTGTGTCCGCCATCTTGCGCATGAGCAGTAGCCATCTGTATCCCGATACAGTCCCAACAGTTGGCGCATGTGCAGTAGACTCCTGGCCTAGCCCGCTGCATACTAATGTAATTCCTTTGTTTCCCTACCCTCCATAGGCCCTGAAGCAGCCCACTCCCTTTACAACTCTGCCCAGCAGTGGAGCCTGAACTTGGGGATTGCCAGAGCCTTTAAGAGGTAAAGCCTCCTGCACTACAGCCTGACTGTTGGAGAACTTTAATCGCCTTGGGGTCTGTTTTTCTGTCCCCACACGGTGACTGACTGTTTGTGCTACTGGATATCTGGACTCTTCTGCACGGGGATTTGGGGTTTAATCTGATTACTTTGAGTGCTAGTTTGCTGACTGTCTCTACAGATCATCTGGCACTATTATCCTGTGTTTTAGAAGCATTTAAATGCTGTATTTAGAGTACTTACCTACTGTAGAATTGTATAGAATCTGTAGCATGTGTGTCCACCATCTTGTGCATGTGCAGTAGCCATCTGTATTCCGATACAGTCCCAACAGTTGGTGCATGAGCAGTAGACTCCTGGCCTAACCCGCTGCATACTAATGTAATTCCTTTGTTTCCCTTCCCTTTATAGGCCCTGAAGCAGCCCACTCCCTTTACCACTCTGCCCAGCAGTGGAGCCTGAACTCGGGGATTGCCAGAGCCTTTAAGAGGTAAAGCCTCCTGCACTACAGCCTGACTGTTGGAGAACTTTAATCGCCTTGGGGTCTGTTTTTCTGTCCCCACACGGTGACTGACTGTTTGTGCTACTGGATATCTGGACTCTTCTGCACGGGGATTTGGGGTTTAATCTGATTACTTTAAGGGCTAGTTTGCTGACTGTCTCTACAGATCATCTGGCAGTATTATCCTGTGTTTTAGAAGCATTTGAATGCTGTATTTACAGTGCTTATCTTCTGTAGAATTGTATAGAACCTGTAGCGTGTGTGTCTGCCATCTTGCAAATGTGCAGTAGCCATCTGTATCCCGATACAGTCCCAACAGTTGGCGCATGTGCAGTAAGGTCCTGACCTAGCCCGCTGCATACTAATGTAATTCCTTTGTTTCCCTTCCCTTTATAGGCCCTGAAGCAGCCCACTCCCTTTACAACTCTGCCCAGCAGCGGAGCCTAGACTCAGGGGATTGCCAGAGCCTTTAAGAGGTAAGACTCCTGCACTACAGCCTGACTGTTGGAGAACTTCAACCTTGGGGTCTGTTTTCTGTCCCCACCGGTGACTGACTGTTTGTGCTACTGGATATCTGGAGTCTTCTGTACGGGGATTTGGGGTTTAATCTGTCTTACTTTAAGGGCTAGTTTGCTGACTGTCTCTACAGATCATTTGGCACTATTATCCCGTGTTTTACAAGCATGTCAATGCTTTATTTAGAGTGCTTACCTTCTGTAGAATTGTATAGAATCTGCAGTGTGTGTCCGCCATCTTGCGCATGCGCAGTAGCCATCTGTATCCCGATGCAGTCCCAACAGTTGGCGTATGGGTAGGTCCTGACCCAGCCTGCTGCATACTAATGAATTCCTTTGTTTCCTACCCTTTATAGCCCTGAAGCAGCCCATTCCCTTTGCAACTCTGCCCAGCAGTGGAGCCTGAACTCTGGGATTGCCAGAGCCTTTAAGAGGTAAAGCCTCCTGCACTACAGCTTGACTGTTGGAGAACTTTAATCACCTTGGGGTCTGTTTTTCTGTCCCCACACAGTGACTGAATGTTTGTGCTACTGGATATCTGGACTCTTCCGCATGGGGATTTGGTGTTTAATCTGTGTTACTTTAAGGGCTAGTTTGCTGACTGTCTCTACAGATCATCTAGCTCTATTATCCTGCATTTTAGAAGTATTTAAATGCTGTATTTAGAGTGCTTACCTTCTGTAGAATTGTATAGAATCTGTAGCGTGTGTGTCCACCATCTTGTGCATGTGCAGTAGCCATCTGTATTCCGATACAGTCCCAACAGTTGGTGCATGAGCAGTAGACTCCTGGCCTAGCCCACTGCATACTAATGTAATTCCTTTGTTTCCCTTCCCTTTATAGGCCATGAAGCAGCCCACTCCCTTAACCACTCTGCCCAGCAGTGGAGCCTGAACTCGGGGATTGCCAGAGCCTTTAAGAGGTAAAGCCTCCTGCACTACAGCCTGACTGTTTTTGAGAACTTTAATTACCTTGGGGTCTGTTTTTCTGTCCCCACACAGTGACTGACTGTTTGTGCTACTGGATATCTGGACTCTTCTGCATGGGGATTTGGGGTTTAATCTATGTTACTTTAAGGGCTAGTTTGCTGACTGTCTCTACAGATCATCTAGCACTATTACCCTGTATTTTAGAAGCATTTGAATGCTGTATTTACAGTGCTTATCTTCTGTAGAATTGTATAGAACCTGTAGCGTGTGTGTCTGCCATCTTGCAAATGTGCAGTAGCCATCTGTATCCTGATACAGTCCCAAGAGTTGGCGCATGCGCAGTAAGGTCCTGACCTAGCCCGCTGCATACTAATGTAATTCCTTTGTTTCCCTTCCCTTTATAGGCCCTGAAGCAGCCCACTCCTTTACAACTCTGCCCAGCAGCGGAGCCTGAACTCAGGGATTGCCAGAGCCTTTAAGAGGTAAAGACTCCTGCACTACAGCCTGACTGTTGGAGAACTTCAATCGCCTTGGGGTCTGTTTTTCTGTCCCCACACGGTGACTGACTGTTTGTGCTACTGGATATCTGGAGTCTTCTGCACGGGGATTTGGGGTTTAATCTGTCTTACTTTAAGGGCTAGTTTGCTGACTGTCTCTACAGATCATTTGGCACTATTATCCCGTGTTTTAGAAGCGTTTCAATGCTTTATTTAGAGTGTTTACCTTCTGTAGAATTGTATAGAATCTGCAGTGTGTTTCCGCCATCTTGCGCATGCGCAGTAGCCATCTGTATCCCGATACAGTCCCAACAGTTGGCGCATGCGCAGTAGGGTCCTGACCTAGCCCGCTGCCTACTAATGTAATTCCTTTGTTTCCCCTTCCCTTTATAGGCCCTGAAGCAGCCCACTCCCGTTACAATTCTGCCCAGCAGCAGAGCCTGAACTCGGGGATTGCCATAGCCATTAAGAGGTAAAGCCTCCTGCACTTCAGCCTGACTGTTGGAGAACTTCAATTGCCTTGGGGTCTGTTTTTCTGTCCCCACACAGTGACTGACTATTTGTGCTACTGGATATCTGGACTCTTCTGCAAGGGGATTTGGGGTTTAATCTGTGTAACTTTAAGGGCTAGTTTGCTGACTGTCTCTATAGATCATCTAGCACTATTATCCTGTGTTTTAGAAGCAGTTAAATGCTGCATTTAGAGTGCTTATCTTCTGTAGAATTGTTTAGAATCTGTAGCGTGTGTGTCTGCCGTCTTGCGCATGCGCAGTAGCCATCTGTATCCCGATGCAGTCCCAACAGTTGGCGCATGTGCGGTAGGGTCCTGACCTAGCCCGCTGCATGCTAATGTAATGCCTTTGTTTCCCTTCCCTTTATACTCCCTGAGGCAGCCCATTCCCTTTACAACTCTGCCCAGCAGTGGAGCCTGAACTCTGGGATTGCCAGAGCCTTTAAGAGGTAAAGACTCCTGCACTACGGCCTGACTGTAGGAGAACTTTAATCGCCTTGGGGTCTGTTTTTCTGTCCCCACACAGTGACTGACTGTTTGTGCTTCTGGATATCTGGACTCTTCTGCATGGAGATTTGGGGTTTAATCTATGTTACTTTAAGGGCTAGTTTGCTGACTGTCTCTACAGATCATCTAGCACTATTATCCTGTATTTTAGAAGCATTTAAATGCTTTATTTAGAGTGCTTACCTTCTGTAGAATTGTATAGAACCTGTAGTGTGTGTGTCAGCCATCTTGCAAATGCACAGTAGCCATCTGTATCCCGATACAGTCCCAACAGTTGGCGCATGCGCAGTAGGGTCCTGACCTAGCCCACTGCATACTAATGTAATTCCTTTGTTTCCCTTCCCTTTATAGGCCATGAAGCAGCCCACTCCCTTTACAACTCTGCCCAGCAGCGGAGCCTGAACTCGGGGATTGCCAGAGCCTTTAAGAGGTAAAGCCTCCTGTACTACAGCCTTACTGTTGGAGAACTTTAATCACCTTGGGTCTGTTTTTCTGTCCCCACACGGTGACTGACTGTGCTACTGGATATCTGGACTCTTCTGCACCGGGATTTGGGGTTTAATCTGTCTTACTTCTAAGGAGCTAGTTGCTGACTGTCTCTACAGATCATCTAACTATTATCCTGTATTTTAGAAGCGTTTAAATGCTGTATTTAGAGTGCTTACCTTCTGTAGAATTGTATAGAATCTGTAGCGTGTGTGTCCACCATCTTGTGCATGTGCAGTAGCCATCTGTATTCCGATACAGTCCCAACAGTTGGCGCATGAGCAGTAGACTCCTGGCCTAGCCCGCTGCATACTAATGTAATTCCTTTGTTTCCCTTCCCTTTATAGGCCCTGAAGCAGCCCACTCCCTTTACAACTCTGCCCAGCAGCGGAGCCTGAACTCGGGGATTGCCAGAGCCTTTAAGGGGTAAAGCCTCCTGCACTACAGCCTGACTGTTGGAGAACTTTAATTGCCTTGGGGTCTGTTTTTCTGTTCCCACACAGTGACTGACTGTTTGTGCTACTGGATATCTGGACTCTTCTACACTGGGATTTGGGGTTTAATCTGTGTTACTTTAAGGGCTAGTTTGCTGACTGTCTCTACAGATCATTTGGCACTATTATCCCTTGTTTTAGAAATGTTTCAATGCTTTATTTAGAGTGTTTACCTTCTGTAGAATTGTATAGAATCTGCAATGTGTGTCCGCCATCTTGCGCATGCGCAGTAGCCATCTGTATCCCGATACAGTCCCAACAGTTGGCGCATGCGCAGTAGGGTCCTGACTTAGCCCGCTGCATACTAATGTAGTTCCTTTGTTTCCCTTCCCTTTATAGGCCCTGAAGCAGCCCACTCCCTTTACAACTCTGCCCAGTAGAGGAGCCTGAACTCGGGGATTGCCAGAGCCTTTAAGAGGTAAAGCCTCCTGCACTACTGCCTGACTGTTGTGTAGTGGTTCCCGCCCCAACCACCTTCGGGCGGCGCTTCATTTATTGCTGCTTTCAGGTCACATGTCATATCACATGACCTACCCTTCATTTTATTAAGTGTCCAGTTTCCCATTTGCAGCTTATACACTCCAACCACTAGGGGTTGCTGCACTTTCCACTTTGGCACCTTTATCCACTCTCTACTACTTCCTAGGAACTATTGCAATCCCTGTCCATTGGAGATCTCTGCAGTTCCGTCCTAATCCTTTCTGCTATCTTCTTTCCTCACTTCTTTCCATCAGCCCACCACTAGGCCCCCTGCAAGCCTCAAACCTTGCACTCCTTACTCCAAAGTCTGCAACCTAACCACCAAGCCAACGAACCAGGCCAATATCTTCCTCTACTTTCAAGCTCTTAACCCTTCCTTCTTAGAAACAAAATTTCCTGTCCTTTGTCCCAGGGTTGTTCTCAAACCCAGTACCCTTGCTGTCAGAGTCAGCAGCTCTACCTCTTAGCCATTTTATGTGGCTATCTTATTCTCACTTTCTAAGACTTTAATAGTCTCCTACCCCCCACTCTGCCAAAATGTTTAACCACCCCTCTCTTGCTGCCACTGAAGGCATTGAATCCTGCACCCTCACTGTTTCAGTCAGCAGCCCCACCACTAGCTATTACCTCAGACTATTGTTTGTGATTAGGTTTTAAGACTCAAAAACCCTCTAACCCTCATAGTCTGCTAAAATATTTTCTGACTGTTACTGCAGGCTTTGAGCCCTGCTCCCTGCTGCTGCAACTACTGTCTTGGGTCCTTTACTATCACCCTGGACAAGTCTTGAACCTGGTGCCCTGTGCACTTGAAGCAGGAGCCCTGCCACTGTACCAAGGTGACAACTACACTTAGAGGTAGACCTTTCACTACCGTCTTCCCCTCTAGTCATCAAAGTTCCCCCATCTTTCTTCACCTCAGCTCTCACACCCTTACCAATCATGCCTGCACACCTCCTGCCTACCTGCCTCTCTCTCCTCCTCCTCCTCCTTTTGCCTTCTACTAACCCTAATGTCCCTGTTAACCCTCAGCCTCACTATTCTAGATCTCCTACCTGCCCTCCTGCCCTCCCCTTCTCCTATGCCACTGACCCTCCCTCCCTCCTCCTCCACTCACCCCATGCTCCTCTCCACCTCACCCCATCTAGACACTACCTTCCTCCCCCTTGCTCCCTCAGGCATCTCATCACTCAGCCTTCTCAGCCTGTGCTGCCACCAACCCCTCTGCTACAAAACCCCTTCTCTTCCTATCGCCTCCCGCATAAACTCTCCTTCTGCCACCTCTGCTCGAGGGCAGCTCTCTCCTTCTGCTCCTGACTGGTAACATACATCCCAATCCCAGTCCAGCTTGCAAAGGCTCCTCAAAGGAATCCACTGGGCTTCTTATTGCTTCCATGAACATATGTAGTCTCCTTAAAAAATTCGACTCTCTCAATTGCTGGGTTGCAGTTCATAAACCTGACATTATCTCAATAGTTGAAACTTGGCTGTCAGACTCTACCCCTGACTACCTGGTCTCACTCCCTGGCTACTCCCTCTATTGGGAGGACCGTGTTGGTAGGCGAGGTGGGGGCTGTGCCATTTATGTCAAAGATCCCCTCGTTGGACTAGCCCTCCCAGCCCCAGTCCTTGACTTCAGGGCTCAGGCCTAACCCTAAAACTATCTCCTGATCCCTCTAGGGGTCCCATCTACCTGACTACAGCATACATACCCCCAAAAAATCAAGCACAAGCACTAGGTCCACTAATCGATTATCTTACCTCCCTACCCCACTCCTCCAACCAAATCCTTATGGGGGACTTGAACATCAATTGGCTCAGCCCTTCATCCACTTCCTCCGGTGACGCCTTTACAGCCATCGACCTAACCCAACTAGTCTCCCAACCCGCTAGAGTGAATCCTAGAATGGGCTCTAGCACGCTCCTGGATGTGGTCCTCACAAACCGCCCTTACCGCATCCGCAATATCCAAATCCTCCCAGACTGCCTTAGCGACCACTCCCCGATTCTCTTCTATTGGTCTACCTCCTTGTCCAAACCCACAGCACAAACTACCCTTCGGCGATGTCTTAGACCTGGTGGGCTGAAAGGCCTTAAAGAACTCTTAGCCCTCATAGACTGGTCCCCTATACTAAATGCCCCAGATATTGACGTGGACCTTACCTTCTTTATCCACACCTTCAACTCTGCTTGCAACATTTTTGCCCCATAACTGCACGCCGATCCAAAGTAAGGCATGCCCCCTGGATTATCCCCACCCTGCGCCAACTTCTTAAACACAGGGACAATCTATGGCACATTGCCACGAGACAGGCAGCCCAGCTGACAGGATGGCCTATGCCTGCCCGGAACAAGTGTACATGGGCCATCCGCAAAGCAAAGGCTGAACACTATCAAGCCTCCCTCACTTCCTCATGGGGGAATGCTAGGACCTTCTGGGACAACAATAAGCAGCTGAATGGTGGCACATGTTCCCCCCCACCTTCGCTTATCAACATTAATGGTTCAGTCTCCTCAGACCCTGTCCTTATTGCCAACCACCTCAACAAATCTTTCACAGACCTTAGCCCGGTGCTCACTGATAATTTCTTCACTCCCCCTGCCCCCAGGTCTGTCCCTATTCTCCCACGCCCCTTGCTCTACCTGCGTCGAGTCACTGCCCAGGAAGTCAGACCTTACCTACTCGAGGCCTTAAAGAGTAACACAATTGGCAATGACTCCCTTGATCCCAGTCTTCTCCGTCAGGTTCTGGATCTGGTTATCTCACCAATCACCAGCCTCTTTAACAAATCCCTCTGCCTAGGGCATTCCCTCTGCCTGGAAGATAGCTACTGTCACCCCAATACACAAGGGTGGTGACAGGACCCTCCCTAGCAATTATCGACCTATCTCAATCCTCTCTCCTCTCTCTAAGGCCTTAGAAAAATTTTGGCCACCCAAATCTCTGAATACCTCGATAAATATAGCATCCTCTGCCCAGAACAACATGGTTTCAGAGCAGGCCACAGCACCAATACTGCCCTCCTGGAGTTCTCTAACTTTCTTCATACCTCACTGGACTCTGGCTCCCTAGCAGGTGCAGTGTTCATTGACTTATCAAAAGCCTTTGATCCTGTCTCCCACCCCCTCCTGCTAACTACCCTCAAGTCACCTAGGCTTTGCCACTGGGCCTGTTTCCTGGTGCTCCAGCTACCTGTCGGCCCGCTCACGACGTGTGAAAATTAATGGGAAACTTTCCAGCACCTGCCCTATCCGCTCCGGAGTTCCTCAGGGCTCCATTCTTGGGCCCTTGCTCTTTTCCCTTTTTCTCAACTCCTTGCCAGTGTATGTACTGGTAAAATCCTTCTTTATCATGGATGATGCTGTACTCTTTGCCTCCGACACGTAATCCATCTCATTCAGGATTCTCTGCAGGAATCTACAATACTGAAGCCTGGTTTACTGAGCACAGGCTTGTAATTAATCTAAAGAAACCAAAACCATGCTCTTTGCCCACCCCCAAAATAAATCCAGTAACTATCCTCTGCAGTCCACTCCACCTCTAAACTCCCTATTGAGCTAGTTCACTCTTATAAATACCTAGAGTATAACCTTTGACCCTGCCCTCTTTTCATGCCCACATCTCTGCCTTGCCTCAGCCTCTAACACTCAGCTGGGTATCCTCATCGTCATAAAACTGCCTCCCCACAGATGCCCTCCGACTTGCAGTTACGTCCTCTGTTCTATCTCTGGTAGATTATGGCCTACCTGTGTATGGTGCAGCAGACCAGACTTCCCTGCACAAGATCCGCCTTACCTTACACAAGGCCTGCAGGCTCATAACTGGGGCTCCTAGTCTAACCCACACTTGCCGTCTTTACACCATGGCTAATATAATCAACCTAGATGAGCACCTCAAATACCAAACCTGCCTCCTAACAAAGAAAAAAATCACTCCTTGGGCTATCCCCACCGGGTCTGTTAACCACTATCCACAGTGCAAACCCTACAGTGCATACCCGCATATCCCGCAAAACTGCACTGGTTATACCGAGGGCGAGAACCTCACAAGGTCAAAGGGCTTACCCCTACAGAGCCCCCTGTTGGTATAACGCCCTCCCCGCCGGAGTCACTGATGCTGCCTCGTTATCTTATTTTAAAACTAGGCTTAGAAGTCACCTGCTCTCAACACGCAGCTGTACCTGCCTCTAAGCCTCCTCCTATCCTCCCAGACAAGGCTCACTGAGCTGCTCTCTGACCTTCTGTCCAGCTCTACCTTTACTTGCTACTATCTTCCCCACACTCCTCTTCTGTTGTCTTCCACCCAGCAGTTCCTTTATTCTGCCCACTGAATCAATCTCCATGTAACTACTATATATTGTCTACTTTGTAAAGCGCACATGTAAGCCTGTTGTATACTGTTGTTTGACAAATGCCTGTATTTTTTGGCTGATTCCTAAATGTACTCTGATTTTGTCTGCCTTGATGTTTGTTTCTTGCACTGTTTGTCCTCACTGTGATGAGGTACCTTTGTAAATGAGCCTCTGGCTCAAAGGTTGTTAAACTGATGTTCAAATAAATAAAATAAATAAATGTAACAGATTGATACTTGCTAGTTTATAAATACCACCCCAGTCAACTACACTGAACTGGTCAGAAGCCCATTAGGAAAAAAGAAAATGTAATTTTATTTATTGTAAAAAATGAATGTCAGTTCATCTTCTGTTTCAATGTATTAATTAATTCTAATATGTCATGTATGCCCTGCTTTTACAGTCTATTAACATTATTATTAACATTAATGCATAAGTCAGATATTTCCTTGTATTAATTAGAGAGGGCTTGCAGTGGAATGGGCTAGTCACCTGTTCTGCTTTTGTACCTTTTTTTTGTCTTGCTAAGTTAACTGGAGTAAATTGGAACCTCAGAGGGCAAATTTTGTTACAACCTTTAACTACAGAACCCAGACTAGAGTCTACTATAAAGGAACATTGGCAGATTTTACTGACCAAGGCTAAGCTAGCTGATATCATGAAGGTACCACCTGGGATGTTTGCTTTTTTGTAAACTAGGAGTATTGAGAATTATGTAATCCACAGTTTACAACTCGTGGAAGAACCTAGGACTTGGTTACCTGCCTTACCCACTAGTACGAACCTGCTGTGGCTAATTTAAATATTGTGAGACTGTTACAGTTACAAATGCCTTTATAAATCCTGTCCCAAAAGAGCAGTATTGCATTAGAATGTTCATTCATTGTGATACCAGTTGTGTTGTTTGGCAACATGTGGGTGTGGGGCATATTATGTTGGTAGGACAAAATAAATCAAGCATTTGCCAGTGCTGAATGTTTGCCACTTGTGAACTGTTGTACTGAGTCCTAGGCATTTTTATTACATATTCACCCAAGATAGAGCAAATAAGATGTAATGTGTCATCTGTTATGGGTTCCTGATTGATTTTACACAATCATTTACAGCTTTTACAATGTATTTTCTTCCCCAACTTAAAACAGCATTGATACATGGTTAAAAGGGGTCTGCATTGTGCTGTACTGGGGTCCTGCTTTTACACACATTACTAAACATGTACCCAGGGTAGACAAATTGAGTTGCAATATCTCACTTTCAGTGGTGTCCAGCATTTACACATTTTCAGATTGTATTTACCCAGGATAGACCAACTGAAAGGCAATATCTACTGTTCAGTGGACCCCTGATCTTCAGTTTCCCTGGAGATTGTAGCCTTTATTCAGCCCCCGTGGTTGTGCTATACAGCTAACATCATGGTGGTCATGACATCACTCTTTTTCATTTATTTATTTATTTTTTTATTTTGCAGGTCTTGCATGAACGGTAGATCACAAATGCAAGCCAATGTTCACAATAAGCTGGGAGCAGTTGAGATGCAATAATTTCAAGAGTGCTGTACTACAAAAGGACTGATATAATTTAACCTCTCAACATCTGTGAATGAAATTTCTAATATTTTTCCTGATTTACATGAAGCAGGGTGTTTAAATATTGCATGGAGTTGTTACCAGTATCATTTGCTGACCTGTGGTATTAAGCTGTGGGCAGCTTTTACTGACTCTGCGCTGTTACAAACAATGACAGATTACAAGCAATCACAGAGCACCCTTTTTGAATTTTCAGATGTGTACTCCTCCCAATTTACAAGTGTAGGAATCAGGATTTGGTAACCTGGCATGCTTTTTTAGAACTAAATTAAACTACTTTCTGTTTCTTCATGTAGATAGCACACTTAAAATTACCATCTCTCAACTACTCCCGTTTGATTGTCAGCATTGTCAAGACTTGTGTTTGCAATTAAACTATTCATGCCAGAACTGCCAAAAAATAAAATAAATAAATAAAAACAGAGTGACCTCTATGATCTATCTGCACTGCACACCACAACACCCCGAATAATCACTACATCCAGGAAGGGAAACGCAGGTCAGGAAAATAAAAAACAATCTATAAAACATGTCAAATAAATACACTCCAAAAAGACACAGATGTTTACATTAGTAATATTTTTATTCTGTTACCTTGCTTTAGATGAACTGGGCTCAGTTCAGGTTTTGTGTATATAGGAGAAGGGGGCACAGCAGAGTTACACTGGCTGATGTGTGTCTGTGTATGGGATGTCCAAGACTGTTTCCTGAGCCAAAGTCGAGGGTGACTGGGAAAAGTAGAAGGATGACATATTCCCTAGTCCTGGAAGGGAATTTTGGAATGACAGTGCTGCTGCTATGTGACCTAATGACATTGCCTTCTGACTCTTCTGTTTGAAGTTATAGGAGTGCAGTGCAGTCCTCAAGTCCAGTATTTGCCACAGTCACTGGAGACAGCCACAGGGTTAGGGAGCGGGTAGCCAAAGAAGTGGATGAGTCCCATCACCCAGGTGAGAACAAGCCATTCACCTTCCCCTCATACCCAGCCACTGCACCATCAGCTATTTTTATGAAATGACATTTAGAGTCATATGTATATGCACACTTAATATCTAGTGATGATATCTGATTTCCTTTGATGCTGCTTCTACATTTATTTGTGGAGCTAGAAAGCTACTTTCTTTCTTGTGTCTATTTTTTTTGGTGAGGGGCGATGGGGGCTTGGGGAAGGAAGAGTTCAACCAAAAGTAGATTCTTGCAGTCCTGCTACAGATACTGGATACGGAAAAAATATGCAAATAAAATGTCATTTTTGTATAATCAGATACACTGTTGAGAGCAAACTGTCAGCTACAGTATTGAAACCAACAATGCTGATGGTACTGTGGCCAGCCTGAAGCTAGTCTGTTTGCAATATTTGCTTGCTGAATTCACCCTGAATGAGCAATGGTGTAACATGTTCACATTATAGTACTCCGCTAAATGAACAAGCATTTGTCAATGCCGAATGTTTGCTTGCTGGCATTGGCACTGGTAGTGTAGGAGTTACAGAGCTGCATAATAGGAATGACAGTGAAGTATTGAACTGAAGCCAACCCCACCACCACCCTGCAGATACTGACAGGCATTGGGGTGTGCCTTTGGGTCATCAGGCATAACGGCTATGGCATTTCACCACACCCTACCCTGCAGACACCGACAGGTGTCACGGTGTGCCTTGGGGTCTTTGGCCCTTATGTTGACCCCATTCTATTAGGAAATATGGTGAGATGGGTGCAGTATAGGAGAAGGAGAACTTTGAGGCCGAAGAGTCCAAGGCACAACTCGATGCCTCTCACTAGCTGCAGGGTATGGGTGGGGGTGGAATGGTATGAGCATTACAAGCGACAATCCCAAGTCACACCCCTGAGGCCTATCAGTCTCTACAGGGAACGCCGAAGACGTTCATTGGTATTTTCACTCCAAATTTTCAACATTGTTTTTTTGTGACCCCCACCTTATGAACAGTGGCAATATCAGTTCGTTAGCTGAAAGCTGATTTTGCACAGTGACTACGCCATTTGGCGCCACAGTTGTGAAAACACATTTCGAACAGGATGTGAAAAATGACAGCTGTACTGTTCATGGGGAGGTGTAAAAAAATGGCAATATTGAAAATCTGGAGTTAAAATATCAGAAAAACTGGTGAAGTCATGAGTGAGCATAGAAACTGCACAACGCACACCCGTAATGTAATTAGTTTGGGGATTTTTTACAGCAGATTGTTAACACAGGCATTTTGGGCCTCCACTCATGAACAGTGTCATGGTGATTTTCTTAATCTGTCCCAAACAGTGATTTCCCACAGTGACCACGCATTTCTTTGCTGGAAGTGCGAAAACACATTTTGGCCATGGTGTGAAAAATGACAGCTGTACTGTTCATAAGGGAATGTGGAAAAATGCCAGTGGTGGAAATCTGGACTGAAAATATTACAAATTCATGATCTTATGAGGGTGCATGGAAACTGCGCAATGCTCGCTCGTAATACAGTCATTTTATGAACTTTTGTCACCAAATTTTTAACATAGCCATTTTAAGACCTCTGCTCATGAACAGTGTCAGTGTGATTTTCTTAATCTGTCCCAAACATTGATTTCACACATCAACTGCGCCATTGTGTGCTACATGCGCGGAAACACATTTTGGTCGAGATATGAAAAATGACAACTAAAATAGTCTCTGTTCATTTGTGTGCTGTGGAGAGCTGCAACCATTGAATTATGTAGAGCAGACACTTGGTAAAGGTATGAGGGAATTATTGTGAAACTATTTACAGGATATTTTAAAAATCCCTTTTAAAACAGCAATTAAAAGCAGGTGAATTCAGGTAGTTGCTGTACTGTTGCTGTCTTTTGACATGACAACAATGCCTTCACATGTGCGCTGATTTCATTTATATATCCTGCATTATCCTAAGTTATTTAATTGCTGTTTTTCAAATTCAGTGGCATAGTTGAAACCATTGTCACACAGGCTAGAACATCCCTTGTAAGTTTACTCATGTAAGCTTCAGAAGAAGACCTTGTTGGGCCAAACACTTAGACACTTTTGTTCTTTTTGTAACATCCATGTAGTTGGTTCAGTAAAGGCAACAAACCATTTGTTTCAAGTATAATTTTTGAATGCACTGCATTAAAATAAGAATTATATTGTAAGACCCTGGCAGACTACATACAGCAGGGCTCCCAGATCTATAGGGAGTCATTTACAGGGAAATTGTTCCCATTGACTTGCATTGGTTACAGGGGCATCAGACATAAACTCTTTTATTCAGGATTTCATAACAAGTTGAATTCTTTTGGGGAACAATTGCAGTGACTGAAGTGAATATAGGTTCACTAGGAGAGAGTGAGTGTGTGTGTGTGTGCGTGTGTGTGTGTGTGTGTATGTGTCTGTGGGGGAGAGAGAGAGAGAAAGAGAAGGGAAAAAGGGGGTGAGAGAGAGAGAGAGAGACATTCTTAGTTATAGATATCCCCACCCACATTATGGTGATGTGTGGGTTAGGTGTATTGTTGGTATGAAGAGGAGGAGAGAAATTACATTTTTATCTCTTTTTCAGATTCCTTAGACACTTGTGGTACATCAAGTTGTTACATTCTCAGTGTATATTGACATCAGTACATATCAGGCTATGTGTTCTTAATTCCTTGAGGTTCCTCAACTAGAGTTTTTTATTTGACACTAATATTATCAATATATATTTAAATTATCATTTATATAGTCCTGAGGTTTTTGAAATTTCCTGGGCCTTATATCTAGCTGGAGAGTACAGCTGGGTGACAGGTCCAGCTAGGTTTTACACATCACACAGTGTGCACTTATGTCTTTAAGACAACTTTACTGGTAAATTCTGTCTATAATGCAGACACTGAAACTTCATGAGCCCTATAACAATCTTAGTTTGTCTTTAATCTGGGTGGGGGTTGCCTTTCAGTAATCACATCCTTATACTAACTGTGACACTCATAGCTTGATTTAGGAGTTATCTGCTTCAGCAGTGCTATCTTATGTCAATTAAATTTATATGCAGTAGGATTCATTGTATGTGTGTTCCACTAAGCACGTTTAACCCAAGGTTGCTTCTGGCTGAAGGCAGTATAGTACTGTTAAACTTCTCTGACATCGTCTTGTTTTTTGTTTTTTTTTAAATGAGTATTTTAAAGCAATGTTTTTTTTTTTCTGTTTTTCTCTGCATTATCTAGCTGTTATAAGTATTGTATTTTCTAAACATCTGCCATGAGCTTTTGAAGAAGGACTGGTTGGTCTGAAAGCTAGAGCACTTTGTTCTTGTTGTTACATCTATGTTGGTCCATTAAAAGGTAAATAATCATTTGCTTCAGGGGCATCAGAGCAATTCTGCTTCATGTGAATAATGAAATGTACGGGGGGGGAGGAAAATTTGCACTAGTTACAGGAAAATGCAAAATCAATGTGATAGCACTGCTACTGTGTCCTCTAAAGTCCATCATTTGTTTTTTGTTTTTACGTTCACTTGCGCGCATGCGCAAAGAACGTCTTGGGAGAATGGGACACTTTGGAGGTGTGCCTGCCCCGTGCAATTCCCTGCTCTGTTGAGCAGGCATGGCGGTCCTGCACCAATCGCTGCGGTGCTGTGTATGACAGCGGTGGTCTTCTCTTCAAAGAAAACCACTGCTGTGTGCTTGCAGCGCATCATGCCCCACCCAAATCTTTGCTGCCATGCTGGGAGCCCACCCCAGCGTGGCAAACATCCTGCATCGTCTGCCGACGGGGGTGCCCAATCCCCCGTTGGCTCCACCTCCCCCCAAACAGCGTTCTCTGCTGCCACGCTGGAGCCTACCCCAGCGTGGCAAACATCCTGTCATTCGTCGATGGGGTGCCCAATCCCCATCGGCTCCACAGCCCCCAGCTATCTTCCTCCCACCATGCTGGGAGCCCACCCAGCATGGCAAACATCCCACGTTGTAAAATTATAGAAAAAGAAAACCTGTAAATTAAAACAGTCCCACGCAGTCTCCCCGCCTCCTCCCACAACCTGCACCCACCCACTGCGCACCCTGCCTCCCCACACCCCTCACCCCATACTTACCTCCGGAGCTTGGTGTGACGATCATCGCTGGACCGGGAACACGTCTGCACTCTTCAAAGCCGACCGTGAACTGAGGAAATGCCAGTAAGCTGTATAATGGGCTAGATGGTTTTTTCAACTTTGTTGCATATCTTAGGCATTTTTTGGAATTTTTGCACCAAATTTTCAACATGGGGTTTTTAGGACCCCTTCTCATGAATTCTGTCACTGTCATGGTGTTATTCGGGCCCGAAGGGTGTTTTCACAGTCACTGCGCAAAATCACCTTTTGGGCCTGATTAATGACACAACAGTGCCAGCGTTCATAAGGTGGGCTCTCAAAAAGCCTATTTTGAAAATTTGGTGGAAAAATTCTTAAAAATGACTGTTTTAAGAGCGTGCGCTGCATAGTTCCTACACAGGCTCATAAGTTCACGAATTTTCAATATTTTCACTCCAGATTTTCAACATTGCCATTTTATTACACCTCCTTATGAGTAGTACAGCTGTCATTTTTCACATCTCACCCAAAACGTGTTTCCGCCCATGTTGCGCACAATGGTACAGTCGGTGTGCGAAATCAATGTATGGGACACATTAAGAAAATCACAGTGACACTGTTCATGAGCAGAGGTCTTAAAATAGCTATGTCGAAAATGTGGTAAAAAAATCCTAAAAATGACTTTTACGAGCGTGCATTGCACAGTTCCTACTCAGGCTCATAAGTTAGCGAATTTTCAGTATTTTCACTCCAGATTTTCCACATTTCCATTTTACCACACCTCCTGATGAGCAGTACAGCTGTCATTTTTCACATCCTGCCCAAAATGTGTTTCCGCCCATGTAGCGCACAGTGGCGCAGTCGGTGTGCGAACTCAATGTATGGGACACATTAAGAAAATCACAGTGACACTGTTCATGAGCATAGGTCTTAAAATGGCTATGTTGAAAATTTGGTGAAAAAATTCCTAAAAATGACTGTTTTACGAGTGTGCATTGCGCAGTTCCTACGCACGCTCATAAGTTCGCGAATTTTCAATATTTGCACTCCAATGACTTCCAAATACCTAAACAGCACATAGAAGCAAGCAACATTCAGCATTGACAAATGCTTGTACTTCTTTGTCACTGATTTTTTTAAGCCATGTCCAAGTGCCAAATACCACTGCAAATACCTGCAAGCGAACGTTCGGCATTGACAAATGCTTGTTTTCATAGTGTAATAGACCAACAACATGCCTTTCCTGATTTGAAAGGAAGTGTGAATTATTAAGTATCTGAATGTGCTAGTGTGAACTAGCCTTCATGCTTGCCCAAGAGAAGTGGAGGTGGAGGGTTGAAACAAAGAGAGTAGATGAGGCAATGTGCAGTGTATCTGGCACAACTTCTGAAATCCATGTAACTCTTTCTCTCAATTCAGTAAGCACCAGTGGCTTTGTTTGAGAGT
The DNA here is from genome assembly GCA_016271365.2 of Neoceratodus forsteri. Classification (NCBI taxonomy): domain Eukaryota; kingdom Metazoa; phylum Chordata; order Ceratodontiformes; family Ceratodontidae; genus Neoceratodus; species Neoceratodus forsteri. The sequence continues at coordinate 185,474,691 of JADMNL010000022.1, forward strand.
TGTGAGGGGATGAGTGTGGGAATGCAGACACATGGCTGACATACAGCATCTTGTTTCTGCAGTCACATAAAATGCCAGCTCATGGCAATTCAGAGAAAAAAAATTATTTTGAAGCTGCATTACCAGACTAAGTGTGCAGTTTAGTGAATTACCACACAGGGGTGTGTATATGACAGCACTAAAAGGTGCATTAAAGTGCTTCAGTCATGAAAACCTCCCCCACTGGCTGCTGCTGAAATGCATAGCAGTATGTTCTCCTTTGTGCATTCTGGCTGTTCTTTGCTTCAGCTGCAGGTAGTACAGTACGCTCAAGTTCGTTTGCATAGGTTTTAGCAGTGGGGAGTTCACATTGACAGAGTCTAGTAAGAGAAAACGCTTGGAATTACACATACAACGAAGTCTGAGTTTTCACATCAAATGCTGAGGTATTTTTTTCTGGAGGATTAGAACCCATGGAGTCCATGAAGGTGTGCTTTGGAGAGCTGGTGTGAGTAAGGACTGTTAGGCACCCACACATTTTGGTGGTCCTGCTGTGGCAGGGAACAGTTTATTAAAGTGTGGCTTGTCTCTCTAAGCTAGACAAGACTACAGCAATCTATCAGGTAACCAACACAGTTGATCTGTGTGTGTGTGTGTGTGGGGGGGGAGGAGCTGCTCACTGAAGCGTAGCTCCCTCTTTCAACTGTATGCCACTGTATTTTCAACTGCTGTCATAGACAGCTCCAGCAGTGATTGGAGAACTGTGACCACGCCTGCAAACACACTGACTGAATTGGAAGATGCTGACACACCTCTGAAAAACTCAGATGATGGCACTATGTTTCTTGCGCATGCGTGCAAGCAAACATAAAAATGTGAATACAATGCCACTAGATCTCTTTATCTGTATTGTATAGGAGGGCTATTGCATTTTTAAAGGCAGTTTGTTATATGGGATCTGGTATGATATCCCGACATGAAAAAGCCAGACACTCATTTTCCTGGTACCAAAATCCTGACACTCATTTTACCATCTGGTATGGTTTGCTGACATCACGAAATCCCGCCATGGCAACTAAGCCTTGCCTAGCCACCCCACATGCCCATCCTCAGCCTCCAGTCCTAACAGAGACCCATGTATGCCACTGCTCCATCCATCCACTCACTTGCCTGTCAGCTCACAGATCAGGGCATCCACTCTGTCTCCTGGATGCCACAATAAAGAGGTACTTGATTCTGGCAGGGCTCTACATTCATGGCTCAACCTCAAGGATGACCCTCCACCCAGTACGCTCCTAGCCAATCCACAGTTACTTCTTCTGCCACCAATGTTTGGGCCCGCCACTTTGTTGTTGGCATCACTGGACTCTGAGTCCTGACCCAACCTCACCAACAATACAAATACACATTGATGCCACAGTAAGTATCAGGAGAGGAGACTAACGGCTTCAACTCTGGACCACAGCACTGATGTAAGCCTATGAGGAGTCCCATGTTCAAGGCAAGCGGCAGCTAAGTAAATAATTAAAAAATATATAATAAATGCTGTAACATAACTGGCATGAACTGCCCAGAAAGGGGCCAGAGGACAGCAAGAAAACAATGATCCTGTGCACTAGCATCCTTCTTATTTAATCCAGGATAGTGGAAATTCAGGTTTGAGAAACAAACTGTTGCCTGCAATGTCAGGATTTCGTGAGTCAGCCACTCTGCAGATGGGCTCAGTGGCGGAGGAACAGAAAGATGGGCCCCTGTGCAGATTTTTATTGTGGGCTCCCTCTCCCTCCCTCAAATTTTCTATTGCCATGAGCAAAATGGGCAGACAGACAAGACACCAGCAACAATGCTTCAATATCAGCCCTCCTCCCACTTACGGGCATAAATTTGTTAGCTAAAAGAAAAACAGATGTAGTTTTAAAAAAAAACAAGGCATAAAAAGAGCCTCAGCAAGGTTTGGGTGCTCAGTGACAAGTTAACAACAGTCCAGCAAATCAGTTACCCTACTCTCCACACAGTATAAGGACAAAGGAAGTCTCAGGTATTTGTAACCAAACTTTTCAAAGTTTATCTCACCGTAAGAGTTAAAGCCAAAGATTCAATGAAACTTTAGGAGCTACCTGTTGCTGGTTTCTGTGCTTGTACCTGGAAAGGCTGTACACTCTTATGGTGAGATCATAAACTTTGGAAAGTTTGGTTAAATATACTTGAGACTTCTTTTGCTGTCTTACTGTGTGGGGAGTGTTGCAACTGATTTGCTGGACTGTTTACAAATAGTTCCAAGACAAAGGATGTGAGGAGTTGGGGGGGCAGGGACAGTAGCTCAAGCTGTGGACCTTGCAATATGGGCAGATTAGATAGACCGAATGGACTTCTACAGGCTTCTTGGTATGTTTTGTACTGTATGTTCATAATATAAGTCCTGTGTGGTCACAGTAGATCCAAATCTAATCAATCTCTCTCAGCAAGTGAAAACAGAGTATGCAAATTAATAACTTTTCTCTTGTGCAGTGCTTCTTATGTCATGCAATGACTGTATGCATTGTTGCCTTTAAGTATCAATAAACTGCCACAGAACAAATAACTAGCATTAGCCTTTACTTTCTGAAATCTACTATACCGTTCAGTCAGCTGTTACTGTAGTGATGCCTGTTGCGGGAATGTAAACCAAACTACAGTACACCCGATTGCCCCTCCTGGTTACCGCTGCCTCCCGGACAAAGCTCTACAAAGTGTACTACAGCTCAACTTCTCCCTCATTCTCCACTACAAAGCTTTTCTAAAATCCAACAACAGAAATTTTACAATATTAAAAAGGGGGGAACCAGCAGGCAGTTGATGGGAATGAAACAGGAATAGCAGGCATGGCCATGGAAAAGCAGGTTCATGACTAGGATAGGGGTCATGGGTGGGGGAACGGTCTTTGGATTACCCTCTTGTAGGGAAAGCCCCTTGTAAAGGAGCCTGAATTGACCGGGGGTCACACCCAGGGTCACAAATGCAGCCCTACCCAGAAAGATTAAACAGAAACATAAAGCAATTATGACTTGTCTCGACAATCAGAACACCTAACAGGAATTCAGAACTAACCATAATATATGATATTATTGATATATGATATGTACAGAGAGATGCAATGTATTAAATGGTAAGATGAGAAGAATTAATGTAACCATATGATGATTAATAATATGTAAAGCTGTACTGAACTGTCTCAATAAAAAGATAAAATACAAACAAATAACAATGTTAGGCTGCCATATGTTTCAATTTTCTTCAAGCTCTCCTCCTCCTTCCCACTGCTAACCAATAACCACCCACAAACCAAGGAACCTAGTCATTGAAAATTGTTACCTCTCCCACCAGATATTAGCAGAGACTAATTCATATATAACACCTTACAGAAATCACATATTCTATAAAAGGGGATCTACTGCACTGACTGTGGGAGATTTTAATCTCCTGACCTGGAAATATACTGGACAAAACATGAAACTGTGGGAATATTAGTAATGGGTTATATTTTTCTAGATATTATTAAAAGATGCAGCCTAAAACACACCCAATTAAAAAGCAAGTGAAAGGTAGAGGTTTAAACATACTTGATTTGGTACTAACTGGTGGTGTTGTCCATCCTCCTCCAGACTTCTAGTCCCACTCATCAGAGCCTGAATGCAGTCTCAGTGGGCCACCACCCACCGCTGTCGACAGTCATTCCATGAAACATTGAATTTCTTTACCTGTCACTGCCCGTCTGCTGCTCTAATGCTCTCTGCCTGACCAGACGCTTGCACACATGATAGAATTAATTTGTAATATTTTTTAAAACATTTTAGGACCAGTTGCTCTCCTTGCCAATGGCCGACGCTTCTCAAGAACCCCTTTCCAACTCTTGACTTGGGTCTCACTACTGCCAAAACTGCCAACCGTTACTGCTCTTACGCAATATGCAGCAGCATACGCTGTCGCTCTGCACTCTGATTGGACTCATTAACAGAATTAAATCTGTGAGGCGCTTGCCACTTGGGAGTATGGAGGGGGTACACAGTTTTTTTTTTGTTTTTTTTTTGAAATTCCACAACTTTATTGAGTTTTAAAGATAACAAAGCATATTATACAGACAGTATCATAATCTGTAGCGAGACAAAGGGCTAGTAACCAGTGTAACAACAAAGAGCTGGGAATGGTGCATGCCTGAATATAAACAGCCACATAGAGAGGCACCATTTAAACAGACCAGCCCTAGAACCCCTCCTTGACCACCCCCCACCCACCCCTGGAGGGTGCCACCTCCAACCCCGAGTAGAAAAAAAAGTAATGGCAAGAGGTACTCCGACATTAGAAACAATAGAGGGGAGGCAGAGTGTGTAAAAGGCTGTCAGAGGTAAATCCCCACATGGGATTTAATGCAAATATAAGGCATATAGCTTGCCCCATTTCTGGTTAAAGGAGGACATACTCTTTCGGGAACTAGCAATCAACCTTTCTATTTTGAAACAAAGGGAAATTTCCTCAAGCCATTCTGAATAAGAAATAACAATTTGGTCCAACCAATGTTTGAGGACCAGGCGTTTAACTGCTATGGAAATTAAGGCCATATGAAACCTGCGTTCTTTAACTCTAATATCCGAGTACATCCCTAGTATACATATTTCAGCGGTGAATAACTCCCCCAAACCCAGGGTAGGGTCGAGATTGTATTGTATTAAGTTCCATAGGGGGACCACCTTATCACAATCCCAAAATATGTGAATTAAGTTCCCCTCACCTGCTCCACATCTCGTACAGCTAGTTGAAGTCAGCCTACCAAATTTGATCAGCTTGATTGGTGTATAGTATAAATTATTCAGAATGTGAAACTGTAATAACCTGTTTCTGTCTTGGGTAAGATATCTATATGTGTCACGCCATATCTGGTTCCAAGGCAAGGGGGAGTCAGGTAGGAGGGACGCCCAGATCTTGGAACCAGATAAAGCATTGGGGAATTTAGTATCTAATAGGTAAGAATAGATTCTGGCAATACCATGGGGCTTGGTTGTACAGTCTTGAATATGATCTAGGAAAGGCTTTGCTTGGGATGGTATCGCTACTGTCCCAAACAGCTGCCCAACGAGGTGTCTCAACTGAAGGACCTTGAAAATATGTTTCTGTGAGAGATTCAAATGGGATAACAATCCAGTGGAGGAGAGAAGTGAGCCCTGAGGATAGAGAATGTCTACTAGTCAATCATGTATTTGTGGAAGCCAGTCTGGAGTCAGTGGGGAGCCCCCGATTTTGATATTAGGATTTAGGGTAAGGGGTTGTGCCATATCCTTTGTAAATGGTATACTAAGAAAGCCCCAGCATTGAGATAGAATCTTAATAGAAAGCCCTATAGCCGATCTTTGAATAACCTCTGGTAGAGTAGAGTAAGTGTAACAAAAATACGGGGAGGATGAAGATTGAATTTATCCAGCAGACTAAGTTCTATTAACTGCCAGGAGGGTTGGTAAGTATTGGGTTGGGAGTTGAACCAACGCCCCATTTTGGCTAAATGACTAGCCCAGTAGTAAAACAAGAAATTGGGAAGGCGAAGACCCCCCCTTATCTTTAGGTAGGTTGAGCTTTAAAAAAGCCCATCTAGGATGTTTGCCCCTCCAAATAAACTTAGACAGGGCAGTATGTATTTTCTGAAAGTAGGATCTGGGAAGCCAGATGCTAAGAAGATTGAGGGGATAAAAAATACGGGGTAAGATATTCATTTTAATGATGTTGATACGACCCCATAGTGACAACGGTAAGCTTTCCCATCTGCTGAGATCCTTCTGGACTCTCACCAGCAGGTCATCTAAGTTAAGTTTTTTAGTGACCACCGGATCTCGGGCTAGATGAATACCTAAATATTTAAGGGAGGCCGAGGACCACCTCATGCCGAATTGAGTAAAGTTAGCTTGATGTGTAAAGGAATTAAGTGGAAAGATAACCGATTTAGTCAAATTTAACCTGTAATTAGATACGAGCCCGAACTGATTAATAATATGTAGTGCCTGTGGTAGAGAAGATTCTGGATTAGTAAGATGCAAGAGGATGTCGTCAGCAAACACCGAGAGAGTCACAGGAATCTGAGAAATAACACAGCCTGTAATCTGAGATGAGGATTTGATACTAAGTAACAGAGGTTCTAAGTACAGGTTGAATAAATAAGGAGACAGAGGACATCCTTGTCGGGTGCCAGAGTGCAAGGGAAAACGAGATGAAAAGACACCGTTGCAATAGATCCTGGCAGAAGGAGAGTTGTAAATTGCTCTAACCCATTGAATAAAGGTATCAGGGAAACCCATTCTTTTAAGTGTGGACCACAGAAAAACACAGTTAACCTGATCAAAGGCTTTTTCTGCATCTAAGGCAATCAAAGCCATAGGAACTTGGGAATCTTGTGCAGCTTGGAAGATGTGGGAGAGGGTACGCAAATGGTCCACCGCAGATCTACCCTGGACAAACCCCACTTGCTCGGGACTCAGCAGATGCTGCCAGACCTGTTTGATTCTAAGAGAGAGAATTTTAGTTAGGATTTTAATATCATAATTTAATAATGAAATTGGCCGGTAGCTAGCCGGGTCTAGCTGAGATTTATCTGGCTTTGGGATTAAAATTATAGTCGCCTCCAGCAACGAGGGGTCAAAGGAATCTGATATAAGCATGTAATTGAATAGCTTAAGGAGGAGAGGAGAGACCTCCTTACAAAAGGTCATGTAAAAGTTAGGGGAGAAGCCATCAGGGCCTGGGGATTTGTCCAGAGGTAACCCCTTAATTGCAACCTCAATCTCCTCTAGAGTGATGGGAGAGGATAAAATTTCACAGTGATGTGCCTGTAAATGGGGAAGAGAGATTCCATCCAAAAAGTGTTCAATATCTGAGAGAGAAGTTAGAGAGGAACCCCTACCGTACAATTCCCTGTAAAAGGATTCAAAGATATATGCAATATCTCTTGGTGAGGTTTTAATGGTACCATCTGATGATTTTAGAGTGGGAATTAACCTTGAGCTCTCCGTCTCCCTCAACCTGAGAGCTAACAGCCTACCCGGTTTTTCCCCTTGATCTAAATAGCGGGATTTGGTTTTAAGGATGGCATATTCCGTTTTTTCTTTAATCAGGTCCTCATATTCATTCCTTAACTTACATACTTTCTCCAGATCTTGTTGAGAGTTAGAGAGAGAGAAGTCATTCTCAGTCATCCTGATTTGACTAGCCAAATAGATAATCTTGGATTTCCTTAACTTTTTCCTTCTAGAGGCCAGTTTTATAAACTCACCCCTGAGAAAACATTTTAGAGAACACCAGAATAAGTCCTCTCTAGCAACAGAACCCTGATTAAACTTGAGAAAAGATGAAATCAAAGATTTGAGGTGGGAAATTGTGTGCTCATCTTTTAGGAGTTGCGTGTTTAACATCCATGCAGTGTCCCTTTGAACACCAGGTCCAGGAGAAACCTTAATCCATGCAAGAGAATGGTCCAATATTACAATTGGCTCTATACCTGAATGAGACGCGTTTTCTAGGAGGGTAGAACTGATTAGGATATAGTCAATTCTGGACCATGTTTGATGAACCTGAGAAAAGAAGGAAAATGTACGACCAGAAGGGTTAAGCGGGCGCCAGGGGTCACATAACCCTAGTAAGTTCATGAAATCCCTAAGGGCAATTTGAGATGGGGAAATGGGTTTTATAGGTCTATAAGTCTTGTCAAACTCCTGAGTTGGGGTGACATTCCAGTCACCACCCAGAATAAATGAGGATGGCAAGAACCCACTTAGTTTAACAGCTAAGTGCATAAGAAATTTGGGATCCCCCCCCACTGGACCATATATGGCCCCTAATACCACGCTAATATTATTAAGCTGGCCCTTAACCAAAATGAATCTGCCCTCCTGATCCGTAGAACTATCCTCTCAGCCACAAAGAGATAATTTCACTTTATCAAAATAGCGACACCCCTACGAGACGATGCACCCCCTGATACAAAAACCTGAGAAAACCCCTGCCTTCTTAGCTCGCTGGTTTCAGTAGCTAATAAGTGTGTTTCCAGCAAGAATAAAACATCAATATTTAACAGGGAGCAGTTAAGGAGAACTTGATGCCTTTTAGTAACATCTCTGATATCTCTGACGTTCCAGGTAGCAAATTTAATAGCCCTCAGCGCCATATGACGTAGAAAAAAGTTTAGAAAAAGCAAAATCAAAAAGTACATCCGCCAAACTTACTTGCCAGTGGCACCCTCCAGGTTTCCAATGCCCACCCCACCACCCCAACAAATTAAGAAAATTCCATAACCCCCAAGCATCCAGAGAGTCTGTCTCAAAACATATAATAATAGAAATATTAGGTAGCAATACCAAATATAAGTATAGTAGAGATTGAGAGATAGTCCATAATCTACCCCCCCTTCCTCCCGCCCAACCAATCCCACCACTCCAAGATCCTTTTAAACTATTTACAACAGGCCCCACTAAAATAAGGAACCACAATACTGAAAACTGGAATAATCCTGACCCGGGGCAACCCCAAAAGGCTACATGCCCAGGAATAACCAATCCTAAACTGAGATGAGGCATACCCTGATAAACAATTGCATAGACAGCCAATATTATACCCCAAATCAAATAAAGAACATGAGATTCCTCTGGGGTAGCGACCCACCCCCCTCCAGCTAGATCATGAAGCAGATCTCCCAGCGTATGTTCCCTCTTTGAGCCTCCCACCCACCAACCACCTCTGAAACAAGAAAACCTAAATTCTGTGCCACCAAAAGAAAAAAACCCAAATTACCAGACCAATATTGCGATAATGCAGGGTCCCAACCGAGACAGTAAAAAAAAAAAAAAAAGATAGTGATTGCCCCATTAAGTCATTTCAAGCTATGAATCTCTTTTAAGAACGAGACTCACGGGGAAAACCAGACCGACCCTCACAGCCATCCGTCATCATCAAAGGAAATCAAAACAATAAAACCAGTAAAGGCAGAGACTTGCCTGACTAGGCTGGGCCATTTTAAATTGGCCCCGAAGTACAAGAAGTAAGAGGAGGAAAGAAAAATTGGCGGACCGGATGGTCCGTTCCTAAACAGAACCAGTGGGAACTGCTAACCATAACTTAGTTCCTTCACCTCCCCCCCTCCACAGGTTCAACCCGCTAGGCCATTGTTGTTTACACAGGCCTACTAGGCCCCAAGTCAGAGAGCAGCCTCGGCCACAGTGCACATCACCGAAAGAGACAAGGAGAGCCACACCCAACAGGTAAAACCTCAACCCCTTTTTACTATTAGGGAAAACTAAATGTACAAATTTCCAGTTCATCTTTCAGTTCACTTTAAAGAGGCTAGGGAGCTTGAGGGTGAGATCTGATAAGGCTTGATCCAGATTATCGTAAGGGTGCCAGACACCATCCAGAGACACCAGTAACTTAGCCAGATAGTTCATCCGAAATTGGATTCCTGCTGCAATAAGCTTGTTCACAATCGGGTGAAATGCTGCTCTTTTCTGGCGGAGTTCATAAGGCAGGTCCTGGGTCAGCCTCAGTTTGGCATTATCCCAATGAATTGCTTCTAATTCCCTTGCCTTGGATAAGACGTACTGTTTCTCAATAAAGCTGAGAAATTTAATTATAATAGGTCTAGGGGGTGCACCAGGTGGAGGCTTAGGTTTCAAGGAGCGGTGAGCTCTTTTGATGTGATATTGCTGGTTAAGGGGTGAGGGACCAACAACTTTGTTCAGCAGCTTCTGGATAAACGAAATAATATCAGATCCCTCCTCAGATTCGGGTAGACCGAGGATCAATATGTTGTTGCGTCTGCTCCTACCCTCTAAGTCCTCCATCTTAAGTTGTAACTTGTTAATTTGTTGACGAAGTCGCATGATCTCCGGGTCAATTTTCCCCTTCCAGCTCTCCAGAGAAGAAGCTTTTGCCTCCATGTCACCCACTCTTTGCGTAAGTGCACCTAGGTCACTTCTAATGCTTTTCACTTCCGATGAGATGTCTTGAAGGGTTTCTCGAAAGGGGATCAGTTCTTGCTAAAAGCGATCCTCAGTGAGTAAATTGGCAGAGGAGCTAGGGAGGAGTTGCTTAGCAGATTGCCCCTCGCCTTTATTTTTGGACCTTTTGGCGGTTTTCTCAGGCGTAGAAGGCGGAGTGTGCTTCACTCCGGCCTGCTTCATTTCCGCTTCCATACAGGCAATATTTCCTTATATAACCTCCGCAGAACCAAAAGCAGAGCCCAGCACGATCCAGGCTGAAGAGGCAACACATAGAAGTCGTCACCTTACTATTTCCGATATTAAAACAGGCACAGATCCGAGATTTGTTCATTGGTAGGTAGGAGCTCCAGAAAAGGCAGCCACTAGGTGCTCCGTATCACGTGACCTCCCATTTGACTCACAGTTTTTTTTTTATGTGTGGTGCTGCCCCCTATCAATGGGAGTCATTCATCGGGCTCTGCACTAACAGTCCACCACTAAGAGAACTTGAAGGCAGAGGGCCCTGCAAATGAACGCATTCATTTAATGAGCGACCGTGTGAGTCAGGTGCTCTCTCGCTCTGGCTCTGCTACTCTGCATGCAGGTGGGTGCAGCACAATCCATCACAGTGCAGGCAGCAGCTTTAGTCCCTCTCAGCCTTTCACATCACAAGACTCTCTGCTGCCATCTGCAGTTCGTCATCGGGCAGCACAGGGTGGGAATGGCACAGCTCAGTCAGCTGTCTGGGACTGGGTTGACTGTCACAGACAGACAGACTCATCTCAGACAGCCAAAAAGTGTGGAATATTTGGCAAAACAATGGTGAAACCTGAATAATTTATTGGGCCCCTAAGTGTGTCGGGCCTCTGTGCCACTGCACTGGCTGCACCGGCTATTCCTCTGCCACTGGATGGGCTCACATACCAGTCAGGAACTTGGAGTTGTTTTTTTTCTGGTCGGGCATCCAAGTGTTGGGATTTCATATGGATCCCGTTATACGTCGTACATGAAAAGTGCGGAGTCATTTTTAAACAGGAAAAGAAAATAACAAGTATTTCATTATAGCTGGAATGCCTTATACACACAGGTGACATCAGATTTTCACTTACCTGCATCTTTTTTGTTTATGGTTACTGACAGTTTTTATTTCATTGACACGTTTCAAATACTGCTGTTTGAGCACCACATTTTATGACTGTGCAAACTAAATGCACAGAGATACTTGCTAAATGCAAAATGTGAGTACAATGCAGATAGGTCTCTTATCTGCATGGTAAAGGCAGTTTAAAAGTTATATGTCATACAGGCAGAGCATTGCGGTCATTTTGAAACAGGAAAAAAACAGAACAAGTACTGTATTTTGTTATAGCCGTCTCAACTGCAATGTGGAAAATCAAACCTGGAACTATTCATATTGTACTCAACAGGGTATTTCATTATTGCACTGAGTTCACTAGTACTGTATTTGTGATATGAGTACTGAATTAGTAACTATCAAAATACTTTATATACATAACTAACTCAGATTTTCACTTATCTGCATCTTTTTTGCATGTGGATACTAGCAATTTTTATTTCATTGGCACTTTCAAAAATTGCTGTTTGTCCACCACATTTATGACTGTGAGTACAGATCTCTGTAAAAAATAGTGTGAATGAGGGTGGACAGAGGTTGCAGTGACTTTTCCAAAAAAATAAATAAATGCAAGGGAGAGTGGAGAGAGACGGAGGTGACTTTTATCACCTCAGTTAATTAAAAAACAAAAAAAAGAGGACTGAGGTCTTTAGGACTACTCCCAGAAAAGAAAAGAAAAAGAACAAATTCTATACCCATAGAAAGCAACCCCAAATGGTGAACATTGGAGCCTAGCTGCACACTCGTGGATATCATTAACTGCAAGTACTGTGGAAAACACTTTTCAAAAGGGCAGTTTTACGGGATTTAGGACACTGTCCTACATGCTGGGCCATTGAAGATCTAAGGGCTGAGCTCCAGGCAGCATGGGCAGAGATTGTGCACCTCAAATTGCATATTCAAGAGGAAATATATTATAAGAACCACCCGCCATTTCCCCAACATCCAACAGAAGCACCTCGACCGCAGAGGGTAGTTGGTCTCGGAGGTTGGCAGGAGGGGCAAATCGGGTGCCCCATCACTTGGTGCTCTCCAACGTATTACCTTCACAAAGCATATGAAAACTACAAACAGGTATCTGCCACTATCTCCGAAATCAAAAAAGGGGCAGAGGACACTGCAGAGCAGGACACTGCAGCACAGGAGCTAGCACAACAAAACTCACTCAAAACAGGAACCAAAACAAAAAAAGCAAAAAGGAAATCCAAAAAACTTCTGATCATAGGAGACTCCATGATTCGGGGAGTTGATACCTATCTCCAGCCAGGGGTAATGGTCAGATGTCTCCCAGGTACATCAGCATGGAAAGACACTGACCGCATTGATAAAATTGTTCAGGAAGCAGGAGAAAACATTGACGTCCTGGTATACGTAGGGACTAACAATCTTGCCAGCCAGTCAGTTGTGGAGACCAAGGAACACCTGACCAGGCTGGGTGACAAACTATCATCCATTTCATCCGGCATCTCCTTCTCTGAGATGTTGTCAGTCTCGGAGAGGGGGGCAGATGGACGGAAGGTCAGAGAAGGGAAGATAGGGGAACTAAACATGTGGCTCAAGGGCTGGTGCCAGGAAAAAGGACACAAATTTGTAGGGAACTGGCAACACTTTTGGGAGTGAAAGTTCTTTAAATTTCATGGACTGTATCTGACTAAGGAGGTAGTCAGTGCATTGGGGCAGAAATTTGACGTCTTTGCAGAATATTTAAACTAGCAAATGGGGAGAGGGGTGCAGCACCCCATATGTCGCATGGGAGGAACACCCCTTCCCCCCTCAGCTAGTGGTCAAATAGGAGTTCAGCATGTTGGTAGTTCATTTGCATCACCAGATAAGAAAAAGGTCCAGCTCCCCATACGATGCATAGGGGAAACGCCAGACCTCGCTCAACAACTAACACACCGAAATCTGGCCAATGGAAAATCATGTACACAAATGATCGCAGTCTGGGAAACAAGATCCCAGACCTGCAGGCAATAATGACAGAGGCTAAACTGGACATAGTAGCCATTAGTGAGATGTGGTTTACCAGTAACCACACTTGGGAGACTTCAGTACCTGGCTATGTACTGTTCAGAAGAGACAGAGGTGCAAAAAGGGGTGTGGAGTGGCCCTGCATGTCAACGAAAATATCAAAGTTACAGAAATTCAGAATACACATAAGGAGCCAGAAGAACTGTGGGCCACCCAGGAAACAGGAAATGGGACAGCCACATGAACTGGGATTGTCTACAGGCCTCCAGACCTAGGGGAGGATATAGACACATTACTGTTAGATGATATACAAAACATGACAGCTAAAGGGGAGGTTCTGATAATGGGAGACTTCAACATGCCAGATACAGACTGGTCAATATCAGCAGGAACATCTGACAGAACTAGACACAAGGTGGATTCCCTGCAGGGGGAGGGCCTCAAACAACTGGTACAACAACCCACAAGAGATAGGGCTATCCTAAATTTAGTACTGACTAATGGGGAAAGGATCACAGATCTTCAGGTAGAAGGTCACCTGGGAGCCAGTGACCATCACATGGTATAGTTCAGTTTAGCCACTAGAACTAAATCATCCCAATCCAAGGCACAGCTCTGGGACTTTAGAGGAGCTGACTTTCATAAGATGGCCAACTGAGTTAAGCTAGCCCTGGCAAAAAAGACATGCAGGTGAGGGGATACAGGCAAAGTAGGCAAGCATTAAGGATGCAATACTTGAAGCAACATTCCATTGTGTTAGAGAGAAAAAGAAGTGCAAAAAGAAGAAGGAAACCACTTTGGTTCTCAAAAACAGTAGCAGAAAAGGTCAGAGTCAAAAGGCTGGCCTTCAGGAAATATAAGGGAATGCAGCAGGATGAAGATAGGGAGGCATACCAAACTTCCCTAAGGGAAGCTGGGAAGGCAGTAAGGCAGGCAAAGGCCCAAACCAAGGAAACACTAGCACAAACAGTAAAAGAAGGTGACAAGACTTTCTATAGATACATTAGTGAAAGGAGAAAGTCCAGAGGGGGTATTGCTAAGATCAAAGGGTATAAGGGGGCATGTGAGGAGGAGAACCATGTAAAAGCATCTATCTTAAATAGATACTTTTGCTCAGTATTTACTGAAGAGAAGGTAGGGCAGGGCCCACAGCTCAGCACCATGGACACAGAGGGAGAGAGATGTGCACTAGTCCCTTCACAAAAGAAAGGATCCTACAAGAGTTTGATATGCTCAGGGGTGGACAAGGCAATGGGCCCTGATGGCATACATCCCAGGGTACTAAAGGAGCTAAGGGTGGAACTAGCGGAGCCATTATCAGAACTGTTTAATGAGTCTCTGAGCACAGGAGAAGTCCCAGAAGATGGGAGAAGGGCTCATGTGATCCCACTCCACAAGAGTGGTAGCAGGGAGGAGGCAAGGAACTACAGACCAGTCAGACTTACCTCAGTATTGTGCAAGATTATGGAGGCACTCCTTAAGGAAAGCATTGTGCAACACCTGGAATCCATAGGGGCACAGGATCCAGGATGGCAAGGGTTTTTAACAGGAAGGTCCTGTCAGACTAATCTCATAGATTTCTTTGACTGGGTAACCAGAGTGGTGGACCAAGGGGGAGCAGTTGATGTCACCTACCTTGACTTCAGCAAAGCTTTTGACATTGTTCACATAGAAGATTGATAAATAAGCTGGGTAGGCTCGGGGTTGGGTCGAAGTAGGTCAACTGGTGCCAAACTGGTTGACAGGCAGAAACAGAGAGTGGTGGTAAACAGTATACAGTCAGAAGATGCAAGTCACAAGTGGGGTACCTCAGGATCAGTCCTGGGGCCAGTCCTCTTCAATATCTTCATCAGTGACATTGCAGATGGACTGGAGGTTAAGGTTTTATTTTTTTTTTTAATTTAGTTTTTGTTGACCAGGTAAGTGCACTAGACAAATCTTGCCTATTTTCAGGCACCGACCGGGAAAGGGATACAGATGAATGCCAACCGACCTTGAACCAGATTAAGCTGTTGGTGGTAATTTTGTGAATGCGGAAATTTGGCCAGGACACCGGGAAATTCCCTACACTTTCCATAAGTGCCATGGGATCTTTAACATCCACCTGAACTACCACCAATCCAGGCAGATGGGACCTCGGTTTAACGTCTCATCCGAAAGACGGCACCTCAGAAGTGCAGCGCCCGTCTCATGCTGCACTACAGTGTCAGTATTGGGATATTAACCCAAGTGCCAGATGTGGGAACTGAACCCACAGCCCTCTGATCTCCCGGCCTCAGAGCCAAGTGTGCTACCTACTGAGCCACTGACACTGAGGTTAGTCCGTTTGCAGATGACACTAAGATCTGCAACAGAGTAGATGATCCATATGGGGTGGGTAGAATGAGAAGAGATCTGGATAAACTGGCAAAATGGTTGAAAGAGTGGCAACTGGGGTTTAATGCAAAGAAGTGCAAGATCATGCACATAGGGATGAGAAACCCTGAAGCCACCTATAGGCTGGTAGGAGAGTTGCTGGCAGTCACAAGGGAAGAAAAGACTTGGGCATCATCATCATCACTGATTACCTGAAATCATCCAAGCAGACCACTAAAGCAGTAGGTAAGGCTAGGGGGATGTTGGGGCGTATTAGTAGGGGTACCACAAGTCAGAAGAGGGAGGTAATAATCCCTCTTTACAAGACAGTGGTTAGGCCCCATCTGGAGTACTGCATGCAGGATTGGAGGCCACACATTCACAAGGACATTTACCAAATTGAGGCAGTCCAGAGAAGGGCAGCAAAAATGGTGCAGGGACTGCATCAGAAAACATATGAGGACAGATTAACGGAGCTCAATACGTATTTCCTAGAGCAAAGGAGGGAGAGAGGTGATATGATCAGAACATTCAAACACCTTAAGGGCATTAATAAGGTGAAAGAATCTAACATGTTTCAATATAAGAAAAATAGCAGGACAAGAGGACACAGCATGAGATTAGAGGGAGGCCAATTAAGGGGTAATGTGGGGAAGTTCTTTTTCACAGAAAGGGTGGTGGATGCATGGAATGACCTACCTCAGAAAGTGGTAGATATGATACAGTGCAGGGCTTCAAGCAGACATGGGATAGGCATAAGGGAGCAATACAGATGAGTATGAATAGTTAGGCCATTGACAGATCATTCATAAGGTAGAAAAAGAAATGGACAGACTAGATTGGCCTCATGGTCCTTATTTGCTGTCAACTTCTATGTTTCTATGAAATTAAAGTATATTGCATAGAACCCTGCACAGCACACAACACCGTATCCCTTACAACAGTAGAACAGATGATTAGTGATTTATGGAGTTTTATTGTTGTTTTTTGTTGTTTGTTTTTGTAGCAGAGTTGGATTACTACCCAGAGTAGCATACATAGCACCCTGCTAACAATTACTGTAATACCATTCAGAGTCTATGGTTGTTAAGCAAAGCAATGTATTATGTTGTTAATCTGTCTAAGGAGGCTTGTGGGCAGATGCAGTGACCAGATACACAGAGAACTTACCGGATGTCGATGAGATCATATTAAGAAATTACAAATCACTTCACATCAACTTCTTATATCTCTTTTGATCTTTTTGTTAGCCGTTTCCCTTGCGATGTGTGGGGCTCATACACTTTGCTGACTTCAGATGGAGGCTTTAAACATGCTTTTTTTGGGGTGGGTAAACAAACAAAAAGATCAAAAGAGACATAGAAATTTTGCTTTTAAATGTTGCTTTTTCCGAAGCAGCATCTAAGGCACTGCTGATCTTGATCTCAAAGCTCCAGTCTGCATCAGGAATAAATACACCTGTCAATGATCTTTCTAAACAGAAGGCAAGCAATAATTGTGTGGTGTGCCTTTAATAATAACTTGCATTTCATAGAATTATAGAATCATAGAAAGATACAAGCTTATAGGCCAAAAGACCATTGATAGCTTGCCACTAAACCTTAGTGGAGATACACATACTGAAGTGTCCCCATATAGGAATCTAATCTATTTTTAAATGCATCCAATGTGAGGCTGAATACCACATATTCCGGCAATGAATTCCATCTTTTTACAACCCTTTGTGTAAACCATCTGTCTTCTATTGGTCCTACTTATATCTCTTGTTAATTTCAAGTTATGACTGCGTGTATGTTGTAGACCTATATAGTCTGTCAGGCCTATGGTTTCCCATAGATATCTATTTCTGGTGGCATTATACACCAGACACAGATCGCCCCTCAGTTGCCTATATTCCAAGGAGTACATGCCCAGACATCTCAGCCTCTCTCCATAATTCCTATGTCATTGGTGCTCCACTAATTTGGTTGCTCTTCGTTGAACACTCTCAATTAATAACTTTTCCCTCTTTGTCCCTGGAGTGCAAAAGGGAGCACAATACTCCAACTGTGATCTAACCAAGGCTGTAAATAAGGGCAGTATAACTTCATGAGATCTACCCTTAATATTTTTTTTAATGCATCCCAGTATCCTATTACTCTGTACTACTTTATGGCTAGTGTTTATATCAAAAACTAGTCTATTGTCCACTATTACTCCCAGGTCACATTCATTTGTTGTAATTTGTGGAGGTTTACCCTTGAAGGTATACGTAAACTGATGATTATTCCTCCCCAGATGCATTACCTTACACTTAGCATCATTGAAATGAAGTTTATTGTTGTTCGCGCAGTTTTCTATAGCAGACAGATTTAGTTGAAATGTGTCTGATGCTTTAGTGTTATTTATAACTGCACCCAATTTACTATCATCAGCATATTTTCCCATCCAGACACCCCCGATACCTTCATGGTTGCTATGACCAGGTTAAAAAGTGTTGGGCCCAGGACCGAGCCCTGAGGTACACCACTCATAACCTGGGCCCAATCTGATGAATATCTCCTTATGACAACATGTTGATATCTATTAGTCAACCAGGCTTTAACCCATGCAACTATGTTTGGCTATTGCTATGCTAACATTATCATGGCTTGCCATTGGCTCCCGCTTCATACTTGCTGCATGCAAGTCCACCCAGCCCAGATGCTAATATTGACCTTGAGGATGAGCAAAAGCAAACACGGTTTTGGGACGGAGGTGGGATGTTTTTTTGGGGGGGCTGTGGGCAGTGGTAGTCAGTGAGTGCTGCCCGGGTCCTCCCAGGTCATACTTGCTGGAAACTCGGAATTAAGTTTTAAATTACCAGCAACTAATTTTAACATTAGAATGTTTATTTAGCACCAGACTTACTTCGCCATGTTCAATAAGTTGTATCAAGTAATTAATCACTGGCATAAACACTTGAAACCAACCTCATAAGGATAATGTAGCCATGTGCAAAATGAAAGTAATTGTCTATGATCTTATTCTGAGCATCGGAGTATTTTTTATTTATTCTAGGATTCCAAGTACCTTTGAGCCAAGGCTCTTTTACAAAGGTTCCACGTCAGAAATAACAAACAACAAAGAAGCAACAGTGAAATAACAGTAAACAATTCATGTACAACAGTGCTATTGAAAGGGGTCAATTATAGGAAGAGTAAGGTGTAGAGGAGGTGGAGGAGAAGTGTAGGTAGTTAACAGAGGTAGCTATAGTAAAATGGTGAACACAGCTAGGACGCATGTACCCACAAGTAATGGGTAGGGTCAGGCCCCCGGGGGTGGCAGAGAAACAGGGATGAGAGGAGAGGAGAGGATGAAGATGCAGCGGAGGCATTTGCCCAAAAATAAATGGGAAGGAGTGATAGAAGAGAAAGGGGCAGGGTGGGGGACATAAGTGCTAAAATGGGGCAAGGAGAGACTAATAAGGTGGTATGAAGACCTGAGATTTGAAGTGGTGCCTCAGGAGCTGGAGGGAAGGGGACTGGGGGGGCCTGGGGTTTAACAGTATATAAGTTAGGATTAAAGCTGTGTAGGTCATCAGCTAGGAGAGGTAGTCACAGGAGCTAGAGGCAATGAGATGGGCCCGGAGCCTGGTTTTGAACAGACCTAGTGTTGAGGCAGAGGAGATGGTGTGGCTGAGACCATTCATCCATAGAGGAGCCCTATAGGTGAAGGAGCATTGGCCCTGCGTAGTCCGACGGCAAGGAACTTGTAGAATCTGAGTTGTCGAGCTCCTGTTGTTCTGTCAGTTGGTGTTTTGATGTAACAAGGCAGTAACACCAGGGGGTGTGAGGCCAAGGTTGATTTTTCCTGCCATAGCACATGTGAGATGTTTTATATGGTTGGAGAGTTGGAGCCATCCAGATTGTTCATAAAGGGCACAGGTGTGGGTGAGGTGGTGGGCACCAGTTGTGAGTCAGCATGCTTTGTTAAGTGCAGTTGTTATACGTCAGAGGGCAGACATCATGGTGGAGCCATAGATAATGAGGCCATAATCAATAATTGACACCACAGAGCTCTGGACGGCAATCTTCAGGGCCTCTGGGGTGAGGTGCTGTTTGTGCCTGTAGAGTAATCCAAGGCGTGTGTTGGCTGCTTTAGCCACACTGTCAATGTGAGCCATATAGGAGAGATTGGGGTCAAGCAGAATCCCTAGGTATTTGAATGAGTAAAATTGTTTGAGGACAGTCCCCTGCTTGGTGGAGATGTCAAGGGTCAAGGGGGTGTTGCTTGTAATGGTTATGTGAACTGCAGAAAAGCAATGACTTGGTTTTCTTGTGATTGAGGACTAGTTAATGATTGGAGAACCATGTTTCAATGGCACTGACTCTGAGTTGGAGGCTGTGTTGTAGTGGTGAAAGGTCCTTGTGCATAGAAAAGACAACAGCATAATCTGCATACAGGATAATTAGTTCCGAGCAGGATTATGGTAGGGAGTTTAAAAAGAGGCTGAAAAGGAGAGGGCCCAGTATGGACCCCTGAGGGACTCCGGAGCAGACAGGCAAGATGTCCAAGATGGCATTGGGAATTTTTACTCTTTGGGAGCGGTTGTCAAGGTAGCTTCTGAACCAGCGGGCTGAGTCCAGTGCGAGGCCAGCAAGGAGCAGTTGGTCATACAGCAGCCGATGATGGACCGTGTCAAATGCCTTAGAGAGTTCAATGAAGACAGCCCCAGTAAGAGGACCTTTATCAAGGGAACTATGCACTGCACCGGTAAATTCAAGCAGGGCAGTGGTGGTACTCTTACCTTTTCTAAAACCGTGCTGCTGTGTGCACAGAATATTGTATTTGTCCAAATAATCAGTGAGCTGGTCCACAACAATATGCTCTAGGGCCTTGGACAGTGGTGGCAATATAGGGATTGGGCAGTAGTTAGAGTGGCAGGTCTTATCCCCACTTTTGTGGACCGGGGTCACAGTGGCAGTTTTCCATATTTCAGGAATGTACTGGTGTGGCGAGAGAGGTTAAGAACTTTAGATAGGGGGCAGAGGACTTCTTCAAGAGTAAATGATAGCAGCTTAAGGTCCAGGGTGTCACTGCTAATTCTGGAAGTGGAGATGGCTGAGGCAATGTGGCGGTGAGCTTCATTCATCTTAATCTCCCTGAAGTAAAAATGAGGGTGGGTTGACAGAGTGCAGGGTGTGTTAGAGGGGGTCTGACTGACTGTGAAGAAATCGGGTGATAGAACAGTACTGAGGTCAGTAAAAGCCATGTTAAAGGTATTTGCAATGACCATGGGATCAAGGGTAGCGGATCCTTCAACAATTAACATGGCTGGAGAGAACTTTGATTGTTTCCCAGTAATGTCCTTGATATTGTCCCAGAAAGCTTGACCATTTCCCCAGGTATTGGTGAGGACATCCTTATAATATGAGCTTTTCATGAGACGAATGGATTTTGTGCAGGAATTACGGGCGTGTTTGTATTTTTGGATGTCAGATTGTTTGCCTGTGGCTTTAGCCACTGCCCACAGGTGGTCCCTAGATTTCAGCTGGGAAAGGAGCTCCTCAGTTATCCAAGGATTACAGAGGGCTGTTTTCCATTTTTTTTGAAGGAGCGAAGAGGTCACAGGCCTTATTGAAGGTGGGGATGAAGTAGCTGAGGGCTAGGTTAACATCCGTCGCCTTGTAGATGGGCAGCCAGTCTTGCAAGGACAGGTACTGTTTGAGATGGGTATGTTGACCACGGGGGAGGACTCTGCTGGTAATGATTATAGGGGGTGGCTTTAGAAATTTATTAGACCATTCACATATAGCCGGGGAGTGGTCACTGAGAGAGTCTGGGAGAACGGAGGTACGAGAGATCCTGGTAGGGTGATTGGTGAGAACCCAGTCCAGCAGGGTACTGGTGACAGTTTTGTAATTTATTCAAGTTGGTGTGGTGACCAATTGTGAGAGGTTGGCAGCTGCAAGGGCATCCTTATGAGTGTAGACATCAGATGCGAGCTAGTTTATATTGAAATCACCAAGCAGAATGTGTTCAGAGCCAGGAGGTTGGGAGCTGACAAAGTTAAGAACTTCTTTGATGTCAAGATCTTGATCTCAAGGTGGAATATATACAGAGACGATGGTGAGGGCTTTTTGATTGAGACCTAGAAGAATTTTAATGGGTAGAAGCTGGGCCGAAGAGGCAGGGACGGGGGTTGGAACAAGGTGCCCCAGGAGATTATCCTTAATATAGATGGCACAACCCCCTCCCCTTTTACAGACACGGTCTGAAAACATTGTAGCCCTGTAAGGTAATTGCCAGATCAGGAACTTTTGGTGTCAGCCATGTTTCAACTACAGCAAGGATGTCAGGATTATGTTGGCTGATAAAGGCTTGAAGTGCATCAAGCTTTGGTAACAGGCTGCAGATATTAATGGTTGCGATGGTGAGGGCCCCTGCCTTTTTCAGAAGGCTTGAACAGCCCGGGCCAGGATTTGGATGGACGTTGCCTGAGATCAGTAGGAGAAGTAGAAGGAGCTTCAATGAACAGAGGCACAGGTCCAGTAGTGATAATTTGTGTTTTCTTTTAGCGTATGGACAGTAGGTAGAGTCCATATGACAGCCCTGATGATATGCAATGTGGTACAGTAGGGATAGGCTGGCATTAAGACCAATCTTAGTGGTGTTAAGAAGCAGCCAGATATTTCCAAGTGGAGGCCCATGGGGAGGACTGGTCAAGAAATGGAGCGTTCCCAAGGTGCTGCTGGTATTGATTAAGTAGATAGTGGGTTCGGGGTGGGGGTGGCAGGGGCCTGGGAGAGAGAACAAGGGAGAAAGGACAAGGATGGAGAAAAGGGGAAGGATCAGGTGGGAGAGGGAACTCATAGCTGGTGTAGGGCAAAGGAAAAGAAAAAAAAGAAACAGGCAGGGAGAGGTAGTAAAAAGAGAGCTGTGAGTGAGCAGGAATGGCGAGGCTGGGGTATGTGAGCAGCTGGGGAGAGAGAGCAGTGTAGGCTGGAGCTAGGTGGGACAGAAAGGAAGAGAAAATGCAAGCAAGTGTTGTAGGCCAATAGGAGGGACCAGCGGGCAATCAAGGGCGGAGTGTGAGGAAGGGGGCGGAGCTAGAGCATATTTAACTAGGGTGGGGGGGGAGGAAACTTCACAGGAGTTCAATCAACTTTAAACAGTAAAACATTTCCCCAAGACAAAATCTCCAAATTTCCAAATTAGAAGCAGTACAATATAAGCATTTCCCCAAAACAGAATTTCCCAATTTGAGTCAGTACAGTAGGCTGAAATATTCCTGGGTGAAAATTTCGGCAAATAGGATTTAGTAGGAGGCAGTACAAGGAAGGTTTATAGCAAGTAAAGCAACTGTGACTTTAAGAGGGTAGGCTTTTCTAGATGAAAGAACAAGATCCCTCTAGTGGCAGATCTGTATAACCTGCTAATGGAAAACAGTCATTTTAGGAGCAATTGTGGCATCAGGAAGAATTGGCCAGTGGAAAAGCCACTCAAGATGCAGCAACAGAGGGCAATGTCCAATCAGGATGTGGCTGTGGAACGCACCAAAAATTGAACCTGATCGCTGAGTCCTGTCGTACCTTTACCAGGGTAGAGGAGCTTTCTTGCAGGCAGATCAGCAAAGCAGCGCAGGTGGAGGCTTAGTTAGAGCCGACCAACTGGGCAAGGCTTCGGGAGGCAGCAGAGATAGTATTGGTGCTAGAGGCAGCACTCAATTTGGGCCTTTGCAGGGTAGAGGAGCTTTCATCCAGGCAGACCAGCTGAACAGCGCAGGTGGAGGCTTAGTTAGAGCCGACCAACTGGGCAAGGCTGCGGGAGGCAGCAGAGATAGTATTCGTGCTGGAGGCAACACCCAATTTAGGCCTTTGCAGGGTAGAGGAACTTTCTGTCAGGCAGACCAGCTGAGCAGCGCAGGTGGAGGCTTAGTTAGAGCCGACCAACTGGGCAAGGCTTCGGGAGGCAGCAGAGATAGTATTCGTGCTGGAAGCAGCACCCAGTTTGGGCCTTTGCAGGGTACAGGAGCTTTCTTCCAGGCAGACCAGCTGAGCAGTGCAGGTGGAGGCTTAGTTAGAGCCGATCAACCGGGCAAGGCTTCGGGAGGCAGCAGAGATAGTATTCGTGCTGGAGGCAGCACCCAGTTTGGGCCTGCAAATAATTAGCACTGGTACATGGAGGTAATAAGTGTTAAAATGATGTTTAATAGCAAATGGTGAAATTAAGGACAATGAAGTCAAGTTTATTTTTTTAATATTTTTTGCTTATTTGAATAGAATCAGAATTACAATCCTTTGAGTCATAGACTCTTTTGCAAAAGCTCCACATCAGTAGAGCTGAAATGAAAAATAAAGTTTAATAGTAATGTGCTTGGAGGAGTATCGGGTTAGAGTCTGCAGCATTAGTCACTCGAGTGCCTCTTTTCACAATTGTTATGTAAAATAAATAATTTCAGAACATGTTGCATATCATTTATTTTTGTATTTGTCATATTGCTACTATGGAGACAGCAAGTTTCTCTCAGGAGACATGGCAGAGCAGAGGTTCAGTGCAAGTACCAGCTCACTTCTTCTCAGATAGGAAGCAAATAGCTCTTCTGGCATTTTTGACCCCATCCCACGCCATCAACAAACACCACCCCGTTTTATTCGCACAGTCAGAGAAACTCACTGTCCTCTTAAAGACAAAATGGCTAGTCTAATACAAAAATAAATGATATGCAACATGTCCAGAAAATGTTTATTTCACATAACATATATAGACTGTGAAGCAAAAATGCACTGGAGAGACTATGCAGACTCTATCCTGGCACTCCCCCTAGCACAGCATTGGCTATTATTATTATTATTTTTTTTTTTTTATCGTGGGTGAGGGCAGGAGGGAAAAGGTAGTGAAGATTTTTTTATTTCCCGAAAAGTACTATGCCTTCAGTGATTGCTGAGAGAAGCATCCTGTTCTGTTTTTACTATTCACAATTTGCCCCAAGACTGACAGGGATCAGCCTTCTGAAGGAGTGACGGCTCCTTCTCACAATTTACTCTGTTATGTCAAAAGCTGATTGCGTGTGTAACACAAAGGGGTGCAGACTGCCTAGAGGTCTTGTCCTTACTGAAACAGACTGTACAGTCTATGTAAACATTGTTATAAAGGTTGCCATGGTAACCTACTAAAGGTTATAGCAAAAACTACTCTAAAGTACCAAGGTGTCCAAAGACAAATTCTGCTTATGATCTTATAGAGGACAACTGTTCCTAATAATTGAAAGTGACTACAAATTTGCAGACAGTGCTAGTGAGATGAATAGTAAGTTGGCATCTCACCACAGTCACTTACAAACTGACACTTCTTCCAAGTAAAACAAGCTTTGGCCAAAGCTGATAGGGCTGAAGCTGAAGAATTTGTGTTAAAAATATTAAAATTTTCTTTCTTAATATTTTGACTCCAGATTTTTAACATAGCCCTGTTATTATGACCCTGCCTCATGAAGACGGGCAGAGAAAACGTTCAGCTTCTGGCTTAAAGGGACACTGTCAACTTTGCCCCCCATTTTGTCCAATATTTGAGCATTGTGCCTCCATGCATATAATCATCACATCTGCTGTCTAGAAGACCCCTGTGTATGCCAAAATCAATAAGTCTTACCCAATTTTCATATTTTTGTAGTATATTCCTTTCCAGCAGTCCGATGTAAAGTGAGCCAGCCATCGGAAGTGTATGCATTCAGAGAACGCGTGTCTCAAATGGCGCAAAGGCATGAAGTGCAACTTTCCACATGCCTATACTAAAAAGCTGCCTGGATGGTGCATTTTGTCATGTAGAATTACATTTGCTGTGTTAGCATCAAAAACTAGCACTGATAGTGCTAGTAAATATATTTCAAAACCAGTGACTGAATCCCGCGCAAGCAGATCTCGCACATGCGCAAAAGCACCCCACTATTGTGCATGAGTGAGATTTGGTTGATAGTTTTAAAATGTATTTACTAGCACTATCAGTGCTAGCACATCATGGTGAGACCCATTTGGATTGGCTTGCTCACATTGGAATTCCAATCTGAAAACTACTTATTTCTTTACTGTAGTCTTTTGGAGAGTATTGTGGCTCTGGCCTGTATAGAGTGGACCTAGCCTTTTGATTAGGAGCAATAGTTAGAAGTTTATTGTTTTTATTATTTTAATTGATTATACTTAGTAAGTGTTTAGGATAATTGTTGGTTTTTCTTTTTTTTTATATATATAAGGATTTTTTTGTCCTACTTCAGTAATCATGTTTTGGTTAATAGTTTTGAGTTGTTTGTGCTGAATAACAATGGTGCCAATACATTTACTATGTTTGCTGGGAGGCCTTTTGCTGAATTAGAGTTTTCTAATTTTAGTTCCCCACCCACTTCTCTGAGGATGTCTTTTGTGGGTTATTGTTCAGTCAATTCTGAGAATGAAGTGGGTTTTCTCACAATGTGTACTCCTTATTGTTATTTGAATGCTTACTTTTCTCAAAGTTCCTTTAAAATTGTTAAACATCATGCTAAAAGGGAAAGACATTTTGAGAATAAAATTAGGTTACAGAGGATGTTAGTTTTATTACTACTAATTTCTGGTTCTGATCACTCTCACCCTGGCCCAGATATTTCTGGAATAGTGGACACTGTAAAGAATTACACCCCCTGTCTGATTCATTCTTGAAAATTATTCATTTAAATGTTCAGAGCCTACCAGCGAAATGGACTTTATTTGTTGCCTGGGTTGAACAACATGGTTTTGATGTTGTTACTTTATTTGAAACATGGCTTAATGATAACATTAAAGATGTAGCCATTTCCCTGGAGGGCTATAAACATTGTAGAAAGGACAGGGTTGGTAAATGTGGGAGTGGGTCTATGAGTTATGTTAAAAATGAATATAAGTTTACTGTTGTCCCCCATTCTTTGTGCGACTGGTTGTGATTTAATTTCTGTAGACTTGCTTTTAGGGCATAATAAATATCTTACTATTAGTTCTATTTATGTTCCCCCTGGAAGGATTGAATCTGGACTGAGCCTCATCTCAGAAATTAAACATGAACTTCCAGCCCATAGAGAATGGATACTCCTTGGTGATTTTAATTGTAATTGGGTAGCAGAGTCTTGTAGCTCTGCTAAAGATTTATTGGTGTATTTGGGCTTATGTCAGTTGATAAATGGGGTTACCAGATTTAATTTTAAGACTGGTCAGGGAACTTTACTTGATTGGGTTGTAGTTATCCATCCAGATCAGATTAATAATTCAGGTGTGTTGCCCGATGTATTGAGCAACCATTGTCCTGTTTTTTTGTCAGTGGTCAGTCAAACTTTTTAAACAACCCCCTAAATACATTGAATTTAGGAAAATTAGGTTTCTCACACTTGAGTTGGTAGATGCTGCTTGTTCAGAAATTGATTGGACTGGGTTTGAATCTATTAAGGACCTAGATATTATGTTAGATGTTTTTGTCTCTTGTTATCTTAGGGTGATCAACACACTTGTACCACTGAAGAGAATGAGAATTAAGGCTACTAAACATAAATGGATTTCTTCTGATTTGCTTCCCCTTATTAGACTATGGGATAAAAGCTGGAAATTGTATAAACATAGCCTAGATCCTTCTCTTTTATTGAAATATAAATCTTTAAGGAATCAATGTAAATCTGAAATTCGTAAAGCTAAAACTGCATTTTTTCTCTCAGAACAAAATACATTTATTGGTAATCCTAAAAAAAACCTGGGACATATTGAATAGCTTGATGGGGAGGGGTAAAAAAGCTTCTGACATTTCTATTCAAATTGGGGCTCATCTAATTAGTAACACCTTGCTTGTTTCTGAAGCTTTCAATAAGGTTTTTGATCATTTAGATAGCTATAGAATCCCTCCTCATGGAAATTCTTTTCATAATGATTTTACTAGTGCTATAATGTCAGAAAATGAGATAGTCCCTTTCAAATTCCATTTTGAACATGTATCCCCTGATCTAGTTAAGGAGTATGTGTTGAAAATGGACCCTCGGCCTTACATTTTTCATGATGGATTAGATTTTCGAATCATCAGGTTGGGAATTAATTCCTTTTCATATCCTCTCTCTGTTTTGTTTAGTTTTTCTATGACTACTGGGGTTTTTCCTAGTCTTTGGAAGATGGCCATGGTTACCCCTATTCTGCAATCTGGTGATCCTACTATATTGTCTAATTATTGTCCAATTTCCTTGTTATCACCTCTATCTAAAATTTTGGAATGAGTCATTTTGGATCAAACCCTTGAACATTTACAAAAATATAATTTGCTTACTGATTGTCAGCATGGGTTCAAGCCACGTCACAATACTGAGACAGTCTTGGTGGGGTTCACGGGTGCCATTCAGGGTGCCCTTGATAAAGGGCAAACTGTTGCGGCGCTTTTAGTGGACCTCACCAAGGCCTTTGACTTGGTTGAACATGATCTATTAAATGGTATTCTTTCTAGTTTTCATTTTTCCGATAATGTTATTTCTTGGTATCATGATTATCTTACCAATAGATTTGATTGTACCTGAATAGGGGATAGTATTTCTTTTCCTAGTATTATAAAATGTGGGATACCACAAGGGTCTATTCTTGGCTCTTTGATTTTTTCACTTTACATGAACTCTGCTTCTTTGGTGTGTTCTCATTCATCATTGATACTTTATACTGATGATGCAGTAATTTATAGTATTGGTTCAACCCCTAATGAAGTGCTGGCTGAGGTTCAGTCCAATTTCGATTCCTTTCAGAAATGGTTGTTCTTAAATTTCATGGTACTCAATTCTAGTAAAACCAGAATTATGTTGTTTTTGAATAAGGCCATTGAGCATGATCACTTACAACCTATTGTTGTACAGGATGGAAATGTGATTGAATTAGTAGATAGTTTTAAATATTTGGGGATAATTCTTGATACAAAATTAACTTTTGAACCCCGCTTGAATAAACTAAGGAAAACTATTCACCAGAGATTAGGATCACTTTTTAGAGTTAAACAGTTCTTGACCAGAGAATCAAGGTTCTTACTTGTTCACAGTTTTCTGATGAGTGTTTTTGATTATGGTATTATCATTTATTCCTCTTTCTCTGGTCACTTATTTAATAAACTTAAGGTAACTTATCATTCTATACTATGTTTCATGCTCAATGTTCCTTTTTGAACACATCATTGTCTTTTGTTTAGACATTCTTATAGTCTATCTCTTAAAAATAGGATTCTTCACAAACTGGGTACCTTGTTATTTAAGGTAAAGAGGGGAGTTGCTGGCAATCACAAAGGAAGAAAGAGACTTGGGCATCATCATCACTGATGACCTGAAATCATCCAAGCAGACCTCTAAAGCAGTAGGTAAGGCTAGGGGGATGTTAGGGTGTATTAGTAGGGGTATCACAAGTCGTAAGAGGGAGGTAATAATCCCTCTTTACAAGACACTGGTTAGGCCCCGTCTGGAGTACTGCGTGCAGTACTGAGGCCACACCTTCACAAGGACATTAACCAAATTGAGGCAGTCCAGAGAAGGGCAACCAAAATGGTGCAGGGACTGCATCAGAAGACATATGAGGACAGATTAATGGAGCTCAATATGTATACTCTTGAGCAAAGGAGGGAGAGAGGTGATATGATCGAGACATTCAAACACCTTAAGGGCATTAACAAGGTGAAAGAGTCTAACATGTTTAAATATAAGAAAAATAGCAGGACAAGAGGACACAGCATGAGATTAGAGGGAGGCCGATTAAGGAGGAATGTGAGGAAATTCTTTTTCATAGAAACAGTGGTGGATGCATGGAACGGCCTACCTCAGGAAGTGGTGGCTATGAATACAGTGCAGGGCTTCAAACAGGCATGGGATAGGCATAAGGGAGCAATACAGATGAGTATGAATAGATAGGCCACTGTCAGAGCTAAGGCCAATGGCACATTTATAAGGTAGAAAAAGAAATGGGCTGACTGGATGGGCCTTGCGGTCCTTATCTGCCATCAGCTTCTATGTTTCTATGTTTCTATATCTCCAGTAGTTTAATTATTGTTTCTTAAACTTCTTAATTCTAATGGTACTAGGTCTCAGACTAAATTTACTTATGAAATTCCATTGTTTCGAACTGCTTTTGGACAGAGATCAACTTTATATAGGGCTCCTTTATTTTTTAATTTATTACCTGCTGATATTACAGAATGTATGGCAGTGTGGTGTTTTAAAACCAGATTAAAATACTGGTTGTCAGACAATGACATTTGCACATGTACATGTTAAATAACTGTTTTTTTTATTATGTTTTATGTATTTTTGTATTTTAAATTTTTGTTTTGTTTTTGTTTGTGTGTATTGTTATGGATGTCTAAATATGTTTGTGACTTGTCACTGGTGAAAATGGTCAGTTTTTGCTCATCCTGCTTACAAGTCTAAAAAATAAAAATGAAATGAAATGAAATGAAAACTAAGAGGACCCCCTTTTTTCATGGAGTTTAATGTAAGAAAAGCCAATAGGCAATTAAATTGTTTAAAGGATACCTAAACAACATTTTGACAACAAACTATTCAAAAATCTGACTCCGTAGGTGACTAAAGGAAAGGCTGCTGTATTCATTAATGCTAAAACTAAATTTATATAATTTACCTAAATGTGGTTCCAGAGCATTTGAAAATTGTAAAATCAGCCTTCCAATTTAAAAAAAAGCTGTCTTACCTGCTTCCTAAAATGGCCACCAAATGTCTTATGTGATGACATCACTGGATCCAAAGTCAGAAAGATATATGGCTCTCTATAGTGCTAACTAGTTCTTTTTTCCCTTTGCATAGAATTGTTTCACCCAAATGGTCAAAACCATGTGCATTATTTTGTATAATACACATTAGATATGGTTCTGTTCATTTTGTTTACTTTAACATGCTGAAATTGTGTTTTAATCCAACCGACTTTCTTTGTGGCAAACCACAGTGCACTACAAATCTTGAATAACCTGGTGACCTAGTGGTTATGGTGGATCCAGGATGCTACAATGGGGTGCTGAGGTGGTGTGCATGCTTAATATGCACTTTTAAACATTTTTATTAAACCTTTATATTTTCTGCTATTATTCTTTTCCAGTACGCTTTTGATAGAACCTACAAATGTAATCCATAGTTTGAATGTAAACATTTGTACAATGAATAAATCAGACTTCTTCAACAAAGTGAAATGCAGCAGTAGCAAGCAAGTACATTACTATGTTACTTGCAGCCACACCCTTCACCACCCCCTAGAGCCACCACTTTTTTGTAGCAAAGTTCTTGTGCAGTCCAATGTTAGAGTTCATACTTTCTTGAATCTCAAATATATGCTTGTCTTGTCTTCTTTCTGCTTTTTCCATGGGAAATAATAAGAATAAGAAGAATCAGCATTTATATAGTGGTTTTTATACACATTGTATCCCAAAGTGCTTTACAAGCAATACTAGACTGGCAGTGAAGTGACTGAACGTGTAGTGGCAGCCATTTCATATATTAATATCCACACACAACCTTGGACAATTGCATGAACTGATTTATGAGAAGGGTAATGTCGGCCAGGACCATGGGGTCAGGTAGTGTTCAAGGTGTTGGCAGCCCCACATCTTATTTCTCACAGTAATCTGCTCATATTTCTCTGCTTCTGTCTTCCCCTTCCCTGAATATAGCAGTACCTTGCAAGAGTGGCCTTCTCAGTCCCCCTCTGGTATTCATTCTTTACTATTCCTCCTCACACCAAAAACTGGTGCGCTCATCATCCTTCTGCATCATGAATGCAAGTAGTACAGTCCCCGTTTTATTTTGACATATCAAATATAAACATATCTTTCCAGTAAGTCAGGCTGATAGCAGCAGGGAACAAGGGGAATGATGGGCTTTCCTATCCTTAAAAGATCTAGGCTACCTTTGATTAGGCACTATTAAATGATGGGTGTACACATCATTATGCACATCATTTAATAGTGCCTAATCATAGGTAGTTTAGATCTTATATGAAAGCCTACTATTCCACTTGTGCCATGCTGCTATCAGCTTGGCTTACCAGAAGATCATGTTTATTATTAATATGTAAAAATAACATGGGAGACTGTGCTAACCACATTCATGATGTGGAAGGGTAGTGAACTCACCAGTTTTTGGTGTGGGGAGCAGATGAGAAGAATGAATGCCAGAGAGGGACTGAAGAGGCCATTCCAGCAGGATACAGCTACTGTATATTCAGGTTAGTTGAAGACATGAAGGAGGACGTTGGGCAGATCACTGTGAGATCTGAAATGTGTGGCTGCCAACATCGTGATGGTACCTGACTGTAGATAAGAGTAGCCAGTGATGGCAAATACTCAGAGTGGCAGGGCTGCACCTAAACTGTTACTTGAATTCAGTGTAGGAAGATAACCTTTGGGTGGGGGGATGTTGACGTTTGTTAGGACAGTATTGAAGCAGTTGTGTATAGCTCATTCTAGATTTAGAAGGGTGGTAGCCAACTAACTCGCATTATGGAGTAGAGCACAGAAAAGTACTGGAGAAGAATTGCTGGGAACTGTCCTGCAGGGTTCTGCAGATCACAGATAAAGGAGTAGACTGACACTGGAAGTTGGGTGGATTCACTCAAGGTGTATGCTTCTCCTGCTAATAATATTGTTATCCATTGTAAGTGCAGCCCTTATGAGGGCATGAACAGCAGTTTTTCTGGTGGGTCATCATGGTTATTGCTTGGCCCTCCAGGAAGACCTAGTTGTTGGTTAATGAGGCAGGAAAAAACACAGCAGGGGAACTGTACATACTACCTTCACTGTGCAGAAGGGTGGTGATCCACTCAATGTTTACTGTGGGAGCAGAAGTCAAACACTGAGAATGTGGACTGGAAAGTGATTTGGGAGGCATTTTTTTAAAAGTGCCAGCTGTTGATGCGTATCGGTATAGGTGTGCACAACTCTCTGACGTACAAGATCACAATCTGAGGTGTGATAATTCTCTTCATGAGACCATAAGCACATACAGTATGCAGCCTCAGGCAGTACTAGGGACGGGGTATGAATGGTGGGGTGTTCAACAGAAGGCAGGCTAGGTGCAGGGGGTTCACATGGAAAAAGAAAGCCTTATTTGTGGATTAACAAGAGAGCATGAGCTTTGGAACTGAACCAGACTGGTACTTTGCTGTGTGACCCTGAGCATGTCACTAAACTTCCTTGTGCTCCCAGGCCACACCTTTAAACAAGCTTTCAGCTTAGTGTGCCTCTCCTGGTTAACAAAAAATAAAATTCAGTGCATCACATAACCACTAGATCATCAGGTATTTGAAGTGTTGTACTGTAATACAGTTTGCCAAAGAAAAAGTCAGCTGGATTGCAAAACATTTTCAGCAAGTTAAAGTAAACAAAATGAACAAAATCATAGCCTACCATGTGTACTGATCAAAATAATCCACAAGTTAATACATGGTGTTGTTCATTCTGGTACAACAATTCAAAACAAAGAGGGAAAGAAGAACTAGCTAGTACTATATAAATATATGTGGGTCTCTGTCTTTGGCTCTGATGATGTCATCATGACTCATCGCTTAACACACTTGGCCGACATCTTAGTGAGAAACCAAGGCTGGTTTTTGAAAGTGAAAGGCTGATGTTTTCATTTTTCAGAAGCTATGAAACTGCTTTTATGTTATTTACATAAGTGCAGTTTTAGCATAAATGTAAACAGCAGCCTTTACTTTACCTTGCAATGAAGCCAGATTTTGGAGTTTGTAGTTTTAAAAACTGCTTGTTTAGGTACCCTTTAAATTCTAATACATGCCATGTCTTTTTTTGGGGGGGGGGTGGTTATGCACTGGAATTTGGTGCCACATACCAGTAGCACCCCTCAGCAGAAATGTGAATTACATTTTGTGAGCAATAGAAAGGTTAGAGCGTGCTAGTTTTGGATGTTTGTTGTTCCTTGAGTCCACTGCTTTGGTGGTGGCTACTAAGGTGGGAAATCTGAGCATCGTCCTTGATGGCAGTTTTCACTTGAAGCTGAGGTGTCATCCGTCATCTGGAGTGGTTTCTACCACTTAAAGGGACACTGTTGGGATTTCAACTCCGGTAGAAAAATGTACTTTAAAGTATTCACAGTGCTCGGTTTGTCTTTATTCACACCACAACCTATTATAAATAACATAATGCAAACAAGGAAACTTAAATTTACTGACTGCATGTAAAAAAAAAAATCATACTTCAGGACCGCACTCATGGCTGGCATGCATTCTGGACCCGGATATGCTTCCAGTCGGCGGGTGATTTAAGCTCAGACTGAGTGTTCAACAATTATGCCAAAAATGTGTGAAACAGGTAACAATATTACTTTTTACATACATAAGGACAATTCTGAATCAATCTTGGAAAGGGGCGTGCCAAGAGGCACACTGCTCAAATGTTAGAAAAAATGGAGGGGCAAAACTGACAGTGCCCCTTTAAAGAATGCCTCCCAGATCAAACCCTTTATCTCGCCGGAGGAGCTGCCATTATTAGTGCATGCTGTTATCATCTTCAGTCTTGATTACTGTAATACTGTAATGCTATATGCTTTGAGATCAGTGGGGGCAGCCTCTGCCAGCTGCAGCTGGTGCAGAACACTTCAGCTAGGTTGTTGGTTGGCCTACTGAGGTCTGATCATAGAACCCTGGTTTTGCATGAGCTGCACTGGCTGCTGATTAGGTGGAGGATTGCCTTCAAGGTGGGCTTGCTCCCCTATAAGGCCCAATATGGACTGGGTCTGGGCTACCTGTCTAACCTCTTGACACTTGCTTGCCCAGTGCGTTCCCTACGGTCGTCTGCAGAGGGTTTCCTAATGGTTCTGAAGGCCTGACTTAAAAGATCAGGAGATCATACCTTTGAAATTACAAGCCCAGTACTATGACACTGTCTCCCATGGGCATACAGGGAGGCCCCTCAGTAGAAAGTTTTAAACAGGGCTTGAAGGTTGCATCTTTTTATTCAGGCATTTAATGTACGTTGATTTTAATTGTAATTTTAATTTGATATTGTGTTTGAGTTTTGAGTATAATATATATAACTATTTAAGGGATGCTTTAAGACTGATGTGACTCTTACTTAATAATATGTGTAGTTAAAATCATGTCCTGTATTTATGTAAACAGACCAGATTCCCGGGATTGGGCGCTTAAGAAATAAAAGTTACTTGACTAATTAATGGCATTACCCCAGACCCTGGATTGTGTTATTGTACTTATAAAATAGTTTTAAGAGTTAAAAAAGCAGAAAAAAGAAAGTAAAACTTGAGCTGTGCAGTAATTGAAATTACGGATGGCAGCATAGTCACTGATCAGTCCCATTTAGCCCAAATGTATAATGACTTCTTCATATCAGTTTTTAACAATAAATCTTCCCCTAAACTATTTCATTTAGAAACTGTATTAGATACCGGATCAATGATTACTATAGAAAGGATACGTAAAAGGCTACATAAAATAAATCAAAATAAATCACAGGGCCCAGACGGAGTACATCCAAGAATAATTAAGGAATTGGCAGATTTCTTGGCTGGACCTTTGGCATTGATCTTTCAAAGATCATTAAATGAAAGGTATGTCCTGGAGACATGGAAACAAGCCATGGTGGTTCCTATCTACAAGAAGGGGAGCAGACACGACGTGCCAAACTATAGACCAATTAGTCTGACATCGGTCTTAGGAAAAATCTTTGAAGGTATCGTAAAAGATTATATCATGGAGTATGTCCAGAAAATGGACATGATGGATCCAGTACAGCATGGATTTACTGCTGGAAGATCTTGCCAGACTAATCTTCTGGAGTTTTATGGAAGTGTCAGTAGGGCCATGGGGAGGGGCAGCCTGTGGATGTGGTGTACCTGGACTTTTCAAAGGCCTTCGATAAGGTGCCACACAGGGAACTAATTGATGCACTAATAGTACATGGTTTCGATGGGAAAATAACTAAATGGATAGAAGCATGGCTTAAATTCAGAACACAATCTGTTAGTGTAAATGGGACTAACTCTGCTTGGGCTGAGGTGACTAGTGGGGTGCACCAGGGATCTGTGTTGGGGCCCTGCTTATTTAATATATATATATTGTCTCATGTGTGTCAGCAATGGAGTTTGGGTATCTAAGTTTGCTGATGACACCAGGTTAGGGTATCCCATGAATAACCAGGAAGATGCCAAAAGACTTCCGGAAGCACTAAATGCATTGGAAACCTGGGCATTGGATAAAAAATTACTTTTCAATGTGGATAAATGTTGTGTTATGCACTTCAGGAGATTAAACAAACACTGGTCTTATACACTTGGAGGACAAATACTGAATATTGTGGAGCAACAAAGTGACCTGGGCATTATGGTTACTAATGATTTGTCATTCAAAACACACTGTAACTCGGTTATTAAAAAATCAAGCAGTGTACTACACTGCATTAATAAGCACATTACATCAAGAAGTAAGGAGGTCTTGCTACGACTTTACACATCCTTGGTGAGACCGCACCTGGACTACAGCACACAGTTTTAGTCACCAAGTAGAAGAACAGAGATAGTTGCACTGGAAAAAGTCCAGCGGAGAGCAACCCGACATATACAGGAGGCAAAAGGGCAAGATTATCAAAGGAGGCTGAATACCTTGGGCTTATATTCCCTGGAGTTTAGACGGTTAAGAGGGGATATGTGCTTGATTTACAAATCACTTACTGACCCTGGTCTATGGGAGCTTCTGGGATTGAGATTTAGGGAATCATTGTGCAATACTAGGGCACACCCTCTACAGTTGATAGTGGATTGTCCCAAAACAAATAAAAGAAAATCCTGGCTCACCCTAAGAGTAACTAACATCTGGAATAAACTAACTTTAGAAGTAGTAGCCAGTGATAGTATGAATATCTTTAAGAACAGATTGGATAATTTCCTTATTGCACATAAGATTCCGGGGTATTGATAAACTGGCGAGCAAAAGGACTATTGTCTAAATAGCTCTGTTTTTACCTAGGAAACCTATGAAACTGCACAATCATGGGACTAGTTTTGACCAATCAGATTGCTTGCTGGATTCAGGCTATTTTTACGTTCGCTTGCACGCATGCGCAAGGAACGTCTTGGGAGAATGGGACACTTTGGAGGTGTGCCTGTCCTGTGCAATCCCCTGCTCCATTGAACAGGTGTGGTGGTCCTGCACCAATCGATGCGGTGCTGTGTATGACAGCGGTGGTCTTCTCTTCAAAGAAAACCACTGCTGTGTGCTAGCAGCGCATCACGCCCCCCCAAATCTTTGGTGCCACGCTGGGAGCCCACCCCAGCGTGGCAACGTCCTGGCGCCGTTCGCCGACGGGTGCCCAATCCCCTGTTGGCTCCACGGCCCCCAGCCATCCTCTGCCACGCTGGGAGCCCACCCCAGCATGGAAAATGTCCCGCTCATCAATTTAGAAAAAACCTGTAAATTAAAAACAGTCCCACGCAGTCTCCCCACCCTCCCACAACCCGCACCCACCCACTGTGCACCCTGCTTCCCACAACCCCTTACCCCATACTTACTCCGGAGCTCGGCGCGATTATCATCGCTGGACCGGGAACACGTCTGCACTCTTCAAAGCCGAACGCGAACTGAGGAAATGCGGTAAGCTGTATAATGGGCTAGATGGGGTTTTTCGACTTTGTTGCATATCTCAGGCATTTTTGATTTT
Organism: Neoceratodus forsteri; assembly: GCA_016271365.2. Classification (NCBI taxonomy): domain Eukaryota; kingdom Metazoa; phylum Chordata; order Ceratodontiformes; family Ceratodontidae; genus Neoceratodus; species Neoceratodus forsteri. Next base: position 185,511,771 of record JADMNL010000022.1, read on the forward strand.
GCACAAATTTTCAACATGGGGTTTTGGGACCCTTTTCATGATTCTGTCACTGTCATGGCATTATTCGGCCGAAGGGTGATTTCATGATCACTGCATGAAATCACCTTCAGCCCAATTAAAAATGACAGTGCCAGCTGCTCATAAGGTAGGCTCAAAAGTTTATTTTGAAAATTTGGTGGAAAAATTCCTAAAATGACCGCTTTTACGAGTGTGTGTTGCGCAGTTCCTATGCAGGCTCGTAAGTTCGCGAATTTTCAATATTTTCACTCCAGATTTTCAACATTGCCATTTTACCACACCTTCTTATGAGTAGTACAGCTGTCATTTTTCACATCTCACCTAAAATGTGTTTCCGCCCATGTAACGCAGAATGGCTCAGTCGGTGTGCAAAATCAATGTATGGGACACATTAAGAAAATCACAGTGACACTGTTCATGAGCAGAGGTCTTAAAATGGCTGTGTTGAAGATTTGGTGAAAAAATTCTTAAAAATGACTGTTTTACAAGTGTGCGTTGCGCAGTTCCTATGTACGCTCGTAAGTTTGAGAATTTTCAATATTTTCACTCCAGATTTTCAACATTGCCAATTTACCACACCTCCTTATGAGCAGTACAGCTGTCATTTTTCACATCCTGCAAATGTGTTTCCGCCATGTAGTGCACAATGGTGCAGTGGTGTCTGTAACTCAATGTATGGGACAATTAAGAAAATCACAGTGACACTGTTCATGAGCAGAGGGTCTTAAAATGGCTGTGTTGAAAATTTGGTGAAAAATTCCTAAAATGACTGTTTATGGCGTGCTACTTGTGGTTCTCATGCGATTAATTAAGTTCGTGAATTTTCAATATTTGCACTCCAATGACTTCCAAATACCTAAACAGCACATAGAAGCAAGCAACATTCGGCATTGACAAATGCTTGTACTTCTTTGTCACTGATTTTTTTAAGCCATGTCCAAGTGCCAAATACCACTGCAAATACCTGCAAGTGAACGTTCGGCATTGACAAATGCTTGTTTCAACAGGAATCATCCAATACATTCAAATTACATTATAAACTAATTAAGTATATGTTTATTTTACTATCTGGTGAGAGTAAATGTATCACTTATTTCAAATGTATTTTTTATCCTGCTGTGGTTACTTGATTGTAAATCAAAAGAGGTCATATGTGACTTTAAAAAACATTTCTTAGCCATCAGGTAAAATCTTTAACTCAAAGCTGAGGACTGTAATACTATATTATGCTTTGGATTTGCTTGATACAGTACCTAGACTTTTCATTCATCTCTTCAATAATATTTGTAGTCATCACCTTCAGGTATAAAACCTATAATGTCCTAAATGTCCAATTATAAATTATAAGATGAAACAAACATTGTGGTGGTGGTGGTGGTGGTGGGGGGGGGGACTTTTAAGGTGGCAGTATTGAAAACAGCTCATGTTTTACATATTATTTATCATACATCCCCCACAAACAAACTCTGATCGATTCTTTTTCTTCCTTTTATAGAGCCTGAATTGTTTTAAATGTGATTACATAAGGAAATGAGCTTTGGTCAGAGCCAATATGGCTGAAGAGTGAGATTTCACAGCAGCCTATATGTATATATATTCTGGCTCTGAAGTCAATTCCCCTCTCTCTCTCTCAGAAGTATTGCCAAGGGGGATAAGACCTTTGCTGCAGATGTTAGATTGAGAGGCCTGGGACATGTTTTCACTTTCAAGGGACAAGACAAATTTATTTCAGGCATTAGAAGAGATCTTGAACTTACATTCAAGAATACACCACTTCTCTCATTATGAGACTGAAACCTAACACTAGTGATGGTCAGAGTTTATACTCTGCAGAGCTTTTTAAAAAAACTGGCACATACTCTCAATGGAAACCAGCTTAACACCTGTGGTGAAGACCCCCCCCTTTGAATGGTCTATCAATGAGGGACAAATGTAGTGAGCTATCTAACCAGCACTTGCATTAGATCAGCACTGCTTTTATAATGTTCATGGCTACCGTTGCATGGTGGTATTTATGAACAAATATATTTTTTAAATCTGCTTTGAATACATTTTGCTGCAGAGTGTGCATCCATTTTTGTGTAGCAGGAAGGTTAAACTGATTCTAAGCTAAGGAGGCACATTAGGTCAATGGCCAGTAAAAGTAAACAGAGAATAACAGAACACACTTTAGAGAATGTTTAAACCTTATTTTTGTGTCTGATGTTAGTAAAAATGAATCCCAGAGTGAAGCAGAATAGACACTATCCATTTACAAAGTGTGACTCCTTAGCCTGACATCAGTTTAACCTCTCTGCTACAAAGAAATTGACTTCTACAGTAAAATGTATCCAGAGCAGATTTTAAAAAAAGATATGTGTGTATAAATCTCACATTGCAACAGTAGCCATGAACATGATGAAAGTAGTCCTGATCTAAGAAAGTACACCAGGGCCATTGTGTGTAAGTGTCTCTGGTGGGTCTTGAACCAGGCATTTATTCATTTATCTCAAACCACATAACAACTTTGAAAACATAAGATTTCAAAATATTTTTTTATGCTGTGGCACAAATCTGCAGTGACACATTTTAATGTCATGTCTTCTTTGATACATTTTGGGTATCTACATTTTTCTACTTCAAAACTGAGATTTGGATGCATTACAGTTATTTCTGCAGATGCTATTGCATTGAAACAGTGACTGCAATGGGTAATAGTGGCCATGTCAGAAAATAAAAATAGAGACTGGACTACACTATAATATAAAGCACAAGGCAAGATGAATTTTATTAAAATGTTTAGTGACTGCCGTGTACAATAGAAGATCAAGTCTTCCAGTCAGTTAGACTGCTGGAAGCTGTGGGGAGAGCCAACATCAAATGGGCAGCCAGCACCTATATATTCAGGCTCTGGAGCCAATTTGTCACATAAACTGCCATTCAGAATTACTCCACTTGATAAAATGAGAGAGCAAAACATTTTCTAAATGCCACACATTACTTCTAACCAGGAGATAAATTGGCAGGCTCTCATGGGAACTCAGTTACACCTCCTTCTGCCACCTTCCTCCATTGAACACTGTTGGAGAGTTTCAACACCTGGCAATGGCAGTTCTACCACCTACAAATGAGGAGATTACAAATCCACCTTCTAAACAATTTCAGTTTAACCACTGCTTCTAGCTACATATTTATTCCTTTGTAACCAGAAGAGATACACTAAGCTGAAAGCTTGACCTGGGAGCACAAAGAAGTTAAGTGACTTACTTAGGGTCATACAGTATGCAAGTGGGGGCTGTGGGATTCAAACCCAGTTCTCCAGGTTTGCAGCGCAGAGCCTTAAACCACTGCACTGTACTGCCTCCTTGATTTGTAATGCAGAATAATGTGCAAAGTCCACCTACACCATTACACACATGCAACATGTGTTATTTGTTAGAGATGAACTGGGGCTATAGCTAGTAGGAGCCTGAAAAAAAAATTCCAGCAATTTTGAGGACCTTGATATGAAAAGTAAAAGTATTTTAGGGCTCTGCAGGAGCACCAGGACATTCCTTATTCACGAGTGCATACTGTATGCATATACAGTAAGGCTTTCTTTTGGCTAAAAGCCATATGTTCCTGAGCAGTGAAATATGTTTACTTGTTATATTAAGTTCTTCAGAAGTGCTGGATGTTTTTCAGGCTCCTATTAGTATAGTTTCTGTTGTTGCCTAACAAACAACACATAGGTTCATAGGTTATATCTGAGCATAGAAGACACATGTCCATACAGCTCGCCGATTATTCTAGAAGTATGCCTGTACCCCCTTTTCTATTAGGTATGCATCCAGCCTATTTTTTTAAAATATCCATAGTAGGGTTTAACACTACTTTATTAGGAAGTGCATTCCATATGCCAGTGATTCTCCCATTGAACGACTTTTCCCTTCTTTTGGTATTATATTTATCTTTATATAACTGAAGACTATTTTCCCTAGTATCGTATGTCTGCTTCTTTATTACTAGGCCTAGTTGTTCCCTTAAATGGTCATCTTTAAGTGCTCTGAATATCTGGCACATATCACCACGTAGTCTATGAAACTCCAAGGAGTAAAATCCAAGATTTTGTAATCTATGCTCATAATTTAATTCCTGTACTTCTCTTATACCTTTAGTAGCTCTTCTCTGTACCTTCTCTAAGACTCTAATATCCCTCTTATAACCTGGTGCCCAGAACTGTGCACAGTACTCCATATGCAGACGCACCAATGAAGCATAGAGGGGCAGTAGTACTGCTCTATTTCTACTCTTAATATGTTTAAATATGCAGTGCTGTATTCCACTAACCTTCTTTACCACCTGGCCACAATGTATACCACATTTTAGTTCATTATCAACTTGTATTCCCAGATCTTTCTCATTCTGTACTTGCCTCAGCTCTTTGCCTCCCAGTTTATATAAATACTGCAAATTTTTCTTCCCCATATGCATAGAAACACATTTCTCCATGTTAAATGTGGAGCTCCTTGCTTTTGCCCATGCATCCAAATCAGTTAGGGCTGCCTGTAGGATTTTAGCCTCCTCGATATTATTAACGGGAAATCCCACACGCGTGTCATCCGCAAATTTAGATAGCCACACCCGGTTTTTGACACATATTGTTGAAATATATAAATTAAAAAGGCAAGGGCCCAAAACGGATCCTTGGGATATCCCACTGATCACATCCACCCAGTCAGAACATATTCCTCTAATACACACTCGCTGTTTTCTGTTTTTTAACCAAGCCTCTATCCAATAAGTCAAATTATCATGGACCCCTAAACCTTTTAGAGCTTTTATCAACTCTTCATGAGGCACTTTATTATTGACCCTACCATAAAATTCCAAGAGGTTGGTCTGACATGACCTACCCGCTGTATATCCATGCTGCGGGTAATCAGTGATACCCTCACTATTTAGAAAGTCCAAGATCTGGTCCCTGATTATTTTCTCTAAGATCTTACCCAAAACTGAGGTTAAGCTAATGGGTCTATAGTTGGCAACCTCCTGTTTTGATCCCATTTAGTATATAGGAATAACCATAGCCTGTCTCCATTTATCTGGTACCTCCACCATATCCAGGGATTTTGGGAAAATATAAGTGACTGGATCTGACAGCACATGCACTAGTTCTTTAATAACTCTTGGATGTATACCATCTGGTCCCTATGCCTTATTTGGATTTATTTCCAGTAGTTGTTTTGTTACATTAGCGGTGCTAAGTTTAACACACCACCTTGTAAATTTATTCCTGTCATCTGTTGCTGCATTTGACCCTTTATTAAATACTGAAGAGAAGTATGTGTTACATAACTCTGCCATCTCCTGATTGTCTGAGGTCAGCTCACCATCCTGTCTTTTTAAGGAAGTAATGGTTCCAGTATCACCCTTTATAAAGTTGATATATGAATAAAAGGATTTATGGTTATTTTGTACTGTAGTTGCCAATTTATATTCATAATTTCTTTTTGCTATTGAAATTTCTTTTTTGGTACTTCTTAAACACTCCTTATATACTGCCCAGCAATTACTATTATTACTGTGTATTGCCCTCAAATACGCACTATTTTTAGTTTTGATTAGTTTCCTAATTGTAGGGGTCAGCCATGGGGGGAGAGATTTTTTGGACTCATTATATTTTTTTATAACTGGTACATACTTATGTACCAGTGAGTAAACATTACTTTTTAATTTCTCCCACATCTCTGCTACTGTTCGATCTGCAAATTCAAATCATCAATTCCATTCCACCATGTTGCATGTGTGCCATAATGTATGGTTTAAATGGGCTTTGCACATTCTTCTACTTCATAAATCAATATGTAGCTAGAAGTAATATGTGTGGCATTTAGAAATTGATTTGCTATTTCATTTTGTAAAGTGGAGTAATTTTGAAAGTTGGTTTAAGTAGTGAATTGTCTCCAGAGCCTGAATGTGTACTGTACATGCAGGCTGCTTATTTTATGTTGGATCTTCCCATGGATTGCAGCAGTCTAACTGAGGAAAGACATAATCTCTAATTGTGCACTGCAGTCAATTAAACATTTTAGGAAAATTCATCTTGCTCTTTGCTGTATATTAGAATGTAATCCAATCTGTATTTTTAATTTCTGACATGACCACACTTAGCCATTGTAAAAATTTGTCATAATGGAAAATTAACGACATCACTATTTCAACATAACAACATTTGCAGTATCGACAGCAGGGTGTCCAAATTTCAATCTGAAGTAACACAATGCAATGATCCACCAAATGTATTATAGAAAACATGACAGTAAAGTGTGCCACTGCAGATTTAAGGTACAACAGAAAACATTATTTTGGTAGACTTATGTTTACAATGTTGTTGCCTGGATTGAGATAAATGAATGCCTGGTTCAACCCCTAATAGAGTCGCTTACACATGATGGCCTAGGAGTACAGGGATTAGGTTAAAGCTACTTTTATAATATGCATGGCTACTGTTGCAAGGTAGCATGTATGCACACATATATTTTTTAAAATCTCTGAATGAATTTTGGTGCAGCACATGCGCCCATTTCCATAGAGCATTGAGGTTAAATGTATTCCAATTTAAGGAAGTGTCTTCTGTAAACAGAACATAAAAGTAAGCAGAAGGAATTACAGAGTACAATGCTTTTTTGCCTAAAAGGCTAGTTAAAATGGATCCCAGAGTGAAGCAGAATGCATACTGTCCATTTACAGAATGCACTGTCTTAACTTGGAATCAGTCCAACCTTGCTGCTATAAGGAGATGGAGGCACACTCTAGAGCTAAATTTATTCAAAGCAGACATATATATATATATATATATATATATATATATATATATATATAGATATATAGATATACACACACACAGTATATTCACATACACACACACACACACACACACACACACAATAGCTAACACAAGTGCTTCTGAGCCATCAAGTGTAAGTGGTGCTGGCGGGGTTTGAACCAGACATTCACTTATCTCAATCCAGGTCACAGGTTTGTTAACTAAGACTGCAAAATAATGTTTTCTGTTGTGCATAAATCTGCAGTGGCACATTTTACTAACTTGTTTTCTTTGACACATTTATTGGATTACTGCATTTTTCTATTTCAGAACTGAGATTTGGACATTATACAGTTATTTCTGCAGATACATTTGAACTGAAAGTGTGAGTAAGGGTGGTCATGTCAGAAATTAAAAATATGAACTGGACAGCATTATAATATAAAGCACAGAGCAAGGTGAATTTTACTGAAATGCTCAGTGACTGCAGTGTACAGTAGGAGAACATTTCTTTTTCTTCAGACTACTGGAAGACGTGGGAAGATCCAACCAAAACTGATCAGACTGCGTATAATATATTCAGACTCTGGAGTCAATTCTTCACCTAACCTGACACTTAAAATTACTCCATTTTATAAACAGATATTTACTTCATACAGGCAATGTGTCCAATGAGTTACTCGGGGAAGGGGTACATTTGCCATCTGTTTTCCTTTAATAGGGTTGGGGGATGGGTTAATTGGCTTTTTTCCAGAGCCAAATGAGATAGGTTTGAAACCCAGTAATTATGTGTCTTTACTGTCTTTCAGCCACACATGCTTGGACATAGGGATCAATCTCAGACAGGGCTGGACATTTATACCTTAGAGAATTGTCTGTGAAGCTGCCAAGACAATAGTTTAAGGATTTCAGTATGGTCTCATTAACAACAAGTGCAAACATCCTCATAGACATTATATTGTCAAGCTGAGAATTTATGGATATTGGGTTTTAACCATTTATGGCATCTGGTGCAATACTGCTTTGGTTGATTTGCTGCCTGCCTGGTTGGAACTTTTCATTTCTGCAGGATTAGGAAGATTTTCTCTCAGTGGTTATCTTGCAGTTGTGTCCTTATATGAGACAGATGTCTGTTCTGAAATTATATCCAGACTTGCGCAGCACAGCTTTTAGCTATAAATTCTTAGCTTGGCAATATAATGTAATGCATTTTAACTTCTTCTGTGATGACATTCATACTAAGCAGTTACACAATGCAAACAGGTATGCTGGTCAATGTATTTCAATGGGGTTTTGAACTTAGATGCATAAAATGTTTTTTTAATGGGATATCATTTTAAAAAGTTTTGGTTTTTTTCCATTCATGTGTAGACTAGAAGTGGTAACAACAGCACATCCTTTGCCCTTTTATTAAGTGAAGCTCAAAGTTGAGCAGAGCTGCTTCTGTGTTTAGCAGCTTCTCAGCTGCAGATAATGATAGTATGAAATTGTATTTTCTTTTCTTATAACCATTATCAAAAACTGAGAAGCTGCCAAACACAGAAGTAGCTCTGCTTATTACTTGGTATTACTTGGTATTTTGGGGCATAAGAAGGCTGGTTGCCTGAATGCCTAAAGGCTGAAAATGCTGAAAAAAAGTTATCTTGGCAGGGATATAGGATTTCCTTTCCAATGTTGGGTTTTACATCACTAAATTTAAGTATGTCCTTTACTGAGCAGTAGTGCAGCATGCCATGATCGGACATACATGGGGAGGTGGTCAGTCACAATTGCCGGTGCCTGGTCCCTCAGCAGTCATTTTCACTTGGCATAGATCTATTGTGTTGCATGTAGGGTTATGTACACCTGATAGGCTGCTGATGCACATGTGACCTAGGGTCGAACTACAACTCCTCCGCAAGCCCCCTCTGTAGCCCTCCAATATTCAGTTTTCTATGTGCATCTGTAACAGGCTGCAGCATTTCCCTAAGCTCCAGTGCAACAACAGACTTAAAGGTATTTATAGTATTTGCTTACTTATCTGCACAGACAGTGTTCTAGGACACTACAAATGCAGTAGGACTAACTAGAAGGATTTTTTTTTAAAGAAAAAATGCAAGTTGAACATATGTTATTTTAAACAAGACAGACTGTGTCATAAAGGGTTGTGCTTATCTAACAACTGTATCAACAGAGAGGGATTTGAGTTGAATTTAGAAAGCAAGTATGAGCCAGCTGCTAACTTAAAAGGACTGCCAGCCTGACTCCTCCCTTTCGAGTGAGGATATCCGGCTCATTACTCATGTGTAGTCCCTGCTTCAGCATCTGCACAATGGCCAAAAGGCACAGCAACTAACAGCAAGAAATTCCTGCCTTAATCAGGGAATAAGAACAAGAACAATTGAAGTGGCTGTTCAGCCTATCGCCTTCCTCATGTAGTGGGGCGATGGGGCACTGCCCCTCATCCATCTTTATTTTATCTCCTCAAAGACTGGCATGAAATCTAAGAAAATCCCCCCAGGTCCATAAGCGCTGGCTCAAGCGCTGAGATACTCAATGCTTTTAAGCAAGCCTAACCTGAAATATCTGCAGAGGTGACCGCGGCTGCTTTGAGCCATGAGGTTGACACAGGGCAATTAAAGATGGAACTGGCTTGTTGTTTACCCTTCTCTTCCATTTTCACAGCCATCCCCTCACTGCTGCACTACTGTGCATGTGCCCTACATGCATCCAGCGCATGTGTGGAGGGGTTATTACACTCGCGCATGTGCAATACCTCCCAAGCCATCTTAAGAGGGGCAGACAAACCTTGCGCATGCGTGACTTAACTGCGCATGTGCAAACCGCTTGATCTCACCATCTTAACAGGGGCAATGGCTAGATCTGAATGTGAAGCTTAATTTATTGCAAAACCTTGAATCTGAGCCCATATAATGGATGTGGGCAGAGGTTGGTATGGGCTAAGTTAATGATTAAAAACCAAATCACTCTCCAGCTTACAAAGGCCACATTTAAAGGAATAAAGCACTATTTAAACAAGCGCATTACATTTAAAGGGCCAGCACTCCCAAAAGTTAACTGCCACCTGTAACTCACTCATACTACCCAGACCTTGAGACAGGTCACAGTACAGGTTAGCGGGGGAGGGGACACTGAAGAACAAAATAATTGAATAAATAAATTGATATATACATAAGTGAGGTTAACTGTTCCCTTCACCATGCTGTCTTGCAGATGTCAGCATCAAGGGAGTGCCCATCCTGCAAGGTACCTCTACTACCTCAACAGAAGGGGGGCCATTGTGCCCCACTTGTGAATTAGATGGCCCTGACTGTCACAAATGCACTCTGCAGGTCATGCCCTCTCCTCCCATAGTGCCAACCTTGAAGTGCAATAGTGTGAACAGGAGACAAATTGGGTAACCTTCCTGTCTGTTTTGGGCCCAAATCACCTACCAGCCTCGAGTCCTGGGGGTCAAAATGTGAACCTTATGCCAGCATATCCAGTTAACAGGCTCAGATATATATTCTCTTTGGGGAAATGTAATATAATCTGTTACCCAGTGGCACCCAGCCAGGTTCCCAAAATGTACCCTTTCGACTCAGTATGAGATCTAGGTATATTCTTACATTTTTGCCAGATAGTAACACCCTTTTGAGCTCTTAACAGCTGTCAGAATTAAACACTGGTTCAGCATTCACATGCAAAAGAAAACTTAGAAAACACAGGCAGAATTTGAAGGAAAATATTGTTTACTACAAATTGTAAAATAGGTAAAATATCAAACACAGAACATGTACATCAATAACTTACAGTCAAAATAATTGGGAAATTACAGAACAAAGAAAGACGACTGAAAAATACTTAAAAGTTCTTGCTTAGCAAGATGTTATCTGAAGTGCCTGTTTTAAGTCTAGCGACAAAAATCTCACTGCTATCGAGTCCAGTGATAAAAAGCGATGTTTTCCTAGATGCCTGACCATTTCAAAAGCCATCTCCCACCCCCTTGGTGAGGTTACAGTTAGATCCTCCCATACTTAGTTTCTACTGTGGAGATCAGCAGTTAGCAATTTTTAAAATATGAATCTCTTTCATCAAAGCCTCTCCTTTGATCTCTCTTTGCTGGTTTCCTGTTTTGCAAGAATGATTTTAGGTTTATGACATTAACAACAATCTGTAACCAAATTGCTCTTCCTGCAGGATCATAACATTTTATGAACTCTCATCTCTTAGCATATGGCAGGAAGTCCTCTGTTAAGGAAGAAAAGGAAACCTTTGATAAGTTTTCCCCCAACCAGCTTTTATGACAGCCAGCAGCTTTAGTGACACTGACACCTTTGAGGACAAAGGTCAAGCCTCTTGCACACTGGCTTACTTGTGTGCCAAGCATACAGTCCCAAATACATATACATTTATTTAAAATACAAATATGATATATATAACAATAAGCAGGTGGCAGAGCATCACACTGACCACCAAATGGATGCCCATAACTCTGGAAGGGCAGGAACAAGTAGCTCCTGGCACATCGACCCGGCCATGGTTGCCCTCCAAAAGGCCACAGCAGCCATGATGGACAGCCAATGGAATTTCATGCTCCTAGTCCTGGAGTGTATGCCCAATATGAGTAATCCAAGAACATATCATGGAATAATGCCCACACCTATTCCCACCCCACATGCGGGGAAGCTTAAGACCATCAGTCAGACAAGAGCACTAACCCTTCCCCCCCACAGGAATTAGAGGACAATCACAACACCTCTATGCATGGGAATAACAATGAAAAGGTTGAGGACATACTCTCGCATCATGATAGTGAACATGAATCTGATCAGTAATCAGAGATAGTAGGGGCCCCAGTAGCACCTGAGGTTCCCTCCATTGCCTTAAAGCTATTCTTTGTCAAGAACATTACAGATCTGATCCTCTCAATCCACAACATGCTGGGGTTCAGACAACTGCCACCACCACCTGACAGCGAGCTGGACCCAATGCTGCAGCCACCACCGAAGATCCCAGTACTTCTTCCCAGTATGTTCCATACTAAAAGACATTATTACGAAGGGGTTGGAGGCAGTGGACCCTGCCAGATTGCCAGAAAAGAGATCTCTGGATAGACTGTATTCTTTACAGGAGGACTGCCTAAATACATGGTGCACTGCATCAAAAATTGACCCCAAAATAGAAGAGCTCAATAAGAAAACGGTCCTTCCAGCAGAGGGTACAGTAGCCCTGAAGGACCCAGTGGACAAGAAGGTGGAAGAACTAGTAAAGAAAATGCATGAAATGATGGGCCAATCAGTCAGAACTGCCACAACCACAATATATGCGGCACGAGCCCAGATCAGGTGGCTTGACAAAATTGCCAAGAGTCTCACACCAAAATCACAAGAGGCACAATTACTGAAACAAGCTCTGCAAGCAGCCAGATACATAGGAGACATGTCCATAGACGCCCTTAAAATGAACACCAGGACAGTGGCAGTAACATATAGAGCAAGAAGAAACTTATTGCTCAAACTGTGGGATGTGGACAACAAATCAAAAGCTAGGTTACTCAAACTTCCATTCAAGGGTGATAGACTGTTCAGAGATGGGCTCCATGAATTCCTATGATGCCGAGGTCAGGGAACATACACAGAAGGGGATAAGGACATGTGATACTTGCCATCCCACATCCCAGCCCTATTGATCTCATCCAGATAGGAGGTTTCACAGCTGCTTTTGAGACAAGAAGAGCACAACCCAAAACAGGTACAACTACCAAAATAAAGGGCATAGCTCATACAGATGAAGAGAAACTTCTTCCAGAGGAAGATTCACCAGCCAAAGAGGAAGGTCCACCAGGAGAACCTTTCAATGACTACTTCAGAGCTCTGGCAGTATCACAACCTCATCACCCGCCAACCACAACAAGCAACCCCCCAGTTGGGGGGAGGCTTCAGCAATTCAGCTCGACCTGGGCGGCAACAACTTCAAACAGATGGGTGAATGAGGTAATAACTCAGGGGTATGCAACAGAATTCCAGCACACACCAAACAGAAACAGGGTGGTGGTCTCACCAGTGTCAAAAAGACAATGCCCAGCACAAGAAATACAGAACATCTTAGACAGACTACTGTCAACAAACACAATCTAAAGAATGCCACATTCTGAAGCTGGCAGGGGAGTCTATTCAATCTTCTTTTTGGTTCCAAAAAAGACAGAAGACTTCTTCCCAGTACTGGACCTCAAGTACGTAAACAGATTCATAACCAAAAAGTGATTCAAAATGGAGATAATAAGATCAACACTCAGGTCATTCAGGACAGAGGATTTCCTTACATCCATGGACCTGAAAGATGCATATCTCCACATACCAATGCGCCCATCACACAGAAAATACCTCAGGTTCCAGATTCTGGGACAACAGCTCCAATACAAGACCTTTCCATTTGTTCTTGCATCAGCACCACAAGTTTTTACAAAAATGTCGGTGGTACTAGCAGTGAAACTAAGAGAGGAGGGAGTGCACATCATTCCCTACCTTGATGATTGGCTCATCAGGATGAGGTCCTACCAAGACTCGGAGAAGGCAACATCAAGAACGCTACAGGCCCTGAGAGACCACAGATGGGTAGTAAATAGGGGAAAAAACTGCCTAACTCCATCCCAATGCATAAAGCACCTAGAAGCAAGGATAGACACAGGGGCAGGCCTAGTCAGACCAACCCAAATGAGAGTAGACAACATCACAAAACTGACAAACCATCTGTTAGACACCACAGCTCCGACCATAGCTCAAGTATCGCAGCTCCTGGGATGCATGTCATCATGCATCGATCTGATCACCTGGGCGAGGTATAACATGTGACCCCTCCAGATGTTACTACTACGGTACAGGTCACTGACAGAAGACAACATGCAAAAAAAAATAAAAATGACAGACAGGGTCAGGATATCACTGCATTGGTAGATGAACACCCAACATCTCTGCAAAGGAAAACTCCTAGATATAATGCACGATGCCAAAATAGAAACAGATGCATGTCTATGGGGATGGGGAGCATCCATGGAATACAAATCAGCCCATGGCCAGAGGTTAATCAAGGAGAAGAAAATGCCAATCAGTGTGCTGGAGAGGAGGGCGGTGAACAATGCGCTCCTAGCCTTCCATCCACAAATCGCACACAAGTCTATACTTATATGCTCAGACAATAGAGCGACAGTGGCATAAATAACCAAGCAGGGGGGTACCAAGAGCATCAGTCTCCAATAAGAGACATGTGCACATTACAGCTATTCACCTGGTGGTCAAGCTGAACATGATAGCAGATTGGCTAAGCCGAGAACAGATAAATCCAGGGGAATGGCAACTCCAGCCTCACATATTTCAAAAGATCCAGAGAAAATGGGGCACAATAATCATGGATCTCATGGCGACCAGCAAGAACACCCACTCCCCCAAATTCTATTCCAGGTACAAGGAACCGCAATCAATGGGGGTGGATGCCCTATCGATACCATGGACACACGACTATGCCTACATGTTCCCACCATTTCCTTTAATAATGCAGGTACTCTCAAAGATCCATCAGTCCTGGAGGATAATAATACTGGTGACACCTCACTGGCCAAGAAGGGCATGGCTTGCAATGATCACAGTGATGGCTATGGACAGAATGACCCTATCAACATGACCAGACATATTAGCTAGCCCAGCTAACTCATCCCAATCCTGACATCTGAGACTCATGGCCTGGCTCCTGAAAGGGAGAGACTGCTAAAGGTAGGGTACCACGAATCTGTTATCAATATCTTGATTCAATCATGGTGTAATACCACTACATCAACCTATGCTAGACAGTGGAAAATATTTTCATCCTGGTGCGCCTCAAGGGGGCCCCTACTGGAAGCACCATCAATATCGGACATCCTACTGTACATACAGCAGGGACTTGACAAGGGGATGGCTGCTGCTACCATGAGGGTCCAATTGTCAGTAATAGAAGCAGTAACGGGCCCTGTAGACGGGGTCAGTTTGGGTTCTCACACAGACATTATTTGTTTTCTTAAAGCAGAATCCAATTTACGCTGGCAGGTCCGGCACAGCATACCCCCATGGGACCTAATGCTAATATTGAATGCTCTTACTGAGATTCCCTTCGAGCCAATATCAAGTATCGAAGTATACTGGTTGAGACTAAAGACGGCATTCCTGGTGGAGATAAGCTCCGCCCACAGAGTCGGAGAACTGATGGCTTTTTTTTGCAGAGAACCCTTCACCACCATCACAGAGCAAGGCGTACTACTACGAATGGTGCCTTCGTTCATCCCCAAAATCAACTCCAAATTACATAAGGACCAAATCATTGAGCTTCCAACCTTCTTTGAGGAGTCCGCAGATAAATGAGAAAGAGCCCTACACAAATTGGATGTCAAGAGAACACTCCAAGTGTATATCGATAGAACAGCACGAATCAGACACACAGAGAGACTGTTTGTGATTGCGACTGGTCATAAGAAAGGGTCAGCAACAGCAAGGGGCACAATAGCAACCTGGATAAAGAGGGCCATAAGAGAGGCAAGACACAAAGTCCCACCCATGGGAATAAAAGCTCACTCAACCAGGGCAGTTGCAACATCCTGGGCAGAAAGAAACACAGCAACAGCACAGGAGACATGTCCGGCAGCTACGTGGTCCACAATACACACATTTGCTACACACTACAGCTTGGACACACAACTACCACTAAGGAACACTTTCGGACACAAAGTGCTATTGAGTGTCACGTGGTAGGCTATGCCTCCAGAACAGCTCCCCCCCACCCTAATTTAGGTACACTGCTTCTTACAGACCCTAAGGTGAGGAATGGGAGTGTCATGGATATACAGGCAACACAATGGTAGTTTACTCACCTGGTAAAGGTGATTGTGTAACTGTATATCCATGGCACTCCAGCCCACCCAGGGGAACAGAATACAGGTGGAATTGGACTATGAATATTACAGCAATGACTGTCATATTTAGAGTATAGTTGTTAGAAAATCTATAGCCAGACTAGATGTAGGCCCTGCAGGGGCACACTGCAATGTGTCTTAGTACAATTATAATAAAGTAGATTGTTGAGAATTATGGTAGCCTCATATATCGTCTGTGCATGAAGAATAACAAACTTTTTACAGCTATGGAAATATCAAAACTGAATATTGGAGGGTTACAGAGGGGGCTTGTGGAGGAGTCATAATTTGACCCTAGGTCACATGTGCATCAGCAGCCTATCAGGCATACATAACCCTATGGTGAAGAATGGGAGTGCCATGGATATACAATAACACAATCACCTTTACCAGGTGAGTAAACTACCATTTTATATCCCCCCACCACACACACACTATCCCATTTTACACATTTTCTCCTACTTTGTATCCCTTTTAATCTGTTTGATTGCTGCTACTCTTTCCTTTTTAAATGGAAACCATAAACCTTTTTTCACATTTTATGCATTTTATTCACCAGTCTAGTTTCCACTCCCAGCAGTTGTCTCATTCCTCTGAGTGTGTTTCAAGTGTTCCCTACACCGACAACCACCTAGATTGTTAAAAATCATTATTTTGTTTTATTTTGCCTCCAGCACCACAATAATTATTATTTTCATTAGTTGTCCAGTTTCTTACCTGTGTGCTCACTCTCCTATTCATCCTCTGGAGTGGGAGGTGTGGAACAGGAATTTGTTCTGACTGCTGTGGTGATCTTATCAACTGAGTGCTGACCACAAAGATCGCCTGTCCCAGCTGCACACCCAGTGCCACCTCAAGCAGGTGGACTGGCGAGACAACACTGTGGTTCAAATGGGGATGGGTGGATGGAAACACCCGGTAAGGAGAGGCAGGAGACAATCTATAAGTTTGATGCCTGACGGGCTTTATTCATATCACAGGGGAACGTAGACATGGTCACAAGGGAAGAATGGGACCAAACCTCAGAAAAACTCTCCAGGGTTGCCGGAATACTTGTGTCACAAAAGGACCAGACTTTGCTAAGCTCTTCCCTGGCATAAAACCTCAACCAGGGCTGCCAAGGATGAAGAACACAAGACTTGGTGAAGAATCCACCTGAAAGGAGTGCCAAGAGTGAAGATTCTGTTGCCATTTCCCAGGCACAAACCCTCGTCCAGGGCTGCCAAGGTTCAAGAACACGAACTGCTGAAGTTTTCTGGCACCAACCCTCAACCAGGGCTGCCAGAAATGAAGAACACAAGACTTGGTGAAGAATCCATTTGCATGGATTGCCAAGGATGAAGAACACGAACTGCTGAAGCTTCTTTGGTAAGGATCCACCTGAAGGATCACCAAAATCGAGCTGGATCCCAGAAAACCACATGGCGCATGCAGGACAGAACAAGCAAGAAGGATAGGCTGAAAGGTGAAGATCTGGATTCCAGCAGTTCAAAACCAGAAAACAATAAACCGGCAGATACGAACACACTTTAGCCATGACAGACTTGACTTTCGGCAAACGACTGGGAGTGACAGTCGAGGCTTCTTCCAAGGCGTTTCACTTCCAAGCTGACTGAACCAGAAGGAGAACCAGGATCCAGTGGACATGACTCACACCAGCGAATGCTGACCTCATCTTGTGGCGGACGACAGGGAAGGAAGATGCTGCGAAGTTCTTCACTGGCTGAAGACTGCTTTGGAGAAGAATCAGCTGTGGCAGAAGATTGAGCCAACGCAACTTTGCACTGAACACTGATACATCTATTTTGCACTAAACACTGGAATTCAATAGTTGTAGGGACAATTGTTCGTTGCAGGGGCAATTTGCCTGGAACAGGGACAAATTGCAGAAATCTGGGGCAATTGTTAGTTGCAGTGGCAATTTGCCTGGAGCAGGGGCAAATTGCAGAAATCCTGGGCAATTGTTCATTGTAGGGATAAATGACCACAATCCCAGTACCATACAGTCTTGGTGCTTTTGTAATCAACACAACATTTCAAATGCTTAAGTAATAAACAGTTTGTATAGACAGTACATCAGCTGACAGTCATTCAATAGCAGATTGTGTACTAAGCACCTCTTGGTTGAACCCCTCAAGCTTCTGAGTTCTCCTCCACTGGAATCTGGCTACCCCTGAACATCCTGAGCACAATGCCCTTTTTTTTCTCCAGGCCTTCCTTGCCATCTTTATTACTAGCCCCTCTGTCTTTTATGGCCTCTCTGCTGGAGCCCTTTAATGTGGGCCTTTCTGTTAGACCCCTTTAACTGGCTACCCAGCCTATACAGTGTGTCTCTCTCTCTACTGGGCCCCTTTCTACCAGGCCCCTTTAAGTGTTGTGGGGCTTCCTTTAGCTGGATCCCTTTACTATGGCCTTTCTGTTGCCCCTTTTAAATCTTCTGGGCCTTGCTGCCTGTTTAAATGATTATCTGGCCTGATTGAGGCCTAACCGCCAGTCACCCAAGGCTTGCCCCACCTTAAACCCACCCACCTACGAATATTGTAGTAATCCCCTTTAAGGTCTTTGGGTAGGCTCCTCCCCATGGGCATCACTGACCCCAGAATAATTAATCTAGTAGGGCCCTTTCCCTCCCGGTCCCACGATGGCACCTCAGCACTTTAAACAATTAAAACACATTTTTTCCTGCTGTTTAAACATTAGGGCAGCCAGCACTCTTCAACAATTGCCTGGGTGAAGCAGCTATAAGGAGGAGGGAGGTTCTTGCTGGCAGAGGGAGGGATCACGACAGAATCGGAGGTGGGCAACAAGGGGCCTCTGGAGAGCCAACAGCTTCTACCAGTGATGTGGCTCTGGCAATGCAGCCAGCAAGGAACCGGAGTGCTTATTTTAATTTTAAACAAAAGGGCACATGGGGCACACACCACTGCAGGGAATCAGTTCTTTTCCTTTTTTTCATGTCTCCCGACTGCCGGATTCAACCGCACTAAGGAGGACATCAGATGGGAGCTGCAATTCTTCACTGGCTGGAGGATGCCACCAGGCAGAGTCGAGGGGACTGGCTTCATACTGACCAGGTAAGTCCAGGATCCCTGCCTGCACTGTCTCGGTCCACATTTCTCCACAGCCAGCCCGAACTCTCCTCGAAAAATGGCTGTTTTCTTCTTAAAAAGCACTCGGGTTTTAGATCTCGAACCCCGAGCCTGTGCCCCAGCCAACGGCCTGGATATTTTGAAATGGGCACCATGTGCTGGACAAGGGCAGCAGTCCCAGTGTGTGGGTGCCCACTCTTGTGCTGCCTGCTCCAAGTGGGTGGTGGTGGTTTGGAACAGAGCAGCAAGCAGGCAGCAGTGAGAAAAAAAAAACACTTTTCTTTCTTTTCTTTTCCTTTCTGCCTTGCCTGGCTATAGTGGGGGGGGGGGCACTACCAAGGGGTCCTTCTAACTGCTGCCCCTGAGCCCACAACAGCAACAGGGCACCCCAGGGCACACTGCCTGACGATAAGCACCCCATTTCTGTAGTGCCCCCATACTTTGGGGCATTACACTACCTTCCTGAGTTGCTTTATTTTGGTATATGCTCATCTTACCTCACACATGTTCACGCCAGGTCCTACAGAGTTCAGCTGATATCTAGCTGTGTCCGTTCTCACTTGCACCTCACCTCACCTACAGTTTCCTGATCATGTCTGGACAACAGTTGGTTATTTGCTTTTATTTTCTTCTGCAATTAATGTATTTATTGTGTTTTTTTTTCTTTTTTCCTCTGGCTTGTAACTAAATATATTATAAATAAACGCATGTGTTATACATTGTGTTGTCATATATTCATTATTCAGAATGATAAAAACTACTTTCTCATAACTTAAGCATATTTTGAACTGCACCAAATCTGAATGTAACCCCTAGGGGGCGCTATCCTAAGGGCTACTACCCCTGCCTGCCCTAACTGTGACAGGGTGAGGGGCCCAGATCCGTTGGCGGGTGCCTTCACCCAGAGGTCGGGGTTAGAGTAGTCAAGGTTGACTTGGTCACAGCCCTCTGGGTAGCTGCAACCCCCCTTTCCTCCCACTAGTGGCCCACACAGTTTAGTTACAGTGTCTTTACCATAGACACTTACCCCCCCCGGTTCAATCCATTAAGCTCACTCCGGGGACCCTCTGAAAAGCAAGGTACAGTTACACAATAGTTACTGTGCAGTGTATGAAATCACCATTAATACACAAACTAGCCAGGGTACTTTTGTAAACCAAGCAATCTGATTTATTTAAGGGGAGATAACAAGGACCAGGGGGAATCAGGGTGATTAGCTTACCACTACACTATATGCGTATTTACCTAAAGCTCTGTGCACAGGCCTAACCTATAAATTACTGTCTATGGGTACCCAAGCCCTAAAGGCTAGTTCCTCGATGTAGCAGGTTGGGGCCCTGACACAAATGAGCAGTTAAATTCCTACGAAGATTTGAGGGAGCCAGCAGGCTCAGTTAATATGGTCAGCAAAGTAACCAGAAGATCTTGCCCTCGCTAGGAATCTTTAACAGGGAGCTACCCTGATTTAGTACTCACGACTCCAGAAGGAAAATGCTCTCACGTTACATGCAGGGCTAAGCCAGAACTTCAGATACTTCTCCACCATTTACAGTGGCGTGAAAAAGTATTTGCCCCCTTCCTGATTTTCTCTATTATTGCATATTTGTCACACTGGATGTTTTCAGGTCTTTAGACAAAATATAATATTAGATAAAGGGAACCTGAGTGAACAAATAACACTTTTTTTTTTACTTATTTCATTTATTTAATGAAAAAAGTTAACCGACACCAACTGGCACTGTGTGAAAAGTAATTGCCCCCTAGTTAAATCAACCCAATTAAAGGGATAATTAGAGTCAGCTGATTGAACACAGCCAGGCTTGATTACAGCCAGCCCTGCTCAATATAAACCTCACTTATTTTGGCCCTTACCATCAGAGTCACGTTGCCAGCACAAAGATTCAACAAGCACATTATGCCATGATCAAAGGAAGTTCCTGAAAAGATCAGAAAAATTTGTTGCCCTCTATCAGTCTGGAAAGGGTTACAAAGCTATTTCTAATGCTCTGGGACTCCATCAAACCACAGTGAGAGCCATAATCTCCAAATGGAGAACACTTGGAACAGTAGTGAACCTTCCCAGGAGGGCGGCCTGCCAAAATTACTCCAAGGCGCAGTGTAAAATCATCCAAGAAGTCTCAAAGGATCCTAAAACAACATCCAAAGAACTGCAGGCTTCTCTTGCCTCAGCTAAGGTCAGTGTTCATGACTCCACAATCAGAAAGAGACTGGGCAAAATGGGCTTCATGTGAGAGTAGCAAAGGCGGAAACCACTGCTAACAAGAAGAACATAAATGCTCATCTCTCATTTGCCAAAGCACCTGGATGATCCACAAGCCTTTTGGGAAAATGTTCTATGGACAGATGAGTCAAAGTGGAACTTTTGAACAACATGGATCCTATAATGTCTCTGTAAAGCAAACACAGCATTCCACAGTAAGAACACCATACCAACAGTCAAACATGGTGGTGGTAGTGTGATGGTGTGGGGATGCTTTGCTGCCTAAGGACCTGGATGACTTGCCATAATTAAAGGAACCATGAATTCTGCTCTGTACCAGAAAATTCTTAAGGAGAATGTCCAGTCATCCTTCCGTCAGCTGAAGCTGAAGCGTAGTTAGGTCATGCAGCAAGACAATGATCCAAAACACAAAGCAAGTCCACATCAGAATGGCTAAAAAAGTAAAATTAAAGTTTTGGAGTGGCCTAGTCAAAGTCCAGACTTAAACACAGTAGAGATGCTGTGGCAGGACCTGAAGCACGAGCAGTTCATGCTCGAAAACCTACCAAATGTTACTGAATTAAAGCAGTTCTGCCAGGAAGAGTGGGTTAAAATTCCTCCACAGCGATGTGAAAGACTGATATTGAATTATAGGAAGTGTTTGGTTGCAGTCATTGCAGCTAAATGTGGCATAACCAGTTATTAAGTGTAAAGAGACAATTACTTTTCACACAGTGCCAGTTGGTGTTGGTTAACTTTTTTTCATTAAATAAGTGAAATTAAAGAAAAAAAACAAGTGTTATTTGTTCACTCAGGTTCCCTTTATCTAATATAACATTTTCTCTAAAGACCTGAAAACATCCAGTGTGACAAATATGCAATAATAGAGAAAATCAGGAAGGGGGCAAATACTTTTTCATGCCACTGTATATGGAAAATAACAGAGGGGTACCATACCAGGCAGCTGCTCCTATGACCCGGCCAAATTTACAGCTATCGGGAGTCTCACTGCAGCTTCCACTCTCCTGACAGACTGAGCACGATTCAACAGATTCTCCAGTCCTCTACAGGTTGAGCCTGGTAGGTAGATGTGCTTTTACACAGCCTCCTCTGGTCGCCGACTCACGGATGCAGTCCGAAGCTCGCTGGCTATTCAATCCAGCCAACTCAGGCCTTTCACGTGCTTCCTGCGCGAACACTCAATGGCGCAGGAGCCCAGAGCTCCTTCCTCGCTCACAGCCACAACGTCTCTCTATTCGGGTGCTACCCGACTCTATAGGTGGGCTGCAGACGCTAGTCACTTCACACTGCCCCCATTGGTGCAAACAAGGTGCCATAATCCAGACTTGACTTTCCAGAATTACTAACTGAGTCTACATTGGTCAGCAGGCTCCATCGAGAGTCTCGATCCTGGTTGGTCGCCAGTTACTATTTCAATCACCCCCTACCCCTGTTGGACCCTTCAGAACATCCTGGTCCAAAATGGAGGGGCACAGCACACACAGTCTCAGCTGCAAAAGAAACAGGTTAAACAAACTATAATCCCACCAACGGGCTAGCTAGTTATGCCCAAACAGTTAAATCTTTCAAAAGGGGCTCCCCCTGCTCATATAGCAACTGCCAAATTGGTTTGATTTACCCGTGGCTCAGGTGGGACTCGTGCAGGGAAACACCAGTCTCCCCCATACCAGCCCACTGAACCCTGCAAGCAGGCAGCCCTTAAAGAGGCAGTACTGCAGGCTTTAAAAGCCTCACAACGCCCGCATTTTCACGCCATGGCAGCGAACACCAGTTAGGCAGGGAGCATTAGGCAAGCTCCGGGAAGGCTTTTAGGAACCCCCATTTGTAAGGGGGTTACATGAAAGATGCACTGTTTCACATTATAACTTACAGGTGAAACTACCTGAAATCAGACTTAACTTTGGAAAGGGAACTGCCGCTGGGAAAGATCCATCTAGGCCCTGATATGAAGGTTACTTTGAAGAAACAGTGCATGCAATAAAAACCACACACAGCAACTATTTTGCTTTCCCCCAAAACAATAAAAATAGCCAGTCTGAATTAGATCTCATACTATTGCATTGTTCAACCCTCACACACCTTGGGGCAAAATGGATGTTCTGGTCTCTCGGTTTAAACACAACCTGCCTATAACTTGACAAATGTATGTTCATCTGAACCCAGGTTCCCCTTTTGTGATGATCCCTACCTTCCTGATTCTTACATTGTTATGGCCTGATTAGCTGATATGAACTAACTTTACTAAATCTTTTGCGTTACTGTTAACCAACTGTCATGAAGAAGTGCAGCCTATCTATTACTGTTTGTTATACCAAATTACCTATTACTACTTGTGTCAAATTTTGTTTCTCCACAATTGTTGCATGCAAGACTGAGTGGCTTTCAATATCTGCAGTGATGCCTCTCACCAGAGGTTGTGATGAACTGTAAACTTAAAATGCAGTAAAATAGAAGTTAAAAAAAAGGACGGCAGAAAAATGTTTGGGTTGTTTCCGTTCATTTTCCAACAATGGAGCTGAAATGAATACCTATGACTATCCCAGAGGCAGCGGCACAAACAGGATTTATTCTTTTTTTGAGGGGATACCCTTTTATAGGCACCCCTAACAAAACAAAACAGTTTTTTTATAAATTCAGAGAAGCATAATTTAGAAAATATTTATTTTGGGTTGCTACTTATTTGTTGTGAAGACACACTGACCTGAAACTTGTTACCAGGTGTGATTTAGGAGCACAGGGAGATTAGTGACATACTAAGGATTACACAGTATGCAAGTGGCAGTTTAGAGATTTACACCCACATCTGTTCTGACTACAGAATCGCAGCCTGCTGCCCTAACCTCTAGGCTGCATTGCCTTCAACTGCATAACAGCGACTATGTTGCTTTAAAGAGCCAGTGTACTGATGTGGATATACATAATTCCTGACCCTATCCCCAAATGTTCAGTTGCCTATGGAATGTTTGGTGTGTACTTATTTTCTTGTTTTACAAAGTATTTATTAGTTTTAATATTTTATTACACTTCCCTGTCCCATGCCATTCACAATAAAATACTGTATTCTAATTGATGTCCTGGGAGGAATGGTGTCAGTCAGCTGCTGATATCTCCAGTTGACAGAGAAGCCTGTCTGACATGGGAGTGGACCTGACACTGAGTTTTCTTGTGTCAGATATTGTGAAAACTCATATGTATGTGTATGTGTGTGTGTGCGTGTGGGGGGGGGGAGGGCAGTCGACCCAGACTTTATAAGGAAAACAGCTAATGTGGTGGTAGACTGCAGTATGTAAGTTTGTAAAAAAAAAAAAAATGGAATTATTCACCAGCTTAACTTTTCTTTTTTGGTCAGTGGTTCAAATGAGTAATGAAGTGTACCAGTTTCTTTGAGACTGATAACTACTTTGGCTCACTTGGTCAGACTTAGTTCAAAAGTTCAAATCAAGATTAAAAGACAGGCACCATATAAATGAATCTTACCCAAACCATGTATAATTCAAAGGAATACATGGAGTATTAAAAATATACCTGCAACAACAAACCATTAGGAAAGTAACTTGTTTTAAAATTCCCAGATAGTGTGCACAGGTTGTCAGCTTTCCTCCAACAAGGACACTTACTGTGCAACTGCCTGGTGGGCAGGACAAGCAGTCCTTGCCAGAGCCCTGATAAAAACAAGCATTTGTCAATGCCGAATGTTTGCTTGCTGGCACTGGCATTGGTAGTGTAGAAGTTACAGAGCTACATAATAGGAATGGCAGAGAAGTATTGAACTGAAGCCAACCCCACCACCACCCTGCAGAGAGTGACAGGCACTGGGGTGTGCCTTTGGGTCGTCAGGCATAATGACCATGCCATTTCACCACACCCTACCCTGCAGACACTGACAAGTGTCACGGTGTGCCAGGGTCTTTGGCCCTTATCGCACCATTCCATCAGGAAATATGGTGAGATGGAGTGCGGTATACGAGACACAGAGAGGCGTTTGGGTCTGAAGAGTCCAAGGCACACCTTGATGCCTCTCACTGGCTGCAGGGTGTGGTTGGGGAGTGGAATGGTATGAGCATTACAGGCAAAAAGTCTAAGTCACACCCCTGATGCCTGTCATTCTCTACAAGGAGTGAGGCGCTATAGTTGGAAACCCTAACGCCTCAGGCATTCGTTGGTATTTTCACTCCAAATTTTCAACATGGTTTTTTTGTGACCCCCACCTCATGAACAGTGGCAATATCAGTTTGTTAGCTGAAAAATGTTTTTGCACAGTGACTACGGCATTTGGCACCACAGGTGCAAAAACACATTCCGAACAGGATGTGAAAAATGACAGTGGTACTGTTCATGGGGAGGTGTAAAAAATAGCAATGTTGAAAATCTGCTGCGAAAATCTTAAAAAAACTGGTGAAGTCATGAGCGTGCGTAGAAACTGTGCTACGCACACCCATAATGTAACTAGTTTGGGGATTTTTTTACAGCAGATTGTTAACACAGGCATTTGGGGACCTCCGATCATGAACAGTGTCAGTGTGATTTTCTTTATCTGTCCCGAACAATAATTTCCCACAGTGACCATGCATTTCTGCGCTGAAAGTGTGAAAACACATTTTGGCAATGTTGTGGAAAATGACAGCTGTACTGTTCATAAGGAGGTGTGGAAAAATGCCACTGGTGAAAATCTGGACTGAAAATATTACAAATTCATGAACTTACAAGGGTGCGTGGAAACTGCGTAATGCTCACTCGTAACACAGTCATTTTATGGAGTTTTGTCACCAAATTTTCAACATAGCCATTTTAAGACCTCTGCTCTTGACCAGTGTCACTGTGATTTTCTTAATCTGTCCCAAACATTGTTTTCGTACACCGACTATACCATTGTGTGCTACATGTGCGGAAACATATTTTGGGTGAGATGTGAAAAATGGTAGCTCTAGTGCTCGTAAGGAAGTGCGGTAAAATGGCACTGTTGAAAATCTGGTGTGCAAATATTACAAATTCGTAAACTTGCCAGCGTGCGTAGGAACTGTGCAACGTGCGCTCCTAAAACAGTCATTTTTGGGAATTTTTTCAACAAATTTTCAACATAGCCATTTTAACACCTCTTCTCATGACCAGTGTCACTGTGATTTTCTTAATGTGTCCCATACATTGATTTACAACACCGACTGCGCCATTATGCTTCATGGACAGAAACACGTTGTAGGCGAGATGTGAAGCAAACAGCTGTACTGCTCATGAGGAGGTGTGGTAAATAGCAATATTGAAAATCTGGAGTAAAAATATTGAAAATTTTCTAACTTACGGCGTGCATAGGAACTCTACAGCTGCGCTCGTAAAACAGTCATTTTAGGAATTTTTCACCAAATTTTCAACATAGCCATTTTAAGACCTCTGCTCATAAACAGTGTCACTGTGATTTTCTTAATGTGTCCCATACATTGATTTCGCACACCAACTGAGCCATTGTGCGCTACATGGGCGGAAACACGTTTTGGGTGAGATGTGAAAAATGACAGCTATACTGCTAATAAGAAGGTGTGGTAAAATGGCAATGTTGAAAATCTGGAGTGCAAATATTGAAAATTCATGACCTTACGAGCGTGCGTAGGAACTGCACAATGCACGCATGTAAAACAGTCATTTGTTTGAATTTTTCCACCAAATTTTCAAAATAGGCTTCTTGAGAGCCCACCTTATGAACACTGGCAGTGTTGTTTAACGTCCCGAAGGTGATTTTATGTAGTGACTGTGAAATCACCCTTTGGGCCCGAATAACGCCATGACAGTGACAGTATTCATGAGAGGGTCCCAAAACCCCATTTGAAAAATTTGGCAAAATTCCAAAATGCCCGAGATATGCAGCAAAGTTGAAAAACCCTATCTATTACATTATACAGCTTACCGGGCATTTCCTCAGTTCGCGGTCGGCTTTGAAGAGTGCAGACGTGTTCCTAGTCCACCAAGATCATCACGCCCGGACTCCGGAGTAAGTATGGGGTGAGGGAAGTGTGGGGAGGCAGGGTGCACAGTGGTGGGTGTGGGTGGGGAACACGGAGACTGCGAGGACCGTTTTAATTTACAGTTTTTTTATTATTAAGGCGGCGGGGACGTTTGCCGCTGGGGTGGGCTCCCAGCGTGGCAGCTGGAAAAACTGTTTGGGGGGCTGGAGCCGATGGGGATTAGGCACCCTATCGGCCATATGGGCTGTGCCATGCTGGGGTGGGCTCCCAGCGTGGCAGCTGTAGGACTGTTTGGGGGCTGGAGATGCGGGGTTTGGGCACCCCGTTGGCCATCAGGCGTGTGCCATGATGGGATGGGCTCCCAGCATGGCACCAGGAAAGCTTTTGGGGGAGGGCAGCGTGGAGCTGATGGGGCAATGGGCACCCCGTCGGCTATACAGTATGGGGGGGCTCGTCAGCACGCAATGTGCATGCATGCATGTTGGGGGGGGCTCTGCTCACTGAAGCGGAGCTCTCCCTTTCAACTGTATGCCACTGCATTTTCAACTGCTGTCATAGACAGCTGGAGCAGTGATTGGCACACTGAGACCACGCCTGCAAGCACACTGACTGAATTGGAAGAGGCTGACACACCTCTGGAAAACTCGGATGATGGCACTATGTTTCTTGCACATGCGTGCAAGCAAACTTAATAACAAAAGATCAGGAGCTGGGGTGGGGATTAACACCAGTGATACAACTACTATGCCCTTCACTTAAAGGAAAGTAGTATTCTGCTCTTGCTTAAATGAAAGATAACAACATGAAACCCCCTTTTAAACATTTCTATCTGTATGTCTTTATTTGAAATTGCACCTGTTTGCAATCTGCTCGCTAGATATACAAAAAGAGGAGGTGTTTGTCTGATATGCTAGGACTCTCACTTCCATTGATATCGTCAGCAGTAAAACACACACACACACACACACACACACACACACACACACACACACACACGCTGTTTTCATTTTGTTTTATTTATTTCCATAACAGATAGTGTTACATGGGGGAAACAGTACTGCCTTTTCAGAACTGGTGCTCAACTAGCAGATTAGAGTTAAACGAATTATTGCAGTGGATGTCACTGACTCCACAGACATCACACTGACGTGTTCTGGCTTCATTAGCACATCCTGTAGTGGGGGCTAACACAATCATGGGATTTAAAGGGGCACTGTCAGCTTTGTCTCTCATTTTTCATGAAAGGGTAGCCATTGTGCCTCTAGGCACATACATGTAACGCAATTACAATGGAATGTAACAGTACAGCCCAAAAACAAGGTTTTTACCAAGTTCGTTTAATATTTACATTTATCTCATTTCAGTCATCCCGAATTAAACTCCGATGTCCACCGGAAGCATATTCACAAGCAGAATGCGCGTCTGCTCCGGCGCGCGGTCCCAAGGTGCACTTTTTGACATGGCCATCGAGAAAGGACATTTACCCAACACATCTGGCCATAACGATTGTTTCCTTGCATCTAAATTAAAAAACCGAGCAGTAGTAATGCCACAAAATACATATTTAAGTGAGTGCTTAAATCATGCGCATACGGAACAGCTACAGGATAAAAAATCCCGTGCATGCACAAGAGCGGCACACTGTTTGCACACACGGGATATTGGCACCAGCTGTTCCGCATGTGTGTGATTTTCGGCACTCACTTAAAAATGTACTTTGCGGCATTACTACCACTCAGTTTTGTAATTTAGATGCAAAGAAAGAATCGTTATGGCCAGATGTGTTGGGTAAATGCCCTTTCTCAATGGGCATGTCAAAAAGTGCTCTTTGGGACCACGCTTCCAAGCAGACGCGTGCATTACTTGTGGATATGCTTCCAGGGCACATCGGAGTTTAATTCAGGACAACTGGAATGAGATAAATGTAAATATTACATGAATTAGGTAAAAACCTTGATTTTGAGCTGTACTGTGACATTCCAATGTGATTGCATTACATGTATGTGCTGAGATGCACAATAATTACCCTTTCATGAAAAATGAGGGACAAAGCTGACAGTGCCCATTTAAGAATGCATGGAATAGACATAAGGGAATCCTAGAGGTCAGGGGTAAGAGGCAACAGACTTCTAGGAAAACATAAAGTGAACTTACAAGCTCAAATAGGCAGACTGGGTGGGCGGTAAGCCCTTATCTGCCGAGAGTGTTTATGTATATATACTGTATATATCCTGTCTCAGTGGCTCCTCTGCAACTAGGGGACAGTGAAGACCTTGTAAAAAAGAGGAAAAAATATATGTGCACCTGAAGTAAACAAGTTTTATTTAAATGAACTTGGTGGTGCACTATATTTCTACTTTATTTCTATAAGCAGCGTGTGGTGTTAGTCTATTGTGCATGGATATGACTAAGAACACAGACACATTAATAAACACATCACAGTTATGGCAAGTGATCCAGTTGCCCCTGTGCATTAATTGGAATTGGTATTCTGCTTCTTGTGTCTTATCTGACAATAATGAAGCATCACGAGTGTCCAGTGTACAATAAAACACAATCAGTAACAAAGATATACAGGATTGTCACTTATTAGAAGGCCTTACATTATGCCATTATTTAGTAAATGGCATGTGTCAATATTTAAATGCAGTAGTTTAGATAAAAGCACTGAGTGCTTCGTATGTGAGCCCAACAGTTGAGATAATAAAACTAAAGGAATTATAGTTATAATTTTGCATGAAAAATATTGCACGTGTTGCACTAGAGGTTTATTTATTTTGTAAGTACTGAATGTTTGCTGTGCAGTTTCTGCTGTTTTTTTCTCCTTTTGGTTTATGTTAATGTGGAATCCTATTTATTCAGGTGTATGCATATGCAGTAGATTTGCAAATGAGGATGATGAGGATAAAACTACATTAATGAATAGAAATACCCTGTCTTCTGCTTTTTAGAAAAAAAAAATACGAATGGTGTTGTGAAATTACACAGTGTGACAGTAACAAGAATAACATCTCTTTGTTTCCCCCGCAATAAACTTCTGAGATGCAGTATCTTATCTTCAATAGAATCCTGCTTCCCAGGCAAAGTTAAGTTTAAATTTACAGCTAACAGTCTGGATTTCACAGAAGGAAAAGATCAAACGACTGTTCCTTTCACTGTGCTCAGCAGAGACCAATGATTTGCAGTCAGAAAACAGAAAGCAGTATTTATACCTAATGTGTCGTCTCAGCCCCTCTCCCCCAAAAAATAGTAAGTGTGCTTGGCAAACTCAGTTGCTAAAAATAAATACTGCTATTGACATCATAAATAATTTTCACACCTTGTAATGGAAAACACTGTTCGTCTATAAGGCAGTTCGGCACCAAGAAATTTCACTTGTCTATTTGACCTCTCTGCAGTTTGCATTCACCATTGGCAAAATACAACGGTATTATGTATTTTTTTTGGGGGGGGGACCTTGTTTATTGTTCAGGTAAAGTTAAGATATAATTTACAGCTAACAGTCTGGAATTCACAGAAAGAAAAGATCAAAATATTAAAACTTGAGAATATTACATATATATATATATATACAATCTGATTAGGAGAATCAGTGTATCATAGACTAACTCACTCACAAAAATATCAAAGTAGTGACACGTTACTACAAGATAGAATCAAATAATAACATGAGCTACTTGTTCAACATCTAGTGGGGGATATAGGCTGCCTTGTCAGGTTTACTAAAGATCTCAGATTCTAAAATAAAATCATTGCTCCTGTAACATCCAGTTCTGCTCCAAAGAGATTTAAGTGAAATTACACTGCATACAACCTTGTTTAAGTAATTCACCCTTCACCGTCCATCATTATTAATTAACTGTTAGCAATCAGATTCAAAGAAACCTACTAGAATTCTATAGTAAAACCAGTAAGGCCCTGGACAACAGAGATTCTGTCGATGTTATCTTTTTGGATTTCTCGAAGGCATTTGACAAGGTCCCACACGGGGAGCTTGTCGATGCCTTAATCAACCACGGGGTCCATGGGACGATAACACGGTGGATTATGGCATGGCTCTCCAATAGGAAGCAGCGAATAAGCATAACAGGTTCATATTCTGATTGGGCGGAGGTGACCAGTGGGGTGCCCCTGGGATTGGTGCTTGGCCCCTGCCTCTTTAATGTCTATATTTCCACACTAAATACTACAACTGGTGTATAGCTGTCCAAATTTGTTGACGATACTCGCATTGGGCATATTGTCAACAACCAAGAAGATAGAAAAACCCTACAAACAGCTCTGGGAGAGCTTAAATACTGGGCAAAAATGAAGAAACTAACCTTTAACATCGACAAATGCACAGTTATGCATTTCGAGAACAACAATACCCAGGCGCAGTACTTCTTGGGAGGGATGGCATTAAGAGCAGTACAGGATGAGCGAAATCTTGGCATCAGAATTAGCAATGACCTTAGCCCTAAATTGCATTGCGACCTTGTCATCAAAAAAGCTAGTAGTGTACTACACTGTATAAACAAGCGCGTACAGAGTAGAAATAGGGAGGTCATGCTGCCCCTGTATATCTCCTTGGTGAGGCCCCATGTCGAGTACTGCGCACAGTTTTGGGCACCTGGAGATAAAGGTGAGATGATGGCAATCGAGAAGGTGCAAAGGAGAGCCACCCATTGGATAAAGGAGGTCAGGGGGTTGGATTATGACAACAGACTCAAGTTGCTAGGTCTGTGTTCCCTGGAATATCATAGGCTAAGGGGGGACATGTGCATGATCTACAGGACACTAACCGATATGATACTGTGGGAACAACTAGGTCCCATATTCAGGGATCAGGTGTACAATAGCAGAGCTCACCTCCTGTAGCAAGAGGATGAATGATTTAAAACAAAAAAATGGAAACAGTGGTTCTCAGTTAGGGTGACCAAGATATGGAATGAACTTCCTATAGAAGTTGTGACCAGTAGTAGCGTGGATATATTCAAGACATGCCTAGATAATCATCTTGTCACTAATAATATTGTGGGTTGTTTTTAAATGAATGGTGAGCTATAACAGATGCAAGTCTTCAAAAAGCTCTGAGGCACCTATATAACCTATGTTAACTTTGATATCAATCAGATCAGGTGTCACAAACTGAAGAAAAGATGCTTTTCAAAATCTGACTGATTGCATTAGCATGGAAACACAGACCCCTGTACTGAACATCAAATAGTGATCAAGTGTAAACATTTGCTTAGCGAGTGTGCTTGGTTAAGTAAAAATGGTTAAGTATATGTGTCAATATGCAATGTAGTCCAGACTACACTGACAGTTTGCCTAGAGGGTAGCTGTGCTCTGGCATGGGAATTAAGGACATCCTTCTTAGATTCAGCTAGAACACAACCCTTGAGATGTGCTTTCTCACCGAACTGCCTCACTAAAATCAAACTCTGACAGCACTGAGATACAATCTGACTGTAACTTTAAAAGGTATTGAATATTACATAAAAAAATACAGCAGACAGTGTTTAATGGCAGAAACTTTATTTAAAGTGCAATCATTTCCCATCTCCTATCAAGTGGGTCTGCTTGCAAGGGGGAAGTGACTGCTGATGTTTTCCATGTTTGGAGTTTGTAAAGAACCTGCTGGGGCTTGCATCCAACTTTGGGGCATCAGATCTGCAGTGGCTGATGGCATACTTACAAAGAGCTCTCTGGAGTTTATCACACATCAGTAAATAAAAAAAAATACTGAGTCTGGAAGTGGGATTTGGGTCTGTGTGCAAGATGGCATGCATATCATTCTTGCTATGGCGAGGTTGTGGCAGGGCTCCGTGTCGGCAGCATGGTGGCAGCTGTAACAGGGATCTCCCACTACTACTCCCTTCCACTCTTACCCCCTTTTTTTACCACAATCTGGTTTTGTAGTCCAGCTCAAAACTAGCTATAGTTTTTGGAAGAACTGAGGCACGCATCTAGGATATGAATGAAATGTACTCATTTTCAGTGTTGTTTTAGATAAGTGTGTTGCTGCCTTCAGATTGTCGACTCTGGTGCGCAGTGCATACCTGTTTATATGCCAATACTCACAGCAACATATGAGGGTTGCAGGGGAAATATCATTGTATATGCCAATCCTGACAGCAACATATGAGGGTTGCGGGTGAAATATCATTGTTTTCAGAGTGCCAAAACAGATTTTAGGTTGACAGTGTCCCTTTAAAAGAAATGGCGATGGCTTTAGCCTGGTCAGCAGTGCTGTACCCAAGCATTATGGTAAAGACAAGCCTTTAGATGTTGGCTAAATATATGGAGATGCTCGGTATGTATGAGAAATGGGGAGTAAAGGCCAGACAAGAATAAATCAGGACACAAATGAGGGAGGATAAAATATTTATTCTGCAACTAATATTGTGACCACCACTTACCTCTGCCTTTACAGATTTTGCACTGTATGGTAAATGAGAATAGACAGGTCGGGTAATTTTAGACAGCAGCGATGAGCTGGGAAATATATTCTAAACATTTACTGCAGTCTCAATTGCACTGATGTTAGAATACCTTTAAAGTTAACTGATTTTAGTTTGAGGACTTAATGTTAAAATAATTTAATGTTTATTTTATGTGGTTGATTCCTTGGTGCTATGACTTTTAAGATACACACAGAGAAGGCATCACTCAGCTTTTCAGAGGGACGTCTGTGGTGAAATGCTAAGGGGTCAGCAAAATACAGTGAGGGGTGGGTCAAACATACTCTCTGGGAGGACCTTTCAATTAACACATCAAGTGCTGAGAAAAATAGGGCTCTTCAACTAGTATACTACATATAGTCAGCGTAGTAATTGGGCTCTCCATGGAAGAAACTATTTTAACACATTGTCATGTTGTACAGTCGCAAAAATGACGTTGGTCCTTTTCTGATGCAAAACGTCTGCAGGACTATGCCCACTGCAGATGTAATAAATGTCCAGAAATACAAAGTCCAGCTGTCTATGCAGGGACTTGACTGGCACTGTTCAAACACTCCAGCAGACTCACCCAGGAAACAGCTGACCGTAAGCACTATTTAAAAAGTGCTCACTGACTGCAGCCATGGCCCCTTTGACTCCTGCTCCTGATAGGAGTAACACAGATCACAGCAGCAGCGGTCGAGAAGTTGGGCAGCAGTAAGAGGCAGACAAAAGTCACTAAATGTCCATAAATACACAGTCCATGCAATGATCCATCTGGCACTGTCCAAACACTCCACCCCAATGTATCAGGATTACAAGGGAGAGAGCTGATCGCATGCACTGTTTGAAAGAGAGTACTGACTGAAGTCATGCCACCTTTGACTTGTGCTCCTGATTGGAGCAACAGAGACCACAACAGCAGTGATCAAGCAGTTCGGTCAGCAGTGAGAAGCAGTCCAGTCACTAAATGTCCAGAAATACACAGTCCATGCAAGTGTCCAAACACTTCACCCAAATGTGGCAGGATCACCAGAGAAGCAACTCATCACGAGAGCTGTTTGAATAGCACTTGCCAATTTAAGACATGCTCCCTTTGATTCCTGCTCCCAACTGAAGCAGCACAGATCAAAGCAGCAGTGATTGAGGAGCCAGGCAGGGAGAGGTAAACAAAAGTCCATAAATGTTCAGAAATACACAGTCCATCCTGGACCTGTCCAAATGGGTCCACCCAAATGTAGTGGCTTCACCAGGGAAACAGGTGATTGCAAGTGCTATTTGAAAAGTACTCACAAGTTAAAGCCCTTCTGACTCCTGCTTCTGACTGAAGCGACAGAGGCCACAGCAGCAGCAGCAGAGGAGTCAGGCAGCAGGGAGAGACATAGAAAAGTCACCATATATCTGGAAATACACAGTTCATGCAAGGACTTGCCCATCCCTGTTCTGAGCACTCCACCCGAATGCAACATGCTCACCTGTGAAAGGGCTGATTGTGAGTGCTATTTGAAAAGTGGTTGCCCATTGAAGCCACAGTCCTTTTGACTCCTGCTTCTGATTGGATCAACATAGACCATAGCAGCTGCAGTTGAGGATGGAGAGACAGTGAGAGGCAGACAGAAGTCACTAAATGTTCAGAGATATCCGGGAGCGATACACAGTCCATGTAATGACCCATCTGGCCTATTGAAACCATACCCGCTTTGTCTCCTTCTCTTCTCACAACATGGGCAACACAGAAGACAGTACCAGCAGAGGAGTCAGGCAGCAGGGAGAAACATAGAAAAGTCATAAAATGAAAATTTACAGCAGCTTAGCCAATTCAGTCTGATCACTGAATCCTTGTCATTCCAATGCCTCCCACTTCTATATCCAATATGCTTCTTTTCTTGTTAATGACTCCTCTGGTCAGGATTAAATGATTAGATTGAATTGGTTATGTTGTTATATTAGATTGAATTGGTTATGTTGTTATACATTTTCTGGTCTTGTTTAGAGTAAATAGATTGTGAAGTCCACCATGCTGCCCTTTATGATCCATGGACTCTCTATAACAACAACTAGATTGTTTATAATATTCATAGTGCCCTGTCTGTGCCTCTGATCTCTCTATAAATATATATACATTTGAATACCATTCTTGAATAGATGTATTTTGATGTGAGGGAATAAATGATGTTGTACTATATCTAAAACATTTTAAAGCACACTAGCAGGTCATGGTTTTCACAAGAATTATAAATTATGGTAACTTCTATAAACCTTGATAGGTAACATTACTATTTTATCTTTGAGTTGATGTAACTAATAAATTTTGAAATTAAACTAGTTACACTCTTTGTATCAATAGAATGCAATGAATTAGTGCTGTATAATGGTTTGAATATTAGATGTTTCCAGTCGTGTATCTTATACCCAGCATCAGATGAATTGGTGAGCTGCTGTCAGAGTGCATTGCTAATGTATTGTGATGGATTAATTAATTATGGGTTTGTTGGAGCATTCTCACATTTTTAGATGTCTGAACTACAATTGATTGTATGTAAGAAACCACTATTGTGGGTGTTGTTCAGCTTGACAAACCACTCGAGAATTGAGTGTGAAACATTGCACTTTGTGGTTGTCCTCCTTGGGCAACACCGGCTTGCTGTATCTTCTGTGTACTTTGATTAGTGACTTTTGTCTGCCTCTCACTGCTGCCCATCTCCTTAGTTGCTGCTGCTGTGGTCTGTGTTGCTCCAACTATAAACCAAGCTTAGGAGCATATTTTTACTTTTGCTGGGGAGAGAATAGCTGAATGAACTGTATCCACGCATGAGTGGTGCCTGTATGAAATATTTGTCTTAAAATACATACATATGTTTTTTTTGTTAGTCCTTTTTACCTGAGGCTCCTGATCTTCCTTGTATGTCCCAGCATCCTATTCATCTGGCCACCGGCCAGTCCGCTCTTGGCCCCAGTGGAACCCCGACTGCTAGCTATCCCCATGGCTTGCCCCCGCATCAGGGTGGCAGACAGCCCCCCCACTCTCTGTCTGAGACCAGGATCCAGTATCCACAGTGGTGCCCCTGAGACCAGGCGTCCCATAGATGGCCATCAAGCTGCCGCAATCATTCGCAATTTTTCCCTTTTTTCTTGTGACGTGAACAGGGCCTGTAAGGATGCCAAGGTAGGGGAACGCGCATGCGTCTGCACGTGCTACCTCCCAGCGCCATGCCCCAATGCACTTCCCTAAGGACAGTGCCAAGCGCACCACCCCCCCAGCCTCCACTAGGGGCCACCAGCTTGCTGGCCACTGAAACCCCCACTCCCTGGAGAGGGAGAGCAGTCCCTTGGACACTCAATCCCTCTCTGCCCTTGCCAACCCCCGGTGACCCGAGTTCATTCCCGAACCCAGGTCACCAGTGTGGAGCGAGGTGTGGCCTCCAGTGCCTCGACCCTCAGCGCCACCAGTCTGGCTGTTTAAAATACATATTTTTAACTAGTAAGCAGCCCGAGGTAGCATCTGACCCCACAGATGCTTTCGGGTCAGTTCAGCACATAAAGTCAGTACTACTGTGAGCAGTGTGAGAACGGGCAGGGCATCATGTGGCAGCGCGTTCATGTGTGCTGCGTGGTAACAGGAGTGCAAGAACAACAGAAAGGGGATAGCACAATTGCACAACCGCAGAGAGTAACTTGTGAGTTGGCAGCATTGTAGAAATATTGCCCCACATAGTACGTGGGGGTCTCTGAGAACCTGATACTATCTTCCCTGTGTTTATACTGTTCTCCACTTACAATGGACACTGTAATGACTTTTGAAGGTGACCGTGGCTTAAAATGTACAGCTTGTAAATTGTTTCTCATTATGGAAACAATTCCCAAAGGGGAATACAAGCACCCCAAATGCCTGCAAATTGTGGACCTTCTCAGAGAAGTTAGTTTATTTAATGAAAGATTGGAACTGCTTGAAACAAGTCAAAAACAAATGTCCTGAAGGTTAAAAGCAGGCCAAGCTGCAACAAGCCTTGAATTCTGACCCTCAGAAGTGCCCCTAGCCCCTTCAAGTAATGCTGGCAACCCCATGAAAACTAGCCAAGAATCATCTGAAACCCTCCCAATCTTCCAGTTGGTTAATAAGAAAAGGGCAAGAGATGAAGATAGTACTCTGCTTTCCAATGATGAGTGGTATACAGTACAAAGCTCTCAGGTGTCAAAAAAGGGAAGAAAAGCTAATACATTTAACCTCCCCCTGCACAATAACTTTGATGTCTTAGCCACTGAGACACCTGAATTTGAGATGGTCGCCCCCACCTCTACTAACACTCCACCGGGAATGGAAATAAACACGTCCTCCAATTTACCCCAACCTTAGAACCTACAAACCCTGCAACTAAGAGAGAAATAGTGGTGTTTGGAGATTCAGTTGTAACCCCTAGGTGGCGCTATCGCAAGGGCTACTACCCCTGCCTGCTTGACTGGTAGCAGGTTAAGGGGCCTGGGTACTGAAACGGGTGTCTCCACCCGATGGCCAGGGTTATTTTTTTTTTTTATCATTTAACACTTTTATCCTCCTTGCAGCCACGGTCCTGCCCACATCCAGCCACCGCTCCACTCCACCGCTGACCCCGAAGCTTGCATGCCCAGCTGGCAGTCGCAGCTACACCTATGAAAGGGGCCCCCCTATAACCCCTGCGCCTGGCGAGGAAACCAGTACTGGCTCATGCCTCCAGGCATCGTCGGACGGTGGAGCTGCGGCCATCAAGCTGCCATGGAACGTGCTGCCATTTTCCCTTGTTCTCCCCATTTTTTGGGGGGATCATGGATGTGCAATGACGTCTATGCACATACATGCAGACATCTGCCATGATCCCCCCCTCAGTTACACCATCGCTTGCGGTACCTCTGGAGGTCCCCAGGGGTCACCGCAGCGCAGTGTACAGTCCCCAACCCTCCCCAGGACTGGGAGCGCTGTCTCCAACACTCAATCCCAGTCCTCCACTGCCGACCCCGGACGACCCGAGCTCACTCCCGAACCCAGGTAGCCGGTGTAGCACAAGGTATGGTGTCCAGCACCTCAACCCTCAGTGCCACTGGGCCGGCCAGAGGTCAGGGTTGTTAGTGGTCACGCTAACCTGGGCATAGCCTTCCGGGACACTGTAACCCCTCTTTTTCCCTTGTAGTGGCCTGATTAATACACAATAATCGCTTTTGCAATGACCCTTATTCACCATGCAAGTACCCAAACTGATTGCACTTACCACCAGGGCTGGTTCCTCTGACTCAACCATGGGGACCCCCTGTAAAACAAGGTTATGCACAGTAAATATCAACAATATAGTACTTTTGGCACAAACTGGAACCACAGTCAGGCACATCTGGGTGTCTTCTTATTCTTGCCTTCCCTTCCTGTACCACCCTGCCCACCCCCTGCTCCCTTAGCCTCCCTTCCCCCCCTCTCATGTCAATTGTAGGAAAACCTCTCACCATCTCCCAGCCAGGGTGTTAGTCATCCTACTACTCCTGTCAGGGAACACTCATCCAAACCCTGGCCCGGTTCCCAGGAGCTCCCCGACTAGCACCACAGGCCTATGCATGGTCTCCATGAATATCTGTAGCCTCCTAAAAAAGTCTGACTCACTGCAATGCCAGGTCACATCAATTAACCCTGATGTCATCGTTCTGGTTGAGACTTGGCTGTTGAAATCCTCCTCTGACTCCCTAGTCGCCCTTCCTGGTTTCACCCTCTTCCAGTCCGACCGTGTTGGGAGACGGGGTGGCGGCTGCGCTATTTATGTCAAGGAATCTCTCCCCGTACTAGCCCTGCCTGTTCCCATCCTTGACTCCAGGGCCCAGGCGCTTACACTGAAACTAACCCCTGACCCTTTAAAGGGACCCCTTTATCTGACTACTGCATACGTGCCTCCCAGGGACCAAATGCAGGCCATTGCCTCTCTTACAGAATACCTTTCCTCACTACCTCCTTCCGCTGATCAAATTCTGGTGGGTGACTTAAATGTTAACTGGCTCAGCCCCTCCTCCTCTACCCGTGACTCCTTTTCTGAATTAGACCTAATGCAACTAGTTACCCACCCTACCAGGACTAACCCCAAGAGAGGCTCCAGTACCCTGCTTGATGTGGTACTCACCAACCGCCCTAATCGGATCCCTAATGTACAAGTCCTCCCAGACTCTCTCAGCGATCACTCCCCCATTCTATTCCACTGGTCATCCTCAGTCCCCAAACCCATAGCACAGTCCACATGCCGGCGGCGTCTAATACCTGGTGGACTGATAAAACTTAAGGAACTTCTGTCCCAAATTGACTGGTCTCCTATACAGGCAACTCCTGACATCAACACAGCTCTCTCCTTCTTTACCCGAACTTTTAATAATGCCTGTGATATCTTTGCCCCAATGTTGACCCGCCGTTCTAAAGGGCAGAATGCCCCCTGGGTAACCCCAGCTTTGATCCACCAACTCAAACATAGGGACAACCTATGGCACCATGCCATTGAGACTGGCTGGCCCAGTGACAGGCAGTTATATGCTGCCGCCCGAAACAAGTGCACTTGGGCCATCAGAAAGGCCAAGTCTGAGCACTATTGGTCCTCACTCACTGCCTCATGGGGGAACCCCAGAACCTTCTGGGATAACATTAAACAGTTAAAGGGTGCACACTCCCTCCCCACTCACCAGATCAACATTAATGGCGTGATCTCCTCAGACCCAACCCTCATAGCCAACCACCTCAACACCTCATTCACTGACCTTAGCCCTATCCTCCCTACAAATTTTTTTGACCCTCCTCCCCCAGCACCTGCCGTAAATCTTTCTCGCCTTTATTTTCTCCTCCGCTGTGTTTCTGCCCAAGAACTTAGGCCACACCTTGTCACTGCCCTCAAGAGTAATAGTACAGGCAGTGACACCCTGGATCCGTGTATCCTACGGCTGGTCTTAGACACAGTCCTTACCCCGATCACGTGCCTCATCAACTGCTCTCTTTGCCTGGGGAAGGTTCCAACTGCCTGGAAAGTCACCACTGTCACCCCTATCTTTAAAGGTGGTGATAGGACTGTGGCTGGAAACCATCGGCCAATCTCCATTCTCTCTCCCTCTCTCCAAGGCCTTGGAAAAGTGGTGGCCTCTCAAATCTCTGACTACCTCTCCACCTACAATGTCCTATGTCCTGAGCAGCATGGCTTCCAGTGGGCCACAGTACCAACACAGCCCTCCTAGAGTTCTCCAACTTTCTCCACTCCTCCTTAGACACTGGTTCTCTGGCTGGTGTGGTCTTCATTGACCTCTCTAAAGCTTTTGACACTGTCTCCCACCCCCTCCTTCTTGATACCCTTAGTCTCTCTGGTTTTGCTGCTGGGCCTATCTCCTGGTGCACCAGTTATCTGTCTGACCGCTCACAGCATGTAAAAATTAATGGGACCTACTCAAACATCTGTCCCATCTTTTCTGGGTTCCCCAGGGCTCCATTCTGGGCCCCTTACTATTCTCCCTTTACCTTAACACCCTTCCACGCTCTTGCTCAGGGAACATTCTATTGTACGCTGTTGATGCAGTCATCTTTGCCTCGAGTCGTAACCCTATTGCCCTCCAGGACTCGCTGCAGAAGTCCATCGCCGAAGCCGAGGGCTGGTTCAAGGAACATAGATTGGTGATAAATCTTAAAAAACAAAAACCATGTTCTTCACTCATCCTCAAAACAAGTCCTGCAACTCAAACTCCTCATTCACTCTGGGTCCTCTTTCCCACTCAAACAAGTTTGCTCCTATAAATACCTAGGGATCCATTTTGACCCTCCCTCTCCTTCCATGGACACATCACTGCCCTAGCCACTGCCACTAATATCCGATTGGGCATCTTACATCGGTATAAACACTGCCTCCCCGGAACTCTTCAACTTCATGATCACCTCCTCTATCCTGTCCCTAGTGGACTATGGACTGCCGGTGTATGGTGCTGCTGATCAGACCGCACTCCATAAAATTCGCACTATTCTGAATAAGGCCTGCAGGTTAATTACTGGGGCACCTAGGCTAACACAGACCTGTCTACTGTACGCTAAAGCGCTGGTACTTGATCTTGATGAGCGCCTCAAATATCTGACCTGTACCCTTACAAAAAAGACCCTCCTTGGGCTATCCCCACCAGGATTGACCACCACCATCCGCTGCTCCGTCCCACTAGTTCATACTCGGACCTCTTGGAAAACCTCTCTTGTTGTCCCTAGAGCTAGGACCTCTCATGGCCAAAGAGCCTTCAGCTTTAGGGCCCCCTCCTGGTTCAACACACTGCCCCACTCCATCTCCGAAGCTCCAACTATATCATGCTTCAGAACTTCCTTATGGAACCACCTTGTTAACACCGGAAGCTGTAATTGCCACTAGTCAAAGCCGACTAATACTTATGACAAAGCTTACTACTAAGCTGCTAAGGACAACATAACTCTGATTGTTTGCATCAATCCTACCTGTACCAGCTTGTTTGTATCTATGTCTTAAGTTACTGTTATACTGTGTATTTTCGTTTGTCTTACTGTGACAAGGTACCTTTGTAAATGAGCCTATGGTTCAAAGGTTTTCCAAACTGCTGCTTAAATAAATAAATAAATAAATAAATAAATAAATAAATAAATCTATTATAGAGGGACAAGTTATTGAAATATGGAGACAAGCCACAGTGATTCCTATTTTTAAAAAAGGATTTAAACAGGACGTAACTAATTACAGACCTACTAGCTTAATGTCTGTTCTGGGTAAGATTCTCAAGGGCATAGTAAAAAATCATATTGGTAAAGTTATGCAGATTGGTACTACACAGCATGGTTTTGTGAAATCGAGATCATGCATGACTAATTTGTTACATTTTTATGGTAGTGTTTGTTTGTTTTTGGTTTTTTATTTATTTTACCAGGAGAGACAGTTAGTGAGACATTGGATAAAGGAGAAGCTGTGGATGTTGTCCTTCTAGATTTTTCTAAGGCCTTTGATACGGTCCCCATGGTGAATTAATTGATGCAACTATAACGATAGGTCTAGATGGGAATATTACTAAGTGGATAGAATCCTGGTTGACTGGGAGAACTCAGCGTGTTTGTATAAAAGGCTACTATTCTGGTTATGAACAAGTGACTAGTGGGGTCCCTCATGGATCAGTTATGGGCCCCTGTCTTTTTAATATCTATATTTCTACACTAACTACATCTACGGATGTTTGGTTAATCAAATTTGCTGATGATACCCACATAGGTTTTACAGTTAATAATCCTGTCGACATCAACACTTTACAATATGCCTTGGGTGAATTAGAAATTTGGGCAAATGTAAAGAAATTTATGTTTAATGTAGATAAATGTACCATGATGCATTTTGGGAAGAAAAATCCAAAAGCAAATTATATACTGGGTGGTAGATCACTTGAAGCTGTTGAGGACGAACGGGATCTGGGAGTTAGGGTAAAAAATGACCTACATTTTGGATTACATTGTCAACAAGTAATCAAAAAGGCTGGGGGGCATACTCCATTGTATAAATATACATACAAAAAGTACAAGTAGTAAGGTTCTGCTCCCACTGTATTCCTCCCTGGTTAGGCCACACCTCAATACTGTGCTCAGTTTTGGGCACCA
This sequence comes from Neoceratodus forsteri, assembly GCA_016271365.2. Classification (NCBI taxonomy): domain Eukaryota; kingdom Metazoa; phylum Chordata; order Ceratodontiformes; family Ceratodontidae; genus Neoceratodus; species Neoceratodus forsteri. The sequence goes on from JADMNL010000022.1 coordinate 185,554,828, forward strand.
GGAGATAAGGGTTCTGTAAATGCCCTTGAGAGAGTACAGAGGAGGGCAACTAAAAAAACTGATGAAGTGAGGGGATTACAGTATGATGATAGACTGCAAAAACTCAGACTTTATACTCTGGAGTATTGCAGAATGAGGGGGGGATTTATGTATGGTTTACCGAGCCTTACATGATGACCGATTATGGGAAATTTTGGGTCTGGTACTCAGACAGGTGGTATATGAAACCAGAGCTCATCCATTACAATTAATGTTGGGATGTTGTAGAACTAAACAGAGAAGTTCGTGGTTCTCAATTAGAGTTTCTAGGATACGGAACGGTCTGCCATTAGAAGTGGCTGCCAGTGAGAGCAGGTATCTTTTCAAAAATCGACTGGATGTTTATTTAAGTTCAAATTCCATTAAGGGTTATAATTAATTTGTGGCGAGCAATATGGATCGTTGGTCTTGTTGGCTCTGATTAACCTGTGAAACCTATGAAATGCAAAAAGAGTTAGATCTGATTTATTCAGGGGACTTGAACAAGGAAGGGGCATAATCAGGTTGATTTGCTTAGAGGCTACATCAATCAAACAGTCATGCATGCACTTCCCTACACAGTCAGACAGTCTGGGTACCCAGGTGGGGAAGAGGTGGACCAACCAGGAACGTTGCCCAGGGTAGGCCAGCATCCCAGCTGGTTGGGGCCCTGTGATGGAAGAAAGCAACATGCACAACACAATTTGTAATCCGGAGCTGGAGAGCTCAGTTAGTGAAAGAAAAGGCAACAAGACAATCAGATGACAACACTTTAGATTTAGCTGTTGTTGCAGGGAGCTACCCTGATGTTTACTCACAATACTCAATACTGGACACAGGCAGGACAAAATCAAGACTGCAGGTTGTTGAGCTGGAGTGGCAGGAGAAGCAGGGACCACACAAATCACCGAGGCATCATTCCTGTTCAAGGCGTTGAGCAGGGGGCTGATCTCCAGGCAGGTCTCTCGTCGATGACTTTCTCTGTGTAGCTGGTATTCTGGCTGGGCCAGTGTGACAGGGCCCAGGCCAAATGGAGATGAATACGGATTTCAGTCCGTGGAGCTGGATGCAGGCTCCAGCAAGCAAAACACAGTTCAGACACACACAGTGGGGAACCAAATCATGACCCACTATCACATTCACAGCATTCACATGAAAGAAAATTCCACTGTACCAGGTAGATGGCGCTCTGGTCACAATTACAGAGTCTCTGCACAATCTGGGAGTTCAGAGGTGGCTAGAAGTCCTGACAGGCCGAGCGCATTCAGCAAATCTTTGGTCTTCTTCAGGTAGGAGCCTGGTCACAATTCAGTGGCTTAACTCACTCTCCAAATTCAAATTCAGTCCAAAAAGGCACAGGCTCCTTCTCAGGGACAGCAGACAGGCAGACATGTAGGCCAAAACTCAGGTCTTTCCACGGTTGTCCCACATAAAACTACGCAGAATGGTTGCTCGACTATCTCAAGCTGTTACTCCTTCACTTCCCAGCTCACATCTCACTTCTTCTGCTCGCCATGCCCATTAATTGGGGCACAACAAAGTGGTTCAGAGACGCAGTCCAAAATGAGTCTTCTCTAATCTCTCCATGCAGGAGAGCTGAAGGCAGGCAGGCCAGACTCAGCCTTCCCACCAAGTCCCAGCGCTACCCCATGGGGCAGCAGCTCCTCAAGCTGGAGTAGCTCACTCTTCCAGGTCCAACTCACTTTTGCCTCACTGCTGCAGGCAGCTTGGGGATTTCCCTTTGATCCACAAGGTTCAATTGGTTGATCCATCTGTCTGTCAAAGCAAGGGCTTCCCCTTCCAGATCTGTTTTGGTGTCAAAATGCAAAAACTACAATTCCTACAGAATTTTGCTCCCACAAGACCCCTGGGGACAGGCTCCATCTTAGAGTCCCCAAAGGTACTGATTGGTGCTGACTGGCAGTCCAAAACCAAACTGGTGGTGCAATACATAAAGTCCATGCTGCAAAGAAGGCAGGTTAGACAAACTCCAATACTACTGCCATTAAAGCAGATAAACTGTAAACAGTTACAAATTCCACTAAAGCTCCCTTTGCATGTAACCAGGTGTCAGGTTTGGGTTTTGATGTTATTTACCACCTGGTGTCTCCGTTTTTGTAACACATTACCTGGTTAGCCTGGGTTCGGGGAGAAAACATTCACTCAGCATCAGGGCTAGGTTTGCACTTCTGGACAGGGGCACCCAAGTAATTCCAGACACAGGAAGCAAGAACTATGAATGTCCAAACCAGGAGCTGGATTCTAAAGTGGGGCTTTTATTCACTTGCACACAGGAATACAAAGTAAGATAGACCCCCACGGGGCTACACTCACTGGTTATGCAAAACTATAGAGGTCAGAACACATCTTCTTTATCATCACAACAACTTTTACCTCCCATTCAAGGGTCTCCCCATTTCATCTTCTCCTATGAGACTTGGGCTAGGCCCCTCTTTCCAAGGATCTGCTAATGCTCCCTCCACAGTGTCTCTCTGTGACCCAGACTTGGATACATCAGCACTTTGTTTTGCCTATAGATCCGCACCCTCCTGCTTTGTGCCACACTCTACTGAGCCTCCTCCAACAGGTTCTACCTGGTGCTATCTGCTGCCAACTGCAGGTTCTTGAATTTTTGTTCATGTGGGAGCCAAATGAATCTTGGGTGCTTTGATTAAGCCAGAACAGTGAGGAACCATGAAGACGTCCCTTCCAGCCTTTAAGCACATTATGCACACTCTTAGTGGAGATCCAGGAATCGCCACATGAGGAGGCAAATGTCCCCCATAGAAACATCTCTTAATATCTTTCAATCTGTTAACTTCTTCTACTATCATAGCCCGGGCATGATCCGAGTAGCGGGCTGATCCCGAAGCCATGACTGCAGAGAAAAACAAAAGCTCACTCTTATCTCAAGTCCCACTCTGTTGAAAAAACTTTTACAAAATGGCTCCCCTGCTGCTGTGTTTACTTTACTACCCCACCCTGTAATGGCGGTGGCAGCACTCCTGTGCATCAACGTTACTAGGTTTACTAGGTTTATAATGGAAAAAAGAAGGCCGGAGCCCATCTGGATTTTCCCTCACACTGTGTGGGCACTTTCAAGACAAGGATAACCAGTTACCAAGTCATTTTTTTAAAACAATCAACACTATTTGAATCTATCAATGATGGGGTAATTGATTTCAGAGTCTAGGCGCCCAAACCGAGAAGAAGAACTTTCTAGAATTGGTTCGTGCATATGGGACAAAAAGTTGTTTATTATGGACTTTCTTGGCCCAATATGTCGATTTGTAAACTGAAGTCCTCACTTCTTCATAAGATTAGTGTTTTGAATTAATTTATAAATTAATATTTGATCTCCCCTTATTCTTCTATTTTGCAATGTATGCAATCCTGTCATTTTTAATCTTTCCAAATAAGAGCTTGTCGAAAGTCTTGGAACCATCCTTGTAGTTCGTTGCTGAAACTTCTCTAGCTGCTTTATGTCCCCTTTCAGATGGGGTCTCCAAAAAGGAGACCCATAGTCTATCAAGGGACGAATACATACCCTATAGAGATGTATTAAACACTGTTCGCTTTTAGTAACAAAGGAGCACTGAATTTGCCTAAATAAGCTGTTTGTGGTATTGGCTATTTTTAAACAGTGATCAGAGAAAGTTAGTGTAGAATTTATCGGGATACCTAAGTCTCTTTCTTTCTTTGTTGATTTAATCAAAGTATTATTTATATAATAACTGTGTTTTAAGTTTTGAGTACTGAAATGCAAAATCGCACATTTATCCGAGTTGAATTCCATTTTATTTTTAATAGCCCAATTCTCAATTTTTAATAAGTCTTGTTTAAGTGAGTTATAATCATAATCGTTATCCACTACACCCCCAAGTTTGGAATAGTTGGCAAATTTACATAGCCAATTTTTGTTACTTATTCCCATGTCACTGATGTAAACATTGAACAGTATAGGGCCAAGCTCCGTGCCCTGTGGAATCCCACTAGAAACTTTGTCCAAATTTGAAAAACAGCCATTTATAGGGACCCTTTGAGTTCTGTTTGTCAGCCATGCATTTATCCAATGTACTAACCTTTCAGTAAACCCCCATAATTCTAGTTTTCTGATTAGAATACCATGTAGCACTTTATCAAATGCTTTGCTAAAATCCAATAGTATGACATCCATATTTTGTTTATTTTCTAAACGTTCTGTTTATGACTCAAGCCACTGTGCATCCGATTTACACACTCTACTGATAAAGTTCACTCAAACTGTAAAATTGCACTGGCTGTTCTCTTAGCACATTTATATGATTTTTACTGGACTTTCAACTTGCTGTAACTCACTGTTCTTGCTTAAAAGTCCCTAAAGCCACAGTATTTCATTGCACAGGATTGCCTGTATTTCTTATTGCATCTTTCATACAACCCACAGTCTCTCACATGGCTTTGAAAATTAATGCTGTTGCTGAACCCACAATTATGACACAGTCCTTCTTTGCAAAATGCTCGTACTGCTACACACAAATTTAGCTGTCTTTAGTTGAAATCACACACAATTCGAGTTGCTTTTAGGTTGTTACTCACTTAATCAGTAGCTGGTTATTGCAATGGAAAAATTCGGCCTACAACCGGTCTTGGAGGCCTCTGGAATGAAAAGGGCTGGCAATCCTGCCGATTGTCCCTCTGAACACCTCGCTTTCTTCCCAGACAAATCAGAATGTGGGTTGAGCCCGATATTAAATGGAAAAGTCAGATTTTACCACTTTTATAACATTTTCAGTCACCACTACGCTCCTCCTGGCAAGCCAGTTCGCACACAACTCTCTCTCTCCCTCTCGAACACTGTGCAGTCACTCTAGAGCTGGCTTGGGGGCGGGACTGATTGCAGTCTCACCATTCACTCGACGCCATGTAAATTAGCCTCTTTCTTCTCGTGCTCTTCTCCACGGCGATCGTCGAGCAGGCAAAATTTAAACTGCAAACCACACTTTTTTTTTTTCAACTGTAGCTCCTCAGTGGGAGCACCATTTCGACCATTTTTCATGGCATTTCACTCAACAACTCTCTCTGTCCATAAAACAAGCACTTCCAATGTCTAGGACACAAATCTTTGTTTGTTTCCCACAGTTTTCCACACTTTTCTTGTCATACAACACTCTAAAAAGCTGGCAAATGTTATAACTTTGATGCAGGACAAGGGCACACACTCTCGGGCTTTACTGCTCCTTGGTAAACTGATCACACTATTACAGCAGCACATGAACAGCAGCAGCACACAGCAGGACATTTGGGTGGCAATGCTTCTACTTTTTGGGCTACCTACTGCCAGACAGCAAAAACACTAGCCCTAATCTGAGCAAATCTCTCTTGTTCTCTCCCTAGATTCCAAACCCAAATCCTCAGTGGTGCCTCCAATTTGTAACCAGGTGTCTCCATTTTTGTAACCCATTACCTAGTTAGCCTGGGTCCGGGGAGAAAACATTCACTCAGCATCAGGGCTAGGTTTGCACTTCTGGATAGGGGCACCCAAGTAATTCCGGACACAGGAAGCAAGAACTGTGGATGTCCAAACCAGGAGTGGGATTCTAAAGTGGGGCTTTTATTCACTTGCACACAGGAATACAAAGCAAGGTAGACCCCCACAGGGCTACACTCACTGGTTATGCAGAACTATAGAGGTCAGAACACATCTTCTTCATCATCACAACAACTTTTACCTTCAGGTTCAGAACACACTGTTCTCTCAGCCCGAATTGGTACTCTCTCTATCCTGGATTCCCTGGCATGGCCCTCGGCCAGCACTGGTACACATTTCCATATGGCATGGACATTTCTGTTGGTGGCTCCCTCTACCACCCATGAGCACTTCCTAGCTCTAAAGGGAATAACACACATTCTTAATCCCACATCTGGGTACTTTCTGCAGACACTGGCCAAGTGCCTGGGAGTAAGCTATAGGTGCCCAAAGTGAATCCATGGAGGTAAATCTGGTTACTCCAGATAGGGGGTCTAGTTTCTAGTAACCCCAGGTGACAGGGGGATTACATGTGCAATTAGTGATTGGAGAACAGAGCGATAACATTGAAGCCTGAGCAGGACTCGAGTCTAGACACACTCAGCCGCCATCCAGAATAATTACACACTGCAAGATAGGCAGCTCTTAAAGAGACAGCTGCAGAGGCGATTAGGCACTCTCATGCAATCTATTTTTTTTAAACAGCTGAAACACAGGACACCAGCCTGGCGCACCTAAGGAAGGCATTTTGGGAACCCCCATTTGTAGGGGGTTACACAATCATTAAACACCTTGGCAGGGCAGTTTGCAATCTAGATAAAGCTTCTAGAACTCTATCTAGCTTTAGAGGGGCTAAAGTAATGGATATAGCCATGATGACCACCAATATATTAAACAACACTGGGCCTAACCCGTTGGTTATCATACATGCTAGAGCCAGTAAAATTTTTAAGGACTCAGGTGACAGTATAAAAAAAGACTTTATGGCACTCACTAATAAACTGATACAGGCAGGTTGTGTCCCTCTTTTATTGGAAATCTTACTAATTCCCAAAGCATCTTATTTTTATACTTCAAAAAATAAAATTATAAATGAATGGATGCGGAAATGGACACTAAGACAAAACATAACCTGCATTACACATTAGGAGGAATTCTCCCATTGTGAAGAGTTGTTTTCCCTGGGACGGATAACATCTAAGCATGAGGGGTAGCTCCTTACTAGGGAAGCATATCACAGAATTCATTGATAAGACTTTAAACTGACTCCTCTGGGGGGAGGACACCACCTACCATGCCCTTCTAAAACTAGACAACTGCATATAGAATAACCAAATTGTGATGCCAGGAAAAAACAACATCAAAACAATAAAGCAAGTAGGGACGCAGGAATGGTTACTATTCTGTTGGTCAATGCCCGCAGCTTATCCAATAAAATAGAAGAATTGAAATATACCCTGGCTAAAGATAATGTGACTATATGTGGAGTCACAGAAACCTGATTCACAGGGCAAGAATGGAACACTGAGATCCAGGGGTATACCAAGTTTAGTAAAAACAGAATCGACTCTAGAGGTGGTGGGGTAGCACTTTATATATCCAATAAATATGCATCCCATAGCATAACCCCAGAAACTACTACCGATAGTAAAGTAGAAGTAATTTGGGTCCAAATTAATCTATATAGTGAACTACTTGTCGTAGCCCTCTGTTTTAGGCTTCCCAGGTCATCCCTGGCTGAAAATAAAGAATTCTTAGTAATTCTTTAAAATATGGAAACTGTACATAACTACATTCTCATGGGTGACTTTAATTTCCCTAGAATTGATTGGCAAAAGCTTGAAGGCCATGGCCAAGTTGAATCTGCCTTTATTGAGCTCACTATAAATCAAAATCCATTTCAAATAGTTACTAAGGGGACAAGACAGAATAATATACTTGATATTATTCTTACAAACATGGAAGACAGGATGTCTGCTCCAACTATTGATACACCTTTGGGTGACAGTGATCACAACATGGTGATAGTAAAGTTTAACACAAATAGTGACACTATAAATGGAGTGACAGTATTTAAAGACTTTACAAAAGTGAACCATAAAGAAATTAATGAATATTTAAGAGCTTGGGACTGGGAAACAGACCTTCATGGTCTCGAATTACATCAAATCTGGGACTACATAAGTGTAAAGATTAACCACTGCCTCAATACATGGGTTCCAAATAGGCCCAAATATTACAAAGGTCTTAGAAAACTATTATGGTGGAATAGGAGCATAAAGAGGGCCATTAATAAAAAAAAGAGCTATTACAGGAAATTCAAAAGGAATCAGACTATAACCTCCTGGAACTCATATAAGGAAAAAACAAAAAAGTGAAATACAGCATCAGAAAAGCAAAAAGGGAGTTTGAATTAAACCTAGCTGCCAAAACACTAGATAATCACAAAGCCTTCTATAACTAAATAAGCTCCCTAAAGGGTAATTGCTCTACAGTAGGCCTGATTGAAACCAGCAAGGGTATTATAAGTAGTGAACCAGCTATGGCAACTGAGTTTAATGATTAATTTTATAAGTGTTTTTACACCTACTGACATCCTGCAAAAAGATATGAACTACAAATAGAAAGCATATCTCTTACCAATTACCATGTTAGAGGTAGAAAACTTGCATCAACAGCTCAGACCCCACGCATCCCTGGGGCCCGATAATATACATCCTAGGTTCCGTAAGGAAACATCAAAGGCTATTTGTGGTTCCTTGGCAGTCTTGTTTAATGCCTCGCTGAGTCAAGGCAAAACAATTCATTTATGGAACGAGCCGGTATTAAAAACTTATATCTAACTATAGACCTATAAGTCTTATTTCAGCCATATGTAAACTTCTTGAAAGATTGTTATTAGCCCGAATTGAAGCTCATATTTCAAGTCACTATTTACAAGACTTAACTTAACATGACTTCTCTCAAGGGAGATCCTGCCTAACCAACCTGATAAATATTTATCCCTGTGGATATCATCTTTCTCGACTTTCCCAAAGCTTTTGACAAAGTTTCTCATCAAGTTCTGATTAATCACATGTACAAGTCTGACTTTCATCCTAATATAATAAACTGGGTCACTTCTTGGCTGCAAAATAGATGCCAATGCGTTGTCATCAGAGGTCACTGCTCACAATGGGGAAGGGTTAGCAGTGGGGTCCCACAGGGTTCTGTCTTGGGCCCTGTCCTTTTTAATATGTTGATATCAACAATGCAACCATCTAGCAATGTTTGGATGTCCAAGTATGCAGACGATTGCAAACTTGGCTGTATAGTCAATAATATAAAGGCCGCAAATCACTTTTAAGATGAACTAAATAAGATGGCTACCTGAGCAACCGTTAACAAAATGTTTTTTAATGAACAGAAATGTAAAGTTATACATCTAGGATATAACAATCAGAGTTTCATTTATAAAATAAATAACGTGCAACTTTCAGTGAGAACAAATGAAAAATATCTAGGAGTCTTAGTGGATAATAAGTTATCTTTTGATATTCATACCTCAGCTAAGGTCAAAAAGTGCCACAGAATTGTTGTCTGCATTATTAAACATATTAAAAGTAGCAATTCTAGGGTCATTCTCCCCCTTTACAGGAGCTTGGTTAGACCACATCTAGGCTATTGCTCCCCCCTTTTGTGCACCAGTCACGAAAAAAGGAAAAAAAAAACTTGTTGAGGGAGTCCAAAGAAAGGTAACCAAATGCATTAGGGAAATGAACTGCCTAGAATACGAGGCAAAGCTTTAAGCACAGGGCCTCTTCTCTCTGAATTACAGACAATTACGAGGTGACCTTTGCTTGACTTAAAAAGCAACCCGAGACCCACTTCTTTTCGAAACACTGGGCCTAATGAGGAACTATTCCCGCACTCTTACTCAAACACATAGCCTTAAACTAAGGGGACATAATTGTAAAACCCATAAAAAGCAACAGGTTCACCCAGCAGGTGGTGACTCAGTGGAATGCCCTCCCAAGAGAAATAATAGAAAGCGATAATATGGATCTATTTAAAAAACAGATATCTGTGTCATTGGCTCAGTAGGTAGCACACTCGCCTCTGAGGCCGGGAGATCATAGGGCTGTGGGTTCAGTTCCCACATCTGGCACTTGGGTTAATATCCCAATACTGACACTGTAGTGCAGCATGAGGGGGTGCTGCACTTCTGAGGTGCCATCTTTCAGATGAGATGTTAAACCAAGGTCCCATCTGCCTGGATTGGTGGTAATTCAGGTTGATGCTAAAGATCCCATGGCACTTATCGAAAAAGAGTAGGGAATTTCCCTGGTGTCCAGGCCAAATTTCTCTCATTCACTAAAAATACTACCAACAGCTTAATCTGGTTCGATTTCAGTTGCTTACCATCTGTATCTCCCCTTCCCCCCGGTTGCCCCTGAAAAAGGGACTTCTAGGCCCAGTGGGCTTACCGGGTCAACAAAATTCAATAAATAAATAAATAATGTCTACATGGGCAGCAAAAAACCATCATATCTACATTAGAATCCTAATTAATAATGTCTACATGGGCAGCAAAAAACCATCATATCTACATTAGAATCCTAATTCCACCATATTGGTGGCAAGCTCTACAAGGGCCTTGTGCCTCCTGAGCCCGTTACATCATATGAATCTTATGAACTGAGAGCAGGAGTCATATTGATATCAGCAAATATATTCTGTCTTGCCTTGCCTTTGTACCTTCTGTATTTTTGGAAGTTGATATCAGCAAATTAATTTTGTAGCTTGTTTTTATTATGTTGTGTTTTAATTACTGTTAGGCACCCAGAGCCTCCGAGATTGGGCTCCCTACAAATAAAATTGCATTGCCTTCACAGCACTGAAACCACAGTGTCCTATGAATTGTTTTGACTGCATGGAGTGCTGAGTCCTTCTACGTTCACTGATACACATGGGACTTATGAGCACCACTGCTGAGGTGAGTGACCCCCATTGAAGTTTTTGATCCCCAGGGAAACAGCTGAGAGCAAGAGCTATTTGAAAGGCTTGCGGATTGAAGTCATGCTCCCTTTGACTCCTGCTTACAATTGGAGCAGCAAATACCACAGCAGCATTGGTCAAGGAGTTGGGCAGCATTGAGAGGAAGACATATGTCACTAAATTTCCAGAAGTACACTGCTCTTGCCAGGACCTTAATGGCCCTGTGCAAATACTCCACACAAATATAGCCAGCTCACCAGGGAAACAGCTGATCATGAGCGCTGTTTGAAAGTGCTTGCCGATTCAAGTCACACCCTCCTTGACTCTTGCTCCTGATTGGAGCAACAGAGAGTACAGCAACAGTGGTCAAGGAGTTAGGTAGCAGTGAGGAGGAATTCTCTTGCTTTTGTACCTCCTGTATTTTTGGCAATTGATATCAGCAAATAAATGTTGTTACTTGTTTGCAAGCAACTTGTTCGGACAACCTTTATTGGAGTAATCCAACTCCTGGCTCTGGAGTGCGAGTGCCGTCCTGTTTGAATCCTGCTGATTTGCACCATTGCCCCACAATTGCACCCTGCCCTAGTCCTGAGCACAACACCTTCATTTTGGAAAAGGCTCTGAATGCTCCTGTCCAAACACACCACCCTAATGTAGCACGCTGACCAGGAAAACAGCTGATCGTGGCCTTAGTGGAAACATGCTCAGTGATTAAAGTGATTCCCCCTTTTACTCCTGCTCCCAACTGGAACTGCACAGGTCACAGTAGCAGCGGTCGATGAGTCAGGCAGCAGGGAAAGGCAGACAAATGTTCAGAAATACACAGTTCATCCTGGCCCTGTCTCAGCACTCCACATGAATGTAACAGGCTCACCAGGGCAACAGTTGATTGCGAGTGCTATTCGAAAATTACTGGCCAATTGAAGCCACACCCCTTTTCACTCCTGCTCCTGACTGGAGCAACACAGACCACAGCAGCAGCAGAGAAGTCTGGTAGCAGGGAGATGCAGAGAAAAGTCACTCTATATCTGGAAATACACAGTCCATGCAAGAGCCCGACTGGCCCTGTCCAAACACTCAACCCAAATGTGGCAGACTCACTAGGAACACAGCTGATTGCATTTGTTATTTAAAGAACAACTCCTGGTCCTGACTGGAGCAACACAGACCAGAGCAGCAGTGGTCAAGGAGGGGGAGGGAGAGGAAGGAAGATGTGGAGGGAAGTCAATACTGCCCAGAAATACACAACCTATGCAACGACTCGACTGGCCCTGTCCATATACTCATCCAGAATGAAGCATGCTCACCAATCACAGTTGATTATAAGTGCTATTTTAAAAGTGCTCATAAATTGGAGGCATGCCCCTTTTACTCCTGCTCTCAACTGGAGAAACACAGACTGGATCAGCAGCAATTAAGAAGATGGGTAACAGTGAGAGGCAGACAAAAGTCACTAAGTAACCAGAAATACACAGCCCTTGCCATGACCCAACTGGCCCTGTTCAAACACTCCACCAAAATGTAGCAGGTTCACCAGGGAAGTAGCTGATCATGAGTGCTATTTGAAAAGGGCTCACCGATTGAAGCCACACACACACCTCTTGGACTCCTGTTTCCAGTTGGATCAACACAGACCACAGCAGCAGCAGCAACAGCAAAGGAGTTGGGAAGCAGTGAGAGACAGTCAAGAGTGACTAAATGTCAGATCAGTCTGGTGGTACAGAGGGTTGAGGTGCTGGATGCCTTTCCTTGCACTATGTAGGTGACCTGGGTTAGGGACTGACCTCGGGTCATCAGGGGCTGGCGTGGGGACAGAGAGCAGAGCAGGATCGAGCATGCTGTTGGGCAGCTCTCCTCTTCTGAGGGTGGTGAGGGTGGGTTGTCACCCCCCTGTAGTTCCACTCACACTGGATGGAGGTCTGGTGGGTAGCGATGGTGGAGAGGAGGAGGCAAATAGTTATGGGAGGTGGAAGGGGCTGAGCTGGTGCCACGGGGTGCGTGCCTCAACATGCTTGCATGGCCGTGTGCTGGGGCCTTGGGGGGGCAAGGGGAGAAAACCTGTAAAAAAATACCTATGTGTTCCTGTCGCCAGTTGGCGGAGGGAGGCGACGAGGACCAAATATATTAAAAAAGGTGACTAGATGTCCAGAAATAAACAGTCTATGCAAGGACCCGATTGGCATCCTAAGACACTCCACCCAAATGTAGCAGGCTCACCAAGGAAACAGCTGATTGTGAGAACTATTTGTGCTATTTGAAAAACACTCACTGACTGAAGCTGTGCCCCATTAACTCCTGCTCCTGACTGGAGCAGCGCAGACCACAGCAGCAGTGGTCAAGGTAGGAGAGACAGGGAGAGGCTGAACAAGTCAATAAATGTCCAGAAATATACAGTCCATGCAAGAACCTGACTGGCCCTGTCAAAACACTCCAACCAAATGTAGCAGGCTCACAGGGAAACGGCTGATTGTGAGCACTATTTGAAAAGCTGTCACGGATTGAAGCCACACACCCCTTGGACTCCTGCTCCCAGTTTAGCAACACAGACCACAGCAGTAGTGTTCAAGGACTTGGGCAGGAGGGAGATAGAGACATAGGTCACAAAATATCCACAAATACACAGTCCATGCAATCACCTATCTGGCCCAAGTCCAAGCACTCTACCTGAATTTAACAGGCTCACCAGGGAAACAGCTGATTACAACAGGTTTAAAAGAGCTCGCTGATTGAAGTCATGCCCCTTCTGACTCATGATTGGAGCAACACAGACCACGGCAGCAGTGGTCAGGAAGTTGAGCAGCATTGAGAGGGAGACAAAAGTCACAAAATGTCCAGAAATATAACACCGGTGCAGTGACTACAATTGCCCTATCCAAACACTACATCCAAATATAGCTGGCTCACCAGTGAAACAGTTGGTTGTGAATGCTATTTGAAGGTGCTCACTGATGCAAATCACACCACCATTGACTCTTGCCCCTGAATGGAGCAACACAGAGTACAGCAGCAGTGATCGAGGAGTTGGGCAGTGGTAAGAGGCAGACAAAAGGACTAAATGTCCAAAACTACACAGTCTATGCAAGGAGCCAACTGTCCCTGTCCAAATAATCCACGTTACTGTAGCAGGCTCACCAGGGAGCCAGGTGATCAGTGCACCATTTGAAAATCACTTGCCAACCAAAGTCATGCCCACTTTGACTCCTCCTGCTGCTGACAGGAGCAACACAGACCGCAGGAGCAGTGGTTGAGGAATCAGGCAGCAGAAAAAGACAAACCAAAGTTATTAAGTGGTCAGAAATACACAGGCTATGTAATGACCCAACTGGCCCTGCCCAAATACTCCACATGAATGTAGCAGGCTTACCAGAGAAGCAGCTGATTGCGAGCGTGGTTTGAATAGTGCTCACCAATTGAAGCCTTCCTCCCATGACTCCTGCTCCTGACTGGAGTTGCACAGAGCAAAGCAGCAGTGGTTGAGGAGTTGGGCAGCAGGGAGAGGTAGACAAAATTCACTAAATGTCCAGAAATACATAGTCCATCCTTGTCCTAGCCAAACAGACCATGTGGATGGTGAAAAAAAAGGGCAGACTAGATGGGCTCGGTAAGGTCCTTTTCTGCCGTTAGGCTTCTATGATTCTATGATACGAATGTAGCAGGATCATCAATGAAATAGGTGATTGTGAGTTCTATTTGAAAAGTGCTTAGCAACTGAAACCACTCCCCCTTTGAAGTCTGCTCCCGATTGGAGCAAAACAGCTGCAGTGGAGTCAGGCTGCATGGAGAGGCAGAGAAAAGTCACTAAATGCCCAGAAATATGGTCCAATCAAGGTCCTGACTGGCTATGGTTGAGATCTCCACCTGAATGTGGGAGGCCTACTAGGGAAACGGCTGATTGCGAGTACTATTTAAAATTCACCTGCCCATTGTAACCCCACCCTGTTTGAGTCCTGCTCCCTGTTGGAGCAGCACAGACCACAGCAGCAGCAGCAAGGAGGGTGAGACAGGGAGAGCATACAGAAGTTTCTAAATGTCCAGAAAAATGCAGCCCCTGCCATGACCTGCCTAGGCCTGCCCAAACACTCCACCCTAATGTAGCATGCTGACCATGGAATCAGCTGATCATGAGCCTTAGTGGAAACGTGCTCGGTGAATGAACTCATCCCCATTTACTCTTGCTCCCAACTGGTGCAGCACAGACTGCAGCAGCAGCGGTCGATGTGTTGGGCAGCAGGAGGAAGCAGACAAAAGTCATTAAATGTCCAAAAATACACAGGCCATCCCAGCCCTGTCCAAACACTCCACGCAAATGTAGCAGGCTCAACTGTAAAACAGCAGATTTTGAATGCTATTTGACAAGTGCTCTCCTATTGTGGCCACACCCCCTTTGACTCCTGCTCCGAATGGGAGCAACACAGACCACAGCAGCAGCACAGGAGTCAGGCAGCAGGGAAAGGCAGAGAAAAGTCATTAAATATCTGGAAATACTCAGCCCATGCAAGGTCCTGACTAGCCTTGTCAAGATGTTCCCCCCAAATGTAGCAGGCTTATCAGGAAACCAGCTGATTACAAGTGCTATTTGAAGAACAATCACTGACTGCTGCCATGCTCTCCCCCCTTAACTCCTGGTCCTGATTGGAGCAGCACAGATCAGTGCAGCAGTGGTCAAGGGGATAAAGGAGGGGAGACGTGAGAAAAAAATACATAACAATTATAATAATAAAACTTTATTTCTATGGCACCTTTCAAAAACCAAGGCACCTTACAGAGTTTAAAAACACATCAGACATTTCAAATTTTAAAATATATAAAACAGCTGATACAATTAGACAAATGAAGTCAATCACCAAAAGCATGACAACATAAGTATGTTTTCTGGGCCTTTTTAAATCCCTCCATGGTCATGCACTCCCTTAACTGACAGGGTAGAGAATTCCAGAGGGTAGGGGCCGCATGCATAAATGCATGGTCCCCAGAAGAGTTCAAGCACACCCTTTGGATCTCTAGCAACCCCTCGTCAGCTGAGTGGAGCAATTGCCCAGGGCAGTAAGGAACCAGGAGCTCTTTCAGGTAGTCTGGGCCAAGTCCATGTAGGGCTTTAAAAGTCAGAAGACTGACTTTAAAGGTGATCCGCCACTGTACAGGCAGTCAGTGCAGTCTGCACAGCACCGGTGAGATATGACTGGACCGGGCCATTTATTTAGGAATAAACAGTCAAAAGCTGGGCTGCTGCAGTCTGCAAAAGCTGCAGGCAATGGATTTCCACCCCAGGTAGCCCTAGGTAGAGGGAATTGCAATAGTCCAAGCACGAGGACACAAAGGCATGGACCAGCATAGGAAGATCATGGGACAGAACAAGGTGCTTAATCCTAGAGATATTCCTTAGATGGTAAAATGAGGACTTGATGATGGCAGACACCTGTGTATGCATAGTCAGCCTTTCATCAAAAATTACCCCCAGGTTATGCACCTGTTCAGAGGTTGGGAGTGATGTACCCCCAAGATAAAGCCCAGAGGGTGAACCAACCCCCGGCCCCCCATCTGACATGCCAGATCCACAAGCAGCACCTCTGTCTTTTCTGAGTTCAACTTTAGCCAACTCGAGTCCATCCACTCCTGGATTTCTTTGAGGCAGTTATTAAAGACCGAGAAAGCTCCATCCTGGTCAGGTGCAAAAGAAAGGTAGAGCTGGGTATCATCAGCATAGCAGTGAAACCTCAGCCCATACCTTCTTACAATGTCTCTGAGGGGACGCATGTACACTGTGAACAACATGGGGACAACACTGAGCCCTGAGGAACCCCACAAGACAGAGAGACTGGGTCCGAGGAATAAACCCTGGATACCACTCTCTGAGTTCTTCCAGTAAGGTAAGATGTAAAGCACCTGAGGACTACACCCGATAGTCCACAGATGAACCTCAGGTGCTCAAGTAGGAACCCATGGTGCACAGTGCCAAAAGCTGATGAGAGATCTAGAGGAACCAGAATGGAATGGTTCTTCTGATCCTTAGCCATCAGGAAATTATTGAGCACCCAAATCGGCACTATCTCAGTACTGTGCCTCTTTCAAAAATCAGACTGGAGGGGTCTTAGATATCATGGATGGTCAAATGGTTCTCCAGCTATATGGCCACTACCTTCTCAATCACCTTTCCTAAAAAGGGAAGATTTGAGATTGGTCTGTAGTTTCCATGGCAGTCGGGGTCCAAAGAAGCTTTCTTCAAGAGGGGTGTTACCACCGCCTCCTTCAGGGATCTAGGAAACTCATCTGTTTCCAAGGAGCTTTTACTCTAGATTATCCATGCTAGGACCGGACCGATGGAATCAATACAACCCAAAATCAGGGAAGTTGGTCCAGGATCCAAACTACAGCAAGTAGGACATGCACCCTGGACAATCCACATGATATCCATGAACTCCGGTCGGTTGAAGGTATTCCAGGAAAGCTGAGGAGCAGTGGCCGCATGCTGATCCAAAACAACACACTTAGAGTGTGCTGGATGGAGTGCTGCCCTAATGTCGGCCACCTTAGTTGCAAAGAATCAAGCAAGTTCATCGCACTCTATTTGTGAAAAGGCCTTTTGAACTTGTAGGCAGACTGGGTTGCACAGTCTGTCTACAGTGAGAAAGAGCTGAGCTGGTCAATTCTGAGCAGCCTCAATATCCCCATACAGGAACTATGCCTTCTTACGGGTGATTGCAGATTGATAGGCTTGATAATGCTCCATCAATCTAAGGTGGTCAGCATCAAGAGAGGATCTCTTCCAGCAACGCTCTAACCTTTGTCCTAGTTGCCGCATCTCCCTGAAGATCCCATCAAACCATGGGGACCCAGGGCGAAGTGAGAGAGTGCGAACACGGACAGGAGCAACAACATCCAGGGCCAATGAAATATCAGTATTATAAGCTAGTATGAGGGCTTCTGGGTCACTGTTTGTCACTGGAAGGGTTGATAGGTCAAGTACCGCCACCAGGTCTTCAGAGCTAATGTCTCGTAAAGAGCGATACCTGACCATCTCCACAGGGGTAGGCCTGCAAAGAGGGGCACTAAAACTAAACCCCACGGTGCAGTGATCGGACCATCCAACTGGTTCCACCCCCAAATCAGAGGGCTTAATCGCCAGGAGAAAGACTAAGTCAAAGGAGTGTCCATGTTCATGGGTACGGAATTCCAGAATAGACAGCGCAAAAAACCTCATAGCACTCAACAAATATTAAAGCAAAGTGCAGACCCAAATACCAAAAAATGGGAGCGTTTTATAATGAAAAACACTCAAACTTTAATAGGGTCAACACTAATATAACACAATAAGCAGATAGTACAGGTAGTGCTGGTGACTGCTGCAAAAGGAAAAACACCCCTAGCGCCTCGACTCACACGAGTCTTCAAAGGGGGTACTAGAACCAATCGTAGGCTCATTTATAAATGTTCAACAATTAATAATTTATGAGCCAATAATTAAATTATTTAAAGTAACATACACCAGAAAAGAAGAAAAAAAGAAGAAAAAAATATATAATAAAAACAATCAATTCTCATGATTACAACAAAGCCTAACAACATTTCTCAACATTTCTTATTTCTTACATTCAAGAAAACAGATTTATAGATTTTTTGAAACAGTCAGGTAAATAATTCCAACCGGAATCCTGTTGTAAAAAAGAAACAAAACAAAATTAGTAATATTTCAATACAAAAAGAGTCATTTTTAGAACAAGGCTACTAAGGTAACAGTCAAGAAATATTTCATTTGATATCAGGGAGAGAATCATATAATTCCATTAAACCTTAAGAAATGGTTTAATATCCCATTTGTCGTTAAGGCCATGTGGCCTCATGGAATTCATTTTAAATATCCACATACACTCCCTCTTTAAAAGTTTATTTGCTCGATCCCTTCCCGAAGGTAAACTAGCAACATGCTCAAGCCCCATAAATTTTAAATGGCCTGGGTTAGAGTTGTGGCACAGAATGAAATGCGTCCCAATAGGAGTGTCATGACGTCCATTAATGATGGATCTGACATGCTCCTGGATTCTCTGCTTTAAAGGTCTTATGGTTTTACCAATATACAACAAATCACAGGAACACCATAAGACATACACCACATACGAAGTATCGCATGTGATTAATTCCCGTATGGCAACTGTAACACCTTGTTCTTTAGGATGTTCAAAAGTTTTTCCAATTACACTATATTTACAAATGCTACACCTCTTACAAGAAAAAAATCCGTTCGTTCTTTTCGGTAACCAGGAACCTGTGTCAGAAACACCACTCTTTCTCTCCCTACTATGAACCACCATATCTTTAATATTCTTAGCTCTGCAAAATGAAACCCGTGGCTTTGAACCTACTGCCTGTCCCACTATTTCATCTCCTGTTAATATAGGCCAATATTTATGTAAAATATTGCCTATCCGTCCAGCAACATGGTTAAATTCAGTGACAAAACTACAGATCTCAGGATCAGTAATGTTGTTTCTTTTTTCTAAGATTTCTTCTCTATCTATCTTTCTAACCCTATCCAAAGTCCCTATAAGAAATCTTCTATCATAACCCCTATCTAGAGATCTAGATAACAGCTCACTCGATTGTGTCTCAAAATCTATATCAGTGCTACAATTACGTCTAATGCGCATGAACTGACTGAAGGGGATAGATTCTTTAAGTTTTGGAGGGTGGGCACTGTCAGCGTGAAGTAAAGAGTTTGTAGCTGTTTTCTTTCTAAATGTCTTTGATTTAATATCAAAGACATTATTGTCAATATGTTCATTTGTAAGATTCAAATCTAGAAAGTTTAAGCTTGTATGATCAAAAGTATATGTAAAGCTCAAATTCAATTCATTATCATTCAAATAATCAATAAAGGAACGAGCTTCACTTTCATTTCCTTTCCAAATACAAATGATATCGTCAATAAAACGGTACCATTTTACAATGTGTTTCAGAAAGGTATTTCTACTCTCATTAAACACATGATCCATCTCCCACCCCCCCCAGAAACAAATTATATTAGTGTTGACCTTATTAAAGTTTGAGTGTTTTTCATTATAAAACGCTCCCATTTTTTGGTCTTTGGGTCTGCACTTTGCTTTAATATTTGTTGAGTGCTATGAGGTTTTTTGTGCTCTCTATTCTGGAATTTCATTTCGATTTGGGCTGGCCGCCCCTTTGAGAGCTGCATGGTTATCCTTGGGACTATCGTTCACGGTGTTTTCGTTTGGATTTCTCCATGTTTATGGGTAGCAGTGGTAACTATCTGTGTAAGGCCCAGAGATGACATCAGCTGGTGGAAGTACGAAACTGCGAGAATTCATCATCGACCCAGGCATTGAAGTCACCTAGAACTCTCAGTCTGCGTGACTGAAATGCCATGTCGACGATGAAGTCTGCCACTTCCTGAAGGAACTGCTTCTCATCTCCGGGTGGATGGTAGGTGAGCGCAATCCTGCAACCTACACCTGCTACCACGGTACACTCAAATGACTCAGTCTGCTCAACTGGTACACTTGTGAGGTTAAGTTGGTCTTAAAACAGATTGCAACCCCCCCCCCCCATGATCCAATCTTGGGCGGTGAATCACTGAGTACCTGGCTGGAGTTAAAGCCTCCAAAATGGGGCCAGAATTCTCATCCAGCCAGGTCTCGGTGATGCAAGCCAGATCCACAGTTTCTATAAGATCTGCAATAATTGCAGTCTTGTTTTTAAATGGACCTGGCATTGCATAACACAGCCCAAGTTGGATGAACCTCCAGGGCCGCCCGAGCCACCTGCCCACCAATATTGGTGATGCCCTTGGGTATGGAAACCAGACATGGTGAACCATGTTCTAGGTTCCATTTCACCCCAGGGTGTCTCCTGGATCTCACATCCCCGATGTGATGGCCCTGCTCATTCACCCTCCACTGTTCACTACCCGGCCCCCCTCCTCCCCTCACAAGTGATACCCAGCACTCTACAGCACTGGTAAGTTGTAAACTGCAATGGGGGAGGAATAAAGGGATGGAGGGCACGGAGAGCAGAGGGTGAATAGCGCACGAACGAGGGAGCAGGCCTCTGATGCATTCTAATAATCAGATTATCAAGCAACTCTCTCTTAGCAAGCCCACAAACTAATAAAACTAAAAACCAAAACAAAATAACATAACATAAAACACAACAAAATATAAACCCACAACACTTTTTCTTAGCAAATAAATGACCCAAAGACTCCTGTGCCTTACCATAAAATAAATAACCCTCAATTAACCCTCTCCAAACAAAAAATACTAGATTCTAAAATATAAACAGTTCAATATCTTAGGCAGAAATGGATTTGCAGAAACACACAGTCTATGCAAGGACTTGACTAGCTCTGTCTAAACACTCCATCTGAATGTAGCAGGCTGACCAGGGAAACAGCTGATCAGGGATGCAATTTGAAAAGCACTTACTGATTGAAGCTATGGGTCCTTTGACTCCTGCTCCCTTTTGTAGTGAAACAGACCACAGCAGCAGCAGTTGAGGAGTCAGGCAGTAGGTAGAGGCAGAAAAAAAATCACTAAATGTCAAGAAATACACACTCCAAGGACCTGAGTGATGGTGCCTAACACTCTACCCAAATGTAGCAGGCTCACCAGTGAAACAGCTGATAACTAGCACTATTTGAAAAGTGCTTGCTGATTGAAGCCATGACCCCTATGACTCCTGCTTCTGAATGGAGCAACACAGATCACAGCAGCAGCAGCAGCAGTTGAGGAGCTGGGTAGACAGAAGTGATTAAATGGACAGAAATACACAGTCCATGCCATGACCCGACTGGTCCTGTCCAAATACTCCCCCAGAAGGTAGCATTCTCATCAAGGAAAGAGCTGATCATGAGCGCTATTTGAAAAGCCAAGGCCAAGAAGGTCAGAGGCATGGCAGACATCAGTGCACCATGATTTCATTGCAGACTACACCTCTGGGGACGAAACTGGAGGAAAAAAATCTGGCGGCAGGATAATAATGAACTCTTGCAGACCTTGCATTTGACCAGCTGGGCATACCAACTTGAACTGGATCAGTTCTGTGGCTGGGCTTTGGGAACCCCACCTACCCAGCTGGTGGGGAAGCCCTAGGGGAACATGTCCAGCAGGTATGTCCAGGTAGATTTTTACTTTATTTTATTTATTTGGAAAAGTTTCACCAGGAAAGACAACATGAGTTGTGAACAGTTCATTTTCAGTAGTGTCCGGGGTGGGGGGGTACATGAGGGAGAAAAGCAATAAACAAAACTAAGATAAAAAGCAAAGTGCACATATCAAATACAGTACAGTCCATGACAACTACTGGGCTGAGACAGACAGAATATGTGAGGAATAGGAGATTTAAAGGTAACGTAACTTGAAGTCAATACATAGGAGTGACTTTGAGGAGACAATAGAATAATTTAAAGTACAGCATTTATAGAACTGTCCTATGAACACAAGAAGGTAAACAGGCAGCTTGGTAAGGTATTAGCCAGGAAGATGGCATATGCAGCACTAAGGCTAAGAGAGAGCAAAGGCTTAGTACCAGAATACTAAGTGGTATAATATTACGTATTAAAGGAAAATCAGCAAGAGTGGAAGGGTTGGAGGGGGAGCCAGCATGCCTATTCCCCCTCAGGATGCTGAGAAGCCAGCAAAGGGTCTAGCAGCTGGCAAGGCAGTGGAGAGGGAGAAATGGAGGGGGGATGAGGAGCAAGGATAAGGAGGATCAGAGTAAAGGGGACTGAAACCAAGGAGGGTTGGGAGATGGCGGGGGTGGAAGCTTTAGTGAGGAAAGGGAGGGAGGTAGGGGAGATGAGAATTAGTTGGTGTTGGAGGCAATTTGGGGATTAGAGATGGGGAGAGAGGGAGGGGGAGTGAGGGCAAGAAAGAGGGAGAGATTAAGTGCAGTTGCAGCAGTGAACAAAGTGCTTATGGAGCAGGAGGAGGGAAAGGGAATTGCGGGATTGGGCAGAACAAATTTCTAGGGGAGGGGAGTTCCAGATATAGGGGAATTTGTACAAGAAGGCGGCATGACCAGATGATGTATGCCACAGGGGAAGTGCAAGCATTCTATGTGTGCATGAATGAAGGCTATAGCAGGAGGAAGGAGAGGTCAAGAGGAGGGAGGACAAGTAGGGAGGAAGAGAACCAAGCCAGAACTTACCAACTAGGTTAGTGATGTAGTACAGATGTCTAGCAGAGAGAGGGGAAGGATTGTGAGGTATAAAGATCACAGTGGTGGGTCAGTGGGTGGCAGCTAAGCACACAGTGGCAGAAGGAATTGAAGAGGGTGTCCAGTCTGGAAAGTCTTGGGGGCAGAGTTGTAGACGATATTCCCAAAGTCAAAGACAGGGAGAGTAATTTTTTTTTTGATGATTTTGCACTTTGCTTGCAGAGGCAAGCAGCTATGGTGTCTGTACAGAGCACCGAGTTTAGGGAGTAGTTTTTTGTGGATGACATTTATGTGTACCCCAAAGTCTAGATTCTTGTCTAGCCATAGCCTGAGGTACTTAAATGAGGGGATGTCGTCCAGTTTAGTACCAGAGATGGTATAGAAGGTGGGTGTAGAATCTAGCCTGGCCACTTTTTGTCTGGTACCAAAGGCCATAGAGACCATTTTTTTTATGACATTCATGGAAAGTTGGTTAGCAGAAAACCAGCGCTGGACATTGTTAAAGTCCAACCGTAGGCTGTTAGCTACTTCGACGGGAAACTCCCGGAGGACAACAACATAGTGTCATCTGCATACATGTGGATACTGGTAGATGTGCAGGAATCAGGTAGATCATTCAGGAAAATGGAGAACAGAATTGGTCCATGAACTGAGCTTTGGGGGACACCTGTGTTGATTGTGAGGGGGGGTGGTGGAGTTGCCGACTCTAACTGACTGTGTCCAGCCCATGAGGTAGGAACGGAACCAGCTGGTGGTGGATTTGGAGAGGCCAGCCGCGGACAGCTTACAGAGGAGAAGGGAGTGGGTGACAGTGTTGAAGGCTTTGGCCAGATTAACAAAAATGGCAGAGGTGATGCGTCCTTGATCCATGCCTGAGAATATGGAGTCAGTGAGCCTAAGGAGGGAGGTAGTGGTGGCATGGGCTATTCGGAACCCAGACTGGAAAAGGGTGAAAAAGGAGGAAGAGTCACTGAAGGAAGAGAGTTGCTCCAGAGCCAGGTGCTCTTGAAGTTTAGCCAGGGTGAGGAGCAGTGTTGTGGGGCAGAAACTGCCAGGGGCAGAGGGGTCTCCACCTTTGGGGAGAGGGACCATGGTGGTGGACTTCCAGGCCTCAGGTACTGTCGCATGTAAGAAGAAGAGGTTCAGAAGATTCGTCAGAGGATGAGCAATAGCATAAGCTGAGAGATGAAGTAGTTTAGGGTCGAGACCATCAGGGAGTTTGCCCTTGATGGGATTTAGGGCAAGTAGAACATGCAGGGTGTCATCAAGGAAAACAGACTTGAAAGTGAAGCACGAAGCGGCAGGGGATTGGGAGCGGGGGGGCGTTATGGGGAGGAAGGACATTTGGGGGAATTGAGGCAAGGAGGGAGGAGGCACAGGTAGTAAAAAGTTGAACTCTTCTGCCACAGAGGGAAGGTCATCTATTGTATGAGTTCCTATTTTTAGGACAGGAGAGGGGGATTGGGTAGTAGGAGAAAGTAGGGCATGAATAACCTTCCAAAATTTTGATGGGTTGTTAATGTTTTTGTTGAAAGATACGTTGAAATATTCTGCCTTGGCAAGACGAATGGCTCAGGTACAGGCATTTCGGAGTGTGAGATAGTGCTGAAGATTGTAGAGGGCACCAGAGGATTTAAACATAGCCCATACTTGGTCACGTGCATGTTGACATGCAATGTGTTCAGCGGAGACCCAGATGTCAGAGTAATGGGGCTGGGGTACTCGTCAAAAGATGGGCTGACCAGGAGGGGAACAAAATACACATTCCATGCCATGACCTGACTGGCCACATCCAAACCCTCCTCCAGAGGTTACAAGGGGAAAAGCTAATGATGATCATGATCACTAACAAAAGAGATAATTTTTACACTGTAAGAACTACCAAAGCTTGGAATAGACTCCGCTCACATATAGTTGCTATTAACAACTTCAATAGCTTTATAAGAGAACTTGATGAACACTGTTATAATAAGCATATGTTGGTGTAGGTATGCCCCACTTTTGTGGGGGACATACTCGATGGGCCTAAAGCCTTCTTATGTCCTTTCCAACCTAGTAAACCTAGTGCTATTTGAAAAGCCCTCTCCAATTGAAGCCAAACACCTCCTTGGATTCCTGCTCCTGATTAGCACAACACATGCCACAGCAGCAGCTGAAGAGTCAGGCAGTAAGGAGAAGCAAAGTCACAAAACCTCCAGAAATACACAGCTGATGCAAAGACCCAATTAGCCCTGCCCAAAAACCCACCAGAATGTGGTAATCTCACCAGGGAAACAATCTAATTGCTAGACTTACTTGAAAAGCACTCATCAATTGAAGACACCTGTCCTATGACCCTTGCTACCAACTGTAGCAACACAGACCACAGGAGAGGAGGGAGAGAAAGGAAGAGGCAGACAGTAGTCACTAAATGTCCAGAAAAACATAATCTATCATGGTCCTGTCCCAACAATTAGCCTTAATGTAGCTGATTCACCAGGGAAACAGCTGTCACAAGTGCTATTTGAAAAGTGCTCCCCAATTGAAGCCACACCTTCTTTGACTCCTGCTCCCAATTGGAGCAACACAGACCATAGCAGAAGCAGAAGAGACAGGCAGCAGAGAAAAGTAGAGTAAAGTCACTAAATGTCCAGAAATACACAGTCCATTCAAGGACCTAACTGGTCCTTTCCTAACACTCCACCGAAATACTGCAGGCTCACTGGTGAAATAGCTGATCATGAGCACTATTTGAAAGGTGATCGCTTACAGAAGCCATGCCCTCTTTGACTCCTGCCCCCGTTTGGAGCAGCGCAGACCACAGTAGCAGTGGCTGAGGAAGGTGAGACTGGGACAGGCAGGAAGAAGTCACTAAATGTTCAGAAATACACAGTCTATGCAATGACCTCTCTGTACCTGTGCAAACACTCCACCCCACTGTGTTAGGCTCACCAGGAAAACAGATGACCATGATGACTATTTGAGGTGCACTTGCTGATTGACACCACATCACCCTTTGACTCCTGCTCACCACTGGAGCAACACAGACCACAGTAGCAGCAGTCAATGAGTTGGTCAGCAGGGATTGGCAGAGAAAAGTCACTAAATGTTGAGAAATACACAGTCTATGTAAGGGCCCAACTAAACATTCCATACTAATGTAGCATACTCACCAGGAGAAACAGGTGATCACAAGCACCATTTAAAAATCACTTGCCAACTAAGGCCACACTCCCTTTTACTCCTGCTGCTGACTGGAGCAACCCAGACCACAGGAGAAGTGGTTGAGGAGTCGAGCAGTAGGGAGAGACAGATCAAAGTTGCTAAAAGGCCAAAGATACACAGTCCATGCAATGACCCAACTGGCTCTGTCCAAACACTCCACTCAAATGTAACAGGCTCACCACAAAGCAGCTGATCATGAGCGCTGTTTGAATAGTGCTCGATAGTTGAAGCAATGCCTCCCTTTTACTTCTGCTCCTGACTGCAGTATCACAGAGCAAAGCAGCAGTGGTTGAGGAGTCCAGCAGCAGGGAGAGGCAGCCAAATATCACTAAATCTCCAGAAATATGCAGTCCATCCTGGTTCTGCCCAAACAGTCCACCAGTTGAAGCCATGCCCCCTTTGACTCCTGATCCCTACTGTAGCAACACAGACCATAGCAGCAGCAGTAGAGAAGTCAGGAAACAGGGAGAGTCAGAGAAAAATCAATAAATGTCCAGAACTACAGTCCATGCAAGGAGCTGACTGGTTCTGTATGAGCTCCTCACTAGAATGTAGCAGGCTTATTAGGGAAACGGCTGATCATGAGCACTATTTGAAAAACACTCACCCGTTGATGCCACACCCTCTTTGAGTCCTTCTCCTGGATGGACCAACACTGACCAGAGCTGTAGCAGTTGAGGGGGGTAAGACAGAGAGAGGGGGACAGAAGTCTCTAAATGTCCAGAAATATTTCGTTCCCGCAATGTTCTGTCTGAGCTGGCCCAAATATTTCACTCCAACGTAGCAGACTCACCAGGGAAACAGATGACCATGAGCACTATTTAAAAAGCATTTCCTGATTGAAACCACACACCCCTTTCCCTCCTCCTTCACATTGGAGCAACACAGACACAGCAGCAGCGGTCGAGGAGGCAGGCAGTAGGGATAGGTAGACAAAAGTTGGTTTGGAGTCAACACAAAATGCATAGGACAGGTTCAAAGAGATTTTATTTCAGATTGAAGATCTTTATGTCCCTTCTAGGGAAAAATATAATAAGAAGGGTAAAATCCCGGTGTGGATTAATAAAAAGATCAAGAAATTGATTAAACATACAACGAGATTATATATTAAATTCAAGAAAAATTCTATGGAAAAGAGCAGAAAAAGATATCTTTTAGCACAAAAAAAAACCACTTAAAAAACAATTAGACTTGCAAAAGCTCAACTAGAATTTAGGATAGCTCATATTAAAAATAGGAAGTTGTTATATTCTTACATGAACACCAACTCTCGTAACATGGTTAAAACTGTAGGGCCAATTATTGAGGATAAACAAGAGATATATGATGATAACATTATTGCCAATAAATTTAATAAGTATTTCTGTTCTGTGTTTTCCCATCCATCTGTATCATTCTTGCCAGAACTTCCAAAATCTGGAGATATTCTTTTCTCTGAGGAAGAAATAACCAATCTTGTAGACCAACTAGATAGTACTTTGAGTCCAGGGCCAGATGGTATTAATATCTTCATATTAAAAAAAAGTGGGTAGGTCATTGGAGTATCCTCTTTCTCTACTCTTTAACTATTCATTAAGGGAAGGATATATCCCTGATGATTGGAAAAGTGCATTGGTGGTGCCTATTCATAAAACAGGTAGTAGAGGAGGGGTGGATAATTATAGGCCTATTAGCCTCACATCCCATTGTTTCAAGTTAATGGACCACCTTATTACCACCTTATTAAAAATAAGTTAACATTACATTTAGAAAGTACAGAACAAACTGACAGAAAACAACATGGTTTTGTCAAGGGATGGTCGTGTACCACTAATTTGATTGCGTTTTATGATAACATCAGTAAGAGTCTTGATAGGGGCTGTCCTTCAGATGTAATATTGCTTGATTTCTCTAAAGCCTTTGATAGAGTAGTTCATGGAAAACTGACTACCAAGCTCATTAATTTACAGGTTAATAGTTTTCTGATTAGATGGATTTTCAATTGGTTATTAAATAGAAAACAAAAAGTGCGTATTAATGGTATTACATCTGAAGAAGGGTTAGTGGGTAGTGGAGTTCCACAAGGCACTGTGCTTGGACCTATCTTGTTTAATATCTATGTTCAAGATATGAACAATGTTATTCAAACTAGTATAAGTAAGTTTGCTGATGATACCAAGCTGGGTGGTGAAGCTGATACCATTCACAAACACTTTCAGTTGAATGCAGATTTGGCTAAAATCGAAATTTGGGTTAAGGAAAATGATATGAAGTTTAACACTGAAAAATGTGTAGTGCTCCATGTTGGGAAAAACAATCTGAGATATACTTATATCCTAGATCAAACTATTTTGAAATCAGTAACATGTGTTAAAGATTTGGGTATAGTTGTCAATGACTCTATTTCCTCCGATAGTCATTGTAGGAAAATTGCCAAAACAGCACAGGCCTTATTAACTAGGATTAGGCATACATTTGTCAATAAAACAGAACAACTTATTTTACCCTTATATAAAACCCATGGCTGACCTATTTTGGATTATGGCTCTCAATTTTGGACACCTTATTTAAAAACAGACATTAAGATTCTGGAAGGGGTCCAGAAAAATATAACTAGATATATCCCTCGACTAAAAACACTGGATTATCACACAAGATTAAAAGAGTCTGTATTACACTCATTAGAGGCGCAAAGGCAGAGGGGAGACTTGTTACTATATAGGTTATCCCATAGTGATTTTGGCTTTAAAGAATTTAATTTGCGATATAGCAATACTAGGAATAACCTACAGTCACACAATAAAAAAAATTGTAGTTGAACCTGCAGAAACAGTAAAGATGGATCATTATTTTACAATTAGAGCACCTCTCTTATGGAATAAACTGCCCCAGATAGCGACCAATAGTAATAGTCTTGATTCCTTTAAAACCTATCTTGACAGAACATACTATAACACTCACAAATTGGTATAATTATCCCACATATGTGGGAGGCATATAATATGTGCCTATTGGCTCCCCTATGTCTTTGAAATCCTAGCAATCCTAGTACAGTCACTTAATGTCCAGAAATACATAGTTCATGCAAGCATCCGACTGACCCCGTTCAAACACTCCTTACTAATGTAGCACTCTCAGTAGGGAAACAGTTGATCATGAGCCTTAGTTGAAAAATGCTTAGCGATTGAAGCCACACCCCTTTTATTGCTGCTCTCAAATGTAGTAGCACAGACTACAGGTGTAGCAATTGAGGAGTGGGACAGCAGGGAGTGGAAGACAAAATTCACTAAACGTCCAAATATTCAAGTCTGCCCTGACAAATACTCCATTAGAATGTAGGAGGCTGACTAGGGAAGCAGCCAATTACCAGTGCTATGTGAAAAGTGCTCGTGAACTGAAGCCATGTCCTGTTCTCACTCTCATCCCAGTTGGAGCAACACAAACCACAGCAGCAGCAGAGGAGTCTGGCAGCAAGGAGAGGCAGGAAAAAGTCACTAAATGTCCAGAAATACACAGTCCATTCATGGACACATCTGGCCCTGTCCAAACACTCCACAGGAATGTAGCAGGCTCACCAAGGAAACAGCTGATCATAAGCATTATTTAAAAAGTGCTGACTAATTGAAGCCACAGCCCTTTGACTCCTGCTCCCTATTGGAGTAACATGCAACAGCAGCAGTGGTCAAGGAGTCAGGCAGTAGGGAGAGGTAGAAAAAAATTACTAAATATCCAGATACACAGTCAATACAGGAATCTGACTGGCACTGACCAAATACTACACCCTAATGTAGAAGGCTCACCAGGGAAACAGTTGATGGTGACCCTTAGTTGACAAATGCTTGGTGATTGAAGGCATGCTCCCTTTCAATTCTGTTCCTGACTACAGCAGTACAGACCACAGCAGCAATGGTCAAGGAGTCAGACAGCAGAGACAGCAGACAAAAGTCACTAAATGTACAAACATATGCAGTTCATCATGGCCCTGGCCCAATGCTCCACTGGAATGTAGCAGGTTCATGAGAAAAACAGCTGATCATGAGTACTATTTTAAAAGTGCTTGCCAGCAGAAGCTATGACCCCTTTGACTCCTTCTCTTGACTGGAGTAACACAGACCACAGCAGCAGCAGTTGAGAAGTAGGGAAGTAGGAAGAGGCAGAAAAAAAGTCACTAAATTTCTAGAAATACACATTCCATACAAGGACCTGACTGGTCCTGTCCAAACACTGCACCAGAATGTAACAGGCTCACCAGGAAAACAGTTAACCACAACCAGTATTTGAAAAGTGCTCGCTGATTGCAGCCACACACACCTTGGACTCCTGCTCCCGATTAGATTAACACAGACCACAGCAGCAGTGGTCAAGGAGTTGGGCAGTACTGAGAGGCAGACAAAAGTCATGTCCAGAAATAAACAGTCCATGTGATGACTTGAACTGGCCTTGTCAAAAGACGCCTTTGGAATGTAGCAGGCTTGCTTGGGAAACAGCCGAACATGAGCACTGTTTAAAAAGTGTTCACCAATTGAAAACACACAGACACACACACACACACACCCTTGGACTCCTGTTCCTGATTGTAACAACACAGACCAGAGCAGCAGTAGCTGAGGACTTGGGCAGCTGGAAAGCCAGAAAAAAAATCACAAAATGTCCAGAAAAACACAGTCCATACAAGGACGTAGCTGTCTCTGTCCAAACACTCCACCAGTATGTGGCAGGCTCACCACTGAAACAGCTGATGAGTGCAATTTGGAGAGCACTCACCAACTGATGTCAGGCCACCTTTGACTTCTGCTTCCTACTGGAGCAACACAGACCATAGCAGCAGTGGTCAAGGAGCCAGGCAGTAGTGAGAAGAAGATAAAAGTCATGAAATGTCCAGTCCATGCAATGACCCAGCTGGCCCTGTTCAAATGAATTTCCTCCTCTTCCTACTTTCTGGAACCCCTCTACCCACTTACGCTACTTCTCTCCCTACCCTCATCTCTGCCTCTGCCCATGCCTCACCCCACACCCAGCCTCCTAGCTAGCCCTACATACTGACCCCCTGCCCTACCACCGGACCCACACCCAGCCTGCCACTAACCCCCAGTGACCACTAGGAGTCACTATTTCCACCCCAATTTCTGGCCCAAACCCAGCCCGCTTTAAGTCCCCCAGAACCTGGATCCCCTCTGTCACCCAGGTCCTATCTCAACTGCCCTGCTAGGGCCTTGAATCTTGTACCCTGTCCACCAGAGTCTGTGACACTACCACTACTCTAAAGTGGTATCTACGCTTTCTGAGGGGCAGCCAAGATACTGGAACCTTTCTGCCCTGCTGCTACCTTAGGCACTATGTTTGTACACCTCCTCCTCAAATATCTCCCCCTCATTTACATGCTAGTACCCACATCCCATCAGCCAGACATCTCCCCAGCCCACTTGTACCAGCACCCACAACTCTCCCTGATGTAGCCCGATCCCACCCTACACTGACCACATACCCACTTCCTGGAAGCCCCTCCACTGCCTACCCTGCCTCCCCATGGCTGCTACTAATCCTTGCCCTCCCAACCCCTTCAAACCCTGCCCATTTCTTGTTCCCCTATGTCCTCCTCCTCCCCATCCCTGCTTACCCCCCGGAAGTTGACATACTACCACCCCCTGGTCAGAGGCTTGGTCTTCCTACTACTCCTATCGGGTAATATACATCCAAACCCAGGCCCAGCCCCCTCCAGCCCACCAGCTGGGTACACTGGTCTCCGCATAGCCTCCATGAACATATGCAGCCCAATGAAAAAATGTGATGCCTTCCAGTGCTGGGCCTTGCTACATCAACCAGACATCATAGCCCTGGTTGAAACCTGCTATCCAAATCCACCCCTGACTCCTTTGTCTCCCTCCCAGGCTATACCTTATACCGGGAGGACTGAGTAGGCAAATGTGGGGGTGGCTGTGCAATCTATACCAGGGACACAATCAATGGACAAGGGCTCCCCTGCCCCTGCTCTTGTAAATGGGGCCCAGGCCCTTACCCTCAAACTTGCTCCCGACCCCTTGGGGGCCCTTTATATCTCACCACTGTCTATGTTCCCCAAAAGAACCACAACCCAGCGCTGATATCTTTAACAGAATATCTTACCACCCTCCACCACAAGGTGGAACAAATCCTAGTGGGGAACCTAAATGTGAACTGGTTCAGCGTCTCCTCTTCCACTACCCGAGACTCTTTCACTGCCTTAGACCTGACACAACTAATTTCCCAGCCCACTAGAGTAAACCCAAAGAGAGAAACCAGCACCCTTCTGGACGTCATTATCACCAACCACCCAAAAAAAATTCATAACATCCAGGTCCTCCCAGACTCACTAAGTGACCAGTCCACTATCCTATTCCTATGGGTGGCCCCCACTCCCAAACCCACAGCCCTGACCACACTCTGCAGGTGCCTCTGACCTGGTAGGCTGTTAAAACTCAAGCAATTTCTCACCCAGATTAATTGGTCCCCCATTCATCATGCACCAAACATAGACACTGCCCTCGCCTTTTTCTCCTAAGCCTTTAACAAGGCCTGTGACCTCTTTGCATCCCTCACAGGAATCCGATCTAAAAAACATAATGCACCCTGGGTTACCCCTGCCCTACTACAAATGCTCAGAAATAGGGATAACCTCTGGCACCTTGCCACTGAAACAGGCCGGATGGCTGATAGACAGGCCTACAATGCTGCACAGAACAGGTGCACTTGGGCCATCCGTAAAACCAAGGCAGACCATTGCCACACCACCCTCACCTTCCCTTGGGGGTGTGCCCTGACTTTCTGGGACAATGTTAAACAACTAAATAGGAAATCACACTCCCCCCATCCCAGCTCACTATTGATGACTCTACCTCCACTAACCCTGCCTGCATAGCTAACTACCTTAACACATCCTTTACTGACCGTAGCTCTGTCCTTCCCAGTAATTTCTTTGACCCTCCCCCACCCTACCTCCCCCTGACCTCAAACACCCCAGCTTCCACCTACGTAGGGTATCTGCCCAGGAAGCCAGACTGCTCCTAATTAAATCATTAAAAAGCAATAGTCCCGGTAGTGATTCCCTGGACCCCAGTATTCTCCGGCTGGTGCTGGATGAAGTCCTTGCCCTGCTGACCAGCCTACTCAACCTATCCCTCTGCCTGGGGCGATTCCCCACTGCATGGAAAACAGCCATAGTCACACCCATTCATAAAGGGGGCGACAGGTCCTCCGTCGGGAACTACCAACCAATCTCCATCCTCCCCCCCTCTCCAAAGCCCTGGAAAAAATGGTGACTATTCAAATCACTGAATATCTTACTCAGTATAACATCTTATGCCCAGAGCAACATGGCTTCCATGCTGGTCACAGTACCGGCACTGCACTAGTTGAGTTCTCCAATTTCCTACACTCCTCCCTGGACGCCAGCTCCCTAGCTGGTGCAGTGTACATTGACTTCTCAAAGGCCTTTGACACTGTCTTCCACCCTCTTCTGCTGGATGCCCTATGCCACACTGGTTTCTCTGCTGGCCCTCTCACCTGGTGCACAAGCTATCGATCCACCCACTCCCAATGTGTAAAAATCAATGGAACACTCTCCAAAACTCATCCCATCTGCTCAGGGGTACCCCAGAGCTCCATCCTAGGCTCTCTACTCTTCTCACTCTAGCTAAACACCCTGCCCAGTGCATGCTCTGGCAAAATTCTTATGAATGCAGATGATGCTATCATTTTTGTCACCCATCGCAATCCCACCTTCCTTCAGGACACTCTACTACAATCCTACAATGATGCTGAAGCCTGGTTTAAAGAGCACAGACTTGTCATTAATCTAAAAAAAAACAAAACAATGCTTTTTGCCCACCCCAAAACAAAGCCTGCAACTCCCCACTCCATATCCTCCCTAGTACCAAACAACCGCTTGAACAAGTCTGCTCCTACAAATACCTTGGGGTTTCTTTTGACTCAGCCCTCACCTACCACACCCACATTGATGCCCTTGCATCCGCCACTAGTATACAGCTTGGCATCCTCTACTGCTATAAAAACTGCCTCCCCCTGATGCTATCTGACTTGCAGTTACATCTTCAGTACTGTCCCTTGTTGACTATGGCCTGCCAGTCTATGGTGCTGCTGACACTACCGCCCTCAACAAAATTTGGCTCACCCTAAATAATGCCTGCAGGTGGATTACTGGTGCCCCCAGGCTCACACATACTTGTCAACTATATGATGAGGCAAAACTGCTACACCTAGATGAATGGCTACACTATCAAACCTGCCTCCTCACAAAAAAAACTCTACTCGGCCTATCCCCTCCCGGGGTGACAGCCTCCATCTGCCACACCCAACCCATTATTGCAACCCAAACCTCCAACAAGACCACTTTACTGGTCCCCAGATCCAGGACCACCCATGACCAGAGGTCGTTTTGCTACCAAGCTCCATCCTGGTTTAACTCTCTCCCTGCTCCCATCTCCAATGCCTCCACAATCTCCAACTTGAAAACTGCCCTTCAGAGCCAACTGTTTAACACTTGAATCTGCTCCTGTTTCTAAATGGGACCTTGATCTCTCCACACTTGACAGTGCCTCCTAGGCAGCAGTCCACCTCATCCCACCCCCAACTCCTCCCCATAGCTTATTGCCTCTGTTATTACCAGCATGTGCTCAGCTGTATCATTGAAATGTCTACTAAACTGTATAAATGTATGAAACCATTCTGTGTAACTCTAAGTATGTGTATTACATGCTGTAACCTAAATTTGTTTCTGTCTGTCCTCAATGTGACGAGGTACCTTTGGAAATGAGCCTCTGGCTCAAAGGATGTAAACCGATGTACAAATAAATAAATAAATAAATTATCAGGTCCCTAAATCCAGTAGATAAATTATTGATTCTGGGGGACTTTAACTTGCCCGGGATCAACTGGCAAACCCTAGTGGGAGAAATTAGACTAGAAAATGACTTCCTGGACAAATTTAGTCAGACTGGACTCAATCAGATGGTAGATGGCCCTTCTAGAGGCACAAATCTACTGGATCTTGTTTTAACAAATATGAAGGACTCAATCTCAGGTTTAAGAACTTCAGAACCTCTCAGCACATTGATCATCTGATAATAGAGTATAAATTAAAGAACCATATCATAATTATTTAGGCACAAATTACTGTTCCAAATTTCTACAAAGCAAAATTTAATCAAATCAGGAAGAACCTGAAAATATGGGATTGGAAAACATAGTTGAAAGGAAAAACATTAAATAAGACATGGGAAATATTCTGTAACAAAATCCATAAAGAGATAGCTGTTAATGTCCCATTTAGAAACAAATATACAAATAAAAAAAAATAGAGAGCACTGGTGGACACCAAGAATAAAGAAAATTATTAACAAAAAAAAAACCCCAGATTATTCAAGAAATGGAAAACAAACAAATAGGAAAGACCATGGGCATTATATAAAAATGTAGTCAGAACAGTTAAAATGATTATCAAATATGCAAAAGCTACACATGAGAAATCATTGGCAACCAAGGTAAAGGGGAACTGCAAGGCATTCTATTCTTATTTAAGTAGTAAAAAAGACACCTCACAAGGTATTGGCCCACTCAGGTATAATCAGGGACAGCTCATATCTGACATTGTCCAAATGGCTAATTTAACTAATTCATACTTTTCAACAGTATTTAATAAACAGTCTTGCAGACTTGGGATGGGTACTATTGAAAAGAACACCCACCAAAATATTATCATACACATTAGTATCATAGAAACTAAGTTAAAAAAGTTAAACCCATATAAATCACCAGGACCCGAAGGGCTGCACCCAAGGGTGCTAAAAGAACTAGCAGAATCCCTGGCGCCACTATTGACATACATTTTCCAGACATCATTAGATACAAGACAGGTAGTACAAGACTGGAAGGTAGCAACTGTTATGCCAATATATAAAAAAGGGAGACAAGTCAAACTCCTCAAATTACAGGTCTGTAAGTCTGACTTCAATCCTCTCCAAGAATTTAGAAGGTGTACTGAAAGAACAAATCCTGGCATATTTGGAACAGAATCAACTAACTAATAAAACACAGCATGGATTCACAAAGGGGAGTTCTTACCAGATGAATATTCTGGCCAGAGCCATGGATAAGGGAAATCCAGTTGACCATTGTCATGGATAAAGGAAATCCAGTTGACATTGTGTTTCTGGATTTCTCAAGTGCACTTGATAAACTCCCCCATGCCGAACTAGTAATAGAAATGCAAAAGCTAGGTGTCCACTCTATGGTAACCTCTTGGGTCCAAGAATGTCTGGAAGGCAGAAAACAGAGTGTGTATTAGAGGATCTGTCTCAAAGTCATCTCAGGTTACTAGTGGTGTGCCCCAGGGGTCGGTATTGGGGCCATGCTTATTCAACCTTTATATTTCCTCACTGCAAAACAATAT
Organism: Neoceratodus forsteri; assembly: GCA_016271365.2. NCBI lineage: Eukaryota > Metazoa > Chordata > Ceratodontiformes > Ceratodontidae > Neoceratodus > Neoceratodus forsteri. The sequence continues at coordinate 185,591,127 of JADMNL010000022.1, forward strand.
ACCAAATGTCTGGTTGCTTAAATTCACAGACGACTGCAGGTTGGGAGCAAAGGTGTTTAGTACAAAGGATATGTAAAGGGATTTGTATGTGACAACTGCCATCTGATAGAAATACTCATGCAGGAAATAGAGCACTTGAAATCAAGGCTAGAGATAAGGAAGGAGCTTGCTAAATTAGAATACAACATTGATGAAATGGACAAAGAAATCAAGACAGACACTAAGGAAGTTGATGCCAATGAAGAAATAGCACAGGAAGCCGAAGTAGAAGAGTGGGCTGCAGTGCAAAAACTACTAAAAAAAACGCAGAGGGGCAAAACACAAAACACTAATGTACTGCAGTTACAAAACAGATTTCCAGCTTTGGACATGGGCAAGGAGTCTCATTATCCAGACGATAACACCAAGGGGAAGCACCCACCAAAAAGAGTAGAACACCAAAGAGACAAAAAAAAAAAAAAGAAAATATGGGGAGGAATCACTAGGTAACAGTGAGCCCCGAGGACCTGGCAAAATGAACCTTGAGGGAAACTCTTCACATGATAAAACAGAATATACTAATGACACAAAGACAAAGGGGGATACCTCCAGGTAGTAGGGAGAAGAAGGAAAGCAACACGGGAGACCATAGTAAATTAAGCACAGCTACAAGTCCCCTAGATCCTAAAACTAAACAAAACAGGGATATTGTTGTAATTGGAGACTCAATAATAAGGGGAGGAGACACCATTGTATGTAAGGGATGAAAAGCAAGCACTACAGTGAGTATGCTACCAGGAGTCAAGATCAGGGACTTGGAGAAAATTATGGATGGTCTTATGGAACATACAGAAAACCCAATTGTCATACTACATGTCGGAGTCAATGATATAGGGACACAACATTTGAAGGATATTTTTGAGACTTACAAAAGAGTCATTCTAACGCTTAGATCAAAGACATCAGATATCATAATATCTAGAATATCACCCACCCACCCACCTACGGACAGTACTTAAACAAACTGGGAAACATTATCACTCTCAATAAATGGATGAAACAATTTTGCACTGTAGAAAATATGAGTTTCATTGACAACATGGACACATTTAAAAACACATCATTATGTAAATTTGATGGACTTCATCTAAACAAAATGGGAGCCAGAATTCTTGCAAAAAGGTTCAACGATGAAATTATAAACTATTTAAACTTATAAATGGGGAAGGGGCGACAGTACATGCGTACATGCAAGATAAACACAACAAATATTAATACACTAACTACAGCAACAAATAAGAGTAAGAAATGGATGGGGTTATTGACAAATGCAAGGAATTCAGTCAAAAAATTAACTGAATTCAAGTACTTGTTGCAAACCAAGGACATTCAAATTGCAATATTATCCGAAACATGGTGGGAGGATGGTGACAACTGGAACAAAAACATACAAGGCTATAATGTATTTAGCAAATCAAGGAAATTCAGGAAAGGTGGTGGGGTGGCAATTTATGTGGATGAAACAATAAAATGTGAAGAGCTTATTAAAAGTCCAGATAACACAGAACAGATGTGGATAAAACTGTTACCATCAAATGAGCCTAAAATAGTTTTGGGCATAGTACACTGTCCCTCTTCAGTCAGTCAGGAGGATGAGCAAGCTATCCAACACATTCTAGAACACCTAAATCCAGAAGATAGAATTATGTTAACAGGAGACTTTAACTTACCAGGAATAGATTGGAAGACATCTAGGGGTACCTCCATGATAGGGAAAGAATACATTGAACTATTTGACCAAATCTGATTGGATCAAGTAGTTAGGGATCCAACTAGAGGAGAGAACACTCTAGATATCATACTTACTAACATGGGGGACTTAGTACATGATGTGACAACTGGTGCACCATTTGGAAACAGTGACCATTGGACTATTTTCTTTGATATAACAGTACATCATATTGAGCATGTAAAAAACAAAATTTAACTTCAGGATGGCTGACTTCACCTCCATAAGAGCCAACTTGGAAGACTGGGATCGAAAAACACAATTCAATTCTTCCTCACTGTGAAGCATGTGGGACACTCTAACAAGTAAAATACACTATGAAATATATAAGTATATTCCACAGATGGCCAAACACCATGGTAAAGACAGGACACCAAGGTGGCTAAGCTCAAAAGACTAATCAAGTGCAAAAACAAATTGTACAAACAAACTAGAGCCAGGGAGAATACCGAGTAAACACATAAATACAAGGAAATGGTAAAAAGAGTGAAAAAGGAGACCAAAATAGCCAAACCACAATACAAATTTAAGCCAGCAAACAATATTAACGATAATTAAAAAATGTTTTATTCATACATAAATGAAGCTAGGGGGATGAATAGAACCACAGGACCTTTTAAAGATACAAACAACAAATTGGAAGATCTGAAACAAACAGCAAACATATGAAATCAATATTTCAGTTCTTTTTTTAATCCCAAAACTACTTCCATACATACTCTCATATAAGCTGAGAAAAAAAGCATCAAATGGTCAGATACAAATAGAATTCACTAATGTCTTGCACAGACTTGAGAAAATAAACAAAAATAAATCACTGGGACCTGATGGTCTGCATCTCAGAATTATTCTTGAAATTGCAGAACAAATAGCACCTCCCCTGACACACATATTCCAAAACTCAATTGACACAGGGACTGTGGTGCCAGGTTGGAGAGAGGCAACAGTTATCCCCATCTATAAAGAGGGAATTAAAACTGCCCCCAAAAACTACAGACCAGTAAGCCTAACTTCGAACTTGGGCAAAATACTCCAGGGAATACTAAAAGACCATAAACTACAACACCTAGAGGCCAGAAACATGCATGATCCAACACAACATGGCTTTAAAAAGACTAGGTCATGTCAAGCAAACTTGCTCCACTTTTATGAAAGGATCAACAGGGCACTGGACCAGGGACAGCCAGTTGATGTTATATTATTGGACTTCTCCAAGGCCTTCGACAAATTACCACATAATAAATTGGTCTGCACACTCAGAACCATGAGATTTGATGAAATTATAATAATCTTGGTAGTGGCATGGCTCGGGGGGAGGAGGCAGAGGGTAACAATAAATGGGTTCCTCTCAGATTGGACGGAGGTGACTAGTGGGGTGCTGCAGGGATCCAAGCTGGGACCATCCTTGTTCAATATATATGTTTCCTCACTACACATTTTACATAGCAATATATGGATAACAAAATTTGCTGACAATTGTAAGTTAGGTTCCGTCATAAATACACATGAAGATAGTATATTACTCTGGAAAGAATTTGACCACATACAGGAATGGACTACCAATAGTAAGCTCCAGATAAATAAGGACAAATTCAGTGTTATACATATGGGCAAAAAAAGTCATGACTATAAATATCAGTTAGAAAAAAAAAAACACCTCAATATCTATGTAGAGGAAAAAGATCTAGGAGTCACAGTTACAAATGACTTACAATTTAAGTCGCATTGTGACCTAGTTACTAAGAGAGCAAACAAAACTTTAAATTGCATACTCAGACATACTGGGAGTAGAAGAAGTGAGGTACTGATGCCACTCTGTGGAGCCTTGGTGCAACCTCACCTTGAGTACTGTTCCCAGGTCTGGGCACTCTATAAAAAGGGGGAGATAAACTGAGTGGAGAGGGTTCAAAAGACAGCAACAAAAGCAATTCAGGGTAAGGATGGGATAGAATATGAGGATAGACTGAAGACACTGGGCCTTTTTTCCATGGAATACAGAAGACAACGAGGGGATACAGTATGTGTCTGCTATATAAAGCATTCTCTGATCCTTCTCTATGGGATGGCTTGGGACTACACCTTAAACCACAAACTTACAATATGACAACCCACTCCTTGCAACTGATAGCAAATAAATGGAACTGTAAACTAGGAGATTTTGGTATACCCAAAGAGTGGTCCCAGTTTGGAATGCACTTTCAATAGAAGTAGTGGGTAGTCCAACAATGAATGCATTTAAACACAACTTAGATAACTATTATAGGTCAAAGAGCAAAACCACGTAAGTAGAGCAAGCATAATGGATCAAAGTCTAAAGAAGCTTAATGATTCTTATGATACTTATGATATCCTATCCTTACAAACAGCTCTAGACAACTTAGCCATCTGGACCAATAATTCAAAACTAGCTCTGAATTTGGACAAGTGCAAGGTTATGCTCTTAAGAACCAGAAACCCTAAGGTTATATACTCATTAGGGAGCCATCCATTGAAAATGTCAATGGAACAAAGAGATCTGGGTATAACAGTTTCCAGGGACATGTCTTTTCACCCCACTGCAGAAGCATAGCTAAAAAAGGCCACCAGATATTGAACTGTGTATTGAGACATATCAAATCCAGGGACAAAGAGGTCATTATTCCAATGTACACTGCTTTGGTAAGACTGGTGTGGAATATGGGGCCCAGGTCTGGTCACCGTATAAAGTAGGGGATGTAACATTATTAGAGAGGATCCAAAAGAGGGCCACCAGGTCAATAAGTAATGTGACTGGTAAAAACTATAATACACAATTATGTGAACTGGATATGCTCTCCTTGGAGAGCAGAAGGGAGAGGGGGACATGTGTATGGTCCACAAGACCTGGAGAGATGATGACCTCTGGGAGAGCATAGGACTAGAAGCCAGTAGAAACAATTATACTGCTTGGTCCCATCCACTGAAGCTAGAGGCAAGGTAGTCACAATTGGTACTACTGAATGGTTCAACCAACGGGTGGTGCAGAAGTGGAATAGACTACCACTGGAGGTAGTGGCAAGTAGATCAACAAATGCATTTAAACATAATTTGGATAAATACAACTGGGGAAGTTATCAATCTAAGGGAAGGCAAGCAAAAAGGACGTAAGTCTATTAGATCTGAAAAATCCTGTGAATCCTATGAAGTTCTTGCTGATTGAAGCCATGCCTCCTTTTACTACTGCTTCCGACTGGATCAACACAGACCACAGCAGCAGTGGTTGAGGACAGGCAGCAGGAAGAGACAGACAAAGTCACTAAATGGCCAAAAATATACAGTCCATGCCATGACCCTGTGGGCCACTCCAAATACTCCACCAGAATGTAATATCTCACCAGGGGCAGAGCTGAGCAAGAGCACCATTTGAAATGCTCGGGCCAAGAAAGCTGAAAGGCATGGCAGACAGGAGCAAGCTGCGTGGGAGCATGTGGTGTGCTACATGATATCATTGCATGCCAAATCTCTCCAGGTATGAAAACCAGAAAAACAAAGTCTGGTGGCAGGATTTATTTGTTTATTTTTTATTTATTTGTCATCTTGGAATAATACCTTTGAACTAGAAGCTCATTTACAAAGGTTCCACATAATTGAGGGTACAGACAGCTGATACATTGGATACAAAACTTAATAGAACAGACATAGATAAGTGCAAACATAAGTTACAAGCACTGGTGAATGCCAGAATAAAGCTGTGCAATGTAAACGATTAAGTGTAGTAAGTACATTCAATAAAGTACATAAATTATTTAATAGCAGGTGCTGATATACTTGGGGCACAAATAAGAAGGGTGTGGGTAGTGGGGGAGGAGGAGAAGGGGAGAATAGTAGTGCAAACGGGGCTGAGTTTGTCAAGCTGTTGAGAAGGGAGTGTGTGAGAGGTGTGCGTTGAGAAAGTAGAGCAGACAGTGTTGTCAATTTCAGGGATTAAAAAATGAGATAGAGGAGACAGTACTAGTGAGGATGAATGGGCAATAATGAGGGTGGGGGAGTAATAGGGTAGGAGAAGGCCTGTGTGTGTGTGTGTGTGGAGGGGGGTAATGAATTCACTAATGCCTTGCACAGACTTAAGAAAATAAAAATAAATCACCGGGACCTGATGGTCTGCATCCCAGAATTATTCTTGAAATTGCAGAGTAAATAGCGCCTCCCCTGACAACATATTCAAAAACTCAATTGACACAGGGACTGTGGTGCCAGGTTGGAAAGAGGCAATGTCTTCTTCATTGTGGTTGAGAACTCCCTGTGACTCTTGGGCAGCTGGTTCTGATTAATTTATGCCTTTTGGAATATAAAAAAAAATGTAGTGTGATTGCCTGTCATGAGAAATGCTGTGCCTGGATAACCAGGTTTCAGTTCTAACAGGACAGGGTATATGTTAAACAGCAGATCTCTGTGATGAGATTTAGATTTCCCACCTTAGGGAAGTGCTGGGCAGGATACAGAGGGCAGGGCTCACTGTCAAAGCCAGGAAGTGCCAGGTGGCCATGGGAGAAGTGGCATATCTCGGGCATGTGGTAGGCTGGGGACAGCTCTGTCCTAACCAAATAAAAATAGAGGTAATCCAGACATGGCCCAGACCAGAAATGCATAAGCAGGTCAGGAGTTTTCTTGGGACAGCAGGGTACTATAGAAAATTTGTACCCAATTACAGTGCCCTGGCTGCTCCCCTATCTGATCTGGTAAAGAAAAGAATGCCAAAGAAAATTACCTGGGACCCAGCCTGTGTGAAAGCCTTTACCAGATTTAAGGAGGGCACTGTGCAGTGCTCCTGTTTTGACAAGTACCGACTATAGTAGATCCTTTATAGTTCAGACTGATGCCTCAGACATGCGTATTGGGGCAGTACTGAGTCAGACATCCAGACAAGGGAAAGATCACCCTGTAGCGTATCTGAGTAAAAAGTTACTTCCCAGGGAGCAGGCATACTCCACTGTGAAAAAGGAGTGTCTTGTCATAGTGTGGGCCCTAAAGAAGTTATAACCATACTTATATGGGCAGCATTTTGTGGTACAGACTGACCACAAGCCCCTGGTTTGGCTGATGCAGATGGGAAAGAATAATGGCAGATTGCTAAGATGGAGTCATGCTTTACAAGGGAATGACATGACAGTTCTACATAGAAATGGAGCAAAAAGTCAGAATTCAGATGGGTTGTCTTGTGTCTACGAGGAGTGAACTGATTTGGGAAGCTCATCCCATGCAGGGGATAGAGCCCCCAAATTTAGTCTAGGTGGGGAGGAATTGTGACACTTGGACAGCTGGTTCTGATTAATCTATGATTTTTGGAATATAAAAAAAATGTAGTATGATTGTCCGTCATGAGAAATGCTGTGCATGGATAACCCCCAGGTTTCAGTTCTAACAGGACAGGATATATGTTAAACAGCAGATCTCTGTGATGAGATTAACTCCTAAGAACTCGCTTTTTATAGCCTTATTTAGGATATGGGTTGTTTGTAGCTAAGCCCTGAAATATCCATTTTATGGCGTCCTCAGGAAGGCCAGTTAATTGCAGCTGGTGTCAAAAGAATATTACACCTCAGTGAGAACTGGCAGAGAGAGAGAGGGAGAGTCATAAAAAGTTATGTCATGTCTTTGTAAAGAGCAAGATGTTGCTCATGAATGAAAGAAAGAAATTGGAAAATTAAAGACTTGATTGGGAAGTCACATGGGGAAACAAAGTTTTACTGATGTCACCTATTAAATTTACCTTCTGAATGATGAGACATCCTGGGTGTATAATTTTTAATAAACAGAGAAGGAGCTGGGTGACATCATGAAGGAGGAAGGGTCAGAGATAATTCTTTTAACTATGCTGTGACTGACCTTGACACACACGTTTGGACTCTGAAAAAGCAACATCAGGCACTGTTAGAAGATATACATTAGAAAAGACAATTCTAAGTGTACTGCGGTAGGAGATTTTGTTTGCACTTTTTAAACCTGTTTTTTTTAAGTGATTTGTATGTTTTGTGATATATGGTTCTGTATTTACATTTTACATTTTTTATCTATTTTTAAGTAAACATCTCATTTTTAGAGACTACTTGGTGTGCCTTTGAAATTATTTATTTGACAAGTGAAGCATATATGGTTAAAGTTGACACTGTGCAAAGCTATTGGTAATACCAAACTGGGAAAAGGTAAGAGTTTATTCTGAAGTCTTGCATAGAGTTTTAAGGGTTCATTTTGTACACCTGGTTAGGGGCCTGTAGGCGAAAGATATCTGGCCCCCCACGAAGAGCAGAATTATCTGAGCCTGTACATTGGGTATGCTAGCAAGAGGTTCACAGTTTGAATCCCTCCAGAATTTGAGACCAAAGTTTAATTCGAACCCACAAAACAGACAGGAGGGTTACCCTGTTCTGTTAACTGTTCACAATGCTGCACTCGGAGGTTGGCATTGTGGGAGCAGAGGGCCTGACCTGCTGAGTGTGGTTGTGACACTCCCTTCCCCCTCTCAACATAGCACTGTCTACATCAATGTTGGACAGAGATATGATTACATCAAAACTGTCTCTGACTCCAGCTTTCACTCTCTCAGAAGTTAGCAGTCAAGCCCTAACAAACAATAAAACAACTGCACCAACCTTTTTAAAAACTATTTTGTAATTTGGTTCCTTGACTTTAGTCATCTTTGCTGACCTTGTCCGTGCATGAGGAATGTGAGAGTTGTGCACTGTGTACTTGTCTTTCCCACCTGTGTCAAACTTCTGACGATGTCAACTGGAAGGCGCTGACTGACGTCCACATCTGTGATTGTGGTGAGTGGTAAGCAGGAACATAGAGTGTGTGTGTGTGTGTGTGGAGAGGGAGAAACAAAGATGGGGCATGATACTAGTGGGGGGGCAGGGTGCTTGGGGGTAAGGCAAGCGAGGGAATGTGACAGGGGAGTTAGGAACTGCAGTCACAGAAGCTGAGGGCTGTCAGGTATTTGAGTAGTAATTTCTTTTAAAGTTCATTTTGGCACATTTATCACTTCTGAGGGGAGTTCATTAAGCCAGAGGGGTGCCTTGTAGGCAAATGATCTCTGTGCCAGGGCAGTGTGTTGGAAAGGGATATATAGGGCATTCCTTGTTTTTCCTCTAGTTTGGTGCAGGTTATAAGCAGGTTTAAGAAGGCTTCTTAGGGATGGAGGTGTTAGTCCAAGGAGTGATTTTTTTCCCAAAATAGGCAGGACTGGTATTGAATCCTCCTCTGCAGATTAAGCCACTTGGATTGGGTATAAAGTTTGCAGGTGTGAGCAAGCCTGGGCACACCTAGGACCAGCCTACAAGATTTGTTTAGAGTTATTTTGACCCTTTTTAAGGCTGTGTCCATTGCAGCACCATACACAATTAGTCCATAGTCTATAACAGAGATTATTGACAGCCAGTGACAGGGTTGCAGGGGTCAAATTGTGTTGGTATCTGTAAAGCAGACAAATTCTGACATTGGCTGTCTTTACAACATAGTCTATGTGGTGGATATAGGAGAGGGAGCTATCCAGTGTGATGCCTAAATATTTTTTTATTAGTAGTTTATAGGTTTTCCCCCCTGTTTTCTGCCCCCAAGGTCCTGGGACCCCTGCAGACACGGCAGTGTGTGCACGAGGAGGTGCACACACACTCCTGGTACCGGCTTGGCCCTTGTTGCCCCATCCTTGGCTATCACTGGGCCCTCCATTGCCCAAATGACCATCTGTCCTCCACTGGGTAGTGGCCAAGGGCCAAGGAAACCCCTCATCCTTCCCCAGGAGAGGAGAACTGCTCACGGTAGCTCAGTCCTGCTCCTTGCCCACCACCCCGCTGACCCCCAACAACATGGGCTTGTTCCCGAACTTGGGTTGCCAGCATGGTTTAAAGTGTGGTGTTCAGTGCCTCAATCTTCAGTGCTACCAGGCAGGATGCCATGATATTTAAAGGTGCAGACCAGTCAAGAGGCTCTGTTTGTTGTTCCAGTAATGGTTAGCTGGCTGGCTTTATATTTGTTCTGGTGGTTAGAAAACAGCATAACCTTTGTTTTTTTGTCATTCAGTAGAAGTTTGTTTTTGGTAAACCAGTCCTTATGGAGAAACTATTTTGGAGTTTGAATTTAGGCAGGTGGGGTTGTGGGCTACTGGAGAAGATTGCTACATCATCGGCGTATAGCCGGATTCATAGATTCATAGATAACTACAAGCTAGGAGGTCTAATTGACCCTTTAATAGCTCGCCACATATTGGTGGTACTCATATTTTCTTTTCCCCATATACACATCCAATCTTTGTTTAAAGGTGTTCATGTTCTCACTAGTCATCACTGCCTCTGGCAACCCATTCCATACATTCACCACCCTCTGGGAAAACCATCTACTTCATTTAGTTGTCTTATTTACCATCCCCTTTATTTTCAATCCATGACTCCTAGTACTTCTATTATTATCTTGTAAAACTAATCCAATCATTTCCCATTTATATGCATCTCTAGATGCACCATAAACAAGGCATAGATCCCCTCTTAATTGCCTGTAATACATGGAGTACAGACCCAATTCACTCAACCTTTCCCCATATGTCTTAAATCTTAGGGAGCTAACTTGTTTTGTTGCCCACCTGTGCACCCAGTCCATGAGAGCCTGTCCTCCCCATGTTTAGGGCACACATAAGGGTCCACAGTACAGGATATTATCATGGCAGGCCATGGGGAGAGAGAATTAAGGTCTAAACTAAATAAGAATGGGCCCAGGATGGAGCCTTGCGGGACACCGGTTGTCACCGGCCTAATGTCAGAGAAGATCCCATTGATTTTTGCTTGTGATCTGTCCCCAAGGTAACTTCTAAACCAACCAACTGTGTCTGGTGATAACCCAGATGCAAGAAGTTTGTTAAGTAGGATACTGTGAATAACAGTGTTGAAAGTTTTAATTAGGTCGATGTATATCGACCCCCACTTTGTTGGCTGCCATCAGGTGCTGTATGGATACATTTGATGTATTCCAGTAATGCTGTGTTGGTACTCTGGGCTTTCCTGAAGCTGTACTGCTGGGGGGCATTGAATGTTTTATTTGTCAAGGAAATCCACCAACTGGTCTGAGACTATGCACTCAAGAGTTTTAGAGAGAGGCGGTAGTATGAAGATAGGCCACAGTTGTCATGATTAGTCCAACCCCCACTTCTGTGGGGACTACACAGAATGTGACAACTGTAGATTTCCACTTCTTGGGGAATTGTCCAAGCCTAAGGGGTAGGTTCAGCAGTGTGGGTGTATTAGTTCATCAAGGGAAAAGGACTATTAATTTAAGGTAGTGGGAGTCGCTGCTGTGCCTGGATTTGCTGAGGGAGCACTGAAGGTATTTTGGGCTTCAGAGTGGGAGATTTGCTTAAAATAGAATTGGGGGTTCCAATGGGGGGCAGAATGTGGTCAGCTGGGGACCCTACTGTGTTAGTCTTTTCAGGGTTTAGGAAGTACGGGGGGAGGATGTGACTGAGACCTGAAAATGCAACATTGAAAATGTCTGCAATTGTTTTTGGGTCTTGAGTAATTACTCCCTTTACTAGGAGCATAGTGGGGGAGGTCTTGTCATCTGTTCTTGTAAGATCTTTTATACTGCTCCAAACTGTTTTGCTGTCACCCCATGTGCTGCTAAGTCTGTCTTTAAAATGCTTTGCTTTAGCTTGCCTGATCTCCTGGGTGTCGACATTCCTTGCTGCCCTGTAAGTAATGCTGGGCGTCTGCTAGCATGATGGTGACTTTTTCTATGTGCCAAAGATGGACTCTTGTCTTCATAAGGTCAAGAAGAGATTGTGTGATTCAGGAGTTGTTGATACCATTTAGTTTATGTTTTCTAACTGGTGCATAGGCGTCACATGCTGCTTTAATGACTGAAATGAATTGGACTAGGGTCTGGTCAACATCTTGGAGGACAGAGAGGGAGGACCAATCAATCAGTTTAAGATGGGATTTAAACATAGCTAATTGTTCTCTCTTTATGACTCGACTGATGATTATGTTAGGGGGAGAATTCTAATTTTGTTGAACCAAAGGCAGGTAACAGGAGAATGGTCACTTAATGAGCCTGTGAGGGTAAACTGTGTCCGTGATATTTTCTGAATGGTTTGTTAGGACCCCGTCAAGCTGGGTCTTAGTTCCTGTCCAATAATTAGTCTTGGTTAGAACTTCAGTCATTTGAGAGATGCATAGACTGGAGAGGGCCTCCTTGTAAGGGGTTGCATCAATCAGTTAATATTAATATTAATTAATTAATTAACATTAAAGTCCCCTAGGATAATGGTTTCCCCTGTTTTGGTCCAGGTCAGTTAGGAAGCTGAATAATTTGTTGAAGCCAAGTGTTTGTACTGTAGGTGGTATGTAGACTGATACCACGGTGAGGGATTTGTTATGGTTGCCAAGTAATAACCTAATGTCTAGCAACTGGATCTCCTTGCCAGAGTCAAATTGGGGAAAGGTGTAGCCTTAGAGGGTGTTCTTAATAAAGATGAAGCAACCACCCCTCTTTTTCCCATTCTGTAAAGCCTGAACAGTGAGTACCCATTGAGTAAAATGGCTGAGTTTGGTATTTTTGGGGTGAGCCATATTTCCACTATGGAGAGCACATCTGGATTGTGTTGGCTGACACAAACTTTTAGTTGGTCAAGCTTGGGAAGGAGGCTGCAGATATGTATGGCAGCCAATGTTTGGTCCCCTTTAGCATTACCCTTGATTTGTGTTGACCCTGCAGGACCAGGTTTGGGGTGTATGTTGCCGGAGGGTACTAACAGCATCAGAGTGCAATGCAGCACATAATTCTTTAAGGCTTTGAGCTTCAGGGTGTGTGTGCACCTGACTGTTTTCCTACCCTTAGATGGTGTTAAGATTAGAACTAAGTGAGATGGATTGAGGGTCAGTAGTAGTGGGGTTTTGGGGATTGGATAGCTAGAGGGGTTAGCAGCCTTGAAATTGGCCCAAAGGGTGCCAGTGTCTGTTGACAGCCTGTAGGTAGTGTGGTGTTCCTGTGAAGGTCGGTGGCTAAGTGATGTTTGTCTGTGTTTGACTACTTATCTCTAGTAACATGGGCATCAAATGAAGTGGAATGAACATAAGTCCATAATTAGTAAGGGACATTTTTTGTATGCGCCTGTAGTGAGTTATGTACCTATGTGAAGAATATCCTTTCTGTATGAACCCGTAGTGAACTTTGCAGCTACTGTATGTATGGAGAGCAGGGGAGAATAGCCTCTACTAATCAGTCTGAGCAAGATTGTGAATTTATCACAACTAGTGTGTTAGGAGGCCACTAGTAGCAGCATAGTATGTGTGGTGGCTGCTTGTGTTTGTCTGTGTGTGTAACTTAGTTTTTGTGGATTTACATGGTTTTCTGCTTGGATTAACTACACCATTCTTGCTCACTACATCCATGAAAGTCTCCTGGACTGGATTTCTACAAAGCATCATCACCAGGTAACTGCATTTTTCATTTTAAAATCAACTTGTTGGAAGGTATCCCAAGCAAAACATAAGTGAAGCAACGAAGTCTGACAAATTCAGTGACTCTGGGTCCTGCTTGAATCCACAATTTCGTCTGACCTGCCCCATGATCTGTATTTGGGCTTTTCAAGACCTCTTTGAATGACAAAGATGCATACAGACAAAAGGATTTCACATCCTGCATATGCACAGGCAGAGTTCATCCATTTCAGGAATTCTAACACATTCTATGACTGTGGACCTCAGCTGTTGATAATTTCTTTTAACTTTTGACTTAACCACCAGGTATCAAACATTTTCAATTGAAATCAACTCTTAATGTACTTATCTCTAAGGGCTATCTATCCAACAGCCATTTTGAAGAACAAATGAAACTTTTGGTCTGTTCTCAAAACCACTGCAACTGTGCCCTTACAGCTCCTTGCTATTACTAACTGGTCACTACCTCGTGCATTATCCTTATGGAAAGGAACCTGTTAAAAAAAGGTCCTGCTGCCCCACAGAAGCACCTTTAAACCCCTTTTAAAACATCTAATACTGCTGCTGTTGCTCTTCTCAGGCAACATTCACCCCAACCCCGGCCCACCACAACTTGGCGACAAGGTTAACAGCAGTGTAGAGTCACTCTCCTTGGCAAGCATTAAGATCTGCCACCTCCTCTCCAAACTTGATACCCCCTCTGCCTGGGTTTCCCAGCACAATTCAGACATCCTATCAGTGCTGGAAACAAGGCTGTCTCCGAAGATACCTGACTCCGCAATAGCAATTCCCAGATATGTAGTTTTCAGACAGGACAGACTTATCAAGAAAGGAGAAGGCTGTGCCCTCTACCTTAAAGAGTCCCTCATGGGTCATGTCATGTCCATGCCCATCCCTGGAAATGACATCCAAATCCTTGCTGCCAAAGTACTTCTCGGAACTCATAACAAGATCCTGACTGTTGTCTCTGTCTATACACCACCCAAGTTGAGCAATCTGGGCTTTCACTCCCTCCTTGACTGTATCAACTCCCTGGATCAGAATACAGAAGTTATCCTACTTGGTGATTTCAACATCAACTGGCTGGTCTCCAGCTCGAATAGTTAAAATGATGCCCTAGCTGCTGCCAACTTCTCACAAATGGTCAAATCACCTACTAGAGTAAACTACAGAACAGGGACCTGTACACTTCTAGACTGGGTGCTAACTAATCATCCAGAGCACATCTCTGAAGCAACAGTCCTTCCAGACTCCTTAAGTGATCATTCCCTTATCTTGTGTATCTGGACCAACAAATACACTAAACTCCCCCCCAAAACTATTAACAGGAGAATGCTGACCCCCGGTCATCTTGAGTCACTTAAAACACTCCTTCGTGAACATGACTGGTCACCAATTGATATAGTCCCCGATGTAGACACAGCACTTGAATACTTTATCACCTGTTTCAACTCAGCCTGCGATGTTGATGCTCTGTTCAAGAAGCATAAGATCAAGGGTGTCAATAACCCATGGATGACACTAGGTCTCCTTACACAAGTGAAATCTCGAGACCAGCTCTGGTATCATGCTAAGGCTACTGGCACCCAGACTGATATCCAGGCCTACAAAACAGCAAGAAATGCATGTACCAAAGCAATCTGCCATGAGAAGGTTAACTGTTAGAGGAATGCCTTAGCCAGCACCTGGAATGACGGGAGTAAATTCTGGCATAACCTTGCTGAATGACTGGAAAGGATCCCAAAACAACACCCACAATGTTGAACATAGATGGTACCATTACTCTTGACCATGTAATCATTGCCAACACATTTAACACCACTTTTGCTGACCTTAGTCATGTGCTACCCCCTAACTTTTTTGATCCCACCACAGTCAACCCAGCTCCTGTTAGTTCAGGTTTGCCACCAGGGCACCCTCCTTTCCATTTCAAAGCAATCCCAGAAAGCCTAGCTAAAAAAAATTCTTAAAATGCTTGGAAAGTCTAGGGTCAGTGGTGTTTCACTGGATATGAAACTTCTCACCCTCACCATTGATGAAGTCCTGCTCCCACTAACCAAAATCCTCAACCATTCCCTCATGCTCTCCCAGTTCCCCCAAAAGTGGAAACTGGCAGTGGTGACTCCAGTCCTTAAAAGTGGTAACAAGACTCTCACGAACAACTACAGGCCCATATCCATCCTCCCTCCTCTATCCAAAGCCTTGGAACGGATAGTGGCTGATCAGCTCACGGAGTACCTTGTAAAATACAGTCTGCAATGTTCCGAGCAGCATGGCTTCCGCAAAGGGCACAGCACTACCACGGCACTCCTCGAATTCACCTCACATATCCATCATGCACTTGATCAGGGCCAGTTGGTCGGTGCCTCTTTTATTGACCTGACTAAGGCATTTGACACTGTCAGTCACTCCATTCTCCTCAATTATCCCTCCTTGGTCTTTCAAGTGAAACTACCCTCTGGTTTCAAAGCTACCTCAGTAACTGGACCCAACAGGTCAGGATTGGTGAATTCCTCTCTTCATCCCTACCAATCCACTCTGGAGTATCCCAAGGTTCTATCCTGGGTCCCTTGTTATTCAACATATTCCTGAACAATCTCCCTGCCTCCTGCAATGACAGAATGTTACTGTATGCAGATGATGCAATAATCTTCACTTGCCACACCGACCCCACCTCCCTTCAGTCTCAACTACAGAAAAGTTTCACAGAAGTGGAAGACTGGTTTTGCTCACATAAACTCATCCTTAACCACAAAAAAACTAAAACAATGTTGTTCCATGGAACCCACAACAAGTACAAGGACCATGAGCTCATAATTAACAACCATGAAGGCGTCACTCTTGAGAAGGTGGATATGTTTAAATATCTGGGCCTGACCCTTGACTGCTCCCTCTCGTATACCAACCACATTGACAATATCGCTAAAACTGTGAACTCCTGTATAGGACTACTATACAGGCATAAACATTGCTTAATGGCTGAAGCCTTGAACTTCACTATCCAGAGCTCTGTTATCTCAACTATTGACTACGGGCTTGTTATCTATGGATCCGCTACTGCTACTGCACTCTGGCGCATAGCTGTAGCCCTTAATAAGGTATGTAGACTCCTTATTTCAGCTGCCCGCCTTCCTCACACGTGTGACATTTATGAGCAGGCTAACTGGCTCCTGCTGTCTGGCAGGCTAAAGTACCAGATTTGCATCCTAGCTAAGAAGACATCACTGGGCCTTATGCCCCCTGGAGTCCAATCAATATTGACCCCGCAGCGTGCCCCGGCCTAACTATAAGATCAGACAGTCTAACCTTTACAATGCCTCACTGTTGGGCCTCTCAAGCTCAGCGTTCTTAACTTGTCAGAGCCTCCACCTGGTTCAACTTGCTACCTACAGAAATCTCCAACATTGCCACGATTGATGTTTTTAAGTGTAAACTGCATCAACACCTCGTGGCTAGTGCCTTCTGTGATTGCTTCTTATAATCCCCTCCAGGCATACTACCCTCAAGCATCCCTCCTCACTGCCTCAGCCTCTCCTCCTCTCCTACCCCCCATTACTGGGTATAGGATGAATCTGTCTCCTTTTCTTTTTCATCCCCCCTTTCCTTCTCCCTTGCTGTTTCCCATCTACCACATACCCAACACAATGCCCTCCCCATTTCTTCCCTCCTCCCTCTCTCTGTCTCCCATACCACCACCTCACCACCACGCTTTCTTTTCTCTTTCCCACTAACCCACTCCTAACAAAGTATCACTGAGCCGCCTATGACTTGTACTGTATAATTAACTCGCAACACAATTCCTTGACAATGCCTTTGGCTGCTATTATTGTAACCTCTTTTGTCTTTTTTTTGTAAGTTCCATTGTAATGATCATGTTATGTTTTGTATCTTATTGTCCTTATTGCCTTGACGTGGAACCTTTGTAAAAGAGCCCTCGGCTCAAAGGTGTCATCTGAAATACAAATACATAAATATAAAAAACAAATAAATAAAATAGTACTTTGGTGTATGTGCGGGGGGCGGGAAGAGAGAGAGAGAGAGATCAAGATCACTGTGATCTTGATAGGAGGGCTGGAGAGGAGGAGTTGGCTTAATGGGGGGAGATCACCACACAACACTTGTGGGAGTGGAAAAATGGGCTGATTGTTTTCAGAGGACAACAATAAATTGAGGACCATCTTTGGGTGTGGGGGGGTGGCTGGGGAGGGTGGGTGGTTATGTGCAATATAACCTGGAGCAGAGTAGGAATGGAGCAGTACCTGAGTTATGGGGAGCTTGGGAAAGTAGCAGGGAGAACCTGATACTATTTGTAGCCCTCAATGACTCTGAGGTAGTCTAGCAGTGCACAAATGGGTCCTGGGGCTCATGGGAGAGAAGAGATGGGTTAAATAGGCAGGTTAGTGAGCAGGTAGCTCCCCCCACCAGACAGTTGGGTTAAATCTCAATACTGACACTGTAGTGCAACATGATGGGGGTGCTGCAGTCCTGAGGTGCTGTTTTCCAGATGAGATTTTAAACTGAGGTCCCATCTGCCTGTTTTGGTGGTAGTTCAGGTGGATGTTAAAGATCCCATGGCACTTCTCGAAAAGAGTTAGGGAATTTCCTTGGTATCCTGGCCAAATTTCCCCCATTCACTAGAAAATACCACCAACAGCTTAATCTGGTTCAAGGTCAGTTGGCATTTTCTGTATCCCACTCCCCCAGGTCGTGCCTGAAAATAGGCAGAATTTGTCTAGTGCACTTACCCGGTCAACAAAAACTAAATAAATAAATAAGTCAGAGACGGGGGGGTGAGGGGGGAACAGAGAAGGGAGAGGAGTAAAGCGCTAGCAAAGAGCAGGCAGGTACTGCAGCAGGGGCTCCATTTCAGATTTCAAAGGGGGGGCAACAACTGCCGGTCAGAGTGGATGTGGGGACAAGGCCATGGACTGAGTGGGGGCGGGGCCAGGGACTGAGTGGCGGCATGGCCAGTTGCTGAATGGGGCAGTGTCAGAGGAATGTAGGCCATGGCCACCACAAACTAAGCTGGACTGGAACAGATCTGAATTGGGTAGGAAAAAGTTACACATCTGATGTGTTATCAGTTGCAGTATTAATAAACACAAAAAAATTGGGAATACATTACTAAGACAGTGGCATTGACAGTCAGCAATTTTTTTGAAACGATTAAGTGTACAGGTGGCATATGTTAATACTGTACCGTGAGCTTTGCTGCTGCTGCAGTTTAAAAAACTACATTTCAGAAACTGGTCTTTAGTGCTAGATTTCTGTTCTTTATTTTATTTTTATTTATTTATTTAGTTTTTGTTGACCGGGTAAGTGCACTAGACAAATCCTGCCTATTTTCAGGCATGACCCGGAGGAGGGGGATACAGATGAATGCCAACTGGCCTTGAACCAGATTAAGCTGTTGGTGGTATTTTTAGTGAATGAGAGAAATTTGGCCAGGACACCGGGGAAATTCCCCTACTCTTTTCGATAAGTGCCATGGGATCTTTAACATCCACCTGAACTACCACCAATCCAGGCAGATGGGACCTCAGTTTAACGTCTCATCCAAAAGACGGATTTGAACACATCCAAATTCTGGTTTTGCTCACCTCATTTTAAAGTTAAACTTGAGAAGTACAGCATTAGTAATACTTTAAATTGGTTACTGTTATCTGGAGCACACTGCTTTTCAAATTAGTGGTATGTGAGTTAACTGGTTTTGCACCAGCGAACCCAGTGGTCACTCTCTGCTAGGGGTCCCTTGCTTATGGGAGGCCCCCATCCCCCAGTCAGATCCACAGTACTACTTTAATTTGTTTTTTAATAATTATAAAAACTTTAATGCAAAACAGCAGTGAGAAGCATCACTGAGCTCTTTTGAGACCCTACTCATGTGGTGTCATAACATCATAAAAGTAAATGGTATGGCCTAGCCTTTGCAGCTTCAACTTCAGCATCAAGACAATGAAAACTGGTGCCTGTTGATTCATAGTGATCTGCAATGATCTGTAGTTTGTTATAATCAGGAAATTGTACGCTGTTTTGATTACATGCACTTATTGCAGTAAGCAAATTAGAGTTAGACATGAATCTTCTGTTCAGTTCAGAAAGTATTCTATCAGGGACAGGATATCATAAATCAATTTTTATGAAATCTGGAGTACTTTGGGGAACATCGTATGTAGAAGACTGAGCCAGAGAGCTAGTGACAAAGAACTGTGCCAGCTCTGAGGATATTGTTTTTGTTCTTTGTGGTCTTGATGTACTTGCATGGCTGGAGTCAACATCAGAGGTTCTCTGACTGGGTATTTCAATTTCAAGTTCCTTCGCCATGTTGTCAGCTACATCACAGTGCTCCGATCATCTGATTTCAGAAGACCTCATGTCTTGTAAAGAAGTGATAGTGCTTTCTACTAATTCCAGAGCACTAGATAAATTCAGTTTTTCATTTTGCAATTCTTCAGATGCACTGTTCATCATCTTAAATATTTTCTCCAGAGCTAAGGGTCTAAGCCAAAATGAATAGCTCATTTTTCCTAACAGGCCTTTTGCAGTGGTAGCAGCTGCTCGATCAGTGGTTTGAATAGATAACGCTTCCAGTGTTTCTAACAGAGCACCATATCTTGCATGCACTTTTCGGAGGGATTCATACCTACAAGACCAACGAGTCTCATGATCTCAAGAACCTTCTGGTGCAATTCTTTCGGTGCTTCAATAAAAATCTAATGCCACTTGTAACTACAGCTGAGGAAGACATACAGCTCCTGAGCAACTGTGAGGACTTCTTGGCAAGCTGTGATGTTGGAACATGTATCCGTTATAACAAGGTTAAGCCTGTGAGCATGACAATGCATGTAAATAGCATGTTTAATTTTTTTCTCGAATTCGAGCTTGCACTCCTGTGAAAGCACCACGCAGTACAGAAGCTCCATCATAGCACAGCACAACCATGTAATTAAAATCACTCTGAAGATGCTGCAGCTGTTGAAGGATCAGGTTTGAAAGTGTTTCAGTGTTAAGGTTTTGCAAGTGGAAGCACCCTAAGGCTCTTTTCTGAATAATTCCTTCTCTATGATAGCGCACTAGCAGGCACAGCTGTTCTTTTTTTGATGCATCTTTGGCTTCATCAACTAGGACAGAAAAATACTTGGCTTGCCTGTGTAACCCCCCGTTACTTGGGGTTACTAGAATCCCAGTAAGACCTAGTGGTAGGCAGGGAAGGCAGCTTGTGAAACTCCAGTTAAATGGATTTCACACTGTTTCACCCTGTTCTCAGTCTCAGCTGAGACTGAGGGATGACATCACCATAGAACTCTTGCAGCTGCATGAGCCACACTGGAGTGCTGCAGTTGGAAGTTAGGATAGAATGTTGGGGATTTTGAAGGGAGTCTGTGTGCAGTCTTGGAGAGGGGAGTAGCACAGCAGTCTGTGTGCAGACTCTCAGAGCCTTAAGCTCTGTTTTAGAGCTACTGTTAAGAAGGTGTGTGTTTCCACCGTAAGAGGGACACAGAAACTTATTGCTGAAGTGTTGGAGAACGCTGTCACTGGTCCAAGTGCCCCCTCCCTGAGGTGATGGGGGGAAAAGGTTTGCCTGTCTTCCAGGGGCAACCTTCCTGGTTCCGGCTAAGGGAAGAAGCTGCCTATTTCAAGTTGTGTTGTGGCACCAGAAGCTGTGGGAGAGAAATTCCTGTGGAGGAATCGCCTGTGGGGCACCTGCAACAAAAGGGTGAGTTTGCTCTGTCAGAGGGCCAATGCTTTTCACCTGAACTGTTGAAATGTGGAGATTGGACTACTTAATCTGTAGGAGGTCTAGTGTAATAGACATTGCGGGTTAACTCAAGTAGGTTCCAAGTCCAGCACAAAGAGTGAAATAAAGTGGGGATTGGACTGCTTAATCAGTGGGGGGCCTACAACAATGGGCTAAGCCAAGTAAAAGTATGTTCAAGTCCAGCACAATGGGAAAGCAAGACAAGTAGAGGAAATGTGACATACATTTAGCCTTAATCTACCTTGCCAAGCTTTACAGAATGAGATGTTTAATGTCCAGAGAAATGGCCAGGTATGAATTGTGGAAGTGAGAGGTGGGAGACCCCCCCCATCAGTAGTAACCAAATTCACCTCTAGGGATTTGCTCTGTGGCACCTTTACTTTCTCTCAGGTACTTGGCCAGTGCCTGAGGAAAGTACGCAGACGTGGGATTAAAAGGAGAACTCCCTAACAGAGCTGAGGTGCTCTTAGGTGATTTAGGGAGCCACCAGAAAATGTTTCCATGATATATGGAAGGTGTTCAAATGGCTGGCAAGGGAGCCGAGCCAGGGAAAACCCAGATCAGTGTACAAGTTCAGGCTGTGTACCCAAAGCAGCATGCAAGTCCGGGCTGTGTGCCCAGTGGGTTCAGAGCCTGAGAGCTGAAGTATTGAAGAAGTGTTCTTGATCCTTTTAATCTGCATTACCAGGAGTGTAGCCCCGTGTGGGTCCATCTATGCTTCGTTTATTCTGTTTGGATGTGAATAAAAGCCACACTTTAGAATCCCATTTCTGGTATTGGACATTACAGTTATTGCTTCCTGTGTTCGGAGTTACTTGGGTGCCCCTGTGCAGAGTAGCCAAACCTTGCCTTTGTGCCGAGTGACCTATTCGTCCCCGAACCCAGTCCCCACCTGGTACTGCTGTCAGATCCAAACAGCATACCACCTGTCATTTGCAAAAAGGCAGGGGTGTGGGGCTTACAAAATGGAGGCACCGCTTTGGATTTGAAATTTTAGGGAGGAAAGGTTCTCTGACAAAGGGCTAGCATTTTGGTTATCTAGCTGTGGGTAGCCCAAAAAGCTGAAGCAAGGTTAACTAATGTGTCGCTGTGTGCTGTTGTCCATGTGCTGCTGTTAAATGCCAATTGTTTACCAAGGAGCAGTAATGCCTGAGAGAGTATGCCCTTGTCCTGCATCAAAAATTATAGCATTTTGCCAGCTTTTAGAAACTGTTGTGACAAAGAAAAGTGTGGAAGACTAAGGGTAGCAAAAGGAAAATTGTGCCCTGGACATTGGAAATGCTTTCTAGTGAATGGAGAGACTTGCTGTGTTAGTGGTCATGACAAATAGTTGAAATGGGCTCCCGCCATGGAGTCAGTTCAAAAAAAAAAGTGGTTTTGCAGTTTACATTTGCCTGCTCGTCGATCGCCGTGAGGAGAAGAGCACTCGTGAGGGAAAGAGGCTCATTTGCATGGCGTCATGTGATTGGTGAGACTGCAATCAGTCCCACCCCCAAGCCAGCTCTACAGCAACTTCCCAGCATTCGAGAGGGATTGTGAGTGGAGTGCATGTACTGGCTTACCGGAGGAGCATCGCAGTAACTGAAAGCGCTGTAAAAGTTTAAAAAATGGACCTTTCCGTCTAAATTCGGGCTCAACCCACATCTCGATCGACTGGATTGTGAGTGTGGTGTTCAGAGGGACAATTGGCAGGACTGCCAACCCGCTTCTGGCCCGAGGCCTCCAAGACTGGCTGCAGGCCGTTTTCCATTGCAGCAAACAGCTACTGATAACAGTGAGTACCAACAGAAATAATTGCTCAAATCAGTGATTTTTGCCAAAAGCCAGCTGAATATGTGTGCAGCAGTGTAGTCATTTTGCAAACAAAGACTGTGTTAAGTTTTTACCAGCAAAAGCAAGCTTGTTAAGCCATCGACTGTGAGCATAGTTACGGGTTCAGCATCAGAGTAAAATTTCAAAGCCATGAGAGAAACTGTGAGTTGTATCAAATTATGCAGCAGTAGTTACAAGCAATCCTGTGCTTGAAATACTGAGGCTTTAAGGGACTGTGAGCTAGAGCAATGTTTTCAGCAAGTGAAAAGTCCATGGTAAATCATATAAATGTGCTAGGAAAAAGAGCAGTGCAAGTTTGTGCAGTTTGAGCAAAGTTATCAGTAGAGTGTGTAAATCGGATGCTCAGTGGATTGACCCAATTTCAGAATGTTGATGCACAGGAGTGTTGCCGCCATCATTAAAGGGTGTGGTAGTAATGTAAACACAGCAGCAGAGGAGCCATTTTGAAAGTGAAAGAAAGTTTTCAGTGATGTGGGACTTCCAATAACAGTGAGCGTTTGTTTGTATTTTCCTCTGCAGTCATGGCCTCAGGACCAGCCCGCTACCTGGATCATGCCCGGGCTGTGGTAGCAGCAGAAGTAAACAAGTTAAGGGACATTGAGAGGTGTTACTATGGAGGACAACTGCCTCCTTATGTGGCGATTCCTGGATACCTAGTGCAAGTGTGATTAATATGCTTAAATGCTGGAAGGGATGTCTTCATGGTACCTCACTGTTCGGGTGCTTAGAGAAATACGGCTTGTTTAAAGCAACCAAGATTCATTTGGCTCCCACATGGACAAAAGTTCAAGAATCTGCAGTTGGAAGCACACAGCACCAGGCGGAGCCTGTTGGCGAAGGTCCCTCCGGGGAGTGTGGCACAAAGCTAGAGGGTGCAGATTTGCAGACAGAACAATGTGCTGATG
The DNA here is from genome assembly GCA_016271365.2 of Neoceratodus forsteri. NCBI lineage: Eukaryota > Metazoa > Chordata > Ceratodontiformes > Ceratodontidae > Neoceratodus > Neoceratodus forsteri. Next base: position 185,614,833 of record JADMNL010000022.1, read on the forward strand.
TTTTGGATTCTGGATCACAGAGAGACAATTCAGGCAGAGCATCAGTAGACCCTTGGAGAGGGGGGCCTAGCCCAAGTCTCATAGGAGAAGACGAGATGAGGGAGGCCTTTGAATGGGAGGTATCGACCTCCGCTCGCAGCGAAGAGTGGATAGTCTCAGGAGTGAGGACGACTGCTCACTCCTGGGCACAGATTCTCAGTGAGGAAGAAGAAGAGGGGGAACCTATGTGGCCTTGTGAAAAAGGAATGGGTACACAGCCTTAAGTTCTTGCCTCAGAGAAATGCATGGAAGAGAGTGGTGATGCCACCGTCCTGGCTGTGCAAGAAGAAGAAGAAGAAGAAGAAGAAGCCAGGGATCCATTTTTTGTCTCGTTGAGAATGCGTAGCTGGCAGAACCAGGACTGGCCACCCCCAAGCCAGGCCAGAGGTCTCAGGTTGACCAGAGCTAGTAAAGAGGAGAGACTGGTTCGTAGGAAGATGAATGAAATCTATGGGATGTCCTTTCCTACCATTCCTCGGAGAGTCTGGGAGGAGATTGAGAACAGCAGGAAATCCTGGATTTGGGCCGCAGTAATGAAATGTGTGCACCCTGGTGCAAACAAGCATGTCAGGAACAGAATGTTTCATGAAAAATATAGCCAGTGGAAAAGAGGCAGGACACTGTAAATGGACACTGTTAGAACAGTGGATGGAGAGGGACGTGAAACCTTTCATAGTGTGAATTATGTGTGCCCATATGGGGTAATAATTCAAGCTCCTGACCAGTTGTGCTATTGGCCACAAATCAAAGACCTTCCTGCGAATGTACCCATGCCTACCAAATGGAAAGCAGAGCAGTGGTACCTAGTGCTGCCACTATAGCCATTGCAGTGCCTTTGTTGTTCCACCAGTATGGACGTCCAGGACTCAGGTGCCCCACATTCATTAGTTCTACAGTGTATTGACTTTCCAGAATCCATCGACTGGCCCACCAGATGACTTCAGATCCAGAGAGGACACCAGCTCAGCTGTATCCTGATTCATCGCCTGGTAATCAGATGATGTCAGACCAGCTGTTTTCCTTTTGTTCCTGTTCCAAGGTTCCATCTCCAGAGATGACATCAACCCAGCAGTTTCCAGATGTGCCCTCCTGTCATTCATGGAAGATGTCTGCCCAGCTGTATCAGAAGAATGCTGCCAGGGAGAGTCTTCGGCTGAGGACCAGGTCGATGTTTTGTTCATTCTACAAGGACTGGTAAGTCCAAACTTTTCTATTCTTATGACATTGCAGTACATGCCCTACACTAGCAGACTCCAGATGTGTGAACTGTCCTCAAAGACTCTCCCCTTTGGGACTTTGGCCTGCTAGAACTGTGCTTCACCGGGCTCCGGCCCAGGAGAGACTCTTTAATGGACTAGCCTTCGGGCACTGTGGTCACTAGATGGGACTTTTAGGGCACTCCATCCCCCAAATGTGTATTGTGAATAATGTCATTGTTTTCTACTGTTTTCTAATGCTTATACTGTTTTTCTACCTTTTCTAAAAAAAAAAAAAAAGTATTTTTGGGATTTTCCAGTGTTTTGATGATAGGGGGTTTGATAGACTGTGTATGCAGATTAGGAGTGTGTGTTGTCTTTCTTTTTCTTGCAGGTGTTCCTGAAGAAGATAGAAGAGAAGACAAGAAGTGGAGGAGGGATTCATTGGAGTTCCTCACTAGTACTTTAGTGTGTAGTATTTAAAGTACTGTTGTTATTGTTGTTACTGTGTGTAACCCTTTACTTCCACAGGTATGGTTGTGGGGAAATGTGGGAGTAATTCATATGGCTGGTATTAGCTCCTGGTGTGTGGTTGCATGGTGCCCAAGGTCAGGAAGGTCCTATGTTTGTTTTGTTTTGGGAATTGAGTTAGAGGCAGACAGGTTTTCCCTTGAAGGCTGGGGGGATAGACAGGCAGTGGTCCTGAACGGCTATAGAGACTGCAGTGCTGATCTATTAGGGCTATGCTCTGGACAGTTCTACCAGAGCCACTAGGTACCCATAGTTAGCGAGTAGAGTAGAGGCTGATATGTCAGCCAAAGGCCTGTAGGCTCTTAGTGCTGCCTGTCTGTGCTAGCACGTGGTAGGAGGGGGCCTGATCACCCCCCTCCACAGGTAGCACATAGAGTGAGATGGCCTAAGCCGAGTAAATAATGACTGCGGACAGTCATTTTCCTGGCCCAGGGTGAGTGTAACCCATCTGTTACCTCGGGTTACTAGAATCCCAGTAAGACCTAGTGATAGGCAGGGAAGGCAGCTTGTGAAACTCCAGTTAAATAGATTTCACACTGTCTCACTCTGTTCTCAGTCTCAGCTGAAACTGAGGGATGACATCACCATAGAACTCTCGCAGCTGCATGAGCTGCACTGGAGTGCTGCAGTTGGAAGTTAGGATAGAATGTTGGGGATTTTCAAGAGAGTCTGTGTGCAGTCTTGGAGAGAGGAGCAGCATAGCAGTCTGTGTGCAGGCTCTCAGAGCCTTAAGCTCTGTTTTAGAGCTACTGTTAAGAAGATCTATGTTTCCACCATAAGAGGGACACAGAAACTTACTGCTGAAGTGTTGGAGACCGCTGTCACTGGTCCAAGTGCCCCCTCCCTGAGGGGATGGGGGGAAAAGGTTTGCTTGTCTTCCAGGGGCAACCCTCCTGTTTCCGACTAAGGGAAGAAGCTGCCTATTTCAAGTTGTGCTGCTGCACCAGAAACTGTGGGAGAGAAATTCCTGTGGAGGAATCGCCTGTGGAGCACCTGCAACCAAAGGGTGAGTTTGCTATGTCAGAGGGCCAATGTTTTTCACCTGAACTGTTGAAACATGGTGATTGGACTACTTAATCTGTAGGAGGTCTAGTGTAATAGACATTGCTGGTTAACTGAAGTAGGTTCAAGTCCAGCACAAAGAGTGAAATAAAGTGGGGATTGGACTGCTTAATCAGTGGAGGGCCTACAACAATGGGCTAAGCCAAGTAAACGTATGTTCAAGTCCAGCACAATGGGAAAGCAAGACAAGTAGAGGAAATGTGACATACATTTAGCCTTAATCTACATTGCCAAGCTTTACAGAAAGAGATGTTTAATGTCCAGAGAAATGGCCAGGTATGAATTGTGGAAGCGAGAGGTGGGAGACCCCCCCATCAGTAGTAACCAAATTCACCTCTAGGGATTTGCTCTGAGGCACCTTTACTTTCTCTCAGGTGCTTGGCCAGTGCCTGAGGAAAGTACCCAGACGTGGGATTAAAAGGAGAACTCCCTGATAGAACTGAGGTGCTCTTAGGTGGTTTAGGGAGCCACCAGAAAATGTTTCCATGACATATGGAAGGTGTCCGAATGGCCAGCAAGGGGGCCAAGCCAGAGAAAACCCAGGCCAGTGTACAAGTTCGGGCTGTGTACCCAAAGCAGCATGCAAGTCCAGGCTGTGTGCCCAGTGGGTTCAGAGCCTGAGGGCTGAAGTGTTGAAGAAGTGTTCTTAATTCTTTTAATCTGCATTACCAGGAGTGTAGCCCCATGGGGGTCCATCTATGCTTTGTTTATTCTGTTTGGATGTGAATAAAAGCCACACTTTAGAATCCCATTTCTGGTATCGGACATTACAGTTATTGCTTCCTGTGTTTGGAGTTACTTGGGTGCCCCTGTGCAGAGTAGCCAAACCTAGCCTTTGTGCCGAGTGACCTATTTGTCCCCGAACCCAGTCCCCACCTGGTACTGCTGTCAGATCCAAACAGCATACCACCTGTCATTTTCAAAAAGGCAGGGGTGGGAGGCTTACACCTGACTGCTTCAACTATGCTTTCTCTGAGGATTTCTGCAGCAGAGTGTATTAAATCATTCTGGTACTGGTGAGACATATAATGTCCATATCTGCATGCCAATCTATTACTAAGGCCGGATTGAGTAGAAGCAACAAGCTCCAGAATTTCTGTGAAATTACCTCTGTTGCTTGAATCTTGTGACTCGTCATGCCCACGAAAAGCAATACCCTGTCTTGCACAGAGTAGGGTAATCTTTAAAAGCATCTCAACATGATTGTGATTTTCTGCAATGGCAGCAGAGTGACTGGAGACAAGCTGGTCTGCAATACATGTAGAGCTTTTGGATTGAACTTTCAAACATTCTTGCCATGCAATGGATGCACTCATGTCTAGAGCTGAATTTGTGCTGTTTCAGCAAACTTTTAAAATCTTTCCATTTCTGAAAGCCATGTTCAATAAATGCTCTGCTGCCAACTTGTTCACCAGCTCTTGTACTTTGAGTACCAAAATGTTAGCATGGAAAACAGAAAACAGAATCTGTCACAATTGAATATTCAATGAATGGGTGTGACGAAAACCGACTACCATTAAAACATCGACCATCTGTGACAGAATATGTATTTATTTGGGGCTGGACCCGATGGTTATTTTTGGAACTTGAAATATGGTGCTTATGCTGCTATTAGTCCCATCAGATTCACAACTAGGTAACAAATACTGCACTCCACAGTACTTGCTCCTGATGATGACAATGATGAGGATGAAGGGAACAATGATGACATGTGTGTGCTGTGTACTGCTTCCTTGCCTTCCTGAGGTGTTGTGCCAGTGGACGTGCTGGTTGTTGATGGTGCACAGTCATTGGACTCATCTGTGACCTGCAGGACACTCTGTAAGGAAGCATTGTTTTCCATTTTGGATGGCTTTTCAATCCCATCATTCTGTTCTGGTGTGCCAGTGGACGTGATGGATGCTGATGGTGCACAGTCATTGGGTTTGTCCGTTAACTGCACGATACACCGTAAAGAAATATTTCCAACATTTTTTTCCTTCGTGGATTGCCTTTCATTCCCACCTTCCTGGCCTGGGTCAGTGGACATGGTGTCTGTTGCTGGTGCATGGTCAGTATTATCTGTAAACTGCAGGCCACTTGTTGGTACACCTCTTATTCCAATTTGGACATTCTTTTTCATGGCTGGCTCCTCATTACCACTATCTTCATTTCTAGAGGCATTTCATTTTACAAACGATGTAATACTTGTCTGCAATAGTCGGGGTTATGGCGCAGGCTCCATCATAAAGACTCACTGGGGAAAAAATAAACTTTGGCTAATACATACACACAGAACTGTCCCCCACAATAAGCCCCTAGAGGCTGATGAAATAATGCATACCATCCAGCAATATTTGCAAGTCCTCATCAGCCATTGGTGTGGAGAGGGCATTCGGGCAGGGACCTCATGACCCAGGATTCAGCAGCTTGATTTGTAGACTATATTGCACATGTTACTAACTTGTAAGCCATCTCTAAAAACACCAAGTGAAGAAATTAGTGGGAACCAGGAAATGTGCAGAATGGGAGAGGGAAGCAGGAATCACCTTGGAAGAAGCAGACTGGGACAGATGTTGGGCACTAAGCAGGGAGGGGTGTAAGGGGCTTCTGCCTCCACAACTAGGACAGGAGAGATCATAGGTGGCATCACTGTGTACTCAGCCTGAGCAGAGGAGATGGACTATGCCATTTCGAACTCTAGCAGCATCCTGAGCCACTCTGGAATCAGTTGTAGGGGGATAGAATTTAGAATGTTGTGCGAGTTGAGTCAGTAGCTACTGGAAGCTCTGAGTGAGCAAGCAGCAGTGCTCAGAGTGAGAGGTGCCTGTTGGACCACCTGTCCAGAGGTTGCCTGTGTGAAGGATCTCTGGTCATTTTTCTCACACCAGTGAGTGAGATAACAGCAGTGCCACCGAAAGTGATAGAGACCTGTCACCTGGATCCTAGTGGGTCATTTCTGATAAAAGCTCGAAGTGTAAAGGAATTGCATTTCTGTGAGTCTAAGGGGCAATACCCCGAGAGACCACAAGAGTGTCAGTTGCCCAGACCCCAACAAAGAAACAAAGGCACGGTTGGACTGGCCCACAAGGAAACATGGCAAACACAGAGATACGGTATTAAAGTGCAGCTTAATATTGACATATATATGTCACCCTGGGAACTCCTCCATTGATTTACAAGGTTGGCCCCAGTATCTATTTTCCAGATGGTCCCCCAGTCCACCAGTCCAACACTGCACTAAGGTGTTCATACTTTGAAAGATATATGGAAAAGGTACCAGATTAAAGTGTTCTTCAGTCTAATGTCTGTAACAAATGGCAAAGCAAACCATGAGTACAGAAACAGAGACTAATACAATACTGGGAGTCGTCTGATGGTGTATGTTCTCAGAAATAAGACTAGAATACACCAGGAAGAGCTCCAGCATCACCAGAAATATGTTCTGAATGTGTTAAATAAATTGTGGATGCCTTTATCAACCTTTTAGAGGTTGAAGGGATCATATCTGTAGCCTCAAAGGGATGAGAGAGGCTGGTTGGGGCATGGGTGGGTGGACCCTCACTTGAATTTCCAGTCATGGCTAACAGGTCACCGGAAGGGCACAAGTTTATCTATTTCTAGTAGTGAATGTTCAATCTCTGCTTCCAGTGTGAAATGTTATGGGCACCCTCAGACAGGAGACCTAGCTAACATAGTCCTAATACATCTCTCCAGAATTCTGAATAAATATGTTATTTTGTGCTCTGCTCCCGACGGTGACCTTGGACCTCTTTGATGCCCAAGAGCCAGGTATTTGCCCTAAAAGCCAGCAGTGGTGATGCCTTTTGTTATACCAACTAACTTGTGGTTTGATGCCTTGTCTTTGTACAAGTAAGGGGGGGGCACAGGTTGCACACTTTCAGTTTTGCAACTGGTGCTTAGGATGGAATACAAACAGTTAATATTCAGGTAGGAAATTGTAATGTACAGCTTCCTCCTTTGTGAAGCAGGCCTGCAGCACATACAAGCGAGATGCAAACTGTGGCATTAATGTAACCGGGTGGCTCACTAGCGCACCCCTACCCCACAAGCACAAACTTAGTGATGGCTAACATAGCTCACTCAAATAAGTGCACTCACAGTAACACCCCCCATCGCTTATGATGCCCATACAATATAGATTCTATTAAGCAATAAGGCATGACCAGGGGTAGGATTAACAGTCTGTTAATCACCCCTTAGGGGTGTAATGTGGCATGAGGCACAGGCGATGAGTGCCATTTTGCCCCTAGGGAGTGATTTTCTGACTGTTAATATAATTATTGGGAGTGCCTTATTGCTATTATAAACATAGTTCCAAAAGAGGCTTAAAAGAATACATTTTGAATATTTTCCTCATTTAGAGGGAGATTTTTAATAAAATAGTTCTTCCACTAACAGTTTAAGAATGCTGGTTGAAAATCAGAATGCATCATTCCAGTCATTCAGCAGTACTAGAGGATGGAATGCTGACAAGAAGAATCCATGTGCCATTGTGATCAGGCTGTCCATGACAGTATAACATGGATTACTGTAAGGCTGTTGGAATCCTAACAGCCAATCAGATTGCAGCATTTCTGAGAAACCTTATAATCTATAGTAATACACTACTACTGTACCACAAACTGTTAGGCATAGATTTCTGCTCTAAAATCTACACTGTATAGCTAATACATTAATAAGCAGTCATGGGGAGGATGGGTAGAAGGTAGTCGGGGACCTCAGTTTAACATCTCATCTGAAGGACAGCACACCCCAGCAGTACAGCACCTCCCTAATACTGCACTTGGATGCCAGCATTTTAGGTGAAAGTTCAATCAGAGTTCGGGACAAGAACCCACAACCTTCTGGTCCAAAGGCAGATGTGCTACCAACTAAGCCACGCCAACACCTTGAGCATTGAGAAACTGCCAATATCTATGGCAGCAGGGACCCAGGAGTGTAATGGTAGGGTAAATGTACTCATCAGTTAGATTGACTTGACGGCAATCATGAAGACCTCCAGCCCTCTTGCTGCTATTACAAGAAATACGGTAAGGCTCTCGCCTACCGCAGAAAGCAAACATATCAGCTGTCGGCTTTATCTAATGCACAAATCAAACATGTCAGCACCCCCTCCCCAAAAAATGTAAGACATCCAAATGTAAGACATCAAAAAGATACCCCAATTACATAAACAACTAAATGTAACACCTAAACCGTAACACTTGTTAACACATAAGTGTTAATGTGTACCATTACAGTGTCCTTACAGTTGCTAATAGCAAAGCCAGGTGCTAACATGGCAGGTGATAGAGGTACTGCTGAGCCACCAGGCTGGCATGGCAGGTGGTAGGGCTACTGCTGAGCCACAAGGCAAGCATGAAATGAAGGTGGTAGGGCTACTGCTGAGTCACCCAGCAAGCATGAAAGGAAGGTGGTAGAGCTGTTGATGAGTCACCAGGTTAGCATGGCAGGTGGGAGGGCTACTGCCGAGCCACTGGGCTGGCAAGGCAATTGGAAGAACTACTGCGGAGTCACTGGGCTGGCATGGCAGGTGGAAGGGCTACTGCTGAGCCACTGGCCCACTGGATCAGCCTAATCAAGACATTTTTTAATGCAAAAAAGGTTGTGTGGCCCCACAGATAGATATATCTTTACTATGACCGTCAATCACATAAATAAATCACACAATCAGGACCTGATGTACAACAGGAAAGTAGGAATCCTGTTCAGACTTTGAAGGCCATTTAGTGAAAATTATCACTGATTGCGGTGGGAGTTTAAGGGAGACACTGGTAGAGAGAGAGGGAGTATCCTAAGGTGCTGTCCCCTCAAGTGAAGTTCCTGGTAGGCTGGTCCAGTGGCACAGCAGGCTGAGATACTGGCTGTTGCATTGCCTACCAAAAAAGTGACCCAGGTTTGGGAATGATGCAGTTCACTTAGTGTCTAGCTGGGGGGGGGTAGATTGAGCATCCCAAGAACAACTGTCCTTCTTTGGAAGGGGGAAACATGCCCCCCCCGTCAAAGTGGGCCAGATGTTGTAACAATACAACCCCTTGGGATGTTGTACCTGCCCACCTCCACACTGTGGTCTCACCTACTGTAGATCCAACACAGATGCAACTGTTCCCCAAATTAGCATGCACAGTATAGTTGCTGCAAATAACAATAACAAACTGAAACCACAAAACACAGCTTTATTCAGCACTGCAGCCCCTGCAAGGGAAAATGGTTAGAGCAACTCGACAGAGAACCTGGACCTGGGTCAAATGCCCTTTGAGACATGATTCCAATTGTCTCTTACACTTTGGCAGCAGATATCTGAGCCTTACAAAGGTGCAGCATTATGGTTGGTATCTTGGCCATCAGTAGAGTACAACAAGGTGCAGGCACACTTTTCCTGCACTCACACTTATAATATGACACAAGTGCTGCATCAGCCCTCCTGTACTGGGGTACACTACCCTCTCCCACACGGTACCAGGATATATAGTTAAGCACTGTGGGAACTGCCCTATGGCAGTTCCTGGGTACCCAGTGTTGCAGTGCTGCAGGCTCGTAGAAGTTGCTGCAGGTTGACAGGTATTAGTGCACTTAAAACTGAAACACAACTTTTAATTTCCCCATACCCCACAGGCCATTCAATTGATTTAAAAGGGAATGCCTGGCTTCCCAGAAGAAAAGTAGCAGACCCTATAGGTCCCAATTTACACATTCAAGTGCAATTTTTAAACAACTTACTCACCTGTGATATCCCTTTTCATCTGGTTGATCCCGTGACCCCCTCCCCATCCATTACTGGTAGCAGTCACCACAGTCCCCTACAGCAAACCCTCTGATGACTTGCCCTATGGGCTAAGCCACAGGGGACACCTATATGCCTTAATGCATATAGTAACCTTTCACTAATTATTCAGTGCATAATTATGCTTATAGCACCAGTACCAATCAGTCAAGAAACAAGCTTTCCTCACTGATCAGTACCACTGCTATGAGCACAATTATGCACTATATAAGTAGTTCAGAGTTACTATATGTATTAAGGTTCCCCCACAGCTTAGCCTCTCGGGGGCATCAGAGGGCTTACCATGGGGGGCTCTGGGTGAAGAAGCAGCTGCCAGTAATAGCTGGTGGGTGAGTGGGAGGGTGTCACAGGATCAAATCCTCACTTTTGTAATACTAAATTAAGTTGAATCAGAAGCTTCAACAATTGCTGGCACAATCCACACAGACTAAAATTACCTTTATTAAAAATAACACTGTCAAGTAAATAATGTTTTACACAGCATCTGAATTTAGAAGGTGAGTCACTAAAGAATCCAAGGTGGTGATCCTTAAAAATATTCTTGTCTACAAAAGTGCAAACCGATTAGATGAAATCAATAAATCACAGGGCATTCTTGTTCTCCATAATGTAAGCCCTGCAAAAAAATACCTTTTACCTTCTAAGTGGTTATTACATTCTATTCTTCTTCCCATGATCAAGGGCTTGTTTATTAGAATGAGTGCCCTCATCCTTGAGCCAGTACCTTATATACTGCATCCTGGTTCTATCCCAAAAGTCATGCTGATAAAAATAAAATGCTAAAAGGGGGGGAAAAACACTGATTTGAGAGGTGCGTACTTAAATGTTGAATAATTTTTTGGGGGATTGGGCACTGTATACCTACAGCTACATTACTGGTTATATAGATCACGTGGTGTCTGTGCCACAGCTCCAAGTTGCCCAGCTATCTAATGTTGTTTGCAAGTGGAGCTGCACACTGGGTTGGGGATGGGTGCACAAGGGGGTGCTGGCTGGGAGTGCAATACTGACAGGCAGGGAAGGGAGTTGCCCTGCTGGGGCTGCAGACTGCCACCCTACCCTCACTCTGTGGTTGCTGCACTGAGCAGTTTGTGGGTAGGAGCCCACAGTGGCTGGACCCAGGCAGCATGTCACCAGCTGCACATTGTGTTAGTACTGCAGGTTTGGGGTCAGTAACCAAATACCCGAGCCCTACCCAGCCAGATGCAAAGCCATGCATGTTGGGGAGAACTGCACTTCAAAATGCATCTGCTAGGAATAGCTGGTGGGTGAGTGGTGGTGGGGGGCACAGGATCAACCAGATAAAAAGAAATACTACTGAAGATAAGTTGCTGAGTCTGAGCTGCTGCTGCTCACTCTCCAAAGTCCCTCTCTGCCCTGGTAGGTACCACTATCTCATTCTCATATACCGGCTCCCAGTCCCTGGAGTGTAGAGGAGACAGAAGTCCCATGCCATGTTCCATTATACTCCCATCAATTCATCTTACTGTCTCAAAAAGCACATTGATTTGACATTGTTGCATTGCATTACATACCTGCTACTGCTACTGTCTCTTCTTGTTCTTCCTCCTTCCTCCTTCCTCTGAGTCCTCCTGTGATGATGATGCTGGTACTGCTGCCTTGTGCTCTCCTCGACCCTCATCCTCCTCTCCACTCTCATCAGCTCAAGCTCAGCTGCTCTGCAGTGTTACACAAGGTCCCTGCACCCTAATTGATACCCCAGAGGTACACCGCAGACAGCATTTATGTATATGTTATACTAACATGTAGGGCTTAGGACATCTACCGTACAAGAGTAGATGTCAGGATATGTATGCATATGATTGCTATACACTTTACTTTCTAATATACAGATGTATTTCTTGTTTATAAGATGTTAGGACACCTGTGTCCTTGTAGTATCATGATATATGAGTCGGCATTGCCATCTTCTGATGATTTGTATTATTACACGGCCATGTACAAACTGTACTTTCTTTGTTTCCACAAAGTGATGACTATAACAAAATTGTATAATGTTATCTAGGACTGTGGAGCCACCTCTAATTTACCCAATATGGCTCATCTCTGTAACTAGAAATGTTTCTATCTTACAGTAACTATGGTAACCATCTTAGATATATAATGTAAGACGTTACATTTTTTATCTCGGAGACCCAGCCATTTCTACATTCCTCGAGGTATAGGGAATACATAGTATTGGCTCCCAGTTCCTAATGATAAGAACTGCTTAGGACAACTGTGACTTTCCTTTTGGTAGTAATAAACAAGATTTATTACTCTTATGCAATGTGCTTGTGATTCCTTGCATTACCATTATTGCCAAGAACCTGAGAGTGAGGGGGTAGACCTCCTGACAATTGACAACAGCGTGCAGACAATATTTGGTGTTTGCAAAGTGTTCACTCGTTGCTAATTACTTTCCCTTCCTAACGGGGACAGAAGGTGGGCACACCCGCATCACCTCTCCCATTTTTCACCCACTTTGTAACTACTTGCAAAGTCTGGCTGCTTACTGGGTGTGGTCGATGCCGGCTCACCTCACCCCATGGCAGTTTTGAATTGCAAGCTTACAAGTGCACAGTAACCCACCTATGACTTAAAGCACCTGTTGTGGATCGAAACACAGCACGGCACCTTTTCACACTTTGATTTTACATTCTCTCCCACTAAATGGCCACCGCATCAAATATCTGTGCAGACTTGAGACTCGATGTCTTGAACTTCCTTCCTCCCATGAAGGATGGGCTGACTTTGCACTGGACGCAAGTCACTCCGACAACCCCATGCTGGGGATTTCAACCCAGTACTCAGAGACGATACAGACAGACAGAAAGCGTGAAGCTAAAGGGCTGTTGGTGGTGGCTCTCTACGCTGCTCTAGAAGCCTCCAAAGTGAGGTTTCGAACCCTTGATCTGCAAGTCTCATCTCTCAAGCAGGAGATGGGATTGCGGGAAACTGAATGTTTGAAAAGAGAGCAGGATTTGGAGTCCAAGCTCCAAACTCTGCAGAAAGAAAGGGATTCCCTTTTGCATCATTCTGTTCAGGAAAATGAGCAGGAACTTTGTATGTTGAAGCAGGAATATGACAGTTTGAGACAGGATAAGAGGCAGGCATTTCAAATGAATGATATATTAAGTAGAACTATGACCAGGTCCGTGATGAGTTGGGAGAGCTCCAGGACGAGATAAACCAGGTATGTAATGATTTAGGTGTAGCTACTAGGGACAATCGTGAATTGAGCACCGTATATAGAGTGTTGCAGAAGCAGTTACAGGATGATGTGGATCAGAATGTTGCAAAAGTTATTCATAATGAATGTGAATGTAAAATGGCAAAACTGCCCCGTCAGTGAGAGGTACTGGCTGGTCACATCAAGGCAATAGGTGGCGTAACCCCCGTCCTAACGACATCATCTGAAGAGGAGGAGTCAGATGATGACATTTCTCAGTACAATGCCCAGTCACACCCCTGCTATGGCCCAGTGACCCCACCCCGCCATCCACAACATGGTGGACCCCCATCACATGACCCCATGCCCCAACGTCATCGATGGAATGACGATCATCATGTGCGATGCCAACATGGCGACCCCCATTATGGGGGAGCAGGCCCAGGCCTAGTCCTAATAGCATCACCGATCGCCGTTATTTCTGTGGATGATAGGGAAGAGATAGAAAAAATGATTGATAATGCCTTAGGCACTGTGACCCTTCCCGAGAGAAGCAAACATACCCTCCAAATGCAGATTAAGCAGCTGCTACAGGAGACTGCTACTTGGGAAGGAATGGTCCGGACTGTGGCTGAAGCTGCAGCTTAGATAGCCCTGCAGGGCACCCGAGACAGTCTACCTCTGAAAGATCATCCCAGCAATCCCCTACAAATGGCCCACTCTGTTCAGCAGACAGCTGGCAGCATTGGTCGGATGAGCCTGTCCGACAACCTCAGTTGCCACTTGGAAAAGGTGCATTCCAAATGCGAAATGCTTAGTCTCACTGCAGACTATCAAGTCCAGATCGTATGTCAGACCATTGATCCTGGCCTATGGGCGAAACTCCCCAATGCCATCCGACAGGATACCTACGTCACCTTCGATGAAGTTGCAGCTGAGCTCATTACTGCACATAACCCAGGTGTGGTAGGAGTGATGCTCGCATACCCTGTGAAACAGAATGCGAAGGAAAGTCCAGCAACCTTCCACCAGAGGCTCTGGATGGCCTACCAAGCAGGAAAGAATCTTGCTGGAGAAGCCACGGATGCAGACCTTATTGAGTACAAGACCTTGTTCCTTCAGAACATGATCTCTGCAGTGCGAGAGAAGGTAGAGCTAACCACTAATCCCACCATGGAGAAGTTTTCTGATATTCTTTGGAAAATGGAGAGAGTTTATCAAGTCTACATATGTGATTCAAGCTCCAGCTCCATGAAGGTAGCTGCCGTGGAACCCATCCCAGAGGCCACGACACACTACATGGTGGAGGAGCAGGCCCAGGATAAATAGCCCCTCCCTACAGATAACCAACAACTCTGGCAGGCCCAACAACAGTCCTGGGGTGAGAACCAGAACTACCACAAAAACAAGAAACACCAGAAAAATAATAAGGGTAAACCACAGAGATCAGGCCCTTTGTATAGGGAGATAGCCTATGAGAACCAAAGCCTCCGAGACCTTCTCTGGCAAGTGCGTTCCGTAGCAGACACTGTCCCAGTTTGGACCCTTGCTGCAGTACAACCAGGAAGGCAGGCCTCAACAGGCCACAGGGATACCGGAAATCCAGGCTCTCATGCCCCTACAGGCCTGAACCTGGAAGCGGCTCCCTGTATAGCATCTGTACAACATGGTGAAATGGTTCACCAGAACTAGGCCCAAACACTCTTTCAAGAGTTTCCCCATGCCTCTACTAGTATGGATTGACAATTAGAGGCACCAGTCTGTATTGTTAACAAGCTAGTCTTGGATACAAATGGAAGGACTTGTACAGAGGCCGAGGTCGGGGGTCGCCTACTTACAGTATTGCTGGATACAGGTGCGGCAGTGTCTGTATTGCATGATGACAACCCAGCCACATCACCTTGGTCCACCGGATGGAGGACCAATATGTCTGGCATAGATGGAACTAGGCTACCTGCGTACCACTCCCTGCCACTATCTATGACACTGGGACACCTCACCTCGAGGTGTATCATACCTTTCAGCTGATGGTACTGCATGATCACCCTAGTATAGCTGTGTGGTAGACCAGGCTAACAGGTTGTTGATACAGATTCAGGGACAGTACCACACTGTTATGATTCCTGCCTCACATGTGGTTGCAACAATAGCCGCAAATGACAAACAGTATGACGTCATAGATTTCTTTAAGAACCACAAGCTTTTCTCAAAGCTCCTTCCCATCCTGCAAAGGCATCTGGAGGCATTTGCCACCAACAAGCACAGTTATGGCAAGATGTCATTGAGGTGACAGGCCCAGCCTATGAGAGGCAAAGGCAATACCCTTTTCCATCCGAGGCCTTACCTTCTCTTAGGGAAACAATCAAATCACTTCTCAAGCAAGGTGTAATCAGGACACGTGTTTCCACTGCAAATTCCCCAGTGTGGTCTATGAAAAAACCCACGGGCGCATGGAGACTCAAAATTAACTACAGGAGACTAAACCAGGTCACCTCTAGTTGTGCCCCAACAGTGGCATCAGCACCAGATGTGCTATGACTACTGACCCCTGACCAACAATGGTTTAGTGCCCTGGATATTTCCAATGGTTTCTGGTCATTGCCATTGGCCCCCAGGAGTCAATATAAGTTTGCCTTCACCTTTGAAGGTAGGCAGTACACGTGGGCCTGTTTACCACATGGGTTCCATAACAGCCCCTTCCTATTCCATCTGCACATGATGGATGCTCTTGAGGGGTTCTCTACACCCCAGTGACTCTTGCAGTATGTGGATGACCTGTTGTTGGCAACAGCCACACAGGAGCAACATCTGGACCTCTTGGACGAATTGCTGACCCTCATTCAGAGGGCAGGACTCAAATGTAACCCAGCAAAAGCACAACTGTGCCAGAAGGAGGTACTCTTTCTTGGTCTGAGGATAACAGACAAAGGCAGAAGCGCTACCTGGAAGAAGATACAGGGATTACAGTACTTGCCACTCCCCACCAGTGTGGTCACCCTTAGAAGATTTCTAGGTGTGGTAAATTATTCCAGAGATTTTATTTATGATTTTGCTCAGAAGGCCACACCTCTGTATGAACTACTGAAAAAGGATGTTCCCTGGACTTGGGGCCCCATGCATACCCAAGCTGAGACATCATTGAAGCAGGCCCTGGCCTCAGCTCCAGCTTTGGTCAACCCCAATCTAGCCTTGCCATTCCATCTGGAATCTGCCACCTCTGACACTGCAATGTCTGCAGTGTTGGCCCTGAAGGTCCATGGCACCCTATGACCCATTGCATATGCATCACAGCTCTTGACCCCAGCCTTTGTGAAAGGAACCTTCTGGCAACCTACTGGGCTGTCAAGCACTTTTTGTATATCATTGGGTATTCCCCTCTGATCATCAGTACAAACCACACCCCTACAACCTTCCTACTCTCAGACAGAGTAAAGAATGGATCAGTCTCTAATACCAGACTGACACACTGATCCCTCCTTCTCCAGGATAGGGACATCAAATTGCCATCCATGCTGGTGCATGGCCGCCTTTTCCAAGGAGAACCATGTGACTGTACACTGCAACCACCTGATCTACCAGATCCAGGCCTTTTCCTTTCTGCTACACCACAATTACTTGAGAACACCTCACAGTGTCACGTTTTTACAGATGGATCAGCCTCCTATTATCAGGGAGAACAGATAGCAGGAATGGGTATATTTGTGGCTTACCCTTATGGTAATACTGCTAAAATTTCCAGACGTTGCAGTGTAGCATCATCAAAGTATGCAGAAATGGCAGCGGTGGCCTGTGCCCTCGCGTTCATCCAGCATGGAACTGGGGATACCATCATTTTTACAGACTCTGACTGGGTTTGTTGTTCTCTTACAGAATTTATCCCTTTCTGGCAGAAGAACTCCTTTACCTCTTCTGACGGCACCCCAGTGAAACACAAGGAAATGGTAATATACATTCATTCACTGGCACAGAAATTTGCACATAAACTCTATGTACACAAGGTTAAGGCCCACTCCATACATGACCCCTATCATGCCTTCAGTGACACAGCTGATACCCTTGCTAAGGAAGGTGCCTGAGGGAGGGACATCTGGATGATGGACTACCCAGAAGTCAGAGCGGCTGTGCACATTGCAGCCTTCAAGAAGAAACCTTATCCTCTCTCTCCCTTGAATTTGTCAGAAGCTCAGCATTCTGACTCTGAACTCAAGGATGTGTTCAGATTTCTGGACAAAGGCACCAAGAAGAATCTACCTGCCCAAAACCCATACCGAAGGCATGAAGGTAAGTTACACTTGTCCCCAGATGACAGGCTCATTTAGTACCAACCAGATGACACCACCACAAAATTGTGGGTGGTCTCTCATCATCTTAGGCCAGAATGTTTGCACCAGGTGCACGACACCCCCACTGGTGGACACCAGGGAGTGGAAAACACACTCCAGATGCTCAAGACCGCCATGTGGTGGCCCTATATCACCAAGGATGTCAAACAGTACATACTGTAGATAAATGTCTTGTTTGTGTGCAAAACAACCCCATCCCTACCAAAAAAATGCCAAATTACTACCACAAAGGCATTCTGGCCCTTGGCTTGCTTTACAGATCAATTTCATTGGTCCCCTCACCAATACCAGTAGAAATAACAAATACGCCCTTGTGGTAACTGATCTCTTCTCTAAGTGGGTTGAGGCTTTCCCCAACAAGACATGTACTGCAAAAGCCACTTCCAAAATCCTGGTGGAACAGAATTTCTCCAGGTGGGGCCTACCTCTTAAGATGGACTCTGCCAAAGGAATCAGTTTTACAGGTGAGTTGATGAAAGAAACCCTTGAACTCCTTGGAGTTCACCAAAAGTTCCACATACCATGCCACCCACAATCATCAGGTCAAGTAGAGAGGGCCAACAGATGGATTAAGCAAATGCTTTCCAAATTTATTGAGGACTATCCCAAGGATTGGGATTACCTACTGCTGTTACTCCTTATGAAAATTAGGGGCACACCCTCAGCCACCTCTCAGCTGACACCCTTTGAGGTGATGACTGGCAGAAGTATGAGATTACCTGAACACCTGTTGTTTGATCTGCACACTCCCACCGCAGATCATGTCTCTGTGGATAAATATGTCAAAAAGTTGAGAAAAGACCTAATACACACTCATTTGTATGCTACAAACTGCATGGGCAAGGCCCAGCAATAGTCCAAAATTCAGTTTGACAAACACACACAAGAAGTGGACTGGTAAGTTGGAGATCAGGTAATGGTTCTCAGATTTGCGCATCCGACACACTCTTTCTCCAACCAGTGGGAAGGACCCTACCCAATTGTCAACAATCTCAGTCCAGCAGTCTATCAAATTAGACTCATGCAAAACAACAAATCGACTGACAAATGGTTACATGCAAACCAGTTGAAACTGTATAAAGGAGTATAATTACTTTTCCTTACCCCACTGGGTGGAATAGTACTAACCTTGCTAATGTTTGATTTTCCTTTTCAGATACACTGACAAGAAGGCTATCTTGTTCCATTTTCTCCTCATCTCAGGAGTAATTCCCTGCATCCAAGACACAGTAAAGCACATCCTTCCTCATTTTGATCTGCCTGCAACTACCCCAGAGGGAGTCTTCATCAATATTCTGGACAATCTGATTACAGTTCAGGAAGGTTCAGATGCCTACCTCACTGCCTCGGTTGTTGCTCCTGATAAATCTACCCTACAAATTGAGTAGCAGAGCAAGTCTCAGGGACAAATACTCCAAGTGGCCAAGGGAACTTTCCATGGATGGCCAAACACAAAATCATCCCCAAATGGTACCTTGTTCTTGCACCAAACCTCTCTTAGACATTTAGGTTTATATAATATTACTGCCTTAATTGACCCTTCATATTGTAATACGCTTTGTAAGGATTCTGCCAGGAAATTTTGTGCCATACACTACATGACCTCAGCCACCATGTATTTATGTGTGTTACCCCCCCACTGAGAAAGAACTTTTGGAATGTCCAAAACAAAACCCTGGCCCTCATAGTGGTCTCACAGCCACTGCTTTACCTGATTCACTTATTAACAACTTACAATATATGCATATACCTGTTTTGTTTAACTTGATTTACTGGAATATGAAAGAATTTGGTATGTGTCATACTACTAACACATTGTTATTTTATAGTACTTTGTTTCTTTGATAGCTTATCAGCTTTTCAGATTCGCAAACAAGACCCTATTGCCGGGGTACACATCACTGAGCATAGAGGCAATATTAGGAGAAAACCTAGTTCTCAGAATGATGATTCACAAAGTCATAAAAGAAACACATGTGACACATCGGATGTCACTGGTGCCACAGGGACCCTTACTGGTCTCTTTGGTACTACAATGTCTATCTGGAATAAAGCAGACATTGCTACTATCAAAGCACATTCACAGAAGTTTGAAGCTGGTATGATCAATGACATCACACCCCTATTATTGCATGGTGTGGATGGCCTTAGTCAGGAAGAAAGATACACTGTATATAATATGTATGATATTGCTAAGGCATTTACAGATTCTAAAGAAAAGATTAATGCCCTTATTGCACTGAACAATGAGGAGGCAGATAAGCAATACATTGCCCGTGAATTATTATGCTCTGCCTATGAGTCATACATTATCACTACCATCAACAATCTCTTCCCCAACCTACAATCCGGAAGAATCCCTGATATCATACATGATAGACATATCTCTAAGTGGTACTGCCCTCACCGCAAATCCCCTGTGTTGCCATGTGTACATTACAGTTTTTTTCTATTCCTATTTCTACTGCTAGGAATTTGGGATTTGTCACCAGGCACCCTAATACTGGTCCTTGCTTTACTTCTAAGAAATGTTACATTAAGGATACTATGTTTGTGTCTTTTACTGTTTCTTTACCACATTTTGATCCCAATACAGCTATTGATAAATTATCATCTGTACACTCCACTGGGCACCTTGATGAAGACATCTACAGAGAACACCTTGACTTGCCTCCTCTTCTGGTTTTTCATACTCTTCTGTACGCATTGGTCTCACCGCACATGGACTGTTGTGCTAAGAAAGGGCATATTTATTTGTGCCGATGTGACATATTTGATGTTTTTAAACCTGTATGTGGATATTCCCCAGACAGTATCGATTGGTACTTTACCATGGATGATGACATCACCACCAATGGCACAGAATACCAAGACTCAACATCTGATCCAGACGCTTCTCGATTGTACCAATCTTACTGGAAGGAGGTTCATCGGCTGTCAACACAGATTTCCAACCAAACTTATACTTGCCCAGTACAACTACAAAAATGGAGACTACCTACTGCGAAAATGCAATATAATTAGGATGGTGAATTTTGTGTGGTAACTAATTTTAAGCAATTTACTCATGGAACTCAGTTATGTGCTATTACTGAACCTAATTTTTGTCTCGTTCCTCACCAGACAACTATTATTGGGCACACAATTATCACCCCTGTTCCCCTTGTGGAACCACATATCATTGATGGTGACCCTGATTATCTTCTTACTCTTTCGGAGTATTTACCTTACTTTAATATACATATTTATCCTCTGACTTTAACACTGAAGTCACTTTTAGACAGGAAAGACACATACCTCATCCACATCAGCAATAATATGACCAAAGCAAATGAAGCAATATATGATCTTATTAATGATGGTGATTTTAATAGTGCACTTACAAATACTTGGATAGAAATTACCTTTAATGGTTTTGTTATTATACAAGCATTTTTGATATTTTTCCCTTATCATTATGCTCTGCTGCCTCTGGTGCACGCTCCGCCAACACCATGAGCTGCTGGAGTTCCTTTACAAGGCTCATGTGTCGGGTCTGTAAACGACACCTGCTCTCTCTCCACTTCCCTATTTTTGTCCGTGTTTCCCCTTCTGAGGCAACAAGGGGGGGATGTTACACGAGGTCCTTGCACCCTAATTGATGACCCAGAGGTACACCGCATACAGCTAGCATTTATGTATATGTTATACTAACATATAGGGCTAAGGACATCTACTGTACAAGAGTAGATGTCAGGATATGTATGCATATGATTGCTATATGCTTTACTTTCTAATATACACATGTATTTCTTGCTTACAAGCTGTTAGGACATGTGTGTTCTTGTAGTATTATGATATATGAGTTGGCATTGCCATCTTCTGATGATTTGTATTATTGCACTGCCATGTACAAACTGTACTTTCTTTGTTTCCACAAAGTGATGACTATAACAAAATTGTATAATGTTATCTAGGACTGTGGAGCCACCTCTAATTTAGTCAATAGGGCTTATCTCTGTAACTAGAAATATTTCTGTCTTGCAGTAACTATGGTAACTATCTTAGGTATATAATGTAAGACATTACGTCTTTTACCTTGGAGGCCCAGAGATTTCTATATTCCTCAAGGTACAGGGAATGCATAGCATTGGCTCCCAGCTCGTAATGGTATGAACTGCTTAGGGCAACTGTGACTTTCCTTTTGGTAGTATTAAACAAGATTTATTACTCTTATGCAATGTGTTTATGATTCCTTGCATTTCCATTATTGCCAAGAACCTGAGACTGAGGGTTTAGACCTCCTGACAGTAGTGTCTCTGACTCCTCTTCTGTCTGGACTAAAACTGTGCCGGGGGCCTGGCTGTCCGCCCGATTGATCAGCAAACAAAATAAAAAAAAGACAAGTCCGACACCGGCGGACCCCTCGACTCCTGGTGTGTCTTCTAGGCTAGCCCCTTTGACTCCCAGACTAGACCGTCCATCTGACTGATTGCTATTTGTCCATTTTACTGACTTTCACCATTTAGTTTCAGCAGGTGGTTAAGGTTTCCCACCTAAAATTCAATTCATCAATGAACTTCCCCGCTGCTCCAGTGACCCTGCCTGCTCACACTTAAACAGGCTTCTTCCACTTTTAAGTGACGTTGGTCCATGTCTCGACTAGTCCCACCCCCTGGCCTTCCTAGCCAATCACGGTACCCAAGTGCAGCTAGTGCTATGCACACTGGGACTTGGAGTTTTCAATGGACACAAATGACTGTGTTGCTTGCGGTGTGCCTACCGGGGGGGTGTCAACTCAAATTGGGTGCAAGCAGGCAAGGCAGCACTTTTAAAGAAACAAAACGGTAAGCTAGCAAGCTGGCTGGAGACACTGGCAGCTGCTGGTTGCAAGAAGGGGCAGCAGTAAAAACACAGAGAAGGAATGGCAGCAGGAACAAATTAACACTACCCTGGCAATGCAGGGGGGCAACTGCCCCCCCGCCCCTCCTAAATGGTGCCCCTGTACTGCAGCTCACAAAGCTGTAATGGCGAACACTACTGAGGAGCCTGAAACCCTAATTGGAGAGCTTGAAAACAGTGACCGGAGAGCTTTAAATATCAAGGCTGCAGTGGGGAAAAGGAAGCTGACTGGAGAACTGAGGAGTGCAGAAAGCAGACTGCAGCTATGTTAGTGGTAGAACAGGGATAGTTGAGAGATTCAGCAGTGTCCAAAATGAACATAGAAAACAGGCTGGCAAATCCTCACATACTCCAAAAGCTACAATAGAAAGCAGGCTGGCAAAATCTTACATTCCACCTAACATTATTGGATTGGGGTTACAAAAATGGCTAAATATCACAGGACGAACATTATGTAAATGCAACAGAGACTACACAGTAGTTGATAAATCGAAGAGTAAAAAATGGCAAAATATCACTGTCAAAACAGTATATAAATGCAGTAGAAACTCCACAGTATTTGATTAAACAAGGTGAATAAAATCAATCAGTGGAGGTTAGCCAACACAAATTCCCAAGGCCATGTGCTCAGCCCCTTTAAGATTGCACCAAATGCCAGATTCCGGTTTCCACCTGGAGCAGAGTAGGAGCAGAGCAGTATCTGAAGTATGGAGACTGGTGTCCATGGTACTATTCGTAGCCCTCGATGACTCTGAGGTATTCTGGCAGCGTACAAATGGGTCCCAGGGAGCTGAGGTATGAGGAATGGTGTCCAGGAAGCATGGAAAAGTAGCAGGGTGGACCTGGTATTAGTCATAGCCCTCAACAACTCTGAGGTAGTCTAGCAGTGCATGAATGGGTCCTGGGGAGGTGAGCGATGGGTAGTGGTGTCCAGGGAGCAGGTGAAAGTAGCAGTGAGGGACTGGTACTATTCTTTGCTCTTGGTGACTCTGAGGTAGTCTGGCAGCACACAAATGGGTCCTGGGGAGCTGAGTTATGGGGAGTGGTGCCCAGGGAGCAAGGGAAAGTAGCAGGGATGGCCTGATACTATTTATAGCTCTAAATGACTCTGACATAGTCTGGCAGTGCACAAATGGGTCCCGGGGAGCTGAGGTATGGGGAGTGGTTTCTGCTTCAGACTGGAGCAGTGCAGACCAAAGCAACAGCAGCTGAGGTGTCAGACAGCAGGGAGAGGCAGACAAAAGTTCTGAATGTCCAGAAATACATAATACGTCCTAACCCTGTGCAAATATTCCAACCAAATGTTGCAGACTCACCACAGAAATGGCTGATAATGAACACTATTTGAAAAGTGCTTACCAACTGAAGCTGTGCCCCCTTTTACTCCTGCTCCCAATTGGAGCAACACAGAACACAGCAGCAGCAGTTGAGTAGTCATGCTACAGGGAGAGGCAGTGAAAAGAAACTAAATGTCTTGAAATTCACATCCATTCAAGGACCAGACTGGCACTATCCAAACACTCCACCCAAATGTAGCAGGTTCACCAAGAAAACAGCTGATCATGATCACTATTTGAAAAGCCCTTGCCCATTGAAGCCATGCCCTCTTTGACTCCTGCACCAAATGGAGAAAGACAAACAAGTGCAGCAGTGGTTGAGGAGCTGGGCAGCAGGGAGAAGCAAAGAAAGTCAGTAAATGTCCAGAAATACACTGTCTATGAAAGGACTTGACTGGCTCTTTCCAAACATTCCACCATATGTGATGAAGTCCAGTGAATTCCAGTGCTGATGCATGGAAACTGCAACACTGAATGTGCACTGCACTGTGACACACAACTTAGGGCCCCCATCTAAGTAGGGCAATTATACTTCTTCTGGCTGATCACAAAATGAAACTGTTTTCCTTTAAATATACAGCTGTTAGCACACTCTCACTGTTCAGGTTTTGCTGGTGCTACACTGTATGGCAACGTTCAGTGCTGCTATAACACACAGTGCAGAACAACCTTAGGAACAGAGCACATTTTCTGATATTGGCTGATAAAAACAAAAACTCAAAAGGTTCATGCTAAGGTGTGTTGGAGCTGAGGAGGCAAAAGCCCATAATTTGCTCAGTTGAACTAGTTGTACTTCATTTCTGTGCTGGATACATGGTTGTCCAATCTATTGTTAACCTATAATGATGTGCTGCCTGACTGGTTATCCACAGTTGTGGTGCCAATACACAAAGAAAGAAGCAGGGCAGATAGCAATTATAGGCCTATTAGTCTGACATCTGTCCCCGGGAAGATAATGGAATCCATTCTTAAAGATATAATAAACTCACACATAGAAAACAGTGGCTTAAGAGACAGAGATCAGCCCGGTTTCATGTTGGGTAGATTGTGTGTGACAAATCTGCTGTGTTTGTATGAAAAAATATTAATAGCTCTGGATGGGAGAGTACCAGTTGACTGCATTTACCTTGATTTGGCTATGGTATTTGATAAGGTCCCACATTGTGATATTATTCAAAGTCTAATAGACATACAAATGGATCACAGAGTCATGAGCTGCACTGCAAGTTGGTTGGGGGACAGAACTCAGAGGGTGTGTATAAATGGCAATTATTCGTATCTTGTACCTGTGATGAGTGGGGTGCCACAGGGATCAGTCCTGGGTCTAGTGTTGTTTCAGATTTCCATGTCCAACATGGGTCAGCATGCGACTACTTGGCTAAGTAAATATGCAGATAATGCAAACTTACGGGTATTGCTAGCAATAATGAAGACATAACCACTATCCAAATGGATTTAGACAGCATCCAGAAATGGGCCAACCTTAAGGGGATGAGTTGTAATGTGGATAAGTGTTGTGTTATACACCTGGGGAGACACAACAAAAGGAAAGCATCACTGTTCTTCGATAGCAAATCTGCCGACATCCCGCATAGTGACGGCACAATGCCAACACGCGGTATTGTGCTGTCAAGATACAATGTGTTTTTATGGGGGGGCTCTGCCCAGCACCCCCATGCAGGGGCTGTGCCCCTGCACCCCACGCATTTATATATTATCAACTCTAGGTTGGAGTTGTTTCAAGGAAGGAACACAACACAGGGAGAAGTTGCGTCTGTGCACCACAGACCATTACAATGACTTTTGCTGTAATGGTCTTTTTTTGGCTTTCGCAGTTGTGGTGTCGCTGTCAGGGGGCCAATGCCAACAAAAAAGTAACATACTTCCTAAATGGAGTACCTCTCAGAGAATCAAATGAGGAAAAAAATCTAGGAATAATAATTAATAAAACTCTAACCTATGATCCGCCCTGTAATAACCAAATAGAAAGGCTAGAAAAGTACTATGGACCATAAAACAACATTTTCAAAGTAGGAATGATTAGGTTATAATACCATTGTATACATCATATGTTAGACCATTATGGGACTACAGAAACCCTGTTTGGAGTCCTATCACAAGGGCATAAGGGGCAGCATCGATAGAACAGAAAAAATATATAAACCACTAGATTGATATATAATCTAAAAACTAGACCTTATAGTGACCGCCTACAGAAACTAAACCTGATGACTCTTGAAACCAGAAGAATACAGGGAAACCTATTCCTATGCTATGACATAATGCAACACAAGTACTTACTAAATGAATTGGACCTTGAATTCAAAAATGACAGAATGAGCACCAGGGGGCATCCACTACAACTAAGACCTAATAAATTTAACACAAATAAAAGGAAGGCTTTCTACATACAGAGAGTGGTGAACCCTTAGAATAGACTACCATTGGAAGTCATAACTAGCAGGAACAAACAACAATTCAAGAACAGATTGGATTCTTATGTCTTAGATGGAAACCATTTGATGTATTATGGGTGAAATGATAGGAGCCATCATGGGCCCACTGCCTTTTCAGCTCCTTACACCTTATTATGAACCTTAGTATTGTCAACTTCATTTTCAGATTTACTTATTTCTAGGGTTAAGGATTTCCAAACATTTACTGTTCTATTGGTGAAAAAGTATTTTCTTTTTATAATATGAAAAAGCTTACCCACTGTTGGAGAAGGAGACCTTGAGTCTCAGTTATACTAGATTTAAAGTCAATACTGAGGTCATGCAATAAACTGAGGTCAGACATTATTTTATGCATCAACAGACTCCTCATCAATCTTCTTAATGATAGAGGCATGAGCTATAAGGAGCTTAGTCATTGTTCATATGTGAACTTTTTCAAGTTGCTTTATTTGTCCTGCCTTGTATGGGCACCAGGCAGGAGTAGAAAAGTCTAGGTGTGATCAGATATAGGCTCTGTAAAGGGGAACGATTATATATTTTTGCTGTGCAATTATGTTCCTTTTTATTGATGAGAGTGTCGTATTGGCTTTCGCTATGGCCTCATTACATTGACTTTGAGATTCATAATCAGATGTGACAAGTACTCCCAGATCCCTTTCACATATATTTTCTGTTAACTGTGTAAATTGCAATTTTCACGAAAACTTGGGGTTGTTGTTTCCCAAGTGCATCACTTTATACTACTGCTGTAATTTTCATTTCCAGCTGTTACTCTAGTTCTATATGTCATCCAGGTCAGCTTGGATATGGTGTGATTGTGTTAATGTTGCACACAGGTCATCTACTTTAGAATTATCAGTAAATTAGCAGGCCTAACTATTTACATTTCCAGTTCTTGTGTGCAAATGGCTCCCCTGTAGTTAGTACCAGCTCTTTCAAATACCTGGGCATCCTCCTTGATGAATCCCTGGACTTTGACCTCCACATCACCACCACCTGCAAATCGATCAATGCAAAAATTGAAGGAGTCTACCGTACAAGCTATGCCCTCACGCCATCCGCCAGACTTGCTGTTGCACAAGGTTTTCTGCTTCCAGCTCTGGCATATGGCTCAGTTACATACCTAGGAGCTTCTAAGACCTCACTCCTCAGATGGGACACCACCTACAATAGCATCTGCTGCTATGCTTCTGGATCACCAGGTTTCAAACATCACTGTCAGCTTTATGCTGACCTAAAATGGCCTAGTCTCTCTGCCCACCAGCTACTAGCCTTTGGCTCCCTACTACATGGTATAACCAGTTCAGGTCTACCCAGATCTCTCACCTCACTGTTATACTCCCAAACCCCCACCCATGGTCTCCGATCCAATGACTATGCCCCTCTTTTCATCCTCAGATGCAAAACCACCATGGGTACACGTGCTTTCTCTTACTCTGCACCTAAGTACTGGAATGCTATCCCACAAACTATTCACCTAGCTCCCACCCATGCTAGTTTCAAGAAACTCCACTGTGAATATCTACTGGCTTCAAACCCCAGTACGTGCTTCCATCCACCATAGCCCAGTACACTCTGTTCCACCTTCCACCCTGTTCTCTCCTGCACTTGCCTTCTCCCTCTCACCCCTTTTCTCCCTGTCACCCACCTCTCCTTCCTCTCTCATAACATTGAGTCATATGATGGCACTTACTGTTGGTCTGGACCCTCCTGATAGCTCTAACACAGACCTATTTACACTTGTTTTGTTTAGTTTTACTTTTCTACCTGCACTGGCTATATTTGTTGAACACTGTATAACAATCTACTTGTTAATATTGTTTGTATCGCTGATTATCCTATTGTCTACCTCTCCCTTGTGCTGCGTCACATTGTACTGGTCATGTATTTTTCACTTGTATACTCCCGGGTCATGCCCGAAAATAGGCATCTCTATGTCTAAAGCACCCACCCGGTTACCAAAAGCAAATAAATAAATAGATCATCTATGAACAAGGCCGCTGATTTACAGTGATTAAAACAATGAAATTCCATTTTCAAGACTTCAGCTTCTGGAATTGCACCGGTGATTGTTACTCTAATTTCTGGATTTTACCAGGATTCTGCTATCATTCTTTTAGTATGTGCATAAATAATCAGAATTAAAGAAGGCTTAATATACAGAGCATTAGATAAAGCAAATTGAAAATAGTACAGGAAGGAATTAAAAGAAAAACACAAGTTTTGTAGATTTACTGATCCGATATAAAATGCCATATTTCATGAAATCTTTGTTTTTGCTGGCCTTCAGGCAACCCTAAATCTAGAATTTTACCAGATTTTCCAGTAAAAACCGAAAAACAGTGGCCTTGGCTATGAATATATGAAAAATTAGTGAGTCCAACACAGAAAGGCATTTGACCTTGTTTCCTACTGGGCAAACAGTGATCAGAGAAAGCATAGAACCATCCTTGGTATGATGGATAATTCAGTGGTTACAGGATAGAGTCTAAATAGTTAAAATGAGGTGGTATGAGTCACAGCCAATTAGGGTAACTAGTGGAGTGCCACGGGGTTCTGTGTTAGGATCACTAATCTTTCATGTATTTATATCTGACCTGACCAATAACTTGTACATTTGGGCCTGCAATTTCACCAACAAATCCTAAATAGGTGGGCCATGTGCAACACTGATGAATCACTACAAGTACAGGATGACTTATTTATTTATTTAGCTTTTGTTGACCGGGTAAGTGCACTAGACAGATCCTGCCTATTTTCAGGCACGACCCGGGGGAGGGGGGATACAGATGAATGCCAACTGACCTTGAACCAGATTAAGATTAGATAGTATATACTGTACAACTGCAGTATAACTTGGGAAATGCAGTTCAATAGTGAAAAATACAAGGTGATGCACATGAGAAAGCACAATCCCAAGTAGTCATATAAATTAGGCTGGTAGGAGCTAACAGAGTCCACATGTGAGAGAGTCTAGGCATATTGGTAACATTTGACTATGACCGACAAAAACAATGTGATGAGGTCATAGCTGGGGCCAATAGAGTACTAGAAGAAATGTAACCTCACAGCAGGAAAATGTAATCCTAGCTCTGTACAGAGCATATGTCCATCCACACTTGGACTTTGCTACCCCCTTCTGGGCCCCATATAAAGAAGGAGAAAAGAAACAACTCAAGAAAGTCCAGTGTAAAGCTACAAAATGTATCTATAACTTACGCAACAGTCCACATAAATAAAGACTATCCTCATCCAGCCCAGTGGCATAGAGGGCTGAGGCGATAGGGCCTTACCTCCTACCACACCGGCAACCTGTGGTCAGAAATGGATACGGATCACTTGGGGGTCAGCTAGGAAGGGAGGATTGAGCATCCCAATGGACAGCTCTCCTCCCTCGGGTGCGGGGTAGTATGACCCGTTGCTTGCCTGCAACCTGGAGGTGTTCAGGTGGTAGCATATTCTGGGCACACAGCACCAACCAATCACAGGTATTTGAGGAGATCTCCACAGAGGTGGAGCTTGTCATTACACCATTGCACATTATGTGGTCTGCCAGGGAGAACAGAAAATGGAAAACATGGTTGGCATGGGATA
Organism: Neoceratodus forsteri; assembly: GCA_016271365.2. NCBI lineage: Eukaryota > Metazoa > Chordata > Ceratodontiformes > Ceratodontidae > Neoceratodus > Neoceratodus forsteri. The sequence continues at coordinate 185,644,231 of JADMNL010000022.1, forward strand.
CCTGAAGCCCTGCCCACCAACCACTGTCCTGTGATGTCGCCTAGTCTCCAGCCCGAATCTGGATGTAGTCTCTGGGAGGGGAAGGGAGATGAGAGGATGGCCATCCCCTTCTCTTGTCTCCACCACAGGGAGCAATCTGTAGGAAATCTGGGGCTTAAGACATGGAAGAAACGGGTGGTAGATGAGAGGAGGCGGGGACAGGGCTGAGAGCCAGCCTGTGCTGACCAGACAGGAAAAAATCTCTATGGAAAAAAAAATATATTATTCTCATTAAAACTAATGCCTGTATCACTAAAGAGGCTTGGGGAGACTTATTAATAATGTACAAAATATTGTAAGACTCCACCCTACTGAGTGACCTCAACATCACTTTTAAACATGACGGAACTGTGGTATGAGGACGTCCACTCCAAATAGTAGGGCAACACTTTTGTGCCACAAAAAGGAAACTTCTTTACTAAAAGACTAGTCAACATCTGGAATGCCTTACCATTACTATAGTGGTGTGGTAGCGGTCTTATAATTAGGGTTGGGAAGGGTGTTCAATGGTAAATCCCTAACTTTGTACCTTAACAGCTTTGGCAGTGTTTGATGAAATCAGCTGAAATGTTGCATGTGTTGTCTAGGAGGTGAGATGTAAATCTGTGGAAAGTTTTGTGACAACAGCTCATGCAGTTTCTGAGATCAGCATATGTCATTGTTCTGTAGTTGTCTAACTTTTCCTTTATTTAACATGCTATTTTTTGTTTTGCTCTCATCTACAGCCTACACGGAATATAATTTTCCCCCCAGACTTTCAGGGTACAGGTGTGATGTCCTAAGGTAGTGCTTTTGAAAAGATTTGTGAATAAATATTAAGTGGTTCCAGAATTATAAGGCTTTAAAGTTTTGTGTGTTTCTGTTCCGATCATGCTCAGTAGGGATCTTCGGATAACGTTCTGATACAACACCAAAAATTCTGTGCCACAAGACTGTTTTTGGTTTCTCACCACTTGCTTATCACAGCACGAAGCATTTTTTTGTGTTATGAGATCCACCATCTTTTTCCTTTTTTCATCAAGCTAATACAAAGGGAAATTAGATAAAAATGCAGTCATTAAAAAAAAGAACACCAGAACCTATATCCTGATGTTTGCTTCTTCAATTAATGGCCAGAAATACCTTTGCTGGGCACCCCAAAATCCTGGGTGCCTGGCTTAGCAATAGGAGCCATTGACTGACATTATCTGTATGAGAACAATGGAATTTTCTTGAGTTCTGCAGTCACAGCTGGAACTCCTGCTGTGAGCTGCTGCGAAGGCAGTGAGCCACCATATCCCTGGTGCCAAGATTTTTTTTTATTTAAATGTTAAACATTTACAGGATAGGTTCCATGAAAACAAATCTCGTTTACAGAATGTCACAAGTAAAAAAAAATTAAAAAAATTATTAAGCATACAAAATAACACATAAACACTTAAATACTGTCTAGTATATAACACAGCAGATAACTGATTGCTCATGAAAAGCAGTTACAAATGGATTGTTCCTGTAAAAACTTTTTCTTGAGATTGTATTTAAAAATGTATAGTGTCCGGGAGTTTCGTAACTCAGGCGAAGGTTTATTCAAAGAGAGAGGAGCATCAAAGGAAAAACAGTTTCTTACACAATGACTGGTGCCTCCCACCCTCCCATCACCATCTTTTTATGTATGTGATGTTTCCCTGGTGTCTAGCAGCACCCTCCACCCTCCAATTGCCATTCCCTTATGTATTTTATATTTCCCTAGAGTCTAGTGGTACCCACACCCTCCAGTCTCCATCCTCCTATGTATTTTATATTTCCCTCGAGTCTAGTGGCCTCACACCCTCCAGTCTCCATCCCCTTATGTATTTTCTGTTTCCCTGGTGTCTAGTGTCACCCCACCCACCCTTCAATTGCCTTTCCCTTAAGTATTTTTTATTTCCCTGATGTCTAGTGGTTCCCTCCACACTTTGATCACCATCCCCTTATGTATTTTATGTTTCCTGGTGTCTAGTGGTGCCTTCCCATCATCCAGTCATTGTTCCCATACATATTTTGTTTCCCTGGTGTCTAGTGGCTCCCCACCCTCCCATCACATTCTCATATGTACTTTATATTACCCTGGTGTCTAGTGGTGCCCCCAACCCTCCTATTGCTATCCCCTTATGTATGTTGTTTCCCTCATGTCTAGTGGCCCCCCCCAACTCCAATCACTGTTCCCACATTAAGGCAAGAAATCTTAGCTCACTTAATTCCATGAGCAATTAAGGTCAGATGTGATCTGTTTTTATCAGGCAGGGCCCACAGGTTGTTGGCAACATGTGGGGGGACACAGTTCTGTACATTTACACACTATACCTGATCTTCTGAGACTCAGTACAGCCAAAACCATAATAATTTGTACCTTTAAATGCATGGGGGATGACAGTTCAGAGTTAGGACTGGAAACCGTACTGCCACATTTCCCTACTTTTGTGGCAGTAAGTTACCTTAACTGGTGCATTAACAAAGTTTTTTTGCAAAGAATATATGGTAAGTAAAACTGAAAATGAATTTAAAAACAGGCTTGATAAGCACTTAATGAATACACCTATGAGATACTACTAGCAAGGAATTAATTATGAGCTATTTGCCTTCTCAGATGTTAAATTCCTTAACATGACCTTTAGTAGAATCTTGTGGTATTACTCTGCTAGTAACGTTGTTGATATTGGACTTACCAGTATATCCCTTAATTTTTACAGACTGCATTCTATCTTGTAGCCACCCACTATCCATCTAAGTAATCAGGGTTTAATATATGCCTCAGCCAATTTTTGAATAATTGACCAGTGGGGTACAAGGTTGAATGCCTTGCTGAATTCCAGGAATATAATATCGCATGGAATTTTGGCACCTAGGGAGGCACTTATATTTTCATAAAAACAGGGCACATAAGTAGTGCACAATCTTCCTTTTTTAAAGCCATGCTATGTAGGATCAAGATCTTGTATTTGAATATCAATAAATTATTTTATAGTATGTTCCAGGATCTTCCCTGACACAGATGTAAGGCTTACTGGTCTGTAGTTCCCAAATATCTTTTTGCTACCTTTTTTTCCTGAATTGGTGTAATTTTTGTTTTGTTTTTTTCAATCTGAGGGAATTTATTTATTTGAATTTTGGTAACCAGTGAGCCCACTGAGACAGAATGTCCCATTTTCAGGGGTGACCCAGGGGGAGGGTACAAAGGGAGGTACAGAAATGCAATGGTATCAACATAAGGTAAGTGTATAATAACACTTTTACAATAGTTCCTACTATGAAAATAAAATAGAGCATAAGTTAATTTAGTTACAAATCACTTAAATGCAAAAAAACATAAACAATAACAGCAATAAGCGGTCTATATACAGGGTACATAAGCAGCAGATACAAATGAAGCAGTGTATACAGGCACTAAATTAATAGATACCACTGAATGTTGCGCGATAATCACAGCAAAGACTATGTAGCACATAATCACAGTAATACATGTGCAGCACATGAGAGGAGTATGAGTCATGCATGAGAGAGGGTAGAAGGGGAGGGAAGTGAGCTGGAGGACAAGGAAGGGAGGACTCAAGAACAGGTGCAGAGCTGGGAGGAGGCAAGGTGGGATTTAAGAGAGTGCTTGAACATACCTATAGAAGGGAAGGACAAGACAACAGATTGAAGCGAGTTCAAGGGAGAGGGCCCAGAAAAGTCAAAAGCACACTAACAAGGCGGGGTTTAGGGATTGTGAGCAGAGGCAGGCCAGCTGACCTTAAGGACCTTGTCACAGTTTTTCATTGGACAATGGGCTTGAGGCAGGGAGGAGTGAATGTGTGAACTAATTTCAAGGTCTGGCAAAGGGTGGAGTATTGCAACCTAGCTTTAAGGGCAGGCCAGCCAAGTGAGTTCAGGACTGAGCAGTGCTGCTCCCTAGTGTTAGTGCCAAGGGCGAAGTAAGCCACCCTATTGTAAGTTTGTTTGAGTCTAGCAAGAGGGGAGACCTGGGAGGAGTGGAGAATAGGGGCTTCATATGAGATGAGAGGGAGAAAGGAGGAGGAAGCTATAGCAAAGTGGGAGAAGAAAGTTAGGTAGGGCTGAAGGTGGTACAGCAGTCCTAGTTTCTGATGAAGGGTCTTGACCACAGTTGTGACATGGGTGTTAAAAGTGAAGTGGGAATCTAGGGTAATACCCAGATATTTAAAGGATTGCACCAAGTCATGAGGGTTACCAGGGGAGGAGTTAATAACCAAGGAGGGCAGCAAGGTTAGCTTAGAGATCTGGTGATAAAAGAGCATGGATTTAGTCTTCTTGGTTTTGAGCACAAGGAGATTGTTCAGAAACCATGCATCGAGATTCCGGAAATCCTGTTGCAGTTGAAGGTTTAGCGAGACTGGGTCGGAGGAAAACCCATACAGGATGGCATCATCAGCATACATCAGGACTGATGCACCACCGCAGTGCTGCAGAAGCTCATTAATAAATAAAGAGAACAGGAGAGGGCCAAGGATAGACATCTGAGGGACCTCATCCATTATAACGCTAAAAGGGGAAGTATGACTTATGGCCACCAGACTCTTTTCACTTCAAAACAGAAGAACAAGAGGTGATATGCTCTTAGTCTACAACTTACTCCAATCACCTGACCTTATGAAACAATGTGGACTATCATATTCTAATAGAAGATTAGTTCTGAGGTTACAAAATAAACAACTTGAGGTAAAGTCTTATAAAACCAACAAAAGGGGTAATTTGTTTACTATTAGGGCTCCCAGAATATGGAATATGGAATATTCTATCACAAGATTTGATTGAATCATAAAACATCACTAGTTTTAAAAATAAATTGGACATTGGATTGGGAAAAATTATTAATAATGTCCCACAATGTGTGGGGAACAGTCTCAATGGGCTTTGCCTTCTTCTGTTCATTTATACCAAGTTATACCAAGTTATATGGCTGGCCCATTTCACACATTGAGTGCGGCCTGTGAAGTAGCTCAAAAAACAGTTTAATGATAGGGAGTCGAGGTCAATGGAGAGAAGTATGTGGAGAAGGATGTTATGATTGATAAGGTTAAAAGCCTTGGTAAGGTCAACAGATATTGCACCGGTGACTAGTCCATTGTAAATAGAACTGAGGATGTCAGATATTGCCTTAATGAGGACTGTGTGAGTGCTATGGGGCTTACGGAAGTCATGCTGGTACATGCTCTAGAATGAGATTAAAGTTGAGCATGGATTTTTTTTCCTAGATTTTAGCAAGGGGCAAAGGGTGGAGATGGGCCAATAATTCTTGAAAGTAGAGTTTGGGCCATTCTTGTAGATAAGGACTACAATTGCAGCTTTGCACTTGCTAGGCACAGTGCTTGAGCAGATAGATTTGTTGAACAGGTAGCACGTGGGAGTGGCAATGGCATGAACATCTAATTTTAAGAAGCAGGGTTCCAGGGAGTCAAACCCAGGTGAGGAAGTATCCTTAATGCTCCTAAAGTGATGCAGGACCTTCTTCTGGGTGGCCAACTTGAGGTGGAAGGAGGGGCAATTAAGAGTGACAGAGGGGGAGGGAGGAGGAGGAGAATCATAGGTGGAAAGGGAGGTCTTATGTTTTTATAGGTCAGTGAAGGCCTGGTTGAACTCGATAGTTATAGTGGTGGGGTCGGTGACCTCAGAGCCATTGAGGTGCATAGTATTGGGTATGGATGAGGATTTGCCTTTTAGTAGGGAGTTTATCTGTCCCCAGGGTTCTTTAGGGTTAGAGAGATTGTTAGTTTGGAGGTTCTGAGGAAAGAGCATTTAGCCGAGTGCAGCTTGCTCTTACATAGATTACACAGGTGTCTGTAAGCCTGCCAGTCAGTAGGTAGACAAGAGCTGTTATATAACTTCCAGGCAGCATTGAAGCCTCTGAGTTCCTTCAAGAGCCACGGGGCATGAGCGCCCTTAGAGATCTGCTTGACCATAGGAGTGTGGAGGTTGACTATGGAGTTGAAGATGTTAGTGAAGAATTCCAAAGCAGAGTAAGCATCAGGTAGGTGGTTGACAAAGGACCAGTCAGCCTGGGATAAGAAGGCTAAAAAGGCTTGAGGGCAAAACAAGGTCATATCCCTGGATGACACAATTTTGGGGGTAGGTTAGGAAAATAGTTTCTCCAAACATGGAAGGTGGGGAAGTGATCACTCAAAGCATCAGGAAGAACACCAGATGCTTTAATGTGAAGGGGGTCGTTAGTACGAACCCAGTCAAGGAGGGTGTGTTCAAGTAACTTAAGCAAATAGAAAAAGCAACAACTTTATAATGAGAGTTGTCTAATAGACTAAAAATCAAAGACCAATAAGCAACTGTCAATTTATACAGAATTAACATCATCATCTGGGTCATTAATAAGTACATGAAAGTGGGAACTCGGCTGTAGCATTAGTACTCAAACGAGTCCTACTTTCAAATTGGAAATCAGCGGTCATACCCTCCATTCAAGAGTGCTATAACAAGCTGGGGAAAACTATTAATAATGAACGAATAGCCCATGGTCTATCTGGCAGACTCCATATATTTGATGCTATTTGGTCTCTGGTTCTAAACATGCTTCAGAAAGTTGCAAGAGAAGCCATAGAACACTATCAAGGTCCTTGAAATGCCTATTAAGTGTGGTTTCTGAGTAGAGAATACAGTAATTTGGATCATTTTCATTTCAGTCATTGTAATTTTAATATATGTGTAAGACCAATCAGTTAAACTCTGTGTACTAGATAAGTTTATGTGTAGTAAGAGTTTACTCTACTAGCTTTTACCAATTGTATGCATTAAGAAATAACTAAGATTTGTATTGTTTTATAAAAATGCAATAACATTTTTATGGAAAAAATTTATAGAGAATTAACAATAGTTTGAGTATAAGTCTGACTAAATACTGAAATACAATAACATATTACCTAGTTACAAATGTTAAAATAAAGAATACCTTTTTGCAAAAACCCGGCTAATCTGAAGTAGTCCACCACTTATCTAAGAGTAAAGTGAATCAAGATAATTTAGTAACCAAAGGTCTACAAGACCAATGTGTATTAGATGTAGTGGGAGATTGGTGCTAGTTGTCTGCCATGCCTATTACTTTACTACAAAGTAATAATAATAAACGGCACCTCTATTGTCAGAAAATTACAGAGTCCTTCACTGAACAAAAAACAATGTCTTGTCACATGAGATGGAGTTTAAATAGAGATATTATTAACTTATGTTGTCTTATGAACTGAGCTGTGATATACAGACACCTCATAGCTCATATGTTGGGAAAATATAGATATCTTCTTTCTCATAAGTTATAACATACTGTATGTCTTTAGGCTGAGATACCCAGTTCCTGCTCCTTAATGTCTCAGTTCAGGGATCTATCTGTTGCCTTAGGGCTCAGCATGATTACAACACCTCATTGGTCAATAGAGAAAGAGCGAACATGGTGTCATTTTATATGCTGTTTACGCCAAGGGTATATGTAACAGTCTGCCAACACACGGTGACCAGATTTGTATTTAAGAATGGTGAGTATGATCTGAAAAGGGAACAGCACATGAGGGAAAGAGCCTGCGGGCAGCACTTGACAGCTAAAGCAATGGACATTTTAATGTGTGTGTATGTCTAGGAGCTCTGTAATTGTATGCAGGCAGAGAGCGCTGTTATTCACACTTCAATACAGTGCTGTATATTTTAAACTAATTAATTAACTAGCTTCACTTGTGTGCCTTCCTTATGAATGAGTGGAGAATGCACGGTGAGTCAGTAGCAGCTGAATTACTTGTATTGCAGCATTGTTATGAGGAGATAAGTGACCCCTTGTTCATTTCACTTCCGGGTAATAGCTCACTTTTATTCAGCTCTGCAGCGAGCAGGGCGAACGTGTGCAGGGTGCACGCCACTGCGCGCAGAGACATGTGCGTCTGTGCATGTCAGCTGAGTACGCAGAGTATTAGGACACGATTATTTGATTCAACTAAAGCCAACTGTTGGTGAGTACAACTAGGCCAGTAGGATGTCACTAAATAAGGGAAAAGTGAGGTAGCAAAATGAAAAGAGTTTGTACAATCTGTAAAATGTTTACAGAAGAACCAGCCTGCAAGGAATTTGTATGTGAGAACAGTATCTTAATTACAAATCTAAGAAAGGAAATTGATATCTTACTACAGAGAATAGAGACTCAAAAAGAAATTACTTGCCTAGAAAGATTTATAGATCAAGCTGCCCAGGATATAACATTGTCTGAAACCCAAATTTCAATTGTTAAAGACAAGAGCATGTTGGAAGAGGAACAGCTGAATTGTACTTGGGGGGGTGGAGTCTATACAGCCTGTGGTTAATATTGCATGGGCACAACCCAAATATCCTACTAAAAAGCACTGTACTAGCTGTAATGAGAACATTGTGCCAGTCCAAAATATGTTTGAATGTTTGCATGATCACGTAGACCTTGAGGACAGTTCTATGCAAAATCCCTGAAATACTTACCAACAGTTTGACCCTGTAAATAACCAGGACACATTAGCAACTAAAAAGATCTTGACCAAGGATATATTGGTCATAGGTGATTCAATAATTAGGGGGAGTGGACACTGTGGTATGCAAAAGCAAGAAGAGTAGCACTACTGTTAGTACCCTACCCGGAGCTAAAGCAGGAGATGTATCTGATTTATTAGAGGGGCTCATGGAGAATACAGAGAAACCCTTGGTTATTGTTCATATTGGTGCCAATGATGTTAATAAAACTAGCCTGAATGTATTTCAGGCTAAAATAGCTGATATAACAAAAAGAATCAAACAAAAAGGTTGGGATATTATGCTTGCAGGCGTATTACCAACACATGGATATCCTGGATATAAAAATGGGGCAATTAAGTCAATCAATAATTGGCTAAGAACCTTTTGCAAAAATAATAATCTTGGGTTTATGGATAATTCCATTACATTTTATAATAAATTCCTATTTAAACCAGATGGTCTTCATCTTAGCTTGGCAGGATCTAGGATTTGGGGCAGAAAACTGAACAAAGTTATTGACTTCCACTTAAACTGGTGCGGGGGAGCAGCCCACGTTAGAAATGAACTCAAATACAATCATGTCCAATGATTACAATATTGTTAAGGACTGGAGGATGGTGCTCATAAGTGCCAGAAGCCTTACGAATAAATTTGTTGAGTTTAAGGACATTTTGGTATCACATGATATACAAATAGCTTGCATTACAGAAACTTGGTGGGACAACAGCGATTCTTGGGAGAAATCAATCCCAGGTTATAACCTATATTATAGGTCTAGATTATATAGGAAAGGTGGGGGCATAGCAATATATGTCCATATTTCCATAAATAGCATAACGTTACCTTATGATGACCTCGATTTAGAAACTACTTGGATTAAGTTAATACCATTGAGTGGCCCCAAAATTATAATTGGGCTATTTTATAGACCATCATCTATTACACATAAAAAGGATCTTATCTTTTTGGATTTACTTAATAACTTAAATCCAGCAGACAATTTAATGGTGTTGGGAGATTTCAATCTCCCTAACGCTGATTGGAAGTTAACAAAGGTGGATAATAAAACTGAACAATTATATCTGGATGCTTTTGACCAGCTGGGTTTAGAACAAATGGCACATAAAAATACAAGAGGCAACAATATTCTAGACCTTATATTAACCAATATGGGGGATTTAATAAATGGGGTACAGATTCCCCCCCCCCTTGGGTAACAGTGACCACTCTAAGGTTCTATTCACACTAAATGGGATGGAGTTAACTGACAATTTAGATTTATTCTCAAGTTCTGGGGGAGTTACTAAATTAAACTTGGCTAAAGCAAACTTCTCCTAACTTAGACAAGAGCTAGCATTATGGGATTGGTTTAAGGCTTTTAATGGGAATAATACTGAGGATATGTGGAATGTACTCCTTGAAAAGCTTAATTACCTAATTAATTTTTATATTCCAAAATATAAAATTAAACATATGGGAGGCAAAAAATCTAATCCATGTTGGTTAAACAAACATATCAAACATTTAATTAATAGCAAATATAGGTTATTTAAAAAATACAAGAAGAAAAAGACCCTAAAGAACTATCAAGCATATAAAAAATGTGCTAAATTGGTTAAGGTATCTATAAAAAGGGGGAAGGCTCAGATGGAGCTTACTCTGGCCACTAAGATTAAAGACAACAAAAAATATTTTTTTCTTATATAAATGCTATGAAGAACCATTTAATAATACTAGGACCTTTTAAAGACTCTAACGGAGAATTGGTTAATGAGGAAGAGACAGTGAATATCCAAAATAATTATTTTTGTTTCGTCTTTAACTCTGGAAATACCCCCTCTATTTTTGATGAATTAGTACTTATCCCAGTGAATGTTATAACAACACCTGAGGAGGTTAGGAGTAGATTAAAAAGATTGGACATTAATAAATCCCCAGGTCCCAACAATATTCACCCCAGAATCTTACAAAAACTTGCTGAACCCTTAACACTCCCACTCAGCCTCCTATTCCAAACATCCCTAGAGAGGGGTGAGGTCCCTCAAGATTGGAGGGATGCTTTGGTGGTCCCTCTCCACAAAAAGGGGTCTAGATCTGAGCCAGCCAATTTCAGGCCCATTAGCTTGACATCATTAATGGGTAAAGTTATGGAGGGGATCTTGAAGGATATCATTGTTGATTATTTAGCAGCAAATAATTTGTCTGACCCTGCACAACACGGCTTCATTAAATCTAGATTATGTCAGACTAATTTGTTATCCTTCTATGAAAAAGTTAATACTGAATTGGATAATGGTAAAGCTGTGTACATAGTTTTTATGGATTTCACCAAAGCATTCGATAAGTTACCCCATGAGGAATTAATACAATTACTGACTAGGGTGGGAATAGATAGCAACATCATAAAATGGATAGCTGTGTGGCTGACTGGGAGGAAGCAGAGAGTGGTGGTTAGGGGTGTGATGCCAGATTGGTCTGCGGTCACTAGCGGAGTACCTCAGGGTTCGGTGCTGGGACCCTGTCTTTTTAATATTTATATTTCTACCCTACAACTTAGCAATCCTTACATATGGATTTCTAAGTTCGCTGGTGATTGCAGACTAGGTACAATTGTGACTATTACAATTGAGGCCCTTTCTCTTCAGCAGGCCATAAATGAAATCTATTTGTGGACAAAATCCAGTAAATTAGAACTTAACATCTCTAAATGCAAAATTATGCATTTAGGTCAGAATAATAATAATTATACATATAATATTGGGGATAACAGTCTAGTATCAACATGTGAAGAGAGGGATTTGGGCATAAAAATAATCAAAGATTTGAAGTTCAGCACACATTGCAAACAGCAGGTTAAAAGAGCTAATCAGAACCTAAACTGCATTCTGAGGCATATTTCTAGTAGAAATGAGAGGGTCATTGTTCCATTGTATGGAGCCCTGGTGAAACCACACCTGGAATATTGTGTCCAGGTGTGGTCTCTCCAAAAAAGAGAGGATATTGCTAGAGTTGAAAGTGTACAGCGCAGGGCCAACAAATCAGTGACTGAATTGAAAAAATTATCATACGAGGAGAGATTGACAAAACTTAAATTGTATTCATTGTATTATAGAAGATTAAGCGGTGATCTACGCATGATGTTTAGAATATCTAAAGACACTGCATTAAGGGAAGATCTCAGAATATGTTACAAATCAGGGTGGACCAGTGCTAAAAGGCACAGCATGCAATTAGATTTGCCAAAGTGGAACACAAACTTAAGGAAACAATGGTTTACAGTCAGGGTGGTGACTGCATGGAATAGCTTACCAACAAACATGGTGGAGAGCACAAACATGGACATGTTTAAAACTAGACTCAACAACTATTTTTGTGACAAAATTTCTATGTTCTAACAATAGGACTGACAAGCATTATGGACGCAAGTCCCATAGCTTGAATCTACTTATGAAACTTATGAAATAACGCTGCTTGGCCTCATTAGGACAAAATAACAGCCAGCCACCAAGTGGCTATCTAATTGAACCCAATAATCAGCAAGCATATCCATTTAAGCCAGTTTTAATAATTAAACTCCCACGGTCTGTCGAGAGCTGTATATTGTTGACCTGGCTCATTCTCAAGTGTCCTCCTTCTGTATGGTATTAATAGTTATCTGAGTTGCCCATTGGTAAAAAGATCCGTCCAGACAAAAGAAATTGAGCAGAACCTGAAACTCATCTAAAGAACTCTGTTATTTATTATTAAATATCATCTACCAATAATATTAAAGGAACTAGCTAATGATGTGCCGGTATATCCCATCTCTTAGCAGCACGCGTAGAGCTTATATGCTGCAATCAACAAGATTCTGATGATCTATGTATAATAGTCTCTTGTATTCAGTGATGCACTAAGCTATTGTTAAAGCATCTAATCATATAAAGATATTACTAAAATTAGTAAAGATGGGGCTTTAAACAAACCTAGAAGAACTGTATATATATTTTAGTAGTTGCACCATATGTTGTATGATAAAACAAGTTTTAAACCAGTTGAGAAAAAAAAAACACCGGTCATTGCTGAAATCTATCACATGAGGGCAACATTAGCAAGATAACTAAACCTACAGTACCAGCAACCTCTACATTTTGAAAGTTTATTTTTATCTTCAGGCTGGATCCAGCTTGTAAACCCAAATGAACCCTAAAATGAAATAGGAGAAATGATGAAGATATAATATGAAACAATGCCATTATTGTGCATGATTAGAACTAAAAAGTAAAAGCAATTTATTGCTAAGTGTCCTACTGCAATCAAGGAAAGATTATGAAAATAATGCCCAAAGTTATGTGGAGCAAATGGTTCAGTGTTCCCATTAAGGAGACAACAGGAAGTGAGAGTTTGTTTGCCCAATGCCAATCCAATGGCACTAGGGAGAGGCTGGGAGCACATCATCTAGTGGCATTGCATTCTGATTGCTAAAGTGTTGATTTCAGCCACATTGCAACTTTGGAGGTGAGCTGGTTGGGTTAACTGGATGAAGGGAATAAAGATGAAAAGAGAATCCAGCAGACCTGGGAAGATTCCTACTTCTGTTTCTGTTTCTCTGCCATTTTTTTCCAGAGTAGAATCCTTTCTGGACTTGATGGTGGATAAGGATAATTTTACTGGCAGATTTGCTTCTCCTGGTAATAGCAAAGATAGCAGCAATTTTAAATGTGCTCTTTGTGATTTTACAACTGTGGAATAAGGCAGGGGCGCAGAGATCCTGACAATGTTTTTACAACAAGCTCCCAGCCAGTTTTGCATCATTTCATTGTTGATAAGACACGATGGGGATTTTTCTGAGTCTGAAATTAAACGTGTTACTTCCCCTTTAAGTGATGCAAGGGAGTGGACTGTTTTACTACAGTTAAGCTTTGGCTTGCCATAAAGATTAGGGAAAGATCAAGAAACAACCATTTCTTCTGCAAAGTCTGATTGTGGCATGTGAAATGAACGAGCAGGATTAATTAAGACGGTTGTGAGGAGTTGCAAATAGTTCTAGTCCTGTATTGGCTTCTCTGTCTTTTCCTTCCATAAAAAAAAAAAACAGACTGCACTTGGTGGTGGGAAAAAAAAATGTTTTATTGACTGGCTTGCTTCTATGGGTGATAGCAGAGAATGTAGCAGATGTAGAAGCTTTATTTTAGCTTAGCATGTTTCTGCATTCATTATATAATATTTTATTGTGATATTTCTTGTGTTGAAGGTAGTAGTAGTTTGTAGCAATACAGTCTTAGTCTATACCCTAAATTACACCTTAGTTGGTGATACATGGCACAATATTATTAAAAGATCAGTTTACAAGCTAATATGTCACAGGGTAGTAAACATTTTTTTAAGATAGCTTCACGGAATATTACGGGTTGTCACAGCCATATTAAGTGGACCAATGCCCTTTCTCATCTCAAATCACTATGGACAGATATAACATTCATTCAGGAAATTCACCTTACGAGTGATGAATTACTGAAATAAAAAACAAACATGGGCAGGTACAGTAGTGGGTAGCTCATTTAACTCCAAAAGTAGAGGGGTGTGTGTACTTTTACATAAGAATTTAAATGTAGTGGTCAATTCCAAGTTAGAGGATCCAGAAGGTGGACTTATTGTTATTAGTGCTCAGATCGATGGGGTCAATGTAACACTGGCTAATTTGTACGGCTCAAATGTCAAGGTAATTTTTTTACCACTGTGGCAGACAAACTGGGGCCATTTAACTTGCAATCTGTTATTCTGGCTGGAGATATGAACTCTACACTGGATAACTATCTGGACAGCAGCTCACAAATGTCATCTGAACAAATAGGCTCCTATAAGGCCTTCAATAAATTCTGTAGGGAATTGGAATTAGTAGACTCATGGAGAGTGATGCATCCTAAGGATAGGGGTTTTACTTTTAGATCTTGCAGACATAACTCATACTGCAGATTAGATTATATACTGGTTTTGAAGCAGTTGTTGGCTGGCCTAACCAGCAGTAACAGAGGAAATATGATAATTTCTGACCATATACCAGTGACGGGTGGCATCCAGATAGAAGATATCTCAGGTACTAAGGGGACATGGAGATTTTATAGCAGTCTATTTAAGGATAATGAGTTTAATAATATGTTAAACATAGAAATCAAACAATTTCTTGAGTTGAATGACAATGGGGAGGTGTCTAATGGTACAGAGGCAGAAAGTAAGTAGAGAGAGAGAAGAGAAAGAAAAAAAACAAAAACAAAAAAACGAGGAAAGAGTAAGGATTCCAAGCAACAGTTAAGAGGCCAGAAATAAGACATGATGGGAGTGGTGCAGTGCAGTGACTGTGGAGCAGCAGTCTTCCAGGAGATGTTCTGGAGGATGCAGTGTTGTCCCATCTGCAGACACCTCTCTGGGCTGAGGGAGAAGGTTGCTCATCTCCAGGCTGAGTTGGACAGGATTTGTGGGACCTCCTCTTCCATCCAGGGACCACCAGTGCCACTGCTGTTGCCTCAGAAGTTGCCAAGAAAGAGGAGCGGTTGGACCACAGTGGGCTCATGGAGGGTGAGGATAGTGGAACAGAGGCGCATCCCTCCAGTTGTACCTCTCCACAATTCCTATGCCATTCTGGCAAAGTGTGGTGGTTCCTCTATGGAGGCACCTGCAGTGGAGACCAAGGAGGATGCTGGGAACCTCCACAAAGGAGACCCACAGGAGGGTGGCATGGGATCCCACAGGGGAAGGAAACAACTCCTGGTGGGGGACTCCATTGTTAGGGGGTAGAACTGGGGGAGGAAGGGGACAGACAGGTAAGGTGCCTGTCTGGCACCATGGCTTGGAGGGACAGGGAGCGAATCCTCAGGATTGCCGGAGCAGCTGCACAGGGGAGGGAGCTGGATGTCATTGTTCACCTAGGGACAAATGACCTGGCTAAGAAAGGGATTAGAGCAGTGCAGGAAGAGTTTGTGGAATTGGGAAGGGGCCTTAGACAATAGCACACACGGTAACGTTCTCGGAGGTGCTGCCCATCTATGGCGTAGAAGAGGCTAGGGTGTTCCGCACCATGGGATTCAATCAGTGGTTGAAAAACTGGTGCAGAGCTCAGGTATATGGCTTCATTGGGGACTGGGGGTCCACCTGGAGTGATGCAAGCCTATGCTGGCATGATGGGCTGCATCTGTCCAGGTGGGGAACCAGGATCCTAGGTGATAGGTTTAAATGCTTTAGTTGGTAAGCATTTAAACTAGCCATGAGGGAAGCTGCACTGGAAAGGAGTGAAATCCTAGCCCCCCCAAAAAATCACGGTAATAAGTGTGGTAAACACCAACATAGAGGTGGCGATAGGAAGAAAGGCGGGGTAAATGGGGTAAGTGACAAAGGCAAGAAGGACAGGGATGTTGCAAAAAGGAGTAAGGCCATCAGTAAATGGAGGGTAATGAGTACCAATGCCTGTAATCTGGGCAACAAGCTCCCTGAGCTGGTGGCCTTGAAGGAAGAGGGATGACTGGATATCATAGCAGTCACAGAAACATGGTACACAGAGAACCATGACTGGGATGTTAACATACCAGGGTACCTAACCTACAGGACAGACAGGCAGGGGAGAAGAGGGGGAGGAGTAGCTCTCTATGTAAAGGAAGGGATAAAAGCAACTGAACAAAAGAGTAAACGGAGGAGAGGAGGCACTGTGGGTCACCTTGGAGACTGGAAGGGCACCACAATCCACACAGGGGTTGTGTACAGACCCCCATGTCAGGGGGAGGGAATGGACGAGGATATGATAGAAGGCATTCTTAGGATGGCAGAGAAAGGGGAGATACTGTTGATGGGAGACCTGAATATGCCAGATGTTAACTGGGGCACATTTTCTGCACCCACATCCAAGAGCAGGGCCATTCTCGATGCCCTACAGATGGCAGGCCTCAGACAGCTAGTTTTGGAACCCACTCATGAGAGAGAAATCTTAAACCTTGTACTCTCAAATGGGGGCAGTGAGAGGATTTCAGATCTAGAAGTTGGTTGCCATCTGGAAACAAGTGACCATCAAACAGTGTGGTTCACATTAAACTCAGCTACAGAGTCAAGCCATACAAAAGTGAGGGTACTGGACTTCAGGAGTGCTGAGTTTGGCAAGATGGGAGAATGCCTCAGAAAAGCACTAGCAAACAGGCTAGAAGGAGGGGTGGAGCAACAATGGGGAATCATCAAAACTGCCATCACAGAGGCAACAAGCCTTTGTGTGAAGCAAATAAACAAATCAAAATGAAAGAAAAAGCCACTATGGTTCTCAAAAGAGGTAGCTGGGAAAGTCAGGGAGAAAAAGATAGCATTCAGGAAGTATAAGGAAACACAGAAGGAGCAGAACAAAGAGCTGTACCAGTTAAGGCAGAAGGAAGCAGGGAGAGAAGTCAGAATAGCAAAGGCCCAAACTGAGGAAAAGATAGCCAACTCGGTTAAGAAGGGGGGTAAAACCTCTTATAGGTACATCAGAGAGCATAGAAAGACAAAGGGAGAGATAGGCTGAATAGAATAAATGGTGGGTGGGCAGAGGGGGGACAGTGAAAAGCAGGGATACTGAATGAATATTTCTGCTCAGTATTCACAAAAGAGGAGGGGGAAGTGCCTAATCCAATTAACAGAAGCACTCTTGATAAGAGGTTGATCCCAGCCCTTTCACAGAAGAAAGGGTTCTGAAAGAACTCCTAAAACTGAAGGTGGACAAAGCAATGGGGCCTGATGGAATTCACCCCAGAATTCTAAAAGAATTAAAGGGGGAACTAGTGAAACCACTGACTACTCTTTTTAATAAATCATGGGAGGATGGTGTGGTACCCAAGGACTGGAGGAAGGCAGATGTGATTCCCCCTCATAGAAGTGGGAGCAAGACAGAGGCAGGGAACTACAGACCTGTCAGTTTGACCTCTGTGGTAGGGAAAGTGATGGAGTCACTTCTGAAGGAAAGAATAGTTGAGTACCTAGAGGCCAGTGGGGCACAGGACCCAAGGCAGCATGGGTTCACAGCGGGAAGGTCATGTCAGACGAATCTAATAGATTTCTTTGACTGGGTCACCAGAGTAGTAGACCAGGGAGGGGCTGTGGACATGGCCTACCTAGACTTCAGCAAAGGCATTTGACACAGTCCCACACAAAAGATTAATAGTCAAATTAACCAGCCTGGGAGTGGGTCCCAGGGTGGTAGCCTGGGTAAAACACTGGCTGGACAACAGGACACAGAAGGTAATTGTAAATGGAGTCCACTCTGAAGAAAGAGGGGTTACTAGTGGGGTACCACATGGTTCAATACTGGGTCCAGTCCTTTTTAATGTCTTTATAAGTGACATTGCAGAGGGACTGGAAGGAAAAGTGTGCCTCTTTGCAGACGACACAAAGATCTGCAACAGGGTTGATACACAAGGAGGCGTGGAAAGGATGAGAAGGGACTTGGCAAGGTTGGAGGAATGGTCAGAAGTATGGCAGCTAGGATTCAATGCAAAGAAGTGCAAAATAATGCACCTGGGAAAGAAGAACCCAGGGGAAGTTTACACAATGGGAGGAGGTAGTAACAACAACAAAAAAGGAAAGGGACCTGAGGGTAATCATATCAGATGACCTTAAGGTTAGCAAGCAATGTGAGAAGGCAGTAGGGAGGGCTGGGGTATACTGGATGCATAGGGAGAGGCATCACTAGCAGAAAACAGGGAAGTTGTTATCCTCTGTACAGACAGTTGGTGAGACCCCATTTGGAGTACTGCATCCAGTTCTGGAGACCCCATCTCGCAAGGACATAGACAGGATAGAGGCAGTCTAGAGGAGGGCAACTAAAATGGTGCAAGGTCTGCAAGAGAAGCCGTACAAGGAGAGACTAAAGCAGCTAATATGTACACCCTTGAGGAAAGAAGAGAGAGGGGACATGGTAGAAACTTTTAAGTACCTCAGTGGAATCAACAAAAGTACAAGAGGTAGCATCTTTCAGAAAAAGAGACTGCAAGAACAAGGGACACAATTTAAAGATGGGGTGGGTTCCGGGCAATGTGAGGGAAGTATTTTTCACTGAGAGGGAAGTGGATGCATGGAACAGCCTTCCTGAGGAGGTTGTGGGGTCTAAAACTGTGGGAGAATCCAAGAATGCATGGGACAGACATAAGGCAATTCTTGTGTGGGGTAGGAAGAAATAGGCTGTTGGTTAACTAGGATCTGTGGCTTATCCTGTAGGTAGGGAAATGGGCAGACTAGGTGGGCCAAGCAGTCCTTATCTGCCATCAAAGTCTATGTTTCTATGTGTCTTTGTGGGGTGCTTTAAAGGTCTATTTGGGGAGTTGTATTATTTCATATGCCAGTCTTAAGAAAAAAATTACAAAAACAAAATTAAACTAAAAGAAGCCCAATAAACGCAATGTTTGTGCTCAGATTCACACATATTTTCAGAAATAGTAGGTTTAAAGTATGCTGTTAATACCATATATAACCGCAAAGTTGAATTTCCACTCTTTCAACGGAACCAGAAGTACTGGGAATCTGCAAAGTGCAAGGGAAGTTATTAGTGTACAGGCTTCGTAAGAATACAGAATCTACAAAAATTGCTTCATTTAGTGTTAACAAACATACAGAGGCTCATCTAGCAATTCAAATTGCCAAGTGCTTTGAAAGATTTTATTCTAAATTATATGATTCTGAAGTACCCCATAATGAGGAATTGTTCAACTCCTTCTTAAGTAATATAAACATGCCCTTTATTTCTGAGAAAGATAAATTAGCATTAAAAAACCTTTTACTAAAGATGAGATAGTTAAAGCAGCCATGTCAACACCATCTGGTAAGGCACCACATCCAGATGGGTTCTCACAAAACTTCCCTGATTCTTAGTTCTGCCCTGCCCTGGGAGGACTGGGAGGAGCAAGATGGCTGCATGCTGAGCAGTTGCTTGGAGAGGAATGTGTCTGAGTCTAGCATTTCTTCCCCATACCCTGCTTCTGCTTTTTAATAATTTTACAGGAGATTAGTTTTCTTATTATTTCTAGAGCTGATGTTTTGCCTGGAGTTGATGTTTTTTTAACTTCTGTTATTTTGTTATTTAAGTAAAGCTTTAGGTTTAGGAATTTTAGATTGAGTTAGAGACCTTATAGTGAGTGAGAGTGAGGAGTTAGCTTTTTTTATTTTAAGGTTAGGTGGAGTGCTTCTGTACCTTTGCTTTTTGTGCTTCCCGTGCTGAGAGAGACGCTATCTGCTGCCCGAAATTCCATCCTGACACAGAGTCAAATGAAAGACTTGTTTGTGCCTGATCCGGATTCGTGGCCTGTGGCCCCGTTTCAGTTTCCTGATCATCACAGGACATTGTCGTGGCGCTCTGAATAGAGCAGGCCCTTCAATCTGTTCATCTGGTTTAACAAGCTTGCATGGTGTTCCAGTTGCTGCTTCTATCTGAAGGACCTCGCCCGGCAGGATATTGTGGGAACTGGATCCTGGCTGCACCAAGGCCTCCTGCGGATGGTCCGGTGGCCAGATTTCAAACTCTGGACTTACGAGGATTACCGGGATAGAGGTCTTTGACCACCTGTGAGAAGCACCCTCCCTCCTCTTCTTGATCCGGTGAGTCATTTTATCCACCTGTACTTCAGTGTGCTTCTGTCTTGGTTCAGCGTGAGATGTCAGTTATCCATCTTTAAAGACAATTTATTTCTGGACCTCTGTCTCTCATTTTGGGGGACTTATTTGATACACTGTTGGTCAGTGACCAATCTGGGGAGAGTGAAAAACTCTCCAGACCTGGGGAAGGGGTTTTCCCTATTTGACTATCTGTGCTGGCAAACATTTTTGAATATAGTCACCTTTAAAATCAACTCTGTGGGGCGTATAAGGATCTAACTCCCCCTGTCTCCAACTGCCATGTCTAGTGAGAGAAGACACCACAGACTGGTAGTTTCTGGGCCTTCATTGATCCCAGAAATTTGGTTGACTAACATTATATATCTGTGTTGTGAATTCTGGACTTTACCGTGTGTCAATATTGACATTTTAAGCACTCCTGTCTACTCTCCTGTAGCTAAAGTGTTTAAGTTTGAAATTTTGAATGGGTGGTGATTTGTGTTGGTGGTATGGAATTGTATTTATTGGTGGGCGGGTGGTTTTTATCTTTGTTTATCAAGGATGGTAGGATGTGTGACTGGGGTTTATGTTTGGGCTTAAATTTGGTTTAAATTGAGTGTTTGGGGGTGTGAGTGGGGTGTGCTTTGGCACTTTTAAAAACTACTGTACTTAGCTGACAGCTGTGTTAATCAGGGGTTGGACTAGAGTGGCTTGGTGGCGATGTGTTGGAGCCATGGCCCAGTGAGAATTACTTATGCTGCCTCACTGCTTCATGACCTCTGCCCCTTTACCGACCTCTCAGTGTCTGCCACCGCAGCTAGACACTGAAGGGAGGTTGGGATTACAAGGAGAAGGTTGGTTCAGTGACAGCAGAGGAGGGGAGTGCTAAGGAGGGGGTGGTGAGCAGCATTGAGGTTGTCCAGTACAAGAGGCACCCTGGCAGAGGCCAGATGTGTTTGGTCTCTGTACCCAAGGTTCCAACTGGACCGAGTGGGCAGGTAGCTAGAGGACAGGCTACCTCCTCTAATCCTCTTCAGGCAGTGCTATGCAATGCCAGGTCAATTAGGAACAAGACCACCATTTTTCTGGACTTGTTTTCCTCTGTCGACCTAGCTTGCATTATGGAGACCTGGCTGGATGACAATCCTGGCCCGGTTCTAGTGGCTGCCATCCCTGCTGAGTACTCCATAGTGCACTGCCTGAGGAAGGATCACAGGGGTGGGGGCAGTGGCCATCGTATTTAGAGCCAACTTGGGCCACACGGTGCACCCAGTTGGTAACACCCGATCATTTGAGTGCATCACTGTATGTGGGGGTTCAGGTGCATGTTGCAGGATTCTCATCATTTGCCACCCATGAGGGTTGGGGGGACAATTCCTGCAGGAGGTGGCAGACTTCTTTGTTGACCAGGTGTTGGAGTCCCCCAGGTGTTTGAGCTTGGGGGACTTCAATGCCTGGATCGATACGAATCCTCACGTTTTGGTTACAACTTCCTCCAGTTGATGTCTTCATTTGTCCTGACACAAGTTGTTGCTTCTGCAACCCATCTGCACAGCCACACACTCAATCTGGTGTTCCAGCTGGGTCTTGGGATTGACAACCTCGAGACTGATTAGGTCTTCTGGTCTGATCACTGTACCATGGGGTTCATGTTTGGGGCCCCCCTGAAAGTCCCTACCCTGTGGAGATGGTCAGCTACTGCCCTTTAAGGGGCTTGCACCCAGAGCAACTATTGGCACTGGCTGATCTATCTAGAGTTGAAGCGGCATGTGCAATTGGCACCAGAGAGATGGTGGCCACCTATAACAGGGTGGTGTCTGAAGCTCTGGATGTCATCACTCCAGTTCGTATACAACCCAGATCCTCTCACTTGAGATCCCCTTGGTTTGATGGAGATCTCAAGGCAATGAAGATCAAGGGTCAGAAGTTGGAGCATTGCTGGCGGAAGACCCAACAGGAGGCAGACAGGCTGGATCTGTGTGCCCACTATGGTGAGTACCAGGGGGCAATCTCCCGTAAAAAGGCAGAATTCTTCTCCAAGGAGATTGCTGCAGGGAAAAACAGACCTTCTCAGCTTTTTCAGCTGGTGGACAGGTTTCTCTATCCTGCCCGTCTACAGCCGAAGAAGACTTTTTCATCTACCTTGTGTGAAGAGTTTTCTCTGTTTTTCTCTGACAGAGTGTTGATTATCTGGTCGGGGATCCCGTCAGGGAAGCAACAGCCTTATGGTGGTAGAGCCTGGAGGTTCAGAGGGACTCCATCTGTCTGGGAGGAGTTTAGGCTAGTGGAGGTGTCTGAAGTGACTAAGGTGCTTTTAGAGCTGAAGCACACTTATTGTAAACTGGACCCGGCCCCAACGCAATTCTTAATGGGATGTGTCGAGGCCATTGGCACTGTGTTCGCCATGAATGCCAGGTGCTCAATGATGAATGGGGGTGTTCCTGGTAGCTTTGAAAGAAGCACTGGTGAGACTCCTCCTTAAGAAACCTCCCCTCAACCAAGACATCCTAGTGAATTACCGTCCAGTCTCCAACATGCCTTTAATTTTTTTAAGTCTTTTTCCCTCCTGGTCGTGGTCCAAGGAGCCTCTCTCGGGCATCCAGCCAGATTCTTCCCTGCCCAAAGTCCACCTGTCTGAGCCTCCTCTCCCTCGTCCCACAGCTGGCACCCCTGGCTTGACCCCTCCAGGGTGGGGCCACCCCTCCTCTCTGGGTGCACTTACATACATAGACTCCAGCTGCGGGCAGGGGTCCCTGATGGAGGAACCTGAAAGGCCAGCCAGGATGGGCCCGGCAGTGGGCATGGGGGCTGATGCCATCACTAATCCCAAGGACTGGGTTTTTCCTTGTTCTGCAGTCCCCCTTTGCGTGAGCACGCCCCGACTCACTAGTGCATGGCAACCCTGCCTGTGTTGGCCACGCTGATACATGCTACCCAGCTCATTGCAGTGCCCCCGGTCTCCACCGGGGGCCGCTGGCTCTCTGAGCCAACCCACCCCTCCATCCCGGGGAGGAGAGCTCCACAAGGTCACTTGATCCTCGACGCTCCCCCTGCTGACCCCAGCCTGCATTTTTTTTTGCAAGGTTGTTGAGAAGTTAGTGGCCCAACTGCTCAATGATTGTCTGGTGTCCTCGGACATCTATGAGCCATTTCAGCTGGGATTTTGGGCTAGACACAGCACAGAAATGGCTCTAGTTAGAGTGCATAATGATCTGTTCTGGGCTAGAGATAGAGGAGACAGGTCCGTTTTTGTGCTTCTCAGTCTCTCCTCAATATTTGACACTGTGGATCATGTCATGCTTCTTGATTGGCTCAGTGAGTTTTGTGGATTTGCCAGAACTGTCATCCGGTGGTTTGAGTCCTATCTCTTGGATAGGGTGCCGCGGGTAGTGATGGTGAATTTCTCCTGCTCCCCAATGCCTCTTTCTTGTGGAGTTCCACAGGGGTTGATCTTGTCTCTGATGTTGTTCACAGTGTACATGCTGCCCATGGGCAAGATTATCTGACAATACTGCATAGAGTTTCACTGCTATGTAGATGATACCCAGCTGTATTTGTCTTTTGCACCTGGAACACCCATAGCTATCCATGTGCTTAACAACTGCTTGGTTAAAATCAATGACTGGATGGCCTCCAGATGGCTGAGACTTAAGCCGGATAAGACAAAGGAAATGGTGCTCGAGCCAGGTCACAGGCGTGAAGAGTTGTCACTGGGGTGGATACAGCCTTGGTCCTGGGATCCACTCCACAGGTGGCTTCCTTGAGGGTACAAAATCCTAGGCATGATCCTGGACAGTAGACGGACCTTTGAAGATCAGGTTTTGTCTGTTGTTAAAAGCAATTTTTACCACTTGCGGAACATCACCAGGATTAAGCCCCTCATTCCGCCCGAGGATCTGCTGACACTGGTGCATGCTTTTGTCACCTCCAGGCTCAACTACTGCAACTCTCTATACTTTGGGGTCAAAGGAGGAACCCTCCACAGACTGCAACTAGAGCAGAATATGGCAGCCCAGTTGCTGATGGGCCTTTCAAGGTCCAGTCATGCAACCCTGGTCCTGTGTGCCCTGCACTGGCTGCCTGTCAGGAGGAGGATTCTTTTCAAGGTGGGCTTGCTCACCTATAAGGCCCTATATGGACTGGATCTTGGCTACCTGTCAGAACTCCTGACACTGGTGACCTCTGCTCGCTCCCTTATGCTCCTGTTCGAGGGGCCTCCTGGATGTTCCTAGGGTTTGGCTGCGGACATCGGGCGACTGCGAATTAAGCGTCGCAGTGCCGACTCTGTGGAACTTGCTTCCACCTGCGGTTTGGGAGGCTCCCTCAATTAAGGTGTTCACAATACAATTAGATATGAAGTACAGCAACTTAAATAGTGCAGCAGAATTCAACATTAAGCTGCCGAGGTGACACAGTGTCTGGTAACCCAGGCTAAGCAGGTATGCGAGTGATGGAACATAGTCCAGCAGCAAGAAGGTTAGGAGCAGGAACAGGAGGTGTGGAAGTGGTCTTTGAGGACAGTGTTGAGATAACAGGGGGAAGGAGCATGGTGAATGGCAGAGGGGAGAGAGTTCCACAATTTAGGTAACCAGTAGGAGAAGGCAGCCTGGCCTGCGGAGGTGGACATGCGAGGGATCAACAAGGACCGGGAGTCAAGGTGTCTGAGGGAATGGGAGGGAGGGGGGAGAAAGCAGAGGAGGGATAAGAGAGCAGGGGCTGTGACCAGTATTTAGCTGTGAGACTAGCACAGTGCATCTGCCTCCTGTCCTGTAGGGCTGGGAGGGACAGGGACTGGTAGAGGAGACAATGGTGGGTACGGGGGGGCAGTCTATGGTGAAACAGCAGAAAGAGTGGTAGAGGGTGTCCATTCTGGTTAGGGAGGATTTGGGGGTGACACTGTAGACCACATCCCTATGGTTGAAAATAGGGAGAATCATTTTCTGTAATATTGCATATTGGGCCAACGGCAGGATGCACCCACAGTTCCGATACAGGGTACCCAATTTGGGGTGCAGTTTCCCATTACACTTTTATGAGGAAGTCAGCAAACATCTGGACTTAGGGAAACCAGTTGCTGTAATACAATTGGATTTTTCAAAGGCATTTGATAAATTGCCACACGACGAGTTAATTAAATCCCTTTTTTCTATAAATATAAACAAATATCTTGCCAACTGGTTAGCAGATTGGTTACAGGCGAGAAAACAGAGAGTGATGATAAGGGGAGAACTGTCTGATTGGCTTGATGTGATGAGCGGGGTCCCACAGGGGTCGGTATTGGAACCCTGTCTCTTTAACTTACATATATTATATATTAGAGGCAAAAAACTCATTTAATGCATCAGTTAGGGATTTTCCACAGCAACAAAAGTAAAGGAAATTCAATGTTAAGTTGAAACCCCTTTGCACCCTCAGCCCACCCCAACTGGAATTGGGGTGCGCATTGAGGTCTTGGCCCTAGTGTCACCCATCACATGTGGAAAGAAGCTGAGGAATAGAATGGGGTGACAGTTAGGACCGATGACCCCAATGACACCCGATTCCAATTGGGGTGGGCTGGAGGGTGCAAAGGGGGTTTCAACCCTAACATCGAATTTCCTCACTTTTGTTGCTGTAGAACAACCCTAACTGATGCATTAAACAGAGTTTTTTGCCTCTAATTTCCCTTCTTTTTGAGAATGATAATGAGAAATAGTGAATGTAATGCAGCAGCGGGAGCACGGGGGTGATGTCTTGTCGCATTGTAACATTGTGCCAGCAAATGCAAATCATAATGCGCAAGGTGATGCAAAGCGAAACAAAAAGAGGAACAGTACTGTAGACAGAAATGTTAAAAACAATGGAAACGCAACCACAAACGAAAACGCAAAGGGTAACGCACATGGTGGCGTAAACATGAACGGTAAGTGAAACGGGTACAGAACTGCAAGCAGAAACAGTAATGGTAAGAGTAATGTAAGCACACAGGCTGATTTTCCCCAAAAGCTGTATAGAGAAAGACAGTGAGTAGAAAGAATGTATGCAAAATAATGACTCTCGGAACACAAAATCAGTAGTTGTAATAGTAAATTGCTTATATCTCAGTAACCGTATTTACATAGAAAAAAATTTAAAAGTCATATGTATTATCACTTTCCTGGCTAGTTTTATATGTAGCCCCATCTCGTCATTTTCTAGATAATGGGCCCTCGTGTCATGAGGCTTAACGCCAGAATGTTATCCTATGGGGAAAAACAGAAGTTCGGACTGCCATAACTTTTGAACAGTTTAATATTTTTTCACAAAATCTTTGAAAGGCACATCGAGGACCCCAGCCGCACATTCCCTGAAGATTTTGGGCTGGTCGCGCACACCGTGCAACCTGTAGGCACGACCGTAGAATTCCAGAAAAAGCGTAAACGCACGTGCAGATCATGCTTAATAACTCCACAGCCGTGTATCCGACTGGTACAAAACTTGGCAGATCCCAAGGTGTATGGATCTTGATTGGGTTTTCCAAATTTCAGGCTAATACATCTACTGGTTCCAAAGTTATTAAGGTGCAAAGTTTTGCATTTAACATGTAAATGGCTCCTCAACCCTAACTATGGTAGCACTACCGTGCTACCATAATATATCAACTTTACAGTGTAACTTGGATAACATATGGATGACTAAGTTTGCAGATGATTGTAGGGTGGGGGAAGTAATAAATTCAGATCTGGATGATATTAGACTCCAGGAAACCCTCACATATATTAAGAAATGGACAAAAGAACATCAGCCCAAATTAAATTAGGACAAATATATAGTCTTACATATCGGCAGAAAAAAATTGGAATTTAACTATACTATAAACAACAAATATTAAAACAATCTGCAAAAGAAAGGGACCTGGGTGTCATTATAAGTAACGATCTTGCCTTTAATGCCCAATGTGACCAGACTGTAAAAAATGCAAACAAAACTTTAAACTGTATTATGAGACACACATCGAGTAAAAGCAGGGAGGTGTTGATCCCCCTTTATGGGTCAATGGTGAGAACCCAGTTGGAATATTGTTCTCAAGTCTGGAGTCTTTATACGGGTGGGGGAGAGATTGATAGAGTGGAGAGAGTGCAGAGAAGGGTGACAAGATCTGTGGTGGGGTTGAAAAATAAAACATATGACTGGTGGACTTAAATCTATATTCACTTGCATATAGAAGATGGAGGGGAGATATGATTTTGGCTTACAGATCAATTTAAGATGGTAACCTTGGATTAGACTTGGGACTTGAATTATGTGAAAAAACCTACAATACTAGATCTCACTGTAAACAGCTAAAACAATTCAGGTGGAATTTATTAAAAAGAAGACACTGGTTCAGCCGAGTGGTTCCTCACTGGAACTCCCTTCCTCAAGAGATAGTAAATAGTCCCTCTTCGGAAATATTTAGAAAAAGATTGGATATTTATAGTAAATTTAGGGTTACAGATTATTAAATGGGTTTTGGTTTTTTCCTTTTATTTAATATTCATAGCAAACTATTTAAGGACGAAAGTCTAATTTTTTGCTTTGTGAATACTATGATACTATGATGATTGTGGATGGCATCAATATGGACAGAAAAGTCGAGGTGCTGGTCAAGCCAGACCCCGAGGTATTTAAAGGAGGAGCAGCACTCCAGCTTTGTTCCATCCAGGGCATGGAATGTGGGTAGGGAAGGGACCTGAGAGAGTCTCTGCCTTGTGCCAAAGGTCATGGAGACTGTTTTCTTGGCATTCAGGAAGAGCCGATTTGCACAAAACCAGTGCTGGACTTCTTCAAAGCTGCACTGTAGTTTGGCTGCCACATCAGAAGTTGAGGGGCCAGATGTAAAAAGGATGGTATCATCCACATACTGTACATGTGGATGGATGTGTGTGGGCAGGCAGAGGGCAGGTCATTGAGGAAGATGGAGAACAGCAGAGGGCCAAGGACCGGGCCTTGAGGAACACCGGTGGTGATGGGGAGGGAGGAGGAGATGGAGTATTCCAATATTGATGGATTGAGTCCTACCCACAAGATTGCTGCAGAAGCAGGTTGTGGAGGTGTGGCACTGTTATGGACAATGCCCCCACTGCCTTTTAAGGCTTGGCCCGGTTTCCCCAATGGGGTGGCACGCTGCTGCTGATGCTAGTTCAGCCAGAGTGCCATCACCTTGAAAGGTTTTAGCCACTGCGATCAGGGGCCACCTTGTCATTGCAGTGTCAGCCATTCTGCTGCAATGAGGGAGCGACCCATCATTGCAGGGTGGTCCCTTCCATTCCTCCAACCCAGTTTGCTGATGGGGAGCCCAGTCCCCATTGGTATCATATTCCCTCCCCCTGTTTCTTTGCTGATGGGGGTGCCCAATCCCCGTCGGCATGTCCCCCCCATTTCTTGTGAGCTGAGGGGGTGCCCAATCTTCTTTGGCTCATGAGACCCCCCCAGTGCATGTGCTGATGGTGCCCAGTCCCCCACCTCAAAACACACAGGTGGCATGCTGGGAGCCCACCCCAGTGTGCCAAAAGTACCTGCTAAAAGGGAAAACCATTCCGCAATGTCTATTTTGTTTTACCCCGTAAAGAAGAAAATGGTCCATAGCTGTCTGCTCCCCCTCCCCCAACCCACGCCCACCCACTGTGTACCTCACCACCCCACACCCTTCTCACCCCATACTTACCTCCAGAGCCTGACACGATGATCTTCGGTGGACCGGGAACACGTCTGCACTCTTCAAAGCTGACCACGAATTGAAGACATGCCAGTACGCTGTATAAAGGCATAAACATGTTTTTTTCAACTTTGCTGCATATCTCAGGCATTTTGGGAATTTTGGCACCAAATTTTCAACATGGGGTTATTGGGACCCCTCCTCATGAATTCAGCCACTGTCATGGTGTTATTCGGTCCCAAAAGGTGATTTAGCCGTCACTGCACGGAATCACCTTTCAGGAATGATTAATGAATCGACAGTGCCAGTGTTCATGAGGTGGGCTCTCAAAAACTCTATGTTGCAAATTATGGTGGAGAACTAAAAATGATCTGGTTTAGTGTGCATTGTGCAGTTTCTACACACCCTTGTAACTTTGGAAATTGTAATATATTCACGCCAGATTTTCAACACTGGCATTTTTTCACCTCCTTATGAACAGTACAGTTGTCATTTTCACATCCTGGCCAAAATGTTTTTCATGCTTCCGACACAGAATAGCACAGTCACTTTGGGAAATCAGTATTTGGGACAAATTAGGATTCAAGTGAGTGAGAGAGGGACTCTGCAGATTTCTTTGTGGGCGAAAAAGGCCCAATAAGGCAGGAGCCCAGTACAAAGGACAGCCTGCAGCGCCGGAGAAACAGAACAAGCGAGTGAGAGGAGGAGGAGTGAGCTGAGCTCAATGGAGCTGTGCGGGACTGCTGCAGATTTCTTTGTGGGCAGAAAAGGCATCAATGCAGGCAGGGCCCAGTATAAAAGGGCAGCCTGCAGGACTGGGAGAAACAGAATGAGCGAGTGAGAGAGGGGTGGGCGAGCTCCAAGGAGCTCTGTCGGGACTGCTGCAGATTTCTTTGTGGGCTGAAAAAAGGCACCAAGAGGCAGGAGCCCAGTACAAAGGACAGCCTGCAGCATCAGGAGAAATAGAACGAGTGAGTGAGAGGGGGGAGTGAGCGAGCTCAGTGGAGCTCTGCTGGGACTTTACAGTTGCCCACCCTCCTGCCCAGTGTCCTCTGTGGTCCTATATTACAGCAAGGTCTCTGGAGTGGAGACAAACAATGATTGGATACTTTAGGATTGCTGTAATAATACAGATTTAGTTTTTCTGTTTCTTTCTCTAACTGAGCTAAGTACTGAGCTATACTGTTATGATTGCTGTAATAATGCATATTTATTTGTTCTGTTTATTTCTCTAGCAATACTTGGAGTGCAATAGGATTTATAACTGGGCTAAGTGAAACTATATGAAAGCTATGAAAGCTGAGAACAAAAAGTATGGTAGCTGAGAGGTGAAAAATGGACAAGGAGGCTTTAGGATTGTTACAGTAATACAGTATCTAATTGAGGAGACTTGAGACTGAATTACCTCGGTCAGCAAGGGGTCAGTAGGGGGACTAGTGTGGGGATGGGGACAGGAAGTTGAGTAAATAGGGGCGTAGCAGTTGTAGTAGGGTACAAAACCTGGGAGTAAGAGCCCGTAACATAAGATGGGGGCTAAAATGGAGCAGGTGCCACATGTCAGTGGGGTGGGCATCTTTGGAAGGGTGGAGGGGTGTACAGGGTGTGGGTCTGCCATGATCTTGGACTGGGCTTGGAGGATGGTGGGGTGTATGGTCTTGTAGATGACTGGCTAGTTTGAGGGAGTGTGGGGATGGGGACAGGAAGTTGAGTAAATAGGGGCGTAGCAGTTGTAGTAGGGTACAGAACCTGGGAGTAAGAGCCCATAACATAAGAGGGGGGCTAAAATGGAGCAGGTGCCACATGTCAGTGGGGTGGGCATCTTTGGAAGGGTGGAGGGGTGTACAGGGTGTGGGTCTGCCATGATCTTGGACTGGGCTTGGAGGATGGTGGGGTGTATGGTCTTGTAGATGACTGGCTAGTTTGAGGGAGGAATTGTGGAGGTTAGGGAGGAGTGTAAGTGGCAGGGCAGATGGGTATGGTAGGCATCCTGAGGGGGTGAATAGGGTATGGCAAAGGGGGACTGAGGAAGAATAACTAGGGACTGAAACCAACCCCAGTATCAGAGGCACTAGCAGAAAAGAGAGGAGAAGGAAGGGGGGCCCGAGGCGAGGGCGGGGGGCCTCCTTATGGAGGAGGAAGAGACCCCGAGGAGTGCCAGGTGGGAGAGAGCAGATGGCTGCAGGTAGGGAGGGACCAGGGGTGGCACGGAGGGGAACAAGTAGGAGGGGGGAAACGATAGGGGGAAGAGATGTAGGACAGGTATCGACTATGAATAGATTTGAACCTCTGCTATGGGACAGAGAGGGGGAGCAGGAACATACTGAAGGGGGGAGGCCAAGCGGGGCATGAGAGGGATGGCAACAGGTAGGGGAAGAGATAGAGAGGACAAAAGGGTAGAAGGGGGCTAGTAAGGAAGTAGGGGGTGGTGACTGGAGGAGAGAAGGCTACGGGAAGGGGGAAGGATGGGAGAGGCCTCACTATCAGGGTAGAAGAGAACAGGGGCTCTAAATTGACAACAGCAGGGATAGGAGAGGGGTTGGAAATCAGCAGGGGAGGAGGGGAGGTCGACATGGGAAGCCCAGTAGGAAATAGTCAGGCTGGGAAGGGGTTCAATGGGGATAGAAGGAATAATGCAGAGAAAAAGGGTGAGGTGGAAGTGGGGGGTACAGATACAGAAGTCACAGAGGGTGCAGTTGACGGGGTAAGGGACAGGGAAGAATGAATACTTGGGTGGTGGAAGGGGCATTAGAAGGGAAAGGGGGTAAGGGGCAGAGGGGTACTCATCCTGGGGGATTCTATACTGAAATGGGTGAGATGAGGCGGAAAGGGGGAAAGGCACAGCCATATTTGGGTTGAAGCTGTCCCCAGGTTGACTGCAGGAGGGTCAGGGCAGGCACTGCTCAAGCGTGCAGCGAGGGCAAGGAAGAAGCCTCATCTACTGTGCATGTGGGTACAAACAACTTGGCGGGGGACACTGTGGAAGTAATGAGGGGGAGGTTTGAGTACTTGGGCAGGCAGCATGAGGGGGTGGGGAAGTGAGTGGCATTCTTGGAGGTACTGCCGTTACCATGTGCAAGCATTGGGAGGAAGGGTAGGCTTCAGGAATTTGAGTGCCTGAAGGATTGGTGCCTCACGAAACATTATGGGTTAGTGACAAACTGGGGTAGGATCTAGGGGGAATAGTGACTTGTACATGGGGGACAGGGTATACTGGAGCAGAAAGTGAAGGGGAGTATTAAAGGCAGTATTGCTGCCGGGCCACTGGCACTGAGGGTTGAGGCAGTGGATGCCACACCTTGTGCCACGCTGGTGACCTGGGTTCGGACGCAAGTCTGGGCCGCCAGGGCTTGGCAAGGGAGGGATAGGTTTGAGCATCTGGAGGACTGCTCTGCTCACCCTATCCTGGGGTGGGATCCAGGGACCTACCGCTCTGTATCGGCCCCTGGTGATGACCACGGGTGCTACTACAGCGGTGTAGTAAAGAGTGGCGGAGTGTGGTGGACTTTGCCACACTGAGCCAAAGTGTCATTGCATGCCTGCACTCTGCAAAGGGGAGAAAAGTGTAAAATGGGCTACGGTCAGGCAGCATGAGCTTTTGACCCCCCTTGCCCATCCCGAATGATGCCTCCTCAACTAGTTCCTGCTCGGTGGGTCAACCTGGAAAGCTCCTCACCACCCCACCATGGCGGTAATCCGTGGAGGTGAGCAGGTCAGCCTGATTAGAGGGGTATATCTCTACTAAGGTGGATTTAAACAAATGGGGGGGTGTGGCCAAAAGACTGAGGTTGGTAGAAAGGTCCGGACAGGGGAAACTGATGAGCTCACCACCCTAGATATAGGTAAAGGTGCAGGCGTAGTAATCCTGGAAGGGGGCGGGCAGAGTGGTCTGAGTGTAATACAGAAGGCACCACTACCACCACCCGGTAAGAATAAGGAGGAGAAAGGGTGCGGACTACCGGGAGGAGGGACACAGGCCAAGGAGGTGGGGAAGGAGGGGTACGGGTGGAAGGTGGTCTGACTAAATGGATAGAGAACTGGTTACAGGGGAGGGTGCAGAGGGTGATGATAGTGGGGTAGCTCTCGGCACCCAGAGCAGTGACAAGCGGGGTGCCACAGGGCTCAGTGCTTGGCTCAGTGCTATTTGGGCTCTTTATCTCTGATATAGCACACAGAGTGGGGAGCAGGGTTAGTCTGTTCACACATTATACCAAATCAGAAGCAAATAGTTATAGTAGCAGAGCCCCCCACCCCGCACACACACACATACACACTCCCGGAAAAGCTGCTTTAAAGCCTGTAATTCAGTCAAATCAATTCCATTTTCTTACTTACTTGGGGTTCAATGCCAACGAGTATTAAATCATATACCTAGGGCATAGGAACTCTGACGCTGGGTATAGGATGGGGGAGGTACCGATGCTCACTAGACATGAAAGGGTCATTTAGGTTATTATATCAGAGGACCTCAAGATGGCAGTACAGTGTGACAAGGCTATGGGCAGGGCAAATTGGATTCTAGGGTGCATAAGGAGTGGCATCTCCAGTAGGAGAAGGAGGAGGGATGTTGTGCTGCCATTTTATCATTCCCTGGTATACCCCCAGCTGGAGTACTGTGTCCAGTTTTAGAGTCCACACTTCAGAAAGGACATAAGGTGGAGGTTTTCCAGATGAGGGCAACTAAAATGGTACAGAATTTTCACAGGAATCCTTACAACAAAAGGCTGAAGAATCTGAACATGTACACTCTGGAAGAGAGGAGGACGAGAGGTGACATGATCAAGACCTACAAAGTACCTCACAGGGGTAAAGAGGGTACAGTTGGGGAGTTTCCTTCAAATGAGGATAAGCACCAAAACCGATCAACATACAATGAAACTGGGGGGTGGGCATTCAGGGATAGATGTGAAGAAATATTTCTTTACTGAAAGGGTGGTAAACGCCTTGAACAGACTGCCAGGAGAAGTGGTGGAAGCTAAAATGGTAGGGGCATGAAGCATGCATGGGATAAACATAAGGGTATATTAGAAAAAGGGGAAGGAGGGGGTCAACAGAAATCAATAAGGCTATGGAAGTGGACTACGTTCAAGTTCATTGCAGGAAAAATCCATGAAGCAAGGTCATTCACAAGGAGGTCCTGATGGACGCAGGCAGAATAAGACATGCAGTAACATATACAGGCAGGAGTTACAAGTAGGTAGAGAACACTTGGGCAGACTGGGTGGGCTGAGTGGTCCTTTTCTGTGGACAAATTCTATGTTTCTACAGTATGGCTTCATGTGTTAATTCAGGTGCAGTGTTTATTTAAAGTTGGGCCTACCATGCATCCAGATGTAAAGTACAGTAAATTACCGAATTAGATGCAGCCCACTTACAGTACAAAAAACAGAACCACAGTGCTTCGAGAAGCCTTTATTCTTCATAAGCCTGCTTAAAGAGATGGAGTTCTATTTGCAGTGTCCACACCAGTATGCTGATCTTAAAATCGACGCCACAGCTGAATGAGTACTTGATTCTTGCTCACTCCATTTCTTCCCCACTTTGAAACCTGCTTGTCCTAAGTTAGTTTTGGGCTGGCAGCACCTCGCCTGTGTTGGAAGATGACCAATAAGTGGCACTGAAAGACATCAGACTTCACAGACTGTGAAGGCAGCTGCTCACGGACAGACATCAGGCAATTCTACTGGGGGGTTGGAGGAAGTAAGCTGTTGATTAACTAGAATCTGCAGATAATCCATTAGGTAGGCAAAGGGGCAGACTAGGTGGGCCAAGGGGTCCTTATCTGTCGTCAAATTCTGTTTCTATGTTTCTCACCCACCATCTTGGCAAAAAGAAGTCTGCAGCTGTGGCCACTGATGACTGTTGGCGTGTGGGGATTGGGGGGGACCAAAGGGGGAAGACATAAGGAGCATACCTCTCAAGTGTCCCTGATTTTCAGGGCTGTCCCTGATTTCACCTCAAAATTTTACTCTGTTCCTCCTAAAATCTGTGTTCCCCTGACTAAACAGTGATGATTGTAAGAATAAAATTATGTCAAACAATACAGTTGCAGACTTCTTATTCTTCAGAAAATGTATTATACCCTGAGTCCCTTATTCTGCCAGCTTCCTGAGTGGATAGCACCAATTTTAAAAATGTGTCCCTGATTTTGGGCCTTTGTCCCTGATTTTTTTAAGCCTTGTCCCTGATTTATGAGGCAGGAGGTTGAGAGGTATGATAAGGAGATAAAACCATAATAAAAATTGTGAGACCTTCACCAGCTTTCCAAAATGCTTACCAGTAAAAGAACACTCTATGAAGTTTTTCAAATGGCAACACAATCTGGTGAGCCCTCTGTCTGCCATCTGACACCAGACATCAACCAGCATAAAATTGCCTAAAGAAGGCAGTGTGGTCATGTGGTTACTGAAATACTGGAAATTACAGATTTATAAGAACAAAAAAATATCACACAGAAGCTGACAGATATGCTTATAGCAGCTGTCTCCTGCTTCTCAGTAGTTATATTTATACCCTTGAGGTACTTGAATGTGTAACGCCCCCTGCAAATGGGGGTTCCAAAAAGTCTTCCAGGAGCTTGCCTGAATGCTCCAAGTCTGGGCGGTGTTCGGCTCTAAACTGTTTAAATGTAGTTCCAAGTGAGTGCTATTTGAGCCTCCACGTACTGTTTCTTTAAGAGCTGTCTGCTTTGAAGACATAATTAATTTAGAAGGGCGATTGTGTGTTTCAATGCCCGAGTCCCGCTCGGGCTGCTGTCAACTCGCTCCGTTTATGCCGTCGCTAAATGTGCAGAGGGAGCTCTTTCAAAAGGTGTAACAATCTGCCAGGAATTGTTTAGAGTAATAATGAAAATACAGTTTGTCTAACCTGCTTTTCTTTGCAGTCTGAACTGTTTTGCCTAGCCCTCCATTCTGGTTTTGAACTGCTGACCTGGACCAATCAATGGACCTTTAAAATGGAGCCTGCTGCTGGCAAATCAGAACTTGGACTCTCATTGTGGAGCCAGCCACCTATGTACTGTAAGGCCAAAGCCTCTGGGAAATGTAGTTTTGACCTTGGTGCCTTTTTGCATCAACAGAGGGAGCCCTATTGTGAGTGACAGCTGAACCAGCCAACCAAACTGTGAGGAACTCAAAGGAACTGCCCTGCTCTGTTGTTGGAAAGCTCAGATCAGTTGGGACAGTGAAGAGAGAAGGAGCTCTGTTCTTCTGCAGTGTATAGTTTCACGCGGGATGCACGTGTGAGGCCCTGAGGTTCGGCCTGCAGCCATAGTAAGTGCCAGTTCGGACTGAATCCGGGTTGTGAAGAGAAAGAAGGAAGTCTGAAGAGTGGAAACCAGGTCCACCCTTTAGAAGACTGGAGATATTGCTAAATTGTGCTCGATCTGTCAGGAACTGAAGCTGCTGTGTGTGCTCCCGGGTATTTTGCAGTAAGTGTGATTGGGATTGTGGAGCAGCCTGCCTGGTATAGTACTTTCCTTTTACATATGAATGTGCATAGTGCTTGTGGGAAATCGCTATTTCCTGTCCCCTGTACTGTGTGCTGTGTGTTGAAGCTGGAAGCAAACCCCAGTTTGTCTCGGACTAAATCAGTTTGCTATCAATTGCAGTGGGATCCAGTCACAAGGACCTTGTCTCCATGCCCTGTTGTTTCTGGCAATCCAGAAGAACATCCACCATCCAGTCCTCAGCTTGGGTACTGTGAGTACAAATCAGGGTATTCCACTGCAGCCTGCTATCAATTGCAAATGTGTCATGTAGTTATTGTTGTTTCACTTCTTCATGGACTGAGCCATCCGGCTCCGGATTACAAGTGGGTATTGTGCATATATTTTCTTCCTACAGGGCCCCATCCATCTGCACCTGCCGGCCAACCCCTGGCAACAGACCTGGCTAGCCCCCATCCTGGGTACCCAGAGAGTGAACTTTTGGACCCTATATATATGTGCACAGTACTGTGATTTGAACTTTGCCAAAACTAATCAACCTGATTGCCTCCTCCCATGTTACTGTCCCATAAATAAATCAGATTTGTTGTTATTATACTATATACTGTCTGTGGTATTGGTACTTATGGAAACAGTATTGCATTTTGCTGTGTATGTTGTTTAACCTTATTTTACAGGGGTTGCTCAGAGACGTGCTGCAGAATCAGTCTCGCGGGTAAGTGGTATCTATACGTGTGATAAGCATTCATATGTGTGGTATTGGGAAGGTAACTCCTGTGTATTGTGTGGACCACTAGTGGGAACAAAGGTGGGTCACAGTGTGCCAGAGGGCTGTACCCAAGCTAGTTTAACCACTACTAACCCTGACCTCTGGGTGGAGGCACCTGTCATAGAACCTAGACCCCTTAACCTGTCACTAGCCCGACAGGCAGCTGTAGTAGCCCTTGGGATAGTGCCACCTAGGGGTTACATCTTGGAGGCTGCCACTGGGATTAGCATCCTCTAGTGGCCACATTTACGAATTACTGTTAAAAATAAATGGATACCCCATCAGAAGTGGCTGTACGCCAGTTGGTGGGGTGGTGTACTGGGCAGGAGATCGACCCCCAAAATGCTATACTTATCTTGGATATCCCTCTGGGTACCAGTATGGACACTGTAGAGGGAGTACTTTCCAAGGTGGAAGGTTTACAGAACCCTGTGGTGGTACGTTGACATGCTAATCTGCTCACCCACACTTTCATGGCCCTAGTAGAGTATAAGGACCCCGTAGATAGCTCCAAAGTGCCACAGACTATTACCCCAGAGGGAGCCCTCACTGCCTGGAGAGTGTTAACTAAGGACAGTAAAGACTCGGTTGGGGGGGAAGACCCCCCCTACACTATCTGAAACTTTTGAGGAGAAATTTGCTAAATTGTTGCTGGAGGAAGGGAAAACTGTGGAGGATTTAAAGAAACTATTATTGCCACCTGGGGGCATTCTTCCCCCAACACTGTCTCCCCCTCTAGCACCCATTATTGCCCCTCCTTCTGTGCCAGTGCTAGCCCCTATGTTTGTACCTGCCATTAGTCATGACTCTTACCGCAAGCTCAAAGTATTCTCTGGCATCCGCCCTACTCCAAATGGGGAAGTCGATCTGGAAACCTGGATAGACTCTGCTACTCTTGCGGTACAAGACTGGCAATGCTCTGAGGTAGAAAAAAGGGCTCACCTGGGGGAGAGCCTCAAGGGATCCACCCAATGTACTTTACATAGAAACATAGACTTTGATGGCAGATAAGGACCGCTAGGCCCATCTAGTCTGCCCATTTCCCTACCTACAGGATAGGCCGCAGATCCTAGTTAACCAACAGCCTATTTCTTCCTACCCCCCACAAGAATTGCCTTATGTCTGTCCCATGCATTCTTGAATTCTCCCACAGTTTTAGACCCCACAACCTCCTCAGAAAGGCTGTTCCATGCATTCACTACCTCTCTGTGAAATAATACTTCCTCACATTGCCGCTGAACCGCCTCCTTCTATCTTTAAATTGTGTCCCTTGTTCTTGCAACGCTCTTTTCTGAAAGATGCTATCCTCTTGGACTTTGTTGATTCCACTGAGGTACTTAAAAGTTTCTATCATGTCCCCTCTCCTTCTTTCCTCAAGGGTATACATATTGAGCTCCTTTAGTCTCTCCTCATACGGCTTCTCTTGCAGACCCTGCACCATTTTAGTTGCCCTCCTCTGGACTGCCTCTATCCTGTCTATGTCCTTGCGGAGATGGGGTCTGCAGAACTGGACACAGTACTCCAGATGGGATTTTCACTCCCTGAGAGTCTCTGACCCTGACGCCAAAGCCCAAGAGTACATAATTGCCCTTGAAAATGTGTTTGGGGGCACCACTAGTGTTGAGGCCTTGAAATGGAAGCTTAAAGATGTTAGACAACAGCCGGGGGAATTGTTATCTGCCTATATGGATTGATTAGAGGGAATCTTGCATGCCATTTTTCGAAAGGGGGGTTGGACCTCTAGTGAAGTGGATTGGGTAAGACTGGATCATATACTCTGCTCTGCCCGGCACTCTAGCTGGGTGTTGCTCAAATTGCAACTGCATCAAAAGAAATCTAGTCTCTTGCCTTTCCATGTGTTGATGAAGGAGGTATGAGAAGTTGAAGAGGAGGAAGGTTTTTCAGAGCCCTGTGCAGTGGTAGCTGCTACATCACCTGCTCCAGGTGCGGGGTCAGACGCTGATGGTCTGGAATCACCGAAATCACATGACAGAACCCGAGACCCAAATGTCAGCCAAGTGGGGCCCAGCCAGAGAGGGATGGCTACCGATGTTCTGCCATAGGATGAACTGCTGAGGAAGTTCAGGGAAGCAACAAACAGTCTCTTTGTGAAGGCCCCTCCCACGAGTACAGGCCCCAACTCTTACTCGACTTCATCTGCTATGGGGGTGGGGGTGCCCCCCCAGACATCTCCTGCTGACAGCAGCTCAAAGCTTGATATCTTGACTATGGAAGTGGGGGAATTGAAGCGATGTCTCCAAAGGCTGACCACATCGCAGACTGAGGTGACCTCTAGGCTTTCTGTTGGTAGTAGCACTGCCCCAGCCCCCAGTGTGATGCCTCAGCTACCCCAAACTCCAGAAAGTATGTTTTGCAATAATTGTGGGAAGGATGGGCACATGAAGAGAGAATGCAGGTCCCCAAGAGATGCAGACAAAGTTGCGTACAGGCAACAAGGAGAGCTTTGGAGAGCAAATCAGAGGTTAAGAGGTGCACTAAATCACCTCAGCGAAGGTCCCAGAAATGCTAACTAGCATCCCTTTGTGGCTAGATCATCTACCCAGGCCCTTGCTACCGCCTCTCCAGACTGGTCCAGAATAGTGGGTCCCTCCATGGAGACCACTGTAAAGGTGAAGAGAGAGTGTCTACAAGAGCTATATTGGACAGTGGCTCCCAAGTGACAATTATGTTCCAGGATTGGTATCAGAAGCACCTGTCTGATGTGCCCTTACAACCATTGGAAGGACTGCATGTCTGGGGGTTAAGTGAGAAGGCCTACCCTTACTCCGGATATATCCGAATTTGGCTGCCTTTTCCCACCTCCATGGCTGGAGTGGCTGAGCAAGTAGAGACCCTGGCGTTAGTGTGTCCCCCTACCGGACTGTATGATGGAATTCCTCTACTAATTGGGACAAATGCACATATGTTTGGATGGTTGGCGCAGTTGTGTTATGAGAAACAGGGGTCAAGGACTGGTAGAGCTTTGAGAATTTCGGCCTTGATCAAGAAGACCTATGAGGCACAGAGAGATGCTGAAGGAGTGGACTCAGAGGAACCGATTGGAATTGTCTGGAAGAAAGATCCTGAGTCTCTGATCCTGGCACCAAATGCCCAGTGTACCTTAAAGGGGGAAGTCTGTATCAGAAAGGGTGTCAAGAATAAAATCCTCATGCTGGATGCACCAGGCGATGGGAAACTGCCGGAAGGACTGCTGGTCAAGCCAAGTATTTTGCCTGCCAGAGCCCATGCTTATGTCAGACGGGTAATGGTCCAAGTTCATAATGTGTCTGACAGAGAGATTCAAGTAAACAGAGGTTGCACCCTGGCTAATTTACATTGTGCAGATACTGCAGTGCTATGCAGTAACAAGCGTTCGGGGGAAAATGACAGAGTGACGCCTGATTTGTTTGATTTTGGTGACTTGTTGCCAGCCAAATGGAAGATGAGAATCAGTAGAAAGCTTGCCCAGAGAGACCAGGTGTTTTCTTTAAAGGAATGGGATGTAGGATGTGTGCAAGGAGCTGAGCACCACATCCAGCTGCATGATGAAAGGCCATTTCATGAGAGGTCTTGACACCTGGCACCTGCTGACATAGATGATGTGAGACAGCATCTGCAAGAGATGCTTGTTGCTGGTGTAATACAAGAATCCAGAAGCCCATATGCTTCACCTATTGTGGTAGTGAGAAAAAAGAATGGGACAGTAAGGATGTGCATGGATTATCACACCTTGAACCGGCGGACTATCCCTGATCAGTATACAATGCCCCGCATTCAGGATGCCTTAGACTGCCTGAATGGTAGCAAGTGGTTCTCAGTGTTGGCTCTTCGCAGAAGGTACCACCAGATTCCGATGACCCCAGAAGACCATGAAAAGACAGCCTTTATCTGTCCGCTTGGTTTCTACGAATTCATGAGGATGCCTCAAGGGATTTCAGGTGCCCCAGCCACTTTTCAACGACTGATGGAGCGTGCAGTGGGGGACATAAACTTATTAGAATGCCTGGTATACCTAGATGATGTTATTGTGTTTGGCAGCTCACTGGAGGAACATGAGAGCAGATTATTCAAGGTGTTGGACCGACTGGAAGACTTTGGCCTTAAACTATCCATTGATAAATGTCAGTTCTTCCAAATCTCTGTAAAGTACATGGGACACATAGTGTTCACCGAGGGAATAGAAACAGACCCGAGTAAAGTTGAGGCCTAGACCACCTGGCCACAGCCCCACAATCTAAAAGAACTGCAAAGATTCCTGGGATTCTGTGGTTACTATCGCCGGTTTATCAAGGACTATTCAAGAGTGATTCGTCCTCTGCTTAATCTTACTGAAGGTTACCCTCCCACCCACAAAATCTACAAGAGGTCAACTTCCTCTGAGACTGAGAGAGTGTATTTCCATCCTAATGAAGTATTTGGGGCACGATGGACACCTGATTGTGAAGCTGCTTTTCATGAGATTATATATCGATGTACCCACGCGCCTGTCCTGGCCTATGCAGATGCAACAAAACCCTATGTCCTACACACTGATGCTAGCTTGCAAGGTTTGGGGGCTGTGTTGTACCAGGAGCATGAGAATGGCCTGCGACCAGTGGCCTTTGCCAGCAGAACCTGACCCCTTCCGAAAAGAACTATCCTGTACATAAGTTAGAGTTCCTAGCTTTGAAGTGGGCCATTATGGACCAATTCCATGAGTACTTGTATGGGGCTGAGATACTAGTAAAAACTGACAATAATCCCTTGACCTATGTGCAGACTTCAGCTAAGTTGGATGCTACTGGCCATAGATGACTCTCTGCATTATCTCCATACAACTATGATGTTGAATACAGAGCAAGCCTGAACCACATAGATGCTGATGCTCTCTCCTGGAGGCCTGTTTCTTGAAATGACTGGGTTAGACTGTCAGAACCTGATATTCGAGCACTCTGCCAGAAGTTTGACAGAGAGGAACAAATGGTCCCAGACACAGTGGACTGTTTGGTGGACCTCTGAGAATTGCATACCTGCTGCTTATTGCCACTTCTCTGCATTAGACATTGGTGCTTTGCCTCAGTTAGACAATGACAGTCTCCTGTGGGCTCAATCCTGAGATCCTATGATTAAACCAGCTTTAGAAGCCCTCTACGCAGGGAAAGATGTATCCAAGCTACATTCTACTGATTTAAGAACTGCATTGTTATACAAGGAAAGTCCTAAGTTGAAGTTGATTAATCGACTATTATACAGGGAAATGGTGGACAGAGGGGGACAAATAGACAAACAGCAGCTAGTTTTTCCCACTGCCTTCCGAGACTTGGTGCTGATGTCCCTACACAACCACATGGGGCACCTTGGCATAGACAGAACACTTGACTTGGTGAGATCCAGATTCTATTGGCCTAAGATGGGGGCTGATATTGAACAACACATTCGAACTTATAATCGTTGCTTACAGAGGAAAGCTTTGCCCCAGAAGGCTGCCCCACTTGTTAACATCACCACCAGTGCCCCCATGGAGCTGGTGTGTATTGACTTTCTAAGTCTGGAGCCAGATCAAAGAAATATTAGTAATGTGCTGGTGGTCACTGACCATTTTACACAATATGCTCAAGCTTTCCTCACCAAGGACCAGAAGGCATCCACTGTGGCAAAAGTACTTGTAGAAAACTTTTTTGTTCACTATGGGGTTCCACAAAGAATCCATTCTGACCAAGGGAAAGACTTTGAGAGTTGTTTGATCAAAGAGTCTGCTTTCTCTGTGGGGAGTGCAAAAGTCCAGAACCACCCCTTACCACCCTCAGGGGGACCCACAGCCTGAACGTTTTAACCGCACTCTGTTGGACATGCTGGGCACCCTACACCCAAAAGACAAGCCCAGATGGAGCCAGCAAATTAGCACCTTGGTACATGCTTACAACTGCACCAAAAGTGATGCCACTGGTTTTCCCCTACCACCTGATGTTTGGAAGAAGCCCAACTACCGGTAGATGTTTGTTTCGGAGTTTCTCCTGATTGGGTTCGAGCTGATAATTATTTACGGTATGTGCAAAAGTTAAAGGCCCAGTTGAATCATGCATACCAACTGGCTCAAACCATGGCTGCCAAAAGAAATCTGGCCAACAAAGAAAGATATGATAAAAAGGTGAAAGCACAGGAACTCCAGTAGGGAGATCGGGTATTGCTAAGAAATCTGGGACTGCATGGTAAACACAAGATTGCTGACAGGTGGCACCATCTCCCTCACATTGTGGTAGGCAAACTAGATGATCTGCCTGCGTACAAAGTAAGACCTGAGAATAATTCAAAAGATGTTAAGACAATGCATCAAAATCATTTGCTGCCCATTGGCCAAATCTTGATTGAATCTGAGCCCCCAGAAAGTGCTCCTTCTGGACCAGTGACCAGAGCTACTGCTAAGCAAAAGCAAAGAAGGTCAGCACCTACAGATGCTGAGTTAAAGTGTTCTCCACAGCAAGTCCCAGTTGAGAATGACTGTCAGTCCATGTCAGAGGAAAGTGAGTGCAACGTTGGGTACTACCCCTCTTATGAACTGAGTCAATGGTTTCAAGGCAACCCCCTAGTCAATTATGGAGATGAAGCTGGGCCCTCTGCACAGTCTAAGCCCCAAGCTTTGTCTCTGGAGCCAATGCTCCCAGAAAGTGAAGTGCAAAGTATCAAGTCGGATGTCATGGAATCACTGTGCATGGTGGAACTGTATGAGTTTTCAGAGGAGGAAAATGATGAACTGGAGCAGACTGGTGATATACCAGAAGAAGAAGAGTATTTTGAGTGCCCTGATGGTTCACTGCCAGTGTCAGAAAACTCCCCGTGTGAGCCAAGTGTTGTGGACTTGGAGATTTCAACTCCTGGAGCTGAAAGTGTCCCCAGTTCTAGTCTCTCTATACCAATGGAAACTGCCCTGGAGAGTAAAGACAGTACTGAAAGTGAGCCTAAAAGTGCAGAGACTGTAACAGTTCCCCCTAGAAAGACTGGTCGAGCTGTGAAGCCTGTGGTGTGCTTAAGCTGTGATTCTCCTGGAAGACCTGTGGACTTGCCTTTTAATGTGGTCCATAAGGGAGTGTATGTATCCCTGAGCTCATTGCCCAAACTGAGCATAAGTGCTAACTCCAATTTATTGGTTTTGCCCTCTAAGTATGGTGCCCCTGCCCCATCCAGCCCCAAAGTAGCTGATACGGAAGGGCCCCCTTTCTTCAGGTTTCATGTACAGGAAGTAATTACCTGATTTCAGAATGTTTGTATGTACTATGTTGCGTAACCAGTAGTAAACTGTGAATTACAGAATAAGTATAGCTATAGCAATGATTTAATAAGTTGACTGTTGTTTAAAAAGATGCAGACCTGAACTGTGGGTGATATGAACAAATGTGATGATCTGCTTTAAAGTGTAAAGAGGGTACCTACTTGACGCGGACACCAAGTTTTTTCCAGGCCAGGAAGGGTGT
This sequence comes from Neoceratodus forsteri, assembly GCA_016271365.2. NCBI lineage: Eukaryota > Metazoa > Chordata > Ceratodontiformes > Ceratodontidae > Neoceratodus > Neoceratodus forsteri. The sequence continues at coordinate 185,688,660 of JADMNL010000022.1, forward strand.
AACCCCCTTGCAAATGGGGGTTCCCAAAAGTCTTCCAGGAACTTGCCTGAATGCTCCAAGTCTGGGCGGTGTTCGGTGTCTAAGCTGTTTAAATGTGGTTCCAAGTGCGTGCTATTTGAGCCTCCACATACTGTCTCTTTAAGAGCTGTCTGCTTGCAGACATAATTAATTTAGAAGGGGGATTGTGTGTTTCAATGCCCGAGTCCCGCCAGGGCTGCTGTCAACTCGCTACATTTCTGCTATCGCTAAATGTGCAGAGGGAGCTCTTTCAAAAGGTGTAACAATCTGCCAGGAATTGTTTAGAGTAATAATGAAAATACAGTTTGTCTAACCTGCTTTTCTTTGCAGTCTGAACTATTTTGCCTAGCCCTCCATTTTGGTTTTGAACTGCTGAACTGGACCAATCAGTGTGGGGGGACCTATAAAATGGAGCCTGCTGCTGGCAAATCAGAACTTGGACTCTCATTGTGGAGCCAGCCACCTATGTACTGTATGGCCAGAGAATCTGGGAAATGTAGTTTTGACCTTGGTGCCTTTTTGCACCAACAGAGGGAGCCCTATTGTGAGTGACAGCCTTACCAGCCAACCAAACTGGGAGGAACTCAAAGGAAATGCCCTGCTCTGTTGTTGGAAAGCTCAGATCAGTTGGGACAGTGAAGAGAGAAGGAGCTCTGTGCTTCTGCAGTGTATAGTTCTGCGTGGGAAGTACGTGTGAGGCCCTGAGGTTCGGCCTGCAGCCGTTGTAAGTGCCAGTTCTGACTGATTCCAGGTTGTGAGGAGTAAGAAGGTAGTCTGAAGAGTGGAAACCAGGTTCACCCTGTAGAAGACTGGAGATATTGCTGAATCGCGCTCGGTCTGTCAGAAACTGAAGCTGCTGTGTGTGCTCCCGGGTATTTTGCAGTAAGTGCGATAGGGATCAAGGAGCAGCCTGCCTGGTATAGTACTTTCCTTTTACATATGAATGTGCATAGTGCTTGTGGGGAATCGCTGTTTCCTGTCCCCTGTACTGTGTTCTGTGTGCTGAAGCTGGAAGCAGACCCTATCTTGTCTCAGACTAAATCCGTTTGCTATCGGTTGCAGTGGGGTCCAGTCACAAGGACCTTGTCTCCATGCCCTGTTGTTTCTGGCAATCCAGAAAAACATCCACCATCCAGTCCTCAGCTTGGGTATTGTGAGTACAAATCAGGATATTCCCCTGCAGCCTGCTATCAATTGCAAGTGTGTCATCTAGTTATTGTTGTTTCACTTCTTCATGGACTGAGCCATCCGGCTCCGGATTACAAGTGGGTGTTGTGCATATATTTTCTTCCTACAGGGCCCCATCCATCTGCACCTGCTGGCCAACCCCAGGCAATGGACCTGGCTAGCCCCCCCCATCCTGGGTACCCAGAGAGTGACATTTTGGACCCTATATATATGTGCACAGTACTGTGATTTGAACTTTGCCAAAACTAATCAACCTGATTGCCCCTTCCCGTGTTACTGTCCCCTAAATAAATCAGATTTGTTGTTATTATGCTATATATTGTCTGTGGTGTTGGTACTTATGGAAACAGTATTGCATTTTGCTGTGTATGTTGTTTAACCTTATTTTACAGGGGTTCCTCAGAGACGTGCTGCAGAATCAGTCTCGAGGGTAAGTGGTATCTATATGTGTGAAAAGTGTTCATATGTGGGGTATTGGGAAAGTAACTCCTGTGTATTGTGTGGGCTACTAGTGGGAACAAAGGGGGTGTCACAGTGTCCCAGAGGGCTGTACCCGAGCTAGTTTAATCACTACTAACCCTGACCTCTGGGTGGAGGCACCCGTCATAGAACCTAGGCCTCTTAACCTGTCACTAGCCCGACAGGCAGGGGTAGTAGCCCTTGGGATAGTGCCACCTAGGGGTTACAAATGTTTCTATCATATCCCATCTTTCCCTCCTCTCTTCCAGTGAGTACATATTGAGGTCCCTTAATTTATCCTCATAAGTCTTGTGTTGCAAGCTCTGTACCATCTCATTCGCCCTTCTCTGGACCATCTCCAGCCTGTTAATATCCTTACGAAGGTGCGACCTCCACAACTGCACACAGTACTCCATGTGAAGCCTGACCATGGTTTTATATAACTTGGCATCACTACCTCCCTCCTTATGCTGGTGATACCCCTACCTATGCACCCTAGCATGTCACTGGCCCTTCCAGCTGCCTTACCACTTTGACATTTTCAGGTCATCTGAAATAAGAACCTCCAGGTCCCTTTCCTTCTTTGTGACTGTCAGCAACTCCCTCGCCCTCCCCATCCTGTACCTTTCCCCATGGTTTCTGTGTCCCAGGTGCATAATTTTGCAGTTTTTTGAATTAAACTTCAGTTGCCAGTCCTCAGACCATTTGTCAAGCTTCCCCAGGTCCCTCCTCATTTTCTCTACCCCCTCTGGGATATCCACTGTGTTACAGATCTTGGTGTCATCTGTAAACAGGCAGTCCTTTCCCTTCAGCCCTTCTGCAATGACACTAATGAAGACATTGGACAGGACTGGCCCCAGGACCAATCCCTGTGGCACCCCACTGGTCACCCCCTCTCCCAAGACTGTGCCCCATTTACCACCACTCTCTGCCTCCTGTCTCTTACCCAGTTTCTAACCCAGTTTACCGCCCTTTCCCTCATGCCCAGCCTACTCAGCTAGTGTATCAGCCTCCTATGTGTGATGGTGTCATAGACTTTGCCTACATCAAAGTAAGCGTTGTCCACTGTCCCACCCTGATTTACTTCCTTTGTCACTCAGTCAAAGAGATCAACCAGATTTGTCTGACATGACCTCCCCACTGTGAATCCATGTTGCCTATGGTCCTGGGCTCTGATGACTTTTAGATGCCCCACTATCCTTTCTTTAACCAATGTCTCCATGATCTTCCCCACTACTGAACTTGAGGCTGACCAGCCTACAGTTCCCCACCTCCTCCCTACAGCTGGATTTGTATAGAGGGACCACATGTGCACTCCTTCAATTCTCTGGTACCACCCCATGTTGAATGACTCAGTGAACATGGCTGCCACAGGCACTGCTATTTCCCTTCACTGTTATTTTAATATCTTTGGGTGTATGCCATCTGGTCCCATCACTTTCTCCACCTTCAATTTACTCACCTTCTGCAGGATTCTTCTGCCTGTCAATGGACTATTGTCCACCTCTTCATGCCTTTGCAACGGCAGTACTGCTGTGGCCCTTGCCCCTCCCTTCCCCCTCTTCTGTGAATACTGAACAGAAAGACACAGTGGATGTCTTGGGGGGGCAGGGCACATGACAGTTCTTAGGCATGGTACTTTCACTTCCAAACACCTAAACAGCACATATAAGCAATCAACATTCGACATTGACAAATGCTTGTTATGTATTTGTGTTTGTTACGCACCCTGAACCTCAGGGAATGGGTGTCCTGTAAATAAAATTGCCTTGCCCTAGACAAATTTTGCAAGGCAACAATACAGGAGATTGCCCCTCTGTTAAACAGAGGTTTTACTGAATTTTTTGAATCAGGTACATTATCCCCCTCAATGCGAGAAGCAGTTATGTGTACTACCAAAAAAGAACAAAGACCCCACTAGATGAGACAATTACAGATATAGCTCCCTGATCAATGTAGATTGTAAATTAATAGCGAAAATGTTAGCCAACAGACAAAACACTCTCATCCCACAACTAATTAATTCTGATCAAGTGGGTTTTGTTAAAGGCCAAAACAGTGCTGACTTGATTAAGAAGGCTCTACACACTATATATAATGCAAAAAACTCTGCCATTAAGCCTTTTCAATTGTCTTTGGATGCTAACAAGGCCTTTGATTAGTTGGAATGGGGATATTACAGAGCATTTTGACCAAATATAATCTAGGGGAACAGGTTTGTGGCTGGATAGAAATTATTATTTTTTTTTAGTATGCTTTTTGTCCCAGCCAGCATCGGGACTTTCAGCCCTGGTCACGGCCCCTGCTGCTCCCTGCTCCCACATGAGCTGCACTCCTCTGTGCCCCCTGGCTTACCCCCCAGGGTGGGGTCACGGCACCAGTGAGGTGTTGCGAATGTTGGTTCAGGTCGGGGGAGCCAGTCTGGTGAGGAGGACATCATGGAGGTGCTGGCTGGTGATTTTTATGTCCCCAAAAGGATGTTTTTCCTTGGGTGGGGACATTCAATGATGTCCAGACGCCAGCTGCGATGGAGCCCCCGATCTTCACCAGAGGTCTGTAGTGCACCGGACGTTTGTCCCCCCCTCCTCCCGGAGAAGGAGAGCACTCAAGAGGACGCTCCATCCATCTCCCCCCAGCCAACCCTCCAGCGACCCGGGTCCATTCCTGAACCTGGGTCACCGGCGTCGCAAGCGGAAATCCAACCACTGTGCCGATAGGCCAGCTTTTGGATAGAAATTTTATATAAGAAGATATCAGCCAAAGTTAAAGTAAATGGGGGTGCTCTCAGATAAATTTGATTTATACCATGGGGGTGAGAGCTTTCTCAGTAGATTATCTTGTGATCTTACTTCAAGAGAGTTCCTGCAGTAGGTCTTCACAGACAGGACTGTGCCCCCTGGCGTCAGGACTACGTGGCAAAACTGTAGCTAGCAATCATTGGCGGGAATTGCGTTAGGTGATGGACGTCAGTCACCTGCCATTTTCAGATGTTTTTTCATCCCTTAATTTCTGATCTTTTTTCCTTCCACATAGCAGTGTATGTTGTCTCATTGGCCCAAGAAAAAGTGCTCCAAATGCGGTGCGCAGATCCCGCACGGGGACGACCATTCCCATTGTGTCCTCTGCCTAGGGCCTAAGCATGACATGCCTGAGTATTCCATCTGCCAGGGCTTCAACCAGGCCATGGGCACCCAATGCAAGAGGACTCTTGAAGCCCATTTACTAACTCAAAGACAGGCATTGATGAAAAAAGAGCTCCAGGAGCTGAGGGAAAGATCGTTGTTGGCCCTGGAGAAAAAGAAGAAAAAGAAGGAGACAGAGAGACACTGGGAGCAGAGTCACTCTCCACAGAGGAAATCCAGCCAGACAGCTGATGCCATCTCGGGTGGGGCCTCCACCCCCATGAGTACCCCACCTCCAAGTCCTTCATCCTCTCCAGCAGACTGGACGCCCTCTCCCTCTTCCCCTCCCCTGCAGTGTTCAGCAGGCAGTCGGGGGTATCCTATTCAGAGGAACCAGCTACGGTACGTGCTTTGAGCCCTGCCATTAAGTCACCCTCTGGCTCTGCCACCCGGCACCTGGCCCAGGCCCAGGCCAATCAGCCTAACTCTAGCCTCCCAGCTTCTGTCAGCCTGGCGGCCATCTGTAAATCAGTCAATGGCTCCTCTGTCTCCTGCCAGTCTGTCACCTGTAAGTCAAACACCGGACCACCTGGTGCCCGCGTGGTGACTTCTCTCCTGTCATACTTCCTCGTGGATCCCGATGCTGGGCAGAGAGAGCTCACAGGTCCCTCTTCATCCCACCAGGGTTCTCCCTCAAGGGATTCACTGTCCTTCTCTGACCTTTTTGGGCCTGATCACCAGGACTGTCTTCCATCAGATACTTTACAGGACCCGTCGACAGGGACTCTTCCAGACCACACCCCTTTGCCTGGTTCCATTCTGCCAATGGATCGCCAACTGATGCCAGACACCTTTGGGAGCAGTATGGATCCAACCCCCTCCAAACCTTCAGAGATTCCCACTCCTACTCTGCCGTTGGACCCACAACCTAGCAGTCCCTCAGCACCACCTCCGGTGGGGCCCTATGCTCCTCTGTCGGGCCTGACCGGGTACTATCTCGGGTACACACCATAGTATCCACAGTATCCTATGTTGGGGGGTCCATCGTTGGGGTACCCTCCACTGGTGCCGGGCTATCTGACACTGGGTGAGGCCATGCATTATCAGGGATACCAGTACCCTTACTGGTACCAACCACCTAGCTACCCTTCTTACCCTGCAGGGTACCCAGGTTATCCACCTCCCCCACCTCTTCCTCCTCCTTCTCCTCCACCACTGCAACCAGAACAGGATGCCATTCCTGCCTGGTGGAAGGACGCAAAATCTAAACTGATCCAGAAGTTGGAACAGCCTCAGCCAGTGGTCAGGGCCACCCCACCTCACAGTGTTCTACCTGGTAGCCTGGCACCTTCCAGTTGAGCCTCGGACAGAGGTTCAGGTGTTCTGCCCTCAGGCATTACAGAACATAAGCTCCCGATTCTGGTACCGGAGGTCTCTCTGTCCAGTAGGCCAGAATCATCTGAATCAGATGAGGACTCTGATGTGGGGGACCAGTCAGAACCCCACTCTTCCTATTGAGCCTCAGCTGAAAGAATCCCCCAAATCCCCTCCAGAGGACCCATCCTTTGTGGAGTTTCTCTGGCCAATTCAGAAATCCTGCAGATGGGTCTCCCAAGAATTGGATCCCAACTGCAGATGACTGGCAGAACATCTGGACTTGGTCAATGAGGACCCCCTTCCTTACTCCCCTTTGGACGGGGCCACATGAAGATCTTACATCCACAATTTGGCAGCAACTGTCGTCCATCCTGGCCATTTCAAAGAAGGGGTTTCCCACCTCACTGCCCAACCTAAGGCCGATTCTATTGTGATCACAGCTGCTCATGATAGGTTAACCCAACCTAAATATCTTAGTGCCTCCCCTCCAGACAAGGAGTCGAAGCAGATGGACCAGTACGGTCGTAAGAGCTATGCCTCTTCCACATGCACCATTCGCTCCTTAAATTACATGGCCCATATGGTGGCTTTCCAGAAATCCTCTTTGTTGGATCTGGAAAAGGATCTTCAGGAGATTCCTGATGAGCTGCTCAGGAACAAACTCCTGGAGAAGGTTAAGATGAATAAATCATCCTGCCACCATGCCCTCCATGCCACCTACAACTCTGTGGATGTGGTGGCATGAGGTGCGGCTACTGGCATCTGTCTTAGATGCCTTGCTTGGCTTCACCTGGTGGGGTTGGCTCAAGATGTGCAGAGTTCCTTTCTGCATGCTCCCTTCAGGGGTCCAGTTCTGTTTGGTGGCGATGTCAAAGGTATTATCATGGAGCTGCAAGAGAGCAGCAAATGATTGAAGGATGTCCATTCCCTTTACCATTCGGGCCAAAACCCATAGCAGCAGCCCTTTCACTGCCAGCAGAAATGTAATAAACAGAACCAGGGACACAACAGACCAGGCGTCACTCCCTGGGTTCTGGTGCTCAAACCCCACAGGCCAAGTTTCCCAAATCTACCTCTTGGAGAAGAGTGCCCCCCCATGTCCTGACTCCCAACTCCCCCTTCCACTACTTCCTATTCCCATAACGAAACTGGTGGGGGGATGATTCAGCCTCCACCTGGATGGGTGGAAGGCCGTAACCGCAGATGCATGGGTTCTTCAACTCATAGCAAGAGGTCACTAGATAGAGTTCCTGGAGAGACCTCCCTCCAACCCTCTGGGAAGGTTGCACTACCTGTCAGGCCAACAACATCTGGTCTTCCAAGAAATTCAAGCTCTACTGCAGAAAGCAGCCATAGAGTGAGTTCCACCAGAACAAACAGGAAGGGGATTTTACTCCCATTTCTTCCTGGTTCCCAAAAAGATGGGGGATCTAAGGACTATCCTAGCTTTCAGCATGCTCAACATCTTTGTAGAGTACAAGAGGTTCTGCATGTTGACCCTCTAGGGACTGCTACTCCTACTCCAACCCAACACTTGGCTGTGCTCCCTGTATATGCAGGATGCTTACCTCCATATTCCCATTCTACCCGCCCACCACCGCTTCCTGAGGTACTCTTTTCTGGAGGATCATTTCCAGTTCAGAGCGCTTCCATTTGGCCTCTCCTTGGAACCTCAGGTGTTCACCAAGTGCCTAGCAGTGGTAGCTGCATTGTTATGCCACAGGGGCATTTATGTGTTCCCATATCTGGATGACTGGCTTTTCTCAGACCCTTCCCCAGACAGTCTGAAGGAATTCCTTTCCTTCACTCTGGACCTATTTTCTAGTCTGGACATTTCAGTCAACTTCTCCAAGTTCCAGCTATTACCCTCACAGCACCTCCAGTGTATTGGAGCAGTGCCGGATATGGTCCAGAGCAAGCCTTTCTTCTGACTGACAGAGCAGACCCTAATCTCTCAAGCGGCCCTTGTGGCTTCATCCCGGTGGACTATGGCGTGGTCGGGCTTTTGACAGCTGGGGTTGATGGCAGCTGCCATACCCACAGTCCCTCTGGCCAGACTGCACACGAGGGTTATCCAATGGTCTCTGCGAGTACAGTGGGACCAGTGCCTGGATGACATGGACCAGAAGGTCCTAGTCTCCAACAGCCTGCAAAAGGATCTCCTTTGGTGGATCCAGCCAGCCTTTCGATGGGGTTCCCTTTCTACCCTCCATCTCCCTCCATGATTCTCACCTCAGATACCTCAAAATTGGGATGGGGAGCGCATCTGGGAGACCATCAGACTCAAGGATCTTGCTCACCCATGGAGGAGATCAACATCAACATTCTGGAGATGAGAGTGGTGCTGTATGCTCTCCAGGCCTTTCACTCACTTCTGCTTTTAGGAACACGTCTCATCCAGACAGACAACATGGCCACTGTCTGGTACTTAAACAAACGGGGAGGTACCCGGTCTTACCCTCTTTGCAGGGAGGTGATGTGGGTGTGGTTCTGGGCTGTACAGCATGGCCTATCCTTGACAGCAGTCCACGTGCCAGGTACTCACAACATTCTGATGGTCAGTCTCAGCTGATCAATTGCCAGTGCTCACAAGTGGGAACTAAAGCAGGCAGTAGTTGAAGATCTGTTTCTTCAGTGGGGTTGGCCAGACATAGATCTCTTCGCCTCCTCATCCAACGCAAAACTACCCAGCTTTTGCTCGCTTTTTCCCAGGCATGGTGCTTTTTGGCAAGATGCACTGTCTCTTTCCTAGATCCCTGTTTCTATACACTTTCTCTCCCTTTCCTATCCTACAGAAGGTTCTGCTGAAGCTTCAGGCAGAGTGGGCACACATGATAGGAGGCAGTATAGCGCAGTGGTCTAAGGCTCTGAGCTGCAAATCTGGTGACATCCAGCAGACCAGACCTGGGTTTGAATCCCACAGCTTCCACTTGCATACTGTGTGACCCTGAGCAAGTCACTTAACCTCCTTGTGCTCCCAGGTCGTTCCTGTAAAAAAGCTTTCAGCTTAGTGTGCTATACCTGGTTAAACAACTAAATAAAATAAAATAAAAAAAAAATTATTCTAAATGCCCCCCTATGGCCTCGGCAGATTTGATTCCTGTTGCTACAGCATTTGGGACTGGAACCCCTAGTACCTCTTCCTCTCTCTCACAACCTTCTGTCCCAGGAGCAGGGCACCCTGGTACATCCGAGCCACAAGTCTTTTCATCTTCATGAGTGACACTTATGGACTTAGCGATTTCTCACTATGGCATCTCTTCTGGACTTGCTCAGGTCTTAGTGGAGGATAGAAAACCCTCCACCAGATCCACTTAAGCTATGAAGTGGAAGAGATTTTCCTTATTGGCATCAGCTAAATGCTTAGATCCTTTCTCCTGCTTGGCCTCCCAGGTTTTAGTGTACCTCTTGCACCAGTCAGAGTTGGGCCTCAGTTATTCCTCCCTGAAGGGCCATCTCTCTGAGGTTTCAGCCTACCACCTCCCAGTGGAGGGCAAAACCCCAGCACAGCTAGAGGTTCCCAGAACTTTCCTGAAGGGGATCCTTCACATCAAACCTCCAGTACAGAATCCTGTTCCCCCTGGGATCTTAATTTTATGTAAGAAAAGCTTACTTTTCCCCCTTTTGAACCAGCAGCAAGCTGTGATATGCATTTATTAGCGTGGAAAATGCTATTTTTAGTTGCTATCACTTCAGCTCGAAGAGTTTCAGAGCTTCAGGCTCTAGTTTGTAGAGATCCTTATTTAATTTTCCACAGAGACTGGGTGGCTCTGTGGACTAAGCCGTCCTTTCTTCCAAAAGTGGTTTCGGAATTTACCCTTAACCAGAATGTAGAGCTGCCTGTGTTCTTTCCAGAACACTCCAACAGGGGGTAGTATCTCCTGTACACCCTTGACGTGCACATCATTTTGAGATATTATGTCTCAAGGACTAAGGAGGTTCGCAAATCGAACCAACTCTGTTTAGCCTTTGCTTCCAAGTGCCTGGGCAAGGCTATCATGAAACAGACTTTGTCAAGGTAGCTGGAAAATTGTATACACTACATTTACCAGAAATATGAGAAGCCCCTTCCGGGGATGGTTAAGAGCCACTCTACCAAGGGTGTGGCCACTTCCACTGCCTTTTTCAGGAATGTGTCCACTGCAGACATTTGTGCAGTGGCCACTTGATCCTCCATCCACACCTTCACTAAACATTATAGTGGCCACTTGATCCTCCGTCCACACCTTCACTAAACATTATAGTGGCTACTTGATCCTCCGTCCACACCTTCACTAAACATTATAGTGGCCACTTGATCCTCCGTCCACACCTTCACTAAACATTATAGTGGCCACTTGATCCTCCGTCCACACCTTCACTAAACATTATAGTGGCCACTTGATCCTCTGTCCACACCTTCACTAAACATTATAGTCTGAACATTGCTTCTAGGCATATGGCTGGCTTCGGCCTTGCAGTCTTGCAAGGTCTTCTGTCTTGAAAGGCCTATAGTTGGCAGACATTTTCCTCCTCCCTGATCCTCGTCTCTGATTCCTCCTTTTTTGTTTGACTGCTTGGTATTCAGTCCTATCTGTGAAGACCTACTGCAGGAACCCTCTTGAAGTAAGATTTAGCAGTTACATAAGATTTTACCATAACAGTAGATCTTCGAGAGAGGTTCCTGCAGTAGGTCTAGATTTCCCACACACCTTCCCCCAGCTCCTGTGTTTTTTCTCTTTATTCTCTTCCCAGGACTTTGTTTCATCCAGGGCACAGGGTCCCAGGAGGTTTTTTTTCACTCCTTTTTTCTGCTTCCTCTTTAGAGGTCTCTTGTGGAAGAACTGGAGGGTGGGCGGGGGACCACCCCTTTTATAGTCACACTGATGTCCATCACCTGATGCTGGGGGTGGTCCCTGACGATGATTGTTAGCTACAGTTTTGCCATCCGGTCCTGATGCTGGGGGCACATTCCTATCTGTGAAGATCTACTACAGGAACCTCTCTTGAAGATCTACTGTTATGGTAAGATCTTTTGTACCTGTTATTTATTTCCACTGGAGTAAGGATAAATCCTGATGACATCAGCGGAGTGAGGATATCGACAGTTATACAATGGGCACACTACAAAAGACATAATGCAGCATTCTGATTGGTTGGCTAGCACCTTTTCAGCATGGTATATCCTCCAGTGTACCCACTGGAAAAGGCGCCAGCCACCACTCTGCCTCATAAAAACCTATCCCTTGAATCACTTCGACTGTCAGCAGCCCAACTGAATATTTTTAGATACTCACAACTCAGACAAATTCTGAAAGAAAGCATTAATGATTTAGTCTCATTACCTCCTACTCATTCACTTTGATGGGCAGTGAGCCATCTCTACAAAAACCTTCACATTCTGTCACTGCTAAACAACAGTGATCACTCTGCCCAAACAACTTTAAAAAAAAAAAGAAATCTTCACACAACTCTTGCCGATTTCCTCCTAGTAATTTTTTCTTTTAAACTAACTTCCACTTGAAAACATTGCAGACTCCCTCACTGCTTCACATCTCCTTCTTGTAGCCTTCTCTACTCACCTGTCGCTTGCTCGGTCTCCAACAAATCCATCCCTGCTCCAATACATTTTCTCTGCAGTCCGATTTTTCATCTTTAAATCTCAGTAGTAAAAAGGAAAAAAAAATTCCAAAACATAAATCCAAACTTTCATCCATATCCACATTGTAAACTTTAACCTGGAAGCTTTCCGACCACAACCTGTTATAGCTTGCTCGACTAACATTTTTTCCCATAATGCTGTTTTCAGGCTCAGCGTCTCACCGCTACACACAGTGCAACTGTAACCAGGTACTATATTTTCTAGCGCAGTAACAATTATAATAAAATAAAACAAAAACACCAAAAAAGACCCTGTTATTTTTTTTTTTGTATCTCCAAAAAACCCCAAACCATTGCATAATAGCAATATACCCCTCCAGGGAGTGGGTACATGGGTGGATGTACCACGTCTGGTGTGGTTAAGTCACTCGGCTGTGCCTCCTGACTGAACCACACCAGGTATGGTAAATCCACCCATATACCCACTGTGGGGGTATATTGCTTAAATATCCACATTCTGCTGATGTCACTAGAGTGAGAATATCTTCACTGCAGCTTGCATTCTAAATGAAACTGCTTCAGAAAACAGTTTCTCTTTCTCACTGAAACTGCAACTTAATTAGCTTTGCAAAATAATAATAATAATAATAAAATTTATTTAGTTAAGTGCCTTTCAACTATTTCAAGGCGCTATACAACACATCATGACATCAACACATTAGTACATACTATAAAACAATACAGCCATTATAAAATATTTAAAATAACAATACAGCAGGGAATGCCCAAATCCATAAAAATGACTTTAGAGCCTTTTTAAAACTATCCGCCGTTGTACTTTCTCGGAGCTGACAGGACAGAGAATTCCAGAGGGTGGGAGCTGCAAAACCAAAGGCACGGGCTCCAGAGGACTTCAAATTCACCCTCGGTATCTCCAGCAACCCCTCGTCAGCTGAGCGAAGCTGTCTCAGAGGAGTGTAAGGCACCAGAAGCTCTTTCAAGTAGTCAGGACCTAACCCATGTAGGGCTTTGTAGGTCAATAGACCCACTTTAAAGGTGATCCGCCACTGTATTGGCAGCCAGTTCAGAGTGCGCAGCACTGGGGTAATGTGGGACCTTCTAGACACCCCAGTCAACAAACGTGCTGCTGCATTCTGCACTAGCTGCAAACCCCAGCAAGCCCTAGGTACAGAGAGTTACAGTAATCAAGATGAGATGTCACAAAGACATGGACCAAAACCGACAAATCACCTGGTGGAACCAGGTGCCTAATCCTGGAGATGTTTCTAAGATAAAAAAATGAAGTCTTGACAACTGCAGACACCTGATAATGAAGGGTCAGGCCAGTGTCAAGCTCCACCTGGAGTTAGCACCCGTTCAGAGGTAGGGATCTGGTCTACTCCAGAACTAATCCAGAGGGGGACCCCGCCCCTAAACCCTCAACCCTGCGACCGGGGTCCACCACCATAACCTCAGTCTTTCCCGGGTTCAACTTCAAACCACTGGTATTCATCCAGTCTTGGATATCAGCGAGGCAGTTATTCAGCACCGAGATAGCACTAACCTGGTCAGGTGCAAAAGACAGGTAGAGCACTCTTACCTGTGTCCCACTGTGTTTCCAACACTCCTAGCTCATTACTGTGCTGATCTCAGCTTCAAAACAACCTGAATTCTAATTGAAACTCCTTCACAAAGCAGTTTCTCTTTCTCAGTGCTACCTGCAACAGTTTCTCTTTCTCACTGAAACTTACAGCTTAACTCAATTAGCTTTGCAAAACACACTTACCTGTGTCCCATTGTGTTTCTAACTCCCAGTCCATTCAGAACAACACACACACACACTGAGCAGAAAACACACAGAAACAGAAGAAATGTTCCTAAAGCTGTCACCCCCATGGTATAAATCACATACATGATGTGCAGATTGTGGGATATGAAACATATTCTCAGTCCTGTAGAGTGAGCTGTGCATTCTCACTCTACAGGAGTGAAGATATTCTATATCCACCATGCCATCAGGTGAAAGAGGCATCCTTATTAGTCCCTCTGTGTATATGGATATCTATGTACACAGAGGGAATAGACAAGGATGCCCTCTTTCACCACTATTGTTTATTCTGGCCTTAGAACCCTTTCTCATTAAAATTAGGTCAACTTCCAAGATTAAAGACGCATAATTGGGTAAGTATAATAAACTCATGGCTTATGCAGATGATTTACTACTTACTCTCATAGAGCCAGGTAACTCTCTAGGCCCCTTGTTGGATCTTATCTGTGCTTGCTTCCTATGGTCAGGTTTTCAAATAAACTTTGAGAAATCTGAGATACTCCCACTATCAAAGCTAAGTTGTAGCAACAACCTCAATCAACATAATTTTAAGGTCTCTACCACTACAGTTTCTTTCCTCGACTTAGTACTGTGTGTTGATATTAAAAAGATTATTACACTTAATTTTACTAAGTTAATAGACTCTTTGAAACTAGACCTACAGAGGTGGCACCTAATGCTTTTGTCTTTTTGGGGGTAAGATATAGGCAAAACACATGATTCTCACTCCTAAAATTTCTTATTTGTTACGTTACTTACCACTTCAGCTACCAGAGAAAAACTATAAGTTACTGGACTCTGCTACTAAAATACCTATGGGAGGATAAATCTGCGTGTACTGTATACCTAAGCTTAAACTACAAAAGCCCCAGATTAGGCATGGATTTAATTATCCAGCATTCAGTGCAAGACATAACACATTTCTGGTAGCACAAAATATTCAGTCTTTATGGCTACGGGACACTAACCTAATTCCGGGGTGGGTGGATTTTGGAACGTGCTTACCGAAAGGAGCAAATCCTAGAATCATTTTATTTGTAGAACTTCCCTAAGAAGTCAAGTCTCACCCTATCCTAAAGGTGACATCATCAGCCTGGCCCAAGATTGCCAGGGCATTGGAGTGGAAACCAGCATACTCCCCACACTATTCTATTTGGAACAATAAACTTTTTCGAAGTGAGGGCAAAATTGTGGGCTGGAAGAGCTGGATAGACAGGGGCATTTGTTACCTAAGTGACCTATTAGAGCATAGCACATCAATCACGTTGCCTATTGCTGATATAGATAGTAATACAAATTGTCCAGAACTGAATATTTTTAGATACTCACAACTCAGACGAATTCTGAAAGAAAGCATTAATGATTTAGTCTCATTGCCTCCTACTCATTCACTAGATAAAATATTCTCCACCTACAAGGGTTATAAAATAATATACAATATGGTTATAGATTCTAAAGAAAATCTAGTGGAGTCTTTAATCCTAAAATGGGAAGCTGAGTTAGGTGCTACTAGTTTACTGCCTGACTGGGATCAGAGCTGGGCGTTTGGTCTCAAGGCCTGCAAAGAAGCAAAAGGCAGGTTAGTACATTATAAAATTGTTCACCATCGGCATTACACCCCAGAGAAAATGTTTAAACTGAGACTTTCTGATATCAGTATTTGTTGGAGATGTTTAAAAGACATTAGTACTATTACACACATTATCTGGTCATGCCAACTAATTTAGAAATTCTGGGACTAAATTTTTGGGGCTTGCGAAAAAATCCTGAATAAAAAGATTGTGCCTATTGACAAACTAGTAATGTTGGGCATCACTTCTGATCTAGAACGCTGGTTGTACCTAATAACTTATGGCTATTGGCCGCTTTGATCTCAGCTAAGAATATTATCCTAAAATGATGGAAACAAACTTCCACCCCTACTCTGACTGAATGGCTAGATGATATTAGCACCAAATCATCATATGAAAGATTAGCTTTGGTCTGTAGTGATCGAATAGAGAAATTCCTAGATATCTAGAACCCTTTCCTACATTCTAGTTTCTGTAAAAGTACTATCTAATAATATAGTAATAGTACTGGTTAGAAAATATTTGTATTGTGTATTAGTTTAAGATAGTTCAAGGATGTATTTAATGTGTTAGTTTATTTTAAAAGTAGTAAGGGTCCAGCATAGCCACCTCGGTAAAAGAAAAAACAAAACTTTTTTAAGGGAGGAGCCAGTACCAATCAAAAACTGATAATTATGTAACTTCAGATTGGTAAATAAGGCCCACTCACCCAGTATTATTATGAGTTGATTTTATTTTGACAAAATTCCATATATCATTTGATATAGTACCAAGTACTAAAAAATAGTACTATGTAAACGTTTCGGTTTAAACCTTCATCAGTACAGTACCATATCTGCAAAATGTAACATATAAATCATTTTTAATTTAATCTTAATTATTACACCACTTCTCTATTATGTTATTTAATGCTTAAGAGACTTGCTTACCAATCAAACACCTGGTTATCGTAACTGCAATTTAATATCCCATATATCTTATTTTACCTATAGATATAAAAAGTTGCAACTGTTATCATTGGTAATCATGACATAATGCAGAATTAATTTCTATAACTCAAGATGATTAATCTATTGATTTCACAAACTTGTGCTTACCCTGCACACACTTATTTCTGTTTTTTTTTAGTTTTTTTAACCATATACAGTACATAAGTTTTCATGCTTCCTTTCATATATTGTTGCAATTATCTGTAAAACAATGTTAATTTTCAATGTAAACGCTCCCAATGTAAACTTCTCTCATCACACAAATTAGAGAAAATTCTATATATGCAAACCATCAAGTCAATCCAAATTAGTAAACTTGCAATCAAAAAGTAATGGTGTGCACAGACCTCTTGCTCTCTCTTTAACTTCAGAGGGTCTGTGCCGACTAAATGCATCTTAAATATTGTGGGAATCAGGCATTGAGCTTTGTGCATCATCGTGTGAAACAGCATTCTCACGCAGTAACAGCACTAACTCAGTGTGCCTGACCTGCTTAAAATAGAAGCACCATAAACTTTTACGGTGTCCCATTAGCTTGAATGTAAAACCCATGTAATGACATTCTAATCAGAAAGTGCTTTCTCATCCTTACATATAGCCCCATGGAAATCATAGCCATTATCATCATTAAACAGTAGATGTTAATTTTCTTACATCAAATGTCCATCAACATTATACTACCAATTGCATATACATCCTGTGCAATCATGCCAAATATCAAGCTTGCTAGATACTCCGTTCTACCTCTCAAAACCCAGTAGCCCTCAAACTCAAGTGCTGCCTATATATGATTTGACTTTCTTATTTCTTGACTCGAAATATACCAACACTTACATACACATAACTCTCGTTCCTTTTCTTGTTTAGAATAATGCATTGTCAAAATGCTTTGAATCCTAGATCTAGTGTTCTAAAACATAAATTTAATGTGCATAAATCTCTTGCTCACTCTCCAGATTCAAAAGTGTTGCGCCGACCTGATGTTGAGTTTTAAATACTGCGGGGTTCTGACATTAAGTTTCATACGTCACCGCGTGAAGGTATCAAACTCTCGCGGTGTCTATAGCCACTCTATATGATCAACCTATCCATAACAGCACCACCTTATATTTTTTGATATCTAATTAACTATAGTATATAGGTAACTTAGGATTTATCCCATATATTCTTATATTCACAGTTAGTCACTTAGTTTATCTTATGCTTCTATTATGTATTCAACATGTCACCACTAGATTGAAACTGATTCACAAAATCTTAACCTAAAGCAATATTATGGGCAGGATTATTCATTTTGTTAAGGACAATATACTACATAATATATAAACATTTTTTTTTTATGAGCTAAATTATATTCTCTATAAAATTGGCTGCCAATCTATTGAATCATTTAAGCAGGGTTAACTGCTTCAAAACGGTCTATATAATAAGCTTCATGAGTTAATATTTTATTCCTGTAGTCACCACCTCTTGGGATGGGGAGAATTTTCTCAATACCAAAGAATCGCAATTGTGGAAGTTGATGCCCCTGTTCTATAAAGTGTCTTGCTACCGGAGACGTTAAATCCTGTCTCTGGATGTCACTCTTATGTTCTGTTATTCTAGTCTTTAATGGCCTTTCAGTTTTGCCAATATAAATCTTGTCACAAGGGCATTTTAACGCATACACTACACCTGAAGTAGAACAGTTAATAAATTGTTCAATAATGATTTCTTCATCTCTTGCAGTATTCCTGATGTTTTTAATTCTATAGGTATTGTTGCAATTTATACAACGACCACATGGAAAATTACCCTTAACTTCAGACAAATTTAGAAAATGTGAAGGTCTATTATCTGGTATTTTATGATCAGCTTTCATTAATCGGTTCCCCAAGGTCCTATTTTGTTTAGGTATTATTATTGGTCGATTTTTAAATATCTGCTGGCTTAAAGGAGTTGCTTGTATGCCAATGTTTATTAACTACTGCATATTTTTAATCTGGAAAAAATCTGTCATTATAAACTGTTGAAAATACAATTCTATCTGTATCTAAGGATTCTTTTGTGCTTGTTCTTAATAAATCATTCCTGTCCTTTGTCAAAACTGTCTGTTCAGCTCTCAATAGTGTATCCTGTTTAGATCCCCAACTCTAAGTCTTTCAGAAATAATTTATTTTTCTTTAATATATTCTGAAATATCAGTGCAGTTGCGTTTGGCTCTAATCAATTGTCCATAGGGTATAGATTCTTTAAGTTTTTTAGGATGGAAACTTTGGGCATGTAGGATCGAATTCTTATCCATAGTCTTACGATATAATTTAGTCATCAATTTATCATTCTGTTTGTAAATTAGCAAATCCAATTGTGGAATCTGTTCCTCATTATAGGCCATATTAGTCGGCACAGAACCTTTGAAGTTAAAGAGAGAGCAAGAAGTCTGTGCGCACCATTACTTTTTGATTGTAAGTTTACTAATTTTGATTGACTTGATGGTTTGCATATATAGAATTTTCTTTAATTTGTGTGATGAGAGAAGTTTACACTGGGAGCGTTTACATTGAAAATTAACATTGTTTTACAGATAATTGCAACAATATATGAAAGGAAGAATGAAAATGCATGTATACGGTTAAAAAAACTAAAAAAACAGAAATAAGTGTGTGCAGGGTAAGCACAAGTTTGTGAAATCAATAGATTAATCACCTTGAGTTATAGAAACAAGATAAACTAAGTGACTAACTGTGAACATAAGAATATATGGGATAAATCCTAAGTTACCTATATACTATAGTTAATTAGATATCAAAAAATATTAGGTGCTGCTATTATGGATAGGTTGGTCATATAGAGTGGCTACAGAGACTGCAAGAGTTTGATACCTTCACTCGGTGACGTATGAAACTTAACGTCAGAACCCCGCAGTATTTAAAAAGCAACATCAGGTCGGCACAACACTTTTGAATCTGGAGAGCGAGTGAGAGATTTATGCACGTTAAATTTATGTTTTAGAATGCCAGATCTCAGTAGGATTCAAAACATTTTGACAACGCATTATTCTAAACAAGAAAAGGAACGAGAGTTATGTGTATGTAAGTGTTGGTATATTTCGAATCAAGAAATAAGAAAGTCGAATCATATATAAGCAGCACTTGAGTTTGAGGGCTACTTGGTTTTGAGAGGTAGAATAGAGTATCTAACAAGCTTGATACTTGGCATGATTGCACATCTGCTGTTTAATGACGATAATGGCTATGATTTCCATGGGGCTATATGTAAGGATGAGAAAGCACTTTCTGATTAGAATGCCATTACATGGGTTGTACATTCAAACTAATGGGACACCATAAAAGTTTATGGTGCTGCTATTTTAAGCAGGTCGGGCACACTGAGTTAATGCTGTTACTGCGTGAGAATGCTGTTTCATGTGATGACGCACAAAGCTCAATGCCTGATTCCCACAATATTTAGGACGCAGCATTTAGTTGGCACAGAACCTTTGACGTTAAAGAGAGAGTGAGAAGTCTGTGCGCACCATAACTTTTTGATTGTAAGTTTACTAATTTGGATTGACTTGATGGTTTGTGTATATAGAATTTTCTTCAATTTGTGTGATGAGAGAAGTTTACATTAGGAGCGTTTACATTGAAAATTAACATTGTTTTACAGATAATTGCAACAATATACGAAAGGAAGCATGAAAACTTATGTATACGGTTAAAAAACCAAAAAAAAAACAGAAATAAGTGTGTGCAGGGTAAGTACAAGTTTGTGAAATCAATAGATTAATCACCTTGAGTTATAGAAATGAATTCTGCATTATGTAATTATTACCAATGATAACAGTTGCAACTTTTTATATCTATAGGTAAAATAAGATATATGAGATGTTAAATCGCAGTTACGATAATCAGGTGTTTGATTGGTGAGCAAGTCTCTTAAGCATTAAATAACATAATAGAGAAGTGGTGTAATAATTAAGATTAAATTAAAAATGGTTTATATGTTATATTTTGCAGATATGGTACTGTACTAATGAAGGTTTAAACAGAAATGTTTACATGGTACTATTTTTTAGTACTTGGTACTATATCAAATGATATATGGAATTTTGTCAAAATAAAATCAGCTCATAATAATATTGGGTGAGTGGGCCTTATTTACCAATCTGCAGTTACACAATTATTAGTTTATTTTAAGCCTTATTTGATTGATTTATATAGATGTTTATTTATTTATTTATTTATTTAGACAGCAGTTTGGAAAACCTTTGAGCCATAGGCTCATTTACAAAGGTACCTTGTCACAGTAAGACAAATGAAAATACACAGTATAACAGTATAACACAGTATAACAGTAACTTAAGACATAGATACAAACAAGCTGGTACAGGTAGGATTGATGCAAACAATACCAGAGTTATGTTGTCCTTAGCAGCTTAGTAGTAAGCTTTGTCATTAGTATTGAGTACGGCTTTGACTAGTGGCAATTACAGCTTCGGGTGTTAACAAGGTGGTTCCGTAAGGACGTTTTGAAGCACGATATAGTTGGAGCTGGAGATGGAGGGGCAGTGTGTTGAACCAGGAGGGACCTAAAACTGAAGGCTCTTTGGCCGTGAGAGGTCCAACTCTAGGGATAACAAGAGAGTTTTCCCAGAGGTCGAGTATGAACTAGTGGGACAGGCGGTGGATGGTGGTGGTCAATCCTGGTGGGGATAGCCCAAGGAGGGTCTTTTTGTAAGGTGCCTGGGTCAGATATTTGAGGCGCTCGTCAAGATCAAGTACCAGCGCTTTAGCATACAGTAGACAGGTGTGTGTGTAAGCCTTAGGTGCCCCAGTAATTAACCTGCAGGCCTTATTCAGAGAAAAGCGCGACTTTTATGGAGGCGGTCTGATCAGCAGCACCATACACCAGCAGTCCATAGTCCACTAGGGACAGGATAAGAGGAGGTGATCATGAAGCCCAAGAGCTCCAGGGGAGGCAGTGTTTATACCGATGTAAGATGCCCAATCGGATATTAGTGGCAGTGGCTAGGGCAGCCATGTGTCCATGGAAGGAGAAGGAGGGGTCAAAATGGATCCCTAGGTATTTATAGGAGCAAACTTGTTCAAGTGGGAAAGAGGACCCAGAGTGAATGAGGAGTTTGAAGTTGCAGGACTTGTTTTGAGGATGAGTGAAGAACATGGTTTTGTTTTTTTAAGATTATCACAATCTATGTTCCCTTGAACCAGCCCTCGGTTTCAGCGAAGGACTTCTGCAGCGAGTCCTGGAGGGCAATAGGGTTACGACTTGAGGCAAAGATGACTGCATCATCAGCATAAATAGAATGTTCCCCGAGCAAGAGCGGAAAGGGTGTTAAGGTAAAGGGATAAAGTAAGGAGCCCAGAATGGAGCCCTGGGGAACCCCAGAAAAGATGGGACAGATGTCTGAGTAGGTCCCATTAATTTTTACACACTGTGAGCGGTCAGACAGATAACTGGTGCACCAAGAGATAGGCCCAGCAGCAAAACCAGAGAGACTAAGGGCATCAAGAAGGAGGGGGTGGGAGACAGTGTCGAAAGCTTTAGAGAGGTCAATGAAGACCGCACCAGCCAGAGAACCAGTGTCTAAGGAGGAGTGGAGAAAGTTGGAGAACTCTAGGAGGGCTGTGTTGGTACTGTGGCCTGCCCAGAAGCTCATGCTGCTCAGGACATAAGGACATTGTAGGTGGAGAGGTAGTCAGAGATTTGAGAGGCTACCACTTTTCCAAGGCCTTGGAGAGAGGAGAGAGAATGGAGATTGGTCGATAGTTTCCAGCCACAGTCCTATCACCACCTTTAAAGATAGGGGTGACAGTGGTGACTTTCCAGGCAGTTGGAACCTTCCCCAGGCAAAGAGAGTGGTTGATGAGGCACGTGATGGGGGTAAGGACTGTGTCTAAGACCAGCCGTAGGATACACGGATCCAGGGTGTCACTCCCGTACTATTACTCTTGAGGGCAGTGACAAGGTGCGGCCTAAGTTCTTGGGCAGAAACACGGTGGAGGAGAAAATAAGGGTGAGAAAGATTTATGGCAGGTGCTGGGGGAGGAGGGTCAAAAAAATTTGTAGGGAGGATAGGGCTAAGGTCAGTGAATGAGGTGTTGAGGTGGTTGGCTATGAGGGCTGGGTCTGAAGAGATCACGCCATTAATGTTGATCTGGGTGGGTGGGGGGCAGTGTGCACTCCCATTTAACTGTTTAATGTTATCCCAGAAGGTTCTGGTTTTCCCCCATGAGGCTGTGAGTGAGGACCGATAGTTCTCAGACTTGGCCTTTCTGATGGCCAGTGCCGTCCTTGGGTGGCAGCATATAACTGCTGTCACTGGGCCGCCAGTCTCAATGGCAAGGTGCCATAGGTTGTCCCTTATGTTTGAGTTGGTGGATCAAGGGGGCATTCTGCCTTTTAGAACGGTGGGTCGACATTGGGGCAAAGATATCACAGGCATTATTAAAAGTTCGGGTAAAGAAGGAGAGAACTGTGTCAATGTCAGGAGTTGCCTGTATAGGAGACCAGTCAATTTGGGACAGAAGTTCCTTAAGTTTTGTCAGACCACCAGGTATTAGATACCGCCGGCATGTGGACTGTGCTATGGGTTTGGGGACTGAGGATGACCAGCGGAATAGAATGGGGGAGTGATTGCTGAGAGAGTCTGGGAGGACTTGCACATTGGGGATCCGATTAGGGCGGTTGGTGAGTACCACATCAAGCAGGGTACTGGAGCCTCTCTTGGGGTTAGTCCTGGTAGGTTGGGTAACTAGTTGTGTTAGGTCTATTGCAGAAAAGGAGTCACGGGTAAAGGAGGAGGAGGAGGGGCTGAGCCAGTTGACATTTAAGTCACCCACCAGAATTTGATCAGCGGAAGGAGGTAGTGAGGAAAGGTATTCTGTAAGAGAGGCAATGGACTGCATTTGGTCCCTGGGGGGCATGTATGCAGTAGTCAGATAAAGGGGTCCCTTTAAAGGGTCAGGGGTTAGTTTCAGCGTGAGCGCCTGGGCCCTGGAGTCAAGGATTGGAGTAGGCAGGGCTAGTATGGGGAGAGATTCCTTGACATAAATAGCACAGCCGCCGCCTCGTCTCCCAACAAGGTCGGACCGGAAGAGGGTGAAACCAGGAAGGGAGACCAGGGAGTCAGGGGAGGATTTCAACAGCCAAGTCTCAACCAGAGCGATGACATCAGGGTTAATTGATGTGACCAGGCATTGTAGTGAGTCAAACTTTTTTAGGCGGCTACAAATATTCATGGAGACCATGCATAGGCCAGTGGTGCTAGTCGGGGAGCTCCTGGGAACCGGGCCAGGGTTGGGATGAATGTTCCCTGACAGGAGTAGTAGCATGACTAACACCCTGGCTGGGAGATGGTGAGAGGTTTTCCTCGATTGACTGAGGGGAGGGACGTTAAGGGAGCAGGGGGTGGGCAGTGTGGTACAGGAAGGGAAGGCAAGAATAAGAAGACACCCAGATGTGCCTGAGGTGAGGAGGAAGCTAGGGGAAGGGCAGGGAGGACTGAGACACACAGAGGTCCCAAGGGGCAAGAGAGCAGGTTCAGGAGCAAGGGGAGGGAGGGGTGCCAGGGCACAGTCGGAGTAGCAGATGGGTAAGTGGCAAGTGCACTGCTAGTGGGGATAGGCACAGGCAGAGAGTGAGGCAGAGCCAGTACATTGTGGTGAGCAAGATCCAAGGAAGGAGTACTGTACAGGTAGGAGTAGGAAGTAGTGAGGAGCATAGGTCCCTCTAGTGGCCAACAGTATAACCTGCAAATGGGAAGCAGGGAGATAGGTTCTGGGCAACAGGGCGTGATGTCACCGGATGTGATGTCACGGGGTGGATCCTTAAATTGACAGCCCGGGTGGGTGGTTGGGGTGGGTGGGGCAGACGGCGCGAAGCACCGTCGGGCTAGCATCCCCCTGCAGGCATCCAGATGAAGAGAAGTGGCTCTCTTTACCTCGAAAGTAATCAGGCTGGAAATTTGGCTTCCTCAGCTCCTCAGGTGAGCTGCTTGTGTTGCTTGTGTTGCTTGTTTGTCCCGAGTGCCTGCCACAGTTGGCAGTGAGCTTGGGGGCTGCCTATGTAGTGGAGAAAACAAAGCCTCTCATTACTATGCAGCGGGAGAAAATGTTGTGACTTACACAAAGGGGCTCCACTCTAAGCAAACAGGGCTATTCCAAAATGAGGTCACACTAGGACCCAGCTATCCTAATACCTTCAGTTACAAGCACAATTAGATCCAAAACCACAATATTAAACAAGTCTGCTCTATATTAACTGCTTAGTATATCTGGCTTTAAGGTATAATCAGCAAGGCAACTCTAGGGCACCCAGTGAATCCCTAGCTTTACACTTCAGCATTAGTAGCACAAAGAAAAGCAAATAACAAGCCCACCAAGCGGTGAACAGGGGACAAAGTTCATAAAATATAAAAGTGTTCATCAGGTAGCACCCCCCTGCAGGCATCCAGACGAAGAGAAGAGGCTCTCTTTACCTCGAAAGTAATCAGGCTGGAAATTCGGCTTCCTCAGCTCCTCAGCTGAGTTGCTTGTGTTGCTTGTGTTGCTTGTTTGTCCCGAGTGCCTTCCGCAGTTGGCAGTGAGCTTGGGGGGGCTGTCTCAAAAGTAATCAGGCTGGAAATTCGACTTCCTCAGCTCCTCAGGTGAGCTGCTTGTGTTACTTGCGTTGCTTGTTTGTCCGAGTGCCTGCCGAGTGGCAGTTGAGCTTGAGGGGCTGCCTCAAAAGTAATCAAGCTGGAAATTTGGCTTCCTCGCTCCTCAGGTGAGCTGCTTGTGTTGCTTGTTTGTCCCGAGTGCCTGCCGCAGTTGGCAGTGAGCTTGGGGGGGGGCTGCCTCGAAAGTAATCAGGCTGGAAATTCAGCTTCCTCAGCTCCTCAGGTGAGCTGCTTGTGTTGCTTGTTTGTCCCGAGTGCCTGCCGCGGTTGGCAGTGAGCTTTGGGGGGGCTACCTCGAATGTAATCAGGCTGGAAATTCGGCTTCCTCAGTTCCTCAGGTGAGCTGCTTGTGTTGCTTGTGTTGCTTGTTTGTCCCGAGTGCCTGCCACAGTTGGCAGTGAGCTTGGGGGGCAGGCTGCCTATGTAGTGGAGAAAACAAAGCCTCTCATTACTATGCAGCGGGTCAAAATGTTGTGACTTACACAAAGGGGCTCCACTCTAAGCAAACAGGGCTATTCCAAAATGAGGTCACACTAGGACCCAGCTATCCTAATACCTTCAGTTACAAGCACAATTAGATCCAAAACCACAATATTAAACAAGTCTGCTCTATATTAGCTGCTTAGTATATCTGGCTTTAAGGTATAATCAGCAAGGCAACTCTAGGGCACCCAGTGAATCCCTAGCTTTACACTTCAGCATTAGTAGCACAAAGAAAAGCAAATAACAAGCCCACCCAGCAGTGAACAGGGGACAAAGTTTATAAAATATAAAAGTGTTCATCAGGTAGCACCCCCCTGCAGGCATCCAGATGAAGAGAAGAGGCTCTCTTTACCTCGAAAGTAATCAGGCTGGAAATTCGGCTTCCTCAGCTCCTCAGTTGAGCTGTTTGTGTTGCTTGTGTTGCTTGTTTGTCCCGAGTGCCTGCCGTGGTTGGCAGTGAGCTTGGGGGGGGCTGCCTCTAAAGTAATCAGGCTGGAAATTCAGCTTCCTCAGCACCTCAGGTGAGCTGCTTGTGTTGCTTGCGTTGCTTGTTTGTCCCGAGTGCCTGCCGCGGTTGGCAGTGAGCTTGGGGGGGGCTGCCTCGAAAGTAATCAGGCTGGAAATTCGGCTTCCTCAGCTCCTCAGGTGAGCTGCTTGTGTTGCTTGTTTGTCCCGAGTGCCTGCCGCAGTTGGCAGTGAGCTTGAGGGGGGGGGCTGCCTCGAAAGTAATCAGGCTGGAAATTCAGCTTCCTCAGCTCCTCAGGTGAGCTGCTTGTGTTGCTTATGTTGCTTGTTTGTCCCGAGTGCCTGCCACGGTTGGCAGTGAGCTTGGGGGGGGCTGCCTCAAAAGTAATCAGGCTGGAAATTCGGCTTCCTCAGCTCCTCAGGTGAGCTGCTGTTACAATGTATGTATTTATTCTTGCTTGTTTTTATTCTAAACTCTCAATAAAAATTTTCAATTACAAAAAAAAAGGAGGGTGTGTTGACCAGATTTATTATTGTACCTTGTAGATTTGCTAATGAGCTGTGATAGATGAATGTTACCCAGGGCATCGTGAACTGATCCTAACCCTGAACCTAGCCAATTATTATTGAAGTCACCACATAGTACCAAGTCTGTGGGTGGGAGGCTGGACCAGGATGTAATGAGGGGAATGAAGGATGAAGCGGGAGCACTAGGAGGGAAATAGATACACCCAATAAGTAGTTTCTTCACTTGCCCAAATACTATACTATAGATGGATTCTACTATGGAGGCATTGTTGGTGGGGGGCAGTTCAGACACTGTCAATGTGGAATGAGCATATATGAGCATGCCACCTCCACATTTAGAAGGCCGATTGTTCCTAAAAATGTTATAGCCAGGAATAGTAATCTCAAGGGAGAGTATGCCCAGTTTCAGCCAGGTCTTGGAGATGGCAAGCATATCAGGGTTATAATGGCTCGTCCAAGCTTCAAGCTCAGGATGTTTGGGTATCAGGCTGTGGACATTCATATGGACAATTTACAGACCTTTAGTATTGCTCCATGCAGGGGCAGGCAGGACAAAGGAGGGGCACGGGAGGCCAGGGTTAGTTTCAATATCCCCTGAGAGGAGAAGTTGAAAGGTTAATGGCAGAAAATGCAAAAGGAATTGGTAAGGCCTAAACCAAAGGGCCACAGGTAGGAGGCTGTGCAAGCAGAACTTAACAAAGCATAGAGGTAAGAGATTTCACACGTTGGGAGGAAGGAAGATGTAAATGCCATAAGTATGGACATACACAGTGAGTTGAAGAAGGAAAATCAAAACACTACACACAACATATTTATTTGTAAATTCTAACTTTAGTTTTCCTTTAAGAATAGCCATTTAGTCTCTAACAGGTGGCCTTAAATCCCAAATGTTTGAGGTGGGTATAAGAAACTGTTCAGGGGCTTTGTCGAAGAGCTAATGTTGGCAATAATTGGATGGCTAGCAGTGGAACCCACTCTTAGGATCATGGATACACCATGGTTGTAAATGTTCAATGACCATGGCCATTCATGGTTTATCCATGATTTTTGCAACTGCTATCCATGGACAACTACTCAGGTATATGGCCTAAGAACAGACCACAGATGACCATGGGCAATATAACAGACCATAGATGGCCTTGGTCAACATAGTTTGAGAATTATTCAAGTTTATTATAGTCATCCATTGTTTTCTATGTTTGTTAATTTCAGTTGTGTCCTTTGTTATAAAACACATTTCTACTTAGCTCATATAATTAAATTTTTTTCAACAACATTAACATTCTTGTGCTGGCCCAGTGGTGCTGAGTGTTGAGGTGCTGGACACCACACCTCACGCCATGCCGGCGACCCGGCTTCGGGAATGTGCCTGGGCCATTGGGGGTCAGCAGGGAGGGAGGGGATTGAGCATCTGGAGGACAGCTCTCCTCTCCCAGGAGGGAGGGGGGTACAGGCTTGGTGCTTGACTGGCCTCTGGTGGAAGCTGGAGGCACAGCAAGCATGTGGAGCAGATAGAGAGGGTTGGGGAGTGGTGGACGTCAGTGGAAATACCTTGATGTCAGATGCACACCACTCCCTAGGAAAGCAGGAAAAACACCCAGAGTGATGCCTGGAGATGGGCCCAGGCATCACGAGACCAGGACCGGAGAGGAGCTGCATGAGTCTGGCCAACACTTGGATGAAGGATGGGAGGTTTGGGGTAGACCTCCCACTCTACTCAAGGTGGGGGTAATCTGAGGGCTGATGGCAGGGTGGACTCATGAGGGGCTCACAGTTTCTGGGAGACCTGGCAGGCACGATGCCTTGGGAGTCCTTGAGGGAAAGTAGGCACTGCGGTGGAGGGGGGCATAAATAGAAATTATAAAAAACAAAACAAAAACAAAACAAACTTAATATTCTGCAATAAATGCACACATACTTTTGAAATAACTTGCTTTATTTACTTATTGATGCTGGTGTTCCTCTTTCTAATGGGGTCTGTTTTCATTCTTAACTGATAGAACGGCCTAATTACATAGAAATATAGAATTTTTCCCTGCCTACAGTATCTCCGCAGATCCCACTTGACCTCTGGCCCAGTCTCCCAACTCCCTTTCCTTAGGATTTACTTATGCCTATCCTATGCATTTAGAACCACACCATTGTTTTGGCCCCCACCACCTCTGCTGGAAGGCTGTTCCAGGGATCTACTACTCTTTCTGTGAAGATGTACTTCCTCACATCTCTCTTTAATCTACCCCCCCATCAACTTCATATCATGCCCCCTTGTTCTTGAGCACCTTTTTTTCTGAAAAATACTTCTCTCCTGCACCTTATTCACCCCATGGGGTATTTAAAGGTCCCTGTTATATTCCCCTCCCTCCTCTCTTCTAGGTTACACATAGTTAGGTCCTTAAGTCTCTCTTTGAAGGGCTTCTGATGCAAACCCTGCACCATTGTAGTTGTCCACCTCTGGACTGCCTCCACTCTGTCTATGTCCTTCTGGAGATGCAGTGTGCAGAACTGGACACAGTACTGTAGGGGGAGTCTCACCAATCTATACAGAGACAACAACACTTCCCTCTTTCCTGTTTGGTGGTTGTCAATACCACCCCATCCATTTTGTACCTTACCTCTGGGTTTCTGTGACCCAATTGCATTATTTTGCGCTTTCTTGCATTGAGAAGGGGACCTCAGTCCTTAGCGAGAAGTTTGAATGCTTCAGCAGCAAGCATTTAAACTAGTTGGGGGGGGAGGAGCCAGGAGGGACAGGAGGCTTAGTATCACCCCCTTGTGTGCACATGCAGGAAAATGAGTGGACACCAGGTACAGCTGATGCAGGAAGAGAGACAAGCAGAGGAAGCATGCAGAAAGGGAGGAGCAGAGAAGTCAAGACCACACAAGAAAGATAACTGGGGTGGGGGAAGAGGTGGAAGATCAAACACAGGAGCAGTGGAAAGATTGGCTGCAGAACATGGAAAGCAATGGTAACACATGCCCACAGCCTGTGAAATAAAATCCCAGACCTGGAGGCCTTGTTAGCAGATGCAGACCTGGACATAGCAGTGATAACAGAGACATGGTACACTGCTAATCATGGGTAGGACATTAGTGTGCCAGGTTATGCTCTGTTCAAGAGGGATAGGGAGGGAAAAAAAAGGTTGGGGAGTTGTCCTGTACATAAGAGAGGGTATAAGGGCTACAGATGTGCAGAGAAGACATGGGGAGGCCAATGCACTATGGGTCTCCCTTGAACCAGGCAATGGCACAACAATATGCACAGGGGTGATCTACAGACCTCCAGCACAGGGGGAAGAGGTGGGCAGAGAACTAGTGGAGGAAATTCTCGACATGGCATCAAAAGGTGAAGCCCTACTGCTGGGAGATTTCAATATGCCAGGCATGGATTGGACCACCCAGGCATCGGCTTCAGCCAGAAGCAGTGCCATTCTAGATTTCCTACAGGGAGCTGGTCTCAGGCAGTTGGTGACTGATTCCACCAGGGACAAGGCAATTCTGGACCTGGTACTGACCAAGAGTTACAGAAGTCTTGGTAGAAGGACATCTGGGTTCCAGTGACCACCACATATTGTGGTTTAGCATGGAGACAGGGACTCAGTCAAGGCACACACAGGTAAAGGTATTAGATTTCAGGAGAGTGGACTTCACTGAAATGTCTAGATGTATCAGAGTAACCCTGGGGCAGGGGGAGGTAAGAGGGGCGGCTGAGGAATAGTGGGGGACACTGAAAGGTGCCATAGTGGAAGTGATGAACCAATGTATCAAGTTGATGTCCAAAGAGAAGAGAAGAAAGAAGCCACTATGGTTTTCTAAAGAGGTGGCAGACAAAGTAAGGGCTAAAAAGGTGAGTTTTAAGAAGTATAAAGGAACCAAAAGGGAGGAAGACATGGAGGTGTACCTTGAGTGTTAGGAGTGCTAAGGTGTGGACTGAGGAAGGATTAGTGCAGACAGTGAAGAAAGGGGACAAGACATTCTATAGGTACATCAGTGAATGACGAAAAACCAGGGGAGAAATTGTAAGGCTCAAAGCAGAAATAGGAGAGTGTAAGGAGGAAGACCAAGGCAAGGCAGAAATACTGAATAAATACTTCTGTTTCATATTCACAAAGGAGGGGGAGGGTCAGAGACCACAGCTGGGCAGTAGAGGCAAAGGGGGGAGGTGGACACCAGTCCAATCACAGTGGAGAGAGTCCTTGAAGAGCTCACAAAACTGATGGCGGACAGGGCTATGGGACCAGGTGGCATACACCCAAGGATATTAAAGGAGCTGTGAAGTGAACTAGCAGCACCTCTGGTAGCCATGTTTATCAAGTCACTCAGCACAGGAGTGGTTCCAGAGGATTGGAAGAGGGCACATGTAGTCTCTCTGCACAACAGCGGCAGTAGGGAGGAGGCAGGGAACTACCGGCCAGTCAGCCTCATGGGGAAGATCATGGAGGCACTGCTGAAAGAAAGGATAGTGGTGCACCTGGAATCCAGTGAGGCCCAGGATCCAAGGCAACATGGATTCACAGGAGGAAGAGCATGTCAAATGAATCTTATACATAGACAGTGTCGGCAGATAAGGGCCTATGGCCCACCCAGTCTGCCCATTTAAGTTTGTAAGTTCAGTTTATGTTTTCCAGGAAGTCTGTTGCCCCTTACCCCTGACCTCCAGAATTCCTTTATGTCTATCCCATGCATTCTTAAATCCCGTGATTGTTTCAGCCCCCACCACTTCCTCTGGCAGGGTGTTCCACTTGTCCACCATCCGTTCTGTGAAGAAATTCTTCCTCACGTTTCCTCTGAATTGTCCTCCCTCCAATTATAGATTTTTTTGATTGGGTGATAAAGGAAGTAAATCAGGGAGTGGCAGTGGACATCGCCTATCTTGATTTTAGCAAGACCTTGGACACCGTTCCACATAGAAGGCTGGTAAACAAGATGGGTAGACTGGGCATGGGGCACAAGGTGACAAACTGGGTTAGAAACTAGCTGACTGACAGGAGGCAGAGGGTGGTAGTAAATGGCATCCAATCCGGGGAGAGGGAGGGTTACTAGTGGGGTGCCTTAGGGATCAGTCCTTGGGCCAGTACTGTTCAATGTCTTCATTAGTGACATTGCAGAAGGGATGGAAGGAAAGGTCTGCCTGTTTGCAGATGACACTAAGATCTACAACAGGGTAGATATACCAGAAGGGGTGGAGAAAATGAAGAGGAACCTAGGGAAGCTTGAAAGATGGTCTGCGGTGTGGCAACTGAGGTTCAATGCAAAAAAGTGCAAAATCATGCACTTGGGGAGAGGGAACCCTGGGAACCATAGGATAGGGGAGGTGCTGACAATCACCAGGGAAGAAAGTACCTGGGAGTTATCATTTCTGATTACCTCAAGGTGTTAAGGTAGAGCACAAAGGCTTCATGGAGTGCCAGTGGCATGCTGGTGTGCATAGGCAGAAGTAGGTGTTGATGCCATTGTATAGAACACTAGTGAGGCCTCACCTAGAGTACTGTGTGCTATTTTGGAGGTTACACCTGCACAATGACATTGACAGGGTGGAGGTAATCCACAGAAGGGTGACCAAGATGGTACGGGGCTTGCACCAGAAAACATATGAGCAGAGATTAAAGGACCTCAACATGTACTCACTGGCAGAAAGAAGGGACAGGGGGACATTATAGAAACTTTCTAGTACCTCAGGAGCATAAACAAGGTGCAGGGCGAAGACATCTTCCAATGTAGAAGGGGTACAAGAATGAGGGAGCATGATATGAAATGTTTAAACTCTCACTTTTGTAAAGCTATTACTATGGGTAATGATATGGATAACCATATAGTTTCAGATAGCCAAAATACCAATAACATTGACATTCCATTGCATACCATAAAAACTAAACTAAATGAAATAAAGAAAGGTTCCTCTGCAGGCCCAGAAGGCATTTCTGGTAATTTATTCTCGGTTATGAAAGATCATCTGTGTATTCCCCTTAAAATTCTCTACGACAAATGCCTTACTACAGGAGTGCTATCAAATGATGGAAACAAGCGAATGTGATTGCACTGTTTAAAAAAGGTGCTAAGAGCTCCCCTGACAACTATCATCCCATTAGCTTAACCACTATTTTTTGTAAAATATTGCAATGGATTATTAAGGATGAACTCAGTTTAGTTGTGTCAGGTTTAGATCAATCACAGCATGGATTTACAAATGGGTGATCCTGCACAACAAACTTGGTTAGTTTTTATGATTTCATTAGTGAAATTATAGACAAGGGAAACTCGTGTGATGTTATATTATTAGACTTTAAAAAAGCCTTTGATTCTGCACCTCACTGGGCATTAATTCAAAAGTTACAGCTTTATAACATCAACCAGGTACAGTATATGTCAAGCGGATTTCAAATTGGCTATCTGATAGGAAACAAAGAGTGATAATAGATGGTCATACATTAGCCTGGCAAAAGGTTGAAAGTGGTGTTCTGCAGGGATCTGTTCTGGCCCCTTTGATTTTCTAGATTTTTATATCTGACTCATCCAATGATATCTATAGTAAAATTACAAAATATGCAGATGATTACAAACTTGCCAATGTCTGTATGAATTTAGATGACCATAATATTTTTCAAGACGACTTGAACAAACTGGAAGCTTGGTCCCTGAAACGGAATTTGCGCTTCAATAAATCCAAATGTTGTGTCATACATTTTGGTAAAAATAATTAAAAAAAACAATATTATCTTTATAAAAATGTATTAACCAATAAATTGTGTGAAAAAGATCTGAGGACTATCGTTGATTCAGATCTTAAGTTTGACGTCCATATTACTAACATTATTAATAAAGCAAACAAAATATGGTGGGCAATTCATCATAATATTTCATCAAGAAACCCAGATATTTTGCTGCTTTTGTATAGGTAAGGCCAATTTTTGATTTTGTCTCACAACTCTGGAGTCCGTTTAAAAGGAAGGATATACTTAGAGTCGAGAGAATTTAAAGAAGAATTACAAAATCCATGGTATTTAATAAATCTCTTACCTATGAGGAAAGATTATCCAAATTTAATCTGATGTCACTGGAGGAAAGGAGACTTAGAGGTGATCACCTATTTACATGGGATGTTATCCATGATCAGAATCTTTTAGTAGAATGTGGCCTAGATCTTAAGCAGGTATGCATAAATACTAGATGCCACCCATTGCAACTTACAAGAAATAAATAAAATTCTAAGAAAAGAGCGTATTATTTCTCTCAAAGTGTTGTTAGACCTTGGAATATGTTGCCATTGAATTTAATTATTAGTGACAATAAGACCATTTTCAAGAACAGTCTGGACAGTTACATGAGTTCAGAAAAACAACTGAAATACTATATGTAAGCTACGAAGCTTCATGGGTTTCATCGCCTTTTACTTCTACCAGTTCTTAGTAGTATAAGTCTTAGTAGTATGAAATTGGAAGAGGGTAGATTGAAAGGAACTGAGAAAGTTTTTTTCATGGAGAGGGTGGTGGACACATGGAATGGTCCGCCACAGGAAGTGGTGGGAGCAGCCACATTGGGGGGTTTAAACATACTTGGGACAGGCACAAGGGAACCTTGAGGTGGGAGGGAGTGATAAAAAGCCTCTGACCAGATAGGGTCAGCAGCTGCATAGAAGTATAGGGCTTATGGGTAGACTGGATGGGCCTAGCAGTCCTTATCTGCCCACATTTGCCATGTTTCGATGAAACCCAGCTCATATACCTTTAACAGCTCCTCAAGTTTTCTCAGGTCTCTGTTCCTCCTTTTCATCCTCCCTGGACTGTCCACCCTATTACAGATTTTGGTGTCATCCACAAAGAGGCAGACCTTCCCTTTCAGCTACTCTGCAGTGTCACCTGTAAACACATTAAACAGGATCAGTTCTGGTCGCACTCCCTTCTTTGGAGTGAACTCCATTTACTATCACCCGCCACCACCTATTCCCTAACCAATTTCTTACCCAGTTAACACTTTTGGACCCATTCCTAAGCTACCCAGCTTGCTTACTAGCCCCCTATGTGGAATGATGTTGAAAGCCTTGCTGAAACCTAGGTAGGCTACATCCACTGCTCCACCCTGATCTCATTCCTTGGTCACCCAGGCAAAGACATCTAACAGATTTGTTTGACATGCCCCCCCCATATGAATCCATGCACTGCCTCAGGTCTTTTAACCCATTGGATTCAAGTTATTTCACAATCCTTTCCTTTAGCAGTGATTCCATTAACCTTCCCACCACTGATGCCAGGCTGACTGGCCTATAATTGCTAGCCTCTTCCCTGCTTCCTCTTTTGTGAAGTGATACTACTGTACATCCTCTCTCCTCCAGTCCTCTGGAACCACTCCTGTTTCCAATGAGCTGTTAAGTAGGACTGTCAGAGGTGCAACTAGAACCTCCCTGAGCTCCCTCAAGCTCTTGGGTGCACCCTGTCTGCCCCCATTTCTTTCTCCACTTTCAGATTAATGAGTCCCTTCAGGATGCTGTTCTCCAAAAATGGAGTAGTATCTACCTCCCTCCCTTCAATGCTCCTGTTACTTTTTTTGTGCCCCCCCCTTCTCCTTCTTTTGTGAACACACTGAACAAAAGTATTTGTTCAAGATGCCTGCCTTTTCCTACCCCCCGTCGCTCTGCCTACTTTCCTCTGTTTCCCTTGATATGGTGTACCTCCCTATCCTCCTCCTTCTGCTTGCTATTTATACCACCGTAAAATAAAACTCTTTAAAGACGTGATCAGTTTACCACCATAAAATGAAACTCTTCAGATATTATCAGTTTTCATATTAATTTGTATTACACACAAGTAATTCATATTGAGGGTGTTGCTAGCCACTTGCAAGATGGCAGCTTAAGTTACTAGCAGGGCTCAGCCTAGTGAATATCTCTCCTCATTGGTTCATTACTCTAGCATTTCCTCCTCCTGTCTACTGGTACTGGGTAGCCCTTGCCTGATTTTTGAATTTTGTGAGTGTCCCAGACATTGTGATACTGCAGCATCTCCTATGCTCTCTCCTTCGTCACACTGGTAGCCAAAAGGGAAAGGCCTCATGCTCTGTTTGCACTTCATCCTTCAGAACTTAAAGCATCAGACATGTAGACTGTAGACATGACTTCTCCTTGGAAAATGCCGCTGAATGTGACCAAAATGATGATGTTGTTACAGTGCATATTGCAGGGTATTGCCGACATACAGCAGTTGGCAGCTCAGATGAACAAAGACCTCTCAGATCTGAGCCAGCAGGTGGTGAGACAGGAGCTGTGTATCCAGCAGACTGGCGAACAGGACAATGTACTACATCTGTTAGCACCCTTTGCAAACTGTGTGAGAGGCCTTTCGGCACCATGCAATTCTGTTTAAAGTTGAAACAGCATAACATACTGTGGTGATTTGCATATGCAGCCCATGATGCTTTGCATTATGTGGGCATGTGTGATTTTGTATTTCAATGTACTATGCAGCAGACACAGAGAACAAGACTGGGCCATCAAGTACCTCCTGATAAAGGCAGATTAAAAATGTCATCAGGAGCCACAACCTGTGACTGGTAAGCCTTCCAGAGGGAGCCAAGGGCAAGGACATTGTTCCCTTTCTGTATGAATTGATTCCCACCAGACTCAATGCTCCAGCTGCCTTCTATTGGAGATTGAGAAGGCACATAACTCCCTTGCCCCGACCTAAACCTGGTGATCGCTGTCATTCAATTTTGCTAAAGCTGTTTCACTATCCTATAAAAGAAAATATCCTCTGCTTGGTCCAGGAGTATGGCTTATTTACTTTGGAAGGCCACCATCTATCTTTCTATCACAACTTCTCCCCAGAGCTCTCCTATTGCAGAAGGGTGTATGTATGCATTTAACTAAATGGATGCTTTCCCATTTTGGAGCTGCTACTGCCCTCCACTACCCTGCTCAGCTTCCGGTCCGGGTGAATTGGGTGACCTATCAATTTGCTGTGCCTAAGGCAGTTGATGACTTTATTACAAGACAATAGCCAAGCTACAAGTTCCCTTCCTCACCCTATGCCTCATCTCCTCATAACCCTGTTGCTTCTGCTATGGATGTTTTTGCTTCAGCTATTGTCAGCCTGGACAGTCGCTCCATGCGTGTTCCAGAGAAAAATGCACAATGGGTCCAGAAAAGAAGGAGATGCAGGAGGAAAATGTATAAGGTGGAGGTTTGTCTGGTTACTGTTCAAGCTGGCCATCGATTGGAAATCTGTAGTCCTGTACCCTGGGAGTTGCCTACAGGCCCCGCAGTGGTGACATCTCTGCCTACTCAGAATCGCTTTGAGCCTCTGTAACAAGCATTGCCACCAGCTTCATCCTCCAGTGCCCTCCAGCCAGCAATGGGTCCAGTGCAACCTGTGGACCCTCCTCTGCAATCAGTATCGTAGACAGTCTCTGAAGTGAAATCATGGGCTGACAGGGAAGCCACTCCATTGGCACCATCTCCAGTCTACCTGCCACAGTTACCACTTCCTATGGCCCCCAGACAGCAGTGCTCCCCTCAGAAAAATGTGGGATGACTTTTTTGCTTGTAAGTCCTGTTTGTGACTGCCTGCCCTCTGTGCCCTTGTTGTTTTACCATCTAGCATCATGCCCACCTCACCTCTTCAATTAACTTTGATCCACCTACTGACTGTGTTCTGTATATTCTGTCTAGGACTGAGAGGGAGGTAAGGGGCTTTGGCGGAATGACCTGAGTGGATGGTGGATTGTGACCTGTGATGTATGATTCTTTTCCTCCCCCCTCCTTTCCTGCAGTGCAATGCACCTTGGTCCTACTGGTGGACTGGTGGGACAGCCCTACTCCTATTTGATGTATTGGCAGGACAGTGAGTCATTGCTGCTTTCATGGATCCTGCATCTCTCCCACTTCTCCTACACTCTTCCTGCTGTTGTAACCCATTCCTTTCTGTTACAGTGGTCTGGGAGGTGCCACAGCTTTCATCCCAGTTACTTCCACTGGTTGCTTCTCTTATCTCACCCACTTGCCTCCTGTAGACTCATGTGGCATACATGCTCATGCCCTGGTGTCGGTCCAATGGATGTGATACTTTCTCTCCCTTCTGCCGTCTCAACTCAATTTGATGATACCTGGTTTGGAGGTGTTCTGCTGAAATTGTCCAGCTGTTAGGCAGAGGGGGTGGTAAAAGCTCCTTCCAGAACTGGAACCCTGCTTCCTCAGTGACTCCTTGCTCACCTCCATCCTCACCAAAACTCTTGTTGATCACACAAAAGTGACACAAGGTTTGCAGAATAACTGCACTCAGAATTGTACATAGTGATCTAGCAAAGGTATGCAGTAACCTCGGTAGACACTGCTGCACAGTGCAGAGCCCAGTGTATTCTTGTACCCAAGGTGAGTGTATATCAGAAGCCAATCAACCCAAGTGACTAGGTTTGCAGAATAACTCCACTCACAAATGTACATGGTGATGGAGCCATAGTATGTGCTTACAAGGATATACAGCAGGACACATGGCAGAGCAAAGTGTGTTCACATAACCCAGCCATGAAGTAGAGCCAAGTGTATTCAGTGAACAAAGGATAGTGTATGTTAGAGTCTGATCACACAAAGATAT
Organism: Neoceratodus forsteri; assembly: GCA_016271365.2. Classification (NCBI taxonomy): domain Eukaryota; kingdom Metazoa; phylum Chordata; order Ceratodontiformes; family Ceratodontidae; genus Neoceratodus; species Neoceratodus forsteri. The sequence goes on from JADMNL010000022.1 coordinate 185,726,506, forward strand.
ACATGGTTTGCAGAATAAGTACATTCACATTTGTATAGACTGATAGAACCATGGCATGCACTTTCTTGGGTATGCATTGAGGCATGAGGCAGAGCCAAGTGTAGTCATGTAACCTAGATAATAGTATAGCAGAAGCTGAGCATAAAATGTAAGAAAAGGTTTGCAAAATAATTGCAGCCATATTTGTACATAATGATGGAACCATGGTATGCACTTTCCTTTGTGTGCACTGAGACATGAGGCAGAACCAAGTGCGTTCAGGTACCCTAGGTGAGCATATAGCAGAGGTCAACCACAGAAAAGTGACACAAGGTTTGCAGAAAAGCTGCAGAACCAATTGTGCCTTGTGATGCAGCTATGGTATGCACTTGCCAGGGTATGCAGTCGGGCATGAGGCAGAGCCAAGCATCTTTGTGTAACCAAGGTGAGCACAGGTGAGGAGAGGTGGTGAGATTACCTCTGAGGACTAATTTCTTATAATAATTCTGCTGTATTGGTTGCTGGAGTGAGAGTGTAGCAACCTTGACTTGAAATGTGTGGCCTGGGTGGGGGTGAGAGCCCCATCCATTTCTAACTTCACTGGAAGTTCTGGCAGGCTTTATATTAGTCGTAGACATTGATTGCTCACTACTATGAATTTGGACCCTGAAGTATCCTCAGTGCTTGGGTTTTTTTGTTAAGCGGGGGTGGGAAGGGTTATTTGTGGTTTTGAGTTTGCTTATTGTGGTGGAAAAAAAGAAATGTGGTAGCCATGTTAGTTCAGTCAACAATGTAGAGAAAAAAACAACAACTATGTTGCTGGTGATACCTTTTATTCGACTAACAACATTTTTTCTGAGACTAGCTTTTGAGAAATAAAATTCCCTTATTCAGGTCAGAGTGAAAACAGCTGAATAGCATGAGAGATATAGGGGTTGGATGTGGATTCAAGACATAGACTAGCAGTTTGCACATCAAAGCATTACAGTCAATTCACATTCCTTACAAACAGGAAGACTCTAATTGCCATTAGAGTGTGTCTGTTGAAGAGCTCAACTTATAAGATCAAAGGGCAACTTTCGGACAACAGCTACTACAGGAAGCTGACCTCAGACTCCACAAAGACATTCATTAAAGAATTAAAACAATTAGTTAGCACATTTCTAGAACATATGCATAATAAACTGGAAAATCTGATACCAACAAGGCCAACACTAGGAACCCTCTACATGTTATCCAAAATTCACAAATTTGGAAACCCTGGCAGACCAATTATATCAGGAATTGGTACATTAACAGAGGGGATTTCTGGACTCATAGAAGGTATACTCAAACCACAGTGTGAAACACAAACAGCTTCATACAGGATACAACATACTTTTTAAACAAACTGCACAATATTGACCAGTTACCACCTGACACTGTTTTGGTCACAATGGATGTTTAATCCTTATACAGCAACATCCCTTACAGAGATGGCGTAATGGCATGCTATGAATACCTGCAAAATGCAACCACAGAAAGCAAATATCCACCAGAAATTATAGCCAAACTTATGGAATACATCCTTACACAAAATTATTTCAGCTTCAACACTGATATTTACCTTCAAAATATGGGGATGGCTATGGGCACCAGGATGGCACCACAGTATGCCAACCTCTTCATGGCAGATCTAGAATAAAAATTCCTTAGTACACAACATCATAAGCCATTAAAATATTATCTATATATTGATGATATCTTTATGATGTGGACAGCAGGAGAGGAAAACTTAAAACAATTTTTTGACAGCTTCAATAAATTCTATCCTTCCATAAAATTCCAAATAATTACTCAAAGTGTGTACATTTCCTGGATTCCACAGTCACACCAAACAAATGGAACACTGCAAACATCTGTGTACAAAAAACCCTTGACAGACGCAGTTACCGTCACGACTTGAGCTACCATCCCTCATACACCAAAACATCCATTATACACAGCCAGGCCATCCGGTACCATCGCATTTGTTCAAACCAAGAGGACAGGGACCGACATCTTAGTACACTAAAAGAATCTTTCAGGTAGAAGGGATATAAAACCAGCACCATTGACAGGAATATCCATTCTACACTCTGTAAGTCTAGAAAAGAACTACTAAGGTACAAGCCACTAAGAACACCTGAACGCACACCTCTGGGTGTAGCCTACAATCCAGAACTGGAAAAATTATGGAAAATAATTAAATATCTATAGCCACTACTGTCTGAAGATGAGACTTTAAAAAACATATTTCCCACTGCACCAGTGCTTGCCTTCTGCCAATCACAAAACCTGAAGCAGAAACTGGTGCAAAGCAAACTTCCCACAGAGCTCCTGCTAAGCGACAAAGGTACAAAACCACGCAAAGCACCACGCTGCAAACTGTGTACACATATCTCTCCTGAGACATGCATTATTCATAATGGAAAAACATTTCAAATCCAAAACTCATATTCCTGTTCTTTTAGCAGCATAGTATACAATGTAGAAAATGTGAGGAAGGCTGCTATATTGGTGAAACTGGAAAGGAACTCAAAACAAGAGTGAATCACCACAGATTCACAGTTACCCACAAAAATGAAAACACACCAGTAGGGGAACATTTCTCAAGACCAGATTACTCCGTTAGTGATTTTACTGTCAGAGTGTTAAACGGTAATATCAAAAACAGTCAGAAATAGCAAATATTTGAACTAAAAATTATACAATTTTTTGACACTAAAGAAAAAGGACTTAATGAAGATGTTGGTTTTTTAGCACATTACCAGTGATTATGCTTAAAACAGTGCTTCAGAGTTCCTCCTTGAACCATCACATCAGCACCCTCTGGTTCTTTTAAGAGGTACCTTCTAAAGACAATGGGATTTTTTACAAATGTTTATTGATGGTCCAGACTAAAATGCAGCTGCCCTTTGATCTTGAAAGTTGAGCTATTCCACAGATGCACTCCAATGACAATTAGAGTCTTCCTGTTTGTAAGGAATGTGAAGTGACTGTAATGCTTTGATGTGTAAACTGCTAGTCTATGTCTTGAATCCACATCTAACTTCTATATCTGTCATGCTATTCAGCTGTTTTCACTATGACCTGAAGAAGGGAGTTATGAACATACGAACATACAAAAATGCCAGCAGATACAGTCCTCGCAGTCTATCGAGTCTGCTCGATTGCGCAGCTAGCTCCTCACCTTGCAGCTGTCCCAACCCCTGCCCCTTCATAATTATCCCCATCTCACTCTGTCCCATCCTCTCATAAAGCCATCTACCATCCTACAGGCTACTATCTCCTCAGGCAGAGTATTCCACCTGCCCACCACCCTCTCTATGAAATACTATCTTCTGACATCCCTCCTAAATCCTCCCCCCTCCAATCTCAGTTGGTGCCCCCTCGTGATCCTCCCCCTTCTGATCTGGAAAATCCCTTCTGTATTAGTTTTTATCCCCTATAGATATTTAAATGTTTCGATCATGTTCCTCCACCCCTCCTCTCCACCAGGGAATACATGTTTAGTTCGCCCAACCTCTCCTCATAGGAGCATCCCACTAATCCATGGATCATCTTCATCACCCTACACTGTACACCCTCCAGCAATCTGATGTCCTTCTTCAGAAATGGACACCAGAACTGCACGCAGTATTCCAGGTGCAGCCTGACCAGCGACCTGTAGAGGAGCAGGATCACTACCCTATTTCTAGAGGAGATTCCCCTCACTATGCACCCCATCAATTTGTTGGCTTTTGCTGCCACCTTTCTGCACTGAGCTGAGTTGTTCATACTCCCCATTATAAGCACCCCTAGATCCTTCTCCTCCTCGGTGCATTCCAGCTGTACCCACCAGCTGATAGCTCCTCCTCTGGTTCTTATCCCCGAAGTGCAATACCTTGCACTTTTTGGAGTTAAACCGCAACTGCCATGCCTCCATCCACTCCTGTAGTTTGGTCAGATCCTCCTGCACCCCCTCCACCCTTCAATGTTATCCACCACTGCTTCCATCTTTGTGTCATCCGTGAAGAGACTGATCCTGCTCCAGACCCCATGGGGGATATCAGCAATGAAAATCCCGAACAACACCAACCCCAACACTGAACCCTGCAGCACCCTGCTTGTCACATCCCTTGGTGTTGAGAGTTACCTCCCCACCACCACCATCCTTTGCTGCCTACCTTTCAGCTAATTGGTGATCGAGTTTACCATCTTTGTTCCCACCCCTATATATTCCAGTTTTCCCCCAGCCTTCCAGGTGGTGTGGAATCAAAACCCTTGCTAAAATCCAAATACAGGACATCCACTGCATGGCCTTTGTCCAGTTCCCTTGTCACCCAGTCATAGTACTCAATCAGGTTTGTCTGGCAGGATCTTCCTGAGAGAAACCCGTGCTGCTGACTGTCCTGGAGAGCATTGTTCTCCAGAAAGGTCACCAGCCTCTCCTTTAGGATCCTCTCCATCAGTTTACCCACAATTGATGTGAGGCTCACTGGTCAGTAGTTGCTTGGTTCATCCTTGGGTCCACCCTTGTGAATGGGTATCACATGGGCCATCCTCCAATCCAGTGGCATGCATCCTGTGTCCAAGGAGGTGTTGAACAGGTCAGCCAATGGTCCCACCAGGATCTCAGCTAGTTCCCTAAGCACCCTAGGGTGAATGCCGTCTGAGTTTGAAAGAGTTTTATCTCTTGAAAGCTAGTCTCAGAAATAATTTTGTTAGTCCAATAAAAGGCATCACCCACAACATATTTGTGTTTTTTTTTCCTGTACCTTATTGTGGTGCGAGGTGGGACCTGTTTTATTTTATTTCATTTTCAGTTTATAATTAATTTAATTGTTTAGTTATTATTATAGTTTTGTTATAGTTGTTGGATTGCTGCTATGGATGGCTGTTTAATATGTGCTGGAAGACTGCTCTCCCGGTCAGGTGCTTCTCCCCCTCAAAGCTTCGGAGCCTCTGACCCTTTAATTGTCCACCACTCTGCCTGTCAACATCTATGGGTTTTGCCAGGCTTTGGGGATTGTAGGAAGGAGATGTAGAAGGGCCCTTGATCTTGGGGGCAGTGGAGCTGGGTGACCGGATTGAGTTTGTAGGGACTAGAAGATGTCCTTGGACAAAATGGATACTGGAAAGGGGTCCTCCCTGTTTGGTACCCATACCCAAGGGCTCCACTATGAGTGGGCAGATGACACAGCAGGCCTCGGAGTCTCATCCTATTCGGGCGGTGTTGTGCAATGCCAGGTCCATCAAAAACAAGACAGCAGTGTTTGCTGATCTTTTTGGATCATCAGACCTGGCATACATCACCGAGACCTGGCTGGATGAAAATACTGGCCCAGTTCTTGAGTCAGCTATTCTAGTTGGGTTCTCAGTGATACACACTGCCTGAGGCTGGATCATAGGGGCAGAGGTGTAGCCATTTGTTTTAGAACAGAATTGGAACTTGTAGATGTACCAGTTGGGGAGACCCGGTCCTTTGAGTGTATTGTGGGTACAGGTGTAGGGTACAGGTTATTCTCATCTACCATCCACCCGGGGGGGTGAGATGCAATTTCTGCAGGAAGTCTCGGACTTTATCATCAACATTTATTTATTTATTCATTTTTTTATTTATTGAGAACTAGGGTTAAAAACTTTGAGCTGGGAGCTCATTTACAAAGGTTCCGCGTCAGTGGGAGGGAAGACAGTATTAAAAAGGATTATACAACAGAGACAATAATTACAGCGGTTTATACAAGCAGGTATATACATAACAATAGAGGGTACGATACCCTCGGTTTGCGTATATAGTAAGTTAATGGAGAGAATAGTTGGAGGTAGGCAAAAAGGAGTTTGAGAGGGGCTAAGGTGGCAGTAGGTGGGGGAGGGTGGTGAGGTGAGAAAGAGAGTGGCAGCAGTCATAGACATTATCAAGGGAGAGGGTGTGAGGTGAGTGGGGGGGTGGAAGGTGGCGAGTGGCCAAGCCAGAACAGCGAGTCACTAGGTGGCAGGGCAGTAGGGGAGGGAGGGAGGGTGTAGGGGAGGGTAGAGGTGGAAAGGGACCATGCCAATGCAAGAAGCAGCTATGAGGCAGGGCAGAGTCTACTGGCAAAGGGGAATAGTGGAAGCAGTCATAGGTGCTGGATGCGGAAAGATGTTGGCGTAGCAGTATCTTGAAAGGGCTCAGAGTAGGTTGGTTGGAGGTGTCCCAGCTGAGGGCATTACACCAGAGGGGTGCTCTGTAGGCAGAGGAGTGTTGACCCTGCATCGTTCAAAGATGAATAACATGGAAGAGGTGAGTGCTGGCACTTCTTGTCCATTGAGAGTTGCTGCTGTGTGTATGAAGTAGGTTAGCTGTGCCATGGGGAAGGATACCAAGTAGAGCCTTTTTGGCCAGCAAACAGGTTTGATAGTGTAACCTCCCACTGAGTTGGAGCCAGCCCATTTGAGAATAGAGGTCACAGGTATGGGTGAGACGTTCAGACCCTGTGAGCAGTCTGCAGGCCTTGTTCAGTGCAACCGATATTCTGCAGAGGGTGGTGTGGCAAGCAGCACCATAGATAACCAAACCATAGTCTATGGTGTTGGAGTCCCCCAGATTGATGATTCTGGGTGACTTCAATGCCTGGGTCGATGACAAACTCTCTCAATTTGGTCAGGACTTCCTCCAACTTATGAATTAATTGGGCTTCACACAGGTGATTACCTCTGTGACCCATACATTTTGGTCACTCATTGGACCTGGTCTTTCTGCTGGGTTTGGAGACCTCTGACTTGGTGGTGGAACCAGTAGGATGGTCTGACCATCATACTATAAGGTTAAATTTCCAGGCACCCCCTATAGGCCTGCCCCTATGGAGATGGTCTGGTACCGTCCTTTAAGCGGTTTGACCTCAAACGGCCTGATGGTGGTGCTGGATCTATTAGGATTTCTGAGTGCATGCATGGGTCCAGACAACCTGCTCCAGGCCTATAATAAGGCTGTGGTGACAGTGTTGGATTCCATAGCTCCTGTCCGAGTTCGCCCCCTCACCCTTTGCCCTCAGTCCCCTTAGTTCGATTGGACCTTGAGGGAGATGAGGAGAGAGGGGCGAAGGATGGAATGTTGCTCGTGGAAAGCTGGCCTAGATGACAACGGACTTAGATTGATGGCTCATTATAAAGATTATCAATCAGCTATCTCCTATAAGAAGACAGAGTTCCCATCCAGGGAGATTGCCGCAACACAGAACTGACCAGCTTAACTCTTCCAAACTGTGGACAGACTGTGCAATCCAACCTGTCTGCAGTCTCAGACAGCATTGTCACAGGAGAAGTGATGAGTTTACTCGCTTCTTTGCAGATAAGGTTACCGACATCGGGTCTGAGATCTGCATAGCTCATTCCAGTGGGTGCGGCGATGGTCGGTGGGTGGTTGCAGTGCCTTGGTCTGGTTGGTCGGACTTTGACAGGTTGGCGATTGTGGCTGTTGTGAGGATCATCCAGCGTATGTGGCTGACCTGCTGTAGTCTGGACCCAGGCCCAACTTGCCTCCTTGTGGTGTGCATTGAGGTTATTGACCTGATCCTGGTTGAGATAGTCTGGTGTTCATTAGAGACAGGTGAGTTTCCTGACTCCCTGAAGGAGGCGGTGGTGATACCCCTCCTTAAGTAATCCTCTCTCGACCTGGACTGTCTTGCCAACTACAGGCCTATCTCTAACCTTCCCTTTGTGGGTAAGGTTATTGAGGAAGTGGTTGTGCTGCAACTAGAGGATCACCTTACCATCCATGGCATCTATGATCCTCTCCAGTCAGGATTTCGGAAGAGGCATAGCACCGAGACTGCTCTAGTGCGGGTGCTCAATGATCTTCTTATAGTGAGAGATTGGAGGAACCATTCTATCTTGGTTCTTCTTGATCTCTCTGCGGCATTTAACGCTGTGGAGCATGAAGTGCTATTTGAGCACCTGCAGCTGATCTGTGGACTGTCAGGTACAGTCCTCAGATGGTTCCATTCTTTCCTCACTAGTAGGTTTCAAAGAGTAGTGTCGGGGATTTATTCCTTTGACATATTCTCCTTGCCATGTGGGGTTCTGCAGGAATCTGTTTTGTCACCCATGTTGTTTGTGGTGTATATGCTGCCGTTGGGAGACATTGTAAGGCGGTATGTGCTGAGTTTTCACCGTTATGCAGCTGATACTCAACTATACATGTCCTTTGTGCTTGAGCAGAATGGAGTGGTCTCAATGATTAACAACTGCCTCGCTGAGATCCAAGACTGGATAAATGCCAACTGGTTGAAGCTGAATCTTGACAAGATTGAGGTATTGGTCATGGACCTGGGTTGTTGGGTAGAGGAGCATTCTGCTGGGTGATCGTCTGGGTTTTTGCTTTAGGGTAGCCAGCAGATGACCTCTAAACGGGTGCAAAATCTGGGCATTCTTTTTAATGAGGGGCTGACACTTAAATCTCAGGTGTCATCCATTGTCAAGACCTCTTTTTATCATTTGAGTAATATCACCTGGATTAAGCACCTGGTTCCGCCTGATGACCTTCCAACATTGGTCCATGCCTTTGTTACCTCCCACCTTGACTATTGCAATGCCCTTTACCTAGGGCTACTGGGGGTTGATATCTGCCACCTGAAGCTGGTGCAGAATATGACAGCCAGGCTATTGAATGGGCTTTCTCAATCTAGCCATGTCACACCTGTGGTGTGCGGACTGCACTGGCTGCCACTTTAGCGGTGGATCACCTTCCTGGTCAGTTTGCTGACCTATAAAGCCCTACATGGACAGGGGCCGCATTATCTGCAAAAGCTTCTTCATCCTTACTGTCCCCTCTGACCACTCTGCTCCGTTGATGAGGGATTGCTAGAAGTTCCCAGGGTTTGGCTAAAGACAACTGGGACCTGGGCATTTGCGTTTGTGGCCACTGCCCTGTGGAACTCTACCTTGTCGGATAAGTGAGTGCCTGACTGTGGAGAGCTTCAAATCAGTACTAAAAATTCATTTATTTAATCTTGCCTTTCAGTATAATTGCTGAATCGCTGAATTGTTGTTATTAGCTATTTTTTAATTATTTATGGATTTTTAATCTGTTTCAGCAATTGTAAAAGTGCTCTGATACTTGTGAATAGCACTTGTTATAAATAAATATATTGCTTGAGTGATTGATTGATATAGCGAAGCTTACCAGGATGAAACCCAATTCTGCAATAATCTGCAACAGAGTTACTGCAGGAAACAATGCAATTTCAAGAGGAGTTAATCCCTTTTATCATGCAGGAAACTGTGATACTGTGCTTCATCCTAGTGAGCTTCATTGTACATCAGAGGCCAATCACATAAAGTGACAGAAGACTTTTCAGAATAACTACACTCACAATTGTACATAGTGATGAAGCAAAGGTATGCAGGTATCTGGGTAGACACTGAGGCACAAGGCAGAGTAAAGTGCTCATTAACACAGATTAGTGTATATCAGAGGCTGATGTCACAAAGTGAGACTTAAATTTGTAGCATAAGTGCAGTCTCAATTGTACATTCTGAACAAGCAATGGTATGCATTTTCCTGGGTATGTGCTAAAGCATGAGGCAGAGACAAGTGTGTTCATGTAACCAAGGTGGGTATATACCACAGGCCTATCACACAAATGTGACACAAGGTTTGCAGAATAACTGCACTCAAAATTGTGCATTGTGAAACAGCCATGGTATGCTCTTTCCCAGGCATGCAGTAACGCACAAGCAGCTTGTTTCCAGATGTGCCCTGTAGAGGGCTATGGAGTATAGTACAATAGGAAAAAAATAAATAGTAATTAACAGCATTATAAAAATAATAGTCATATACAGCAATACTGTACTTCAAAGGAACAAACTTATAAATGTTGCAAATATACATATTTACAGAAATTATGTCTGTGAGATCCTTATTGGCAGCAGTTTACTAGTGGAACTGCATTTTGTGTAACACCGCTGTCTTTGTTGCTCTGATGACATCTTCCTCCAGCACTTTTGATGGAAAACAGGAGGAGAAACACAATGATAACTTCTGAGGGCTGTAATTTTTTACTTACAAACCAGATTTGGACAGAAATAGGACTGCTGGCAACCAGAGGAGGCACACAACACTTACACATAAAGAGTTAGAAAATATTGCTGTGAAAATTGTGTGCTCTGGTGTCCCTGTTCACAGAGTCACTCAATACAGGTGTTGTTCCAGAGGACTGGAGGACGGTGCATGTAGTCACACTGCACAAAAGCAGCAGTAGGGAGGAGGCGGGGAACTACACACCAGTCATCCTCACATCAGTGGTGGGAAAGATCATGGAGACACTGCTGTAGAAGTATAATGGCGCATATGGAATCCAGAGGTGCTCAAGATCTGAGGCAGGGGTCAACCATAACTTTTTTTTTGCACTTGCCAGCCGGGCTAGTGAACCAGAGATTGCAGTAGCCCGTAGAAGTTTGCACTATCCCGCAGTCAGTATGGTTAACAATGATTTGTCAAACAAAAGGCAAATAAAATTGTATATGTCCTGCCAATAGTCTGGACATCTACCAACTGAATTTGCACTGTGCCTTTAACTGCAAACCTCACATACACTATCTCAGCTTCTGTGACTGAAGAGTCAGTGTTTCTGTCACTGATGACTGAAATTAACTTTGTTCCCATTATTTTTTTCTCATAGTGCCAGCTGGGTTACTGACTTCTTTTATATATTTCCACATTTTCAAATTTATAGTTAATACAGTTGTGTTGTGAAAAGTTTGTGTGTCTTTTTCTTCTCTTTTTCCACCCTGGCCACATATCCCAGAAATGCATGATTGTCCCAGTTCTATTAAAACATATTCACCAAAAAAAAGTAAGGATAACTTCAACAGCATCAACCCATACAGTTATTTATTTATTTTTATTCTTTGGCAACCAGATAACCCCCATTGGGCACAAGACCCAACTTCAGGGATGGCCCAAGAACACAGGGAGGTTAACTGCTTGCTTAGGGTCACACATAGAAACATAGAAACATAGAATTTGATGGCAGATAAGGACCGCTTGGCCCACCTAGTCTGCACATTTCCCTACCTAACAGATAAGCTGCAGATCCTAGTTAACCAACAGCCTACTTCCTCTTACCCCCCACTAGAATTGCCTTATGTCTGTCCCATGCATTCTTGAATTCCTCCACTATTTTTGACTCTACAACCTCCTCAGAAAGGTTGTTCCATGTATCCACAACCCTCTCTGTGAAGAAATACTTCCTCACATTACCTCTGAGCTGTCCCCCCTCTATCTTCAAATTGTGCCCCCTTGTTTTTGCACATCTCTTTTTCTGAAAGATGCTACCCTCTTGGACTTTGTTGATTCCCTTGAGGTATTTGAAAGTTTCTATCATGTCCCCCCTCTCTCTCCTTTTCTCGAGGCTATGCATCTTTAGTTCCTTTAGTCTTTCTTCATATGTCTTCTCATGCAGACCCTGTATCATTTTGGTTGCCTGCCTCTGGACAGCCTCCACCCTGTCTATGTCTTTGCGGAGATGGAGTCTCCAGAACTGTACATAGTACTCCAGATGTGGTCTTACCAACTGACTATACATAGGGCCATACAGTATGCAAGTGGAGGCTGTGGGAATTTATACCCAGATCTGCTGGATGTACAAAGCCCATTCACAACCTGTTGCTCTCTCTGTTAAACACTCTTCAGTTTTCCTTTCCTTGACAGCCATGTATTCTGATATGGTTTGACCACCTTTTTGACAATTGAACTATCAGTACTTGTGGCATCCTCAATACTACATTGTGTACCCTTTAACTCATGAGCTACTGCTGTTTCTTTTCAAATGTCTAAGACATCACACTCCACAATTTCAGACCCACTGTTCCATGCTATTTATTCCAATGGCCTGTAAAGGTGTAGCTAATATCATGGAATGTTCAGGTTGGTAGTATAAAAAATTAGAGCAACAGCTACTGAGGACTTAGGGGAAAAATAATCAACACAGTGACAAGGACAATAAAATTTGAAAAATAATATGAAGAAGTGGGTCTAAAGCATATGAGACTATAGGAAAAACAAAAAGGAACCCATTTCAGCATATAAAGGTATAAAACTGTTTCCTGTCATGGCAGTAAAAAAACATACTTAAAATTAAGAGTTGAAAAGATTAGGTTGATTTACTGCTAATGGTCTTAATGGCCATACTTTGCACCTCCTAGACAGACTGGTTTTACAAACAAAGGCCTGTGACTAGTGACATCAGAACCTTTTTTGTAACCTGGGAGTGCATGCAGCAGTGAATGATTTGATACAATCAGTTTTAATACTATCTGAGCACTCAAAATAGCCCAAAAACTGGACTACACTTAATCAAAACTGGATAACCAGATAAGGACCCTGAAAACCGAATTATCCAGTCTACAACTAGACAGGTGGTAACCCTAGAACTGTGCTAATCCTGGACACAGTCACAAATCTGCCTGCCGTGAGTACTGAGCTGAACAACGAAAGGAAAAGGAGAAAGGATCTTTACCAGCAAAAAATAAAAGCAATAGTTAGTGTAAAATGAAACAGTTTGTATATGCACTACACACAGACATTCTTTCTTTGTTTCATTTCACCAATACTTAGTCAGCACATAGTTAACCCTCCATGAAAAGGACCTGTCTTTAAATTAAGTAACAGTTGTATTTATTTATTTGATGCCAGGGCTGAGAACGGAACTCCAGCTTTCCACAGGAGGAATTGCACTAGCCCAGCCGGGCAAGTAACAGAGATTCTGCACTAGCCCACAGCAATCTGCACTAGTACCCGGGCTAGTAAATGAATGTTAAGGTTGACCCCTGATCTGAGGCAGCATGGATTCACAGCAGGAAGGTCATGTCAACCGTATCTAATAGATTTTTTTTATTGGGTGACTAGACAAATTAGAGCGGGGCAGTAGATGTCACCTACCTAGATTTCAGCAAAGCTTTCGACACCTCCCAAATAGACGGTTGATTAACAGAATGGGTTGTCTGGGCATGGGAGACAAGGTCGTGAACTGGGTTAGGAACTAGTTAACAAACAGGAGACAGAGGGTGGTGGTACATGGGGTACAATCTGAGTAGAGAGGGGGTGACAAGTGGGGTACTACAGGGATCAGTACTATGACCAGTCCTGTTCAATTTCTTCATTAGTGACATTGCAGAGGTGCTGGAAGGAAAGGTCTGCCTGTTTGAAAATGACAACAAGATCTGCAACAGGATGGATACTCCAGAAGGGGTGCAGAAAATGAAGAGGGACCTGGAGAAACTTGAAAGATGGTCAGAGATGTGGCAACTGAGGTTCAATGCAAAGAAGTGCAAAATAATGCACCTGTACAGAGGGAAACCTGGGGAGAGCTAAAGGTTGGGGGGGGGGAGCTGACTGTCGCCGAAGAGGAAACGGACCTAGGGGTTATCGTCTCTGATGGCCTTAAGGTATCAAAGCAGTGCACAAAGGCAGCAGGGAGGGCTAGTGGTATGCTGGGGTGCATAGGCAGGGGTATCACTAGCAGGAGGTGGGAGGTGGTGATGCCATTGTATAAAACATTGATAAGGCCTCACCTGGAGTGCTGCATGCAGTTCTGGAGGCCACACCTGCGTAAGGACATAGATATGGTGGAGACTATCCAGAGAAGGACAACAAAGATGGTGCAGGGCGTGCACCACAAAACATATGAGGAGAAACTAAGTGACCTCAATATGTACTCACTGGGGAGAGGAGACAATGGGGAAGGGGTATGATTGAAATGTTCAAGTACCTCATGGGCATAAACAAGGTGCAGGTGGGGGATCATTTCCAATGTAGAAAAAGTACTAGAACAAGGAGGCACAATATGAAATTGGAAGGGGGCAGATTAAGAGACAATGAGAGGAAGTTTTCCTACACAGAAAGGGTAGTCGATGCTTGGAATAGTCTGCTACAGGAGGTAGTGGGGGCAAGCAGAGTGGAGGGGTTTAAGCATGCCTGGGGCAGGCACAAGGGAAGCTTGAGAGGGGAGGGAGTGATGAAAAGCCATTGATCACATAGGGTCAGTAACCATGGTTAACTAGGATCTGCAGCTTATCCAGTAGGTAGGGAAATGGGCAGACTGGGTGGGCCAAGCGGTCCTTATCTGCCGTCAAATTCTATGTTTCTATGTTTCTATGGGCAGACTGGATGAGTCTAGTGGTCCATATCTGCCGACAACTTCTGTGTTTCTATGTTAAAAGATGTGAGACTTCCCTTCTACTTGTTTCTGATATTTCTGAATATTTAATAAGGCAGAGGGGGTCAACTCTTTGACTTTTCAGTACCTGCAGTACAGCATGTAATATTTTATTATGTACCAGATCCACAGCAAAGGGAAATAACTGTGAGACACATGCCAATGCCAACCATATTGAGAGACGTTATTGGCAGCCTTATAGTATGGTGACTCTGGAGTGTTGGAACCAGCCAACATCAAAGGAATATTTTATTGGAGTATGAATGATTGCTTACTGTATATACTCGCATATAAGCCGAGATTTTTGCACCAAATCTCTCATTCAATTTTAGGGTTCTCGGCTTATACACGGATCACTAACTATGGCTCCATAATTCAATTCCCCAGCTAGTCCATATTAGTACTCCTCCGGGAAGTTCCCAATTCTGGGGGGCATGCGGCGTGAGCTTTTAATGTAAAAAGCTCAACCCCCCTCATCTGTAACACCAGCGATTGGCTCCCGTGACTCTCCTGTCCATATTAGTACTCCTATGGTAAGTTTCCAATTCTGGAGGGCATTCAGCGTGAGCTTTTAATGTAAAAATCTTTCAATGTGAAAAGCTCAACCCACTTCATCTGTAACACTGGAGATCGGCTCCCATGACTCCCCTGCCCTCTGTGCTGACAAACTGGCAAAACTTACGGTAGATTCAGAGGCAGCACAGAAAGATGTTACAAACCAAAACACTGCCTCCTTTCCTCCATTCCCCCGATGTTGTGGAGTGCCTTAGCATCTGGACAGGTGAGCTTACTGGCTGACGTGCTGTAATGCTGTGTAATGCAGGAGGACATGCGATGCAAGCTAATGTAGAGTACCGGTGGCTGACTCCCGCGAGCTCCCTGCCCTCCGGTAAACTTTAATAAAATGGTAATACAAAGTTCACAGGCAGTCACCAGTGGCAGTTTGTACTAGGAGGCAGCACACTATAGTGCGCAATATTTCCATGTTTATTAAAGGTTGCCATCGGCTTATGTCTTAGGTCAATGTCTTTTCTTAAATACTGAACTGCATTTGTGGGGGGGGGGTCGGCTTATACGCCGATCAGCTTATCCTCGAGTATATACAGTACATCACAAACCATGGAGTGCCATTACTGATGTTGTCCACCAAATGGAAAGATTATGTCTTACATGTTTTAGCTACAGTGATCTCTCAGTCACTGCTGCCAATTATTATGGACATTTGCATGATTTTAGGATCCTGTTTTGAAATCTGGACATTTATAATTGTAGGACATTTCAACATATTTAGGATCCTATTATAAGGGTCTCCACAAAATGCAGGATATACCAATACATATCAAGGCAGATTAATGAGCAGGATAGTAAAATGACACAAGTAGTAGCAAGGAGTACAAAAAGTATAAATCTTCATTTAAAAAAAGTAAACTGGCTTTCATTATTTAAGGAAAAATCCCGCTTCAGAGTTGGATGCTTTTTAAATACCTTATTTTGAATTTGCAGGATACTTACATTCCATCAAAAAATAAAAATTCAAATGGCAAGCAGTCTCCTAAATGGTTGAATAAAAATATTAAACGTTTAATAAATATAAAAACCAAAAAACATTGTTAATATTTAAAAAATAGGTCAGTTACAAATTGGGATTCCTATTTGAAATCAAGTAGAAAATGTAAATCTGCTATCCATGGAGCGAAATCAAAATGGGAATTAACATTGGCATCTTCAACAAGTAAGTCTAATTCAAAACAATTTTATTCTTATATTAATTCACTTAGGAAAAGTCCTAGTATGGTGGGGCCTCTTACTATAGACAATATACTTATCCATGACCCAAAAGCAATGGTGGATGTTTTTAATAAGGAATTTTGTAAAGTTTTCTCTGTACCTGTGGCACAATTACTGGATCATAATATTACAACATCAGATCCTCCTATCACATTTTCAGCCGAGTCTATTGTGAATAAATTACTCTCGTTAAAAGGTAAATTCTGTCCAGGCCCAGATTATATAGCAGGGCATTTGCTTTATTTATTATCTGAACATATTGCCTTTCCACTTAAACTCTTATTTGACCTTTTTCTACAACATAATTTTATCCCTGGTGAATGGAAAGAGGCATTTGTGGTTCCGATACATAAGAAGGGATCCAAACATCAATGGGAAAATTATCGGCCGATCAGCTTGAATTCTTCACTTTTTAAAGTATTGGAAAGCCTACTTAAGGATATTATGTCCCCATTAATTGATGCATCTGATCGGGAACAACATGGCTTCAAAAAGGGTAGAAGCTGCCTTACTAATTTACTCTGCTTTTATGAACACTTTAGTTCTTTTTTGGATGATCACATTGCCTGCGATATTGTCTTTATCGATTTTAGTAAAGCTTTTGACTCTATGCCACACTGGGCTCTTATTTATAAACTTTCCAGTCTTGGTATTAATAGCTACATAATGAAATGGATACATAATTGGCTTTCAGATAGAACTCAGAGGGTGATGATAAATGGGACTCTGTCTGATTCTGGCAGGGTACTAAGTGGCGTTCCTCAGGGTTCAGTTCTTGGTCCCTGCCTTTATCAGGCCTTCATATTTGATTTAACTCATTCCTGTCTTTCCTATACTATTAAATATGCAGATGATGTGAAGATTGAAGGTTTAAGTTCCAATTATGATCAAATATCTTGTATTCAGCATGACCTAGATGTTATCAGTACTTGGGTTAAGAAATGGGGTATGAAGTTAAACTCTACAAAATGCAAAGTTATGCACTTGGGTTCTAACAATTTACATTTTCAGTATATTTTGGATGAGTTACCATTGTGTACCACTGTCGATGAGAAAGATTTGGGCATAACAATATCTGACAATTTAACCTACTCTAAGCATTTGTATTCAGTCACTAATACATCTAATAAAATTATATGGTCTATTTTGCGTAATATCAGATCTCGCAAACAGGAGGTGTTGCTACCTTTGTTCAGGTCCTACGTTCGACCCCATCTTGAATACGCTTCACAATTGTGGTGTCACTTTAAAAAATCAGAAAATTTTTCTCTCGAAAGGGTACAGCGCAAATATACTAAAAAAATATCTGGACTTGAGTCATTATCTTATGAATCTAGGTTGGATAGATTGAAATTAATGTCTCTCACCACTAGACGCATCAGAGGTGATCTTCTTCTTCTATATGACATTATTCATGACCCTTTTATTATGACCAAATTAGGTTTTTCATTTAAAAAATCAATACACAATACTAGAGGTCACATCCTTCAGTTATCTGGTAAATCCTTCAAACATAATAATCATAAGTATTTCTTTACTGTTAGAATTATTGGGCCATGGAATTGACTCCCATCTGACGTAGTTACTAGTAATACTAAAGAGATTTTCAAACATCGCCTTGATACTCTAATCTTGTCTGGGTATGATTTATCATTTTATTCTATGGCCTAGTATAGGAGCATTATGGGCCTCGGCCTTCTGGCTCCCTTAGTCAACCTTAGTATGAACCTTACTATGAGTACAAAAAGAACCCACAGTGAAATGTTGATAAATTAGTATCCCAAAAAGTCATATTCAATCAGAAAACCCATAACTATCCCCATGTTGAAAATAGAATTGTAAAGATATGCACATGTATCACAATCATAAATGTCCAGAATTCAAAGCAGAATCCTACATTCATGGAAATGTCCATAATAATAGTTTACATGTCCTAAATGCAGCACATATCCAGTAACTATAATAAATAACTAAAATATACAGCAGGAAGCAAAACATGTGCAAATGTCCATGATAACATGTAAATAATGTCAATATGTGTTACTCTCAGTATGAGGATAGCCGTCTGCCCTCCCCTGCACCCATTGTTTTTATTTTCTCCCCTCTATCAATGCACTTAATTGAAATTACAGTTTAAAATAATTATGTATTAATAATGGTAGTGCTTACATCGAAAACCATAGGGTGCCATTACTGTTGTTGTCTACCAAATGGAAACATTACTTCTTATGTGCTTTAGCTACAGTGATCTCTCAGTCACTGCTGCTGCACAGAGCATTATTATGGACATTTGCACAAATTTATGATCCTGCTTTGAAATCTGGACATTTATAATTGTAGGACATTTCCATGTACTTAATATCCTAAGGATCTCCACAAGATGCAATATAATTTAAATAAACCACAAGAACCCAAAACTGATTCACCCATTGTTCCTCTACTTGTATCTTCTCTACACACCTCTCACCACCATAATTACAATAATTTTGCAGCCATATCGGCTCTGACCAGAGTTTGTTTTACTCTTGTTGTAACACCTGCTATTGGGGCTCGGGCCTTGGATACTGCTGTTACTCTGGCCCCTCAGGCTGTGATAGCTCCAGATGCTCATGCTTGCATCCCACTAGTTTTTGATACTATTACACCTGGGGCATGTTGGCTTGCTGCCAGTTCTATATCATAGCGGTGATCGTGGAATAACGATCTCCATTAGGGCGAGTGTACATTGCCAAAAATGAAATTTGGCGATGCACACTTGCGGCAAATGGGAAAAGGGCACCTGAGATTATGGGTTTCCTTTCAATGTGTGGGGCTGTCCCCCTGCACCATCCTACTAAAGTATTCTTAACTCCGGGGGGTTGCATGTCAGGGGGTGAAATACTTTAAAAAAAAAGCTGCCTGCTGGCAAAAAAAGAACCATGCCATGCCGGACCCAAACCCTGCACCCTGCTCCTCCCAACCGACTACCCTCCCCACCATGCTAGTGGACCAACTCTGCAGCTGCCCACCACACCCTTCCCACATACCTTCCCTCCCCTTTCTTCCTCCCCGCATGTGTGCACATGTGCATATGCACGTACTTCCTGTCACCCTACCTCTCCCATGCAGGTATCCGGTCACTACCCTGCTAGGTAGCCCTGAACACAGGTGCCATAATTGAGTCACTGTTTTTGTAAGTGCTCAATTGCAGTCTCCTTGTTCACTGGATACCCTTGCTGTCATTTTTGTTACACTGTCTGCTTCACTACATTGTATTAATGTGATACTCTCTAAACAATTGCTATCTCAGGTTTTTATTGCAATACTTCACATCTTTTGGCAGTCTTACTTTAGGGTCATCCCTCCTGGCTGCTTGGGCAGGTACCCATGGTAGCATATTAGTGTGGTGACTGAATTTTGGCACCACAATTAGGGCACCACAAAAATGGCGAGAGTGACAGGGGCAATCTTGATTTTTGATCACCCTGTGCTCAGTTCATCTTTGCCTTCCCATGAATTTTCCCTCTATTTTGGGGCATGCCCACCCCAGAGTTTGTTATATTCAGTTGTGTGGGTGCAGGGGGAAAAACCCATCACTAAACAGGAATATTTCCTGCACAGCACTTTGTTATGGTGCTTCCAAAAGCCACAATGCCTGGTGCTGCAGAGCCAGGCAGCATATTGCCTACACTCATATCAGTGTCAGCAAAATGAATGTCACACCGATAGAGGTGACCTGGTACCAGCTACAAGTTTAGTACATTTCTCATCCCCCCTCCATACCTAGCATTAAATGCCCCCTTGATCTTTATCCCTTGAAGTGTGTGGGGCTTGAACTGTCTAGTCAAGTGAAATAGGATCCTAACCTGACTTAAAGGCATGAAAGCTTAGGTGGTATGTTAGTAGGAGACCAAACTTTGCCCCTTGGAGGCAACCAAGCTTAACAAAGCGTAGGTGGGTTTGGAAATTCATAATTGTGCTCCCACTTCTGGGAGGGTGTCTATACTGGTACACAAGCCTCTCCCCTGGAGGGCTGTGGCCTCTGAACAGAATACAGATAGCAGATAGCTTGTGGAAAATGTGATACTCTGGAAGGTCCATTGGTCCTGGCTAGTGTTTATGGGCAAAACATGGATGACCCTGATCTTTTTTTGTTTGATTTAAAAATGTTTTATATGTTTTCAGTTTAAGAAGATATAAAAATATCAAAGATCAAATGAATTCAAATGAATTTGAATGTGAATTTGTTAGTTCCCATATTACAAATCGACTTGAGCAATTAGTTAATGAACCAAAAAAGAGGGACTAACATCTTAGACCTGATAATAACAAATCAAGAAGTAGAAATGTATGATGTCAGATCCTTACCTCCACTGGGCAACAGCAACCATAACATGGCTTCTTTTGAAATAATGGCTACACAGTCCAAACATCATGGTTTTACTGAAATAAGGGACTACAGTAAGGCTAATATTGTACAGATTAAAAATATACTATATGCCATAGATTGGGATAGTACCTTTTTTATGAAATCCAAGAATCATTCTCGGCATATCCTAAAGGATACAATACTACAATTAGAAAACAAAGTTTGTACCACGTAAGAAGATATATAACAATAAGGGTAATGGCCCCCTTTGATTAACCCCAGCCATAAAGAAACAAATTAAATCTAAAGAGAAGGCATATAAACAACTGAAAAAAGATCCATCATCAACCAATCTAATTAAATATAACAATAAACAAAAAAAGATTAAAAACATGATCAAAAGAGCCAAATACAACCTGGAATTCAAGCTAGCCCATAATAAAAATGCCAAGGCCCTTCACTCATATATTAAAAGTAAAATAAATGTCCCCATGTCATTGGACCACTTTTACATAATAGAAAAATTATTATGGATGACCTGACAACTGCTAATTATTTTAATGCATATTTTTGCTCAGTGTCCTCTGTTAAAGGGAAACCTGATAAAGTAGTCTACAATACTGTAAACGTGATCACTATACTTTTACATTGAACAAAGTCCTAGAAATACTTGAAGGAATTAAAATAAATTCCAGCCCTGGACCAGATCTTATTTTAAGTTTCTAAGGGAGCTGTCGGCCCATTTGATGTACCCACTTATGTTGATATTTAATCAGTCATTAAGGGAAGGACATGTACCAGATGACTGGCGTAATGCTAGAGTCAACCCTATTTTCAAAAACAGAAACAAATGTAAAGTAGAGAACTACAGACCCATCAGTCTTACTTGTATTTGTTGTAAATTAATGGAAAAATTAATTAAGGAAAGTTTTGATTCTGAAATCAGAAGATTGGGACTACATGACCCTAATCAACATGGGTTCAAAAAACATAATTCTACCACTACTAATTTGATAACATTCTACCAACAAGTCAGTGCCAATTTAGACCAGAATATTCCATATGATGTTATCCTTTTGGATTTCCAAAAAGCATTTGACACAGTGCTCCATCTTACCCTTATAGATAAATTGAACAATATGTTTTTTTCACCTATTCTTGTAAGATGGATACAAGACTGGGTTCTTCATAGGACACAATTCATCACAGTAAATGACTGTTCATCATTTGATGGAAGTGTTACTAGTAGAGTGCTGCAGGGCTCTCTCCTGGGACGGACATTGTTTAATATCTTTATTAGTGACATGGATAAGGACATCTCTTACAGTATAATGAAATTTGCCTATCATACCAAATTAGGAGGAGAGGTGGATTCCTTTCTTAAACACCTTGGGATTGTAAATGACTTATTGGAAATCGAACAATGGGCTGTTAAAAATGAAATGTCCTTTAATACAAAGAAATGTTTGGTAATGCACTTTGGAAAAACTAATCCTCATTAGTTATATTTTATAAATAATATGCCTATTCAATCATCAAAATCAGAAAAGGACCTAGGGTTATTAATTAACCAGAATTTTTCCTCTTCTGACCATTGGAGAATGGTTGCAAAGAATGCAAATTTAATGATCAACAGGATTACCTGGGCATTTGTTTGTAGATTTGAACAATGTCTGTTACCACTGTATAAGTCCTATGTTAGGCCCATGTTGGATTATGGTTCTCAGTTCTGGAGTCCATATTTGAAGGGGAATATTTTATTACTCAAAAGGGTGCAAAAAAGGATAACCAAATTAATCCCCCACTTAAAATATAAATCTTATCCAGAAAAACTTAGTGCGACCAGTCTTTTTTCACTTCAAATGAGATGGATACGTGTAGATATTCTCCTGATGCATGGGATCTTACACTTACCTTACTTAGCATCAAGTTGTGTGTACAAATAGTATAAGAGAATTCCAAATTTAAATACCCATGATAAACAATTTATGGTACCATGGGCCAAAACAAACAAAAGGGACAATTACTACACAGTTCATACTATTAAGTACTGGAATAATCTACCTCAGGAAATATTAGAATGGAATACTTTGAAGCATTTAAAAAGTCTCTTGATGCACATATATTGACAAAAAGGATAAAATAATTAGGAGATCAAGATCACACTAGTGTGGGGAGACATCCTCGATGGGCATTTTGCCAACTTTTGTCTCTACTAAATCCAATAAATCCAATGCCATCTACATAAATAGCATAGATGACTGCACAATACATTACTACTCTACATCGATAGAACATGAATATAATAGAAACATAGAAGTTGACGGCAGATAAGGAAAACAAGGCCCATCCAATCTGTCAATAAATATTGAGACAGTACCATCAAAAAAAAAAAGAAACTTATATCAAAGCAGGCAAACTAGCAGAATTAACACAAAATATATGGCAGTGAGAATATTTTCAATACCTAAAGGGCTAATATTCAGGCTTTAAGTATCTGTAAAAGGAAACTAAAGTGCCTTCTAAAACTTTATTACACAAAGTCAAGGTGAAGAGGCTCTATTATTTCCCTAAAAAGGACAAAAAGGGGGACCATCTTTTTTCAAATGTTGTTTTGTCTGATTTTGCTCAAGATCAATCTTTCATTATTTATTGTTTCACTGAGCTTGTTGCTCACTCCAGTCTTTTACAGAGGGGGAGGTAGTGGATTTCCAGTGGGATAGGAGTAGTCTTTTGAGTGTTAGGACAGCTGCTCATACTGTTGGTATTTGGATATGTCTTCTATTCTCTTTGCAATCCCCAGAATAAGAAATTTAGGGGTAAAAGGGAGCTTGACTTTATAGGTTGATTTACATAAACCATGTCATATCAGATGTTTTTTTTATTGAGGGTCAGGCCCAGGGCATATGTAGTAGATCGGCATGCTGCTTTTGATACCTCCAGCAGTTACCATCAGATTGGAGTCACATGGTGTTTAACCTATGTGGGGAGTAATAGTAGAAGTGCAATATCTTATACTGGATGACTTTCCCTTGAATCTCTCTCTACTGATAGTATATGCATTTGCCCGGGCCGATGCCCATTCTGAGTTTGATATAGGCTCCTTGAGTACTCTGTTCCATTTTTCTTTGGCATAGAGTGTCAGTAATGGGTGATTTGTGGACTTTAGTAGGAGGTTTATATTAAACTGACTCTTTTTCTTAATTCTGTAAGCTTACATAGATGGTTCCATTCATCAGGGGCTATTAAAGAAAGATTTGGGTTCAGTACAGCATCTTGCAGTGGGTTCCTCAGTTATAAGTAATTAACAAATTGAAATCTGTGCAGGTTGTACTTAATTCCAAAGATTTCAAAGGACAGTAGCTCATCACTTGGTCCCAGTATATCCAGCAGATTATTAATACCGGACCTACTCCTTCCTGGATCTTCCAGGGGACTATCATTATAAATTAAGTTTGGATTATTCTAGATTGGCATTAATCTAGCTGGTAGTTGGTGCAGGATATTTTGAGCTTTTTGATATCAAGGACAGAGCTGGAGATGCAAATGTTTTTATTTAGAACACCTGTTAAGCACCTAGACAACTAATCAGAAGGTTGGTAGTGTGATGTAATTTGCCTTTCACCCCATAGCCGTAAGGGATCCATCTCTTTTGTTCATGTTCTAAATAGCAGGTAGCCTGTTATATCATGAAGGTTAAAAACTATTTTCCCAATGGGTAGTCCAAATCCTTCTTCCATCCTTAACTTATTTATGGATAATCTAGGGGGAGCGATTTCCCAAAGGAATTTTCTGACCAGGTTCTGAAGAATACGAAAGTTCTTATTTTCTATTCTGACAGGTAAATTCTAGAATAAATAAATTAGTTTGGGGCTACTGTCATTTTTAATGAGTTAATCTTGCCCCAGATTTAAAGGCTTAATTTTCCACTTTTGGGAGGTCACAATCAGCCTTCATAATCAGTGGTGCAATGTTAATGCTCTCTATCTTCCTTGTGGCCCTTGGGATTGCAATACCCAAATAAGTTAAAGTGTCTTTGTATCAGAAGTCAGCCTGCAACTTACCAAGCAGGGTCCTAAATTTCAAATGTGAAATCATGGGTAGGGCTTGGGTTTTCTTCCAGTTGAGTTTCAAACCTGAAATTGATGCAAACTCATCAAATATTGCCTCTAGCACTGGAACTGGAGTGATTGGGTTAGAGACTGTTGCTAACAAGTCATTGGAAAAAGAAAACACCTTATTCATTGTTTTACCTATTTTAAATACTCTAACTCCCTTACATTCTGTGATCTTTCTAATTAGGGGTTCAGTAGCTAGTATAAATAGGTAGGGGAAAGGTTGACAACCCTGTCTTGAGTCTCTACTTAATGGAAACTGATCTGAAATGTATCCATTAGTTACTACTGTGGCAAAGGGTGATCTGTATAATGTTCGGATCCGGAAAATGAAAATTTTTCCTAGGCTGAATTTAGCCAGTGTTTGAAATAAAAAAATCCCATTCAAGGGAGTCAAAGGCTTTACAGAAATCAAATGTGAGGACCATAGATTGAGTATGCATTCTGCTTGAAAACCAAATAGTGTTGAGAAACCAATGCACATTTTCCGATCCACTTTTACCAGGCACAACGCCAACCTGCTCTTCTCCTAGAAGTTTGGTCACATGCAGCTTGAGCCTGATTGCTAGTATTTTAGTCAAAATTTTATAATCGACATTAAGTAATGAGATAGGCCTACAATTGTCACACTTTAAGGAGTCTTTTTTGAATTTTAAAATCAAAGTTATTAAGGTTTGGCTCATTGATTCAGGGATAGATCCTGAAGTGAGAGAGAGGAAAACAGGGTGTCTGAAAAGTAGTTTGTTTATTGAAGGGGCAAGAGCTTTATAAAATTTCCATGGACGCCCATTAGTTCCTGGGGTCTTGCTTGTGGGTAATTCCTTAATCACTTGTGAAAGTTCCTCTAGAGAGATTCATTTGTTTAATCCTCCTCTGTCCAGATTAAACAGTGCAGACAATGTGACCGACTCTAGAAAGGATTTTGTTTCTGCCTGCATCTTCTTGTTTGAGGTCAGATAAAGTGCCCTGAAAAAATTTGCTAATTCAGAGGTTGTCTCTTTGTTCAAGACTTTAATTTGGTCTCATTTGTTTTTTATTTCTGCTATAATATTTTGACCAGTTTTTTCTTTAACCTGTTATCCGAGAAGTTTCCCAGCCTTTTCTCCTGCCTCTCCAAATCTATTTTTAATTCTAAACAATGCATGCTCTGCATTTTTAGGGTATATTTTGTTAATTTCATATTTTAGGTTAGTATAACAGATGCATCTTTCCACTTGGATTCTGTTTGAAATATTGTTCTAATTTAAACAACTCTGTTTCTTTCTGTTTAAGTTCTCTGGCTATTTCTCTTTTTTTGAGACAGAAAAACATATAATTCTTCTTGTTATAAAAGCTTTGAATGAATCCCCTGGACAAGAGGTGAAGACATCCCCACTGTTGTTTAATTGAAAAAAAAAACTCCTCAGCTTCCTTGTTCATCCAGTAAGAATATTTTGTGTCATGCAACAGAGAAATATTTAATCTTCGTCTGTTGCTGTTGTTCTGGATATTGCCACAGTGCATTGCTGTTTTTAAGAGTGCATGATCTGAGGGGGCCATTTCCCCTATACTTGCTGAGATAATGTTGGAGGCTAGACTTTTAGAAATAAGTATCATATCAGTTCTACTGTATGAAGAGTATCTTAAGGAGTAAACAGTGTAATCTGTAGAGGTGGGATTCTAAAGGTGCCATGCATCTACAAGGTTTAGGTTTTCCATAAGTTTGCTGAGGGCCATCTTTTTTGTTTCCAATTGTTTAACCAGGTGAGACACACTAAGCTGAAATCTTGTTTACAGGTGCAACCTGGGAGCACAGGGAAGTTAAGTGACTTGCTCAGGGTCACACACTGTGCAAGTGGGGGCTGTGGGATTCAAACCCAGATCTCCAGATTTGCAGTTCAGAGCCTTAAACCACTGTGCTATACTGCCTCTCCATCTGAGAAATGGATTTCTCTTAAGAGGTGGGCATTTTGCTTTTATCTAGTACAGGATCAAGGATTTCATTAAAATCACCCCTCAATGAAATCCTGACATTTTGTTAGCACTTAGTCTTAAATTAAGATTGTTAAAGAAAGAAGCCTGAAGAGTGTTTAGTGTGTAAATGTTACAAATGCCATCTCTGCCATTATCTCTGCCATTAATGGCCCCTGTCAAAATTTGGAATCTTCCACATGGATCTGCATAATGATTAGCTTTAACAAAATGAATCCCTCTCCTAATTAAAATGGCTGTACCTCTTTATTTGTGCTCAAAGCACTTAATTCAGCTTGAGCAATCCAAGATGATAGTTTTTCAGCTTCACTGTCTACAATATTAGATGCATTTCTTGCAGTGGTGCAATATGTGGTCTATTTTTTTGCAGATGGCATACATTTTCTTTCTTTTCATTGGGGAGCCTAGTCCCTTGATATTCCAAGATCCCACTGCAAAATTATATGTGGTTATTTTCCACAGGGGCAGGTAAGTCTTCTAGGTAAAATAAGAGGTCTAAATCAAGATATCAGCTGTTACAGCTCGTCAAATGATACTGTTCTTTCGAGTAACCTTTAGCATTTTGCAGCAATACAGCAAATGTTAAACAGATTACTAAGAAAATATAACAAGCAATGTAAAGTCTAGAAATTAAGTTTATTAGAATACGCAAACAGAATCAATTACATCACAGCAAGAGTAAAATTCTTCTAGCAATCAAAGTAAAAACCAAGAATAAATAAATAGCTCTTTTTGAGCTAATGGAAATTTACACCAAAATACAAAGACAATTCCAAGATGCCCTGAAAAGTCTCTAGGCTTAGCTTTCCAGGACAAGCAGGACCTGACCAGCACTCTCTCATAGAGGAAACTTTAAGTTCCATGCAGATTATTTGTTTGGTGTGGGTGATTTGTTTAATGTCCTGCACCACTCCCTGCAGGCTCCTGCCCTCCTAGCATCCCCTGTTTTGGGCACTTTAACTTGCTCCTTTATGTGATAAGGGACAGAAACTCAGGCATAGCAGAGCTTTACTCTAAAGCCCTGACTGCAGTACAGGACCTCATATCACTGTTTTCTCTAATTGACATCTGACACCCACACCCTGGATTACTTCTATTTCTCAATCACATACTCCTTCTCCTCCTCCAGTCACCTGGACTTCTAACTTGCCTCTTCCACCACCTCTTCCATGGTGCAATCCCCCTGCACTGCCCATCTTTTGGAATTGGTTGGTGGACGGGCATCAGAAAGTGGTGGTACACAGAGTTCACTCTGAGGAAGGGAGGGTGACAAGTGGAGTGCAACAAGGATCAGTACTGGGACTGGTGCTCTTTAATGTCTTTCTTAGTGACAATGCAGATGGACTAGAAGGGAAGGTATGTCTTTCTGCATATGACACTAAAATCTGCAATAGGTTAGACACTCCAGGGGGGAGTGTACAAAATGAATAGGGATCTAAGAAAGCTTGAGAAGTGATCAAGAGTGTGGCAATTAAGTTTCAATGTGAAGAAGTGCAAAATCATGCACTTAGGGCATATAAACACAGGGGTGGAGTATAAGATGGGTGGTAGTGGTACTGATGGCCACCAAACAGGAAAGTGACCTGGGGGTAATCATATCTGATGACCTAAAGATGGCCAGATAGTGTGACAAGACTGTGAGGTGAGTCAGTGGGATGCTAGGGTGCATAAGGAGGGGTATCACTAGCAGAAAGAGGGAGGTGGTGATACCACTGTTTAAATCATTGGTGAGACCTCACCTAGAGTACTGTGTCCAGTTCTGGAGACCACATCTCCGTAAGAACATAAACAGAGCAGGGGTGGTCCAGAGGAGATCAGCTAAAATGGTGCAGAGTCTGCACCAGAGATCCTATAAGGAAAGGCTAAAAGACATTAATATGTATGTCCTGAAGGGAAGAAGGGAAAGACAGGGTATGACAGAGACTTTCAGTTACCTCACAGTTATAAATAAGGTACAAGAGAGAAGCATTTTTCAGAAAATATGATTCTTGAGAACAAGGGTACATGCTATGAAGGTGGAGGGGTGGACTAAAGGGAAACTTAAGGAAGTACTTCTCCACAGAGACAATGGTGGATGCCTGCAACAATCTTCCATTGGAGGTGGTAGGGACAAAAACTGTACTAGGGTTCAAGAACACATGGAACAGGCATAAGGGAACCTTAGTCATTAGGGAAGGGAAGGCTAAGATGGAGATCAAGTAGAGTCTATAGTATTACAGTAGGTAAGGGAAATGGGCAGACTAGGTGGGACAAGCAGTCCTTATTTGTCGTCAGATTCTATATTTCTATGTTTCTATCTGACTATGCACCGGTGGACCTGGTGGTGGGCTGGGGTTCCCCTTCTCCCAAGTCCCTTATTGGTGCCCGGACACCGTTCTGCTTCAGGACACACATTTTCACTCCTGGCTGCAGACAGAAGTTGCCTCCTGCATTAAGCTGAATGACAGTGAGAAGCTTCCAAGTCCACTCTGGGGGATGTTTTAAAAGCTTTTCTGAAGGGGCAAATAATTGTTCAATGACCTCTCCAAGGCCTTTGACACTGTCTGTCATCCCCTTCTACTCGACTCTCTCCACCAACTTGGCTTCTCTGGTGGTCCCATTTCCTGGTTCTCTAGCTTCCTGTCTGCTAGATCCCAGCATGTCAAGATCAGCGGCTCCCTCTCCAGCACTCTCCCCATTTGCTCCGGGGTCCCTCAGGGCTCCATCCTGGGTCCAATACCTTTTAGTCTGTACCTCAACACCCTCCCCAGCTCATGTACCGGTAAAATGTTCCTCTACACTGATGATGCACTCCTCGTTGCCTCACATCCCAATCCCACCTCCCTCTAATTATCCCTCCAGCAAGCTTACAACCAAGCCGAAAGGAGGTTCGGCGACCGCAGACTGGTCATTAACCTAAAGAAAACAAAATCAATGCTCTTCTCCCATCACCAAGATAAAGCTAAAAATAGCCCCCTCTTGATTATCCCCAGCACTCTGCACCCGCTAGAACAAGTGACCACATGCAAGTACCTAGGCAACACGTTCGATACTTCCCTCTCCTTCCACACCCATATTAATGCTCTGTCAGCCACCATTAACTCTCAGATTGGCCTGCTATACCAGCACAGGGACTGCCTGCCTCAGGTTGCCCTTAGGCTGGCCATCACATCCTCCGTCTTGTCCCTTGTGTACCATGGCTTGCCCATCTACACCGCAGCTGACAACACTGCCCTCTCCAAAATACAAATTTCCATCAATAAGGCCTGTAGGCTCCTGAGTGGTGCCCCCAGCCGCACTCACACCTGCCTTTTCTATACTACCACCAATCTGCTCAACTTTGAGGAGTGACTGTTCTGTCCAGACCTGCCTTCTCGCTAAGAAATCACTGCTAGGACTCTCCCCCACGGGGGTCTCCATCTCCCTACAGCAGTCATCATTGTCCGTCACCACCCGCAGCTCTGTTAAGGCCACTTTCAAGGTGCCCAGAACCAAGACCTCTCTTGCCCAGAGATCCTTCCTCTACTGAGCCCCTACCTGGTTCAACTCCCTCCCTAGCTGCATCTCCAACTTGCCAAAAATTGACTCCTTCAAAATAGCCCTTCAGAACCATATCTTTAATACCCACTGTTGTAGGTGCAACTAACCCCCTGTTGTAACCTGTGGTACCCACCCGCCTTGCCCCCTGGCTCGACAATGTCCACTGGACAACCTCTCCCTCCGCCAGACCCACTCCTTCCCTACTAGGTCCAAACAGGGATGTAACACGCTGTCTTCTCTGAGGACCTACTATATCGATGAGTGTAACTCACAATTTTGTAACACTATGCAACCTAAGTAACATGCAAACTACTACATTATGTAACCTAAGTGTATCTATGTTAAATGTTCTTTTTACTGCACCTGTAATGTTATCCTCTGTTTTAATCTGCACTGTCATAACTGTCTTGATGTCTGCCCCCCCCACGATGAAGTGCCTTTGTAAATGAGTCTCTGACTCAAAGGTAGTAAACCCAATTTGTAATGAATAAATAAATAAATGTCTTGTGCAGTTGCCTGGCAGTGGAGGAGAAAGAAGGAATAATGTGATCTTGAATCCCAGCTGGCCACTGCCTGCTGCCACTCTGACCCCTCACCTTCTGAGGGAGCCGTGGACTATTCAAATGCAGTTCAACTCTCTGGGCACCAGGAAAGCAACGTTGGTGGTTCTGTGCCTCAAGCATCACTATTAAGATGGTGGTGAGAAGGCTGGGAAATTGCTGTTTGATCACGTAGACAGGTATATTTGTGGGCTGAATGATGGGAGAGGTGTGTCGCACACTGGTCCACAGGCGGTCAATTGCATAATAAACTTTTATGAGCAGCTGTATTTCTAGCTTATATCCCATCCTTGTTGTCAGAAGGCAAGGGGACAGGCCAGGGGCCTTGAAGGCTCTGTTCATCACCCTCAAAATCTAAATGGCCATCTCTAGCTTCTCTCCTTATAATGCTACAGGAGGGGATGGAATTTCTATATATTTGTATCAGCTGATTTCCTCAATGGTCTCTCCGGTTCTATAGAAGGTTTTTCAGGAAACCCAGTCCTTGTTTTCTCTTCCTCATTTTGATGCATGAGGCAGTTATTATGGTCCTCCCCAAGGAAGAAAAGGACCCACCTCCTCAGGAAGTTATTGACCTATTTCACTCATCAACACTGATGTGCAGATTTTAGCTAAGGGTCTGGTGACCAGATTGGAGTCTGCCCTCCCCCACCTTATCAACCCATCTCCGGTGAGTTTTGTCAAGGGCATCTGAACTCTGATAACCACAAAACACTTTTCTCACTGATGTCACCGGCAAGCTCTGCCGCTACTCTTGCCACAGCGATGGCTATAGTTTTGAAAAAGCCTTTCAGTGGAATGGGGTTGTCTCCATGTCATCCTGGAAAAAATGGGCTTTGGGCTCCAGATTGATGACTTGAGCCATACACTCTATGCTCATTTGATGGCCTGTGTTCTCATTAACTCAGTCCTTTTGTCACCATTCCATCTGCACAGGGGGACCCATCAAGGCCACCCCGTCCCCTGTACTGTTTGTTCTGGCAACTGAACTGCTCTCCATTGCCCTATGGATGCATCCTACCCTGACAAGTATCCAAGCCAGTGGCACAGATTATTGCATGCTTTTGCATGAAGATGACTGCCAGAGATAGTATGTATATTCTACTTTAGGTTCTTCAGTTCTTCTAGGAGATCTACAGACTCTGGAAAAACTCAAGTAAGGTATCACTCCTCTACTCAAAAAGCTGCAAGTGGATTATGACCACTGGAAAATCCTTAACCTGTTCCTGGTCGGGGATATTGCAGTTATCAAAACAATCATGGTTCCTATGTTGCTGCATTGCCTCTTTCATCTCTCAGTAGAAGTCCCAGCACTATGATTCTCAAGAATGGAGGCTGTGGTTGGGAATTTTCTTTGTGAGGGGGAGACTCCTTGATACAGTAGAAATAAGCTCAGAGCTCACTGGCACAGAAGAGATTGAGGCCTACCTTGGTTTCATGCCTAGTATTATACTTGGCATTCAGCTGTGTGCAGACCCTGACCTGGCTCTCACCTACACCAATCCAATGTGGTTGGCTATTGAGCATTATTGTGACCTTGGAGGCCTCCCAGCCACCCACCTTTTCACCTCCCAATCCATTCTCAAAAATGTAGGTTCCACGATATTGCCCTTATTTAACGTGAGGAGGAAAGTGGAAACATGGGTCCACTCTACAGTCACTTCTAGAGCATTGTTCACCTTAAAGAATAAACCACTGCTGAAATTAGGTGGGAAAGTGGTTTGCTGTAGCTTGAGGGAGTCCTGAGGCATTCAGTGCCTGTCAGACCTATGGCAGCACAACACCACACAACTAGGTGCGTTCAACAATCTTATGAAGTGATTCACACTTCCTAGGGGAGATTTCTGGAAATATCTTCAACTCTGCAGTGCGATCACTGGACATCTGCAGTGCCTTTCCTCCACATCCCTTGTTTTATGGCCTGTGCCTTAGGAGGCTGTTTACAGCCTCTAAAGGAAGGGTAGGTTTAATTTATTGGCCATTACCTAGAATGCCTCAGACCCCTCTGACAAAGCTTTCAACAAATGGCGCCATGCACTGGAAGTTGAGATTTCTGAGACAAGATGGTCCTAGTTATGGACAATTGTCAGTGAGGCCTGACTAGATAGTAGAAGTCTCCTGATTCAAAACAAGGTCTTGCACATGTGATATCAGACTCAAATCTCTTGGTCTTTTGCACCACGATGAGTGCCAGAGGTATATATCTCAGGGAGTGGACCTCTTCCACAATCTCTAGAATCTCCCTAAGTTTCAGTCCTTCTGGACACACATACATTGTTGTTGTACATCCTGGGAGGCAGGTACCTTTACTTTCTCTCTTCAGTTGTATATCATTGGTTTGGTCCCCCCGTCTGGAACTATTCCCAGAACACAACTACACTGGCTACTTATGTTGAGCATTGAGGCCAAAAGATTAATCCTCAGATGGTGGAGGACCTCAGAAATTCCTATGGTTCTCCACTGGCTCATCTTTTCTCCTCCTTGCCACCATGGATAGGATATCTCACTCTACTAGATAATCATTGCCCTCATATCAGATCCTATGGGATCCCTTTCTGTCCTTGGTGTTTGCTACCCAAGACCCACCATCCTCTGATTTACTGGATGGGGACTCTGACTCTGGCCCTGCATAGCTAGTTATAGTTCTTGTCATATATGGACCTTATGTGCTTTGCCTGAGCCTGTTGAGGTGTGCTCTACCCCCTCCTTTCTCCCATGCAGATGTGTTTCTAAGTCCTGTGGTATGTCCTTTCTTGCATTACCTTTGGCCTTTGATCACAGCTGTGATGTGTTTTCTGATGTAATACCTTGAATCTCCCTTGATATTCTCTATTCTGTGCCTTTCTATCTGTTTACTCTACTTGGAGTGTACTACTGTTCTAATGTGTTGCAAACTTTTATTAGAAAGAATTAACTGCAACAAAAAGTAATTCATGTATTTATGAAAACCCTATTTTTTCTTCTTTAACTGCAAAAAATATTGTGATTGTTTATATTAAAGGGCTAAATTCTGTATTGAGATATGCAAATAAATTACACAAATGTATTTATTTCACAATTTGGTCAGCTTCGCATGCACTTATGACCATGGACAAACCATAATCAAACATAGTTGAACCATGGTTGACTATGGTTTGTTGAGAACATTCAGAAAACATATTAGGAATGGCCATATTACAGAGATCATGCTTAAAGACTTCTATTGCAACTTTGACCAAGACCAGTAGCCAAACTGGACCAAATTTATTAGTTAATTAACATGGTTTGTTATTAAACTGTAGATTATACAGCTGCAACTTGAATATTTTTGGCAAGCTGCTTTTTTTTACTTTGAAAAGCAAAAAATATTCTCTAGCTACCAGTCATTTTCTGTTATGATAGGAGATAGCACAGTTTAGTTTGACAATTAAATGGATCCTGACAAGCCTTTTGATTGATTCCAATTAGCTGAAATAAGAGATGGCATAAACTTACAAGTCTAGCTAGAAAAGTAATAAATCAACAGAGTAATATTTTTTGGTCCAGTCTTCACAATTGGGATTGATATGCTAATACTGCTTAATGTTATCCAGATACCTATAAAGGATTTAGTAGACCCATCTCCAAATGTGACTAAACTGACACCCAGAAATATTTAATATAGTTTTACTGTAGAATCCATGCCATAAGTAGTTTAATTGGTGGAACTACTAATGTGATAAAAAGAATTATATTTTACATAGGATACCACAATGATATAATCTGAAACAGGATACAGAGAGAGTAAATTTAACTATCATAATTAAAAAACAAACCATGAAAACCATTTTCAAGCATGGACACTAAAAAACATATTCAGATAATGGAAAATCATGGCTGCTACCTGCCATAACTGAAAATATTTTTTTATCAGATTAAATTTTTTATTTACCAAAATGAAATGGATTTTTCCTGATTAATCTCTCTGTCTCTCAGTTGTGTTCTTCTGTCTAGGCATTTGTGTACCAATTACGGATAATCTTATCAATGTCTCACAGACAAGCCACGGATGGAGTTATGGACAAAGATCAGGGAGATAGAAGGAGAGATCAAGCCTGTCCATTTACGTCCTTGTTAGATCATGAAAATAACAACTGGAAAGTGGGGAAGTTAGGCTCTTGTGGATCTTGGGAAGGGTATAATTAGTAGTACTCACCAGATGTGCAACATTTAAAAATGCACCAGTTTGTTTGGATATCAGACAGTTGTTTATAGCAGAGACAGTGCACAATTCAATGCCCCTCTTGTATATGAATGTTAGATCATGTCCCGAACATTTATAAAAGTGTTCCTTTAATAACTGGCATGGTATTTCCTGTTCATAAGTATCCAGATCCATCACAACCGCAAATCCTTTTTTACCCACAGGTTTAACACTGATGGGTTTATTATTATCCAGTTCATTTAAGGCCTTAAACTCCTGAGAGGTGCAGTTCACATAAGTAGTGTCAGTAAGGAAGTTACTTCTCTTTTCTAAAGTTTATCACGTACCATTACCCTAGATTTGACTATGGGAGCATGACATTTATCTACCGATTCCTAAATGTATGTCTCTCAGAGAATCATATTGTGTCCCAGTACCAATGCCTCCCTCTCCATATCTAACATTGCACTCAGAGTCAGATCTTTCCCCATTTCTTGCTATGCTGATAATAAAAGGGCAACACATTTAACTATTGAGTATACTTATAAAGATCTTGTAGTGGTCTACACCACTTGTAGTCAGAACAAAAGTTAAACTCTTCTGCAGAACAGAGGTCTCAGCAGCAGTTAGATTACACTCAGCAAGGTTCACAATATTAAGACTGATTTCCTGTATTTGGCTTGGGAAAGTTGATGTTGATACAATCCTTTCTTCTGCTGAGCTTTGGAAGAGGGTTGTTGTCACGTCCCTTCTCTTCATCCACTTTTACATCATCTAGTTCTTTTATAGACAGTTGGAATGGAATACAACATCTGCCACACAGCAGTGATTGTCTCATTGGTGACAGGGGTGTGAAAAAAGGAAAGAAACAGTGCTGTTCATATCAGAGCTATTAGTACTCAGTAGTGGCTCAGATCCCTATCTTTTTTTAATAGGCCCGGAGGGTGCTACTAGTTCTTTTGCTGCATTCAGATATGTGGCCTTGGAGACAACTGTCCCTGCCAAACTTCCAGTGATAAAGAAGAACTTGTAGATAATGCCCATATTGATGTGGACAATGGAAATAGGGAGGGCCTTATAGTAACACACAATATAGGTGATATGGAATGTAATGATTCTGTTATATTTGTTGCAACAATTTCTATTCAAACTAAAATGGCAGAGTTATCAACATAAGTTGAAAATGCCATTGATAACCATTATACTGCACTTACATTAATTCTTCAGTTGGCAGTTCAGCTTTGATGAGTGCAGACATGTCCCAGTCCACAGAAGATGACATCTGATGACCTCTGTTGGTAAGTGTAGGACGGGGGGTGCTTAGTGGGATGGTCAGGATGGGGGAGATGGTGAGGGACCATTTTCCTTTTTATAGGGTTTAAAAAAGAACAAGCAGACATCGGGGGACTGTTTTCTTTTTTACAGGGCTAACAAATGTTTGGTCAGGGAGGGGAGAAGAGGAGGAGGAGGGGTTATATTATATGTGAGGGAGGGTATCAAGGTCATGGAGGTGCACAAAGAGGAAAAGGAGGGTCTGGAAATACTGTGGGCCAACCTGGAGGTAAGCCCTGGGTCAGTATCCATAGTAATAGTGTACAGAACTCCAGCACAGGTAACCAGGTAAGGCCCACTAGGCAGAGGTGCCTGTTTTCAGGAGTGATCCAGGAGCACTGGGGAGGTTAAGGGACTTACTCAGAGTCACACAATATGCAAGTGGAGGTTGGGGGAATTAAACCTAGGTCTGTCTGCTGAATGTACCAAGCTCATTCACAGTTCATTGTTTTAACCGCTAGATTATACTGACAGCCCCAAAAATGGACAAAGTACTTCTGAAAGCCATCAACAGAATGGTAAGTTAGGGGAAGGCGCTGCTAGTTGGTGACTTCAGTCTACCAGATGTGGAGTGGAGCCTTCCAACAATGGCTTTGGTAAGGAGCAGGACCATCCTTGACTCCCTGCAAGGGGTGTTCCTCAGGCAGCTAGTCAATAAACTCACTAGGGATGGGGCAGGGTTGGAACTATTGTTTACAAACAGGGACAGGGTTACCACAGTGACCTGTTCACTTGGTACCAGTGATCATCATACAGTGGGTTTCAACATAGAGACCGGAGCACAGGCAAACCATGGAAGGACAAGGGTTCTTGACTTTAGAAGGGCAGATTTTTAAGAAATGGGAGACTGCCTCAGGATCTTCCTAAAGGCGGGCAATGCCAGGGAGGGGTAGAGGCTCAGTGATGAAAAAAAATGGAAGGCATAAATAAAGCAACCAAGCTTTGCATGGATGAAGCAAGCAAAGGCGGAAGTAACAAGCATTTGTCAAAGCCGAATGCTTGATGCTTGTTAAACAATTTTTTTTTTATTTTGACCTCAATGTTTGAAGATACTTGTTTCAGGATTCAGCTTACAGACATGACAAATACCACTTATAGTATATTGTCCAAAATGTCATTTCACACCAGAAGTGTGAAAAGACATCTTATCCAGGATTTTAAAAATGACACATGAGAAGTTTATGAGATGGACACGTGTTTATGAGGTGTGTGGAAAAATGACTGTGTAAAACATTTGGAGTCAAAATATTGAAAATTAGTTAAGTTATGAGTGAACACTGAAACAGTGTAACATTCAGTCATAACCTAGGTATTTCACCATATCTGTACATTAAATTTTCAACATAGCATTCTTATTACCCCACATAATGAACCCAGTAGGTGAACATTTTCAAATCTTGGCCAAAAAGTCATTATGTGCCACCAAAACATCATTATGCGCCACAGGTATGAAGACACATCTAGGCCAGCATTTGAAAAATGACAACTTACCACATTCATGAGTTGCTGTGAAGGACTGGCTATGTTGAAAATTTGGGGTCAAAATATTCAAAATTACCAATGTTATGAGCCTGCATTAGCAAATTTAAATGTAGACTCATAACTTTGTTGTTATTTTAACATTTTTGTGCCAAATTTTCAACATAGCATTCTTATGACCCCACCTTATGAACAAAGGTGGAGAACATGTTCAACTCCTGCCTGAAAGTTAGCATTGCACAGTGTCTATAAAATCACCTTTTGGATGGATTTGCCTAATTTCACTGCCATTGTTCATGAGGTAGGGTCCCAAAAAAGGCATGCTGAAAATTTGGGGCAAAAATATCCAAAGCCACTAAGTTCAAAACCCAATTGCAATACACTTAACCACATACCTGATTTCTTCAGTTTGCGGTTGGTCTTTGAAGAGTGAAAATCTGTCTGTG
Organism: Neoceratodus forsteri; assembly: GCA_016271365.2. Taxonomy (NCBI): domain Eukaryota; kingdom Metazoa; phylum Chordata; order Ceratodontiformes; family Ceratodontidae; genus Neoceratodus; species Neoceratodus forsteri. The sequence continues at coordinate 185,764,403 of JADMNL010000022.1, forward strand.
GTCCAGACAGGATTGTGGTGTTGGACCTCCAGTGGGTAAGTAAGGGTCTGAGGGGGTGTGGGATTGGGTCGGGTAGGGGGGTACTAATGGCGCAACAGACATTGATGGACATTTTTCTTTTCTACAGGATTTAAAAAAAATTGAAGGATAGTTACAGATGCATTCTGACACTGGGATTGGGCATCCCAGTTTCAGGCTTGTTGGGGAACAAGGGTGGGTGACCTGGAGGGGAGGGAGTCAAGAAAAGTGGTAGTGGAGGGGTGCACACCCCAATCTGCTTATATTAAAAAATATATATAAAAATGGGAAGGGCAGGAGGGTGGACAAGCCACCTATAGGGGACGGGGAGAAAGAAGTGGTATGGAGGGGACACCCCACTCTGCTTACATTAAAGGGACACTGTCAGCATTTTACTTAGTCCCCATACTTGTGCAGGGACCACTGTACTCGAGTTCAGCTAAATATGTTTTTAGGTACTAGAAAGAAAGCTGAACTCAGGAAACTAGTTACTTTTTTTGAAATGAGGGCTAAAAAGTACTTTAATCACACTCCAAAAGTAGAGCCATGATACTGGGCATGTGCATATTTATATGGATATGCATACGCGCATGCCCAGTATCATGGCTCCACCTTTGGAGCACGATTAAAGTACTTTTTAGCCCTCATTTCAAAAACCTAACTAGGTTCTTGAGTTCATTTTTGATTCTAGTACCTGGCGATATTTTTAGTTGAACTTGGGTACAGTGGTCCACAAGGGACTGACTGTAATAAAGACAAGCTGCCAGTGTTGACAGCCAATCAGCTGCTTGCTGACTGGTTGGCTTCATACAAATCAAATGAGTGAAGCCCTCTGAGTGGAGTGGCTTTGGTAATTTTGAAATACTCAAAGTTTTTGCCCAACAAGCAGTGAGTGGTATCATGAACACAGTGCATGGTCATTGGTTTAGACTGCTGAGCCCCTGCTATTTTCAACTGCAATGGGTTTGACAGTGACACTCCCCTGAAATCTCCTTTCATTGAAAGCAAAACATTTGGTGTGCAGGTGCATCAAATGTATAAATAGACCATTATGGTTCTTCTAGGAAGTGGCAAGGGTGGTTAAAAACAAAGTTTGCACTAAAGAGGTATAAGGAAATACAGAGGAATGATGACAGGGGGTATACCTAGCAAAGCAATAGGCAAGGTGATGAGGTGAGCAAAGGCACAGACACGGGAAAGGATTGCAAAAGGGGTCCCTACAGGCTATAAAACTTCCATCAGCTACTTTTGTAAGAACAGGAAAACAAGGGCAGAGATGGTAGGGATTAGAAGGGCACTGGGGAGACTGTGCAAATAGGATAAAGAACAAGTTGAAATCATAAACAAGTACTTCTACTTGTGGTGAGGTGTTTGCAGGTCAATTTTTGGAGGATAGAGTCCTGAAAGGACTTGCAGCACTGAAGGTGGACAAGGTTATGGTATCAGGTGGGATTCACTCCAGGGTACTAAAAGAATTCATGGAGGTGCCAGCTGCCTTACTGACAGCATTGTTCAACAACACACTAGAAACAGGACTGGTTCCTGAGGAGAGAAGGATTGGTATTGTTCTTCTACACAAGAGTGGCAGCTGGATGAGGCTAGCAACTATAAGCCAGTCAAAGCCGGGCCAGTGGTGTGGAGGGCTGAGGCACTGATGCCTTATCTTCTGCCACACTGGTGACCTGTGTTCGGTGGTGAGCATGAGTTGCTGGATGTTGGCTTGGGAGGGAAAAGATTGAGTGCTCGTGGCTGTGCTCCTTTCCGGGGTGGGGGAGGAACCTGTGCAATCTGCTGAATGACTGCCACCTGGTGGAGGTCAGGTGGTAGTGTAGGTTCAGGAGGGCAGTAGTAGGGAGGGCTGCAGGACACTGGGTCATGTGTGCACCTCCAGGCATGCACTCCAGCATGGGGAATGGGGAAAAAAATGGGAAAAAGCCTATGTCCCCAGTTGCCATATGTGGAACTCCTGGGTCCTATTTTCTTGTTGATCCCTGCTGATGTGACAGTGAATGGAGCAGTTGGTAGGACTGGGAGGCCCTTAATCCAAGGCCCAATGACAGGAGCAATTTGCACTGGCGAGCAAAAAGCTATATGAAGAAAAAAAAACTATAAGCTAGTCAGTCTCACTTCAGTGGTGGGGTCATAATGGAAACAAAAAGACTGATAGAATATCTCATATGCAAGGTTTCATGGTGGGGGGGGGTTATGCCAAGCAAATCTAATATATTTCTTTGTCTCAGTTACCAGGGAAATTGATCGGGGAGGGCAGTGGACATGGCTAATCTGGACTTCAGCATGGTCTTTGACATAGATATCCTTATTAAGAAGTTGGCCATCCTAGGAGGGGAATCCAAAGTGGTAAATTGGGTTAGAAACTGGTTAGAGGATAGGAGACAGAGAATGGTAGTTAACAGCATTCATTCTAAGGAGGGTAGTGTGATCAGTTGGGTATCACAGGATTCAGTATTGGGACCCGTCCTCTTCAATATCTTCATATGGGACATTATAGAAGAGCTAGAAGGGAAGGCCTTTTTGTAGATGACACCAAAATCTGCAATAGGGTGGACATTTAAAAGTGGATGGACAAAATGCACAGGGACCTTATGAAACTTGAGGAATGGTCAAAACATGGCAGTTGGGGTTCAATGATGAAAAACAGCAAAATAATGCACTTAGGGCATAGAGACTCTGGCACTAAGTATTGAATGGGTGGTAGTAACAGTCACCAGACAGAAAAAGGGATCTTGGGAGTATCATATCTGAGGACCTGAAGTTGATAGGGCAGTGTTACAAGATAGTGGTAGGGCTAGTGGGGTACTAGGTTGTACAGGGAAGGGTATCTCCAGCAGTAGGGAGGTGGTGCTGCCATTATATCACTTGCTGGTGTGGCCTCACCTGGAGTACTGTGTTCAGTTTTGGAGACAGTGTCTCAGAATGTACACAGATAGGGCAGAGGTGCACCAGAGGAGGGCAACTAAAATGATGCATAGTTTGCACAAGAAGTCCTATGAAGGAAGCCTGAGGGATCTCAACATGTACACTCTAGAAGAGTGAAAAGAGAGAGAGATGACAAGATAGAGACGTGCAAGTACCCCAAATGGGTGAACAGAGTGCAGGTGGGAAGTCTGTTTCATATGAGAATAAGCACCATGACCATGGCTTGCAAGAAGAACAAGCACCAGGGCAAGGGGGCTTGCAATGTAGCGGGGGAAGGGGGACTTTAACAGTGATAAGCAGATATTTCTTCACCAAAACGGTGGTAGATGTCTGGAACAGACTGCTGCGGAAGTGATGTAGGCTAGAACATTGAGGGTTTTCAGCCATGCATGGGATAGACAAAGAGGCATATTAGATAAGGGGCAGGGTAGTGGAAGGGTTGATGGAGACCATATAGGGCCTGTGGAAACAGAACAGGTAGAGAACATCTGGGCAGACCAAGTGGGCCAAAAGGTTCTTTCCTGCCATTTAATTACATTTCTAATAAAATCCCTTATTCAAAAAATTATGCATAAATCCACAGAGTGAAACCTCCCCAAAACAAAACACCTAACATTTAACTTTGAAAGGCTTTTTAGTTTCTTATTAAACAGATTAAATGTATGCAGACTCCACAGAGCCCCACTTACTATTTATTTTTCAAATAAACTACTTCCTAGAGGCCATTCAGTGGAAAGGAATCTGATATTCAGCCACCCTACTGCACATCCATTCCTTTCCTCATTCCAAACAAAACACATGATTGGTGACTGCTCTCCATATCGCCTCATAATGGTGACTAGCCTCATTTGCTGTCCCATATCTTACAAGTGCTTTTAGATCCAAAGCTCAAATCATTATGGGTGCACCCTCCAACTTTTTTTATTGCTGTCTTGAAACTTGATGCCTCTGTCCACTGGTTTCCTAGCTGTTCACTCCTCCATCAACGGCTGACTCTGGTTACAGTATGTACCACACCATGGATTCTGTTACTACTACCACCACTACTGCCGCCATCTCACCCGTTTGTCATTGTCCATCAGTCCCCTCCTGTGTACCACCTTTTCGTATGCCATGAATTATTTGACACACATAAGGGCATCATCAGGAATGACAGAGCAAGACTGCAGGCAGAAATGCAACTGAATGCTATGCTGAATACTATGGCCAGAAAAAAAGAAACTCTGGCCACAAGGTGCTTGGGTGGGGAGAACAAAAACAAATGCTGGACTGCAGCCTAACATTTTTTTTGGGGGGGGGTTGTAAGGTGCACTTGCCATAGCAATGACTATTTTCAGGCACAACCCGGGAGGTTACAGAACAAAACACTGGAAGCAGTGACAGTGCAATGAATTACAGTATATAATTTAACAATTGTTGAGGAGCAAAAATACAGTACAAGCATGAGAAATACACAGAAAGATAGGGTAATATACAATACAGTTACAAAATAGGTATATAGGAAGATAACATAATAAGTAAGTTCAATAAAAGCAACAAGACAGAAACATTTGGGTTGGTTGAATACAGAGGTGACTGTACACATTGTAATAGTCATACCAGGTAGATTTAGGAGAGCTAGGAATTGAATACGAGTAGGGGTGCTAGATAAAGGAGGGTAGGATGGAATAGAGAAATAGAGGAAAGGTAGGAGGAGTACCAAAAATGAATAGAAGGTAATGGTGCATGAGCCACCTAAAAAATATGAGTAAGTACCCTTTTCATGAGCATAAATTGGGCATGTACACACCTTATCATCATATATAAAGTTATTAGTGATAATGGCCAATTACATTCCATTAATATGCATACTAAGGTTAAAAAGATGAAAACACATAATCTGCAATTAATTGTATTCAAATTCCAAACTTGAACAAAGGAAGCATTATTTTACACCAAGGGTTTTACAATTATGGAACAAATAATCAACCAGTGTGGTGTACTGTTAAATCATTTACACTAGCCCTAGATAGACACATAAATGTATTAGAACTGCACAACCATTGAATAATGGAGGATAGACAAGACAGACTTCCAACTTCCTTCTGTCTTGAGTTTCCTGTGTTCCAGTATTCTTTGAATTTTAATTATTTTTTGTATTTTTTGAATTGTACACTTTTAGAATTCAGTGACACAGGCTATATTTGTAATGATTTCATGACAGTTTCTTATTGCTACGTGTTCCCTTTCCCATTAAAAATTCCCTTGTATTTATGTTAGGCTTTAACAAGATGATATAGCACTTGGGAACAAATATGCAAGAAAACAAACCAGCACTAGAAGAAAAAATAGCAAATATCTCCACTGCAACCATATACTTTCCTTGTGTACTTAGATAGGCAGGTATAAATGATAACCAGACACTAACAAAAACTATCATGCTGAATGTGATATATTTTGCTTCATTGAAACTGTCTGGCAAGTTTCTTGACAGGAAAGCTACAATGAAACTGACACTAGACAAGAGACCCATATATCCCAGCATGCACCAGAATGCAGTAGGTGAGCCTTCATTGCACTGCACTATTATCTTCCCAGTTTGGGATTTAACATTAAGTTCTTGAAAAGGAGGAAAGATAGAAATCCAGGAAATACAAATAATTCCCTGAACAAATGTGCAAAGGAAGACTATAGTGTTAGGCAATTTAGATCCAACCCATTTCCGTAAATTACTGTTTGGTTTTGTAGCATTGAAGGCAATGACAACCATTACAGTTTTAGCCAGTACACAGGAAATACAAAGGACAAATATAATACCAAATGTAGCTTGTCGGATCATGCACGTAACTGTATTAGGGTGTCCAATAAATATCAAGGAACACAGAAAACACAAGATAAGGGAGACAAGGAGAAGATAACTGAGATCACGGTTGTTGGCTTTTACAACAGGTGTATCATGATATTTTATAAAGACAATTAGGGTTGCAGCAGGAAAAACTGCACTGAGCATAACGATGAATGACAGAGTTGCTCCTAAGGGATCATCATAAGAAAGGAATTCCACAGATTTCTTTATGCATGTGTCCCTCTTTTCATTTGGCCAATGATCATATGAGCAGAGATGGCACTCGGTCGAATCTAAAAATGATAGAAAAGAAGCCAATAAGCAGTTATACAGCCGTGCAAAAGAAAAGTCTAGAAAGTACTTTAGCATCATTATCACAACTATGATATCAGTCTTTGAGAAACAAATTATAAGGTCCATCTAAATATGTTACAGTACAGCAAAGAATAGATTTTAATAACTACCATTCAGTTCAATGAACTATGTTCTTTGTGGTCAGGAAAATCAGGTATGCTTTTTAAAGATAGCAATTAAAATGCTTCTCATGGATTCGACACCTAACCTCACCCCATCTCTCTATTTGTTTTCCTCTTCCTTCTTTCCTCCCTGTCTCATTGTGCTAAGGTTGCAGGATGAAAGTAGGCTGTACTGTATGCACATGGGTTCCAACTTCTCACTGCACATTGGCTGTTGCCATAGAAGTGCCCCTCATTGATAAATGTATTAAGTTTGCTTTAGTAGTATCTGCAGTGGGGTGTTGTGGTAAGTATGTCACATTTACTGTGTGATGGATTTGGGTAATTGCCTTTGGATTGATTGCTTGGTTTTCCTCCAGAATTCTGCAGCACATCAGTGGCAGAAACTCTGACTGGAACATTGCATCCTGGTTGACACAACTGTATCTTGCTGCAGTTTAATACCTGTGCTGACAAGTTATTCCATTGTTTAAAAACTCTATGTACAGAAAAATGTTCTCAAGCACCTTGCCCCTTACCCTACTCTGTTCCAGAATATATAGCCCCTAACTATCCAATCGGACTCTATACAGTTAATTATGCTGTTCTCTCCCTAACTTAGTTGCTCTTCTCTGTATGTCTTCCAAGCTGTTAATGTCATGCATCAAATAAGGGCTCCATCAGTTGAGCCAATGAAATGAAATGTCATTTTTTTTAGTATATTTTATTTTTGCATCGTCTTCTTGAGGAACTCTCTTGGGCATCCACCATTGCCTCAAGTTCTGCCTCCAACCTATGGCATCTCCTTCTTCTTGGCACCAGCCTGGTGGACCGCTGTCTCTGAGCCTCCCGAGGCGGGGCCGCCGTATCCACCCAGGGTGCTCTTTCTTTCAGTCTAGTGTGCCGGGCTGGGCTTGGCCCAGGAAAGGAGAATGTCCGATCATTGGAGTGTGGCTGTGAGGGTGATGGTGCCGTTGCCTATCCCCGAGGATGGGGATTTTCTATTGAAGTTACTCCCCAAAGTGCAATGTGCAATGATGTCTGCGTGAGCCTGGTCGGTCGCTGATGTCTTCCAACATTCCGCCCCATCTTTTGTTCTACTCGACTCTGGAGTTTCCTCTGGTCTCAACCAGAGGTCTTCATTGCGCTGAGTGTGCCCCCGGATCCCACCCCAGGGGAGGAGAGCAGTCCATCGGATGCTGGATCCTCCCCCTCCCCTGCTGACCCCCAGCACCCGGGCCCATTCACGAACCCGGGTTGCCAGCATGGCGCGAGGTGTGGTGTCCAGCACCTCAACCCTCAGCATCACCGGGCCGGCAGAAGTGGAATGTCATTTATTGAATTAGATTACATACAGTGGAATCAGTCAATATGCAGTGCAATAAAAAAGATATCTCACACATTCCTGGATAACAAAAGGCTTAATCATCATTGAACTATACTGTTCAGTGAAGCATAGTGCAGTACTCTGCAGAATCACTGCAAGGTATAATGCTGCATCCTAGCAGATTCTACTGACATTAGCTTTCTTAATTACTTAAGGTCACTTAAGGGACAAAGAACCTTAGTGCAAAAGCAGTGAGGAAAGGGTTACCCCAAAGGGCATTGGCCAGAAAGCCACATTTCAAGAAATGCACTATCACACATACCCCCATATGCAAAGCATCATGGGCTGTATATGCAGATCACCACAAAATGTTAGGCTGGTTCAGCTTTAAGCAGGAATGCATGGTGCCAAAAGGCCTCTCACACAATCTGCAAAGGCTGCAAACAGAAGACAGAGACATGTGTTTCATGTTACCAGGACTTATCAGTGTGCCTCATCTGTATAACACCCCAGGTGAATGAACCAGCCTTAAGTTGGTCTATCGGGTTTGGGTTGTGGTGAACCCCCCAAAAACATAAAACAAGCTAATAGGCAAAGAACCTTTTCAGTTAATAATGCCTTAATTAATGACAACAAGGAGGTAGCTGATACTTTCAACACACAGTTTTGTTCAATATTTTCAAAAAAAGATGATCCAGTAAATAACATCTTATTAAATCCAACATCATCCTACAATATTTCTGTAAATAAAACCCTAATGTTTTTTCAAACTTAAAAAAAAAACATCTAACCCAGGCCCTGACGATATTGATCCAAAATTTCTATTAAAAACAGCTTATACTATAGCCAAACCATTATATTCAATAAATCCCTCCAACAAGGTCTTATCCCCCAAGATTGGACTACAGCAATAGTGGTTCCCATATTTAAAAAGGGCGATCATTCCAAACCCACAGACTATTGTCCCATTAGTTTAACCTCTGTTATAAGTAAGCTAATGGAAAGATTCATCAAATACTTCTTGGAACAAGAAGTTACTTTGAAGAACTTGATAGATCCAACTCAATATGGGTTTCGGCAGAAGTTTTCATGTACTACTAACCTGGTCTCCTTTTATAATTACATTAGTCAAGGACTGGATAGAGGAGAACCAATGGACATTATTTTGCTTGATTTTAGTAGGGCATTTGACAAAGTCCCACATGGTAAACTCTTGGATAAACTAATGAAAATGGGTGTTTTCCAATATTTTGGCCAGATCTATTGCCAGTTGGTGGTCTAATAGAACCCAACATGTAAGGGTCAACTAATCTCTATCTGAAACTGGGGATGTGACCAGTGGAGTCCCGCAGGGCTCGGTCTTGGGACTTACACTGTTCAACATATATATCAGTGACATGCAGATTAGCTCTAATAATTTGTTAATTAAATTTGTGGATGACACCAAGTTGGGTGATACAGTTTATTCATCATTCGCTAGGGCCAGACTTGTTAATAACCTTAAATTTATTGAAAACTGGGCACTGATGAATGGTATGTCACTTAATTCTGACAAGTGTACTGTCCTTCATTTTGGAAATAATAACCCAAGGCAAACATATACACTAAACAATACTCCACTTAGGGTATCTACCTCTGAGAGGGACCTTGGTATTATTGTAAATAATAAACTAACATCAATTGATCATTGTATAAAAACAGCTAGCATATCGAATGCACTTTTAACTAGAATTAAAAGATGTTTTGTTACTAGAACACAAGAATGTATTATTCCCCTATTTAGAACTCATATTAGGTCATATTCAGATTATGGGTCACCCTTTTGGAGTCCATATCTTAAACAAGACATTGAAAGGATCGAGAGAATCCTGAGAAGGGCTACTAAATTAGTTCCCCGATTGGCACACAGAGAATACCACGAAAGACTCCACGAAACTGGGCTTCACTCACTGCAAAATAGGCGCATCAGAGGTGATTTATTATTTTTATATAAAATCTTATCATCCACTGAATTAATGGACCAATGTGACCTAAAATTTTCTGATAGAAGGACCTCACCTCGACTGCAAAATAAACAGTTGGATGTACTAAAGGCCAGGACAAATAAAATATTAAATTATTTTACTGTTAGAGCACCAAGATTATGGAACAATCTTCCCCAACATCTAGTGGACTGCATATCCATAGATTCCTCTAAGAGAGGTCTCGACCTGTGGCTTGCATCTAATGATTTTGTTATATAAATGGGTATTAATCACATAATTGCCCACTACAGTAGTGGGGGACATTCTTGATGGGCTTCGGCCTTCTCTTGTCCTAATACACCAAGTAAACCAAGTAAACCTTAATGCAAAAGCACTGAGGCAAGGGTTACCCCAAAGGGCATTGGCTAGAAACCAAATTTCAAAGAAATACAAAATCACACATACCCCCATAATGCAAAGCATCATGGGCTGTATATGCAAATCACCACAAAATGTTAGGCTGGTTCAGCTTTAAGCAGGTATTCATGGTACCAAAAGGCCTCTCACACAATCTTTCCCAAGGTCACTTACGTAAGCAATAATACCCAACAGGGTGGTCAGTATTGTGCTATACCGGACCGCCCAGGGGCATAATGAGGCCCGACGCTGCAGGTGGAGGGCCTTATAGCCCCTGGAAGGTCCAGTATAGCACACTACTGCCCACCCTGGAGGGTATTATTGCGCTTAGAAAATGGGTACTGTAAAAAAAAAAATTAGTTGAAAAATGTTAATGAAAAATAAGTTTAAAGTAAGTTTTGAAATAAAATAGTTCCTCCGCCTGCAGTTTACTATTGTTATGTCTGAAGATAATACTTAAAAACTGCCTCCTTTTTTTCTGCAGTATCTTTTCATTCCCTGGTCCTCTCCCCAACCCCAACAGAAAACACAGGCACAAGACTGTCAATTTAATTTGTCTTCCCTGAAGTTTTCTGTTGCCGCCCACACACACACACATACTGTATGCACACATTGCAGGCGTAATGATCATGCTATCTGGAGCTGCTTAGAAAATGGGATGTTGAAATCCTGGACCCTGCAACTACCATCCAACCAAAAAATAAAGTGATAGAAAAATATACAGTCTAAAAGAAACAGACATCACCCGTTAATTTTTCTGTTTCAAACTGACAGCACTATCCCGTGTCACCTTGTGCTCGCAGCCTTCTGCCAACCTCATACACTGGAGTGAGCAAACGCCTTCCTAGCTGGTCTGCCGATCGCGGTCACCACACTCTCCTTTTTTGTTAGTTTTTCTAATGACGTGGTCGCGCTAAATGACTGCCGACCGAAAACCACGAATTTAGACAAAGCTGGCCATGCAAACGGCAACACGTCTGTGTGTCCAGGGGAGCAGAAGTTAAACTCTCAGCACAGCTTCCCAGTCCGATGTCTGTTCACTTAAATGCCACAACGTCACCCTGCTAAGAAAATTACCACAGTTCACTACTCCATAACAACTAAAATGACAACACTATACCCAAAGCGCACCTGGTTTTGTGCTTAATTTCTTTACATACTGCCACGGTCGCCCTCCTTATATGGCTCCCACCCATCCATCTTGCAGTCGCTGCATACTACTGCAGCTGCCCGCCTGCAATGGAGAGAGCTGGTAAAAAAAAAGTGCTCCCCATATTAGTGTGTCCCCTACTTTGTTTCTGCACCCCACTGATCTAGTTTATTTGTTTAATGTCCTGTCAGTGGAATGAGTGGGGAATGAAGAACTAAAGCTAAATAAATGAGAGACAGTATCGCGGCACCTGCACTTTCAGCTTTGATTTGAGCTAAGGACTTTTGTCCCAGTTGAGCCTCTGTAGTTGTGGGTTTTGGACTCATTGTCATGGTTACTCCCCCAAAAAGAGAAATTGGGCTGATCCTTGGTAAAATACTGTTTTGTTTTCTTGTTTTTTATTTCTTTCTTTCAAGACTTTTTGCTTCTGTGTATGGGTTCGAGTGAGAGTGTGGTGACCGTGATCAGCAGACCAGCTAGGAAGGCGTTTGCTCACTCCAGTGTATGAGGTTGACAGAAGGCTGCGAGCACGAGGTGACATGGGATAGTGCTGTCAGTTTGAAACAGAGTGCCAGTGGATCGAGAGCTCACCTGTGAGAGCATGATGGTGCTGTTAACTTTATGCTGTTGACATGCTGACCAATGAAGTGTGGGCAAGCTGTACCGAGGAAGTTTCAGTTAAAGAAAAAAAAAGTTACCGTCCCAGTTTGTTTGACAGACGCCCGGACACTTGGGGGGTGGTATCTCTCGCTAAGTGAAAGAACAACATAGCCGCAATTTAGATGTGAAAATTCTATTGCCACAAGGATTTGGAATGTAATCAGGCAGCAGAGACAGGGACTTATTATTTCCTGGTCTCTGTTGCCTGATACCGGACCGGCTGGTTGCTGACCTTAGCCAATCAGCTTCCAGGATTTCAACATCCCATTTTCTAATGTCACTTAATGCATGAGGAGCTAAAATGGCTGAAGCCCAAATACAGCTCCTTTAGGCTGTAAAAACTCATATCACCTCTCCCTGCTATGTATCTATCCAAATTTCTTTTGAAAAGTTCATTATTTTCACTTACAATTATATTTTCAGGGAGTTTATTCCATAAATTTGCAGGCCTCTGCATGTAGCAATGTTTCCTTTTATTTGTCTTGAAGCGTCCAACCCTGACCTGTAATGGGTGCCCCCTTGAGACAGAATTTAAGTCTTTATAGTCTATGTTTAGTTCATTTATCATAAATGGTTAATTCATTATATCATTATAAAATAGAAGGTCTTCTCATTTCCTTCTTGTCTCCAAGCTGTGTAGCCCACGATGTTCCATCCTTGCTTGATAAGCGTCAGTACAAATTGATTTTTATTGATTTTTTTAATTGGCTTTCCTTGTAGTCTCAGTTCTCTCTCAATAACTAAATCCTTATCATTTATGATCTTATATAAAGAGATGAAGTCTCCTCTCATTCTTCTTTGCTCCAGAGTAAACAAACCAGTTCTTTTCAACCTTTCACTGTATTCATACTTTCCTAATGTCCCCATTATTTTAGTATATCTTCTCTGCACAGCTTCCACTCTTTTTATTTCCCCTATTGCATATGGACTCCAGAGCTGTGATCCATAATCCATATATGGTCTCACATAGGACTTATATATGGGTAACAAACATCCCAGGAACCTATTTATAAAACTTTGTTTTATATTTTTTACCATACAATTTACTCGCTGTATAACCTGCTGGCTTTGTTTTACAAACTTCAATTTATTATCCGTCAGGATTCCACAATCTTTCTCTTCTTCTACATCCTTTAATCTTTCCTTATTTAATGTATATATGTTCTTACTATTCAATCTTCCCAGATGCATTACTCTTGATTTATTAAAACTAAACTTCATTTTTTTTGTGCCCACATTTCTATTTTTTAAGTTCATTTTTAACTCCCTTTGCTGCTCTGGAGTTTCAACTGGTCCACCTAATTTAATATCATCTGCAAATTTGACAACCAGATTGGATAAATTATGGTGTAAGTTGCTGATGTATAGAGAAAACAAAATTGGCCCCAGTACTGATCCCTGTGGTACTCCACTTTCCACATTGAAAGGTTCAGACGGTTCTCTTGTAACTCTTACCCTCTGCATTCTATCAATCAACCAATTTCTAGTCCAGGTGACAATATGATTATCTATCCCTATATTAATCATTTTTTTTTCATTAACTTATCATGTCAAAGTCCTTCTGAAAATCCAGGAATATAACATCCATGGGTATCAGTATAGCCTAGAGGTTAGAGTAACGAGCTTTAAATGAGCTTGGTACATCTAGCAGACCAGACCTGGGTTTGATTCTCACAACCTCCACTTGCATACTGTGTGACTCTGAGCAAATCACTTAACCATCCAGTGCTCCCAGGTCACCCCTGAAAACAGGCACTTGTGCCTAGCGGGCCTTACCCGTTTACCAAACATTAAAATAAATATTCATAGTATTCATAAACACATGTGATTTGTTACACATGGTCTATTTTTCTTAAAACCATGTTGTTTATTATCTAGATTTTCGTCTATTTTATTTTTCAATGTACTCTCAGCAAATTTCCCTAATACTTCAATCAAACTCACTGGTCCGTAATCTGATGTTTCTGATTTTTTTCCTTTCTTGTGCAGTGGCACCAAAATGGCTTGTTTCCAATCTACAGGTACATCACCAGATATGAATGAACTATTAAAAATCCAGGCCAATGGTTCTGCAATTAACAATATGACTTCCTTTATGAGGTGTGGATGTAACAGATCTGGTCCTGCTGACTTATGTGATTTTAACTTATTTATTAAGCTTTCTATCTCCGCCTTAGTTGTAATTAAGTTTTTGATCTGGTGATTTTTTTGACCCCTTAGCATCACTTGTTTTCCCACTTTTTTCAAAGACAGTCCCAAAAAAGACATTTAAGCTATTTGCCATTTCCTTAGGTTACTTAATTTCTTTACTATTATTTTGTAATGGCCCAACTCCTTGTTTATCATTTTTATTTTGATTTATATAAGTATAAAAGCTTTTGCCATTATCCTTTCTGTATGCCATATTTGCCTCTTTTCTTATCATTTTTTTTCACATTCTTTAAACTATTTTTATACAGCAACTTTGCCTCCTCCTCCTCCATTCCTATTACTTTCATATTTTTTCATTCTTTGATCCTCCTCCCCTTCACCCTTCCCCCTCTCCTTAACAGTTAGTCCACCTTCATCTGCAGTGTCAGTGGCTCAGTAGGTAGCACACTTGCCTCTGAGGCCAAGAGATCAGAGGACTGTGGGTTCAGTTCCCACATCTGGCACTTGGGTTAATATCCCAGTACTGACACTGTAGTGCAGCATGAGAGGGATGCTGCACTTCTGAGGTGCCGTCTTTCGGATGAGACGTTAAACCAAGGTCTCATTTGCCTGGATAGGTGGTAGTTCAGGTGGATGTTAAAGATCCCATGGCACTTATCGAAAAAAGTAGGGGAATTTCCCTCATTCACTAAAAATACCACCAACAGTTTAATCTGGTTCAAGGTCCGTTGGCACTCATCTGTATCCCCCTCCCCTGGGTCATGCCTGAAAAAAGGCAGGATTTGTCTAGTGCACTTACCCGGTCAACAAAAACTAAATAAATAAAATCTAGCCCCAGCTCGTGCTCCTCCTGTCCCCCCGCCCCTTTTTTTGCAGCCTGGATCAACCTCCTCACCCCTTCTCCCCTCCATCTTCGGCTCTCCCTCACCTTTCTTTGGCCCCTCCTGCACCCCACCCATCCTTTCTAATGCTCTCTTGCCTATACCCCACTCCTCCCCTTGTCTTCTTTCTGCCTGAGAACCAGTGTCATTGTTCCTTCTAACCCTCCCTTCACCTAACTCCCTACTGAGCTGCCCCTGTACCTGGTCCTCCAGGCTCGCCAGCACTGATAATCTATTGCTCTTCTCTGCGGTCTTGTCCTTTGCTCCCCCTGTCATCTTTCTTTCCTGCATTGCTCTCAGCATTGTGTTCCCCTTGTTTTCATAGGTTTCATAGGTCAGTACAGGGCCAAGAGGACATTTACACATCCATGATGGCCTGCCATAATTTTAACTATAGCCTGTAATACCCTGAGCTATCAGATGATTATCCAATCTTGCCTTGAATTCTGACATAGTCCAACTAGCCACCACCTCTATCGGAAGGCCATTCCATATTTTGGAGATCCTAGTACTAAACCAATACTTCCCAATTTTTGTGTGATAGGTCAGAATCTTTAATTGAAGTGGATGTGTCTCATAAACCTGGACCCAAAACTCAAAACCCATCTGGGTCCATAAATCAACATCTAGGAGTGCTCTGTAGACCATGCACATGTCTCTCCTAAGTCTACGGAATTCCAATGTGTAAAGATCCAATTCCTGCAGCCTCTGGTGGTAACTATGCTCTTCCAAACCTAATACCAGCTTGGTTGCTCATCTCTGTACACACTCCAGAGCATTGATTTCTGTTTTTCCCCTGGTGACCAAAACTGGAAACAGTACTCCAGGAGTGGGCGAACCAATGCTTTATATAGGGGCATAAGCACTTGTCTGTCTCTACTCTTAATGTGCTTATTTATATAGTACAGCAGCCCACTGGCTTTCTTTATAGCCTGGTTGCAATGAGACTTGAAGCTAACATCATTAGTAACATAAATACCCAGGTCCTTTTCATCTGTCACTGCTTGGAGCTCCACTCCATTTAAGCTATATTTACAAAGACTGTTATCCTTCCCCAAGTGCATAACCTTACATTTATCAATGTTAAAAGTGGATTGCATCAATACTGCCCACTGCGCAAGCTTATTTAGGGCTTGTTGTAGGGTGTCCGAATCTTCTTTAGAATTTATTGTAAAACCTATCCTGGTGTCATCAGCAAACTTGGAAAGCCATGCTGGAGCTGACGTTTGCATGGATGAAATGTACAAATTAAACAGGCACGGGTCTAATACCAAACCCTGGTGAACCCCACTAGACACCTGTGCCCATCCTGACAGGGAACCCCTTATGGACACCATCTGGCTTCTATCCACCAGACAGTTTTCGATCCAGCGGGTAATATTTGCTTGTATGCCATGCCGGATTAAGGCCTCGATAAGGAGGCCATGGGGCACCTTATCAAAGGATTTTGAGTAGTCCAAGAAAATAATGTCGACTGCATTACATGAATTGAGCGCCTGGTTAACCTTACCATAGAACTCCAACAAGTTCGTTTGACTTGACCTGCCCTTCCTAAAACCGTATTGATGGTAGTCTATGTCCCCTGACATAGTCAATGTCTCTGTAATGAATGTTTTTATGATACCCTCCAGGACTTTACCCAAAATTGATGTTAAACTTATTGGTCTATAGTTAGCCATCTCTTGCCTAGACCCTTTTTTATAGAGAGGAATGATTTCCACCTGTCTCCATGCTCCCAGTACCTAAGCATTGTCTATAGAACTCTGGAAAATATAGGTCACAGGAGGTGCCAACACATCAGCCAACTCCTTCAACACCCTTGGATGAAGACCATCCGGACCCTGGGCTTTATTTTGGTCTAATGCCTTTAGTCTGTCTTTAACATCATTGATCTCAATTTTGAGTGACAGACCTATATCTTGCACCTGATGTATCATAGTGTTGTGGGTTTTTGGGTTATAGATAGAGGCAAAATAAGTATTGTAATGGCTAGCCATATCGCTATCCTCCGTTATAAGTTCTCCATTTTGTTGCTTTAGGGGGCTAATTGTTCTATTGCTGCCTTTTTTATTATTTATGTATGAAAATAAGGATTTATAATTATCCTGCACTTTTACAGCTAGCTTATGTTCACAATCTGCTTTTGTGCCTTGCGAATGCTAGTTTTAAATTTTTTAAGTTCTGTTTTATATTTGTCCCAGCTGGCCGACAGACCACTCTTCTTAGCCTCGTTGTAAGCTTTATTTTTACAATCAATATTTTTTTTAACAATTGCTGTGAACCAAGGTGGATTTTTTTGGGAGCTTGTAGATTTCCTAGAGCTCAAAACAAATTCCTGTACAAGCGCTTTGATTTTATTGCATAAAGAGTTCCACATTTAGTGTAGTGAATATTCATTAAAGTCTGCCTGCCATGACACAAGGTGAGCCCTTATACTGTTAAAGTCTGCCCTGCCAAAATTCTGTACTACTATAATGCTGGCTGATTTCATTGTCGCTAGAACCTAATGGGTGCAAGGCCCTGCAATCTTGGATAACATAATCCATATTACTGAGGACTAAGTCCAGAATATGAGAGCCCTTGGTGTGATTTTTAACATGCTGCTCTAAGCCATTTAATAAAAATAACTCGAGGAATCTTTGCTCAGCCGATGTTTTGGCCTGTTGGGGGGGGGGGTCACCTACTAGTACTATTTACCTGCTGAAGATAACTTTTGTATAAATTCCAGAAGCTGGGCATCATCTAAGTGTGAACTGGATGGCAGTCTTTAAATAATGCCCACATTTATCTTTGGCTTGTGGTTGGGGGGCCACTTTAACTCAAAGTACTTCTGATTGGTCATACTGAGAAGTATCAATACTCTCTGATGTAGTATTGTCAGCTATATATACAGCAAAGCCTCTGCCCCTGGAATGTGGCCTATCCCTGTGGCAGAGAATGAACCCTGGGATTTGTTTATCCCATGAGTCTTCCTGGTTCCACCAAGTCTCAGTGATAGCACATAAACTGATATGATATTTATTTAAGGTAAACACTAGCTCATCCAGCTCGTTGTTAAGACTTCTAGCATTTACTAGTAGGCAATTCCACTTCTCCAGCGGTGCTGGACCTGGGTGTAACTGTACCTGTGCTGAGTGATTTCCAACCCCCGTTCTGGATAGTTTAAAGATTTATCAATTTCCTGTTTTAATACTTGTGATAACAGATGCTTTCCTTGTCTATTCAAATGTATCCCATCCAGTGCAAACAGCCTTGTGTCAAAAAAGCTGTCCCAATTATCTACAAAACTGTAGTTCTCTTTATGGCACCACCTTTTCAGCCATCTGTTTAGACCCTCTATTTCTAGTCTCCTTTTATAAGTGATTCCTGGGCTTGGAAGAATGCCTGAAATAATTGGGCACAACCTTTTGTTTTTATATCTGCCCCCACATGTTCAAAGTCCCTCTGAATATCCACCGTTTTTCTGAACCCAGCCTCATTTACCCCTATATGTAGCAGCACCACTGATTGTAAGGTATTTTCTAGAAGGCCAGGCATAAGATGCCTGATATCAGAAATACCTGCACCTGGTAGTGCACTAACTGTGGTGGTACTATTTCTGTTTTCACAAAGAACAGTATCTGTATATTGCAACATGGAATCACGGATTACCAGAACATCTCTATGAGGTGTATTATGTGTTATGGTCCCATGTATTATTTTCCCCCCAAGACTGGCTACACTCGGATTTGTAATATGAGACTGCTGACTTGAAGGAAGTACCTCCTGCTCAGACATGGCATCATGCGCTAGAAGACTAAATCTATTTGGTGTTAATAGATTAGAGGTGCCACCATATTATGTTTGCCCTTCTTCGTTTGTTGTGAGACTCTGCACCAATCTGCTTCCTGCACTGTGTCCTGTATCGTTTCTATGTTTTGTTGGGGGTCTATGATGTCCTGACCACGGCTGGAGTTCACCTCTGCAACTACAGAGTCAATGTAGTCCTCCAGACTGCTGATATCAGCCTGCATTTTTAGCCTTGTCTGAAGTGCAGAAATATCTGTGTGTAACACCTCTATCAGTACACATTTTTGACGTTTAAAGTTCTCTATAGGATCTCCCAACAGAATCATATTGCAAACAATACATACACTACCTAGTATTTATTCAGTACTGGTAGGACCATGTTTGACTGCCTGTATATACTTCCTTATTACTTACACTGCTGGAACCCTGCACCTTGTTGACACTTGACACAATGACACGCACAGATGCGCGTGTCTCAGCACGCGGGTCCATGCGTCCTGCTCGCTGCAGGACCAAGTTAAGTAGCCTAATCTGACCCGGAAGTGCCTCAGGGGGATCACTAGTCACTCACAACAAAAATTTTCAAATTGCAGTTTAAAATTGCCTGCTGTGCATCCCCTGCTCATGCACAAGGGAGGCACAGTACATAAAAACTTGTCCCCAATATTATGCTGGCCGAAAATATAGTTTGTAATCTTCAGAATCCCTCCCAAAGACTACCGCTCTCTGCCTACTTCCTGCTTAGCTTGGAAGATAGGGCTCCACTTAGGGACAGTGTTAAAACACTGTGCAGTTTAAAATAATATAATGAAATGCACTCTTGAGACCCAGTGCACTTTACCAACAGACTTTCACTGGCTTTACAAGGTATAGCACACCTGCTTGCCGCAGGGCCGAGTTAAGTAACCTAATCTGACCCGGAAGTGCCTCAGGGGGGGTCACTGGTCACTCACAACCAAAAGTTGCAAATTGCAGTTTAAAATTGCCTGCTGTGTATCCCCTGCTCATGCACAAGGGAGGCACAGTACATAAAAACTTGTCCCCAGTATTATGCTGGCCAAAAATATAGTTTGGAGTCCTCAGAATCCCTCCCAAAAACTACCACCCTCTGCCTACTTCCTGCTTAGTTTGGAAGATAGGGCTCCACTTAGGGACAGTGTTAAAACACTCTGCAGTTTAAAACAATGTAATGAAATGCACACTTGAGACCCAGTGCACTTTACCAACAGACTTTAACTGGCTTTACAAGGTATAGCTCTGTCCAACCCTCTAACTCTGGTTCCTTTGGTTCCTGCTGATCTGATGATTCTGGATTCTTAAGACCCTCCCCTTCCCTACCCTGGTCCTGCTTGCCAAGCTGGATGAGTAGTCTCCTTTTTGGACCCCTGTCCCTGGATGGCCCCCCCCAGCCTCTTCCCCACTCTCCACAGCTCTCTCAACCTTACTATCTTGTCTTTTAACTGCCCAAGCTGTTTGCACTCTAAGCATCCCCAGCCCTCCATGCAACCCTTAAGAAGATGAATTATATGGGTCTGTAATTTAACATATTTTGTTTACAACCCTTTTTGTGGATCAGAGTTATTTTAGCAATTTTCCACTCACTAGGTACTTCACTGTTATTTCATAAAGGAATTTAAGGGGTATGGCAATACTAAATTTCATTAATTGCAACATTGTCTGTGTGATATTGTCTAGGCCTGGGGCACTGTGTGATTTTAGTTTAGTAATTTTATTTATGATGTCTTCTGTTGTAATTTCATGTTCTCCCTTTTTGATATTTTTATCTATAATACCCTTGTTGTTACTTGTATTGTTATAAATTGAACAAAAGTATGTGTTAAAATGTTTGCAATTTCAGCTGGGTCTGTGATCAATGTGTTATTTTTGTTAACTGAATTTAATTCAGTAACTGTCTTTTTAAGTGAGTTTATGTAGCCATAAAACTTCTTGCTATTACGTTTATTTGCTGTTGCTGCAAGCTTTTTCTTATAAGTACATTTGACTTTATTTGTTTCATTTTTACAGTTTTTTTGAAGTGTTTTAAACCATTCCCAGCTATCCCTGGTATTCTGTTTTTTGGCAATACTATATGCCTTATTTTTTCTTTTTATTAATTTCATTATACCCTTGTGGAGCCACTTTGATTTTATTCCTCTGTGATTACATTTTTTAAACCTCCTTACATAGTTATTCATTGCCAACAATATTGTGTCTTTTATACAGACCCCGGTTTCCTCCACCATTTTGTCACTTAGGATTTTGTCCAGTTTATTTCCATTAATTCTGCATTTATTTTATCTGCATTAGCTGTTTTATATTGATATATTTCTGTACACCATTTCTGATGTGTATAGTTATTTATTACTGAAAAAGTTACACAGTCATGATCACTAAGGGTGTTTTTACTTTGCAGTTGAAGATATTTGTACTTTCCAAACTGATCACTAAGTCTAGTAGATGTTGTCTTGTAGGAGCTTTAACATGTTGTATCAGATTATTATCTAGCTAGGTCTCTAAGAAGGCTTTACTTAATTTTGAAATGGTCCTTTTATTATTATTCCAGTTTTTATCTGGGTAATTAAAAACCACTGCTAATATTATACTTATTAACAATAAGTGCTTGGTTTTAAGTCATTAGTTAGTCTGAGAATCCAAGCTCATAAGAGCTCTCACTGTCTTTTTATTAGGGCTGGTAAAATTACCTAATGCTTTTTGTGAAATTATTTCCTTAACACTTACAAATTCAACAGATTGCCTATTTTGGCCAAAAATGTTGGGATAAAAATTGCAATTTTTGCATGAAAACTGGCAATTTGCAAAAATTGTGTTTGTTCATAATTGCTTTTCATAAACATGGTATTACAGTCAAACATGCTTAAATGCATAACCTCAGGACACCAGCCAATTATGCATGTAAGTGGGTTATGTGTCTATGCGATCTTGTATATTATAGTGCCGTTCGTTGCACCTGGAGACAAAGTGCTGACACAGTCATGTAATACGTATAGAATAAAGTATGGGTTGGGGTATGTAACAAGAAGTTTATGCACACCCAAGGGGTTAGATGCTACATAAACCCCGAGAGTGAAGCTTGAGGGGTTTATCAAAAGCATCTAATCCCGAGGGTGTGTGTGTAAACTTTGAGTTTATACACCTGACCCATTTTTTATTTTATATAATTGCTGGGTTTGCCTTTTTCGCCACAGCAATTACATAAAATGAAGGTTCCTTTTCGGCCCTAGTGTGGTTACATTTCAGCATACTTGGCCCATGACTCACCGTTCGGTTTCCTTTTTTTTTGAAAAAAAAAATTCAGTCTGTAGTATGACTACTATACATTTCCCTTGCAGTTATTCTTTTTAAATTGCCACTTACCACCGAGTCCAAATGGTGGTTCAGTCTTCTGGGGAAAACATGCTGTCAGCGATCGGAAGGGACAAGGTGCAGCAGGGCATGCGCAGAGTGGGGGAAACTGTTCGCGTGTTTGCGGTTATAAACGCTCCTTTATAACGGCAAATTATGCCACGGTTTCCCTATGGGAAAAAGGCAGAGCCAGTTATTATAGTTAAGTAATATACTTTTGAGTATGGAAGGCATGCAGAGGGTATAGTTTTATTTGGTTTTGGACATGACAGTATTGTATCTGTGTTCTTGTGCTTGCGCTTTTGTTTTGTTTTGCTTTGCTTTAAAAAAAGGCTTGGTTCTACAGTATAAATTTATTTCTTGCCGTGATTTTTTTTAATTTGCTGTGTTGGTGGCTTTATTTACCCTTAATGAGTGGATAGTGTAATTGCAAGCTGCACACTTAATGAGCAGATAATCATCTACTGTGGGAGAGGGGAAAACAGAAAAGATTCATTACATAGAATGTGTTTCTGCTTCTGTTGTAATGTGCAATGGGCTGTGACCTGGCTGAGAGAAACTGTGCTGTATTTTAGTTTTTGATTTTGTCCTTGCACCCTTCACTTTCATCTATCATGGTCTCCTTATCTGTCAGCATCCTAGAACTACACAATGAATGAGTTTCCATTCATCACTAATCACCCAGTAATTCCAAGCAGCCTGTGAAGGAAGAGGGATAATCAGATGTCATTCATTGCTAATCACCTGGAATTGCCAGATTTGCATTTAAGCAGTATGTGTTTAAGTGGGCTTGACTGTATAATGCAAAACAATGATTTTCATATGGTTTTGCACTTTATTTTGCTAGTTGCAATGCTCTTCATAACTTGGGAGAGGAGGCATTATATCCCATGTTAACTGAAACCCTTGCCTGTGTGTCAGCACCTCCAGCAGTGAGGTAGGGGGCAAAGATTGTGGTATGTAGCACACACACATTTTGGTGAATGAAGTACATTGTAACATAGTAATGTTAGATTGAAAGCCATCCCCCCCCACTATGTCCATTATGGCTGCCTCTCTATACTGTCTTCATGTCCATTGTCTTCACTAATAGGATGCTCCATAGCTTTGCAGATTGCCACTCTCTTTGAGAAAAAAAAAAGCCTCCTAATATTACTGCTGAATTTACCACCCTTGAGCTCCAGGGCATTTCATTTCCTGCAGCAGGAGACCAGATCAAACATCTCTGGCTGTTCAGTTTTGTTGGCACCTTTGAATATGATTCAGATCATGACCCCTTTTTTGCCACCTTTTCTCTAGAGTGAACAAGGTAGGGGCCTCCACCCTTACCTCATAGCCTTTGCCACACATACCACTAAATAGTTTTCATTGTCCTGTGTTGCACCCTCTCGATTGCCTAAATATTCTTTTTTTCTTAAGGAGAACAGAACTGCACACAATACTCCAGGCAGTGCTTTCAAAAAGCTTTATAAAATAGCAGGATTAGTTCCCTGCTCTGTTGGTCCCCCCTTCACTTTGGTGGATCTCAACATCTTGCTTGCCTTCTTGACAGTGATTACTAACACTGTTTGCCCTGTTTCAACTATGAGTCTATTATGATCCCTAGGTCATATTCCTCCTTAAAGGGGAACATTTATAAACAGTTCCCTTTATAGTTTGAAGGGTAAGGAAAAGATCTTTTGAATAAGATATTGGACTCTGCTGTAGCTAGAAGCTGTCCAGAGATATTGATGATTACATCTGGACTATATTAGAAATGTATAATTTGACTACATAATGAGAGAGAAAGTCCATCGAGTCTTCCCCTTCTATACTTCCTCACCCCCACTGAACTACTGTGCTGGTTGACTGTTACCCCCCCATCAGTCCCCTACCACTTAAACCTGTATGGCCACCCTTGAGGATTATAAGTCCTCTTGCTTTGTCCCAACTGTGTTTAATCCAATTTAAGGCAGTCACTCACACCATTTCTGCTGACATTCTATTCCATGGTTCCACCACCCTCTATGAGCTCCTCATATTTCTCATGAACTTATCTCCCACCAACCTCTCATCATGCCCCTTAGTGACTGCATCCTGATTCCTTACAAATAGGACCTCACTATCCACTGTGTTTATACCACTGAGTCTTGTTCCCCCACTCCTGTCTGGCTTCCAATGAGTACATATTTAGGGCTCCCAGTAAAACCTCATAGGATCTTCCTTTCTAGCCGTGAATCATCTTGGTGACCCTTCACTGTAACAATGTTAATGTGTCAGTGTCATTCTTCAGGTGAGGACTTCAAGGACTAGGCGCAGTACTCCAAGTGAGGCATCAATAGGGATCTGTACAGTGGCAGAATTTATTTATTTTTTTATTTTATTTATTAGATCATCGGTTTACAGACCTTTGAGTCATAGACTCATTTACAAAGGCACCTCATCAAGACAGCAATACATCACAGCAAACAAAACAGTACAGTACATAATGCTTAGATTAAAAAAGCAACCAGTGTTACAGGCATTCACTGGTGGTACATGATTGGTGATAGGTAGATCACAGTAGTCATAATATAGGTACACGAGTACCACATCAGATAGCAACTAGAGATTTTTTTTACATTAGTCAGCAGATGTTGCATGAGGCCAGGCATATGCAGCAAAAGTAGACAGGGCAGACCCAGCCTAGGGGTGAAGGTAAGGGGCAGGTGGGGGATTATGTGCAGTTGCAGCATTGTGTGCTTGTCAGATGGCTTCTGAGGGACACCTTGAAAGGACCAAGCTTAGTGGAGTCAGCTATATTGGCTGAGAGGGAACTGAACCAGTAGGAAGCCCAATAGCAAAAGGATCTCTGGACCATAGAGGTCCTTACCATAGGAACAATAAAGGAGGTTTTGACAGTGCTGTGGATGGAGACTGAGGGGGAGGCACAATGCATGGAGGTGGAGACCCCAGGGGAGGAGAGCCCTAGCAGGGTCTTTTCTACAAGAAGGCAGGTTTGGAAGAGGAGTCTTTCTTCAAGGTTGAGCAAGTTGGTGGTAGAGTACAACAGGCACGTATGGGTACGCCTAGAGGGGCTGCCAGCATTAGTCTGCAGGCCTTGTTTATAGAGAGCTGGATTCTTGCAAGTGCAGTGTTGTCAGCTGCAGCATAGATGGGCAGCCCATAGTCGATTAGTGACAGGACAGAGGAGGTGATTGCCAATCTAAGAGCATCTTGTGGTAGGCAGTCCCTATGGCAGTATAACAGTCCAATCCTGACATTGGTGGCAGCAGAAAGGGCATTTATATGGGAATGGAAGGAGAGTGCTGAATCAAAGGTAATGCCCAGATACTTGTAGGAGGAAACCTGCTCAATGGGGTTTAGTATGCTGGGCAGTATCACGAGAGGCGCACCACTGGCTTTGCTTTGGCGATGCAAGAATAGCATAGCTTTGGTCTTTTTTAGGTTCAGGACTAGCCTTCATGATGTGAACCAATGCTCAGTTCTATCAAAAGCTTGTTGGAGGGTGGCCTGGAGTGTGTTGGGGTCAGCAGTGAAGAGCACAGCATCATCCACATAGAGGAGGATCTTACTTGGGCAGGCCAAGGGGAGGGAGCTGAGGTAGAGACTGAAGAGGAGAGGGCCTAAAATGGAGCCCTGGGGAACTCCAGAGTGGACAGGTCATGTGTCAGATAGGGTGCTTTTGATTTTTACACACTGAGTTCTGGCAGAGGGGTAGCTCGTGAACCATGCCAGGTGGCTGGGGGAGAAACCAAGGCATCTGAGGGAGTCACAGAATCACCTTGTTTCTTCTACTGCCCAAACCCCTTAGCATTGTCAATGCCTTGCTGTATGCTTTATTGCAGAGATTCATTTATTTGAGGGAGTCACTGATGATGACCCCCAGATCCCTAACCCTTGTCAAAGTGGACAGTCTAACGCCCTCCATCTTGTAATCTGTATGTGGATTCCATCTCCCAAAGTGCATTATTCTGCACTTCTTGGCAATCAGTCTCAACTGCCAGACTTTAGACCATCTCTCTCATTTCTCTAGGTCCCTCTGGAGCTCTTGCAACCATTCCTCATGATGTACCCTGCTATATTGTTTGAGTCATCAGCAAAGAGACACAACTTTCCACAGATACCTTCCATTGTGTCTCTTATGAACATCTTATATAGGACAGGTCCCAGGATTGATTCTTTGTAGTACTCCACTGATACCCACCCTGTCCCCTTATTTAGCCCCATTCACCAGTACCCTTTGTTGCCTCCCTCAGGTCAACATCCTACCCACAAAACTAAACTCACTCTACTGCTAAGTCCTCCAATTTCCTCAGCAGTCTCCTATGCAGTACTGAATCAAAGGTCTTGCTAAAGTCAAAGAACACCAAATCTACCACCAGTCTTCTGTCAATCACCATCTTTAACCAATTAAAAAACAGTATACAATTTGTCTGTCATGACCTCCCTGATGCAACCCCATCGTGGTGCCTGTCCAGCAGTCCATTGTCCTCTAAGTAGGCCACCATGTTTTTCTCAACTATCATCTCCATCAGCTCACCTACAATAGAGGTAAGGCAGACATACCTGTAGTTGCCTGGATCCTCTGAATCATCCCTTGTGGAATGGCACTACATCAGCAGATCTCCAGTCAGCTGGCACCACTCTGAACTTTGGAGAACTGTTACTACATTAACACCATTTGTGGAACTTTGTGATGTCATCGGTGAATGGGTAAGCCATACTTGACTACAGTAGAGTTTGCCACAGCATAATCATCAGTGACATCACAAAGGGATGCAAAGGCAAAGGGAGGGATAGTGAAACTGAAGGGGGAGGATGGGGGCCACGTGGAGGATGACAACAGTAAAGCTGACATATTGAACAGGTATTTCTGCTCAGTCTTTACTGAGGAAGAGGAGAGTAATGGGTCTGAAGGGAGTACAAGGGGTGGGAATGGTGCAGAAATGGACACAAGTCCCTTTACATGAGAAAGGGTTCTGAAGTAACTGAAATAATAAGAGCTGATAAAACAATGGGGCCAGATGGGGTGCACCCTAGGGTCCTTATAGAACTAAGAGAGGTGGTGGCTGAACCTCTGGCAATCCTGTTTAGCTGATCACTGGAAACAGGGGAGGTAACCAAAGATTGGAGGACAGCAGATGTAGTCCTCTTATACAAAAGTGGGAACAAAGAGGAAGTGGGGAACTACAGACCAGTCAGCCTCACCTCAGTAGTGGGGAAGATCATGGAAGCACTACTGAAGGAGAGATTGGTGGGACATCTGGTTGTCAGTGGACTACAGGACCCAAGGCAGCATAGTTTCACCAGGGGGAGGTCATGTCAGACCATCCTCATTGAATTTTTCGACAGGGTGACTAGGGAGGTGGATCAGGGGAGGGTAGTGGACATGGCCTATCTGGACTTCAGCAAGGCCTTTAACACTTTGCCACATAGAAGACTATTACACAAACTGGGGAATATGGGTGTGGGCAGGACAGTAGTATGGTGGGTCGGTAACTGGCTGGGTGGCAGGACACAGAGGGTGGTGGTAAATGGCTGTCACTCCACAGAGGGAACAGTGACCAGTGGGGTACCACAGGGATCAGTGCTGGACCGGTCCTATTCAACATCTTCATCAGTGACATTCGCAGGACCTAGAAGGCAGAATTCCCTGTTCGCTGATGACACAAAGCTCTGTAACAGAGTAGACACACCAGAGGATGTAGACAGAATGAGAAGGGGACCTGCAGAAACCTGAAGAATGGTCAGGGGTTTGGCAGTTGAAATTCAATGCAAAGAAGTGCAAGATAATGCATATGGGGCACAAAAACTCTGGCACAATATATCAGTTGGGGGGGGTAAGGATATAGCGTACACCAAGCAGGAAAGGGATCTTGGGGTTATCATCTCTGATGACCTCAAAGTAGGAAAACAGTGTGACAAGGCAGCAGGTAAAGCAAATAGGATGCTGGGATGCATAGGCAGGGGGTATCACCAGCAGGAAAATGGAGGTCATAATTCCACTATACAAGACACTAGTGAGGCCCCACCTGGAGTACAGTGTACAGTTCTGGAGACCTTACTTACGTATGGACATAGACAGGGTAGAGAAGGTTCAGAGGAGGGCAACAAAGATGGTACATGGATTGCATCACAAGTCCTAACAGGACAGGTTGAAGGAATTGAATATGTACTCCCTGGAGGAGAGGAGGGAGAGAGGGGATATGATAAAGACATACAAGTATCTTACAGGGAGGAACAGGGTGCAGGAATACACTATTTTTAAGTGAAAAAGATGTTCCAGGACTAGAGGTCATGGGATGAAGTTGGAGGGAGGATGATTCAGAGGAAATGTGAGGAAGAATTTCTTCACAAAATGGGTGGTGGACAAGTGGAACACCCTGCCTGAGGAAGTGGTGGGGGCTGAAACAATCATGGGATTTAAGAATGCATGGGATAGACATAAAGGAATTCTGGAGGTCAGGGTTAAGGGCCAAAAGACTGCTAGGAAAACATAAAGTGAACTTACAAGCTCAGATGGGTAGACTGGGTGGCCTGTAGGCCCTTATCTGCTGACACTGTCTACGTATCTATGTAAGGTTCTAAAAATGGTGGCAGTGTAATATTAATATAAAAGCAACATAGTCAGCATAATCTCTGGACTGCTTCCGGGTGAAGGTAGGCCCAATATCTCATTTAAAATATGTTTTCATGATTGTCACAATTAATGAATGCTCCCCTTTAAAGCAACACTGTCAACCCCCTTAGGCCTCAAAGTATCCCTATATTAAAAAACAGATATTATGATCATTCACATTCTGTAGAGACTGTTGATATAGTTGGGAATGTTATTTGGATTCATTTTTTCATTTAAAAAGTGGAAAACAGACTGTCCACCATACTGGTGTTACCATAGAAAAATGTGTTTGTTTACATTTCTTGATGAACTCTCTCTGCTTGTTTCTTGGACTTGGGCATGCCCTTATCACATTCTAGCCACTTATCATGCAGTAGAAAGAGAGTGTCTGCACTGTTTAAGGGGTGTTCCTAATGTTTAGTAAGTGTGCGGTAAGAGTAGAACAAGGATTTGAAACAACACAAAGTTGAATACAACTATACCATTTGCATGCATTTCAGTCCTACTAAGAATGAAGGCAGATAAAACAGCCAGCAACATCAATGAATTTTAGAGAAGTTAAGCAATCATAAAATACAGGGTTTTAACTAGATATAATATGGTGCAAAAAATGCTGACAGTGTGGCTTTAACTTCAGCAAGTGGAGCCTCACATACTTGCTGGATCATGGTTACTCTTGTGTATCTGGGTCCTTCACATAAGCTCTCCTCAATGGTGGTCTTTTGGAGAACACTGATGTGAAGTATTCATTAAACATCTCAGCCATCACCTCTGGCTAGCTCGAAGGTCACTCCCGCACCCCTATTTTCAGGGACCCAATCTTCTTCATTGTTCACCTTCCTTTTATATTCTGAGAAAATGTCTTTGATGTTGTGTGCAGCAGCTGCTGCTATTCTGGATTACAAAGTAAAGTTTGAATTAAAGTATCACACCAATGAGCAGCTTTATCATTTTTACTTGAGTTGCATAAGTTTTACTCAATACGTCATATAGTGTTGCAAAATGTATTGTCGAAGAGTTGCAACTTAGCTTGGCATTGAATTGTGACTGACAAGTACAGGCATTCTGGTTGAGTTATAAACACATTTTCTAAAAAAAATGTTCTTGAGTTGATTAATTATTGGAAAACACAAAGCCAGTTGTCAGTGCATATCCAACTTTAAATAAACTCATTTGTGTGACAATTTAATTGTGAAGCCCTTCTTTGCCTTTCTTAATTTTTATGTTGATTGAGCGCATGCGCAAGAAATATGTTGCGACAGCTTGCTCCAGAAGCAGGTTGTGCCTTTTAAGGCTTGGCTCGCTGTCCGCAATGCCGTGGCATGCTGCTGCTGACACTAGTTCAGCCAGCGTGCCACAACCTTGAAAAGTTTCAGCTGCTGGAATCAGGGGCCACCTCATCATTGCAGCACCATCTGCTGCAATGAGGAAGTGACCCATCATTGCAGGGCTCCCTTGCATTCCCCGACCACTTTGCCGACGGGGAGCCCAGTCCCTGTCGGTTTGTGTTATTTCCCGAGGGGGTGCCCAATCTCCCTCAGCATCATGTCCCTTCCCCCAAGTTCTTTGCAATGGGGGTGCCCAGTCCCCATTGGGATGTTTCTTCCCAGTTCTTGTGTGCCGAGGGGGTGCCCAATATCTCTCGGCTTATGAGACCCCCCAACACCAGTGTATTATAGCAGAGGTTACCAATCCCCATTGGCTCCAGTCCCCCATCCCAAAACACAAGAGGTGGCACGCTGGAAGCCTACCCCAGCATGGCAAAAGTACCTGAAAAATAAAAACTGTCCCGTGGTGTCTTTTTTTTTATAACTCTGAAAAAGAAAAGCGGTCCCTCGCTTGTCTGCGCCTTCCCAACCAGCGCCCTCCACTGCGTACCCACCTCCCACACCCGTCACCTCATACTTACCTCTGGAGCTTGGTGCGCTGATCTTCGGTGGACCAAGAACACATCTGCACTCTTCAAAGCCGACCGCGAACTGAAGAAATGTCGGTAAGCTGTATACTGACATAAATAGGTTTTTGTCAACTTTGGTGCATATCTCAGGCATTATTTGGAATTTTGGCACCAAATTTTCAACATGTGGTTTTTGGGACCCCCTCCTCATGAATTCAGCCACTGTCATGGCGTTATTCGGCCCTGCAAGGTGATTTTGCGGTCACTGCGTGGAATCGCCTTTCAGGACTGATTAATGAAATGACAGTGCCAGTGTTCATGAGGTGGGCTCTCAAAAAGCCTATGTTGCAAATTTGGTGGAAAAATCCAAAATGACTATTTTACGAAGGCATTGGCGTAGTTATACACAAGACCATAACTTCGCGAATTTGCATATTTTCTCACCAGATTTTCAACATTGCCATTTTTCACACCTCCTTATGAACAGTACAGCTGTCATTTTTCATATCCTGACCGAAATGTGTTTTCGCACTTCTGGTGCAGAATAGTACAGTCGCTTTGGGAAATCAGTGTTCGGGACAGATTTAGAAGATGACAGTGACACTGTTCATGAGCAGAGGTCCTAAAATCTCTATGTTGAAAATTTGGTGGTGAAAGTCCATAAAATGACTGTGCTACAAGAGTGCGTTGAACTGTTTCCACGCACCCTTGTAACTTCGCAAATTTGTAATATTTTCATGCCACATTTTCAACACTGGCATTTTTTCACACCTCCTGTCATTTCTCACAACCTGGCCAAAATATGTTTTTGCATTCCTGCCTCAGAATAGCATGGTCACTGTGGGAAATCAGTGTTTGGGACAGATTAAGATCGAGTGAGTGAGGGGGGGAGAGTGGCCGAGTTCAAATGAGCTCTGTTGGGAATGCTGCGGATTTCTTTGTGGGCAGAAAAAGACCCCAACGCAGAAGCCCACTACAAAAGGGCAGCCTGCAGCGCCTGGAGAAACAGAATGAGAGAGCGATTGAGGGAGGGGGAGTGAGAGAACTCAACGGAGTTCTATCAGGACTGCTGTGGATTTCTTTGTGGACAGAAAAAGACGTCAATGCAGGCAGGAGCCCAGTATTAAAGGGCAGCCTGCAGCAGTGGCAGAAACAGTATGAGTGAGTGAGTGAGAGAGGGGGACTGAATGAGCTCAGTGGAGCTCTATCAAGACTGCTGTGGATTTCTTTGTGGACAGAAAAGGGCACCAAATGCAGGCAGGTGCTCAGTACAAAAGGGAAAGCCCTTGCCGTGCCGGGAGAAACGGAACAAGTGACTGAGAGAGGGGGAGTGAGCGAGCTCAATGGAGCTCTGTTGGGACTGCTGCGGATTTCTTTGTGAGCAGAAAAAGGCACCAACAGAGGCAGGAGCCCAGTACAAAAGGGCAGCCAGCAGCGCCAGGAGAAACAGAATGAGTGAGTGAGAGGGGGGAGTGAGCGACCTCGATGGAGTTCTGTCGGGACAGCTGTGAACTTCTTTGTGGGCAGAAAAAGGTGCCAACACAGGCAGGAGTCCAGTACAAAAGGACAGAACGAGTGAGTGAGTGAGAGGGGGGAGACAGTGAGCTCAATGGAGTTGTGTCGTGACTGCTGCGGATTTTTTTGTGTGCAGAAAAAGGCGCCAATGCAAGGAGGAGCCCAGTACAAAAGGGCAGCCTGCAGCATCAGGAAAAATAGAATGAGTGAGTGAGAGAGAAGGAGTGAACAAGCTCAATGGAGCTGTGCCGGAACTTTGAGTTGCCCACCCTCCCGCCCAGTGTCCTCTGTGGTCCTATATTACAACAGGGTCTCTGGAGTGGAGACAAAGCAATGACTGGATACTTTTAGGATTGCTCTAATAATACAGATTAAGTTGTTCTGTTTATTTTTCTGAGCTGAGTAATAAATTTGGTAGAAAAAAATCAAAAAATGACTGTTTTACAAGCTTGCATTGTGTAGTTGCTACCCACATTCGTAACTTCACGAATTTGCAACATTTTCACTCCAGATTTTCAACATTGGCATTTTTCCACACCTCCTTATGAACAGTACAACTGTCATTTTTCACATCCTGGCCAAAATGCGTTTTCACACTTCTGGCGCAAAATAGTGTGGTTGCTGTGGGAAATCAGTGTTCAGAACACATTAAGAAAACCACAGTGACACTGTTCATGAGCAGAGGTCCTAAAATGCCTATGTTGAAAATTTTGTGATGAAAGTCCATAAAATGACTGTGTTTAATGAGCAGTAGCTTCCATGCACCCTTGTAACTTTGCAAATCAGTAATATTTTCACCCAAATTTTCAACACTGGCATTTTCACACCTCCTTGTGAATAGTATAGCTGTCATTTTTCACATCCTGGCCAAAATGTGTTTTCGTGCTTCTGGCGCAGAATACCTCAATCGCTTTGGGAAATCAGTGTTTGGGACAGATTAGGATCGAGCGAGTGAGAGAGGGGGAGTGACCGAGCTCAACTGAGCTCTGTCGGGAGTGGTGCAGATTTCTTTGTGGGCAGAAAAAGGTGCCAACGCAGGCAGGAGCCCAGTACAAAAGGGCAGCCAGCAGCACTGAGAGAAACAGAACAAGCGAGTGAAGGAGGGGGAGTGAGTGAGGTCAATGGAGCTCTGTTGGAACTGCTGTGGATTTCTTTGTGGGCAGAAAAAGGCATCAATGCCAGCAGGGGCCCAGTACAAAAGGGCAGCTTGCAGCACTGGGAGAAACAGAACAAGCGAGTGAGAGAGGGGGAGTGAGTGAGCTCAACGGAGCTGTGTCGGTACTGCTGCAGATTTCTTTGTGTGGAGAAAAAGGCACCAATGCAGGCAGGAGCCCAGTACAAAAGGGCAGCCTGCAGCTCTGGGAGAAACAGAACGAGTGAGTGAGAGAAGGGTAGTGAGCGAGTTCAACGGAGCTCTGTTGGGACTGCTACAGATTTCTTTGTGGGCAGAAAAAGGTGCCAATGCAGGCAGGAGTCCAGTACAAAAGGGTAGCCTGCAGCGTTGGGAGAAACAGAATAAGCGAGTGAGAAGGGGGGGGAGTGAGCGAGCTCAACAGAGCTCTGCTAGGACTTTACACTTGCCCACCCTCCCACCCAGTGTTGTCTGTGGTTTTCTTATACAGCAGGGTCTCTGGAGTGGAGACAAAGCAATGATTGGATGCTTTAGATTGCTGTAGTAATACATATTTACTTCTTCTGTTTCCTTCTCCAACTGAGCCAAGTACTGAGCTATACTGTTATGATTGCTGTAATAATACATATTTATTTGTTCTGTTTATTTCTCTAACTGAACTGAGTAATACTTGGAGTGCAATAGGATTTCTAATTGGACTAAGTGAAACTATATGAGAGCCGAGAACAAAAAGTATGGTAGCTGAGGGGTGAAAAACGGACAAGAAGTCTTTAGGATTGCTACAGTAATAAAGTGTCTAATGGATGACATTTGAACCTGAATTACCCCCGTCGTCAAGGGGTCAGTAGGGGGACTGGTGTGGGGGGGAAAGGATTTTGAGTAAATAGGGGCCTAACAGTTGTAGTAGGGTACAGAACCTGGGAGTAAGATGAGGGCCACAATGGGGCAGGTGCCACATGTCACTAGGGTGGGCATCTTTGGAAGGGTGGAGGGGTGTACAGGGTGTGTGTGTGCCATGATCCTGGACTGGGCTTGGAGGATGGGGGGGTGTATGGTTTGTAGATGACTGGCTAGTTTGAGGGAGGAACTGTGGAGATTAGGGAGGAGTGTAAGTGAGTATGATAGGCATCCTGGGGGGGGGATAGGGGATGGCAAAGGGGGACAGAGGAAGAACAACTAGGGACTGAAACCGACCCCAGTATCAGAGGCATCAGCAGAAAAGAGAGGAGAAGGAAGGGGGTGCCAGAGGCAAGGCTGGGGCTGCCTGCTGATGGGGAGGAAGACACCACAAGGAGTACCAGGGGAGAGGGCAGATGGCTGCGGGTAGGGAGGCACCAGGGGTGGCACGGAGGAGAACAAGTAGGAGGGGGAACCGATAGGGGGAAGAGATGTAGGACAGGTATCGATTACGAATAGATTCAAATCTCGGCTATGGGACAGAGAGGGGGAGCAGTAACATATTGAAGGGGGGAGGACAAGCGGGCCATGAGAGGGATGGCGACAGGTAGAGGAAGAGATAGCGAGGACAAAAGGGTAGAAGGGGGTTAAGGAAGGAGGGGGTGGTGACTGAAGGAGAGAAGGCTATGGGAAGGGGGAAGGATGGGAGGGGCATCACTGCTGGGGAAAAAGGGAATGGAGACTCTAAATTGACAACAGTGGGGATCGGAGAGGGGTTGGAAATCAGCAGGGGAGGAGGTGAGGTCGACATGGGAAGCCCAGTAGGAAGTAGTCAGGCTGGGAAGGGGTTCAGGAGGGATGGGATGAATAAGACAGAGAAAAGGGGTGAGGCGGAAGTAGGGGGTACAGATATAGAAGTCACAGAGGGTGCAGTTGGAGGGGGTAAGGGACAGGGAAGAACGAATACTGGGGTGGTGGAAGGGGCATTAGAAGGGAAAGGCGGTAAGGGGCAGGAGGTACTCATCCTGGGGGATTCTATACTGAAATGGGTGAGATGGGGTGGAAAGGGGGAAGGCACACCCATATTTGGATTGAAGCTGTCCCCAGGTTGAGTGCAGGAGGGGCAGGACAGGCACTGCTCAAGCGTGCAGCAGGGGGCAGGAAGAAACCTCACTTACTGTTGCATCTGGGTACAAACGACTTAGGGGACACTGTGGAAGTACTGAGGGGGAGGTTTGAGTGCTTGGGCAGGCAGTGTGAGGGGTTGGGGAAGTCAGTGGCATTCTTGGAGGTACCAGAGCCCCCTCAAACACACACTTACACACTCTCCAAAAAGCTGCTTAAAAGCCTGTAATTCATTCAAATCAATTCCATTTTTTAACTTACTTGGGGTTCAGCGCCAACAAGTGTAAAATCATGTACCTAGGGAACAGGAACCCCGATGCTGGGTATAGGATGGGGGGAGGTACTGATACTCACTAGACATGAAAGGGTCCTTGAGGTTATTATATCAGAGGACCTCAAGATGGCAGTACAGTGTGACAAGGTTATGGGCAGGGCAAAATTGAATTCTGGGGTGCATAAGGACTGGCATCTCCAGTAGGAGGATGAGGGATGTTGTGCTGCCATTGTATCACTCCCAGGTATACTCCCAGCTGGAGTACTGTATCCGGTTTTACAGTCCACACTTCAGAAATGACATAAAGTGGAGGTTTTCCACAGGAGGGCAACTAAAATGGTTCAGAATTTTCACAGAAATCCCTGCAAGAAAAGGCTGAAGAATCTCAACATGTACATTCTGGAAGACAGGAGGCCGAGAGGTGACATTATCAAGATTTACAATATACCTCACAGGGGTAAAGAGGGTACAGTTGAGGAGTTTCCATCAAATGAGGATGAGCACCCAAACCAAGGGATATACAATGAGCTGGGGGGGCATTCAGGATAGATGTGCAGAAATATTTCTTTACTGAAAGGGTGGTAGATGCCTTGAACAGACTGCCAGGAGAAGTGGTGGAAGCTAAAATGGTAGGGGGCATTAAGCATGCATGAGATAAACATAGGGGTATATTACAGAAAGGGGAAGGAGGGGGTCAATGGAGATCAAGAGGCCATGGACGTGGAGTAGGTTCAAGTTCATTGCAGGAAAAATCCATTAAGCAAGCTCATTCACAAGGAAGTCCTGATGGACGAAGGCAGAATAAGAAATGCACTAACATATACAGGCAGGAGTTACACGTAGGTAGAGAACACTTGGCCAGACTGGGTGGGCTGAGCGGTCCTTTTCTGCTGATGAATTCTATGTTTCTATCGCATCATGTGTTAATTCAGGTGTAGTGTTTAATTTTGGGCCTACCATACATCCACATGTAAGGTACAGTAAATTACTGAATTAGATGCAGCCAACTTACGCTGCAATAAACAGAACCCCAGTGCTTCGAGAAGCTTTTACTCTTCATAAGGCTGCTTAAAGAGCTGGGGTTCTATTTGCAGTGTCCACACCAGTATGCTGATCTTAAAATCGACACTGCATCTGAATGAGTACTTGATTCTTGCTCACTCCATTCCTTCCCCACTTTGAAACCTGCTTGTCCTGAGTTACTTTTACGCTGGCAGCGCCTCACCTGTGTTGGAAGATGACCAATAAATGGCACTGAAAGACATCAGACTTCACAGACTGTGAAGGTAGCTGCTCACAGATAGACATAAGGCAATTCAACTGCGGGGGGTAGGAGGAAGTAAGCTGTTGATTAACTAGAATCTGCAGCTTATCCATCAGGTAGGGAAATGGGCAGACTAAGTGGGCCAAGCGGTCCTTATGTGCTGGTAATTTGTATGTTTCTATGTTTCTCACCCACCATCTTGGCAAGAAGAAGGCTGAAGCTGTGGCCACTGATGACTGTTGGGTTGTGGGGATGGGGGACCAAAGGGAACAGACATAAGGAGATAAAATCATAATACAAAATTGTGAGACCTTCACCAGCTTTCCAAAACGCTTACCAGTAAAAGAACACTCTATGAAGTTTTTCAAATGGCAACACAATCTGGTGAGCCCTCTGTCTGCCATCTGACACCAGGCATCAACCAGCGTAAAACTGCCTAAAGAAGGCAGTGTGGTCATTTGGTTACTGAAATACTGGAGATTACAGATTTACAAGAACAAAAGGATATCACACAGAAGCTGGTACATATGCCTGTAGCAGCTGTCTCCTGCTTCTCAGTAGTTCTATTTATACCCTTCAGGTACTTGAATATTTTTATCATATCCCCTCTTTCCCTCTTCTCTTCCAGTGAGTACATATTGAGATCCCTTAATTTCTCCTCATAAGTCTTGTGTTGCAAGCTCTGTACCATCTCATTCGCCCTTCTCTGGACCATCTCCAGCCTGTTAATATCCTTACGAAGGTGCGATCTCCAGAACTGCACACAGTACTCCATGTGAAGCCTGACCATGGTTTTATATCATGGCATCACTACCTCCCTAATTATGCTGCTGATACCACCACTCTCTGCCTCCTGTCTCTTACCCAGTTTCTAACCCACTTTACCACCCTTTCTCCCATGCCCAGCCTACTCAGCTAGTTTATCAGCCTCCTATGTGGGACGGTGCCAAACGCTTTGCTTACATCAAGTTAAGCGTTGTCCACTGCCCCACCCTGATTTACTTCCTTTGTCACCCAAAGAAATCAACCAGATTTGTCTGACATGACCTCCCCACTGTCAATCCATGTTGCCTATGGCCCTGGGCTCTGATGGCTTCTACGTGCCCCACTATCCTTTCCTTAATCAATGTCTCCATGATCTTCCCCACTACTGAAGTGAGGCTGACTGGCCTATAGTTCCCCGTCTCCTACCTACTGATGGATTTCTATAGAGGGACCACATGTGCCCTCCTTCAATTCTCTGGTACCACCCCTCTGTTGAATGACTCAGTGAACATGGCTGCCACAGGTACTGCTATTTCCCTTCACAGTTCTTTTCATATCCTTAGGTGTATGCCATCTGGTCCCATCACTTTGTCCACCTTCAGTTTACTCACCTTCTGCAGGATTCTTCTGCCTGTGAATGGCCTATTACATAGAAACATAGAATTTGATGGCAGATAAGGACCGCTTGGCCCACCCAGTCTGCCCATTTCCCTACCTAATGGATAAGCTGCAGATCCTAGTTAACCAGCAGCCTACTTCTTTCTACCCCCACCCCCTAGAATTGCCTTATGATTGTCCCATGCATGCTTGAATTCAACCACTGTTTTTGACTCCACAACCTCCTCCTCAGGAAGGCCGTTCCATGCATCCACAACCCTCTTTGTAAAAAAATACTTCCTTACATTACCTCTGAGCTGCCCCCCCATCTTCAAATTGTGCCCCCTTGTTCTTGCACACCTCTTTTTTTGAAAGATGCTACTCTCTTGGACTTTGTTGATTCCTTGAGGTACTTGAAAAGTTTCTATCATGCCCCCCTTTTCCTCGAGGCTATACATATTAAGCTCCTTGCCTCCCTTCATATGTCTTCCAGTGCAGACCCTGCCATTTTATTTTTGAAATTTTTCTGAAAAGCTGAAGCACACACACCCCAATAATACTCAGATCCAGGGCTTCTTAAACAAATTTATTCCACTAACTGCGTGCAGTTGGTGGAATAAATTTGTTAAAGAAGCTCTGGATCCGAGTATTATTGAGGTGTGTGTGTGCTTCAGCTTTTTCAGAAAAATCAATTATTTAGCTGAAAGCACCACAATTACCTTGTGCATGGTTCATGTATGAAGACCTGCACCATTTTAGTTGCCCTCCTCTGGACAGCTTCCATCCTGTCTATGTCCTTGCGGAGATTGGGTCTCCAGAACTGCACACAGTACTCCAGGTGGGGTCTCACCAGCTGTCCGTACAGAGAGATAACAACTTCCTGTTTTCTACTGGTGATGCCTCTCCCTATCCATCCCAGTATCCCCCCAGCCCTCCTTACTGCCCTCTCACATTGCTTGTCCACCTTTAAGTCATCTGATATGACTACCCCCAGGCCCCTTTCCATTTTTGTTGTTAGTATCTCACGCCCCATTGTGTACTCGTCCCCTGGGTGTTTGTTTCCCAGGTGCATTACCTTGCACTTCTTAGCATTGAATCTAAGCTGCCATACATTTGACCATTCCTCTAACCTTGCCAAGTCCCTTCTCATCCTTTCCACCCCACCTTGTGCATCAACTCTGTTGCAGATCTTTGTGTCATCTGCAAAGAGACATACTTTTCCTGCCAGTCCCTCTGCAATGTCAATATAAAGACGCTTGAAGAGTACCGGCCTAATACTGAACCCTGCAGTCCCACTAGTAAACCCCTTCTTCAGAGTGGACTCCATTTACTATTACCCTCTGTGTCCTATTCTCCAGCCATCCTTTACCCAGGCTGTCATCTTGGGACCCACTCCCAGGCTGGCTAACTTGTATATTAATCTTTGTGTGGGACTGTGTCAAATGCCTTGCTAAAGTCTAGGTAGGCCATGTCCACAGCCCCTCCTGATCTACTACTTTGGTCACCCAGTCAAAGAAATCTATTAGATTCATCTGGCATGACCTTCCTGCTGTGAATCCATGCTGTCTTGGGTCATGTGCCCCTCTGGCCTCTAGGTACTCGACAATTCTTTCCTTCATAAGTGATTCCATCATTTTCCCTATCACTGAGGTTAAACTAACAGGTCTGTAGTTTCCTGCTTCTGCCCTGCTCCCACTTTTGGGAAGGGGAATCACATCTGCCCTCCTTCAGTCTTCAGGTACCACCCCATCCTCCCATGATTTGTTAAAGAAGGTAGTCAGTGGTGTCACTAGTTTTACCCTTAGTTCATTTAGAATTCTGGGATGAATCCCATCAGGCCCCATTGCTTTGTCCACCTTCAGTTTTAAGAGTACTTTCAGAACCCTTTCTTCTGTAAATGGGCTGGTATCAACTTCTGTATCCAGAGTGTTTCTATTGTTTGTTTTAGGTACCTCCCCCTCTTCATTTGTAAATAGTGAGCAAAAATATTTGTTTAGTATCTCTGCCTTTTCTCAGTCATCCTCTGCCCACCCCCCTCCCCTTTATTAAGCCTCACTATCCCTCCCTTGGTCTTTCTTCGCTCCCTGATGTACCTAAAAAAGGTTTTATCCCCCTTCTTAACTGAGTTGGCTATCTTTTCCTCAGTTCGGGCCTTTGCTGTTCTGACTGCCTTCCCAGCTTCCTTTTGCTTTAACCGATACAATTCTCTGTCTTGCTCCTTCTGAGATTCCTTGTACTTTCTGAATGCTTTCTTTTTCTCTTGAACCTTCACTGCCACCTCCTTTGAGAACCATAGTGGTTTCTTACATTGTTTTGTTTTATTTGCTTCACACAAAGGCTTGTCCACCTCTTCATGCCTTTGCAACTGCTGTACTGCTGTGGTCCTTGCCCCTCCCCCCTCTTCTGTGAATGCTGAACAGAAAGACACAGTGGATGTCTTGGGGGGCATATGACAGTTCTGAGGCATGGTACTTTCACTTCCAAATACCAAAACAGCACATATAAGCAATCAACATTCGGCATTGACAAATACTTATTTTTTGTAGTCCTTCATTGACTATTACACTGTAGCTGGCTCCATCCCAACTGCTGAGAACAAGCTCAAGGGTGGCCTCAAACCCTGTTGTACATCCTGCAGTCGGAAGCAGTCTTTGCAGGTGGGCATAAATGTGCCCCCATAAGGAAGACCTAACGGTCGAAGCGTGGGGGCAGCTGGTTTGGAGTGTTCACCCAACCTGTTTCTTACTTTCAGTTTGATTAAAGAGACAATATTTTTACAGCAACTAGTCTCTGCTGTTTCTTACATTTGGAGTGCATCTCTTCTCTGCTTTTGGACTTATTCTGGCTGGTTACCTGAGTGTGCACCCCACCTAGCTCTGGCAGTAGCGCAAGTACTCCCTTGTTTCAAGGAATTCAGCTTTAACCCTGTTAATAGCCCTCTCAAAACACCAGTCTATGTTCAGGAGTTAAAAGTACTCCAGGACCTCCACTGCATTTAATGTTGCTATGTTGTAATCTTCCCAACCAGTTGGGCATTATGCTGCACTGAGATGTTTGGGGGCCTTTACCACACTCTCCCAGGATGATGATCCC
Organism: Neoceratodus forsteri; assembly: GCA_016271365.2. Lineage (NCBI taxonomy): Eukaryota > Metazoa > Chordata > Ceratodontiformes > Ceratodontidae > Neoceratodus > Neoceratodus forsteri. The sequence goes on from JADMNL010000022.1 coordinate 185,805,499, forward strand.
CTCTTTACCCACCTTGACCCAGACTCTGTGACACTAGTTACTCTTCTGATGTCTTCATTCTTCACCACAGTGACTCCTTCCCTTATAAAGATACACACTTTGATTGGGAGCTTAAGAAGTAGTCAACTGCTGGTACTACTACTATTTTCTGTAAAGCATATTAGCATATTGATTAGGAATAGTCTGTATTCCTCTATCCTGTTGTCACAGTTATTTGTCTCCCCTCCTCCCCGAGGTGTCAGTGAGGGCCACTACATTCTGGCCATCAACGTGCATTAAGCCCTCAAGATTACACATTTTACTGTGTGTGCTCCTTCTGCACAAACTTTGTCAACATTTGCTCTCCTGTTTTGTTGAACCTTTCCACAAGTCCATCTGTCTGTGGGTGGTAGGAGGAGGTTTGAACAGCTGACACACCCAACAGACAGTATAACTCTTTTAACATCAGTACATTCAAATTACTACCCTGGTCTGTCAGGATTTCCTGATGGATCCCCATCCTGCTAAAGATTTTAGCTAGCTCTTCTGCAGTTCTAGGGGCAGTGGCCGTGCAGAGGGGAATGGCCTCAGGATATCAGGTAGCATAGTCACACAAAACCAGTATAAATCTAATCACCTTGGAACTTTTCTCAAGTGAGCCCACAATGTCCAATGACACTCTTTCAAAGGGGGCAGTAACAACAGGTATGGGCAGTATGGGGACTCAATCTCTTTTCCCTCCTTGGGCCACCCTTTGACAATTAAGACAGGTACGGCAGTATTCAGCCTCATGAACATGCACAGTGGGCCAATAAAACCTAGTCAGCAGACAATTTAAGGTTCAGTCCCTACCCTTATGACCTGCCATATGGATATCATGGGCCGGGTAAATCAATTGCTCTCCATATTTCTGAGGCACAACCAGTTGATCTACCACATCTCCTGTCTTGGGGTTGGTATATTCTTGGTATAATAGGCCACCCTTAAGCACATATTGGGGTGTACCTTGTTTTACACCCTGTCCCACCTGTGAAAATAAAGGGGTTAATGTAGAGAAGCCCTGAAGTGGGCAGTCTCTCTTGGCCACTCGGCCACTGAGGCATGGCTCCTGTATGGCCCCCATGCACGGCTTCCAGCTAGCATCTGCCACACAGCTCCTGGGCCCCAGACACACAGCCAGTGGCAGAATGGCTCGCAGCTCAGCTCCGACTGAGCCCAGCTCCTCAGGACAGTAGAGAAGCCCTGAAGCGGGTGGTCTCCCACGGCCACTCTGCCACCGAGGCATGGCTCCTGTACAGCCCCCCATGCATGGCTTCCAGCCAGCATCTGCCACACAGCTCCTGGACCCCAGACACACAGCCAATGGCAGGGAAGGCTCCCAGCTCAACTCTGCTTGAGCCCAGCTTTCCAGGACAGTAGAGGAGCCCTGAAGCGGGCAGTCTCCCATGGCCACTTAGCCACCAAGGTACGGCTCCTGTATGGGTCCACCCATGCACAGCTTCCAGCTAGCATCTGCCGCACAGCTGCTGGACCCCAGACACACAGCCATTGGCAAGGAAGGCTCCCAGCTCAACTGTGCTTAAGCCCAGCTCCCCAGGACAGAGAAGCCCTGAAGCAGGTGGTCTTCCATGACTGCTCGGCCACTGAGGTGTGGCTTCTGTATGGCACCCAGTGCACGGCTTCCAGCCAGCATCTGCCGCACAGCTCCCAGACCCTGGACACACAGCCACTGGCTTGGAAGGCTCCCAGCTCAAGCTCCGCTTGAGCCCAGCTTCCCTCCAGCACTTTGCGCAGGCTCCTCACCCTTCCACACTATCTGGGCATTTTCTTATATAGTGCTCAGTGGTCAGGTGACTATTTCTAAGTGTCTACTTTTCCATTACCTTCCTATCACTAGAGAAACCTTCTAAACAAACTTATCTGGACCAAAACTGCTATTTTTTGCATCTGTCTTTATGGTGTTTCTGTATGCTCTGCAAAGATGAAGCTGAAATACCCCTGCCTGACATTCCACCTGCTTCTAGTCATAGCACTACTCAGTACCAGTTCCCTCTATGACTGACAACAATTACCTGAACATTTTAAAGAACCTAACCATGATATGCACTATGCTGTAGGCAGTTTTGGGAAACCTTTTTATTCTCACCATTGGGCCTTGGTCACCTCTCTAGCACTCACCTTGACATGCTGACTCCATGGGCCACCCTGGACAAGTTAATACCCACAAATTAGCAGCCCCAGCAAGACTCTCTCTACTGCAAACACATAAAACTATGAAAAGGTATAAAAGACACCAGGTCAAACCAGGGAAAATGCTGCTTATAGGGTATATACTAAGAATTATTCTAATGCTACTACTTCTCTCGGGCAATGTACACACAAACCCAGGATCCCCAGGTAATGACTCCAATAACACTGTGACTAGGCCCAGCACTATAACACTGGTATCAATAAACATCTGCAGCCTACTCCCTAAAATGGCCAGTTTGCAGGTCTGGGTAACCCTGCACAGACCAGACATACTGTCATATGTAGAAACCTGGCTGTCCCCAACTGTACCCGACACAGCCATTGTGCTACCAGGCTACAACATCTTCAGGTTGGATAGACTTGCCAAGAGGCGTGGCGGATGCACAATCTACCTAAAGGATATGATTATGGGCCAGGCCCTTCCAGTGGCTGACCTTGGGTGCCCCACTCAGGATCTGGCAGTAAAACTACTTTTTTGGGGCTCACAATAAAGCCCTAACAGTGCTTTCCATCTACATGCCACCTAAAAGGCAAGTGGAAGGTCTACACTCCCTCCTTAACTATACCCGCAGCACACTCCACTGAGGCAATACTGCTGGGAGACTTTAATATAAACTGGCTCTCACCAGACTAGCCCAGTCAAAGATGCCATAGCAACACTCCATCTCTCACGACTGGTTAATTCACCCACCAGATACAACTACAAGACAGAAAATAGCACCTTATTGGACTGGATAGTCACAAACTGCCCTGAGCGTATCTCAGATGTGACTACGCATTCCGACTTGATAAGTGATCACTCCCCCTGTCTCCTGTGACTGGTCCAGTAAATTCATCAAGCCACCTCCACAAACTATTTTCAGCAGGGTACTTAAACCTGGACATCTTGAACCACTAAAACAGCATCTATGTAACCTCAACTGGCACGGACTTGACTCTGAGCATGATGTCAATGTCACCTGCATGCACTTTGTCTCGCGATACAATGCCATATGCGACATTTATGCACTGCAGCAAAAAGGGAAGATACATGGAACAAACAATTCCTGGATTACTGCCAAACTTTTCTCTAAAATGAAATTACGGGACAACCTCTGGCAAAGGGCCAAAGTTTCAGGATGACAAGTGGATGTACAAGCATACAAAACTCCCAGGAACGAGTGCACCCGAATCACCCATCAAGAAAAAAGCAAATACCATAGAGAAATGCTGGCTAACTCATGGGGGGATAGCAGAAACTTCTGGTCCAACGTTAAGAATGTTACCGGTAGAGCTACTAAGGCACCTCCCACTATGCTCATTCAGGATGGTAGACCGACCATGGATCCCCTTACTGTTGCCAACATCTTCAACAATGTTTTTATAGATCTCAGCAGTGTCTCCCCCCACCTGACTTCTTCGTTGACACCACAACTAGTTCATCTCAGTACCATGATGCTAACATCTCTAATCCTCCTTTCTATCTCAAGGAAGTACTCTGGAAGTGTCTCTGGTCAGAAAACACCTGAAAAAGTACTGGGTAAGTCAAGGCATAGCACAAACTCACTTGACCTTAAACTTATCGCCCTTACCTTCGATGAAGTCATAGTCCCCATAACTCGAATTTTCAATCTCTCGCTGCATCTATCACAATTTCCCCAAGTCTGGAAATCTGCTTTAGTCACCCCGATACATAAATCTGGGGACTGCTATGCTCACTCTGACCAATCTCTATCCTCCCCCTATCTGTCAAAGGCATTGGAGTGCATAGTCTCTGACCAGTTAGTAGACTACCTGGACAAATACTCCATCCAATGCCCAAAGCAACATGGGTTCAGGAATGGGCACAGCACCACCACTGCTTTCCTGGAATTCACTGGATACATCCACAAGTCATTTGACAAAGGGAACCTTGTAGGTGCAGCTTTCATTGACTTAATGAAGGCTTTTGACACTGTGAACCACTTGCTCCTACTGCAACAACTCAGCACTACCGGCCTATCTAATGAAGCTATGCTTTGGTTTAAAGATTACCTCACAGAATGCTTCCAATGTGTAAAAATTTCAGCCACCACCTCAGACCGATGGACTGTGCTGTCCAGGTTCCACAAGGATCCATCCTAGGCCCCCTTTATTCAGTATCTTCCTCAACTACCTACCTCACTCCTGCCACCAACAGATTCTATTATACGCTGATGATGCCATTGTCTTTACAAGTCACCCAGATCCCACTTTACTAGAACAATTGAAACTCAGCTTCAAGGAAGCAGAAGAATGGTTTGGTGAACATAAACTGGTCCTGAACTACAAAAAAAAAACAAGGTGATGTTATTTTATTCCTCCTGCAACAAACACAAAGCCTAGTCACTAACCATAACAAACTGCATTGGAACCCCACTTGAACTCACTCAGCACTTTAGGTATCTCAGGGTCACCCTGTATAACCACCTATCCTGTGCTCACCACATAGAGAATATCTCTAAGGTGGTCAACATAAAGATCAGGCTCCTTCACCAGCACAAGCACAACCTGACTAATGAAGTTCTCAAAATAGCAATATATAGTTTCATCTTATCAGTTATTGATTATGGGCTCATTATTTATGGTGCTGCTACCACCACCACCCTTAATAGAATCACAATAGCCCTCAACAAGGCATGCAGGCTGCTTACTGGCTCACATTGGATGGCACACACCTATGACTTTTACACACAGGCTGGCTGGATACAACTCAGTGGAAGGATTAAATATCAGACTTGCCTGCTTGCCAAGAAAGCCCTTCTTAGCTTACTGCCCCCCCAGGACAACTGAGCTACTGACACCCTACTATGGCACTTAGCACACCCGTGCATCAGCCAATCAACTCCTCCTTGTCCCAAGATGCCGGACAACACAAGGTCAGTGATCCTTCTCTCATAGAGCCCCACTCTGGCTAAATACCCTGGATCCAGAAACATCCACCTCACCGAAGCTTGGTCAATTTAAGTCTCTGCTCCAGCAGTATCTTGTCTCTAGCAGCTCCTGTGACTGTCAGCACAGTGAAAACCTGTCACCAACCCACTAAAAAGCCCCTCCTGGCACCTAATGGGCCCCTTGTACCTCACAGCCCCTCTGCCCATCTTATAGCTGACTGCCCCTCCACCCACCTCTCTACCACCCCCCCAGCCTTACCTTCCTCTCTCCCTTTCACCCATCCCTCCCCTTTCACCCTCCATCTTTGACAAACTAGTTTGACAAAGCCGCTGGCTGCCTCTGTCTTCCCTGCCATTACTGGTGCCATTTCTCCCTTCTGTCTCCCCTCTCTTCCTAACTCAGCTCTCCCCTTCTTAACTAGTAGAGCCATTTGTATTAAGCTACTTACTGTGATCTCATGTCTGCTCCGACTGTAGTCTAATCATTGCCAATTTTCAATCAGGAGTTAATGCCCATGAATACTTGTCCTAGTAAGTCACAAGCTACCAAATCAATACCTATTAAGTTAATCACTCCAGAGTGTGTTAAATAATCACCTGTTTCTGATTCTTGTACCGCTACTGTCTCAAAACAGGTGTTAGTCCTGGGAGATTCAATCATTAAGCACATTGACAGGGCGGTATGCACTAGTGACAAGAGCAACCGTACTTGTTCTAGCTTCCGTGGGGCCAGGGTATCTGACATTACCTCCATGATGCCTAAAATTTTACAAAATACAGGGGAAAATCCACTGGTTATCATACATGCCGGTGTTAATGATATAAACAACACCCCATTTAATCAGCTACAACAGGACTATGTGACGTTATGTAACCTGTTACTTGATAGGGGATGCTGTGTATGTATATCTGAAATTCTACCTGTCCCGAGAGTAACATCCACCATGATGCAGAAAATCAAAGCCCTAAATGAATGGTTGAGAAAGTGGTGTTTTAAGCAGGATATTCCCTGTATTACCCACTGGGAATCATTTTCAGATCGTTCTTCCTTGTTTTGCTGGGAAAACATCTCAGTCGTAGGGGTAGTACACTTATGGGGAAAAGTATCACTAAAATCATAAATCATTGTTTAAACTAAAAACAATGGGGGAGAATGGGTCTATTCCCAAGTCTCTGAATACTTAACAAAATATTATTCCAACTAAATGTAAATTCCTAGCTTTGAATGCAAAATCTTTAAACCTACTCAAATTAGTAGAACTCGAAGCCAAGTGTAAAACTTTAAATATAGGTGTGGTGGGAGTAACTGAAACTTGGTGGGACACATCCTCAATTTGGTCCAGAGAAATTCTAGGTTATAAGTTATATCATAAAAACAGATTAGATAAGCAAGGCGGTGGAATTTATATGTACATACAAAATGATATTCCTTCTTTTGAAGTGTGTTCTCCCTTTCCTTTGGAAAGTATATGGGTTAAAATCTTATTGAAGGAGCAGTCCTATATAACTATTGGTAACATCTATCGACCTCCATCTGCAAATTCAGATCACACAACTGATATGTTTAAAGAAATCACACATTTTTCAGAATCTCAAGATACTGTAATATTTGGTGACTTTAACCTCCCTCATATTAACTGGGACTCATTCTCAGGACAGTCCTATGCCAAGAAAGGACTAATAGATGTGATAGTTAGTACTGGATTACAACAACTTGTTACTGAACCCACTTGAGGTCCTAATATTTTGTATCTATTATTTACTAACATAGAGCAACAAATTAGCAATTTACAAATTTGGGATCCACTTGGGACCAGTGATCATTCATCTATTCTTTTTGAAATTCAACAGTTTAAAACTACACAAAGGAAGTTATACTATACAAAAAATTATAACGCACATTTTTCTAAAATAAATGAATACTTACAAAACATAAACTGGGAATCTAATCTTCCTAATTGTACAACACAACAAGCTTGGGACTTTTTTAAAAACATTGTACATTATTTGGAAAATACCTTTATTCCATCTAAGAGGAAATTTAATAATAAAGGAAAAATTCCCCCTTGGTTCAACAAGACAATTAAAAATCAGATTAAAATAAAAATTAAACTTTTAGGAAACTTAAAGTTCTGTTCCATTTAAAACTACTCTATTACATAAATACAGACTATCTGTGAAAACTTAAAACAATCTATTAAATTGAAAAAATAAGCTAGAATTTAAACTAGATCACACAAAGACTGTCACAAATCTCTTTCTCCTATATAAATAATAAAAGGTATATCAAGGACCATTGGTCCCATTATAACCAATGGCTCTTCTCTATCTGATATAGAAACCTTGAATCTCTTTAATAAGTACTTTTGTTCTGTCATCTCTCAAAAATCACCTATTAGTACATTTAAAGTTCACCACGTAGATTATCATAGGTTATATTGAACTGACATTATACATGCTATCAAAAACCAAAAATAAAATACTAGTCTGGGCCCAAATGGTATTCATCCATGGTTTCTGATCAAAACCTCTATAAATATTTCTATACCTTTGTCAATTATTTTCAATAAATCCTTACAAGAAAGCATTGTACCAAATGATTGGCGTTCAGCAATAGTTACTCCCATATTTAAAAAAGGCAATAGAGGTTCTGTGCAAAATTATCATCCCAATTAGCCTGACCTCAGTGGCTGGTAAATTAATGGAACAAGTAATGAAGTCTCTAATAGATCACGATTGTAAAAAATTAGGAATTTATGATTCAAATCAGCATGGGTTTACTCCCAAGTATTCCTGCACCACCAATCTGATATCTTTTTTACAATAATATAAGTACTCTACTAGATGTGGGTATCCCTACTGATGTAATTCTTTTAGACTTTAGTAGAGCTTTCAATAAAGTCTCACATGAAAAACTCATTACTAAAATGCACAATCTAGGTGTGTCACCTGATATTGTCAACTGGACTTTAAACTGGTTGACAAATCATTCTCAGAGAGTCAGAATTAATGATATCTTGTCTGATTCGGGTAGTGTGACAAGTGGTGTACCACAGGGGTTGGTCTTGGGACCAACATTGTTTAACCTCTTTATCAGTGATTTACAAACAGGGCCAAATAACTTCATAGTTAAATTTGCAGATGATACTAAATTGGGGGGCAAGGTTAATAACCAAGAAAATATTTCTGCATTAAAGAAGGATTTGGAAAAATTAACACTTTGGGCAAATGAAAATCATATGCAGTTTAATCAAGACAAATGTTTAGTAGTGCATTTCGGTGTAAATAATCCAAAAACGATATATCATAGAAACGGACTACCACTTCACTCATCAAATTGTGAAATAGATTTGGGGTATATCTTAATAATAAACTTACATCAGATGATCACTGTGTTAGAACTGTTTGCATGACCAACAGACTTTTGAGGCAAATAAAATGCACTTTTGTTAATCGCACTGAACAATGCCTTATTCCATTGTATATGGCATACATTAGACCGTATCTAGACTATGGGTCCCCTTTCTGGAATCCAACCAAAAAAAAGACATAGCAATTCTTGAACAGGTTCAAAGGAGAGTAACTAGAATGTTTCCAAAATTAACAAACTTGGATTATCAGAACAGATTAAAAGCTACTGGTCTCTTCTCTCTTCAAGCTAGAAGATTAAGAGGTGATATGCTTATGGTTTTTAATTTAATAAATTCATCAGATCTAATGGAAAAATGTGGTCTAACACTCTCCAAAAGGAGACATGCTCCGAGACTGCATAATAAACAGCTTGAAGTAAAAATTTATAAAACCAGCAAAAGGGGAAACATTTTTCCAATAAGAGCATCCATTGTATGGAACACCTTGCCACAAGAATTGGTAGAGGCAACTAGTGCCACTGTCTTTAAAAACAAATTAGATGTTTGGTTGAGGGATAATAGATAAATAATGTCCCACATAGTGTGGGGAACAGTCTCGATGGGCTCTGGCCTTCTTCTATTCTTTCATACCAAGTAATACCAAGTAACTGTGTTGTTATAAAATGATAAAACTTTTGTTAGTTCTCCCTTGTTGATTGCAACCCTCTCCTATGACATGGAACCTTTGTAAATGAGCTGCTTTGTTTTCAAAGGTGTAATAATCCTAGACTAAATAAATAAAATAAATAAATGTGGTGTCCAATGTTTGCTCATTTTGCAGGTCACACTCTTTTAAAACAGTCACAATGTTCTGGTGATATGTCTACATGTGAGTCAACCCACTGTTTCTCTAGTTTCCTTTTCTCCATCTTTGTTCTTCTTCACTTTCCTGGTTCCCCATACAATTCATCATTCAAAGGAACCACAATGGGGAGTTGTTCTCTTTTTGCCTGGGCCCTAGTAGTTATAGCCACAAGACATTCCTTGGCATGTGGGGTTTTAAGCAGTCTCTCAAATCCTGGATTACCCTGTCCAATAATGATTGGTATGGGAAGTCTAGGTACAAGGCCCCCAGTCATTTCAAGTGTCTCTTGTTCCACTGATATTTTTAAAGAAGTAGTAGGGTGTTCATGGACATCTCCATGCACACAAATAACAGCCGTGTCAGGGCCTTTTGTCTGAGTACCATCCACTACATCTGCTCAGACCAAGGTCTGGTGACTCCCAGAATCAACAAGCCCTATCATCTGCTTGGTACTAATTTCTATGGCTGCAGTATATTTCATGTAGTCCAATACCAAATGCACTGGTTCCTGCCATTTGTTAGGACAGTTCCTAGTGATATGTCCATTCCCCTTACAATAATGGCATATTACATTTGCTGAGTATACTTTGGCCCCTCTATTAGGCCTCCATTCTGATCTAGCAGGGTATTGGTTAGATCTAGAAAAAATAGGGTTTCTTACAGGACCAGCTTTGGTGGGGTTTTGTGCCTTGCTACCCTATAGACTTGGAAGGTTGAGCAGCTACGTATTCCTCTGCAAGGGTAAGTGTTCTTTCTGCTGAATCCAGCTTATGCTCTTTAACCCAGATTTGCATTTTTTGGGGAAGGATTTGAATAAACTGTTCACTGATTACCAGTTCCATATTCTGGTATATGGTCTTGATGCTAGGATGTAGCCATTTGTGACAGAGTTCTTTTAATCTGACATATGCCTCTCTTGGGGTGTCCATCGATTGCAATTTCAGTGATCAAAATCTTTGTTGGTATGCCTCGGTATTAATATCATATTGGTGTAGGATTTCTTCTTTAACTCGATCAAAGTTTTCAGTGTCTCATCCACTTAAATGGCTGTAGACCAACTGGACCTTCCCAGTCAAATAAGGTGCCAACCTTATTATGCATTGGTCACCTGGCCATGCACATGTCCTGGCAATACATTCAGAAGTTGTAATGTATGCCTCTATATCATCAGTCTTGGTAAGATTTGTTAGATTAATGTCCTTTGGGGCATTACGATCAGCATTCCAGGGGCCTGTGACTTGTATAGCTCACAAAGTGTTCGCCCACTTTGCATCCTGTCTCCTCTGACCCTTGTCCCTCTGTCTCTCCATTTCCATCTGTTTAATGTACAACCACTTTAGGAGCTCATTGGCCTCTTCAGGTAGTGCAGATGCAATGTCCTTTTCTGCCTTTAGTATGCTGTCCTTGACTTCAGATTTGAATTTGCTCCTGGCCCCTAGGTCCAATCCTGGAAGAGGCTTTTTACCTATTTTCTTTGCCACCAATCTGGTTCAGATAGGTGACTTGTATTCCACATGCTTATCTTTCTGCACTTGCTGTTCCTGTGACATCTGCCAGGATATCAGGGTGAAATCCCCATGTAACATCTCTCTCCCAGCCTAGACACACCGGTGTCCCACTTCTGACACCAGATGTGAAGGTTAGTGGGTAGACAGATGCAACAAACACAGGTAAAAGGTGCAGAATGCACTTTGAGGTATTTATTCCCCTCCCTCCAAATGAAAATAAAACAGTAGATGTACAGAAAGGAAATAGTTGGTTAGTCTTTCAGTTCAGAACAGTGCACAATTCCCTCTGTGCACAACTTTGATGTTTAGTTCCAACCAAATAGATTCCTAGCACATGAAAACTTGCATGTACTATGAAATGCTTCCTCCACAACATTCAGGTCTCTACTGACTGACTCATCTGTTTTGCATCTCAGGAGGTAGGTTTTTATACCTGCCTTCTGATGATGTCAGCACCATGTGAGCTGTCTGACTCACAGTTCTCTAAGTAAACACAGGCAGGCTGACTCATCCTGAATAAATACAATTTTCTAAGTAAACACTGGCAGGCTGACTCATCCTAAATAAAAACAGACAGACTGACTCATCTGACCTTTATACACCTTGGGCTGGATTCACAAAGCTTTCTGAAGGTGCAAAATCTTCCCTAAGTCCCCAAAACTGCTGTAGCTATAGAAACAAAGGGGAACTTGCATTGAGTGCTATTCAAAAAACCCTCTGCAACTGCAGAAAACAACACTAAGGACTGTGGAAAAAAGTGCAGCTGCGGAAGTCCCTGAGGAAAAAAAGGTGTGAAATAAGTAAGCTACAGCCCCTGAAAGGCTATTCACAACCAGTTTATTTCCGCAGGTGTGGAAAAAATGTTGCACACAGTGGAATGAGGTGTAACACTCCCTCAGCAAACTGCAGTAGTGCCCCAGCAATTGGAATCAATTAAGGTGGAGGTGAGGCACAGGTAATAGCAACCCAGATAGAATAACTGTGGCTGCTGTAACAGCAACAAAAGCACACATTGCATTTATATGGCAACTGGCAACAACCACCAGAGACAGTGCAGCTGATGATGGAGCCCCACAGGCAGTAGAGACTGGCCAGCCTGTAGTAAGTGCTACTCCTGCAGGCAACAGGAACACCCCAGGGAGGGGGGGGACCAGCAGTAACAGTTGGCCACTGTGGTGCCATTGTATTGCTGGTACCTGTGGCGCTGCAGTGGTCCCAGTTGAGGGACTGGTTGCTGGTCTCTTTCTGGGTGCTTTTAGCTTCATTCTGTGGCAGCCCTGTTAAAGTCTGCTGTTCCAGCTAATTAAGTTCACCTGTTGCCATGCCTCCTAAGCTATTTCTGGAGCTGCGGATCCGCAGTTGCAGATTTTCAGCATGTGCTCAATTTCCACAGCTGTGGGGATTTTACAAAATTCCACACCTGCTCAAAATGTCTTTATGAATATCACGCAACTGCATTTCCACAGTGCTGCAGGCTTTTTTCCCACAGCTGCAGGATTTTTGACTTTCTTTGTGAATCCTGCCCTTTGAGTATTACAGCATCTCTCTTCATTTTCCTTAAAGAGCACCTTTACCAGTCATTTTGACTTTATTATTTTGTTTATTTAGAAGTTTTAACATTAAGGTATACTGAGCAGACTATTGCTCGATTCCAGATGCATCCTGGGGAAGACTGGTGAGGAAATACAATTTAAAGGTGCACCATAGAGCCATTTCAACAATACAAAACAGTTCATACATTACATAGTGCAAATAGAGAGTTGGACACTTACAGGCAATACATAGTGCAATAGTAATTGTGGCAGTAGTTGGTAATCACTATATACATATACAACTTCCATGCATAAATTACCCCTTCTTGCATTGATTCTGAAATTGTATTTCATTACTGTCCTCTGCAGTTAGTTTTTGCATTCTGAGCTGCTAAAAACTGCAGGGTGTACCAGAGCTTCTTTAGCAAGCCAGGTGTTGCTGTGGACCCAGGGCTGTACTGCTGACATCACTATATGGCAGATGAGTGACTCACACTGCAGTACAATGAAGTTGCATCAGTTTTACAAGGGAAAACTACATTACTAGGAGCACATACTGTGGTCCCTCTTCACCAAGACACCTGTTAGCAATGCATTATGCCGAAATCCAAATGACTTGTTACCATGTTTTTTTTTTTTGTAAAACTGATTTATCTCTGCCTCTTTAACAAAGCATGGGATCTTAGAGAAGGAGGAACACAGTATGTACACCTAGTAATGTAGTTTTCCCCTTGTAAAACTATTGCGGCTGCACTGTACTGCACAATGTGAGTCATTCCTCTGCCATATAGTGATGTCAGCATGAACCAGCAGCCCAGCAGCTGAACAGTAAAGGCAAGTGCAGCAGGGCTAAAGCAGGGCTCAGAAACAAATGCAAATTATGGAAGGAAGAGTAAACCTTAGTCAAAAATAACAAATGCACACACTCTTTCCAGTCTAGAACTCCATATAGTGACTACAAGCTATAACTTTTTGGACCATCATGAAAGGTGCTCTTTAAAATCATTGCTACCCTCTAAACTGGCACAAGCCCTTCGTATTCAAATGTCATCACATTTTATGATAATAATTTAAACGATCTGGCTTTTCATCTGACTGAGTGGTCATCTCTTCAGCTTGGGGACAGCTACAGTATCTCTGTAGTTATCTGCCCCTTTTTATTTTCATTCCCCACCAACTCAGAAGAGGGACTAAAACAGCTTATAAAATGGGCTAAAAAAATCTATCATCCTGATTGGCTACTACATCATCTGAGCCGTGTCCTTATCAGATGATATAGTAGCCAACTGGCACTACCCTCCAGTCCCAAGCCCCACAATGCCACGGAATCAGTGAGCTGTGCCAGCTGAAAACAAAAACACAAACTGGCACAGCTCGCAATGCAACAGATGGAAATGGCTCTTCCTGTCTCACAGCTGTGAACCTCGCACCCGGGCAATCTCGCTTACAGTAAAACTCGGCCAACCGACAAAAGAAAACCCTTTAAACCATGGAAAGGCTACACAGTCAAGTGAAAGAAACCTTTTGGTGAATACTTTGATGCCAGTCAAAGCCAAGCACATGTCCTAAAAGTTGCTGCAGTAGTAGAGCAAGTGGAACTTCCTGATCTAGAAAATGCCCGCTCCACACAAAACAGTGAAAAAAGTGAACACTTACTATGTCTAACCTCCCCCTTCCTACAGAAGCCCTAAATAACTTTGATGCACTGTCCAGATAATTTCTTCCTTACAGGCCAGTAACTTTATTTTACTTACTGCCCCGATCCGTTTCTTCTTCTTTAGATAAGTCCAGCTCTCACTCCTGTTGCTAAGCCTTTACGACATCTCCAGAATCCCCCTCTCACCATACTGTCCTTATAATCTGAGCCACAGCAACCGACAACTTTATACAAAAAAATTTGTCCCATTATGAAAAAAAACATTTGTTCTACATTCAAACTGATCAAGTAACAGTTTGAAAACTGCCGCATCGGACCGCAAAGCAGGAAACAACAGTGTACGGCAGCTGCTGTGGGACATACTCAGTCTCAGTCAGTCAAGCCATCCATCCATCTCCTGAAACAGCAAGGAAAAAACAATGTAAAAAGAGAAGCTAAACCATTAAAGGAGGAAAAATAAATGCTATCTGTATTGGGGGGTGGGGCACAGCAAACATAACAGTGACTACATAATTTCACAAGAGACACAGGTACTCCCGCTGCCCATTGGCTGCATGTAAGTAAAACTGTCTGGTCAAACTAATTTAAAAAAAAAATAATATATGCCTTTGGGGGTTTCTTTGTGTGTGTGTGTGTGTGTGTGTGTGTGTGGAGGGCGGGCAGAAGAGACACAGATAGCACCAGTATCAGCTAGTAATGTTTAAGGAAAAAGCTCCTTTCCAAGACGCTAAGAGGAACTATTTTTTACAAACAATATAATCATATCTCTTCTTGTTTTTTATGTACACTTATGTTAATTTTTTTTAAAGTAACCTTCTTTACCAGAGGGTCCATTTTATAAGCGCAATAACACACTCTGAAGTGTGGGTTACGTGCTGATAAGAGCACGCCGAGGGGCATAAGGCACTTCGTTCAAGCGCCTCGTGCCTTAGTACATCCTTGGGTGTGCTCTTATCAGCACATAACCCACGCCTCATCATGTGTTATTGCTTGCAAAAACAACAATGGCACATGCCATTCAGATACACTGTAATGGGCAATTCAACAGTGCAGCATCTTTCTTTAAACAACAGACTGCTACGGGAGTGCTGCTGAGCAGCTTTTAGGAAGCAGCGACTTTTGTTAGCTCCCGGGGAATATTGTCTAAAAACTTTTTTAAATGTCTTTAAAAGTGTATTTTTTTTGTCTCATGTGGTTCACTCATAGCATAATAAGCTTGCCAAGCCTAAACACCGGGGAACTACGGCTGCAACTTCCAACTTTTTCTGCCCTAGGAAGTTGAAATCGCAGTGGGACGAAAGGCCTGCATCATCTAAAGAAGCTGCAGTCACTGGTGACACGAGTCAAGGGGGAGCAACATTGACTTTTATCCAGACCACGCTTAACCAGTTGGTTCGCTTGGTGCAAGATCTGGACAAGAAGCTGGATTCCATGACACCCTGGGTCTCAGCATTAGAGACCAGAATGGATCAATGTAAGAAGATGACCCAGAGGACTGAGGGAGTGATGCTGAAGGCATGCGATGCCACTTCTAAGTTATCAGGGAAAATTCCTGCTTCGCCAGTGACTAGAGGGGCTTGAAAATCAGGTTGGAGAAAACTTATGGATCATGGGTCTCTCTGAAAATGCTGAGGGAGAAGACTGTCTGTTGTTGTCCAGACTTTGTTTCCCACTATTCTGGGCTTGTTGAAAGAGGATTCTCCCATTTCCATTGAGAAGGCTTATCGGATTACCCCTAGGCGACACTCTAAAAAAGAGAAGGACCTAGGAACTAGGACACTTCTAGTGGTATGCACTGGTATTGAGGACTAAAATAGAGTGCTGGCCATGGCAAAAAGGAGGTGATCATTCAAATATGGGGAAGACAATGTCCATATCTTCCTGGATCTGTGGCACAAGGCCTTTGATGGAGTTCTAGCCTGACTCAGCTGATTCAAAATTCAGCACCAACTCTTATTCCTGGCCCATCTGAGACTGACCTAACAAGATAAGATATATCAGTTTAATGAGCATACAGACACAGAGAAAATTATTGACCTTATCGAAAAAGAGCTGGAGGGAGCAGAAGAAGAGGGCTTCTTGGAGGAGGGTTGAAGGTCGTGCTGAACTTGTGTAGTACCGTGAGTCCCTGTAGGGGCATTAGTAGCAGAATTGCATAATAATTGGTATTATGGAGATTTCTAATAAGTTTGGAACCTTGATTTCTGATATGGTTTGACACATTATTAAAGTTTTGATGGTTGTACTTCATCGAGTTAAATTACTGTTTTTTCGGTTTTATATCCGTGATTTCCATGATTAGGTTGATGGACACTTGACGGACTATATGTTTTACACTGCTTACCTTCTTAGGACCTTTTTTTGGACACTCTATATACTGGCCCTATTGAATTGGTCCTTTTGGTGAAAGGGGGCAAAAGTTATATTTTGAACTTGAGCTGAATGATTCATATTATAGCTGTATTTCCTGGGATATAGTGGGAGTTCTTTATTAACCCTAAGGGCACCGCTGGACCTCAATAGAAAGGTCTAGTGTGCTATGGGGCCCCTCTTAATCTTCCATGGGCTGCAAGCTGTGGGGACTAAACGTATATTGCTAAATGGAATATTCCCCCTTGTGGTAACTGTTGGGGAGAAATCTCAGTCATGATGTATCTTTTATTTCTTTTTATGATGTAGTCTTCATGGTATTGTCCTCCTGTGAAAATAAGATTTTGCAAGATCGACTTGCAAAAATAATAAATATGTAATGCAAAAAAAAAAACAACAGACTGCTTCTTGGACAGACTACACTGTCAGTCTGTATTCACATCATGCTATATTTTATTACATTATACAGCTACCTACTGGACCATAACAATGGAAGGGGGGGAAGAAAAGAAATAAAAAAATAGGAAATAGATTTAAAGATCAAATGCAGTGATGTTTCATATTTTTAATAAAAGCTTGAATTCATGTTCCTGTGCCATGATTAGTGTTTCCTGAAAATGTCATGCAGTTTGGTTTTGTGATTTTCTTTAAATTAGCATTTGTTAATGTGCTCTGCTGTAATTGAATACAGTGAAGTTGCTTCTGTCCCTATCAGTGAGCAATAACAGCATATTGGTCTAGCCTGCTGCTTCAGCAGTTAAGTCCCTGATTGATTGAGAAATCATTTTGTCCTTCTCATCAAAACTCTACATTGTTTTCTGGCTATGTAACACAGGGTTGTTTAATGGATTTAAAATAAATCAAAATTTTATTAATTCATAGAAGTAGTTTGTCTTTTATGTAGCCTTCATAAATATGTTCATGTGCTGCTAGACAGCTGGAGTAAGGTGCGTGTCTCCAGTGAGAGACAGTTTTACTGAGGTGACTACACTTTGTTGTGGCTACACTTGAATATTTACACAGCCAGGAGGAGGTACTGGGTGACAGAGTACCCTCCTGTGATACACCGACTTGTTTGGTGTCTCCCTATGATTGTGGGACACTGGAGGTTGTCCACAGAGTTATTTATTTTCGTTATATCCATGGACTGTGGGAAAGCCATGCAACTCTGCTAGTAAGCAGGAGTCAGTGGATTTTAAGCACCTATGCCTGGGTGGGCCTTTTTATTACTATTTTAATATAATAAAACATCTGTTGGAGCCAGCGCCATACCGAAAGGCAGAAGCCCACCTACTTTCGGTTGCAGTGCTACTTCAGGCACCCCATAGTGAGTGGGGCTGCATGCAGAGATGCGCACAGAGACACACACAGACACAAGCACATCTGTGCATGTCTACTGTGTCCTCTGGGGACACTGGAGATACTGTGCTATGAGTTTATCTTCACTATCACAACAAAAGGATGCAGGAGAATCGAGCAGGTAATTTCAATATAGTAGCACCAATAAACCTTAGTATAATGGATATTAACAATGGTATTGTTACATTAACAGCAGGGGAGGTAGCAAAGACATGCATTCTGTGCATTAATTTTATCCTGGAGACCAATACAGGATTTGATGGACTAAAATGCAACCAGTGTAGAGAGATAGTGTTGCAATGCAGAATAAATGAGTTAGAAAGACAAATCTTGGATCTAAAGGCTGAGAAGGTGACTTCCAATAATATACAAAGTGGTACTCTTAGTAACCAATTAAGGTTAACTGTAATAAACCCACTGAGGAATCTTTAAAAAGATTGAGAGAGGAGGAAAGCAACAGTGAGTCAGAATGCGGCACTGTACATACAAAAAATAAACCAAAAAGAGCCATGGATTTACTAATTTTCACCCAAAATAGGTCTGAACCCTTAAGTAATGTATCATCAGAGTTACAGGGTGAACTAGAAGAATTAAGTAATGAAGGGACTGAAAAAACATCCATTATACCGTTGACCCAGGGACAACTAAAGTAATAAATAGAACTACTTTAAGTTGCTCTGAAAGGCAACAGTTTGGTTAATGAAGCTGATGTTGAAATGGGTGGGGGAGGCAAACCTCGAGTAACACTACAGTGGAAGGGCATACCACCAATCTAGTTGAGGTTACAAGTAATTGTAAAAAGCCTCAAACAATGATAGACCAAGATGGAAAACACATGGGCAAAACAAATTCTTGCACAAGTACAGCACAGGATGATGCTATTGATATCAATGTTTCTGGGAACATTAGTAACCTGAATATTAAGCAGACTAACATGGGTGAACCAAACACAAATACTGACACCATTGATAGCACTAGAAATGATGAAATGGAAATAACTAGTCCCACTCCCAGGAAGATTTACATGCTTGGTGACTCAATTGTAAAATATATTCATAGTTACATTTGTAACCTGGATGAAAATAATCAAACATGCTCTGGCTTTGGAGGGGCCTGGATTAGGGACATTGAACGTATGGGCCCCAATATTTTAAAGAACTCAGACAGCAATCCATTGGTGGTCATACACACAGGAACAAACAATATAAATGTATAAAACAAAATGGTTATATTAAATGCATGCTGAAAATAGAAAATGGAGTTAGAAATCTACATTTCAACCTTAGGTCTTCTTCAGGAAATATCTAAAAGAGAAAAAAAAACAAAGTTAGTGAAGAGGGGAGGTAAAATAAGGGAGATAGATATATATACAGTATATATATATATATATATATATATATATATATATATATATATATATATATATATATCTATATGGAAAGAAGAAAGGGAAGGCTCAGGAGAAGTGATAAAAGGCAAGATTAGCAGAGAATCTTTGAAACAAAAGGGTGATGATGAGACAGTCAAGGCATAATAGAAGAAAATGGGCTGGAGAAGTCCCCATGTGGGACTAATTAACAAGGCCTAGTAAGAATGCTGAAAAGTGAGAAATGTGGGGGAAGGAGACAGAGATGGAGACAAATGGTGAAAATGAAAAGAAGTTAAATGTGTACAGATACAAACAGACTTTAGGGAAAACAAGGGCTGAAAGATGTTAGTGGAAAATAAGTCTATCATTTAAACCAGAGGGCTGTTGGGAGCCAAGGTGGATGATCATCTTGGTTTCCATCTTTTTTCTATGGTCAGAATCCCAGAAGCCCTGCTGAAGGAGTCAAACAGAAAGGTCACTGGCACTGTGGTCCCTGGAAACAGGGGTGTAGCCAGGCATTTCAGATTTGTACACTAACCAGCCACACTGCTACCCCCTCCCTCACTGTTGTTCATGTCTGCCCCCCCAACAACTTAAGTCCAAGATTCCCGGCTCCAATCAGATGATTCCCACATTAGACCTGCTGTCTGTCTGTACTGCTAGTGTGGTGCTCGCTGCCCACTGGTAAATGCCACTGACTGCACCACGAGTCCAAGATCACGGCAGAAATTTCTTCTCTCTCTCCCACAGGTAGGCAGATTCACTCCACTTGCTACTCCCATGAAGTTTTCACTCTTTCAGCTGGCTCTGAGTCTGTTCTTCTGCCTGCTGCTCCTCAGTTCTTCTACTGCTTCTCTCACTCCCAGTGCAACTGAACTAACAGTATGGCTTCTAACTTTGCTGGGGCATTTAAACTTGCCCGCCCACTAGATGCTGCAGCCAATCACTATGTAGGAGGACTATGCAGACCTAACTGAGACTTTCAGCTTCAATGTCCACGGTCCTCTCTGCCACCCCCCATCAAAAAAAACACAATGCTAAAAGAGAAAAGAAAAAGCCTGCAAAGCTAAACAAAGGAATTTAAACGCGATGGACTACAGAGGGCAGAGCAATGCTGGCCAACTTGTTTGCTACCCCCTGCTACTAAACTTTGTATGCCATGGCTTACTTGGAGTATCAGTAGCTATGCCCATGCCTGGAAATAAAGTGGGATACAATGGGTTTATTAGTGTCTCCATTCCTGACTGCCCTGTAATGTTCCCTGAAACAGTCAGGAAGGCATCTACCAGTCTCTCCTATGTAAATAGCTGCACACTTCCTGCAAAGAATACAATATACCACATTAGAGGAGGTACAGGAGAACTCCTTGGTGATGTGAAAAACACCTGTGGGACCCCGAATTTCAGTCACACTGGAAATAATTTTAAAATATTACAACTATATTCCTTGGAATACAGAGTATTAAGAGGTGACTTGTTTTATACTTTAATGCTTATCAAAATGAATACTTGTTGAACACAATTGGTTTGGAAAAGCATTTCACATATAACCATACCAGATCACATAATTCAAAACTTAAAACATCTTTACGTAAAACTAAAAAGCATTCTAGATTTTTTACTCAGAGGGCCCCTCCTATATGGAACTCATTACCGGTAGACATCATTAGTAATGAAAATGTTGAACAATTTAAGAAAAGACTTGATTCCTATATGGGCGACAGGAAATTTTCCTTCCATTGCTAAATCAGCTGGAGGCGAGTTCATATATGGGCATTTCGCCTTCTGAACTTGCATTCATCTATGAAATGTCTATGAAAAGGTGTAGCAGTGAGTTCTGTTGCAAGGTTTGGTACCCGGTAGAGAGGAACTGTTGGGAGTAGGAAGGCTACATTTTACCAGGAGATTTCGCAGGTTGGGTGGCCAGCAGTAGGAGGCAATAGATGGTTCTGTAAAGGAAGCACCAATGACTGGGTCAGTTTGCAAAATAGGAAAGTTACTGGTGATGATCCTGTGAAGAGAAGATGTATTCTGATGAAAAGGAAGCACTAGTGGAATTCGTTGTTGTTCTTGAGTGACAGTATCCTTCTTGGGGGGGTTGAGGTTACAGGGCATGTTACTGACCCGGGCGAGTGCTCTGTCCACTGTGCTTTTAGGGTATCCTCTGTTGATAAAAAAACTATGCATTATTTGGGCCTGCTCAGCAAAATCATCCTCTTTACTGCATAATCTGCGAAATCTAAGAAACTGTGAATAAGACAGGCCACTCTTGACATGTTTAGGATGGAAGGAGCTGTGAAGGAAGAAACTGTGAGAGTCAGTGGGTTTGTAATAAACTGATATCTTCAGTCCAGTGTTTTGTACTGACAGTTGGATATCCAGAAAAGGCAGTGTAGCGGAGGATACTTCAACAGTGTACTGAAGGGAAGGATGGGCCCTGGTAAATTTGTCGAGGAAGGCTTGGTGGGTCTCCCTGGAGCAGAAGGTGGCCCCCACAGTCATCTATGTAGCATTTGTAGAGTTCAGGCACAGTCCCTGTGAATGAGAGAAAAAACTGTTCCTCCACCCAGCCCACAAATAGATTAGCAAAGCTGGGACTCATCTTGGTGCCCATGGCCACTCCGCTGATCTGATGGAAAAAACTGTTATTAAAAGAAGAAGCACTGAGTTTCAGAAAAAGTTCTGCCAGACAAGTCAGTGTGCATGTGTGGGTGGCTGCTGGACTTCCCTGTTATTGAGGAAATGCTGCAAAGCTGTCAGACCATCATCATGGGGGATTACTGTGTAAAGAGATTTGATGTCCATGGTGAAGATGAGCTGATGAGAACCACTGAATCTGAACCTGTCAAATAACTGGAGAGCATGGTTAGTGTCTTTAACATAGGAGGGCAGGGACTCAGGCACATGTATTGTACAAACTCACAAATTTCAGTTCTTTGAGGGTTTCTGTGTGAAAATACAGCATGTATGTGTGTAGCTTGAAATACTATGTGACATTCTGATGCCCCTGTCTCCTGCTCTTCAGTTGAGGCTGCCGCATTCTGCTGAGTTCCATGTCATAACAACGATTGCGAGTGTATATCGCTGAAAAGCAAATTGGTGATATACACTGTGGCCAAAAAGACATTGGGCAAGTTAGCTCAGTGTTTATGTGTGGGGGGGAGATGCACCCTGATTAAATATAACCAACTCCAGGGAGGTGCATGTTGGTGAGGGGGAGACAGTCTGAATTAAAAACTAAAAAGCACGGCAGCAGGGAAATAGCAGCAGTAACATTTTCCCTGGTCCCCAGCCCCAAACCCAGTACCTGCTGCACTGATGTTAGCCACCTCACCACCACACCACATGGCTAGCTCTGTTGCAGCAGGCACACTATCCCACACAAACCCTCTTCCTTATCCCTCCCCTTCTCCTCCCTATCCCTCCCCTTCTGGTCGCTCTCCCTACACTCACATTCACATTCAGTCGCTACCCTTACAGGGTAGCCCAAAAGAATAGTGCTGTAAATGAGTCACTGTTTTGATAGTCGCTCATTTACAGTTACTATCATCACCGGATACCATTCTGCTTCCCTTTGTCCCCTGCTCCACCCCCACAGTCAGGACCAATGCACCCTGCTGCCCCCTGTCCCTGTCTCCATAGGCAGGGCTGCTGTGCTCTGCTAAGCTCTAGAGTCCCAGGGTCTCTGCCTCCATAGTTGGGGCTGCTACTCCATGCTGCCCCAGGCCACCGAAGGTGGGGCTTTTGCTGCACCCTGTTACCCACTTCTATTGCCCCAGATGGGCAGGGCCACTGCACCATGTGCACCCCGTCTCACAGTCAGGGCTGCTGTACCCTGATGCCCCACTGTGTCCTGCCTCACAGTGAAGATTCTGCACCATGGTTGTCTCCTGTCCCCTGTCATCACAGCCAGGGCTGCTGTACCCTGCTCCTGTCTACACAGTCGGTGGTGCTGTGGCCAGCTATGCCTTAGGGCCCCATGCCTCTGCAGATAGGGCTGCTGCATCACATTGCCACTTGCCACAAGAGTCAGGGCATTTGTTGTCCCCGTACCCTGCCTCTATAGGTGAGGCAATTGCACCCTGCTGCCCACCTGCCACATAGTCAGATCTTTTGCTACACTGCCCAAACTGCTTGAAAGAAAAAAAATACTTTCATCATGTGTTATAGGGTGGGAGACAGAGGGCAGCAGGGTGCAGCAGCCCTGACTGTTTTGGCAAGAGACAGGGGAGGCATCAGGGTACAGCAGCTGAAACTGTGGGACAGGGTACAGCAGACACACCTGTTTAGGACAAGGGAGATGGGCAGCAGAGTGTAGCAAAGGATCAGAAACTGGTGGCAGGGGGCAACAGGGAGAAACTGCCCCAACTGAAGAGGCAGTGAACAGGGTGCAGTAAATGCCCTGCCTTGTCTTATGGCAAGAGGCAGCATGGCACAGCAGCCCTAACTGTGGAGACATGGGGCTCTAGGGCACAGCTGGCCAAAGCAGCCTTGACTGTGTAGACAGGCACAGGGTGCAGCAGCCTTGGAAGTGGTGGCAGAGACAGAGGACAGCATGGTGCAGAAGCCTTGACTGTGGCAGGACATGGGGGGCATCAAGGTACGGAAGCCCTGGCTGGGGGCAGTGTGTGGTGCAGCAGCCTTGCCCAGTTGGGGCAATGGAAGTGGGTAGCAGGTACCCCACCTCTGGTGACCTGGGGCAGCATGGTGCAGCAGCTCCAACTGAGAAGACAGGGGACCTGGGACTCTAGGGCTTAGCAGAACACAGCAGTCATGACTGTGGAGACAGGGACAGGGGACAATGGTGCATTGGCCCTCACTGTGGGGGTGGGGGACAGAGGAAAGCAGGGTGCAGCAGCCTTAACTATTTGTGCAGGAGGCAGCAGGGTGCAGCAACCTCAAATGGGGGCAAGAGATAGGCAGCTTGTGGGGCAGAGGAAAGGGGCAAGCAGAGTGCTGCTACCTCAACTATCGGGCAGGAGACAGGAGAATCAGGATGCCATATAGTATGTCTAGTTATACACATACATGTATTTTCAGACAGAAACCTTCAAAGAATTGATATTTGTGAGCTCATACAGTACATGCTCCAGAAAGAACTGACATTTGGGAATTCATACAGTACATGTTCCTGAAATAGTAGAGTGTGGCAGACACCTGTTTGCAAATAGCAGAGTATAGTAGTTTGTCAAGCTGACATAAAACAAATATTGTTCCCGCATGAACCTATTTATGGAGGCTAAATCATAGACAAACTACTATGAATTAACACAATTTAGATTTCTATTGTATCCATTAAAGAACCCCGTGTTAGATAGAAAACAATGCAGAGTTTTAATTAAAAGGAACTGACAGCTGTGATACAGACAAGGTGATTTCTCAGTCAATCAGGAACCTAATTGCTGAAGCAGCAGGCTGGATCAATATGATGTCATCGTTCACTGATATGGATAGAAACAACTTCACTGTTTTCAGTTACTGCAGAGCACATTAACAATTGCTGATTTAAAGAAAACTACACAACCAAACAGCATGACATTTTCAGGAAACACTAATCATGACACAAGGACATGAATTCAAATGAATTCAAGCTTTTATTTAACTATATGAAAAACTGCTGCATTTGATCTTTAAGGAAGGTCAAAAGGGTATGTACTGCAGGTGGCCAACCTGACAGTGGAAATAAAGATTTAAAGATTGAAGTAGAGACAGAGGTGGTTTTGCAACAAGCTTAGAAAGCATACTTCTCAACTGTCCCTGATTTTTTTAAGCCTTGTCCCTGTTTTAGGAGGCAGGAGGTTGAGAGGTATCAAGCAAAAAAATAATTATGGTCCTGAATTCATCAGATAGGGCTTTCCTATCACAGACCCCACTCTCTTCTTATTTTTCCAATTGTACTTTGGACCTGTAGATTAATATATGTATAATGATGCTCTCTCGTGTGAATAAAATTTGAATATATAAAATAACCCGAAATTAACAGCAAACACACAATGAAAATAACCTTAGCACAGCTACAATACAGTGCAGCATGCATGCAGTGAAACTACACTGTATTCTCTGTAGCTTTACACTGTTTTATTTAAGGTTTCATGTTTTATTGTTTAATTTAATGTTTAAACTGTTGCATGCTGTAGTGTTAGGTGATTATAGTGGGTCAGCAGGCAGTGTACAAGTGAAGGTCAGCAGTATACCACTACTGTGCTGCAAACATTACGGAGCTTGCACTAGGACAGGTGCCATGGATAAAGGGTCCAGCGGACCAGAAATGCGTCAGGTTTTTAAAAAAATATTCATATTATTACCTCTCGTGTGGCAGCTTCATTTGTGGTGGTGAGTGCCTGGATTTGTGTTTTTGTATACCACTACTGTACAGATATGCACGTACAGTAGCAGGTGGTCTGGTATGTAATTACCATGACATACCACTACACACGTAGTGGGAGTCACCACTAAGTACTACAGTATTGTCTAGGTTAACAACCTGCTCTAGTACCAGCTTAGAGGACTCTTCCATTTGTTCAACCTCACCAGCTTCCATGGTAACAAACTCCATTATAGTACAGTATTAAGATTGTACATAATGATAACCTCCTGAGGTTTTGTGGCAGGTAGGGAGTTTAGCTCACCTGCCACTGCAAAACTTCCAATAGTACATCCTCTTCTTCTTGTTTCTCCTTCACCAGGGTAGGCTATCTTGCCAGCAGCAAAATAATCAGCAGTGCTTCCTACCAAAATGAGTAGGGAGCTTCCATGGTTTCGTGGCCAACATGCCCCCTGCCAGTAAAATAGGTTCATGTAACATACCCCCTGGGAGACACCTAGGAGCAAGCTATTGCAGCTTGGTGTGCCTTTCCCAGTCAAAAATTACCAATAAATAATAAATACATTGAAACAAACTTTCATTGTATGTAGAATGTATAATACCAAATAGTAATTGATTTTGACAGTGAAATAATGCTGCAAACAGATGGAATCTAAGGATATCTGCTGATTTTTAGGAAGCACAAGCATAAAAAGCAACACAAGTACTGTATGTAAAGCAGATTTTATTTTCTGAAAAGTGCAAAATGATCCTGCCAACACTGTTGTGCAAATTTATAATTGTTTTATCAGGTGAGTCATCGCTAAAAAGGAGCACATGTGAAAACTATTTCTTGAAGTACTTCGGAAAATACAACAGATTGCTATCCATAATGTTTTGATTTTAAAATGTCACTGAATAAACATTGCCATACATACATAGGTAGGGAACATCTGGGCAGACTAGGTGGGCTAAGTAGTCCTTATCTGCTGTTAAATTCTATGGGCACAATTTTAAGATGGTTGTGACTGGCGCAATGGGCTTGCATCAGGGATAAATGGCGTAAAGCTTTCCTTGTGCCACATTTTGCACCAGTCCTAATTTTCTACAACAGTCTGTGTCTCTGGGGGGATCACCTGTGCCAACTGGGCTTGTGCTGTCCTTCATACGGCCACACAGGTGTGCAATGGTGGAAGGGGGCTTGTGTCATGGTGGGGTTGCGGTATCCCCTAATTTGGGAATTTGCAAGCCCCCTCAATGGGTGCACAGACCCTGCCATTACACCAGCCCAGAGCTGGTCTAACCTGCCATGTGCCACTGCTGGAGCCCTTGCTGGGTGGGATGTGACCCTGTTCCCACCTTGGGAAGCCACCCATACAGCCCCCAACACCTGCCAAACCACCGCTGGACCGGCCAGTTACGCTGGTGCATCCACCCCCCACCACATGGACCTGCACTGACCCTGCAGTTGCCCATTCAGGGGCAATTGTCACCCATCTCCCCTATGCCTGACCTATCCCACAATGCAAGAACCAGGGCATGCCAGGATGACCCACCAGCCACCAGGGCAACTGGTTGGCGGTTCACAAACACTTCTGCTGCTGCCACAAGCCCATCACATAGCTGGTGTACCATTTCTGCAGCACAGTTGTTGGCTTGCTGCAAACCTGTGGTCTTTGGTGCTGGAACCCCACTTCTTCTAAAATCAGGTGCAGGGTCCTTGGTGCACCTGGGTTTGCTACAGGCAATGGTTTGGTGCACCATGTGCTGATCTAATGGTGCTGAATGAAATCAGTCCCTATGTTTCTAAGTATCTATACCAAGCCTTGCAAGAGCTGTGTGGAATGTGGAATTATATTGATGAAGTTCAGGCAGCATGGCAGTTCCACTTCCAAAATGTTTTTTGGACATTTTCAATCAATTCTCTGGAATGACGAGTCATTTAATGGAAGCTGTAAATTAGTTTTCCATGGTTTTTGTGAAAAATGGATTTGTTTTCCACAGTTTGTAGAACCCTAATCCATAATTTACATACAAAGATATAAAAAGAGCCAGAGAAGAAGACCACTCGGTCTGTCATGTCTGCTCGGTAAGTGATGCATGGTCTGGCCTTACAGTTTACACCAATGACCCTGCCCCTCAACTGTCCCTCTCTCTCCCTTCCCTTCTCCCCTTTCTTGATCCCAAGGGTTCCCTTTGTTCCTGTCCTAGGCTCTCTTGGAATGCTCTCACTATCCTTACTAATACCACTTCCTTTGGCAGCTCATTCCAGGTGGACACCACTCTCTCCATATAGAAATGCTTACTTACATTCTGAATCTCCCCCCTCTCCTTTAATTTTAGGCTGTGACCCCTGGTTGTGCTATTATCACTCATTTTAAAGAGATCCTCCCTTTTCACTCTGTTAATTTCCTTCATGTATTTGAAGGTCTCTATCATATCACCCCTCTGCCTCCCCTCTCTGAGGGAGTACATCCCCAGGGCTCCCAGCCTCTCCTCATAGGACCTATCCTGTAACCCCGTGATCATCTTGGTTGCTCTCCTCTGGACCCCCTCCAGCATGCTGATGTCCTTCTTAAGGTAAGGATGCCAGTACCTCACCCCATATTCTAAATGTGGCCTCACCAATGACCTGCACAATGGTAAAATAACCTCTCTCTGCCTACTACTGAATCCACTTGCAATACACCCCAACATCCTGTTAGCCTTCGCCGCTGCCACTGGTATGTTTCAGGTCACTCATAGTCACCACCCCTAGATCTTTTTCCCCTTCAGAAGCAGTTAACTGAACCCTTCCTATGTAATACTCTGTCCTTGGGTTATTGGCCTCTATGTGCATCCCTTTACACTTTTTGGCATTGAAACTAAGTTGCCAGATTCCTGACCATCTCTTTAGTCTGGTGAGGTCCTCCCTTTGGTCTTGTATCCCCCTCTTTGGTGTCCACTCTTCCACAGAGTTTGGTGTCATCTGCAAATAGGCATAAACCATGGCATACAGAAACGTAGAATTTGTCAGCAGAAAAGGACTGTTTGGCCCAACCAGTCTATCCCGATGGTCTCTGCCTAATCTGTCTCTGCTAGGGCTGGGCAAAATTTATATTCAGCAAGCAAATTTCTTGCGAAATGTTGATTTTGCTTCTGTGAAATTTCACATTTCCATGAATATTAAGTGAAATTTCAACAAAATTGTGGTTTCACCTATTTCCACCTAATTTCAAATGTATGTATCCAAATTGCATCAAATTTGATATAATAAAGTCACTAAAGGCCACACAAAAATGTGCTAGGTTTTAAATCTCTGTCTTGAAATGTGATTGAGTTATAAGCCTCCAAACCTTATGCAATTTTTTAATTATAGTTTGCAATTATGTAAACTGCAGAATTTTACGCTCCTGTAACTTTAAAGCTAGAGAACGGAGAATCACCAAGTGTGTTAGGTTCATTGACCCTAAATAATAGGCTTTAAGGCCACCCCCATGGCCTAACAGCTGAGGGTCAAGCTGCTATGCTGATGACCCTAATTTGGAAGCAAGCACAGGAAGTTAAGCCAGGAGGCAGGCCATGGCTGAGACAGCTGTTGCTTGGCAGTGTATCTCAGCCAGGGAGTGTTGGCAGTGGGTTGCACTAACACAGCAAGCCCCGCAACTCAGCCATGGAATTTTCTCCTGCTGCAGAAAAAGCTATGGCTGTCTGAGGCTGTCTAGGCACCACTCCCACCAGGAGAGATTGGAGGGAAAAGAATGTTGGAGAAAAATCCATTAGCCAAATAAAATAATGGCTTTGTTCATCTTGATCAAGGTATACTCCAGTAAACAGGGTATGTCCCTGACAGAGGACCTGCTGGCCAGGAAAAAAAACAACATGGAACAAAACAAAACAAATGCAAGCCCCTCTGGAAGTTTACCAGTATAGGGCCTTTTAAATTGGGTCTGTCTGCTGGTGGGTAGATCTGGATGTGGAAGTCCCCATTATAAGGAGCGGTTTTGGCATGGTGTGGGGATAGGCAAGGGCTTGGAAGTGGGAGATAGGGCTCCCAGGCCAGTGGCGGGGCAAGCCCGACTGCAGGGCTGAGGTTTGGGATCGGGATGGGGTGATCGCCATCCTGGTCCACCCCATTTCATTTTGCAGACTAATTGGGTGAGTGGGGCAGATGGGTTGGGGTCATTTTTGGGCTGCCGTGAGGGATCACCCCATGAGGAGGAGATAAGATCTGGGGCCTGGTGTTGTAAGAAGTGAATAGGAAAAAAGCTACTCCACCACCACAGTGCCTGGTCGAAAAGTATTATAAAATGCCAAGGAAGACAGGCACCAGCTCCATTCCCAGTTTCTGTTTATTAACTTGTTTTAAACATGCTCAACACTTCTACCTGTTACTGGGTAGGGAACCTGCCACTAATGCTCCAACCAGTTTTGCACCTGCACGCTTCATCAAGGAATGGAGCTGATGCCTGACTTCCTTAGCATTTTATTGTAGGTATGGCCTTCCTCATGATCCCCAGCACTGGGATAGGCCTCGGGCAGAGTCCTTCATTCGGCCACTGGCTGCTATGGATTAGGCGCAGTGTGGAGTGAAAGGCCACATCATGGGGGACAGTGGTGGTAGCCTGTCCATGGTGACCCTGTATAGCCTGTATCCAGTGGCCTTGGTGCAGTGAAGAGGAGGAAGGGGCATGGCAGGCTTATCCCCAGGTCTCTGGGCCAGTATGTGGAGCAATTGTGTGAGGCACCTTGTGCCTTGGGGTCACTATTCCCTGGGAATTAAGTGGGAGTGGTGTGACCAGGCTGGGGTATAGAGAGAGTGAGAATAAGAGCACCTCACACACTCATGAAGCCTTTGGGACTGAAGAGAGTGGCACAGGAGGGGAGGCCATAGAGTGTTTCAGGGACTTGGGCCATCGCTTCCACCAGGCGAGGGAGTCTTGGCTCCTACAAAATCTGTTTCAAGAAATTGTGCCCTGAAGATTGTGTTGGTATACACAGAAGTTGTAGCTGCCTGCTCCATGTACTGTGATTGCCTTTTTATTCATTAAATCAGTTGTTGTTTATTCTTTACCTGCCCCTGGACAGTGAACTTATTTAGTGCTTACAAGCTTGCCTGGGGGAAGAAAGGAGCTCTCCATCAGGACTGTTCCACCCTATTGCCCTACTGGATACACTCTACCGCTTGGCTGCATTCCCCTTGAAATCACCTGCTTGGTGGCACTATCTGCATCCAAGTATGAATGTTTTCTCTTTTGAATAGTGTTGCTGTATTGTGGAGTGTCCCCTCCCAAGTTTACCACCTGGAACACCCCTATATGTGAGGAGGGGGGCTTATAACATGGGGGCTTATCTGAGATCTTTGCTTTGGCGGTTCAGCCTTTTGTTTTGGGAGCAGAGGAGATCGCAGTTCAGCTGGCTTGTGTTTTGGACTGGGAAGGGGAAAAAGTATGGGTTGCCATTTTGGTAATACTCTTGGCTCCCTTTTCCTTTGCTGGACATGGAGGGAAGTGTAACTGCTTCATAAAGCTATCAGTGGATTGGAGGAAATGAGAGGAGTAGGGGAGGAGTCCATGGTGCCAAGCAGGTGGAAGCACCATTTGCCATCTGGTCAGAACTACAGAGAATGTGTTAGAGAATCGGTAAATCTGTACTGCTGCTGTTGTGCACTATCGAAGGGGCCTACATTGTTTCACCAATGCTGATGCTGCAGGGAGATCAGGAAAGGAGGTACCAGTGTCTACCTCTCTCCTGTCCTGGCTTTGGGAGCAGGCTGAAAAGAATAATATAATGGACCAGTGTGTGATCTGTAACAGAGCTGGAGGTGATGTGAAATGGATGCCTTTTTTTTTATTTAGATTTTTATCCCTGAGAGCTAGCAGGCAGGCTCTGGCCACCCTGCCCGGGGGGCCTGCATCCATTCCCGGACCCATGACTCCATCACTGAGATTGTGGCTGGGGGCTTCACGGTGCCTGCCAGCTCCGTTTTTTTTTCCAGTTTTCTCCCCCCATGCCTTGGCCGCATGTACGCCTGTGGAGGCATGGGCATGCCATGGTACCAAAGCACCCTCCCTAGTCGTGCTGCCTGTACACCTACACTACCCTCAGGCTTCCACCTGAGGGTCAGTTGGACTGCATGGGCAACAGGTACTTCGCCAGGAGAGGAGAGCTGCCTTTTGGCTTGCTCAATCCCGCTCCCTTCCTGCCCCCTGGCTGATCCAAACCCGGGTCACCGGTGTGGCATGAGGTGTGACGTCTAGTGCCTCAGTCCTCAGTGCTACTCGGCCAGCATTATGCCTGTGTGTTTTAATTTCTCCCTTGGTTCAGCCCTTCCCTTGTGCCAGCCTGCCACTCTGTTTGTGCCATCTTGGGCCCTCCCACACCTGTGCAGCTTAGTACCTACCCTTCGAGCCTGGAGAATTGGTAAGAGATGGAAAGGACTGTGAGTGAAGTGACCCATGAGGAGAAGGGCATTAGACCTCTGCCTAGCTTGTCCCCTCCATTGGACTCTGCTCTTAGCCGTGGTAGAGGGAAAGGCAGTGGGTGTGGTAAGGAGCCCACCCCTGTAGTAGCTCCATGTTTACCCCATGGTGGCAGGGACCAAGAAGACTGCCCTTATACCCCCTTTAGTGGTAAGGAGGAAAAACAGCCTGATGTGAGAATTGAGGAGGTGCTATCAGACAAGGGCACCAGTCAGCAGTGGATGTGTGCGGAAGGAGTTGACACTGTGCCATTTGCACCTAGTGACATGCCAGTATCCCTCATGTTTGAAGAACATCTGTAGGAAAGGGATATCCCCAGGCCATACAGGTTCCCAAGTCTGCACTATCTGAACAATAAACCATGTCTGGCGCAAATCTGGAGGTTTGATGCCAAAAAGTGCAAGGTCTTGCAGTTTGGGGCTAACAACCAGGGGAGGAGCTATCAGCTGGGAGGAGTACAGCTGGAATGCACTGAGGAGGAAAAGGATCTAGGGGTGCTTATTACGGGGAGTATGAACAACTCAGTTCAGTGCAGGAAGGCAGCAGCAAAAGTCAACAGGATGCTGGGGTGCATATCGAGGGGAATCTTCTCCAGGAATAGGAAGGTGATTCCGCCCCTCTACAGATAGCTGGCCAGGCTGCACCTGGAATACTGCATGCAGTACTGGCACCCTTTCCTGAAGAAGGACATCAGATAGTTGAAAGGTGTACAGCAGAGGTTGACAAAGATGATCTAGGGATTAGCGGGATACTCCTATGAGGAGAGGCTGGGCGAGCTGAACATGTATTCCCTGGAGGAGAGGAGGGATGGGGGGGCATGATTGAACCCTTTAAATGCTTAAAGTGGGTTAGCAAGACCAGTACAGAAGGAATTTTCCAGATTAGAAGGGGGAGGGTCACAAGGGGGCACCAGAGGAGACTGGGGGGGGAAGATTCAGGAGGGAGGTCAAAAGACATTATTTCATTGAGAGGGTGGTAGATAGGTGGTGGATAAGTGGAATACTCTGCCAGATGAGGTAGTTGCCTGTAGAATGGTAGATGGTTTTAAGAGGGGATGGGACAGAGTGAGAGGGTAATTATGAGGAGGGAGGGGTGGGTGGGAGTGGCTGCAAGTTGTGGGGCTAGCACAACTGAGCAGACTCGATAGATCATGAGGCCTGTTTCTGCTGGCATTTTTCTATGTTCGTATGTTCATAAGTATACAAGCAAAAGAGACAAAATATGGACTCTTGTAGGCCCTCTGACCCCTGGTACCACCTTTACACCTCTGGGAACGATCTTATGAAAGGGACCACCCCCGTGCCATCATTAGGAGCATCACTGACTGGCCCCAAGATGAGAGGTGGGTCAGGAGGTGCATTTAGGAAGGAATATCCAGCTAAGACTTACCCCTATGATTGTGAGAAGGTCTGGGATGTGATAGAAGAAAGGAAGGAAGACTGGGTGTTCCAGGACACCCTGGATATGATTCAACAATGTAATCAGGTGGATCACTCTGACACTGGACCTCGCTATCAGCAAGCCATTGACCATGCTAAGAATCTGTGCATCACTGCCGTGTGAAACGGAGTGACCCTGTTTAAGACTTTTGCTATGGTACAGGATGCAGAAGGGCAGCACACAAAATACTATAGCATCAGTGATGACTTCTTTGGTGAAGAGATAACCAAGCCAGACCTCAAGCTGTATTTAGATCCTGCCTCGGTGTAACCTCCATTGTTCACACTGGACTGTTTACTTATAGTCTGGATTGACCCCACTGTTTGAGGGAGCTGGGTCCCCTCTGTTCAGGTTTGCAGAAAAGTATTGTTAATAGTGTTGTAACCCCCCCTGTTACCCAGGGTTACTAGAATCCCAGTAAGACCTAGTGGTAGGCAGGGAAGGCAGCTTGTGAAACTCCAGTTAAATGGATTTCACACTGTTTCACTCTGTTCTCAGTCTCAGCTGAGACTGAGGGATGACATCACCATAGAACTATCACAGCTGCATGAGCCACATTGGAATCTGCTCATGGGAGTTAGGTTAGAATGTTGGGAGTTTTGAACAGTGAGCTGCAGCAGTTGAGTGTGAGCAATCTTGAAGAGAGGAGCACAGCAGTCTGTGCACAGGCTCTTGGAGCCTAAAGCTCTGATACAGAGCTACTTTTAGGGAAAGGTGTGTGTTTCCGCCAAAAGAGGAACACAGTAAGCTGTTCGTGAAGTGGTGGAGACCACTGTTACTGGTCTCTGTGCCCCATCCCTGAGAGGATGGGGGTAAAAGGTTTGCCTATTATTCCAAGGACAACCTCCTGGTTCCAGCTAGGGAAGAAGCTGCCTTATTTTTCTAAGATGTGTTGTGGCACCAGAAGCTGTCAAGATTCGCCTGTGGGGCACCTGCAACCAAAGGGTGAGTTCTGCTCTTTCCATGGGACCTATGTTTCACCTGAACTGTTGTTAAAGTGGGGATTGGACTGCTGAATCAGTGGGAGGCCTAGAGGAATAGGCTAGGCCAAAGTAAAAGTATGTTCAAGTCCAGCACAAGGGGAAAGCCAAGACATGTAGAGGAAATTTGCTATACGTTTACCCTTTAATCTACACTGCCAAGCTTTTCAGAAAGAGATGTTTAAGTATGTCTGAGTCTAGTACAAGGGGAAAGTCAAGACATGTAGAGGAAATGTGCTATGCATTTACCCTTTAATCTACATTGCCAAGCTTTTCAAAAAGAGTTGTTTAATGTCCGGAGAAATGGCTGGGTATGGATTGTGGAAGCTAGTGGTGGGAGACCTCCCATCATTAGTAACCAGGTTCACCTCTACAGATTTGCTCTGCGGATCTTTTACTTTGCCTCAGGCACTTGGGCAGTCCTTAGGAAAGTACCCAGACATGGGATTGAAAGGAAATTTCCCTTAAGGAGTCAAAGGCTCTAAGGTGGTTTAGGAAGCCACCAGGAAGATGTGTCCATTGCCAGATGGACGGGGTTCGAGTGGCCAGCAGGGGGGCCGGGCCAGGAAAAACCCAAATAGTGTACAAGTCAGGCTGTGTACCCAATGCAGCGTGCAAGTCCAGGCTGTGTGCCTGGTGGGTTCAGAGCCTGAGGGCTGAAGTGTTGAGGAAATGTTCTGTTTCTCTTATCTGCATTACCAGGAATGTAGCCCGTGGGGGTCCGTCTATGCTTTGTTTGTTCAGTTTGGATGTGAATAAAGCCACACTATAGAATCCCATTCCTGGTATTGGACATTACAGTTATTGCCTCCTGTGTTCGGATTTACTTGGGTGCTCCTGTGCAGAGTAGCCAAACCTAAGCCCTTGTGCCGAGTAACCTAGTCCTTCCCGAACCCAGTCCCCCACCTGGTACTGCTGTCAGCTTCAACAGCATACCACCTGTCGTTTGCAAAAAGGCAGGGGTGTAGAGTTTACAGTGTTAAAGTTTGTTAAACTGTCCCTATTTGTTCCACAGTGGGGGTTGTTTGGAGGCACAGTGGATGGCTTA
Organism: Neoceratodus forsteri; assembly: GCA_016271365.2. Classification (NCBI taxonomy): domain Eukaryota; kingdom Metazoa; phylum Chordata; order Ceratodontiformes; family Ceratodontidae; genus Neoceratodus; species Neoceratodus forsteri. The sequence continues at coordinate 185,840,861 of JADMNL010000022.1, forward strand.
TCCCACCATTTGATGAACTGTAACTCTGGACTTTTATGGACATTCTGTGGTGCTTACAATTATTCTAGCACCATTTAATTATTTGGACTGAAAATAAGCTAGACTGTGTGGGTGTGTGAGCTTCTGTGTGGCTGAGTGCGAGTGAGAGGGGCTACCTAGCTAGAATAAATGGGTGCCTGCAGTGTGTGGGGTGCTTGGAGTGCATGGCTGGATAGTAACAGGTTTAAGGATTTAAGCATTTGTGCCTTTGCCTGTTTCAAAAAGCTGTAACACTTCTGTTAGGTGCAATTTTGAAAAAAAAGAACAGTTACAGAATTGGTATGGTTTAGTTTTCTACTTTCCATGCATACTAGGCATAGTTTAACCTGATGGTGGCAGCAGCATGCTTTGGGTTTAGTGGGTAGGGCAGTTGACTTGGGACACTGACCAGTGCCCAGTCCTGGGTATGGTGGGTGGATTGGCAGGCCTGTGTTAGAGTGATTGTATTTTTTGGACAAATTAATTAATTGGATTTGGCTCTTTAGTGTTTGCTGGGTACCCACCATTGTGGCAGTGTTAGCAGTTGTGGCGGGGCCTGCCCTGGGGTGGAGAATGTGCTTATCCTTCCAAGGGTTGGGCTTGCTGTGCAGCTAATTAGTCATTCACCAAGAGGTGGATGACTTAAGGGGGGGTGTAAGCCCCCTCTAGGAGCTTACCAGTATAGGGCCCATTAAATTGGGGCTGGACAGTGTTCAGATCCACCTGCTGGGTGGAGCTGGAGCTGGAAGTCCTCCTTTTAAGGGGCGGTTTTGGTGTGGTTATATAAGATGGCCAGCCAAGTTAGTGAGAAGAGGGCTGTGCTGATCAGGGTACAAGGGGAAAGTCAAGACATGTAGAGGAAATGTGCTATGCATTTACCCTTTAATCTACATTGCCAAGCTTTCCAAAAAGAGTTGTTTAATGTCCAGAGAAATGGCCGGGTATGGATTGTGGAAGCTAGTGGTGGGAGACCTCCCATCATTAGTAACCAGGTTCACTTCTACCCTCCCCAATCTGTATATTCTGACCCAGGGAGTGACTAACTATGTATGGAAGGGTGGTGGTAAGTTGGTGTGCCCAACCTGGTGTGGGCAGAGTGGGGCCACTAGATACCAGGGAAAAATTAAATATAGCTGGGGCAAGCAATTTCAGGGTGGGGGAGTCTCTTGACACCAGGGAAATATTAATTATAACAAGGGTGAGCAATCGGAGGGTGAAGGATGGCACTAGACACCGGGGAAATATTAATTATGGATGGAAAAGCAATTAGAGGGTGCAGGGTGTGACTAAACACCAGGGAAATAATATTAATTAGGGCTGTGGCAAACAAACAGAGGATGGGGGGTGCCACTAGACACCAGGGGAACAGTACAGGGCAAGCAATCTGAGGGTAGGGGGTGCCACTAGACACCAGGAAAACAAATTAATATAGGGCCAGCAATACATAGCACAATTTATACTTTCATTCTGCAGTTTAGTGGCTCACTGAACTGTAGAATGAATATATGAATTGCAGAGCAATTATATTAAACTGCCAAAAGAAATTCTACAGAACTGACCTCTGACAGTGATCAGTTCTGCTGATTTTTTCTGCACTTTAAAGCAGCAGTGCAAAGAGCAGTCTTCAGAAATGAAAGTGCTGTTTACCAGTGTGTATGATTTATTGAGCCTTCCAATTGATGTTAATTGTACGATATATCAGATAAAGCACTTCATAAAATAGTAATTTACTGAAATGTATATTTAATTTGCATTAAATAAATCTCTGCCCAACATGTTTGTTTTATCACCTTCCTCCCATGATGCATCTCTTTGCATGTAACGTTGTCTTGCGTGCGCATAATGTGTAGCAGGCAGGAAAAAAAGTTTTAAAGTAATTTAATTATTGTGACAGTTTTTTTTTTTAGGTTTGGGATGTTTCAGCAGATTTGTGTACTGAGATCTCGATCGCGATCTTCTTACCTGAAGAGGCAAAGTCGGAGCTGTTCTTGGCGGAGCGTGTACGAGGCATTCCCAGCAGCTTTTATGTAGTGGGGCTCTGAAATGCCCATGTAAGTTGTGAATGGCTGGATCAGCCAGATACAAATAGTTTAAAACAGAAATAAAACAGTATTTACCACGTCATGTGCATGGTGTGGCAGCTCCTCGCTAAGCGGGAGAAAGGAGTCGCCATGTTTCTGATGATATTTAGCCTGCCCATTAGAAGCATGGAGCTAATTGGAATGCGGCTCTTCATTTACTGACGTGGCGCGTGTTTGCTGTTATAACCCACGGGTTATAACGGCAAATTATTACTGGCTCAGCATATTGAAAAAATTGCTGGCCAGTTATTATATTACATTACATAACAGAACACTGTATTTGACTTATAAGAAAATGGGCAACTAGGGTCAGGCTCATTAATCATTACTGTTATTTCAGAATTCCTTATTATCAATTTATATGAAGTACCAACAAAGCATAATTTCACTCTATGCAAGTCATGCTAGTGGAGCTGGTGCTTGTCAGTCAAACTTCAGCCATCATACATTCACTGATCCCAATGTCGATGAAACCACAGGGCTTCAGAACATAAACATCCCAGAGCATTATCGCAAAATAGAGATGCATCACGATTATAGAGTTCACTTATAAAATAACTATAATGCACTCTGTTTGCAAATGGTGATCCTGGCAAGGGTCTGTGCTAGTCGGTAGGTAAGTAAAGGCTAGAAAAGAGGAAAGAATTATGTAAATCAACACAACTGCAACTTGTTCTAAAAGGACTAGTAATATTTAGATTATTCCAATTGTAAATTGGGAAAAAACACTTCACAGACTGTTCATTGCACTGCTGCTTTAACCCTTGCATGGCTGCAAACTGACATATCTGTCCAGAACTCCAATATGTTCTAATTCTTCATTGCAGCCTAAGAGTTATTTCATTAATCTCTTCAGTTCTTACATTTATTCCACTGCTTTAAGTTGGAATTTCTGCAAAATTTGCTAATTTGATTTCTGAAGTTTTGTGGAAGCAAAAAATCGGACTTTCATGCAAATTCTGCCAGCAGAAATTTTTTTTCGCACAGCTATAGTCCCAACTGGAAAAAAGCATTGGTCTCTTCTTGCTTCCATGGTAAAATATGTTTAAAAAAATTACTGGAAATTTGAATTGCTTTGCTGGCTTGGCTTGTGTAGAATTGCAGCCTGCCCCCATGCTGAAGGAAACTGAGACCTCTGACCAGTATGGTATATACAGAGATGCAGTGCTATCTCAGCATACATGAACAAAAAATACTTGAAGTGCTGCAGTGTCCCCGATGAAGTGTAAGACCACAAAATGCTGTATTTCTAAAAGATTCTGATAATAGACTCTACAGTCTGTACAAAAGTATGGAACTGCACTAAATGCAGATGTAAACTACAAGCAACTATGGACACCTGTGAACCAAATGCCACTGAAGCAACACACACAAACAGGTGCATAGCAGTGATACTGTCAAAACACTGGTGTGTAGTGGCATAAAAATGAGTGAACAACAGAAAGTGGTTATCACAGGCAGATGCAGGCATGCCCCTCGACCCCAAAATACAGTATAAGGCAAACTATGAAACCAACACAGACAGATCTGAAGTTTATTCACAAATTGTAGTGCATAGCACCATTGCAGAAAATAACACCAATGCAGAAGGCAGGGGCAAACAGGAACTTAGATGATGTCAGCAGAAAAAGATTATAGTTCCTTCCAAGCTGTTCTGATTATAACCAGTCCTACATAGAACCTATTGTCTAGATGCAAATTTTGCCCTTATCTCCCCTTGCCTCACTTCCCCCTTCCATCCAGCCTTTATTGCTGCCTCTTTGAGTAACTGGTAATCCCTTAACTCTGTTCCATCCATGCTTGAAACCATGTATGGTTTTTGCGCCCACCACCTCAGCTAGTAGGCTTTTCCATGGCTCAACTACCTCTCCGCAAAGCAAAACTTTCTCACATTTTTCCTGTATCTTACCCATCAGCTTCTACTCATATGTTTGACTTGCCTCCTCTGCTGAATAGTTCCTTGTAGTTTACATTGTTCATTCCTTTCAGGAATGTAATGGTCTATCATGTCTCCCCTCGCTCTTCTGGCCTCCAGTAAGTATACAGTATGTTCAGCACCCTAAGCTGATCCTCATATGACCTGCCCTGTTGGCCCTGAATACTTCTGGTTACCATACACTGCTCTGTCTCCAGCCTGTATTTGCCTTTGCTCCTGTGGGTACTCCAGAACTGGGTACAGTAGTCCAGATGGGGTCTCATCAGTGATATATACATAGTATTGCCTCCTTCCTCTGCTATCATAATCCCTTCCAATATACCCCAACATTTTGGTCACCTTGCTGTAGGTTTTTCTGAATTGGCTAGATTGTTTTAGGGAGTCACTTATTATGACTTCCAGATCCCTTTTGTTAGAAGTAGTACCCAGTTTAACCTCTTCCATCCAATATTCCATCATGGGCTTCTTGCTTTCTAAGTACATCACCATGCAGTAGTGCCCATCTTAAAGAGCCACTGACACCTTAAGAAGAACTTTCAAAAACATAATATTTGGACACAGAGCAGCTTATATTTCTCATTGGCTGCGTACTTCTTATCCCTGTTACTTATCACTGAGGTAATTTGCCTCAGAAAAAGGATACGTGTGTCTTGAGGATTCATCAGCTCCTATTGCTTCTTCCCAACCGGATGTCATAATACTCTGCATGTAACATCACAGTCATTCCCATGGCAGCAGACTGTGATGCTACAACAGGGCATTTTGATTTCAAATAGGGAATAGACTATAGTGGCAGATGAATTCTGAAGCATAAAGGTCTTGTTTTTGTGGGAATGTCTTCAGTAATAAATAATGAAGAGGAAAATTGCATACAAGGTATATGAAATACAAGCTGACATGTCTAAATAATGTGTTTTCCAAAGTTTTTCCAGTGGCATCAACTGCTTTTTAATTCCTTTTTTCCAACAAGGCAACAAAGGACATGCACAGCTAAGCATGATGGTGCACCCTCACCAGAGCAAGACAACCACAATGGGCAGAACCAGACATGACAGCATACTTCACCACTACTACCATGCAGGACCATTTGCATGCCACACAGCAGAACACTGTGCAGCTACAACTGTTCACAAATGAGATGCATGGCATGCAGAAGGAAATGATAAATGTGTGGGATATCTTTGCCAGGACAGTCAACCAGCATGATGTACAGAAGGCATCAAACCAATGCCCATGTGTGAAAACAGCAAACACTGGAAAGCAGTATTCATCATCTCTGAACCAGCCTAATAAGAAGTTGGCAACATCAGCAGACATGGACACTGTCCCACCAGCACACACATGTTGACAACAAAGGGCACAGATAGGCAAGGCTTATATGACAGGATCATGCACACACAGCAGGAGTGATGGGAAGGAATAACAGACAAGGTTGTAATAACTCAATAACTAAGGGAGATCGACTTATAAATGTTTAAAAAAATGCCGATTTCAATGCCATGCATGAGGAATTATATCACTGGAAATGGGAATCATGTTTTACAGGCAAGACTCTAAAGGAAATGTGGGACATATTGGATGATATGTTAAATAAACTGGTAGACAAGTATGCACATTTCCATTAGGAAGAAGTACAACAAAAAGGCTGAATATCCTCCTGGTATAATAGAAAGGTAATGAAAATTAACAACCAAAAAAAAGAACATTTACAAAAAGGCAAAGAAATCATAATCTATGAGAGACTGGGAATCCTATTCCAGTGTAGCCAGACAGTGTACAAAAATAACTTTAAAGGAGAAAAGAAAATTTGAATTAAACTTGGTGGCTAAAATTAAGGGCAACTGCAAGTCATTTTACTCTTATGGTAACTCTATGAGAGGCAGCAACTTGAGCGCTAGTCCCTTACTTAACAAAGATACAGTATTAACAATAGGGGATAAAGAAACTACAGAGTTGTTGAACAATTATTTTGTTTCAGTGTTTAAAGAGAGTACTTCATTTTCTATTGAGGTTGATATGCAAAGTGATGCAACTAATATACTGTAGTACTCAATGTTTTGGATGTTAGAGACAGATTAAAAAAAACTTGATGGGAACAAATTGCCTGGTCCAGGTGGTTTGCATCCAAATATTTTGTGCAAACTATCTAATGCTCTAGGCCTGTTACAATGATCTTTTTTTTTTTTTATAATTTAAAGTTTATTAATACATTTTCCACCATAAAAGGCAGCATACAGAGAAAATGACAGAGACTCATTGATACATAGTCAAAAAGGAAGCTGCCCACCCTCCCTAACCTCCCCTTACTGCAGTAACCCATCTCAGTACCCGTGGATGCCAGGCAACTAACCAAAAACCGTACAGGAATAATAACCCTAGTATAGGATTAGCTTGGAACCAGAGAGATTAATGAGTGAAGGGGATCCCAAATTCTAGTATAAGCTGCCAGACTATTGTGAAGACTGGCTATTGCTTTTTTCTGTATGGAGGTTAGATAATACTTCTCTTACCCATTCCTGGAGAGAAGGGGAGGACCTGTCTTTCCAGTGACAAAGAATTATTTTCTTAGCCGATAGGGCAACCATGGAAATATGGAATTTCCGCACCCTAACTCTAGTGGAAGACAGGTCCCCTAACACGCAAATCTCAGAAGTAAAATATTCTTGGAGGCCCAACAGGGGGTCTAAGGAAGTTTGGATTAAACCCAAAAAGGGGAAATTTTTGGACAAGACAAAGCATGTGAAAAAGTGTGCCCTCTTCCTGTGAGCATTTATTGCACTTGTTTGAGTCTAGGTAGCCCCACTTGTGAAGTTTGGCCGGGGTATAGTATAGGTTGTGTAATACGTGGTATTGCATGAGGCGTAGTCTATCTTGAGAAATGAATTTATGACATGACTTCCAGAGATCGAGCCAATCCAACTGAAGGTGAGGGAAAAAATTACTCCAGAATCTTGATGGCCCAAAAGGACCATAATGATCTTTAATGAGTGCCTAAAAAAACTTGAGAAGCAGTGCAAGCATGGAAGGAAGCCACAGTGGTTCCTATATTTAAGAAAGGGAAATGGGAGGATAGTAGAAGAATTAGCATTTATATAGTGCTTTTCATACACAGTGTATCCCAAAGCACTTTATAAGCAATGCTAGACTGGTAGTGAAGTGACTGAATGTGTAACGACAACCGTATTGCACATCAACACCCACACACAGCCTGGATAATTGCATGAACCAATTTATGTCCCCTACTCTTTGCGAAGAGTGCCCTGGGTTCTTTTACTTCCACCTGGACGGGTAGAAGAGACCTCACTTTAACATCTCATCCAAAGGACAGCAGACCCCAGCAGTACAGCACCCTCCTAATACTGCACTCGGATGCCAGCATTTTAGGTGCAAGTTCAATCCCGGAGTGGAACAAGAACCCACAACCTTCTGGTCCAGAGGCAGATGTGCTACCAACTGAGCCACACTAACACCTAGTAGCAACTACAGACTGATTAGTTTAACTTTGGTTTTGTGCAAAGTTCTGGAGTGTCTTTTCAAGGCGTCTATAGAAACCCATTCAAGTGAAACAAATACTAGGGATCCATCACAACATGGATTTAAATCTGGTAGATCCTTCCAAATAAATTTACTCCAGTTTTATGATTTGGTGAGAAAACACCTGGATAGGGGCCTTTCAGTGGATGTGATGTTTCTAGACCTGCACAAGGCTTTTGATAAGGAACTCACTGAAGAGATAACTAGGATCAACTTAAATGTTAACATCATTAAATGGATTGGTTCTGGGCTAACAGGCAGAAGACAAAGGATTAACACTAGATGTATTATATCAGAAAGGGAGAGGGTCACCAGTGGTGTGCTGCAGGGGTCTGTTTTTGTGCCAATTTTATTTAACATTTATATTGCTTCAATGATTTGTGGACATCAAGTCTGGTTGTCTAAGTCTGCTGATGACACAGAGCTTGGTTGCACAATTCAGTGTAAATCTGACTCCCAAAATCTGCAACAAGAACTTGATAGACTGGATTCATGGGCACAAGGAGCACAAATTGGCATTTAACATTATGCAGTGATGCATTGGGTCATTCCAACATCATGGCACCATATTATTTAGGGGTTAAAAAACTTAGAATCTCCACTAAAGAAAAGGATTTGAGAATTATTTTTATGAATGACCTTAAGCATAGCAGGAACTGTCAGGTAAGACCACCAGGGCTAAAGGGATATTAACCTGTATAGCAAGACACATATCCAGCCAGGACCAAAGGGTTATTCTTCCTCTGTACAAGTCACTCATGAGACCACATCTGGAGTACTGTTTGCAGTTCTCATACTTTATTAATAAGAGAGCCATCAGTTTATTGGAGAGTCTCCAGAGGAGAGCTACCAGAATGATTAGTTCTTTTAAAGACCTGAACTATGAGGATAGACTGTGGGTTCTTGAACTGTACTCACTGGAGTATAGGTGTCTGAGGGGGGATATGTGTTTAGTTTTTTTTTTCATTCTATTTTTGCCTGCCGGGCACCCCTAGCCCCTCAAGTGGGCTCGCCAGGCTCTGGTGACCTGGACCCTCACCTGGGGATGCCCCCCACCGAGTGGGGCTGCCATGGCGGAACAGTCATGGCTGGATGGTCAGACACTGGAGCTGGCTCATATGTGGGAGCCAGCATTTATTTTCTATTTTTTTCCCTGGAGCTGAGAGACATGCAATGACGCTAGCAGAGAAGCATCTGTCTCCAGCTCCACCCATGTTACAGCATGGTGCCTTGTTCCCCAGCCTCTGCCAGGGGGCAACTGACACTGGCTCTGAAGTCCCCCTTCCCCTGTAGAAAGACAGCAGTCCTCCGGATGCTCAATCCTTCTCCTCCCCTGCCGACCCCCAGTGGCCAGTGCTCGTTCCTGAACACAGGTTGCCAGCATGGCGTGAGGTGTGGCGTCCAGCGTGTCAACCCTCAGCACCACCAGGCCAATGTGTTTAGTTTTTAGTGCCTTCACTAAAAATTATCTCTGAGGTTGTATAGGGTTTGTGTGTAAAGACACTGACTATGACACAAGATCTCATGGCTTACATCTACAGGGTTAAACAAATAAGATACAAAATGGCAGGATTCTTTAGTCAGTGAGTGGTAGAAATGTGAAATAGACTCCCGCCTGAGGTTGTGGGCAGTAATAACATGAATATCTTTAGACACCGCCTAGATAAGTATTGTTTTTTACATTCTATCCAAGGTTATTCCCTTTGAGTTAAGGGCAAGCTGTATAAGTGCTTTGGCCTGATCTGGCTTGTAACAATTCTATGATCCCTATGAGACACAAGCAGTACAGTATGTGTACACAACACAGCACAAACACTCAAATGTTTGGGTTACATGGGCTGGCAGTATAGCCTAGAGGTTAGAGTAAAGAGCTGTGAATGAGCTTGGCACATCCAGCAGACCAGACCTTGGTTTGATTCTCGCAACCTCCACTTGCATACTGTGTGACTCTGAGCAAGTCACTTAACTGCCTAGTGCTCCCAGGTCACCCCTGAAAAGAGGCACTTGTGCCTAGTGGGCCTTACCTAGTTGCCAAAGACTAAAATAAAAAATAAATTAAAAGGAAAAACATGGCACAGAACACAACAGGTGTGGACATGTGCACCACCCACTATGTATACTTATGTGTCACGCTGCTCAGACACTGTGCTCAATGTTGCTATTGGTGACATAGCATACCAATGACATGCCAGCAAAAACATCAGACAGTGAATGTGCCCTATACCAATCTGTGCCATAATTCATGAGCAGACAGCTCCAGGCCATTGTCATTCCAAATAACATCAAAACCACCTGGCATGTCAGTCTCAATACCATCTAGCAGGTGTAGATTTTTTTTATACTTATATTTTATTGTTTTGATATAAAGCAACATCATACAGTTAATTACTGCCTACCAGGCATATAGCACTAGGTTCAAGGAGCCATCCAATGGAAAATTAGACAATCACGGTAGCCTAAGTAGTCTGGTGTAAGGAGGTAGGGATAATACCACCCCTTACAGAAATATAGGTGTGCTGTGTACATGCAGAATTCATGCCACATGCTTAATTGTTCAATGTTTGCATGCAGTTCGCATGCACTAAGTGAACATATGCGGACCAGGTCTAAAAGGCAAATCAGGTTCACATGCTGCAAGCTTGACATATGCACAGCAGCTAAGCTGGTGTGAACATCTTCTAAAAATTACATCAGGTTCGTGTGTTGCACACTTGACATGAGTGCAGCAGTTAAGCTAGTGTGAATATCATTTAAACATCACATCAGGTTCACATGCCGCATGCTTGTCATGTGTACAGCAGCTAAGCTTGTGCAAATCTCATCTAAAATACACATCAGTTTCTACTTCTTATACTACTGCTAGCAATTAGTCATTAAAATACATTTTATTTGAATTCCCATACAAATTAGGTAAACTCATTAATTCTGATCCTTTTGCAAGTTGTTTAATGGCTTTTGCTTTTTGTCATTAAATCACCATTAATCTGTAAAGTGTTGTTTGCTTATTACATTAAATACCTAGGATATAGCCAGTCATTATCCCAATTCCAGATGTATGAAGAGGGGCCTCTGTGTTGTGAAGCCTATCCTTTTTGTTTTGGACCATGCAAATCCCTTATGCATATTTAGTGCTACAAATGTGTTTCTCCATGACTGTTTTATCTCACTTACTTTCTCTTTGTCATTCTGTATTGAGCATATACACTATGGCCATGGTCAGCACTCTTTGTGCTCAGCAGGACCTTTAGAAACATGTACCATACCTCACATTTTGTTACTGAAACAAGGGTCATGGACACTCACAATGAGAGACAATGAGGGACACTAACCCACATGATGATCAGGACACATCATGAAACATGGAGATACGATACCTCAGAACACAGTGGAAACCATTGTATTAGCACCTGAAAATGAATTTTTACCATTAAGCAGGGGTGCCATTTAGGTAGGGCAGAGGGGTGCACTTGACCCCCCCCCTCTGTATTTGTGCCTAGGTTGTTCTTATGGTGAGGCAATAATGGCTTTAAATTTGGATTTAGTCTTTTGCACAATAAGTGCCCACCTGGCCTGTGCGTGCTCATGTTGCAGGTACTCTCCAGACTTGACTGTGTCTGTACTGTGTTGTCCACTCTCTCCACCTATTAGTGGCAGCACAATCACATGTGATGTGGATGAGCCCCAGCCAAGAAAGAGCGCATGAGCCTTGCAGGTGCGACACTGTTTTGCAACCACAGAGTAGACAGGCTGAACACTACAACTTGGAGGAGTCAGTGAGCACTGAACTCTCAATAGCAGTTTTGTGGCAGCATATTTTTGTTGTTCTATTCTTACTGAGTCTTCATCTCCCCAGGGGCTGAAGGGGCAGAGGGTGAGCGAGAAGCTAACTCAAGACTAGGCTGCCTACTTACTCTACTAGGCTCGCCTTACAAAAAAACAGTACAGACCCCCACGGCAGCAAGCTAGGCTTAACAGCAGTGGTGACAGTGATGTGGGCAGCCTTCATAAGCCTTGTTCAGTGTAGAGTGGCAGCAGCCACAGCAGCAACCAAGCATGAAGGAAAAAACCCAGGTTGGGTGGATTCATATGGTGAAGTGACTTGGTCACAGACCATGTTGGGGATCTGTGATAGTCGGTTGTAGCATCCAGCTTCTGGTGAATGAGAGAGGGGAGAGCGGCTAAAAACTGGGCTGGTGGCACACTGTGCCAGGCTGCAGGTTCTGGCCATATGGCTGGGTAAGTAAAAGTAAATAATTTTTTTACAGGAGGACTGGGGAAGGAGGAAGGACTTAAATATTGATGTGTTTTTCACATTTCTTCACATTTGAGTCACTTCATGACCCATAGGGCATGGGTATTGAATGAAATGGAGTCAGGGAGAAAAATCAGGACAAAGTTCTTTTTTTTTGGGGGGGGGGGGCCTGAACTTCAGCCAGGAAAAAAATGGTTAGTAACTGGGTGGGTTTAAGCCCACATCTAATGCACTGCTCTGGGGTATATACAGATGAATCTTATACATTTTAATTTTTCCTGATTTGTGTATCACATTTCAGTCAAACGAAATAAGCTGTACTTTTTAAGAGATGTTACAGACATTCTATAACTGTCCCTTGCATTCATGGACAGTTAAGCGGTATGGTACGCACAGACTATTGGAGCCCTACTATAGTCAGGCTTATGCCCCCCCCCATGAAGCTGGCCAGCTGACTTCCACATCCCCAATCTCAGGCACATCATGACAATGGGCAAAAGAGACTGCATGGGTGTGCACCATTAAAATGAATGGGGGTATTTTTTTTGTATTACTATTTTATTCATCATTGATGGAGAGTTGGAGATTAATGAAGGCCACTGCTCAACTAACAAGGGCCTTGTTAGTAGAACAGTGGCCTTTATTATTCTCCAACTCACTGTCATAACACACAAAATAGTAATAGAAAATAACTCCATTCATTTCAAGGGGGTACGCCCCAGCACTCTGACCTATGGACATAATCTCTTAAAGACTCCTGCCATAGTACTCAAGTAAGACTTTTTACTTATATCTGTACTTGGTGAGTTGTCTGTAGCAGCACGGCAATACTCGCTACAGTGTGTGTGCATGGGGGGGGTTGGCCATGTGAGTGTGAGTTCAGGTATGGCAAAAGTAATTAATTGGTTTTGTGGGTAAGGTTGTGTATTGGGGTGGGAAAAACATATGTTTACATTGGTATATGTGCAACAGTTCAACTATGAAAATGAGATGAGGGAGAGAAGAAAACTGAAAAACATATACTGGCTGCAAGCATGCCGCATGTATGCAGATTTATTCAGATACAGTATGTATTGAAGTACAAGCAAATCATATGCATGCAGACAGTTTGGCTTAGTGGTTAAAAGCACTGAACCGCAAGCCAGGAGGCATGAAGACCTGGGTTTGAATCTCATCATTTCCCACTTGTGTGACCAAGTTACTTAACTTCTACATGTGCAGTTGTCAGTGACAGCTTGCTTTTTTGCATGCATGCAGTCTTTCCCAATTTAACATAAAAATCATGGTTTCCACACTTGCTTGTTGCACACATGACATGTGCATGCAATCGGTTCCAATTTAACATTTAAATCATACTTGCAGCTCACATATCACATGGGTAGTTTTATGTGTGCAGCATAAAAATATTTCATACAATTATTTCTGTAAGGGACAAAGTCCAAGATAGTTGTTCAAGATAATTGCACCTTGCAAGAATGTGGTGATCATCCAGTGAAAAAAAAAATGATTCCAATAATGTTATACTCGACATCAAGTTGATGTGATCCCAATCCAAACATATAATTACTTCCAATAATACTGGTAGCATTCTGTTCCCATGCTACAATTCTCACAGACCTTAAGTAGCAAACCAACCACAAGAGCTGGTAACCAATTTCTTATTGAATAATGTCCCCCCAAAAATAATTTCACTGTAGTTCAGAAAGAGGAGAATTAATGAACATTAACAGGTGCCTTTAACATTAAACAAAGTATATGAAACTTTTTAAATTGACTCAGAAAACTGTATGTACTAGCCTGGGAGATCAAAAGAGCAGGAAACATGTGAAAAAAGCAGGATATTTGTAAATACAAACCCCTCAGATCCCAGTTCACACATAGTTCCCAATGCCTTTGTTTTTAAGTGTTCATACTGATGATAGGCAAAGGAGTAATAAAGGAAACCTGTTCTCCCCTCAGGTGGCTTCATCTTCTGAATCATCCTCTCGAGGTAATGGAGCAGCAGCAAATTTCCTTTCTAAGGCTTCCACCTTTTTACCAGCTTCTATGGGATCTATGTACTGGAAAGTGTGCCCTCTGTAATGGATATGGAGGTGGGCTGGCATTAAGAAGGAGTGCACTGCCTCAAGACTGCAGAGTTGGGTCTGGACCCCATCAAACTTCTTGTGGTGGCTTCTTGTTGCAACGGAGAGGTCAGGGAATAAGTGAAGAGTCTTGTCATTAATGATAAAATCTTGAGACTTCTATGCTGCCTGCAAATAAGCACCCTGAACTGTGACTCTCATTGTGACTATGAGGACTGCTCTCGGAAGGTCTGATTGGACTGTTGCAACTCTGGGGGAAATTCGGTAGGCCCAGAGAAGCTGTGATGCAGCATCTGCCCTATCAGGCAGTTGTAGGGCCCCAGGCAACCATTCTCTCAGAAAAGACATCAAGTTGGACCCCTTACTAGCCTCCGGAAGTCCAACGAGGTGTAAATTTACATCTCTCTGCATGTTCCCAATAGCCTCCAAATTGTACCGAAGCTGGCCATTCTCTTGAATAAGCTTAGTGGTGGTTGAGAGAGCATTGGTCACCTGCATTTCAGCTGAAGAGGCAGTTTTAGTAGCAGACTCAATCTTGATGTCTTGGTCCCCAAGTCTTTTCAGGATTTCTGCCATCTTCCCATTGATGGCCCACATGGATGGCATCAGCGATTGCCATGGTGGCTCAGCAGTCTCTGTTGGGCTCGATGATGAGGTGTGGGCCAGCTGCTCTGCATGCTGTGGATTTTTTGAGCCACTGCCATCTCCTTTAGCTGAATGCCCCATTACAAAGACAGGTATCAAAATACTGCTTATTAAACAAGTTACCAAGTTCTGTAAACATAGCTGCAAAGTTCTGGCAAGGTAATAAGTATATTTTATAAAAGGATCACCAGAATGCAGAGCCGAAACTGAGGATGTCTTTTCAGCAAGCATGCTCCACAGTGCTGTCCAGCAGGGGTAGATGTTTAAATGCAGCAATGTCATGCAGTGTTGTATATGCAGTCACCACCCTATACAGCTTCCCTGGTGCAGGCATCATAGCACCCCATGTTTCATCAAAGCACTGAAAGCACATCTTCAATTTACTGAATGTTCTTTCTATCATGACATGTGTCATCCTGTGTATCCCCATTGTAATGTCCTTTGTCTCTGTATGTGTCATCATAAATGGGGTATTTAGATAGGGCTGCAGAGGATAACCATTGTTACCTGTGAAAGTACTAATGTTAGTGTCCAATATACACTAGTGCAGCACACAACCCTGCATGTTCCAGTGTAGCAAGCATTTTCACTCCCCAAAAAGCCAGCCATTGTATCCATCATGCATGGACAACAATGCCAACAGATATGACTATTCAAAATATATGAGTTATGACTTGAACTAGGCACTTAGCATTGCAAATACATTCATAATGATGCCATCGGTATTGTATATGACCCGAATTTCATGCTGTGGAATACTTTCAGTTCCTTTAGGCCTCCTCATTTTGATGTGGTGATAGTTGATAACATGTGTGCAGTTCACAGCACCCAAGACATTGGGGAAGTCATGTATGACATGAAATGCTTCCTTGCTGCATGCATATCAAGGCCAAACTAAACAACTGTGCTGCCTGCTTCACCTTGAGACAGATAAAGCTCTTAACCACTTCCTCTTTGAGAATCCCAATTTTCATATTGCCGGTAAGATTTTATGACCATATCTTTGTCCGGGATTGTCTACACTTATGGTGACAGACTTTATAGCTGATGATTCTTTTCTTTCCCTGGCAGCTCCACCATGTACTGTCCATGACCTATTTTAAATGTATGTAGTTGCAGCACTGCATATCTAGTTACTTGGGTCCACCACCTTGGTCAAAACAAGTGGATGAGATTTTTTTCACAATTAACTACATTGGCGAGATCACCCCATTCCATATCACAAATATATTCTGCCCTTCAAGCTTGGGACCCACAAACAGGTTATGTGGGCTGCTCATATTGGGAATCCACCTTTCACTTTCTCTTGATGAGGCATACTGGTTACAGGGTTTGGCAAGATATCTATGTTTATGTTAAACAGGATAAATTATGCTGCAATTTTAAGCAGATGAGATAGACCATTTTGGCTTGTATCTGCTGGTGTCTTTTGTATGTTCATATTCCAACTACAGCAATATTACATTGTGCATAACCTTTATTTCTCCCCAGTAAATTGTATAAAATTGGTAAGGAAAGTTCAGACTTATGTTTAAAATGTAGGAGAGCTGAGAGTATCCTTTACCATAATTGATAGTTATGTGCTAAGATTCACAATTTCTAGAATAAGATTCAGGGTTCTCTTGATCCTTTTCTGGGTTTTCAAGATGCATTTACTCCTGGAATCTGTACTTTAAGGCTTTATCATGGCCACATATATGGACCCAGGAAAGGGTACATGGCTATAGCTGCTTCTGCTACTAAATTAGTTATTCTGAAACATTGGTTGAATGTCCATACTCTGACTAAAGAAGAATGGCACAGAGAAATTCCCAATATTTTAAACATGGAGAAGATAATTGGGAATATGTCTGGACATCACTTGGTATTTTGAAAGAGGTGGGAACCCTTGTATGCTTTATTAACTCTCAACTAATAACATTCCACAAAACTTTAGGATTATCCTTGTTGGGCATGTCTAGTAGGTATGCAATGCATACCACTCTACTTTCTTTTATTCTTTCCGTGGAGGTACTCCCAAACTCTTATGGATATAATATGTTTTCTTTTGGGGGGGTATTCTAGATTGCCAGGTACAGCTGGGTGAAATTAGCAAATTCCAAATTTGCTACATTTTTGCAGATTTCCACAAATTCCAAGAAATATCGCAAACATTTTTGGAATGTTCTGAAATTCTTTAACTGGATGTAAATCAGTCCTTGTTGTAGCTAGTGGTCTAAAGTGTGGCATGCATATTGTCTGATATTGGCCCTAAAAACAAGACACATTTCATAACATTTGGATGAAATATGGAGAAGTTACAGGGGCTCAAATTCTGCCAATTTAATACCCATGTGAAGATTTCTGAAAATATTTCTGTGCTTACAACTTAGCCACCTTTGGAACTAGATAATTGAAAATGTAGATGCATACATCCCCATACATAAAAAAGGATAAAAATGAACACAGCCAATTACAGACCAATTAATCTCACTTTGATTCCAGGTAAAGTACTGGAATCTGTAAGGATGAACTATTAGAACAATGGGGCATACCACAAGATGTTGATGAACAATGGCATGGTTTTAGGAAAGGCAGATCATGCATAACAAACCTTGCTGGTTTTTATGAAGAGGTCAGTCATGAACTTGATAATAATAGACTTGTGGATTTTATTTGGATTTCCAGAAAGCTTTTGATCTAGTTCATCACTGGGCTATACTAGAAAAATGTTATTACTCAGGGTTAAATATCAAACTTATTAAATGGGTTGAAGCCTGGTTGGATGAGAGGTCACAGAGAGTGGTAATAAATGGATATGCCTCTTTCAGTGGGAGGGTTACCAGTGGAGTCGCTCAGGGTTCAGGGTCAGGTCTAGTTTTGTTTACAATATTTATTTCTGATTTGCATAATGAACTTATAAACTGGTGCAAAAAAATGCAGATGACACCAAATTAGGTGGAGTGTGTGGTTCAGAAGAAGAATGACCATCAGTACAAACAGATTTGGATAAAATTAACACATGGGAAAACACTTAGGACATGGCATTAAACAAAGATAAATGTGTATTTATTCATTTTGGAAAGGATAATCCTAAACATAATTACAAATGTATGGAATATATGCTCCAGGAAACCAAGATACAAAGAGATCTTGGTATACTAGAAGACCATAAATTTAGCTTTGACATGCCATGTACCACTGTTATTACTAAAGCTAACAAATGGTGGAACATTAGAAGATGTATTAGGAGTAGGGGCATGGAAGTGATTCTGCCCTTATATAGGGCATATGTGCACCCACATATTGACTATAGTTCCCAATTCTGGGCTCCTTATGAAAAGAAACATATCAACAATAATGAGAATGTACAGAAGCAAGTTACAAAATTCATCAAGGGGATGGGTAACATAGACTATGAGGAATGCCTTGAACAAACTTAGTAACACTGGAATCCTGAAGGATTAGAGGAGATTTATTATTTATGTGTGAAATATTGATGGACATGGAACTCATGGTTACATTAGACATGGACTTTAAAGAGGATCATAAGGAAACAAGGGCATACCTATTAAGATTTCAAGGGAAGAAAGTGATAACTGAGAGTAGGAAGTATTTCTTCACTCAAAAAGTAATAAGGGTTTGGAATAGCCTACCACTTGATGTTGTGGCTTGTTAGAGTAAAACATAATTAAAAAAACAGATGCCTACATGACTTTAAAACCAACTCTTAGATACTACCACAGATATAGTGTGTGTGTGGGGGGGGGGCAGTTTATATAGGCTGTTTGTCTTTATCTGCTCCTTAAATGCCAACATAACATTCCAGTACACTTTCTTGGAGGAGTCATAGAAACTGGTAAATAAAGAAGTACTGGTTAAATAAATTGTAAGTTTTAGCCATGACTTGCCTCCTGGTATGACTTCCTGGGTTCGTGTTTGAACCCAAGTCATTACAATGGCAACATGACACTCAGATGCTGGGCAATGGGGGTTGCCTTAAAGACTAATTTCTAGGGTCAATGGACCTAACAACATCGGTGATATTCCATTCTCTAGCTTTAAACCTATAGGAGCTTAAAATTCAGCAGTTTAGATAATTGCAAAATATAATTTTAAAATTTCTGAAAGTGTGGAGGCTTATACCTCGGTCACCTTTAAAGCTAGAGATGTGAACCTTGGCACACATATGTATGGGAATTGATGAAGTCGCCATACAAAATCTGGTGCAGTTAGGACAAACACTTTTTGTTTACATAGTTGTTAAATGTAATTTTTAAATTTCCAAACATTTGGAGGCTTATAACTCAGTCATCTAAAGACAGAGATTTGAAACTTGGTACACATCTGTGTGGGCATTGGTGAAGTCACCACACCTGGTGCAGTTTGAATAAATACTAGTTGATTTAGATGGAAATAACTGAAATCACAATTTTTGGTGAAACTTTGTGGAAGTTAAATCAACGTTTTACCAGAATTCTGCTGGCAAAAGATACATTTCATGCAACCCTATTGCCAGGTGTATTATTCATGACTCCTTTTTAATACCAGTTATCCATCTTGTCTCGGCTGTGGATAGAGGAGTAATTTTGGTTATTTTGAACACATTGTATTATTTGTTAGTTAATGCCTTTCTTTTTTTCTTTTATGTATGTGCTTTCTTTCTTTTTCTTTGCTATCCAGTATGACTGTAAAATGCAATATTTTTCTTTTTTGCTATTTTTTACATAAAAATCTCTGATAAAGCATATTAAATTGAAAAACAAATATCACGATCAAGCATTGAAAATGGTATGTAATCTGCAACATGCTTGATGACTGCATTAGTGACACAAGTCAGAGCATGAGACACTTAGACACATGGCCCATGCAACTCTCTGGAATAACTGAGTTGTACAGTATGCAAGGGAAAAACTCGATAGGAAAAAAGGGCACTGCACAATCACATACTCTGTTACTGATTAAAGTTATAAGATAAAATATAAGAAAAAATGATGCCCACAACAGAGTTGCATATACATGACTTTTATTTAAGGAAACAAGTGTGCCACTACAAGCATGCAGAAACACCCCAACCCACTCATAGAAGCACACTTGTCTCCATAAACAAAAGTCATATTTTATATGCAGCTCTGTAGTATATGCCACTCTACTTTACCTGTGATTGTCCTGTGCATGGCATGCCATCCTCCTTTATGATGTCACACAAATATATTATGGTGTGGTGCTTAAGCCTGAAGTATTCCATGTAGGATGTCCTTCACAGTGTACCCGACAGCAACCTGGGTCTGAACATACATGGTCTAAATCTCTGGTGTTGTCCTATTCACCTCCTGTGGACAACCTCAGCATCCAAGAGGAGTAGGTTGGACAGCAGTGATGGGCACATCACTGACACTCCACCTGTAATTGTTTATTTACAAAGGTAACCTTTGATTCTGTTATACAATTACTAACCACATGTACAGGTTTTTATAGTTTCCATATGTGTATTATGCTGTGAGCATTGGTTCTGCACTCACTGTGTATCTGCTGTGCCACTTTTTATTTTCAACTTTTTTCTAGTGTATATTGTGGAACATGTTATCATTGTCACTGCACAGCACTGCAGCCTCTGTATGCTGACTGTATTGTTGATGCAATTGTCTTCGCTATGCTTTGTGTACAGTAGATCATGATGCAGCATGGTTTTAGTAATGCCATAAATTAGCATTGCTGCTCACTGCAGGCAGGGCATCAGCATCGTAAAGGCAAAACAGTGCTTCAGTGACACATGTTCAGGGTTTGAATGCATGTCTTCCTGGCACCTTGATACTGCATTTTAACACTGTGTAACGGGGGGGGGCACTACCTGTTGGATGGAATGGAGCATGTGCAATACTGATATCATTTCATGGTGGGGAAATGACTGTAATACTTGTGTTCACCTGTCATTGTGCTTTCCCTATATTATTGCCTCCATAGGACTATTAAGAACATCAACAATTTTGCTGCGTGAAGCACTTTGCGAAATTCTACCATTCCATGAAATTTTTTGCTGGGTAAGAAATTGCGAACCTTTGTCAGTGAAATGAAACATTTCACCATGAAATGCACAATGTTGCCAAATATTGCCCACATTTTGCCAAATTTTGCCCAAATTTCACATTTCGTGGGTGAAATTTTGCATTTCACAGGTAAAATTTTGCATTTTGCCTGCAGAATTTCGCATTTCGCATAAGAAAAGTGTTTCATGAAATGTGAAACTTTTGCAAATATTTAGCGGTGCAAAAGTTTCTAATTTCACACATCTCTAATACATTGGGTGCTAATTTTGTATCACCTGATATACAGTACACATGGAGAGTAAAAACTGAGCTGCATCACCAGCAGGTTCTTTGCCTCTCTTCCCACCATAACCATCGGTTTGGGTACACAAAGGCACACCTTTCGGTTACCTCCCAAATCAAATAGCTACAAGAGCTGTGTGGGAGAGAAAGGTGCTGTAATGGACTGACCAAAGAGAGACCACAGGAATGTGAGACTCATACAACCTTGAGGCAAGATTCTGACACATTTCCCCAAGTGAAAATTAAGATAAAATTTGCTAAACTGTTCTGTCAACTTACAGAGATGGCATGCACAAGAAGCAATTGCAATTAGCAATAACAATATATACTTTTGCATATAATCCTTTGAACTGAACAAATACCATGAGCATTAATACAACCTCACTTTGTATTCCCACAAGTCAATACCAGCTATCTGTGGAGACTGTAGGCTATTCCACCACCCACAAACTCTTCAGTAACTTTAATACTAATCCACACCTAGCCCACCCCTCGGACCTCAGTCGCTGCACATTTAATTTATCTTAAGGGCATGCAGTAACTACTAGGCTTATACCCACCTCAGTCAGCCCACTCACTCCTTGTCACCAGATACCCTTCCCTGGTGTCTAACAAATAAATACTTAATTCTATATTGCTTATATACTCTATTCACTTATACTCTAAGCATTTCAGAATTAATATATTCCCCCCTCAGTCTCTGAACTCAGTCCTTCAATTGCAAGATAGTAGTCCTTGAAGCAATAGGTATTCCAGAATTCAATACTCTCTTCCAGACTTGCCAAGGGTGCCTTTCCGAAGCAATGCCTTGCACTCCCAGACCACAGCTCTCCTCGAGGCTGCTGCCCCTACATACAGTCCTGGATCAAACCCCAGACTTGCGTGCACACTTTTAATTTAGTTTACATTTGGCATAAGTCCTAGTTTCAGTGTGAGCCCTGCCTCCCTGACGCAAAGTGGAAGCAGGAAGAGAGTATGTAGTACAAAGCACTTGGGGCTGAACTACACACTACACCAGTGTTTTAAATTTTAACATTCTGACTGCATATTTTGGAGTCTGTGCCTTTCCCACGAATGAGTGGGCAACACATAGGTGCAAAACAGGCATTTTGTAATATTTAATTTTGCAACTTGGTTGTGAGAGACCCGTGACCTCCAATGTTCACTTCAGGGTCTTTTGAGCCTTAAAGATCACCCATGCAGTGGGCATTTGACAGCGTAGTTGCACCCTAATTGTGTCTATTTGTGGCAGCAGTTCTCCATGCGGGGACTGTGACTCAAAGCAGCAGTGCGCGTGTGCATGCACACTTTTAATTTAATTTACATTTGGCATAAGTCCTAGTTTCAGTGTGAGCCTTGCCTCCCCGACGCAAAGTGGAAGCAGAAAGAGAGTGTGTAGTATGAAGGACTTGGGGCTGAGCTACACACTACACCAGTGTTTTAAATTTTAACATTCTGACTGCATATTTTGGAGTCTGTGCCTTTCCCATGAATGAGTGGGCAACGTATAGGTGCAAAACAGGTGTTTTGTAATATTTAATTTTGCAACTTGGATGCGAGAGACCCGTGACCTCCAACGTTCACTTCCAGGTCTTTTGAGCCTAAAGATCACCCCTGCAGTGAGCAAGTGAGAGAATAGTTGCACCCTAATTGTGTCTATTTGTGGCAGCAGTTCTTCATGTGGGAAATGTGACTCAATGCAGCACTGTGCGTACGTGCACATTTTTAATTTAATTTACATTTGGCATAAGTCCTAGTTTCAGTGTGAGCCCTGCCTCCCCGACACAAAGTGAAAGCAGGAAGAGAGTGTGTAGTAAGAAGGACTTGGGGCTGAACTACACACTACACCAGTGTTTTAAATTGTAACATTCTGACTTCATATTTTGGAGTCTGAACCTTTCCCACAAATGAGTGGGCAACACATGGGTGTAAAACAGGCATTTTGTAATATTTAATTTCTCAACTTGGTTGTGAGAGACCTGTGACCTCCAGCATTCACTTCTGGGTCTTTTGAGCCTTAAAGCTCACCCCGCAGTGAGCAGGGTGAGTGCATCAGGGCATGTGGCATCATGCGCAGAGACACGTGCATTAGTGTGTGTCTGCTGGGGACACTGGGGAACTGAGCACACAATTCACATTTGGCAGTGAAATAAGTTCATATATTGGCTATTACTTAACCGAGCACAATGGATGGTTCTATCAAATAGTGCGGCCTTTGTTTAATGTTCTGCCAGGGAGTCCCTCATAGTGAATTCATCTGTGATAAATGATTATTAATAAACATCCTTCAGGAACAGATAACCAGTCTCCTTGATAGGGAAACAATTAACATAGATATAGAAAATCTGGAAAACTTTATTGATAACGCTGTAGAAAACTGTATTTCCTGTAGTCCCCCGCCCCAAACCTGCAACTTATAATGCTGACTTTCCTACCCTGGAAACAGTAGCTAATCACCCCCAGTCCCCTATAGAGGATTGGGCTTTGGTTACAAACATTAAAACCAAATGAAGAGGGGGATCAGACTCATCATCCCTTCCAGCTTCCTCTACAAAATAGATTTTTGTCACTAATTGACCAGGAGCCTCATGATACAGCTAGCAATTCAGACAACTCTGTTTCTTGTGTTATGCGGAAAACTGTAAAATCTCCCAAACCTGCACCTACAGAAACTATCAGCAGCATACATTTTCTAGGGCCCTTTACAACACCAGACACTGAGCCTCAGGAAATGTCTAGTGACATCATCCTTTCCAGTCAATGTACCACACAGAACCTCACCTCTTTAAATCCTATTGCTAAATCTAAACAGATATTCGTACTAGGTGATTCTATAACTAAACACCTAGACAGGACCATCTGCAATCAAGACAAGATCAATTGTACCTGTTCTAGTTTTAGGGGGGAAAAAGTATCAGACATTACTGCTATGATTCCCAACATCTTACATAATTCAGGTACAAATCCCTTAGTCATTATATATGGTGGTACAAATTATATAAAAAGTACAAGCCAAAATAAATTGAAACAGGAGTATATTGCTCTTAACAACTTGCTCATGGATAAAGGGTGCACAGTCTGTTTCTCTGAGATTTTACCCGTTCCCAGAGCTACCCAGTTTGTAACTTCAAGGATTAAACAAACTAACGAATGGCTATGGACATGGTGCATTAATCAAAACATTCCCTATGTAATGCATTGGGAGAACCTCGTATACAAACCCCTTGTACAGTTGGGATGGACTGCATCTTAATAGAAGAGGCAGTACCATGTTGGGGAAATCCTTATTAAATATCATCAATAACCATTTAAACTGAACACGAAGGGGGAGAATGGGAATATACCCACATCTCTTACGCACCCTGACAACCAGTTGCATAGAACATGTAGAATTCTGTCACTGAATACCCGATCACTAAATCTTTCCAAACAGATGGAGTTAGAGGCGAAAAGCAAATTGTTGAATCTGGGCATTATAGGTATAACAGAAACCTGGTGGGATTCAAATTCTCTATGGAATCAACAAATATTGGGTTATAAACTTTATCACAAAACTAGCATAGATAAAAAGGTGGGGGGGGGGTCTGTCTTTATGTAAGAGAGGATATCCCCTCCTATGAGTTGCAGTCCCAAAATAATACTGAAAGTATTTGGGTGGCAATACAGTTAAAAGGTCTCTCACAAATAATTATAGGCAACTGTTATAATCCCCCAACATCTGATTCTACCTAGCAGAGATGCTTTGTTAAGGGATATTGCACATTTTTCGGATCACAAGGATGTAATAATTATGGGAGATTTCAACATGCCTCACATAAACTGGCCCACAAATACAAGTAGTAGTAAGCTTGATGCTGATTTTTTGGCCATGTTAGCAGAAAATGGTTTGTCACAACTAATTTCCTCCCCTACTAGAGGTAGTAACATTCTCAACCTTCTTATCTCAAATATGAGACATAAACTCTCTAATATTCAGATATTGGACCTGCTGGGGAATAGTGACTGTTATTCAGTTGTGTTTGAATTAATAGGAGGACATTACAGTCTAAAAAAAAGTCAACATGTAGGAACTATGATGGTGCCGACTTTAAAAGTAACATTCAGTGGGAAAAGCTTTTCAGGGACTTACAGTGAATGAGGCATGGATTAAATTAAAAAACCTGATTTATAATCTAGAGGAAAATCATGTACCCATAAAAAATAAATATAACAAAAAGGATAGGATACCAAAATTATAAGGATAATTTGGGCTTAATCATTGATTGGATTCTGGTTATTAAGCCTGATCAGATCACGAATGCTATGGTTCTGTCCGACGGTATTAGTGACTATTGTCCAGTGGTGTGTGATTGGTCTGTAAAATGTGTTAAACAAGCCCCTAGGTATATTGAATTTAGGAGAATTTCCTCATTGACCCCAGAGGGTATATCCACAGCCAGTAAAGATATAGGCTGGCTACAGCTTAAGTCTATCCATGATATTGATGACATGTTAGACACCATTATTACTTTGTATTCTACCCTGTTAGATAAACTGGTTCCCCTGAAAAAAAATGCGTATTCATTCTGCTAAGCATGAATGGATCATGAAAGAGTTGTTAAACCTTATGAAATTAAGAGATCGGAGCTAGAAACACTATAAACACAATAAAGACGCTGATTTCCTCTTGGCCTATAAAGTGCTAAGAAATAGGTGTAAATCTGAAATTAGAAAATCAAAAGTGAATTATTTTTTGGGACAACAGAAAAAGGCATTTGGCAATCCAAGATATACCTGGCAAATTTTAAATAACTTAATGGGTAAGGGGAAGAAAGATCATTCGATCTCCCTTCAAAATGATGATCTGCATATTTCCAGTCCTAATTTGGTGGCAGAAAGTTTCAATAACTACTTCAGAGACCTTGAGAAGTTAAGGGTTTCTGGTTCTAATGTTCTTCCTGAACCTGTTACAAAAATTGAAGTTGATGCTGAATTGGTTCCTAAATTCATTCTTAGTGAAGTGACACCTGAGACAGTCAGGGAATACATAGTTAGTAATAATCCTAAACCCTTTTTGTTAACCAATTCGCTTGATATTTGTGTTTTGAGATTGGGCATTGATACTTTTTCTTTTCTGTTAACTACTACATTTAATTTTTCAATTACACATGGTGTGTTTCCAAAGTTGTGGAAACATGCAATTATTAGACCAATACTTAAAGTGGGTAACCCCTCTTTTTTGACTTAATTATCATCCAATAACCCTTTTTCCCCCTTTGTCTAAGATTCTTGAGAAAATTGTATTAGACCAGACTTTGGATTTTCTCATGAAAAATGATCTATTATCATCCTGCCAGCATGGCTTTAAAATAAGGCACAATACAGAAACGGCCTTGGTGAGGTTCACTAGCGGCATCCAGAGAGCTCTAGATAAAGGGCACTCAATTGCTGCTCTTTTTGTGGACTTCACCAAGGCCTTTGATTTAGTGGAGCACAATGTGCTTCCACACATTATGGAAAAAATGCATTTTTCTCATGATGTAATAAAATGGTTTTCCCATTACCTCGTAGACAGGTCCCATGCAACAACAATAGAGGGTCATTTGTCTTCTTCTAAAGTTATTAAATGTGATGTCCCCCAGGGCTCCATCCTGGGCCCACTTGTTTTTTCTCTTGTCATTAATGGTGCCCCATTTTTCTGTCCATCTAGCTCTATTATAATGTATGCGGATGACACAGTCATTTTTGAGGAAAGTTTTCCAATCCTAAGGAGGCCTTGATTAAGCTTCAAGCTGGTTTTGACTCATTTCAAATCTGGCTGTCCACAAATTTTCTTGTGCTTAACTCAGTTAAGACAAAAATAATGCTTTTTCTGAATAAAAAAATTAACCTGTCTGAACTCTGTTCTGTTTGTGACGTCAAGGGAAACACCATTGAATTTGTTAACACATTTAAATATTTAGGGGTTATTTTTGATGTTAATTTTACTTTTTAGCAGCATGTGCTCTCTATCATAAAAAAGTACGTCAAAGACTTGGATGTCTCTATAGAGTTAAGCACTATTTAACAACTGAATCAAGGAGGTTGCTAGTACAGAGTTTCCTTTTTTCTGTTCTGGATTACAGTCTGGTGGTATATGCTCCCTCGAGTGCTAAACTTCTGAAAAAATTGACAGTAACATATAATTCAATATTGAGATTTATGCTTTCAGCTCCTGCTCGAACTCACCACTGTTTGTTGTTAAAGTCTTCCAACTGTCTTTCTCTTATAAATAGAATCCAGTTTAAAATGTGTCTGTTTCTATTTAAAATCAAAGCAGTTCTCTTACCTAATTCTGTGAGTTCACTTTTTTCTAAATATGTTAATCTTAACTGCACTCAAACTCAGTCTAAGTTTACATTTCATGTTCCATTTTTCAAGCGGATCATTGGTCAATGTTCATTGCTATATAGGGGACCTAGTTTTTTAATTCACTACCATGTGATGGTTCAATTAGTAATTCTATTTTTTCTTTTAAATCAAAATTGAAAAAGTATTTACAGTGTACTCAAGAATGTACTTGTTAAATGTTTATATGTGAATTGTATTTTGTATTGTAGATGTTATCATCTTTGTTCTATGTATTGCTTGTCGTCTGTGAAAATGGGCAGTTTGCTCATCAGACTTACAAGGATAAAAAAATAAAATGAAATGAAATGGTTAAATAAATCCATTAGATTGCAAATAAAAAAATGCTTTTTAGAAAACTTAAAACCAGTCAATTTATGGAGAATAGCATAGTTTATATAGAGTACAAAAAAACTCTACAGAACCTAAAAAACATGATTAAGAAAGCCAAAATGAAAATAGAATTCAAATTGGCACACACCAAGGATGGATATAAAGAATTTTTTTCCTATTTAAACAATAAAAATGGAAATTCCAGAAAGGTAGGGCCACTTACACATAATGGCAATATTGTGCAGTCTGATACTGATATAGCTAATATTTTTAATACTTACTTTTGTTCAGTCTTCTCAAATAAAAATATTTATGCCTCCCAAGCTGATCCCAGGGTATGTCCAAAATAAAGTCACATTTATAACATCATGGCTTCAGATATTATTCTACTTCTCAAATCTTTCATAAAAACTACTAGTCCAGGGCCTGATTTAATCAGTGCTAGATTTCTTATCGCAACCGCTGAAGCAATATCAATTTCCATACAAAATAATATTTAATAGCTCCTTACAGAAAGCTTAAATTCCTGCAGACTGGTTAACAGCATCTGTAACCCCAATACACAAGAAACAAAGAAACATAGACTCTGACAGCAGATAAAGACTGTTTGGCCCACCCAGTCTGTCCATTTCCTTACCTATTGGATAAGCTGCAGATTCTAGTTAACCAACAGCCTACTTCCTCCCACCCCCTACTATAATTGCCTTTTGTCTGTCCCATGCATGTTTGAAATCCCCCACTGTTTTAGACCCCACAACCTCCCCTGGAAGTCGGTTCCATGCGCCCACAACTCTCTACATGAAAAAAAAAATTCCTCACATTGCCCCTGAGCCGTCCCCCCTCCATCTTTAAATTGTGCCCCCTTGTTCTTGCACATCTCTTTTTCTGAAAGATGCTACCCTCCTGAACTTTGTTGATTCCCTTGAGGTACTTGAAAGTTTCTATCATGTCCCCCCTCCTTTCATCAAGGGTATACATATTAAGCTCTCTCAGTCTCACTTCATATGGTTTCTGTTGCAGACCCTGCACCATTTTAGTTGCCCTCTTCTGGACTGCCTCCCTCCAGTTTATGTCCTTGTGGAGATGGAGTCTCCAAAACTGCATGCAGTACTCCAGATGGGGTCTTACCAACTGTCTGTACAGAGGGATAACCACTTCCCTTTTTCTACTTGTGGTGCCCCTCCCTATGCATCCCAGTATCCCTCCAGCTCTCCTTACTGACTTCTCACATTGCTTGCCCACCTTCAGGTCATCTGATATGACTACCCCAAGTCACTTTCCATTATTGTTGTTGTTAGTATCTCTCCTGCCATTGTGTTCTCTTCTCCTGGGTTTTTGTTTCCCAGGTGCATTACTTCGCACTTCTTTGCATTGAATCTACATTGCCATATGTCTGACTATTCCTTCAAAGGTAGTAGGTCTAATGTTCAGAATTATCACCCCACAAGCCTTACATCGATCATCTGCAAAACTATGGAAAGGACAATAAAATCATTACTAGAGAAAGAAATGGAATTAAATATTGCTGACACTACACAGCATGGGTTCAGAGCTGACCATTCCTGCACTACAAATTTGTTATCATTCTACAGTAATGTTAGTCTGGGTCTAGATAACAAACAACAGATGTATGTTATTTTGCTGGATTACAGCAAGACCTTTGATAAGGTCCCCCATGGTAATCTCATCAAAAAAATGGAAATTTTAGTTTTTTCCTATTGTTTAGTTAAATGGGTAAATGCATGACTGATCAATAGAACCCAGAGAGTCACCATAAATAATTGCTTTTCAAATCTTGGTGCAGTCACTAGTGGGGTTCCGCAGGGTTCGGTGCTTGACCCCATCTTGTTCAACGTCTACATTAGTGACATGCAAATAAGCACCAACAATTTTCTGTCCAAATTTGCCAACAACTCTAAGCTTGGGGGTCTGGTGCTTAACACCCAAGATACTGATTCGCTTAAATTAGATTTACAAAATATTGATGGGCCTTGCATCTCCTGGAGTCTGTGCTCTCCTACAACCCAAAAACAACAACTGCAACACCAGGGGGTCTAAACCACAGATTCTTCAAATCCCCCATTGTCTCACAACACAAGGGCAAAGATCTTTTGCATACAGAGCTCCCAGCTGGCTAAACGGACTTGTCATCTCTTCCATACCCTCATTTGGTGCTTTTAAGTCAAGGCTCCGCCTCTCACTCATTGTCTCTAGCTCCTGTGACTGCCTTGACTAAGCAGACCCCCCACCTTTTGTTCCTTTGCTGTAGCTACCCTGGTGGACCTCCATATCTCTAGCACTTTGCCATCACCCTGCCCCACTATTGCACTTCCCCTGTTAGTCACTGACAGTGCCTCTTGGCTGCTCTGCTCCCACCTTGCTTCCACCCTCCCCACTCCCCACTCTCTACCCCCCACACTCCTACCTCTTCCCTTCAGACCTCCCCTTCTTCCTCTGCTTCCCCCCTTTCTCTCCCCTACCGCCTTAACTTTATGCTCCCCTCACCCCCACCCTTTTTCCTTTTGTCTCTGCTTACCTCAACCCTATTTTTCTAGTTTACACTTATTCCCTGTATCTATAAGTATTGACTGTTTACCTCCTTCGAGGTTTATACTATTATCATGTTGTCTTGCTGTAATCAGTGACAAGGAACCTTTGCAAAAGAGCCTCGGCTCAAAGGTATTTGTAATCCTAGACCTAAATAAATAACAAAATATTGAAAAATGGGTCCTAGGCAACAAAATGGAATTTAACATTGACAAATGTGTGGTTTTGCATTTTGGGACACATAACCCAAAAAACAATTACTATATAAATAACAGTTTGATTAAATCTACTAACAAGGAAAGGGACTTGGGTATATTGGTTAATTCCAGACTTACATCCACTGATCACTGTTTAAAAGTGGCCAACATGACTAACGGGTTACTTAGGCTAATTCAGCGCTCCTTTGTTACAAGAACTGAACAATGTCTGATACTTCTTTACAGGGCATGTGTCAGACCTCTCATTGACTATGGGTCTCCATTCTGGAGCCCTCATCTTAGGGAAGATATTGACTGACTTGAGAGGATTCAAAGACGGGCACCAGTATGGTCCCAAGACTAGCAAACAGCCCCTATCATACCAGACTCCAGACTACAGACTTAAACTCACTGCAAAATAGAAGAATTAGGGGGGACCTTCTTTTTTTATGAACAAGTGTGGACTTACTTCTACTGTCAGGCGAATTGTCCCTAGATGCCATACTGAAAAACTCATTGTCCCTCAAGCAAGAACCAACCTTAGATTAAACTTCTTTTCAATTAGGGGACCTAGACTCTGGAACAAATTACCACAGGAACTGGTCAATTCTGCTAGTTTTGATGCATTTAAAAAGAGTCTTGACAATTGGCTAACCCAGAAATATATACTTTAATTTGCCCACATTGTGTGGGGGAAAATCTAGATGGGCCTCTGCCTTCTTTTTTCCTATAAACCTAATAAACCTAGTAAGGGTGCCATTCAGAAGTGGTGCCCTATGCTCCCAGACTGCAGATTTCCTTAAGGCCGCTGCCCCTACATCCAGCCCCGGATCAAACCCCAGACTTGCCTGAGGGCACCTTTCAGAAGCAGTGCCCTGTGCTCCTGGACCACGGCTCTTCTCGAGGCTGCTGCCTCTACATCCAGCCCCAGATTAAACCCCAGACTTACCTGAGGGTGCCTTTTAGAAGCAGTGCCCTGTGCTCCCGGATTGTGGCTTTCTTCGAGGCCACTGCCCCTACATCCAGCACCAAGCTCTGGCCTGAATCTCTGGCATGTGGCTTTTACTGTGATTGGCTATTCTCTGGCTCCTCTCCACCACCATTGGCTGCGATACAGACCAGGCTCCAGGCAATTGGCTGGGTCACTAAACTCTGATTTGGACTGTTTCTGGCAGCTTTCTTCAGCTGCTTCTGCTTGAATTTTCTCCTGTTTTGCCCTATGCTACCACTGTATAGGCTCTAATTAGTAATTTGTGTAGATGCAAACTCATTAGGTGTATTTTGACTAGCTAGGGCAGCCTATTAGGGGTTTACCTACTGGACTGTGTAATCTGTATTACTGTATTCCTGAGTGTTTGTACTGCTGAATTATTCTGCCTCAGCTATCCCAGCATTGCTGAATGTATTCCACCTAAGTTAGCCCCTGTTTCTCTGTTTCTCGCTGTATTTCTTTCTGAGTTAGCTTCTTGTTTGTTCTCTCCCCTTGACTGTGACTCTCCTGATTTTCCACCTCTCCCTAGCTCCTCTACTAAGCTGTCCCTGTTCAGCTGTGCCTGCTTTTTCACTTGTCCCCCTCACCAAGTACTTTTTTGTTCTCTGACTCTTTTTTTCTTTCTTTCTATCTACTCCTGTAATGCTACTCCTCCCTGTCCCATAATCTGTATCCCTTTTTTTCCCAATTGTTTAACCAGGTGATACACACTAACCTGAAAGCTTGTTTACAGGTGCAACCTGGGAGAACAGGGAACTTAAGTGACTTGCTCAGGGTCACACAGTATGCAAGTGGAGGCTGTGGGATTCAAACCCAGGTCTCCAGATTTGCAGCTCAGAGCCTTAAACCACAGTGCTATACTGCCTCCCCCCTCCCCAGGCTTACCTCCTGTGGCCCTCCAACCATTGAACACCTCTTTCCTCCCTACCCCCTGCAGACTAGCTGTTTCTACACCCAGCGTGCCCCCACCCACCACTGGTCTTTTATCTTGCTGTAACTCTTCCTCTGTCCTCTCTTCCAGACTTGCCCAAGGACACCTTTCAGAAGTGGAGCCCTGTGCTCCTGGACCATGGCTCTACTTGTGGCCGCTGCCCCTACATCCAGCCCCAGATCAAACCCCAGGTAACCACCACTACCAAGCATTGAGCTCTGGCCTGAATCTCTGGAGTGTGGGTTTTACTGTGATTGTCTGTTTTCTGGCTGCACTACGGACCAGGCTCCAGGTAATTGGCTGAGTCACTAAACCCTGATTTGGACTTTTTCTGGTGGCTTTTTTCAGCTGCTTCTTCTGCTTTATTTTCTCCCGCTCACCCTCTCCCACCCCGGTGCTAATTAAATCCCAATTATCCCACCCACTTATGCTATTGGTTCACTGCTCCTCGTCGCTCACCTGTCCACTTGCCCATCCAAACCCCCCATCTTGACTCAACCCCTATTCCACCTGTCACATCTCTGTAACTTTTCTCCTCCCTCTAGGTCTTCTGCACCCCTGTTCTACTTTCTCTCCATACAGCACCATGTTACTAAGCATAGCTATCTGCATGCTTGCCACATGGCAGTGCCTGGTACCTGTCACAGTCATTCCTCTCCAGTTACCCACTGTGCAAACTCATGCTAACTCACCTGCTATATCATCTTACCAGTCAAACCTCACATCGATGTCTACCTTGGAGCTATCAATGGAATGCAATACTATAGTGATCCCTTACATGGCCTTGCAGCATGGCCTCTGTCCATATTTCCTCCCCCAATCATAAATATGTTTATCTGAAACTCCACAACTAAGAACTGCAAACCTAAAACATACTGTCAGGTGCAATTCATGACCTACCTTAAGTGGCAAGCAATACAAAAGGCATGGCTGCTCCTTCTCCTATCTGGAAACAGCCACCCTAACCCTGGTCCTGTGGGTACTTTCACTGTTCTACCTTGCATGCAAAATGGCTTATTAATCACCTCTATTAATATTTGCAGCCTTTTAACCAAATTTGACCCTCTTCAAGCTTGAGTTGCTCACCACCAACCTGACATCCTATCAATTGTAGAAACTTGGCTAAATCCAAGAATTTCTGGACACTGCCATCCAGCTAACATAGGCTTGACTGTCATGGTAAGTGTGGTGGTGGTTACATTATCTACTTAAAAGATTTTTTTTTATTTTAGTCTTTGGTAACCGGTTAAGGCCCACTAGGCACAAGTGCCTGTTTTCAAGGGCAACCTGGGAGCACTGGGTGATAAGTGACATGCTCAGAGTCACACAGCATGCAAGTAGAGGTTGTGAGTATCAAACCCAGGTCTGGTCTGTGGGGAATGTACCAAGCTTGTTCACAGCTCATTACTCTAACCTCTAGGCTATACTGTCAGTCCAAAGATCACCTCCAGGCACAAAAGCTGGCCCCCATCGACACCAGCCCTAAGTCTCAACTACTGGCAGTAAAAGTCTTACTTGGAAACAATGGAAAAACTACAACAGTTGCCTCAGTTTATATCCTGCCCAAAGACCAATTGAACGGTTTTAAATGTATCCTTGATTACCTTACTTGTATCCACCAAAACACTGAACTGATAATGCTGGGGGATTTAAACATCAATTGGGAATCCTTATAAAGATGCTCTATCTACCATCATCAAAGCAAATTTTGTACAAATTAATAAGGAATTAAATGAAATAGATTGGATTGAATTATTCAGGGACAAGTCTAAAAATAATGCAAATGAAGATTTAATACTTATTATACAACACCTAGAAGAAATATATGTTCCAACCAAATCAAAATATAACAACAAGGGTAAAGTACCTGTATAGTTTACTAAAACTATTATTAAATTAATTAAATCTAAACAGCGTTTATTTAGGAAATCAATATATATAAAAATATATTATTACCAGGTACAGATATAAAACTGCTGTCTCCTCCTTAAAAAAAAATAATTAAAATGGCAAAACTGAAATCTGAATTCAACTTAGCCCACTCAAAAATTAATCAGAAATCAAAGTTTTCATACATCAGTAGCAAAAAGAAACAAATTGGTCCACTTCAAGATGATGGAGCCACTATAACATCTGATCAGGAGATAGCAAATCACTTTAATAGATATTTTTGTTCAGTTTTTGATAAATCCGACACTAATACTACAATAAATAACAATAACAATAACAACTCCTATGTCACCCCTTTCGACCTCACTGAAATCAAGAATATTCTGTCATCCCTAAAAAACTCTACAAGTCTGGGACCTGACAATATCCATTGTAGATTCCTATTAGAAACTCAAACTCCATAGCAGTTCTGCTTACACTCTTGTTTAATAAATCGTTACTACAGAATGATATCCCAGATGACTGGCGAAGAGCCATAGCAACACCAATTCACAAAAAAAGGGAACAAATCCAATGTCCAGAACTATTGACCGCCTGCCCCTGCCCCTGACCCAGCCCCACTCCCTCTCTTTCTCCCTCTTTACACCAGCCTCTGGACTCACCTCCCTCAGTTGGATGTCTACCTATATGAATCTATATTGTTTAAATTATTATAGAAGTGATTTGCACAATTGTGATGTATTGGTAATTGACAAAGCCCTCCAGCCGCTATGTTTATTTTTCTTTTGCACAATACCACTGCCTGTCCTAATGTTTCAAGTTACCTGATGTGGAACCTTTGTAAAAGAGCTCCTGGCTCAAAGATGTATCTGATTCCCTTTAATAAAATAAATAACAAATAAATAAATCAGCCAATTAGCTTAACCCCTATCATAGGGAAAGTTTTGGAGCACCTAATTAAATTCAGGATTGAATAAATTATGCAACAGCTTGGTATCCGTGACAATACCCAACATGGTTTCAAAACTGGGCAATCTTGTACCACACATTTTATATATTTTTACATCACAATATGCAGGTATCTGGATAGTAATGTTTCCTCAGATGTCATATTGCTTGACTTCAGCAAGGTATTTGATAAAGTATCACATACCTTGCTAATCAATAAATTCCATAGTTTAGGATTTCCCCACTATTTGGTTAATTGGATAACTCATTGGCTTTTCAATCGAACTCCGTCTGTTAGAATTAATGGTGTGCTGTCCAGTACTGGTAAAGTTCTCAGTGGTGTCCCCCAGGGCTCTGTGCTAGGGGCCTATTATCTTCAATATCTTCACAAATGATATGAGTCTCACCTCTAGTAATTTCCTTTCTAAATTTGCAGGTGAAAATTGGAGGTAGCGCTGACACACCATCTAATATACTTCAGCTTGAATGAGACCTGGTACATGTTGAGCAATGGGCTAAGACGAACTCAATGGCTTTTAATATTGAAAAATGTATGGTCCTACATTTTGGTTGAAATAACTTACATAATAAATATTACCTAAACAACCTTCAACTTAAATCAACCACTTGTGAAGGAGACTTAGGCATCTTGATCAATAATAAATTGCCATCTAGTGACCACTGTCGCAAGGTGGCTAGAACAGCTAACATTATCCTGTGACAGATTAATAAAATGTTTATTAATAAACCAAAGCATTGTTTAGTGCCCTTATACAGAGCATACATCAGACCTCACTTAGATTACGGTTCTCCCTTTTGGAGTCCATATTTAAAGGCTGATATTAATCAGTGGGAACAAGTTCAAAGGAGGCTTACAAAATTGATCCCAAGATTAAAAACAAAAAAAATACGATACTAGACTAAAGGAAACTGGACTCTATACATTTAAGAAGGCAAAGAGATGATCTCTTGCTCATGTTCAAGCTATTACGTACACCTGCATTACCAGAGTTATGTAGGCTAACCTTAGCCAGCAAACGTAGAGTGGGAAGATTGCATAATCAGCAACTTAAAATTGACTGGGCTAATACAAATAAATATGATAACATCTTTAATATAAGAGCAGCAAAACAATGAAATGCTTTACCACAGGAGATCATAGATTGAATTAGCTTTGATTCCTTTAAGTCCAAGCTTGATACTTGGCTAAAATTGTAAAGCAAATCAACATTAACGTTAATCACAGCAGTGTGCTACTGTTGTGGGGGACATCTCAATGGGCCTTGTGCCTTCTTTTGCCCTAAATGATCCAGTAAATCCAGTAAACATGGTCCGGACAGTTTGCTCCTCCACAAGGATAAATTACCATACTGGATCTACTTCCATTATTGATTGTGTAATCACCAATCATCCTGATAGAATACTCGATACTCTAGTCTTCGTGGACTCCCTCAGTGACCATTCCTCCATCCTCATCAACTGGTCCAATTAGTTACCCAAAGTTCCACCTAAAATAATCACTATTAGACTCCTGCATAAAGGGAAACTGGCTGCTCTTAAAACCCACTTGGAGCTTCAAGACTGGAGCTTTCTTGACACAACTGCTGATGTGGACTCTGCCCTTGAAGGTTTTGTTCTTAAATTCAATGAGTCCTGTAACATTTATGCCCCATTAACAAAACATAGGACTCGGGACACTAAATACTCTTGGGTCACATCGCAACTTCTTGTTTTGATAAAGAATCATGATGATCTCTGGGCCAAAGCAGAAAACTTAGGAACCCTGGCAGACCTTCAGAGGTACAAAGTTGCCTGGAACAGATGTATCTGGGTTATTAGAAAGGTCAAATTGTAACACTTCTGAATTGAGCTCACAAACTCTTGGGGAGATAGCCGTTGTTTCTGGGACAACATAAAAACCTCTCTCTGGAAACCTAACAAGGCCCCACCCACTCTGCTAAATGTCAGTGGTGCTCCCACTCAGGACCCTAGCCACATTGCTAACACTTTTAACAAAGCTTTTACTGACCTAAGTGGTGTGATGCCCCCCAATTTCCTCCAACCCATGTATGATATCAACCCACCACAAGACCCTGTGTACCCCCAAACTCTCCTTCTCCCTTCTACCTAAAAGTCATCTCTCCATCCATGGCCAAAAAATACATCATAAAAGCTGCTGGCAATTCCAGAGCCAGCAGTGACATGCTGGATGTCAAGTTAGTTAGACTTACCCTTGATTCTATCCTCATTCACCTTACTAAAATCCTGAATCTCTCTCTTATCACTGGCAAATCCCCCCCTTCAATGGAAAGCAGCAGTAGTCACCCCTGTACACAAAATCGGTGATATAACACTCCACTCTAACTATAGATCTGTATCAGCTCTCCTTCCCCTTTCTAAAGCATTGGAAAGCAGTCTCAGATCAGCATACAGAATTCCTAGACAAGTACCAGCTACAATGCTGTGAGCAACATGGTTTCCATAAGAAACATAGCACCGCATTGCCCTGGTCGAATACACTAGCTATATACATAATGCACTGACTCGAGGACACCTGGTGGGAGCTACCTATATAGATCTCACTAAGGCTTTCAACACCGTTAACCATGAACCTCTTCTCAGTCAATTAACAAATATCGGCCTCTCCACAGAATCAGTGTCCTGGTTCCAAAGTTATCTTACTGGTAGGAGCCAAAGAGTCAAAATCCAAAGTCTCCTCTCAGTACGCTGCCCTGTTACTACAGGGGTGCAACAAGGCTCAGTACTTGGACCATTACTCTTTAGTTTGTTTCCAAATGACCTCCCTCTAGCTGTTACTGACCAGATGTTATTATCTGCGGACTATGCTGTGCTTTGCTCAAGTCACACTGACCCTGCTGAACTTGAGCATCGTATGCAAATTTCTCTAAAGCCGAGTAAGGGTTCTCCAGATCAAAACTTCTAATAAACTATAAAAAACAAAAACTATGATTTTTGCCTCTGCTCTCAACAAGCACCAATCCTACCAACTACAAATCCATAATCATCATAATGCCCCTCTAGAAATGGTGCAATGCTTCAAGTATCTCGGTTTAATGCTGAACTGCACCCTATCTTATATGCAACACATAGATCAAGTTCACAAGGCAGCTAGTGCCAAGATGGGCCTGTTGTACCACAACAAGCATTGCTTAACTTCTGAAGCCCTACATGTAGCTGTTACTAGCTCTGTGTTGACCATTACAGACTACAGCCTAGTGATTTATGGGGCCGCAACCCCAACAGCTCTTAAACGAATAAAACGCACACTAAACAAGACCTGTAGGCTTGTACTGAGTGCAGACAGGATGACCCACACTTGCTCACTATATTCACAATCTGGATGGCTAGATTTGGTTAACAGAGTGAAATATCAGACCTGCCTTTTAGCCAAAAAATCCACCCTGGGTCAAACACCTCTAGGGGTGAAAAACCTCCTTACTCTGACCGACCCCTCTAGACATACCTGGAGCAATAGTTCCTGGTCACTTAAAATCCCTTTTTGCCAGACTGTGCCAGGCCAACGGCCCTTTGTTTACCATGCCCCTCTCTAGCCAAACTCAGTAGGGGACGATATCCACAAGGAAACTAGGCTTGGACCATTTAAAACTAAACTTCGGGCACTCCTTGCAACTACCAGTGGCTGTGACTGCATAACCTAGTTCAGGCCAGCCCCATTTCTTCTTACTAAGCCTCTGGCTTCAGCCTCCTTCTCTCTCCTCCCCCTCCTGTCCCCCCCCCCACACTTTTCGTTTGTTTACTCCTTTTCCTACTACCCCTGCCCACCTATTATCCTCTTTGACTTTCTTCCCTTTCTCACCTCCCAGACTCCAACCCCCATCCCTGCCTCTTTTCCCCTTCAGTCTTTTCCCTTCTCATTTTTACTTTCTCCTCTATTCCCCTCTCTTCCTCTCCTGTATCCTTTACCCACCGTCCCCCCTCCTAGTTCTACTACTACTCCTTCCCCTTCCCCCTCTCTCCCTTCCCTGCTATGTCTTCCCTCCCTACCTACTAACCTCTCTGTCCTCCTTTCTCACTTTGTTTTAACCCCGACCTGTGCCCCTCCCTTGACTCCCCTATCCACCTCTCCTCTATTGCACTTCCCTAGTTCACTTTTTAGCTCTTACATTGTATCATTACTTGACCAGTCCTCCCTTCCCCTTCCCCCCTCCAATTCCCCTCCCTAGCACTTTCCCTTACACTTTTTCAGGGCCCTCACCCTCTTTCTGACTCACTGACAACAGACCTGTTGGTCCTCCAACAGCTCTGGCTATTTTTTCCCTTCTCTCCTCTTTCAGGATATCTCATTTTCTGTCTTTGTTACACATTTTCCTGCATGTTAAACTTGTGTTTATCATTACTGTAACATGTAATCTCGCTTATCAGCCTTGTTAGAACAAACTGCTATTAATAATATTATTCTCTGTTTTACTTCCCCTTGTATTTATTATTACGTACTTGGTCGCCTACTTGTTGTTTTGTCTTTTGACGTGGAACCTCTGTAAGTGAGCCCCTGGCTCAAAGGTCTATCTGATTACGTCAAATAAATAAATAAATAAAATATAATAGCTGAGTGTCCCTCGAGAACTAGTCCTACAATGAAATACAGATTGCTGTACCATTTTTCTTAAATTGATGGAAAATGTTGGTAACAACTCAGACCCACTGGAGATGGCACAGGATCTGATGCTATTGATCCTCAGAGATGACCTCATTGTTTGAAGCTGATGTGAACTTTCTGGATGCAGCTGAAGACACTTGACCAAAAACAGGTACTCAAAGAAGCAAGCTAATCTATTCTGTCCCTGATCTCACTTTACATCCCTACTATCACTAATACTGGGATGCAACTGAGGCCTTATAGTTTACAGTACTTAACTTAGGGCTGATCCCCAATCCCTAACTACAAGTAGGCCCCAGTAAGCTGAATTCCCTCTGGATGGGATTGGTCCTTTCAGGTTTGCCTCCCTGCTCAATCTCTGCAAAAATGAACTGTTCAGCTCCTTTTATTCCCCCTGAGCATTCCATTCTTACCCAGTCCAGCTCACTGAGGGGACAAGACCTTAATCCAAACCTTAACACCAATCGGCTTTGATTCTGCACTGGAATCCTGCAGCAGGATGAACCACAATGGAATACCAAGTTTGAATTCTCAACTGCCTTTCTGAAATTTCTGGGCCTACTCTGCTCTAACTTAAATTCAGTATTATTGTACATTGCATAAAATATAACAAAACTACCTGAAAATAAAACTTAATCACCTTCACACCTCCCCATACGAAAGCTCACATTTCTGGCTTTCTTCAGTATTTCTTGTTAACAAATTGGGTTAAGGGATCATTAAGTCACTTAAACTTAAAGTCTTCCACCCTATGGAAAAATAAGAGTTTGCTATTTAACTTTTACACTAAACAAGGATAAGAGTTTCATTTAAACTGATCCATTCCCCTTTAAATAAAACACTTTCCTTTTGTCTGGGGCTCAGACAAATTAAATATTCATTTGAGATCTGAGACTCCTTCCAAGAGTTGACCCAAGAGCTCCAGTAACCACTCCTGCCCAAGAGCACACACCCTCTTCAACCTCCAAGCCTGTCAGCATGACTTCTGGGCTGCAGATTCTCTTCCCAGACTACTCTACCTTAATAGGTCAGCAACTCTTCCTTCCTGAACTTTTTTTAACAGATAAAAGTATTTTACCAGATATTATACCAGACCTTTCAAATTATAAGTATAATAAGTTTGGTTTAATTCCAAATTAAAATGGGCTGACAGTGCCTTTTAGGGAAAAGAAAGCTGTGCACTTTTACTTTTTAGGGATGCAGTGGGCCCGCAGACCTCTTGCAAGCAAAAAAGGGCTCACCGGATTCTGACTGAAGAACAGTCTGGAGTTCCACCACAGTCTTGTCTGTAGTTTGTGAAGCACTCCGCTCTCTCCATTGACTCCAGCAGTTCTACAGCACTATTTTACTTGAGTCAGTAAAGTTCCGCTCATGGAGGTCATGGTGAAACATGGCACAGTCTGCTGCCAAGCTGTATTGCGCATACACAACTACTTATATGTGCACTGTAGAGTCTGGTGGTCATCTTGGACATGGCAGACTGTGCCGTGTTCCACCATGACTTCTACGAGCAAGACCATGGACAAGACTGTGGTCATCTTGTAGGGGAACATTGATGTACCCTGTTCACATGTAACATTGGCACTGGGGGTGCCTAATCCCCCAGTATCCCCAAGATGCCTACTCACAAGTGAACCCATGTCCACTACTGTGCATGCACAGTTATTTTTTTATAGATATTTTGTCCTCCCGACCATCCAACCCTCCCTGTCAGCACCCACCCCTCCATACCTCCTCAGAAGTATAACAGTGTCACTGGGGGTGCCCAACCCCCCAGTGTCACACACCTGTCTACTACTGCTTGTGCAGTTATTTTTGTTATTTTTATTATTTTTTATACATATTTTTTCCTCTCGCCCACCTAACCCTCTTTCTCAGTACCCCCACGAAGCATAACAGTAATGCCTGTGCTCTCCGCCTCAGATTCCAATCACAGGTCACCTGACCTTGAGTGCTGAAGACTGATAGACTCCCCTCCATTTCAGCAGTGCAGCGGGCCTGTTCTAGCCACTGCTCATGCTCTCCACCCCGG
Source organism: Neoceratodus forsteri (assembly GCA_016271365.2). NCBI lineage: Eukaryota > Metazoa > Chordata > Ceratodontiformes > Ceratodontidae > Neoceratodus > Neoceratodus forsteri. The sequence goes on from JADMNL010000022.1 coordinate 185,882,593, forward strand.
ATTCCAATCACAGGTCACCCGACCTTGGACGCTGAAGACCGCTGGACTCCCCTCCATCTCAGTGGTGCAGTGGGCTGTGCTTTTCTGAGGCCCTGATTGGCTGGCCGCTCTCACTGGACACCACTGACTGGTGCGGCTTCTCGGCTGTTTCAACTCCAGTTTCAAGCCCTAGCCTCTGCTCCCTGCTCTAACTTTACCCTATATTTTTTATTGTAAATTGCATAGACCTTAAGTTGCCTACCAGCCAGAAATGTTTACAGCTATCTTACTGAAAATTGTTAGAAATAGAAGCTGTGCTGCACTGTATTCAGAATCTGTTAACTGCAATACCGTTTATTTTCAAATTTTGTTAACTGCAACTTCTTTTTTTCACTACCGCCTACAGTCTGTCTCAGTCTCTCTCTCTCTCTTTCTAAAGTCCTCCACCCTCCTTTGTCCTGCAACTTTCTCCCCTGCCTTCATTCACAGTATTCTTTCTAATTGCATCCTACTTACTCCTAACTATCCCCCTGCCCCCCTTCACACTACTCCCTGCCGTGACTCTGTCTCCTGGTCTGTCTGCTCCCACCCACCATTGTAGAAGCTAATTTAATCCCCCCTCTCTCTCTCTCTCTCTGTCCTTCCCAGCAGGTTGCCCAACCATGGGTGCTGAAGACCACCAGGCTCCCCTCTATCTCAGTGGTGCAGCGGGCCTGTTCTAGCCGCCACTCTTGCTCTCCACCCCAGATTCCAATCACAGGTATGCCCGCTTCATGGCTACTGACTGAAAACTGGTGCCATGCTTTTCTGAGGCCCTGATTGGCTGACCGCTCTCACTGGACACTGCTGATTGGTGTGGCTTCTCGACTGTTTCAACTCCAGTTTCAAGCCCTAGCCTCTGCTCCCTGCTCTAACTTTACCCTATATTTTAGTCCCGCCCATCTGCCCCGACCCTGTCCTCTATTAAATACACTTTGGCTCCACGCACTGTTCTTGCTATTGGCTGCAATTCCGCTTAACCATTTCCTCTTGAGACCTAGTTGCTTTTTCTGTTACTCACCCCATGTCTCTCAGGCTATAATCCCACCTAATCTATTAAATACTGAGTCCTGGTAGAATTAACATAGATATCTCCCCCAGCTGCCACTAGTACCTCACTTGAACCCATTGGATCCTGGCCTCCCCCTGAACACTACTATCTGCATGGCCTAATATTACTGCATCAAAAATGCCGCCAAACCTGTTCCTGCTGCACCTGCTCCTTCTGACCTTGCTGGCAACCCACACTACCAATATATTTAAATGCCCTCTACAACCTACTTCGGATATCCTGGATGAAAGCCCCTTGCATGGAATGGTTACAAGTAGTCACAGCTTTAACAGCACTCATTTCCTCTCCCAAATACCATGACACACGAACCTGCTACTGCGCCCATTGATGACCTTACCATCAAACTATTTCTCCCTGTTCCTTTTATCGGGAGTCAGGTCACTACAGACAACAACTAAGAATGAGTATATGGGAAAAAGTGCACATAGCAGTCACTGCAGATATCTTAAGCAAGTCCTAAAAAGACTAATACTGCTACTCCTGCTAATATCAGGCAACATACACCCCAACCCTGGACCACCCCTAGCTACCCCAGGGAGCAATGTAGAACAGGGTCTCTCTTGCTAGCTAGCATCAACATCTGCAGCCTTACCAAAAAATTAGATGCCTTCACTGCCTGGACCACACAGCACAGCCCAGATGTACTATCTGTAGTTGAGACATGGTTGTCTCCAATTATCCCTGACACTGCTGTGGCAATACCTAGGTATACTATCTTTCAGCAGGATTGACTATCCAAAAAGGGGAGCGGCTGTGCCCTATAGCTAAAAGATTCACTGATAGGACATGCCCTGACCTTACCTTTACTGGTGATGAGCTTCAGGTCCTTGCTATTAAGGTCACTCTTGGGGCCCATAATAAAACTCTGACAATAGCGTCTGTGTATATCTCACCGAAACTGACAACAGCAAGCCTGAACCCATTCCTTACCTGCATCAGTAGCCTAAAGCTTAACTTTGGAGTTACATTGTTTGGGGATTTTAATATCAACTGGCTTGCCCCAGTGCAAGCAACTATAAGGCTGCCTTGGCAGCAGCAAACTTTACCCAACTAGTTACCTCACCCACTAGGATCAGCTATAGAACATGGACCAGTACCTTACTGGACTGGGTACTCTCAAATCACCCTGATCATATTGTCCACACTACAGTCCTCCCTGATGCCATTAGTGACCACTGCCCAGTCCAGTGCATATGGTCATACTCCAAGACCAACTGAAAGCACGGGACCTTCTATGGACTCGCGCTAGAACCTCTGGAAGCCAGGCAGACACTCAGGCATACAGAGCCACCAGAAACACCTGTATCAGGCCTATTCACTCTGAAAAAGCCAGCTGCTATAGAGCACCCTATCAAGCTCCTGGTCGGATGGAAATAAATTCTGGAAAAGCCTCTCTGATGTTATAGGGAAAGAGTCCAAAGCAACACCTAATATGCTAAAAGTTGATGGCAGCAACACCCTAGACCCCACCACAATTGCTAATACTTTCAATCTGGCATTCACAGACCTCAGTCATGTGCTTCCCTCTAACTTCTTAGATACTAACCTTACCACAGCCTCCCAGTATCAATGGACTCAGGATATAAATCATCCACATTTCTATTTCAAGGCAGTTACTGAAAGGGACGCCAAGAAATACCTCCTCAAGGAGCTTAGAAAAACCAGATCAAGTGGAGACGCACTTGACTTGAAGCTCATCGCTCTCACCCTTGACGATGTCCTGTACCCTCTTACCATGATTATAAATCAGTCCCTCATGCTCTCCCAGTTCCTACTCAAGTGGAAGTCCGCTCTGGTGACCCCAATACTCAAGTCTGGGGATAGGGGAACTACAGACCCATCTCCATCCTACCCCCTTTATCCAAAGCACTTGAAAAATTGTCACAGACCAATTGTTGCAGACCTGCTTAGAAATAAAAAAAACTACTTACAATGTCCACAGCAACACAGCTTTCACAAAGGCCATAGCACCACCTCTGCCCTCCTTAAATTTATGGGTCACATTCATCTAGCACTAGGACAACTTGCCGGTGCCACCTTTATAGACCTCTAGAAGGCCTTCAATACAGTTAACCATCCATTACTACTGGAACAACTTGGCAACTTAGGACTTTCTCATGATACTCTAAAATGGTTCAGCAGTTATCTCTCCAACTGGTCACAAGTTAAGATTGGTGACACCCTCTCCTCCAAACTCTCTCTGTCTGGGTTGGTGTTCCCCAAGGGTCAATTTTGGGACCCCATCTTTTCAGCATCTTCCTGAACAAACTCCCTTCTGCCTGTGATGAAAACATTATCCTGTATGATGCAGTGATTTTCTCTAAGAATTCAGACTCCTCCCTCTTGGAGAAACAACTGTAGGAAAATTTCATGCAAGTTAAGGCCCAGTTCGTCTCATAGAAACTAATGTTAAATTACCAAAAATCAAAGACTATGCTATTCCAAGGCACACATAGCAAGCATACACAGTTAGCTATCAAAAATATTTCGGGTGTGACCCTGGACCAGACACAAACTTTCACATACCTTGGTGTGCCCCTGGACCCTATGCTGTCCTTCTCCAGCCATATCGATTTGGTTGTGAAACCCTTAAATATCCGTATTGGACTTCTCTATAAACATAGACACTGCCTGACATCTGATGCCCTTAAACTGGCAATACACAGCTCCATTGTCTCCATCATTGATTATGGGCTTGTTATCTATGGAGCAGCCACAGCTATAGCACTTCAGCGAATTGTTACAGCGCTGAATAAGGCCTGCAGACTCCTTACTGGAGCTGCCCACCGTACACAATAGCTGCAACCTCTACGAATAGTCAGACTGGCTGCAGCTGCAGGGAAGGATTACATGCCAAACATGCCTATTAGTAAAAAAGTCATTGATAGGACTCATGCCCCCTGGGGTTCAGTCTTTCCTAAGCCCAGCCAACTGCTCCCATAACACAAGAAGCTTTGACAACTATGTGCTATCAGTCCCCCACTGTTGTACCTCCCAAGGCCAGTGATCTTTTGCATGTAGAGCCCCTAAGATGTTTAACTCCCTGGTAGTGAACTTCCCAACTTAGACACCCTCTGCTTGTTCAAACACAAGCTACATCAAACGCTTGTGTCCAGAGCCATCTTTGACTGTTTCTCTTAATTCTCTTAGCAGTCGCTCCTGTTTTCCCCACCTCAGGTAGCTCCCCACCCCTCCTTCCCCACCATCCTCTTTACCCCTGCCTCTCTCCCTAGTCCTGGTCTACCATCCATTCTCTCTCACCTGCCCTGACCTCCCTTCCCCTCTCCCTTTTCTATCTGCTCGCTCCACTTAGTGTTGCACAAGTCCCCTGATCCTTGCCTCCCACCCCTTCCCTCTCTTTCTACTTCCCTTCCAGTTACCACTCTACACCCACTCTCTCTCTCTTCCCATTTTCCTACTCTACCTGGCACAGCTGGCTACTCCTCTCCTCCCCTTCTTGCACATTTTGCTCCCCCTTACCTTTCACATTCTCCCCCCTCAGCCCTCTTACAGGCCTAGCTCACACTGCCATATCCTCCAATTCTAGCCTGTGGTAACTAAATTTTCTACTCCCCCTTTCCCTTTGACAATGCCCTTCTGGCTGCATTACAATCATGTAAATATTGTTTGCTGTATCTCATCATTCTTATATGTATGCTTGGTATTGTTGTTGCAACTGTTAATTACACTACCTGTAGCGTTTAGCTTATCTTTACCCTGTATTGAATTTTGTATTCCAATTGCTTGCCTGCTAAACTTACTCAATTTGTATTCCCATTCTTTGTATACTGATGTGAAACCTTTGTAAAAGAGCCACTGGCTCAAAGGTATATATCCGAAATTCTTATAAATAAATAAAAACTAGGGGTGTCCAAACTCCCAGTATCATGATTAGCAATCCTTGGTCTGTTTTTATTAACTCTGTAAAAATAAAATCATCCATCCATGTCTTTTGCTGGCTGTTACTCCCCCACCCAACCCTTCCAATTAGCACCCGCCCCACCACCCCCAAGCCCTTACTTACCCATTGGGAGTCCAACACCATAATCCTCTCTGGATTGCAGACATGTCTTCACTCTTCAAAGTTGGACCGTGAACTGAAGAAACAGGTTTGCATTTCAATTGTGTTTTGAACTTAGTGGCATAACTTGCCCATTTTTGCGTATTCTTGGCCCAAATTTTCAACATGCCATTTTTGGGACTCCACCTCATGAACAATTGCACGACATTAGGCAAATCTATCCAGAAAGATGATTTCATGGTCCCTGGCAAAATCACCTTTCAGGCAGGAGTTGAAAATTGTCTCTGCTGTTGTTCATGAGGTGAGGTCATAAGAAAGCTATGCTGAAAATTTGGTGTAAAAATATTGTAAAAAACAACAAAGTTATGAGCCTGTGTTGAATTTTGCAAACAAAGGCTTGTAACTTTGGTAATTTTCAATATTTTACCCCAAAATATACAACATAGCCATATATTTACAGCACCTCATAAATGTGACACCTGTCAATTTCCTGGCCAAAATGCCTTTTCACACCCTGAAGTGTAATTTTGCGGTCCCTGCTCGAAATCACCTTTCAGATAGGAGCCGAATATTTTCTCTGCCCTTGTTTATGAGACAGGGTCATAAGAAGGCTATGTTATAAATTTGGTGTAAAAATATGTTTTAAAAAACAAAGTTATGAGGCTATGTTGAATTTTGCAAACATAGGCTTGTAAGTTTAGTAATATTCAATATTCTCACTCAACATTTTCAACATAGCCATTTCTTTACAGCTCCTCATGAATGTGGCAGTTGTCATTTTTCAAATCCTGCCCAAAATGTATTTTTGCATCCTGAAAAAATTATTTTGCAGTCCCTGCATGAAACCACCTTTCAGACAGGAGCTGAAAATTTTCTCTGCACTTCATCATGAGGTGGGTTCATGATAACATAGAAACATAGGCTTCGATGGCAGAAAATGACCACTTGGCCCACCCAATCTGCCCTTTGCCCTACCTTTTGGATAAGCTGCAGATCCTAGTTAACCAACAGCCTACTTCCTCCTACCTCCATTAGAATTGCCTTATGGCTGGCCCATGCATTCTTGCATTCCTCCACTGTTTTTGACCCCACTATCTCCTCTGGAAGGCCGTTCCATGCATTCACCACCCTCTCTGTAAAAAATTCTTCCTCATGTTGCCACTGAGCTCTCCCCCTGCTATCTTCAAATTATGCCCCCTTGTTCTTGTACATCTCTTTTTCTGACAGATGCTACCCTCTTGGACTTTGTTGATTTCTTTGAGGTACTTGAATATTTCTATCATGTCCTCCCTCTCCCTTTTTTCCTCTAGGGTATACATATTAAGCTCCTTTAGTCTCTCTTCATATGTCATCTGGTGCAGACCCTGCACCATTTTAGTTGTCCTCCTCTGGACTGCCTCCATCTTGTCCATATCCTTGCAGAGATGGGGTCTCCAGAACTGCACGCAGTACTCCAGATGGGATCTCATCAACTGTCTGTACAGTGGGATAATAACTTTCTGTTTTCTACTGGTGATGCCTCTCCCTATGCAACCCAGTATTCCTCCAGCCCTCCTTACTGCCTTCTCACATTGTTTGCCTACCTTTAGGTAATCTGATATGACTACCCCCTGGTCCCGGTCCATTTTTGTTGTTGTTAGTACCACCTCACCCCACTGTGTACTCTTCCCCTGGGTTTTTGTTTCCCAGGTGCATTACTTTGCACGTCTTTGTATTGACTCTAAGCTGCCATACTTTTGACCAGTCCTCCAACCTTACCATGTCCCTTTTCATCCTTTCCATCCCCCTTGTGTATCAACCCTCTTGTAGATCTTTGTGTCATCTGCAAAGAGGCATACTTTTCCTTCCGGCCCATCTGCAATGTCACCTATGAAGACATTAAAGAGGACTGGTCCCAGTACTTAACCCTGCAGTACCAAGCTAGTAGCCCCCCTTTCCTTGGAGTGGACTCTGTTTACTATTATACTCTGTGTCCTGTTGTCCAGACAATTTTCCACTCAGGTTACCACCTGGGACCCACTCCCAGGCTGGCTAACTTGTTTATTAATCTTTTGTGTTGGACTGTGTCAGATGCCTTGCTAAAGTCTAGGTAGGTCACATCCACAGCCCCTCCCTGGTCTACTACTTTGGTCACCCAGTCAAAGAAATCTATTAGATTCATCTGACATGACCTCCCCACTGTGAATCCATGCTGCCTTGGGTCCTGTGCCCCACTGACCTCTAGGTATTCAACAATTCTTTCTTTCAGAAGTTATTCCATAATTTCCCCTATCACTAAGGTCAAACTAACAGGCCTGTAGTTTTTTGCCTCTGCCTTGCTCCCACTTTTGTGGAGGGGAATAACATCTGCCTTCTTCCAGTCCTCAGACACCACACCATCCTCCCATGATTTGTTAAAAAGGGTAGTCAGTGGTGTCACTAGTTCTCCCCTTAGTTCTTTTAGAATTCTGAGGTGAATCCTGTCAGGCCCAATTGCTTTGTTCACCTTGAGTTTTAGGAGTTCCTTCAGGACCCTTTCTTCTGTGAATGGACTGGTATCGACTCCCCCTCATCCAGAGTGCTTCTATTGTTTAGTTTAGGTACCTCCCCCTCCTCTTCTTTTGTTAATACTGAGCAAAAGTATTCATTCAGGACATCTGCCTTTTCACTGGCATCCTCTGCCCACCTCACTCCCTTTTATTAACCTCACTATCTGTCCCTTAGTCTTTTTTTTTCTCTCCCTAATGTACCTATAAAAGGTTTTATCTCCATTCTTAATCAAGTTGGCTATCTTTTCCTCTGTTTGGGTCTTTGCTATTCTGACTGCCTTCCCTGCTTCCTTCTGCTTTAACTGATACAGTTCCCTGTCCTGCTCCCTCTGTGATTCTTTATACTTCCTAAATGCTATCTTTTTCTCCCTAACTGTCCCTCTTTTGAAACATAGAAACATAGACTTTGATGGCAGATAAGGACCGCTTGGCCCACCTAGTCTGCCCATTTCCCTACCTAGAGAATAAGCTGCAGATCCTATTTAACCAACAGCCTATTTCTTCCTACCCCCCCACAAAAATAGCCTTATGTCTGTCCCATGCATTCTTGAATTCTCCAACAGTTTTAGACCCCACAACCTCCTCAGGAAGGCTGTTCTATGTGTCCACCACCCTTTCTGTGAAAAAATACTTCCTCACATTGCCCCTGAGCCATCTCCCCTCTGTCTTCAAATTGTGTTCCCTTGTTCTTGCACATCTTTTTTTCTGAAAGATGCTACCCTCTTGGATTTTGTTGATTCCACTGGGGTACTTAAACATTTTTATCATGTCCCCCCTCTCCCTCCTTTCCTCAAGGGTATACATATTAAACTCCTTTAGTCTCTCCTCGTATGGCTTCTGGTGCAGACCCTGCACCGTTTTAGTTGCCCTCCTCTGAACTGCCTCCATCTTGTCTATGTCCTTGTGGAGATGGGGTCTCCAGAACTGGACACAGTACTCCAGATGGGGTATCACTAACTGTCTGTACAGGGATAACAATTTCCTGTTTTCTGCTGGTGATGCCTCTCCCTATACATCTCAGTATCCCCCCAGCCCTCCCTACTGCCTTCTCACATTGCTTGCCAACCTTAAGGTCATCTGATATGATTACCCCCAGGTCCCTGTCCATTTTTGTTGTTGTTACTACTCCCCCCTCATTGTGTAATCTTCCCCTGGGTTTTTGTTTTCCAGATGCATTATTTTGCACTTCTTTGCATTGAATCCAAGCTGTCATACTTCTGACCATTCCTCCAACCTTGCCAATTCCCTTCTCATCCTTTCCACACCTCCTTGTGTATCAACCCTGTTGCAGATCTTTGTGTCATCTGCAAAGAGGCATACTTTTCCTTCCAGTCCATCTGAAATGTCACTTATAAAGACATTAAAAAGGACTGGACCCAGTACTGAACCCTGCCGTACCCCACTAGTAACCCCTCTTTCTTCAGAGTGGACTCCATTTACAATTACCTTCTGTGTCCTGTTGTCCAGCCAATGTTTTAGCCAGGCTACCACCCTGGGACCCTCTCCCAGGCTGGTTAATTTGACTATTATTCTTTTGTATGGGACTGTGTCAAATGCCTTGCTAAAGTCTAGATAGGCCACAGCCCCTCCCTGGTCTACTACTTTGGTCACCCAGTCAAAGAAATCAATTAGATTCATTTGCCATGACCTTCCCACTGTGAACCCATGCTGCCTTGGGTCCTGTGCCCCACTGGCCTCTGGGTACTCAACAGTTCTTTCCTTCAAATGTGATTCCATCACTTTCCCTACCACAGAGGTCAAACTAACAGGTCGGTAGTTTCCTGCCTCTGTCTTGGTCTCACTTTTGTGAAGGGGAATCACATCTGCCTTCCTCCAGTGCTCGGGTACCACACCATCCTCCCATGATTTGTTAAAAAGGGTAGTCAGTGGTGTCACTAGTTCTCTGCTTAATTCTTTTAGAATTCTGGGGTGAATTCCATCTGGCCCCATTGCCTTGTCCACCTTCAGTTTTAGGAGCTCTTTCAGAACTCTTTCTTCTGTGAAAGGACTGGGATCTACCCCCTATCCAGAGTGCTTCTGTTAATTGGATTAGGCACCTCCCCACCTCCTCTTTTGTGAATACTGAACAGAAGTATTAATTCAGTATCCCTGCTTTTTCACTGTCCCTCTCTGCCCACCAACCATCCATTCTATTCAGCCTCACTATCTCTCCCTTTGTCTTTCTATGCTCCCTGATATACCTATAAAAGGTTTTATCCTCCTTCTGAACTTAGTTGGCTATCTTTTCCTCAGTTTGGGAATTTGCTATTCTGACTACTCTCCCTGCTTCATTCTGCCTTAACTGGTACAGTTCTCTGTCCTGCTCCTTCTGCATTTCCTTATCCTTCCTAAATGCTATCATTTTCTCCCTAACCTTCACTGCCACCTCTTTTGAGAACCATAGTGGTGTTTTCCTTCATTTTAATTTGTTTATTTGCTTCACACAAAGGCTTGTTGCCTCTGTGATGTCAGTTTTGATGTTTCCCCATTGTTGCTCCAACCCTCCTTCTAGCCTGTTTGTTAGTGCTTTTCTAAGGCACTCTCTCATCTTGCCAAAGTCAGCCCTCCTGAAGTCCAGAACCCTCACTTTTGTACGGCTTGACTCTGTAGCTGAGTTTATCATGAACCACACTGTTTGGTGGTCACTTGTTCTCAAATGGCTACTCACTTCTAGATCTGAGATCCTCTCACTGTCCCCATTTGAGAGTATGAGGTCTAAGATTGCTCCCTCATGAGTAGGCCCCAAAACTAGCTGTCTGAAGCATGCCACCTGAAGGGCATTGAGAATGGCCCTGCTTTTGCATGTGGCTGCAGTAAAGGTGCTCCAGTTAACATCTGGCATATTAAGGTCCCCCAGCAACAGTATCTCCCCTCTCTCTGCCATCCTAAATATGCCTTCTATCATATCCTTACCCATTCCCTCCCCCTGACATTGGGGTCTGTATACAACCCCTGTGTGGATTGTGGTGTCATTTCCAGTCTCTAAGGTGACCCACAGTGCCTCCTCTCCTCCCTGTTTACTCTTTTGTTCAGTTGCTTTTGTCCCTTCCCTTACATAGAGAGCTACTCTGCCCCCTCTTCTCCCTTCCCTGTCTTTCCTATAGGTTGTGTACCCTGGTACGTTAACATCCCAGTCATGGTTCTCTGTGTATCATGTTTCTGTGACTGCTACGCTATCCAGGCATCCCTCTTCCATCAAGGCCACCAGTTCAGGGAGCATGTTGCCCAGACTATGGGCATTGGTACTTATTACTATTCAAAATATGAGTCTCACTCAACCCAAATAATATTAATTACTTTATTACTCAGATCCAATTTCGTTATGTTCCTCTTATTAATTGAAATGATTCCTCCCAGAATATAAATTCATTTACTGTTGAAACACACTTCATCAACAGGTCATCCCTCAATATTATATTCATTAGCTTCTGAAATACATTTTATCCAAATAGTAACGTTTCAGAACTTGAAAAGTGTTCCTTCATCAGACTTGAAGCTTATTAGTCACTGTAAAATTAAGGAAACAAGATAAATGTAAGGATCACATATAAGAGAGATATATATCTCTGATATTGAAAAAGAATAAAAATAAGATGCAGGTGGAACATACCTGATAGGGACCTAATTAATATGCATGTTTATGGAGCCAGGAAGCAGCACTATCTCTCAATGAGATTGAATACTCTTTAGCATTCTATCAAAAAAAGGGGAAGGGAAAGCTTTATTGAACATTAGTTTACAAGCTGTGATAAAGTAAAATCCACTCTAAATTATTCAGACTTACTAAAAATTCCGATTCATTTGAACGTAGTCAAAACGACTTAGGTGTTATCAGTCTATGCTGTATTAAATGCTGTAATAGAGATAGTAAATTTCAGAAAGGAAAAGTCAAAACATATTGATAACTATCTGACCACTAATATTCAAAAAATGAACAGATACAAATCACTAAACATACAAACCATTCTACCACAAGCACCATACTTGAGATGTAAACAAACACTTTCAAATATATACAAGGGATTTCTAAGAGCTTAATCTTCTGAAAAAATATGTGTCAAATAATCTTCCAAAGAGATATTATAACTCTGTCACTGGCAGTGCTATTATAATTGTGACAAGGAAAACAAATCAAATCATGTAAAGTAGCAAAAGTTAAACCTAGTGTTATATTGACGTATACATAACGTCATCTAAATGGTTTAATTAGACACAAGAATGCAAAAAAAGGGTTTTAAACAAGGCACCTTTCTCAAATTATCGCGGGTATAGGACTGTATCTAAAGTCTTCTGTAATCCCATCTAAATATATAATAAAAAATGAAGGCATCAAAAAATCTTTTAGCCATAATTTGGGATCAATATTTCATATGTGGCTAATGAATAAAACAAGATGAGCACATTTCGTAGAGAACATAAGATGCAAATCTAGTCATATGGACCAACCTATTACAATAAAAAACGAGAAGATGGCATAACCTAAAAGGCCAGTTGACCAAAAAGTAATACATAAAAAAAGAGGGTATAAAATTAAACTGAAAAATACTTTTTAAAGGTATAAATAAAATGTTCTCAATAAATCTAGAAATATAAATAAATATAAAATGACTATAAACTATGAATAGTGGGAGATAAACAAAAAAGGGTAAAGAAAGTGGGTGGAGGGGAGGAGGAAGGGGAAAAGAGGGGAAGGGGGAGGGAAGAGTGGGAAAAATGGTAAGGGATTGGGGAGAAGGAGGGGAGAAGAAACAGTGGAGGGAGGGGAGGGAAGGGGAAGAGAGAAAGGTAAAGGGAGGGGAAGAAGGAAAAAGAGAGAACAGGAAAAGAGAAGGCAGAAGGGGAAGGAGAGGGAAGGGGATCAGGAGGGAGAAGGGAAGAAAAGGAAAAGTGGAAAAGGTTAAGATTAATTTTTTTGAGATATTTAGTGAAAAGTGGGCAAAATTAAGTTTTCATTCAGTCCATATCTATGTTGATGTGTTCTTAAAGTATAAATCCACCAGGCTTCTCTTCACAACAGGACCATTTTTCTATTTCCTCCTCTCGGATGCACCATAACATGTCCCAATCCAAAAAACCTTAAACTTGATATTGGATGATGAAATTCGAAGAAATGTCTTGCTAAGGGTGATCTTATATCCCCTCTTCTAATATTACTTTTGTGTTCAGATATGCGCAGTTTTAATGCTCTTGTTGTTTCACCAATATAATATATAATAATAAAACAAAATAGGAAAATTATAACAGATACAGTGTTTACTGTCTTTAATGTAAGACCAAGTGTTAGTTATTACATCTTTGCAATAACAAAGAGGCTATACAGATTTAACTTTGCTAAAATCAAAAGAAAAATGTGATTCCAGAGATAGAGGTTCACTACTACTGAATAGAACTGAATCCATAGAAGGACAGAATCCAAAATTACAATGTCCACACAATACTCAGAAAGCTTTGGAGGAATTAAACATGTTATCTTGTCTAATTGGAATATTTTACAGACAAATGAATGGGGACAAAGAATTTTCCAAAATAAACCCTGGGTCACCACCAAAAAAACTACAACAACTGGAAATAAAATTAACAAGATTCGGGGAGTCACGTGATGCAGTGTGGCTGAGAGCAGCTCTCTACTTGGCTCTCTTCCTTCACCTTCAAAAACAACCTTCTTCATCAAGAAATACAACACCCTTTTCTATATTAGCGACTCTAAAGGCTTGCTGTTCCCAGTTAGCATCCTTAAGCTTATTTTTAGAGCGCTTGAAGCTGGTACAGCAGTGCTACAATGATGGAAGCTGACATGAAGCCAGCCAGTGTGAGACACTCCACCAACGATGCCTGAAAAGGCCTCTAAGAAAGCTAGGAATGTCAACCCCTCTGGTCCTTCTAAACAAGCTGTTTCGACTTCTTCAAGTACCCTGCTGACTGAAGATGGTTTCTGCAAGTACTACCCTTTCGAAACTCTGCAGGAGATATCTTCTGAAATCAAATCTCATTAGAAGGGACTCTCTGACCTTTCACGGCAAGTAGGGATCTGGAAACTAACGTCACATCTTTGGACCGCTGGAAAATAAAACCGACCCGGAGATTACCAAACTAAAACAACAATTACAGAGACTCCAAGCCAAAACAGAAGATCTAGAGGGTCGGAGCAGGTGAAATAACATCCTTATTCTGGGGCTCCCGGAGGCGAGGAAGGAAAGCAGCGTGATCAAGTTAGTCCAGCTCTTCTTGAATAAAGTGGTGGGTCCCTCCCCGATCAACCAGACCTACCATATAGAGCGGGCTCACAGATCTTTAAAGCCTAGACCCCCACCAAATTCTCCCCCCCGCCCGCTCATAATTAAATTTCTGAGCTATCTTGAGTGGCAACACGTTCTGACCAAAGCTAAAGAAATAGAATCTCTCCAGTGGAACCAGGCTAAATTGAGAATTTCCCAAGACTTGCCATACGAAGTCCGCAAGAGAAGGGCCGCTTATCATCCAGTTGTCAAAAAACTTATTGCTGCTGAAATCCATTTTAAAATGGTCTACCATGCGAAGCTAGTGGTCACCTTGGATGGCGTCGGACAATCCTACGAAAACCCCGACCATGCCCTGGCGGACCTCACCAAGAGCATCCCTAATCTGTTTACTTGAATTTAATGTTACTAAATATCTTTCAGGCTTTGCAACCTGTTTTCAATATAATTGTAGCCTGGTTAGGTTCTGGTCTTAGTTTTGCCCTTTAACATCTTACGTTTGAGTCCTGCCAAGGTTTGGGCTTACCTGGCCTGGCGGGGTCTCGTCCGACTTGGGAGGACTGGCAGCGTGGTCCGATGTAGGCCGCGTGGCCTAGGGGGTTGTGCAGGCCCGTTTTCTTGAGGCTCCTCGCGTGGCGGCTTAGTGTAGCGGTCCGGAACCCTAGTGTAGGGTTGTGTTTCCGGGAGGAAGGATTATCGCTCGGACCATTTAGGTCATTCCCGGTTGCTTCCATCCTGCGCTTCCTCCCGTTCAGCCCTTTTCATTGCCGGTGCCTCATGGAGGATCTTCTTTGGGCCACTCCATCCTGGGGGTCGTTTTGAAAGGTAAATCCATCCCTTTTGCCCTTTAGTTATTTGGACCTGCTGCCACCGATCTTGCGATTTACTTTCTGGTGTTGTCATTGTGATTTTACTTGATTACCTCCTCTCCTTACCAGTTATTTGTTGTTCAATGTGTCTTCTCTACAGGGGTAACGATGGCTCTGGTTGTTTTGGGGGTGGGGAGGGTCGAGGCGAAACCTGCGCTCTGATCCTGCCTCACGACTGTAATGGGGGGAGAGGGTTGCCATGGCCTCTCCTTCTTTTAGGTCTCAGCTGTCAGTACCACTGGTCGGTTATGTTGTCTATTTGGTTGCTGTATATAGCCCTTCTGTATTTGACTAGTTTATCAAGGAGTAGGCCATGGTATTGCAGGGGCGGGTTCCTAGATCTTGTTATAAATTTAAGAATTTTATTCTGCCACCTGTTGTTTGGGGAAGCTGTATATAGTTATGTGGGATTCATAAGGGGGTTCAAGGAGGGAGGATTTGGGGTTTACAAAACTGACATGTCAACTTTCGTGTTATGGTTACCCCGACCTATGATTTTGCCGACTTGGAGTCTGTTTATTTGGCTTTATGCCTCATTATGTGTTGAATTTTTTAGGAGGTTTTTTCACAGACGTTTTAGGCTGATCGGGGTAAACGGTTCTGGGGGGGGCTTGCTGCCACTAATCGACTTCCCTGGGGATGCCATTTTTCAATTCTACCCTTGTACTCACTTTCTTCTGGGGACAATGACACTAAACCACGTTAAGTTCGCTACTTGGAATGTGAGGGGGTTGAGAGAGGCGTCCAAGAAAGGTCAAATTCTACTTAATAGTTCTTTAATGGAGGTAGACATTCTTTTCCTCCAAGAAACCCACATCATGGTACATGAATCTAAGATACTGAAAGTTAAAGGTTTCTCACATGTTTTTGCTGCTGGTCAGTCCACTAATAGCAAAGCGGTTGCTATTCTAATTAAACGCAATATTCCCTTTTTGTTGAAGAAATGTGTTCAAGATACAAACGGCAGGTACGTTCTTGCCTGTGGATTGCTCTACAATGCCGAGGTTGTCCTAGGCTCCATATATGGCCCAGTGGGGGGGGGGTGCCGTATTTCTGATGGGTCTGGCTGACCTACTGACTACCTTCTTACCATCTAGCTTCGTGTTGGGTGGGGATTGGAATATCTCTCCTGTACAAGCACTAGATCGGTCTAGCAATGACACCAGAATTATGTCGCCGGCTCAGCTAGCCCTAGCAGATTTTTGTTCATTGTTGGGATTGGTTGATCCATGGAGACTTTTGAACCCCTCCACTAGATCCTACACCTTCTATTCCCCAGTCCATAATTCCTGGTCACGTATAGACTACATCTTGGTGAGCACCAGCCTTCTGTCTAATGTCTCCGCTACCAATATCGAGCCAATTGTTATTTCAGACCATGCTATGACTTGGGTTAAGCTGGCACCAGGGCCTCCAGGTCAGCGGGACACTACCTGGAAACTTAATAACCAGATCTTGAAAGATGATCAGGTGGTCTCGCTTTTCAAGGTTCTGATCTCATCTTTCCTAGAAGTTAACCAAGACTCAGTTTCCAGATTTGACTTGGTGTGGTGCTCTCTAAAATGTTTTCTTAGAGGCGAGTTTATCAAGGTATCATCTAGAAGGAAAAAACTAAGGCTGGAAAGAACCAACTCCTTAGCTAACCAGATCAAATTGGCCGAGGAAAATCTTTCTGCCTCGTTCTCCCAGGATAGGCTTAAAAACCTTTACAGGCTTAAAGATGAGTATGAAGGTTTAATTAGGGAGAAAACCGAATATTCCATCCTGAAAACTAAAACGAAATACCTTGATCAGGGAGATAAACCAGGTAGACTGCTGGCTCTTAATCTCAAAGAAGTGGAGCATTCAAGACTAATCCCAGGAATCACTGCTAATGATGGCTCTATTAAAACCAATCCGAGGGACATAGCTGGGGTTTTCGAATCTTTCTACAAACACCTATACGGGACCAGTACCTCTCCCTAGCAGCTCCCCCGTATAATGGCCTTCCTTGAGAATACCCCTCTGCCTAAGCTTCATCCTAGCCAGTGTGAAGTGCTAACGGCTCCCATTACTTTAGAGGAAATCACAGATGCTATCCATGGTCTCACCCTGGACAAGGCCCCTGGCCCAGATGGGTTCTCCCCAAATTTCTACAAAACCTTCGGTAGTGCACTCGCCCCTGTTTTGTTAAATCTATTCAATTATATCCTCACTTCTGGGCCCTTAGATCCCTCACTTCTGGAAGCAGTTATAATCCTAATACCTAAGCCTAATAAATCAACTCTAGATCCCGCCAACTACAGACCAATTTCGTTACTTAACTATGACATTAAAATCCTGACCAAAATTTTGTCTTTGCCGAATCAAACAAGTTTGGCAAACACTCCTAAGCACAGAACAGGTAGGCTTTGTCCAGGGGAGATCGGCATCTGACCATATAAGAACTCTCTCGCACATTTTTTGTGCGGCCCAAAACTCTCAATCCCCCATGGCCCTAGTAGCCTTAGATGCCGAAAAGGCTTTTGATCGAGTCAGCTGGGAATTTTTATGGGCCACTTTGAATAAGATGGGTTTTCCAATACAATTTATTCAGTGGATCAAGGCGATCTATAATTCTCCCTCTGCAAGAGTGTATTGCAATGGGGTGTTCTCTTCCAGATTCCCTTTATACTCTGGTACCCGTCAGGGATGCCCTCTCTCACCATATTTATTTTAATCTCTATCTGGAACCTTTGCTAGCCCATATCAGATCCTCACCTGCCATTACTGGTTGTCTTGTTGGCCAACAAATACTTACTATGTCGGTATTTGCTGACGATATTTTGTTACACCTATCGGATCCAATCTGTTCTATCCAGGAAGCTCTGAATATTATCAATCAATTCGGGGAAGTCTCCAACTACAAGTTGAATTTGACTAAATCTGAAATATTTCCGCTGAACTCCTTCTTATTTCAGGTGGATGTTGCCCATTTTGGGATGAAGTGGTCACCCGACTACCTTAAATACCTGGGTATTTACCTAGCCCGCGATACTAACATAGTTAGGAAACTCAACCTTGATGACTTGTTAGGATCCAAGGCGACCTCGCCAGATGGTCCAACCTTCCCTTGTCTTTAGGTAGTAGAATAAGTATAATCAAGATGAATATACTTCCACGTATATTCTACCCCCTAAGTCTGCTTAGTATTTGGCTACCTAAGACTTTTTTCTGGAAAATACACACCTCGGTCACCAAGTTTATCTGGAAAGATAAACAACCAAGGAGAGCTTTCTTCAAGCTATGTTTACCCAAGGCCAACGGTGGTCTTCACTTGCCCAATTTTGAATTTTATTATTGGGCCAGCCACCTGTCAAAAATGGGCAAATGGCTCTCCCCTTCTCCAAACACTTACTGGCCTTTCTGGTTGCAGCTTGAGGTTAATTTGCTGAAATCCCATAATATAGATCCTCACTCTGCATTTTTCTGTAAACTCTCATCTCTTCCCACCCCATTAGGCGAGTCCGTAATTGGGATCTCAATTAAGGTTTTCAACCAGTATTGCACCTCGGTTAGAATACAAAATACCAAAGACCCCGCCCAACCGCTAGTTCTTAACCCCAATGTTAAGCTAGGTTCACACTGGCTGCTCCCCTCCTGGCTACCGCAAATTCAAGATTGTGTAGTGGATGACCTCTTCCTTCAGGACTCTATTGGCTCCTCTCGAGATCTGATGGCCAAGTTTAACATTCCCTCTCAAGCCATATTTAAAGTATTCCAGCTGAGGCATCTCATAGCTAGCGTTTTTGGTCCGGTGAAAAGGACGTCTAGTATATATCCTCTTTTAGATTTGCTTAAGTCCTGAGTCAATGAGCCCCACTCCGTTGCTAAACTCTACTCACACCTACTTCTCAGCAAAGCTCTGGACACTTTACCTGGTTCTAAGGTGTGGGACATGCTACTTGGTGGTGCCCCCCATTCTTGGGCTCAGGTTTGGGCTGATTTACACCGTTTTCTATCTCTAGATAGGAATAAACTCACACAGTTTTATATAGTCAACACCATGTACTATACCCCAGTAAATTTAGTCAAGTTCGGTAAAATTAGCTCCCCTAAATGTATCAGATGTGGTACTGGCCGGGGGAATATCCTACATATTTTTTGGGCCTGTGACAAAGTAGCTCCTTTGTGGCAACACATCCGAGACAACTTAAGTCCACTTTTAGGTCTACAGGACCTATTTACGCCTGAAATTTGTGTCTTAGGCATTTACTCCTCTATTAAGGCTAATGAAAGGAAATATCACATGGCCCTTATTTCGATGGCTGTTAAAAGGCTAGTCCTTCGTCACTGGGTTGACCAATCTGATATTACCTATCAGGAATGGGTGGCAGAAATGTCACTTAGTTTTAACATTGAAAAATTGATTGCCAGTACCAGACATGACTTGCCTGCTTTTCATAAAAAATGGGGTAAACTCTATGCCCTGTATCTTCAATAAGACCCCACATAGGGTCTTCATTTCCCCTCTCCCTTTTCTTTTCTTCTTCGGGTGTCATGACCTCAATCTGCGACTCATCTTGGATGCTTCTCTCTTCTCCTCTCTCTCCTCTTTGTCTCCTATGCTTTCTTTTCCTTTTCTTTTCTTTTCTTTTCTTCCTTTTGGTGGCGGCATCCTCCCGGGGGGAGAGAGGGAATGGTATGGGGGAGAGTGGGGTAGTTTGTGCTTGTTCCTTCATGTTTTACCTTGTTTTTCGTCATGTTGTACTTTGTTATGTTTGACAAAATGAATAAAATTTAAATTTCAAAAAAAAAAAAAAATTAACAAGACTCAGCATTGGACTCCAGAAAATAAATCTATGACCTGGCTTAAAAGTGAAATCAAAGGCTTTTTTCCTTGTGCGAATTGTGTCCATTGTAACAATGGAGAAAAGATGAAAACAATAAAAAGTACATGGGATGACAAAGAATATGATATCCGAGACTTCTTCTCTTGTAGAACAGATTACGTAGTATATTGCATCATTTGTCCTTGTTATATTATATTGGTGAAACAATAAGAGCATTAAAACTGCGCAGATCTGAACACAAAAGTAATATTAGAAGAGGGGATATAAGATCACCCTTAGCAAGACATTTCTTCGAATTTCATCATCTAATATCCAGTTTAAGGTTTTTTGGATTGGAACATGTTGGGGTGCATCCGAGAGGAGGAAATAGAGAAATGGTCCTGTTGTGAAGAGAAACCTGGTGGATTTATACTTTAAGAACACATCAACATAGATATGGACTGAGTGAAAACCTAATTTTGTCCACTTTTCACTAGATATCTAAAAAAAAATTCATCTTTACCTTTTCTACTTTTCCCTTTTCTCTTCCCCATCTCCCCTCTTCCCCAATCCCCTTCCCCCTTCCTTCCCCTCACCTTCCCCTTCCTTCTCTTTTCCTTTTCTCTCTTTTTTCCTTTCTTCTCCCTCTCCCTTTTTCCTTTCTCTCTTCCCTTCCCTCCCCATTTCTTCTCCCCTCCTTCTCCATTCCCTTACCATTTTTTCCTTCTTCCTTCCCTTCCTCTCCTCCCCCTCCACCCACTTTCTTTACCCTTTTTTATCTCCCACTATTCACAGTTTATGGTCATTTTATATTTATTTATAAATCTAGATTTATTGAGAACATTTTATTTATCCCTTTAAAAAGTATTTTTCAGTTTACTTTTATACCCTCTTTTTTTATGTATTACTTTTTGGTCAACTGGCCTTTTAGGTTATGCCATCTTCTCGTTTTTTTATTGTAATAGGTTGGTCCATACGACTAGATTTGCATCTTATGTTCTTCCCCGAAATGTGCTCATCTTGTTTTATTCATTAGCCACATATGAAATATTGATCCCAAATTATGGCTAAAAGATTTTTTGATGCCTTCATTTTTTATTATATATTTAGATGGGATTACAGAAGACTTTAGATACTGTCCTACACCCGCAATAATTTGAGAAAGGTGCCTTGTTTAAAACCCTTTTTTTGCATTCTTGTGTCTAATTAGACCATTTAGATGACGTTATGTATACGTCAATATAACACTAGGTTTAACTTTTGTTACTTACATGATTTTATTTGTTTTCCTTGTCATAATTATAATAGCATTACCAGTGACAGAGTTATAATATGTCTTTGGGAGATTACTTGACACATATTTTTTCTGAAGATTAAGCTCGTAGAAATCCCTTGTATATGTTTGAAAGTGTTTGTTTACATCTCAAGTATGGTGCTTGTGGTAGAATGGTTCGTATGTTTAGTGATTTGTATCTGTTCATTTTTTGAATATTAGTGGTCAGATAGTTATCAATATCAAAGCTTCATATGCTTTTAGCAATGGTAAAATTTCAAAAATTAATGCAGAAGGGGACTCAGTGGAACATTTATTACCCACTGAGTTTCTTTAATTGACGGGGCCACACAGGTGATGTCTCCGATGACATCAGCATGCCTTCAGGTGTGTTCTTACATGGCCCGGCCCTTCTTGCTCACCTGAGAGGTGCGTTAGTGTGTGTTACACTCAGTCTATAGCGTGTAATGGCACTGGGAGCTTTCACGCGATTAGCGTTTTGACTTTTATTTGTTTTGACTTTCCCTTCTGAAACTTACTATCTCTATTACAACATTTAATACAGCATAGGCTGATAACGCCTAAGTCCTTTTGACTACATTCAAATGAATCAGAATTTTTAGTAAGTCTCAATAATTTAGAGTGGATTTTACTTTATCATAACTTGTAAACTAATGTTCAATAAAGCTTTCCCTTCTCCCTTTTTTTGATGGAATACTAAAGAGTATTCGATCTCATTGAGAGATAGCACTGCTTCCCGGCTCCATAAACACTCATATTAATTAGGTCCCTATCAGGGTCTGTTCCACCTGCATCTTATTTTTATTCTTTTTCAATATCAGAGATATATATCTCTTACATGTAATGCTTACATTTATCTTGTTTCCTTAATTTTACAGTGACTAATAAGCTCCAAGTCTGATGATGGAACACTTTTCAAGTTCTGAAACGTTACTATTTGGATAAAATGTATTTCAGGAGCTAATGAATACAATATTGTGTTGATGAAGTGTGTTTCAACAGTAAATGAATTTATATTCTGGGAGGAATCATTTCAATTAATAAGAGGAACATAACAAAATTGGATCTGAATAATAAAGTAATTAATATTATTTGGGTTGAGTGAGACTCATATTTTGAATAGTTATCTGCATCCATCTGATGGTCTCACTCCCCTAATTCTTTCTTTAAAAAAAAAACTCTAAAAAAGGAGCCTTGAGAGACTTTACAGTGGATTTGCATTGGTACTTATTACCCTCCATCTCTTGATGGCCTTACCCCTTTTTGCCCCATCCCTGTCTTTATTGCGTTTGTCACTTTCTCCATTTACCCCTGCACTTCTCCCTATTGACATCTCTATGCTGGTGTCTACCTCACTTAGTACCCTGATTTTTGTGGGGGGGCTAGGATTTCCCTGCTCTTCTCCAGTGCCTCCCCCTTGGCTAGTTTAAATGCTTGCCAATGAAGCATTTAAATCTATCACCTAGGATCCTGGTTCCCCTCCTGGACAGATGCAGACCATCACGCCAGTATAGGCCTGCATCCCTCCAGGTGGGCCCCTAGTCCCCAATGAAGCCAAATCCCTGAGTTCTGCACCATTTTTTCAACCACTGATTGAATCCCATGGTGTGGAGCATCCTAGCCTCACCTGTGCCATAGACAGGCAGCACCTCTGAGAAGCTCACCATGCGTGCTATTTGTCTAAGGCCCCTCCCCATCTCCACAAATGCTTCTTGCACTGCTCTGATCTCTTTTTTTAGCTAGGTCATTTGTCCCTAGGTGGACAATGACATCCAGCTCCCTCCCCTGTGCAGCTGGTCCTGTGATCCTGAGGATTCACTCCCTGTCCCTCTAAGCCATGGTGCCAGGCAGGCACCTTACCTCCTCTTCCTCCCCCAGTTCTACCTTCCTAACAATGAAGTCATCCACCAGAAGTTGTTTCCTTCCCCCTGTGGGGTCCCATGCCACCTTTCTGTGGGTCTCCTTTGTGGAGGTTCCCAGCATCCTCCTTGGTCTCCACTGTGGGTGCTTCCATAGAGGAACCACAGTTTTCCAGAATGGCATAGAAATTGTGGAGCGGTACAGCTGGAGGGATGCACCTCTGTTCCACCACCCTCACCCTCCCTGAACCCACTGTGGTCCAACCATTCCTCTTTCTTGAGAACCACAGTGTTTTTTTCATTCATTTTGTAAGGCAATGTTGACAATTTGTGGCAAAAATCTGCATGAATTCCTGGGTATGAGACCCCTCTTTGCCCTATCCTGAGTAAATACATTGTAAAAATGGATAAAAGCAGGACTCCATTGAAAATGAGATACTGCATTTCAGCTTGCACATTCTCAGTGTGACTGTAAGTGGTTCCATGTCTCTTCTTCTCCGGACCCTATTCCATGACCTCGGGTGCAGCCTTATTGGCTCTGGCCAGTGTTTGTTAAATTATGCTGACTCATTATGCAGTAACACTGTACTTTTAAATAGCTCTGTTTGTAAAACTAAACTCACTTTTATGTAAAACTAAACTTTTAGGTAGCATATTTAAGAGGGTCTGGCTCTATCTGAAATTTCCCCCAGCCCCATACTTTGATTATTTTCACTTTGTATATATATCTAAGTTATGTAATTGCACCATCACTTTAATTGTTAATGGGATTTAAGCTCATAAGTGTTACCTGTGCACACACCTTTGAGAAAGCTCAGTCGAGCGAAATGTGGGTGTGCACAGACATTAAGATACTTGGTGGGTGAAAGAACTGTTGGGAGCTGCAATTATTATTAGTGGATTTATTGTTTGTCTTTTTATTCGGATGGCTGTCCACATTAAAGGTTTTTTTTGATACTACTAACAAAAGTGGTGAGTGAGCCTTCCTCAATACGGATTTAAGAAGTCTGTGAATTTGCAACAGTGAGAAAGCAACACAGACTGTGTTCTTTAGGTTGGTGCTGGTCCTCTCAGACTTGGTTTTTGAACTGTTGTAAATTATTCTTTGACCAGGCACAACCGTTCCCGGGTGCGGTGTAATTTTTGTTTGTGATTGAACTATTATTTATTGTCAGCTTGGGTTAAAGAAATAAAAAGGTCTTCCCTTGAATTTCCCAACAGTGCCTTTGCACCTGCTATCAGTGCAGAAATATATGGCAGTACCACTGCAGGTACATCACGGCCAGGACACCCGCTCATTAAAATAACTTGTTCTCAGGAACAATATTAATGCTATGACCTATACAAATATTCTGAATGATCCAAGTGAACTTTCACGGAATCCACAATGTGTGAAACAAACTTTTACACTTTTTGGAAAAAAACTGCTTTTAAGTTAAAAATATTGCAGTGGGAAGAAATCAGCTTAAAAGCCTATCCTGAGGTTAAAAGGGTACCTTGGGGTCTTCGTGATCTTAGAAAACCCAAATTGTGGTGCCAGTAGAGAAGGTTTTAAGATGAAATGGGATAAAATAAGTACTAAGGCTGGAAAAGAATATATTGAATTAATTTGAGAAGAAAACATTGTAATCCAGAAAGAAGTGGAAGTTGAGGTAAATACTAAAGAAGAAACATTACAGACTTTTGCAAGAAATTCCCAATTTGAACAGCTCTCTGATAATTTTATAAAAAACCTAAGAAGGTATGATGAAAAAATAAGAAATATTAAAAAGACAAAGTTCGAAAGGGATGAGTGAGATTATAAGGAGGGCAGGATTTATCACTGGACTACTAAAAAAATAGCACTTTAACAGAAAGAGAACAAACTGGGATTAATGACACTGGAACAACTTTAAGGGAACAAGATCTGGATGTTGATATTAATACTGATGCTTTTTAAGGGGAAGAAGAAGAGGAAACAGCATGTGTTACCCCAGCACCACCCAACCCCCTTTTGTGCCATGGCACAGCCAGTGTCAAATCCGATAGAATCCTCAAGGAAAAGGACTAGGCGAGGAGGCTCAAAGAGGGGGTGAAAATCGAGGAAATATTTACAGAGGCAGACAATGGCGGGGATGCAGGAGAATGAGGAGAACCCTGCAATGAATATTATAAACCTGTCTAAACATGAACTTTTGGACATTGAATGCAAAGTTCTAGGTAAAGGGTTATCTTTTGTTCCAACAAAAAAATATGAATGTTTTTGATACCATCATTGATATTAATATAATGGGTAGAAATCTGAGTCTTAACTCTTTCTTTAAGCATAATAAAAGTGAGACAAACATTGATATAAATGGCAAAAATTATACACTTCAAAGGTTTAGATCATCTTCTACTTTTTGCCCTCCCATATTCCCGGTACTTCAAACTTTTATTAGACGTTGCGAGACTGATATTGAAAAAATGGATAGTCACCACAATTCAGATTTTTTCCATAATTTAAGTAAACAAGAAAAAGAGGCCCTGGTGGGACTTGAAAATATCAATATCACAATCAAGCCGGCGGATAAGGGAGGGGCAATTGTGATAATGAACAGTTAAGACTATGATAGAGAAGTCATTAGACAGCTAAGTGACTCGTCTTTTTATACCCACTTACTTAATGACCCTACCAATGACCCTACAAGTATGTTTAAAAAGGAGATTGATAGGTACTTAGATTCTTTGAAACAGGAGAACCTTTTGCCTAAACAGGTTATTGATTACCTGAGTGTACTCCATACCATTAGAGCTACCATTTATTTCCTCCCTAAAATATATAAAAGTTTGGTAGACCCCCGTGGCAGACCAATCATCTCTAGTAATAGTTCCCTTATAGAACCCTTGGCTAAATATGTTGGTGTCCACATCAGTGAGTTGGTTAAAAATATTCCTGCATACATTAAGGATACTGGGGAAGTGTTAAGTATAATTGATGAAACTGAGATCAAAGCTGATAGCTTATTGGCTGCATTAGATGTAACCTCATTATACACTAACATCCCCCATGAAGAGGGCATTGATGCTATGAGACATTTTCAAGATTCTAGGACTGAAAAAAACCAGTAACAGAAATTTTGACAAAACTGGCTTCCTTCATACTTAAATGTAATGCCTTTTTTTTTTTTTTTTTTTTTTTATAAAATGAATATTACAAATAAAAGGCACAGCAATGGGGGCCAGTTTTGCACCTAATTTTGCCAACATTTATATGGCAAAGTGGGAAGAAGAGGTTATAAGAGTTCAAAATAATCCCTTTCATAAGTACATAGATCTTTGGAGATGATACCTGGATGACACGGGTGCCTCTGCTGCAGTAAGCAGCCGGGCAGCCCTCTTTTGTCCACTGGCTGCCTTCCTCACAGTACTGCCCTCTGATCACCAGACTGAAGCTTCACCCTTGACACGGGAGGCTCTGCTGCTGTAAGCAGCCGGGTGGGCCTCTTCTGTCCTCTGGCTGCCTTCCTCACTGTACTGCCCTCCGATCACCAGACCGAAGCTTCACTCTTGACATGGGTGCCGCTGCTGCTGTAAGCAGCTGGGCGGGTCTCTTCTGTCCACTGGCTGCCTTCCTCACAGTACTGCCCTCTGATCACCAGACGGAAGCTTCACCCTTGACACCGGTGCCTCTGCTGCTGTAAACAGCTGGGCGGGCCTCTTCTGTTCGCTGGCTGCCTTACTCACTGTACTGCCCTCCGATCACCAGACCGAAGCTTCACTCTAGACATGGGTGCCTCTGCTGCTGTAAGCAGCTGGGCGGGCCTCTTCTGTCAGCCGGCTGCCTTCCTCACTGTACTGCCCTCTGATCACCAGACCAAAGCTTCACCCTTGACACGGGTGCCTTTGCTGCTGTAAGCAGCCAGGCGGGCCTCTTCTGTCCGCCGGCTGCCTTCCTCACTGTACTGCCCTCCGATCACCAGACTGAAGGTACGCTGCTGAAACCTGACTGTCCAGAACCATCGTCTGTGCCTGCTGACAGGCTGCTGCAATTCTTTAATTTCTTTGCTACTCCATCTCCTTCTGGACTTTGAGCTAATGTTACTGGTTGTAGTACTGGTTACGCCTCTCCAAATTGTTCTGTGAATCTTAATTTATACGTGAACCTAAGCCTGTTTACAGCAATTTTGCATTGCAAGGGTAGTTTGAAGTGCAAGTTCTTTTAGGCTGCAGGTTTGTAGATTTAAAAGTATTACAGCTCTCTTTGTTTTAAGGTCCAGTGCTAATCTACCCTGGAGCAAAAACTAACTTTAAAGTGATACAGTTTTTTCTGTTTAGACTACATTTCATTTGGGTCATAGTTGTAAGCTTTGCCCTGCAAATAATCCAATTTCTGCTTCACTTTCTCTCCTACTGTCTCCTCCTTGCTTGAATTTTTATGCCCAGCCCCCCTCCCCACCTCCAGCCTTTATTAAATATTAGAAGCCACCAACCAGCCAGTCCCGTATCAGGCAATAGAGACTGGAAAATAATGAGTCCCATTGTCTATTGCTGGATAACGTTTTAAGAGTAGTGTGACCACAGAACGTTCAGTTTTAAAATACCACCATTTGTTTTCTGTCACCACCCTCCCGCCATCACTGCTGTCAGCTCCACAAAATACTTCACACACCATAAACCCCAAAACCATCAATTAGCAAACAAAACATGTTATTTAAAATAAAATACATGGTTTTCAGCCACAGCAGAGTATTACAATGCGACAAAGCTAGTCGCGACTCCTGCCCCTCAGAAGCCAGCCGATGTAGTAGCTGGAACAAGGCAGTAATGCATATCCATGTCCTGGGAGCTGAAGAAATAAAAGTGCCGGCTCCGCTCCTCGGCCCGATACTCCCAATTACTCAAGTATTCAATAGAAGCCGTGGTAAGCCCCCCACCCTGGAACTGCTACCACTGCTCCTCAGCTGATTCTCCCAATACCTTCTACTTTAAATTTCAGCCCCAGCTATGTGAAATCCAAAACACAGTCTGCCACTGCTATACCCTTATCAGCCCTGCTGTAACACTGAAGCATTCACTACACCCTGCTGTCCCTACTGAGTAAATACCTCCAAAATTCAAGTATTGGTTCCAGTGCTGCAACTCTTCACAGACTCCATGCTGGTAACATAAAATAAAGCTTGCCAGCAGCATTTTCTTCAAAGCAGCCTCTCACGCTCTTCCGGTGTCCTCGTAGTTACTAGTGACAGCGCTTCAGTGATCGACCCATCAACATTCTTTTCCTTGAATCCCCAGCTTCAGCCTCTTCTGAAAACTACTCTCAAAACAAAGCCACAATAACGGGAAGGGAGGGAGTGATCTTCCAGGTGCCACTGACACCGTGCCAGAAGATTGACCACGTGGGGGGGTTGCACTTCACACTGTGTCAACATGGACAGGGAGAGAAAGGAAACAAACACAGAAAAACCCAGATTAAAACTTTAACAAGAAGAACTTTAAATAAAAACAAAAACAGGATGTTGCAGTTAAGTGAGTGAAAAGTGTGTGTGGGGGGGGGTCAGGTAACCATGACAACCAGCTCAAAAACTTGAAACTATGAAGGCTTCATTAGGACAAACATATAGTAGGTTAAAAAAAAAAAACAGCAATCACATGCAGGAACTATTTTATTACAAAATAACTCAAGCAACTAACTGTTTTATTATTTAAACATAAAAATATTTTTTTACAAACATATAAAATAAAGTTGGCCATTTTCTAAGTGCTATAATACCCTCCAGGGTGGGCGGTATGGGAAATACCGGACCTTCCAGGAGCTGCAGCATCGGGCCTCATTACGTCCCTGGGTGGTCCGGTATTGCCTAATACCGCCCACCCTGTTGGGTATTATTGCTTGCCTCTCCTTCCCCCCTTGGCACCATCCCTATGCAATCTTCTTCCTTCCTTCTCACTAACATTGCGACTACACTTAAAGATACAGAGTGCAGCTATTAGGCCTAACACTTGTCCTGTCCTCCCCTTAAAGACATTTTCCTTTTTAGGTCACCGCCAAACTGTTTTGTTGCAGGTTATAAGCCGCCTCCCCTCTTAAAGAGATACTCCTCCTTCTGTACTTGACTGGCACCGCGTGCGCGTCCTCCCTGCCTACTGCTTCACCTCTAATCTAATGTCTCCACTGACAATTATTTTTGTCCTCAGCTGCTGCCTTCTCCTCCCTTATGACCTCATTGTTAAATGTATGGAGAATACAGTCCTGCAAGACATGCCCAAGTACCAAGACCTACATGGTACGGTGTTAGCTCACTATCTACCCTACTCCAAAGGTACTGACCTCTACACACTCACTGTATCTCCCCTCCAGCCCAAATCTTCCATCCATACCTACTTATCATTCCTCCTCCCAGTTAGAGTGGCGATCTATGCCCTGCCCCTTTCTCGTTGTTTTGCTATCCCCAGCAATGCAAACCGCAAAACCTTGCACACTAAGCGTCAGAATAGACTCATGTTAAAAAT
Organism: Neoceratodus forsteri; assembly: GCA_016271365.2. Taxonomy (NCBI): domain Eukaryota; kingdom Metazoa; phylum Chordata; order Ceratodontiformes; family Ceratodontidae; genus Neoceratodus; species Neoceratodus forsteri. The sequence goes on from JADMNL010000022.1 coordinate 185,911,751, forward strand.
GATTATAAACGGCCTTAGGAAACTATTAGTTCTTCTTCTACTCTGCTCAGGGAGTATGGAATTAAACCTTGGCCCATCCCTTTTTATAGATGCACCTTCAGACCTCCCTCAGCTAAAAAGTCTCAGCTTTCTATATATGAACATCCGTAGCTTGCCTAAAAAATTCAACATGGTCCAATCCTGGGTACTACATATGGCTCCAGATATCGCTATGTTTTCGGAAACATGGCTCATGGACAACAATCCGAACAAAACTGTTAATATCCACAGTTATAATTTATTCAGGTGTGACAGGCCAACAAGGGGCGGTGGAGTTGCCATCTATACCAAAACCAACCTCTCTGTCTCTGATATTGTTTGCACCTCTATACTGAAGGAATTTGACTGCCTAGCTGTGAAACTGACCTTATCTTCTGGAGTGGCCCTCTTAATATCTGCTTATTGTAGGCTCCCTTCTGTGGGGTTTGGCATATTGGGTCACCTTCACTCCCTGTTGGAAAAAAACAAACTCAGAATGCATAATAATGGGAGACTTTGATCTCAATTGGAATGATGCTTGCTCCAATAAAATTAAGGAGTTCTGCGATGAGCGTGGCCTAACCCAGATTACTCCGGAGAATACCTGTCCTAACAAGAAATCCTATGACCGCAGCTCATTACTGGATCTTATGCTGGTTAATAAGCCACACAGTATCTCTCACACAGGGGTTTTCCACAGCAACTTGCATGACCACTGTGCTTGTATTAGAAGCATCCCTTACCAGCCTCCTACCTCCACTTTTAAACTAAAATGAAGTCTAAAACACTTCTGCCAACCTGCCTTCCTGGAAGACCTAGGGAATATTAACTGGCCGGATTTTTGCCTGGCAGCCTCTGTCTCAGAAGCCTATAATATCTTCCAAAACCTGGTACTGAAGGTGATTGACAAACATGCACTGCATAGAAAAATCAAATCTAGGAAAAGGTCACCCGACTGGTTTACACCCGCTCTAAAGAAAGCTCTGAGGGACAGAGCTGTACTGTGGAAAAGGGCATGGAAAACAAAATTGGATTCTGACTGGCTGGCCTTTTGGGTTGCCAGGAATGCCTGCACCAAACTTGTTAGAACTGAAAAATCACATTTTTTCCAGTCCGCTTTTGAAGAAAATAAAAATAGTTCCACTAAATTCTGGAAAGTTCTTAGAGAGGTAGCAAGTCACTCGTCAGCCTCATCTTTGCCTGCTAAGATTGTGGTAGGAGACATTTCCTACATGGACAGGGTGGACATCCTAGAAAAGCTAAATAGCCACTTTGCCACCGCAGGCCTTGCATTTGATGCCACACCCGCCAGTAAAGTGAGTGTCTGCAGTGATGACAATGATGGCCCTAGCCCTGTCACCACAGCTATCCCAGGGCACTCCTCCTTTAGCTTTCATCCAGTAACCTTTATTTTTTTTTGTTAATCCTTTTCTACCTGTCACCACGGTCTGCTTCATGTCCCGGCATCCATCCCATCCAGCCACCGTCTCGCCAGTCATGGCTCCGGAGACTCCCACTGCTAATTACCCCTGCAGCTTGCCCCCCGTGGCAGGGTGGGAGAGATCCCCCCATTCTCCCCACTGAACCAGGATCCAGTAGCCATGGTGGAGTCCCCATGCCATGCGTCCCTTGAGATGGCCATCAAGCCTCCGTGACCATGCGCCATATTTCCTGCTTTTTCTCCCCTTGTGAGAGAAGCATGCAATGATGCCAATGGGGAGAGCATGCACGTGTCCACACGCACTTCCCTCCAGCACCATGCCCCAACTCACTAACCCTTAGGAAGGCATCGATATGCCGTCCCCCCAGCCTCCGCTAGAGGTCGCCAGAATGCTGGTGCCTAGAGACCCCCCTCCCCAGAGAGGGAGAGCTGTCGACGCTCTATCCCTCCCTTCCCCACCAACCCCCAGTGACCCCAGTCCGTTCCTGAACCCAGGTCGCCGGTGTGGAGTGAGGTGTGGTGTCCAGCACCTCAACCCTCAGCGCCACTGGGCTGGCCTATCCAGTAACCTTTAAACAGGTGAAGGACCTCCTGCTAGCCTTGGACACAAAAAAGTGTGCTGGTGCTGACCTCTTAGAACTGTTCTTCTTAAAACTTGGCTGCTATCACCTGACAGCTCCAATAGTTCACCTTTTTAATAGTTCCTTGGCTCATGGTGAGTTGTCACCACTTTGGAAAATAGCGCACACTATTCCTCTTTTTAAATCTGGTGACCCAACTGACCTGAACAACTACCACCCGATTTCCCTTCTCCCAGTCCTATCAAAGACCCTGAAAAAAATGGTTAGCTCTCAACTCAGAGAGTTCCTTGACACCGAAAACATCCTAAACCCTGCCCAATCGGGATTTAGGCCCAAGCACAGTACTGTATCAGCCCTTGCCAAAGTGTCTAATGAGTGGCAAACTGCCCTGGATACTAAGCAATACATCTATGCCCTCTTTCTAGATCTTAGCAAGGCCTTCAATACTGTGGATCATCATCAGGACCCTTACTTTTCTGCGGCACAGTGGGACCAAGTTCTGTGTCAAGACTACCATTTGCCGCAGAACTTCTGCGGCGGTGGTTTGTCGTTTCTGCGGAAGTTCTGCGGCACTAACAAACTACCACATCACAGTGACAGCTTGTCATCCTGACTTCACTTTCATGGCAGTTTTTATAGCAATCAGGATGACGGAAAGCACAGTAACACTAGCTCAAAAAACAACAGACTTATAAAAATAATTTTATGCCTAAAAAAGCAAAACAAATGTCTCTCCCTTAAGGTCCTAGCCTGTTGCATAAATAACAAATGCAGAGGGGATCTTACATGATAAATAAGGTATTTCTATATGCATGCTATCTATCCCACTAATGAGGTTTCCACTGTCTATTACTTATATATTTGTATGTGCTTCCTACACCACTCATGAGGTTCCCACTGTGTATCACTTATATATTTATATGCAATCTGTAACATACATACAAATATGCGTGTGTGTGTGTGGTGAGAGAGACAGAGATACTCTATGTGTGTGTGTGTGTGTTTGTATATATATATATATATATATATATATATATATATTTTTTTTTTTTTTTTTATTTCCATAAACTTGCATCCTCATTCATACAGGTCCCATTAGAAATTGAATAAAGGAGTTATTGCAAAACTCATTTTTGATGCCAACCTGCTTTCCCTGACACACTGCATAACACCATCAGGCCATGACATGCATGTGAACCGATTGTGAGATAGAGCTCTCCAGACCAGCACAATGAGTCCACCATGTGACAGATCACTGCACCATACCTTCCCAGGCTCCGAGCAGTGAGGTGTTCCACCAATCCTTGTGCTGCCCAGCCAGCTCCCAGAGCTAATCTCTGAACCTGAGTTGCCGGCACAGAAACACAGCATGCTACCCTCTGGCCCAACAGTTGTTCCTGCATAAAACATTTCTCCATAACTTTTAGGTGATTCTATCAACCAATGACAATATGTAATCAATAACCCTGGCAAAAATGCGTACATTGCAATTATTTATTTAACAGGTCTATGCTTTCAACAGGTCTACACATTATTATATTCCACTTTTCTGGGCATAATTACTTTATTTTTCTTAAAAATGACAGTTAAATTCATTTTACCAGTTATTCATTTCAGATGGCATATCTATACCTTAAAGGCAGAAATAGGTTTGTACAAAGTGAGGTATGGACTTAACATGTCTGTGCTATTGACAAGGTTTTGTTTAAGTTGGCCCTAGTGCAATAATGTAAGACTGAAAATTGTATTAGGCTGTAGTGCAGGTTGAGCAAATATCACCATGCCTGATGTGCAGTGCCACCATCTCTGGCAGTGGGAGCTGAGGTAGATAAGTGACTATTCATTTCTGTTGCAGATTGCAGCCATTTCATTAGCTAATGTATGATGTTATAGCAATGACAACATCACATTCTGAGCATATAGGGGGTTTAGGATATAAAAAGAGGGGAAGGGAACCAGATTCTATGGAAAAACAGAACTATTAATAAAAAAATCAACAAGAAGAGTGAATTCTGCGGCACCACAGAAGTTCTGCAGTAGATTGCAAGTTCTGTGCAAAATTCTGCGGCAGCAGAATTCTAGGGGCCTTGATCATCATATTCTACTTAACGTTTCGAGCAGCATTGGGGTAAACAACACTGCCTTAAAGTGGTTTGATTGTTACCTCACCAACCGAATGCAACAAATCAAAGATCAAGCGGAACTGTCTCAGTTAAAGTCCCTGCTGTGTGGTGTGCCACAAGGCTCCATCTTGGGCCCTACTCTCTTTGCTATTTATATAAACCATATAGACTCATATATACGCACAAGTAACATTCATCTATTCGCTGATGATACCGTGCTCTATACTACTAACACCTCCTTAGACGTAGCCCACAAGGAGCTTCAGTTAGACTTTGACATCCTTCAACGCAACTTAATAAGACTCAAGCTTCTGCTTAATGCCAGAAAGACCAAAGCCATGATTATCTCGCATTGTGCTGCCCGCTACATAGGATCATCTTCAAGCCTCCAGATTTATACCTTGCTTGGTGAAGCCTTGGAACTAGTAGAAAAATTCAAGTACCTTTCTTGGTAGAAACTGCTGAGTATTGTGGGACACTGGTGGACTTGGGTACATACTAACACCCCAGTGCTATTTCCCAGCTGCAGTACTTTGAACTGCACAGGTAAAACACTTCTTGTGCACATTTAGCAGCTTCTAAACACCAAGGAAATCAATTTTTAGCCTAATATTAGGCATTTTAAAGCTCTTGGGGTAGCGTGAAACCGGAAGTTAGGTGCACAGCATACTTCCAGTTTTCGCACTATTTCTGGACCCTGTTAGCGAGCGGGGTGAAGATTGTAGCACTTTAGTGCTGGAGTAGCATGCCTCTGGCAAGAGGCAGTATAGCTGTGCAAAAACTTGACTACATACACCTTTTACCAAGCTTGTATTGTGTTTTTTTATACAACTGTATGCAAAGAGGTAGTGTCTGCTTTACAGACCTTCCTTGGTAGAAACTGCCAAGTATTGTGGGACACTGGTGGACTTGGGTACATACTAACACACCAGTGCTATTTCTCAGCTGCAATACTTTGAACTGCACAGTTAAAACACTTCTTGTGCATGTTTAACAGCTTCTAAACACCAAGGGGATCAATTTCTAGCCTAGTATTAGGCAGCTTAAAGCTCTTGGGGTAGCGTGAAACTGGAAATTAGGTACACAGCACACTTCTGGTTTTCACGCTGTTTCTGGACACTGTTAGTGAGCGGGGTGAAGATTGTAGCACTTTAGTGTTGGAGTAGCATGCCTCTGGCAAGAGGCGGTATAGCTGTGCAAAAACTTGACTAAATACACCTTTTACCAAGCTTGTATTGTGTTTTTTTATACAACTGTATGCAAAGGGGTAGTGTCTGCTTTACAGACCTACCTTCCTTGGTAGAAACTGCTAAGTATTGTGGGACACTGGTGGACTTGGGTACATACTAACACCCCAGTGTTATTTCCCAGCTGCAATACTTTGAATTGCACAGGTAAAACACTTCTTGTGCATGATTAGCAGCTTCTAAACACCAAGGGGATCAATTCTAGCCTAATATTAGGCATTTTAAAACTCTTAGGGTAGCATGAAACCGGAAGTTAGGTGCACAGCACACTTCCGGTTTGTGCACTATTTCTGGACCCTGCTTTCATAAGTGGAGTGGGCATGCAGTGGAGGTGCATGATGCACATGTCTACCATGTCAACCGTGGAAATTGGGGATAAGGGGTCCCATTACAATCTGGGGTAAGTGGAATACTTTCTTTGCATAGATACTAATAAAGAAAGTTTGTCAAAGTCAGAAACAATAAACCAGGTTACAGGTTAACCCAAGTATATTGCAGAAGAATTCCCCACAATTACTATACTATGGATATCCCTGAGAACTGTTGTCAGAACTGTGGGATGTACAGTCTTGGGGAACAAATACAGGGTTATATTTGCAATAACTGTGTGCTTATTACTATTCTCTATGATGAGATAGCAAGCTTGAAGGACAGGATGGCAGTCAAATCTGAGATAACCCTTCTGGAGAACTACATAGATTCTATGGTAACAAATCTTGAAACCACAACTATACCCACAACAAATTTAGAAACTAAGAATAGTATTACTCAAGTTGAGACAAATTTACTAGGACTCACAGAAACTGATAACACATGGGCCTTGGTGCCAACAAACAAACACAAAACAAAAAGGAGAGGTGGCCAAGTTTTCTCTAGCTCCCAATTTTTACCTCTATATATCAGATTTGAATCATTACAACCAGATGAAGCCCCCACAGTTCAGGATATAGAATCAGCTTACTTTGACCCCCCCCCCATTACATCACCTACCAATAGTCACAATAAAACATCAGTTGTAACATCTCCTGAGCACACCATTTCACAATCTCCACAAATCATCAGGCAGGCTAGAACAGAATTTCATAATATTACCCAGGCCCCTAAGCAAATTTTTGTCCTGTGTGATTCCATTATTAAACATACAGGTAGATTAATATGCAATCCAGACAAAAATAATCATACATGCTCTAGCTATGGGGGGGGGGGCTAGAATATCCGACATTACAAAAATGGCTAGTTCTATATTTAAAGATAAAACCAACAAAGCGTTAGTTATAATCCACGCAGGAACAGATGATATTAACAAAATATCATTAACTGAACTCAGAAAAGACTTTACAGCTCTGAATAATGTACTAGTGGGGGGGGGGTGATGTATGTTTCTTGGAAATTCTTCCAGTTCCGAGAGCAACCATAGCTATTACAAATAAAATCAAGGCCTTAAATGAGTGGTTCCGGAAGTGGTGTTTTAATCAAAACATCCCATGTTTAACTCACTGGGAGGAGTTCTGTGCTAGACCTTCCTTCTTTTGCTGGGATGGCTTACATTTCAGCAGGGGAGAGAGTACCATTCTGGGGGAAAAAAATTGCATCATTCATCTATAAACATTTAAACTAATAACCAAGGGGGAAAATTGACTTACCTCCATGTCTCTAAACAACAGGGTGAACCATCAACAATTATGTAATGTACTGTCCATAAATGCAAGTTCCCTGAACAATCTCAAAATAGCAGAATTAGAAGTAAAAATTAATACATTGGATATAGGCATTGTCTCAGTAACTGAAACCTGGTGGGACATTGATTCAGAATGGTCAAAAAATATACCAGGCTTCAAACTTTACCACAAAAATAGAACAGACAGGAAGGGAGAGGGAGTTTGCATATATGTGAGAAACAATATCCCTTCCTTTGAAAACAAAACACAAACCATCACTGAGAGCTTGGGGGTCACAATCCAATTCAAAAGACAGCCGCAAATGTTACTAGGGACATGTTATAGACCACCTAATGCTAAAGCAGAATATACTAATCTATTACTTACAGAAATTAAGCAATTTGCAAGTAAGGGAAATGTAATAATATTAGGAGTCTTTAATTTTCCAACTATCAAATGGAAAAACTTAACTGAAAAGTCAAGGCTGAAAAAAATTTTATTTCTGACATTATAGATCTGGGATTAGAACAGTTAATTGTCAAAAATACTAGAGGAAACAACATACTAGACCTCCTGTTGACCACCACTGACAATAATATCTCTAATCTTTGCATGTCTGATCCCTTGGGGAATAGTGACCATAAATCCATACAGTTTAGTTTAATAACTCATCAACAATACTTAAGAAATAACATATTATTAAAAAATTACGATAAAACTGACTTTAAGCTTATAAATAATTACCTAAAAAATATACAATGGGAAAATATATTACTACCCCTTACTCTAGAACAAGCATGGAACAGTTTTAAAGAAATCATTTCTGATTTAGAAAGTTAATTTGTCCCAACAAAAAAAAAATATAATAACAAAGGACAAATCCTGACATGGTTTAACAATAACATTAAAAACTAATCAAGCAAAAAAAAAATGAATTTTTCTAAACTTACAGAAAAAATTAAAAAATAACAAAAATGTAATACATTATAGAGCTTCCATAAAAAAAGAAAAAAAGCAATATTCAAAGCTAAATGAAGTCTTGAATTTACGATAGCACACATGAAAGATGGACATAAATCTTTATTTTCTTACTTAAATAAAAAAAAGGGAATACTAGGCTAGTAGGACCGTTAATAATAAATGAAAAACCAATAACATCAGATAAAGAAACAGCGGATAAACTGAATAACTATTTTTGTTCTGTTTTTTTCACATAAAACTATGCATCCATTCCAAACAGCAAAAATAGGTAATAAAAGTAACCACTGTATAACAATTAATCAAACAAAGGATGTTTTGAAAACATTAAATAAAAAAGGAAGTCCTGGACCCGATGGAATCAGACCCAGGTTTTTGTCAGAAACTGCTGATACAATTTGTATCGAATTAGCTATTATTTTTAATAAATCTCTTAAAGAGTCTACAGTGCCTAGTGACTGGTTGTTAGCTCATGTAACACCTATTTTTAAAAAAGGGAGTCGATCAACCACAGAAAACTATCGCCCCATTAGTTTAACTACAGTACCATGTAAATTACTAGAAAGAATCACAAAACACATAATTGCAATAGAATTCAAAACTTAAATTTTTAGTGACCCAACTCAACACGGACTTAAACAGAGCTATTCGACAACTTCCAACCTCATCACTTTTTATAATCATATTAATCAAGGGATTGACATTAATACTCCCATGGATGTTATTCTCTTAGACTATAGTAAAGCCTTTGATCAAGTAAGTCATAAGAAATTGATTGACAAACTTCTACATTTAGGAATTTCTATACATCTAATTAAATGGATAGACTACTGGTTAACAAATAGAATACAGCAGGTAAAAATTACTGGAACCCTATCAGGTATCGGCAAGGTAACAAGTGGGGTCCCTCAGGGCTCTGTCCTTGGCCCAACCTTATTTAATTCATTCATTTCAGATATGAAGGTCAGCCCTAATACATTTTTATCCAGATTTGCTGATGATACCAAACTGGGAGGGAAAGTGGATTCATTAGCTAACAGTAATCAATTACCTAATTATCTATCAGAAATTGAGGCTTGGTCAGAAATTAACAAAATTGATTTTAACATTGGGAAATGTACTGTACTGCATTTCGGTAAAAATAACCCACTTCAGTCCTATAAACTAAACAATATTGTATTGAGAGTTGAAAGTAGTGAAAAAGACCTTGGGATTATAGTTAATGATAAACTTTCCTCTACTGATCATTGTAAAAAACTGGCTAAAAACTCTAATGGACTTCTTAGAAAAATTGACTGAACCTTCGTATCCAAATCAGGACATTGCATTATTCCCTTTTACAGAACTTATATTAGACCACATACAGATTACGGGTCACCATTCTGGAATCCTTATCTCAGGGGGGACATAGAGAGGGTTGAGGGTATTCAGAGGAAGGCAACAAGGATGATCCCCCATTTGACAAAATTATGCTATACTGATAGATTAGAAAAACTAAGATTACATTCCTTAGAAACAAGAAGATATAGGGGAGATCTCTTGTTTCTTTATAAAATCCTACACTAGTGGAGCAATGTGGGATCCACCTAGCAGTCAGAAAGCTTGTACCTAGATTACATTCTAGACAAATTGAAATACAAAAAGCAAAAACTAATAAGAGATTAGCTTTTTTTACAATTAGGGTACCACGAATTTGTAACAAATTGCCAGATTATATTGTGAACGGTAAGAACTTTGAAACATTTAAAACTAACCTAGACCTCTTATTAAATGACATTTAACTCTTGATGTTCCACAAAATTGTGGGGGGCATTCTTGATGGGCAATTAGCCTCCTTATGCCTCAACATACCAAGTAATACTAAGTAATACCTGGGTGTTTGGCTGGATAACAGGCTCAACATCTTGGCTCACCTTAATGAACTATCTAAAAAGCTAAGATAACGTCTAGGCATATTTTATTGAATAAGACACCTCCTTACTCTTGAAGCAAGGAAACGATTTGTCCAAAAAACTTTTCTACCGCTGCTTGATTATGCTGACTTTCTCTAGAGTTACTGTCCTATTCAGGTGCTATGTAAACTTGACACCCTCTACCATCGTGTGTTGAGATTTATCCTAAACATGCCATTATGCACCCACCACTGCCTACTCTATCAGGCACTTGACTGGTCCTCCCCTCACTCTGAGGAGGCAAAAAAATGCCCTCATGTAGAAATACTGGGCCCTAACCGACAAACTACCAACCTATATTTCTACTTTGTTTCAGCATACTGAGGAACGTATAGCCTAAGGAGTCTGTCTCTTGTCTCTCTTAAAGTACCCAAAATAAGGACACAACATGGCTCAGCAGCTATCATCTTTTCTCTGTCCACCCTTTGGAATGTCATGCAAAAAACTCTCAGGCTGTCCTCCCTCCCAGGGCCTCACTCTTTCAGGAGCGTGGTTCCCACAAAAGTGGGAGCAGGACAGAGGCAGGAAACTACAGACCAGTTAGTTTGACCTCAGTGGTAGGGAAAATGATGGAATCACTTCTGAAGGAAAGAATTGTTGAGTATCTAGAGGCCAGTGGGGCACAGGACCCAAGGCAGCATGGATTCATGATGGGAAGGTCATGTCAGATGAATCTAATAGATTTCTTTGACTGGGTGACCAAAGTAGTAGACCAGGGAGGGGCTGTGGGACATGGCCTACCTAGATTTTAGCAAGGCATTTGATACAGTCCCACACAAAAGATTAATACACAAGATAGCCAGCCTTGGAGTGGGTCCCAAGGTGGTAGCCTGGATAAAAAATTGGCTAGACAATAGGATGCAAAGGGTAGTAGTAAATGGAGTACACAGTGAAGAAAGGAGGGTTACTAGCGGGGTACCGTAGGGTTCAGTACTGGGACCGTCCTTTAATGTCTTTGTAAGTGACATTGCAGAGGAACTGGAAGGAAAGTATGTCTCTTTGCAGATGACACAAAGATCTGCAACAGGGTTGATACACAAGATGGAGTGGAAAGGATGAGAAGGGACTTGGCAAGGTTGGAGGAATGGTCAAATGTATGGCAACTCAGATTCAATGCAAAGAAGTGCAAGGTAATGCACATGGGAAACAAAAACCCAGGGGAAGCGTACACAATGAGGGGTGAGATACTGACAACAGTAAAAATAGAAAGGGACCTGGGGGTAATTATATCAGATGACCTAAAGGTGGGCAAGAAATGTGAGAAGCAGTAAGGAAGGCTGGGGGGGATACTGGGATGCATAGGAAGAGGCATCAATAGTAGAAAACAGGAAGTTGTTATCCCTCTGTACAGACAGTTGATGAGACCCCATCTGGAGTACTGTATGCAGTTCTGGAGACCCCATCTCCGCAAAGACATAGACAGAGTGGAGGCTGTCCAGAAGAGGGCAACCAAAATGGTTCAGGGTCTGCACCAGAAGACATACGAAGAAAGACTAAAGGAGCTTAATATGTATACCCTTAAAGAAAGAAGGGAGAGAGGGGACATGATAGAAACTTTCAAGTACCTCAAGGGAATTAACAAAGTCCAAGAGGGTAGCATCTTCCAGAAAAAGAAATGTGCAAGAACAAGGGGGCACAATTTGAAGATAGAGGGGGGACGGCTCAGAGGTAATGTGAGGAACTATTTTTTCACTGAGAGGGTTGTGGATGATGGAAACAGCCTCCCTGAGGAGGTCGTGGAGTCAAGAACAGTGGGGACTTCAAGAATGCATGGGACAGGCATAAGGCAGTCCTAGTGGCGGGTAGGAGGAAGCAAGCTGTTGGTTAACTAGGATCTGCAGCTTATCTGTTAGGTAGGAAAATGGGCAGACTAGGTGGGCCAAGCGGTCCTTATCTGCCATCAAATTCTATGTTTCTATGTTTCTATGGATGCCACAAATAACCACCTCCTCCATCTCCTGTGGCTCCCCAAATGCTTGGCACTTACATGTATTCCCCTAGAACTTATTTTCTTCTTTCCACCTTGGGATTATTCTACCAACTCCCACCTGTTTGTTTAACTACATCTATTTCCACCCCTCACCGACCCTTTCCTTTATTTTTCCCCCACCCATAAACTTTTGGTTGTTGTTCCCTCACTTACACTACCTGGTATCCCTTGTCTTATTGTAACGTTGTGACCTTTGTCTGAATAATCCCACATCTTGAGGGAATCCTTTATATATACAGTCAATTATCAACCCGGATGGTGTTCACCATGTGTCCTCCACAGCCCTGATCTTATTTGTTTCTCTGTAACTGTCTTATATTTGTTTATTGTGTGTACACTGCTTATCTGGTAATTTTGCTGTAGTTGTATGTGTCCTACTTGTCCAGGCCCATCTTGCAAATGAGCTTGCTCAAGGATGATTTTGCCTGGTTAAATAAAGTTTGATTGATTGATGTACTTTTAATTTGGAAAGGCTCAGTTCTGGAATTGGAGGAATTTGTTTCATATCTTGAGGCCAGTAATTCAACCCTGAAATTTAGTGTCACATATGACAGGGAATGCATTCATTTTTTGGATCTGACAATTTTTAAAGATGGATGTGGTGGACTGTCTACTGACCTATTTCGAAAAGCCACATATCACAATACATTGCTACTAGCTAGTAGCAGTCATCCACGGCTATTCCTAAGGGTCAATTTGTTCACACTAAAATGAATTGTGGATAGGCTAATTTATATGACATAAGGGCTAATGAACTGGAAAGAAGACTACAGGATAGAGGCTGTTCTACAGAGATTATTGGGAAGGCTAGAAATGAAGCTGACACATTGGATAGAAGTGTTTTAATGAGAGAAAAGGAAAAGAATACAGCTAAACAGAATGATGCACAGACCTGTTTTGTTACTACCTTTAATGCTCAATCAAGAGGAATTTGCAATATTGTAAAGAAACATTGGTATACTGCATGACAGGACCCAGGGTTAAGGGAACTTCCTGAGAAGAGTCCAAAAATAGTGTATCAAAAGGGTACCTGTTTAAAGGACATTCAGTGCCACCAGTTGTTGATCAAAAGTCAATGTGGCTACCTAAAAAAACTAGTGGTAGCCATCATTGTGGTAACTGCAAATATTGTTACCAAGACGTCACGTGACGCAGCGCTCCTAATGGCAGCATAATCTCCAGCTCTCCCCTCCCAACCAGCTAAATTAACTACATTTTGGCTTCGGGGATACTTTCTCGTTATCTATCCACCTACCATAGTTCTCTGAAGACCAGCAACACCTTTCATCGGTGTTCGTGTGGTTTTTCAAACCAAATACGCCAGGGTGCGACGAAGATTATGGAGGCCGAGATGAAGACCGTCGGAGCCAGGCACATGCCACCGAATACTCCGGAGAAAGCGGCCAAAAAATCAAGAACCCTGCCTATGGGTTCGGGTGCTAAATCTGGCTCCGCTAGTACCTCTTCTAACCCGCTTACAGAGGACCATTTCCTCCAGGAGCTGATCCCGTTTCGGGAAACTCTGCAGGACATATCAACTGAGCTGAAGTCCATGCATAGCGACCTTGCCTCGCTGACTATCCAAGTTGGCGACACTGAAGCTCGCACCTGCTCCTTGGAGTCATGGAAGGCTAAAAGTGAACCCGAAATTGTTATGCTTAAACAACAAATCACCAAACTGAAATTAAAGACAGAAGACCTCGAGGGACATAGCAGGAGGAACAATATCCTGATCCTGGGTCTACCAGAGGTGGAGGAAGGACCAGATATCCTGTCCTTTGTACAAAAGCTCCTGACCAAGATTGTAGGTCCCTCGCCTATCAACCCCTACTACCATATCGAGTGGGCACATAGATCTTTGAAGCCAAAGCCACCGCCCGGTTCCTCTCCAAGACCCATAATAATTAAGTTGCTTAGCTACCTTGAAAGGCAACACATCCTGAGCAAAGTGAAAGGCCTGCAAGCGGTTCTGTGGGAAAATCACACTTTGAGATTCACTCAAGACCTTCCTTTGAAACCCGACAGAGGAGACGAGATTTTCACCGATAGTGACCAAGCTGATAGCTGCCGGATTAGATTCCGCATGAACTACCAGCTCGGCTGCAAGTACAACTCGACAGTGCATGGCATTCTTTAGAGAATCCGGAATAAGCCAAAGGAGAACTTTCCCAGAGACTACCTAATTTGTTCAAAACTGGCTGACCTGTGAATGTAAATGTTAGGTCAAAGTCTGCTTACCTGTGCTGAGGGATTTATGCTGTTTAATATGTGCGCTCTTGTTTTCTGCAAGATGGAACTTGGTTGAGCGGGCGGTGGGCTGGCTGGTCCTCTGTGGCGGTTGGGGGTAGAGGTGTCTGTTGGGGCCTTGTTTGCAGCCTAGATATCGAACGACTGCTGCCTCTAACTCTTGGCCTGAGGGGGTGGGTTAGGCACCTTTTTTCCGCTTTTGGTTTCGGTCGGTTAGTTTTCTGACGAACCAGTTGGTTCCTACCAGTTTGCCTTCCCCTCCCTCTTCCTGTTAGGTGAAGGCCTTTTTGTTCATATGGAGCTTTGCTCCTTCTACTCCTGATCCTGACATAGACTGGCTAGAATGACTGCTACAGTGGTCAGCCTGCGATAATATCTTCCCAGTACAGTGATTTCGTTTCAAGGTCTGATAGGACTTATTAATGTCTCGAAGCCGAGAATATTGTTTATGGATTATTGGTTACTGCTTATTATCTACTCCTAGCTGGGGAGGGGATGACAGGATTAGCGAGCCTTGGGAGAGCTGCCTCGTAGCCTGAGATGGGGGGGGACAGCAGTACCCTGGTTTCTGTTTCTTTTCTGCCTTACGATGTCTGTGCCTATTTTATTATACTACGTCAGCTGGGGCAACAACCAGGGGATGGTTATAGATAGGAGTGGGTCTGCCAGTCCTGGGGGTCGATTCCTATCCAGGACACAAAGTTGGTCCAGATATGTTCCTCTGAATTTAAAGGGATTGTTTGTAAATAGTTTATGGGGGATTTCAGTTTTACTTAAAGTACAAGACAATTGGGCGGGCTGGGAAGGGGGGTATGTTTTAAACTCGGCTCTAGTTACCATTAGAAAATTTCTCTCTAGGTTTAGATGTTACATTATACAGTTACACTTAAGTCTGATGGTGACTTGGTCTGATCCTAAATGTTATCTACTAAGGGGTTTTTGGGAGGGAGGGAGCCTCGGAGAGTTTCAATCTTCTTGGAATATATTAACGGTGGGTAGTCTTGGTGTAAGCCACATGTTACTAACTGCACTGGAGGGGCTGAAGTTCCTAAGTCTTTTTAAATATTGTATTGGTCAATATGGCTGCTAGACCGATTAAACTCGTAAGTTGGAATGTCAGAGGCATCAATGATTCTCTTAAACGACAGCAGGTTTTTCTGAATTGCTTCCTTTTAAATGTGGACATAGTTTTCATGCAGGAAACTCACTTGGCTGCCTCAGAAGCTAAAAGATTATGCAAGCAAGGGTTCACTCAAATTTTCACAGCTTCTGGCTCGCAAGCCAGCAGGGGGGTAGCCATAATAATTAAACACCACGTCAGATTCGTAGCGGAAGATAGTATTACCGACCAAGATGGTAGGTATGTATTGGTCAAGGGCCAGCTTGACAACAGTAGTGTGGTACTAGGGGCAATATACGCCCCAGTGGGTGGTGACCCATCCTTCTTAATGTCCCTAGCAGCCAACCTGAGCAGATTTTTGCCTTCCCTTCTTATCCTTGGGGGCGACTGGAATATAGCTCCTTCCAGCGATTTAGATAAAACCTATAGACCGTTAAAACCGATGTCACCTGCCCAACAAGCCCTTACAGATTTTACACACCTACTGGGACTATGTGATCCTTGGCGCCTTCTTAACCCAGACAGCCATCTCTTTTCCTTTTATTCTCAGGTTCACCAAACTTGGTCAAGAATCGATTATATTTTAATTAGCTCTTCCTTAATGAGCAGTACACATCAAGTAGGTATAGAACCAATAGTTATCTTGGACCATTCCCTGGTGTGGATCACGATTTCCCTTGGTCTCCAGGGTCAAAGGGACACGTCATGGAAACTTAATACGCAAATCCTTAAGGATGACCATGCAGTTTCCCAAATCAAAGACAAGATCCTTTCTTACTTAGACCTGAATCAAGGGTCTGTCCACAGAGACGACATACTGTGGTGCTCCCTCAAATGTTTCATCAGGGGGGAACTTATCAAGATTGCTTCCACTAGGAAAAAAGCAAGGGAGTCCAAAATTAATTCACTATCTAGACAGCTTAGGACAGCCAAAGACAATCTTCTCCTTTCCAACTCCTCAGCAAACCTAGCAGTTCTAATTAAGCTCAGGAATGAATACAATGACCTGACAAGGGAAAAAGTTGAATATGCTTTGTTTAAGACTAAGACCAGATATATTGACCAGGGTGAAAAACCTGGAAGAATGCTAGCTCTTAGACTGAGAGAGATGGAGAGCTCTCGTGTAATCCCGGCTCTTAACTCTCAAGACGGCACCACTAAGACGTTACCTAGGGATATTGCTCAAATTTTTGAGTCCTTCTATACAGGCATTTATAGTAAGGGCTCTCCTCCATCACACCCCCAGATGATAGAGCACTTCCTAGACGGAATCAACCTCCCTTCCCTCCAGACACACCACTGTGATATTCTATCAGCTTCCATCACTTTAGGTGAAGTAGAAGATGCAATCAACGAGTTGCCATTAGAAAAAGCCCCCGGGCCTGATGGTTTTCCTTTGAATTTCTATAAAGTTTTTTGTAAAGAGCTGTCCCCGCTACTTCTTAAGCTATACGAATATATATTCACTGTGGAATTGATCAACCCCTCTCTCTTAGAAGCTACAATTATTTTAATTCCCAAACCTGATAAACCCTTACTAGATCCAGCCAGCTACCATCCAATTTCGCTCTTAAATTATGATATCAAAATTCTATCCAAAATTCTATCACTCAGAATCAAAAAGATTTGGCAGCACCTGCTGAGCCTGGAACAGGCTGGCTTTGTCCAGGGTAGATCAGCAGCCGACCACTTGAGAACTTTGTCCCATATCTTCCAAATGGCCCAAACTTCACAAGTTCCCATGGCCCTAGTTGCTCTTGATGCAGGAAAAAGCCTTTGACAGGGTGAAATGGG
Organism: Neoceratodus forsteri; assembly: GCA_016271365.2. Taxonomy (NCBI): domain Eukaryota; kingdom Metazoa; phylum Chordata; order Ceratodontiformes; family Ceratodontidae; genus Neoceratodus; species Neoceratodus forsteri. Next base: position 185,928,900 of record JADMNL010000022.1, read on the forward strand.
ACTTTTTGTGGGCCACTCTGAAGAGAATGGGCTTCCCTGACACCTTTATCCATTGGATCATGGTGATCTACAAGTCTCCCTTGGCAAAAGTCTACTGCAACGGGGTTTTCTCTTCCCAATTTCCTTTATGTGCTGGCACACGTCAAGGATGTCCCCTTTCCCCTTACCTTTTTAACCTATACCTAGAACCTCTACTCATTAGTATTAAAAGTTCACCATGAGTTACAGGCTGTTTCATTTCTCAATTTCCCCTGACTTTATCAGTTTTCGCAGACGACATTCTGCTACACCTTACCAACCCTGAAACATCCTTAACACAAGTACTACAAATCATTGACCGTTTTGGTCAGGTATCTAACTACAGGTTGAATGTTTCTAAATCAGTTATTTTTCCGCTAAATTCTACTACCTTTCAATCAGGTTTCACACGATTCAGTATGAAATGGTCCCCGGTCTCATTTAAATACTTGGGTATCCACGTGGCCCGGGAGGTGGAAATGGTCAAGAAGTTTAATCTAGATGATGCATTAATGAGGATTCAGAGGAATTTGGACCGATGGCAAAAATTACCAATATCCCTATGGGGGCGAATCAGCATCATCAAAATGAATGTCTTACCCCGGTTATTCTACCCCCTAAACCTCCTTAATATTTGGCTCCCCAGACAGTATTTTAGTCAAGTAAACTCTCTGTTATCCAACTTTATTTGGAATGGGAAACAACCTCGTCGAGCCTTTCTTAAACTTAGTGCACCTAGAGACAAAGGGGGTCTTCGTTTACCTAATTTTTTACTATATTACTGGGCTAGTCACCTATATAGAATAGGGAAGTGGTCCATCACACAGTCTAACCTGCCTCAACCAATCTGGCTACAACTAGAGCTAAGTCTATTGGACCAGTTCAACTTACGCCCCCCCCCCCCGTATCTTTTGTCACCCTTTCTCCATGCTACCTCCAGCCATTCAGGACTCCACTATTGGTCTCTCTACAAAAATTCTTTCTCAATGTTGGAATTTTTCACATATCCCAGACCAAGGATTCAGCACAACCTCTCACTCTAAATCCCAATATTAAAATTGGAGGTAGTTGGTTAACCTCTGAGTGGCTCCTACAAATACACAATCTACTGGTGGAGTCTCTGTATGAGCAAGGCACACTTCTCCTGTCGGACAGAATTTTAACTTCCTTCAACATCCCCTAGAAGCATATCTTCAAAGTTTTCAATTGAGACACCTCATACACAAAATTTTTGGGCCTGTCTCCTTCCTTCCAAAATAAGGCCATTCTTGAGAAAGTCCAGGATGCGGCCGGTAATCCCAAAGGAATAGCTAACATATACAACAAACTATTAGACGATCTCTTTCCTAATTCCCTGGAGGGTTCCACAATCTGGTCACTCCCTAACTTGAGCTCTCCCCTGTCATGGGAATCGATTTGGAAGGACGTGTACCGCTACCTATCCCAGGATAATCATAGATTGATCCAATACTATATTTTAAATAATCTCTACTATACCCCAGTTAAATTGACCAAATTTGGTAATCTTAAGTCGGATATATGTTCGAGATGTGGAGCCGCTGAAGGGAATCTGCTGCATATCCTCTGGGATTGTAATAAAGTGGCACCATTATGGAATATAGTACAAGACAGTCTAGATCCGCTTTTGGGGCTCCAGGAACTATTCACCATAGAAATTTGTATTTTGGGAGTTTACTCTAACATTGGGGTGAAGGAACGCAGGTACCACACGGCTCTAATCTCAATAGTTGTCAAAAAGCTGGTCCTCAGACACTGGATGGATCAGGACCTTATCACCTACCAGGAATGGCTCAAGGAGATGTCCCACTGTTTCAATACCGAGAAACTTATAGCTAGCTCCAGACATAGTCTGGCTTCTTTCAATCGGAAATGGGGCAAACTATATGCGCTCTACCTAAATTAACCCTGATAGGTGTAGTCCCTTTGGTAGATGCTGTTGCATTGCTTATCTGCAGCGCAGTCATGACTTCTATCCTTCTTCCTCCTCTCTCGAGACCCAGCATCTCCTTTAGCTATGAAACTCTCTGAGGCGATGGGGGGGTGGTATGGGAGGTGTGGGGGGGTGTTGTTGTTTTTTTTTGTTGTTGTTGTTGTTCCTGTCTAATTTAGTGAGTTTGTACGCATTTCCAAGTGTTACATTCTTGTTCTGTGTATTGTATGATCAGATAACCTTCACTCCATGTATTTTGTTTTTATATAAAATTTAATAAAACTTAAATTTCAAAAAAAAATATTGTTACCAAATGCAGAATACTTGAACATTTCGCCATCCCGACATCTAGGGAATTCTCCATTAGAGGCTTCATAACCTGCTCTACCTGAGACTTGGTATATGTAGCCTACTGTAAATGCAGAGCCTTTTATGTAGGTGAAACAAAACAAGCATTTAAGGCTCGCTTTGGGGAACACAATAGGGCAATAGAAAATGGAGATATAAAAAAACTCTTTGGTTGCACATGTCCTTAAAATGAATAATAGTCAGGAACATTCTTTTGAATTTCAAGGACTAGAAAAAACAGTGTTGTCGCAATGGGGGGGTGGTTATAATAATCTCTTACTAAAATGTGAGCAGTACTGGATCTATTCCTTCAAGGGTATGGAGGGAAAAATTCTTAATGGCCATTTGGAAATACAACCTTTCGTCAATAATAATAGGAAATTAACTGTTATGTGGGTTTTCCAATTTTTAACTGTTTTTTTTTTACTTGGTACATATTTAAATTAATTTGTGTTATTGTTTTTTTTGCAGGTTACACCTATCATATGTCATTGGATATACAGGGAGTTTTAAAAATGTATGTGGTTCTTTACTTTGGTATAAAGTGCCCATGTACTTGTTATAGGTTGCATCAAGTAATATTAGGAGGGCTATTGATGCTCCCTTATACATAAAAAATATTTTAAAAAATGATGACCATAAAATGGAATTTATTCATGAAGTGGTGGTATTCGAACCATACTTCAGTTATTTGCACTTTGTATATATCTAAGTTACGTAATTGCACTGTCACTTTAATTGTTAATGGGATTTAAGCTCATAGTTGTTATCTGTGCACACACCTTCGAGAAAACTCAGTCGAGTGAAACATGTCAGGTGTGCACAGACATTAAAATACTTGGAAGGTGAAAGAACTGTTGGGAGCTGCAATTATTATCTGTGGATTTATTGTTTGTCTTTTTATTCGGATGGATGTCCACATTAAAGGCTTTTTTGATACTACTAACAAAGGTGGTGAGTGAGCCTTCCTCAATATGGATTTAAGACGTCTGTGGATTTGCAGCAGTGGGAAAGCAACACAAACTGTGTCCTTTAGGTTGGTGCCTTTCCTCTCAAAGTTGGTTTTTGAACTGTTGTAAATTATTCTTTGACCAGGCACAACCGTTCCTGGGTGCGGTGTAATTTTTATGTGTGATTAAGCTACACAAACTTGGAATTGACTCAACTGCCCTCTCATGGTTTTCCAACTACCTGTTTAATTGGCAACAGTGCATCAAATGGTCTGGCATTACCTCACCCCTGGCATTTCAGACAGTGTCCCACAGTGATCAATCCTAGACCCTCTGCTATTTTCCATATTCATTAACAACTGCGGTAATGCATCAATACAGCTATATGCAGACAATGCCATTCTATATAGGTCCAAAATAAGTATCTCTTCTTTTAAATTGGGACTTGAGAAAGACTTCTGGATACCTGAAGACTGGTTCAGGCGTAACCTACTCATACTGGATACTAAGAAGACTAAAAGCATGTTGTTCAGACACACCTACTGTGATTTGTCCGATGAAATACCCTTTGCAATCACCACCTCTTCAGGCATGTCCCTCAAAGGAGTGGACTCCTTTAAATATTTAGGAGTTATCCTGGATGTAAACTTATCCTTTGAAGCCCATGCCCACCAAATCATTGAGACAACGCACCAAAGACTGGACCTACAATACCAAATCACACCTCACCTGACCCCTTATTCCAAGAGAACCCTTGCAGTAGCACTGTTACTCCCTGGTCTCTTTTATGGTGCCCCGCTCCTTCTTTCAGCTAAGTCCACAATTCTGTCCATGTTAACGCAAGCCTACCACAGAATAGCTCACTTTACAGCTAAGACACCTGCTCAAGTACACCACTGTGACATCCTCAAGACCCTTGGATGTCCATCCTTCCAGGCAAAACTGGACTTCCCCGTACTCTACACTACATTCAAACTTATAAATCTCCCCTCACCAGCATTCCTCTCTAACTTGTTCACCTTGAAGCCCATTTCAGGATCCCTACGCTCCTCTCATCTCCCTCTACTAAATCTCCCCAGGACATGGTTAGCCATTGGGAAAAGGTCATTCTCCTTCCTTGCACCCCAAAAGTGGAACAACCTACCACACAATCTACTCTCCTGTACATCCTTGTCACACTTCAAAAAATGCTTTAAAGAACTATTCTTTCCTCCACCTATTTGCTCATGCTACTAAGACCTCCATCTTATTTCTCTCCCTTCAACACTCTACTCTCCTTTGCCATATTATGCTCCCCTTCTGCTACTCTTCCCTCAATTACTGCTGTCTAATTCCAGCCTACTCCTACTGTTTACACTGTCACATTAATCCATTTACTCACACTTCACTGCTACCTTAGTCATAAGTAGACTTGAACTATAACATGAGTGGTTCACTGCATAACCACCTCTAACAACCCGTGTGCATATTTATTCCAACTGACATCAAAACTTTAGACTGTTATTAAACACCACAGCACTTCTAGACAGCTTGTTAGAACACACCTCACTATTTTGCTCCCTGAATTGTAAATTGTAATTATTGATATCAATCATACTTTGAGTGCTCTTTGTAACATATAATGTGTTATTGCTGTATTGCTCATTGTTACCCTTTTTTTATCATCTTTTCTATATGCTGGAAATGTATTTCCTTGGGTCATCCCTGAAAAAGGGATTGTTATTCTCAGTGAGTCTACCCGGTCATCAAAATTCAAATAAATAAATATAATGCATATGTATATGTATATGTAGACAAGAGTGAGTACTAGCCCTGTATCACTTTCTTTTATTAATTTAACCACTTTTGTGCTTATTTACATTAAATGTTTTGTGCTTGGGTGCTTCTTCAAACTAGCAGCCTGCTTAACATGGTGCCTGGATTACTTTATGTGTATTGGGAGTCCATCCCTATTTACACTGTGTGCTCCCTTTATTTAATTAATGTCTTAATAGTTGGTAGTCTCTATATCAATAACCAGACACTTGCCACCTGCCAACTAGTTTATTTGTTTAAAATATCTGGTCTACTGCTATTGGGAGAGTGCTCTTACTCTGTGTCTTTCCATGTTTTGAACCACTCCTGCAGGTATTATCCTGCTCTGCAACTGAGGTGGGGGGGAGTGATTTCGAGGATACATCAGAATGTGCACCTTCAGTGTCCATTCCTCCCCATTCAGTTTTATGGGATAGGACCTCAAACTGATTACTCACAGGAGGGGGGTGCCATTGAAGAGCATAGCCTAATGCTCCTGCATGTTCCAGGGGTAACCCATGGATTCTGAGGAGGGGGGGTGGCATAGTCCAAGAATCTGAGACACATACCGAGGGGAGTCAATCAGGGGATCAGGTTCCTGATTAAGGGGAAGAGGATACCAAAGGAATAGTGGGTGTTGTATCACTGCCTATATCCAGGCCAGAGGGAGGGGGTGCCTCCGCTGACCTGTCTTCATCACCCTCAAGGGAGGGGTCCAGAGGAGCATCTGAACTTGTGCTAGGAGGCTCTGTATCCTTATAAGTACCAGGCTGAGAGCCAGGTGGATGGGAATCAGACTGCTCCTCAGCCTTTTTCTGCATCTTCTGGATAAGTGCATCATGGTTCACGCCATCCGGCCTGTTACGAGAAGCCCAAGGGCAAGTGTGGAACACATGACCCCTACCATCACAAAGATTGCATCTAGCCTCATTTCAACAGGTAGTGCTCCCCACATAAGATACATTTCAGTTTGTCACAAGAACTTGCCAAGTGAGTCTTATCCCCACATTTATGACAAGCCTTCAGTTGCCCCGAATAGAACAACACACCCCTGTCTCTTCCAATGAAGAAACTATTTGAGAGGTGAATAATCCCATTTTCAGTTTGGCATAGTTTAATCTGAAAGTGCCACCCCCAGTCCAAAAGGACTCAGAATCTATGATCGGGTCAGGGGCACTGAGAACATTGCACCAATTCTGAAGCCAAGGGTGTATATCCCCCACATAGACATTTTCAGTATGGAACACAATAGTGATTCTTTTCACCACTGGTTTAGTCAATGGGATGGCCAGAAAAGGTGTCCAAAGGGGAGAGAATGTTTTTTGATTGTATGTAATCCAAACTTTTTCCAAGCCCTGGGCGGTATGAAAACTAACATCAGAGTTTGCCTCACCTGATATATGTATCAACGTGTGAACTTCAGCAGGGATGACATGTAGAGATTTTTTAAGTAGGATCTTCCTCATATATGCCCATGTCTCTCTCTAGGCTTCTGCTGCCATCCAGGACCATCCAGAGGCCTGCCTCCCTCTGAATCCTTATCGGATTCTGTCACCACCTGTTCCCCAGGACCAGTCATGCCACTTGAAGTCCCTTCTTGTGGCACAGTCTCATTAATAGAAGAATCGAGGCCCTGTTGCCTTTGGGGGGGGCCTCACTCTCTTCTTAACCCTAACATCAGGAGCAACAATTACTGACCGAGACCAAGTACTCATTGAGAGATTTATCTCATTGTGAATTAGGTTGCCTGTCATCAACAACAGGCTGTCCCATGGTCTGTATACATCCCAGCACTTTGATAGGAGCTAATGCTGGACTATTACCCAACTGGGGGAGGGATCAATGCAACCTTCATGAACACAGGTGGGGAAAAATCAAAGTCTGAGTGAGAGACCCACTTACCAGTCTCGTCCTGCTTCCAACCAGCTTGCTGCAGGGTGCGGTCTGGTGATCAGCAATCCTCAGTTTCTGCTGGTGAGGAAACCAAAAATGCTGCTTTCAGATGTCCCAGGCTGATTGTAGTTGCTCCCCACTCGCAGTCATCCTTTCGCCGACAGCCACATATAAATCCTTTTTCTTTAGTCTAGTTCGTATTTTATTCTGCCGTGCATCTTTCAGTTCCATCTTGATCTGTCTCTGTGATTGCTCTCCTGACTGTTTAACCTGCAAAGTTTCCATTACTTCATCGCTAGCCAAAAGGAACACCTCAGGGGAAGGCTCCATGTCAGAATCCTCCACCTGCTCAATTGCTGGTGCACATAATACCTCACGAGGTAAGCCTTCACTGTTTTTTGAAGCCAAAATTGATATTGGTACCATAGCTGGGTCACTTTGAAATCTGGACCCAGTGTTCTCCTGCCTATCCCCAGCTGGGAGGGAGAACAGCTCCACAGTCTGCACCACCTTCTCCTCTGCTGCAACTCCAGGGTCAGCCATCTTGGAATGGGCCAACAACACCCCCTTCCAACAGTAGAGGAATTTTTTATTATAAACTTCAAAATAAATATCCAAAACATGTTAATACGCACATGAGAAAACAAACAAATCTTAAAGAGAACTAAGTATTACATCATATGTTCACAGTTGAAATCTAAATCATAAAATTATTAAATCCTGTATCAGAAAGAAAACTTTAAAAAAATAAGTGTAAATGTATGCAACCCTATCTCATCTAATAGTATACCAAAATCAAAAATTAATAAGTACAAAATGACTAAATAACTTATAGATCATCCTACATGACCCCCCCCCACCACACACACAAAAACTACTAAAGAGTAGGGGAAATTCTGTATTACACCATCAGACTCACCTATTGCAAATAATATTGATGCACACAAAAAATAAAACCAACTGTAGAAAAAAACATTCATATACATAATTAATACATAAGGCAATTACACACACAAGGCAGATTCAACAGTGTTTTTCCCGGTCATTAGAGTCTAGGGAAAAAAAGGCTGCCTCAACCCACCTTACAGCAGTAATGTGAAATTCTAATGTTTCCACTAGAGAGAGGAACTATAAATTAAAGCCCAGTGCCCATTTAAATTTAAGAAATATCTGGGCCAGTGAGTTCATACACACTTAATTCAACATATACTGGTCAACCTCCAGCTGCTGGAGGAGAAATTAATTCATATAGCTTCCATACAGTGTGTGTGACAATATGTATTTCGCATGATGAGATTTTGAAGGACAGAAAACTAATTACCCTGGACCTAACCAGGTCATATTCCTCCACCATAACTGATACAAATCTGGGGGTGCAGAATTTTTTCCTTTTTTCCTAAATTTTCCCACTTTTAATAGAACAGCATAGACAACTTGTTCCACAGTTTTGGTCTGTTGTCTCAGAGTTAGGGCACATCTAGCTTGCCAAAGCTGAAATTTTATACATAGAAGTAATAGTGTAGTATGAATTCATCATACTTCCACCAAGATGATGGAAAGATAGCCAAATACAAAACCTCAGGTATCAAATTACAAAAGGGGGCATTTACCCAAATTTGCCATAAGCATTGCCAAAAAGAAAGCACGAAAGGACATTTCAAACATAGGTGTTGCATAGTTTCTAACACTTCCTGGCAACTATCTAACCTCAGACAGCATCGCTGAGCACTAATCTTGTGCTTCATATTATTCTTTACTGCCAATTTCTGATGCGTACATATCCACATAAAGTCCCACATATAAACGGGAATTCTTTTAGAGACTAGCATCTGTGAAATTACCTCTTCTTGTTTCCATGACTTCTCTGTGAACCATGGGTAATCCCTGTAGTGAGTCTCCAATATTTTACTATATAATTCTTTCTTTGTCTTCATACTTACTTCTGTTTTTGCCAAATCCCAAAGCTTTAGTTTACTAATAACCTCCCCTAAATAAGTGGGTAAACTGGACTCTTTAACTTGTTTAAGGATCAGCATTGTTGCATGCCACTCCGTTAATATGGGTCCTATATTATCCAACAACCAGGGACTCCATACCTTTTCCACCTGATTAAGTAAAGGTGAAAAATTATGATGTATAAAGGAGCAAAGAAAAAACACTAACGGGTTCACCATAGCTAACCCTCCTTTCTCTATTTGTAAAAAAGTAATACTCCTTTTCAAGGGGTTCAAATGACTTCTCCATAGACCCTGAAAAAAACTGCTAAACAGTATTGTTTCCAGAGACTGGTGAGGGGGTACACCAAACATAAAAAAAGAAAAATCAGCAGCAAAAATGTCCTTATCATAAAGACTCTCTTCTTCTTTTACATTTTCCACCTATTCCAAGCTGTTATTTTATCCTTTGCCAGTTGGATCTTCTGTTCCCAGTTATATAATTGTGGGTTGCTTCCCCCAAAATAAATCCCCCAAAGTCTATGCTCACCAACAATAAGTGGAATCTTAATGTTTTTTGACAGAGCAGGGTCTGCTTGCCCAATATTCAAACAGACACATTTCTCTTTGTTAATGCTTGCACCTGAAATCTGAGAAAACCCAGCCACTGTCCCCATTGCAGTGACCCTAGATTACCTATCAGCCACTATCAAGGCCAAATCATCCACATGTGCTATGGAGCATACTGGAGCATCAACGCTTCCTACTGATAGCCCTAAGATGGCGCTATTTTGATTGAATCTGTGTAGCAGAGGGTCCAATGTTAGTATGCATAAAAGGGGGATGGGGGGGTAACCCTGTCTGACCCTGTCTTTCAACCTACCCAGCCATTCACACTAGGTATAACATATATCCCTTTTTAACACATTTTTATCAAAGAAATAAACTGTAACGGCAACCCATATTTCTGTAGCATGATCCATAGATGATCATATTCAACCTGGTTGAAAGCATTTGATCAAGGCTGATCACATGTCTCATTAATTCACCTGAGTCACCCTTTTGGAAGATCTCCCTAAGAAGTATTAAGGCATCATGTATTTTACATGAAGATACCCCACTGAATTGAGTCGGATGCACTATTTCATGCAAAATACCAGAAACCCTGTTACAAAGTATCTTCATTAAAATTTTGCAATCAGAATTTAAAATGGAAAGCAGCCTCCAATTTCTTAAGTTTCCTTTTGCCCTGATTTACATAATAACAGTAGGACTCCAGCATACATACTGCTTGTAAGTTCCTCCTTCTCTAATGCTTAGTTATACAGACTCACCAGCTCGTCTCCTAATATTGCATACATATTTTTATAAAGATCATTGGAAATACCATCTGCACCAGATGATGTCCCACATTTTAATGATCAAATTATGAAATGTACTTGTGCCTGTGTAATGGGAGCTATCATAATTTTTTGTAAATCTGGAGTAACTGTAGGGAGTTTACAACTATCCAACCAGTGTTCCATTTTACTAGTTGATAGTTTCTTACTGGTAAACATGGTCCCAAAATATCTGTCAATCTCCAGCCAGTATTGCAGATTTGCCTTCAGCAATTATCTGTTCCTCATTATGCAAATAGTTTATTACTTTATTATCCAAATTCAATTTGTATTTCTCAAATGGGACCATGTTCTGTTTTCTCCGTCATACAATATTGTTGTTGTTTTTTCTAAACTCTTCATTTTTTCTTGTTGCATTGAAATTGATTCTTCTCTTGTGTCCTTTATCCTAGTTCCAAGACCCTGAATCCCTTCTGCTTGCAAAGCTATCAGTTCCTGCAGGTGTGCCCATTGAAATTTGTATCTATTCAAAGTCTGTCTCCCATTTAACTTCCCCATTAACTGAAAATAAGAGATAATGTCTGATTTTCAGGGACACTGGTTTACCGGGATTGAAAAAGGGCAAATTCCATTTTGCATATTATAAAAACGATACTGTTCGTTGTTAAATCTGTTTTACTCGGTTTTGGTTTTGTGTACTGCATTTAACAATTTTTAACTCTGCTAACATGCATTTTAGCAGTTTTGACCTCCACTATTGCACATCCTTCCATCCTTGTACCAATTTAAAGTTATTTTAGGTACAAGATGTGATGGCAGCAACAGTACTACAGCCCCCACCCCTGAGGTGTGATGGAAGCAGTACTACGGCTCCCATCCTTCAGGTGCGATGGCAGAACCAACAGCACTACAGACCCATCCCTCTGGTGTGATGGCAGCAGCAACAGCACTGTGTCCCCCCCTCCCTCAGGTGTGATGGAAGCAGCAGCACTGTGGCCCCTATCCAGTAGGTGTGATGGCAGCAGTACTACATTTCCCATCCCTCAGGTGTGATGGCAGTATCAGCACTATGGCCCCATCCCTCAGGTGGGATGGCAGCAGTACAACATTCCCCATCCACCAGTGGTTATGGCAGAAGCACTAGAGCCACTGTCTCTCAGGTGTGATGACAGTAGCAACAATGCAGTCCACATCCCTCAGGGGTGATGGCAGTAGTGACAGCACTATGATCCCCTTTCTACAACACCCACACCCCACATGCACAAGTTATAAATTACTTAGTATCTTTGCTTGTTAGAACTCAGATGTGAATTAATCTGAACCACCACTACTAAGGTGGACCACCTTTGTTTTTTCCTATCATTTAACTGCCTGAACTGGATTTCTGCCTGTGACACCATTGACCAGGGTTTGAGAACAGATTTGGGTGTTGGAGGACCGGCGGGGGGGGTGAAGGCTTGAGTGTCCAGCGACCACTGGTCTTCTCCTGGGAGGGAGGGTGTATTCACAGCTCAGCATTTGCTGGCCCCAGGTGGAGGCTGGAGGCACAGCAACATATTGGCCCTCACTGTGGGAGGGAGCGTGATGGATGTCAGCTTATGCCTTGACATCATGTGGCCTGTCATGCTCCCACAAAAGTGGGAAAACACCAACTGGCTACCCGGAGGACAGCTCCTGGTCCCTGCATAAGCATGAAGCCCCAAACACATGTATCTGTTCTGACCCCTGTCATGCCTGGGATATATACAGGAAGCTCTTTAGGGTGATTGTCCTCCCCTGTTAGCCTTCCACAGGGGTAGGGGCCCACCCAATGAAGGGTTACTTTGGGTTGCCTGGTAGCATGGCTATAAGGGTCAGTGGATGATGGTTGGGACTTAGCAGCAGATGGAGGGGGGCTTAGCAGACCTGAAGGCATGGATGGCCAGGGGGTAGGAGGAGCAAAAAAAAAACTGCCTGAATTTGCTTCTTTGAAATAAAGAGTCTTCATCTGAAAAAATTCACAAGTGATTAATGGAGGACCTTCTAATGGAAAATCATGCATCTCACAAACACATGGATGACTTTTTTCCCCTTGGTCTCCATGAAAAGGGTATCTCTCAGTTTTCATGTCTGAGCTAAGATGTGAATTGAGCACCATTCTGCCCACCAGCATCATACTTCCCCTGGGGTCTTACCTTCTGTGTGTCACTGAATATGCTTTCAAATCCACTGGCCAAGCATAAGTACAATTAAACACTTAACATTTGCTTTTTATTAAAGCAGTCTGTCAGAAAAACCTTTTTGTTGTCACAGAGACTGAAACAGCAGGTGGGAGAGACGGTGCAAATGATTCCATTCACCTAAATGGGGTGCTAACTGTGAAGTCTTTTTTGTAAGTAGTAAGGCAGTTTCTGCATTGTGAACATACTTTTCATTCAGACTAGTTTTCATTCAAACAACTGAGGATTTTGGATGGCCCTGCTGATTATAAACTTGAATAAACTAGTTGGCAACAATGATCCTGCGCTTATCGATCTACAACCTAGATGTTCACATGCAAAGAATACAATAAAAACCTGGCTAAAGTCTAAAAACAAGCTTATAAAACACATAAAATGTATTTGAACATTTATATTTACCTATACAAAATCATTGCAGCTGAGTAAAACTCAGGTAAATTACATGGTACCCTGGCTACTGTATGATGTAGTAAACATATATTGGTATTTTTTTTATATTTTTTGTAAAGCAGGTAAGTCCACTAGGCAGAACTGCCTGTTTTCATAGGTGACTCAGGATCACTGAGTAGGTTAAGTGATTTGCTTGGAGTCACACAGTATGCAAGTGGAGGTTGTGGGAATCAAACAAAAGTCTTCTAGATGGACTTAGTTCAATCACTGTTTGTTACTCTAACCACTAGGCTATACTGCCGGCCATAACACTCATATATAATGTTAAATATATAATTTCAGTAATAGTGCACAGTACCTACAGTGCAAATTATGAACATTAAGCACTTTACATTTTACTAAAACTGAATTATTTGCCTCTCCATCTGCTTATGTTTTCTTACACCAAAGTGAGTGTATAGTTGACAGAGCACCGTAAATAGCCTGTGGCAGCACTACTGCTTGCAATGCCAGGGACTCAGGGTTGAAAGTGAATTCAGGTTGCTAGAGGTCTGGCCAGGGGAGTAGGATTGAGCACCTGGGGGCCACTCTTCTCCTCTGGGAACAGTGGCCTGCAGGTCCTGCTGCTTTACTGCCACCTGGGTGACCACGGATGGTGGTGCAATGGGGCTACAGAGCAATCGGGAAGAGAGGAAGCAAGCCAGGATCTGGAGCAGCGGCATGTCTCTATGTGCCCTACCTCCTTGGATCCCCTTGAGTGCCGTTGCCCTCAGGGACAGAGACCAGAAAACCAGTAACAATCACCCCACATCAGCTGCTGGGAGAAGGGACCCAGCTGCCCCAGACTTCATAACCAGGAGAGACCCACTGGGCTGCCCGACACACATTAAAGGACTGTGGAGGGGTGACCTGGGGTCCTCTCCCTTCCCACCTGGTGGGTACAACCCAGGCAGGATGGCGGCAGGCTCACAGGAGCTCCTGAGCATTACCTGGGTTGAAGCTAGAGGATACTCAGCCTAGGTATCTCTGAAAAGTGGAGACTGATAATGTGAGAAGAGGGCATAGAAAGAAAAAATAAAAAAATGTAAAAAGATGCTGAAATCTTGGGGATTCTGTGCAGGGAGATGCAATTTCCATGAGGCACCGGTACAAGAATTCAAAATACGCAAACCAAGCAGGATTCCATGATTGCTACCGGTGTTACCGTTAAAAATGGAAAACCAGGATCCCTGCTGATTTTGAATCTTCCCACCACTGATTTAAATCATCATACATAAAAAAAAAAACACTGATTTATGGGCTTCCAAAGTATATCTAAACCCTTGAGCTATTAACTTAGTCTCCAAAAGGTCCAAATTAAATTTCCAATGCCCCCTTCCCCATCTAAGTTCCGGAATATCAACTATATGCATAAGTAATAACCCGTGGTCAGATGTGATAACCTGAAGGACTTTAGCTTGCTGCATTTGTAATTTCTTAGACGTAAAAAAGTAGTCAATATTAATTGTTCTGCAATTATATGTTTTGGGGGCCTCTGTGAACTGGCTTCCAAAGATATCTATTAGCTACATTTCCAAAATCGAAGCTTTTAAACTTTTCTCATCACAAAAAATTTTCTTTGTTTACAATCCTCTGTCTCCTAGGGAAATGCTGTAATTAAAGTCTCCCCTATAATGGTGTGTTTAGAAGAAAAAGGGTGTGGTTTTAATATTTTAAATAGCATCACTCTGTCACATCTCAGCTGGGGGCATATACATTAATAATTCAAAGTTCTAAACCCTTAAGGGTAACATCTAACAGAAAGGCTCTTACAGGCCAAATTTCAACCATATTTGTAACTCTAGTTTTAACCCCCAAACAAATTCCTAAACCAGAACAAGTATCTAACTCTTGTGACCACCAACTCTCATCCCAGATACATCCTGCCTTCACCGTTGCAATCTCTCCTACTCTGTGGAGTCTGATGTCCTGTAATAAAACCACACCAGCTAGTAGGTTTTGGAAAATTGCAAAGGTACTTTGACGTTTCCTATCTGATTGTAAACTGTTCACATTCAGGGATGCCAAAGAAATTCTATAATGGGAAGTACTCATTAGACGTTACAACAAAAGGCGTTGTGTTACTTTATTTTACTGGAGGCTCTTGTCACCCTCCCTACTTTTTTCTCTCTCAGCCAGGAATCCTCTATGTTGTCTGCATCAGACAGGGTTTCTGGGTGTGAGGACCTAATCAATGTAGAGTCTGATTCTATCTCAAGTTCTGAGTCAGCCCAGAGGAGGGGAGTGTACCTATTTGAATCCAAGGCCTCATCCTCCTGTACTAGTTTTGGGTTAGGTTTATTTTTTGATAACCCCTTTTTCCCCTTTGGATTGTACCGAAGTGAACACTGGCTCCACTGACTTCTCCACAAGGGGAGAGGCATGGCAGTTTTTTGCATAATAGGCTCAGTAGCATTCTCTTTAGCTATCTCTGCCTCACTTGTGGGAACATGACTCTCATCTCTTCTCTGCCTTCCTACATTTTGATTAGTCTGTTTCTCAGCTGTTTTGATATAAAAATCCGGTATACCAAAATCTGCATTATCATTATTCCTAGCAGCCCATGGACAAGAGGTAAAATTATATCCCATTTCATCACAAGAATTGCAACATGGCTCAGTAAAACAGTGAGCACTTGTATGGCCTATTTCACCACAATGAATACATTTGAGAACATCAGAATTCGTGCTTATATGTCTTTTGGAACCACAGGAAAAACAGGTCCTTGGCTGTCCTGGGTAAAAGAGAAAGCCCTTGTCCTGGCCAATAAAGAAACAATTCAGTAGATGTATAATATCCATGTCCTCTTGCTGCAATTTGACTTTGATTTTCAAAGCCCCATTCCAAAATCCTTCGTCGTCCAGAATGGGGGCTGGATTTCCTTGGATGGTACACAGTTTCTCCAACCAGTACATAATGTCAATAATGTTTACTCCCTCATTCCTAAATAGAATGGTTGTCATACCGAAGGGTTGTTTTGATAAAGGAATCACTATAAAGTCTACCAAAAGTGGATTTTTTTTAAGTTTAAATACTTAATCCAAAATCTCTCCAGGGCATCTAGCAATCTAAAACTCACATCAAATGTGAATTCCCCTTGGGCATGGATCAAAGCGCAAACTTCAGTTGGTGTAAACTCCATGGACTGTTTAAACAGAATTTTCCCAATGTACTGTCTATCTGGCATATCCTCTTTTCTGCCCAGGAAATGCAGTTGGACCACGTTTCTTCATTTTGCCAGCTCTACAGGTTTATGAAATAGGCTGGCGAAAGAGGGATTAGTTTTGGGACCAGTTTCTTCTAACTGCAAATGCTCTGTTTCCTCAAAGTTATTAGACTTGGGTTTGTGGGCCTCTATATCAGAGAGTTCGCTAACAATTGGGTGTTGTCCACCAGGCTTATCTTGTACCCCTTTCTGCGCAGTTGCTAAGTTCTCAGTGTTATAGTCCGAGTACCACTCACCATTTTCTTCCTGTCTCCACCCTGCATTGTGTAGAGCCACCTCCGGGGACCAGTCTGCTTGGGTTCCTAAGTTTGGCCTGGTATGTATGGTGGCCATTTCTACATCATCTGGGTCTTCAGGAAGGTTATCCATGGCATGCAACTTTGAAGTTCCCATAGAATCTAGGTTAGTTGGAGAATTTAAAGACCGCTTTCTTTTCTGGTCCTCTTCCATATTTGCTTTAGCAGTTGCAATTTGTTCCCCAATCTTTTTCAATTGCTCCTCAAGGCATTTCTGTTTCTGTTCCAAAGATAGTTCTTCAATAGGAACTCTGTCAGCAACAAGTTTTGTAGAAATCTTTTCTTCCACCATATGCACTTATACTTCTGCACCTAAGACAATTTGCTGGCCATCCCTCAGATGCATTTCAGCTGTCTCAATACTTTCAGCAGAATTTTGTACACCATCTCTCTCCTTCTCCTTCTCCAAACTACTGGTGTCCTTCTCCATCTTGGGACACAGGAAGTTGTGGCACCCCCTACCAAAGAGTAGGGGAATTTTTATTGAGAAGGAGGACTCCATGACAAAACAAACAGCAAAGAATCAACCTTCAACATAGAACAGAAAGAACATAGCAAATATACAAAAAAATCAATACACATTTGCAAGAATACATGTCATACATATCATACATCATCCACCCAATGTTCACAATTTACCCACAGGTGTTTCACCCAAGCAACTCCATATCTTTTATAATCCCCACACCTTATGATCTGCAGTGTCTGTTGTACATTACTGAACAGCTCTGCGAACATTATTGTCCTTTGTTGTGTTACTCACATACATCTGGATTGCCAAACTTAGATCTAAGAACCGAAAAAATAATAAACAAAGTATCAACATGGAATTTTCCCCATTTTCCCCAATGTACACCATACATCAATGTACAGTAAGTTAAAGATTCAAATAAAGGCTCATGCCACCTTGTTTCCAAATATACCCAAAATTGTCGTACATAATGATATTCCAAAAAGAGGTGAGTCTGAGATTCCAAAACCGCTATACAGTGTTCCTGAGTACAGTACCTGTCACATATCTGTTTATGTTTATTGTTATTTTCAACAGGTAATCTCCCATAACAACTCAACCAGACACTGTCCCATATAAATGCAGGCATCCTTTTATTAGAAAAAAACTTGATGACTACCCCTACGTAATTTGCAAGACATTCCAGGAAAACTATCACATCCTTAAATTCCGAGGACATAATATGCTTATATGACTGTTTCCTATCCAAAAATTCTAGGAGAGATATCGCTAACCCCAGTTTCATCAAGTTTTTAAATGTTTCCAGTCCATATTTTGGAAAACTGAGAAGTTTTGTTAACGGTTCCAATTTGTCAGCTCTCCAATAGGGTAACCCTTGTACCAGCCAGGCTTGTACAAAAGGGTGCCATAACTTATCTCTAGGCTGAAAGATGGGACTCAAATTGTATGACAGAAAAATACTTACATAAAAAGCAATTGGATGGACCATATCACTACCACCATCCATATGCTCCTATATGTGTATCCTCTCTTTATGGGGTTCAATCTACTCCCCCAAAGGGCTTGAAAAAAATACTTAATAAAGCAGTATATAAAGAAACTGGGGACAGAAACACATAACTCACATACAAAAAAATGGGAACCAATAAGGACTTTATCAAAAGTACTCTTTTCCTTTTCGCTATCTGTCTCCCCTTCCATCCAGCTACTAAGCAACGTGCTCTATCCAGTCCCTTATTCCAGTTATCATGAGCCATACCCTCAGAACCAAACTCAACCCCTACAATGGTCAATGGCTCTCTACTTATTTGAATACCAGCAATACTTCCCTGCTCAGGCAAAGGAGTAGCCCCTAATGGTACTCCATTACTTTTAGTAAAATTAATCTTGGATCCTGAGCATTTTGAAAATAAAGTCAAAATGTCCTTCACATATGTCCCTTCAGCTTCTTGGGATAAACAAAGTACCAAATCATCTGCATAAACCATTATTTTGACCGGTGGAGTATCAGTACATATACGTAGTCCCTTAATCTGTTTATGGCTAGTTATTAGTCTAAAGAAAATGTCTATAGAAAACACATCCACGAGAGGGTTAAGGGGACAACCTTGCCTCACCCCTTTTTCCACTAAAATGGGATTACCAATCCAGCCATTGATGTTAGGAAGTATCGTTGTCTGCTGGTACATTGTATAAAGCCATCCCACAAATTCAGGAGGTATACCATAAGCCTTTAGGGCAGAAAATAAAAAGTCATGTGCCACCTGATCCAATGCCTTCTCCTGATCTAGGCCTAGTATAAATCCTTCTATTGTCCCTTCTCATGCAATGTGAAATAGTTCCTGTAATACTATCAAATTATCATATTTTGCTCTACCCTGGATAGCACACGTCTGTTCTGGACTAATAAGCTTATCTGTCACTTTAGATAATTGGTTAAACAAAATCTTACTTCAAATTTTCAAATACTTATTTAACAAACTAAGCGTTCTTCAATTCTTCAGGTCCTCTCTAGGCCCCTTTTTATGCAGCAGGATTACAACAGCCTGATACATAGAACCAGTCAAAGAAGAATTATGTAGCATTTCATTAATAACCCTTGCAAAAACAGGAACTATTTCCTCCTGAAAAGTCTGATAAAAGGCAGCCCCTAATCCATCAGTTGCTGGGGCTGAATCTGGATTTAAAGAGAAAACAGTAAATCTTACTTCATCCACTGAAATTTCCTCCAGTAAGATCTGTTTATCCAAATCAGTCACTTCAGGTAAATGTAATTGTTCTAAATAATTTTTTTTTTACCAGGTATAGCACACTAAGCTGGAAGCTTTTTTTACAGGAGCGACCTGGGAGCACAAGGAGGTTAAGTGACTTGCTCAGGGTCACACAGTATGCAAGTGGAAGCTGTGGGATTCAAACCCAGGTCTGGTCTGCTGGATATCACAAGATTTGCAGCTCAGAGCCTTAGACCACTGCGCTATACTGCCTCCTGCTCTATAGCCGAGTTATCGATCCCTGAGTCTTTCTTAAAGAGAGACCCCAAATACAGTTCTACCACATGCAACAATTCCTGTGGGGAAGAAACCACCTCCCCGGTCACCAATGTCAACTGAGTAATTAATTTATTACCTACCCTATCACTACATTCTTTAAAAGAGTCCAAAACACCTTTATGCAATCTCAGTCCAAATCTCTGTTCTTGTTCTAAAGATTTAGCTCTGTCATATTGCAAGTCAAACATTCGTTTCTTAACATTCTTGATCTGAGTACTATAATCCTTTCTCTCAGTTTCTGCCAAGGATATCAGTTTCTGTAACTGGCCTCTCAGACTCAAATAATCTAGATAATTTATATTCGCTATGGACCTAGACCATTGTTGGAAAAAAGCCTTCCAATCAGTTTTGGTATCTTCCCACCATAAGGCAATATCATCATACATTTCAGTTACAGAAAGCCTCTCTACCCACTCACTTCTCCATGCTTTTTTAACTCCTTCATCTTCCATAACCTTGTTGTTAAGCCTCCACTGACTTTTTTCCTACACCTAGGTGCAGCACCCCAAACGATGTTTACTGTCACTGACCTATGATATGTAAACTCCCAGGCCCTCACAGTGACAGATTGTACCTGTAAAACAGCAGAAATCAGCACAATATTTATTGTAGTGGAGATTGAGGACTTAAAAAAGGTATTACCTCCAGATAAATGCTTAAGTCTCACTGTTTAACAAAGTTTTGTGGTGTGCAACCCTCTATCAGAGGTACCTAGAGCACAACTGAAGTCCCCTGCCCTAACAACCAACCTAGAGGTATGAAGAAATGGTTCAATATCCTTAAATAATGCAACTCTTTGTGCATTAGTCTGTGGGGCATATATTGTAATCAATCTAAATCTTTCCCCTTTAAAATTAGTGTCAAGTAAGAGGGCCCTGCCAGGAGAAATATCTACCAACCGAGAAACTTTTAACTCAGAATTTGCAAATAAAATCCCTACCCCATCACACTTTGTTTCACCTATGGATCAGAAGGTGGCACCCTTAGTCTAAATGTTATTGGCAGCTTTAACATCAAAATTTGTTTTAAGTCTAGAATCTTGAAAGACAAAAAATATCACATCCCTGTTGTTTCAGAAGGTTCAATGTCATTACCATTTTTTTTATGGCTCTTTATACTATTGACATTAACCGCGGAAATAGTTAAAGAAGCCATATGTAGAATGAGGGGGAAGAAGCACCTTTAACCCAGCACTCATGAAACCTTAGCTACCCGTCTACACGGAGATCTATGTAGGGTAGACTATCCCCCGTTATATCCCCTTCCTCCCCGTCTGAAGTAATATCAGTAGTGGTGGAAGTCCTTGAAGAGTTATCTGACTCTTCTCCCTCAGACTCATCCCTTGGTGTCAAAACTGCTAATTATTCCCACCCTTCCAACCATCAGGGTTTTTCGTTCCACCTTTAGACAGAGGGGAATTCTTAGAGGAAATTGCCTTCCCCGACCTATTCCATTTCTTAGCAAGAACCTTTTTAAACTGTTATTGAGAATCGGGGGGGGGGGGGATCTGATAAACCTGAGTTTTCTGGAGCTGAAATGAGAGAAGTAGGTGCTTCATGAGAACCCAAAGGGACTTCTGAAATCTGAGTGTCACTAATTTGGACCTGGCCACCAGTCCCATGTTGTTCTACACTCTCTTGTTTCTCCTCCTCATCCTCCTACTCCTCCGGGGGGGGGGGACCTGAGTCTTAGGAAGCCTGTCCGCCTCCTGAACAGCTACTTTTTTCACGTGCAATTGCTGGGCCATATTAATTAACCCCCTCATGAGATGGACAGTCATCCCTGTTATGGGACACCCAAGGACACTTCCCATACCCATGTCCTGTCATCTCACACAAATTGCATTTAAACAGATTAAGGCAATCTGCTGCTAGATGACCAAACTCCAGACAGTGATTACAATGCGGAGTATCGCAGGCAGTACTAAGATGAGTCCTTGACCCACATTTAAAACATGCCTTAGGCTGACCAAAATAAAACAAACTCCCTCTATCTTTTCCAAAGAATAAACTATTAGGAAGGTGCACAGGTCCATTGTTAGTGGAATATAGTTTGACCTGTAATTTCCACCCTCCATTCCATATTTGTTCACTATCGAGAATTGGTGCCGGTTTATTGAACACCTCACACTGTTGTCTCAACCAAAACAAAATGTCCTCTATATTAACACCTTCATTTCAAAACATAATGGTGATCAACTTCAGTGCAGGTTTAGTTAATGGAACCGCCAAAAGTGAAACCCACACTGTTGTGTTTTTTTAATTTCTGATATTGCACTCAAAATCTATCCAAGTTAGCTACAGATTTAAAACTGACATCATAGTTGGAATTTCCAATATGGATAAGGGCAAAAATTTCCGAAGAAAAAATTTCATAGTACCCTTCAATAATTGTCTTGCTATATACAATCTATCCGGTGGATCTTTCAGACCCCCTTTATATATTAATCAAACTGCATTCTTCCTAGGGGCTGGTTCCCCTTTGTTCTGGAATAAATCCGCCAACTTAAACATTGGATTCAACCATGCATTCCATTTTGGATCCTATAACACCTGGTCTGAAGGCCCCATTCTAATACCCTCCAACGAAGATGAATTGGGAAGTACTGCACCAGTATCTGGTAACCTACATGTGTGTTGACCCAGTACCGTGTTGCAATCCAATAACACTTCCCCAGCCTTGTCCAAGTCTAGCAAAGGATTAACATGTCCAGCAGGTTACACAGTGCTTGTACGTACAGATGTAGTTTGTTGACTATAATGTTGCACATTTTTATCACATGGGTCAGGAATCCACTGCCCATCAGATTGCTGGAGC
The DNA here is from genome assembly GCA_016271365.2 of Neoceratodus forsteri. Lineage (NCBI taxonomy): Eukaryota > Metazoa > Chordata > Ceratodontiformes > Ceratodontidae > Neoceratodus > Neoceratodus forsteri. The sequence goes on from JADMNL010000022.1 coordinate 185,951,136, forward strand.
CACCCAGCCCCTTTAATAGCATGTTCAGGGGACCAGCCATCTTGGCGCTTTAAGCTGTCTGTCTTCCCCAGGTGACTAAATCCTTCTTTCCCCAACGTGAGAAGGTCATCGGCCATTACAAGCCCCTGTACCACACTGTCCTGCTCCGTACCTCCCACAGCGGTGTGCACATTCGGTGCAACAGGAATACCACTACCGGTCAGCATCTTACCTGACCCGTGCATACCCAAGCGTCCAGTAACAGCAATTTTGTCAGACTCACTAGGAGATTCATTACCCATGTCCAGCTTTCGGCACACATCTCCCTGATGTTCACCACTACCAGCCAAAATGGAATGCCGCCTCTCGATCTCCATGCTTTGCTCCTCAACACCCACCACGTCAGTCTCTGGGGATAATACAGCTCGTGAGTCAGCCTTTTGATTTGGTAAGGGAGCGGTTCTCAAGGCAGTAATCTCAGCAGCCAATACGGTCTTCTGGAGTTTACACTGCTCCTCCTCTGCCAGGACAAGCTCCAACAATCATTCCTTTTCCAGGAGATCTACAACATTACCCTCCATAGGTTCCAATTCAACAATTCCAGCAGTTCCTGTGTCCCGTAGTGTATCCTCCATTGTGGTATCAAAGAATTCCTCTGGCAAATCATTCATATCCATGTCATCCTCAGAAACAGTAGCCTCTCTAGTTAAAGGGACAAAGGAGGAGGAGGTGTGCTCCTCTGTCTTTCTGACATCCTTCTCTCCCAAGGCTTGCACCGAAGTGACCATCTCGGCAAGACAGCCACAGATTCCCCCTCTGCAGGAGAGCAGGGGAATTTCCCCAGTGTCCTGGCCAAATTTCCCCCATTCACTAAAATACCACCAACAGCTGAATCTGGTTCAAGGTCAGTTGGCATTCATCTGTATCCCCTTCCCCCCCGGTCATGCCTGAAAATAAGCAGAATTTGTCTAGTACACTTACCCAATCAACAAAAACTAAATAAAAAGTGTTTATTTATTTATTGAGAAATCAGAATTACATCCTTTGAGTCAATAGACTCTTTTGCAAAGGCTCTTTGTCAGGAGACATAGTAAAACACTACAAGTACAGGTGCATGACATCAGTCAGTCCATATATTACATTAGTAGGTAAGATAAAGGACTGAGTCACATTCCATAGCAGAGGACAGAGACAGCCCAGAGTCGTGTGCAAAACAGAAGCAAAAAAATACGGAAAACAAAGATACAGATTGTAAGGCAGGGGTTCATCATGATAACTGATAACGATGCAAGGAGGTAATATAGTTGAGAGGTAAATAAGGAAGTGCGCTAAAATTACATAAAGCAAAATAACAAGACAGAAATACTCTGAGAAAAATTAGTCAGTGTGAAGGATTTGACAGGGGCTGAGTTAGTATAGTACTACTACTAGGAGCAGTCGCAAGTAGAGTTGCTAGTGAGAAATTCCTTGAGGAAGGTATTAAAAGGGCCTATTTTTGTACCAGCAGTCAGGGCAACAGGTAGGGCATTTAACCAGCTTGGAGACCTGTGATAAAAGGCTCTTTGACCCATGAATGTCCTGCAGTGGGGTACCAAGAAGGGGACCTTGGAGGTACTTCTGGTGAATCTTTGTGGGAAGGAGGGTTTCATGAGGCCCTGTAGACTAGGTGCGGTGAGTCTCCACTGGATTTTCTTCGCCAGGAGGCATGTGTGATACTTAAGGCAACATTCAAGATTTAGCCAGTTAAAGCAACTATAGAGGTCACATGTGTGGGTAGTTCTATCGCAGCCTGTCACCAGGCAACAGGCCTTGTTTAGCACTGTCTTAATGCGACAGGGAGCAGTGTTGTCAGCTGAGCCATTGAACACAATTCCATAGTCCAGCACAGAGAGGACTGAGGACAAGACAGAAAGGCGCAGCCCCTCATTAGGCAGACAGTGTTTGATCCAATAAAGGAAGCCAATTCTGGAGCTAATGGTGTTACAGAGGATATGGATATGTGCTTGATAGGTAAGGGAGGAGTCAAGGGTGATGCCCAGGTATTTGAATGTGTTTACCTGCTCAAGCGGGGAGCCTTGGGAGGTGTTGACAAGTAGAGTGGAGTCATGGTAGGGGTTCTGACGGTGTGCGAAGATCATGGTCTTAGTTTTCTTATAGTTTATTACTAGCCTGTGTTCTGTGAACCAGGTCTTGGCTTCAGTGGAAGACTTCTGTAGGGTATCCTCCAGTGGTTGAGGCTGAGGGTTGCTCCAGAAAATGACTACATCATCGGCATAAAGAAGTAACTGACTGGAACAGGCTCTGGGTAGTGAGTTTAAAAAAAGGCTAAATAGAAGGGGGCCTAGAATGGAGCCTTGAGGGACCTCAGAGCAAACTGGAAGGCAGGAGGAGAGGGTAGTGCCAAGCTTGACCTGCTGTGATCTGTTGGATAGATAGTTTTCAAACCAGGCCGTAGTATCGGGTGTCAGTCCCACATCAGTCAGGGATCTAAGAAGAAGGGCATGATGGACAGTATCAAATGTCTTAGGTCAATGTAAACTGACCCAACTAAGTGCTCCAGATCCATGACCTTGTGGATGTAGGAGGTATATTCAAGGAGAGCTGTGGTGGTGCTGTGGCCCCTGCGGAACCCATGTTGCTCAGGGCACAAGAGGTTAAATTATGATAGGTGTTCAGTGAGCTGATCGGCTACTATTTTTTCAAGGGCCTTAGAGAGAGGGGGCAGAATAGAGATCGGCCGGTAGTTAGTAGAGGCGGTGTTCACCACCTTTCAGAAGTGGTGTGATGACAGCCCTTTTCCAGGGGGAGGGGAACTGGCTGAGTGGGAGGCTGTAACTGGTGGTGGTGGAAGGGGAGCTCTCAATTCTGAAGCTGGTGACAAGTTGAGTGCCAAAGGGCTCTGTGCTGGGACCAGCATTATTTGGGCTCTTCATATCAGACATTGCGCATGGGGTGGTGGGCATGGTAAGTCTGTTCACAGACTACACCAAAATGGGAGCAGTAGTGGATGGAGGGGATGGATAGAAGCAGCTGCAGGGGGACCTAAGCAAGCTAGAAGAATGGTCAGGGAGGTGGCAGCTGGGGTTCAGTGCAAAGAGGTGTAAGGTTGGGCACTTCAGGGTGAAGAACCCAAGGAGAAAATACTGGCTGGGGGATGTTAAGCTGGAGATCACTGAAGAGGAGAAGGACCTAGGGGTAACAGGGACCATGAACAACACTGCCCAGTGCAGGAGAGCAGCTGCAAAAGTGAACAAAATGCTGGGGTGCATAGCAAGAGTTTTTTCATCCAGATGAAGAGAGGTGATCTTGCCCCTCTACAGGTCTCTGGTGAGGCCACACTTGGAGTATTGTGTGCAGTTTTGGAGGCCATACCTGAAGCGTGATATCATGCTACTGGAGGGATGCAGAGGAGAGCAATGAAGATGATATGTGGAATGGAGGGGGAAACTATGAGATCAGGCTGGGAGACCTTAATATGTACACCCTGGAGGATAGAAGGGATGGGGGCACATGCTAGAGGCATTCAAGTATCTGAGGGGAATCAATAAGGATGGGGCAGACAGGGTCTTTAAACTAAGGAGGGGAAGGGACACCAGGGGGCATGGGCTAAGAATAGAGGGGGAAGATTTAGGAGTGAAATGAAGAGACACTATTTCACGGAGAGGGCTGTAGCAAAATGGAACGCACTACCAGAATGGGTGGTATCATGTAAATCTGTGAAAAGCTTTAAAAGGACATGGGACAGGGAACAGGGGAGAGTGAGGGTGGGGAGGCAGGGGCAGCAGTGGGATGACAAAGGGGAGTGGGGGTGGGGCAGCTGCAAATTAGGGGTGCTAGCTGCACACTCGAGCAGACTTAGACAGACCAGGTGGTCTGTTTCTGCTGCAAATTTGTATGTTCGTATCACTGCAAAATCCATTCAAGAAGATGCTATGACCATTTTAGTAGCTAGAGGGCTGTACATCATGCCACTGGTTGAGGTGAGCTCAGAGGAAAGAGTTGTTACTTATTATCTGGTCTGGAGGAGCCTTCTGAATTCAGATCTTCTGAGCTATTTTCCATTCAGTGTTACCCTTAAAGGCTGTGGAATTTTCAGGGGTTAGTCTTAAACTATTGGGAAGGTGCAGGTCCAGTTAAGAAAAAGCATTATTGGAAGGTGTAATACTAATCATATCAGCTGATGGGTTTCCTTCATTTTGTTGCTTAGCCTCTAAGTATGGATGTTTAGCAGATCCACAAAAGGTAATTTTGATCACCCATTTGTTTCTCTTGGAGAAGTAAAAATCAGAATGTGACCCTCTAGATACACTCTGAGTCTAGCAAGAGGTAACATGGCGAATTTAATGCCCTTCACATTTAAAAGCTCCTTGGCAACTGAGAAAGCTTTTTTCTTTCACAGCACCATGGTTGGATGTTATGAAAATCTTTAATGTTTAGACCCTGTATTTAAAGACACTTCTCGATTTTGGCCCCTTAGAGCAGTTCTTCCTTGTCTCAAAAGGGGTGTGGTTTGATGAATATAAATCTTGTGAAGCTGCCCATACAGTTCGGATAAGCAGTGTCAGTGGCTCAGTAGGTAGCACACTCACCTCTGAGGCCAGGAGATCAGAGGGCTGTGGGTTCAGTTCCCACATCTGGCACTTGGGTTAATATCCCAGTACTGACACTGTAGTGCAGCATGAGGGGGTGCTGCACTTCTGAGGTGCCGCCTTTTGGATGAGATGTTAAACTGAGGTCCCATCTTCTTGGATTGGTGGTAGTTGGATGTTAAAGATCCCATGGCACTTATCAAAGAGAGTAGGGGAAATTTTTATTAGAAAACAAAAACAAAAATAAACAAAGACCATATACTTCAAAACAGAAAACACAAACATTGGGAACAAAAAAGAATCAGGATAACAGTAAAATAAGGAAACCAGATAAATCAGCAAAAAAAAAATGCCTATCCTACCCACTCCACACCCTTCCAAAAGTCCTGACAGAATGCCACCCCCAGAGTACGGTATTCGTACTGATAAATGTTGTCCAATTCCATTTGTATTTGACATAACATATCCCACACAGTAATTTCCTTTGATTGTAAAACTCTGAGACATCTGGAATGCCAGATCACCCATTTTAAACATGCCAAAATTACCCATACTGTACTCCTTTTTCATTTTGTCCATCCCATGTCTAACTCCCCCAAAACCAAAACATCATAAGACATATGAGAAAACAGATGTTCCCCCCATAATGCACCCAAAGGATCCCAAAAACCCGACATATAAGTGCAATCAAAGAACAAATGATGCATGGTCTCAATTTTCTCCATGTAGTATTCAGCAAGGCAAAGTCTGTCCTGTATCATTTTATATTTCTGATTGCCTTTTACGTTCAATTTTTGATGTCCACACAACCAAATAACATCTTGCATTTTTTTGGGGAATTCGTGGTTCAATGATACTAGCTATGAAAAGTTGACAGTCCATCTGAGTTGGAATAGCAAATATTTGATTCTCTAGATAACAGTGAGCCACAATTGTATTATAAAGAAAGTCATTTGCTTGAATCTACAAACCAATATAAGACAATTTTCCATAGCCGGACATATTTCAATGTGGTCTGAATATAAACAGGTAAACTTTTATCTGAAACATGCCATTTCCCTCTTCCCCATGCAGTCAAGAATTGAGCTTCCCAGCGCTTCATTCCAACAACCCCAAAATTAATTTCACCTAGGAGCAGTAGACGAATATTACTATAGAAAAAATTACTAAATAAGGAAACCAATGGTTGTATCATTCCCAACCCTCCCTCCCTCTTTTCTAGTTCTCTATGTATGTGCCCTCTTGACAGGATTTAACCGACTACCCCATAAAAACAAAAAGAAAAGCCCCATAATCTTAGTATGCATATGAAAAGGTACCAGATAAACATGAGATACATATAAAAAAACAGGCAAAATGTATGCTTTCAACAAATAAATACGTTTTTTTCTTGTCATCTTCCAGGATTTCCAGGACTCAACTTCCCTATGTGCAATATCATACACTTGATCCCAATTCATCTGTTCAGCATGGAGTGGCCCAAACCATAAACCCAAAATCTTTATTTCACCCTGGGCAAACAGAATAGGAGACTGTAGAGGAACTATTGCAGTGCCCAAAATAAACAAAGTACTTTTACCTACATTAATTTTAATCCCTGTAACAGTACGCATGGTAGTTAAAACATCAAGCACAACTCTCCCAGAGCATTCATCCGATAGTTAGATTGTACAATCATCTGCATATGCCGATACTTTAGGATACTGCATGCCAAAAACATTACAAATCGACTCTGACTGTTCAATGAATCTCAAAATAGGGTCAATAGCAAACACATATAAAAGGGGACTTAAGGAACACCCTTGCCTAACCCCATTCCGTAACTGAACTGGGTTCCCTAAATGGCCATTAATTAATGGTATCATCAGTGTCTTAACATATAAACACTGTAACACACTCACAAAATCAGAGGAAATACCATAGTGCAATAATGTTTTCCAAAGATAACCATGTTGTACAGCATCAAACGCTTTCTCCTGATCTAGAGACAGCAAATAACCATCCGATTGCACATTCATACCCTGTTCCACTATTTCTCGAAGAAAAATCAAATTTTTATGTATGGACCTGCCTGGTATGGCACAGGATTGACAGGACAATATTACATGAGTTGCAACCCTAGCCAACTGGGACGTCAAGATTTTTGTAAGTATTTTATAATCTGAATTTAGTAAACTCAGAGGCCTCCAATTTTGGATTTTTCGTGAATCACCTTTTTTATACAAAAAGGTCATGACACCGTCTTGCATACTTGGGGTCAAACCCCCCCTCCAGAAATTCCTGATACACTGACTGAAGAATCTTTAGAAGTTGCAATTTAAACAATTTGTAAAATTCATTAGAGAGACCGTCTAAACCAGGAGTTGAATTAGTCGATAAACGATCTATAGCATGACAGATTTCTTCTTCTGACATAGGATTCATTAAAGCCTCTACCTCACTAAAGGGAATTCCTGGCAATATCTCAGATGTTAGTAATACAGACTGCTGAGCATCACCACCCATCTGATAAGTAGACCATAAATATTCTGCAACCACTCTAGTAGTACCATAATGTGTGGTATGCAAAGTCTGATCCTGCCCAAACAGGGCACCCATTGTCAACTTCTGCACTCCTTGTAGCTCTAAATCATAAGGATTAACACAGTCCTTTTTCCCTTTTGTAACAAATGTTTGGCAGTGAGCCTTCTCACGCTCCCTTTGAGTGTGATAAGCACACATTTGATCTCTTAAAATTGGAAGTTGTGCCTACAAGTCCTTACCAGTCTCCCACACCTGAGTTAAAAGTTTTAAGTATTTATCTCTCAATGACAAATAATCCAAATATTTAGAAGACGCCAAGGAGCCAGAAGTTTTCTGCAAAAAAAGTCTAACATCATTTTTGGAATCCTCCCACCATTCACCCCAGGTGTCATATAAAAAACGAACATCAAGCCTGTTCTGCAAGATATCACATGGGTCTCTTTGCACCATTTCATTCTGTTATATGGAATTATTTAATTTCCAATAACCTCGTCCAAAAGTAATATTATAAACTAAACCAATCTCAGCATGAACCTGAACATGATCAGAGGTTTCTAGTGGCAAAATCTTAACATCAGTGCAATTTATCCTTTTGGAGGTAAACAAGAAATCTATGCGGGTGGATAGCTTCCCTTTATAAAAGGTATATACAGGTGTCCTTTCCAGTATGTCATAAATATCACACAAGCCAATATTACTCAATATAGTTAACAGTGCATTCATGTCACTAAACACTTTTGTGGTCTGTCTACCCCAATCCCTAGTAGCCAATCCACAATTAAAGTCCCCCACAGAATCAACTTAGAAGTATATAGGAATGGTGCAACCAGGTGAAACGAGGCCATTCTTTCTGCCTTAGTTTGGGGTACATATATATTAATCAGCTTGTATGCTACACCTCCATGAACAATATCCACCAATAGCACCCTACCATGAAAAAGATCCAATACTTTCAGTACTTGAAAAGACAAATTAGAAAACAAAATATCCCCCCCAGAACACACAACTTCTCCCATCGACCACAAAGAAGGACCCCACCTCCAATCTTTTTTTGCACATTCCAACTCAGAAACAGTATGCAATCTGAAGGAAGATGATCTGACCAGTTTTATCATGTAAACTTGCTAAAGTAATAGTACATTTCTTGGGACTGAGAATACTATTAACATTTATAGTAGTAATAGAAGTAGATGCGTGCATCAGAAAACAAAAAAAGAGAGCATGACAGAAGTCACTTTATTTTCTCTTCTTCCTTTTCTTTGGTTTGCACCTCCCAACTTTCCCTGTTCCATCTGGGGGGTCTAAGGATATGGAAGCCACTGAGGAGCCATCAGACTCACCCTCCTCTTCCTCACCAGGTACATCTGTAAGAATGTCAAAAGAATTGTGAACCGAAATGTCAGTGTCCATACAAATGCCCTTTGAGGCCGCCTTGGTACGGGTGACTCTTTGAAATGGTATATCCTCCCTAGCTTCAGGAGAAGGCAATACTACAGTAGGATCCTCCACACCTATATCACCAGATGTTTGTATTTTTACTTCCATTGGCATGTTCTGAGACTGCGCACATGCTATTGGGTCACAATCTAGAACCCTGGAAGGAGTGTCACTCATCATGTTTTGTGAGGAGTCCAAAGCAGGCTGTATAGAAACAGGGGGACTGCCAAAACCTTCCCCTTCCACTACCATGGAAGTAGGTGAGGATGCTGGAACTGGTTGCTGGTCCCCCTTCTCCAACTGCTCCTTAAAAGTACAGGCTTTTAATTTGTCCTTTTGTGCAGTTGTTACATAGGCCTCGTGTTCCGCCTGAATAGACTGGTCCAGGCTATTATGGAAGCCCAAACACAGTAACAGAAAGTATGTCCAGTTTCTTCACACAAATTACATTTTTTAGGCTGTCTACAGTGTGCCCCAATATGGCCTAATTCACCGCATAATCCACATTTTCACTTTTACATACATTACTGAGGTGCCCAAGCTCCCCACATTTATAACATGCTCTCAGTTGTCCTGGATAAAAAATCACACCCCTGTCTCGACCCCCAAAAAACAATTAGGTAAGTGTGTAATTACCCCTTGTTCCTGTTTCACTGTAACTTTATATTTCCAGCCCCCTGTCCAGAGGCGTTCTTCATCCAGAATGGAATCAGGATAACCATTAACCGTGCAATGTTGATTCAGCCAATAGGTTATGTCCGCTACATTTACTCCTTCATTTCTAAATAGAATCATGATCGTTTTTTGTCATAGGTTTGGTCAGGGGGATAGCCATATAAGGACACCATATTGAACCATTTTTTTAGAAGATTATTCTGCTTCCAAAATCACTCTAGGCCATTAGGATGTTTAAAGCTTATATCATATATCGTGTCCCCAGGCATATGAATAAACGCGTAAATTTCATATGCAAAAAATGTCATACTATTCTTTAACAAAGCCCGTCCAACAAACAAATGATCGAGTGCATTAGAGGCAGCACCCAAAAACGCCTCTGAACTGCATTTCGTCTCATAGTTGGCTCAGAGGCATTTCTAACAGAAGAGGAAAACAACTTAGTGCCTGCCCCAGGATGCCAAACCCCTGGGTTTGGGGCTACAGGATCTATGGGGGTAGTAACAGAATCTGATTCTTTAGAAACAGGAAGTGCAGATTGTATAGGTGAAATATCTGCTCCAGAGGAAGATGTAACTGACTGTCGGGGGGGGGCTGGAGCAAGAGGGGAGGGAGCAGCAAGATTATCAGACTCCCCTTCCATTTCGCTAATATCAGACATGATATCCGTGATGGAATTGGACATTAGAGAAGGTAGCAACATTTACACGCTGACCAGGTGTTATCTGGGAAGAGGTCAAAACTGAGGGCATATCAGTAGGCCCAGCCAGGCCCTTTGTACCGCCAACTAATTTAGTGTTATTTGTATCCCAACCTGAATCATCTGCATTTCTCACCCACCCAGCCACCTTCAGGGAATGAGAAACCCAGTCCACGAGGGGGGGGAGGGGGCTGAAAGGCTGCACTGACAAAGAGACTGCCGAAGATGGTAAAAGGGGTATAAACCCTTCCCCACTAATCCCACCCTTCTTCCCATGAGATTTTTGCATTTTTTTAGAGCTTTTAATTTGTATCCCCCCCAGAGGAAACCCCATTAGAGAAGGAAGCCTTAGGGTAGCCTGTAGCAATTTCATCTGAATTCCCAGAAAAAAGCACTGCAGCATGGCTACTCTGTCCAGCCATAATCCCTATGTCCAAACCAACTGACACTGTTTGCTGAGGAGTCAGAGATGTAGCAACCGAATCTCCATCCATCGAGTCAGTAATCTGTACATTTCCATCAGTAAATACCTGAACAGCCGAATTTGGCTGTGATGAATCCTCCATCCGACCTGTAACATCTCCCATAGCTGCTTCAGGAAGCGGAGCAACGCTGTCCCCTCGCTGTGCACCCACAACAGTAGTACGGGTTGAATCATCCCTCACTTCCTCCCTTCGTATACAGTCACACAGTTGAGACTCCAGTTCCCTCTTCTGTGAAGCAAATCCTCACTCTTCAGCTATTAGCAGCTCACGGATGTCCGCTGCCGTGTCAGCATATTCAGTATGAATATGTACATCCCGCGACTCTCCACATTCAGGTAGGGATACCTCACCCAAGACAACCCCAAAGGCATCAATTACAGGAACAGGCTCATTAGAGTCCGAGACCGGGAACGAGGCCTGTTCCCCAGCTCATTGCACATCTGTCCTCATCGGAGTCTCGGGCAGACTGGCCATCGCAGCACCAGCACAGCGCCACCATCCAAACAGTAGGGGTGTTTTTATTTACAAAAATAAACATAGAATACAACACGTTTTCACAGAAATCAAATAATAGCCAAAAAGATTACAACACTATATCCATTTAACTTCTTAGATCCACTTCTTGAACACCTGCTATCAAACTGTTTTCACATTTATTCTTGCTTCTTCAGTTTCTTTATTTATACTTAATAAAATGAAAAAACCCTTTCCATAATTTCTTTAGTGATCCTGGGGATACTCTTAACATATCAGAGGCAAAATGTTCTCCAACTCTTTAACAATTAGCCTACTAATGCAAACATACGACATTTTCTTTTGATATATAACCCATTGTATTCTGGCTTGCCACAGGAAGTATTTGAGACATCCCAAAAATAAAGTCAAAGTCCCTTATGCAATCCGAATGAACCCACTGAGACACTCCTAAAGCTAAGAATTCATATGTCATATTTTCAGCCATGTCAGGTTCCATACATCTGCTAAAAACCCACAATCCTGAAGCATAGGAACAATCTAGTAAAAATGGACCATGGATTCCTCCTTATTAATGCATTCAAGGTAAGGGCATAACCTTTCCTGTAAGACTTTATATTCGTATTCCCTAACATTCAGTCTTCCATAGAAAATTAACCACTGTACCTCCCATTGATTTTGGGCAACCTAGGATTATTCAATTGAGCCACTACGATGGGGTTCAAAGTTAATGGGCAGTTTTAAATTCTGGCTCTTGTGGGTATAGTTTTCATTAGATGGTGATACAAGTCCCTTGTACTATATGTGAGTGCTACTGTCTTCTGTATTTCCATTTATATAATTTTGTGCCGCTATTGAAAGTGCTCTGGAATATGTAGATATTTATTAAGTTTAGGGGCTAAAGAAGTCCAACACTTAAAGTATTTCCCCATAATTATTAAATTCATGAATTTTCAGATCTGGATTCGATATCAGCCCTTCTTTCAAGGAGTTGGTAATAAAGAAAACATGGGCGTATCCACTGGGTCTATCATTCCTAAACCCCCCTGTTTTATTGTTAGGTAAGTAAAACTTCTTTTAACCGGGTTTAGACGGTTACCCCAAAGCATCTGAAAAAAGATGCTATATAACTTGGTTTCAAATTCTGTTGGTAGTGGAAATATCATTGCCACAAATTGAATAATGGGCAAAAGGAATTGTTTAATTATCTGAACTCTTTTAATTTTAGACAAATGCCATTGCTTCCATCTAGAAACTTTATTTTCAACACTCCTAAGTATCCTCTGCCAATTATCATTAGGAACATTCTGAGGACCAAAGTTAATGCCCAAAATTGAAGCGGTCTCTAGAAAATGAATTTTCTCCAGCCGTAGTTCCAAATCCCACACCCCAATAATCAGTCCTTTTGTTTTATTTATGTTTAGTTTTATGTTAGACACTGTAGTAAATTCCTCAAATGCTCTCATAAACCCTGTAACTGATGAACAGTCCTCCAAATATATAACCAAATCATCAGCATAAGCTTGAATATGTAGCTGTGCTAGACTGTTTTCTCTATATTGTATCCCTTCCATTTCTTTGCCTCCAATGCAGTTCGTAAAGGGATCAATAGCAAATGTATATAAAGGGGCTTAAAGGGCACCTTGCGAACCCGTGGTTAAGGAAATCCAGCAGCCGTTCGGCCTCTCACAAAAGGAAAAACCATCCCACTCTGGTACAATTGCTCAATTAAATTTGTCAGCAACCTGCACCCATAATGCCTCAAAGTTTTAAAAAGAAATGGCAAATGGACCCTGTCAAATGCTTTATCCAGATCAGCTGCTACTAAACAACCTGTTAATCCCATCTCATTGAAATAGTCAATTACATCTCTTATCTGCATGATGGCAGATTGAATTCTTCTCCCTGGCAAGCCACAATATTGATTCGGCGAAATCACTTCCCCTGCGTGATGTTTAAGCCTTTCATTCAATATTTTGGCAAAGATTTTATAGTCAGTATTTAATAGGGTGATTGGTCTCCAATTCCCCATATCTTGCCTGTCACCTGATTTAAAAATATAAGTTAATAAACCTTCTGAAAAGGAGGGGTAGATGCGATTCTTGTCTAGAAAATCTTGAAATAATAGGCCCAGGCATTGACTTAGTTCATCCGAAAACTGTTTATACAAGTTATTTGTGAGACCATCTAGACCAGGTGAAATATTTAATTTTAGAGACCTGATAGTTTCCATAATTTCTTTCTGGGAGATAGTATCCCATTCTGCTTCCTTGTTATGCCTTATACATGATACGGAATCTTGTTTAAATAATCCTCTATCTCTGTTATAGAAATAGTTTTTTAGGATTAAGGGAACCAAAATGTTCATAATTACCTCTCTTAATTCCTGCTCTGAAGTTACTATACCCCATCAGATCTTTTTAGCTCCTCCAAACCCATTGAATCTCTAAGTTCTTTGCACATCTGAAAGGGGTCCCCAAGAGGTGATTTCTTTACTCCATTAAGTAATATGGCCTGCATTGTTTTACTTGTCGTACTGATATTCTTTCATAGCATCTTTTAATAAGGAGATTTGATCTGAGTAATCCCACCTAGATGTGTAAGCTAAGGACAAAATTCTCTGAAGTTGCTGTCTCAAACTTAGATAGCGCAGAAATTTTCATTTTAATTTTCCTCCCAGTATTTTTGAACAGGTTACGTAGATCTGATTTGTGTCTAACCACCATATACATATATCGTGTATAAAGCTACTGAAAGCCTAGCTTTCAATAGGTTTCTTATCCTAATCTGGATAAAATTTAGTTCTAGCACTGAATTATTAAGCTTCCACCTTATGTGTCTTATTTCTGTCATCTCTGGAAGGAAAAAGGTGCTTACCAAAAATGAGTGATCTGAAAATTCACAGGGAAAAATTTGGAATGAGTTTATGTTAATGTTTGAAGAAACAAACATATGGTCGATGAGAGAAAAAGATTTCCCTTTTTGAAAAGAAAACTTATTCTTAAGATTTAAAGAGGTATTACAACTCATTAACCTGCATCTCTAAGGATTTTACCTAAAGCGTTAGTATCGCAGTAGGTTTTCTTGCCACTTTGTTTACCATGTATAAGATCTGGAACTGTGCAGTTAAAGTCCCTCCCATAAAACTCTGACCGTCGTGAATAAAAAGGCTGCACCAGTGTTAGGCAGTTCACCTACCTGATTTAGTTTGAGGATTGTAGATATTAATGAAACGAAAACAAAACCCACACCATTTCCCATCCAAAATCAAAACTCTCCTGGTACCAAGTCTATCAGATTATGCAACTGAAATGAAAAGAGTTGAATAAAATCCCACTCCATCCGCAACATTCTCCCAAAAGACCAATAGGATGGGCCCCACAGCCAATCTTTTTAAATGCTAACCTTTGGTCAATGGTGGACATCCATGTCTCCTGTAAAACCAGACTGACAAAGGAAAATCATGTATAAAATTAAACACAGCTAGCCGTTTCACTTTATTTAATAAGCTATGAGTGTTTAATGAACCCCAGGAGCACACCATAGTCCTTCATGATGGTCAATACCCTTCATTTTTCCTTTTTTCTTTTTTATCCTTATAGTTGTCTAGTATCTGAGATTTGGTTGAAATAGTGGATTTTGGGAGTCTGATTCGTCCCCTTCTGTCTTACCCAAGATGTAAACAGAGCCGCATAAGTATTGCTAGTCTCCATCTGGCAATCTGGGGGCTTTAGCATGCAGATTTCTTGCTGATCTGCGCTATGGAACCGGTACAAAAGTATCCTCTGACTTTTTACCATTTCTGTTTTCCTACTTTCTCATCAGAAAACAAACCGGGGAATGTTTAAGATATTCAGAGGACCCATTCCATCCTTTTTAAGTGTCCTTTTCTAACATCAGTGCCCTGCTTATTTCTTTGATTTTCAGGAAACACTTTTCCCCTGTTACCACCATTTTGAAACCAAGCTAGTTTTCCTTTCTGTTGTACCTCTGACCTCAGGGAGTTGTACCACAGAACTAGGAACAGAAATGGAACCCTCCTGCAAGGGGTGGATAGAACCACAGCTTCTTGTGCTTTCTGTATATAAGACTCAGAACCAGAACTATGTGAGAAATTATAGCGCCCAAGGCAGAATTTAAACACATGCCCTTTGCCTCACATAAATCGCAGCAAGATGGATTACCACAAAACATAGTTACGTGCCCTACCTCCCCACAATTATCGCATCTGGGTTGGTCACAAACGCTAGACAGGTGAGTCTTTGCTCCACATTTATAGCAGGCACGAGGCTGTCCACTGTAAAAGCACACTCCTCTGTCCTTTCCTAACAAAAAAGAGTTTGGAATGTGCTCAATTCCTGCTTCATTTTGCTTAAGCTTAACTTTATATTTCCACCCTCCCGTCCAAAATTGTTCTGGGTCTAAAATAGGCTCAGGTTCACTTAAAACATCACACCTTTTTTAGCCAGAATGTAATATCTTCTACCCAGACCCCTTCATTCAAAACATTATAGTGACAAATTTAATCAAGGGCTTTGACAATGGTATCACAATAAAGGGGTCCATGTTGGAAAATTTTACTTGCCCATAGCGTAACCAGAAGAGGTCAAGTGCTTGTTGAGACCTAAAGCTGATATCAAAATTATCTTCACCGAAATGTGTATAAATGCATAAACATCCTTAGGAGAAAAATGCAAAGAATCTTTCAGTAAAACTTTCCCTACGTAATGTCTGTCGGGTCTGACTTCAATCCCCCTTTATACCGTAAGCGTACTGCATTCCTCCTTGGAGCAGCTTCTCTTTGTGCATTGGAAAAGAGCTCCAGACAGCAAGGCTTTCTATCTGGTTCCTTTTGGGGTACTAACAATTCCACTGCAGGTTTAGGTAAGGCCTTATGAGACACAGCAGCCTCAGCTGAATCACTCAAGTTATTCAGGTTACCTGCAGTACCTAAAACATACACTCCTCTACCTTCTTATCTGTACCTGAAACATTTTCCTGCAGTTGCACCTTTGGAGCCCACTCAGGAGAATCCTGAGAAAAGGATGACTTGGGCTCCAAGTGGGGTCAGGAATCCATCCACCTGATTCCAACAGAGACCAACCTGCCCCACTTAGAGCTTTTCTTGCGTCCCAGTCTTTTGCCCCTCATTATTTATAATAGATGCTGCTTTATTACCTAAACCTAATGCATTTGGCATGGGAATTACATTTTTCCTTGTGTGCCCCTCAGAAAAAGAAAATTCTGTAACCCCTAATTGAGAACCTACATTAGACTGATAAACCACATTTTTATTTGCCTCTACTGCATCCCCCTGCTTCATATTATTATTCAACACAAAACCTTTTATTTTATCCATAGGGACAGCAAAGTCAGTAAAATCCATAGGCAAAGTGGTACAGCTCTTTTCAGCATTAGTTGAAATAATGTCCTGTTCCTCCTTCCTTTGTGCAGGCTGAAAAGACAGGCTACAGTTTTTTTTGAGGCTGTCAGGCATCCCAGACTTTTCTTCTTTTAAATCCTCCCCGACTATATTGCAGCAGAGCGCTTCAGAGCTCCGGTCATTCATAGCACTATTTTCTGTCATTAAAAGCGAGATCTGAGCTCCGCTTTACAATCAAACAGTAGCAGCAAGACTTTGGAAATGAGCTATTGCAAGACGACAGGCAATTCTACCTGTTTGGACAACTTTACAGTCATTTCTGGAGCTAGAACAGGCAAATTCTCGATGTTGGGAAAATAAAAGTACCTGTTTGAATTTGGCCTTTTACCGGGGCACAGTTCCATTGGACAGCCGCCAGCTCACAGACTCTCCCAATCTCTTCCCTTCTTCTTCTTGCTCCATGACCACCTCTGGTTGCCTTGTTTCCACCATTTTTTCATCCATCCTTGTATTGCCATTGCAAATCGCAGGTTCCAGGTTCAAATCCTGCTGCAGCAAATAAGGGAATTCACAACCCGAAGTTGTAATCTTGTGCTCAGAGCCACTCTCTTCCTCAAGATCTGCAGATGCCATTACAGGCAATACCTCTGGCTGTAGTTCTTCAGTAAATTCCTTAGTAAGCTCCCCTGAAGATTCTCCTTTCGAGAGCTTAAATTCTGAAATAAATTCAGCAGAAACACCGGCTGCAGCCTCTAACATGATAATAGTAGAAGACGAGGCTCTCTCTCCTACCAAGCAGACATCCTCCTCCTCCTCCGCCATCTTGGTCCCACCAGAAAATGGGTCCCCCCTGCTCACAGGAAGCAGGAAGCAGGGGAATTTCCCCGGTGTCTTGGCTAAATTTCTCTCATTCACTAAAATACCACCAACAGCTTAATCTGGTTCAAGGTCAGTTGGCATTCATCTGTATCCCCCTCCCCCAGGTCGTGCCTGAAAATAGGCAGGATTTGTCTAGTGCACTTACCCGGTCAACAAAAACTAAATAAATAAGCAATTCCTTTGTCGACCCTGTTGTGTCCGACTTTTTGCTCATGATAGGCATATCATAATACCTCAGATAGAAGCTCTTCCAGAAAACAAATGATGTCTGAGCCCACAGATTCCCTTGTGACTCCAGGTTTCTGGTTACCCATTCTGGCCCTGGTTTTCATATCTTCTGTTTTAAGTTTGAAAGTCTCAAGCTCCTGAGCTTGTTGTTTTACCAAACCAACAAAAGGGTGGATTACATCCTTTGCTTTTCTTACTGTATCCTCTGGGGCATTTGTTTTAAGAAAGAGTAGATCCGCTTTACTTGAGAGAGCTGAAACAATATTAAGTGTGGCAGCAGAGTCTTAGGTTTGTTTAGGGTAGTAGTAGGTCAACACACCCACTAGGAATTTTAGGGGACTGAACGCTTTATGAATCACAGCACATCCTCCATTATAATGCCGCTACCCCCACATTACACTAACTATACTACTTAAATATTGTGCCCCAATTACTCGTAGCAAACACTGCTTTAATGTACAAGTTATTTTTTTTTTTTTTCAGTTGTTTAACCAGGAGTAGCACACTAAGCTGAAAGCTTTTTTACAGGAGTGACCTGGGAGCACAGGGAAGTTAAGTGACTTGCTCAGGTTCACACAGTATGCAAGTGGAAGCTATAGGATTCAAACCCAGCTCTGGTCTGCTGGATGTCACCAGATTTGCAGCTCAGAGCCTTAAACCACTGCACTATACTGCCTCCCAGGGGTTTTAAAGCATCAAAAGTAACCAAATCTAATGTTAAGGTTTTTTTAACCCTAACTTTGCCTACCACCATGCTCCACACCATGAACTCCCCTGAATTGAGTCTAAAAGAAAAATCCACATCATTAATCCTGAAAGGCCCTACATGAAGCAAGTTAATCTTCTAACATTTGAAGAAGTAAAGTTATAAGTTAAATTGCACAGGGCCCATTGGGCTCTGTGTGAAACTGGATATGATTCCTAACTTGCTTCATGCAGGGCAATTCAGGTCCTACATGAAACAAGACCTGAGACTAACTTGCTTTGTTCATCACCCTTCAGATCCTGCTGAACACAGTCATTACTTGTTTCACACAGACTCTGCAAGAAGCAGGATGTACAGTATCTGCAAAAAGCAGGATATGATTCCTAACTTGCTTCATGCAGGGCTCTTCAGACTCTGCCTCAGCAGGACATGCAGGGCACTTTGGGACATGCGCAAAACTGAACCTGACTCTGAACTTGCTTCCTGTAGTGCTCTTTGTGCCCTATGTGAAACAGTATCTGAGTCCCAGCTTACTTCAAAAAGGGCTCTTTCTGGCCTGTGGGAAGCAAAAGTGGAGTCCTAACTTGCCTCACACAGGGCACTGAGAACCATTTGGACAGTGTGCAAAACAGGAGCGGAGTTGTATCATGCTTCATGGGCCCTGCATGAAACAGAACCTGTATCCTAACTTGCTTCATGTAGGGCCCATGGAGAGTGTGATTTGGATTTTGCTTTGTCATTCAGTTTGATGGAGTCCACTAGAGTGTGCATGGAGGTGGGTGGAATTAAAGTTTAAAAAACCCTAACACTGGATTTCCTTATTTGATTTTTTTTAAATCAATGCATCCTCCTTCCATCTGCAGACAGGACCTCCTTTGGCTGTCTGTAGTTCTTGATCTTGCCTTATCGAAATCCTCCTGACCTGACTCCTTGGTTCTCCAGCCCACCTGTGACTCACCAACTAATAGCTCCCTTGGCTTACCCCCAAGGCAAGGGTGCTTCCAGCTCCACAGTGACTCCCTTGTACATAGTCAGGTTCCTAGGCAGGCAGAGGTGAAAACCGGGCAGAGACAAGAAGTCGACGACAGAATTCAGAAGTGGGTATAATGGAAATGAGAGGTGTCACCAGCCCAGATAGTGGCATTATCTGTATTTTCTGTTTCCCCTGGAGGGAGCAGACATGCACTGATGTCACACAGATTCATGTATGCTCCTATACATGACAAGCTGGCATCTGTTATGTCTCACAAATCCTAGCCACAGCTTGGTCCCCACGCTTACTGCCCCAACTGCCACCAAGACGCACCCTACTGCTGGCTCCCTTCACCCTTTTACCACAGAGGAAGAGAGCTGGCCATCAGATTCTTAACCCTCCTCCCCCTGGCTGGCTCTCTGATTGTCCAGTCCCATTCTCAAACCTGGGTTGTTGGCATCGCAAGCAGTAACCTACCACTTGCCCTGCCAGACCAGATACTTTTGATTTTTTTAAACCATATTTTGAGCATTAATGTGTAGGTTTTTTTGCAATTAATTTCCTGTCTTTTTATGATAGCCATGGCACCTAACTGCCTGTCATGAAGTGGCTGAATGATGATGTGCACTGCATAAGACCTTTAATTTTCTTCAAGAGTGGCCCTGTGGACAACTCAGGAAGCAGCTGTATAGTGACGTGTGGTGCAGTAGACCACAAGAGGACTGAAGTAGAGTCCTCCACAATTTGATTGACTAATACATGTGTCAGGACTTATGTGTTTTTTTTTCTTTTGTCCCCAAATTTTCAAGTTTGCCGTGTTTCCACACCAGGTCATGACCATATAAGTGGCAGCTTGTTAATCCACCCAAAATATGTTTTCTGGGTATGACCCCTGGAAACAGCTTCTGAGTTGGATTTACCAGGTGTCACTTATAAGGTCATGAGGTGGTGTGACAACTTGCCCACATGAAGATTTAGGGCCATGCCTCTTAATGCCAGCACAGCAAAATTATCATCATGCTATTTAAATAATGTAAACCTTAGATGGAATGACATATCTAGGTATCAAAATACCTTGTGACTATACTAAATAGTCAACTGAATATGGAACATTTATTAGACCATTAGTAGCTGAACTGGATAAAAGGAGTAATCTTAGTCTATCATTATGGGATAGAATTAACTCCATAACTCATTTTGCTCCACCCCCTCAAGTTATCTACAATATGAGCAATTTTCATACTAAAATAGAAATCCATTGGTTCAATAAAATTAATAACAAACTATTTTCTTACGTATGGCAAAGGAAAAAAGTCAGAAAAAAGCTTTCAAATGTTAACCCAAAAGAAAGATAAGGGAGGAATGGGGATTCTGAACTGTTTGAACTACCATGTAGCATTCGGTGCCAAACACTTGACTTAATACTTCAATGCACATGATACCCCAGATACTCCATTATGGGTTTCATTTGAAACTGCAGTTATGAAGCCCTACAACTACTTGGATTTTATGTTCATCCCTACCCTGCAAAAACTCAAATCCCATCCACCTAGCCAATATAATATCATAGTGGTGAACTTTGTAAAGAATAAAACACGTTCAAAAGAATTCCCGAAGAAATGGATCCCTATTTGGGGGAATATGAAGGTTAAAAGTGATAACAGCACTCTTTCCAATTTTAGGTGGGAAAAGAAGGGGATGACACAAATTCAGCATGTCATTATTTATTTAGTTATTTATATCTCAGATTATAATACCTTTGAACCAGAGGCTCTCTTACAGATGTTCCATGTTAGAGAAACATTGGAATACAATGGCAAATAAAAACAGTAATTTTGACATATAATCAATAGCAACAAATAAGTATGATTGAAGCAGGGTATATACAGTCATGTCAGTACATACTGAGGAATAGCATAAGTGCACTAAAACATGGTAAAAACAAGTTAGACCAGAGGGGAAATAAACAAGGTGGTGAGGAGACAAATTCATATATTCTTTGGATAACATAAGCATACAAAGATCATGACAATAGTAAGCTAAACAAGGAGAGTATAACAGAGCAGTAGAAAATGATTCTTCCGGAGGTTGGTGTTGTTAGAGGGCGGGGATGAGGTGTACAGTATGGTGGGAAAGGAGGTGGGCTGTGTAGAGGGGGAAACAATGGACACAAATAAGGGGAGTAGAGGGAAGAGTGCAAGCATGATAGGGGAGTGGTGAGACAGGTAGGGATGAGACCATATTGAATACCATAGGGGCAGAGAAGGGTTTGTAGGGGCAGGGTAAGTGTGGTAAGAGCAGTATCAAGAGTAGGTGGGTGTGAGGGAAGGGAGGTAGTGAGAGGAGGGGGGATTGAGGTTTGGGGGTGTGATGAGGGGCTGGGGTAGTGAGTGACAGGAGGGGTTGGTGGGGGAGGAGCTTGAAGTGGGAGTGCAATGGGCTGAGGGGGTGTTTAGTAGGGGATGGGAAGGAGAGGAAAGGTATCACATAGAGCGGAGCAACTTATAGTTGGCAGTCACAGCTACTAAGTGCAGAGAGATGTTTCCTAAGATTACACTTAAAAGGTCAATCCTGGACTCTTCCTGAATACCAGAGGGGAGGTTATTTAGCCAGCAGAGTGCCCTGTGTGGAAAACAATGCTGCATCTGGGAGGTGTGGCAAAAAGGAACTTGATACGCCAGTTTAGACTTATTTATTTATTTACAAGATTTACCAGATAGCATACAGAGCGGTAAACCGCTCGTTTCCAGATGCGACCTGGGATTTGCATACATAAATACATAGATCATACATACAATGCAATATAACGGATGCAAATGGTACATAAATTCATAGAATCAACACATACAAATATAGTATAACAGATGCAAAAGCAATGGGGCAAAAGACAGGTAACACCCGAGTACATAAGGGAGAAGACGACAGTGATAAAACAGCAGGTCCAGAGAGGAACAGGCTGGGCCAGGCTTTTTGTTAGGTAGTCCTAGTTGAATAGCAGAGCAGCGTGGATTGAGTAGCTGGGCAGTAGTTGGGGGTTATGGCCCCAGTACATACCAGACAGAGACATTTGAGAAAACAACGTTACAGATAGCAGAATCAATTTTGAAAAGTGGACCTGTTTAAGGTACATTACGATGCCTTGTGAGAACCGATCTGGGCTGCAGGTTGCAGTTACATGTGTCGGAGAAGTGATCCTGTAGGAGAGTTTTTTGGGACCTTTGGGTAGAGGACAGCCTGATTTCGGCCGGGAGGTCATTCCAGAATTTGGGCAGTCTGTATATGAAAGCAGATTGCCCCTTTGTGGTGCACATAAAAGGGATTTGTAAGAGTTTAGAATTGGCGCCGCGCAGGGAGTAGGCCGGGGGTGGGTTGGGTTGCCAGGGCAGAGCTGAGATAGGGAGGGAGAGAGAGTTAGACCAGTACTTTACTACGAGATTTGTGCAGTGAAGCTGGCGCCTAGAGTGCAGCGAGGGGAGAACAAGTGCGCTATACAGGTAGCAGTGGTGGGTGGGGGGTGGGAATTCTAGGATGAGCCGACAGAAGGAATAAAAAGGGGGTCGAGGTTGGCCAGGGTGGATAGAGGGCCTCCGCTGTAGACCACATCTCCGTAGTCGAAAATTGGGAGAATCGTTTTGTGCACTATTTCCTGCCTGAACGAGGTGGATAGGCAACCTTTGTTATGGTAAAGTGCACCTAGCTTTGGGTGAATTTTTTTCTGAAGGTGGTCAATATGGATGGAGAAATCTAAGTGGCGATCGGGCCATACTCTCAGGTAATGAAAGGAGTTGCAGGAATCCAGGGAGGTGCCGTCCAGTGTGTAGAAGGTGGGTGGAGCATCTAGACGGGAAAGTCTGGGCTGGGTACTGAAGGTTATGGATACGTTTTTTTAAGCATTTAGGACAAGTCAGTTTGAGTTTAGCCAGGATTGAACGGCATGGAAATCCTGTTGTAAGGCAGAGTTTAGAGACTCACTTTCGGGGCCGGAGGCGTATAGAACGGTATCATCAGCATACATTTGTATGGCTGAGTTTTGGCAGGACAGTGGGAGGTCATTTAAAAATATAGAAAAGAGGACCCTTGGGGGACCCCCATGGTGACCGGGAGCACGGGGGATACGTGTGAGCCAATCTTTACTGCTTGTTTCCTGTCTGATAAGTAGGCTTGGAACCAGCTAATGGCTAATTCAGATAGCCCAGCAGTGTGCAGTTTTGCGATGAGTTTGGGGTGGGAGACAGTATCAAAGCCTTGGCCAAGTCAATGAATATGACCGGAGTAAGGAAGCCTTTGTCCATGCCAACGGCAATATCGTTAGTGAGTCTTAGTAGCGCAGTGGTGGTGGAGTGTGATTTATGAAACCCAGACTGGAAGGGGGTGAAGAAGGAGGAGGAGGCATCAAGGAATTGTGTTAGTTGAGAGAGGGCTAGGTGTTCCTGGAGCTTGGTCAGAATAGGAAGGAGGGAGATAGGGCGGTAGTTTCTGGGTTCTGATGGGTTACCACCCTTTGGCAATGGGATGACTACCGCTTCCTTCCAGGCAGTTGGGATTTGGGCAGTGGAGAAAGAGTGGTTTAGGAGGGTGGTTAGGGTGCTGTGATGGCTGGGGCAGATAGGTACAGGAGTTTGGCGTCCATACCTAACGGGCATTTACCTTTGTTTGGGTCAAGAGAACATAGGGCAGCTAAGACTTCTGTTGTGAGACTGGGTGGAAGGAGAACTTTGAGGCAGGGGTGGAGCCAAGACTGGGGCTGGGAGTTTTGGAGTGGTTGGAGTGGGGTGTAGGTTTGATAGGAGGAAGTTGCTGTGGGTGAAAAAGGTGTTGAAAGTTGTGGCAACCTCGCTTGACTCGGATACAGTTCTGCCCTGAATGTTTAGGAAAGGGGTGGGTGCCTGGATAGAGGGAGTGAGCAAGGATTTAATAGCTTTCCAGAATTTGGATGGATGACTAAGATTATTGGAGAGGGCTGCGCTGAAGTAGTTCCTTTGTGCCTGCCTTGTGGCCTTGGTGCAGTTATTACGGAGTGTGCGGTAATGCTGTAGGGATGCAGAGGTACCTAAATGCCTGTGTTTTTTCCAGGCCTGGTCTCTTGCTCAGTATCTGGAGATAATGTCAGCAGAGACCCATGGGAGATGGGTTTCCCTTACCCTTTTGCTTCTCAATGGGGCATGATAGTCCCATATGGTGAGAAACAGATTCCGGAACGTCTCGCAGGCAAGGTCAATGGTAGGTGCCAGTCGGATGATTGACCAGTCCGTAGAGGTGAGGTCATTTAGTAGGGAGTTGAGGCAGAGAGAGCTGAAAGATCTTGTGTGGAGAGTTTTAGGTGGCTTGTGTAGAGAGGGCCGATGCACTTTCCTGATCATGTAGATCATATGGTGGTCGCTCAGTGTATTGGGGAGAAGCCCTGCTTTAATAATCCTATGGGGATGCATTGTCAGGGCCCAATGACTTGCCTCAAGTTTGGTGTGGGTTACATGTGGGGATTAGGTTTTTCAGAGCAACAGGTATAGACTGCCCAAGACTGATTTATTTTGCCAGAAGGCAGGTCTGATAGGTAATTCTGCCCTTCAGGTTTAACCAATAGGATTGTGTATACAGATCACAAGTATCTGTTAGTCTGTGTGTTCCAGTAGTCAACCTGCATGCCTTGTTGAGTGCTGTGCAGATCCTTTTGAGCATGGTGTCTGTAGCTGCTCCATAAACTATTAAGCTGTAGTCAATGATAGATAGAATTGAACTAGTTACAGCAGTCCAGAGCATATCTGGCATCAGGTAGTGCCTGTGCCTGTGCCTGTATTATTTATTTAGTTATTCATTTGGTAACTGGGTTGGTGCACTGATTCGAAGACCTATTTCAGGCATGGCCCAGGCCAGAAACTGGCACGTGCAATGTAAAAATACAGTGAGAGTGCAGAATGAATCATACAGAGAACATAACAGTGGAGGTGACGCTAACAGAGAAAATACAAGGTAAACAGTACCAGGTGCATCAGCAATTGAGCAAACAAGGTATATAACATTTAGGTAAACAGGGTAAGGTTGCTCCATCATTCAACAAAAGGAATAACAATAGTATTCAGGGTGGGAGAGGAGAGTGCAGCACTAGAGGGGGAGGGTGTAAGGGTGTGCTGCAAGGAAGGTGAAGAAATGGCAGTGGCCTGTGGGCAGACACAGGTTATGGTGGACAGAAAGTGTATTCTTAACAGGGAATTTAGATTTAGAGGTGGGTCAGGGGAACATAGGGAGGAGGGGAGGTCATTCCATAGTGAGGGTCTAGCTGCAGAGAAGGCCCTGAGGCCCATCCTCATAGTTATGTTAGGGCATTTTAGTTGAAGATGTGAAGACTGACATAAATTGTGTCAGTAGGTTCTAGGCTGGATAAGTAGGGATAGTTGAGAATAGGAGGGATTGTGCAAAGTGTCAGCAACAGTCCGGGTCAGCAGGTAGGAGCATCGTGCTTGTGGAAGGAGCCAGATAAGGGACTGGTAAAGAGTGCAGTGGTAAGTGAGGAGAGGGGCATGGAGGGCAAGGCAACATATATGATTGTAGGTAGCATCCAGGCAGTTAAGGTTGGTAATGGAGGTGAGAGAGTACACCGGACAGCCATAGTCAAGGAGGGGAAGGAGGCAGCTATGGGCAACAGCAAGGGGGCTTCCAGCAAGAGGTGGTTGATCATGCGATAGCAGAGCCCTATCTCCTGGCTGATGTGCCTGATCAGTGAAGCAATGTGGTCAGTGTAGATTAGGGACACATCCAGGATTATCCCCAGATACTTGAAAGTGGGAACAGTGTCAAGGGGAGATCCATCTGGTGATTTGACAGTGAAAAGGCCACTGTTGTGGGCTAAGGCAGATAGTTTCAGTTTGGAACCAAAAAGCATGGCCTTTGTTTTGGCAGCATTGACCAACAGTTTGTTAGTGGAGAACCAACAAGATGCCTTGCAGAAATCATTGGTAAGAATGGAAGATAGAGGGGAGGGGGTCACTTTGGTATAGTATTAAGTCATCAGCGTAGAGGAGTGATTTGCAGGATAGGCCCTCTGATGGGACAGAGTAAATAAACAGTGAAAAGAGGAGGCGGCCAAGAACAGATCTATGGGGGACACCGGTAGAGACAGGCAAGAGGGAGGAGGTGACACCACCAGGGCTGTCTGTGTTCTACCAGAGAGGTAATCGGTGACCCAGGCAGTGGAGGCAGGGGAGAAACCAAGGGTGTCAAGTTTTGCTATCAGGATGTTGTGACATAACAGTTCTATCCTGGTGTTAACTGCCCTAGCAACAAGATCAGTGTGCATACCATAGGAGAGGGAGGCATCCAGCATAATCCCAAGATACTTGAAATTTGAGACTTGTTCAAGTGGTGAGCCTTCTTTGTTCAGTATGGTTAGTTTGTACGATTTGTATCTGTTGTGCGGGCTAGAGAAGAGCATGGTCTTGATCTTGTAATTCATTAGCAACTTATGGTTTTTAACCAGGCCTCGATATCAGAGAAAATAACCTAAAGTTAAGTTTCAAGGGGAAGTGGGTCAGGTAGACTGGTATAAATGATGGCATCATCCTCATATAGCAGCATATTATTGGTGCATGCCTGGGGAGGTTATTGAGGAAGAGGCTAAAGAGTAATGGGTCCAAGATCAAGACTTGTGGGACACCGGATAACACTTGCCTGCTATCAGAGAAGATGCCACTTATTTTGACCCATTGGGACCTACTTCCAAGGTAACTTCGAAACCACCCAACTGTGTCACTTGATAGGCCAGTCACAAGGAAGGTGTTTAATAGGAGGGTGTGGCTGACCATGTCGAAAGCTTTAGTGAGGTCGATATAAATTGCCCCACAAGCTGATCTCAGTCAAGAGCATTATGTATAAAGGAGGTGTACTCAAGCAAGGCAGTGGTGGTGCTATGCCCCTTCCAGAATCCATGCTGTTGTAAGCATTTGATCTGGTATTTCTCTAGGTACTCATTTAGTTGATCTAACACAATACATTTAAGCGCATTTGGGGGGGGGATTTAGATTGGGCAGTAATTTGTGTGCTGGGCGCGGTCACCTCTTTTGTGTGCAGGCGTCACCTCGGCCACTTTCAACCACTGAGGGAACCGGCCGTGGCATTGTGACTTATTTAATAATTTTGTGAAAGGTGTTAGGATCTTATCAATGGTTTGACTAATGAGCTTAAGGTCAAGTGAGTCACAACTAAATCTAGATTTTCTGATCCCCTTTTGCAGGTACTTCTTTGCCTCCATCTGGGAGACTGTTTTAAAGTGGAAAGGGGATGACCCTGAGGGGTGCCGCTGTCAGTTGTGTAGTCTGGTACTTTGAAGAAGTCAGTGGAAAGTATACCACTCAGGTCAGAGAAGGCCATGTTGAAGGTGTCGGCAATGTGCTTGGGGTCCTGGGTGACTACCCTATGTATCTCCACATGGAGGGGGATGACTTACTGGATTTTCCTGTGAGGTCTTTGATGTTGCTCTGGAATTGCCGCTATCCCCTCAGTAAGTTATGAACTCCTCCCTGAAGTGGTTGAATTTTTCTAGGTGGATCTCCCTGGTACAGTCATTCCTAGCAGCTCCGTATTGCTGCAGGTCAGCTTGCTTGCCAGTGGCCTGAGCACAATGCCAGAGGCTATCGCTGTTGGCCATGGGATTTAGAAGGGTTGGGTAATCCACAGATTGACTGTGCCCTTCATCGTACACTTTTTAATAGAGGCATAGATATCACAGATTGTGTTGAATTTAGCAATGAAATATTCAAGGGCTTGGTCTACATTTTGAGCAGTATCGCTAGGGGTTCAGTCAGTTTGTAAAAGGGAAGCCTTGAGATATTTGAGCTGCCCAGGGTTTAGGACACGATGTGTAATCATCTTTCTGGGTAGTTTAGGGGCTTTGTTCAATCAGAGGATAAGAACTGGGGAATGGTCACTAATCAGGGAGGACTATGGTGCCCGTGATTCTTTTAGGGCGGTTGGTAGCTATCCAATCTATCAGCATACTGGAGCCAGTTTGGTAGTTAACGCTGGTAGAGGAATCAACCATTTGCGCAGCATTGATGGAGGAGATGGCATCCTTGTAGTGGTCAGCTTCAGGGGCCAGCCAATTCGTATTAAAATCCCCAAGAAGCACCACTTCAGTATTTTGTTGTAATGTTGTTATAGACCAGGCAAGAATGTCACTATACATTTTCCAGCAACTTAGAGACATCTACCAGATAAGGAGATGGGACAGACTGAAGTACTTACAGTTAAAAGAAGCTTTGGCATATATAGTAAAGGGCAGAGAAGATGTCCTAACTAAGACAGACTGGGAAAAGTTGATAGAACATACAAGTGTAACCCCCCTACAAATGGGGGTTCCTGAAAAGTCTTCCTTGAGCTTGCCTAAATGCTCACTGCCAGGGTGTCCTGCATTTTGACTGTTTACATGGTATTGCTAGAGAGTGCCTGTAAAGCCTCTGAGTTCTGTCCCTTTAAGAGCTGCCTGGTTTGCAGTTACAATTGATCTGGGTGGGGGGCTGAGTATTTCCTGCTTGAGTCCCACCCGGTCTGCCTGATAATTGCTCCGTTTCTGCCATCGCTAATTGCACAGACGGAGCTCTGTTAGAAGATGTGCTCGTTTATTGATTATCTGTTAGAGTAATAGTGATATTGTAGTTTGTTCTAACCTGCCTTCTTTGCAGCAAGGACTTTTTTGATTATCACCACCTTCTTGGCCCTGGACTGCCGAATCGGGGCAATCAGTACTTTGGGAATCTAAAATGAAGCCTACTTACAGGGGCTGTGTGGGGTAAAAGTCTGTGGGAATTGTAGTTTTTGGCTGTTGGCGCTTTTTGCACCTGCCAAGTGAGCCTGGTTGTGACTGATAGATGAGACAGCCAACTGAACCCTTTGGATCTTGGGGGAAATGCCCAGGCTGCCTGCTGTCTGGGTCAGATCTAAGTTGGAAGCTGAAGAAGACACAGCTCGAGACAGTCGAACAGACATTTGCGTAGTTCGCGTGGGAGAACTGTGGAGAGGCTTGAGTTTCGGCCTGCATGTCTGTCTGCTACCCTGAGAGGGAAAAGCGAGTTACAAATGGACTAAATCTGAGTAGTGAGACCAGTAAGCCACTAATGTGTGACCAGGTGCATACCTGAGGAAGACTGAAGAGTTTGCTGAATGCGATCGGCCTGTAGGGAACTCCAGCCACCTCTGAACTCTCGGTTGGTGCAGAGACTGTGTGACTGTGACCTGAGATCGGCCTGCCTGGTACTGTAGAATTTCTTACATATAAATGTGCTGTGTATTGGTAGTGGATTGTGATTGGGTTCCCCACTATGTGAACTGTGTTCTGCTTTCTGGAAGCTCTATCCAGCCCAATTGGACTGAATCCGTGGATATCTCCATGCGGCAGGGCCTTGCCACATTGGCCTTGCCAGATTACTCCACTGCACAGAGAAAGCCATCAATGAGAAACCTGCCTGGGGATCAGCCCCCTGATCCATGCTTGAACAGGAATGATGCCTCGGTGAATCGTGTGGGTTCCGCTTCCCCTGGCACTCCAGATCAACCACCTGCTGTCTCGATTTTCATCCAGCCTGTGTCTAGTCTTGGGTCTCATGAGTAATTATCAGAGTAGCTCCCTGCAACAACAGCTTAATCTAAGTGTGTCATCTGTTTTTTTTGGTTTCTTTTTCTTCACGAACTGAGCCCTCAGGCTCCGGATTACAAATAGTGTGTATTGTGCATGTTATTTTTCCATCACAGGGCCCCAACCAGCTGCGACACTGGCCTACCCCGGGCAACGGTCCTGGCTAGCCCATCTCTTCTCCACCTGGGTACCCAGAGTGTGTGACTGTCTAGGGACTCTGAAGTGCATGCATAACTGTTTGATCGATAGAGATTTTAAGCAAATCAACCTGATTATGCCCCTCCCTTGTTCAAATCCTCTGAATAAATCAGATCTAACTCTTTTCACAGTTAACCTGACTGTGGTTCCAGTTTGTGCTTGAAGTACTGTACTGTTGCTATTTGCTCTGTCTAACCTTGTTTTACAGGGGGTCACCAGGGTCGAACCAGAGGAATCAGCCCTGGTGGTAAGTGCAAACAGTGTGGGTACTTGTGAGGTGTATCAAGAGTATTGTGAAAGTAATTATTGTGTTTTGTTCGGGCCACTAGCAGGGAAAGAGGGGGTTACAGTGTCCCAGAGGGCTGTGCCCAGGCTAGCTTGACCACTACTGACCCTGACCTCCAGGTGGAGGCACCCGTTTCAGAACTCAGGCTCCTTAACCTGCTACTAGCCAAGCAGACAGGGGTAGTAGCCCTTGGGATAGCACCACCTAGGGGTTATACAAGGAGGAAAGGTGAGGCAGGGACTGTTTATCATTTTTTTATTTATTTAAATTTTGATGACTGGGTGGGCCCTCTGAGACAGTCAAGTCCCTTTTTCAGGGGCGACCTGGGGAACCAAATGTTCCAAGCATAAGAAAACAGCACAGATACAGATAATTATGAATAAATATCACTGGACAGTTACATACATTCATGGACTAGATTAGCCATCCCATTCATTGGGAGACAGTACAAATTACAGATGTCAATTGCAACATAGGTGAACAAACAGTAAGGCTGATACGAACATACAGTATAATCGTAGTAGAGTCAATTAGTACAGAAGAGTATGGACAACTGGCTGTGTACAGACTCCCAGCCCTAGACATTGATCATACATGCCAGGAGAATATAGGCAAGCATGTGGAAACATTTAGAGAAGATTAGGTACAGTTCCCATTACAGACAGGAGGCTTGTAAAATATTTCCTTATGTTGTATTTTGAAGAACGTAATGGTCTTGCATGAGAGTAGTGAGTGTGGGAGGTCATTCCACTTTAGTGCTGCGAAGGAGAAGGATCTTCTTCCAACTGCTAAGCGAGTCTTGGGCAGACCCAGCATCGGGAGGTGTGAGGACCTGAGTGTTTGTGGGAGGGGTTAGTAGGTTAAATATACTCAGAGGAGGTGTAAGCTTGAAGGTAGTGCAATATACTGGGTAGTTAAGTCTGGCCAGGAAAGATGGCCAACCCAAATTTTTCAGCATATCACAGTGATGGGCACGAGCTGGGGCCTTAATATCAAATCGGGCAATTCTGTGATAGGCCATTTTGAGTTTGTTCAGAAGTGTAGCCTTAGAGGAGTGGATTATAGAGGCAGTGTAGAAGAGGCCTGGGAGAAGGGTGGCAGAAGCAATAGTGCTTCTTGCACTACTTGAGAGGTAGGGAGCAGTGCGATATAGAAGTTTCTGATTAGTAGCCTTAGTGACACAGGTTATGTGCTCATCGAAGGATAGATGCTTGTCAGGTACTACACCCAGGTATTTAAAGGAGGTAACATTTTCAAGCTGAATGTTAGTGGATGTTTTGATAACCAGGGGTGCTGTGAAGTTGTGTCAAAGCAGGTATGGTGGAACAACACGGATTTAGTCTTTTTTTGTGTTCAGAACTAGTAGTTTATTTTTAAACTATTTTTCTAGAGTGTGAAAGTCATTTTTTAGGTCAGAGTTAATACTTGAGATGTCACAGGAGGATCTATATAAGATGGCATCATCCACATATAGCTGAACCGATGCCCCTCCACAATTCAGAGGAAGGTCATTAATGAGTATTGAAAAAGAATACGAGATTTGATTACACAGTAGGACTGATCCCTGGGGAACCCCTTCAGTGATAGGAGATAGGGTTGAGATGGTACCAGCCCATTTGACACATTGAAACCTATTCTCTAAGTAGTTAGAGACCCAAGAGAGAGTTTTTGTCAAGGCCAAGGTGATGAAGCTTACACATGAGAAGTGAGTGGCTGACTAGGTCAAATATCTTTATTAGGTCAACAAAGACTGCACCAGTTGCATTGCCCTGGTCCATAGAGTGGAATATATCAGTGGTGACCCTCAGCAGAGCAGTTTCTGTCTCATGTGATTTCTGAAAGCCATGTTGGTTACTAGCGAGGGCATTGGTCTGTTCAAGGTAAGATGATAGTTTATTATAAAGTATTCTTTCTTGGATTTTAGCAATTGGACACAAGATAGATATGGGTCTATAGTTTTTGATAAGGTTTTATGTACTGGGACAACAACTGTTAGTGAATGTTTTGATAACCAGGGGGGAGTCAAGTGCAGGTGCATATATTTTAAGAAATTTGGGTGGTAGGGAGTCAAGCCCTGGTGTGCTGTCAGGGTTAAGTCCCCTTAGCAATTTAAAGACCTCTTTTCAGGAGGTAGTTTTTAAGTGGAAGAGTGGGTGTGAAAATTCCGGGTGGCTAGCTGGTGGCACAGGACAATTAACAGGAATGTCGGTTTTGTAGGCATCAAGGTCCGTAAAAAAGTGGTTCAGCCCTGCCACTATCTCCTTGGGTGAGGATAGTGTGGAGCCTTTTGCTGTCATTGATTGGGGGAAGATCCTTTCATTGCCCTCTAGGAGCACATTGATTTCCTTCCAGAAACATTTGGGGTTGGAGAGATGTGGAGGTGCTCCCTTTTGGCTTTGCCTATCTTCAATTTACAAATATTGCATAGCTGGCGGTAGGTGTTCCAGTCAGAGTAGAGTCTAGAGATTTTGAAGGCATGCCATACTTTGTCACGAGAGCGCATGAGGTGCCTCAGTTCCTGTGTGAGCCAGGAAGAGTGGATGCCTTTTGATCTTCTTAGTTTGTGGGGAGCATGGTGGTCAAGGATGAAGGTGAAGGTATTGACCAGATATTCTAATGCTAGGTTTATGTCAGGAAGGGAGGTTATTGGTGACCAGTCAGCTGCGGTGAGACTTGAGCATAAGGCTTCAGCAACAAAGTTGGTTAGAAGGAAGGACTGGTGGTGCAGAGGGTTGAGGCGCTAGGCACCACACCTCGTGCCATGCCGGCGACCTGGGTTTGGAAACAAGTCTGGGTTGTCAGAGGTCGGTGGGGGGGGGAGAGGGAGAGAATGTGAAAGGCTGCTGGCTGGCATAGCCATCCCCTGGTGCAGGCCAGAGTGGAGGCGTCACTCTGAGGAGTACTGCACTAGGTCAAGGAAGGGTGGAAGAGACTGGCATTGGAGCTGCAGTGCGCATGTTAGCCTCCACGTTGCATGCATCACTGCTTATGGGGTCTCAGGACTACGGCACACACAGGGAGAAAAACAGAGGATAACACGGGGGCCACCCAAGGATGAAGCCTCCAGTCTGGGCTCAGGGGATCCACCGGGGTGTGCAATGGCGCTACAAGACCCCAAAAGATGCCGAGCTCTGGTAGGGTGGCAGATGATCAGTTGGATCTGCCGTACGAGGATACAAATATTTGTAAAAAAATAAAAAGTTGGCCAGGACTCTAGTTTTATGGATTTTGGGGGGAGGGGATGTGGAGAATTATTCTTCCAGATGCAAAAAGTTGGAGAATGGTCACTGAGTGCATCAGGGAGGATTCCAGTGGCCTTAATAGAATTTGGATTATTAGTTAGTATCCAATCTAGGAGAGTGTGCTTGCCCTGACTTCATATTCAGTCTTGCTCCAGTTTAGCATCCAGTAGGGCAGCCTGGTACTGTGTTTTAAGAAGCCCAAACCAATTCAGGTTAAAGTCATTGCATGTTATAGTGTCTTTCTTAGGGAGGGAGCCCAGACTAGTACAGAATTTGGCATAGAAGGATGCTTGATTAGGGGGTAGATAGAGGTACCCTACTGTTTCATTCTTGAATTGGCCAAGTGTGACTGTGATAAAGATGTATTCTGCAGCTCAGCTGATCTGTAAGTCAGTTAATTCATTGACTACCAATCCATCTCTAGCATAAATTAACCCCCCCTTTCTGGGGACCTGGTCCTGTCTGTAGTAGGTATAGTCAGGAAGGGCGACCTTGTGAGATATGGATGGTTTTAACCATGATTTGGTAATGCAGAGAATGTCTGGTTTGTAATATAGTATCCAGGATTCCAATTCTGCTGTTTTTTCCCCTTAATGCACTGTATATTCTTATGTGCTATTTTGAGACCTTTGAAGTTAAGACAATTAGAGGAGGAGGTTAGGGGGTCAGGAGTGGCCTTCATTGTGTAGTTCGATTTTTGCCTCTTATTTACAACTAACACACCAAAATCTGGCCAATGGAAAATCATGTACACAAATGCTCACAGCCTGGGAAATAAGATCCCAGACCTGCAGGCAATAATGTCAGAGGCTAAACTGGACATAGCAGCAATTAGTGAGACGTGGTTTACCAGTAACCACACTTGGGAGACTTCAGTACCTGGCTATGTATTGTTCAGAAGAGACCGAGGTGCAAAAGGGGGAGGAGGCCCTGTATGTTAATGAAAATATCAAAGCTACAGAAATCAGAATACACATAAGGAGCCAGAAGAACTGTGGGTCACCCTGGAAACAGGAAATGGGACAGCCATAAGAACTGGGTTGTCTACAGGCCCCAGACCAGAGGGAGGACATAGACACATTACTGTTAGAAGATATACAAAACATGACAGCTAAAGGGAGGTTCTGATAATGGGAGACTTCAACATGCCAGATACAGATTGGTCAATACCAGAGGAACATCTGCCAGAACTAGACTCATAGTGGATTCCTGCAGGGAGGGCCTCAAACAACTGGTACAGCAACCCACAAGAGACAGGGCTATCCTAGATCTAGTACTGACTAACAAAGAAGGGATCACAGATCTCCAGGTAGAAGGTCACCTGGGGCCAGTGACCATCACATGTGTGGTTCAATTTGGCTACTACATCTAAATCATCCCATCTCCAAGGCAAAAATATGGGACTTCAGAGGAGCTGACTTTGATAAGATGGCCAACAGAGTTAAGCTAGCCCTGGCAAAAAGAAACACAGGTGAGGAGGTACAGGCAAAGTGGGCAAGCATTAAGGATACAATACTTGAAGCAACATCCCATTGTGTTAGACAGAAAAGGAAGTGCAAAAGAAGAAGGAAACCACTTTGGTTCTCAAATACAGTAGCAGAAAAGGTCAGAGCCAAAAGGCTGGCCTTCAGGAAATATAAGGGAACACAGCGGATGAAGATAGGAGGCATACCAAACTGCCCTAAGGGAAGCAGGTAAGGCAGTAAGGCAGGCAAAGTCCCAAACTGAGGAAACACTAGCACGAACAGTAAAAGAAGGTGACAAGACTTTCTATAGATACATTAGTGAAAGGAGAAAGTCCAGAGGGGGTGCTAAGCTTAATGGAGAAAAGGGAGCATGTGAGGAGGAGGACCCTGTAAAGGCATCTATCCTAAATAGATACTTTTGCTCAGTATTTACTGAAGAGAAGGCAGGGCAGGGCCCACAGCTCAGCATCATGGACACAGGGGAGGGAGGTGAGCA
The DNA here is from genome assembly GCA_016271365.2 of Neoceratodus forsteri. NCBI lineage: Eukaryota > Metazoa > Chordata > Ceratodontiformes > Ceratodontidae > Neoceratodus > Neoceratodus forsteri. The sequence goes on from JADMNL010000022.1 coordinate 185,986,476, forward strand.
CTACTCCCTTCACAAAAGAAAGGGTCCTACAAGAGCTTGCTAAGCTCAGGGTGGATAAGGCAATGGGACCTGATGGCATACATCCCAGGGTACTTAAGGAGCTAAAGGAGGAACTAGCAGAGCCATTAGCAGAATTGTTTAGTGAGTCTCTGAGCACAGGAGAGGTCCCAGAAGACTGGAGAAGGGCTCATGTGATCCCGCCCACAAGAGTGGTAGCAGGAGGAGGCGGGAACTACAGACCAGTCAGTCTTACCTCAGTAGTGGGCAAGATTATGGAGGCACTCTTAAGGAAAGGATAGGCAACACCTGGAATCCATAGGGCACAGGATCCAAGACAGCATGGGTTTACAAAGGAAGGTCCTGTCAAACTAATCTCATAGATTTCTTTGACTGGGTAACCAGAGTGGTGGACCAAGGGGAGCAGTTGATGTAGCCTACCTTGACTTCAGCAAAGCTTTTGACACTGTTCCACATAGAAGATTGATAAATAAGTTAGGTAGGCTCGGGTGGGTCAGGAAGTTGGTCAACTGGGTGGCAAACTGGTTGACTGGCAGAAAACAGAGAGTGGTGGTAAATGGTATACAGTCAGAAGAGATGCAAGTCACAAGTGGGTACTCAGGGATCAGTCCTGGGGCCAGTCCTATTCAACATCTTCATTAGTGACCTCGCAGATGGACTAGAGGGTAAGGCTTGTCTGTTTGCAGATGACACCAAGATCTGCAACAGAGTAGATGATCCAGATGGGGTGGGCAGAATGAGAAGAGATCTGATAAACTAGCAAATGGTCAGAAGAGTGGCAACTGGGATTTAATGCAAAGAAGTGCAAAATCATGCACATAGGGAAGAGAAACCTGAAGCCACTTATAGGCTGGGAGGGAGTTGCTAGCAGTCACAAAGGAAGAAAGAGACTTGGGCATCATCATCACTGATGACCTAAAATCATCCAAGCAGACCCCTAAAGCAGTAGGTAAGGCTAGGGGGTGTTAGGGTGTATTAGTAGGGGTATCTCTAAGTCGTAAGAGGAGGTAATAATCCCTGTACAAGACATTGGTTAGGCCCCATCTGGAGTACTGTGTGCAGTATTGAGGCCACACCTTCACAAGGACATTAACCAAATTGAGGCAGTCCAGAGAAGGGCAACCAAAATGGTGCAGGGACTGCATCAGAAGACATATGAGGACAGATTAACGGACCTCAATATGTATACCCTTGAGCAAAGGAGGAGAGAGGTGATATGATCGAGACATTTAAACACCTTAAGGGCATAAACAAGGTGAAAGAGTCTACATGTTTAAATATAAGAAAAATAGCAGGACAAGAGGACACAGCATGAGATTAGAGGGAGGCCGATTAAGGGGAATGTGAGGAAATTCTTTCACAGAAAGGGTGGTAGATGCATGGAATAGCTTACCACAAGAAGTGGTGGCTATGAATACAGTGCAGGGCTTCAAACAGGCATGGGATAGGCATAAGGGAGCAATACAAATGACTATGAATAGATAGGTCACTGACAGAGCAAAGGCCGATGGCACATTTATAAGGTAGAAAAAGAAATGGGCAGACTGGATGGGCCTTGCGGTCCTTATCTGCCATCAACTTCTATGTTTCTATGTTTCTTACTGGGTTCCGGGTTTAGTTTGACATCGCCTGACAGTGGTAGGAGGCATGAGCAGGACTGGGGAGAGGGTGGGTGGAGGAAGGGTAGTTTGTGTATTCATTTGGAACACTGCAGGAGGAGGAGGAGGATGGTTTTATTATGCTGGGCCAGTGTTAATAATGTAAGGTGAAGGAAAGACCCATGTGGGCAAAGGGGCAATAGTCAAGGGTGCTGGGTGGTGATATCCTTAAAGTGGAGGGTGGTATAGATTCAGGGTTTGAGATCATATCTACTGGTTGCAGGTGTGCCAGGAAGGACAAGCAAATGAGTAGTCCTCTGGTGAGAGGGAACATTGTAATGTAGAAAGTAGAAGAAAACAGACCAGGGAGTAAGAGGGAGGATGTGTGGTGTTGGATAACATCACTAGGCAGTTAACAACCACAGGGATCTGGTGAGATGTGTGCATTGATGTAGTACTGGGATCAAGGTCTCTGCATCCTAATTGATGGCAGAAGGACCTAAGGCTTGTCAATAGGACCCTTTGTAAGCGAGGAAGTTATTGAGGAGAGAAAAAAGTAAGTTAAGTTGAGGAGAAAGATCAACAAAAGTTGCAATGAGACAATCCCTTTAAGAGGAGAAAATAGCTAAATTAAGTTGAAGAGAACGATCAACAAAAAGTTGCAGTGAGCTTTAAGAGGGGCAAATAGTGAAATTAAGCTGAAGAGAATGATCAAAAAATAAAAAATAAAATAAAAAAGTTGCAGTGAGCAGTTCCCCCTTAAGAGAAGTTTGCTCACTTTCTTTAAGTGTTTCAGGCATAGCTATAGCCAATGAGTAACATGGGGGTAATAGAGGGAGGAGTTTGAGAGTATTTCGGCAGGAGCACAACAGCCAGCCCTTAAGTCACAGAGCACGTCTGGTAAATCAAAGCAGTGAAAGCAGATGGCCTGGGCCAGGGAGCCAATTGAAATCAGTCAGAAGCTGCTATGGTCCAATGGAATTGTAGCTTCTGAAACCTGTCTCACTGTACCTTGCTTCAGGAGCTGAAGGAGCTGTGTTTCAGGGATGCTGGCAGCCATCCGGTTCAGAGCTGTGCTACAAGTGCTGCTGTCAGCGAGGCACCCTGTTCAGGGGCTGCTCCTTGCTTTGGGAGCTGGAAGAGCTGTGTTTCAGGGATGCTGGCAGTCAGCCAGTTCAGAGTCATGCTGCAAGCACTGCTGTTGGCAAGGCGCCCTGTTCAGGAGCTGCTCCTTGCTTTGGGAGCCAGAGGAGCTGCATTTCAGGGATGCTGGCAGACAGCTGGTTCGGAGCCATGCTGCGAGCACTGCTGTCGGTGAGGTGCCCTGTTCTGGGGCTGCTCCTTGCTTTGGGAGCTGGAGGAGCTGCGTTTCAGGGATGCTGGCAGCTGACTGGTTTGGAGGCATGCTGAGAGCACTGTTGTCAATGAGGCACCCTGTTCAGGGGCTGCTCCTTGCTTTGGGAGCCAGAGGAACTGTGTTTCAGGGATGCTGGCAGCCAGCTGGTTCAGAGCTATGCTGCGAGCCCTGCTGTCAGCGAGGTGCCCTGTTCAGGGCTGCTCACAGGGAGAATCATCTAATGCTTGACAGTGGGTCAGATTATACAATGAACTCTAGCATGCAATGAGAGATGGAGCTGGATATCAGAATTACAGAAGAAAGGCGGGGGAACCTTTAGAAAATACTAGAGAAAACATTCAACATCCTGAAAGGTAAGGAAATTCAGTTTAAAGTCCTTCACAACATTCATTACACACTGGAAAAGCTAGCCAAAATATACAGTGAAGAACTGGATTACTGTTGGAGGTGTAACAATAGAAGTGCCAACTTGTCCCTGGGATGGTGTAAGTCAAGGGGGATGGTGGGGGTCAAGATGGTGGCAGGACATTACCGAGGCATTAAGCTCTGTGAACACCTTCCTCCCTGTATAAAAGTCTTCATTCCCCAGTGCCCTGAATGAATCTAGTAACTGTAACTGAATGTGTAACTTTCTATCTGTGTATGCAGATTGAAATTTTATCCTTGAATGGTAACTTGGGACAGAAAGCATCTCAGCATGACTCCTAAAAGGAATGGCACAACTCCTAAAAAGGATGCTGTCAGCAGCAAGAAGGCAGCCAAGGCAATCAAAAATGCCAGTAAACCACTCAAACAACTAACAATGACTACTAGAAAGGTAGCTAACCCTTTCTTAAAAAAGAAGCACAGTTCAGCCAATTTGGATACATCAGTTGAAGGATCAAAAACTATTAAATTGCCTGCAAATTGTTCACCTGGGCAATCTTTCAAACCCAAAGCACCACCTGAGGATGGGGCAAGCAATTTCCAGCAAAAGATTGCCCTGAGAAAACACAGCAAACTGAGATGATAAAGGAGCCATCCACGTTGGGACCTGTAATAATTGATGCAGAACCAGTGGAGGTGAATACTCTGAATTCTTTTAAGAGTTTACCAGACCTTGAAAAACTATATTCAGAACTGGTGCTTTATTATTTGAATGACTCTAATATCCCACCCAATGTTGTACAATTTAAAGGAAAGCAAATGAAATCAACAGTGATATTGCCGGCCCCTGGTAATGGACTGACTCAGAAGCAAAAGTACGTGGTGAACTGTGCTGAAAATAGGGCTGCTAATCCTGATGTCCAGTTACAGGTACATGATGTTCCTGAGATGAATAGGGGGATTTCAGAGGGGATAAGACTGAGTACTAGCAAAACTGACACTGAGTTCAATACTGAATATTGGAAGCTTACATTGGAGAAGCCCCTATTGAAATTAGAAGTCACAGAAGGCACTTTGAAACTATGCAATCAGAGTTTGCAGTGGTTCACTAATTCAGATTTATATTAACCTCCAAGCAACAGACTTTGCTATCTGAGCCACAGATGATCATGATTAATACTCAAAAGGGTATCACTCAAGTAGTTCAAAGCGAACTGAGTCAGGATGGAGAAGTTTCAAGCTACAAGCAATCTAAATTGGGGCTGATAATACATTCACAACCAGCTTCTTCACAATGGGAGATAAGAAAGAACACTGAAAGAGATCTAAACCCACAGACTTTGCACCAATCAGTTAATTTGAATGGCCAGCATGTAGAACAATTGAGAGAAGAGATGGGGCAATGAAGAATGGGAAAGAAAGAAATAAAAGCCCACAGAGAATTGAGAGTCAGGGCCACACATCAAACAATATATTTTAGAGGCTGAAGTGTTCTGCAGGACATGGTACTGCAAGTAAAACTAAAATTACACCAACAGAGACTCATTAATTCTCAAATAGTTCCAGTGATGTTTCAGAACAGATGGACAGTGAAAGTGAATATAGCAAATATGTACCCCCCAACACACACACACACACACACATGGGCCAAGCTGATATTAAACCAGATCCAACAAGTTAATAGCAAACTGGACAAATTGGAAGTTTTGGAAATAAAATTTAATAGATGCCAGATTGTCCTAGATCAACTAATTGCTGAAAATTAGGATTTGAAACAGGGACTTACAGAGGTGTAGCAAAGAATTAACATTCTGGAAGAGGAAAGCATTCCACTGAAAAGACAACCGAAGTAGTAATTTAAGGAGAAATTATTAGATTTTGAAGCCAGGTCCAGGAGAAAAAATATATATGAATTGTCGGTGTTCCTGAGTCATGGGATGATGATAGTTTCTTGAGAGAAACCTTGAAAAAAATCATAGCATCTTACTTGGATACAGATACCATGAATATTAATTTTGAGACTGATAGAATCCATTTAACTTGTATGGCAAATCTGGATTCTCAATGTCCACCATTGCCAATTATCGCTAAGTTCTTCAAATCGGAGGACAAAGATAAGTTAATGACAGAAGTTTACAAACAGAAAAAAGTAAAATTGATGGGGGCTTCCATTTCAATCTTCGATGATCTGCCACCAGATCCTATTACAGAAAGAATAAAATTTGACCTTATAAGGAAAAATGTTATGGGACAATAATGTTAAGACTACAACTTTCTACCTTGGCAAGCTTAGGGTTATTATTGATGGGGTCAGAATCACCTGTGATTCACCGCAAGAGGCAAAAAAAAAAAAAAGATTTACAAACAAGACAACCAAAACCTTTTTAAGAAGAATGAAAAAGCATATTTGAAGCTCCTAGACTACATTAAATGGTCCATCTATAAACTGATCTGTTTGTATTTGTCTGCTAGGCTGTAAACTACAACAGGCAACTGGGGGGAGGGGGTACTGGAGCAAGATAATGGGTATGTTTAGCAGCCCAGGTGGGTAGCAGTGTGATTTGATTTATTGGTTGTGATTCTTAGTACTTTGTTAGGTGGGTTCTTGGTATGTCTGGAGGGATACAGAGAATGAAGTGTTTTAGTGGGGTTGAGAACAGAGGATCTATGGTCTATTTATATTTAGTTTTTGTTTACTGAGAGAGTGTGCTAGCCATAAAATGAGTATTTTCAGGCACGATCCGGGAGAGTACAACATTAGACAATATATCAATATCACAAATCACAGTTTCAAGAACATAGTTTACAAAGGAAAATCACAGTCAATGAGCAGTTAATACACAGTGTACAGTATATCTGACATGCTATAAGTTACATAGGAACACTACTAAGCTTTATCACAGTGTGCTATATATAGAAATACTGATTCAGATAACAATAACAGGATAGCATTAGTTTAAGACTTCAGTAAATGGGGTACTTAAGACAGCTGTAGTGTGAGATTTATAAGTGTAAGTAGTGGGAAATAGTATACCACAGATTAAGGAGAACTGAAGCAGTTACAGGGGTCAGATGTGATTAGGAAATGGTGCAGTCTCTTTTAAAGCTAGCATGAGAGCTGGACTGACATAACAACAGAGGAAAGGCGTTCCAAAGCTTCAAGGGCATAATGAGAAAAGGCACAAGTCCATGTTGTGGTCTTACATCTAGGCACTTGAAGAAGGGATTCATCCACCAAGCGTAAGCCATAACAGGAGGATTGGGGAAGAAGCATAGTGGCAATAGCAGAGGGAGACTGAGACCTGACAACAACATCAAACAAAGAACCAGGTAAGTAACATCTAACAGCAGATTGGGAGAGCCAGTTGAGATCACTATAAAGCTGGCAGTGGTGTTTGAGTCGAAGGGATGAAGAGGCATAATGGCAGATGTTATTATATGTGATAACCCATTGTGAAGGATGGTCTTCTGTTTTGCAACATAAGTGGGAGCACCATAATTAAAGTCTAGGAGAAGAATGCCATGGACAATGGCCAGCTTAGCCAAGGGAGTTAACATGTAGCTGGTCTTATAAACAATTCTTGATATGGAGTTTACCAATTTACAAGCGACCTGGATGTGGAGATCAAAGTCCAGAGACTGATCCAGAAGAACACCCAGGTATTTAAAGGATGTGACACTCTCTAGAGGGGGGCCAACCACACCTTGTACCAGAAAAACATCTTGGCAGGCCCTTAGCTTAGGGGCACAGCCAAACAGTGTAACCTGGATTTTCGTAACATTGAGTATAAGTTTATGAGCAGCAAGCCACCGCTGAAAGTTAATAAAATCAGATGAAAGATGTGAAATAAGGTTTGCTAAGGTATTAGAACTAATGTAGAGTACCAAATCATCTGCATAGGGGAGCGATGAGCATAACGAGAGAGTCTCTGTGATATTATTGATAAATAATGAGAAGAGGAGGGACCCAGGATAGAGCCCTGGGGAACTCCTATATTAATGGTTTAGGGTTCAGAAGAAATGGAGCTGAATTTAGCAAACTGTGTGCTGTTAGACAGATAGCTCTTATACCAGGCAACTACTGAGGGTGAGAAACCCAGTTTATGAAGAGTAGTGAGGAGCAGAGGGTGATCAACAAGGTCAAAAACCTTGGTTAAGTCAGTGAAGACAGCTCCAGTCAATAGACCAGAAACACAGAAATAGAAATTGTCGGCAGATAAGGACTGCTAGGCCCATCCAGTCTGCCTTTAGACCCTATACATTGTATGTAGCCACTGACCCTATGTGATCAATGGCTTTTCATCACTCCTTCCCCCTCAAGCTTCCCTTGTGCCTGTCCCAGGCATGCTTAAACCCCTCCACTGTGCTTGCCCCCACTACCTCCTGTGGCAGACTATTCCAAGCATCGACTACCCATTCTGTGTAAAAAGAAACTTCCTCACATTACCTCTTAATCTACCCCTTCCAATTTCATATTTTGCCCCCTTGTTCTAGTACTTTTTCTACATTGGAAAAGGTCCCCCACCTGCACCTTATTTATGCTCTTGAGGTATTTGAAAGTTTCAGTCATGTCCCTCCTTTGTCTCCTCTCCTCCAGTGAGTACATATTGAGGTCCCTCAGTCTCTCCTCATATGTTTTGTGGTGCAAGCCCTGCATCATCTTTGTTGCCCTTCTCTAGATCGTCTCCACCTTATCTATGTGAGGCCTTAGCAATGTTTTATACAATGGCATCACCACCTCCCACCTCCTGCTAGTGAAACCCCTGCCTATACACCCCAGCATGCCACTGGTCCTCCCTGCTACCTTTGTGCACTGCTTTGATACCTTAAGGTCATCAGAGATGATAACCCCAAAGTTCCTTTCTTTTCTGGTGACAGTCAGCTCTTCCCCCCAACCTGTAGTCTCCCCAGGGTTCTTTCCACCCAGGTTCATTATATTGCACTTCTTTGCATTAAACCTCAGTTACCACATCTCTGACCATCTTTCCAGCTTCTCCAGGTCCCTCTTCATTTTCTGTACTCCTTCTGGAGTATTCACCCTATTGCAGATCTTGGTGTCATCTGCAAACAGGCAGACCTTTCCTTCTAGCCGCTATGCAATGTCACTAATGAACACATTGAACAGGACGGGTCCTAGTACTGATCCTGTAGTACCCACCCCACTGGTCACCCCCTTCTCCCCAGACTGTACCCTATTTACCACCATCCTCTTAGGATCTCCTTCTTTGTTTGTAGTGGCTGCTTGTCTGTGTCTGTAGCTTAGTTTTGTGGATTTACATGGTTTTCTGCTTGGAGTAACTACACCATTCTTGCTGACTACATCCGTGAAAGTCTCCTGAACTGGATTTCTGCAAAACATCATCACCAGGTATCTGCATTTTTCATTTAAAAATCAACTTTTTGGAAGCTATCCCAAGCAAAACATAAGTCAAGCAATTAAGTCAGACAAACTCAGTGACTCTAGGTCTGCTTGAATCCACATTTTCGTCTGACCTGCTCCATGATCTGTATGTGGGCTTTTCAACAACCTCTTTGAATGACAAAGAAGCATGCAGACAAAAGGATTTCACATCCTGCATATGCAGGCACAGTTCATCACCTTCAGGAATTCTAACACATTCTGTGACTCTGGACCTCAGCTGTTGTTGATAATTTCTTTTGGCTTATGACTTAACCACCAGGTATCTACAAGATGCTGAAATCCTTTCTCCTACAAATTCTCCTTATGCTACTCCTGCTCTCAGGAAATGTTCACCCCAACCCAGGACCACCTGGGCAGCCAGCAGTGGCACTAAGCAGAAGGACAGGGACACTTACCATGGCATCCATCAATGCCTGCAGCATCCTCAACAAACTTGATTCCCTCCAAACATGGATCCTACAGCACAACCCTGATGTCCTCTCAGTTGTGGAAACATGGCTAAAACCTAAAATCCCTGATACCTCAGTCTCTATCCCTGGCTACTGCATTTTCAGGCAAGACAGGATTGCTAAACGGGCCGGGGGCTGTGCCATCTATCTTAAGGATACCCTTATGGGTCACATCATCCCATCCCCTAGCCTGAGCAACTCCTCTCAGGTCCTCACAATCAAAATCCTCCTTGGTGCACATAACAAGGAACTCACTGTCATCTCAGTTTACCTACCCCCAAGAGACCAGGCTGCTGGCTTCCATAGCATCATGGAATATCTAAGGGTCCATCAACATAATTCTGAAACCATAATCATGGGTGATTTTAACATTAACTGGCTCTCCGCTGAGGCTGCTATCTATAAGGATGCAGCCACGGCGCATCACCTCACTCAACTGGTCAATGCCCCCACTAGGTGTAACTATAGGACAGGCTCTCTTACGCTTCTAGACTGGATTCTATCTAACTGCCCTGAACGCATCTCCAATGTTTCTGTACTCCCGGATACAATAAGTGACCACTCGCCTGTCATCTGCTCCTGGTCAAACAAATACCACAAGCCCCCTCCCAAGCTTATCTATGCCAGGGTTATCAAACAAGGGCACCTCCAGCTGTTAAAATCCCATCTAACCAGGCTGAACTGGGCAGTGCTCGACTCCCTCAATGACACCAACAAAGCTCTGGACCTATTTATCAAACGTTTCAATGAAGCCTGTGACATCTATGCACCAGTGAAAAAGATGAAGGTCAAAGGACAGACCAACCCCTGGGTTACTACTGACCTTTTAACTCTGCTCAAGCACAGAGACCACCTCTGGCATTGTGCTCGTGCAACTCCGACGCAAGTAAGCATACAATTATACAAAGCAGCCAGAAATGATTGCACTCAAAAAATACGGAATGCTAAACGCAGCTATTACAAAGACGCTCTGACCAACTCTTGGGGCCAGGGAAACAAATTCTGGAACAACATGAAAGAACTCACAGGCAAGGATCCTAAAGCACCACCAACTATGCTCAACCTTCATGGCACTCCTACACTGACCTAGGTACCATCACCAGCACTTTTAATAACGATTTACAAACCTGGACAGTGTCCTTCCACCAAATTTTTAGACGACCTCCCTCAGCTCCTCCCCAGTTACCCCCAGCTAGAGCGTACAACCCCAAAGTTTTTTTTAAGGAGGTCCCACCACAAGTAGCTAGAAAATACATTCAAAGGCCATCGGCAAACAAGGGTACAGTGGTGACTCCTTGACCTGAAACTGCTGGCACAAGTCCTCGATGAAATCTTAGAACCACTTACAAAGATCTTTAATCTCCGCTTAGATTGGGCCATTTCTCTCTCTGGAAGAAAGCCACTGTCACACCGGTTCACAAAAGTGGAGATAGGACACTGCACACCAATTACAGACCTATCTCACTCCTCCCCCCATTATCCAAAGCGCTGGAGCGAATAGTATTGGACCAACTAGTTGAATTCCTGAATAAATACAATGTACAGTGCCCAGAGCAGCATGGCTTCAGAAAAGGGCACAGCACCACCACTGCACTACTGGAATTTACAACCTTCATCCATGCCACGCTTGACAAAGGGAATTGTGGAGGGGCAGTATTTATAGACCTTACCAAGTCATTCGACACAGTTAACCACCCCCTACTGCTCAAGCAACTGTCCTCCATTGGGATCTCCAGTGATGCCCTTCCATGGTTCACCAGCTACCTTGATAACCGGATGCAACGTGTAAGGATTGCAGGGATCTCTTCGGATGAGAAACCGTTCCACTCCGGAGTCCCCCAGGGGTCTATTCTGGGCCCTCTACTCTTCTCCCTCTTCATCAACAATCTCCCCAGTGCCTGCCACCAAAAAATATTACTATACACAGACGATGCAGTCCTGTTTTCCAGCCACCATGACATTACAGTCCTTGAATCCCAGCTGCAGCTCGACTTCAAGCGCATCAAAGACTGGTTCAATTCTCATAAACTTGTCCTGAACCACATCAAGACTAAAGCCATGTCCTTCTGTAACCGACAGAGCAGGCAAAACTCTCTGTCCCTCACCATCAAGAACCATGCTGGGAACCCACTCGAACATGTCAAGGAGTTCAAGTACCTTGGTATTACCCTGGATAGTACCCTCTCCTACACTCGGCATATTGACACTGTTGCCAAGACTGCCAATATACGGATTGGACTACTACACAAACACAAGCACTGTATGCCTGTGGATGCCCTTAAACTAGCCATCTACAGCTCTGTCACCTCTATCATTTACTACGGCCTTGCCATCTATGGCTCTGCCTCAACAAGTGCCCTCCGCAGGATCTCAGTTGCTCTCAACAAAGCCTGTAGACTACTGATGGGTGCAGCCCGACAAACTCACACCTGTGACCTCTATGCACAGGCCAGCTGGCTACCCCTACGCAGCAGAATACAATACCAGACCTGCTTACTTACAAAAAGATTCTCCTTGGTCTCATGCCACCTGGTGTTAGCTCCTCCTTACTACCTACAGTGGCACTCCAACAAACACGTGGCGCCCAATCTCTAACCTTTCAGGTTCCCAGATGTCGTACCTCCATGGGTCAGCGGTCCTTTATCTATAGAGCCACTCAATGGTTCAATTCCCTCAATAAAGAAGCACTTTCCTCTACTACACTTGGACCCTTCAAAAGGAATCTCAAACTTTACCTCACCTCTACCACTCATTGTGACTGCTTCTCTGAACAGAGACCTCTCTAAACACCTCCCAGCTCACTCATGTCTCACAGCCCGCCCTTTCCCAGTCTCATTCTCTCTGGCACTGGGCCTTCCTTGTGACTTCTTTCCTGCTTCACATCTCCACTGGTACAAGACATTTTCCACTACCATCGGACAGTGGCCCATTAGCCTGCCCAACTTCCTCTCCCGGTCGCACGCCTGCAATACTAACTGTCTATGGTGCCCTCTATCTCTTACTGTTACCGCAGTCAGCTGCCTACTCAAGCTGCTCATTATATGAATATTATCTCAAAGTATGTTATAACTGAGTATCTTTATTTTTTCTTTTAGTTGTTTTGGTTGTTTATTGTGCATTCTTTTACTACCTCTCTATGTATGTTGACCCTCATCCTTTGACTTGGAACCTTTGTAAACGAGCAGTTTCTGCTCAAAGGTATTTGTAATCCAAGAATTTAATAAAATAAAAAATAAAATAAATCCTCTGTCTCCTGTCTGTTAACCAGTTCCAAACCCAGTTCACCACCTTGTGTCCCATGTCCAGACTATCCATATTGTTAATCAGCCTTCTATGTGGGACAGTGTCAAAGGCTTTGCTGAAATCTAGGTAGGCGACGTCTACCGCCCCTTCCTGATTTACTTCCCTAGTCACCCAATTAAAAAAAATCTATTAGATTCATTTGACATGACCTTCCTGCTGTGAATCCATGTTGCCTCAGATCCTGAGCACCGCTGGATTCCATATGTGCCACTGTCCTTTCTTTCAGCAGTGTCTCCTTGTTCTTTCCCACCACTAAGGTAAGGCTGACTGGCCTGTTGTTCCCCGCCTCCTCCCTACTGCCACTTTTGTCCAGTGGGACTACATGTGCCTTCATCCAGTCCTCGGGAATGACACCTATGTTGAGTGACTGTGTGAACAGGGCTGCCAGAGGCACTGATAGTTCCCTTCGCAGCTCATTTAATATCCTCAGGTGGATGCCATGTGGCCCCATGGCCTTATCCAGCTTCAGCTTTGTGAGTTTTTCCAGAACTCTCTCTCCACTGTGAATGGACTGATGCCCACCCCCCTCATTGCCTCTGCAACTCAACTGTGGTCCTTGACCCTCCTTAGTGAATACTGAGCAGAAGTATTTGTTCAGTATTTCTGCCTTGTCCAGATCCCCCTCCTTACACTTTTCCTTCTCCCCTTTGAGCCTCACAATCCCCCACATTTTTCTTTTTTCAGTGATGTACCTATAAAATAAATACAAAATCACACATACCCCCATAATGCAAAGCATCATGGGCTGTATATGCAAAGCACCACAAAATATTATGCTGGTTCAACTTTAAGCAGAAATGCATGGTGCCGAAAGGTCTCTCACACATTCTGCAAAGGGTGCCAACAGAAGACACAGATATGTGTTTTGTCCTACCAGGACTCATCAGTGGACCTCGTCTGTATGACATTCCAGTGGAATGAACCTGCTACCTTAAGTTGTTCTATCTGGGTTGGGTTGTGGTGAGCCCAATAAAAACAAAAAACAAGCTAAAAGAAAAAGAACCTTAATGTACAAGCACTGAAGCAAGGGTTACCCCAAACAGCCAAGTTTCAAAGAAATACAAAATCACACATACTTCCATAATGCAAAGCATCATGGGCTGTCTATGCAAATCACCACAAAATATTATGCTGGTTCAACTGTAAGCTGAAATGCATGGTGCAAAAAGGCCTCTCACACAGTCTGCAAAGAGTGCCAAGAGAAGACACAAACATGTGTTTCATCCTACACCACAGGCTTTGTCCAAAAACACTCAGCCAAGGAGTCCTCTGGCAGTGGCTCCTCACTCCACTCACTGTGGTCCTGACACAGACAATTACAAATATACAGTCACAAACTTATCAGCTAGAATCCCTCAATCCAAAATTTAGTGATCCCACTCCTGGACCCAATGTTGAGCTTGGATCTGTGGATATACATATGGATATCACTTTAGATACAATCAAAAACAAATTGGATTCTATAAAAAAGGGTTCCCCCCGGTCCTGATGGTATATCAGGTGATATGATACTCCTGATGAAAAATTAATTGTGTGTTCATCTAAAAATATTATATGTAAAAAGTCTGAATTCCAGTTTGGTCCCATCTGAATGGAAAGATGCATATGTGATTCCCTTATTCAAAAAAGGCGAGGAAAGTGTACTAGATAATTTTCGCTCTATCAGTTTAACTCCAATTTTTTGTAAGATTCTTGAGTGAATAATTAAGGATTAGATTTCCCTGACTATATCCTCTATTGATTCAGGCCAACATGGGTTTATAAAAGGCCATTCAATAGTCTCTAATTTGGTTTGCTTTTATGATTATATCAGCAATAAACTTGATAGTAAGATTCCTTGTGATGTAATCCTGCTGGACTTCAGAAAAGTTTTTGATTCAGTATCACACTGGGCACTCATTCAAAAATTGTTGTTATTTAAAAAGGATCCCTTGATCACCCATTGGATTACAAACTTGTTAAGGGACAGAAGACAAAGTGTATCTATTGATGGTTTTAAGTCCACTTGGAACTCAATGTGAAGCGGTGTCCCTCAAGGATCAGTTCTTGCCCCCCGTAATATTTCAGATCTTCATATCTGACCTATCCCATGATATCCATAGTAACATCATTAAGTATGTGGATGACTGTAAAATTGTAAATATCTCAAGCTTACTTAACGATTGTATGGTTATCCAAAATGACTTAGACGCTTTAGAATCGTGGTCACTCTGTTGGAATTTAAAATTTAATACATCTAATTGCACAGTTTTACATTTTGGTAAAAGAAATAGAAAACATCAATAGTATCTATATAACGAGCCTATAGCCACTAAAGAAAATGAAAAATACCTTGGAATCATTGACTCAAATTTAAATTTTGAGACTCACATTACCTATACAATAAATAAAGCTAATAAAAGATGGTGGTCAATAAAACTTAATATTACATCAAGAGACCCTGAAGTCCTCCTTTCCCTTTATCGTGCTCATGTTCATCCACATCTAGACTATGTATCCCAACTATGGTCACCATACATGTGTAAGAACATAAATAGGAATGAAAAACTACAAAGATGAATTACCAAGTCGGTCATCTCTGACAAATCACTCTCATATGATAACAGGCTTCATAAACTAAATTTAATGTCCTTAGAACTGAGGCATCTCAGGGTGGATCTGTTATTTATTTGGGACATTATTAATGATATCAGCTTGCTAATTGAATGTGGATTAGAATTCAGACAACGAAATATCAATACTAGAGGACATCCACTTCAATTAGGAACATTTAGAACACAGAAAAGGGCCTCTTATTTCTCACAAAGAGTAGTCAGACCTTGGAACAGTTTGCCTCTGGAAGTTGTTATTAGTTCCAATAAAAATACATTTAAAAACAGGCTTGATAGATACTTGTCAAATTTAAATGCCTCAATCTATATGTAGTCTAGGGGCTCCATGGGTCTAACGGCCTTCTGCTCCCTATTCTTTCTTAGTATGATTCTTAGTGTAATCCTGCCCAAACTAAATGTAAAAATACACTGAAATGGCAGTGAAGAAAAGACCTCAAATCCAAATTACAAACACGCAGTCACAAACTCACCAGCTAGAATCTCTCAATCCTACCCCAACTAAATGGAGAATCACACTGAAATAGCAGTTAGGACCTCACATCCAAACTACACTAATCCCTGTAATATGATGTCTACACTTAAAGTTCAGAAACAGCCAATTATAAACACACAGTCATGAACCTATAAGCTAAAAGCCCTCAATCCTGCCCAAACTAAATGGAAAAGCATACAGAAATGGTAGTTAAGAAAAGACCTCAAATTCAGTTTACAAACACACAGTCACAAACTCACCAGCTAGAATCCCTCAGTCCTGCCTCAACTAAATGAATCACACTGAAAATCCATGAAAGTCCATGGTAGTTGTAGTATCTGTGGTGAATTTAAGCAAAGCAGTGGAGGTACTGTGATCTTTCCAGAAACCATGTTGTGAGTCAGAGAGGAGATTGTACTTTGTTAATTAGTCAATTGTTTGGGTAGCTACCAGTTTTTCTAGAATGTTACTTAACACAGAGAGTGTGGCAATAGGCCTGTAGATAGTAATATCGTTTGGGTCCCCTTTCTTAAACACAGGTGTCACTTGTGCAGTTTTCCATATGTCAGGGACACGGCTCTGAGAGAGTGACAAAGTGAATATTCTAGCCAATGGCAAAGCACTTGCATACTGTGTGACCCTGAGCAAGTCACTTGACTTCCTTGTGCTCCCAGGTTGCACCTGTAAACAAGATTTCAGCTTAGTGTGTCCACTGACTCCCACAGTTTCCTCCTCCACAGCTCCTTCCATCCTAAACTTGTCAAGAATGGCCTGCCTTATTCACGGTTTCTTAGACTTCGCAGGTTATGCAGTGAAGAGGATGATTTTGCTGAGCGGACCCAAATAATGCATAGTTTTTTGATCAACAGGTGATACCCTAAAAGCACAGTAGACAGAGCACTCTTCCGGGTCAGTAACATGCCTCGTAACCTTGACCCCCGCAGGAAGGATGCTGTCACACATGAACAATGACGAATTCCACTAGTGCTTCCTTTCCATCAGAGCACACCTTCTCTTCACAGGATCATCACCAGTAACTTTCCCATTTTACAAACTGACCCTAACGTTGGTGCTTCCTTTACAGAACCACCTATTGCCTCCTACCGCTGGCCACCTAACCTGTGGAATCTCTTGGCTAAAAGCAGCCTACCTACTCCTAACAGTTCCTCCCTCCCAGTACCAAATCTTACAACAGGACTCGCTGCTACACCTGCAAATTTATTTCCAGTGTGACTGAAATTCAGGGGCCTACAAGTGTTTTTCACATCACCAAGGAGTTCTCATGCACCTCTACTAATGTGGTGTATTGTATTCTTTGCAGGAAGTGTACAACTATTTACATCAGAGAGGCTGGTAGGTGCCTTACTGACCGTTTAAGGGAACATTACAGAGCAGTCAGGAATGGTGACGCTGCTAAACCCATTGTATCCTACTTTATCTCCAGGGACCACAGTGTCAATGACATGGAAGCCAAGCTGATCATCTGCCTTGGCTCCCAGCAGCCCTCTGGTTGAAATGAGAGACTTATTTTCCACTAACATCTTTCAGCCACCCCTTTTTTTCCCTGAAGTCTCTCTGTTTTTGTACTCATTTAATTTATTTTTCATTTTCATCATAAGCCTCCATCTCTGTCTCCTTCCCACACATTTGTCACCTTTCAACCTTCTTACTAGACCCAGTTAATTAGTCCCCACCTGGGAACTTCCCTAGCTCTTTCACTCCTATTATGCTTTATGTTTTATCTTTCCCATCATCACCTTTTTGTTTCACAGATTCTCTCTTATAATAATAATAATATTCTTTATTTATAATGCGCTTTCCAAAAAATCAAAGTGCAGTACAGGTTATAAAATCACAACATAATAAAACATTAATATAAAATACAATAAATAATTAATACATTACTACAAACTCCATGAAATAATAATAAAATCAGACCCAAATCAGTCAATCGCTTCCCCGTAGGCCTTGATCCATAAAAAGGATTTTAAAGCTTGTTTGATCTTAATCTTACCCTTTATCACTTCTTCTCCCTGAGCCTCCCCTTTCTTCTTTCCCCACATATACTGTATATCTCTCATTTTACCTCCCCTCTACACTAACTTTGTTTTTTTTCTCTTTTAGATATTTTCTGAAGAAGACCTAAGGTAAAAACGTAGATTTTTAACTCTATTTTCCATTTTCAGCGTGCATTTAATATAACCATTTTGTTTTGCTTTTAGACCACATGCTGACACAGCGCCTTGCTTTTGTTATATACTGTGTGTGTATATTTATATACATATATATATATATATATATATATATATATATATATATATATATATCAGGGGCTGCAAGTTTCAAGGCTATCCAACCCAGTGCTAGAGGTATCAGAGCTAGTTTTTAGAAGTTTTAAAACTTCAAGTCTTGATATTACCTTGAATAGGAAGGGAGGATGTGTAGCCCGGAGACTAGGAGGAGAACAATTACTGTCTGACTGAGTGGAGGGGAAGGAGGAGGAATACTGGGACAGATCAGAGAAAAGCCAGTTAAAGGCATTTGCAATGGTTGTGGGGTAATAGCAGTGGACTACATAGAGGACCATATCATTAGAGGTACGTGATTGCCAGGCACCAAGAAAGGTTTTGACATAGGACCAGAATTTCCTGGGGTCACCAGAAGAGCTCAGAAGTAAGCCTTTACAGTAGGCACTTTTGGCAGCTCTGACTTGCTTCCTACATAGTTTGCACTGAAATCTATATTGATTATGATCCACCAGAAGGCCAGAATGCTTGAAACTCTTCCAGTATTTGCCTCTAGCACACAATAGGGCAAGCAGGTCTTTGTGTAGCCATCTTGTTTGTTTCCCTCTATCCTGCCTGGTGATCTGAGGAGCATGCCTAACTTGGAGCACCCAGAATTCATGTCGGAAGATACTAAGAGCTTCTTCAGCATCCCGAACAAGGTAAAGTTTGGACCAGTTTATGGATGAGACATCCTGAAGAAACCCATCCAGGTCCAAGTTTGAAAAATTTGGGATGAGAGATAATTAACTGTAAAATTCAGAGAAATATTCTTCTTTGGTATTGTGGGCTTATGTCATGTGGGGGGTGACTGGGAAGGGGGTGTGAGGGTGGGCTAGAGAACAGAACATGTATGGTTTTTGAGACCCTACTGACTGGGAAATTTAGAAAAGTTATGTTTTAATTTTTTAGCTAATGATGGCTTAATTGGCACTGCTTCTCCAAGCATCTTAGAGACATTTATTATGAATATAGTTGTACAATGGCAGTAACTAAAATATTATGTTTGCCTCTTATTTATTTATTTATTTGAAATGTTTTACCAGAAAAGATATATAGAGCTTTAAAATAACTTGTTTCCAGATGCTTCTTTGGGGAGGAAGGAGAGAAGGATAAGTACAGAGATTAAATTGCATATACAATAGTACAAATTATACAATTAGAATACAGTGATACAATTGGACAGTAGATTACATAGTGTTTGTTTGTACTGATTATATAACAGTTACAATAATAATAATTACAAATAAGTTGCAACATCCTGAGGGAGAAACAATTAACAGTACATTAAAGTACTTGGGTTCCAGGAGTATCGGGCTCATACAGAATTATTAAAAATAATAGCTTAACTGGGCCAAGGCATTGGGGGGGGGTGTTTGGAAGAAGAGTATGGGAGGTGGAGGAGGGGGATAGGCAGAGAGAGGAGATGGGATGGTAGGGGCCAGATATAGGTGGAAGAGTGTAGAAGGGAAGAGTAGGATGAAGGGGATGGTAAATTAACTAGGGGCTGTTACAGGATGGGGATTGGGGAGGAGGGGAGGGAGAGGTCAAGAGTAGGTGGAAACATGAAGAAAGGGAGTGGTGGGTGAGGGGGTGGGGCAATAGTTAGGGGCAATTACAGGAATGAGTGATGAGAGCTTGCAGCAGAGAGGGTAAAGAGCATCTGGAGGAAGCAAAGCAAATGGTTAGGGGGAGAGAGTTCCAGAGTTTAGGAAGGCAGAAGAAGAACACAGCCTGACCAGTAAGGGATTTACAAGAGGGGAGCAAGAGGGAGCAATAGCCTAGATTAAGGTGGGAGCAGGAGAAGAGGTGTATAGGTGAGAGGAGGGAGCTCAGATGGGGTGTAGGGAAGCTAGTCAGAAAAAGAGGCGCAGTGGGTTAGGTGGTGATTTTCTGTTCATTTGTCTTGTGTAAATGATTTCCTCATGTACCCTTTCCCTGAGTCACAACTGGAATCAAGCCTTGGTTCAGTGTGTCTTTTCTGATTACCAATTTTAAATAAATAAGTAAATAAATAAATACATTTCTAGCAAAGGGTGGAAAAGCGCAGAGTACAAAGAGCAGTTGTGGGTGTGGAGAGGATAGTTCAAGACAAAATGATAGAATGAGTGGAAGAAGGGGTCCAGTCTGGCTAGGGTGGACTGTGGGGCAACACTATAGACTATGTCCTCATAATCGAAGATGGGGAGGATCATCTTTGTGATCATATCACGGTGGGTGGGTAGTGGGATGCAGCTCTTGTTCCTCAAGAAAGAGTAGCAAGCTTAGGGTGGATTTTTTTGTGAATGGTATCTATATGCTGTGAAGAGTCAAGGTGCTTTTCAAGTCAGGCCCCAAGGTACTTGAATGTGGGCACGTCAGCAATTGTGCCCCATCTTGAGTGTACTGTAGAAGGAGGAGAGGGATGGGAGCTTGGAATGCCTCAGCCTAGTACCAAAGCACGTAGAGACTGTGTTTTCAGAATTTAGGGATAGCTGATTTGACCTGAATCATTTCTGGACAGCATCAAAATCAGGTTAAAGCTTGAATATTAATTCAGCTGGAGAAAATTCAGAGGCAAATAGGACCATGTCATCCATGTACATGTGGGTGGACACAGATGGGCAGGCAGAGGGAAGGCCACTGAAAAAAATGGAAAATAGTAGAGGGCCAAGAATGGAGCCTTGGGGGACAATGGTGTGAATGGAGATAGGGACTCTCCACTTCTCACTGACTGCAATCTACCTATTAGGTAGGAACTGAACCAGTTTGTTGCATAGTCTGAGAGACCCATCTCATTCAGTTTGTATAGGAGAAGAGGGTGGGAGACTGTGTCAAAAGCTTTCGCTAAGTCAACAAAGATGGTGGTGCTGAGGGGGCCCTTGTCCCTCCCTGTGTGGATAGCATTGGTGAGCCTGAGGAGGGAAGAAGTGGTGGAGTGGTGTTTGTGAAAGCCAGACTAAAAGGGGTGAAGAAGGAAGAGGAGTCAAGGAAGGGGGATAGTTCGAACAGAACTATGTGCTCTTGTAGTTTGGATAAGGTTGGGAGGAGGGAGATAGGACAGAAGTAGCCAGGAGAGGAGGAGTCACCTCTTTTTGGCAGGGGTATAATTTACAGTGTTAATGGGGTACATTCTCCTATTAAGCATACTAGTCTGTTGCATTGCATTAGTAAATATAAAGCCAACTGTATATGCATTCAGGAAATGCACTTAAACAGGGTGGAAAGTAATAAACTGAAAATAAATTGGATATCTCACATTGTTAGTTCTGAAGGAATAAATGAGACTGCAGGGGTGGCAATTATTCTACGGAAATCTTTAAATGCATCTCTTCAAGATGTGTTTACAGATTGGAAAGGGAGAATCATATTGATTGAAATTATGATATGGAATAAAATCTTTACTATGGGATGTATCATGCACCATTTGTGGCATATGATGATTGTTTAGTACCTTTAACTGAAGGCTTTGTTAAATTACATGCCAAAGATATTATCTGGCCCAGGGACATTAATGTATTATTAAGCCCACATTTAGATAAATAATCAAACATTTTGCCAATTAACAAACAACATTCGGCTTTGTTAAATACATTTTTGGAATTACCCAACCTAATCGACCCTTGGAGATTAAAGTTTCCAAACTCTAGAGAATTTTCACATATTGATTTATAAGATCAAGACAAATCTTGGAGTCTGTCATGGTTGTGTCCTGTCTCCAACATTATTCGATATCTAGTTAAATTATATCATAATTGCATTGGAGAATCATGATCAACATGCCCCCAGAACAGGCAATTTCAAAATTCCACTGCTTGCCTATGCAGATGACCTTGTAATAATATCTACCAGTAGATTAGGTCTGCAGAAAGCTTTAAACTTAAATGAAAGACTATGTGTTACTTATAACTTAAAGCCTAATACTAAGACACAAGTCATGGTATTTGGAAGTAACAGCAAATATAGAAGTGTTTATCTTGTTAATAAACAACTAAAATATGTTAATGAATATCAATA
Organism: Neoceratodus forsteri; assembly: GCA_016271365.2. Classification (NCBI taxonomy): domain Eukaryota; kingdom Metazoa; phylum Chordata; order Ceratodontiformes; family Ceratodontidae; genus Neoceratodus; species Neoceratodus forsteri. The sequence continues at coordinate 186,008,354 of JADMNL010000022.1, forward strand.
TCTGGGGGTATGGTTCTCAGGAAATTTGAAATGGAATAAATACATAAAGTATACTATTAATAAAACAAAAAATACAATGAAAGCATTAGATAGATTCAACTACTTATATAGTGGATGTACAGTAGTCCCACTTCTAAAGACCATAAATGCCAATGTAATCTCACAAATTTTATATTCAGTAGAAGTTTGGGGTGTAGCTAACACCTCAAATATAGAAACTGTTATAAATACTGCATATAAAAAACTACTTAGAGTTCTGATGGGTACTTCTACTGCTATGGTTAGGTCACAGCTTGGACAACCTAGCCTTAACTATATGATCTAAGCAAGGCAGATTAACTTTTGGGTTAAAGCCAAAACAGTTATGTCAGATCAACTTATCAAACTATGTATAAAGAAGAAAGAAAAACAAACCCAATATAATACCTCCACTGGGTAAGTATGATAGAAAGGCTTCTGGAAGCCAATGGATTAACATATATTAGGTATTGGGATAAACAAAACATTAATATTAACAAAACATATACGAAGTACATAACAAAAAAACTATGGTATTTCTAGACAGAAAGATCTTGCTAATTTAAAACAAAAACCTCAAGTTGGCTAGTGAGTAATACTACGGAGCATAACTTAAAACTTTACTTAAACATTATAAAATCTACTGAACATACAGTAATTTTAACTAGATTCAGATTTGAAACTTTTGCAAGTAAAGTGTTGGATGCTAGATGTAACAAAGAACAAATTGCATCTAGACTGTGCCACTGTAACAGTCAAGAAATTGAAGACCTTCAGCATGTAACATTGAGATGCTCATGGTATGACAAACAGAGGAACAAATATCTGAGTAAACACTTAGCTACCCACAATATCCCTGATAAGTTTAAGTTGGACCTGTTATTCAATGCTGAAAATACTGAAGTAGTAACAGATCTAGCATTATACCTAACTGCCATTGTTAAAATATGGTACAGAAGAATAGGTATGTTGGTACCTTAATGTACTAAATGGGCATTGCTGAAACTCCTTTTCTCAAAGTCTAATTTATATATTTTGGCTCAGATATTCAAACTGCACCAGGCTGTGGCGTAAGCTTGGGCGCTGCACAACTTGGCTGCGCAGGGGTGTGGACTGGGCGATATTTAAAGGAGCTGCACCATGGCACAGCATGGTTGAATATCGCACCCTGGCCACCTGCAGTGTGCATGGTGCAGTAGCACTGCACCAGTGCAAGTGGCCAGAGTGGAGCATGGGGATGCGCTAGTGCAAGTTCCATTGCGCTATGCACAGCAACTGCGATATTCACAACTTGACATGCAAATGGGGCCATAATGTATGCAAGGTGCAAATGGGGCTATTTGCATGTCATTATGGCCCCATTTGCATGCAGGTGCACCGATCCCCAATGACTTGCGCCTGGCACCCTACCAGACAGCAGCCGTCGGGGACCAATGCCCCCTGCAGCCGGCAATGTGCTCCACATCCCGATCGTGGGCTGCAGTAAAAATGAGGAAAAGCATAAATCCCTGGTGGTCCAGTGGACCTCTGTCTGCCCAATTGTGGGCATTTGTAAAAAAAAGACTGCTGTCCAATATCCCTGGTGGTCCAGTGGACCGCTGTCTGCCCGATCGTGGGCATTTGTAAGAA